>OW052250.1:632500-5432500 GCA_932526585.2 Philonthus cognatus | reverse complement strand
ATCCAAAAAACCTACAAAGACAAGTGCGGTGTTTATGAAATTAAGTGCGGTGATTGTGATAGCATATGCATTGGCTTGACAGGAAGACATTTTAGAAAACGCCTAGAAGAACATAAAAAAATCAATAATTCATAAAAAAAATATTCAACCGGATTTGCACAGCACTGCATCGTAGAAAGTCATATTTTTAACACAACAGATTGTAAAATTTTATACTCAGGCAATAAAGGCCGATACTTAAACTTCCGTGAGGGTTTGAAAATTAGGAAGACACTAAAGCGGGAAAAATTTGCGATTGCAAATAATATGGAAGAGATTTGGAACTCTACTATAACGTCCGACCTTATTACCTGATATTTTATGATAGTTTATATATATTGTTGCTTAGATATTTTTTGTACATTCCTAATTGAAGATGATCAATGGTCGAAACTAGTTGGAGAAAATATAAATTAGTGAAACAAACCAAGTGTTTTAATTAAGTATAGAGAATTAAAAAGAATTGTCAAGATTCATTTATTGTCATTTCAAGTTATCACTGTGCTTATATTTCTATAAATGTAACCGCTTACACTCAATACAAAATAGATCTGGAGAATGAGTACGTAGAAAAATTGAATGGAATATTGGCTCTAAGTTAAACGAGGCGGATTTAAATATATTGGAAAATAGCATTCCATAATTGTATTTGCGCTTCAGTTTCAAAGAATTTTACTACACTTTTATTTCGCCTAAAATGAATACTCAGACAATATGAAAATTATATGGGAGTATTATTAATGCTAATAAGTTACATTCAAGATGAACTTATTTGAAAATTTAACTTGTTGGCTAAATATAATTTTCAACCTATTAAGGAGTATTATTACTGCTAAGAACTTAAAACTCAAGCTTCATTTATTTATATTTCCTAAGAAGAACATAACTATTGTATTTTTTTATTAAACATAATTTTGAAGTTATTTGACTTGAATTTCCGATTTAATAATACACCAGTTTTATATTAAAGAGTTAAATATTATTCTAACGAGTGTTTCCACTCCCAGACAGAGCATATAAATATCCCTATTTTAAACAGAAAATCCCTACCATTTTTCACTTATGGGAGGTGGAACACGAAACATCTTGAATCTTGTAGTTTCCTTAGTTTTTAAATGAACTTATAAATTTAAAAAAAAACTCTTTTATACGAATTTATCCCACTTATAGTAAGAAAAATCCCCTTAAAACGGGAATTTCCTGATCCAGTGCTGAGGAGTACTAAACATTTCAGACTATATCAAGCCAGTACGTGAACACATTTAGAAAATTCTACAACAATGCCATCTATGGCTCATTGACAATACTTAGGATAGTGGATGGCGTTAGCTGTAGATTTTTTCTAATTATTGAAACATCGATTAAACATTTCAGACTATATCAAGCCTACACGTGAACACATTTAGAAAGTTCTACAACTAATGACATCTATGGCTTATTGACAATACTTAGGACAGTAGATGGCGTTAGCTGTCGTTTCTTTTTCTAATTGCTGAATTGCAGAATTGTTTAATAACATCTTAACGATTAAGTTTTTGTTTATTCCAGATGAAATTGAAAAACGTGCCCCGAGCGGATTCATGGGCATGCGCGGTAAAAAAGAGTACGACCCGAACTTCGACCCTTTCTACGAGAAACGAATCCCCTCCTCCGGCTTCATGGGAATGCGAGGTAAAAAGGACTTCGACGGACTGATCGAGGACAAACGGGCACCAAGTTCGGGTTTTTTCGGGATGCGCGGCAAGAAACAGCCGGGAAGATCGAGTTTCTTCGGGATGCGGGGCAAAAAGTTCCCGTACGAGTTCCGCGGAAAATTCGTCGGGGTGCGGGGAAAAAAAATGTCAGACCGCGCAAATCCCGAAGAGTATTTCGAGAATTTCGACGGGGGCAGTAACGCGGGCAGAGAGGCGCTGGACTTCAATCAGTTGATGTATTTGCTCACCGAAAACGAGGGTTACTATCCTGAGAGAGAGACTGCTTTTAATGGACAAGAGTATTCATTAAATTAGGTAAGGAACACAATATTTATTAACTAGGAAAGGTTGCTTAATATTCATAGGATATAGGCTTCGATCAGACCGCGCTAATAAGAGCCAAGAAGTTCGGAACGCGTCTTGTTCAGTATTCCTAGCACATTGGCTTCGATTAGACCGCGCTGATGAGGGCCAAGAAGTAAGAATCGCGTTTTGTTCAGTACTTCTAGTACATTGGCTTCGATCAGACCGCGCTAATGAGGGCCAAGAAGTTTGCAACGCGTCTTGTTCAGTATTCCTACCACATTGGCTTCGAGACAGCGCTGATGAAGACTAAGATGTGAAAATCGCGTCTTGTTCATTGGCTTCGGTCAGACCACGCTGATGAGGGTCATGAAGTCAGAAACGTGTCTTGTTCGGTATTCTCAGTACATTGGCTTCGATCAAACCGCGCTGATGAGGGCCATGAAGTCCGGAACGCGTCTTGTTCAGTATTCCTAGCACATTAGCTTCGACCAGACCGCGTTGATGAGGATCAAGAAGTAAGAATCGCGCCTTGTTCAGTATTTCTAGTACATTGGCTTCGATCAGACTGCGCTAATGAGGGCCAAGAAGTTCGGAACGCGTCTTGTACAGTATTCCAAGCACATTGGCTTCGAGACAGCGCTGATGAAGACTAAGATGTGAGAATCGCGTCTTGTTCAGTATTCCTAGTACATTGGCTTCAATCAGACCGCGCTAATGAGGGCCAAGAAGTTCGGAACGCGTCTCGTTCAGTATTCCTAGCACATTGGTTCGAGACAGCGCTGATGAAGACTAAGATGTAAGAATCGCATCTTGTTCAGTATTCCTAGTACATTGCCTTTGATCAGACTGCGCTAATGAGGAGCAAGAAGTTCGGAACGCGTCTTGTACAGTATTCCAAGCACATTGGCTTCGAGACAGCGCTGATGAATACTAAGATGTGAGAATCGCGTCTTGTTCAGTATTTCTAGTACATTGGCTCCAATCAGACCGCGCTAATGAGGGCCAAGAAGTTCGGAACGCGTCTCGTTCAGTATTCCTAGCACATTGGTTCGAGACAGCGCTGATGAAGACTAAGATGTAAGAATCGCATCTTGTTCAGTATTCCTAGTACATTGCCTTTGATCAGACTGCGCTAATGAGGAGCAAGAGGTTCGGAACGCGTCTTGTACAGTATTCCAAGCACATTGGCTTCGAGACAGCGCTGATGAAGACTAAGATGTGAGAATCGCGTCTTGTTCAGTATTCCTAGTACATTGGCTTCAATCAGACCGCGCTAATGAGGGCCAAGAAGTTCGGGACGCGTCTCGTTCAGTATTCCTAGCACATTGGTTCGAGACAGCGCTGATGAAGACTAAGATGTGAGAATCGTATCTTGTTCAGTATTTCTAGTACATTGCCTTTGATCAGACTGAGCTAATGAGGGTCAAGAAGTTCGGAACGCTTCTTGTTCAATATTCCTAGCACATTGGCTTCGAGACAGCGCTGATAAAGACTAAGATGTGAGAATCGCATCTTGTTCAGTATTCCTAGTACATTGCCTTTGATCTGACTGCGCTAATGAGGAGCAAGAAGTTCGGAACGCGTCTTGTACAGTATTCCAAGCCCATTGGCTTCGAGACAGCGCTGATGAAGACTAAGATGTGAGAATCGCGTCTTGTTCAGTATTCCTAGTACATTGGCTTCAATCAGACCGCGCTAATGAGGGCCAAGAAGTTCGGAACGCGTCTCGTTCAGTATTCCTAGCACATTGGTTCGAGACAGCGCTGATGAAGACTAAGATGTAAGAATCGCATCTTGTTCAGTATTCCTAGTACATTGCCTTTGATCAGACTGCGCTAATGAGGAGCAAGAAGTTCGGAACGCGTCTTGTACAGTATTCCAAGCACATTGGCTTCGAGACAGCGCTGATGAATACTAAGATGTGAGAATCGCGTCTTGTTCAGTATTTCTAGTACATTGGCTCCAATCAGACCGCGCTAATGAGGGCCAAGAAGTTCGGAACGCGTCTCGTTCAGTATTCCTAGCACATTGGTTCGAGACAGCGCTGATGAAGACTAAGATGTGAGAATCGCATCTTGTTCAGTATTTCTAGTACATTGCCTTTGATCAGACTGAGCTAATGAGGGTCAAGAAGTTCGGAACGCTTCTTGTTCAATATTCCTAGCACATTGGCTTCGAGACAGCGCTGATAAAGACTAAGATGTGAGAATCGCATCTTGTTCAGTATTCCTAGTACATTGGCTTCAATCAGACCGCGCTAATGAGGGCCAAGAAGTTCGGGACGCGTCTCGTTCAGTATTCCTAGCACATTGGTTCGAGACAGCGCTGATGAAGACTAAGATGTGAGAATCGCATCTTGTTCAGTATTTCTAGTACATTGCCTTTGATCAGACTGAGCTAATGAGGGTCAAGAAGTTCGGAACGCTTCTTGTTCAATATTCCTAGCACATTGGCTTCGAGACAGCGCTGATGAAGACTAAGATGTGAGAATCGCATCTTGTTCAGTATTCCTAGTACATTGCCTTTGATCTGACTGCGCTAATGAGGAGCAAGAAGTTCGGAACGCGTCTTGTACAGTATTCCAAGCCCATTGGCTTCGAGACAGCGCTGATGAAGACTAAGATGTGAGAATCGCGTCTTGTTCAGTATTCCTAGTACATTAGCTTCGATCAGACCACGCTGATGAGGATCATGAAGTCAGAAATGTGTCTTGTTTGGTATTTCTAGTACATTGGCTTCGATCAGACCGCGCTGATGAAGAGTAATAAGTCAAAAATGCATCTTGTTCAGTATTAGTAGCACATTAGCTTCGATCAGACCGCGCTGATGAGGACCATGAAGTCCGGAACGCGTATTGTTCAGTATTCCTAGCACATTGGCTTCGATTAGACCGCGCTGATGCGGGCCAATAAGTCAGCCTTGTTCAGTATTCCTAGCACATAGGCTTCGATCAGACCATGCTTATGAGAATCAAGAAATCAAAAACGCGTCTTGATCGGTATTTCGAGCACATTGGCTCGGGTCAGACTGCGCTGATTAGAACAAAGAAGTTAGAAACGGGTCTTATTCAGTATTCCTAATACATTGGCTTGGATCCAACTATACTGATGAGAACCAGTAATTCCGAAACGCGTCTGTAAGCTGTCCAGTATTGTTAGAAAATTGAACCTAAATTCAATTAAAAAAAATCCATTACATATTTTAAAAATAAACACAGTTACAATGAATAAACTAATGAACAGTTTCAAGACAAAGTTTCAAGCAAGGGCGTAGCGAAAGCGCGGACAGGGGAGGGCGGATGTATTCATAAATGTATAAGTAATATATATTTCTAACTCCAAATTAAATCAGTGATTTATACGCGTGGCGCATGAAGTAAAATTTCGAGTTTAGAAAAGCCCCGTGAAAATTTGTGCTGCGCGACCCTCGACAAATTTTCTACGCGGGGCTTTTCTAAACTCGAAATTTTACTTCATGCTCAGTCTGGGAGTGGAAACACTCTTTAAGACATTGTTGAAACCTAAGACTTATTGTTTGCAATTTATACGAACATTATCGTAATTTTATATATTATGTAATAATATTTATTTTTCTTGTTTGTTTCAGATTTCATCTTTCCTGATAACTCGTAGGTAGATCTATAAAGAAAAACAAACAAAATTTAGTCACGAAAATGAAGAAACTACAACCAAAAAAAAAACAACTACAACTATTCCGCTTTTACTTTTTAGGTTTCTTTTTATGTTGTGGAAACGCGCCCGTGCAGTTTTCCTTCCTTTTCTAAAAGTGAAATAAAACATAAACTGAAAGAGACTGTACTGATTTTAGTCATCTGATGTCGACTTTTTAAAAGAGCAACACACCTTCCTTAAAAAATAGATTTAAAATAAAAGTTGATTTATTGGGAGAAAGAGCAACATTTTTCTGTTTTAAATCGACTTTTTAAATAAGCAACACTTTCCTTAAAAAATATATAGATTAATATTAGAAGTTGATTTATTGGGAGAAAGAGCAACATTTTTCTGTTTTAAATCGACTTTTTAAATAAGCAACACTTTCCCTAAAAAAAATATAGATTTATATTAAAAGTTGATTTATTGGGAGAAAGAGCAACATTTTTCTGTTTCAAATCGACTTTTCAAATAAGCAACACTTTCCTTAAACAAAAATATAGATTTATATTAAAAGTTGATTTATTGGGAGAAAGAGCAACATTTTTCTGTTTTAAATCGACTTTTCAAATAAGCAACACTTTCCTTAAACAAAAATATAGATTTATATTAAAAGTTGATTTATTGGGAGAAAGAGCAACATTATTCTGTTTTAAATCGACTTTTTAAAAGATCAATACTTTCCTTTAAAAAATAGATTTATATTATAAGTTGATTTTTTAGGAGAAAGAGCAACATTTTTCTGTTTTACATCGACTTTTTAAATAAGCAACACTTTACTTAAAAAAATATATAGATTTATATTAAAAGTTGATTTATTGGGAGAAAGGAGAACATTTTTCTGTTTTAAATCGACTTTTCAAATAAGCAACACTTTCCTTACAAAAAATATATAGATTTATATTAAAAGTTGATTTATTTGGAAAAAGAACATTTTTCTGTTTTAAATCGACTTTTTAAAAAAGTAACACCTTCCTTCAAAAAATAGATTTAAATAAAAAGTTGATTTATTGGGAGAAAGAGCAACATTTTCCTATAAAATTACATTTGAAAAATAGTTAATTAGTTAAATTGGGAGAAAGTAGCTGCAATTTTCATGTATATTGGCTGGATACATGAAAATTGTGATTAGTATTATTCTTCAAATCTATTTCCGTCCTTCTTAGAAAATTCCTTCTATTATTTATTCGTAAAATTAAAAATTGTTTGTTTTGGAAAGAAACGGCTTCTTCTCACTGAGTAAATAACGTTTTATCAACATTGTAACAACATTAAACGTTGTTTTGAAACATTACTTAAATGTGTTTGCCCAGTGAGTAGCAAACACATTAACCCATTAACGGCTAACTTTAAAAGTGGATATTATGTAAAATTCTACTTCTTTATATGAGTTCTACGAATGACTTATTGTATTACATTCTATGATTTTTTTTTATTATTAATAATCTATATGCTGTAAATGTAAGCCATTCGTCGATTTTGTATATAAACGTGAATATAAAGTTTAGAACGTATATTTCCACTCCCAGACTAAGCATGAAGTAAAATTTCGAGTTTAGAAAAGCCCCGTGAAAATTTGTCGAGGGTCGCGCAGCGACCCGAGACAAATTTTCTGGGCTTTTCTAAACTCGAAATTTTACTTCATGCGCCACGCGTATAAAACACTAAAATATTGTGAAGTTAGAAATACACTGAAAACATTTAATTTAAATGAGTAATAATCAAGATATTTAAATAACAAAATATTTACGTTTTTCTTCATATATTTTCAAGTCAAGTCAAATAATATAATATATCAAATTAAATTATTTAGTAATTTAATTACCATAAAATTAATAATTTTGCGTATATGCATCAATGGCACTTAATGGGTTAAGGTAATGTTTTACCAACATTAAAACAACGTTTAATTTTGTTACAATGTGGATAAAACGTTATTTGCTCAGTGGGAAAAAGCTGACAAAATTAGCGATTTTACTGTTCCATGAATTAAGGAAAGAAATCATTTTTGTTTTGCTTTCAAATCCACTGAACAAAAAGCAAACAAATAACATTTTATCAACATTGTAGCAACATTTAACGTTGTATTAATGTTGATAAAACATTACTTGAATGTGTTTGGTCAGTGAAATGTAGTTTTATATCATATTTATTTTATAAGATTATCCTTCTACCCAAATTTTATTTCGTATTTATTAAACAACAAGATGTTCCTCTCCACCAAAAAATACCCACAGTGCTACTTGAATTCTACAAATTCACCAGCAGGAATAATTTCAAACAATTTCCATTAATTTCACTAAAATTACACATATCAAACACTTCATCCCTATTTCTCCTCCCCGAACAAGAAAATTAAATAAAAATGGTACTAATATTAAAGTCTATATTCTTCTATGTCAAATGATGAAATTAAAAGTAATAAAGAATTATTATATATGTATAAATAAATAATAAATATGTAAGTGAGTGAAACTTATAATAAAAGAGGAGAGTTCTATTGAGGATGTAGATCTAAACGAGAGTATATAATAACTGTTTTCGTTTTGTTTTTGCGTGAGGACGAAACAAACAAAAAAAATATGAGAAAATTGTAAGCGTTTCTTGCGTTGTAAATGTTTATTAAATATTATTATAAATAAAAATGCCATTTAGGATTTCTGACCTGCATATCTTTAATTAATTTTACCCACAAATCATTTGAAGAAAATAAAATACTATGATTTATAAAAGGTGATGAAGGGCAGGTGGTGGCCGAGCGGTAACGTCGCTGGACAGTAAATCGCTCGGCGAGCCACAGACCGGGTTCGATTCCCGTGCACGGGGAGTTGTTATTTAAAAATAATAACTCGTCGTGTCCCTGGGTGTGGTGAAAATGTATTGTGCCGTCCAATATATGTTAGTACAACAACAAAATAAGTTATAAATTAAATAATATAAGTTAAAAATAAATAATTGATGTTGGCCAATAGTAAAAGCAACTAAGGCCAGGCAAAAGCCAAACAAATAAAAAAAAAAAGGTGATGAAAGTTTAGGCGCAATAGATTTAAAAAAAGTAATTTAAAAGAAATACGTGTGGTGAGAATTTAAGTTAACACGATTTAAAAAAAAAATGAAATGGATAGAAATATAGCCTCAAACTATTTTTTGATAATACAGAGGGAGTTTTTTTTTTTAGTATACATATCCTACTGAGCAAAAAACAAACAAATAACGTTGTATCAACATTGTAGCAACATTAAACGTTGTTTTAATGTTGATGAATCATTACTTAATTGTGTTTGCTCAGTGGGATCCTAATGCTGTTTACGCTGCAAATGCTCCGATACTCATTATTTTTGAAAACTGTTCAATTTGCAGCTTTCAATAAGTGTTTTTCACTCCCAGATTAAGCATAAGGTATAATTTCGAGTTTAAAAAAGCCATAAAATGTAGATGTTTGTATGATCAACTATACAAAATGTTCTTCTTTTAGGTATAAATATCCTGATGCATACCCTGTAAATTTTTCGACATTGGTTGTTTTCGAAAAACGTTCAAATTGAAAGTTTAAACGAGTGTTTTCCACTCCCAGGTTAAGCATGAAGTAAAATTTCGAGTTTAGAAAAGCCTGAAAATTTGGTTTGGTCGCGTAGCGCGAAGCGCGAAGCGGCCAAACCAAATTTTCAGGCTTTTCTAAACTCGAAATTTTACTTCATGCGCCACCGATACAAAACACCGACATATTACGAAGTTTTAAACACACCGCCAAACTTTATATTGAATCAGTGTTTTGTACCGGTGGCGCATGAAGTAAAATTTCGAGTTTAGAAAAGCCTGAAAATTTGGTTTGGCCGCTCCGCGCTTCGCGCTACGCGACCAAACCAAATTTTCAGGCTTTTCTAAACTCGAAATTTTACTTCATGCTTAGTCTGGGAGTGGAAAACACTCGCTTAAAGCTTCAAATTGAATTCTTTTAATAAACCGTGCATCGGAAAATGTGCAACCTATGCATATGGATACTTAAAGTCAATATTCTTGTTATGAAAATGTTCGGTGTTATATAAAACTCCCTGTATATCAGCGCGGAGCATCCAAACCAAATTTTCAGGCTTTTCTAAACTCGAAATTTTACTTCATGCGCCACCGATACAAAACACCGACATATTACGAAGTTTTAAACAGACCGCCAAGCTTTATATTAAATCAGTGATTTGTACCGGTGGCGCATGAAGTAAAATTTCGAGTTTAGAAAAGCCTAAAAATTTGGTTTGGCCGCTCCGCGCTTCGCGCTACGCGACCAAACCAAATTTTCAGGCTTTTCTAAACTCGAAATTTTACTTCATGCTTAGTCTGGGAGTGGAAAACACTCGCTTAAAGCTTTAAATTGAATTCATTTAATAAACCGTGCATCGGAAAATGTGCAAAGTATGCATATGGATACTTAAAAGAAAAATTCTTGTTATGAAAATGTTCGGTGTAATATAAAACTCTCTGTATATCAGCGCGGAGCGTCCAAACCAAATTTTCAGGCTTTTCTAAACTCGAAATTTTACTTCATGCGCCACGCGTATAAAACACTGAAATATTGTGAAATTATAAATATACTGCTAAATCTTTATTGGTTTATTTCTTATTAAGGAAAATCCCCTTTAACATGTATAAGTACAAATTATTAACAATAATAGGTAACAATATAGTACAAATAAGCAGGATAATTAATAATAATATCAACAAGAACAATAACAATTAAACCGCTAAAACAGGATTAAAAAATAAACTGCTAAAACAGGATTGAAAATATACTGCTCATGGAAAATATTTTGAATTTCACATTAAATCAGTGTTGTATACGCGTGGCGCATGAAGTAAAATTTCGAGTTTAGAAAAGCCTGAAAATTTGGTTTAGTCGCTCCGCTAAGCGGAGCGACCTAACCAAATTTTAAGGCTTTTCTAAACTCGAAATTTTACTTCATGCTTAACCTGGGAGTGGAAAACACTCGTTTAAAGCTTCAAATTGAACGTTTTTCAAAAACAACGAATGCCCGAAAATTCACAGGGTATGCATCAGGATATGTATACTTAAAAGAAAAAATCCCTGTATAGTTGATTAAAGTAACATCTAGTCAGGAATGTAATACAGTTTGTTAAGGTAAGTATAATAATTATTGAAATATCATTAACACTTTCTATAGTTATTTTGCAGTTATTACTAAATCCATCTGTAGATTTTCCTAAATTCTTTTAAAATAAATTTAAAGAAATTTTTTTGAGATTATTAGCAAGAAGAACAAGATTTATAAGCCTTAAAAACTAGGCCTTTCTGAACAGCAAATGTTGTTAAAATATATTTTCTGTCAAGAAACATAAAAACTAACAGTACATCTGAGAAAATCTGTTACAAAAAAGGTTTGTAATATATGCAATTAAATCTACTTTGGGGCCTCGGTGGCCGAGTGGGTTCGAGTCCCGTCCGGTGGAATCATTATATGAATAATAAATGATTCTATCCGGGTCCATGGTTGTAGTGTGAATGTGTTGTGGCGTCCTAGATGTAATTTCGATATAGAATTAGTTAAAACAATAAAATATAGATTGATGGCTAATGGTCATAGTTACCAAGGCCAATAAAACAAACAAAAAAAAAATCTACTTTCTATCTGTGAATTGCATTGCATATACTACACCGTTGTATCCTTTTTTCACACTTTATTTTCTAATGGTTAGATATATATTTCAAGTGCTAAGCACTCATTATCAATAACAACTAATTCTAACAACTGCTGTCCGGCTTCTTTATACCTACAGTGGATTAACAGGAAAAACCAGGATTAAGGGAAGACCTAGGGTGGGTTAAATAAAATTCAAGTGTGAACCCACCCTAGGTCTTCCCTTAATCCTGGTTTTTCCCTTTAATCCACTCAAGGTATAAAGAAGCCGGACAGTGGTTGTTAGAATTAGTTGTTATTGATAATGAGTGCTTAGCACTTGAAATATATATCTGACCATTAGAAAATAAAGTGTGAAGAAAGGATACAACGGTGTAGTATATGCAATGCAATTCACAGATAGAAAGTAGATTTAATTGCATATATTACAAACCGTTTTTGTAACAGATTTTCTCAGATGTACTGTTAGTTTTTATGTTTCTTGACAGAAACATTAATAGGTTAATTATCTATTTATTATACTCTTCGCGAAACTCAAAACGTAAAGCTGTAAAGTAATATATGCAATTAAATCTACTTGTACTTTGTGAACTGTGTTGCATATATTATATCAAAACTGTAATCATAGATACAAATTATCATAAGACATTGACAATTTATTAAATTACTTACAACAATAAATTGCTCCACTTTTAAATTACTATGACCATTATTATCGGTATATTAAATGAATTTTATTCCGCATAAATTAATATTCTCTTTGAATTAATAGTATATGCAACCCAAGAAGCGTCTTTTGCATTCGTAACTTGTGATGCATATATCACATCATATAAATGAATAGTAAGAAATGTAATTACATCAACAATACGTTTAATTACTTTCAATAATTTATTGCTCTTCTTTCAAGCTAGAATTATTATTATTATAGGTCTATTAAATGAAATCTATTCTATATAAATTGATGTTCTCTTTGAACTGATGGCATATGCAACCCAAGAAACGTCTTTGTTGTGTTGCATATGTCACATCATTGAAATTAATAGGTAAGAAATGTAATTATGTCTAAGGTACGTTTAAAGACTTCCAATAATATATTGCCCCTTATCCAAATTAAAATTATCAACCCAAGAAGCGTCTTTTGCATTCGTAATTTGTGTTGCATATGTCACATCATTTAAATGAATAGTAAGAAATGTAAATACATCAACAGTTCGCTTAATTACTTCGAATAATTTATTGCTCTTATTCCAAGCTAGAATTATCATTATTATAGGTTTATCAAATAAATTCTATCCTATATAAATTGATGTTCTCTTTGAACTGATGGCATATGCAACCCAAGTAGCGTCTTTTGCATTCGTAACTTGTGTTGCATATGCGACATCATTTAAATTAATAGGTAAGAAATGTAATTATGTCTACGATACGTTTAATGACTTACAATAATATATTGCTCTTTATCCAAATTAAAATTATCAATGGGCCCGTTCAGTAGCGACAACAGTTAGGAGTTTACTGCCAGCTGTTCGGGAATTCTCTGATGACCGGATTGTTGATCGTGAACGTGATTGGGATTTTTGCAATCGTCCGGAATGGACCGACCGAAGTACCGTTCATTAGGTACCAACATACATCACAAACAAATCCAAACATTTTGAACATTTTGATGAACGGGCTCATTATTATAGAGAAATTTAATAAATTCCATCCTATATAAATATTCTTTGATTTGATAGTTAATGCAACCCAAGAAGCATCGTTTGCATTCGTAACTTGTGTTGCATATATCACATCTTTTAAATTAATAGATAAGAAATGCAATTTCATCAACAAGACGTTTAATTACTTACAATAATAATCAGGGCTATTCCGTAAATAAAATGTTACAATTATCATACATGATTTATTCATCATCACAGCCCAAGCGAGTTTGGTAATTAATATGTACCTATACTCAGATTGCGAGGATAATAATGTATATTTTAAATTTTACATTGGGCGTACGGAATAACTATAATATATTGTTTTTTTTCCAAAATAAAATTATTGTTTAGGGCATATATAATCAATTCTATTCAATTTAAATTTTCTGGAATATTATATGCAACCCATGAGCAATTGTATTCGTAACTTGTGTTGTATACCTATGGCTTAATGTTTAATCATTAATTAATGTACCTTTAATTACTTACTCATTGGTTTATTTTTTTTTGTTTGTTTGTTTGGCATAGGTTCTACCCATTCAGCCACTAACGATGATTATATTAATTAATTTAACATATATTTGGACGTCACGACACATTCACACCACACCCAGGGACACGACGAGAAATTATTTTTAAATAAAGTCTCCCCGTGCACGGGAATCGAACCCGAGTTTGTGGCTCGCCGAGCGATACAGCCCGACGACGTTACCGCTCGGCCACCACCTGCCCGATTTAATTTTAATTATGTAAATTACATTCGATGACTTCATTTAAAAGCAATTATTTATATAACAAGGAGCAATTATAAATAATCTTAACATTTTTAAACTGAAACTGAATGTGTATTTAATGATAAAAATAACCAATAATTCAGTAATTTAAGAATTTCAAATAACAAAAATAAAACTCTGTAAGCCCAAGGTTTGTTAGAATTTCAATTCAATAATAGACAGCTATACGTCTGAAATTGGAAGTATTTAAGCTTGGGATGTTCAACCCGCAGCCCAAAGCGAGTGTGAATGCCGCCTAAGCACACAATGCTAAATACCTTATGATTAAAAATATATGTATCGTCACTTATTGTGAATGGAAATATATGAACCGTTTTATTGTTCTTTACTTATTGTGGCCAGACAAGTCGAATTTGGCGAATGTAGCCCAGGTTAGACACCCCTGGGCCAATATTTGCACGATTGGTCGTACAAAATTTGTCATTCAAATAGGTATTTAACTCTCTAATGCCCAAAACTGCCTTGAGGTGCGTATCAAAAAATCCTTATCATGGTATGAGCCAAAGTATTGCTCCAAGTCCGTGCTGATCTATAGGCAATAATAGACAGGCATCGTTTATACCAGCCTGTAAACCATGCCTGTCTATTATTGCCTATAGATCAGAACGGACTTTGAGCAAGTCAAGATTACCATATTTTTAAATCAACCTCAATTTAACCTTCTATAATTGTACGAAGAAGAAAATTCAGGCATTAGTGGGTTATAGTGGAATTTTTCAAAATAGGCACTCTCATGCGCAGAACGGCACCGTTCATGTATTTCCGCTGCTTAAAAAATGAGAAAGTGGAACCTGACTACATTGAACGCACATTTATTTGAAAGAAAGGAACTCATGAGCACACGCCAGGTGGTACATCGGACGAGGACCCTTCGGGATTTCAATGGTGTTATCTCTGTGAGAGCTAGCGCCGAATGGTACATTTACGGCCCAACATTTTCAAACCTGTCTTGCCTACGTTCGGGTAATGCTGTTCTACTGCGCAAGTGCCTAATGTGGGTAATACATTTATAACATGTGAATTTGACAATTGGTGGGTGACCGATCGTGCGACTAATTTCAGGAATACCGGCCCTGATCCAAATAAAAAAAACTTAATTATTTCGCTTTTTTATTATTTAAAGCTCAATTTTTTTATAAAAAAAAGAACATCAATTTTCTGTATAAATAACACATCTCATATAAATAACATATTGAAAATATGATCGTTTCTTAAAATGATAACATTTTGAGCTTCACGTCCAACGAGAGAGTAAAAGCTCATACAAACAAAAACAAGAAAATAGGAAACGTATCAAAGTACCACCGATCCGGGCGGCAGGCTCGCATTCAACAGCTTGAAGCAACGGATGTCGTTGGTAAACCTCTGTATCTGCTGCATAAACGTTGGCATATCCTAAAAAAAATTCAAACATAAAAAAACAACTGATTAATGACAGGCGAATAAGGGTAAAATCAAGCCGAATTGGCTATGGATTTTCAGATATTATGAAAGGCCTAAATAATTGAGCATAACTCCATTTCTCAATTTTTTGTTGTTGACTATAATAACGTTTATCACAAATTGTTTTAATGACTGAAAACCTTATCAGTCATAAAAACAATTTGTGATTAAATATATTTAAAATTTATATGGAGAAGCATCAGTGTTTTTGAGCATGGTGCATGAAGTAAAATTTCGAGTTTAGAAAAGCCTAAGAATTTGGATTGGCCGCGTAGCGAAGCGGCCAATCCAAATTAGGCTTCATGCTTAGTCTGGGAGTGGAAAACACTCGTTAAAAGCCTCAAATTAATCTCTTTGAAACAACGTATTCCGCCAAATTTAAAAAACGGTGTAATTATCGGAATATGAGTACTCAAAAGAAAAATGCCCTGTATTTATTACTATAATTTAAAAATAAATGTTCAAGCTTCTCTAAACTCGAAATTAAATAAAACACTGAAATATTTTAAAGTTTAAACTAAATACAGGGTACTGTTTGATACTATAATTTAATTGATAAAAGGTGAAAACATTTGAAAACCTACTTAGATAAATACATTGTTGTGACGTTAATTTCAAAAATTGCAAATGCTTGAATATATTGTTTATGACAGAAATCCTCAAATTATAAAGATTATTTTAGTCAATGACAAAAAATTGAGAAAAGGAGTTAGGCCAAAATTTGATTCGCAAAAGTTTTAGTCATTGGAAATAAATTAAATTAAAAAACAGGGCTTTGAACTGGAATTGCACCGAAAATCAGAAAAAAAAGCATAATTTTTGTCTAAATGCAAATCGGCGTTGAACCGGAAAAATAAATCTTACTTCATTTCGATTTTGTCCAAACAAGAACGTTGAAATAGTCTTAGTTATGGTATAAAATAAATTCATGGTACAAATGAAAACATATTGTTGATGAACAAGAGAAGCGACACATCTCAAAACTTCCATTTTTCAGGAGAATGATTTCAAAATAATATGGTAGTGCATTTCGAAGTTATAAAACGAACATTTTCTAGAATGTTACAATGTTTCTTGATTGTGATAGTTTCATAATACTATGGTATTTAAAACAATATTAATAACTTGGCAATCAGTGCGTATATCCTGAGTGGGGTTCATAACTTCCCACGCAGCGGCAAAGTGACACATGGCCTTTTTACTCAGTATTTTTACCATCCTTATGTCATTTTTCCTGAAAAAAGTCGATCTTTTTATTAAAATTTTACATTATTTAATTCAAAAAAGAGGATATTTGAGATGTCTTTTCTATTGCACCGACGATATACAAAAATAGATATATCCATTAAAATGTTTGATTCAAAATTTTTCACAAGAACAATACTTTCCCTTTTACATATAGGGAAAAGTATAAAATGAATCACTTGGAGCAGAACTAAAATCAAAACTGAACAGATCTTTTTTTGTTTAATTAGACCGAATTGAAAAAAATAACAGTTCGAAGCCCCAATTTAAAATAAGTATCCGACAAATATTTGTGCAATAATTTACTAACAGCCTCATTGAGAAAGTTCTGCTTCAAAGTCTGTTTTTGCTGCCGAGTCAATCCGTTTATATTCTCCAAAAACTGCTGGAGAAATGTGTCGAAGAACACCTGGAAGTTCACAGCCGCCATGTTGTACAACGCCAGTAGAATGTCGTCGGTCAGTAAGTTGTGAGATTTGTCGAGCAGAGTCTGAAGGAGGACTGTCAAAAACTGACCGAGGAGTTGGTTTTTGAATAAAGACTGCAAATAAATCATTTCGTTAATTACAATTCCAACACGTTTGTGTCGAAAAAGTGGAAAGGAGAAAAGAATAAAATAATAGTAAACTCTGTTCACATTTTATTCTCACCGCAGAAGGCTTGTCTCCTTATATAGTCATGTTGAATTTTTGATAGTAATGATTAACGGATGTTGCTAACCTATAATTTCAATAAAACGCTGTTCAACATTGTGGCAAAATGCCAACAGTGATATTTTTAAATGTCAATGAGGGATATTATAAAATGCAATATTGCAATTCACACAACCAAAAAAATTCAACGACATAACCAAATTGTTAGTAACTTTTTTTTACTACCAACAAAAATGTCACCCTAACAAAGCCTATTGCGGTGAGAATGAAATATGAACAGAATATACCTTGTGGTATAACTTCCAACGAGTATTCAAATTTTCGAGAGCCTCGAGACTAGTGCGGAAAGTGTTGATGTCCGGTTGTAGAAGGCTCTGCCCGAAAAGTTGTAAAATCGCGAGGGCCTGTTGGGGCTCTTGCAGGAGATCGGGATATGGTTCAATATCGCTGCAACCGGGGGAGTTCCCAATGCGGATTTGCGAGGTGTAAAAGTAATACCATCGGTTTAATAGCATACTGTAATAATATTAACTATAGTGTTTAAGTCGCAAGTAGGTGAATGAATTTATGGAAAATGTTTAGTAGATGGTGGGATTTTCAATGTATTTTTTGTAATAATTTAGGAGACGAAAATTACGAGAACACTGCTGAAGCAAAAAATTGAAGGGAATTGTGTAAAAATGCAGTTGAAAATGGGCGCATTCATCAGAATTATGGTGCATTCAACACGTGTAGTTGATTAGTTGCTGAATGCTGCTATTCTGTACATTTTGATTTTGATGTCATTAAATTCATAATCTTTGGATGGAAGTAAGAGGGAATAGAAGAGTGACAGAATGGATGAAAGAGGATGGGGCGGGGGTAAGGACGCTGGAGAAGTTGGGGGAAGAGAGGGGGTAGCGATTAATGTAGATGTTATGTATTATTATGCCAATAAAGGTTTTTTCTTATCATCTTCCCTATGGTCAACTCGTTTACTTTAACACTAATCACACTATTTTGTGCGCTTACACACAAACACGTGCATTCATCAGAAAATTCTGCAACAGTTGGAAGTAAACGTTCAACTGTTTTGTCTGATGAATGCGCCCAATGATACTTTAAAAATGCAATAACCCAAACAATCTACAAAATGTTTAACTGAATAAAAGTGTGCTTTGCAGTTATAAGAACGCTATTTCACATTTAATGCTAGAATTGCAATAAATGATGAAAAGGGGAATGTTATTTGTTGGTTAAAGAAGCTGCTTTTCTCACCTATGTAGTAATTTAAGTAGGGCAATAATGACATCGGGATGTTCGTTAGCTTTTGTTATTATGGTTGGGCAGATGTTCTTCAAGCACAAGTCAAGTATACCGGGCAACAAAACCTTATTTAGAGAACCTGGTGCTTCCACAACCAACTGCAAAATTTGTAGGAGTTTGTCCAGGCCGGCGAATTCCTTACGACTTTGATCTCTACGTAATACAAAACACATGCATATAAATTTATAAAATTCGTAAAAAACGGTTTGAGTAAATAAGCGGTGAAACACAAATTGTTATTTCAGATCATCTTCTAAGTACAGTTCTAAAACAGCGAATTATCTGATTAATGGCGATGATTCGAATTTTTGGTGAGGGTTCGAATTTTTTTTAGAATCAAAGCATTCTAAAAAAAAAGTCGAATCCTTAGAAGGAAATCGCATCCTCACAAAAAATTCACTCAAAATTTGGATTCGAATACAAATCGTTTTGAAAAATTGTAACGAATCAGGATCAGAAATCCTTTTTAAAAAAGTATTTGAATCCAGGATTTTAATCTGCCACTTCTTCACACCAGACTATTCGTTGGTATGCTGTTTGTAGCCTTATTCTGAAATATTCAATTTTGTTTCACACTATACCTAACAGCAACATTCAAAAACATTTCCACAGCTTGCTTCACCAAAGGCACTCCCATTTGTTGCTGTAGTATACTCAATACATTCAGGAAAAACACCATGAACAACTCGTATACATCAGGATATGTCACATAAGAAGGAAGCAATATCAATGCACGTTCAATTACCGACTAAAAATCGAATGCATCAACTTTCAAATTATCTTTATTTAAAATAAACCCACCTTTAGTGCCATAAACAGCAACTTCTTCGAAGTAATCGGATAACTGCTCGAAAAATCCAAAATACACGATAGAAACGGCAATGTCTCGTTGCAAACCTCCCTAACCCTCACCCCTTCCGTATTCCCGTGTAATTCCCGGAAATCCCTGCTGATTCCATCGAAAAACATCAGAACCAATTGCTGCCGTTTCTGCGTATCGGACTGATTCAAATCGCCCCAGGGTTTAATCAATATCGCCGAATTAGCGCATAAGACAACTTCACGCACACGTGGTTCTGTGTACTTGATCGTCGCGGCGCTTTGTAAAAAACCGAGGATGGACGGTAGCAGCATGAAATTTGGGGGATGCACCGTGTTGGCCACGCTCAGATAAAGGTGGGCGGCTGCGTGCATCACCCTGTGCGGGTTGCAATTTCCTGCGCGGAGCAAAGGCAGGGAGGTTTCGACTAGTTGGCTCATGTCTTGCATATTGAATTCGGGGCTGATGTTCAGCCACAACCACCAGGTTTTAAGTGCTGATAAAAATTGGCTGTGTCTATAAAAACAATCGAGATTAGACATGTCATATGGAAAAAAATATATACTCATATTCTACGAAGTTATTGAACACTCCTTATTTTTATTAAATTAACACGTTGACTGGCGTGCGAGTTGTATATAACTCACATGTACTCTAGGCTACGGCACTGCGGGAGTTATATATGTGTCTGAAGTAGATTTAGAATCAGACATAAAAAGGCTGTTGAAAATTTGGTTTGGTCGTGTAGTGAAGCGGAGGGACCAAATCAAATTTTCATTCTTTTCTAAACTCGAAGTTTTATTCCATGCGCCACCCGTATAAAACACTGATTTCTGCTTAATCAGTATATTTTAAACTTCACAGTCTTTCAGTGTTTTATACTGGTGGCGCATAATGTAAAATTTCAAGTTTAGAAAAACCTGAAAATTTGGATTTGCCGGGGCACACACGTTTGCTGTTAACAGTGCAATTATCACAAAATTCCCTAACTGTTGGCATCAAGTATTATAATTTGAACTTCACAATATGTCAGTGTTTAATACCGGTGGCGCATGAAGTAAAATTTCGAGTTTAGAAAAGCCTGAAAATTTGGATTTGGGCGCTCGCTTCGCTCCGCGCCCAAATCCAAATTTTCAGGCTTTTCTAAACTCGAAATTTTACTTCATGCTTAGTCTGGGAGTGGAAACACTTGTTAGTAGCTTTAAATTGAACGATTTTCAAAACCAACGAATGTCTGAACAAATACAGTGTATGCATAAGGACATGTATACTTAAAAGAAAAATTCCCTTTATAATAAAAATAAATAAATAATAATAAAAAAGTAGTACGGTCTTGCGGCCCCTTTCTCAATATCTGATGCAGCAGTTAAAGTGTTAAATATATAAAATGCATAGAAGGGATGTATATAAACTTTTTGTAAATAAAAGAATAATCCAGGCAAAAGCGACAGCTGTTCTTGGCCTCAGTTTCAAATTGTACGCGACCAAAAATACAATTTTCTTCAATCTGACGTGGGCCTCAGATTTTCTTTAATAGGCCCAGAATTAATCATTTCTAAGAAAAAAAGTAAAGAAAATAAACACTTACATTTCTATAAAATCTTCAGTCAAGTAATTATCGTTTGTGTTTAAGTGGTAGAACCTAGCGTTGGTCGCTAGCGAGGCACTTTGCATAAGTTTCGATAGGAGGCTGTTGATGACCGGTGATGCCTGGTGATAATACTCACATTCTAAAAAGGATAACAAAAACACGATGGGCATTAAAAAAACAACGTCCCGGTGTTTATATGTTTGATACCTTGTTGTTCTATAAAAAATTCAGAAAGTCGTGCCAACGTCTGGGTCAATGACGACAAGTCTCTAAGGATAAAATGCAGTCTTTGGATTTCGGAATACTCTAACTTTAACAAACAACTCCTGATGTCCACGGCGTTCTCCAACATCAGGTAAACGTCTATTGCTACGTTCCATGGTGTTAACTGAAATATTTATGAAATAAACAAAAAAAAATCGAACAGTCAAGTCAACGAATTGGTTTAAAATACTTACTACTCTAGTAAATGTTTCAAAGGGGGAAAATTTGGCAATCATCGCCACTATTTCTATTGAAGTCTTTAAAAATATTCTCCAATCAGTTTCATCCTAAAAAATAAAAATAAAAAATACATATAAAGCTTCTTTATGAACCAATTTACAAATTACTTAATACTAGCGCCCAATTCTACCGCTTAAACAGAAACGACAATTACTCAATGTTTAAAAAAAATAGACCACAAGAAAAAGCCATTTTGGATTCAATGACTGCTCAGTCCCCTATTTTGATGCAATGACATTAGAACACCAGAAAATATTGCTTTGAACTTAAATCAGAGATAAACTAGGTTGAAACACTATTTAGTGCCACAAATTAAAGACTCTAGGCAGTGATTTAGGGAATCAATTAAGAGAATGAAATAAAAGGCTATTTTTCTGTTAGCGTTAGATTATAGTTTTACTTTATGCGCCACGCGTATAAGACACTAATTTCAAGTGAAGTTTACTTGTTAACAATATTCAGTATTTTTTTGTGTTTAATATGCGTGGTAAATGAAGTAAAATTTCGAGTATAGATAGACCTGAAAATTTGGTTTTGGTACGCGACCAATCCAAATTTTCAGGCTTTTCTAAACTGGAGATTTTACTTCATGCACCACACGTATAAAACGCTGATTTAATATGAAATGGTCTTTAACCAACTAACAACTGAAACACGTTTAGTATGTCAATCATCAGTTGGTTAAATGACGGAGAAAGTGCTACGATGGCTTTCTCCGTCATTTAACCAACTGATGATTGACATACTAAACGTGTTTCAGTTGTTAGTTGGTTAAAGACCATTTCATATTAAATCAGCGTTTTATACGTGTGGTGCATGAAGTAAAATCTCCAGTTTAGAAAAGCCTGAAAATTTGGAATGGTCGCGTACCAAAACCAAATTTTCAGGTCTATCTATACTCGAAATTTTACTTCATTTACCACGCATATTAAACACAAAAAAATACTGAATATTGTTAACAAGTACACATCATCATTTTTTGAACTTGTTTTTGTATAATTTTCAAAAAATACATGTATGAAACACAATACTAACTCAAATCCCCTCCCCATCACAAAAAGCTATATATGCCACTGACTCTAGAATTGCAGTTCAAGTCAAAGTTTTCTATTGTTCTAATGTTATTTTAAACTCAGTTCAGGGATCAATTCTAATTAATCCCTGAACTGTGTCAAATATTTTTTTCAACAACTGGCCTAAAATACTTTTTTTAGAAAAATACTTATTTCAAAATGTATCCATCCAATTCAATTGAAAACTGTAAAATTACTAACAATATCATTCTGTTCCTCTTTGCTGAGTTCCTCGATTTGCGAGGCGTTCGAGCTGAACTGCATCTTGTTCAGGACGGCGATCACAAGCCCGAGTAACGCCTCAGAATACCTAAAAAATATTATAACATAAACCTCACAAACATTTTTTTTTTTATTATATTAGGTTCTGACAGGAAAATAAAAACCCTCAGTACTGTTTCATCAAGTGCCTAATGAGATATTAATTTCAGAAATATTTGTTAATTATTGTTAAAATCTTACTTGTTAGTATTTTGTGGTTTGATTTGTTTGATGAAGGCGGCCCAAACGGCCAGGCAGCGCATGTAGCAGTGCACCGACGGCAACTGCATCGTCAGTTGGAAGAGGAGGCCCAGAAACTCGATGGCGGAAAAACCCGGTTCACTCTCGAGCCTCCACAAATGTTGTTCGATTAGCAACGCTAATAATTCACTTAGTTTTTCTGTAAAACTACAGACGAGAAAAAATATTAAAGGAAAATACTCTCCTAAATTCGTTTTTCTATAAATTATATACTAGGGGTGATAAAAAATTAAGGTTACAGGGCCGATATTGATAGAGTATCGACTGTTATACAGCAAGTAATAGTGTGTGGTATTTCTAATACATGCGGTTGCTAACTGTGAAGAGTTTCAGCTACCTTAACAGAAATGACAACACATTTATTTAGTTAGTTAAAACGTAAAAAAAATAATTACATGTGAGATTTTCACATAAATTTTATGGTCTCGCGAAAGAATCCGCTTAGTTATTCGATTTCTTTGGGCAAAACATGTAAGCACGGCTGAAAGTCACAGGCAGCTGGTAGTGGTTTACGATGAGACTGTTATGTCTCGTCAGCATGCCGCAGAATGGTCATCATTGACCTTTTCTCTACCAGCCACAAACTTTCGACACCATTCTGCGATATGCTGACGAGACATTACAGTTTCTCCGTTAAGCTCTAGCAGTTGCCGGTGCACTAGAGCCATGTTTCGCCCACAGACATCGTATAACTGAGCGGATTTCTTCGCAAGATCAGTTATCCAAATGCGTCGACATTTTTGTTAACCTGCAAGTAGTGCTGCAGGTCGAGGGTAGCTGAAACTCTCTACAATTAGTGACCCCATATATTAGAAGTACCGCACACCATTACTTGCTGTATAACAGATGAAACTTCAATAATATCGGACTTGTACTCTTACTTTTTGATCACTCCTCATACAACGAAATGAAGCAAATTTTAATAATTTGCTTAATTTTGATGTGTGGAGAAAAATATTTTGTAAACATACTCTGGTCCTAAATTTTCGATTTTCCCTGAAGACGGGTTGGTAATGTCTCTCAATAAGAGCACCGTGTGGTGAAATAATTGTACGAATAAGTCCTGGCTCCCCTGAGGAGTGCACTTCCTGTACAACAGCTCGTTTAATGTGGACATAGCTAACACACACATATCATCATCCACCTTCAACAAAATTTAAAAAAGAAATAAATTATTAGATACTGTTTTGCGACTTGTCCCGTTTGCCTTAGTGCCAGTTGTACCAAACATTGAACTGGTTCAACTCTTGAACTCGAATTTGAGTTCAGCTTGAATTTGAATTTGAGTTCAAAATTTTTGGTGCAATTGGGTCTTATTCTCAAATAACTAAAGCTTGTATTAGATGACACTATTTTCTTGTACAAGAAAAAATATACTATTTTCTTGTACAAAAAAAAATAGTATACTATTTTCTATCATGGTGTACCAAATAGAACATGTCCTATTTTCATTATACAAAACTGTACAAGATATGCGTTAGGTCATATTTTGTGTATTACACCATGATAGAAAATAGTATATACTATTTTCTTGTACTAGAAAATAGTGTTGTGTAATACAAGCTTTAAACATTGTAAAATCATGTCAAGTTGAATCAATACCTGTGCATAACTGGAAACATTAGTGAGACTAAAAATGGTCTCGATCAACTGAACAGGAACTTGAGATAAATTCGCCCAAGTGAACAGGTGTTGTAAAGTAGCCAAAACCTCCCGATTAATCGCCTTGCTGTCGGGTATGAACGATGCGACCGAGATTTGTTGCGCTAAATTCGGGGGCGAGCTCGGGTGGGTCGGTGAAGGAGGCGGAGTGGCCGTTGTGTTGTGCCTCCCTCTATTTCCTTAACATGCGAAAATTTACGATTTAAAAACGAAATTATAGTCGGATCGCATTATTTTACCTAAACTATTCAAAATGGAAATGAGCGTCTGGAATACTTGCGGAATGTGCTGTTGCATTAATCTAGTCAATTCCTCTTTGCGGAACGAGGTTATGTCCGGCCTGGGGCACATCAGTTCCTCGCTCGTCGTTCGTAGTAAAATTAGCCCCAGAAGTTGACCGTTTTCCGATTGCAAAAGCTGTTTGTCCACGCATTTATTTAGTTAGTTAAAAGGTGAAAAAAATTACATGTCAGATTTTCACACAAATTTTATGTATTGTGCAAAACTAAAGAAGAAACTACATTTCTATAAAATTGACGTATCAAAAATATAAATTTCTGTTCAATATTGAATATCATTTACGCTGTCAATTATATTAAAACTGATTTAAATTATAAGTTTCAATTGTAAGTTCAAAGTACTATCCTTAGTATATGAGTATACACAGGGAATTTTCTTTGAAGTATACACATCCCGATTTGTAAATTTTCAGTTATTTGAAGCTTCTATCAAGTGTTTCCACTCCCAGACTAAGCATTAAGTAAAATTTCGAGTTTAGAAAAGCCTGAAAATTTGGTTTGGTCGCGTAGCGAAGCGCAGCGACCAAACCAAATTTTCAGGCTTTTCTAAACTCGAAATTTTACTTAATGCGCCACGCGTATAAAACACTGATTTCAAGTGAACGTCAAAATATACTCCTTTAAAATTATGCTTAAGTAGTATATTGTGAACGACATCTGTGTAGTTTTTTGCCGTCAGGCTTGTAAAAATTATTATTAAAGTTTTGGGGAAAGCGGCAGTTTTTAAAAAAAGTTCTGGTCTAATTATAATTTTTTTAAAACTGCCGCTTTCCCCAAAACTTCAATAATAGTTTTGTATATTTTAAATAAAAGTAAAATTTCGAGGTTTAGAAAAGCGTAAAAATTTACTTCATGCTTAGCCTGGGAGTGGAAACACTCGTTAGAAGCTTCAAGTTGAACACTTTTCAGAAACAACGAATCCCTAATAATTTACAGTGTATAATTTCGAGGTATGTATACTTAATAGAAAAATTCCCTGTATTACAATAACTTGCAATGCAATAAATTAAATAAATTGATTGTGAGTAACGTGAAGATCAAATTAATTTGACGAATAAAGCACTAATAACCTTTCTTCACACTTTTGTGTAAAGAAAGGTTATTAGTGCTTTATTCGTCAAATTGCAATGCAATACAAAACCTTATAATTTTAATTCAGTGATATGCAGTTAACTATAATCTTGGTAAAACTGATCTTATAATTATAAATGAAATTGCCAATTCTTGGTTGCAGAATACTTCAAACATTAAAAGTGCGATTCTTTTTGCAATCTACAACAAGTTAGTTCAATGTCTGTCGAGGTATTAGCTCGGGAAGTAGTTGTTTCAATGAGTGTTTAATATTGTCTTTGTAAGACTAACTTATTGTAGATTACGAAAAGAATCGCACTTTTAATGATCTTATATTTATACACATGCTTTTATATAGATCAATTCAAAATCAGCTGTCTTACTAAAATTTTGCTCAACATTTAATCAGTAAACAATACCCACTTTGCTTTCCATCATAAATTACATGCAATGATATTAAATCGTGTAAATTTCAGTATTATAAATACCTGTGTGATGTTAGTAAAGAAATCTGGGTAAAATTGCGGCCAACTAAACCTAGCAATATCCACCAATAGTTTCGCCAACTTATTCCTGATAAAATTCGGGGCTCTGTTATCCTGGTTCAAGTAAAACTCGTACAGCGCACCCTTCAATTGTACTTGGTGCTCCCACTCTAAACAATTCCATTGCCTATTTATCACAGACTGCAAACGAAAAGAACTTTCCTCAAAATCCAACAGACATTTCCCCTCAGCAAATTGTAATCACCTCAATAGTAGACAGAGCATACATAGACACGTACTGACTAGAAGTATGCTTGAGGAAAAACACGCAAAGCTTCCAGGAATCCCGCTGCGAGTTGAACGAGTTCAGCTGGGCCTCGATGTCCTGTTTCCTGGTATTGGTGGTCGCGGGGGCGAAGAATTCGTCCATGAGGTGCTCGAGGGCGGCGAGGGATTCGTTCTCGCTTTGACTCTGGGGGGGTGCGAATGAATGTTGGTGAAAAAAAAAAGGGGGGGCGATAAAGGGCGGATTGTAGGGTGGATTTTGCGGGAGGAGAGTTGCGCTTACCATTTTTGTAATGTGTTTATTTAGCGTTACTTTAAGCGAGAGACGTTTCCTTGAGAACGGTCAAATGTTCAGAAAATGCGAAAATTTGTACATATCTGACAGGCGAATTTTCATCACTCGGTAATGGTAGACATAGATTAAAAATTAGATTGATAACTCCTAGGGAGCTCCACGTATCGTAAGATTAGTTGACCGGACCACTCGATGCGGGGGCGCTGCAATCGCCCATGACGTCACGGGCGAGGGGAGCGGTGGGGCTTCTTCTGAGCGGGACGCGCGGTGCGGGGGGGCTTCTTGCTGTGCGGGGGGTCATACTATTTGAGGTGTGGTGCGGTGCGGGGAACACCGCGCGGTGTTTGAATCACCGCGCGATGCGAGAAATAATAACAAAATAATTAAAGTACAAAATGTATATTACAAAAAATATGACATTTTAAATATTTACAATTTCATAAAAAAAACATTGTTTGCATTAATTAATTTAAATATTTACAATTACATTTAATAAAACACTGATTACATTAATTAACTTTATGAATATTCGCTCTTAGACATGTTTCAAGAATTAACTGTTAATAACCATAAGATCATAGTTACTAAGCAATGCAATTCCGGTGAATTAGTGAACGAATAATTTTAGTAACCATTGAAATATGTTTTAAATATCAACTTATACATACTTTACGAATATAAATAAAATAATAATATTTATTTCCATTAAGATGACTGCGTGGATTATTTTCCATCTTATTTGGTCTCATTAATACTTCTAATTCTTAAAAATAGTAGTTAATGTTAAAACAAGAAGTATTATGAACAAAACACAAATTATTACTAATAAAACACAGAATTAAGTATATGTTTAATTAATTTCTCACTTAACCCGTGGTGAAACATTATTGAATATAATTCTGGATATTTAAATAAAACACTTGGTTTGTTTCACTAACTTATATTTTCTCCGACTAGTTTCGACCATTGGATAAAACTAGTCGGAGAAAATATAAATTAATGAAACAACTTTGTGACTTTGTGACTAGATGGATTAATATGAAGGGGTGTAGAACTGCTCCCAGCGACAGAATTATCCCGATGGGATTTCCTGCTCGCACCAGGAGAAGGCGAAAGGGAATTCTTGCTGTCCTGCATGATGGGAGAGTCTACGTTTGGGTATGAGGCTTTATTTCCACCAGTATTTGATTTCTGCAGAGTCTGGATGGATGGCCACTCGTCCGATGTGCTTGGAAACTCATTAACATTGCATGGTTCAATCAACTCCGGATCGTCTGGATCATCCGGATCTTCAACGAGGGCTGTGAACAAAATATGTATATATAAATATTTAGATATACTATACTTGCGCGCTTGCTCAAAAAAATATTACATAAAAAAAAGTAATTTATTGTTCTTATTTGGTACTTAGAGATATATGTGAATATATAAAAGTAATAAATAAATATTCAGCTTACCAGCCGGTGTATCAAGATATAATGTGGGGACACTCCCTGGCTTTAAATTAGATTTGCTGGAAAAGCATTTCGTCCCCTCATCGAAATGCCTGTCACAAATAAATGTGGATTTAACGACTTGACATTTCGATTTTCTTCGCAGCTCTTTTTGGCCAACAGCCTCTAACCACTTCTCATACACCTAAAAAAGAATATCAATCTTGGATTAATGAATTGATAGGATTATTTAAAAAAATAGAGTAGTAGTTATGAATAAAATGTAAAATATTAATAAAATAATTGTTTATTACTTTTTCATTTAATGATATAAACTTATTCGTATATTTTGAAACAAAAATTTAAGATTTAATAAAAATAAAAGACCAAAAGCCTAATAACAAAAAACCAATTTGTACGAATAAAAGTAAACTTAACATATCGCGTACAAAAACGGGGGGATTTTATACAAAAGTTATAGATTCTATTTTGTTAAATTTTTATATGTACTATACAGGGTGAGTCGGGAGGAGCGCACCAAACTCTAGGAGTGTATTATACACGTGAAAATAATGTAAAAAAACTCATTTGTTCTTATCCGATTTTCATTTGTTTTCAAGTTATGGCGTAATTAAAAATGTTCATCTAGCTTTCCACTTCTATCTGAATTTTAACATTATCAAAGTATGCCATGTTCGAGGCTTATAAACATTTGATAATTCTGACGTTTTGATGAACTGTCAGTGTACGGTGAACAGTAACTGAACGTTTAAGTTCGAATTAATGTGATTGTTAGTGTTGCAAAATGCCACATACTTATTCAAATTTAGAATATGCAAATATGGTGTTTGTATATGGTTTCTGTAATGGAAATGCTACAGCTTCTGTTGAAGAATATCGTGAACGTTTTCCACACCAAAGACATCCTGATAAAAACATATTTATTAGAGTTTTCAACAAATTGTGCGAGACTGGTAAGCTTCCCAGTGCTAACATAACATATGAGCGCGCTGCTCGACAAGGTTTTGTAGAAGTAGAAAATATTCTGCATCTAGTAGAAGAAGATGCAACTACTAGCTCACGGAGAATTGCCACTCAATTGGCAATTCCACAAAAAAGAGTGATGAACCTGCTACACGAGCAAGGCTTATATCCTTATCACGTTCAGAGAGTACAGCACCTACAACCAGAGGATTACGCTAACCGTACGGAATTTTGTCGGTGGATAAATAATAATCATCAGAATGTATCGAGTATACACTTTGCGGATGAAGCTACATTTACCCGTGATGGCATTAACAACACTCGTAACTCTCATGTATGGTCAGATGAAAATCCCCATGCAACAGTCGAAAGCAATTTTCAACATCGGTTTTCTGTAAACGTGTGGTGTGGTATGGTTGACAGTTATTTAATCGGCCCTTTCATTTTGGAGAATCGTCTCACAGGAGGCAACTACCTCAATTTTTTACAAAATGAATTACAAGGCCTGCTAGAAGATGTTCCTATAAATATTAGAATGCAGATGTACTATCAGCACGATGGAGCTCCTGCACATGTCGCTCGTCAAGTCAAGCAACATTTGGACGAACGTTTTCCAGGGCGTTGGATTGGTCGTGGAGGTCCTATTAATTGGCCTGCAAGATCTCCAGACCTCACACCACTAGATTTTTGTTTATGGGGCTGGATGAAAAATGAAGTCTACAAAATAAAAGTGGACACACGGGAATCACTAATTAGACGAATTGAGAATACTGCAGCCCATATAAAAGAAGGAAGAAATGAATCAATTGGGAGAGCAACAAACGCTCTTCGTAGACGAAGCAGAAAATGCTTAGAAGTCAATGGCGGTATTTTTGAACATTTGTTGAAAGAACGCTATGATTAAGAAAATTTTTTTGTATAATAACTTGTTTATTTGTTAATATGCTATAACTTGAAAACAAATAAAAATCGGATAAGAACAAATGAGTTTTTTTACATTATTTTTATGTTACTTTTTAATTTCACCATCCAAGTTTAAATAACATACTTCTATTATTGAATTGGCACGAATATCATTAAATTAGAACTTACAACTTCCATGAAATAAATTTAATAGTTTTATTTTCAGATTCAAACAAAAGTTATGTTTATTTTAATATTTAAATGAACTAATATAACAAATGTTAAAGCTTACCCCATTTCTTTTCGTAAATCTATGCAGACGAATATTTTTCTCGCAATTATTGCATGATTTTATAGCACAAAAATTAGACATTTTTACAAATTCAAACACAAGTACAGACTTAATGGCATTGATAGAATGAAATGAATAGCTTAAAAACTGAAAATTTTCCAATACTTACGGTTTTGTTTATTTATATTAACACTCGTCCACGCCCGTCTTCAAAATATTTCGTCTTATCAGCATTTTTGAAGATGTGCTGATTGAAATATCTTTCTCGCAGAGTTCGAAACTGCGGGAAATTTGATTTTTGTGCCATCAGATATTCGAAATCGCGGGAAATTTGAAATTGCGACATTTGCGCCCTCCTATCGAGTGGTTCGGTCAACTAAATGTGTGAACTTATGGAGTCGACGGGCCCTGATGGTAGATGTTAGTTGGTGAAATTCGCTATAGATGGATGTAAATCGCTATTCATGTAAAATATTGTCAATAGATGGCGGCACAAAACAAATCCGTTAGGGGATATTGATATTAGATGGCAGCACAGGTTAGTATAATTTAATACGAGATATTGATAATAGATGGCAGCACTATTTACGCTGCTATTAGTATGAGACATTAATAATAGATGGCAGCACAGTTTAATTTACTACTGGTACGAGATATTGATATTAGATGGCAGCACAGGTTACTATTATTTTCTATTAGTACGAGATATAAATAATAGATGGCAGTACTGTTTACTTTACTATTAGTATGAGATATTGATAATAGATAGCAGCACAGTTTATTTAACTATTAGTACGAGACATTATTAATAGATAGCAGCACAGTTAAATTTACTACTGTTATGAGATATTGATAATAGCTGGCAGCACAGTTTACTTTACTATTCAGTTTCCTTTACTATTAGTACGAGATATTAATAATAGATGGCAGTACAGTTTACTTTACTATTAGTATGAGATATTGTTAATAGATAGCGGCACAGTTTATTTTACTATTAGTATGAGATATTGATAATAGATGGCAGCGAAGCGAGTGCCGGCAAATACAAATTTTCAGGCTTTTCTAAATCCGAAATTTTACTTCATGCGCCACGCGTATTAAACACTGAATTATTGTGAACCTCAAAATTGACTGCTTATCAAAGATCAAACATAAACAATATATTTTGAACTTTACTTTAAATAACTTTTGTATTAAACACTGATTTATTGTAATGTTCAAAATATACTTCTTATCACAGATCAAACATGAACAATATATTTTAAACTTCAAATTAAATCAGTGGTGTATACGCGTGGTGCATGAAGTAAAATTTCGAGTTTAGAAAAGTCTGAAAATTTGGATTTGCCGGCACTCGCTTCGTTCGCGCCGGCAAATCCAAATTTTCAGGCTTTCCTAAACTCGAAATTTTTCTTCATGCTTAACCTGGGAGTGGAAAACCCTCGTTCGAATGGAATTGAATTTTTCCAGAAATTGTTTATTTCATTTTATTCATTAAAATAAAACGATCAGATCAGGATAGTAGGTATAGTAGGTATATTAGGTATATTAGGTATATTAGGTATATTAGGTATATTAGGTATATTAGGTATATTAGGTATATTAGGTATATTAGGTATATTAGGTATATTAGGTATATTAGGTATATTTGATATACATGTTTGAAACTACAACAGTAAAAATCTTGTTAAAGAAGGGTTTCTAACCTATTTAAATAATTAATTCTGCTTTTAATATATCTAACGTCTCCAATAACAATAAATTTCAATCTGTAATAGAAATCTATCGCTATCCGCTTTACTCCAGATTAATTAATACTCTATAAGTACAAACTTTTACGCAATCATAAGTTTCAGCGGAGTCTGCAGGTTTTCTTTTTGAAAGGGTGCGCAGTTTTCCCAGGTGCACTTTTACAATAAAACCCTATACACGGATGTATATATATATATATATATATTTCGGGATGGAGGAGAGAAGAAAAGGGGCCTAATTGAAAAGCGGCTGGAAAGTTTTCCGGATCTCCAGCAAAGAGAAAGACGAAAGAGGAGCGCAAGAAACTGCGAAAAGAATCTATTTTAATACGGCATTAAGCACGTGAATATCCCTAATAATAATAAATTCTTTACACAAAACTTTGAAAGTTTTTAATTAAATCCGCCCCGAGTTAAGTATGATAAAAAATCGGAGGGAGAATGAAAAAAAGGTTCGTTATTTAAAGGGTTGGAGGAGGAATTAAAATTATTGCTGGAAGTAATATTAATTATTTTAAATTACCAATTTGTCTTGCTTTCAGCAAATTGCACTGTGGACTATTAACATTCACACGAAATTTTATGAAAATTTCTTAAGGAATTTCCATGTTTTGAATATTCAAAACTTTAATTTCCCTAAATATTTCTATAAAGTTCTACGGTTTTGACTCTCAATTGAAAATAACGCGTAGCGCTACGCGATTAAACCAAATTTTCAGGCTTTTCTAAACCCGAAATTTTACTTTATGCGCCATGAAGTTTTTGTATAAAACCCTGATTTATCCCGAAGTTTAAAAACATTTTTTTACATATTCCAGATTGAAAATGCTCACATTTAATTATATTATATGTTCCGGATTGAAAATGCTCACCCGGTATAACACACTTGGTTAAGATTTCACTGTTTAATCTGATTACCTTAACCAAGTGTGTTTGTTATTCAGTAAAAGTGTTGATATGGAATTTCACCAAGTAACAGTCTCAGCTATTAAATTTTAAAAGATAAATTGCTTCTACTATCTTTATCTTTAAATCGTATTTCACAAGGTTGTATTCCTTTTACTTGAAAGAATTATTAAGTCGCATGTGGCGGTGTTGAGAAAGAAGTGAATGAAACCCTGTAAGGACAAATTGGTCCGTCTGAGGAGAACAAAACGTTATTTAATAAGAACACTGGTATTTCGTCTTTGCGCTCTCTTCGGGGGATTGAAGTGAGAGAGTAATTGGAGTGCGTCGAGCCTCGGGGAGAAATTTTCCGGTGGCGTTTTGTTAATAAATAAAGGAAATGAAATATTTTCTTTATGTGTCTGCGCGTTCTGTCTCGCATTGCTTTCCTTGCGGATTTTAATCCTCCGGGCGATTTGCGGGATATAAATACAAGAAGGAACAAAAAAATGGTAGGACTTAGAGAGAGTGAACAGATGTTGACGTAAATTTAGTTTAAAATAATATTGGGTTTGTGTTTGGATTGTTTGTGTGCCCTTATCGCACAGTTGAAATTATTTAAAAGTATACGTATAAAGTTAGACGATGCCACTATGGAGCATTAGATGGCGTTAGCTATCGAAATCCATTAATAGTTTTCACATATTGGCTTGAAATAGTCAGAAAAGTTCAGTATTCCTCAGCACTGGGTCGGGACCACACTGAAGAGGACCATGAAGTCCGAAACGCGTCTGTGGGTATCTGGTACCGGAATACTGAACACAAATTCAATTTTGAAAGTTAGAATGTTTTCATTTAGTTATACGTATGCATAAGCCTTTTATTAAAGACAAATAAAACACGATTTTAACTTTATTTGTATAACTGAGACTATATTAAGTGACTATAGTTTCGAAAACTAATACCAAATCTTAAATAAATTATGAGTGGGGTACATCACTGAGTTCCATAAAAAATATTCTTTCAAAAAATATATAAATCCAAAATGGCGCCCATAAAACAAAAGTTGGCTATGGTCCCCGGGTAAATGTTATAGTTATCTTAAAAAGAAAATAAATTATGAGTGGGGTACATCACTGAGTTCCATAAAAAATATTCTTTCAAAAAATATATAAATCCAAAATGGTGCCCATTAAACAAAAGTTGGCTATGGTCCCCGGGTAAATGTTATAGTTATCTTAAAAAGAAAATATGCTACTAGATTCCTTATTTAAAAGTGCCTGAATATTTCCAAAGTTCTAAATGTCCAAATGCAGTAGTTTTTAAATAAAAAAATAAAAACTGTTTTTACAAAAATCAGTTTCTCCAAAACAAAAAAAGATATGTTAAAATTGTTTTCAGATTATTGTTAGGCCCTATAAGACGCAACTTTTGACTCTCTATCTTATCAAATAACTGAGATCCCCATACATTCTGTTGAAATACGGACACCCTGTATAGCGTATACAAGAAATATCGTATGTTCAATAAAATAAAACCTTTAGAGTGCCACGGAAAATATTGTAGGTTGGCTACTCTGAAATTATACATTATAATTATTATGTCTGACGTTTTATATGTCCATTCCTAAAGCGTGTAGCCAATTCAAATTAAAATAAAGATAAAATCATGGCACACTAGAGGTTTTATATGTCGATTCCTAAAGCGTGTAGCCAACTCAAACTGAAATAAAGATAAAATCATGGCACTTCCATAGAACATACGATATATGGAATACATGAATTTCTTTTAAGTACACATATCTGTACTTCATCCATCTAAGTATTTTTTGAAGAACTACTATCCTGAAAATCTATAATATAGTGTTGAATTTGAATAATAGCAAAATGCAAGGTCATATCTAAGGAATCACTTGCTTTCTACTTTAAAGTCAAGTCAGAGCTTCATGAAAATCAATCGTTTTAAATGATGTCGCAATCCTTGCTCGGGCTTATTAACAACCTAAAAGCACTTCAGAGCGAACTGGAACTTTGAGAATTTTGGCAAGGTGGCAGACGGGTCCGGGGATTCAGGGCAGAAGAGCGGGAAGCGATAAACTCCATCCCCTCCTTCTTTAAAACGCCACTTTAATGGCGGAGGAAACAGATTGCTAAGTTTGCGCCCGAGTTGTGTGTGTGTGTGTGTGTGTGCGGGGGCGGCTTATTATATATTCTAATGGGAGAAACCATACATACACCAAGTCTAGGCCCTTGGATAACTTTCATAAGAACGGGACCGGAACGACGAGGCGGGGATGGCGTGGTATGCGAAAGGGGACAGAATTTCCCAGTTAGAGAAACTATGCGCCGGGATAATCAACTTACCCCTCCCGAAAACAACACACAAGCGCAAGTTTACTGATTATCCAATTTTCTGGTTAAAGTTGCTTAAAAAAAGAACACAATTCATAAACAAATAATTTAAATGATTCCTCTATCGTCAAATAAATTGGCTAATGTAACTGCTATTATTCAATATGCTGACTAATAGGAAATGAAATCCGACCGATTCGTTTCCTATTTAAGAGAGTCATTAGATGGGCGTCTGCCCTTATTTGTGCTTCAGGTATGAATAAGTAACATCAATTTCTGAATTCTGTATCTGTATTTATGTTTTCTTTAAAAGAATCATAAAAAATTACTAAGAAATTAGGTTTTCATAAAATATTCGTCAAAGAAAAGAACGCGCTTTATTTCTACACCGATAAATTGATTGTGAGTTACGTGAAGAGCAAATTAATTTGACGAATAAAGCACCTTTCTTCACACTTTTCTGTGTGAAGAAAATTATTAGTGCTTTATTCGTCAAATTCTATACCGATGTTACTTGCTCGAGGACGCCGGTTATGTATCAGGATGACTCTTTTTTCGATAGAGAAATTTGTCTTTGGTTAGTACTTAATTTAAAAGCTAACTAGAATCAAATGAAGTGTAAGGGCATCGGAGGCACGCGCTCGTCCGTCTTTACGACCCCCAGGCCCGCGCCCTAAACATCGCGTTAATTAGGGATAAAACCGGGCGCCAATGGGCCGAACGAGATTTATGTGGGCCCCCGGTCAAGCGGTCCTTTGTGCGCCGGAGGAGACAAATGGCTGGGCGATTTTACAAATCATCTCGCGCGCCAAAAGTGAAAAAAATCACAATAAATCACCGCGCGCGTATTATGGATCGGATCTAGGGTAATTTATCGGTGAATTTGCCATGCAAATGATATTGATGGATTGCCCCCGCGTTGAAATTTCTGGGGGGGGGGGTAAATCCACGAGGCGAGCCCTTCAATTTTTTTTTCTCCCTGTTCTTTCCTGCAGGAGTACAAAAATAATAATGCTGAGGAGAGAGTGTGGGTGATTTATTGTAATATGTAGGGGTCCTCTCAGTTTCAATCACGTCGAACATAAGCACAAAAGGATATTTTATCCAAATAATTATAAAATAACAATTGATTTCTCAATATTTATTAATTACTTCGTTTTTAAAACCAATTTATCATGAGATTAAAAATTAATCTTTAACAAATATCCTGAAATTAATATCCAGGATTTATGAATTAATTACTGATCTGGAACTTCGTGAAACATATTAGAATATGTAAAGTTATTCAAATTAAAAAACACTTGGTATTGTTTCACAAATTTAATCCTTATCACATTCCTTTGAAAATGGTCTAACAAAACGAAACTAGTCGGAATAAAGTTTTAATTTTTGAAACAATACCAAGTGTTTGTTAAATTAAAAACCTTTACATATCCAGGTTTTTTTTTAACAAGAAGCTTTTATGAAATGAAGAAACTGAAACGTTTGAAATGTTGAAAATCAAACTACCTAGTGTTGGCAAGTTTCATATAAGAATCAATACTCATCTTTCCACACAAAAACGCAATGTAACCTTATTTTAGTGCTCAAAAGATTACAGACATTTCTATGTAGACTCTGTTTTTTATAAATATGACCAAACTTAGGGTGTAATAGACAGTAATAGATATGTAAGTAGTTAAATTCCTTAATCTTCACTTAATTAAACACTTAACACCTTCACGTAACTCATACAACTACATTAATTTAATCTTCACTGTTATATTATAATTCTAAATGTACATTTCAGGCACGATGTGCCCTTTTTCATCTATTGAATTTGTCAAACAAATTTTCACGATGCAGAAAATTCAAAAAAGAGAACGCTGCAACTTGCAACTTTACAACACATACAGGGATTTTTTATTTTAAGTATACTTTTTCATATTCTATATAAACATTTGCAAAACGAATGAACATGTGATCATAATTAAGCAGTATATTTTGAACTTCACTTTAAATCAGTCTTTTATACGCGTGGCGCATGAAGTAAAATTTCGAGTTTAGAAAAGCCTAATTTGGCTCGGTCGCTTCGCTTCGCTACGCGCCCGAGCCAAATTTTCAGGCTTTTCTAAACTCGAAATTTTACTTCATGCTTAGTCTGGGATTGGAAGCACTCGTTAGAGTCTTTAAATTGGAATTTTTTAATAAGATCATGAATAACTGAAAATGTACATTGAAAACTGGTAACATGTATACCTAAAAGAACTATTGCAATCCTGTTTTATCAGTAGGGCCTTTTAAACATCAAATTTTGAGATGTTGGGAAATGATTATCAATGTGATAAATAAATTATAATGTCACGATGCAGATATTTTAAATAAAAGAGAACGCTGCAACTTGCAACTTTACAACACATACAGGGATTATTCTATTAAGTATACTTTTACATATTCTATATAAATATTTGTAAAACTAATGAACATGTGATCAGAATTTAGCAGTATATTTTGAACTTCACTTTAAATCAGTGTTTTATACGCGTGGCGCATGAAGTAAAATTTCGAGTTTAGAAAAGCCTAATTTGGCTCGGTCGCTTCGCTTCGCTACGCGCCCGAGCCAAATTTTCTGGGCTTTTCTAAACTCGAAATTTTACTTCATGCTTAGTCTGGGAGTGGAAACACTCGTTCTAAACTTCATATTACACGTTTTTATATAAAATCGACGAATGCCTGAAAGTTTACAGCGTATACATTATGTATATTTAAAAGAAAAATTCACAGTATGTTATACAATATGTCATTCGAAGAAATCATAAAAAAGTGCAGAATTGGACTTAAATTCAACTTTTACAGTTAACTCTAGGACTGCTCGACCGTTAATGGGTTAAAGTAAAATCAATTCAACGAAAAAAATATTTAACTTAAATTTAATTTAACAAAATAAATAACTCAAATAAAAATCCTAATTTTAAAATAATTGAATATATATATATATATATATATATATATATATATATATTATATATATATATATATATATATATATATATATATATATATATACGGGGCAAATCAAATATACGCTGGTGTCACAGCGCAATTATAAAAGGAATCACCATCAAATCTTAAATCGAGAGGTGTGGTGATTACACTTGTTCTAATCAATTAATTTAATGATTTTGGTTCCTTTTCAAACAAACATTTTTTTTCCTATGTTCGCCCAAATATTTGGGGGTTTTCTAATGGGATAACGTTATCACCACGGTACCTGTTAGCAACAATTAATACAGATACAGGATAATCTTTATTGGTTTGCGCCCTTATATACAATTTTTGAATCGCAGAATAACACCTAATTATTTTGTCAATTTTTTTTTAAATTAAATAAATGCCATTATTTTCTTTCTCTCAGCAAAAGGTTGTTTCAATATTCTGATTTACTTACTGCTTTCTCCATAACAAGGTTCATGGTAACTTATTACCATTTTGCCCTTATCTGCTAATCAACCATGTGGCGCCCCCTTTAGTACCGTTTAAGTTAATTAAACCTCCCCTACTCTATCGACTTTAGCTAGGCCAGATAAGGACGAAGTAATGGTAATTGAGGATTGGTTCTGGTTCTGGTGCAAAGGGGAGTGTGCAGTTCTGCACTGCACTTAGGCCTCATTAGGCCCATTGTGCCACCTCCCGTAGATCACCCATCCTCAGTTTAGCCAGCCCACCTTGTTTAGGTATTCTAGCATAGCTGAGGTGGATAGATCTCTTATGTAGGCCATTGTAGGCCATCTATCACCCAATATGGACTCCCTGATTGACGATAGTGCCGGGCATTCACAAAGAAAATGCCATGCAGTCTCGTCTGCCATGCTGCAACCTCTACAAGATGGGGAGTCAACTATCCCCACCCTACAGAGGTGCCCGCTTAGTCCACAGTGACCAGTAAGGATGGCAGTTAAGCGCCTGAGATTCCCACTAGCCAGCTGCAGGTACCGTTTCGCTGATCTCTCGTTGGGATACACAAGTGTTTCCTTAGAGGGCTTGCAGCCCTCGATACCATCCCAACGCATCCTGAATTTCTCCAGAGCATTGGTTTGTAACATGTTACACAGGGAGAGAGGAGCTAACCGCACTAGCGGTTCTGGTGAGAGTAGATTCATCCCAGCCGCAGCTCTTGCTAGCGCGTCAGCTCTCCCGTTACCTGTGTCTGTATCATGCTCTTTCACCCAGCAGACTTCAATGTTGTTGTGCATTGCTGCCTGTCTGAGTTTCCCGTGGCACTCTATTTTGGTCTCTGACGAAGCATAGGCTTTCTGCAGAGACTGAATCGCTTGCCTGCTATCCGTTAAGATTAGTATGGTTACATTTGTCACCTTGCGGTTTATGATGTACTCAGCCGCAAGTGTTATTCCCATCAGCTCCAGTTGCGTGGTGGTTCCATGAATTTCCATCGGAACCTTTGCTTGGATTTTTAGGGTTTTAGAGAAAACTCCAAGGCCCGATCCTTCTCTCCTTTTAGATCCATCTGTGTAGATCCTTATAGCAGACTCTCTCATCCGCTTAGTGGGTTGAATAGTAACGTTGTAGGGTGTGTTCCGTATTAGTGTTGGAACACAGCAGTCATTAACAGCCTCTAAAAGAGGTATATCTCTACAGACATTCCTCCAGAGGTGTCCTCTAACTTCCCCACAGCTGTTACTGTTCCAAATCCCACTGCACTGAAGGCGAAGTATAGTCGCCATGGCCTCCTTCTCCACGTGGATATCAAGTGGTGGAAGGGATAGCATGACTTCCATCGCCATCGTCGGAGTAGTGTGCATGGCGCCTGTTACACTAAGACAGACTGTCCGCTGCACTTGCGAGATTTGCTTCCTCGTGGCCTTCTGTTTGGTTCTGGGCCACCAAACTGAAGCTCCGTATGTCAGCATGGGCCTTATGACAACTGTGTACAACCACAGAGTCGTGCGTGGTTTCAAACCCCAGGTTTTCCCCACTGCCCGACGAGGATTGGTAAGTAGACTAAGTTTTTGGTAGCTTAAAAGTTAATTCGGGGTGCAACATAGCAACATATTTTATTTTAAGATAACTATAACATTTACCCAGGAACCATAGCAAACTTTTGTTTTTCTTATGGGCGCCATTTTGGGTTTTCATATTTTTTGGAAGAATATTTTTTTCTGAATTCAACGATGTATTACACTTGAGAGTATATTGTACATTTTATATGTTAAATTGTAATCTTTTGTTTTTTGTAAAGAGTGCTTTGGAAACAGTTGAGTAACTCACTAATTTGACAACTCCTAGGACCCATAATTTGCTTATATATCACCCCTGAAGACGGGCATCTAGCTGATTAATTACTGTACTGATAGAAAATGTAATTTTTTCAAACGAAATATTGGTGTGACATTTTAAGTCTCAATAAATTGCTTGACTGTCTTTGGACTATCATAGGATTTTGTTATATTATTATCTTTATTGACTGTGCTTTGACTATTGTGAGTGTAAATGGCTTGATTGACTGTCTTTTGACTATGCTAGGATTTTGCCTGATTCGATTATGTCTCTCAATGGACTGTATTTCGGCTAATGTGATGTTATGATTTTAAGTTACCTAAATCACTATATCAAATACAGTCAAAATAGAGATTTAATGACAAAATATAAACAAGTTAAAAGATAAGCAAGTGACTTAGAGTCATAATACCAGAAGAGTCAAAATACAGTTCATAGAGACGTAATAAGACAAAATCTTACCATAGGCATAAGACAGTTAACCAAGTGACTTACAGTCATAATGTCACAATAGTCAAAATGTGAATTTATGACTGTACATCATTAGGTTAACTGACTTAAGTCTATTGTTTCAATTTGATAAGTCAGCGTTAGTTAGTTAGTAGCAAGTAAGTTAGTCCATTGTGTCAATTTGACATTAGTCAGCGTTAGTTAGTTGTGATGTATTTTAAACTAACGAATCTTCTTCCACTCCCAGACTAAGCATGAAGTAAAATTTCGAGTTTAGAAAAGCCCCGCGTAGAAAATTTGCCGAGGGTCGCGCAGCGACCCGAGACAAATTTTCACGGGGCTTTTCTAAACTCGAAATTTTACTTCATGCGTCACGCGTATAAACCACTGATTTACAGTAAAGTTAAAAATATATAACGCTTAGATCGATTAATAGATATGACATTGTTTCCAAGGCATTCTTTGCAAAAAAGAAAATATTATCATTTTAAATATCAAATCTAAAATAAATTATGAGTATGATACATCACTGAGTTCAGAAAAAAAAAATCTTTCAAGAAATATGAAAAACCAAAATGGCGCCCATAAGAAAAACAAAAGTTGGCTGTGGTCGCTGGCTAAATGTTACAGTTATCTTAAAATAAAATATGTTACTAGATTTCTCGTTAAAAAGTGCCTCTGTAATATCAAAGTTGAAAATGTCTAGATTCAATAGTTTTTGAATAAAATAATAAAAACAAAATTCCAAGAAATCGGTTATTTAACAATATCTCAAAAACGAAACTAGATATTTGAAATTTGTTTTTAGATTATTATTAGGCCTTAAAATAACTGACACTCTATCGCTTTAAATAACCGAGATCCCCATACATTCTTTTGAAATACGCCTGTATATTAGAAACGATATGCACTATTAATTTTCTTCACAAAAAAAACTTTATAAAATCCCATTAAACACAAAATACGTTTTCATTAGAGCAGTATTTACAAAACCCGTATTTATATTGTGTGAGTGCTTCACAAAACCACATTAATTTTATTACCATCCTCTCCCTTCTTTATTTGGCTTAAGCACGAAAGCATTTTTTAATAACGCCACCTGATAATCAACTCCAATTTATATCTGCGGGCGTCCCAATTACCTCTCTTTCTCCTCAGCCTGCGTCGTCTCATAATCCAATCCGTCCTTATAATCCGTTTTTTTTTCTTCTTCTTTCGGTCTCTTATTAAAAAAAAAAGGGAGCGTTTCCCCAAAGAGGACGAGGAGAAAAGCGATCAATCGGATATAAATAATTGAAAAAAGCGGGCGCCCTATTAATCGCGTAAAATGTTAGACGGTCCCCCTTTTTCTTCCCCCCTGGAAATATCAGTGAGAATGAAAAATTCACCCATTGACATTTTCGTGGAGGAGACACGTGGCTTTTTTGCCGGCTGGAAGACACCTTTAATCGAAATTTGTCGGGTGGAGTTTATTGAACGTGAACTTAAAGTTTTATAAGGGTATTAAGTGTTACGCAGGAAAGTTTTAAATTTTAACGACAATAATGTTCTTTATTGAACTCATTTAAAAAGTTGAGAACGGCCATCGGTGTAGGTTTTCAAGCACAAGAAATATTATTGATTTGAAATTTGTTTAGTATTTATTACTAGTAATATCAGGTGTTCAGTTAACAACCCGATCGACTAGGCTGTGAAATTTTCGAAACATAGTGAAGTAGGTCGTACGGCTGACAATTCAGCCGATCCTGTGAATGTTACTCTAACCCAGTTTTATAAAAGTTTTCTATCTCTTCCATATTGCAATTGCCATTGTTTATTTAGCTGTAAAAACAGCTGATTTATAAGAAGAAATAACAGAACAACTATAAGAACAAGGCAAACTAATGAGCTACTGATTAACACAATCTGACGTTTATGTCAGGTATGACACAACGTAAATTAAGCTGCGACTTCACCAAGCAACACCTTCTCGATCGGGAGGTGTTGCATGAAGTAAAATTTCGAGTTTAGAAAAGCCCCGCGTAGAAAATTTGTCGAGGGTCGAGCAGCGACCCGAGACAAATATTCTACGCGGGGCTTTTCTAAACTCGAAATTTTACTTCATGCGTCACGCGTGTTAACCACTGGATTATCGTGAAGCTAAAAAACACAGCGTTTTTGTAAACTCGAAATTTTACATCATGCTTAACCAAGGATTCAAAACACACGTTAGAAGCAAATTGAATGCTTTTATAAAATCAATGAATGCTTAATAACCTGTATACTTAAAATAAAAATTCACTTTATAAAATACTTTAGATCCAAATTGCGTGCATTAAATGATCTTAACCAAAAAATATTCTGTACAACATTTTTAGCTTTATAATATTAAAACACTTAACTGTTTGGTGTTTTAGGCGTTCACTTTGTGGTACATCTTAAATACGCTTGTAAATAAAACACTTTTTACTTTGTTTAACCACTGAATCTTACATTTAATTGTGTGACTAGTTTCGACTATCTAGTAGTCATTCTCAAACTAAAGTAAATACAAATTACACGTTAAAAACTATTTATACGGCTTCGAAAAGAGGGGTGTACATTAGGTCAACCTGGTCATTAAGAAGGGAAATTCCGGGATTAATTCGGGCCTTGTGTATTTCTAGTGCTTCCAGTAAATCCATTTTACGACCTTTTTCGGCAAAATGGATTACTAAAAGTACATCCTCGCCAAATGTGTGATTCTCTTCTAAAAGATGGTTAGCATAGGTAGAACTATTATGTTTTAATCTAAAGGCTCGCTCGTGTTCTTTCAATCTTATTTCGATTCTACGACCAGATTGCCCAATGTACACACCTTTACAATTTTCGCAGTTCAATTTATAAATGCCTGTATTTACTTTAGTTTGAGAATGACTACTAGATAGTCGAAACTAGTCACACAATTAAATGTAAGATTCAGTGGTTAAACAAAGTAAAAAGTGTTTTATTTACAAGTAAAACACTTAACTTTGTTTCACCACTTTAATTTAAATCTTTGATTTGGTTGGCCTTCACTTTGTGGTACTACTTTATAAAATAATATTAAAACACTTAACTTTGTTTTACCACTATAATTAGCTTTATTTTTTTTAATATTCAACATGTGAAAATATTTTACGTATGTCCAAACACTCGAAATACAATTCATACAGAACAATGCCCGATCTAAATTTAAACAGATGGGAATTTGATGTACAAATTACCACCGAAATTGATTATAATTTCGTTTTCATTCCCTCATAGTGGCACGCACAAATTTTGAAATTTTAATGAGCCGGATTTTGCAAACGTGAATGCGATTCGACCGCAATCGGCTCCCGCATTTTCGCAGCCATTCCGCCGAGTCCTAATTTCAATTTAATGCATCTTTATTATTATTAAATTCAATGTTGCTCGGCTTAATTAAACATCTCGGAATAATTAAAACGAGGTCGCGTGGAAAACGTTTCGCCGGGAGAGAGATGGGAGAGAAAGCGAGGGGATTTAGGGTCTGGATTTCAGTTGGGGATGTAACTTGTTTATAAATTCATTAATGGATGCTCTGGGATATTGAGTTTTTAAGAAGAACGTTGTAATAATAAAAAAAAAACGGAAGCAACCGGGTGGATTTATAGGGTGTAATCCTGTTTTTCGTTTCAAGAGGGAATTTGCGGTTTTAATTAATTGCTTTTTCATTGCTTTCGATATGGCTTTATAAAAGGTGTGTGCAAGAATTTTAATTTGAATTTAATTGTTCTTTTATTTTAACATACCTACACCCATCTGATTTTTTTATTTTTTGCTCCTAACGAGCGTTTTCAATCCTCGGTTAAGCATGAAGTAAAATTTCGAGTTTAGAAAAGCCTGGAAATTTGGATTTTCCGACGCGAGCGAAGCGTCAAAAGCGTCAAAATTTGGATTTGACGGCACAATCCAAATTTTCAGGCTTTTCTTAACTAGAAATTTTACCTCATGCGCCACGCGTATACAACACTGATTTAAAGTAAAGTTTATGTTTATGTTTGATGTTTGCTAAGCAATATATTTTAAACCTTACAATAATTTAGTGAATTTTAATTTTACGAAAGCATTGATTTTGCTTCTAACAAGTGTTTTTAGTCCTCGCTTAAGCATGAAGTAAAATTTTAAGTTTAGAAAAGCAGTGTATATTTTGAGCTTCGCAATAATTCAGTGTTTAACACGCGTGGTGCACTTGGTTCGTTTCACAAAATATTTGATTTACAACCTGATTATGTACATATAGTTTGTAAAAATGTAATGTCTGTACATTCCTTGATAATGGCTAGAAGCCGAAACTAGACGGAATAAATCAAATATTATTTCCTGGTATAAAGTATTGAATTTAAATATATTATACAGAGAGTTTTTCTTTTAAGTATACATATCTCAATATATTGTATACCGTAAACTGGGGTTACTTTGCGCCTTAAGGTGTTACTTTGCCCCACTGTCAAAAAGAGTTAAATATGATTTTACACAGGATCTATACTTAGACAACACAAAATACTTAGCGCTGTATTAAAGTTTGCCTATATAACAATGTTACGCAGTCGGCTTACGTTCCCGCGCTTTTAGAGTGGTAATAAGACGGTGATAAAGTTGTCAGCTGAAATTCACGTGTTTGTTTGCCGATAAAATTTAGTGTCTGTAGAAGTTATTGTTCTTGATTTACAAGTAAGTATTTGCACATTGGTTTTGTTGTACTCCGTAGCTGTTTTGCACTTAAAATTTGTTGAAATGCTCCATTAGAAAGAAAAAAACTATATTTGTTGTCCATAACCTACAAAATGTTACACTTTTGGGGTTACTTTGCTCCGGAGCAAAGTATACCCACTTTTTCTTATTCTTTTTTACCTCACCGGCTAAAATACTTTTTTCTTGGTTAAAGAAATGCCAAGAAATTACTAAAGGCAATTGGGTTCAAGAAAATATGCCGACTACACGAAAGAAGCATTAGAGGAGTGTTTAAATGAAATTAGAAGTGGAAAAATATCGCATAGAAAAGCCGAACAAAAATATGAGATCCCAAGACGTACTATTCTGAATAAATTAAAAGGCAGACACAGTAGGAAACCAGGAAAGCAACCCATATTTACCTGTGATGAAGAAAACCAGTTTGCTAATTGCATAATTTCTTTGGGTGAATACGGGTTTCCTGTAAACGAACGAGAACTGAGACATATAATAAAAAAACTATTTGAGCCGATGTGGAAGGACAGTAAAATATTTGACAATAACCCACCTGGTAACGACTGGATAAAATCCTTTATTGCCAGACACCCTGAACTCTCACGTCGTTTTGCTGAAAATGTTAAACGAACACGAGCGGCAGTTAACGAACCTATGTTAAGAACATTTATTTAAAATTTGTCCAAAGAGCTAATTGATGTTCCTGCTACAAACATCTGGAACTTTGATGAGACGAATCTTACCGACGATCCGGAGAAAAAGAAAGTTCTCGTCAAAAAAGGATCCAAATATCCGGAAATGATCAGAAATGCCTTAAAAACATCTATATCTGTCATGTTTGCTGGTAACGCGGCTGGAGAACTCCTCCCACCGTATGTTGTTTATCGAGCGACTAAAATGTGGACCACATGGACTGAAAACGGGCCCAAAGGATGCCGTAATAATTCTAGCAGTTCTGGATGGTTCGACGCAGCAATTTTCACAAATTGGCTTGAAAAACAAATGCTACCACGATTGAGAAAATTAGAAGGGAAATAGTATTACTATGTGACAATTTCTCTTCCCATTTAACTATGCATGCGGTGGAATTATGCCGCCAATATGAAATATCTTTAATCTGCTTGCCTGCCAACAGCACGCATCTGACACAGCCTCTTGATGTGGCATTCTTCCGGCCACTAAAAATAGCGTGGCGAAAAGTTTTAAGTGACTGGAAAGATACAGAAGATGGCATCCGTAATACAAACATACAGAAGCAGAACTTCCCACAACTGCTGTCGAAAATGAAGGATATTATTGCTCCTCACGTACAAGACAACTTAAAAGCTGGCTTTCGGAAATGTGGCATAGTGCCTTTAAATGTGGAAGAACTTTTAAACCGCTTGCCAAGATCGTCCTGCAATGAAGACGACATTCAATCTGTGTTCCTGCAGAGCTTGGAAGCTAGAAGATCAGATTCTACAAAAATCCGGAACCGGAGAAAAAAAATTAACATTCCAGCAGGAAAATGCGTTTGTGCTGAAAATACATTGAGCGATGAAGACGTGGTTAACGAAGAAGTCGTAGCAAATGAAAATATGTTAGAGGATGAACCTGCAATTTCCTCTAGACATAAAGACGAACCCTATTTCAAGGACAACTCAAATGATGATTTTGATTTGCATGACCTAGTTGACTAGCAACACAAAGAAATAGAGTTTATGGATTACGTGGAAGGCAAGACAACTAAGAACAAAGCTTTTCAGTTTGCAAACGTTGTTAGAGAAATAGGACGTTTCGTAGTTTTTTCATATGAAGGAGAATTGTATCCTGGTGAAATTATGGGGTTTAACGACAATGAAGTCACCATTAATGCAATGGTTAAGGCACTAAAAATGTGGACAAGGCCCAAAACGCGTGATGAAATCACTTACTGCTGGTCTGACGTTCTAGGTGGCATAAAGACACCTGAACAAGTTTTTAAAAGAGGATTTTTTGCAGTTCCTGAGCTGAACAACAACTTGTTTTAATAAACCATCTTTTTGTTTGTGAACACCTACCTTAATAATTTAAGAATGTGTTGTTCATTTGCTATTTTTAGATGCAGCTCTTGTTTTTTGATAATAAAAATGCAAAAAAACTAATTTTTATTACTTTTATATTAGTAGATATGAAACGTTGGAGAAATTTTGACTAGAGAGCAGTACTACTTTACTCCAGACGTTCACAGTCATGCATTACATAGAGATTTAAACCCCTGCGCAATGTAACCCCGTCCTATGGTAGACTTTGCTCCGATCTTCAGCAAAAGAAATTATATATTTGCCGTTTGTTTTTGTATTAAATAATACTACAGCTACATTACTAAAACCCTTCTCTGTGTTTTGTGCAAAAATTATACTTTTATATACGTTCTTTACTTTTTTTAAAAAACGATTTTCAATTTCTCCACTAAAAATAGAGCAAAGTAACCCCTGTTTACGGTACGCTGTAAATCTTCATATATTCGTAGTTTTGACAAATATTTCAAATTAAACTTTCAAACGAGTGTTTTCCACTCGCAGATTAAGCATGAAGTAACATTTCGAGTTTAGAAAAGCCTGATGATTTGGATTTGAAAGCGGAGCGAAGCGTATAAACACTGATTTAACCTGAAGCTTAAAAATACTGGCTCAGCATACAGCTAAAGTAGTATATTTTAAAATTCACAATATAACAGTGCTTTATACGCGTGACGCATGAAGTAAAATTTCGAGTTTAGAAAAGCCCCGTGAAAATTTGTCTCGGGTCGCTGCGCGACCCTCGACAAATTTTCTACGCGGGGCTTTTCTAAACTCGAAATTTTACTTCATGCTTAGTCTGGGAGTGGATAACACTAGTTTTCTACTTTTATTATTATTATTCCAAAACTATTCATAAAAAAAGTAATTCATGCATTCGCTACATTTCAATAAATATTGATCACCATCACTGTGAATCAGTGGTTTATACGCGTGGCACATGAAGTAAAATTTCGAGTTTAGAAAAGCCCCGCGTAGAAAATTTGTCGAGGGTCGCGCAGCAGAATTTTCTACGCGGGGCTTTTCTAAACTCGAAATTTTACTTCATGCTTAGTCTGGGAGTGGAAAACAAATTTAAAACTTCAATCTGAACTCTTTTCAAAAAACGACGAATATTTGAAGATTTACAGCGTATAATTGGGGTATGTTTACTTGAAAGAAAAACTTCCTGTAAATATTTTGAACTCGCCGAATTCCTAATTTGTTTTGGGCTGTTTATTCTTCACAAATTTTAATTATTTAAATTAAATAAAAGAAATATTTATCTGAGGTAACAACAGATAATTAACTTTCTGACCGTTTGCATGTTTATCTGAACGTTTTCTTTGTGTATATTCTATATATATGGTATTTTTTGTAAGGGCAATTACCGCAGAACCGTATCATCTGCTGACTAGAGCTAATGTTTTTACAGTTTTTTTGCCGTTTCCGTTTTTCCGGTTTCGCCAGACAAACAGCGCTGTTGTAATTTGCAAGTGAAAAGACAGATTCCTTCCTGTGAACGCTCCGCGAACGAATTGTTTACATTCAACCGAATTTAATTTACTTTTTTCAAGAAGAAAATAAAAGTAACAAATAAACAAAAAAGTAACTACCAATATTAATATGCACAATACACATTTAGTAGTAATGAAGGAAGTAGGTACATGATATTAAAAATGACATATCAGGAAAATTAAACAGCCTTAAAAAAATTGAAATGATTACAAAACAAACTTTTTTGAAAATCACAAAGTTATTCATAACTTTATTTAAACAAAGAAAAAAAAAAAGAAAAGTTAAAAAGATCATAAGGTCACCTTAAAGAACAGGAAAAAGATATATTTTTTTTTTGGCTTTTGCCTGGCCTTAGTTACTGGACTATTAGCCATCATCAATTGTTATTTTGTATACATTTGCTAATTAACTTATTATTAAGTATAACATACAGCTATATATTTGGACGTCACAACACATTCACACACATCCATGGAACCGGAGACGAGTATTTTTCGTTAGAAAAATTACTCGCCTCCGCTGAGAATCGAACCCAGATCACCTCCGTGACCGATTGGCGAAACCGGCGGCTCAACCGCTCGGCCACGGCGGGCCCTAGAAAAAGATATTGAAAATTGTAGAAACAAATATACACTGCATTTTATTTAAGTATGGCTATAGGGACATGGTAAAAATTGTAACCCATGTTAATTTTTATTGTACAAACAATTTTTTGGTTTTATTGAGAAATCAACATTTTATTTATGAACCTCTTTTTAGATTTTTTTTATTGTTTTTTGTTCTCTTATAATAGAACTGAGAAATCGAGTTTCGCTTACCCTGTATATACAGAGAGCTTTATGTAACACCAAACATTTCCATCCAATACAATTTGACACCTTTAATTTTTAAGTTTCAAATATACATGTCCTAATTACAGCGTATATGCTGTAAATCTTTGGATAATCGTTGTTTGTTGACAAGAGTTCAATTTGAAAGTTAAAATGAGTGTGTTCCACTCCCAGACTAAGCATGAAGTAAAATTTCGAGTTTAGAAAAGCCTGAAAATTTGGTTTGGTCGCGTAGCGCGAAGCGCGGAGCGGCCAAACCAAATTTTCAGGCTTTTCTAAACTCGAAATTTTACTTCATGCGCCACCGGTACAAAACACTAACTTATTAAGAAGTTTAAAACACACCGCTAAACGTTACATTGAATCAGTGTTTTGTACCGGTGGCGCATGAAGTAAAATTTCGAGTTTAGAAAAGCCTGAAAATTTGGTTTGGCCGCTCCGCGCTTCGCGCTACGCGGCCAAACCAAATTTTCAGGCTTTTCTAAACTCGAAATTTTACTTCATGCTTAGCCTGGGAGTGGAAAACACTTGTTTAAAGTTTCAAATTGAATTCTCTTGATAAGACGAGCGTCGGAAAATGTGCAACCTATGCATATGTATACTTAAAAGAAATATTATCGTTATGAAAATGTTCGGTGTTACAAAAAACTCTCTGTATGAATGGAATATTAGAATTAGTATGTAATTTTGTTACATCAATCCAACACAATACAGACCTATTTATATACAACGATTGATTATTATTCACCACTGATGGAAATCAAATATCAATATTTATTATTTAGTGATGAGTTTCCATATTAACTGGAATCAATTTTAGGAAAAACTCTAACGATGTTGTTTAAATGAGGGATTTGTAAAACGCCAATCACAATCTTGATTTAATGTGATATTTAACAGCATACATCATTAATTAATTAGGCATATATTTGCTACGAATCGAATTCACATGATACTTAAATTAAATTATTAGTGCTTTATTCGTTAATACACATAACTTTTATAACCCAATACCAATTTAGGAATAAAATGCATTTGAATTCTCACAGGCAAATATTTGTATAACACAACATAATTTAAGAAATTGATTCAGTTGTTTCGAAGGTAAAATAAATGAGTCGCCTAGATGAAAACTGGCCATACGTGTTTTGACAAACTTGTGGCAAAATAAGTAAAACTGCTTTTGCGGCGCATTTAAATAAATGAAAATTGTGTCTAATATGCATTATATCGAATGAGGGACAAGAAAAATTATATAAAACTAAGTAAATAGTTGGCAGGTTTCGCAACTGAAAAAATATGTTAGCTTTTGTAACCGAGAAATAAAGAAAGCTTTGCATTCTACAGAATTTTTCAAACTTAATTTTATAGGACTTAGAAGGTCAATTTATTTTTATAATTGTAACCTAAGACGAGTAGAAGCCGGATACCAAAATCTCAAAATTAATAAACAACATTGTTTTACTGTGTGGTGTGGATTGCATGCTGGAGGCATCATTGGCCCCTGCGTTTTCAAAAATGAAGACAGACCCAATGTTACTGTCAATGGCGAGCGCTGCAGGTCAATGATTCGACGTTTTTTGATCCCTACTGTCAATGCAAATTGGTTGAGAACTAAATGGTTTCAACAGGACGGCGCAACTTGCTACACTGCGCGTGAACCCCCCACATTTTTGGAAGAAAATTTTGGTGATCAAATTATTTAGGACATGGGCCTTTTAATTAGCTCCTAGAGCATGTGATTTGATCCCATTGGACTACTTTTTGTAGGGCTACGTCAAATGACTGGTCTAAGCTGATAAACCAGCAACGATTAAAGACTTAGAAGTCAACTTTCAGCGCGTAATTGAAGAGATTAGCTCGACCACAGTGGAAAAAGTGATGGAAGATTGAACCAATAAAATGGCTCATCTAAGACGGAGTCGCGGTTTTCACATGCCCAAAACTATTTTTATACCTAAAATGCCATTACATTGATAATAATAATAATAATAACAGTTCTTTATTCCAATGTTAATATCACATACAAATTTTGCACATATATATTATGTTTCTCTAGAGAAATATTCATGCATATTATATGGTTCTAAATCAAGTAAGATTAACATTTATCGGTTTTTATTCAGTTAGCTTTTGATAATGGGTACTTAGTACTTTAAATGTACATCTAGCAAGAAAAATAAAAGTGAGGAAAGAAATATAACTGTGTTTAATTAAGGATATAGGTGATTGTAAAGGATGAAATAGAGAGGATGAAAAAGGATTTGTGAAACAACTACGTGTGGATAAAACGCGAGCAGAGATGGAACGCACAACGCACAACTCACGATCGACGTCCGCTCTGTTCGAGGTCCAAAACGGAACCTGACATTCAATATGTTATTACAAAATAAATTTTCTGTGAATTGTGTTGTTATGTTATAGCCAAAACATCTGGTATTTTATTGATTTTTATGTGTTTCATTTGATAAAGAAGTTCTATACCTCTAAAAAAAACACACCCTTTAGTAGGCCTTGAATTTTAAATTAGATTGGCACTACTGACTGTCAACACATAACAACACAATTCACAGAAAATTTATTTTGTAATAACATATTGAATGTCAGGTTCCGTTTTGGACCTCGAACAGAGCGGACGTCGATCATGAGTTGTGCGTTGTGCGTTCCATCCCTGCTCGCGTTTTATCCACACGTAGTTGTTTCACAAATCCTTTTTCATCCACTCTATTTCATCCTTTACAATCACCTATATCCTTAATTAAACACAGTTATATTTCTATCTTCACTTTTATTTTTCTTGCTAGATGTACATTTAAAGTACTAAGTACCCATTATCAATAGCTAACTGAATAAAAACCGATAAATGTTTACAATATATACCTACTCGGATTAGGCGGAAAAGCCAAAAAAGCAAAAACCTATATCCTGACAATCCTTTCATTTATTACCCATCCTTGCAACTACGTGTGTATTTTCCGTAAACCCCTTTCCATTCCTCGGGTATAGCGAAACTCTATTTATTAAACAATTTATTAAATATTAAAAGTGCGATTCTTTTCGCAATCTACAACAAGTTAGTCTCACAAAGACTATATCAAACACTCATTGAAACAACTACTTCCCGAGCTAAGACCCCGACGGACATTGAATTATACAACAAGTGTTTGCTGTTACATACATACATTTAGAGGGAATGGCAAAGCTATACTGATGAGAGATAAATCTCGAAACGCGTCTATAGATGGCCTGAATAATTTGACCCAAATTGTTACATTTGCAGTAGGTTACTGTATGTAACAGCAAACACTTGTTGTATAATTCAATGTCCGTCGGGGTCTTAGCTCGGGAAGTAGTTGTTTCAATGAGTGTTTGATATAGTCTTTGTAAGACTAACTTGTTGTAGATTGCGAAAAGAATCTCGGCACTTTTAATGTTTGAAGTATTCTGCAACCAAGAATTGGCAATTTCATTTATACTTATTTATTAAATTATACAAAATTACTGTGACTGGTCAACAGGGCCTAGTAGTCGAGGCCATAAATTACGCAGAAGAAGAAGAAGAACATATTGAATGTATTTTTCAAGTCACAACTAAAATTGTGTCAGAGAAAATAACAGCAACTGGGATCTATGAAGAACAACAAGGTTTCAGGGGAAATAGGTCTACCATAGATGCAGTTTTTGTCATCCGATAGATAGCGGAAAAGGCCATTGAATTTGGCAAAACAGCCTTTATGTGCTTCTCAAACAGGTCTTTGACAGGGTGCGACTAGCTGACGTTGTGACTTTGCTAAAAAAAAAAGAAACATACAGAGAGTTTCATGTAGCACCGAACATTTTCATAACGAGAATTTCTTTTGAAGTATCCATATGTTGCACATTTTTCGATGCATGATTTATTAAAAGAATTTAATTTGAAGTTTGAAGCGAGTGTTTTCCACTCCCAGGCTAAGCATGAAGTAAAATTTCGAGTTTAGAAAAGCCTGAAAATTTGGTTTGGTCGCGTAGCGCGAAGCGCGGAGCGGCCAAACCAAATTTTCAGGCTTTTCTAAACTCGAAATTTTACTTCATGCGCCACCGGTACAAAACATTGATATATTACGAAGTTTAAAACACTCCGCTAAACTTTACATTGAATCAGTGTTTTGTACCGGTGGCGCATGAAGTAAAATTTCGAGTTTAGAAAAGCCTGAAAATTTGGTTTGGCCGCTCCGCGCTTCGCGCTCGCGACCAAACCAAATTTTCAGGCTTTTCTAAACTCGAAATTTTACTTCATGCTTAGCCTGCGAGTGGAAAACACTCGCTTAAAGCTTCAAATTGGTTTCTTTTAACAAACCGAGCATCGGAAAATGTGCAACGTATGCATATGGATACTTCAAAGAAAAATTCTCGTTATAAAAATGTTCGGTGTTACATAAAACTCTATGTTTACCCAAATATCATAACGCTCATCTGTGAGTTGAGTACCAGCTGCCATGTATTTGTAAGGACTAGGGAGGGACTTACAGAGGCCATTCCAATAGCAACTGGCATCAAACAAGGAGACAGCCTTAACCCTGCATTGTTCAACTTAGTAATGGATAAAATAATTGGGGAAACAGTGCGCAGTGGAAGGGGATACCAGATAAGAAATAAAGAAATTAAAATCATTTGCTACGCAGACGATGCAGCCATAATTTATAAGGATGAAAACAATCTCCAAAGAATGCTGTTTAAATTGGAAAAGATAGCAGAGAGATACATCATGAAAATCTCAGTACAAAAAACTAAGTCTCAAACAATTGCCAAGGAACCGAGAAGGTGTAAACTGGCAGTATATGATCCAATCATAGACCAAGTGATGCAATTTAAATAACTCGGTGTAAACATCACAAACAACAGAGACCTGAGAGAGGAACATCATATGGAGAAATAAACACCTAACTACAATTTCTTGAATTAATTTCTTATCTGGCAGTATATGATGTATGGCTGATTTTGCATCTGAGTGACTCAAATACAATTAATATTTTTAATTTTAAACTAATCCGATGCTTTTTTAAAGTAAAGTTTTACGCGTGTGAAACAGTGATTTAAAGTGAAGCGTAGCGAAGCGGAGCGAAGCGGAGCGACCGAGCCAAATCAGTCTTTTCTAAACTCGAAATTTTACTTCATGCGCCACGCGTATAAAACACTGATTTAAAGTAAAGTTCAAAATATACTTCGACTTAGGTTTGAATACATGTTCATTAATTTTACAAATGTTTGCATGGAATATGTGGAAGTATACTTAAATTAATGATCATTTATGTTTAACACACAAGAAATATTATAAGAGCATTTTTTTTAGAGATCTAATACAATCTTTAATTTATTTTTCGATCCATTTTTATGTTAGCCTAAAAAATTCAGTAATTTTTAACTTGATTTGACTTCGATGTTATGTATGCTACAACATCAAAGTCAAATCAAGTTATATATTACTGATTTTTGTTTCAAATGTAAAACATTTTTAATTGAATATCCAGCAAACGGTGAAATATATTGGCAGCTCTGAAATGCACTTTTCAAATCAAATCATTTATTTGCGTGTACATTTTTAATATTCCAATTATTTAATTATCCAATTTAGTATTTATTTAACTGCTCGGGGCAAACAATTCAATTTTGATAGAAGCGAAAATTGAATATTTATATGGCATGAAGGCAAACGTCAATAATATTTTATTGCGTTTTAAACAAATATTTGCACATTGCGTACAACAACAAAAATAAAACACACGAGTTTTTGTATTTAATTTGCGCGTTGAATTATTATTTTCATATGTTACCTGCCTAAAAAAAACCGCAAGTTTTTTTTTTTTTGGCTTTTGCCTGGCCTTGGGAACTTGCCCATTAGCCATCATCAATCTATATATTTTTGTATCAATTAATTTATTACAATTTGTAGTATTTAACTATTCATTCGGACAATCACACACATTCATACTACACCCAGGGTCACGACGAGATATTATTTTTGAAATAAAGTCTCCCCGTGCACGGGAATCGAACCCGAATTTGTGGCTCGCCGAGCGATACAGCCCGGCGACGTTACCGCTCGGCCACCACCTACCCTAAACCGCAAGTTTTAAACGGTGTTGACGAAATGTATATGGAAATATTTATTTTGTGAATATTGCAAAAGTTGTTTTTTTTAAATACTATTTTGTTTAATTATTTGCAAATAAGTTTCAACTCCACCTACCAATTTAGTATAAAGTGATTTTATTCTTTCAGTAATATTATGGAATTATTAAGTATACATATTTAAATGTACAAGCTGTAAATTGCTGTAAAATTAGCTGTTTTAATAAAAAAAACGTTTAGTTTAAAGCTTCTAACGAGTGTTTACAATTCTTGGTTAAGCATGAAGTAAAATTTCGAGTTTAGAAAAGCCTGAAAATTTGGATTTGCCGGCGCGAGCGAAGCGAGTAAAAATGTACACGCAAATAATTGATTTGGTTTGAAAAGTGAATTTCAGAGCTGCCAATATATTTCACCGTTTGCTGGATATTCAATTAAAAATGTTTTACATTTGAAACAAAAATCAGTAATTTATAACTTGATTTGACTTTGATGTTATAGCATGCATAATAATGCACTTAATTTTTAACACACGAAATAAACTAAACATGCGATACCCGAAATTAAATCATTCATTTACCCAAAAAGGAGTCCAATATGCCAGTTTGCGTTTCTATAATCACCTGCCTAGACATATCCAACAAGAAAAGAATCATGTATCATATAAACATTTAATTTATGATTTAATCTGTAAGATAGAACCATACAGCATTGAAGACTTCTTTAATTTTAAATGTTAAATTGTAGAGAATACTGTTTTATGTGACACTATTTTTACATTATACCAGAATGTATTTTGTGTATTTGTATAAAATAAAGATTATTATTATTATTATTATTATTATTATTATTATTACTATTATTATTACTATTATTATTTAATTTAATTTAATCTGTTCTCGGTAAATGAAATATTGTATGTTATTTGTTGTATTTAGTATGTAGGTGTTTTTATTTTATGTCTATATTTGTATTAATTGTAATATTTTAAAAATCTGTATTTTATCTTCAAAAAGGCTTGACCGTCTATATGTATAAATAAATAAATAAATTACATCATGCTACGCAACCCTCAACAAATTTTCTACGCGGGGCTTTTCTAAACTCGAAATTTTACTTCATGCTTAGTCTGGGAGTGGAAAACACAAATTTCCGCTTTTAAATCCAAATCATCAGGTTTTTCTAAACTCGAAATGTTACTTCATGCTTAATCTGGGAGTGGAAAACACTCGTTTGAAAGTTCAGTTTGAAATATTTGTAAAAACAACGAATATGTGAAGATTTACAGTGTCCACTTGAAAGAAAAACTCTTTGTATAATATATTAAAATTCAATACTATATATCAGGAAATAACATAAATTATTTCGAAGATTTATAAAAATTGGCTTAGGTGTTTATATAATTTTTGATTATACAATAAATGATAATTTCGTTATTATTGAATTATTACATTCCTTAAATTTATATAATTATAACAGTTACCTTAGGAAGGTAAATGCCAGCTAAATCCTGATGTCCATTCTTCCGAAAAGTCCCAAAATTTCCATCTCCTTGCAAACTTAAATTTGCATCACCTGTGCTTACATTTTCACGATCACACATCAAAATTTTGTTTAGTTGATTAAAACCGCACTGTTTACAATCCCGTAATAATCATTTTAACTCAAAAAACCGATCACAGCACTTGGATATTTTCCGCACACTCCAAAACCGACTAATATTTTATTTATTAATTTCCAACTCGACATTTTTTTAATTTTCGAGACGCGAAATTCATCCTGTTGATGATTGACCTCGACTGAAGGCTTGAAGGTGAAAACTTACACATATACACATACACACATTCACACGCACAACACCGACGAGATCCGGAGGAAAAATAATGCATCTCGTTAGTCTTATCAACTTGTTCTCCGCTCTTGGCTCGAATTCGGCACAGTTTTTTGCGCACTTGATAGAAATAATAGGAGAGGAATATTTTCATTTAAACCGATTATATTAAGTGAGTGTTTATTTTTTGTAAGAAGAGAATCTTCTTCGTCTTCTTGTTGCGTGATTAATGGCCTCAGCTAAACAGCTCTTTTGACCAGCCACAGCTACTTGATTTGACAAAGAAGAGAATCTTGGTAAGTACACAGTGCAGCATTTTCGATGGTTTCTTCAAGTAATGTACTAATTATATGAACTAGTGGCGGAGCCAGGATTTTTACATGGGTGGGGGCTTGGGTTCTATCTGAAGCGCATAAAGAAAAAACAGTTTAGACAGAATAATATAATCTTTATAAACGAAATATTTCTATAGAAACTGCAGTTTTCCAGCATTTGGACTAAAATAATCTTAACTCAGAAAATTAATCATGAATTTGCATGAATCTTTCTACTGATATTAAGAAAACTATGCTCTTTCAAAGTACGTAAAAATGAGAAAGAATAATTTTTTAGTTTTTAACTTATTTTCACTAAAAGTCAAAATTTGGGTTTTTTCACTCTGATTTTTATAGAAGTTGGATTAAAAGAACGTCATTACTCAAAAATTCAAAGATGGAACTTTTTATGGGTGTTAACAAAACTATGTTCTTTCAAAATATGTAAAATTCAGAAAATACCTATTTTATTATTTTCAAGTTATTTTCACTTAAAGTCAAAATTTGTGCTTTTTTACCATTAGTTTTCTAGGATTTGGATTTAAAATAACCATAACTCAAAAAATTATTCATGGATTTGTATGAAACATTCTGCTAATATTGAAAAAACTATTTTTTTTTTCAAAATAAATAAAACAATATCTATTAAACAATACCTATCAAATAGTTTTTAACTTATTTTCAATCGAAGTCAAAATTTGTGGTTTTTCACCCTGATTTTTGTAGAAGTTGAATTAAAAAATATCATAACTCAAAAAACCAACGTTGGATTGTTATGAAATTTTCTGTGGGTGTTAACAAAACTATGCTCTTTCAAAATATGTAAAAGTTAGAAAATATCTACATAATAGTTTTTAGGGTATTTCAGTGATGGGGAAACTACGGCCCGCGGGCCAAGTCCGGCCCGCGGAAAGGTTCAATCCGGCCCGTTTAAGAGTGCCGTGGTGAGAATGTTTGAACGCGTTCTTACTTCGTAATGTGACGACCCGCATAAAAACTACCTACCTACGATTAAGCATTATTCTTTGGCCCGCTACGATTGTCTGGTTATTACAAATGGCCCGTCTTAAAAAAAGTTTTCCCACCACTGGGGTATTTTCACTCAAAGTCAAAATTTGTGTTTTTTCACTATGATTTTTCTAGTATTTGGATTTAAAATAATCATAACTCAAAAATCAATCATGGATTTGGATAACACCTTCTGCGGATGTTAAGAAAACTATTTTTCGAAATACGTAAAAATTAGAGAATAGCCGTTCGGTAGTTTTCAGCTAATTTTCACTCAAAATCAAAATTTCTTTGATAATTAAATAAAAGTCACTTGGTTTGTTTCACTACTATTTTTTTTATTCTCTCCGACTAGTTTCGACTTATCGTCATTCTCAAGAAATAATACAGAAAAATATTTTACAAGTTATATATACATATTTTTTTGAAGGTCAGGTAATAAGGGCTTAAAGAATTGGGGAGTTCCAGATGTCTTCGTACACATTTACGATGTGTTTTCCCTGTTTTATTGCCTTGCTAATTTCCAGGCCTCTCTTAAATTCAATTCTCGTCCCTTATTACCTGAATATAAAATTTGGAAATCGTCTGAATTAAAAAAATGATTGGATGCGATGCAATGACGGGCAAACCCCGTTGTTTATTTGTCAATATTGTATACATGTTTAATCAAGTGATTAATAAGAACCAAATTGAAGAAATCAAAATTTCTGTTTTTCACCCTGATTTTTGTAGAAGTTAGATTAAAAACATTATTACTTAAAAAACCAAGCATTTTTTATATAATTTTTTATAAAACTGTCTGTGGGTGTTACCAAAACTATGCTCTTCCAAAATATGTAAAAGTTAGAAAATACCCATGTCATAGTTTTTACAAATAGAAAGACTATTATTCCTTACTTCACTTTTTAAAAATGAAAAGTGAAGTAAGGAATAACAGTCTTTCTATTTGTGATTAATCACTTCACGTAAACTCGAAACAATACAGTCATAGTTTTTAAGTGATTTTTACTTAAAAACAAAATCAGTGTTTTATTTTTCTTTATTTTTGTAGAGTTTGTATTTAAAATATCATAACTCAAATAGCCATGCATGCATTTTTATTAATCTTTCCCTGGGTGTTAACAAAACTATCTTCTGTCAAAATATACAAAAGTTACAAAATACCCATACCATAGTTTTTCAGATATTTTCACTCAAAGTCAAAATTTGGGATTTTTCACTATGATTTTTGTAGCATTTTTATCTAAAAAAACATCATAACTCAAACAACTAAGCATGGAACTTCGTGAAACTTTTTGCAAGTGTTAAGAAAACAATGCTTTTTCAAAATTGTATAAGTTAAAGAATACCCTTATCATAGTTTTTAAGTTATTTTCATTTAAAGTTAAATTAAGTGTTTTTTCACCCTGACTTTTGTAGAAGTTGGATTTAAAATATATCATAATTAAATAAAACAATCATGGATTTTTTTAAAACCTTCTGTGGATGTTAACAAAGCTATGTTTTTTTAAAATGTGTAAAAGTAATAAAATACCCATATCACAGTTTTAAAGTTATTTTCTCTAAAGGTCAAAATTTGTGTTTTTTCACCCTGATTAGAAGAAGTTGAATTTAAAAAACATCATAAATCATAAATACAAGCATGAATTTTTATAAATGTTTCTGTGGGTATTAACAAAACTATGTCTTTTCGAAATATGTAAAATTAGAAAATACACATATCATAGTTTTGAAGATACTCAAAATCAAAATTTGTGTTGTTTTGCCATGATTTTTGTAGCATTTGGATTTAAGAAAAACATCATAACTCAAAAACCTAATCATGGATTTGCATAAAACTTACTGCGGGTCTTAAGAAAACTATGCTCTTTCAAAATACGTAAAAATTAGAAAATTCCCCTGTGATAGTTTTCAACTTATTTGCATCTAAAGTCGAAATTGTGTTATTTTAACGTGATTTTTGTGTGAATTGAATTTAAAGAAAATATAACTAAATTAACCAAGAAAATTACAAAGTCATTAAAAAACAACTATTTATAATATAATTTCGCGGTAAATCAGGGCGTGTGCAGATGCTTACTAACGCATAATTTTTCAATGATTTTAAACACGCGAGGGCCCGCCGTGGCCGAGCGGTTGAGCCGCTGGTTTCGCCAATCGTTCGCGGCGGTGATCTGGGTTCGATTCCCAGCCGGGGCGAGTAATTTTTCTATCGAAAAATATTCGTCCCGGAGTCCATGGGTGTGTGTGAATGTGTTGTGACGTCCAAATATATAGTTATAGGTAATTAGCAATAAGTTAAAGAAATAAAACAAATATAAATATAAATAAATGATGTTGGCTAATGGGCAAGTTCCCAAGGCCAGACAAAAGGGAAACCCCAAAAAAAAAAAAAACACGCGGCGATTTCAAAAATACAAAATAAATAAAATTGATAGCAGTGACTAGGGGGGGGGATCTACCCCCGTGGTTTTTTAAAAGAGTTCAATTTGAAGCTTTAAACCAGTGTTTTCCACTCCCAGACTAAGCATGAAGTAAAATTTCGAGTTTAGAAAAGCCTGAAAATTTGGTTTGGTCGCGGAGCGCGAAGCGCGGAGCGGCCAAACCAAATTTTCAGGCTTTTCTAAACTCGAAATTTTACTTCATGCGCCATCCGTTTAAAACACTGATTCAAAGTGAAGTTTAAAATATACATGAAAATCAGTATGTTAAAATAGTATATTTTGAACTTCACTTAAAATCAGTGTCATATACATCTGGCGTATGAAGTTAAATTGGAAATTTAGGTAAGCCTTTAAAATTGAATTGGCTTTTCTAAATTCAAACGCTACAAATTGACACTCTAACAAATTTCTGAAATATATTAAATTTTAAATATATTCTTCTGCATCCACTGAGTTAAAAGAAACCTACTGAAAATTTGGTTTGGCTACGCGACTAAACCAAATTTTCAGGCTTTTCTAAACTCGTAATTTTACTTCATACGCCACGCGTATAAAACGCTGAAAAATAGTGAAACGTGTATTTTGAACTTCATTTAAAACTAGTGTTATATACGCGTGGCGCATGAAGTAAAATTTCGAGTTTAGGAATCCTTTGATTTAGTTGGCGTTCACTTTGTGGCACATCTTCATAACAATTTAATTAAAACACTTAGCTTTGTTTTACCACTTTTATTTTACTTTTCAGTGACTATAGTTTCGACTACAAGCTAGTCATTATCAAACTTAGTCTTAGCTTGATAATGACTAGCGTGTAGTCGAAAGTTTAGTCACTGAAAAGGAAAATAAAAGTAGTAATACAAAGTTAAGAGATTGAGAAAGCCTGAAAATTTGGTTTGGCCACTCCGCTTCGCTACGCGAACAATCTAAATTTTCAGGCTTTTCTAAACCCGATGTTTTACTTCATGCCTAATCTGGAAGTGGAAAACACTTGTTTAAAGTTTCAAATTTAAGAAAAAAACGAATGTTGGAAAAATGTTTAACTAATTAACACTGATTACTTTTTTGTATTCACTTTTTATTTTAAACTGTGACTAGTTTCGGCTCAACAGCGAGCCATTATCAAACTAACTACTTAAACTAACATTAGGATGTTATATATACTTAAAATTATTATTTATAAAATTATTTATCAGGTAAAAAACCGAGCTTTTATTGTTCCGTTGTCAGAAACCTCTTTTAAAAAAGAAATAGATATTATTTAAAGTATAGCCGTTTCAAATGGCTATACTACGTCAATAGTGGATAAAATAGTTAATCAATACAAAATTAAACTTATTAGAAAATACATATATGCCGGAATCGAACCTAAAACACATGCAACATATCGTTCCCTTACTTACTTTGGAAATATAACTCACAAAATTTAAAATATTTTAGCAAAACACAAATTAAATATAGCGATGAAACCATTTACAAAAATTAAAAATCATATTTTTAACCATAAGACTCAGATACTAAGTATTTACAAATCAGGAATATATAAATTAACCTGTAATGATTGTAAGGGAGTGTATATAGGTCAATCTGGTCGTAATTTTAAGACCAGACTCAGTGAGCATCTTTACTCTTTTCGGCATAGATTAATTGATAAGTCATCTTTCGCCAAACATTTGATTGAAAATAACCATTTTTTTGGCGAGGATGTACTTTCAGTTATTCACTTTGCCGAGAAGGGTAGAAAGATGGACCTCCTGGAGTCTTTGGAGATTCACAGAGCCCGCGCTAATCGGGAAATTCCCGTAATTAACGACCAGCTTGACCTTAAATACACCCCCCTCTTTAACGCTGTTATTAGAAAATTTGCAAATATAAATAATGTTCCTTTGTAGTTTTTTGTTACTAACGGTTTGATAATGATACGTGTAGTATCGAAACTATAGTCACCAAATAAACCAATTGTTATACAAACAAAGTGATAAACAGTGTTTTATTTATGTTCAACAATGTATAACGAAGTAGAAGCCTCTATAGTCAGTGAGGTAAAAAAGTGTCGAAAGGAGGAGTATGTATACATAAGTTCCGTCTGGTCATTTATTAGTGGGATTTCCGGATTCAGTTTTGCTTTGCAAATCTCTAATGACTCCAGAAGGTTCATTTTACGGCCCTTTTCTACACAATGCAAGACTGAAAGTACATCTTCACCAAAAGTATGTCCTTCTTCCATGAGGTGGTTAGAAAACGTGGATGTTGGAAAAATTAGTCAATAAAAAAGTACAATCATATCCAGCAAAAAAGTTCTTTGTATATAAAAGTTCTATACAGTATTCAATATATAATTTGACATTGTTGTATTTATTGATATCATTCGTCATCGTGTCCTATATAAATATTTTCAAAATTTAATCAACGAAATTGCCGCCGCGGACGATTATTTAATGTGAATCGAAATGCTTTATGTGCAGGAACTGAAAAGCGTGTATTTTCCCTGCATTTCGATCTGCTCTATTTACTTGTCACGGCAATCGCTTTTATTCAAGCAGTTCAACGAAAATTAATATAGAAAATGGATTTTAAACGCAGGACAGAAACTAGCGCAATAAAGTGAATGAATTGGCTTCTAACTTTCAGTTACAAGTTAAAGGTTAGAGATCATAGAATATCATGTAAACAATAATAGGAAGGAATATCTTATTTTGAAAATTATCAGGTCAAATTATTGTTTCCACAACGGTTAATCAAACTACATACAAAGCCTTTTACGAAATTTATATAAATTCATATTCTTGATATTGGTATTCTATTAAATAAAGCCTTGTTGCTGTATACAAACGTATAGTTTGCCAGTTATTAACGATGTTACTTAAGCTAATTGGTATTAGATGGCGATTACGCTTTCGAACATATGTAAATTTATAAACTTTACGAAATTGCCTAAAACATTAATTTTATGTGTAATCCTAAATTTTTCTGTACCTTAGAGTTGGGGGTCTCGTCATAGCACCTAAAAACAGGAGGCGGCAAGGGCAGACCTGAGTCTTCGGACGATGGATGTCTGAAAGGGACGATTGTCCAAGTCGGAGCTGTAGACCTTCTTGAGGTAACCTCTGTGTCCCTATCTTGGATAGGGCTAATTTACACACGGCGGGGTTCACTTAGCCCTGGTGCTTGTCGCCATTAAATGAGGAGTCGGGGGTGGGCCTGTAAAGCCCAGGGGTGTCTATCCGCCCCTCCGGTCCACATGTGGGTTGGTCTCCGACGGGTAGTGGTTTCGCTGGTATGGCGGTGATCCACCGTTCCCTAAAACGGACGCTCTACCGGTAACACCGAAAGGTATAAACCGGAGCGCACTCGAATGTACCTTAGAGTTGGAGGCGTCTATGGCAGACCTGAGTTTTGGACGATGGATGTTTGAAGGGGACGATTATCCAAGTCGGAGCTGTAGACCTTCGTGAGGTAGCCTCTGTGTCCCTATCTTGGATAGGGCTAACTTACACACGGCGGGGTTGACTCGGCCCTGGTGCTTGTCGCCGCTAAATGAGGAGTCGGGGGTGGGCCTTGAAAAGTCCAGGGGTGCCTACTCGCCCCTCCGGTCCACACGTCGGTTGGTCCCCGGCGGGCAGTGGTTCGCAGATATGGCGGTGATCCACCAGTCCTTAGACGGACGCTTGAAAGGTATACACCGAAAGGTAAAAATCTAAGCACACCAAGTTTGTACCTTAGAGCTGCATTTTATTTAATTTGTTTAGTCTTCTTGTGGCTTCTTTAAAATTACTCGTATCTACAATTTTATTAATCTATTTTATTTTTTCAAAAAAAAATCAAATTAAGTTTTCACGAAGACCCACAGAATTCACAATAATAATTCAATCTGTGTGCGAATTCCCGCAAAACGCCGTCTTTCGCCGACTTGATTTCTTTTTATTCAGCATTTTCAACTAGAGGATGCAATTATCCTTCTCTGCGAGATTTTTATTAATTCCATTCACTCGTAAGGATTCGGGTAATTTATATCTAACATCCCTCGCGATGTGAAGTGAAACGGAGGCGCTCTGTTCGTTCGACTCGGCGCGATGTTTTTTTAATGCGAAATCGCTGGGAAAAAAGACAGCGGAATCTTTTCATGATTGCTTTTATATATTATTTACCGATTATTATTTATTCACGCCCAGGCGCCGCCGCCGCCGAAAGCGGGTTTTCGCCAGATATTCGATCAGCGCGCTAGAGGGTTTTTATTTTCGTATTAGTGTTTCGGGATTTCTAAAGTTCATGTTTTAAAATTATGTTTAGGCTTTATTGATTGAACTGTTTACAAAAAAGTCATATTGATCTAAAATTTGAGTATTGAAACTCTTTATTAACTATTATTATAGGTTTTCTTTATGTAAGTCTTGATAACTTGGGAAATTTGCTGATTTTTAATACTGGATGATTTAAATTAAATTTAAATCATCTAGTATTGGATTCAAAAATGTTTCACCATGGGTTAAGTGAGAAATTAATTAAAGATATGAAATAAAACACTTTAACTTTGTTTGTATAACACACTATTTTTATTTTCGTGACTGCAGTTTCGGCAATTCAACTTGCCATTATCAAACAGAGTGTCGAATTGCCGAAACTGCAGTCACGAAAATAAAAATAGTGTGTTATACAAACAAAGTTAAAGTGTTTTATTTCATTGAATTAACATGTATAACGAAGTAGAAGCCTCCACAGTTCATATGTAATTTAATTAAAGATATTGCTGTTTTTTGTTTACATTCGCGAAGTGGAGCGACTAAACCAAATTAATTATAAGACACTGATTTACAGTGTAGTTCAGAATATACTTTTAAATCAGTATGCTCAAACAGTTTATTTATTTTTTTAAACTCGAAATTTAACTTCATGATTAGTTAAGGAGTAAAAACACTCACGAAAAACTACAAACTGAAACTCACAAATTCCGAAAAAATATACGATTGTTCTGCATCCACTGTATTAATAAAGAAAAAAACCTATTAAAAACAATTATCTAAGAAACAAGAGGCGTACCGATTCCAGAGCTGGGATGAATCCTCAAAAACATGATTCGAATCACGAATCCGAATCACCTAATATGATTCGAATCACGAATACTCGAATAAAGGATTCGTAAGTGAAAAATATGATTCGAATCCTCATTTTTGAATCACGGATACAAATCCTTTAAAAATAAATTTGAATCTATTATTTGCAACCAGTAATATTTAATTCCATCAGTTTCTATTAACAAACATGTTCATTTACCGACTAAATATCTGATTATATAATGATTTTAATTAATGATGATATATGTGTTATTGAACTTCAGTTTGAATCTGTGTTTTATACGCCTGGCGCATGAAGTAAAATTTCGAGTTTAGAAAAGCCCCGTGAAAATTTGTCTCGGGTCGCTGCGCGACCCTCGACAAATTTTCTACGCGGGGCTTTTCTAAACTCGAAATTTTACTTCATGCTTAGTCTGGGAGTGGACAACACTCGTTCTTAGAAGTTTCAAATTAAAGGATTACTCTAGATTATTAAGTTTATTACCAATTTACAAAGGCTACAGCTCGAAGGACCAATCATGGTCTTCGGAGACCGAAGGACTACAGGGAATCGAAGTTTATTTACAAGAAAACAACGAATATCTGAAGGTTTACAGCATGGATAGGAAAGAAAACATCCAATTTTGAAAAAATATCGAAGTTGGGTTGGTTTTCAGTGCGTTTTTAACTTCACTTTAAATCAGTGTTTTATACGCGCGGCGCATGAAGTAAAATTTCGAGTTTAGAAAAGCCCCGTGAAAATTTGTCTCGGGTCGCTGCGCGACCCTCGACAAATTTTCTACGCGGGGCTTTTCTAAACTCGAAATTTTACTTCATGCTTAGTCTGGGAGTGGACCGTCAAGATTTTCTACATGTCGGGATTTTTGATATTTCTAGATTTATGTCGATTTATTCACAGTTTGTTATTGTATTAAATGCAACTTTAATATTAAATAAAAACGGTTTTTTTAGGAATAGAATATTCACCCATTAAGAGCCGAACAAATTATAAAGTTAACTCTAAAAGTTAATTTTAGGTAAAATTTTGCATCTTTTTCTATGATTTCAATGAATGATTTATTATATTACATACGTCGATTTTTTAAAAGAGTTAAATTTAAAATTCAAACAAGTGTTGTCCACTCCCAGACTAAGCATGAAGTAAAATTTCGAGTTTAGAAAAGCCCCGCGTAGAAAATTTGTCGAGGGTCGCGCAGCGACCCGAGACAAATTTTCACGGGGCTTTTCTAAACTCGAAATTTTACTTCATGCGCCACGCGTATAAATCACTGATTTAAAGTGAAGTTAAAAACGCACTGAAAACCAACCCAACTTCGATATTTTTTCAAAATTGGATGTTTTCTTTCCTATCCATGCTGTAAACCTTCAGATATTCGTTGTTTTCTTGTAAAAAAATTCGATTCCCTGTAGTCCTTCGTTCTGCGAAGACCATGGTTGGTCCTTTGAGCTGTAGCCTTTGTAAAACGGTAATAAACTTAGTAATCTAGAGTAATCCTTCAATTTGAAACTTCTAAGAACGAGTGTTGTCCACTCCCAGACTAAGCATGAAGTAAAATTTCGAGTTTAGAAAAGCCCCGCGTAGAAAATTTGTCGAGGGTCGCGCAGCGACCCGAGACAAATTTTCACGGGGCTTTTCTAAACTCGAAATTTTACTTCATGCGCCACGCGTATAAAACACTGATTTCAAGTGAAGTTAAAAATATATATATTGACGCTGGATATTTTTCATGGTTAAGTAACCAAATATGCATTCACAAATATTTGAATTATTCAACCATTTTAATATTTATATTCAAATATGAATAATTTAGTGATTTAAATATTCATATTAGAATATTTAACTATTTGAATTAATCGAATTCGAATCCCAGCCTTAATAGCGATGATTCGAATTATTTAGGAGGATTTGAATCCATGTATCAGGATTCGAATTTTATAAGGATTCGATTCCTTTTATAAGGATTCGAATCCTTTTATAAGATTTCGAATCCTTTTATAATGATTCGAATCCATTTATAAGAATTCGAATCCTTTTATAAGGATTCGAATCATCTACGTTTGGATTCGAATACGAATCCTTTTAAAAAAATGTAACGAATCCGGATCACGAATCCGTTTTCACTAAAGTATTCGAATACCTCTTTTGAATCTTTTAAAAGGATTCGAATCCGGGAATCGAATCCTGAATGATTCGAATCCTGACCGATTCTACTTGCTCGAACAATATTTCTCACATGTGTGTGCGCATATTTGAAAGATAAAAACTTTTCGCGTTAATTAGGATAAATGTGTGCATCAATCATTTACACGAGTTAACGTCCTGAAAAAAAAAGTCCCATAACGCGATGCCTTCAGCGCGCTCTGGCGTTAATTTTTGTTTACCTTTTTTTGTTCTATTTCGTGTTTGCGCCCCCGACACAATCCATCCGGTTATTATTTATACAACCGCATAAATAAAGCCCGCCAGCGCTGGAGGAGCATAAAGCACGACCAAATTTAACTACACATAAACATAAAACGAAAGAGTACACTTGTGATACATAAAGTAAGATTTATTGGACGAGCGCCGCTTGGGGTGGTAAAAGGGAATATACACACAAGCGGACTCGGAGAAATTGATAACAACTGTTTGGAATATACAGAGAGGAATTCATGTTTTCATATTTCAGTGTGGTAATAATGGAGAAATTTCAATTATTAAACTTGATATAAAATCTACACATAAACGTCAATCCTATACAAATATGTATATTGCTTGAATGAATAAATTACATAATATATAAAATTACGATAATGTTCGTATTTTTTTGTTTTCTTTTCATTGGGTTTGGCTTTTGCCTGGCCTTGGGAACTTGCCCATTAGCCAACATCATTTTATTTATATTTGTATTTGTTTTATTTCTTTAACTTATTGCTAATTACCTATAACTATATATTTGGACGTCACAACACATTCACACACACCCATGGACTCCGGGACGAATATTTTTCGTTAGAAAAATTACTCGTCCCGGCTGGGAATCGAACCCAGATCACCGCCGTGAACGATTGGCGAAACCAGCGGCTCAACCGCTCGGCCACGGCGGGCCCTAATGTTCGTATAAACTGCAAACATTAAGACAATCAATAAGACTACTAAGACAGTAAACATCCACTGAAACGACTACTTCCCGTGCAAATACACCACTGGGTATTGAAATTACACAATGAAATATTTAAAATTTTACTTGATTTAAACTAAAGTTCGTCCGAGAATGCAAGCAATATTTAGTTGTTTTCATTGCCATTCCGACATATCTAAACTCCCTAAACACAACGTTAAAGCAAGCGTTAAATATATGACGTTTTGTTGGTAATACCCCCCAAGCGTTGCCGCTTCACCACTCGTAATAAATCCAGGCGAAAACTCCTAGTCCGAGGAAGAGTGAATTTGTTAGATCATTTCAATGCACGTTCAAATTCACATTGAGTAGTTTTATGTTATTTGGTGTGGATCTGGGCCGTCTCCTTGCTGCGTCACTACAGCTTAATCATAATATATCGTTAACTTGTTTCTCATTGATCACTTGGTAAAACATTTCTATTAATATATAGGTATTTGATTGAAATTCACTTGGTTTGTTTTACTAATAAATTGTATATATAATCAATTTTGCTCTTTTGTACACCATTCTTGAAAATGGCATTAAGCCGAAACTAGTTGAAAATAAAACAATTTATTAGTTAAACAAACCAAGTGAATTTCAATCAATTACCTATATATTAACCATAATTCACCACTTTTTAACCATTCATAACTCAACGTTAGGCATCTAGCACCTAACGTTTTCGGATGGGTTTTTTTTTTTTTTTTGTTGAATGTTTATATGTACTCTTGGCAACAATTTCCCGCATTTTTTAAAATAAGGTTTTATTTGTATCTTACCAACTAAATTAAGAATTGAACTGTTAGAAAACAATTTGAAAAAATTAAATAAAAAAAATACTGGTGTTACACATCATTAAAATTACTGCAAAAAAACTTGGTTTCCAACTTGAAAAAATTAAATAAAAAAAAACAGGTGTTACACATCATTAAAATCAGGGCAAAAAACCTTGGGTTCCTATTTAAACGCATAGGTTAAATAGGAACCCAAGGTTTTTTGCCCTGATTTTAATGATGTGTAACACCAGTATTTTTTTTCTTTAATTTTTTCAAATTGGAAACCAATGTTTTTTGCCCTGATTTTAATGATGTGTAACACCAGTATTTTTATTATTTTATTTTTTCAAATTGTTTTCTAACGGTTCAATTCTTAATTTAGTTAGTAAGATACAAATAAAACCTTATTTTAAAAAATGTTAGTATTGATTGGTAGTAATTTATTTTGTCAAGTGCTCTTTTTGATTAGATAAAGTGTTTGTTGCCATGGTTACATACTATAAACGAACAAATATGTGAAAAACTGCATGTGTGGCACACCGTTAAAATCAGTGTTAAAAATACAAATCATTGATATGCATATCACCATATGTTCCCGTTTGAAAAACATTAAGTGATATTTATAAAATAAAACTAATCGCCAGATGATTAAAAATGGATCACTATCACTATTTTTTTTAGTTTTTAAATTGCTCCTTAGTAAAATCTAAATAAGCACATAAAACAGCACAACTTTGTCCATTTAACCGAATCTCTATCATTAATAATAAGAAAGTTACCCATACTGTCCTACTCAAAATGGGACACCCTGTAAATTACAATCACAAACAATAGTTAGATTTATTTAAATCGATCAAAGAATAGTGAAGATTGACATTAGTTAAAAAAAAGTAGGTAATATGAATTATGAATCATGTTCCGAACACATTCTCTTCTATAACAAATCGTTAACCTATTAACATATTGCCTGGATTCTGGGATATACTATATATTCAAAAAATGAATTTTAAAAACAGAGTTTTTAAGTTCTTTAAAACTGATATACAATTACTAAGACAACAGTTTTAAATTATAACTTATGTTATATATGTATATATAAAGATAAAGTTTACCATGTTATTTTGTTAGAAACTGTTGCTCGTTAAATCACTCCCGGTAATATTTTAAGGCCGATCAAATCTCAGAAGAGATTAGACCTGAGAGTGTAACGGATGGAAAATTCCCCAGTCTCTGTTGTGCTTCATTAAAAATTCCGAAACACGTAACGAGCCGCCCCTCCACCCCTTTGAGGATCCCTTGAAGTTTCCCGCGGTCCCTTCTGCGCCCTTCACCTCATTATGTGTACATTCCACCGGAGCAGATAGCGTTTCCAGTATTATTCCAGGCAAACAAACGGCAGTGTTTAAATCTTATCTAAATTAAGGGCGGTACGTGGGGCGGCAGAAGGGGTGATCTACCACCCCTCGAGCAGCGCTAGGATGCGAGAGGATTAAAAATATTTATTGCGACTGTTGCTCTGATGTAGACTTTCAAGAAATATAATTAATTATATTAATGTGTATGAAACTAACGAAGAAGTTGGCAAACCTTAGTAAATTAAAAGAGACACTTACCGATGTAAACTCCTCTTAATAAAGTAAAAGTTTAAGTTAAACAGGTATTACATTTATGGGCTACACAATCTCATAAATTTGGTCTACATTGAAAATTAAAGAGTTTTAAATAAATTAATTTTGAATAGTTATACATAGGTAATTAGGAACAAAAATAAATGGTTAGATGCGGAAAAGTCTTGACTTTCTCTAACTGGTATAATACTGAGAAAATAACGAAATCTGCAAGTAGTCTTGACTTTCTCTAACTGGTATAATACTGAGAAAATAACGAAATCTGCAAGTATTTTCTCTGAAATTCGAATAGAACAATTAAATATTAAAGATGTAATTTTCTCTAACAGGATGTTTCTTTGAGAATCAGGGTTTATTAATATTTAATAAGTTAGGATTTAAGTTATTAAATAAACACAAAACCGTAATCAATAACTCCCCGTGGGGTTTTAAGATGGAGAGGGTTACAAGAGAGAAAGAGAGAGAGAGAGTTTGAAATTAAATTTGCAAAACAGCGCTGGTGCGCGATTCCTAGCTAGCAGGAGAAGAGATAATTCCATACGCTTAAACAATTTTAATTTCGCACTCCAGGAGCCAGCTAATCGCCTCCGGTTGGAAGAGGAAGAGATGAGGAAAAGAGGGTTTTCTCGGCGACAACACGTTGCATAAATTGGTAACCTTGCAAAATTAATTTTTATTGTGGCGCATGCATGCACACACACACACACACACCTGGGAAGTTGGATGCCGTTGCAAGTCCCAAGTTGAAAACGTAATGATTTCACTGCAGATAACGTAATGCAGTAGATTACAGGGATGAAATATGTTACAGATGTTCCCCAGAGGAATAGAAACATTTCACGTGTAGACAACTTTATAACTCTGAATCAATTCAAGTGGAAAGTCTAACTCCCACTCTGCGAATACACTCGATGTGAGTGTGCATTATTGAAATGCATTAATGCGCACTTCAAATATTTCATCTTTTAATACCTTGAACTGATTTCAATTCAAATTTCGAATAATGTATGTACAGTATATTTAACAAATTTTAACTCTCTCTTGAGCATCAAATTATTTTAATTCTTATATAGGGATTTTTTAAGTAAACATATCGTGATACGTACGCTGTTAAATCTCAGCAAAATTTCTAACAAGTGTTTCCAATCCCAGATTAAGCATGCAGTAAAATTTCGAGTTTAGAAAAGCCTGAAAATTTGGCTCGGGCGCGTAGCGAAGCGGAGCGACCGAGCCAAATTAGGCTTTTCTAAACTCGAAATTTTACTTCATGCGCCACCCACATAAACCACTGATTTAAACTGAAGTTCAAAATATACTTTAAATCAGTACGTTAAAATAGCATATTTTAAACTTCACATCAAATCAGTGTGATATACGCCTGGCGCATAAAGTGAAATTTCGAATTTAGGTAAGCCTTTAAACTTGAGTTAGATTTTCTAAATTCAAAGGCTGCAAATTGACACTCTCACAAATTTCTAAAAGATATTGAATTTTAAATAAATTGTTCTGCATCTTCTGAGTTAAAAAAACCTACTGAAAACCATTTTGTGAGAAACAAGAGGCCAGAGTTGAGCATTTTTTAGTCGATTGATGACTAAAACTAATGACTAATTTTGCATTTGTTATTTATAACCAATAGTTAATTTTTTAGTCATTAGTCATGGATTTATTTTGTTGATTGATGATTTATCAATCATCAATCAACCACCTAAGGCAGCTAATGTTTTAATTCAGAGTTTTTAGAGTCACAAAAATAAACAGTGAATTCGCCGGGTAAGACAAGTGGAGACTGGTAGAGTAGTCAGTTTAATCGTATAATTGTCTAGTAGCCTTAGACTTTATACATCTAACAGTATAATAGTTTTGTAATCTAGAGGTTTAATGATTTTGTAGCTGATTACTTCAAATTTCATATAATCTAGTAAGTAGCCTTATAGTCTACGAATAGCCTGAATCAAGTATTTATTAGTCTAGTAGTCTTATAGTCCATTAATAATAAAATTTCTTAATTTTCAAGATTTAGGATCAAGTTATATAAAAATTTGAGTCTAATAGTCTAATAATCCAGTAGACTAGTGATTTGATAGTCTACTAGACTTTTAGTCTACTAAAAGCGCTAGAATAGCATTATAATAGTCTATTGATTTCGTAGTTTAGCAGTCTTTTTGTCCATGAATGGCCTTAAAGTCTAGTAATCTAATAGTTTAGAAGTCTAGTAATCTAGTAGTCTAGCAATTTTGAAGAGTAGTAGCCTTAGTCAAGTAATCTAGTAGTCTAGTAATCCTATCTACCAAAACCTTTAAAGTCTAGACTAGATTTGTTAGTTTAACAATCTTATCTACTGATAGCTTTAAAGCTTAGTAATTTAGTAGTCTTAGAGTCTGATAATCTTGTATTCTACTAGTTCTATAGTCCTTTTATAGTCTTAGCGCCTAGCTATCTAGTAGTCCACTAATATCCTTAAAGTCAAGTAATCTAGTAGTCTAGTAATCTTATCTAACAAAAGCTTTAAAGTCTAGAAATCTAGTAGTTTAACAATCTTATCTACTAATAGCTTTAAAGCTTAGTAATTTAGTAGTCTTAGAGTGTGATAATCTTGTATTCTACTAGTTCTATACTTCTTATATAGTCTTAGCGCCTAGCTATCTATTAGTCTAAGGGTCTAGTAGTCTTAGTCTTATAGTTCACTGATTACCTTAGAATGTAGTAATCTAGTAGCCTATATTTCTAATAGTCTAGTATTCTTATAGTCCACTAATATCCTTAGCATCTTGTAATCTAGTAGTCCAAGAGTCTAATAGTCTAGTTCTCTACTAGTCTAAGAGACTATTGTATAGTATGTTCAATGAAATAAAATCTCTAGAGTGCCATGGAATAAATTGTAGGTTGGCAACTCTGAAATTATACATTATAATTATTATGTCTGACGTTTAATATGACAATTCCTAAAGGGAGTAGCCAACTTAAATTTAAAAATAAGATTAAATCATGGCTCCCTAGAGGTTTTTTTTATTGAACATACGGTAGTAATCTATTAGACTAATTATTTGGAAGTCTATTCTAATAATCTATTAGACTAGTCATTTGGTAGTCTACAGTCTCATAGTCTACTAATGATTCTCATAGTTTAGTAATCTAGTAGACTGTATAATTGCAGACTTATAGTCCATTGATTGCCTTTAAAACTAGTAATCTAATAGTCTAAGAGCTTAATATAGTAGGGGTCATTATCCACTCATAGCCTAAGAATCTAATAATAGTATGTTGTAGCTAGCAGTCCTATCATTCAGTAGTCTAGTTGTCTCAAAGTCTCCAATGATAGCCTTAGAGTCTAATAATCTAAGAGTCTAAATAGTCTGAATCTAATAGACTAAAAGTAATAGTTCATAGTAGTATTAGTCTAATAGTCTAGTCTTATAGTCCACTGATTGCCCTATAGTCTAGTAATCTGAGTTGAAATAGTCTAAGACTAATATAATAGCAGTCATAGTCCACTGATGGACTGAGTCTAAATAGAAATTTAGTAGTCTTGGGATTTAGTAGTCTACTCGACTTATAGTCTATTAATAGCCCTAGAGTAATAATATAGTAGTCTGTTGATTTACTAGTTTAGCAGTCTTTTAGTCCATTAATGGCCTTAGAATCTAGTAACCTAAAAGTTTAAGTGTCTATAATAGTCTAGTAATCTAATAGTCTAGCGATTTAGAAGACCAGTAGTCTTATAACTAATAGTCCATTAATAGACCTAGAGTCTAGTAATATAGTAGTCTGTTATTTTAGTAGGTTATTAGTCTTTTAGTTTATTAATGGCCTTAGAGTCTGGTAATCTAATAGTGTAGGAGTCTAATAGTCTAGTAATCTATTAGTCTAGCGGTTTAGAAGACTAATAAGTTTATGGTCCGCTAATACTCTTAGATTCTAGTTATCTATTAGTCTAGAAATATTATTCACTAATAGCCTTAGAGTGGTCTAATAATCTTATCTACTAACAGCCTTAGAGTCTAGTAATTTACTATTCTTAGAGTCTAATAGTCTAATATTCTAGTAGTTTTAGTGTCCACTTATTGCTTTAGCGTATAGTAATGCAGTAGTCCAAGAGTCCAATAGTTTTAGACTTATAGTTTACTGATTACATTAGATGATGACAAAGATGACAAAGATAATAGAAACATACAACAATATACCATAATACATAAAATGTCTAAAATACATCCCATATAAGTTAAAAATAAAAAACAAATTACTAAACAACGATATCAACTAAACAGAATACACAAATACATTAACACACAGACATCCTTTAATACCGCTAGCCCGAGATCGGATCTCTCATCCTGGAATCACGAGGCAAGGAAAAAAGGAAGGAACCTCATCAACTACAATTACAAATTATATACCTACATGCATACTATAAAAAAAAAAAAAAACATGTAATTTTATATGTAATTGTTTTTGAAATAAAATTCTAAATTCTCAAAAAAAAAAAAAAAGATTGTAGTAATTTAGTAATCTAAGATTCTAATAGTCTAGTATTCTTATAGTCCAGTAATATCCTTAGCATTTAGTAATCTAGTAGTCTTTAGAAACCCAGCTATCTAGTAGTCTAAGAGTAGATAGTAATTTGATAGTCTATAGTCTTATAGACTACTAATAATCTAATAGACTGAGTATATTTGTTCTGTAGACTTATAGTCCACTGATTGCCTTAAAGTCTAGTAATCTAGTAGTCTAAGAGTGCAATAAACTAGGAGTCATTGACTACTGATAGCCTAAGAATCTAATAATAGTATGCTGTAGTATTCTAGGAGTCTTATCAGTTAGTAGTCTAGTAGTCTTAAGTCCACTGATAGCCTTACAGACCAGTAATCTAGTAGTCTAAGAGTGTAATAAATTAGGGGTCATTGTCTACTGATAGCCTAAGAATCTAATATTAGTATGTTGTAGTATTCTAGGAGTCTTATTAGTTAGTAGTCTAGTAGTCTTAAGTCCACTGATAGCCTTACAGACTAGTAAACTAAGAGTCTAAAGAGTCTCAGTCTAATAGAGTAGGAACAATAGTCCATAGTAGTATGAGTCTAATAGTCTAATAGTCTTAAAGTTCGCTAATGTCTGTCTCATCTAATAATCTAAGAGTGTAACAGCCTGGTATTCTAGTAGTCTAATAGTTGATGTAGTAATCTACTATTCTAGTAATTTAGCAGTCTACACTTTTATAGTCTCTACCACGAACCCTCATAGTCTAGTATTCTAGTAGACTGAGTATAATAGTCCTGCAGTCTACTGGTAGCCTTACAGTCTAGTAATCTAGTAGTCTAAGAGTCTAATAGATTAGGGGCCATTGTCCACTGATAGTCTAAGAGTCTGATAATAATATGTTGTAGTAATCTAGCAGTCATGTCATTTAGTAATCTAGTAGTCTTATAGTCTTATAGTTCACTAGCCTTAGAGTCTCGTTATCTGAGAGTCTAAATAGTCTGAGTCGAATTGGCTACGAGTAATAGTTTAGTGTCATAGTCCGCTGATAGCCTTAGACTCTAGTAAACAGAATAAATAGTCTAACATTCTAATATACTAGGAGTCCCAGTCTACTAATTGACTAAAAAGACTAAAAGTAAATAGTCTAGAGTCTAGTAATCTAGTAGTCTAAGAGTCTAATAGATTAGGGGCCAATGTCCACTGATAGTCTAAGAGTCTGATAATAATATGTTGTAGAAAACTAGCAGTCATGTCATTTAGTAGTCTAGTAGTCTTAAAGTCTTATAGTTTACTAGCCTTAGAGTCTCGTTATCTAAAAATCCAAATAGTCTGAGTCGAATAGGCTACGAGTAATAGTTTAGTGGATTATAGTCTGCTGATAGCCTTAGACTCTAGTAAACAGAATAAATAGTCTAACATTCTAATATACTAGAGTCCCAGTCTACCGATTGACTAAAAGTCTAACAGTCTGTTCTAGTAGTCTAGTGATTTAGTAGTCCAGAGCTTTATAGTCCACTCTGCCATATGGTCTGGTAATCTAGTAGTCTAATAGTCTAATCATCTAGTGATTTAGTAGCCTAGTGGTTTATTGTCCACTAATAACTTTAAAATCTGATAATCTACTAGTCTAAGAGTTAGTTTAATAGTCTTCTAATCTAGTATTCTAGTGATTTAGTAATTTTGTGTTTAATTTTACATTATTGCATACAAGGAATTTTTCTTTTAAATATACATACTTTGATGCATACGCTGTGAATTTTCAGGCATTCGTTGTTTTTGAAAAAGGTTCAATTTGTAGTTTCAAACGAGTGTTTCCACTCCTCGATTAAGCATGAAGTAAAATTTAGAGTTTAGAAAAGCCTAAAAATTTGGATTCGTCGCGCAGCGAAGCGGAGCGACCAATCCATATTTTCAGGCTTTTCTGAACTCGAAATTTTACTTCATGCGCCAGGCGTATAAAACACTGATTTTAAGTAAAGTTCAAAATATACTATTTTAGCATATTGATATAAAAGTATATTTTAAACGTGAAAATTTACTTCATGCGCTACGCGAATAAAACACTGATTTAAAGTGAAGTTTAAAATATACCGCTTAGCTTTAAAGGAACATTTACTGTATTCCTGTTATAATAACATCTTTTGTATAAAAAAATTAATTAATTTATTTGATTTAATTATTTTACATGTCAACATCTCTATGGATAACAAAAGCGAAATTATAATTATAATACGAAATTAATTAACGTGTTAACGCAGAATTATTGCAATATTAATTAAATTATGTATTTATAATCAATTTTTAATGACAGGTGTATTTGTATTCATTGCAATTTGTAATTAGCAAATAAATATTTGCTGTATACAATAAATGCATTAATCGACAATATAATAATAATGTAATTTTATTTTTGTAAAATGATTAATCCCTTTGTTAAAGAATATTATATATTATTATTAATATTGAAACTTTTTAAAAAACAAACATGTTGAACCTCACATGGATATATGTGAGTGCTTTATAAGTCTAAAAAATATTGCCATGAATAAAAAGCATTTTCATAGGGAAATGTCGATGTTTTCTTTAAACATTCTTATTGGTAGGCTCCTGATGTGTATTGAAATACGAGTATAGATAGAATATTATTACAAATATAAAAACGAATTAAAATAAATATCGACTTTCTGCAAAAATTTAGTCTCGTTAAGACTTCAGCAAATATTCATTGAAACTACTTCTCGAGCTTATAGCCCGACAGATATTGAATTATACAATGAACATTTGAGTTACACGACAGATTTACTGTTCTATGCATAATTTATATGCAAAATGTAACATCAGATCAAACTATTCTCTTACCAAACTAAATGAACCAACAGGAAATTGAAATGAATTGGAACAAATACAGGGAATGATCAATAACCCATTAACGGCCGAGCAATTATAGAGATAACTCTAAAAGTTGATTTTAGCTAAAATTCTGCACTTATATTTATAATATCTATGATCGACTTATTGTGTTACATACTGTAAATTTTCTTCTAAATATACATAATGTATATTTTGTAAAGTTTCAGGCATTCGTCATTTTATATAAAAACGTGCAGTGTGAAGTTTAGAACGAGTGATTCCACTCCCAGACTAAGCATGAAGTAAAATTTCGAGTTTAGAAAAGCCTGAAAATTTGGTTTGGTCGCGTAGCGCGAAGCGCGGAGCGGCCAAACCAAATTTTCAGGCTTTTCTAAACTCGAAATTTTACTTCATGCGCCACGCGCATAAAATATTAAAATATTGTGAAGCTAGAAATACACTATCATTTCTTTTTGATAAGTAAAAACCAAAATATTTAAATAACAAAATATTTACATTTTTTGCATACATTTTTAAGTCAGGTTAAATAATATAATATATCAAATTAATTTAGATAATAATTTAATTAACAAAAAACTAATAATGTTGAGTGTATGCATTAATGGCGCTTAATGGGTTAATTGAAAGAATCTCTTGGAGAAAAAGTCTTAAGCCAACTTTAGACGCGTTTCATGATTTATCCCTCATCAGTATAGCTATGCTTTAGACTTTCAATACAAACAATTTTAAAGATAAAGAGAAATATTATTAGTTGGCTTTACCAACTTTAATTAAATCTTATTCGTTAATTACATTTATTTGTCAATTGCAATCGACATTTTCCATGTCGTAAACATCAATGTCATGTGAATTGATTGATTTTTTGACCTTTATATAACTATTAGTAGATTTTAATCTATGAATAACTAACTATTGGTCGATTCAACTGACGTTGGTGAAGCCCGGCATTCATGTTAAGAAATATAAATTGATTATTTCTACGTTCGCTTTATTTACAGAGAATATTTCCAATTTCCCTGCTGAGAAATGAAATATGATGTTATCAATCCAAACGGGAAATTCATTGCCTTTGTGTAAAAACAAACCAACAAAACAAAATTATCCCCGGATTCGATAAATCAATATTTTGCATCGATGGCACTCTTTTAATTATTAAGCTGACGAGCAATAATCCGGATTATCGCCTATAAACACATCACGGTGTGGATGTATCGGTCGCCGGTAAATCAATCGGCGGCCCATTTGTCAGGGCGCTAATGCCGCGGCGGGCGCGCTCTCACACAAAAAAAAGAGCGGAGAACATTATTTATGGCACTGTGAGTGCTTATCGCTGTAGAATATCGACGATTACGTGGCCGGTGTAAGAAGCACCCTGCGGCCGCCCCTGCTCATAAATCCGCTTCCCCATCTAAATCCAGTTTTTAGGGGTCGTTAATTGGACTAGAAAGGATTACACTTTTCCCTTAATTAATGGATCGAATGAACAAGAAGAGAACATTTATATTACTTTTTCTTAACTAGAAATAACACTCAAATAAATTAGTTATAGCTTTTCGGTACAAACATAACTAACAAAAATGTAATGTATCCATCATAGCGCTTTCCTAATCACCCAAACAATTGATAATTGAGATTTGACGAATAAAGCACTAATAAACTTTCTTCACACTTTTATTTGAATTACCAAATGTACATTTCGGACACAAAGTGACCATTATCAAAGGATTAACACTGTTAATCCATTCATAATGGTCACTTTGTGTCCGAAATGTACATTTGGTAATTCAAATAAAAATGTGAAGAAAGGTTATTAGTGCTTTATTCGTCAAATTAATTTGATCTTCACGTAACTCACAATCAATTTATGATAATTGAGATAATAAACTTATTTCACTTGTAAATTGGTTAAAGAACATTTCGTAATAAATCAGTGTTTTATACGCGTGGCGCATGAAGTAAAATTTCGAGTTTAGAAAAGCCTAATTTGGCTCGGTCGCTCCGCTTCGCTACGCGCCCGAGCCAAATTTTCAGGCTTTTCTAAACTCGAAATTTTACTTCATGCTTAACCTGGGAGTGGAAAACACTCGCTCAAACCTTCAAATTAACCTCTTTAAAAAAACCGTATAGATATGTATACTCAAAAAGAAAATCCCTGTATATTTGTCCACTATCAAACTAGCTATTTGCGTATCGTATCGGATTTCTGTTTGAATCTCGTTAAAATCCCGGGGCTGTACCATTGTTCCCTCGTTAAGGTAATCTGCCGAGGGATTTCATTAGGCAAATAGAATTTAAGAGATAGCATTAACGAAACACGGATTAAATTAATGTGGGCGCGCTTCGTTATTTCGCGCGCCGAAGAAGAAATGGTGGATGCGCCGGGCGGCCGGATCCAATAAGCGTAAAATCCGAGACGGTAAAAGTGAGGCGGCTAATGCCCGACGCTCTCTGTAAATATTTTATTGAAACCGTATCCCGGAATACGTTACAGCACACAGATACACACCAGCATTTGCATGGGAATACTCAGAAAGACTGAGTGGATTTCATTGGGTTTGAGAAAATTGGAATTGCTACTTTGAACTTCGAAATTCAATTTTCAATTATTAATTAATTGAAGGCAGTTTGTTGTTTTTTTTTTCACAGCTCTCCATTTGTTGTATAATTGAATCATTAGAGGGAAAACTGAGTTTTCCTAAAAAATCAATAAAATCACTCTTCTCTTGGATAAAATTGAAAATAACTCAAAACATATTAATAGGGTATTTTTATATTTTTAGATATTCTGAAATAGCAATAGTTGATTATTATTTTCACAAAAATTTATAAAGATATCTTAAATAATTTTTGAATTCATTTTTTTTAAATTTGAGCTTACCCAAAAAATCGATAAAATAACTCGTCTTCTGGATAAAATTGAAAATAACTCCAAAACTATAAATAGGGAATTTTTCTATTTTTAAATATTCTGAAAGTAAAATATTAAATAAGTATTCTCACAAAAATTTATAAAGATATCTCAAATCGTTTTTGAATTCTATTTTTTCCCAAAAAAATCGATAAAATAACTCTTCTTCTGGATAAAATTGAAAATAACTTAAAAACCACGGATAGGGTCTTTTTATATTTTTAGATATTCTGAAAGAACAATGTTTGATGAATATTGTCAGAAAAATTTATAATAATATCTCAAATAATTTTTGAATTATAATTTTTTTAATCTGAGTTTTTTCAATAATCAATTAAATTACTCTTCTCCTGGATAAATTTGAAAATAACTCAAAAACTATAAATAGGGTATTTTTATATTTTTAGATATTCAAAAAGAACATTATTTTATAAATATTCTCACAAAAAATATATAATGATATCTCAAATAATTTTCAAATTATATTTTTTTTTAAATCTAAGTTTTCCCAAAACATCAATAAATTCACTCTTCTCCGGGATAAAATTGAAAATAACTTTAAAACTATAAATAGGGTATTTTTATATTTTTAGATATTCAAAAAGAACAATATTTTATGAATATTCTCACAAAAATTTATAATGATATCTCAAATGATTTTCAAATTATAATATTTTTAAATCTGAGTTTTTCCAAAACATCAATAAATTCACTCTTCTCTTGGATATAATGGAAAATAACTCAAAAACTATGAATGATTTCTCAAATGATTTTCAAATTAAAATTTTTTTAAATCTGAGTTTTTCCAAAACATCAATAAATTCTCTCTCTTGGATAAAATGGAAAATAACTCAAAAACTATGAAAAGGGTATTTTTATATTTTTAGACATTCAGAAAGATCAATGTTTGATAATTATTATCACAAAAATGTATGAAGATATCTTGAATAATTTTTGAATTAATTTTTTTTAAATCTGAGTTTCCCCAAAAAATCGATTAACTAACTCTTTTTCTGGTTGAAATTTGAAATAACTCAAAAACTATAGGTAGCATATTTTTAGATATTCTGAAAGAACAATGTTTAATAAATATTGGCACAAAAATTTATATTGATATCTCAAATAATTTTGAAATTATTATTTTATTTTAATTTGCGTATTCCCAATAATCAATAATATTACTTTTCTTCTGGATAGAATTAACAATAACTCAAAAAGTATAAATAGGGTATTTTTAGATATTCTGAAAGAACAATGTTAAATGATTATTCTCACAAAAATTCATGAAGATATCTCAAATCAGTTTTTAATTCTATTTTTTTTTTAATTTTGAGTTTTCTTAAAAATCAATAAACTAACTCTTCTTCTGAATAAAATTGAAAATAACTCAAAATTTATGAATAGCATATTTTGATATTATTAGATATTCTAAAAGAACAATGGTTGATAAATATTCTCACAAAAATTTATGATGATATCTCAAATAGTTTTAAAATTATTTTCCCAAAAATCAATAAAATAGCTCTTCTCCCATTTCAAACACCTCTATTTCCCAATTCCTTACAGTAGTTTCTGACTCAGTCAAAAAGAACACTCCGACGTATATAAAACCCACATATAAATATCCCTTCCCAAAATATATCCTTAGACTGATTAAATATAAAAGACAACTATACAGAGACTTACAACAGACGAACGAACAAACTCTGAAACAAAAATTTAATGCACTAAATAAAGACATTCACAAATTAATCAAAGACTACAAACAAGACAAATGGATACTGGCTTGCGAAGAAATAAACAGACGACAGGGCAAAAACTACTGGGACCAAATTAAAAAGCTATCTAAATACAGAAGGACTGACATACTACAGAAACTACAACATCCGTCAACAACCTAAGTGACATGTGACTCCAAAGATATTGCCGACATATTTGCCGGGTATTTCGAAGAAAACTTTTCTGAGAAACAAACGATGACATATAATGACGATTTTTATAATACCGTAAACTCCTGGAACGGATCCTTCATAAATAACCATAATCCCTTTCTTCCTGATGATGACATAGAAGAGTAAGAGTATTTCAGTGTGCTACATAAAGGTAAAAGCTGCGCGCCTATGCTATGATAACTATGATAACATTCCTAGATCAATCCTCAAGTCCCTTTCAGAAAACATCAATAAATATATTATCAAAATCCTCAATTTCATTTACCAAACCCAAACCATCCCCCAAGAATGGAAGCAGGGTATAATTACGTGCATATTAAAACACGATAGCGATGCGCTAGAAGTCTCTAGCTATAGATCAATTACGATGCTTCCAGTTCTGAGAAAAATATTCGAATCCATCCTCAAAAATAAACTCCTAGCTCATATCTCCCAACACATTTCTCCCTGTCAATTCGGATTCCTCCAAAATAGATCAACCACTCTCCCACTCAGTATCCTAACCACCAACTGCCAAACAGCACACCTCGAAAACAAAAAAACAGCTATATTAGTCCTAGATATGAAAAAGACCTTTGACTCAGTCTGGCATCGAGGTTTGCTGTTTAAGTGCAACTCCCTCAATATCCCATTACACCTAATTTATCTCATTGATAATTTCCTAAACAATCGACTCCTTAATGTCCGCGTCCAAAATACCATCTCCCGGCCCTTTATTCCTCAACAAGGTGTTCTCCAAGGCTCCCTATTATGCAACCCCAACCCACAGTACCTTAATCCCTCAGCATATTTCCTGTTCTTTGCCGATGACACTGCTCTTATAACACACCAACCCACCCTTCATAAAGCTCTCTCTACTCTCTAGGGGCTAATAGATTCGCTATCTCTTTGGTTTGATAAATGGAGAATATCCATTAATCCCAATAAATCCTAATTATTCATACCCTTCCACAGACCGCTCAAATCCCCATTTAGCATAGCCATATCAAACACCGTAATCAGCCCATCCCCTGCTTATAAATACCTTGGCATAACTTTCGACCCAAAACTATCCTTCAAACTCCATTCCAAAACCATGAAAACAAAAATCCAAAATAGGGCGCGGTACTTCAGATCGTTAACCTTCCAAAATAAAGGGATTACGACAAAAACAGCTGTCCACATCTATAAAATGATCTGCCGCCCCCTATTAGAATATGCTTTAATCCTCGTCCCTCAACATTAAATAATATCAAAGCCGCAGAACGATCAGCCCTTAAAATCCTCACAAAAATCCGACACCCCAATAACCCACTCCACAACCCCTCCAATACCTTATTGTATGAAAAAACAGAAATAATCCCTATCCAACAACCACTTACCCAACTGTCCAAAAAATTCGCATCTAACCCACACATCCATGACATTCTTTATCACCTCTGTTTAGTACGAAACCCCAATATTTCTCCCAAATTCAACAACCCAGAATCCACCATTCACCAATTCATCTCATCTCACATGAATCATAACTACCTGACAAGACAAGGACAACTATAACTTAGGCTAAACGACTGATGGTCGATAGCCAAGGATCTTAAAATAAAATATAAATGTAAAAATAAACAAACTGTAAATTCTGTTAGTGCACAATAAAGATGTTTATATATATATATATATATATATATATATATATATATATATAGCTCTTCTCCTGGATAAAATTGAAAATAATTCAAAAACTATTAATAGTGTATTTTTATATTTTTAGATATTTTGAAAGGAAAATATTTGATATATATTCTCACAATAATTTATAATGATATCTCAACTAATTTTCAAATAATAATTTTTTTAAAATCCGAGTTTTCCCAAAAAATCAATAAAATTACTCTTCTCCTTAATAAAATTGAAAATAACTCAAAAACTATGAATAGGGTATTTTTTATATTTTTAGATATCCTGAAAGAGCAATGTTTGATAATTATTCTCGAAAAAAATTATAAAGATATCTTAATTTTTAAATTCCAATTATTTTAAATCTGTTTCCCCAAAAAATCAATAAAATGACTTCTTCTGGATAAAGTTAAAAATAACTCAAATACTATTTATAGGGTATTTTTATATTTTTAGATGTTCTGAAAGAGCAATGTATGATAATTATTCTCACAAAAATGTATAAAGATATCTCAAATAATTTTTAAATTCTAATTTTTTTAAATCTGAGTATCCCCAAAAATCGATAAAATAACTATTCATCTGAATATAATTGTAAATAACTCAAAAACTATGGATAGCGTATTTTTATATTTTTAGATATTCTAGAAGAGTGCAATGTATGATGATAATTCTTTCAAAAATGTATGAATATATCTCGGATCATTTTTGAATTCTAATTTTTTAAACTCTGAGTTTTCCTAAAAATATGAATAAAATTACTCTTCTTCTGGATAAAATTGAATATAACTCAAAAACTATTTATAGGTATTTTTATATTTTTAGATATTCTGAAACAAAAATGCTTGATGAATATTCTTACAAATATAATGATATCTCAAATAATTTTTGAATTATAATTTCTTTAATCTGAGTTTTCCCAATAATCAATTGAATTACTCTTCTCCTGGATACAATTAAAAATAACTTAAAAACTATGAATAGGGTATTTTATATTCAAAGATATTCTAAAAGAGCAATATTTGATAATTATTCTCACAAAAATTTATGACGATATCTCAAATTATTTTTGAATTCAAATTTTTTTAATACTGAGTTTCCCCAAAAAATCGATAAAATAATACCCTTTCTGGATAAAATTGTAAATAACTAAAAAACTATGAATAGCATATTATTATATTTTTAGATATTCTAAAAGAGCAATGTTTGATGATTATACTCACAAAAATTTATAAAGATATCTCAAATAATTTTTGAATTCTAATTTTTTTAAATCTGAGTTTCCTCAAAAAATTAGATAAAATAACTCTTCTTCTTGATAAAATTGATTTTTATATTCAAAGATATTCTAAAAGAGCAATGTTTGATAATTATTCTCACAAACATTTATGAAGATATCTCAAATAATTTTTGAATTCAAATTTTTTTAATACTGAGTTTCCCCAAAAAATCGATAAAATAATACCCTTTCTGGATAAAATTGTAAATAACTCAAAAACTATGAATAGCGTATTATTATATTTTTAGATATTCTAAAAGAGCAATGTTTGATGATTATACTCACAAAAATTTATAAAGATAACTTAAATAATTTTTGAATTCTAATTTTTTTAAATCTGAGTTTCCACAAAAAATTAGATAAAATAACTCTTCTTCTTGATAAAATTGAAAATAACTCAAAAAATGTGATTAGCGTATTTTTATATTTTTAGATATTCTGAAAGAGCAATGTTTAATAATTATTCTCACAAAAATTTATAAAGATATCTGAAATCGTTTTTGAATTATAATTTTTTTAAATCTTAGTTTCCCCAAAATAATCGATAAAATAACTCTTCTTCTTGATAAAATGTAAAATAACTCAAAAAGTATGAATAGCGTATATTTATATTTTTAGATATTATAAAAGAGCAATATTTAATAATTATTCTCACAAAAATGTATGAAAATATCTCAAATAATTTTTGAATTATAATTTTTTTAAATCTGAGTTTCCCCAAAAAATTTGATAAAATAACTCTTCTTCTGTATAAAATTGAAAATAACTCAAAAACTGTGAATAATGTATTTTTATATTTTTAGATATTCTGAAAGAGCAATGTTTAATAATTATTCTTACAAAAATTTATAAAGATATCTTAAATCATATTTCAATTATAATTTTTTTAAATCTCAGTTTCGCCCCAAAAAAATCAATAAAATAACTCTTTTATTGGATGAAATTGAAAATAACTTAACAACTATTAATGGGGATTTTTTATATTATCAGATATTCTGAAAGAGCAATGGTTGCTAATTATTCTTACAAAAATGTATAAAGATATTTCGTATAATTTTTAAATGATAATTTTTCTGAATATAAGATTTATATTGAAATTTCAGCAATGTATCATAAATACCGGCTAATCAATGTCAACTGTCTTGAGTTGGCAATACTAAAATTAAGGTGCTATGATTGAATAGTTGGCTATGATGATTTATTCCATATCCGGCTTTAACTCATTAACGGTCGACCAATTATAGAGTTAACTCTAAAAGTTGATTTTAGATAAAATTCTTCGGCACTTCTTTTTATGATTTCTATGAATGACTCATTGTATTACATACTGTAAACGCTTCTTTTTTTTATTTTTTTTTTATTTTGGGTTTTACGTAATCTATTTCCGCTGCTAAGGCCAATCATGACGCCGGAGATTAGGTCTACAGCTATCCGGGAATTTTGCCGAACCCGGTGGGAGTTCCAACCCACCGGTAGAGATCTTTAACGTGCACGCAACATCCAGGCAGTACACGGGTCCTACATGCATTTAACGTCATATCCGAGAAGACGGAGTGTTTGGCATTTTTATCCTAACCTATATAAATGCAGACAACTTGTTAGGCCGGTATTTGAACCCCGGTCCGTGGCGTGGCACTACAACACTCTAACCACTACACCACCAAACGCTTCATTTAAACATACATTATACGCAGTAACTTTTCAGGTATTCGTTGTTTTTATATAAAAACGTGCAATATAAAATTTAGAACGAGTGTCGTCCACTCCCAGACTAAGCATGAAGTAAAATTTCGAGTTTAGAAAAGCCTCGTGAAAATTTGTCGAGGGTCGCGCAGCGACCCTCGACAAATTTTCACGGGGCTTTTCTAAACTCGAAATTTTACTTCATGCGCCACGCGTATAAAACACTGAAATATTGTGAAGTTGGAAATACGCTGATTTTTTTTAAATGAGTAATAATCGAAATATGAAAAAAAAAAACAAAATATTTACATTTTTCTTCATACATTTTCAAGTTAGGTCAAATAATATAATATATCAAATTAACTTATTTAGTAATTTAATTAACAAAAAATTAATAATGTTGCGTGTATGCATCAATGGCGCTTAATGAGTTAATCTGCGAATCTTCGCTTCGCGGAGCGAACAACCAAATTTCAAAGCTTTTTTAAACTCGAAATTTTACCAGAGAGTGGAAAATTTCGTTTAAAACTTAAAATTGTACACTTTTAAAAAACAATAAGTGACTAAAATTTCACAGCGAATGCATCTCTATGCGTAAAAAGAGAAATTCTCTGTGTGCAACGTTTGCCTATTGAATGAAAATATTTGATTGAATTTACAGAACCTCGAATTAGGTATTTGCATCGAGTAACAATAGCATTGTAACATTATTTCGGTCGGATAAAATTGAGCTGAAAACAAATGACCGCATATTAGCATCGGTTTTGAATCCGAAATGTTATTCAACCACACAAAAATATTCATATAGATTACATAATAATGGGAATTGTGTAATTATGCGAGAATCAAACAACAAAATATGAAACCTGTTAAATAATTGAAATACAAAACATGCACTGGGTTTGAGTTGATTTATAGAAATTTGTGAATGGAAAATACAAGGAATTTCTCCAAATTTACAAAACGCTGTCATCTTTGGGGTATGTATGATGCTTAACCTATTAACGGCCGTGCAATTATTAAGTTAACTTTAATAGTTGAATAAAGGTAAAATTCTGCACTTCTTTTTATGATTTCTATGAATTGTACATTCTGTTTAATAAATTGTTATCCTTTGGCTTAAATCAGAACATCATGAATGTTATCTCGTCATATCCATTTAATCGCCGGCAACTTGTGGAGATATACGGTCACAAATCCAAGTGGTACGTTGCATCCAGTGGGATACCTCAAGGATCGAATCTAGGACCTCTGCTCTTTCTACTTTTTATGGACGATGTGTGCCAGGCTCTCAAATGTAATATGGTGCTTTAGGTGGATGACGTTAAACTCTATAGTGCTGTTAGTGGGATTGAAGATTGTGTGACGTTGCAGAATTATATAAACATTTTTACAGAGTGGTGTTCTATTAATAAATTATCACTTAACATGTCAAAATGCTCTGTTGTTACTTACTCGAGAAAATTAAATTTAATATTATATCCTTACAAAATTAATAATATGCAGTTGCAAAGATTTACAGAAATAAAGGATCTTGGTGTTATTTTTGATTGCAAATTGACGTTTAATGCTCATGTTGAATTATTAACCAAGAATTGTTACCGTATGATGGGTTTTATAATACGTAATTGCAGAGAATTTTTCAGTATAAAGGTGTTACTTTTATTATTCAACACATTTATATTAAGTAAAATATCATATTGGGTGCTAATTTGGACACCAATGTACATGAAATATATTGGCATGCTCGAAAATATCCAAAAAATAATTTCTTAGATATCTTTATTTTGTAAAATACCGCCGGTACAGTTTTGATATATCTTACAGTGATCTTCTTACAGAATTTAAATTAATTTCTGTACATAACAGAATTATATTTATAAATATTTGCTTCCTCTATAAACTGTTGCATAATTTGATTGATGAAATAAACTTTGTCAGTCGCCTTAAATTTAATGTTTCTCGAGTTTGTTCACGATTTATTAGGACTTTTACTTACGACACTCCAACTAATAATTATTACTCTAACTCTCCCATTATAAGATTATCACGGTTCTACAATAATTACGCGTATAATGTAGACATTTTTACGCCAATATTTTCAGTATTTAAACTTATGTTAGTGATTGTATTAAAATATTATCTGCGTTACCTTAGTTTATAGTTTTCTTTTCATACTGTAGTAATTTGTAATATTATCCATATGTTGCTATATTGTATTAATATTGTACTAATGATATGACCCTGTTATTGGACTTTTAATACGAATTACGGATTTTATACTTCGATTACTCGACTTATGCGTACAGCAAATTCCTTGTTAGTCAATAATGAGTTAGACATTTTTTACAACACATTGCCCGAGTTTGGGAGAATTGTTAAACGTCTGCAATGCTGTCATTAATGTCTATTCTTTATAATACATTGTTTTATATAATATGCGTTCAATCGTTTCTTTACAATTAAGATTATTTTTATACTACGGTAATTTTTTTGTTACTATTTCTCTCTTTAATATTTTGAATTAATATTTTGTAAAATAATTTCTGTTCTGTAAAATGGTTTATCCGTCAATAAAGATTTATTTATTTATTTATTTTACAGTCTGTTGGGTTATTAAATAAATAAATAAATAATAATAATAATAATAATACTTTATTTACGGAATAAACCTTTTTACATAATTTCAATTATAATTTTACACACTTATAATACATAATAACAATCAATACACAAACATACATACTCGATATAATTAATACAATATACTCCCAAGCCCTGTAGACAAAAACAATTAAACATGGTTGTATAAAGATGGATCAATCAGCTTTAATCGTTTCATAAATGATTTAAAAGATACACCGTACAGCTCAAAATGTGGCGATACACAAACTAAATTGCATAATTTTGTCATACGACAAAGTGCATTATTGCTTGTGTAGTTGTTACGATGAACAATTTCTCTAAAAATTAATTATGAACGTGTATTGGATGGGATTAGAAACTTTAAACAGTCAGTAATTCATTGCAGTATATTAGGCCGTTTACTATTTTGAAAAGAATTCCCAAATCAGATAGAACACGTCTCTCTTTCAAAGATGTCAAGTTTAAAAAAGTTAGCGTAAAACTGCGACTTAAATTAATTCTAGAAATTCCCAATCTAAAGGATATTGACAACAAAAATGTACCCTTTCTATTTGATCAATTTTATTGTTATAAAATGGTGTTATAAATGACTTATTGTATTACATACTGTGAATTTTGCTTTTAAATAAACGTATAAAATACGTTTGCTGCAAATTTCTAATTATTACATTAACTAATATAGGGGTTTTAAATAATATAATAAGGAATAATTAAACAAATTTAAGTGTTTTAATATTATTTTCGTGAGGATTTATAACAAAGTGAACGCCAGCCAAATCAAATATTTAAATATATTGCTTTTAAAAGTAATTTTAAAATAATTGATTGATGTTTTTCCTTTTTTTTTTCAGGTAAGGAATCTAATATATTTTCATTGAAAAGATGCACCACTTATTTGGTAAGTACTACATGTAAAATGATAAGATACAGCACGTAAAATTAAAATCTATGACAGATGTGTTATAAATAAATTAAGCACTCGTCGATTTTGTATAAAAACGTGCAATATGAAGTTTAGAATGAGTGTTTCCACTCCCAGACTAAGCATGAAGTAAAATTTCGAGTTTAGAAAAGCCCCGCGTAGAAAATTTGTCGAGGGTCGCGCAGCGACCCGAGACAAATTTTCACGGGGCTTTTCTAAACTCGAAATTTTACTTCATGCGTCACGCGTACAAAACACTGAAATATTATGAAGTTAGATATACACTGGCAATTTTTTTAATAAAATAAAAATGATAGAAATATTTAAATAACATAATATATTTAAATAACAAAATATTTACATTTTTCTTTATACATTTTTAAGTCAGATTAAATAATATAACATGTCAAAGTAACTTATTTAATAATTTAATTAAAATGATGTATGCATCATTAGCGCCTAATGGGTTAATGGACAATTCTTTGTATAATGTGTGTGAGTAGAATTATTATTTTGCTAGTAATAGTATATTACATTACAAGTGTGGTAAACAGCATATTACGTGCGAGTGTAGAGTTAAACACGAGCCGCGCAGCGGCGAGTGTGTTAACTCCACGAGCACGTAATATGCCTACCACACGCGTATTGTACATAGTTTTACCTGCAACCACCTATATAGTTTTTATGCAAACACCAAATATAGTAATGTAGATTTAAGTAGCAACTGGAAAAAGTTTTATTTTTATCTATTGTTCTGGTTCTAAAACACTTGATGTTTTTCGATCGTGATTATGCATTTTTCTTTTCAAAAATGCTTTTAAATTCAAATATTTTGATATGTCCACTTGGTGTTTGTTGTTATTCGTGGTTTTTAGCATTGAGTAACAACTCGAAAGTGATGCTGGTCCTAGTGTTTTGCTGAGATCATCAAAATATACCACAAGCACATTTTCAGTAAAGGATTTAATCTCTCTCGAGCTGAGCCATTCCATAAATTTGGTATAACATTTTATGTACCGCGCCCGCGATTTTTCGGCTAACTGCATATCATTAATCGCTTTGGCACGTGCGGCCACATCCGAGGGCGTTAATTCACAGTCGCTTGAATCAGACATTACCTGAATAACGTGTCGCACTTGTACGATGACTTTTCAAAACTGACGTTTGTCATTTTTTTGTTACAACAAACGCGTGATTATGACAATGATTTCTAGATCAGTAAGGTGGTTAAGAAAACACTGTTTTCTTATGTGGTTGCAGGTAAAAATATTTTTGTATTGTGGAGGCTTTTACTTCGCTATACATGTTAATTTATTAATAAAAAACGGTTTAACTTTGTTTGTATAACACAATTTATTTTTATGTGACTGCAGTTTCGGCAAATTTAGCTTGCCTTTATCCAACATCTAGAGTACTACATGTTTGATAATGGCAAGTAAAATTTGCCGACACTGCAGTCACATAAAAATAAATTGTGTTATACAAACAAAGTTAAACCGTTTTTTATTAATTAAAAAATATTTTTATAAGAAAAAAATAATTCGGGCCAAATTGCTTATAAATATTGATGAAAATTATTACATTGTTTCTTTTAATTTTCTTCAACGAGTTACGATAATTATTCAGAATCGAACACGAATCTTGATTCAATTCGGTAAACAAACAAGCCCCTCCTGATTGAATTTGATAAACAAGCACGAAATTTAATTGCAGACGTTTTCTCCCCCTTTTTTCACTAATTAACTCCATCGCAATCGCCCCGCATTGTATTCATTATTTTCGCGATGTTTTAAATTGAAAAAAAAAAAACGAATTGATGCTCCGTACAGAAGAAAAAATAACTGCTGGGGAATCAGGCAATAAATATCACCCACCCTCTCATCTTTCTCATTTCCTATGGTCTCAATATCGTAATGAAGATCTATAATATATTTTCATTCAATTTCAAAAGGCAAACAGAGGGGTCCCGTTTTGCGGATTGCGGTGAGGGGAAAAATTATGTGGAGCCGAAGGCTCATTTGCATGGGTAACGCACGTGCACAGCCACCTTCTCGATTTCGAACACTTAGTGCTGATTAAAATCCTCGTAGAGTCGCTTTCGCATTAAAATGCAAATGAGTTATACACGTTTCTGTATCAATTACACGGGGCTATTGAATGGCTGTAATGAGAGACAGCGCTCTAAATTATGCAAAAGGGGGGATGTTTTCTTGTGGGACTTCGTTACACCCCCACCATCAGTTCTCGATTATTTGAATTCACTTAATTTCACATTCTCAATTTCTTCTTAACTATTCTCTTTTTTATTTTTGATGCGTTTAAAAAAAATTACTTAATTTTCCATTGTCAGTTTCCATTTTAACTAATCTCTTTTTTGTTTTCGAAAAATAGCAAATCTATTTAATTTTTTACACTAAGGGATTAGTAACAGGGACGTCGACCAGTGAGTAGGCTTTCATATTTCAAGTAATCAATTTATTGAAATCAACCGAGCTTTCGGAGATTATTTGTCTCCTTCTTTAGGGTTTTACAATTTTGAATCTATTACACAACTAAGGAAAACGGTTCATCCCAGGTTTAATTTTTGAATGCTCATATTATCTTGTGGACCACCAAGGATCCCAGGTTGTCGATTGCTACTTCAAATTGGTATGCATACACTAAACTTCTTTTTTTTTAAAGAGTAATAATAAAAATATTTAAATAACAAAATATTAAAATTATTTTCAGATATTTTTGAGTCAGCTTAAATAATACTATGTATTAAATTAACTTATTCAACAATTTATTTAACATTGCGTTAATTATTTAAAAATCAAACACATATTTTTTTAAACAACTATACAGGGTGCCCGTATTTCGACAGAATATATGGAGATCTCAGTTATTTAAAGGGATAGAGAGTCGGTTAAACTGGGACAAAGTTGTGTATTTTAGGGCCTAATAATAATTTTGAAATAGTTTATTTTGCTCTCGAGATATCAACAAAAAACAATTTTTTTGAAAAATCGTTTTTATTATTTTTTATTAAAAAACTACTGAATCTGGACATTTAGAACTTTGACAATATACAGGCACTTTTTAATAAGGAATCTAGTAGCATTTTTTTTAAAGATAACTATAAAATTTACCCAGGGACCATAGCCATTTTTTGATTTTCTTATGAGCGTCATTTTGGATTTTCATATTTTTTGAATAAATATTATTGTCGAAACTCAGTGATGTACCACACTTATAATTTATTTTAGATTTAATATTTAAAATTATGATATTTTCCTATTTGCAAAGAGTGCCTTGGCAACATTGACGTCATATCTGTTAATCAATAAAATCTTGACAGCAGTCAATCATTGTTAGAACTCAAAATTAATGAATAACTGTCAATCTTTTCTAACAATAATAATAAGTATCGATTATTACATAAAAGTTGCACAAACTAAATTTATTCTACTTTTATTATTATTCCAAAAGTATTCACGAAAATAGTAATTCTTGCATTTTTTTCGCTACATCTCCGTAAATATTGATCACCATCACATCTAAGCGTTATATATTTTTAACTTAACTGGAAATCAGTGGTTTATACGCGTGGCGCATGAAGTAAAATTTCGAGTTTAGAAAAGCCCCGTGAAAATTTGTCGAGGGTCGCGCAGCGACCCGAGACAAATTTTCTACGCGGGGCTTTTCTAAACTCGAAATTTTACTTCATGCTTAGTCTGGGAGTGGAAACACTCGTTAGTTTAAAATACATCACAACTGTTAAAGACGTATCGTCAGATGCCCGCCTTCAGGAGAGAAATTCAACTGTTTCCAAGGCACTCTTTACAAAAAACAAAAGATTAAAATTTTACATATATATTATGTACAGTAAACTATAAGTGTGATACATCATTGAATTTGGAAAAAAATATTCTTCCAAAAAATATAAACATTCAAAATGGCGCCCATAAGAAAAACAAAAGTTGGCTATGGTCCCTGGGTAAATGTTATAGTTATTTCAAAATGAAATATGTTACTAGATATATCGTTAAATAGTGCCTCTATAATGTCAAAGTTGTAATTGTCTGGATTCAATAGTTTTTGAATAAAAAAAATAAAATCGAAATTTCAAAATATCCATTTTTTGACAATATCTGAAAAACAAAAGAAGATATTTCAAATTTGTTTCTAGATTATTATTGGGCTCTAAATTACGCAACTTTTCCCCAATTTCACCGACTCTCTATCTCTTCAAATAATCGAGATCCTCATACATTCTGTTGAAATACGGACACCGTTTTTTATTAAGTCTATGTTTCTAATCTGGGTTGATAAAGAAATTATTTCGTTAATTAGAGAAAAAAATATACTATGAAAGAAATCCAAACGCTATTATTGTCCTGAGACCTTACATCAATATAAAGAGTTACGCCGACAAGTAAAACAGAAAATTAAGTCAACCTATGATCGGTATGTCTCACATACGGAAGATATCATTGATTCGGATCCAAGTACATTTTGGAACTTCGATCCTAACAAAAAGCGCCAGACGCGAATTCCAGGGTGTATGAAATTCCAAGACACGATAGCTTACGACGCCTGAGACCTAAACTCACTATGGGTCTGGTGGGACGCGTTAAACTTTTTACGATTAAATTCTAGTCGCGTGCCCGAGATACTGGTTCCGTTGATTGAAAATAAACACGTAGATTTTTTGGCAAAACAACAACAACGATTTATTTACACTTTTTATATAAAGTTTACAATTTTTTTATGTGGGTCGAACGAAGTCTAGTTTTCGAGTGAATGTGATTTTTTGGACTGAGTGCTACGATGAAAAAATGCAAATTTTGGGACCGCCCTGAAATTGGGGGTAACTGGTGTTTTGTTGGTAGGTTCGAAATAAACCACCAATAGGGTGTACTTTCTACCTACTTTAACTCGATGCGGGTGCAAATCTCTGGAATGTGAACTAGTGCACAACTTTCTCTTATTTCCAAGAAACTTGCCCCAGCAACGGTCACTTCCTTTTGTTATAAAATAAGGGTCTGTAGCACTCAGTCCGTTACGCCTTCAAGAAAGGGCGAAAATAATTGATTTTAACTAAACTATTTACAGAAATAAATCTAGACGAAAAGAAACATATTTACAAAGACGAACAATTTTTAAAAGAGACAAACAAATATATACAAAAAGATCTCCTTGGAATTAGACACACTAACAGGGTCCCGATGGGATTCCCTCGTTTTTATTAAAGGATTGTGCCATTTTGTTAGTTAAACCTCTTTTGTACATATTTAACCAAACTTTAACAGTTGGTGTCTTCCCCGATTGCTGGAAATTAACAAGAGTTTGTCCGGTCTACAAAAAGGGCGATAGGAACACAATCGAAAATTATAGGCCCATCGCTTTAATATTAAATTTCAGCAAGGTGTTCGAGTCGATTCTAGCTGATCATATCTACTTTAAAATTAGTAATGTCCTTAGTCCGCGGCAACATGGTTTCATGCGAAAGCGCTCAACTCAGAGTAACTTAATGAACTGGGCAGTTTGGTGGTGTAGTGGTTAGAGTGTTGTACTGCCACGCCACGGACCGGGGTTCAAATACCGGCCTAACAAGTTGTCTGCATTTATATAGGTTAGGATAAAAACGCCAAACACTCCGTCTTCTCGGATATGACGTTAAATGCATGTAGGACCCGTATACTGCCTGGATGTTGCGTGCACGTTAAACATCCCTACCGGTGGGTTGGAACTCCCACCGGGTTCGGCAAAATTCCCGGATAGCTGTAGACCTAATCTCCGGCGTCATGATTGGCCTTAGCAGCGGAAATAGATGACGTAAAACCCAAAATAAAAAAAAAACTTAATGAACATTACGCAATTTGTCGCCAATAACCTAGATAGCGGGTATCCAGTGGATGTTCTGTACACCGATATGACGAAAGCTTTCGACCGTATATCTCACACAATTCTAATCAACCGACTTCGAAACTGCGACATCATTGTGTCTGTAATTACATCGTATCTGGCCAATAGACTTCAGTTAGTCTCTTACATGGGAGTAAAGTCAAATGCTTTTATCGCAAGTAGTGGTGTGCCTCAGGGCTCAAACCTGGGCCCATTAATGTTTTTAATTTATATCAACAGTGTGTGCGATGTATTGGACTGTGAATATCTATTATACGCAGACGATATCAAGCTATACTCTGTAATAAATAACTTATAAGATACTTTTATATTACAAAATAACTTAATTAAATTAAGCCAATGGTGTTCCTCAAACAGTATTGCTTTAAATGTTTTTAAGTGCAGAATCATGTCATATACAAGATCCACTACGCCTACTATATACAACTATTGTTTGCATAACGATTAAATCTTACTCGTAAATTGTTTAAAAGATCTTGGAATACATTTCGACGAAAAACTCACCTTTAACACCCATGTTCAAAATACTACGAGTGAATGTTATAAACTATTAGGATTCCTAAAACGCAATTGTAGTGACTTTAAGTCCACAAACACAGTTATGAATTTATATACGTCGCTTATTTTATCTAAAATTAATTATTGCGCTACTGTGTGGACTCCTGGATATTCAACACATATTAACATGCTTGAGAAAATTAATAAACCCTTTCTCAAATATCTATTCTTCATAAAACACAAACGATATCCAGAACTCCACACAAGTTATTCTACACTCATACACAAAAGACATCGACGCATATCTATTGTTGATTTATATAAATAAATTCATACTTTGACTGATAATTCTGAATTGTTATGCAACATCGATTTTAATGTACCCAGGCTATTCTCCAGATATAAACAAACCTTTAATTATACGACGCCCCGTACTAATCACTACATGTTTTCCCCATTATATAAAATGTTGCGAAATTATCACGAAATTCAATGCTTTGTCGATATTTTTTCACCCTGTATAGAACAGTTTATGTGTGATGTTACCGAATGTGTTTTCTGAATTTTTCAATTAACTTATTAGTTTGTACCCTATTCACTTACACTGTAAACCTATATTTAGTTTATATATATTTCTCTGTAATTAGGCTATGCTTGTTGAGAAATAAATTATTATTATTATTATTATGTCAGAAAACCAACTGAATATTTAAAATTCAACGAAGGGTAAAATTTGTGATTTTTTAATAAATTCTACGCAAAATATTATCTGTTTATAGATTTTCCGGAGCGCCGATAAATCTCGCAGCAAATATTAAAATGAACGGGGAAAATATTGCGGGCGTAAAATATACGATGAGTCGCTCTCTCTACTTGTTTTTTTTTGTGTTCATTCTAAATTTATGCGGCCCAAATTTAAATTTCGGGCTCTTTTTTCGACCCCGCATAAAATTTTAATCCCGCCCTAGAGTATTCGGGGGGCCTTTGTCTTCTTCCTAGCATTACGATACGACCGAAAGAGTGAAAATAAATTCCTAGCGTTTCAAACTATGAAATACTCGTAAAATTGAATATGCAGGGAATTTCAGCCCCCTTTTTTTACAGAGAGAGTTACGTCTTTACATAAGTTAAGAGTAGCGATATTTTAGATATTATCAATAGATATAATAGATTTGAGATTTAATTTAATAACTCTATTAATAATTACCAAATTTTACTCCGGGCTAAATCAAGTAATTCCTCTCTATAAACAACGAATTCCTGATAATTGCACTTACAAGATAAATACCCTGTATATTTTTCTTTTAAGTGTAATTATCAGGATTATTCGTAGTGAATTCCCCCTGATATCGCTATGACTAGGTACCCACATGAATTTCACGTCACAGTTATTTGCAAGCCTATTTAGCGATTTCTTACAGTCTCTGACCACCTTCGAGGTGCAGTACGGACTATTCAGTAATGGTTAGCAGTAATGAATCTGATGCGGTTGTCCTGAAGGTCATTTTTGTGGATCCAGTCCACTGCCACTCAGATGGCCACGACTTCTGCCTGAAGAATGTTATAGTGGTTTGGGAGTCTGAATGACTTTTTGAGGTTGAAATCTTGTGAGAAGATTCCTCCCCCTAGTCTGTTTTCAGACTTGGAACCATCCGTAAAGAGCCAGACGTCCATTCGTTGTTTCTATAGAAGAGTTGCTTGATTAAGCCTGACATATAATTTCGAGTTTAGAAAAAAATGAAAATTTAAATTTAATATTTGCAAAGATAAAGCAATAAAATACTTTTAAAAAAATATCCCAAAAATACTTGTAAATTCCCGCATATTTCATCCACGCATCTTTCATTCCGTATCATCGTTTCGTTTGTGATTACTTGAGTGGCGGCTCTCTGGGGGAAAAAAGAAACTTTTTCATCCCTTAAACATTTTTATGTTTACGTCCTCGCGTAATCCTAATCCGGTAATTACGCGACGTTTCGGCGCGCAATAACACCCTAAACAGATGCGCCGCATCGTAATAATAATAATAATAACAACGCATAAAGCTCCCGCCACGGCCGGCAGTAAAACTTTTATAAACGACCCATAAAAACTTATTAAAAACGGACGCGTGTATATTTTTCGGCTCAGCATTTCCATTAATTAATAACGCGTCCACTTTTCAACATCCATTATTTCAGGATTTACCGATCATAAAATAAATATTGTGAATAGGGATCATGATTGTAGTAGCACTATTAAAAAATAATTGTAATATTTGAAAGCGATGAATATATCATGAACCAGTTGGAGTAAACTCACCCATACAGTGAATTCTTTTTTAAGGTATTCATATCCCAATAGATACGCTGTATTTCTTCCGGCATTCGCTGTTTTCGAAAATCGTTTAATTACATCGTTTAAATACATTTAGTTTATTATTGTTTTATGAACATCAGAATATTTATTCATTTTATGGACATTAGATTATTTATCCAATTGTTATTGTAACCCTTTATTGCGTTATATTACCATTTGTTAAAAACCTAATTTAGCTAAAAAGTTCCAAAAACGTTTTGATATTTGCTTGAATTTTGGAATTTAACCTTTTATATCAAAAATGTATACATAAATGAATCACCTTGAAGCAAAGGGGTGTAAGTGACTAATAAATTCATTGAAAAATCCAGTTTTAAAGTTTAAATTTGGGCCCGCCGTGGCCGAGCGGTTGAGCCACGGAGGTGATCTGGGTTCGATTCCCAGCGGAGGCGAGTAATTTTTCTAACGAAAAATACTCGTCTCCGGTTCCATGGATGTGTGTGAATGTGTTGTGACGTCCAAATTAGTCGAAATATATGTTAATATAAATCAACGTTAGTGGCTGAATGGTAAAAACCTATGCCAAACAAACAAACAAAAAAAATTCACTGATTATAGAGGCTTCTACTTCGTTGTTACTAACGGTTTGATAATGATACGTGTAGTATCGAAACTATAGTCACCAAATAAACCAATTGTTATACAAACAAAGTGATAAACAGTGTTTTATTTATTTATATAAACAAAAAAAAGAAAAAAAAAAGTTTAAATTTATTAAAACCAATCTCTTTGTAAATTAATAACAATACTCTTCCTCTTCTATATACAGGGTGTGGTAAATCAGACAGTGCAGTTTTGAAGGGCTATTAAAAAAAAACGGCGCAATTTAAAGAAATGGGGTTTATTTTATTTTAATCGGTACATCATGCCGTTTTATGCATTAAGTCCTGAAGATGACATCAGAAAGATGATAACCCCCAGCAGCGATAATTTCATTGATATTTTTTGATATTCATTCTATTTAAAAAAAAACATTCGTAACAAATTTCAATAATCGATACACGATAGAGAAAATAAATTAATGTCACTGATGGCGGCGGTATCGCGTACGGCATTTATTTACTCCGGGGGGGGGAGGCGTCGAGAGTCCGCGGTTGCGATTGCACTTTTGAAATACGAGCGGGTTGTGTGTGGGGTGTGGGTAAAACTGAGGGGGCGCACTGAAAATGATAAATTTCCGCAAATGGCGAAAAAGAAGAGCTCCGCGACGACGCTTTTGCTTATTTTTGTCTCTTTCGCCTCCTACCCGCGATCTACTTATTTATCTGCTCGAAATGAAAACGCGTCGTACTTAAAAATGAATAATTCTCAACGTTTCTCAACCCCCTTTATGTACACACACAGCCATGTACACAAAGCACGGATGAATATCATAATTTGTTCTATACGAATATGCAAATATCATACGACAAGCTTATACAGCAAATGTTCATAGTTGAAGAACAGAAAAAGAGGGCATAAATGACGTAACATATAATAATATTAATACAATTTTGTAGTTTATTGTTTTCATATTATATTATAATGCCTACTTAGTACAACCTTTTAAAAACTCTAATACCATCAAATCTTGAACTACTATCAACTGATATACATAAGTACTTGGCAGTTTTATAAATAGTTTGCTTCTTTTTAATTAAAACAAACAGTTTTTTTTACAAAAAGTGTTTTTTTTAATAAAACATAGATCCACATATCCACCTTCTCTAAAATATACGAGTACGTTGTAATTAAACAAATGAAATCTTTTTTACTCAAACAAAATATTCTGTCTCAGTACCAACATGGGTTTAGTAGTAATAAAAATTGCAATACAGCGTTATACGATTTTACCAAATTCATATATTCATCAATAGAAAAAAATCAATTAACATGCGGTGTGCTGCTCGATTTGTCTAAGGCTTTTGACTGCATTGATCACGCAGCCCTATTATCAAAGTTAGGCCAATGCGGGTTCAGAGGTGTTGCACACAAGTGGTTGACATCTTATCTAACCGGCAGAAAACAAATTGTTGAGATAATACAAGAAAACGGCGTCGTGGTGCGGTCAAAAGTCTTAGACATTGTCAGTGGTGTCCCGCAAGGGAGCATTTTAGGCCCTCTGCTATTTAATATTTATATTAATGATTTATTTGCTTATAAAAACAATCCGAATTTTGAAATTATTACCTCCGCAGTGTCTGTTAATAAGGCTGGTTATGTTTAAAACACATTTTAAACATGTTTTAAGCACGTCGGAAACATGTTTTAAACACGTTTTTAATTGTTGATGTTTTACAACAATTAAAAACGTGTTTAAAACATGTTTCCGACGTGCTTAAAACATGTTTAAAATGTGTTTTAAACATAACCAGCCTTATTAACAGACCTTAGCATACAGCTTTAACACAGTTTGTCTTAGGCCGGTCGTCCACTGGAAGCGCCAACACGCGACTACGCGCTCACGCGATCCTAGCGGCAACATGCGTATACGCGCGACAGATCCCGACGTGTGTAAATCCAATGAATCTCGTCCACTGCAAGCGTGCGCGGACATGCGGATTCTCGCGCCGAGCGTGTAGCTGCGTCAAGTCCCAAGGAAATGGGATCTGTCGCTCGTAGCCGCGTCTAGTCCTGCGCCTTTACGCTTCCATTTTACGGCTGTAATTTCGTTATTTACACTGCTATTTATTTCATATTTTTAATATAAACAAATAAAGGATTAGTCGACTCATCCACTGAGTTAATTTTTCTATAATAGCATGAATTTCATTAAAATAAAATGAAAGAAAATAGCATAACTTGTGATTCTTTTTAGTGTACTATTTATATTATTTATGAACATTTAAACATGTAATTAACTTCATTGTTTTTCTGCAAAAATAAAAAAACATAGTTATATTATAGCTGGGATTTTAGGTGAAATTATAATTTACTTTGATTTGGTAATTTCAAAATCATTCCAATACGAACAAAATTACGATGCACAATGAAACACTTTTAACTTTGTTTGTATAACACGTTTTATTTAATGTGACTGCAGTTTCGACAAATTTAGCTTGTCATTATCAAACATGGAGTAGTCACATTAAATAAAACGTGTTATACAAACAAAGTTAAAAGTGTTTCATTGTGTAATAAACATGTATAACGAAGTAGAAGCCTCCACAATACAGAAAATTACGATGAATGAATAAAGATGCTGATTAGATTTCTCCCGAACTACCACAATACAATATTAAAATATTTGCATTAGAAAATTGAATGAATGCTTGCATTGAAACCGAATACTTGGATGAGTAATGAAGAAGCGCCTTCCGCTCCCCGCTAGTCCTCGTTCTCCGCACAGACATAAGCCGTGCGCTGAACATTTTTAGTCTGAATAATACAGTCACCAAATTTAAAAGAGCGCTAGCAGTTTCTCGGCGATGCCTTTAGCAACAATGGGCTCTATAGCTTTCAAAATATATTTGAAGGTTTCTGGGGTCATTCGATAATAGTCACTAAATTTCTGGGGATCTTGTTCTAGATCGCTGTGGAGATGATGAAATTCTCCCAGTGATTCCCTTTTTTTTAATATTGGGTTTACCCAACATGATCGCCTTTTTAGAATTCCAATCATACCCCTAATCACATAGGGATATTCCAGAAGATAAAAATCCTCTGCATCCATTAAAAATATAAAATATATTTTTAATGGATGCAGAGGATTTTTATCTTCTGGAATATCCCTATGTGATTAGGGGTATGACTGGAATTCTAAAAAGGCGATCAATTCACAACTTTGACGGTTCTAACAAACTGAGCAGCGCGAAGTCACATGCAGTGTACGATCCCTGTCGCGTGTAGCCGTTACTCTTGCGGCCGCCCGTTACCGCTCGTATCGCGTGAGCGCGTAGCCGCGTGTTGTCGCTTCCAGTGGACGACCGGTCTTATACGTAACCTCAACTGTCATAAGAAAATAGGGTTATTTAGAATTTATTTAATAATGCAACTAATTATTAATGTATAAACCTTATCAGTATGATTTGAACTTTATTTGAAATCAGTGTTTTATACCAGTGGCGCATGAAGTAATATTTCGAGTTTAGTTGTTGAGTACATATGTCCATTGTATTCAAAACATCACTTTCACTAGTTGCTGAGACGACTTTTGTGGTGTCGTCGGCAAAGTTAACAACATATCCTTTGGTAATAGTACTCGGCAAGTCATTAATAAACTAATGAAGAGTCAATGGTTCTAACGACGAACCTTGCTCCATACCAATATTTATATCAAAAACATTCGACTCTTGATCTTTGACTTTTGTAAAAATCTGCCTATTTTGTGAAAATGACACTATCGCATCACACACTTTCCAACGTATTTCCAAACTTTCCAGTTTGATTCGTACAATATCATCTACAGAGAGTTTTATGTAACACCAAACATTCTTATAACGAGAATATTTCTTTGAAGTATCCATATGCATACGTTGCAAATTTTCCGAGGCTCAGTTTATTGAAAGAATTAAATTTAAAGCTTTAAGCGAGTGTTTTCCACTCCCAGACTAAGCATGAAGTAAAATTTCGAGTTTAGAAAAGCCTGAAAATTTGGTTTGGTCGCGTAGCGCGAAGCGCGGAGCGGCCAAACCAAATTTTCAGGCTTTTCTAAACTCGAAATTTTACTTCATGCGCCACCGGTATAAAACACTGATTCAATGTAAAGTTTAGCGGTGTGTTTTAAACTTCGTAATATGTCAGTATTTTGTATCGGTGGCGCATGAAGTAAAATTTCGAGTTTAGAAAAGCTTGAAAATTTGGTTTGGACGCGTAGCGCGAAGCGCGGAGCGGCCACACCAAATTTTCAGCGTACTAAACAATGAAAACACTGAAATATTGTGTACAAATGAACTTCAGTTGAAATCAGCGTCTTATACGCGTGGCGCATGAAGTAAAATTTCGAGTTTAGAAAAGCCTGAAAATTTGGTTTGGCCGCTCCGCGCTTCGCGCTACGCGTCCAAACCAAATTTTCAGGCTTTTCTAAACTCGAAATTTTACTTCATGCTTAGCCTGGGAGTGGAAAGCACTCGGTTAAAGCTTCAAATTAAATTCTTTTAATAAACCGAGCATCGAAAAATGTGCAACGTATGCATATGGATACTTAAAACAAAAATTCTCGTTATGAAAATGATCGGTGTTACATAAAGCTCTCTGTATATCAATGGTTGCGAAGGCATGAGATAGGTCGAAAAACAGCCAGGGCCAGTTCCATCAAACACGTTAAACTGGTTCAACTCTTAAATTGAGTTAAAAGCAACATTAGAATAATAGGAACTGCTATCTTGAACTCAAGTTCAGCTTGAACTTAAATTCAACGTTATTGGTGCAATTGAGCCCAAGTCACAATAGGCTTTATTTATTTATTTATTTATTTATTTATTAGTTACGTGCCAATACAAAAATGTTTACACAAGTCAAAAAAAAAAAACATACAAAAGTATAAAATGCATTAATATCAAAGAATCTAAAAACGGATAATAATACTTAAATATCTAAATACATAAAGACACTACAAAATATGAGCAGTAAATTGAAACATGTTCAACTGATTATAGCATTGAGCTATTTAAGAACTCATCGTGTGAATAAAAAGCTGATGTTACTAGCACAGTTTTAATTTTCTGCTTAAAATGGCTAAGATCCAGTTCACGATAATGCATTGGTAGATGATTATAAAATCTGCTGGCATAATATCTTGTGCCGCTTCTGGTAATGGATAGTCGTACATAATCTGGACATATATTCATTTTATTCCGCGTATTATAGGTATGTCTGTCTTTATACATAAGGTATTGATCTTTATGTTTATGTGTATGGATTAAACATTCGTAAATATAAATACAAGGGAGTGTAAGTATTTTAAATTGTGAAAATATTTCTCTGCAATCGGCTGTATAACTAGCCCCAGCAATAATACGAACAGCTCGTCTCTGGAGTGCAAAGATATCATGTCTGATGGAGGAATGGCCCCATGATAGAAAGCCGTATGATATATGACTTTGAATTACTGCGAAGTATACGGTTCTTAGAACTGTTGTAGATATATTATTACTGAGGTTTCGAAGCAGAAAAATATTTTTGTTTAATTTTGATCTTAAATTATGCCTATGTTCGTGCCATAACAATTTATTGTCTATATACACCCCCAAGAATTTAGTGGAACTACCAAAATGTAAGCTCTCATTCAAATCAAGATTCCGTAGACTGAACATTAGGTTAGTTGTCTTAGATTCATTTAGTTTCAGTAGGTTTGACTGGAACCATTTACTGGCCTTCGACCGTGCATCCTCACTGAGGTGTAGAGTTGTCTGCAGATTATCATCAGATGTTAATATGGTGGAGTCATCGGCATATAACACGACTTTACTGTCAGTAAAACAATGGGGAAAATCGTTAAAAAATATTAAAAATAATAGTGGCCCCAAAATGGAACCCTGGGGCACCCCAATTTGTGTATCAAGATGATCAGATGTTCGACCATTTATTGATACACATTGCTTTCTGCCTGACAAATATGATAATAATAACCTGCAGCTTTCGGGATGGATATTGTACATATATAGCTTTCTCAGCAAAATAGTATGAGATACACAATCGAAAGCCTTTACTTGAAGCAATCTGGTTTTCTTGTAAAGATTTAATATTTTAATTTATTTTAAAATGTATGTTTATTTAAACCGCAAATCTTCAACAATTTGTAGCTTCCTTTTGTGAATACACTATATACAAGTGAATCTGAATCTCTGCGAGGGGAGGATATCCGTTGATATCGGCGGTGATAAATAATGCAGAGGGGAAGAGCACAATATGTATATATTAAAATAGCACAATAGCAAAAAGAGACGAGCAAGGATTTTATTGTGTAAACAGCGTGATGTCTTTATCCAGAAGACTCAGTCGCAAGTCCTTATCTTGGGTTACGCTTCATTGGACCCTCGCTCGCACATCTGCACATCTTTCGCCTTCTGCCTGCGGAATAAAATAACATTCTCTCTCTCCCGAGCGCCAAAAGGGAAAACGGAAACTTTCTCGTTTAGATATACACACGTATTTATAAATAACGGAACGCGGAAGTTTTCAACAAGTTTTCCCCCCTTTTCTCACGACTCCCTACGCGTAGAACCCAACGGGCTTCAATCAAGTTTATTTGATACACCTACTTGTTATAGAACTTTGTTTTAATAACACGCGTAATTTAATTCAATTAAGTATTGTTGGTGTAATTAATTTTTCAAGTTTGTAGTTTTGAAAAATAATAAATATTATACATCAAGTGAATTAAACACGATTTTATTCACGAAAAGATTTTTGATTTCACGAGCGCCTCGGCGCGAGTGAAATCATTTCTTTGAGTGAATAAAGGTGTTTAATTCACGTGGCGTATATATGTTTTTATTCAATTTTGACGAAATTGTAAAGAAAATGTACTTTACATTTATTTTTAAATAAATGTTGAAAAACTATGTAGACTGTGAAATCCATTTTCATGACGACGTATTATTTATAATTTTCAAAATTTCTAAAACTTCTATCTCGTTTCATGTCTGAACTCACTGGAGTATTTCAAGAAAAACCAGATAATGAAGTATTTGTGCCGTTTGAAGTTCTGGAGGAGGCTTTGGAAGCAGTAAAAAAAGTGATACCTGCAAAATCAAAAATTTCGTATGAAAATGAATAATTGATTGATAAGGCTGATAAATGTTGAAAGTTCATCTTCACTTTTATATAAATAAAATAAAATAATTTAAAACTTTCAAATATATATATTTGAAAGTTTTAAATTATTTTATTTTATTTATATAAAAGTGAAAATGAATACGCAAAATTTTGTAAATGGAGGGATCAAAAGCAAGCAAAAGGAGTAGATGAAAGTATAATTTTGGCATATATTTCGGAAAAATCCAAAAAATCTAAATCTTCATCAGTGTGGTCTTACTACTCCCAATTGAAAAAAATGTTATCTGTAGAAGAAAATGTAGACATAAGCAGATTTCATCAAATCTCTGCTTTTCTCAAGCAACAATCAGTAGGGCACAGACCAAAGAAATCTAAGGTGTTCACATTAGAGGAAATGGAACGATTTTTGGATGCTGCCTCTCATGATGAACATTTATTAATAAAGGTTGTATTAATTGTTGGACTTTTTGGAGGATGCAGAATTGGCGAACTGGTTGCTATGTCAGTTGATGACATAGAAGACAGGGGTAACGTAATTGTAGTAAAAATACCGGATACCAAAACTCATAAGCCTAGAACATTCACCATTATCAATGGGTGTAATTCTGTTCCAGCTATTGACGTTTTTAGAAAATACAGAATGTTACGTCCTAAACAAGTTTTCCATAAACGATTTTTCATTAACTTTAAGAACAAAAAATGCACTGAACAGCCAGTTGGAATTAATACACTATCAAAATTTCCTAAAAAAATCGCAGAGTTCCTAGGTCTTAATAATCCACAAGAATATACGGGTCATAGTTTCAGGCGTTCGAGTGCTACTCTGCTGGCGGATTCTGGGGCAGATTTATCAGTAGTAAAAAGACATGGTGGATGGCGTTCAAATAGTGTTGTGGAAGGATATATAGAAGATTCTCTGAATAACAAAATTGACATTTCCAAGAGAATTATTGAACAATCATCAGCCGTTCTTGGCAGGAATGAATCGATCCAGAGTTCATCGAAAATGGAAATACAAAAAACAAGAAGATATACATTTGTCTAACGTTGGACCTTTACACATAAACTTTAATAACCTAAATAACTGTAGCATTCATATAAGTAAAGATTAATTTACTTATATGAATATTACATACGTTTGGCATCAAGTATAAATATTATTGCTTAATGTGTGTGATGATATGTTTGTTTCTGTTTTCATTTTTGTAATATATATTTTTTTTAAGTTATTAAACATTGCGTTCTGTAATGTTATTATATGATTATTTTTTTTTCCATTATAATGGACACTTCGTGTCCGAAATGTACATTTGGTTACAAAATAAAGTATTGAAGAAAGGTTCTAAGTGTTTTTTAATCAAAGTATAATTATCTTCAAGTAACTCAATCAATCCAAATATTATTTTTTTTAACTTTCTAAGAAAGTAAACGTTTACTATGGGGTTAGACAAAAGATTGCTTTGATTTTAACTTTTGAACTAAATTCGTTGTGATAAACGCGCAGGTTTCTAAGATATTTTAATTGTTGTAAAGTTTAGTTGTTGTAATTGTTTATATAACAAATTTTTTAACTCACTAGTGACCTAAAAAAATTTTAGTTCACTAGTGAATAAAACCTTGTTTATTACGGTTGTTATGGAGTTAATAATGTCGATTTAAATTAACAAAATTGAATAAAACATATTTAAAGCGAGTGTTTTCCACATTTTATGAATTGAAGAAAATCTCGAAATATTGAAAACCCTGAAATATCTAAAATTTTACGAAAATGTCTGTTAAAAATTTTATAATTTGATGAAAATCAAAATAATTTGATGGAAAATCTCATTAGCATTTTATAAATTAAAAATCTCGAAATATTGAAAATCTTAAGAAAACTTGATTAAGCATAAAGTAAATATTTCAGGCATGGGCGTCTGCAGAATCTTTTACAGGAAGGGGAAGGGAGGGGGGAATTCAAAATCTAATAATAATAATAATAGAGTTTATTGTCTTTATCTAAAATTTTATGCTCTGTCAGTGGTGCGGAAACCATAGAAAAATGATGAAATGTCAAGGAAAACAATGCTGAAATTCGCTAGAATTTTGAAAAATTCAAAAATTGCCGAAAAACGATGAAATGTTTAAATTTGAGAAAATGTTGAAACATTTTCAAGAGGTGATGAAATGTCAAGAGATATTGAAATTTGACGACATTTTGTAGTATATCGAAAAGTGATACTGTGTAATAATAAAATGTTCGAGTGTTTTAAACTTAACAATTAATTAGTGTTTTTATGCGCGTGGCACATGAAGTAAAATTTCGAGTTGAGAAAAGCCTGAATTTGGATTTGGACGCTGCGCGTCCAAATCCAAATTCTTCGGGCTTTTCTCAACTCGAAATTTTACTTCATGCTTAGTCTGGGAGTGGAAAACATTCTTTAAAAAATAAGTGATGATTTATACAATATGTTTATTAATATACAAAATCTTAAGAGTGCCCATATGTGCGGGCGCCTATGATTTCAGGCATTTCTAAACCCGAAACATTTACTTCATGCTTAAACAAGGACCTGACATTCACGTCTTGTTTGGATTGATTGAGTTACTTGAAGATAATTATACTTTGATTAAAAAACACTTAGAACCTTTCTTCAATAGTTTATTTTGTAACCAAATGTACATTTCGGACACGAAGTGTCCATTATCAATGGTTTGATACTAATACGAAAAATATACATTTTACACTGATTTATATACACTAAAAAATGAGGGAATTAGAGGGTGTCGGTAGGGGGTGTGGTTATGGTGGTAATAAACTAATTTTAGCCGAAAAAAGGTTATCTGTGGGTAAGTAGGTACGTGTTTGATGGGGATTCCAAGGGATTAGGAAATCACCCGAGTTTCAGGTGGACACACTAAATCTAATAAAACATTTTCGAGCGGACTTAAATCGAAATTTAACAGTAGGTTTTCTTGTCTTTTTAATTTGAATTGCCTCCAACATATTTAAATGATAGTGTGTAGAATGTTTCAATAATTTTACGTTTTCTAAAGTGAACTTATGGCCCGTTTCACGTCTTGTAATTTTTGAAACCCAATTAAAAATTCCCTGATTCAACAAAAACAATCCTTAATTCAAACATTACACGACCATTACAATTTACATTCAAAGTGAAAACGTTCTATTTGTTGTTTTGTATTCGCACGAAAATAATTTGCTAAAACATTTCGCAGGAGATTGAGTGCAACGAAATTTGCATCACTCGACAATTCGGACGATATTAAAAGCGACAGCCAGAGCGTTTTCGCTCCTGCGACAAATTCTAATTGTTTCGTTCTGCCCTAGTCGACTTTTTTTGCGGCCCGAGATGTGATTACCGGCTTGTCGCAATATATTTGCAGAATTTTTCATCAACTTGCCGGAAAATTTAATTCCGCACGTTGCAAAAGTTAAACGAGAGTTCATCATGCATTTCATAAAAGTATGCATACATGCAGGAAATATTGTGTATTGTAATCAAAATTTAAATTATCTTGTAAAAAGTACAAGCAAAATAAATCCTCATTAACCCATTAAGCGCCATTGATACATACACGCAACATTATCATGTTTTTGTTAATTAAATTATTAAATAAGTTAATTTGTTATTATTATATTATTTCACCTGACTTTAAAAGGTATAAAGAAAACTGTAAATATTTTGTTTTTTAAATATTTTGATTATTCCTCATAAAAAAATGGCAGTGCATTTCTAACTTCACAATATTTCAGCGTTTTATACGCGTGGCGCATGAAGTAAAATTTCGAGTTTAGAAAAGCCCCGTGAAAATTTGTCTCGGGTCGCTAGCGCGACCCTCGACAAATTTTCTACGCGGGGCTTTTCTAAACTCGAAATTTTACTTTATGCTTAGTCTGGGAGTGGAAAAACTCGTTCTAAACTCCATATTGCACGTTTTTATCTAAAATCGACGAGTGCCTAAAATTTACATCATATACATTATATATATTCAAAAGAAAAATTCAAAGTATGACATACATTCTTTAGAATTTCTTAGAACGAGTTTTTTTTGTATGTCATACTTTGAATTTTTCTTTTAAATATATATAATGTATATGATGTAAATTTTAGGCACTCGTCGATTTTAGATAAAAACGTGCAATATGGAGTTTAGAACGAGTTTTTACACTCCCAGACTAAGCATGAAGTAAAATTTCGAGTTTAGAAAAGCCCCGCGTAGAAAATTTGTCGAGGGTCGCGCCAGTCATTCATAGAAATCATAAAAATATGTGCAACATTTTTACCTAAAACCAACTATTCGAGTTAACTCTATAATTGCACGGACGTTAATGGGTTAATAATAGTAAAAAAAGTGGTGATGTGAACTTGATTAAAACATAAGCGATATACTTTATGTTTAATGTTAGGATACGAGAAAAATATGTTTTAATTTGTATAATAATATGTATTATTTTATTGTGGCAATAAACATAGGTTAATTTCTTCTACTTTATTTTTATATTGATCAAACATGCTACTTGTATTTTTTTTACCTTCATTTGTAATTTTTCTTGAAATTATCTTTATTTCTTGATTTGATAAATTTTAATTTATATTTATTTTGGCAATTAGCAGTATTTGCGTTAATGTATCAAGATTTTATTTAAAATTAAAATTACTATAATTTAAAATCATGACTGTATTGTTTCGAGTTTACGTGAAGTGATTAATCACAAATAGAAAGACTGTTATTCCTTACTTCACTTTTTATGTTAGATGTACATTTCGAGACACAAGGTGCTCATTATCAATAACAAACTAAATTCTTAAAACTATGTGCGCGGTATATATAGTTGACGGGTTATCGGAAAAACCAAAAAGTAATTAAACCTATTGTTAGCGGCTAAAGGTTCAAGATGGGTGTCGGTGTCATTACATAATCTGCGGGGTGGGACGGCGCGGGCGGCTTATGGATCGGGAAGTTAGTCGGTAGGATTACATTCACTGCAGGATTATTTTTGGGTAACAAATCTAATAATGGATTAACTAAGGGACTAAGATCGAAATTCAGCAAAACATTTTTATTTTTATACATTTCAATGGATTCAAGCATATTTATTCTACGATGACTTGATTGCTTTAAAAGTTTAATATTGTTTACCGAGAATGTGTGTCCTGTTTCAATTGAATGGTGTGCAACTGCTGATTTGTCAGGGTTTTGAATTTTAAAATAATACTGGTGTTCTTTAAATCTTTTTAATATGTTACGTTGTGTTTGACCTACGTATATTTTATTGCAATTGTTGCAGTTTATTGAGTAAATTCCGGATTTTTCTAGGTGGTTTGTTTTAGTAAATGTGTTGCCAAGTAAACATTTTAATTTTGTGTTGACATAAAATGCAGCAGAAAGATTGAATTATTATTATTTATTATTCTTTATTTACGGAATTCACCTTTTTTACAATTGAAATTAACAACATTAAAGCAATAAATAACATGTAGGAATAAAATATTGAATTAAAAGATAAATATAAATAATTATGATCACTGGTCATTGTATGAAATTTGTCAACTTAATGCGCTTTAATCGGTTTTTAAACTGCGGCAGTGAAGATGTGAATAATAAAAAGTCGTTACTACGCGACAGTAGGTTTGCGTAACGCATCATACGATCCATGGGATTAAACATCCCATAGTTCGTTGAGTGAAATGCCAATCTAAATAAGGGTTTATGTCTAGACTGAGCATTTCTTGGTATATTGAAATTTAACATCTCCAACAGTTCGCCGCAATTCAAAATCCCATTAACTAATTTAAATAAAAACACAATGTCAAGAAACTTGAATATTTAATCTAATCAGCATCTGGCTATGGCTAAAGATTGAATTAGGGCCATCCAGTCTAAACTACATAAGTTTTAAAAATTTGCTCTGCACCATTTCCATTTTTTTAATTGCTGTACCAGTGTATGGGGCCCATACTGATGATCCATATTCTAGATGTGGACGTACGAGTGCTAAGTACAATCTCATAACTGTACTCGGACTAAAGTCACCAGTAAACCTTCGAATGAACCCCAACATTGTTAAGCTTTTATTGCAAATCAGGTTAATGTGTTTAGAGAAATTAAGGTTAGATGAGAAAAGCACGCCAAGATCTCTTATTTCAGTAACACGCTCGAGCTGATGGTCACTAATACTGTAATCGAAATTCATAAAATTTCGCCTGCAAAAAGAAATATAAACACATTTCTTCATATTTAAATACAGTTCATTAGCCTCACACCACAACTCAACATTTTGCAAATCCTGCTGCAATGCAAACTGATCATCAGCTTTACTTATATTTTTAAACATTTTTAAATCATCGGCGTAAAGGAGAAACCTACTTGATTTTATCACGCAGCCAATATCGTTAATAAATAACAAAAACAAAATGGGCCCACAATGCGAGCCCTGGGGTACACCCGAAGACACACGAATCGAATTGGATTTATGAGATCCTATTCGGACACGCTGAGTTCTATCCTCTAAATAACTCCTCAACCAAGTAATCACATTTGTACCAATTCCCATCAACTCAAGTTTATGTAGTAATATGGTATGCTGAACCCTATCGAATGCCTTTGAAAAGTCCATATAAATAGAGTCCACTTGGGTCCCTTTTTCTAAGGCATTCGACAAAAAGCACTGATATAACAACAGGTTCGTAACTGTAGATTTACCATTTAAGAAACCGTGTTGCTGGCTACTAATTACGTTAATTGACGCCCATATGAGTTGTTGTGATATGAGGCTATCAAGCATTTTGGGTAAAGCTGATTGGATTGAGATCCCCCTGTAGTTTGATACATCAGACCTGCAACCACTCTTGAAAATTGGCACAATGTAACTACACTTCCAACAATCAGGAAATGTACCAGAAGTTATTGAACGCAAGAACATTGTGTGGACAGGTTTGCTGAGCGTAAATGCACATCTTTTTAGAAAGTATTCAGGTATACCGTCCGGCCCCGCATTGCAGGATTCAGACAATTTGAATTGAATTTATTCAATAAACCACCAATTTTCATACAAGTTGCTGGGTGGTACACGAATCTAGCATACTTTTTTGGGGCGGCTTCTTTTGAGTTGGTTAGTGTGGTATTTGAAATAATTTTATGATTCCTAATTTGTTTGTTAATTAATCTATTGATTGTGTCAATGCTGTAATTTAATGAAATGCCTATGTTCTTGATTAAACTAAATTCCTTTTCCCTATTTTCTTTGGATAATGGTATGTTTATTGCTCTAAAAATCATGCTGTTAAAAGCTGCTAATTTGTGTTTAAAAGGAGAAGACGAAGATGAGTGGATGTAATTAAATGTGTGTGTGTTTTCTGTAAATGTTGAATTCTATTTTTGTATTATTGTTTTTTATCAAAAGTAAATCTAAAAAGGGGATTTGATTGTTTTCTTCTATTTCATGAGTAAAGTTAATACTAGGGAAAAGTTTATTTCAATTTAATGTTATGTCTTTCATATCTGTGTCTGTTTTAACTATTGCAATAATATCATCTACGTATCTATACCAAACCCTCGGAAAGTTAGGGATTGTTTTCTTAGCCTTATTTTCAAGATGGTTTAAAAAAATGCTTGCTAAGAAAGGTAAAAGGGGGTTGCCCATTGCTGTTCCGAAAGTCTGTTTATAGTACGTGTTGTTGAATATGAAAGTATTGCATTCCATAACAAATTTCGTAAGTTTCAAGTACTCTTCTCTTTTTCGAGTTTCAATTGAGTTTTCGATCAAAATTTGTTCTAGTATTTCATATGTTTTATGTAATGGAATGCTGGGAAAATGTGCTTCAACGTCGAAGGAAACCAATTTTTCATTTTGTTCTATTTGAATATGTTTTAGTTTTTCAGTTAAGTGAAATGAGTTTTGAACTGACAACTCATTACTAATTTTAAGGTTTTTATATTCGTTTACCAACCATTTAGCTAAAAAAGTGAAGTAAGGAACAACAGTCTTCCTATTTGTGTTAAAATCATGATTTCAGTAATTTTTTTAAGATTTTGCTTATCAAAAATACTGAAATCGACTAAATCGAATAAAATACAAGATTTAAGAAAAAAAAATATTATTAAAATATTGACGATATATGAATTAGTAGTATATAGATTACAAACTGTTTTTTATTTCATTGATTTTTCCTATTTTTTTTTAATTCAATTCAAAGATGCGTTTACTCAAAAATACCGCTAATGGCGGAAGTGGAGGAGATTTTTCGTCGGCGGGGAGAGTTAAGTAATTGGTTTTGATGCCGCCCCCGCTTTTGAATATTCATGCGAGAGGCCTGGGCGGGATATCCAGGACACGCGCAAATTCAATCTGCATTTATATATCCACTTTAAATGCAACAAGCCGCATTATTAATAAACTCCTATCAATTTTCTGTTATTGTTTCATTTTCCTAAATAAATACAGGTGGCCGTTGAAAGTCCAGGAAATGTTGATTCAATAAAAAATTCAATTCAATCAATGATAAATTTTAAATCTAGTACAACAAAATTAATTAAATCTTTGATTTGGTTGTCGTTCACTTTGTGGTACATCTTCATAACAATTTAATTAAAACACTTAACTGTTTAACCACTTTTATTTAACTTTTCAGTTTCATTTACAAGCTTTAAACTAAGTCTGATAATGACTAGCTTGCAGTCGAAACTATATTGACTGAAAAGTTAAATAAAAGTTTTAAAACAAAGTTAAGTGTAATATATAAAATTACGAAAAAACTATTCGTGAAAATGCAAATAGTGTCTTAATTAATAAGACAATTTAAGACGACAAATATCCATTGAAACAACTACTTCCCGTGCAAATACACTTCCGGATATGGAATTATACAATGAAATATTTAAAATCTTATTTAATTTGATTTGTTACAACGCTCTATTAAAGTATATGTAACGTTTAGGTCAAATTCTCTTCAAACCAACTAACAATACAATTTAAAATGAAAGGAGAGATAGCAACAAATTAAAAGTGAAAGGACTTAGATTAAAACTAATGTCTTAGGCCATCTATAGACGCGTTTCGAGATTTATCTCTCTTAAGTTAAGTGTTTTAATAATAAAAAAAATTAAATTCGTAGCATAAAAACGTATCTGTAAAGCTTCTTATTCTAGTTGTTTCATATCCTTAAATAAATACGTGGAAAGTCTAGGAAATGTTAAGTCAATTAAAATTCAATTGAAACATTAAAAAATGAAAAATCTCGTATAATAGAATCTCTTATTATTAATCTTCTTTAGATAAGCCTGAATTAACTTAATATCGTATGTTCAATAAAATTGAACTTCTAGAGTGCCATGATACAATCTTTTCTTTTTAACTTAAGTTGGCTACACGCTTTAGGAATTTTCATACCGTGAGATCGTTTAAAACATGATTTAGAGTAGGCTTTGAATTTTAAATTAGACTAGCACTACTGAGTGTTAACACATTGTTTACCATAATCTTAAATTTATTCCATCATTCAATTAGCATTCTGGACAACCCCACAAAAAAATATTCAGCCTACTCTAAATCATAATTTAAACAATCACACGGTATAACACGTCAGGCATACTAATGATAATCTATAATTTCAGAGTTGACAACCCACAATATATTCCATGGCACTCTAGAGGTTTTCTTTTATTGAACATACGATAGAATTAAAACGCATCTGAAAATCTTCTTCTAGTGCAGTGGTATCCAATCTACGGCCCGCGGGCCAAATCCGGCGCGCGACTTGCATGAATCCGGCCCGCGATTGTTTGTAATTTTTGTTGTAAATGTCATTTTGAAATATTGTAACAATTGTTCCTTAAATTTTTCATAATTTTATAAAATTAATCGGATCTTGGCCGACTTTATTATGTAGAATTGTATTTGTGGCCCGCGAAGAAGATAGTTTGGAGACCCAGGTTCTAGTGTAATGGCCTTGTCCCTTGTACATTGTTAATATTCGCCTAATGGTTTATTTTTACAAGTTTTTAATCGAAACTCCTTAGCTTCACAAACATTAACACTTTGATGATATTCTTGAAGCTGTAGAGTTTCGACCAAAATAAGTTAAAGTTATCCATTTTAGGCCTATTTGCACTCCCATTGATTAACTTTAATCATCCACTAATCATTATGAAAACACTTTTTGTTCCTTACTTCACTTTTACTTTTATTCGTTAAAGAATAAAACTAAACATGAACTAAGGAACAAAACAAACGTGTTTTTATTGTGATTAAATACCTCACATAACTCAAATAAACAATTAGTCACTAATCATTGATTAAACCTATGATTAAGTGATAATTCCAGAATACAAGAACGTTATAAATTTGTAAGTTATTCTAAACATGCCTCTTTCATCAATATGAAATTGTGTAAACAATTTGTTTATACAATTGTTGTGTTTTTAAGAAGTACAAATCTCTGATTAAGTTAATCAACTTGGATGCAATAGACATCAATGTTTTGTATTGTACATGTACTTAATGATTTTTTACCTTCGAAGCACCAAATTGAAAACTCTCTGAGGAGATGATCATCACTTAACTTTCCCCACTTCCAAGAGAAATAAACAAAAAATCCTTAAAGCCCAAATCAATTAACACATTCTTTACCTTAATAATTAGCCTCCGCACAGGTAGTCACTTATTAAATTTTTAATCTTAATTACCTTTTTTCCAAGGCGCAGGTGACGGATCGCAACCATTTATTATTTAAGCGCGAAAATTTACGAGAGGTATTATAGGAGCGGACTTTTAAATTCTCCGGCTGAATTTTTAACATCGGCCGCTTCTAATTTTCCTATCTATAGTATTTTTGCCTTTGTGAAATAAAATTTTAATATGCACTAGAAACACCAAGGTAATTCAACCGCTTTTATTAAATTCCTAGTTTTAATGAGTAACTTAAAATTTAATGGTTTTGTTCGGTCCAGAAAAATGATTTTCTTAAAGGAATAAAGAGCTCCTATTTTTTAAGTAATAGTAAGAAAATATATAAACTTTTTGAAATATTTTAGAAATAACAATGTTTGCTTAAAATCTTCTTATTTTTATTATACCTACTACTACCGCTTATAAAACTTGTTGATTTTTGATAATAATTTTAATTTTTTTTTAAATCCGAAAAAAATTACAGACCATCTTCCAAATGTGACAAATAAGTTTAAAATTTTTTATCAGTAAAAAAAATTACTTTACTGAAATTTCAGCTTTTTTAAATAAAATGTTAAAACTTAGTGCATAACACTTCGGGTGATTTAAAAAAGCTGAAATTTCAGTAAAGTTTTTTTTTCTAGCATCCATCCTTTACCAAAAATAGTGACCGTAAATTCGAAGCTTATTTAAACCTAAGCATCCATCCTCTACCAAAAATAGTTAACGTAAATTCGAAGCTTATTTAAACCTAAATACGCTGCTGTTCACCAATTTTTAATTATTTAAAAAAAATATTTTTTTAACTAAACAGGGGAAACTCTCGATTAGTCACCTCTTGCTTTTAAAGTGCTTTTTTAAAAAACTGATGTAATTTATTTAAAACGTAAGCCACGAGAAGTAAAAGAGCTTTCATTTGATGTATAAATATGTTTTAAGACTTAAAAATTGCCCAGAGCACAAACGATAAAAAATTACTTTCAATGGGTTGATAGATTTTCTGAAATTATTTAAAGTGAAAATACGCGAAGAAATATTGTTTTCTTGAAGAAATAAAGAGCTCGTATTGTTTTTAATATCAGTAAGAACATCTGTAATGTTTTTGAGATTTTATTAAAACTAAAAATATTTCCTTGAAATCTCGATATCTCAACATATAAAAATTGTTCATTTTCGATAAAAATATTAATTTTTTTAAAAAATCTAAAAAAAATTCAGACCATTTTTTAGATGTAAGAAATATGTTTTGAATTGTTTTTTTAGTGAAAAAATTATATTTTACTGAAATTTCAATTTTTCAAATCACACTCAGAAAGTGTTAAAACATAAAGTACTAACTTCTAGCATCCACCCTGTATACAATTTTTTCGTTAGAAATAATTACTGACAACAAATTCACAGCTTATTTAATAATAAATACATTCCTGTTAAACAATTTCTAATTATTCTTAAAATTTTACTTTTTATCAACATTTTGTTCAAACAGCCGAACTTCTCGATTTTTCATTTATTGTTATTAAAGTGCTCTATTTAAAAAAATACTTAACTGATTTAATTTATTTAAAAAGTAAACCATTAAGGATTAAAAGAGCTTTATATTGATGTATAAATATATATATATATATATATATATATATATATATATATAGACTAACAAATTGTGCCTAGCACAAGCGCTTAAAGATAACTTTTAATAATTAATCAAATTTTAAACCTTTTCTAAACTCGAAATTTTACTTCGTGCCTAACCTGAGAGTAGAAAGTACTCTTTTAAAGCTTCATATTGACTTTTATAAAAACAACGAATTCCTGCAAATTCACCAAACCGCTATGGGGATTTGTATACTTAAAAGAAAAATTTGCTGTATGTATGTGGTATTGTGGTGTATAGAAACAATTCGGAGTTAACTGAGTATAAGAATAAACAATTTATTATTATTATTAAAATAAAATTTAATTAAAATAAACTGCTGCATTTCCTAAGAAAATTACTCAATGTCAAAACTAGTTGGAATGAAAAATAACAAAAATAGTGAAATTTAATGAAATATTTTCTCCTAAATTTTTGATTTAATAAACACAAAATGTGAAACAAGCTAAGTAAATTATTTTTTGTTATCACAATGGTAATTATTTTAATATTAAATAATATTGCTCGGGCCCTCGACACATTTTCTACGCGGGGCTTTTCTAAACCCGAAATTTTACTTCATGCTTAGTCTGTGAGCGGAAGACACTCGGTACTTTAAAATACATCAAATCTTAATAAAAGGTATCGATATTTAATATATCGGTAGTTTTCGATACCAAATATTTTAGATTTAATATTTACAATCACTTATTGCTGTAAATTATTTTTTAAAGGTCTTCACCTGAAGATTTACAGCACATAATTAAGCCATTTATAAAAAAAAAACTTCCTGTAAATAATATTTAAAATGCGCTTTAATTTTCCGAAATTAAGCTTCGCGCGTTTAACAGGCATTTGATTTGATCCGGAGCGAACGCAATTTGTAATTGTGCGTATATTTTCGTAATGCTATCGATAAATCTGCGTGTTGTGGATTACACTGGGAGCGTTTATGATACATCAAAAAGGTTTCAGTTTTGTTAAATATTATATTAATCAAACACCCTTCGGCGTTGCGAGCAGATATGAAATTCGTTTCATCAACAGAGGCACCGCTGTCAACGCCGAAAATTTGATCAATTAGTTGCTTCAATTGTATATTTCAATTTACCGTTTTAAAATTAAATAAAGTGTATACAATAATTATAATCTGTATCAACCTGCGGATATTGAATTCATGTTAAAGCTAATTTACTAGATTGATTATATACAATTATGGAATAATACAATCTAATAATATCTATGTATATATATGAATATGAATAAATATATGAATGAAATTGCACATACTTTATGTTTAATTAATTTCTCACTTAACGAGTTGAATCACCGTCAAATTTTGATAATATGTTATAATAATAATAATAGCTGAATTGAAAGGTGCACTCTAGAATGCGATAATTATATATCGTGTGTATGTCTAGAAGAAATGCCTGTAGGCTTTACGTAAAAATAATAGTAATAGCAAATGCAAAATAGAAATTTACTCGTCACGGATGTATTGGCTCTTAGAAATCCGAAAATTATAACTTTGTGCGTAGTTTACAGATCTAATAAAGCTTTAATGCATGTATTTGACAGACATGATTATAAGAAGGTAAATAAAAATCGAAGTTTATTACAAAATTTAGTGAAAGATGAAATATAGAAAATGGTCGTTTTAAAATATTGTTTGTTCAGTAATGAATTCAAACTATTTTGTTTAAATTTTCGCTCAATCGGTATAGAGATAGACAAATATTTACCATTGAGGTAAAAACATTTAAATAATTAGCATGTTGCAGTGTTAAACAATAAATGTGGAACCCTCCGGATATTTAATTGAAACATTTGGTTTGTTTCACTAATTGAAAGAAACAAACCAAGTGTTTTAATTAAATATCCAGAATTGCTAATACTTGGTTGTAGAATATTTCATAAATATTAAAAATGCGGTTTTAATCGCAATCTACAACTAATTTGTCGTACAATAATGAGTGTTTGTAAAACCAATTTGCTGTAAATTGAGAAAAGAATTTCACATTTAATATATTAGAATGAAATCTTATCAATTGAGATTATAAAATATTGTAATAATAATAATAATATTTATTAACGGCAATCGCCTTTTTTTACAAAAAATAATGATAAATATACATGTAAATGTAAAACTATGTGTGAAACTATAAACCCCTAATATTAAAAGAAATATAAAAGAAATATAAAAATTACTAATAAGCCTAAATATAAATGTAATGGAACCAAAAAGAAAATAATTAATTTAATATAAATTCCCTATTAAATTCACTATTGAATTTCCCGATTAAAAATCACATTAAAGTTTTTTCCTTTATTATTAAACAAGTCAAACCATGGCTCACTGTTTAACTTATTACCAATCCCAAGGAGTCTTGATAACGAGTTCATCTGGCTTGATGTCGTTCGATGTGCATCCAAGTAAAATATTGTGTTGGAGCGTGTTTTCCTATTAGGCATATGTAGACCCACTGCACTTAGGAGGGAGGGAGAGTCTATAACGCCATTTATTAGACGGTGCAGAAAGAGCACATCAGCAATCTCTCTGCGTTCCTTTAGTGACTTTAAATTTAGGTAGGTTTGAACAAAATTGTACTCTCCAGAGATATGCTGCCTTCCAAGCCTAAATTCTACACACCTCAAGAACTTTTTCTGTACAGCTTCTAAATTAGCAATATTATTTACTGTAAAAGGTGTCTAAATTTGAGAAGCATATTCCACCTGAGATCTTACTAGTGAACAGTACAATGTCTTCAAACAGTCCGTGCTCAGATCATTTCCTATTTGCCATACAAATCCCCATGTTCTGAAGGCTTTCTTAACGGCCGCTGATATTTGAAAATAGAATGTGAATTTATTGTCAAATATTACTCCCAAGTCTTTCATTTTATCCACTTTTAAAAGAGCAGATGAGTTGATGGTGTATTGATAATCTACGAACGTCCTAGATCTGTATACAGACATTTAGTAGCATTTTGAAAGATTTAAATACAAATTGATATCAATACACCATTCGTTTAAGCGCCTAATCAAATTCAGCAAATGATCGCAGTCATCAATGGAGCGAATAATTTTGAAAATTTTTAGGTCGTCGGCAAACAATAAGAAGTTTGAATCGGGAATGGCATCTTGTAAGTCGTTGATAAAAAGTGAAAAGAGTGTCGGTCCGCAGTGAGATCCCTGGGGAACACCTGATGTAGCGTATAGCGGCTGAGATACGAACTCCTTAATTCTGACGTACTGTTTACGTTCTTTTAAATATGATGATAACCATACTACAGTACTAGGGCACAGCCCGATAGATTCCAATTTATGAAGCAGTAAATTGATATTGATTCGATCAAATGCTTTGGTGAAGTCAGTATAGACCAGTGATGGGGAAACTACGGCCCGCGGGCCAAGTCCGGCCCGCGGAAAGGTTTAATCCAGCCCGTTTAAGAGTGCCGTCCTGAGAATGTTGAACGCGTTCTTACTTCGTAATGTGACGACCCGCATAAAAACTACCTACCTACGATTAAGCATTATTCTTTGGCCCGCTACGATTGTCTGGTTATTACAAATGGCCCGTCTTAAAAAAAGTTTCCCCACCACTGGTATAGACTGTGTCTACTTGATGTCCACCATCCAAAGCACTTGATACAAACTGTTTATACTCCAATAAATTAGTTATCGTGGATCGACTGTTTACAAAACCATGTTGTTTGTTTGACATAACCTGCTTAGAAAACCAAGCTAATTGATTTGCCACAATTTTATCCAATATTTTTGGTATGGTAGATTGTATACAGATCCCTCTGTAATTTTGAACAGTGTCCTTATTACCAGATTTATGAAGTGGAATTATGAAGCTGTCTTTCCACTTTGATGGTACAATACCAAGAGAAATGGATTATTAAATAGATCGTAAATTGATTTACAGAGAGAATATATACAATTTTGGAGGAAATAGCTAGATATTTTATCAGGGCCAGTGGTGTGCTTAGGCTTTAGGTTGTATATTTCAGTATGTTTAAAATTAATATCGACTTTCTGCAAAATGTTTGTCTTATTGAGACAAGTCTCCAAATATTCATTGAAACTCTTAGAGACTTGTCTCGATAAGACAAACATTTTGCAGAAAGTCGATATTAATTTTAATCCGTTTTTATATTTTGAAATTATTCTGCAAACTATTGACAAACTCAATTTTTTTTTTATGAAAAATTGTCTTTATGTGAAATTGAGATTATTTTTCATTTCTTAAATAAGTTGAATTTCTATGCCTTTTTTTGTAGTATGTAGAACACTAAAAGATATAAAGTTAAGCGTGTTATTTGTTATCCAATAAAGGACAATATTTAACTTGAGTGCTTTATTTCACTCGAGTCCGGTCCTTACAAAGAAACGTCTCATGTGAAAAGAGAACGGTGAGCGATGTCCATCCAATCAGGGCTAATCCTGGGGGATAAGGACCGGCTTATCCTGGCTGCGTGACTACACGCACCTCCTCGGGGAACATGTTCACTTTCTCAGAAAAGATGTTTTCCTCTATTCACGGGGAAATACAAGGGTATTCCCCCCTATTATTCAGCGGAGGAGTGATCTTTTCGGATTACGTCGAAGGTAAGTTATTAATTTCCACGATTAAATTGGCTTCTCTGTGTGTGTGTGTGTGCGCTAAGGGAATTTCAATTGGTTATCACGTGAGTTGATTTATTAAGGGGGCAATTCTATTAAGAGGGAATCGATTAGGGAAAAATTTATTCGCGTGTTTTATGCGGCAATGATTTTCCGGGATGGAAACGGGCCGCCGTGTTTTTGCGGCGCGCGAAAAGTTGCTTGGATATAGTGGCAAAGTTTTGTATAAATGGTGGATGCGCCGGGTTTCAAGATAAATCATCCACTGAAAAACACTCAGATAAATTAATCACAATCAGTTTTGTAATAGTTTTGCAATCAATAACATGTTTTTAAACTTGATTAAATTACTGAGCAAGCGCAATTTAATTATAGATAAAATTATATAATTTAAATCGAAGTACAATACATATACAGTGATTTCTTCTTTTAGGTAAACATATGCTGCGCGACCCTCCACAAATTTTTACGGGGCTTTTCTAAACTCGAAACTTTACTTCATGCGCCACGCGTATAAATCACAGATTTTAAGTGAAGTTCAAATATTCATACATTTTACAATATTTTAGTGTTTTATACGCGTGGCGCATGAAGTAAAATTTCGAGTTTAGAAAAGCCCAGAAAATTTGTCTCGGGTCGCTGCGCGACCCTCGACAAATTTTCACGGGGCTTTTCTAAACTCGAAATTTTACTTCATGCTTAGTCTGGGAGTGGAAATCAGTTGTTTAAAGCTTCCAATCGAACTTAAAAAAAAAAACAAGGAATATCTAAAGATTTACAGAAAATATGATTTCTTCTTTCATGTAACCATATACATAAACTGTACATTTCGTTATTTTTTTAAAGAGTTAAATTTGAAGCTTTAAACGAGTGTTTTCCACTCCCAGACTAAGCATGAAGTAAAGTTTCGAGTTTAGAAAAGCCCCGTGAAAATTTGTCAAGGGTCGCGCAGCGACCCGAGACAAATTTTCTGGGCTTTTCTAAACTCGAAACTTTACTTCATGCGCCACGCGTATAAAACACTGATTTCAAGTGATGTTTAAAATATTCTTAGAAGTACTTAACTTACTTTTACCACTTTTATTTAAACTTTTAAATGAAGTGATAAAAAGAAGTTAAGTGTTTTATTATTATTTCATATAAAAATTAACCACAAAATGAATGCTAACCAAATCAAAGATCAAATCAAATATTATTGTTTAGCGGTATATTTATAATCCTGCTTTAGCAGTTTATTTTTAATTCTGGTTTAGAAGTATATTTTAAACTTCACTAGAAATCAATGTTTTATACGCGTGGCGCATGAAGTAAAATTTCGAGTTTAGAAAAGCCCAGAAAATTTGTCTCGGATCGCTGCGCGACCCTCGACAAATTTTCACGGGGCTTTTCTAAATTTGAAATTTTACTTCATGCTTAGTCTGGGAGTGGAAAATACTCGATTAAAGCTTCAAATTGAACTTAAATAAAACAAGGAATATCTAAAGATTTACAGAAAATATGATTTCTTCTTTTATATAAACATATGCATAAGCTGTACATTTCGTTGTTTTTTTTAAGAGTTAAATTTGAAGCTTTAAACGAGTGCTTTCCACTCCCAGACTAAGCATGAAGTAAAGTTTCGAGTTTAGAAAAGCCCCGTGAAAATTTGTCGAGGGTCGCGCAGCGACCCGAGACAAATTTTCTGGGCTTTTCTAAACTCGAAACTTTACTTCATGCGCCACGCGTATAAAACACTGATTTCAAGTGATGTTTAAAATATTCTTAGAAGTACTTAACTTACTTTTACTACTTTTATTTAAACTTTAAAAGGAAGTGATAACACAAAGTTAAGTGTTTTATTATTATTTTATATAAAGATGAACCACAAAGTGAATGCTAACCAAATCAAATATTTCAAAATATTATTGCTTAGCAGTATATTTATAATCCTGCTTTAGCAGTTTATTTTAAATTCTGGCTTAGAAGTATATTTTAAACTTCACTAGAAATCAATGTTTTATACGCGTGGCGCATGAAGTAAAATTTCGAGTTTAGAAAAGCCCAGAAAATTTGTCTCGGGTCGCTGCGCGACCCTCGACAAATTTTCACGGGGCTTTTCTAAACTCGAAATTTTACTTCATGCTTAGTCTGGGAGTGGAAAAGACTCGTTTAAAGCTTCAAATTGAACTCAAATAAAAATAAACAAGGAATATCTAAAGATTTACAGAAAATAGGCTAAATTTGGAATACATATACTTAAAAGTACAGGCAATTTCAATTTCAATCAAAAGATTTTTAGCTTTTTAAATATCAATATCTTTAAAGTTTATTCACAAATAATCCGATCCTCACTTGATCCTTATTACAACAAAGCACGGATATCTTATTTAAGTTGTTAACAAGGCCGTTTTCGCAGCGTTCAAGTTACGGCCGACGACGCCAAAGTAGCGAGCGTTTAATTGCAGACGCTCGGGAGCCGTAAAATACTTTTTCTAAACATCCTCTCCGGCTCCTCTCCGTTTTTGTTTGCTCGTCAGCACTCTATTTGTTCTAATTCGCCGCTTTAAATGCCGCGCGCTTTTCGCCTCCCTTCCTTTCCCAGCCCTCTTTAAATCCCATTAATTAACACGCTGAAATACCGCTCCGGCTTTTCCTCCTCAGGAAAATTCGAGCCGGGCGCTTGATACGGGATGGATTTCACTTTTTGCAAGTTTTCATAGGGAATTGATCGAGTTGTGATGAGAATAAGTTAAAATTTGGTGAACAGTTGTTTGGGGCACGGTTAGAAAATATCATAATATTTATATAAAATCAGGTGTACGAGGTCTGGCTATTAAATAACGAGACTGCTTATGAAAAAACAATTATTTCAAAAATTATTCTACAATCGAACGCTCCCATTCAATATACTCCCCTCCCCTTACCACACACCGTTCCATCCGTTTTTTCCATTGGGCAAAGCAATGCTGGAAGTTTTCTTTTGTAAGAGCTCCGCCGATTTTCGCTTTACCTCTTCCATCGACTTGAACCGGGTTCCTTTTAAGGCAGACTTGATCTTCGGAAAGAGGAAAAAGTCACAGGGTTTCTTACGAACTCGCCTTCGCAATGTTGCCAAAACTTTCAAATAATAAGTTTGATTTACTGTTTGACCCCCTGGAACCCATTCAGTCATCACGGTGCCGGTGATGTCGAAAAAAACGATTAGCATGGCTTTATTTTGATTTCGACATCCTTGTTTTTTCATTCTTGTCGATGCAGGAGTTTTCCAATGCATGGATTGCCGCTTAGTTTCAACATCGTATTGAAATATCCAAGTTTCATCGCAAGTGATGATGTTTTCTATCAATTTAGGCTCTTCATCTAACCTCTCAAGAACGTCTGAGCAGATCTGTTGACGGACGAGCTTTTGGTCAGGGTTCAAATTTTTTGGGACCAACATCGCACAGTCTTCCTTCATGTTCAATTCGTCATGTAACATTTTTCTGACAGTATGTAAAGTTATATAAATAAAATATATATATATATATTCAATGACCCGCTCTACCCGTATGGGTGTGGGGTTTTATATATAAATAAAAAACACATGGTATTGTTTCACAAATTAAAACTATATTCCGACTAGTTTCGGTTTGTTAGACCATTTTCAAAGGAATGTACAGGAGAAATTATTGTCTATAACAATAATTTCTCCTGTACATTCCTTTGAAAATGATCTAACAAACCGAAACTAGCCGGAATAAAGTTTTAATTTGTGAAACAATACCAAGTGTTTTTAATATAAATAGCTTTACATATTGTAATTTGTTTCACCAAGTGGCAGATAAGAAATTAATCCAAGAAATTTCTGACAGTTTCTTTATGGGCGTTTACAGTCTCAGCAATCATCCGAATAATCATACGACCATCTCAGCGCACAATTTCATTGATTTTGGTCACTGTTTGCGGCGTTGAAACAGAGACAGGTCGACCTGGTCGTTGATCGTTGTTGGTGCTCTCTCGGCCTTCAAAAAACCGTTTATACCACACGAAAACACGCGCACGTGATAGACAATTCTCACCATAGGCCTCTTTCAACAACTTATAGCACTCAGTCGAAGTTTTTCCTAATTTAACGAGAAATTTCACATTGATCCGTTGCTCGTGTTTTTCGTCACACATTGTTATCGGCACGAGAACAAAACACGCTCGTTTCTAACCTCTACAGAACAAATACTACTACAGCAACAAAAATGTGTTTTCATACTGGAATAGTAAATACTTCCAGCTATTCTACGCTGCATTCGTTTCCTCCCCCCACCCCTCTAGAACGCCTTCTGTGCGCGCAATCTCGTTATATAATAGCTAGACCTCGTATATCGATATTTATCCGATATATCAACTCCTTGATAATTTTTCTTGTTCATAAATACAGGGATTTTATTCATTTAAGTATACTTTCACATATTCCATATAATCACATTTGTGAAATTAATGAACATGTAAGCAAACTTAAGCAGTATATCTTGAACATGATGTTTACGTCGGCGCACTAAAAAAAACCAACGTGTTTTGAGTTTGAGTTTGAAAATGACAAGTTAAAGTTGTCGAAATTATAGTCACTTAATAAAGTCTCAGTAATACAAACAAAAGAATTGAGTCTCCTTTCTTCACAGGATTTATTTAAAAATCGCAAATGTTCATTTCGGTCACGATGTGACCATTATCAATGCTTAACTATTTACAAAAACAAACGGAAAATTTATACCATGGATACAGATTCGGATTATAATTACAATGTTTCGGGTGACTGGGATTAGAGCGCTGGGATCAATTCTAGAAAAGGATTTACTAATGGGCTTAAATCAAAGTTTAATACACTGATTATAGAGGCTTCTACTTCGTTATACATTGTTGGACATAAATAAAACACTGTTTATCACTTTGTTTGTATAACAATTGGTTTATTTTGTGACTATAGTTTCGATACTACACGTATCATTATCAAACCGTTAGTAACAAAAAACTACAAAGGAACATTATTTATATTTGCAAATTTTCTAATAACAGCGTTAAAGAGAGGGGTATATTTAAGGTCAAGCTGGTCGTTAATTACGGGAATTTCCCGATTAGCGCGGGCTCTGTGAATCTCCAAAGACTCCAGGAGGTCCATCTTTCTACCCTTCTCGGCAAAGTGAATAGCCTGATAGTGGTCACATCGTGACCGAAATGTACATTTGCGATTTTTATATAAATCCTGTGAAGAAAGGAAACTCAATTCTTTTATTTAATAACTTCGTTCACCTTCACGTAACTCAACAATAATTTAATTAATACAAACAAAGTTAAAATCGTGTTTCATTTGTAAAGGTGTTTTTGTTTATATTAATAAATCGCCTCGTGAATCGACGATCTTTTGCGGAAATCACAGCGAAGATAATTTAAAAACATGCAGTAACATGTTTATAAACGAGTATATAGGAAATATTCATTTCTGTAACGATAACACATTTTTTTAAATTATCCTCACGCAAAACAATGATTGTCCCTTGTAACTCCCCATAGAAAAGAAAACCAAACACAATCGCGCAAAGGTGTGAACGCTATTTAAAAACTATTTACAATCCAGGTCGTTATTGGAACGCGAAATTGAAAAAGCGCACATTAAACAAAAAAAAAAACCGCATGTGTGCACTTAACACCCTACTCCCGGCCCCCTAGTTTTCAATTACACCGACGCGTGATTTATTGCCCCGGCTTGTGGGGAGTGTGGGTTCTTCATTTGCGAATTTCGCGAGGTGCCCTAATGCATTTCTGTCGTGAACCACCCCCGGGGTGGAATCAATTAGAACGCGCGATTTCCCAGCCGCGATACCGTTACTTGACAATTACTTTCAGCACGAAAACAATCAATTATCGGACCCGGCTTCGTTAATATTCAGAATCTGATCCCGGTGGACAATATGTATTACCGGCATGCATTCCGACAATTGATCGCCCGCCGGCGCAGCGCTCTTTATGACGTGACTAATTGTCGAGGAAAAGGGGAAAATGTAAATAAAAATAATAAAAAACAACATACGAGGTTTTCCACACCCCTTGTTTGTCACTCATTGTTGAGGATAAGTAATTATTAAATGTGGTGCTTATTTTTTTTTGGTCTGTATTCAAGAAAATTAAACTTTATTTCTTTATTTAAAGTGTAGCTAACCTCAATTGAATTGTATACGCTCGGTTTGCGTAACACAGATCGAATGGGGCCCCCGGATAAGGGAAATTATGTTTCAAAGACAGTTTTAAAATGTTGTTTATGGGGTGGTTGCGTCGGCTAGTCAGAGTTAAAATCATCGTGTGGTTTTTAGGGTAATTTATTTACAAAATATACAGAGTTTATGAATATTTGGCGTGATCTTGGGCGGAGTGGACGTGAATGTGCATCACGTCGGCAATCTCCTCGCTAGGGGAGAAATGGGCGGCGAAGGGCTGGCTCTGTCCTCTCTTCCGTAGGCTGCGGTGCAGAGTCCTTCCCGGGTTGTCCTCGAAAAGGCGACAAACGGTTTTGTGAAGCTTGGTGTATACGTCGTCGTGGCGAATGGAGTCCGTCCTGGACTTGGCAAGCGTGGTCGTGAAGAAAGGTTTCTTCCGGCTGCGATGAAGCATTCAGCGTAGGAGTACAATTCTTAAACTTGTAAGCGTTCTGACCTCACAGGGTGCGGAATGTACTGTGACGGTATCATTTTTAATTACTTTAATTTTTTTCGTAGGTTTTTATTTGAGAAGGCTGCTTTAGAAAACCTGTAAAAAAAATAATAATTAAAAAAAAACAAAAAGTGTGAGCGGTGAACTTGGTACGATCACGAGCTGTACTGTTTGTTGGTATTACGACATCATAGACTACAGAAAGGGTTTTTGCTAGACCTAAGTTCAAAGATTACCGTTGAATATAGTGTTAATACTGCTGAAACTCTTCAACACCTCGTCTTGCCTTCACTGCTAGAACTCTTCAACTCCTCATCTGGCCGTTAGTGCGGTGGTTGGTTTCTGCGGGTCACCGGTCCGTGCTTGAAGAGTATTGCCAAGAGAACATGTCCGTGCTTAAAGAAAAATTCAAGAAATTGAACCGTAATTAATTAGTCTTCAACCGCAATCCCAAGTGGAGGATACTGCTATAATTACTCCTGCCCAGGATACAGATAAGCCCCAAGAGACTTTTATATTGTGTTTATTTTTCAAATTGAATTATTATTATAAGTGAAACAAACCAAGTGTTTTAATTTAAATCATCCTGTATTAGATTCGAAAATGTTTTACCACGGGTTAAGTGAGAAATTAATTAAAGATATTAAATTATGTATATTTAATCAACATCTTTAGTTTATAAATAATGTAATCTCCAGTGCACTCGAGAATTAGGTCATGTAGCATTGCAATTGGCTAACTTTTAATATTAACTCACAATTTGGAAAATAAAAATTAACCCAAAATTCAATTTATAACAAATTCTTATCTTAGTTGTTATTTCGTAATTTAAACAATTAAGATTACTCAGATGTTCCTGTAAATTGCGTGGCGCCCAAAACATAAATAAAAAAAAAACAAGAGAACCCACCCTTCGTACTGAGTGAGCTGGACCAGGAACAATTAGCTAAATTGAAGTTAACGTCACAGTACTTCAAGTTTAAGAGTTTTTGATGCTCTGCCGGTTTTTTTTTTTTTTTTTGGGAGGGAGGAGGAGAAAATCCTCATGGATACCTTCTGTTATCCTGCCCACGGATGGGAGGAATAACAGTAGGTTATGTCAGACTCTTACTGACTAAAACCCCCTCTTGTATGTCAAGTCCAAAAAAGAACTTTTAATACGTTATAGGAAGAAGTAGTAAAATGGCTTTGTGGAAATTGGCTAGTGTGAGTACTATAGCAGTATTCATGTATTGGTTTCGAAATGGCTTTGTGGAAATTGGCTAGTGTGAGTACTATAGCAGTATTTATATATTGGTTTCGGGTGGGCTGCCGATTTGCGAGGGTGCGGTTCCTTTTATGCCTGTTTTGGTAGGTTCTCCCTCCTTATCGGTGGTGGTACGTATGGGGGTGCGGTGGTAGCACAACGGTGGCGTAAGGGACGAGGGAAGTACGGAGCGCTTTGGTACTAACGGTAGGCGCTTCGTACGTACCCCGTTATATGTTTAAATTCCACTAATCCAAACGAGTAGAAAATGTAATATTCCTTTTGTTGATTTTATTCATTTTTCCATTGTTGTACATTTATTCCAATTTTTACAGTTATAAAGTATTTCTAAAATTATATAATGTGAGTTGGTTTTACCAATTTTATTTATAGAAGTAATAATTATTTAAATTGTATTTTAACTATACTTTCACATATTCCATATACACATTTGTAATATTAATCAACATGTAATTAAATCTAAGCAGTGTATTTTAAACTTTACTTAAATCAGTGTTTTATACGCGTGGCGCATGAAGTAAAATTTCGAGTTTAGAAAAGCCAGAAAATTTGGTTTGGTCGCGTAGCGCTACGCGCTACGCAACCAAACCAAATTTTCTGGCTTTTCTAAACTCGAAATTTTACTTCATGCTTAGTCTGGGATTTGAAACACTTGTTAGAGGCTTCAAACTGAACGTTTTTAACAAAAGAATGAACGTCTGAAAATGTTCATCGAAAAATCATGAAATGTGGACCTAAAAGAAAAATGCCCTGTATTTATCGTTTTATTTTATTGATTTAAACATTTCTATACTATTTTTGTTTATATTTTTGCACAATTAGTTTAATTATATTCTTTTAACACTAATAAACTATGGAAGATGTTGAATAAATGTGACCCCCGGCGCACAGTGGCCAAAGCCCGGAATATTGGAAAAACCTCATACTTTTCCAATAAACCGTTCTAACATTTTATTTAAGTTTTTGGAAGATCTATTTTCATTACTGTGGAAGATTAATCGTTGTTCGTTCTTATGGGTTTCAGCCACGACTTGCTTTTAAATGAGTTTGATGCGATCTCGCTACAATCACGGCGAAATATTCTGGGTCAATTATTTTTATTTAAAATCCTTCACAGCATGATTGATTGTCCAGACCTTTTATTTAAAATTAACTTTAATATCCCTAGATTATCTAGTCGACATTGTATGTGCTTCCATATTAACACTGCGCGGTCTAACGTCCTTGAATTCTCCCCATTGCGTCGTATCTGCTCATGTCACAATAATCTCGATTGTGACATATTTAACTGTAGTCTGAGAGAATTCAAGGCATTAATTTCTAGTGTGGAATTTAACATTTAAGGTTAACGGCGATTGACTACCTACTGTATTATTGTTTTTTTTTACACTTAATTTAATTTAATTTATTTATCTTGTAAGTTATATATACATTTTCTTATATATATATATATATATATATATAAATAAATTAGAATTAACGACCTGCCTATAAGTACCAAATAAGAAATAACAGCGCATTAGGTCATGATGTAAAAGTTATATTTTTATCAAGTGAGTGTGCAAGGAGGACAGAAGAAGACGACGATCGTTTCGCTCTTTTTATGAGCTCCTCAGGCCGCCACATCCATCATCCCATACTTCGCTAACCATAAGCCGGTATTGACGTCAGTATTTATAAATGCTACTGCATTGATAAGGGCATTGATCTCATTTTGCTTCTACAGTTAGTGTCGGTTTTTAGTTTAAACCTTCGACTAGCATCGGAGCGGCGAGAAACCCGAACCAATGCGATGATAATATTCAGAACGCCGAATTAAATTAAATAAATTAGAATTAACGACCTGCCTATAAGTACCAAATAAGAAATAACAGCGCATTAGGTCATGATGTAAAAGTTATTTTTTTATCGAGTGAGTGTGCAAGGAGGACAAAAGACGACGACCATCGTTTCGCTCTTTTTATGAGCTCCTCAGGTTGATGGATGGGGCGGCCTTTTAGTTTATAGTTGTTACTCTGTAATTGGGTTTTTGCCTGTTGGGTAATAAAGATTATTATTATTATTATTATTATTATTATGGCCAAATAACATGTAAATTTCCGACCTTAAAAGTAATGCGGCCTGAAATTCACCGTAGACCTACACTCTCATTGACTTTTTTCTTAGAATTAAACGTAGACTCAGAAAAAGATAGACTCTCTCTTTGAAAAAAAAAACTCCCTCACAATTCGGCCCGCTCTACTGTATATTGTAAGTAAAAATTAGGGGACCCTCGTGGGTCAGTGAGTAGAGCTCCTGCTCTTGGGCCAGAGGGTCGTGGGTTCGAATCCCACCGGGGGGTGCCAGTTTCTTATGGGGAAATTGGCACCCTCTGGAGCCATGGATGTGAGTGAATGTGCTGTGTCGTCCATAATTAGTTGCATAAGCGTGTAAAAAAATAAATACTTAAATGGAATAAATAAAATAAAAATTGATGTTGGCCAATAGTCTACGTTACTAAGGCCAGGCAAAAGCCAAAACCCCAAAAAAAAAAAAAAGTAAAAATTACGATCACTAAATTGAGGCGCATTAACTGCAGGAAAAAAAATCTTTGAAACTTATAAATCCAATAATTTATTTTTGCTCTAATTACAAACCTTAAACAAAGGTCCAATAATTGGAAGCTTTTTTATCCAGTAAACCAATTTTATTTTATTCTAATTGGTACACAGACCAACCAATTGACCGATAGACGAACCGACATCGGTGAGATGAAACTTCTAATTCGTAACAAAACTTACATAAACAATATGATAATTACAGTAGAGATATAAATTATTTACAGATTTCATTCGTTTGTGAAATGAATAATAAATTGATTATATAAAGGAAATAAATTATTACGAGCGGAATCAATTCGCCCCTGCGAACAATCGATTTTGTAAATAGTTAATTAATTATGAACTAGGACGTAATGCTGGCGCTAAACACGATATATTATTTCTGTTATTAATGCATTGCATTAATATTTCATAATTTGTAATAAAATTTGATAACTACTAAAAGCCCATTTTAAATAAATCATCGTTATCAATTTACAGCACATATTTATCAAATCAATATTGTTACATAATATCCTAACATAAGGTCATCAACGTAGATGAATTTAAATATTATAATAAACTAAATATTATGAATCAGAGCTGGGCAGGATTCGAATCATTCAGGATTCGAATCCTTTTGGAAGATTCAAAAGAGGCATTCAAATACTTTAGTTTAACTGGAATTATGATCTAGATTCGTTACATTTTTTAAAGAGGATTCGTATTCGAATCCAAATGCGGGTGAATCGAATCCTTATAAAAGGATTCAAATATTTATAAAAGGATTCGAATACTTACAAAAGGATTCGAATACTTACAAAAAGATTCGAATACTTACAAAAGGATTTGAATCGTCAAAAATAATTCGAATTAATTGTGAGGATTAACATGATTAATGCCTTTTGTGTGTTTTTAAATTTCTCGTTAAATCAGGAGTTCACAAACATCAATACTCTACTGACATTATATTCGACCCTTGTGAGACCATATTTGGAGTACTGTTGCATAGTATGGAATCCCCATAGCAAGTCTGAGATAAATTTACTTGAAAGGGTCCAGACGAAATTTATACGCTTTATAGCGTATAAGTTCCATATTTGTGGTTCCTACCAAGAGATTTTAAGTAGCCTAGAAATGAATACGTTGGAGCAGCGACGGAGGAACGCGGATGTAATGCTAGCCTTCAATTTGATAAACGGTTGAATCGACTGCCCTTACCTTCTGGGCCAGTTTAAAATCAATGTGCCTAGCAGGGGTTTGCGTTTCTTCGACCTCTCCAACGTACCATTTCATCGTACCAATTATGGTAGAAACTATGGTATGGCTAGAGTTGCCGCGCACTGCAACTTGGCGAATATAGACTTTGCTACCACAAGCAAAAAGAATCTTAAGTCCATGCTCCGTGAGACAAATTAGATTTTTATTTTTGTTCACATTTAAATCTGTTTTGTTTGTTTTATTTGTATATTGTTTGTGATTTATATTTTAACCTTATTTATTACTTTTAGCATAGTGATGAGCATTTTGATTTTAATCTGTTGTGTATATTGTTTGTGATTTTATATATTTTACCTTAATTATTACTTTTAACTTATTTTAGACTAAGCATTATGTATTTATTTTAAATGGATATCCGTAAATAAACAATAAACAACAATAAACAATCACTGTTTTATACGCGTGGCGCATGAAGTAAAATTTCGAGTTTAGAAAAGCCCAGAAAATTTGTCTCGGGTCGCTGCGCGACCCTCGACAAATTTTCACGGGGCTTTTCTAAACTCGAAATTTTACTTCATGCTTAGTCTGGGAGTGGAAACGCTCGTTCGAAATTTCAAACTGAACGCTTTTATAAGAACATTAAATGACAGAAAATGTTTTTATAGATAATGATCTAGTTTTCAAAATTTTGTTTAATATTATTTGAAGTAAATGCCACAATCTGAAAATGTAAAATTTTTCCGACATTTCCCTGATTTAAAATTTTTTCCCTGGCCTTTTAATATAATTTGAAATAAAGCAATGCAGTTGGGAGGGTTTCACTTTAATTGTTGAACACTGCAACATATTTCACCACACAGTGGCTTCATCAGGCAGATGAAATAATAATAATAATAATTAATGTGAAACCCTCCCAACTGTGTTGTTTTATTTCAAATAGTATTATGGAGTTTCATCATGTATCCGCCTCATCAATTAAATACTTTTAATATAACTTTCTTCTATGGGAAACCCACATTTTGTTAAATTGTTTTCATTGTTTTTGTCAATATTTAAGTTAATTTTATAAACTTTCACGTGTTTTGTAACTTGCCTGCTGATTTTGACAAATTTAATAATATCATATGGCTTTTTTGTTAGTGTCTTGGTCAATTTGAATATAATTCCATGACTTTTCTTTGACTTTCCCGGTTTTAATGATATTCAGTGAATTTTTTATTTACACAATTTTCAGGCATTCGTTGATTTTATAATTGACTTCAATTTGAAGTTTTAAACGGGTGCTTCCACTCCCAGGCTAAGCATGAAGTAAAATTTCGAGTTTAGAAAAGCCCCGTGAAAATTTGTCGAGGGTCGCGCAGCGACCCGAGACAAATTTTCGGGCTTTTCTAAACTCGAAATTTTACTTCATGCGCCACGCGTACAAAACACTGATTTGAAGTGAAGTTCAGAAACACACATATACATCATTAATCAGAGTAACAGGGAATCAGATATTTAGTCTGTTATCAACGATGTTCAGAATTGATAATAAATAATTAGGTTTTGAATATTTCTGTTAAAACAACTGGTAACGATATTTATATGTTAGTGGTTGCAAAAAAAATAAAATCAAATTTATTCTTAAAGGATTTGTATTCGTGTTTCGAAAGAACAGGATTCGAATCTTTGATTCGTATCATATTTATCTCTTACGAATCCTTTATTTGGGTATTCGTGATTCGAATCATATTAAACTTGTTAATATAACACTTTTAACTGTAACTGTAACAGCAAACACTTGTTGTATAATTCAATGTCCGTCGGGGTATTAGCCCGGGAAGTAGTTGTTTCAATGAGTGTTTGATATAGTCTTTGTAAGACTAACTTGTTGTAGATTGCGAAAAGAATCGCACTTTTAATGTTTGAAGTATTCTGCAACCAAGAATTGGCAATTTCATTTATACTTTTAACTTTGTTTAACCACTATATTTATAAATAAATACAGTGGTTACACAAAGTTAAAAGTGTTTTATTTACAAGTTTCTTTAAGATGTACCATAAAGTGAACGTCTACAACACAAAACAGCGAATCATATTAGGTGATTCGGATTCGTGATTCGAATCCTTTTTACGAGGATTCGTCCCAGCTCTATTATGAATAAGGCTCCGATTATATGCTTAATGCATATTTGTTACTAAGAGTTATATCAACAAAATTGTAAGTTTTCTTTGTGTTTTATTTACAACTTAATTTAAGCTGTACCATAAAGTGAACGCCTACAACACAAAACAGCGAATCATATTAGGTGATTCGGATTCGTGATTCGAATCCTTTTTACGAGGATTCGTCCCAGCTCTATTATGAATAAGGCTCCGATTATATTCAAAATGCATATTTGTTACTAAAAGTTATATTAACAAAATTGTAAGTTTTCTTTGCATATCTAATGTTTGGCTTATTTCAATCAAAACACATTAGATATGCATAAAAAACTTACAATTTTGTTGATATACCTCTGTTTAATAAAAATGGATTTTGCATATAATCCGAGCCTTAATTATAAATATTTAAAATTCAAATTAATAACAAGAAGTTATATTATGTTTATACAAATATCATAATTACAATGCCCCAAGCGATTATTCCATTAAATTATGTTTACCTACTTTTCATGCACTGTTCTAAAACAAACGAAAAAAAAAAAAAAAATCGTGTGCGCTCTTTTTTCAGTTTGCTCCGAATTTAATTAACATCTAGAATGAAATTTATTTTTTTGCTTATTTCATCCATTACGCGTTCTATTTAGTTTCATCCCTGAGCTTTTTGTGTTAATATTTCATCAGCGCGTTTCTTATTAAGAGAGATCACCCGAGCAATTTTGCAATCTTCGCTTCCGAGTAATTTCATTATTTTTTGATTAACACCGGGACGCTGTTAATTATAAAACGCAGTAAGTAATGAATTATCGCCGCTCGAAAAATTGAGTGCGCGCACAGATGCTTTTTGCTCGGATAATATTAATTTAGAAAAGCATATTTTTGTTAGGAAAAAATTGTAAAATGTGTGCTTAATGTGTATTAGGAATTTACCTACTTTTTTCCGAATGACCGGTAATAATCATTCGGTAAAATTTAACTTTGTTTAACCACAATATTTTGCTCTTAATTTGTGACTATAATTTCGACTATCTAGCAGTCATTATCAAACTAAAAATATGATGAATTAATTTCTCACTTAACCCGTGGTGAAACATATTTAATTAATACGCTTTGATTAAAACACTTGGTTTGATTTTTTATTTTTACTCCAACTAGTTTCGACCTTAGGTCATTCTCAAGGAGATATGTACAAAATTTTACAAATGTATCGATATTTATACAAATTTTACAGCTAATTTCAGGTAATAAGGGCCGTCGCGATGGGGGAGAGCCAAATGTCTTCGATGTTATTAAGCGTGGTTTTTCCATTTTTTATTGCTCTGTTTATTTTTAATCCCTCTCGGAGATTAGAAATAAACAGAGCAATAAAAAATGGAAAAACCACGCTTAATAACATCGAAGACATTTGGCTTTCCCCCCATCGCGACGGCCCTTATTACCTGAAATTAGCTGTAAAATTTGTATAAATATCGATACATTTGTAAAATTTTGTACATATCTCCTTGAGAATGACCTAAGGTCGAAACTAGTTGGAGTAAAAATAAAAAATCAGTGAAACAAACCAAGTGTTTTAATCAAAGCGTATTAAACTAAAAATGTTTGTTCTTTTTAGTTTTAGAAACTATAGTCACAAATTAAGTGCAAAATATAGTGGTCAAATAAAGTTAAAAGTCTTTTATTTACAAATAATTTCTTTATTAAATCCAATCGCCCGATAATATTAACTCAGAAAGTAGATTTTGTAAATCACGAACTTATTTCATTACGCAGCACATGCGCTCGCATAAACTGCGAAACTTTTACACACATACACACAAATTCGAATAATTTGAAAAACCACAGACTAATAAATTTAATCCCCGTGTTTTTTGTTCGTGTTTAACTCAACCACATTTCAGAGAGAATTATGCGACTATAAAATCATCCCCGGCATATTGAATCCGGCGTGCGCTTTATGTACTCCCAAATTGGATTTCGCATGAGGCAATAATGCTAAAATTGAGCCATGCTACCGGGTTGTGAAATATTTCGAATCACATTATAGTGTCATTTTATAGTTTTATGCGCGAGATTTGGGAGGAGATAATAGATCCTTGGCTATTAAGAGATGAGTTGTTAAAATGTTTTTTTCGAGGAAATCTGAATAATTTGAAACAAAATGAACTTATAAAATGTTTAATTTATTAACACAGTAAAAATCTCGTAACTCTGTTTTTACTGCTTACAATATTTTATTTAATATAATAAAGTGTTAACAGGGCTGTGAGTAGTTTACTTAAGACTGCGCTTAGCCCGTGCTGCCGTTTCCATTTACAATTGTTTAATAATACGGAGGCTCATGAAGTTGTGGTTGAAAAATATATATTTTGGTACATACTTGTGCACTCTTGCTGGAAAATGTAATTATCCAATATATAATAAATGGTTCTGTTTTTAAAGGAATTTTTTGATAACTACACACACCGGCAAAATTAAAGGAACGCAGATAAATTCGATATTTTTTTCTTCGTGCAACTTTTTTTTGGGCAATTTCAGCGGCATGTCGTACAACTAAGGTAAACTAACTAATAGCAGTTCCTTTTGCAAAGCTATGTGCCATTGTGAAACCTCTAAAAAAATAAACCAAAAAGTAGCGTTTTTGCTCTAGAATAATTATACACTTTGACTTTGTTTAAACATGTAATAAATAAAAGAAATTAAACATATTATTTTTTTAATATCGTGTATTGCCTCCACGAGCCCTTATGACTGCAGTCATCCGCCTTCCCATACTTCTGATGACGCCGTCGATCATTTCTTGAGGCAAATTATCCCATTCTTCAATTAAAGCAGCTTTCACTTCTTCTGTGTTTTGGACAGCAGGATTTCTTGACCTAAGTCGTCTACCTAGTATGTCCCAGACATGTTCAATCGGATTCAGGTCCGGAGAACATGCTGGCCAATTTATTTTTGTTATACCCATTTGGTTTAAATAGGCAATTACACAGCGAGCGACGTGCGGACGAGCATTGTCTTGCATTAAGACAAAATTTTCCCCAATATGTGGAGCGAAAGGTATCACATTGTCTTGCAGGATATCCCTAATGTACCTATCCGCATTTAAAGTGCCGTCCTGAATCACCACCAACTCTGTGCGTGCCCCTAAACATACGCCGCCCCATACCATAACTGAGCCTCCACCAAAAGAGACAGCAGGAGTAAAATTAAATGGTGCATTTTGTTCTCCTTGACGTCGATACAATCTTTCCCTACCGTCAATCGAATTTACGCAGAAACGGCTCTCATCTGTAAACAAAACATGACCCCATTGGTCATTATTCCAATGCTGGTATTCTCGAGCGAAGTCTAGTCGCGCTACTCGATGTCCTCTCTGAAGTTTTTGGGCTTTTATTGGCACATACGACTTCAAACCAACTTCTTTAAGTCTTCTTCTTACTGAACGTTCACTTATATTGGTTCCACGAACTTCTTCCAGTACGTTTCTTGTTTGAACTGCAGTTTGACGTCTGTTTCGCAGTATTTGCAACGCTATAAATCGATCATCTATAGCAGTGGTTAAGCGTTTTCTACCCTGACCTCGTCTTCTGACATACAAACCAGTCTGTCCCCAACGGGTAACACTGCGATGGATCGTTGATTTTGATTTTCCAAACATTTGGGCAACCTCTCGGAAGGTCCGACCATTTTCGATCATTTCTATTGCCCTAGCGATATCAGTCGGTGCTAAATCACCCATTATTAACTGGTTGATAACCAAATTGACGATTGTAAATAAAAAAAACAAACTCGAACGATAACTTATTAAAAATACGAACTTTTGTCCAAAGAAAACACGCGTTTCAAATGTAAGGCAACAATTAACACAATACTATACAACTTAAAGAGATGTCAACATGTAATTACAAGTCTCAAGTTTTAACTAATGTTTTAAAAAATGACATATGGTAGTAGGAAATGCGACGCCGTCTAGATCTAGCCAGTAAAAAAAAAAAATTTAATGAATAAAATTAAATGTTGTATCCGTTCCTTTAATTTTGCCGGTGTGTGTATTTTGTTTATGAAATTATTGTGTATAATTATATGCTTATATTATATTGTCACCAATTTGTTCAAGGCGTTAGCAATATTAAATCAATTCTTTGGGGCATTTGGAAATTATCTAAGTTATTTATTAATTGGTATAATGTAGCTTATTTATTAGTATACTAATATTTCTATGGTTATTAAATCAAATATGTAAATTATTGTAAGATGTAAATTAATTGTAAATCGATTATAATGGAGATTTTGCAAATAAAATTGAAGTTAATTATACATTTTATGAGAAAATTATATTAGAATTATATACCGGGTGTTCGATTAAAAACGCCCACCGCCATAACTCTGTTATTTATTGATCGATTTAAATGAACTAAAAAGAAAGTCAATCGCAGTTCCAATACCATATATTGACACTAATTATATACTTTCTCAAAATGAACTTCATTGCCAAATAATAGTCAACTTTAAATTTTTAAACGGCTGCATACACTTTTCTTATTTTATTATATTCGACATTGTTTTTCTGAATCCAATTATGCTCGATATGTTGATTTTAATTTAATATTTATGCTGGAAAAAAAATAGAATAACATGATTCACATGATTTTTTGGCAATAAATGAAGTGTGCTTTGAAACGAAATTGGACTTTCAATACTGATCAAAATTTATAAATAGAATTAGCATGTATAATCAGCTTAGAAGATTCAACACAATTTGTCAACCAATCGAACAAAATAAAGGCTAGTATTTCTTAAACTTTATAATATTTCAGTGTTTTATACGCGTGGCGCATGAAGTAAAATTTCGAGTTTAGAAAAGCCCCGTGAAAATTTGTCTCGGGTCGCTGCGCGACCCTCGACAAATTTTCTACGCGGGGCTTTTCTAAACTCGAAATTTTACTTCATGCTTAGTCTGGGAGTGGACCGTCAAGATTTTCGACATGTTGAGATTTTCGAAATATCTAGATTTTTGTCGATTTATTCACAGTTTGTTATAATATTAAATGCAACGCTAATATTTAATAAATACTGTTTTTCTTGGCAATATAATAATAGAAAAACTCAAACATATCTACTCTGCAAGTTATTTTATCAAAAAAAACGAATGTCTGAAAATGTGCATTAAAAAATCAAGATATGTATACCTAAAAGAAAAAATCCTATTATGTAGATACTTTATTCACATTTAATGTAAATAAAATAGATAAAATAAAATAGATAAAAATAAATAAAAGGATTTGTTCTTATAGGTATACATATCACGATTGTTTTATGTAAATTTTCAGACATTCGTTGTTTTTGATGAGATAACTTACAGAGTTGATATATTTGAGTGAATTATTCGATGTAAATTTTCTGACATTCGTTATTTTGTTGTTTTTAATGAGATAAGTTGCAGAGTGTGGTTTAAGATATAGAAGAAAATGCAGTTCAAGGAATAAGCGTGCTTCCTATTGGTGTTGCCCCGTGAAAATTTGTCTCGGGTCGCTGCGCGACCCTCGACAAATTTTCTACGCGGGGCCTTTCTAAACTCGAAATTTTACTTCATGCTTAGACTGGGAGTGGACCGTCAAGATTTTCGACATGTTGAGATTTTCAAAATATCTAGATTTTTGTCGATTTATTCACAGTTTGTTATAATATTAAATGCAATGCTAATATTTAATAAATACTGTTTTTCTTGGGAATATAATATTAACCTATTAAGAGCCGAGCGAATTAAAAAGTTGACTCTAAAAGTTGATTTTAGGTAAAATTTTACATCTTTTTTTATAATTTCAATAAATAATTTATTATATTACATACGTCGATTTTATAAAAGAGTTAAATTTAAAGTTCGAACGAGTGTTTCCACTCCCAGACTAAGCATGAAGTAAAATTTCGAGTTTAGAAAAGCCTGAAAATTTGGTTTGGTCGCGTAGCGCGAAGCGCGGAGCGACCAAACCAAATTTTCAGGCTTTTCTAAACTCGAAATTTTACTTCATGCGCCACGCGTATAAAACACTGAAATGTTGTAAAGTTATAAATACACTTAAAAAATTAGTAATAATCGAAATATTGAAATAACAAAATATTTCCATTTTTCCTTTACTTTTATTCAACATTAAGTTGTTACATAGATAGCTATTTGATGTTTCGTTATTATTAATCGCATAACCTCATAATAAATGATATTTGTCACTTATTTTCACAAGGCACACTAATTATAATTTTTAAAAAATATATTTTATAATAGAAGATTTAAAAAAAAATCGACCAAAACATTGAACAAAAACAAGAAATTGGGCTTTATTGGGCTATTTTTAGTTCAATAAAATCGGTCAATAAATACAAGAGTCATGGCGTCGGACGTTTTTTTATCTAACACCCGGTAGTCACAAAAATATTGTGGAGGACATGATCACGTTTCACAGTTTTTTAATTTTATTTTTTACTATATTAAAATAAAGAATTAAATCAAATCTTCATGCCCCTGAAATTGAATTTTATTTATTTATTTATTTATTAATTAACGGAGGCCATTTCATACAGAACAGTTACAATAATATTACAAATATATAAACATATTACAGACATTTTAAAAAAATCTTAATTATTTTGCACTGAGTGTTTAGACCAGTGGTGGGGAAACTTTTTTTAAGACGGGCCATTTGTAATAACCAGACAATCGTAGCGGGCCAAAGAATAATGCTTAATCGTAGGTAGGTAGTTTTTATGCGGGTCGTCATATTACGAAGAAGTTCAAACATTCTCACGACGGCACTCTTAAACGGGCCGGATTAAACCTTTCCGCGGGCCGGACTTGGCCCGCGGGCCGTAGTTTCCCCATCACTGGTTTAGACAAACAAGTGAAAAAATAATAAAAAATTCAAAATAACAACAATAAAATCAGTATTCTTAGTTCTCTTTAATATTCAGACTTTTCTAAACTCGAAATGTTACTTCATGCTTAATCTAGGATTGGAAACACACGTTCAAGGCCGTAGCCAGGGGGGGTTCAGACTCCCCCCCCCGAAATTTTCAAAATTACAACTTTTTGTATGAATGGCGACCTTGGAAGAGCAAATACAATATTGTTACCAGTAACCCCCCCGCCCCGAAATTTTTATATCAAAAGGGTTATTATTCTGACTACGGCCTTGCACACGTTAGAAGTTTAAAATTGAATTTATTTATAAAAACTGTTAAAATATGTTTAGTTAAAGGTGGCTATTTTGTGAACATTGAAATAAGGTATAAGTTACTGCAGTTACTCCAGTGTGAAAAAATAAGTAACACTAATAGGAAGCACGCTTATTCCTTAAACTGCATTTTCTCCTATATCTTAAACCACACTCTGCAACTTATCTCATTAAAAACAACAAAATAACGAATGTCTGAAAATTTACATCGAATAATTCACTCAAATATATCTACTCTGTAAGTTATCTCATCAAAAACAACGAATGTCTGAAAATTTACATAAAAAAATCGTGATATGTATACCTATAAGAACAAATCCTTTTATTTATTTTTATCTATTTTATTTTTTCTATTTTTTTTACATTAAATGTGAATAAACTATCTACATAAAATAATTTTTTCTTTTAGGTATACATATCTTGATTTTTTAATGCACATTTTCAGACATTCGTTTTTTTTATAAAATAACTTGCAGAGTAGATATGTTTGAGTTTTTCTAGGTTTAAATGTGTGTGTGTTTTTACGTTAGTAAATAGTGAGGAGGAATCATTGCAAACTTCTCCGAGTAAGATAAATTAGTTCCGTACTTCAGCTATAATCTGTATAAATCTGCGCCCGGGTATTTTATTTGTAAACAGATAGTTTTGAACCGCGGCCTTAATATATCTCCCACGTCCCGGGAACTTTCGAAACTACCCGAACAACAAGTTTTTAAATACGAGCCCAGGCGCGTTTTATTGAGATGATGCATGCGAAAATAATCCGCTAACCTTTATCAAAAAATAAATTACACATTAATTAAATATAATGTCAAGAAATTATTTCTTCCAATTAATTGAAAGAAATAGTAAAATATTTAATTGATGAGGCGGATACATGATAAAACTCCATAATACTATTTGAAATAAAACAACGCAGTTGGAAGGGTTTCACTTTTATTGTTGAACACTGCTAAAGTGTTCAACAATAAAAGTGAAACCCTCCCAACTGCGTTGTTTTATTTCAAATAAATAGTAAAATCAAAAAATATTAATACAATATTTCATTGAAAACCAACAATTACTAAGTTAATGAGACTAAAATAACACTTTCTTAACTTTTAATTTATACAGGGGAATTATCTTTTAAGTTTACATATTCCGATGCATGCACTGTATAATTTCAGATATTCATTACTTGTTGTAGTAGGGAGGGTAAAAATAGGATGATGGAGCAGGGATTTGAAAAAAAAATGCGGAGGTGAAACAAAAGGAGAGGGAGGAAGGGGGCAGGAGAGATGGGGAGAACATATATAGAAGAGACGAAGGGGGGGGGAAGTATGACAGGGGCAAAAGGGCTGTGAGAGGAGCAGGGGACTAAGGAGCAAATGTGGGAGAGTGGGGAAAGAAGGGGCGATAACGATAGGGTTTTGGAATGTAGTGGGAATAAAATCTAAAGAGCTGGAGTGCAAGTGAAGAAAGACTTAGTGGACATAGTGGGGATAGTAGAGGCTTGGATGGTGAAGAAGGAATGGGGAGAAGTGAAAGGATGGTTACCGAGGGGGCTTAGATGGGAGATAAAACAGGCAGTAAAATGTACGAGGAGAGGGAGAGCCAAGGGGAATTATTGTTGGATTGAGAGAGGATGCCTGCTCTCTCATCTATTTCTCTTCTTATGTCCCTCCATTTTTTGTTGACGTACACCAACCCCACATTAACCCGATATCCTCCCTGCTCATAAAAAAAACTAGCCCTTCGAAATCCCTTCATCATCTCCCCGATGGAGGGATCGAAAGGCTAGTGTGGGTGAAATATCAGCAGGGAGGATATCGGGTTAATCTGGGGGTGGTGTACGTCAACAAAAATTGGAGAGACATAAAAAGAGAAACAAATGAGAGAGCGGGCTAAGGAGGAAAATGGATAGTGGGGGAGGGGGGATTTTAATGCCAGAATAAGGGAAGCGAAGGAGGGATTGGAGAGGATGGTTCGGTTTTGAAGAGGAGTTCACAGGATAAATGTATAAATGGAGAGGGCAGGAGGATCAAGGAGTGGGTGATGGAGGAGGGATGGGAGATTTTGAACGGATGCACTGAGGGCGATTGGGAGGGTAAAAAAACGTACATTAGGCCAAGAGGGGCATCGATAATTGACTTTGTGGCGGTCAAGCTAATAGAAAGAGGAGAGATAAGAGGCATGGAGGTGGAAGAGGTGTTAGGATCTGACCACATACCGTTAACTGTGAAGATGTAGATGGATAAGGGAAGAGAAGTGGAGAGGGGACAATAAAACGAATTCCTTGAGTGTGGCGTAAAGTCGATGGAGGATATGAGGAAAAGGCTGGCGAGGATTCAATGGGAAGAGGTCAACACCATGGAGGAGATTGAGGAAATGATAGTGGGATGTGGAAGAAAAAAGAGGTTCAATGAGGAGTGTAAACAGGCGAAGAGGGAGTTGAGAAAGACAGTGGAAGAATGCGTACGAAATGGAGGAGAAGAGGGGAAAGTCTTGGCGGCAAGAAAAAGATATGATGGTGAATGTGAGCGAAAGAAGCTGCAGGCGGTAGAAAGAGTGAGCGAGGAATTGAGAGAATGCAGGAACGAGGCGAAAATGTGGAAGGTGCCGAGGAGAGGGAGCGTACGAAATGGAGGAGGAGAGGGTAAAGTGTTGGCGGCAAGAAAAAGATATGATGGTGAATGTGAGCGAAAGAAGCTGCAGGCGGTAGAATGAGTGAGCGAGGAATTGAGAGAATGCAGGAACGAGGCGGAAATGTGGAAGGTGCCGAGGAGAGGGCAAAGGAAGAGGCAGTTAGGGGTATCGTTGAAAGAATGGACAGTGGAGTGCCAGTGGGAATGGGAGAAGGCAGGCAAGGGGATGGAGAAAAAGACTTCACAGAGAAGGAGGTCAAAAGATCGTTCAAGGAGGCGAAGGGGGGAAGACAGTAGGGAGAGATGGTCTTAAGGCAGCCATATAGAAGGAGATTGGGGAAGAGGGGAAAAAGAAATTCAGGGAGCTTCTGAACCAAATGTGGAGGGGAAGAGTGAACCTACCGTGATGGCACGGGATACAAGATAGCTATAATAGTGGTAAATAATAGGCTAGAGGAGGAGGTGGAAGAGATGGGGCTGCTGCTGGAGACGCAGGGGGGTTTTAGGAGGGGTAGGGGGACGAGGGAGCAGGTCTTTACCCTGGCAAGAATGGTGGGTGGGTGATTGGTAGAAGTAAGGTGTGGATGTTGCGGATGATATGGTGCTGGTGTCAAAAGAGTGGGAAGGGATGAAGGATATGCTGAAAAGGGCGGAGAGGTTTATGGATAAGAGGGATGAGATGCAGAATTAAAGAGAGGGAGAAGGAATTAGAGTGGATGGGAGACGTGATTGAGAGGGAAGAGTGATGGAATGGATAAGAGAGAAGTTACGGGAAAAGAGGGAAAGTAGTAGGAAGAGACGCGGTAACGATTAGTGAAGATTATTATGCCAATAAAGGTATTTTTATTACTTGTTGTAAAAGCGTTCAATTTAAAGTTTCAAACTAGTGTTTCCACACCCAGATTGAGCATGAAGTAAAATTTCGAGTCTAGAAAAACCTGAAAATTTGGTTTGGTCAATAGTAAATGACTATCCAATGCAACCTAAACTAATGCAATTTTATAAAAAAGGAGTTTAATTTAAGAAAAAAGTTTTATTTTAAAGCGATTGCTCGAATGAACTTTTAATTGTAATTGCAATCTCGTCTGCTAACAAATAAATAATTTTGTATAGTATATTTCTTGAATAATTTTCTCTCTTATCACTTGGTGAAACATTTTTAAATATTGATAATGAAGGTTTAAATTTAAACCTTCATTATCAATATTGTATAGTATGTTCAATAAAAAAAAAAACTCTAGAGTGCTATGATTTTACCTTTTTTTAAATTTATGTTGGCTACACGCTTTAGGAATTGTCATATAAAACGTCGGGCATAATAATTATAATGTTTAATTTCAGAGTTGCCAACCTACAATATATTCCATAGCACTCTAGAGGTTTTATTTTATTGAACATACCATATTTTGTAGCTTTATAGTAATATGAAATAGTAGTTTTTTTTATCATCGCAGACAATGAATCTAATAATCGGGCTAGATACATAAAAATCAAGAAAACCTTTTATTAAACTTCTCTGAATTTGAGAAATTGTTTGCGGAAGGTAGTTTTTATATTGCTTCATCATTGTTTGGGCTGGTCGTAATCATAAAGCCAGTTTTTTTAGTGTGAGCCCGTTTTCATTTTATTGCTGCGATAATGCCATCGATTAGGGGTTGCGCGGCCCATTCTGCGAGATATACTGCTCGGAGGGGTTTTATCTCTTTTTCGAAAAAGCAAAAAATAGAGGAGAAGCGAGCCGCGGTTTAAATACGCACACGCCCTTTGTGTCTTCGGGGGGCGCGATCGTAAAATCGTCGCTCGAGGTGATTCCCTTCAATATTAAAACGATCCACGACTTTATCCCCACAATGGGGTATTCGAATGTTGCAGAGAGAAAGGAAAAGAAAACGGGAGTGGATTTGAGGAAAAGAGGGTTTTAAAATTGAGGTTTTATCGAGTTTAAGATGCTTGTCGTATTATGTGTTAAATGTTTCCCACAAAAAGATGAATTTAGTTTAGGTATAACGTAAAGTAGAAGAATTAAACAATTACTGAAATTTAAAATAATTGATTAACTACGATTCGGGTATGAATTATATATTTTTTTTTCATATTCAAATTCTGTGTGGATTTTTCGATTTGAATGCCTGTTGTAAAATTGACACGCTTCAAGGGCGCCATTCATCCGCGAGAGGATCGGATTTTTCACGCGTGTTTAATTCACCGCATTTGCACCCCTCTTTCATCGATTCGTTCCGGTGCTCCGCTAATCACAGACACGTGTAAAAACATCTAGATTACACGTGCAACACGTGCGCAATGTTATTGATAGATGTAAATCAATCGCTTCTGCGCCAGCTAAGTCTACCCAGAGGCAATCACAATTACAATTGCCTGTCTGATCGTTTATAGAGTATCCAACTCGAATACAGAATAATTTATTGTATTCTATTTTTCTTTTTAGTATACATATCCAGATGTATACGCTGTAAATGTTAAGGCATTCGTTGTATTTTTAATAGTGTTTAATTTGAAGGTTCTGACGAGTGTTCCACTCCCAGATTAAGCATGAAGTAAAATTTCGAGTTTAGAAAAGCCTGAAAATTTGGTTTGGTCGCTCCGCGAAGCGGAGTGGCCAAACCAAATTTTCAGGCTTTTCTAAACTCGAAATTTTACTTCATGCGCCACGCGTGTTAAACACTGATTTCAAGTAAAGTTCACTTGTTTACAATATTTCGGTGTTATCAGTGTTTAACACGCGTGGCGCATGAAGTAAAATTTCGAGTTTAGAAAAGCCTGAACATTTGTATATTCCGGGGTGCGCGAGCAAAGCGAAACCAGCACCCTACCCTCTATAAATATAAATATATACTGAATTTTCAGGCTTTTTAAAACTTGAAATTTTACTTTATGCGCCACGCGTTTTGAACACTGATTTCAAGTAAAGTTCACTTGTTCACAATATTTCGGTGTTTTCACTGTTCAAAACGCGTGGCGCATAAAGTAAAATTTCAAGTTTTAAAAAGCCTGAAAATTCAGTATATATTTATATTTATAGAGGGTAGGGTGCTGGTTTCGCTTTGCTCGCGCACCCCGGAATATACAAATTTTCAGGCTTTTCTAAACTCGAAATTTTAGTTCGTGCGCTACGCGTATTAAACTACGCGTATTAAACACTGATTTCAAGTGAAGTTAACTTGTTCACAATATTTCGGTGTTTTCAGTGTTCAAAACGCGTGGCGCATGAAGTAAAATTTTAAGTTTAAACAAGCCTCAAAATTTGGTATATATTTATGGGGGGTGGTATTCGCTTTGCTCGCGCACCCCGGAATATCCAAATTTTCATGCTTTTCTAAACTCGAAATTTTACTTCATGCGCCACGCGTATAAAACAATAATATACTGAGAAATTTACATATTTTGAACATCACTTAAAATCAGTGTTTTATACGCGTGGCGCATGAAGTAAAATTTCGAGTTTAGAAAAGCCTGAAAATTTGGTTTGGCCGCTCCGCTTCGCGGAGCGACCAAACCAAATTTTCAGGCTTTTCTAAACTCGAAATTTTACTTCATGCTTAACCTGGGAGTGGAAAACACTCGTTAGAAGTTTCAAATTGAACGCGGTTTATAAACAACGAGTGTTTCAAAAGGTTCAAATTACTCATCGAGATAGAAAAAATTCCCTGTATAACTAATTATACTACATAAACTTTATATAAATAAAGATTTTGTTCTGGAATCTTTTAATTGTAAAATTTAATCTAACTGCTAACATTCTGCAAATTTACATAAATCCAGATTTTCCGACATATCATCAACCAACTAATTCATAACTAATCAACTCCGAAATCTTATTAACCGCATTTCTCTATGCATGCTAGTATTTGTGTGTGTGTTGTGTTACACCCTGTATATCCGTGTGTACAAGGGGTATAATTTATTGCTTTCGCATGACTCGAGTGCGTTTCTCCCGTAACGAGGTAATGCATGGAATACATGGAACCGGCGAGTTATTACGTTGCCTGGGGGTGGGTTTTAGGGAGGCCAAAGCGACATTTACCCGGCTGTTTATACATGCATTAATTCCTGTTGTATATATGAAAAATTACAAGGGGGGATTATACGCGATATTTTTATACAGAGAAAAAAAAAATGAAAGGGGAGAATATGCGTATCTGGGCAGGAAATGATTCATGGGTAAGTAAAATTGAATAATTTGGATTACCTGGAAAATTATTTATAAGGATAATTGAGACATGAATCACTGATGCATTTAATAAACGATTAAAACTCATCAATTTTTCGAGTAAAAATAATACTTGTAATAGTACACGAATTAAAAGTGAAATTGAAAACCACTTGATCATTTTAATTAATATAATTTAAGCAAATTTAAAAAAAATATATATATATATATATATATATATATATATATATAATATATATATATATATATATATATATATATATATATATATATATATAACATCTTTATTCGGGAAATAATATATTACATTGTATGGACATTCATTATTGTTTTTTATTTTACATAATGCGAAAAGGCTATCGACCGGAAGTCTTTCTGCCTAGAGTAATTTAATATGTTGTTATGAGATTCATTAATGAATGTGATGATGCTATTGATTATTTGTCTGCGTTAATAAATCTAAAATAAATTAACCGTGACGTAAACTTAATTTCACTAAGAAGACTGTGGAAGTTTTGCTTTTGCTTTTGGAAAATCAATGTAAAATTGACCCCCAAATTAAAGAAAAATCAGTGAAAATGTCTTAATTAATTAAATTAAATTAACCCGTTAAGCGCCATTGATGCGTACACACAACATTATTATTTTTTTGTTTAGTAAATTATTACTACTATATCATCTTTATTGAAAAAGAGAGAAATGTATTATAATAAAATATAATTTATAAATATATTTACAAGTAATTTCTTTTACTTCCCTCTCTTGCAAGGGCTATCGACCATAGGTCTTTCCGCCCTGTGCCATGTGTGTGTGTGTGTTTTTATCGATTTCAAGGTGTGAAAGTAGGATAAAAGGAGAAGATGTATTCATATAGGGTTCTAGGTGGGTTTTTGTATTTTGGGATAATGTCGTGGCTTTTAGGGATGCACATTTTTTTAAGGTGTTCATAATTCGACTCGTTGCATGCGAATCGTTCTGCGAGAAATCGATGTCTTTGTTTTATTGGGTTAAATTGTGTTATTTCGTAGAGGAGTGCATTGGATGGATTGTGGAGGGAAAGTAAATTATTAAATAAGTTAATTTGATATATTATATTGTTTGACCTGACTTAAAAATGTATAAAGAAAAAGGTAAATATTTTGCTATTTAATTATTTCGATTATTACTCGTTTTAAAAAAATAATGTCAGTGTATTTGTGACTTTATAATATTTCAGTGTTTTATACGCGTGGCGCATGAAGTAAAATTTCGAGTTTAGATAAGCCTGAAAATTTGGTTTGGCCGCTCCGCGCTTCGCGCTACGCGACCAAACCAAATTTTCAGGCTTTTCTAAACTCGAAATTTTACTTCATGCTTAGTCTGGGAGTGGAAACTCATTCTAAACTTCATATTGCACGTTTTTATATAAAATCGACGAATGACTGAAAATGTACAGCATATAAATTAAGTATATTTAAAAAGAAAAATTCACAGTATGTAATACAATGAGTCATTCATAGAAATCATAAAAAAGAAGTGCAGAATTTTACATAAAATCAACTTTTAGAGTTACCTCTATAATTAATGGGTTAAGCGTGATTTGAAGTTAATTTCATTAAGAGGACTGTGAACATTTTGATTTTGCTGTTGGAAAATCAATGTAAAATAGTAACCCAAATTAAAGAAAAATCAGTCAAAGTATCTTATTTCTGTTTTCACACGATTAACTATAATATAGTTGACAAGAAGTTGTGCTTATTAGTTTTTTTTTTATTTCTTAATAAACATATTCTTGCGATGAAATAAATAATGCAATTTTGCACAGAAACTGCAGCTTACTGTTCTCATCTCAATAACTTAGTAAATATTTTATTAAATTAAATAAAAACACTAGGAGCATCTTGTTAAAGTACCATTAGATCCATTACAGGTGCAAATAATTCTTAGTATTGTATAAATAATTCTAGTTTTGGGTCAACAATAACTGTGACCGTTAGAGTGTAAGAGAGAACTTGTTAAGCTACACTCTTAATGTAACTAGATCCTATGCCAAATTTTAATTTATACACTATCTAGGAAGTACTCCTCAATCCACACAACTTTTAAGTATTACTATATGAGTATTTGTAAGAGAGAACTTGTTGAACTACACTCTTGATATAACTAGATCCTATGGCAAATTTGAATTTATTTCTTATCTAGGAAATACTCCTCAATCCATACAAACAGTTGTGTGGATTAAGTAGTATTTCCTAGATAGGAAATAAATTCAAATTTGGCATAGGATCTAGTTACATCAAGTTTTACTATGTAAGTATTTGTAAGCGCGCACTTGTTGAGCTACACTCTTGAAGTAACTAGATCCTGTTACCGGGGATTATTTTAATCTCCGGCAGCAAGAATTGTAAATATAATTTACAATTCTTCTTTTATTTAAAATTAGTTCGTACCCAGCAATTAACTAATTGCCCGGTCCAAAGGATTATCTCCCGCGGTTCGAACCGTGCCCGGGTCACCAGTTACCTGGGCAGGTGTGGCGGATTGCCCCTCGGGTTTTTCGAAATCGGCAATTAAGGGAGAGGACTAATGACCACCGTAGCAATTTGAAGGAAGAAATATTATAAATTTCTATACTTCTTTCGAATTGCAGCTTAACGGTTGTTTGGATTTAAGAGTTCGCTGGATGTAATTATCTTGTATGCGATAATTGCTTTCTAGCGAATTCTTTGCCAACGGTCACGTAGTCCTCAAACCCTTCCTTTTCCACGCCAATTTTCGGGGTATAAATACCGGGGGACGGCATCCAGAAAGGCAGTCCACTCTTGTGCTTTAAAGGGGACAGCATGTGGATTCAAGAGGAACTTCCGTTTCTTGACTCTTCTGTCTGAGCCAGGTAGATCTGATCGACGCCGACGCCAGACGTCCTAGCCGTCGTTCCTGCCATTAGTAGAAGATTCCAACAACAGGAAACAACCGACGCCGACGTTAGCCGTCCCAGCCGTGTTCTTGGACCAGGACGCCGAGAACCCGATTGCCAGCGCAGTCACCTCGACGCCACAACGACGCTCCAGTGTAGCGTTCGTTGCTTCCGTCGGATCGAAGCCAGGCCAGCAACCCACTGCCGCCAGGAAACTTTGCCCGACGCCAACGCTAGCCGTTCCGCCGTCGTTCCTGACGTCCCGCACTACGAGCGTAGTGTTTGTTGCTGCCTCCGGATCCAGCCAGACGCACCACCCCACCGACGCCGTCTCACACCGAGACGCCGTCTTGCTACTTGGACGCCGCCTCCATCCGGAAGCCACCACTACCCGAGACGCCACCGCTGGGCTAGTAGACATCCCGATCGCGACGCCGACGCCACACCAAGTCTGCCCTGTAACTCGTGCACTGTTTCTCTAGTTCTTATTCTATTTGTTGTTTTAATGTTTTATTTTGTTTAAAATAAGTAATTTAAAACAGCATATGTGTTTCAAAAATTAGTTGCTCATCTCTCTTTAACTCAACCAACCTGAGATAGTTGGTAATCAGCGTGGGGTACCTTTACATCACGTTGACACACTCTTGATCCCAGATCCTATGCCAAATTTGAATTTATTTCCCATCTAGGAAATACTCCTCAATCTATACAAATAGTTATATGGATTGAGGAGTATTTCCTAGATAAGAAATAAATTCTAATTTGGCATAGGATCTAGTTACATCAAGTTTTAATATGTGAGTATTTGTAAGAGTGCACTTGTTGAGCTACACTTTTGATGTAACTAGATCCTATGCCCAAATTTGAATTTATTTCCTATCTAGGAAATACTCCTCAATTTATACAAACAGCTACATGGATTGAGGAGTATTTCTTAGATAGGAAATAAATTCAAATGTGGCATAGGATATAGTTACATCAAGTTTTACTATGTAAGTATTTGTAAGAGTGCACTTGTTGAGCTACACTCTTGATGTAACCAGATCCTATGCCAAATTTTAATTTATTTCCTATCTGGGAAATACTCTTCACACAATTATTTAGTTTTACTCTATTAGTATTTGTATGTAGAATTTTTTATAAGAAAAACTAACGATTTTTTTCTAAATATAGATGAACTTTTTTCAGATGAATAATTTTCTTAAATTTTAAATTATTATGTAAAATAGAGATGTGCCCATCTGCGCTTCATTCAACCCTTCACCGTTTCGGGCGACCTTTATTGATCCCCTTAACGACGTTATTTTCCGCTCGTGGACCCTGATAATGCACGGGCGGTTCATCATCAGGAATTACTGGCATTCCGGCGGCTCAATCTTCATCTAGAGGACATGCCCGAACTAATAATGACCCTTCAACTCGGGATGCTCAGGTAAACCGCTCGCCCCCCGCCCCGCGCTCTATAAATATGTATACTCCATAATTGCGAATTAATGCGCGCGATTAATTACTCTCAGACCCGATACCACGGATTAAATACTGTTGGGCAGAAGGGAAAGTGTTTTGTTAAATTAATTAAGTGTGACTTACTTTAGAAAAACCTGAAGATTCTTAAAATCGAATATTTTCTTTATGCTTAATAAACGAGTAGATGAGTAGAGTAATCAAACACTTTTAAATATATCATTTGTTTTTTTTTTATTATGATCAATCAAATTTGAAATTGGGTAAAGGTAAACACTTGCATTGTTCCATGTTTTTATTTTCAGTTGCCTGACACGTGTTTCGATCCGTTACGATTATCAGTTTTAACTATAAAAATGATCGTAACGGATCGAAACACGTGTCAGGCAACTGAAAATAAAAAAAACATGGAACAATACAAGTGTTTACCTTTACCCAATTTGAAAATTTAGTTCCATCAAGAGAGTAGCAGAACAAGTATCGAATAAATCAAATTTGACATTTCAAGAATTTAGTGGTGTGATGCAGGTTGTGTGTTTTAGGTTAGGATAAGATTGATTTCATGTTACGTTGTAAATCAACTTTTAATTTGTAGGTTATGTAAAGGAAAATCTGACAGTAAAACGAAAATTCAAATAACTCACAAAGATTACGATTACAAATGTACCTATCACCGCCTCAAATTATTTGTATCTACTACCAATTTAATAAAATGTGTCTGAGGATCAGGTAAACGCTCCTTGCTCAGGAATATTTATGTTTTACATTATCTGCCTATTTATATGTTCACATTTTGAAGAAGTTCTAAATACAAGAAAATTCCTTGTATTTAGAACTTTTTCAAAATTTTTACATATAAATAGGCAGATAATGAAAAAGATAAATATTCCTGAGCAAGGAGCATTTACCTGATCCTCAGATACACTTTATTAAATTGGGTACACATGCTACGATTTTTCAATATAAATTTTCAGACATTCGTGATTTTATTTCTTGAAATTTCCTGATAATGCTGTAAAACGCAAAACTAGTCGAGTAAATAGTAAAGTAAAAAATTGTGAAACAAACCAAGTGTAATTTAATTTAAACCTTCATTATCAATATTCGTGATCTTATTGAAAATTTTCTCTAATGAGTGTTTACAATCCCAGTAAAATTTCGAGTATAGACAAACCTGAAAATGTGGCTTGTTTGCTTAGCGCAGTATAAAACACTGATTTGTAGTAAAGTTATAAATTTACTGCTTAGTTTTTATCACACGTTATATGAAATATGTAAAAATATATTTAGAAGAATAAATTAAATAATACAGCAATCAAATTAACCAATAACTAAGATTAATTTATTGTTACAAAATACGTGTTTCTTTCAAAACATTTTGCTTCATATTAATATTGGTAACGGAGATAAATACAGTTAACAATTGACTGGGATCCTCCTTAAATTTTTGTTAAAACAATACTATTCGTGCATTTAATTTAATCCTCTTTCTTATCCATGTAAGAGTTTCTAATTAAACCATTCATGTAAATCCTGCATATTTCCTTTGACATGCATAAAATCCAGCAATAACAGAAACGCCAATTAAGAAAGCGGCAATCTCGCGCAATAAATCCGCTTCGTCTTTTTTCTTTTCGTACAAAAAGGAACGAAAACAGATGAAAAAAAAAACAACACACGATCTGGAATTTGTGTGAGCTTGCGGAAAGCATTCCGGCTTTGTTTCTGTTTTAAACTCCGCGGCTTGGAAACGCACCCTTGTTACCGCAATCATGCAAATCACCCCCCCACTTTTGTTCCAACCAACTACCCCGCTCTCGCACTATCTGCAATCTTTTCGCAGTGGAACAACACGTCCACTGCTCGTATAATTGTCGAGTTAATTATCAATTTGCCGCGTGTTGTATTACTGGTATAACACTGTTTTTATAATTATAGTTTGTTAGGGGTATTTATTTTAGAATTGAAAATCAATGTCCCAACATGACATGAGTAAATAAAGTGAAAATAAAAATTGCATAAAATACTCATCAGCAATTTTTATACGTAAGTCAACCATAGGTGGAGAATAAAAGGTACGTGTCTCATAACAAGGCAGCTATGGCCTATATAGGATACAATAAACAGCAACAGATTAATTGCACTTAGCAGAATCGACATAAAGAAATCGGTAGGCATCCTCACGGGCCACTGCCTCCTAAGCAGACATGCACAAAAAATGGGTTTTGATGACTTTTGCAGAGGATGCCTGGATGTGGAGGAGGAAGAGACGGTACTCCACTATCTGGGAAAATGCCCTGCTCTCAAAAGGAAAAGGATCAAGTACCTTGGTATGCACTACGCGAATGGACTAACGGACCTCGCACCTCTAGATGTGAGAAATCTGATCGGGTTCATTAGGTGCTCGGATTGGTTTGTATAGGTGGGGAGGGAGGGGAGATCTGACTCCTTTTCACCCATATAGTATCACAAGGGGCTCTTTGGGCCTAAGTGAGCGGCGAAACTGCTGTCATTGGAATCTAACCTAACCTAAGGCACGATTCACGTGAGGTGTCCCATGGTTTCCTTGATTTGTAGTGCTTTCTGCACCAATACATGTGAAACGAAAATAGTTTAGTGTGAACAGAGACAGAAAACTTCACAATATGCCTGCTACAGTTTTTAGATGGAACATACAAAAACGTGTGTTCCAGTATGCAGCTTTAAAATTTTAAGGTTAAACGTCACATTTTGAAAATGTCTTCGTAAAAGTAAATCTGCAAAAACCCAGCCACAAATCATTTGAATTAATGTGCACAATCATATTAAATGTGAGTTTAAGTGATATAATTCCAGTTTCCACATCTACTAAATAGTTCAGGTATTTACAGAAATAAATAATCTATTTAAGTTAATTTTGTGTAAGCTCAAAGGAACATGTTAGTTGAATCGAATGCGCATTCAGTAAATTTAGCCAATAGTCGTCGGATTAATCTGTTAATACAGGAAGTTTTCCATTTAAGTATACATACAGGGAATTTTCTAATAGGGATTCATATGCATACGTTTTTTTTAAAGAGTTCAATTTTAAGCTTAAAACGAGTGTTTTCCACTCCCAGACTAAGCATGAAGTAAAATTTCGAGTTTAGAAAAGCCTGAAAATTTGGTTTGGTCGCGTAGCGCGAAGCGCTACGCGGCCAAACCAAATTTTTAGGCTTTTCTAAACTCTAAATTTTACTTCATGCGCCACGCGTATTAAACACTGAAAGCACTAAAATGTTGTGAATGGGTAAACTTCGCTTGAAATCAGTGTGTTATACGCGTGGCGCATGAAGTAAAATTTCGAGTTTAGAAAAGCCTGAAAATTTGGTTTGGTCGCTCCGCGCTTCGCGCTACGCGACCAAACCAAATTTTCAGGCTTTTCTAAACTCGAAATTTTACTTCATGCTTAGCCTGGGAGTGGAAAACACTCGTTTAAAGCTTCAAATTAAACTTTAAAAAAAAACTATGAATATCTAAAGATTTAGAACTTATAGTCAAGCTATGTATACTTTAAAGAAAAACTCATTGTATATTGAATATTTATATTTAATGATGAATGGATCTCTTAGTATTAACATTAAATATATGTAGAATAATGTATAAATTAAATATATGGGCGAATTTCCTTCTATTTGGAAGTCATCTTATGTTCAGCCCATCTTTAAATCTGGTAACAAAAACGATATAAAAAATTATCGTCCAATTTGTATTCTGTCAGCTATTCCGAAAATGTTCGAATCACTTATTGCCAATTACCTGTCCAGCATATTCAAAAATGTCATTATCTCACAGCAGCATGGTTTCATGAGTGGACGCTCATCGGAAACTAATCTCTTTTTGTACAGTAATTATATATTACAATCATTTGAAACTGGATACGAAGTTCATTCCGTATACATGGACTTTAGCAAAGCCTTCGACAAAGTTAACATTGAACTCCTGATAGTGAAACTTGGCAGGTACGGAATTTGTGGTCCTATTCTTAAATGGATAGCGTCATATCTAACAGATCGTACTCAGCAAGTTCGTACAAATATTTTTTTTTTATTACACTATTACACAACATCTGGTGTTCCACAAGGTTCCCATATTGGCCCCCTTCTATTCAATATCTTTATCAACGATGTCGGCACCGGAATCAACTCTCCATTGCTACTATTTGCGGATGATCTGAAACTCTTCAGACAAATTAAGTCAGAAACTGACGCATTAATATTAAAATCTGATCTGGAAAAATTAAACACCTGGTGTTTAAAAAATGATCTGAAACTTAATATAAATAAATGTCATGTAATGTTATTTAGTCGAAAAATTAATAACTTCAAGTTCAATTATCTTTTAGACAGCATATATCTTGATTATTAATAAGGCTTTTAAAATGATTAGCTCATGATAGACGTCCATAAATCTGAGTAAAATTTAGCATTCAAATAAAAAGTAAATCCTAATTATTAGTGTCCCCAAATTCTTAATTAATTTTTGTAGATTCTTTTAAAGTTAAAAATTGCATTATTATCAAATATTAATAACGCTTATAAAAAAAAGCTCATGATAGACGTCCATAAATCTGTGGGCACGTAGCGAATTCCCGCCGTGTATAATTAAAACGTGGAAATCGCTGACAAGCTTGTGTTAATCAGCAGTAAAAATAAATTACACGCCGCTTTCAGTATTTCTAGATAATAAAACGAGATTAGGGCGCCAGTCAAGAGGTGATTTTAATGCGCCCCTTTATGCGATCCGTTTGGCTCTTATCGCGCCAATTATCGCGGTCGGCTGTCGAATTTTTTGGCGACCTTAAAAATGCCGGACATTAAGCTCTTTATTAATACGCAAATACGGGTAATTTTCGTTTAATGTACGTACACGAAAGGGGTTTTATTGAATGACTTGTTAAGTCGTAAATATGGGTTGTTTTTGTAACAAAATTAAAAACTTGTAGTAAATTGCTGGTTTTATAAAAATTTAAAAGTTATGTTTTCAACTATGGAATTAATAACAATAAAACATTATTATACAAATGAAGCAAGCAAAGATTTTTGCTAAATTTTCAGGCTTTTCTAAACTCGAAAACTTTTCTTAATGCTTAATCCGGGAGTGGAAATCACTTGTCCCGCAAATACTAAACTTCTTCATGAAAAACAAATAACGAATTAACTAAATATAAAAATCAAACTATTAGATTTATCAATTGTTAACACACATTTAAAAAAAAATAAGTATTGAAAATCTAAACTAGACAAAATATTAGTGAAATTTAACCAAGTGTATTCTTTATTAAATCATAGACAAAATAAAAAGTATTTTTCAATTCATTTGTTTACATAACTAAGACAAATTGGCTGTGAATTTCTATAATGTCAAATTAACGAGCACCTATTAATTGTTGCCCATTAAATAGATTTTAGTTCCAGCAAAATTTAGTTAGCATCAATTTGTGAAGTTCCTCGTGTTCATCATTACTAGTTTAACTTTGGATATTCGATATCACTTAGTCTCAAATTGAATTAATTTTAAAACAGCTTTCTGTTATTCGCACTAATAAAATGTATGTGCTATATCAGATGTTTGTTTGTAACGATCAATATGTTTGTATTTTATTACAAAATATCAATCACAAAAATGTCATTCTGCAAACATAAATACTAAAAAATAAAAAAATAAACCGGAAACGCGCGGCAGGACAATAATTGAAAATAAAGCCGGAGCATTTGTTGGGGATCCGGGGCGCGGGGAATACATTATTGGAACAGACAGGCACGAGTGCATAACAAGGTAAAACCAATTTAGCGAATTTCTGGCGGGCCGCTAGTAAATCATCCGTTTAAATGAACCGCCGCGCATTTAATATTAGCCCCGAAATTCGGGGGGGTGTGTAAATAAAAGGGGACGTTGTCACAAGTCGGGATGGACGAGGGTCCGCATCCCGGACACTTAACGAGGGTAAAAAGTCGAGATGTCCCCGTTGCCCATCACACGATCAAATCCCCATGCATTATTAAAACGACACCACTTCAAACTAATAAGCAGATCGTGTGGTAAACTGGAAAACTCCGGACGTGAAGGATGTCTCTTGAATTACCATTAGTGCAGGGAGTTTTGATTTGAAATATTCGAATTTATTTAACAGTCAACAATTGTTTCAATAATGCAGAATAGCTAAATCCTAACTTTTGACACATTCGACGTAGTTACAACCAAACTTGACGTTTAGTTGTAAAAAGTTAGGTTAGGTTAGATGTTATATCGTCTACCTAAATGCACTTAACCTAACCTAATTTTTGAACATTTGCCGTTTTATACAACTTTCAACACTTAATGTTATGTGACATATAATAATAAAACATTAAAAGTGCGATTCTTTTCGCAATCTACAACAAGTTAGTCTTACAAAGACTATATCAAACACTCATTGAAACAACTACTTCCCGGGCTAATACCCCGACGGACATTGAATTATACAACAAGTGTTTGCTGTTACATACAGTAACCTACTGCAAATGTAACAATTTGGGTCAAATTATTCAGGCCATCTATAGACGCGTTTCGAGATTTATCTCTCATCAGTATAGTTTTGCTATTCCCTCTAAGCAATTTGACACCTTAGACTGGCGGTCACGTTACCGTTCCAACATAAGTATAAATGAAATTGCCAATTCTTGGTTGCAGAATACTTAATAAGTAATTTATTTTCCACAAATTGTAAGCAAATATACAAATTGGTGAAAAAATCATGTCATACGTGATAGAGTGATACAGAATATCTGTTCACGACTGTCAAAAAATATCACAATTTTCAAATATTACAAAATTATAGCTATCAATTAATGTATTTTTTATCATTGATCACTTGGTAAAACGTTATCATAATATTAGCTATTATTATTGAATTGATATAAAATTACTTGATTTGAATAACATTTTTTTAACCTAATTAATTAATGGTATTTGAATTAAGATACTATTTTGAACTAAAATAAAATTACCTAATTTAAAAAGTAAATAATTACAGGCATAAGTTCAACTTCAAATAGTATCAACCCAAACTGGATTATTTAATAATGAATCACTTTTAATTATGAGAAGTAGATTTTTATACGAGGTTAATTATAAAAGCGTTCAATTTGAAACTTCTAATGCGTATTTCCACTCCCAGATTAAGCATGAAGTAAAATTTCGAGTTTAGAAAAGCCTGAAAATTTGGATTTGCAGGGGCGCGCGAGCGAAGCGAGTCGCGCCCCGGCAAATCCAAATTTTCAGGCTTTTCTAAACTCGAAATTTTACTTCATGCGCCACCCGTACAAAACACTGATTTAAAGTAAAGCTAGAAATATACTCCTTATAAATAATTTGCCACTTTGTTTATAAAACAAAGTCATGTTTTTCAGTATTTTTTTTTATTTTCTTATGTTTGATCGATTTATTTTATAATTTCAGAAAAAAAGGGGGAGAATGTCTTGTATTTTTTCTAATTTAATTTAATTTTGTTGTTGTTTTTTCACATAAAACACAAAGAAATCAATCATAATATATAAAATTACGAAAATGTTATTCGTGAAAATGCAAACAATGTCCTAATTAATAAGACAACTTAAGAAGTAATTAATATTTCCTTACATATTGTTCATTTTTTTTAATTTCTTTATTATTTCGGAAGCGTCAAAATAAAGCACAATGTTCTTATATTATTAATAATTTTGATTAACGTTAAGCTTCTGTTATTACAACTTTACAAATTTGACATTTTTATGAGACTTGGCATGTTAGGACTTGTCTAAACTCATGCAAACAAAACCCGAAATTTTGTTTTAATTCGGACTATGTCTGTGAGCAGTAGACATTTCGCATTTAGTCTATTAGTCTAGACAAAACGCGTTTTATCTAATTTCGTGTTTTGTCTGTAGCATATATACATAAGTTTCAATGAGTGGGCCTGTCCCCGCCCCCGATAAGAACGAGATGGGCGGGGAGGGACCCACTTATTAAAACTTATGTATATATGCTACAGACAAAACACGAAATTAGACAAAACGCGTTTTGTTCAAGACGCGTGAGCCCCCCCCTAAGACAAATTTCTGGGTGCCCGCCCGTGTCCTCATACTTCAGCAACAGAGTGAACTATGTACACTTTAATGGTTTCAAATCTAACATGTTTATTAGCACGTCAGGGGTCCCTCATGGATCGAATTTGGGTCCACTCCTATTTATTGTTTACATCAATGATCTGGTAGATGTATCTTATGTTCAGTATTAGCATACGCAGAAAATATATTGTACAATTAAATGCGTTGATGATGCTCTACTACTTCAGAATAACCTTGATCATATTACACATTGGTGTTCAGTAAATAAAATTGTACTGAACATTAATAAGTGTCTTGCAGTGTCTCACCACCGTAAGAATACGCTTATATTATTTAAACTATCGTACTCAAGATAATGTGGGTGAACGTAGCACTCAATGTAAAGATTTAGGGGTTTTATATATATATAAACATCTTTATTGGCAGATTGTAAAAGAGAAATATAAAAACAGATTGTATACAAGTATATATAAATTATTTAAAAAATATATCTGCCAATTGGCTATCGACCAATGGTCTTTCCGCCTGAATTTGTTATGATCTGTCATTGTCATTTTTGGTGTAAACAAGGGTCATGATTGTTATTGTCGTCTGTAGTGTTAATGTGGAGCTGTTATTCAATCGTCATGATCGATAATGTCATGATGTGATGAGATGAAATCATAGATGGTGGAGGAGGGATGTTTGCGTTTGGGAATTATATTTTCATTTCGGTGGATACATAGGGGGTCTAGTAGATTGTGGTGAGTAGGATTTGTGGCAAATTTTTCTGCACGATGGGAGAGGCGAGTTTGTATGGGAACGACTTCGGTTAATTCATACAGTAGTGTATTTGAGGGATTGTGGAGTGGATTTTGGGGGTGTCAGATTTTAGTAAGCACTCTCAGGGCTGATCTTTCTGCTACTTGTATATTTTTGAGGGTGACTGGGTGGAGGTTATAGGAAAGGATGGCAGCATAATCAAGTAAGGGGCGGCAAATCATTTTATATATGTGTACAGCTGTTTTTATACTTATACCTTGTTGTTTGTAGGTAAGACTTCTGAAGTGTGCCGCCCGATTCTTGACTTTTGCTTTTAGGATTATGGAGTGGTTCTTGAATGTGAATTTTGGATCGAAATGGATACCTAGGTATTTACATGTGGCTGAGGGATATATAATGTGATTGTTTATGGAAATTGATAAAGGGGAGTTGTTTAAACGGTGAAAAGGAATCAAGAGCTGGGATTTATTAGGGTTTATTGATATTCGCCATTTCGCGAACCCCGTTTGTATTGTGTCGATTAAGCCCTGTAGAGTGCTAAGGGCTTTGGGGAGTGTAGAGGCATGTGTGATTAATGCAGTGTCATCGGCATAGAGAAGAGGATAATCAGATTTATTTATAAAGTTAGGATTGGGATTATAGATGTCGTGAACAAGAAGATTATATAGGAGTGGTGATAAGGGAGAACCTTGAGGCAAGAATTGTTCGGGTGTAAAGGAGCTGGAAATAGAGTGACGGATTTTTACTTGGAGTGATCTACTGTTAAGGAAGCTATCTAGAACAGTGATGGGGAAACTACGGCCCGCGGGCCAAGTCCGGCCCGCGGAAAGGTTTAATCCGGCCCGTTTAAGAGTGCCGTCGTGAGAATGTTTGAACGCGTTCTTACTTCGTAATGTGACGACCTGCATAAAAACTACCTACCTACGATTAAGCATTATTCTTTGGCCCGCTACGATTGTCTGGTTATTACAAATGGCCCGTCTTAAAAAAAGTTTCCCCACCACTGATCTAGGAGGTGAATTATATGTGGGGGTAAGTTAAGAGAGTTGCACTTGTACAGCAGGCCTCGATGCCAGACAGAGTCAAAGGCTTTTTTGATGTCTAAAAATAATATTGCGGATTAGGGGTTTTATTTGACTGCAGATTATCCTTTTCTGAAAACATAAAACGCACATTAACCTCTGCATGAAAATTGCTGGGTTTCCTAATGCGTACATCCCGTTATTTTAAGGACCTTGCGTTATTAAAAACTTTGTATTATGCTTTTGTTAGGAGTAAGCTTGAATACGCTTCGATTGTGTATCCTTATTTATAGCAACGCATCTTTCTCAATTAAATGTGTTCAGAGAAGGTTTCTGAAATCTTGTCATTTAAAACTTACGGCGCGTATCCGGATATATCTTGTGGTTATATGAGTATATTAAGTGAATTTCAGTTCGTCTCTTTGTCATCACTGAGGTATGGAATACAGTGCGACGTTTTTGCGTAAATTAATTGAGAACAAAGTTGACTGTCCGCAATTACTGTCTAAGATCAATTTTCATCTTCTATGCATATTGTCAAGATAGCAGCACATTTTATATTCCACACTCAAAAAGAAATATTTTACGTAAGTCACCCATCATTCACATGCCTGTCAGTGCAAATAATTTATTCAATGATTTTTTTTTTTGGTGACCATGTATAACAGTTTATGTATCTCTTGTTACGCTAAACTCATAAATTTATAAATTATCTTGTATATATATTATATATTTAAGTTATATCTAATTATATTTTCAACTTGTTTCTCATTGATAACTTGATGAAACATGATTAAATATTTAAAAAAAAATAAATTAAAATAACTTGGTATGTTTCACTAATTTAAAATTAGTGAAACATACGAAGTGATTTTATTTTAAATTTTTCTTTTAAATATCTAATTATGCTATTTTTGTATTATTGTGTAGTTTTTATTTATATTTTTGTCCCTGTATTGGTCTTCCGTTGGGCAAATAAATATATATGTATACATATATATATATATATATATATATATATATATATATATATATATATATATATATATATATATATATATATATATATATATATATATATATAAATATATATATATATATAAATAATCTATTGCCTTGTCTACCCTTAGGTGTAAGGCTTCTATTTTAATAGTCTCTCTTCTATTTATCTCCTTCGTACACAAATTTGGACCACCCTCCTTTATTTCTTGCCGTCTTCTCCGCTTCATTCCATTTTACATTTCTTTTCTTCAGGATTGCTGTCGTTTGGTCGTTCCAGGTTTTTATTGATCTTCCTCTCTTTTTCTTTATTTCTGCCTTCGCCTGCCAGATGTTTTTCACCTGTCTTCCATCACTCATCCTGCATAAATGTCCAAACCATTTGAGTTGGTTCAATTCTATGTTATCTGCTATAGATGGTACTCCTAATTCTTCTCGGACTGCCTCATTTCTAATTCTGTCTCTCCTGGTTATACCTTTCACTCTTCTCAGGAAATTCATATCAACGGCCTGTATCTTACTCTTCTGTCTGATTGTGAGAACCCATGATTCGCTCCCATAGGTTAGTATTGGCAAATAAATATTATTATTATAATTGGGCTATTTACGCACTAATTGTTTGATTTGAGTTATGTGGAGTATTTAATCACAATGAAAAAACTGTTTTTATTCCTTACTTCACTTTTATTTTTATGTGTTAGATGTACATTTCGAGTGCTAAGCACTCATTATCAATAACTAACGTATTGATAATGAGTGCTTAGCACTCGAAATGTACATCTAACACATAAAAATAAAAGTGAAGTAAGGAAAAAAAACAGTTTTTTCATTGGGGCTATTTACGATTTATAATTTTTAAGCTGTGACATATTTTAAAGGGAAAATTGGTTGTTTCATGGAAATAACGTAAAGCTTATCCGTGTGACCGCAGACAAACTCAAGCCTCTCGACTTGGCCGCACGCGACGTCCCGACGAAAACCAGAACCGGCGTCGACAATCTGGAAAAGCCGGCGTCGCGATAAGAATGACGAATTTGTTGCCCTTGCCGGACGGACCGCCGTCGACGTCGGCGTCGCTTGCGTCGCGTGACCCATCCGCGCGAAAGAGGAACGATAGGGAAAAAAAAGTTGGAATAAAAATAGGAAACTCACCCGCACAAACTCAACACTAACACAGAGAAAGAGGGAGAGGAGGGTGGTTCCAGGGCGCGCACAACGCACCCCCATGAATAATTCATGGCTCAGTCTGAGTGCCGATATCCGTAACAACCCTTAACGAGGGCGAAGCTGCCCATGCGAGCGAACGGGCCTGGAAACGGGACGATAAGGGCCTCCTCAAGGATGCGTCCCGACGAGCCTTGCAACCCCTCTCGCCTCGGCTTGTTTGTACACAACCGCACAATCATATTTATGGGGTGACATACTATCTATTCAATTCTACACGGTAACTTTGTATCGACATAAGGGCTCAATAAAATACACAAAATATACCACACCACTCAAAATTATTCAAAAATAACATTTTATATAAAAAATATATGACTTATATCTCATGAAAATACATTTCTTAATACGACTATTATTTTTTTATTATAATTCTCATTAATCTACTATTATAATAATAATTTAAATAGAATTGAAGGATAAATTAAAAACACTTGGTTTGTTTCACTATTTGTTTCTATTTACTCGACTAGTTTCGCTTTTTACGGCACTATCAAGAGTGCTACTCTTGATAATGCCGTAAAAAGCGAAACTAGTCGAGTAAATAGAAACAAATAGTGAAATAAACCAAGTGTTTTTAATTTATCCTTTAATATTATTTAAAAATGTTTCACCAAGTGGTAATTTTTTTTTTATTATTTGCAAAACACTTAGTTGTATTTTACTATAATTACAATCTGATTACAAATGGATCAATGAGTAATATTTAGCTAACTTAACCAAGTGATAAATGAGAAAGTTATTCAAGAAATATTTAAATAGTAGTCCTAGAATTAGAAAATTCTATAGGTACTAACACTAGTTATCAGTAATCAAGATACTATAATAACAGAGCTGAGGCGAATCCTCGTAAAAAGGATTCGAATCACAAATCCGAATCACCTAATATGATTCGAATCACGAATACTCGAACACAGGATTCGTAAGAGATAATTATGATTCGAATCAAAGATTCAAATCCGGTTTCTTCGAAACACGAATACAAATCCTTTGAGAATAAATTTGATTATTTTTTTGCAACAATCAATATATAAATATTTTTACTAGTTGTTTTAACAAAAATATTCAAAACCTAATTATTTATTATAAACACTGAACATCGTTGATAACAGACTAAATATCTGAGTCCCTGTTACTCTGATTTAAGATGTATTTGTGTGTTTTTAAACTTCATTTCAAATCAGTGGTTTGTACGCGTGGCGCATGAAGTAAAATTTCGAGTTTAGAAAAGCCCGAAAATTTGTCTCGGGTCGCTGCGCGACCCTCGACAAATTTTCACGGGGCTTTTCTAAACTCGAAATTTTACTTCATGCTTAGCCTGGGAGTGGAAACACTCGTTCAAAACTTCAAATTGAACTCTATTATAAAATCGACGAATGCCTGAAAATTACGTAAATCAAAAATTCACTGAAAATCATTAAAACCGGGAAAGACAGAGAAAAGTCATGGAATTATTTTTGAATTGACCAAAACATTATCAAAAAAGCCATATGATTTTGTTAAATTTATAAAATTAACTTAAATATTAACAAAAACAATAAAAACAATTTAAAAAAATGGTCGTTTCTCACAGAAGAAAGTTATATTAAAATACCAGGCAAAAAAATCTTGAATAAGGGAAATGTCGGAGAAAATGAACATTTCAGATTGTGGCTGCCATGTCAGTTTTACTTTAAATAATATTAAACAAATTTTGAAAACTAGATTATTATCTTTAAAAACATTTTCAGTCATTTAATAATAATAATAATAATAATAATAAATTTCTGCATTAGCCAAATAGTAAAAACATAACCTACATGGTTGATATGAGTGACCAAAATAACAAAAATGATTACTACTAGCTAATCTTGAGGCGGGATTCGGTTTTGAAGTATACCCCAAACCGTTCTGCCATCCAAACCTTAGAACTAATAAGATTTACAATATGAAAAGAAGTAAATCATAATGTGATATCTATATAAAATTTAGTGATAGAATATATAGTATAAATGTATTATTTATAATACATTTCTAATACATTTATACTTAAGAGAAAAGTAACAAAAAGAAAAATGAAAAATACTATCATCATTAAATTTATTGCTGTAATAATTGGTTTTTAACTGCGACCTTAAACTTATTTAAGCTACACATTTTTAATTCAGGTGGTATCGAGTTGTACATTTTGTAAATTTGAAATGAGAATGACCGTTCGTATAAAGAGGTGCGATGTTTCGAAAGGATAAGCGTCCTTTAGATCGAGTATTAAGGTTATGCACGTCATTCCGAATTGTAATTTTATTATACAGGTATGGTGATTATTTGGTAATTATTAGTTTATGAAATAAACTCAAAGTCTGGTATTCTCTCCTATTAGACATGTTAAGCCATCCCGTATCCACCAATTTACGAGAAATTCTGTCAATTTTCCGAATGCCATAGATAATGCGATTTGACGTAACTTTGTCAATTGCTGCATTATATAATGATGCACTGTAGGTAAAGTGTGACAAGACAAATGCGTTACAGAGAGCAACCTTCATATTCTCAGATAAGCATGCCCGATGAGGATACAATTTCTTCAAATTAATATAAGCAGCGCGAATAAATCTGTCTAGATTTAGCAATCTTCATATTCTCAGATAAGCATGCCTGATGAGGATACAATTTCTTCAAATTAATATAAGCAGCGCGAATAAATCTGTTTAGATTTAGCAATCTTCATATTCTCAGATAAGCATGCCCGATGAGGATACAATTTCTTCAAATTTATATAAGCAGCGCGAATAAATCTGTTTAGATTTAGCAATCTTCATATTCTCAGATAAGTATGCCCGATGAGGATACAATTTCTTCAAATTATATAAGCAGCGCGAATAAATCTGTTTATATGAGTTTTATATCGGAATGTATTATCGATAGTTACGTCTAAGTTCTTTGCATCCTTCACATACAGTATCACTGGTCCATTTATTGAAAGTCTAAGTTCATTTGAATGTTGATTACATGATTGTTTTTTCCAAAAATGAGATAAGATGATTTGACTGGGTTTAGGGTTAAATCTAGCATACCTGAATATTCATAAATCAGTTTTAAGTTGGAGTTAATATTTATTTCAGCCTCACGATACGATTCTGGATAAAAAGAATAGTAGAAAGAACTCATACAACTACATTAATTAAACCTGTTCCTAAAACAAATAATCCATGTGAGCTTAAGGATTTAAGACCGATAAGCATACTGCCTACACTGTCTAAACTATTTGAGAAAATAATTAATTAATAAAAATTAAATTTTACCCGACTTACAATCTGGATTTAGACCTGGTTACAGTTGTGAAACCACACTGTTAAAAATTACTAATGCTATTTTGTCATCTACAGATAAAGGGCTTGTGACAATATTGGTGCTGTTAGATTTTAGTAAGGCCTTCGATAAAGTCAGGAATGATACTCTTAAATTCATCCTGCGCCTTATAGGGCTTGAGGAATCTGCTGTACTATTATTGTCAAATTATATTAGCGACCGAAAACAGTGTGTACAACTCGATAATTCTAAGTCAAACTTTATTGATATAAGACAAAGTGTACCGCAGGGTTCTGTGTTGGGCCCTTTATTGTTTTCTATCTACACATCAAATATTCTTTCCCAATTGCAGTTTTTTTGTGGGCACATGTATGCAGCTATCATCTGCTCATTAGCTATCGATAATGGGTACTTAGTACCCGAAATTTACATCTAGCACAAAAGAAAAATAAAAGTGAAGAAAGGAATATAACTGTGTTTAATTAAGTAAATAGGTTTAATTATTGTATATTTCCAGCAATCAGTAAATACACTATCTAATATACACGAATTTACAATATGGGTCAGATAAGACACAATATATGGACAACATAGGAGTAACATGACAATATTAATATTATCGTATCCAGTGGCCGAAGAATTTATTTGAAATAAAAATTGGGCTACGATGTGTTCATCTACTAATTTGAAATTGAAAGAAGCACCAGATCGATGATACCTATTTCTGAAATGGCTATTAGCATTTGCTGTATTTCTATTACTCGTTAAACTCTTGCAAAAATAATTATTAATCAGTAATCAGTAATAGATAAGGATTTGGAAATGCTAATCTGTTTTTTTAAAAGGCCTAAAGACTCGATGTGTTTTCACATAAAATGTGTACCGCGATTATTGCAAATGTATGTAAAGTATGCTTTCTTTTCATTTTATACAGCAGTATTAGTGAAATTTCTCAAACTTTTATAGTAGTTCCAATGTCCGTCACATTGGGACTACCAGATTTCCTGTAACGCGATTTTGCCTTGTCTCGTAACTTAAACAATAATTTCAGATTATCCGTCAACCATGGACTAGATCTTTTTCGCTTAATGTTCTTATCAAAACATTCAGTTTGAACACAATAAAACACTTTTAACTTTGTTTGTATAACACAATTTATTTTTATGTGACTGCAGTTTCGGCAAATTCAGCTTGCCATTATCAAACATGAATTTGTGTGTTTGATAATGGCAAGCTGAATTTGCCGAAACTGCAGTCACATAAAAATAAATTGTGTTATACAAACAAAGTTAAAAGTGTTTGCTAATGGCAAGCTGAATTTGCCGAAACTGCAGAAACATAAAAATAAATTGTGTTATACAAACAAAGTTAAAAGTGTTTTATTGTGTTAAATTAACATGTATAACGAAGTAGAAGCCTCCACAATTCAAAATATATTCAGTTTGAAGTTTCGAACGAGTGTTTCCACTCCCAGACTAAGCATGAAGTAAAATTTCGAGTTTAGAAAAGCCCCGTGAAAATTTGTCGAGGGTCGCGCAGCGACCCGAGACAAATTTTCTGGGCTTTTCTAAACTCGAAATTTTACTTCATGCGCCACGCGTATTAAACAGTGATTTAACGAGAAATTTAAAAACACACAAAATACATTTTTCATGTTAATCCTCACAAATAATTCGAATTGTTTTTTACGATTAAAATCCTTTTGTAAGTATTTGAATCATTTTATAAATATTCGAATCATTTTATAAATATTCGAATCCTCTTATAAATATTCGAATCCTTCTATAAGTATTCGAATCCTTTTATAAGGATTCGAATCACCCACACTTGGATACGAATACGAATCCTCTTAAAATAATGTAACGAATCCGGATTACGAATCCAGTTGAACTAAAGTATTCGAATGCCTCTTTTGAATCCTCTAAAACGATTCGAATCCAGGATTCGAATCGTGAATGATTCGAATCCTGCTTAGCTTTGTATAATAATCTATTTAATCGACTATATTAATCATTAAAATATCTTGATATAATCGATTATAATTTCGGGTATTACAGTGATTATTACATTAACTGTTATTGATTGTGAGTTACATGAAGACCAAATTAATTTGACGAATAAAGCACTAATAACCCTTCTTCACACTTTTTTTAAAAGTGTGAAGAAATGTTATTAGTGCTTTATTCGTCAAATTATATCCAAAATTTACATCAGCGTTTCCCAAACATGTTTTAGATTATCAAAAAATACAATTCTGCCTAAATTGACAAATAAATAGAACAGTAATGTTTTCATTTTTCGCGTTTAATTAAATTTATGCGGTTTTATGCTAATATTCCCCTCGCCTCGTGCAGTTTTCGGCTATTAAATACTTCCGCGCCCCTCGCCGAATTTTTGCTCGTCGCCAACGACCATTTATCAAGCGGGAACACATTAATAATTTTACGCCGCATTGACAACAACATGATAGATAATTTATTAAGCGTCGCGACGCCAATCAATTATTATATCAACAAGTACGCCCGTCGGTGTGTTTGTGTTCGGGGTTGATTTTTTAATTCCAATTTATTTTCATCAACGGCTAAACTACCCGAACACAATTAGCAAATAGATTTGCAAACAAACTCGTTTTGTTATTTTAACTGAATCAACGAACGTTCTAGGTTATTTTATGCGGTTGATGAAAAAATTGGATAATTTGTCAATTACATTTTTATACAATAAATGCCTAATTTTTAAATTGTTGAGGCTGATATGTTAGACAAGACTAAACATTTGGTTTGCGCCAGGCCTATGATACCATTGACTTATTTTGATGTTTGATGTGTTCATTTAAAATCCTGATCGAGAAATAGTGAAGTAGCAGCTTAATTTACGTTTTGTCATACCTGATATAAATGTTAGATTGTGTTAATCAGTAGCTCATTTATCTGCCTTGTTCTTATAGTTGTTGTGTTGTTTCTTCTTTCGATAATAAACCGATAAAATATTAAACTTTTATTAAATTGGTTTAGATTAACATTGACAAATTCAAGCACGACCTACTTTACAATGTTTTTAAATTCCATAGCCAACTCGATCCGGTTTTTAACCTGATATAATTAATGTCAATACAGATTAATTAGGTATGAAACGGTTCAATATAAATTAACACATAGAGGAACGAATAAATTGTGATTAAGAGCGGAAGTCCGCAATTAACCGCACTGTGATTTTGTATTAATTGCCACCGGCTCGCCATTATCTGTTTAATTCCGGGGCGCTAATAGTTTTGTCCTGCTTGCGGTCGCGCAACCCTTTCCGCACCCCCTCACCCCCCTTTTAAAAGATCCACCTTTTTATACACAACATCAACAAAATCCCGCGCGAGCGCAAAAACCGAGATTAATTGCACGGTTATTAATTACCCTTCGTAAACACCCTCCCGAACCCCGCGTCAATTTTTTCCCACCCCTAAAAGCGCACAAAGAGTTTGAGAATCAATTAGCGCGACAAATTGCCCCGTCCCCCAGTGTTGAAATAACATTGCGAAATATTTATCCTCGCGCTTTTACAGCCCTTCCGGGTGTATTTTCATTGGCGACTTAAATGTTACTTCCTTGCAATAACGAGCGCTGCTCTTTTTTTTTATTGCTCCCTTCCTTTCGCTCGATCCGCTCAAATCTGTGAATGTGCGCCTTTTTTCCGCGCTCTAATTCTAATTAATTCGACGAAGTTTGCGAACACAAGTTTTAATTAATTGCGAGCGCGCGCTAGCCACTTAACATACATCCTTTTTATATAATGCTTATGGTCCGGTAAATACGATGTTTTTTTGTTGCTGCCGATTCTAACTTACTTGAATTTCAGAGCCTCCCGGGCTTATTAAAAATTGTTTTTCTTTGCAGTTTTCCCCCACAGTGCTCGTAAATAATTGTGTTAGTTTCTGCTTGCATTCTAGGGGATGAATTCATATACGAGAATTATTAAGTTTATATTTTATTTTTATTGAGTAGCATGGGCGCTCGTAGAATCTGTTTCGAGGGGGCAAAATATAATAACAATTAGGGGGCAAAATATAATAATAATAATGGGCGCAGCCAACCCAGCAAATCAAATCATATAATATATACATAATATTTATCTAATACATACAAGATATATACAGGGTGGAAACCTTAACTGGAATAAATTCGGTATTTATGAAATGAGAAGTTCCAGAAAAAAATCCTCGGACAGGTCGATTTTTGTTCTTTATTGCGCACTTTTTAACGTCTTCAAAACAAGTATGACGTCATTAGCTTTTCACGTATGACGTCATAGGCATTTTTTTTAAATGAAAACATTTTTTTTTATTCTACCAAATTTGTAGCCCTTTTAATTCTCTTTACGATCATGTAAAAATATATTTTTTTTATTTTTTTTATTTCAAAAATTAAACAAAAATGGAGGATCTGAAGGAACGTATCAGGCATGAAATGAGAAATGTTTCAAAATGTAAGGGATGGGTTTTATAACCGATTGGATATTTGCCAAAAGAAAAACATTTTGAACATTTGTTACATTAAATTAATTTATTAAAAAATAATAATTTAATTTTTAAAATGAAAAAATAAAAAAAACAAAATATTTTTAGATAGTTGTAAAGAGAATGAAAAGGGCTACAAATTTAGTGAAATAAGAAAAAATTGTTTACGTTTAAAAAAATTGCCTATGACGTCATACCTAAAAGGCTAGTGACGGCATACTTGATTTGAACACGCTAAAAAGTGCGCAATTAAGAACAAAAATCGACCTGTCCGAGATTTTTTTACTGGAACTTCTCGTTTCATAAATACCGAATTTATTCCAGTTAAGGTTTCCACCTTGTATATCTTACATATATAATATATGTGTGTTTGCTGGGAAATAAGGGGGGGTGGGGCGAATAACGAAACAAATAGAAAAAAATTATTTATTCAATGATGGCAATTCTTAAAGTTATAAAAATTAAATGGAATTTTTAAAAATTAATAAAACTGATGCATGAGTCGATAAATGTAGTCAGGTTTAAAGATTTTAGTAAACTAGTTTGCCTGATACATCAAAAGTGTTAATAATTAACCACTGTATTTAAGATGTACCACAAAGAGAACGCCTACAACACAAAACTGTTAATAATTAAGATGATCGAAAACATTGACAAAATTAATTAATATTGCAAAGTGATGAATTCCGTCAACATTTACGAAATAATCAAATATTTATTTGTTGTTTTTTTTTTTGTTTGGCATAGGATTTTACCATTCAGCCACAAATTATATATTTATATTTATATTAACATATATTTCGACTAATTTGGACGTCACAACACATTCACACACATCCATGGAACCGGAGACGAGTATTTTTCGTTGGAAAAATTACTCGCCTCCGCTGGGAATCGAACCCAGATCACCTCCGTGTCCGATTGGCGAAACCGGCGGCTCAACCGCTCGGCCACGGCGGGCCCTTTGTTGTTTTTTAAAAGAGTTTAAATTAAAGCTTAAAACAAGTGTTTTCTATTTAAAATAATGTACATTTTTAGGGTTTTTTAAACTCGAAATTTTACATCATGCTTAACCTGGGAGTGGAAAACATTCGTTTAAAGCTTCAATTTGAACTCTCTATAAACATATCTGAAGATTTACGTTTGTTAAGATATGTATACTAAAAAGATAGGTATAACTATATTAGAAATATATGAAATTAAAATACAGCCTGCAATCGATTAGACGTGAAAATACAATTCTAAAAAATCAATCACGGTTGCGCTGTAAATATTCGAATGATTAAATTTAAACAGTGGTAATAATGAGGGGTGGTTTTCGTTTGCTTAACATTTTTAATTTATTATAGCGTTCATAAACTGCGCGGCCTAATCAAGCGCCCGCCGACAATTTAATTATCGAGCTGACAATAAGCGACAACTCCATAAAGGATTGTATACAAAACTGGGCTCCAATTAAATTGGTCATTTAATTGGTTCGCTGTGGACAAGCTTAGCGTTAATGGAGAATACATTGTGTCGTATTCCGTATAATAAATGTATTGTTTTATAACTATAATAGCTAGGCATATGTGTATTATCAAAACAATTATACAAGGGTTTCATGAGAGAAGTTTCAAAGTAAATAATAATAATAGTCTTAATAATTGAGGCGTTGATTTCATAATCAGCATTTGTCCAAAAATTAAATTTTGAGAAAAATCAAAGAAACCTGTTTACCTTTGATTTGACACTTGGTTACATTTCACTAATGTTTACCTTTGTAACCGTTACAACTTCTATTTTTACAATTACTTTTATTACTTATCATAGATAACTGATGGTATTAAGTGACTATTAATTTAGTCAGTTTACTTGTTTTGAGAAAAAATAAGGAAAAACAGTTGAATACATGTTGTTTTTAACAGAAACAGGCACAATGTTGCAATCAACTCAATAATTTTATGAAATACACTAACATAAAATAATTATTAGTAACTAATAATAAAATTCCTGGAAATAAACTATTTTCAACACTGAAAAAAACTAAAATTACACCTATCCCGCACATCCACTGCTGTTATCTTCGTTCTCTACTTCTGGTTGTCCATATCCACTGCTGCTACTAGTCTTCAATTTTTTTTGGGTTTTCAAGGAATCTAATTAGGTTTTGGATTTTTACTCTAGCTATGTCTAGGACAAGTGCTATTTTTAACAGAAACGACCACATCGTTTATAATAATAATAACAATATTTATTGTCCAACGGGTAACAATCCTAATTACAAGACAATATATTTACAAAAAATAGGTATAAAGAATGTAAATACACAGTAACATGATAGAACATACAGATAATAAATATAAATAAATTAATAGAGTTTAATGAGAGACGATAATGTGTCAACAAAAATATCACAGGTTGATGGTAATTGATTAAAAATATCACGGATTATGCTGAACGGTGACTTAGAGCCATAAATTGTGCGATTAGATGCAACATTAAATGTGCTTTTATTCCTACTATTAAAAGTTGGAACACGTAGACTGATAGAATTAAGAATGCCGGCACAATAAATTCTATTATGAAGAATTTTATATAAGAATGATATTCCCACTATATGTCTACGCTTTTGAAGTGCGTCAAGATTGAATTTATCCAGTAGTACTTCTTGACTGGAACCTCTTAATGGGTAGACGCCCTCCACTTTAAAATATAAAAACTTCAAAAATTTGCGCTGGACGCTTTTAATAAAATTAATCTGATTTTGAGTTTGAGGGTACCAAATCAAAGATGCGTATTCTAACTTTAATCGCACAAAGGCATTAAAAAGTGATTTCAAAGCTATGAAATTCTGAAGATCCAAGGAGTTTCAGTGGATGAGACCTAAAGCCTTAAATGAGCTACGAACAGTTTCTTGTATATGCATATTAAAGGTAAATGAATCATCAAACCATACACCCAGATCCATGAACACCTTAGCCTTTTCCAGCTGATTATTTCAAATATTATAATCTAACTTGACAATGTTAATCTTTCTAGAAAATCTTATAAACTTGCACTTGCTATCATTCAGCAATAAATTGTTTGAAGTACACCAGTTTGAAACTATTTTTAGTTGATGTTGTAACTGCTCACAGTCAGTTAATGATGACACAGATGTATATAGCTTCAAATCATCGGCATAAAAGATGTTTACACTCAAATGCAGCCGAGAGATCATTAATAAATAAATGAAATAGTAGCGGGCCCAAAAATGGATCCCTGAGGAATACCTGAGCTTGGAAAGTACGATTTTGATTTAATATTATTAACAGAGACATAAGTTTCACGGTTATTCAGATAAGATCCCAAAAGCAATAGTGGACCAGTGGTGAATCCAAAACAGTCCAACTTATTCAACAGCAATTTGGGGTAGACTCTATCGGATGCCTTAGACATATACCACATCAATAGACCCTATGAATCCAGAACTCTAGATATATCATGTGTAATAACAGATAAATTTGTAGCAGTAGAACGCCCAGGAATTAACCCAGGTTGCTGCATAGATAAATGTGGTGCAACATGCAGGTGAATTTGATCATGAATCACTTTTTCAAAGATTTTTCCAATATGTAAAAGAATCGCTAAAGGACAGTAGTTAGCAATATTTCGGGTATTCACCGAGGTTTAAGATATGGTACAAATTAAAGATATCATTAATTTATCAGGAAATGTAGAAGATGAAAGTAATGAAATAAAAATAATTAAAAGAAGATTGCAGAAAATAAGAGCACAATTCTTCAAAAGAAAGGCAGGTAATTTGCCTGCCTTTCTTTTGAAGGATTGTGCTCTTATTGTCTGCTCGTCGCCTGAAAGGAACTTAATGGGAAGTGTCCTTAGATATTTCAGGATACAATCAGAAGAAATATGGGAAAAAGAAAATGAATGCAAATTAGAAAATGTATCAAGGCAAGGTTTATTTGAATTCGTGATAAAAAACAGATTCAAAGTGCTTACGAAATCCAACAACAATGTCATCGGGCGTTCTATAGGTCACACCATCAATAACTTATGCTTTTTTTGCTCAATCAACTAGAATTTAAAGCGTTGTAACTTCATACACGTGTGGTTTTTAAAGAGTTACTTAAAACATCGGATTGATTGCAAAATACTCTACTAGATGCCGCTCAAATGTCGATTTATACAATTTTGGATATATGCTGTTTATGAAATCAACTCCTCAATTGTCAAATATTCACAAATTATAGGATAGGATAATGTAATTTAATATAATAAAAAGAAAAATTCTCTGTATTACAGGTAATAATGTAATTGATAATAATATATTTTTATGAATTAATTTCTCATCTGGCACTTGGTAAAACATATTACAACATGTACAGTTATTTTAATTAAAAAAAATTGGTATTGTTTCACAAATTAATACTTTATTCCGACTAGTTTCGATTTGTTAAACCATTTTTAAAAGAATTCCTTTGAAAATTGTCTAACAAACCGAAACTAGTTGAAATAAAGATTTAGTTTGTGAAACAATACCAAGTGTTTTTAATTACAATAACTGTACATGTTGTAATATGTTTTACCAAGTGGCAGATGAGAAATTAATTCATAAAAATATATTATATTAAATTACATTATTACCTGTAATACAGAGAATTTTTCTTTTTAGTATACATATTCGGTAATTTTTAACAGTTTAATTCGAAGCTTTTAACCACTGTTTTCCACTCCCAGACTAAGCATGAAGTAAAATTTCGAGTTTAGAAAAGCCCCGTGAAAATTTGGCGAGGGTCGCGCAGCGACCCGAGACAAATTTTCTGGGCTTTTCTAAACTCGAAATTTTACTTCATGCGCCACGCGCATAAAACGCCGATTTCAAGTGATGTTTAAAATATTCTTAGTACTTAACTTTCATTAACCACTTTTATTTAATCTTTTTAATGAATTGATAAAACAAAGTTAATTGTTTTATTATTAAGTTCAAAATATACTTCTAAATCAGAATTAAAAATTAACTGCTACAGCAGGATTATAAGTATACTGCTAAACAATAATATTTTGAAATCTTTATATGAAAATAAAGATGAACCACAAAGTGAATGCTAACCAAATCAAAGATTTTAAAATATTATTGTTTAGTAGTGTATTTATAATCCTGCTTTAGCAGTTTATTTTTAATTCTTATTTAGAAGTATATTTTGAACATCACTAGCAAACAATGTTTCATTCGCGTGGCGCATGAAGTAAAATTTCGAGTTTAGAAAAGCCCAGAAAATTTGTCTCGGGTCGCTGCGCGACCCTCGCCAAATTTTCACGGGGCTTTTCTAAACTCGAAATTTTACTTCATGCTTAGTCTGGGAGTGGCAAATAATCTTTTAAAGCTTCAAATTGAATTTAAAAGAAGCGTATGCTTACTTCATGTTTAACCTGGGTGTAGAAAACACTCGTTTAAATCTTCACATTGATCTCTTTAAAAATAGAAATAGAATAGAAGATTTACAGCATATAATTCCCACTGAGCCAAAAACAAACGAATAACGTTATAATAATAATAGTTTATTGATGCCAGAACTAATACAGTTTACATAAGTCAATAGATGTATACATATATAAAAGATAGAACAAAAGTGATACACATAAATACAAATAAGAATATAATACAATATATGAGCATTGTAACAACATTAAACTTTGTATTAATGTTAATGAAACATTACTTCAATGTTTTTGCTCAGTGGGTTGCACTTGAAACATACGTTAAAAAAACTAAAGCTAATTACAATATTTAAAGATCAGGCGTAAGTATCACACCAACAAACAGTTTCTGGATATACGAAACAGTTAGATATACCAAACCAAATTTTCAGGCTTTTCTAAACCCAAAACTTTACTTTATGCTTAATCAATTAGTTGAAACACTCTAAGAGGCTTCAAATTGACAACTTTTATAAAAATAACGAATGCCTGAATATTCACATAGTCTGAAATCATGTATACTCAAAAGGAAAACTCCCTGGGCAATATTAAAACAAATTTTAATCCAAGATTGAAATCATATCTTCCTTTAAAAGCAAAAAAACATCTTTATAGAGTGTACCCGTGCAATATTCAGAATCCCTTTGGCTTGTGTTGTGGTAGAGGGGTGGTAGGAAAAGATGATAAAAGACCCTTGTCAGGTGCACGCAAACTGATATAAATGTATGTGGGGATTTTTATTAGATAAAAAAAGAAACCGAAGTGTGCGATTTCCCTTTTGGTTTATTTATCGTCGTGGGTTAGCCGAATAAACACGCGTCCCCTCTTATCCCCCTAGGGGGGCGGCGAGCGCTCGCTCCACCTTTAAAATCTCAATGGGTCTTATTGAATTGTTCACGTTGAAATGGGGAGCCTATGGTCCGATACACTGGCACGTATAAAGGCAGGAAACGATGCCACTTTTTAGCAGATCAGAACCGGAAATGGATCGGATGTGTTATTGAGAGATGTTGAATGTCAAGTGAGTTTTGTGTAGAAAGGTTGCTTCAATATAACTTACAATGAATACGTTTTATAAATATAAGATATTCCCTGTTTGCTTAACGGAATATGTTTTAATAGATATAATAGATATACAGGGTGTCCCAGACCATCCGTATCAGCCTTTTTTGAGAAAACGGCTAGCGCTAGAGAGTTGGGACAAAAAAAATTATGACAAAAGGCGTATTAAAGAACCGAATGGTGATTTTTTTTTCGCAAAAAGGTTGTCATTCCAGAGAGTCTGTTTCAAAATGTCAATAACTCAAGATTTTTAAATGGCATGATAAGTCAAAAGTGGTATCATTGAAAAGGTCTTTAAAAAATAAGCAACTTTTGTAAGAAACATAATTTTGCTACTGGCATCGATTTGAGTAATATCTGATGGAAGTTATTAAATTTTAATTTTTCATGGCTAACTAATTTTATAAGATTAAGTTTCAAATGTCAGTTAGACCTCTTAGATACATTTTGACCAAGGCCGCCAAGTCGCTAAAGTAATATTCGACTCTAACTCCATCTCCGACTCCTCTATTTTTCGATAATCCTACGCCAACTCCGACTGCTGCTTCGAATCATGTAAACATTTTAAAACTTTACTTAATAATATAATTTTTTGCAATACAAATTGATGTTTAATGGTTACTACATCTGCATAATTGCAATTTAATAGTTTTTTTGAAAAAAAATAGAAATTTTGGTTTTCTCTCATATGCAAATGACATAAATTTCCATTGTAATTAAAAACTCTATATGCTAAACATGCTAAAATGTACTCAATGTTAATTTTCCTATGTTCGATGTGTACTGGGACGCATCAAAGCATTGAGTGCGATGTGATTGGCTAAAATTTCTAATTGTAATATAGTCAACCCAATTTACACTCTTCTGGGTGCGATTTTATTGGTTACGATTTTTAGTAGTTCTAATGTAAATTAGGACTAATGTAAATAGGTTACACGTAACGTAACGTCAAAATAAAATGATAAATCTTGTGCGTTTATGGTAAGTGCAGTGTGTGGGAACATGAAATATACTTTTTTGCCCAAAGCAAAACATCTTCATTTCAAACAATCAAGATTAATACTGTCGTGAAACATATCTTCAATTCATTGTAAGTTATGCAGTCAATAAAGTAATAAATACACCTACATTATCTTTATTGAGTATAATGTAAACAAATAAATAAAAATTGAAATGTTTGCCAAATGAAGCAGCACACCTAATACCCCAGTATTGTTGTGCTGCCAGCAGACTTAGGGGCGGTACTAGCAAATATTTTAACCTGAATCGCCACGCTCTTCAAATTTGGAATATTTATATTTGAATCTGCCGTAAGGCAGTTTAGTGACGGCATTTTTGCTAGTACACTCGAAGCAACGTACCTTGGGGTGGTCCTGATCAAATGGTTTATACAATACGCTGAATTTAAATTCTTAATAATCTCCAGTGAAATTGAAGCAATGTATGAACTTATCTTGAAATAATAGCAAACGGAAGTAACAGCAATCTGTGTTTCTATTATTTTTGTATTTAAGCTAAATCTGTTCTCCTCTTTCTCATTCTTCTTTCTGTTTAATATAACATTCGATTAGTGACGTAGGCGATTAATGAATGACATTTCATTTTGACGTTAAATGTAAGTTGCGTTAGAACTACTAAAATCGGAGCCAATGAAATCGCACTCAATGCTTTGATGCGTCCCAGAACACATCGAACATAGGATAATTTACATTGAGTACATTTTAGCATGTTCGGTGTTACATAAAACTCTCTGTATATATATATATATATATATATATTTAGCATATTTATATTTAAATATTTATATATTTAAATAGTCCATTGAGCAGAATGATGAGACATTATAATATAATTGATCGACTCAGAACCATCACTCTCTTTGAGACTTTATTTACAGCCTTCAAATCTCAATTAAGATCTATTGATTTTTCAATTCTTAGTTGAGATACAATTTATTTCTATATTATTCATTTGCTATAGTTCTACTATTGTTTATTTCTTTTATTTTTACTTTAATTAGTTACTTTAAACTTGTGTTTGATTTATATTATGTATATTCACACCCCACTTGTTATATTTTTGTGGAACATTATTGTTGCGTTAAAGTTCTATATATATGTATACACTATTGTAAAAGGTGAAACCGTTAAATAAATAAATAAATAAATATTGATAATCGGAGTCTGAATTATACAGAATTACCAACTTCACGGCTCCGATTTCCTCATGACAAAAATACTTAAATTCCGACCTCTCAGTTTTTTTCTTTATTTATTTATTCATACGGGTGGCCAATTACATAGAAAAAAAATAACATATATAATAAAAAATACAATAATACAACAATACAATAACGTTACTTAAGAGTTAGAATCTAAAACTACACGACACGTACGCTTAAAATACTTCAGACCAACTCCGAACATATCAATTAAATTAAAATATTTGTTAACGTCATGTATTAAGTAATTACGAGGGCTATTAAAACCAAATACAGATTTGTGAAATTCACTGATGCCGCGTTGCATGTCTGGGGATAAAAAATGATATAGATGACAATACATCTGAGCAATCGATTAGATTGTTAAATAAGCGATAAGCAAAGCAAAGCGAAGAATACATCCTTCGTTTATATAGTGGAAGGATGTCAAGATATTTGAGCATCATATCAAAATTGTCATAATATAAATGACAACGAGAACAAATAAGACTAACCATTTTCTTTTGGACGTGCTAAATGCTATTGATATGACATTTGTAATTAGGGGACCATACGATGGAGCAATAATCAAGGATAGGTCTAACGAATGATTTGTATAATGTTATAAATGTTCCGATGGATGTGAAGTGTATTGACAGTCGTTTTATAAAGCCAATTAATTGCAATGCTTTTGCCAAAATTACATGTATATGACTTGTGAATTAGAGCTTACTGTCAAAAAATACACCTAAGTCTCTGATTATATCAACTCTTTCTAAGATATGACTGTTCAGAGAGTAATCAAAACGCCACAGTATACTTCTTTTTTTGAGAAACGCATAAGTTTACACTAATTTATATTTAAGTTAAGATCATTGTCATCACACCATCGCATGATCCTATTTAAATCAGTTTGGATTATGTTGCAGTCTTCCAAACTTAAATATTTTCATGTCGTCATGTAACAGGAGGGGCAGAGCATCTAATAACTTTGAGTGCCAATTGTAACAGGCGGTCACTCACGCTTGACAAAAAAATATAATAATTCTTGACAAAAGATGCTGCGGTGCTCTCCGTTAACCTCCGGCTTTGCTCACTTGCTAGTTAGCTGTAAAATATAAATTTTTAACACCGACCTTTTTTGCTCTGAGTCCTTGGCTCAGAGTTGATGTCTTCTTCCTTCTGGATCCTCTCTTGGGTTGGCACATAAACACTAGTACTTTGTTTAATATTGATTTAACTAGGGGTAGTTTCGGGAGTACAATTAAGAAATAATTTTCAATTGTTTAAAGTTTAAAAAAAAAACAACTAGTGATTTATTCACATCAAATAGAATAAAATGAATAATGAGAACAATAAAAAAAAACAAACAAATATTTACTAGATGAAAGAAAAACAAATATAACGAATTTAAAAGAGAAAGTAAAGTTGCAGACAGTTTTGTTAAGGGGGAAGCAGGTAGGGGTAGCTTCTCCCTTTGGCTGACGCACAGGGTTGGGGATGAATTTTCATCCCTGCCTGCTCAGCACAAGAGCACGCGCATGCGCTCTTTAAATTGCCTATCGCCGGGAACCAGTACGGATGTACAACCGCGTAATTAAATTTAAACGAAAAATGTATATTTAAATTTTCTACATATTTACGTGTTGCGGTTGTAGCATCCGTACCAACGATAGGACTTATACCATATATGGTATTTAATCGACGATGTTCCCTATGTGGTTTGAAAAAAAAAATATATATATATATATATATATATATATATATATATATATATATAAAAAGAAGTACATTTAAGCTTACTACAGAAAAATACGTCGTCTTGTATGGTTGTGTGGTATCATATATGCCCTTGTCTGTATGTGTTTTATTAAAGGTGTGTTTTATCTATCATTAAATTAAGTGAGGAATTTACAAATTGTGCCTCAGCTGTACCTTCATGTTTGCAGGTAGTTTCCCCAAATTACGTCGAACAAAAGCCCGGGTGTTTTGAACAACCGGGCATCATAAACGGGATTACAATTTCTTCGTACGAAATTTGGGGCGGAGCGGTACCTGTGGTGTCTCCGAGAAATATTTGAGGTACAGCGTCTTTTGGGCGTAACGAAAAGATTAACAAGCGCTTAATGCAAGTGCAATTTTGTACAAGGGAAAAACCTACTAATCCTAAGAAAGAAAATAAAACCTATCTAAACTTAACACTAAAAATATACAAAATATACAAAATATACAAATTCAACTTTCAATGTATGTAATACGGACTTTACTCATTTTATAATTAAAGTGATTTATGAAGCTGATAAATAAAGTCATGTAAAAATATAAAGAAATGGGTGCCGATGTAAGAAAATGAATAAAAAATTATGTAGCCCGAAAAAGTAACTGAATAAATCAAAGTTCCGGCGTTTACGGTAAACCGCCGGTAACAGTCAGCATAAAGTAGAATATTGGAGCTAATGTTGCTGCCAATATCATTAATAAAAATAAGAAAAAGTAAGGGACCCAAATGCGAGCCTTGTGGTAACAAACTTCGACTCAGAGTTCACAACACTGGTTCAAACTGTTCTCCATTTTTTTTCTAAACACTGTTGAACTATTCCTAATACCAGTGGGCCTAAGTATCTACTTTTAAAATTAGGTAGCCATGAGATTTAAATATTTGGTAATCCAATCCTAAATTACTCAAAACAAACGCCAGTTACAAACATATGTTTCCTACAAAAATTACTTATTTTTCAAAGACCTTTCGAATGATACCACTTTTGACTTATCATGCCATTAGAAAATCTTGAGTATTTGATATTTTTAAGCAAAATCTCAGGGAAAAAACAATATCACTATTCGATTCTTCAATATAACTTTAGTAATATTTTTTTTTCCCAACTCTCTTAGACCAGCTGTTTTCTCAAAAATGCCTGTTAGGGATGGTCTGGGACGCCCTGTATATATTTTTTAAATGATAGTATTTCTATTAATTTAATTAGTATTGCTGTTATATTTTTGTAATACAATCAAAATATACAACATACATTATTTATTATTATAAGGTTTAATATTGTTTGTGTTGTGGTGTCGCCTGAACAAGAATAATCCAGACGGCGGGGAGAGACAGAAGGTTGCCGTGGACACAAAAAAATAATTTTAGAGAATAACGCGTGCTAACGTTCGTTTTTATACGTGACATAGTTAAGTATAAATAAAACTCCCCAAGTACCTGCATTTCTTGTGTTTTCCTGTGGTAAGATTCATAGTATAACGACGGAATCAAATAACTGCAACCAAATGCACCTATGACCGCCGTTATAAATTGGTGATTCCACGGCAACCTTCCTATCTCTCCCCGCCGTCCGGATTATTCTTGTTCAGGCGACACTACTGTATCAAAGAGAATTAAAATACGAATAAGTTTCTTAAATTCACATAGAAACAGAGTTAATTTCAAACTCGTATAGTGCGAGTATGTTAATTGGAATTTAATGTAATACGTGCACAAAGGCAGATGAAATTTCTCATAAATCAAAAGCTAGTATATATCGGGAGTTTAATTAAGTTTCTAGTTTATTCATGGAAGGAAATGACCCACAACTGTACACTGCTAATTAGCTAATTTACCAGCAATTAAGTACGCGCATATGCTCGTTTTAATTAACTAACCCCCTCCTCTCATTTCTCCACTCCCCATCTAATTCATTCAACTGAAGCCAAGGAGGAGGAATTCTTGCTCGCTTACTTGGTTACTTACTTGTTGCACATGAATCGTTTAAAGATTTCAAGTGCAGTAAGAACTTGGAATAATGTGCAGAATTTACAGGGAATTACAAAATCCACAAAGAACAAATGTTTCCGCCAAAAAAATAATAATTGAACAAAATAAGTCTATGTATTTTTCACATTTTAAGAACTTTTTGAGTAAACGCTCAATGCTAAATGTAAATGTTCAAGTATTCGTTCTTTTCAAAGAAGTATTCAATTTGAAGGTTCAAACGAGTGTTTTCCACACTCAGGTTAAGTAAAATTTCGAGTTGCTTCGCTTCTCTACGCGACCAAACCAAATGTTTAGGCTTTTCTAAATTCAATGCGCCAAGCGCATTAAACACTGAAAACAGTGAAATATTGTGAACTAATGAATTTTACTAGAAATCAGTGTTATATACGCGTGACGCATAAAGTAAAATTTCGAGTTTAGAAAAGCCCCGTGAAAATTTGTCTCGGGTCGCTGCGCGACCCTCGACAAATTTTCTACGCGGGGCTTTTCTAAACTCGAAATTTTACTTCATGCTCAGTCTGGCAGTGGACAACTCTCGTTCTTAGAAGTTTAAAATTTAAAGATAACTAAGTTTAAAAATGTTTCACCAAGTGATAAGTGAGAAAATTATTCAAGAAATAACTAAGTTTATTACCATTCTACAAAGACTACAGCTCGAAAGACCAATCATGGTTGTTACTACTTCCGATGAATATTGATTAGAAAGAGCAACTTGTTAGATGAATTTAAATTCGGTTCATAATGGTCAGTAAATAATGTCCTTAAACTTTGGTTGTAGTTAGAGGTGTATTAATCAATACTTAAAAATATTTACAGAAAATATACAAGTTAAAATGTCGCGTTGCCGATTGTGTTGTTCGTTGTAATGTCTGATTACTTCTGGTCGTCGTCTGTTGTTGAGATGCTCGAAAGGGTTGGGGGTGGTACCCAAAGAGAAAGTGGTGGTGGTGAAGTCACCCTAATTGGTTGTTGGATGATGAACCTACCACCACTTTCACAGTGTTGCCAAACCGCCTTCATATTTGGTGACGAAGCGCGTGGGTCTGGCACCCACGTGGTAGAAAAACCCGCTGAGCCCCTTTCGGCCGAGGGCTGGTCGTACCGCACTTTTCGCGGAACACAAACAATAGCGCACTAAACTCTTTAGAAATGTACACATTTTTTCCTAAGTAATAAAAATCTATACAATTTCTAATTGCCCTGGACACAACCCGGACACCCCTTATGTTAGGTTACGGCGTATCAGGTAAAGCCGTAACAATGGTTTTCGGAGACCGAAGGACTACAGGGATTTGAAGTTTTTTTATAAGAAAACAACGAATGTCTGTAGGTTTACAGCATGGTTAGGAAAGAAAACATCCAATTTTGAATAAATATGGAAGTTGGGTTGGTTTTCAGTGCATTTTTAACTTCACTTTAAATCAGTGATTTATACGCGTGGCGCATGAAGTAAAATTTCGAGTTTAGAAAAGCCCCGTGAAAATTTGTCTCGGGTCGCTGCGCGACCCTCGACAAATTTTCTACGTGGGGCTTTTCTAAACTCGAAATTTTACTTCATGCTTAGTCTGGGAGTGGAATCCCTCGTTAGAAGTTTGAAATTGAACACTTTTCAGAAACAACGAATGCCTGAAAAATTACAGAATACCAATCGAGACATATATGTAAAATAAAAAAATATGTTTAAATAAAATAAAACTTCTTGTAAGTCTTGTGTATGGCTGAATAAGTTGCAGTATTTATTTATTTCGGAATTATTTCGGAATGATAATAGGCGTCGCGCTTTTTCAGGAATTCAGAATTCCTAACTTAATTTAAAAAAAAAACATGTAGACTGTTTGTAATATGGGATAAATAAACACGCTCACAATTATCAGGAATATATTAATTTATACAGTTATAATTTACTAAAAAAAAACTTATTAACGAAACAACTATGTTTTAGTAGTCATAATCTCAAATATAGTCATTTTTGTATTGTGGGGGCTTCTACTTCGTTATACATGTTAATTTATTAATAAAAAACGGTTTAACTTTGTTTGTATAACACAATTTATTTTTATGTGACTGCAGTTTCGGCAAATTTAGCTTGCCATTATCAAACATATAGTGACTAAAACAACTCACAAAACAGGTATATATACAAAATGGTTAGAGAAAAACACAAACAAATTACAAATTACAAAACGGCTGTAAAAATAGGGGTGTACACTAGGTCGACCTGGTCGTTAATGAGAGGGATTCCCGGATTAGCGCGGGCTTTGTGTATTTCTAATGCTTCTAGGAGATTCATCTTTCGGCATAGTGAATGATGGACAGTACATCTTTTCCAAAAGTATGGTTTTCATCTAACAGATGTTTTGCAAAAGACGACTTATCACACTGTCTCAACCGATACAAACAAAGTTAAACCGTTTTTAATTAATCAAATATAGTCGTTTGAAGCAACTAAAGAGTGAATATGCATGTATAATAAAAACATAACTTTATTAAAATTATATTTAATTGTCTCATTCTCTCAACAAGACCGTACTTAATTCACCCATTCAACTCGCGAAAATCCAAACATGTTTACATCCTCGCAAAACACAAACAGCACTTCCCTTCTTAATAAAAAAATCCCGACCCCTAATTAAAATGAAAAAATAAAACACTCCGGCCTTAAAACACGTTTCGCCGCGGTTGAACAACAAAAAATTTAACGTCCTCGTTAAATTAGAATAACTCCCGACTTTATCTGGATATCAAGGGAGAGTTTTGTGCTGTTATTTCGTTTTTTATTTATTTCGTGTGTGTTTGAATATGATTACGTGGTTTCCAACAAAAATATGAGTGTGTTTTTTAGTTTCGTGCAGCGAGTTTCGATTTTTCCTCGAGCTTTTCGAGATAAACGGCGCGAGGTGTTCATTTACATATCGCGAGAATATGAATGTAAATTAATTGTAAGCAATGATTGATGGTGGTAGGTGTGAAAAGTTTTAATTTGTTGTTTAATTACTGTTTGTTGGTTGTTGCTTTTTTTTTATTCGGCAGGTGAGAGAAATTATATGGTAATTTTAATCTGGAAATGTAAGTAGATTAGTTAATTTTATTAAACAAAAATGCAAGGTTTTTAATGATAAATGCTTTTCTAAACTCGAAATTTTACTTCATTCTTAGTCTGGGAGTGGAAAACCCTCGTTTTAAGATTCAAATTAAAATTTTTTAAAAAAACTAACGAATGTCGTAAAATTTAGATTTATATACCGGGTGTTGACTTGGCGGACGGAACATAGGAAATTCCATGTACATTTTAAAATGTTCAAATTTTGGCTCCACTTTTCATTTTAGAAACAAAATGTATTCACCTTTTTTGTAGAAGGAAAAATTCTGAATTAATTCGCGTTAACGTTTATCACTTTACGTTTCTCTAAGTTAAAATAATTTAGAAAAAGTAATGTGATTTTATAAAAATAATGACATGCCATGGAATTGAAACAACAACTGCGGATGTCAAAATGACAAAAGATATCGCAGTCACTTGATTAAAGTAAATGTTTTCGCAATGATTTACACTATACAAGAAAAAATCCTCCTAATAAAGTGGTATTATGCAGGCCACAGTTATCACGATGTTTGCGGTATGTTTTTCGTCGTTAATTAAGTAACAGCAATATCTTGTGCTATTTTGACATCCGCAATTGTTGTATAAATTCCATGGTATGTTATTATTTTTATAAAATCACATTACTTTTTCTTAATTATTTTAGCTGTAAATTTTCTGACATTCGCTGATTTTTAAAACAGTTCAACTTGAAGCTTTAAACGAGTGTTTTCCACTCCCAGACTAAGCATGAAGTAAAATTTCGAGTTTAGAAAAGCCCCGTGAAAATTTGTCGTGGGTCGCGCAGCGACCCGAGACAAATTTTCTGGGCTTTTCTAAACTCGAAATTTTACTTCATGCGCCACGCGTATAAAACACAGATTTTAAGTGAAGTTCGATTATACATAAATTTGACAATATTATAGTGTATTATACGCGTGGCGCATGAAGTAAAATTTCGAGTTTAGAAAAGCCCAGAAAATTTGTCTCGGGTCGCTGCGCGACCCTCGACAAATTTTCACGGGGCTTTTCTAAACTCGAAATTTTACTTCATGCTTAGTCTGGGAGTGGAAAACACTTGTTTAAAGCTTTAAATTACACTTTAAAAATACAGGGAATATCCGCAATTGTTGTATCAATTCCATGGTATGTCATTATTTTTATACAATCACATTACTTTATCTTAATTATTTTAGCTGTAAATTTTCTGACATTCGTTGATTTTTAAAACAGTTCAACTTGAAGCTTTAAACGAGTGTTTTCCACTCCCAGACTAAGCATGAAGTAAAATTTCGAGTTTATAAAAGCCCCGTGAAAATTTGTCGAGGGTCGCGCAGCGACCCGAGACAAATTTTCTGGGCTTTTCTAAACTCGAAATTTTACTTCATGCGCCACGCGTATAAAACACAGATTTTAAGTGAAGTTCGATTATACATAAATTTGATAATATTATAGTGTATTATACGCGTGGCGCATGAAGTAAAATTTCGAGTTTAGAAAAGCCCAGAAAATTTGTCTTTGTCTTTCTAAACTCGAAATTTTACTTCATGCTTAGTCTGGGAGTGGAAAACACTTGTTTAAAGCTTTAAATTAAACTTTAAGAAAAACAGGGAATATCCGCAATTGTTGTATCAATTCCATGATATGTCATTATTTTTATAAAATCACATTACTTTTTCTTAATTATTTTAACTTAGAGAAACGTAAAGTGTTAAGTGTTAATATTTATAAATTTTAAATTTTTCCCTCTACAAAAAAGTAAATTTCATTTTGTCTCTAATATAAATAGGGAAGCCAATATTTGAACACATCAAAATTAACATGCGATTTCCTATGTTGCGTCCGCCAAGTCAACACCCGGTATAATGCATATGTATACCTGAAAGAAAAACTTCCTGTTTTTAAAAATCACATTTATAGTGTTATAATTAATTTTATAATAATAATTACACGTTTTTCAAACGCATTCATATTACAAAATAAACTAAACGCTTCGTTTTAATATTTTTATTTCGATTCGTATTTAAAATTTAAATTTAAAACAACGGGAAACATAACTGTTATCATTTGTGTTACTAAAATGAATGGCCTGAATTTTATTACGCCAGGTTTTCCTGAAATCCATCAAATTGATAAAATGCTGATGTTTATTAAGTACCGGCCGTTATCAATTAAAACAATCGGGTGGTTTGCAGGTTTTACGGCTATTTTATTATCTGTCTGGGAAATGTGTGCACCGGTTAATGAATTATTTATCCGCTGATGATTTATGTTACATAAAAAAATTGAGAGTGTTTCACTAAAAAATAATTGTTTTGTAAATAAAAAATCATGTGGTTTATTAAAATTGTATTACAAAAAATATGTCATTGAAAATTTGCTCAGCTCAGCAAAATAAAGGGTGTCCCAAAAGTAACTGACATTTAAAATTTTTAATAAAACATATTTTATATTTCATAACTATTAATATTTTTATTATTATCAAGTTATACAGGGTGTCTACGCTAAACCGTTCGTTAAATGTTTATGGGGTTGCCGTTGCACTAAAAATTTGAAAAAAATCCTTTTCATACGGTTGAATCAGTTCTCCTCTTGTGAAATATTTTTAACTTTATATCACTTCCGGTTCCACCGGAAGTAGCACCAAATTTGTTATTTTAAATAGATCACCCTATATTTTAGTAATTTTTTGGATTCTTCGTTTAAATTGCAACATATTTTATTTGAACATATGTACACTTATCTCTTATAGTTTTCAAGCAAAAAAATATTTCTAAAATTTTGACCTCTAAAAAGCATCTTGAAATCTATCTGTAACTTCTCTTAAGTGTAAGATAAAAATATGATTTATATCTCTACTTGTACCTAGAGGATGCCTCTATAAGTTAATTAATGTTAATACGTTTTATCAATTTTTAAATATTATTGTTATTATTTTGTACATATTCTTTGTAATAGGGGTTTCCCGTGATAAAATAAATAAATAAATAAGTGTATTAATTGGAAACTGTCAGTTTTGACAATAAGTGTTCTTAAAATGTCAATATCGAAATGCCCTCTTCAATATCTCGTAATTCATTTTTTTTAAATAGAATGACCCATTTTTTATCACGTGGTACGATTGGGGGGAAGATTTTCTACAAAAAAGTAATAACAACTATACTCCTAAAACAAGTGGTTTTCGAATTATTTGGAAGATTCGTTTTTCGTTGCATTTATGCAGGGAATAATGCGCGCATAAGTCGCAACTGAACTTTAGTAGGCAAGTAGTAATGCTTTTGTTTTGTCGCTTATATAATGCGAAATGTCAAATATTAAAAACAATTAGTACAAAGTTATACAGAAATCAACAAAATGAATAAATACACCCATCAACAAATTATCAATTTATTCTTTATACATGGCAACTGCGATAGAATTGGTACTCGAACATGTAGAATATTTAATGAAACTTATCTACATTTGCAGTCGATGAATAAAACAAGATTTAGAAGATTGGAATCAAATTTTGTTCAATTGGCAGTTGCTATGTATAAAAAATAAATTGATAATTTGTCGATTTGTGTAATTATTCATTTTGTTGATTTCTGTAAAACTTTGTACTAATTGTTTTTATTATTTGACATTTCGCAATACAATCGGGACAAAACAAAAGCATACTACTGACCTACTAAAATTCAATTGCGACTTATGCGCGCATTATTCCCTGCATAAATGTGACGAAAAACGAATTTTCGAAATAATTCGAAAACTACTTGCTTTAGGAGTATACTTTTATGATACTTTTTTTGTAGGCAATTTTCTCCCTAATCGTACCATGTGATAAAAATTTCGTCATTCTATTTAAAAAATTGAATTACTAGATATTGAAGAGGGCACTTAGATATTGACATTTTAAGAACACTTATTGTAAAAATTGACAGTTTCCAATTAATACACTTATAGAGGCATCCTCTAGGTACAAGTAGAGATATAAATCATATTTTTATCTTATTCTTAAGAAAAGTTACAGGCAGATTTCAAGATGCCTTTTAGAGGTTTGAATTTTAGAAATATTTTTTTTTTATTGAAAACTATAAGAGATAAGTGTACATATGTCCGAATAAAATAAGTTGCAATTTAAACGAGGAATCCAAAAAATTACTAATATATAGGGTGTTCCATTTAAAATAACAAACTTGGAGCTACTTCCGGTGGAACCGGAAGTGATATAAAGTTGAAAATGTTTCACATAAGGAGAACTGATTCAACCATATGACAAGGATTTTTTTCAAATTTTTAGTGCGACGGCAACCCCATAAACTTTTAACGAACGGTTTAACGTAGACACCCTGTATGTGATTTAATAAAGAAAACACTTGGTTAAATTTCACTAATATTTTGGTTTTTTATTCCAACTAGTTTCGACTTTGAGTCATTCTCCTTGAGAATGACTCAAAGCCGAAACTAGTTGGAATAAAGAACCAAAATATTAGTGAAATTTAACCAAGTGTTTTCTTTATTAAATCATAGTTAAATATGTTTCACCACGTGAAAGATAAGAAACTTGTTCAAGATACACCCTGTATGTGATATAAAACATCTGACAAATAACTGATGGAGCACATATTCACTCTTTTAATAAAATTTTCACAACATTTTCTGGGAAATATTCATAATATTCGTAATATTGTGTCCAATTTTATCTTTAAGGTTGTTTGGGATTCACAGAATTATATTTTCCTTTCCATTCACTGTATTTATCATTTGTTGAGTGTGTGCAGTTGTAAATGTATCACTGGTTCAAAACTGACACGCGTTCTGCTTTAAATACAAAATGTTTGATTATTTCGTTTAACAATCTATTTGTATTTTATTTCGGACATTGAGTAAAACTCGTTGCATTTAATTAAAAATTGTGTATATTCATCAAAGTACAAAGTTGGAATGTTTTTCAAAAATATTTTTACAAATATGAAATCTTAATCTAAGGGGGGAGAAAGTGGAGGTGGTATGTACATAATATAAACAAGAGGGGATGAAATGGAAAAATACAAAGTATATACAAGCAATATTTGTTTGGTCGATTTTAACCACCGTTATGCGGCAGGCAATTTACGATTGATGAAATAATGTTAGGGTCGGAGTTGTAAACCATCGCAAACCCTGTAATGAAATTGGTACGCAAATAATAATAAAATTAAGTGCAATTTACAATAAATAATTTCAGTTCCTGAAATGTACCAATAAATGAATAAAATCATAAAATATGAATTTCTTAAAATATCTGTAAGCCGAAAATATGAATGCATTTTTAACATTGTAAAAGTAATTTGATATAATAAATACAGTGAATGGAAAGGAAAATATAATTCTGTGAATCCCAAACAAAGGTTCTTGGTTATTTGTGGTTTATTGCTGTATAATCTATCCTTAAGATAACCCCACGGAAAGAAGTCTAAAGTCAAATAACTGATGGAGCACATATTCACTCTTTTAATAAAATGTTCACAACATTTTCTGGGAAATATTCATAATATTCGTAATATTGTGTCCAATTTAATCTTTAAGGTTCTTAGTTATTTGTGGTTTATTGCTGTATAATCTATCCTTAAGATAACCCCACGGAAAGAAGTCTAACGGTGTGAAGTCACATGACCTTGGTGGCCAAATCAGATTACCTCGCTTAGAGATAACGCGAACATTAAATGTTTTTTCCAATAACTGCACGGTTTCGTTGGCAGTATGACATATTGCACCGTCTTGTTAAAACCATATTTCTCTCACCAAAATTTTCACCATGCTTCAAGTGAATTTTCCCTTAACCTCAATGTTTACTAATGACAGTATATACATATCTGAACTCTAGTTTCACCACAAATAAATAGCAGAAAATTTAAAATATCAGTTACTTTTAGGACACCTAATTATAAAAACGAATTAAAACTAAACTCGACTTTCTGTCTTGTTGTCTTGTTGAGACTTTTACACATATTCATTGTTTAGCAGGTAAATTAGAGAGAGAGAGGAATAATTAAATTCTGCGATTAAATCATAAACCCTGTATTTATTGTCTTAATCAATTGATACGTATTTACACATACTTAACCACATTTGGGATTCATATCTTCATATCTTCCTGATATGACAAGGATTTACGTCAAATGATAAAATGTACCATAATAAATCAATTAGCCCTAGCAAAATTGTGTAAATAATAAAAAATCCCCAACAATCTTTGACTATTTGTGTGACTTTATTTTAATAAATATCATAAAATGTTATAATAATAATACAAATATTATTGATCATTTCTTTCTTTCTTTCTTTCTTCATAATCATTTTTATTTTACAAGATCAAGCAAAATAAAATTATTGTGAACAAAGTGTTAGTGTTTCAATCCAAGTTTATGTCACACTTTAATTTCTATTATTAAATTCTGAAAAAAATTGTTATACCTAGTCTTTAATTTCCTTTTTTACTTTCCCCCGTATGTAATACAAAGGGAAAGTATTGTTTTCGTGAAAATTTTCCAATCAAAAATTTTAGCGGAAATATCCGTTTTGAGGTCCCCTGAGTCGAATAAGACCATTTTTGAAAAATGTCTGTCTGTCTGTCTGTGTGTCTGTGTGTGAGTCTGTGTGCGCTGTACCGCAAAAACCGCTAAAGATATCGAGATGAAACTTGAAACTTAAGCTTTTTGTTACAAACGGAAGAACTGAAAAGCTTTTGGTGAAAATCAGAAAACCGGAAGTGGTACTTTACTCTTAGCGTTTTTCAGTTTTTTCAGATTTTTTCAATAAAAAAAAAAAAAAAAAATGTTCATCAAACAAAAAATTCTTTCAAATAAAAGTTGTAGATAATAACAAAATAAAGATGTATTGTTTACTTACTTTTTGTCATAGCACTCTTAGTTTTTGAGATATTTCAAAAGTTGTGTGTTTTATCTAGTTATTGGTGTGTGACAGTGTATGTGTCGATACAATTGAAAAATGTTTCAAATAAAAGTTGTAGGAAATGAAAAACTAAAGATTTTTTGTAGATTTACTTTTTGTCATAGCACTTTTAGTTTTTGATATATTTAATAAATAGTGTTTTTTATCTAGTCATTGATTTGTGTCAGTGTATGTGTTGATACAATTGAAAAATGTTTCAAATAAAAGTTGTAGGTAATAAAATATTAAAGATTTTTTGTATCTTGACTTTTTGTCATAGCACTCTTAGTTTTTGAGATAATTAATAAATAATGTTCTTTTATCTAGTCATTGGTTTGTCTCAGTGTATGTGTTGATACAATTGAAAAATGTTTCAAATAAAAGTTGTAGTTATCAAAAAGTTGAAGACATTTTAAAAATAATAATGCTACAAATATTTTAAAAGTGATTTAATACGCAATTTACGGGGAAAAGTACTATGATGGACACATCACCATTTTTATTTTTTAATTCCACATACAAAAATTTCTTTCCCACAATATTCGCTCAAAAATGTAATTATCCCCTTTAAACATAATCAAACTCGAAATTTTCGAAAAAACCAATTAATAAACCCCGCGTTTTCTCAATTAATTTCCCTCCCGGTCTGCGCACTTTTTCGCCCCACCCGCTGCGAAAATTAATAACCGGCCCTCTTTTCTTTGAAGCGGCGCGCGTACTTTTTTTTCTCCTTTTCTTTCCCGTGCAAAAATTTCGTCCTATTATGTCCCGCGCGCGCGAACAACGGCCCCGGGAATTTAAAACTTTAAACTGTTTACGGTCGAATAGATGGGAATTATGCCGGGCCCTTAATGTTCTATTTACTTGCAAAACGAACCACGTCGCCGCCGTTTAAAAAATACAATACGAAAATGAACAACAACAAAACAAAAAGAAAAACAGTAGAGAGTGTGAGAGAGAGGGTGGAAATGCGCCGGGCGCTTCGGCGTTGCATTTTTTAATTTAAATTTCCCTGTCAGGGCTTTTAATTTATTGTCGAGGGGAAGTTATTAAAAACGCGAACGTTGTTAAAAATTTTGAATTAGGGGAAGCGTATGAGAGAAGTAGTAATGATGTACTTTGAATGAAAACATTTGATTCTTTTGAATATAAAAGTAAGATATTCACTTACTTTTATATTCAAAAGAATCAATTGTTCATTATTTTCAAGATTATTAATTACTTTTATAATGAAAAGAAAGTATGAGAGATTGCTCGAATAGACACTTGTACCCTTCGATTGTTCGCTCTATAAACTAAAAATTAGAATTTACAATCCAAATTTACACAGAAATTCGCTTTCTCTATATCCTTGTCTTGTTTGAAAACGCCTGCTTTCTTTATTTATTTCAAGGGATACCACCTTTTTCTTATTTTTCTTCAAGTATTACAAAAAAACAAATATACATATTAACCCATTAAGCGCGCAACTATATTAATTTTATGTTAATTAAATTACTAAATGAATTAATTTGATATATTATATTATTTGATTTGACTTGAATATGTATGAAGAAAAACGTAAATATTTTGTTATTTAAATATCTCAATTATTACTCATTAAAATAAATGTTTTCAGTGTATTTCTAACTTTACTTTAAATCAGTGTTTTATACGCGTGGCGCATGAAGTAAAATTTCGAGTTAAGAAAAGCCCCGTGAAAATTTGTCTCGGGTCGCTGCGCGACCCTCGACAAATTTTCTACGCGGGGCTTTTCTAAACTCGAAATTTTACTTCATGCTTAGTCTGGGAGTGGAAATACTCGTTCTAAACTTTATATTGTACGTTTTTATACAAAATCGACGATTACCTTGCATTTACAGCGTATGCATTATGTATATTTAAAAGAAATATTCACAGTATGTAATACAATAAGTCATTCGTAAAAATCATTAAAAGAAGTGTAGAATTTTACCTAAAATCAACTTTTGGAGTTAATTCTATAATTGCTCGGCCGTTAATGGGTTAAAAAGGTAAATTTATAATGTTCCATAAAGCTTTACATTATGTAATTGCGAATAATCTTTTTATTCTAACTTGTGTTAAATTATTCTGTATTATACACCAACAAATATTACTTACTTGGTGTAGAATTTACAAGAGGTGTCTTATGATTACTGATTTGAAATCTTTCGTCTAACTTTTCTTTCAGTATTTTTATATTAACACTATTTCTTCTATTTTTGTGTGCTCAATGGCAACTTATACTAAACTCTCTTAACTAGGGGATTCATATAATTATAGTTATTTTAATTTGAACTTAAATATCACAGAATACCTCTCGTCAATCAAACTATACTTACTTACTTAATTAAACACAGTTATATTCCTTTCTTCACTTTTATTTTTCTTGCTAGATGTACATTTCGGGTACTAAGTACCCATTATCAATAGCTAACTGAGTTAGCTATTGATAATGGGTACTTAGTACCCGAAATGTACACTGAATTAGCTATTTATAATGGGTACTTAGTACCCGAAATGTACATCTAGCAAAAAATATAAAAGTGAAGAAAGGAATATAACTGTGTTTAATTAAGTGACTTGTCACCTTCACGTAACTCATACAACTACATTAATATACTTACTTACTTCATGATGAACACATTTTTAGTGATTCCAAATTATTTTGAAAATTTCCCTCAATTTCAATTTTAATTATTTTATGCACACTATTTGGTGTAGAACAACAGTGTTTGTGTGTGTATAAGTCATTTAATTTGCGCTGCTTTCATTATCGCACCGGCATTATTACAGTGCACCTTTACTGTCCCGTTTTAGGGGCGAATTAAGGGTGAAAACGGGATGGATGGGGTTTAATGTCGGCGCGATTTATATTTATGGGGTATGGGCGGACGTTTTAATTAATCCTGTACACCAACCACTCTAGGGCATAAAATCTAAACTCATTAGGGACCCATTATGACAGTATTGATTCTCCCCCTATTACATAGAATACAAAAATAAACAAAAAACGCATACAAAATAAAATAATCATAAATTATTTTACAAAGGTTGTAATTCTGTAGTAAATATTCTTGCAAGCAAGGAATGAATTATTTAATCATAACTATATCGAACACATTTATTAATTAATATCTGAAATATAGTTATTACTTTTAGATCCGGCGGTATATTGCACGGAAAGTAGTTGTTTCAATGGGTATTTATTGTCTTGGTAGTCTTATTATTTAAGACGTATGTTTTCTGTTTCTATGAACATTATCATAACTTTATACTAGGTGAATCAAAAAGTTTGGAATAATCCTAAGAAATGGCGAAATGGCACTAACATGAACCATACATAATAAGCTTCTTCCTTCATTATGTGTCTGTCATATTTTAGCCATTTACACGCATTTACACGTTACAGCAGTGAGAAGCAACCAACCTCCATGTTTTTTTTTTTTTTTTTTTAATGAAAAAATCTAAGTTTAGTGTTCTGATTTAACACTTCTATTTACCCAAGAAAATGATAACCGAGACCAAATCCAAGCTAGAAAAATATTGTCCGGACTCTGCATCATTGATGAAGATGACACAATCTTGGTTTTCTGACTTTTGTTGTGGCTGTACAAGCACTAATGACGCTGAACAATCTGGACGCCTAAAAGACGTCAAAACATCAGAAAACGTAGAAAAAATCCATGATATTATGTTGAACGACTCGAAAGTGAAATTGAGGAGATCAGACCACAAAGATGTCGTATGGCAGTGTGTCCAATAACATACTTGATATTTTGGGATGGGCGATGGGTGTCGCGTTTGTTCACAGTTGGCCAAAAACGAATCCGTGTTACGACTTCCCAGAAGAATTTAGCAATGTTTACGCAAAATCCAACGGAGTTTTTGCGCCGATTAATAACCATGGATGAAACATAGAGCCATTTCCACATGCTAGAGCCCATGCAACAGTCAAAACAATGGGTTTCTTTCGGTGAAAGTGCTCCGAAGCGACCAAAAACGCAACAATGGACCGAAGAGGTCCGTATTTTAAGATGCGCATGAATAATATTCATCGACTACCTTATAAAGGTAAAAGCATAACTGGCGCATATTATTCATTATTATCGGATCGCTTAAAAACTAAAATCGCAGAAAAACGGCCCTATTTAAAGAAGAAAAAAAATCGTCTATCGTCATGACAATGCGCATGCTCATTCATCGTTAGTTGTGCAAGCAAAATTGCACGAAATCGGGTTTGAACTGGTTTCTCAGCCACCATATCAGCCAGACCTGGCCCCCAACTTCCAATGATTGTTTGCATTTCTTAATTAAGCACAAAACTTAAATTTGGACTTGATGCGCTAAGCGTGTGAAACACTGAAATATTTTGAAGTTTAGAACATACTTCTAAAACACTATACTAATGCAGTATACATAAAACTTCACGTTAAATCAGTGTTTTATACGCGTGGCGCATGAAGTAAAATTTCGAGTTTAGAAAATAGCCTGAAAATTTTACTTCATGCTTAGTCTGGGAGTGGAAAACACTCGTTTGTTTAATTATTAAAACAATTGATAATTGATTATTGGCGTATTATTGAGGGAGAAAGTTCTATGAGATTAAAACAGCATGTCAATTTTGATACAAGTTAAAAAGAAAGCAGTTATTTTTGTTTATGTCAGACGTCAAAAGACAATTCGCAGTCAATCAAAGGACTTAAGGTCAAAATGCAATAATAGTGAAAATACAGCCGACAAAGAAACTTACAGTCAAAATGTTACAATTGATATTTAATGACTAAATACTATCAAATTGCCATAATTGTAAAAATACCGTCAAAATATTACAATAGTCATTTAATGGTGAAAATGATTAGTGATTTTAAAACAGAATCAATGATTATATACTCTTGAAAATGTCAAAATAACTAAACATTAATGATGGATACTGTTGAAAATGCCAAAATAGTTAAATAATAATGATTGATACCGTTAAAAATATCAAAATACTTAAATATTTACTATTGAATCCTGTTTAAAAAGTCAAAATAGTTAAACATTAATGGATGAATACTATTTAAAATATCAAAATGGCTAACGTAAAGGTAGAATTGCCGGTAGCTTGCTTGTTTTAACAGTTGGGCTAAAATGTCAAAGATTGACCGTCTGTCAACATAAAGCTACAATCGCTCTTAGCTCGTTTGGACGTCAAGAACGCGTTCAATACGCTACCATGGCATCATAATCGAGGCGGAAAGGAGGCTACCTCCAAGCCTTTCAAGGATAATCGACGCTTACTTGGACGAAAGAAACCTCGAATTTGCAGCAGGCCGCCAGGATCGAGAGAGAGCGTTGAGCCTAGGGGTGCCACAGGGCTCCGTGCTCGGCCCCACCCTCTGGAATATGGTGTATGACAGGGTCCTGGAACTACAGCTGCCGGAAGGAGCCACAACGGTCGCTTTTGACAACGATTTGGTGCTCGTCATTAAAAATAGGACCGTTGAGGGGCTGCAACGAACCGCGACAAAAGCGAGCGATTTTATAATCGGATGGCTGGCGGCGTCGGGACTAAGGGTAGAGGCCAACAAAACGAAGGCGGTCTGGCTGTCTACAAAAAGATCCGGTAGGAACCAGGGAGACACCATACAAGTGGGGGGCGCCGAAATAGTAGTAGACAAGGCCCTGAAGTACCTGGGGGTATAGCTGCAGGCCAATCCAAGATGGAGCCGTCACTGTAATGAGGCGGCGGAGGAGCAGGGGAGGGCAGAAGACGACCACTTATGTCGGCTGCCAAAGCTAAGCTGGCATATGCAGACCCGGTATGGAGCATAGCAATGGGCGCGGCCAGGAATGCAGCGAAAGCAAGAGGGGCACTGAGAGTGGCATGCCTGCAAATTACAAGGGCCTATAGGACAACATCGACGGACGCGGTTGAAGTGCTCGCTGCATCGATGCCTGGCGACCTCTACATCAGGAAACGAGCACAGGCCTACTGGCTCCAGAAAGGAGGAAACACCAAGAAGGAGGCGAAGGATGAAGCCCACGACCAGGCATTAGACAAATGGCAGAATCGATGGGACCAGAACGCAAGCTGGACCTGAACCCTGATACACTGCGTGTGGCCGGATTGAGAGAGGACATGGACAGTTAAATTACTACCGGATCCAGCTCCTGACAGGACATGGGAGTTTTGGAGCGTACCTTCATAGAATAGCAAAGGCGCCACCAGGGAGCTGCGGATATTGTGCGGCTATGGAGGACACGGCTCGCCACATCCTAATGGAATGCGAGGGTTGGGCGGAGGAGAGGGATATCCTGAGGAATAAGATAGGCGAGGTGGAAGAAGGCACCATTGTCTGATGCTGGCAAGTGAGGAAGGGTGGGATGCGGTGAGCGTCTACGCACAAACCGTACTGAGAAGAAAGATTGCTGACGGGCTGGAGAATGAGAAAGTAGGCCCCTGAAGCAATGCCGCGATGGGGATACCAGGGAAGAGAGGGGGAAGGGTTTTAGTCGGTACCAGAACCCGACAACTATCGGCCGTTTCAGACCAAAAGGCCCTTGTCTGCTCGCAGATTTCCTAATCCCCTCTATAAACAAAAAAAAAAGCTCATTTGTTTTGACAGTTGGAGTGAAACTTAAAAGAATGAAAGCGTGCGGGATTAATTATAGTTTTTATTTGTTTCGGAAAAATTAACGTATCTGTCAACGTATAGTTACAATCGTCTGTAGATAATTTGTTTTGACAGTTGGAGAGAATTTTCAAAGATTGAAAGTATGCGATATTTCGTATGTGAACGTAAAACTACAATCACTAGTAGCTCGTTTGTTTTGACAGTTACAGTGAAATTTCAAAGATTGAAAGTGTGCGATATTTCGTCTAGTTTGCATTAGCTTTGACAAAATCCACGTATCTGTTAACTTAAAGTTACAATCGTCCGTAACTAGTTTGTTTTGGTAGTTGGAGCTTAACTTTAAAAGTGAAAAGTGTGCGATAATAATTGGATGCGAAATTTACATATCTGTAAATGTAATGTTGGAATAACAAAAAAAATAAACTGTGGATCAAGTGATTTTATGTTTAATGTCAAAATAGTTAAGACATGGCTGACTAAGTAATTTTGTGATAAAAGAAAAAAACAGTCGACTTGAGTCAATGTAAACAAACAACTAAAACTAACTACTATTAACAGTTGAACAAAGGTGTCTTGGTTTCATCATCAACGGTGTAACTATTTAACTTTGTAAAGACTGAAATAAAGACATTCGTTGAATGGTTTAAATTGAAACTGAAAAAACAGCGAATATCAGAAATGTACTTAGCTATTAAAAAAAAAACCGAATTCCTTAAACTTTTCAAAACTTTGGATACAGTTCAACTATTAACAGTTGAACAAAAGTGTCTTGGTTTTATCATCAAAAGTGCAACTACTTAATTTTGTAAAGACTGAAATAAAAACAGTCGTTGAATGGTTTAAATTGAAATTGCAAAAACAGCGAATATCGGAAATGTACTTAGCTATTAAAAAAACCGAATTCCTGAAACTTTCCAAAACTTTGGATACAGTTAATAGTTGAACTGTATCCAAAGTTTTGGAAAGTTTCAAAAACGTGTCTTGTTTTCATCATCAAAAGTGTAACTATTTAACTTTGTAAAGACTAAAACAAAAACAGTCGTTTAATGGTTTAAATTGAAATTGCAAAAACAGCGAATATCGGAAATTTACTTAGCTATTAAATAAAAGCGAATTGCTGATCATTTACAGAGTACACATCGAGATTTGTTTTCTTAAATAAAACATTTCTTGTGTGTTGAAAAATATCTCAAAACCTCGATGTTTGAAATTTAGGGAAGTGTGCAGATATTCAAATAATTTTTACAATTTATAGATTATTGTTGTTAGTTTATTTTATATTAATTTTGTTTTTCAAAGATACACATATATTTCTTGAATAACTTTCTCATTTATCACTTGGTGAAACATTTTGAAATAATATTAAAGGATACATTAAAAACACTTGGCTTGTTTCACTATTTGTTTCTATTTACTCGACTAGTTTCGCTTTTTACGGCATTATCAAGAGTGGATTACAGAAGAAACCGACCGGCTTATATATAATCAGGTAATAAGGGACCAATTCCAAACCTAAAATGTTATTGGGTAATACTTTAAAATAAACAAGACCAGTTGCTGAATTCAGGGATTTACTCAGTCAATTGCAATAATTGTACTAAATTGTATATTGGACAAACAAAAAGAAACGTGCACATCAGATTGAAAGAATATATGTACCACATCAAAAGCCAAAACCCTGACAAATCAGCAATTGCTCATCATACTTTGACAACAGGCCACAAATTTAACGTAAATAAAGTCAAATTATTTAAAGAATCTAGCAGTTATCAATAAACATGTTGGAAGCGATAGAAATAATAAAAAATAAGACAGAACTAAAATTTGTCCCTTATAACCTGAGCATAAAATCTTATAATTATTGGTATCTATAAAATGATTGTTGTTAATACAATGTTTGGAAATTCCTGTATTATGTTTATTATTTAAAATTGTTTCTTATGTTCTTCTAATCGTGTATGAAATGATCATCCCGTCTGTCCTATATATATTGCATCACATTCACTACACTTAATTTCGTACAGTCCTCACTTTGTTTTTTTGTCCACGGGATACATATAATTAATAAAAACATTATGTTGGTTACTAAAACATTATGAGTTTTAAGGATAATGTTTTAGTAATTAACATAATGTTATCTTTAATTATATGTAGGTCTTTGAAAAACATCAGTAATATAAAATAAATACTGGATAAATGGAAGCTTTTACCCAACTAACTAACAACAAGAAAGAAGAAAACCGATCCCCGCCCTTATGGCATCATTATGGGTATTCAATTTAATGACCGCCTTTTTCAGTAATCTCCCAGGCGAGTGTATCGAATTACACCGATATCTGCGCCATTTAAAAAAAGCCACCCCCTTCTCATCCCTCACCCCAAACCACCGCGCGAATGACATTAAAAGCAAGGGAAATGCACTGATAATGTCCTTAATTTCCTGAACGTTTGAACGTTGCAACGCCGTCTTAATAATAAATGTTATTTCCCCCTTGAAGGCAGTTATTCATATCATCAGCGAGAGATAATACTTCAACATATTTAAAATCAATTTGCGTTATTGATTTTATTTTACTCAAGCCAACATGATATCAGAGCTGGGCGGTACTAGAGTACAAGTACTCAAAATTTGTCGTGTACTCAGTACTCAGTCTACGGGTACTTTATTTTTAAAGTATTTATACTTGTAATCGACGCGTTGTAAGTTTACAAAATGCACTTGAGTACATTTGGATGAACCTACTTAAGGCCTTTTTCCGATCAATTTCTACGTTTAACGTTAATAGTATATTACGTAACAAGATTGGTATGCAGCATATTACATATGAGCGGACATGTTGCGCACGAGCCGCGCAGCGGCGAGTGCAGTATTCCGCGAGTATGTAGTTGCCATACCACTCGAGAAACGTACGATACTTTACCTACGCCCTAATAAAATAAACAATGAGCATGAATGAACAACTTATTTATTGTAATAATTTTTAATTATACCATGACAATGATGAAAGCTAAATTACTACTTGATCAATATACAGGGAATATAGCTGTACATTTTCCGACATTCGTTGTTTTTTAAAAGAGTTCAATTTAAAGCTTTAAACGAGTGTCTTCCACTCCCAGACTAAGCATGAAGTGAGGGCTTTTCTAAATTCGAAATTTTACTTCATGCGCCACGCGTATAAAACACTGATTATAAGTGAGGTTCAAATATACATAGAGTTCACAATATTTTAGTGTTGTATACGCGTGGCGCATGAAGTAAAATTTCGAGTTTAGAAAAGCTCCGAAAATTTGTCTCGGGTCGCTGCGCAAGCCTGGACAAATTTTCACGGGGCTTTTCTAAACTCGAAATTTTACATCATGCTTAGTCTGAGAGTGGAAAACACTCGTTTTAAGCTTCAAATTGAACTCTTAAAAAAAAACAACGGATAACTAAAGATTTAAAGAAAATTAGCTGAATTTGGAATACGTATACTTTAAAGATAAACTTCCTGTACATCAAAGAAATGTCATTTGGTTGTACGGTAAGCAATCAGCTGTTCAGCTGTCAACACGTAATGTACTTGTCAAAGCTATTACGTGCATGTGTAAGTAATGTCAATCATACGCGTCAAAATGACAGTGTGGAATGATGCGGTTACTAGATAGAGCGTAGGTTAAAGGTTAAAGTGTTGATAAAAAATTAAATAAATTTCGTTTAAAATTTCCGCAGATTTGTCAATTTAATTGACAATTTTAAAATCAGAGTAAGTCCAGTTCACATAGCCAAATATTCTGCTGTAGTATTTTTTCCCTCTCGCAACTGCACATACAAGAGGATTTGTGTTCTTTTTTTTCGGGCAAATCTCAATATAATTAAGCAGTTGAATTAAAAACACCGAGACGTGATAAATTAAATATAAAGTTTCTTATTAAATTCTCGCTCGTGGAAATCCCGCTTGCTTTGCGGGAATACGCGGAAACGCGCCGCGTAAAAACGTAATTATATCCGCACGTAATTTGTTATTCCCTGTGCGGCTGTAAAAAAGATAGACAAAACAAAACGTCGGGGGGCGTTATCGTCGGGAGATAACAGTTTTGCGGTTGTTCAGGACATCACGGGGAATTTAAATTAGCGGCAAACACACACACACGTAACCCGGCGCATTCGCCATTTTTGCACAAGAATAATCGCGCTTAATGAATGTTTCGCCTTTTTTCTCTCTCCGTGTTTATAAAACAGATTTATTTATAATAAATTTTACATAATGTTACAGTGTACATTCGTAAATAAGTAATCACGTTCCACAAGTTTATAACTAACAAACAAATTGATAAGACGGATTCGAATATTTATAAAAGAATTCGAATACTTACAAAAGGTTTTGAATCGTCAAAAATAATTCGAATTAATTGTACGTATTAACTTGAAATATGTCTTTTGTGTGTTTTTAAATTTCTCGTTTAATCACTGTTTTATACGCTTGGCGCATGAAGTAAAATTTCGAGTTTAGAAAAGCCCAGAAAATTTGTCTCGGGTCGCTGCGCGATCCTCGACAAATTTTCACGGGGCTTTTCTAAACTCGAAATTTTACTTCATGCGCCACGCGTATAAAACACTAAAATATTGTGAAATTTATGATTTTCGAACTTCACTTGAAATCTGTGTTTTATACGCGTGGCGCATGAAGTAAAATTTCGAGTTTAGAAAAGCCCAGAAAATTTGTCTCGGGTCGCTGCGCGACCCTCGACAAATTTTCACGGGGCTTTTCTAAACTCGAAATTTTACTTCATGCTTAGTCTGGGAGTGGAAATGCTCGTTCGAAACTTCAAACTGAATGCTTTGATAAGAACATTAAATGACTGAAAATGTTTTTAATTATATTTATTTTGATATTATTTCATCATTATTAAATGGCTATGGTAATATTTTGACTCCAATTTCAACATTATGGCTTTTTGCTAGTATTTTATCATTAAATGGCATTCCGTTATAACAATACGGAACATTCTCCGTCAATTAAACGATAATTAACTTATTACGACAATTTTCAATTATTTCAATGATGAAACAAACAAGTGTCTTCCACTCCCAGACTAAGCATGATGTAAAATTTCGAGTTTAGAAAAGCCTGAAAATTTGGCTCGGGCGCGTAGCGAAGCGGAGCGACCGAGCCAAATTAGGCTTTTCTAAACTCGAAATTTTACTTCGTGCGTCACGCGCACAAAACACTGATTAATTGTGAAGTCGTCTTTAAGCAATTTACAAGTGAAATATGTTGAGAATGTCAATTATCATTGATTTAATACTTGAGGATGTTACTTGGTGAAATTCCATATCAACACTTTTAGTAAATAACACACTTGGTTAAGATTTCAATGTTTATTGATTGATTATCATTGAACTAATTGCGTAACTATTTGTTTGATAATGGCAAGCTAAAGCCGAAACTGCAGTCACATAAAAATAAATTGTGTTATACAAACAAAGTTAAACCGTTTTTATTAATAAATTGTGTAACTGTTAATGGGTTATATTTCGAAAAATAAAATTTTGTTTTTTCTCTGTTTTTCTGTTTAGGTAGTTAATCTGGTTAGATAATAAATTTTATTATTATTATTAAAAAGTTGTGTTGTATGCAACTTTGCAAATTATAACTTTAAATGTTAATCATTATTAATAATAACAAGTTGAATATGAAGTAAATTCAGGGAAGTTTGTTTTAGTAATTTCAAATCCTCAAAATGTTAGTGAATGCCATCTGTGTGAGGGTATGAGGCAGTGATAACAGATCAAAGAGCCGAACTCCCCGAGCCATTACGTCTCACATTACTGAATTATTGAGAAAATGCGAAGGGTATTTCCCCCATTTCGGTCAATTACACCGGATCCACCGATGTTGCCTTTTAGGAAAATTTGATCGCATAAATTCTCCGTGGCGCGTCTTCTTTTTAGTAATATTACTATCTGCATACATTCAAATCAAACAAAAATTAATCACGAGTTAAAACAAGGAACAAAAACAAAATAATATTAAGAAAATTTAATTGATTAATACAAAGACAGCTTATTTTGAATACTTTAGCCCAGTGATGGGGAAACTACGGCCCGCGGGCCAAGTCCGGCCCGCGGAAAGGTTTAATACGGCCCGTTTAAGAGTGCCGTCGTGAGAATGTTTGAACGCGTTCTTACTTCGTAATGTGACGACCCGCATAAAAACTACCTACCTACGATTAAGCATTATTTTTTGGCCCGCTACGATTGTCTGGTTATTACAAATGGCCCGTCTTAAAAAAAGTTTCCCTACCACTGCTTTAGCCTATGTAGTTTTGTGTTATTTTATCAAAAAATAAAGCGAGTTTTATTTTTAACTTTACAATAAATCAGTGTTTAGTACGCCTGGTACATGAAGTAAAATTTTAAGTTTAGAAAAGCCTGAAAATTTAGATTATCCGGGTGCTTTGCTGATTTAGTGTGAAGTTTGAAAACTAACTTAATAAGTGACATTTTCCGTATTAATAAATTAACGAAAACTATTTAGGTTGTTATTATTTAGGTATACACGTATTAAAAATCTTTAAAATAATGATAGGTCATCACTATACTATCATATTGATAATGAAGGTTTAAATTAAATTACACTTGGTTTGTTTCACAATTTTTTACTTTACTATTTACTCGACTAGTTTCGCGTTTTACAGCATTATCAGGAGTGATAATGCTGTAAAACGCGAAGCTAGTCGAGTAAATAGTAAAGTAAAAAATTGTGAAACAAACCAAGTGTAATTTAATTTAAACTGTGATGCACCGCTGGATAAATCAGGCCAAGCGTAACCAACCAACCAAAATAATAAAAAATTATTATAAATCAGAAAACCAAATAAAAAAGTCGTTTTCGTGCAACCTTTATTGAGACTAATTCCTGTTTTTACTTTTATTGAACGGCGACTCCACTACCACTACAAAACCTTCATTATCAATATTTAAAAATGTTTCACCAAGTGATAAGTGAGAAAATTATTCAAGAAATACTATACTATCATATAATTATTGTTTTTTCTAAGTTCTCATACTAAAAGAAAAGGTAATGTGTATACACATCACTTTTTCTTCTTTTAGTCTATTGTTAACTGGTTTATTCACTATTCTGTGATAATAGTTGAATTTTATATGTAACTGGGTTTTATTTAATTTAGCACGAGAACTTAGAAAAAAAATACTTCTAAACTTTACTCTTTTATTAGATTACCTCTTTACTCCTACTATTTTCTTGAATATTGTTAACTGGTTTATTCACCATTCTGTCATAATAGTCCAATTTTATATGTAACTGGGTTTTATTTAATTTAGCATGAGAACATAGTAAAATAATACTTCTAAACTTTACTCTTTTATTAGATTACCCCTTTACTCTCTACTATTTTCTTGAATATTGTTAACTGGTTTATTCACCATTCTGTCATAATAGTCCAATTTTATATGTAACTGGGTTTTATTTAATTTATCATGAGAACTAAGAAAATAAATGCTTTTAAACTTTACTCTTTTTTTAGATTACCTTTTTACTCTCTACCATTTTCTTGAATATAATATATGTATATTCTGACGGTGGTAGCAAATTGCCAAAATTTCTGCTCGCTGGCGCGGATCAATGCTGCCGACATCGGAGCTATTAGTGTGCGCCCCCGTTATTGAATTAATTATGCAAATTTTCGATATCAAGATCGCATACCTGTTTCGCGAGTTTATCGATTGGGCGCGCGGCACGGGGTGAGTTTCACCCCCTTTTTCCGCCATCCCTTACACCTGTGCTCTCGCCTGACGTCGGATGTTTCGGCGCTGGGAAATCTCCTTGACTTGAAATTTTAATGTCAATTACTCCAGTGGAAATGGAGATATCGCGCTCGACAGACATTCTCGTTTTCTCATAAACATCATGGAAATATTTATGTATAAAAAAAAAAATAGTTTTGTAAAGTAGGTGGTTATATTATGCCGTGTTTCATCAACGTCAATTAAATCGACCATAGTTATTCATTGAATTGATACAACAATTGCGGATATTCCCTGTTTTTTTTAAGCTCAATTTAAAGCTTTAAGCAAGTGTTTTCCACTCCCAGACTAAGCATGAAGTAAAATTTCGAGTTTAGAAAAGCCCCGTGAACATTTTTTTGGGCTTTCTAAACTCGAAATTTTACTTCATGCGCCACGCGTATTTAACATTATAATATTGTCAAATTTATGTATATTTGAACGTCACCTAAAATCTGTGTTTTATACGCGTGGCGCATGAAGTAAAATTTCGAGTTTAGAAAAGCCCAGAAAATTTGTCTCGGGTCGCTGCGCGACCCTCGACAAATTTTCACGGGGCTTTTCTAAACTCGAAATTTTACTTCATGCTTAGTCTGGGAGTGGAAAACACTCGTTTAATGCTTCAAATTGAACTCTTTGAAAAATCAACGAATGTTTAAAAATTTACAGCTAAAATAAGTAAGAAAAAGTAATGTGATTTTATAAAAATAATGACATTACATGAAATTGATACAACAATTGCGGATATTCCCTGTTTTTTTTTTTTAGTTCAATTTACAGCTTTAAGCAAGTGTTTTCCACTTCCAGACAGCATGAAGTAAAATTTCGAGTTTAGAAAAGCCCCGTGAAAATTTGTCGAGGGTCGCGAAGCGACCCGAGACAAATTTTCTGGGCTTTTCTAAACTCGAAATTTTACTTCATGCGCCACGCGTATAAAACACTATAATATTGTCAAATTTATGTATATTTATAGTTACACATTTGTTAAAAAATTAATCAACTCACATGAAATAGATATTTACGACATTGTTGCCGCCGATTCACGACTTATCCGCGATTCCCAAATTAGAAGGCTCGGGACAAGCGCGGGCTGCTACCTGAAAGAGACGAGGCCCTTATTATCTGGTCACCGAGGCACCCGAGACATTTTACAGCGTGTACAGTTTTGTAAAGGACGAGATCCCCCGTGGACAGGGCCCATTAGGATCTTCGCGGAAGACCTAAGCTCAAATTATGCGACGGCACGGGAATGTAGCGGCAACAGTGGAAAATATCCTTCGTCCTCCGAAAAGAAGATCACCAATCAGATGGCATCTTGACCATCTCCTTCCCTTCGAAATAAGGGAGAAGCACCACCCCCAACATCTTCGCGAGGAGCGCGAGAAGAGGGAAAATCACTCACGTTCTAGTATCAGAACCATCAAGAGCATATTTTTATTCATATTATTTTAGTTTACGATAGAGATTATTGTTGCTTTAAAGTCTTAAATAAATAGTGTAAAGTTCAAATTGATCTAAGTGTTTTTATTGAGCAGTTCATTAATGGTCCTTCGAAATTAATTTCCTTTGAATCCCAAACAGACATGGAAAATGTTAATTCCAATCGACAAAAAAATTTTATCAACGTATAAGTTTAATTGAAGTTCACGAAATCGGACATTATTCATGTGGTAAAAATGTGCTACAATAATCATCCTGTTTTTATTTTTTTTACCACTCTTTAAATGAAATTATCAAAGCCCCCCATCAAACGTGCCTTCTTTAGAAGAAACATTCCCTGTATACAATTTATTAATACAGTTTATTTTTTTCTAGAAGTTATTATTTATTTTTATCATCATTATATGATCAGCGATTTTCTCTACATTATTTCTCGGTCTCTCGCTATAAATCCTTTCAACTTGCGGAAAAAGCGGCGCCATTCATCTCCCTATTTTATTTCTAAAATGATTATAACGCAGGCAATAAAGGAATACATACGACACGCCGACTCGCAAAAGGGAAACCGTGTTAAGGTAACAATTTTTCCCGCCGAAAGTTCCCGGGATAATATACACACGCTGTTTTATAGAAATCTTGCACGCGCGGCCCGTTTTAACGAATGACTTTTATACCAGCGCGCCCTTAATAGAATAATAATTCACAATTATTGTTTCGCCCTGTAATAACGTTAAATTCACTTTTCGGGCGGGGGGAAAATTATGGGTGCTTACATAACAATTTTTGATAAGCGAATATTTTTTTACAATCTGCTTTTTTATTATTACTAAAAGGATCGTTATTTATAATTCTTATCGACTAAGAACAAGGACGCTTGAAGCGCGTACCTTCAATTGCGTGGGGTGGGAATTTATCTTAATTTCATTGGTAACGGTAACGGTTGAAGAATTAATGGGGTGTATTTATTACGTTGCGGGCGCGCAAAGTGTTGCTATTTTATTGAAAAATTGCCGGGCGATGGTATCTGGGTTAAGTTATGTGCGCCGGTTTTTGTGTGTATGCCTGCCAGAAGAAATGGCGAAGGCGCCGGGTTACAAATACTACACACAGCCCAAACACAAACAATCTCGACTCTGATAAAGCGCCCGCGATTATTTCCTGCTGCGTAATACTTTCAAATTCCTCACTCGTTAGCGTAACTACCAAGATATTTGTTTTTTTTTTTTAGAAATATTCAAATAATAAAAATGAAAGGGCTTTCATAGGTGCTGGTGTAAAGCTAGCATTTGTATTTTAGTTCATTCAAGATCTAATATTTTAGTGAAATTAGTAGCCGCACACAATGCATTTTTATAGTTTTACCTTGTACACAGGGTGTTCGAAAAATAATGTAACTGCTCGATATATCTGTTTCTGATAAGTTTAGAAAAAATGTTTCAAATAAAACTTGTAGCTATTAATTAAGGCTACTTATTGGTATATTGTTTCAATATACAAGGTAATTCATTTTCTAGATAAATATCATACATACCTTTCTTTAATAGAACAACCTATATATTTTGTTGGTATTCGATACCTTATTAAAATTAAAACATACTAGTGAAAATCGCATGTTTGTAAGCCACTTGGATCAAAAGTTACAAGAAACTAACTGAAAGGCGAACGAATCCTAATCAAATGTACACTTCTGTGCTATAAAATTAAGCACAAGTCATAACTATTTTTCACAATATTCTAGTGGTATAATTCAGGTCTGTTTTAATTGCCTAGCAGCAGTTTCAATAAATAATAAATCACCATAACACTTCTTTCCTGCTCCTAAAGTTTCTTAACTCTTTACTGATGTTCAGCAACCGAGCAATTTGTCTAATAGAAAAACTATCTTCTATTTTAGTTAGGATTCCAATTTTTGAATTGTTGTCTAAATGACGCGGCATTTTGACACTAAGGCTATTGACATATTTACGAAACTAGGAAACTCATCATGTCCGGTTTTTTTTTTTTTTTGGTTTGTTTGGCATAGGTTTTACCATTCAGCCACTAACGATGATTTATATATCTATATACATATATTTGGACGTCACAACACATTCACACTACACCCAGGGACACGACGAGATATTATTTTTAAATAACAACTCCCCGTGCTCGGGAATCGAACCCGAGTTAGTGGCTCGCCGAGCGATACAGCCCGACGACGTTACCGCTCGGCCACCACCTGCCCAAATGTCCGGTTTAAACTATAACATATTTTGTGTACTTAATTTTATTGCACAGAAGTGTACGTCTCTCAAAATGTTGAAACAATTGTTATTGACAGTTGTAATTATTAAATTAACTGTTACTGCTGCTTTTTTTCGAAATACAAACAAAGTACGTTTGCCGAACATAAAAAAATAACAATTTTAATGATAAGAGGTTACGGCGATTGCTTAAGAAGTTATAGCAAGGGGTCGAATCATTTAATAACACTTTTCAAGATAGAGAGCCACTTACAAAAACAGCAGTTTAGAAAGAAGTAAAGAATTTTGAAGAGGTAGGCTCCATTAAAAATCGTTCAAGAACTGGTAGACCCAAAACTGCCAAAAAATAACGAAAGGGCTTTGAATGTGGTGCAAACATTTATCAAAAATCCATCAACATCAATACGGTCAGCTGCGCTTCAACAAGAGAAAAGTGTATCATCATATTCATACCATCCTTAGACATAATACTTTTTATCCTTTTAAAATACATTTGGTTCAAGAATTATAAGAAGATGATTATAATCGTCGATTGCGAAGAAATCATGCGTAGAGTAAGCACTGAATCTAATTTTATGAATAACATCCTATTTTCTGATGAAGCTACGTTTATGCTAATTGGAAATGTTAACCGCCATAATAGCAGATACTGAACTGACACCAATTCCAGATGGATGCGTGAACATAATACGCAAAAACCTTTCAAACTAAACGTCTGGGTCGGTTTTGTCAGGGCGACTGTTATTGGTCCATTTAATATAGACAACAATTTAAACGGACATAAATATTTAGAATTAGTCCAATATGAAATTGTTCCTGCAATACGAAATGCTTTTAGTAAAAATTGTAACACAATTTGGTTTCAACAAGATGGCGTTGCGCTACATTACGATTTTCGTGCTAGAAATTTTAGAGAAAATATTTGAAAACTGGTGGATAGGAAGAAAAGGTGCAATTAAATGGCCAGCACGTTTACTAAATTTATCACCGTTAGATTATTTTTTGTGTGGACACCCAAAAAATTTGTTTATAGTACAAAGCCAGTACATTTAGAAGATTTTAGCAATCGAATGATTGAAGAAACAGAGGCAATTTCAATCAGAAAGTGGCATAATGTTACAGCTGCCATTTATGATAGACTGGGATTGTCCATAATAGAATTTTGATTAAAACACTTGGTGTGTTTCACTGATTTCAGTGAAACAAATCAAGTGTTGTATTCAAAATTCTATTATTAATTAAATGTATTTCACCACGGGTTAAGTAAGAAATTAATTCATCATATGGGATTGTCAAATTTAAGGAGGGAGGCAATACAAGCATCTTCTTTGATAAAACGGTTGAATACATTTTATTGTTAATATTTTAGTTCTTATCAATAAAATGTGTTAATTTATGTATAACTTTTGAACGAATGAACTTAAAAACATGCGGTTTTCACAGGCAACCTTCTAATTTAACAAGGTATCGAATACTAATAAGATATATAGGGGTTCTATTTAAAAAAAAGCTAGGTTTGATATTTATCTAGAAAATGAATCACTCTGTATATTAAAACGTATTATCAATAAATAGTCTAAATTTGTAGCAAATTTTTTTATTTGAAACATTTTTTTATAAACTTATAACAAACAGAAATATCGAGCCGCTATATTACTTTTCTAAAACCCTGTATATATATTTTTTTAGTGTACAAATCCTGATATATTCGCTGTGCAATTCAAAGCATTTGTTGTTTGTGAAAATCGTTCAATTTAAAAGCTTCTAAGGATTGTTTCTAATCCTTTGATTAAGCATGAAGTAAAATTTCGAAAAGCCTGAAAATTTGATGTGGTTTGTACTAATTATTAAAATTATTCAAAGTGCAAAATGACAAAAAAAACATTAGAAGGAGAGAGCACACGCAATAATAAATTAATAATTTATTTAAAATATTTTTAAGCAGCTAGAGTAAGTCATTGCTTTATTTTTCTTTTTTCTTTAAGAAAATAACGATGGGTCTTAGGAGACGATGCGGTCCTGTAAATTAATGGAAGGCGACCACTCGAGCGGAACCGGATCCTTTTCGCCGACGACTGATTTATCCTTGAGCATTTCGCAATATTAATCGCGACATTTGTCAGCGGCAACTTTGCCGAAATTTCTGATATTAAATTCACCAGCTCGCGCCCGAGCTTAAATTATATGCTCGCGGTTTAAGGTAATAACTCGCAGCTCGCAATTATCCGACGCCGGGCGTAATTAATTCGCGACAACGTGTAAAGCGATTCGTCGGGGGAGAGGGGCACGCCCCCCAAAATTAATGTCACACATATCGTTTTAATACACACATACGCCACGAAAATCCATTTTATTGACTGGATATTAAACGTCGCTTCTATATTAATTTTAGTGTGTAGTAAAAAATTAATTAACAAATGCCGAAAGTTTACTGCTTAATTTTCATTAAAAATCAATTAAATCACCTAGAAGCGACCACACCAAATTTTTAGGCTTTTCTAAACTTAAAATTTTACCTTATGCTTAATCTGAGAGTGGAACACTCGTTACAATGATTTCAAGTGAGGTTCAAATATACATATTTTAGTTTTTTATACGCGTGGCGCATGAAGTAAAATTTCGAGTTTAGAAAAGCCCAGAAAATTTGAGCGTTGCAGGATTCGAATCATTCAGGATTCGAATCGTTTTAGAGGATTCAAAAGAGGCATTCGAATACTTTAGTTCAACTGGATTCGTGATCCGGATTCGTTACATTATTTTAAGAGGATTCGTATTTGAATCCAAGTGTGGGTGATTCGAATCCTTATAAAAGGATTCGAATATTTATAAAAGGATTCGAATATTTATAAGAGAATTCGAATATTTGTAAAATGACTAAAATACTTACAAAAGGATTTGAATCGTAAAAATAATTTGAATTAATTGTGAGGATTAAGATGAAAAATGTCTTTTGTGTGTTTTTAAATTTCTCGTTAAATCACTGTTTAACACGCGTGGCGCATGAAGTAAAATTTCGAGTTTAGAAAAGCCCTGAAAATTTGTCTCGGGTCGCTGCGCGACCCTCGACAAATTTTCACGGGGCTTTTCTAAACTCGAAATTTTACTTCATGCTTAGTCTGGGAGTGGAAAACACTTGTTTATAGCTTTAAATTAAACTTAAAAAAAAACACCAAATATCTAAAGATTATAACTAAGTAATACACGTATTCCAAATTCAGTTTATTTTCTTTAAAAATAAACTGAATTTGGAATACGTGTATTACTTAGTTATAATTTAAAAATGTACTCGGATTAAAGAAAAATGTACTCGATCAAAGAAAATAACCCGTCTCGATTAAATATAAACAATGGCCATTGCTGTCCGTACCGGGACCGAATCAGAAAATGTACTTTTTTAAGATTGTTTAAGGATGCAAAAATTATCGAAATAGCGCGCCGAGCAAACTAATAATCAATTATCTTAATTCTACTGCACAAATAAACATCATCTTCAATAACAAGTTGAATAAAGAAAACACTTGGTTTAATTTCACTAATATTTTGGTTTTTTATTCCAACTAGTTTCGACTTTGAGTCATTCTCATTCTCTCAAAGTCATTCATCTAAAATATTAGTGAAATTTAACCAAGCGTTTTCTTTATTAAATCATAGTTAAATATGTTTCACCGCGTGAAAGATGAGAAACTTGTTCAAGATAACAAGTTGAATCAAATACGGCAACAACCGCAGAATTAAATAAACTTTAAATTCAAAATAATTGCTCGTTGTGATAAAACCCTCAACCCATGTAATATAAGTTGAAATGGCAACGTCTCACGGCAGTTTCTATTTTAACAAGGGTGCTTTGCTCTCCAATTGACAGCTGCATGCGACACCTCCGCGCTCTTCCGTTTGCACCGTAACTTCTTCAAACGAAGCCGGTAGATAAACTCTTGCGAAACAGTCTTCACTAACCTGATGTTCCACCTCAAGAAGTCGCACCGGACATGGCCAATCAAAATAACCTCAATGAAGATTAACGGCTTCAAATTGGAGTTTGAGTTGAGTCCTTGGATGGTGGGCGGCCTCTCTGGTGATATTCGTTGAGAATTACGTACAGAAATACGGCAAGCGTTCCAAAAATACTCACAATTCACTTCAATCAGCGTCTTCATTATCAGCACCAAATTAAAATTCAAAAATGGCGTCAATCGCACCCACACATTATTGTCAAAAAACAAAAACCAAAGCAATCTCGACCGAGAGAACGCAAATAACCCAAAATCATGTGTAGCGTTTAAAAATAAATGAAAAGATGAAATGTGACTGTCACAATTGACGTACGTCAAAACACAAAAATTAAGTCGAAAAAACATAAGTACTATTTAAGTCAAGCTCCTAGGTTAAGACGTTTTATATTGAAATACCTAGGGCATTTACCCCTCTTGCGGGGTTGTTGTATAACGATTTACCTTGATTTTTGAGATTCTGAAAACGGAATCGGGGTAAACGTCTATGGGACGCCCGAATCTGAAGTTTGTTGGTTAAGGCGATTTACCTCAAAAATCATGGTGAATCGATATGCAATAAATCCCCCCTTGCCCCTACCCTATGATGCTCATCATCATTAGACATACATATTTTTCACTCATTTTCGAGCCCTCTTTTATACACCTAATGCAATCTTTATTGAAATGAAAGCACATTTTTTGATAATACAGTAAGATTAGAGGTAGATTTTTATTATTTACTAAAAGCATGGGATTTCATAAAAGTAATACGCTGTTCGCCCGTCAATTTTCACCCGGGCGATCGTTTATTTTATTTTTCCCCGGCTCTCATAAAATAGTACAAACCATCTCCGACTCGTTTCCTATTGTGCGCCGCGAATCCCGATAATTCATCCTAAAGGAAAACCTCGACCGACACTAATTTCATACAATAGGGAAACTTACGAGGCCCATTCATACACACACACACACACACACACACATATCTGTATTTTTCCGAAGAGCACATAAATCCAACGGCTCCCTAAGCATATTTGGCTATTTGTCGATCGGGCGTCTGTCTCTCTTGGGCCTCGTAGGGGAAGCGATATTGGTTGGCTGGTTGGAAGCGGCACGCTCCAATTCCATAATGCAGGCTGATGAATGCGGTGGAGGCGCCGGGATAATGCGGTTAAGACGCTGTAAATTTGCCTGGACGAGTTTTACGAGCCCTAATCGAATAAACACTCTTTACTTTAATTAACGTACATTATTTATTCTTGAAATAGATTCCTCTCAATAAAACCAATTTCAATTATTCTTATCATGAGCGTACCTAGTGCGAGACAGGGGATAAACACATTTTTAAAATGTTATAATCTGTTAGTTAAGTGAACAAAAAACCATATAATTTTTTGATAATTATGGAGTGGATGGAAGGACTCGTGCGGAACTCAAAATTGAACGCTTTTAAAAAAGCAATGTCTAAATTATTACACCGACTTGTACGCATAAAAGAAAAATTAAAAAACTTGAGTTAATTTTGTATTTGATAATATTAATTAATTGATAAATAGTGAACATTTGAAAAGTTTGTCTCGAGAAACACATTTTTTAAATGTTACAATCTGTTAGTAAAGTGAACATAAAATCATATAATTTTTTTAATATCTGCACTTATTTTAGAATGAAAATTGTCTTAATGTCCAATTTAGTGACGGGAAGGATTGAAATTGGACATTAAGACAATTTTCATTCTAACATTAGTGCAGATATTAAAAAAGTTATATGATTTTATGTTCACTTTACTAACAGATTGTAACATTTAAAAAATGTGTTTCTCGAGACAAACTTTTCAAATGTTCACTATTTATCAATTAATTAATATTATCAAATACAAAATTAACTCAAGTTTTTTAATTTTTCTTTTAAGTGTACAATTCGGTGTAATAATTTAGACATTGCTTTTTTAAAAGCGTTCAATTTTGAGTTCCGCACGAGTCTTTCCATCCACTCCATAATTATCAAAAAATTATATGGTTTTTTGTTCACTTAACTAACAGATTATAACATTTTAAAAATGTGTTTGTCCCCTGTCTCGCACTAGGTACGCTCATGATAAGAATAATTGAAATTGGTTTTATTGAAAGGAATCTATTTCAAGAATTAATAACGACCAACCAAGAAAATTGGGAAAGTCAGGGGATTTTATTCGTTGGGAAAAGTTTTGGAAAAGTTAGAAAAATTTGGCTTTTTTAGCGAAAAGTTGGGGAATTTTTAAATCAGTAATAATAATAAATATACAGATAATACGATTAAAGAATTAAACAATTTAACAATTGTTAGTTCTGTTCGGAGCACGAATTTGACATATTAAATAATATTAACCCATTAGGTGATATTGATGCATACACGCAACATTATTATTTTTTTGTCAATTAAATTACTAAATATGTTAATTTGATATATTGTATTATTTGACCTGACTTCATATTGTATGAAGAAAAATGTAAATATTTTATTATTTAAGTATTTCGATTACTACTCATTAAAAGAAAAAAACAATGTCAGTGTATTTCTAACTTCACAATATTTCAGTGTTATAACGCGTGGCGCATGAAGTAAAATTTCGAGTTTAGAAAAGCCTGAAAATTTGGTTTAGCCGCTCCGCTTCGCGGAGCGACCAAACCAAATTTCCAGGCTTTTCTAAACTCGAAATTTTACTTCATGCTTAGTCTGGGAGTGGAAACACTCGGTCAAAACTTCATATTGCACGTTTTTATATAAAATCGACGAATGCCTCAAAACTTACAGCGTATACATTATAAATATTAAAAAAAAAAACATTCACGGTATGTAATGCAATAAGTCATTCATAGAAATAATAAAAATAAGTGCGGAATTTGACCTAAAATTAACTTTTAGAGTTAACTCTATAATTGCTCGGCCGTTAATGAGTTAAACACATCATAGCAGTTTTAATGTAATTTAAAAAATTGATTATTGACATACTAAATTTATTTTACACTAACCAATTAGTTAAAGATTTCATCTAAAGTTAGTGATTTATACGCGTGGCGCATGAGGTAAAATTTCGAGTTTAGAAAAGCCTGAAAATTTGGATTTGCTGGGGCGCGACTCGCTTCGCTCGCGCGCCCCAGCAAATCCAAATTTTCAGGCTTTTCTAAACTCGAAATTTTACTTCATGCTTAGTCTGGGAGTGGAAACCCTCGTTAGACGGGTCAATCAGAAAGTCATTTTGCAGTTTTATTTATTGTGAAATTTATGACATAAAATATTTGCAGTTTTATTTATTGTCAAATTTATGACATAAAATATATAGAGTTGATGTTACTTTTTAGTTAAAATTACGAACAAAATCAAATTCCTCTGCAATATGATACTGAAATTATGTAAAATAGAGCTTAATTAATAAACTATCAAAAAACTATTCTGTTTGGAACACGAATTTGAAATATTAAATTATATTAAACAAAATAATAAAATGGGGAAGTGTCCATCATAGCACTTTCCCCGTAATTTGAACCAATTATAATAGACATGCAAAATTTATTTTACTCTAACCAATTAGTTAGGAATTCACTTGAAGTTAGTGATTTATACGCGTGGCGCATGAAGTAACATTTCGAGTTTAGAAAAGCCTGATAATTTGGATTTGCCGGGCGGAGCGAAGCGAGCCTGCAAATCCAAATTTTCAGGCTTTTCTATACTCGAAATTTTACTTCATGCGCCACCGACACAAAACACTGATTCAATGTAAAGTTTAGCGGTGTGTTTTAAACTTCGTAATATGTCAGTGTTTTATACCAGTGGCGCATGAAGTAAAATTTCGAGTTTAGAAAAACCTGAAAATTTGGATTTGCCGGGCGGAGCGAAGCGAGCCCGGCAAATCCAAATTTTCAGGCTTTTCTAAACTCGAAATTTTACTTCATGCGCCACCGACACAAAACACTGATTCAATGTAAAGTTTAGCGGTGTGTTTTAAACTTCGTAATATGTCAGTGTTTTATACCAGTGGCGCATGAAGTCAAATTTCGAGTTTAGAAAAGCCTGAAAATTTGGTTTGGCCGCTCCGCGCTTCGCGCTACGCGACCAAACCAAATTTTCAGGCTTTTCTAAACTCGAAATTTTACTTCATGCTTAGCCTGGGAGTGGAAAACACTCGCTTAAAGCTTCAAATTAAATTCTTTTAATAAACCAAGCATCAGAAAATGTGCAACGTATGCATATGGATAGTTCAAAGAAAACTTCTCGTTATGAAAATGTTCGGTGTTACATAAAACTCTCTGAATAAAAATTCACTGTTTGCAAAATAACAAGCTTTTAATATTTCGTACGCGGAATTAGCGTTTCTGGTGGGCGCGTCATTCGCATTATTATGATTTAGCTTCTATTGTTAGTCGCGTCGGCGGCCACGCAGTCCATTAAGTTGAAATATGCAGTCCAGAAGAGGGTTAGGAGGGTCGGGGGAGAGGGTGCATCAATTTTAAATCAGTCCAATCCCGGTGAATACTTAATGAACGGAGTCTGGTGCCCGGACACGTATTTACCCTGAAAATCGTTTCTGCTTTCTATTTATTTGCGGGCACGACCCTCAGGCTCATATCTCTATTTAATAACTGTCACCAGAACGATGAAAGAGCGCACCCGCGTCTCATTTGCAAGGGCTTAAATTTTGCCAAGAGTAAACACACTCACACACTTGTAATTTCCTTGTAATTTTATATTCACGTGAGTACTGAAAAGAGAAAATTTAAAGAGAGAATAAATGTTGAATTAATTTTTAATATACTTAATATGTATATTAAAAATTAATTAATTATGGTAAGTTTTCTTTATAGCTTTTATTAAATATAAAAATATTATTTTATAAAGGCTGTACGAACCCAAAATCTCAGTGCAGTGCTATAATTACTAAGAAACGTAGCATACTAACACTTAGAGGACAATATATTGGATTAATATCTGGCTACCATAATTACATTCAAAAATATTTTACCACGAGTTAGTAAAATATTTTTGAATGTAATTATGGTATACTTAATTGAAACACCAGGTTTATAATATTGTATATTCAATAAAAATAAATCTCTAGAGTGCCATGAAAAATATTATAGGTTTGCAATTTTGAAAATATACATTATAATTATTATGTCTGACGTTTTATATGTCAATTCCTGAAGCGTGTAGCCAACTTAAATTTAAAAAGAGATTAAATCATAGCACTCTAGAGGTTCTTTTTTTATTGAACATGCGATACTAATTTAATATTTGCTCCAATTAGTTTCAAGCTTGAGATCACTTTTTTGCTTAAAAAAAAGACGATAGATGACATTTTTTAACGCAATTTTGTTTAAAAAATATAAAAACAAATTATAATTAATATCGACTTTCTGCAAAAAAATTATTCTCATTGAGACAAGTCCCCAAATATTCATTGAAACTTGGAGACTTTTATTTTCTTTTTAAAATGGAAACTTTTGTCTAATTCAATTATTGATTGATAAGGCTGATAAATGTTGAAAGTTAATCTTCACTTTTATATAAATAAAATAAAATAATTTAAAACTTTCAAATATATATTGTAAACTCGCTACAATTGTTTCGCCACACTGTGGCTTCTTCGCCTGAAGAAGCCACAGTGTGGCGAAACAATTGTAGCGAGTTTACAATATATATTTGAAAGTTTTAAATTATTTTATTTTATTTATATAAAAGTAATTCAATTATCTTTGTATCTCTAATAGTTTATGAAATACCACTAGTAGGCACACTAAAACAAAGGAACGGTATATATAAATAAACAGGAAATTAGAAAAGTTACAAGACTTGGTTCCAAAGATGTGTGTGTTTATAAAAACTCACTTTATTTGCAGTCAACCACTTATAAAAATTTCCGATCGCAATTACACATTTAAGTCAGAATAAACATATCGATTTATAAGACGACAAAAGCACAAACCATTTAAAAAAAGTGTGTCGAGTGTAATTTAAATGGAATTCCAATTGAAACGGTCTGGCGCAGTGTTTTCGGATTTTCCTCACATTGAGAAGAGGACATTGAAGCCCGGGGCTTCGACATCGAGCTGAAAACGCGATCAAACCGAGTGGAAACAATTAAGTGAGCAGTTCATTAAAATAGCATCTGTCCTCCTCGTTAAGTAGTTCGCGACTCGTTACACGTCCGACCGGCCAATTGTTATTGTTGTAATAATTTTAATTGCTCTGGAAATCGAAATCGAAATCGAAATCGAGAGAAATTAATTTTGTTGCAAAACTAGTTTGTCTTTGTTAAAGTGGCTTTACTAAGAAATTACTTGATTTTGTCCATCGTACTTTGTAATTGATATTACAGGGATTAAAATTCTAGAAGTAACTTTTTAATATCAATAGTTATTATTAATTATTTTTATTAATAATAATTATCTCAACAAATTTTCCTAAGATATTAAGCTAATATTAATAATAGTTATTATTAATTATTATTATTAATAATAATTATCTCAACGAATTTTCCTAAGATATTAAGCCAAAGTTGAAACTATGCAATAAAATCAACGAGGGAAGGAGAATGTTTTCGTTGAAATAATTGTAATCAATTAAAATCAAAATAAAATTCATAGCATCTACACAGAAATGAATTAAATTTTAATTGGCTGTAAGTTAAATTTAGAGATATATTGTACCAATTAAGTAACCACTTTAAATCTAAAAAAATGCATGTGTATGTCTTTAGCTAAAAACAAAGAGGACCAACTCGATTTTAGGATTTTGTTTTAGTTACAATATAATTTTATGATAGCGAAATATATTGCCAATTTTTCTACCGAAATTCGGAGTTAATATAAAATGAATAATTCAAATCGAATCAAATCATTAATTTGTGGAAAGTAGTATATATAAATACTTTACACACGTCAGAAAATAAATTTACAATATAAAATGGCTAAAAAATACAACATATCAAAATTATAATCAAATTACAAAACAAGTATAACACATTAAATATCGGTAGGTAGAAAGGACAATATACAACAAATAATAATAAATTAAATTGTACCGTGATGATCAAAAAAATCATTAAAATTATAGAGTACTATATTTAAGAGAAATGACTTTATATGCACCCTGTATTCCCTGAACGGATTGTTCCTAGTTGTTACGCTTAGCTTATTGTAGAATAAAGGACCGAAATAGTTATGACCATTTTCGGTTCTTTTTAGCCTGAGTGAGGCTAAATTAATGTCATCCTTGTTTCTGGTTGTGTATGCATGAGTATAGGTGGGATATTCAATGATATTATTTTTTACATGAAGTAAACCCTCCAGAATATACAGTGCAGGTAATGTTAGAACACTTAATCCTTTAAAACTATCCCTGCAATCATCACGGAATTTTTATCCAGTTACTATTCTAATGGCCTTTCTTTGCAGTGCAAATATTCTGTGCCTAGAAGTAGAGTGTCCCTATATCAAGATTCCATAGCATAAATGACTTTGACATAGCGTAGGTAATACATGCAACTAGACTGAATTGCTCAAGTTGCGAAGGCAGTAAACATTTTTTAATAATTTATTTGCTATGTTGTCACCATGCATATCCCATTTTAAGTAGCTATCTAAGTATAACCCAAGAAATTTTGTGGATGGTCAATCTCATGTCTATTTAATGTAAATAACATGGTTACTGTTTTTGCTTTGTTAAGAGTCAGCAAGTTACTTACAAACCAATCGGATGCCTTCTTATCTGTTAATTTGTGAAATGACATGGCTTCATTAAAACTACCGGAGTAATTGATATAAGTAGTGTCATCCGCAAATAACACGGTTTGGAAATGTTCTCAATGTCGTGGAAGATCGTTAATGAAAAGCAAAAATAGTACTGGGCCGAGGATGGAACCTTGGGGAACACCATACCGAACAGGCACAAAACTTGACTCACACTCATGCATACAAACTTATTGCTTTCTGTTACTTAAAAATGATTGAATAAGATCACAGCTAGATCCGCTGAAATTGTATTTTGCGAGTTTAGCTATCAATAGATGACTAGGAACACAATCCAATGCTTTACTAAGATCTATGAATGTGGCTAAAGCGAATTGACCACTTTCAAAGCAATCAATAGTTTTAATTACAAACAGTTGAATGGCAGAGGTTGTGGAAAGATTCTTTCTAAAACCAAATTGACTAGGTAAGAACATATTGTGAATATGTAGGTATTCAGTGATTTGATTTTTATAATTATTTCAATAATTTTTGAAAGGATAGGTAAGATGGAAATTGGTCTGTAATCGCCCTTTTTAAAGATTGGAATGACTCGTGCCATTTTCATTTCGCCAGGGAAAATCCCTTGCGAAAGTACATCGTTTATAAGACGCGTTAAAGGTGTCAGTATAACATCTTTTATGCATTTTAATATGTCATTTGTGAATCCAAAAACGTCCCTACTTTTTGTTTTTTTAGAACTATTTATGGCGTCTCTAACTATTACCATCGAAACCAGTTTAAAGCGGAAATGTTTCGAAGGTAAGTCAATTGGTTCAAAATTGGTTGGATCCCTTTCAGAGGGTAAAATATTGACTAGCAGTTTTTCAGCTACACTTGTAAAATGCTCGTTGAAATTATCACAGGAAATATCATATTTTTCATCATCAATAAACACTTTTCTAGCAGAGTTTATTAGGTTCCAGCTAGCTCGCACAGGATTGTTAGAATTCTGTAGATATCTGTTATTGGATTCAATTTTCTCACGTTTATTGGATAATTTATACCTATACACAAAATTATTTCTGATTTCCTTATTTACAAAAGATGGGTGTTTATCACAGATTTCATTTAGGAACTATAGTGTGCTACGAATATTTCGCAATTCAGTGTTAAACCACTTAGTACGACTTGAACTTGCAGCATTAGCTTGTAGCATGACATTTTTTGGTATAGCTCTCTAATAAGATTCAATAATGTAGTTGTTAAATATTCTAAACTTATCATTAACCGTTTTATTTAAATATACAAATCTCCAATCACTAGTAGATAGAATATTGCATAAAGTAGATTTGCCAGTGTGTGTAATAGGCCTAAAAAATCGTCCTTAATTCAGACGCCTTTTGTTTTCTGGTATATTAATAGTGAGGGCGATCCCAATGTGATCCGAGGTATTTGATGGAAAAGGTTCGCATTTAGAGGAAAGCTCATTAAAATTTAGGAAATCATCAATACATTTTCACCTCTAGTATTAAAATTTACAATATTGTTCAAACCATGACACTGAAATAAATTCTTTAATTCAATAACTTTGGCATCGTTAGCTTTATTAAAGTTTATATTGAAATCACCGCCTAAAATAATAAGATTACTCAGTTCCAAAAGAGAAGACAGGGTACCAATAAAATCATTCCAGTTTCCCGAAGGGGAAAACTATATACACAAAAGACATATAATTTTAAATTAGATAAATATACTCCGGCCATTTCACAATTTTTATCACAGAAAATTGGCTTAGTTTTTGAGTTTAAATTATTTTTTTAAGGAATCATCAGCATATATTATGGCTCCTCCATAGTTGCCAGAATTGCGAGCATAATGAGCTCGACTAGTTGCAGAGTTTATTTTCGATATTTCACATTCCTTTTTTGACAGCCAATGCTCTGTAATAGCTAATATGTTAAAATATAAGTAATAGTCTGCCAATTCATTTATTTTACTGCATATTGACTGAATATTTATAAATAATAAGTGTAATTTTATGTTGCAGCTGGTTTCTTCTTCACAATCTGAAAATAACATATTAATATATACGTCTTCGGGTCAGATTTTAGGGTTTTTCATTTCGTTAAAGAGATGAGACGGCACACTAACTTTGAACGAAGAGTATTCTGTTGGATGTTTTGATAGTAGCTTCTCACATTTGACATCCTCATAATTCTTAGTTTTGAGATATTGTATAAGTTGGTTCTCTGTGATTTCAGGCTGAAGATTGAATTCATGTAGATGACTGTATCGCTTTGCGGCTTTAATTGCGGTATCATTTGCAGCAGATCCTATCACAGCGGTAAATCTTTTCTTCTTTCTTGAATTATGTATTACTAAGGTCCAACCAGCAGATCCTTATTCGGTATGAATCGTAGTGTTGTTTTGTTGATTATTATTATATTTTATTAAGTTCTGTTTGGGTTTGGTATTTATAATTGATACTAGATCAGAATTGGCACTATCAGTAGGAGATGTCTTATCTTCAGGCATGCTCTGCTTATTTATTGAATTACGAATTGTATAGAACTGTTCGGTGACTTCGGGAACTAGGTTGACCTCAGCAGTTTTCTGTTTTGTTGCAGAATTTGAACGTGTAGTAATCTTCCTAACCCCTGGTGATTTTGGTTTTGGAATGTCACTGGTAGGAAGTGTTATTACAGGTGTTTTCAATTCAAGGGTACTTATTTTATCCCTTAGTAATATTATGTTATCCTTTTAAATAATATTTTTGTCCACCCGAGACAAATTTTCTGGGCTTTTGTAAACTCGAAATTTTACTTCATGCGCCACGCGTATAGAACACTAAAATATTGTGAACTCTATGTATATTTGAACCTCACTTGAAATCAATGTTTTATACGCTAGGCGCATGAAGTAAAATTTCGAGTTTAGAAAAGCCCAGAAAATTTGTTACAGGGTTTTTCTAAACTCGAAATTTTTCTTCATGCTTAGTCTGGGAGTGAAAAACACTCGATTAAAGCCTCAAATTGAACTTAAAAATAACGAATATCTAAAGATTTAAAGAATATAATAAAATAATTTCTTTTAGGTAAACATACGCCTAAGCTGTACATTTTCCGACATTCGTTGTATTTTAAATGAGTTCTATTTGAATCTTTGAACGAGTGATTCCACTCCCAGACTGAGCATGAAGTAAAATTTCGAGTTTAGAAAAGCCCCGTGAAAATTTGTCGAGGGTCGCGCAGCGACCCGAGACAAATTTTCTGGGCTTTTATAAACTCGAAATTTAACTTCATGCGCCACGCGTATTAAACACTAAAATATTGTGAACTCTATGTATATTTGAACCTCACTTGAAATCAATGTTTTATACACGTGGCGCATGAAGTAAAATTTCGAGTTTAGAAAAGCCCAGAAAATTTGTCTCGGGTCGCTGCGCGACCCTCGACAAATTTTCACGGGGCTTTTCTAAACTCGAAATTTTACTTCATGCTTAGTCTGGGAGTGGAAAACACTCGTTTATAGCCTCAAATTAAACTTAAAAGAAAAACAACGAATATCTAAAGATTTAAAAAAAAATAATAAAATAATTTCTTTTAGGTAAACACACGCCTAAACTGCACATTTTCCGACATTCGTTGTTTTTTAAATGAGTTCTATTTGAATCTTTCAACGAGTGTTTTCCACTTCCAGACTGAGCATGAAGTAAAATTTCGAGTTTAGAAAAGCCCCGTGAAAATTTGTCGAGGGTCGCGCAGCGACCCGAGACAAATTTTCTGGGCTTTTCTAAACTCGAAATTTTACTTCATGCGACACGCGTATTAAACACTATAATATTGTCAAATTTATGTATATTTGAACGTCACCTAAAACCTGTGTTTTATACGCGTGGCGCATGAAGTAAAATTTCGAGTTTAGAAAAGCCCAGAAAATTTGTCTCGGGTCGCTGCGCGACCCTCGACAAATTTTCACGGGGCTTTTCTAAACTCGAAATTTTACTTTATGCTTAGTCTGGGAGTGAAAAACACTCGTTAACAGCTTCAAATTGAACTCATTTAAAAATCAACGAGTGTCAGAATATTAACAGCTACAATTAAGAAAAAGTAATGTGATTTTATATAAATAATGACATTTTTCTTGTATGGTGTAAATCATTTCAAAAACATTTACTTTAATCAAGTGACTACGATATCTTTTGCCATTTTGACATCCGCAGTTGTTTCAATTCCATGGCATGACATTATTTTTATAAAATCACATTATTATTTCTTAATTATTTTAACTTAGAGAAACCTAAGGTGATAAACGTTAACACGAATGAATTCAGAATACAAAAAAGGTAAATACATTTTGTTTCTAAAATAAATAGGAGAGCCAAAATTTGAACATTTTAAAATTTACATGGGATTTCTTATGTTGCGTCTGCCAAGTCAACACCCGGTATATAGTCTTATTGATATTTAATTTAGTCACTGAAAGTTAGTTATGATTGAAAATATAGTTAACTAATATTCGCATCTAATTTACAGACTAATAATAACATATGACTAATGATTGATGGGTAAATAAGCCATGACTACATTTTTCATGAATAATTTAGTCATTATTTTTAATCATGACTAAAAATTTAATCAACTTATGCCCAACTCTAATAATAAGAAATCTTTATTAACGCTAACTGCGTATTTCAAATTTACGTTTATCCTAAATTTCTGAATATTTCCTTCAACCTTATGAATAAATAACAAACTCCATGCATAATACAAACTACTTAACGAAATTTAATTGATGATTCCCTGATTACTGACACGGCCTGCCTGCACTGCCGTGAGCGAAAATTTTCTTCTGAAATATTCATCTTCCCTAGGGGGGGCGGCGCGCCCCTCCCGCATATTTTCGAAACAATGTAATGAACGCGCCAGACGCTAAATGGGCATCATAAAATATGTAGTATAATACAATAAACAGCTTACAAGCGGCATAATTTCCCCATGTGCACACCCCGAATGTCCCAGGGCCGTACATACGGCCCTTAAAATAGGACAATGTGAACGGCCGACGACAGTTCCTTAGCTTAAGCTCCAACCGACAACCGCATTGTCCTCTCCTGAATACGGATGATAATTCCAATTTGTAGCGAATTATTAACGCCCGACGACAATCTATATAATTTGTATCAGGATATTAGCTGCGGACATGGAAAGAGAATGGGGATAATTGAACCATAATTTTATATGTTGAATTAATTTACGGGCAGGTGGTGGCCGAGCGGTAACGTCGCCGGGCTGTATCGCTCGGCGAGCCACAAATTCGGGTTCGATTCCCGTGCACGGGGAGACTTTATTTCAAAAATAATATCTCGTCGTGACCCTGGGTGCAGTATGAATGTGTGTGATTGTCCGAATGAATAGTTAAATACTACAAATTGTAAATTCTAATAAATTAATTGATACAAAAATATATAGATTGATGATGGCTAATGGGCAAGTTCCCAAGGCCAGGCAACAGCCAAAAAAAAAATAATAATTTCTTACTTACGCCCGGTATTATTCTATTCTATTATCAACATTATTTCATGATAGTTTCATCGAACTGAACTCTGAAATTAAGGTCGAAGTTGAGTTTGGGCGGAACGGACAAAAAAAGAACGTTCTTTATCTAGCACTTGGGTAAATATTTTTCTTTCTCTGAGGACTTATTTTAACTTTTGCACGGATGTGCGACTTCCCGTATAAGCCGGAGTGAATCCACTCGAAACGCGAGGTAACGCTACTCTCGCTATAGATTTTTCGCGAGTGTATTGAAAGCGTATTGGGAATAATAGCCAATTTCCTTGTTTAGAAAATGTTTCCATGAAAATATTCATCATAATGATTTACTTAAAATATAGAGAATATTAATCTAAAATCAATGTTTTCATCACTTTTAGTAAATACTACACTTAGTTGAGGTTTCACTGTTTATTAGTTGACAATTGTTTCGCCACGCAGTAGCTTTATCAGGCAGATGAATGATGTATTTATAAACTTAAACTAACGCCTAAATACTTATTTGCATATATCTACAAACTCTAGTTTTAAATATTTAATATCTACTATTGTAAAATGAATGGTTAGTCTATTAGACTAGTATTAATTAATAACCCTATATATACCTTATTTATTAAAAAAAATATATATATTTATATTCCTACATTATTAGAAAATGTTTTTATTAAAGTTATTACCATCATGATTTATATAAAATATACAGAATAATAACCTAAAATACATACTCGTATTTGCATATTTCTACAATATTTTAATATGTTTCTTGTAGTCAAATCACGCTTAACCTCTTTAGTTGATTCTTTATTATTGAAAAGTGTCGATTTAGGAATACGAAAAATATTATTCTCAAGTTTATTTTGGGTTAATTTTGTTTACGTATAAAATTTGGAACTATCATAATAGTGTTTCTCTCATATCGCCAGTTTAGCCCATTATGCGCCATTGATGCATACATGCAACATTATTAATTTTTTGTTAATTAAATTACTAAATAAGTTAATTTCATATATTATATTATTTGACCTGACTTGAAAATGTATAAAGAAAAATGTAAATATTTTGTTATTAAAATATTTCGATTTTTACTCATTTAAAAAAAATATATATCAGTGTATTTCTAACTTCACAATATTTAGTGTTTTATACGCGTGGCGCATGAAGTAAAATTTCGAGTTTAGAAAAGCCCAGAAAATTTGTCTCGGGTCGCTGCGCGACCCTCGACAAATTTTCACGGGGCTTTTCTAAACTCGAAATTTTACTTCATGCTTAGTCTGGGAGTGGAAACACTCGTTCTAAACGTCATACTGCACGTTTTTTTATATACAATCGAATTATGCCTGAAAATTTTCACGGGGCTTTCCTAAACTCGAAATTTTACTTCATGCTCAGTCTGGGAGTGGGAAACACTCGTTCAAAAATTCAAATAGAACTCATTTAAAAAACAACGAATGTCGGAAAATGTGCAGCTTAGGCGTATGTTTACCTAAAAGAAATTATTTTATTATTTTCTTTAAATCTTTAGATATTCGTTGTTTTTTTTTTAAGTTTAATTTGACGCTCTAAACGAGTGTTTTCCACTCCCAGACTAAGCATGAAGTAAAATTTCGAGTTTAGAAAAGCCCCGTGAAAATTTGTCTCGGGTCGCGCAGCGACCCGAGACAAATTTTCTGGGCTTTTCTAAACTCGAAATTTTACTTCATGCGCCACGCGTATAAAACATTGATTTCAAGTGAGGTTCAAATATACATAGAGTTCACAATATTTTAGTGTTCTATACGCGTGGCGCATGAAGTAAAATTTCGAGTTTAGAAAAGCCCAGAAAATTTGTCTCAGGTCGCTGCGCGACCCTCGACAAATTTTCGCGGAGCTTTTCTAAACTCGAAATTTTACTTTATGCTCAGCTTGGGAGTGGAAACACTCGTTCTAAACGTCATACTGCACGTTTTTTTATATACAATCGAATTATGCCTGAAAATTTTCGGCGTATACATTATGTATATTTTAAAGAAAAATTCACAGTATGCAAAACGATAAGTCGTTCATAGAAATCATATAAGTGCAGAGTTTTACATAAAATCAATTTTTAGAGTTAACTCTATAATTGCTTGGCCGTTAATGGGTTAAAGAAAGAATTCAATTTGTACATCGAAAAATATTGGCAATGAATGACTATTATGTAAGGTTTTTGAGAGGATAAATACTTGGTATTGATTTTAGGGTAATTATAAAACAATATGAGATGCCAAATACGAAATTAATTCCAGCAATTAATGACTTTTACCTTTTAACTATTGATACAGTACATATCTCTGACATTTATCATATCCCTCCAAAAGAATTGCTTGATGCGTAACAAAAATGATAGATTATTGGAAACAAATTTTGACCAGTACAAAATTTATTTACTCTACATTTGATCACTCATTCTATTGATATTTTGAGTAAGTTTGAAGTTTATCCCTTAATTTATTACCATATATTTTTTTTTTTTTGGTTTTGGCTTTTGCCTGGCCTTGGGAACTTGCTCATTAGCCAACATCATTTATATATTTATTTGTATTTGTATTAATTGTTAATATTACAATTTGTAGTATGCTATTATTTCATACGGACAAACACTAACATTCATACCACACCCAGGGCCACGACGAGAAATTATTTTTAAACAAAGTCTCGCCGTGCACGACGGGAATCGAACCCGAATTGTAGCTCGCCGAGCGATACAGCCCGGCGACGTTACCGCTCGGCCACCACCTGCCCTTTATTACCATATAAAGAAAGCACTTAACATTTTCATACCACTTTTTTGATTTCAATTACACAATAATCATTGTCAAACATTTAGTTTGACAATGATTACTGTGTAATTGAAACTAGTTACAAAAGTATAATAAAAGTGGTGTTAAGAAGTTAAGTGTTTTCTTTATATTAAATTGAAAATGTACCACATAGTGAACGCCTCTAAGATTCAAGAATCTCTTCATTTTACTTTACCAGCCAACCTTACATCTTAAAGAGTACAAAGGCATTAAGGTTTAAGAATAAAAAAGAAAGAATTTATGATTTTTTAAATTTATATATAACCAAATTCATCTGAACTCCATTCGGCAATAAAGACAATTTTTACTCAAATGTATATACGACGCTCATTAAACATGAGTATGAACGTTGTTTGGGAAAAACATAGTCATAACTTTGAGAGATCAATTACAAGATAACAAGAACGTACAATTTAAGGCACCCGTCCGATAAATCCCGACGATCCGCCTCTCCGACCGAGATTCCGCATTCAGAATCGCCGGGGCAAAACAACCACCAATTACGGTGAATTATTTATCGGAACAAGAGTGACCTGGAATTCCAGCAGATCCAACATGAATACCCCTCCAATTTCCCATCTTCGTAAAGAACGATTGGAAAACCGCACGCGTTTACTAAAGATTGATTAAAATTAGAATTTAATGCAAACGTTTAGTAACATTTATTAGAATATCGTGTGATTAATAAAAAAAAAAACAAAACCTATAGAGTGCTATGATTTAATCTTTAATTTTTATTAAAGTTGGCTACACGCTTTAGGAATTGACATAAAAAACATCAGACGTAATAATTATTAATTCTAGATATTTAATTCTAGATATTTTATTCTGGATATTTAATGAATAATAATTATTACACCGTGCGATCATTTAGATTTAGAATATAAATTAGAGTAGGCTTTAAGTTTTAAATTAGATTGGCACTACTGACTGTTAGTTAAGACATAGTTTACTATAACCTTAAATGTATTCTATCTATAATATATAAAATTACGAAAAAACTATTCGTGAAAATGCAAACAGTGTCTTAATTAATAAGACAATTTACGACGATAAATATCCATTGAAACAACTACTTCCCGTGCAAATACACCTCCGGATATTGAATTATACAATGAAATATTTAAAATCTTATTTAATTTGATAGGTGTATTTGCACGGGAAGTAGTTGTTTCAATGGATATTTATGGTCTTAAATTGTCTTATTAATTAAGACACTGTTTGCATTTTCACGAATAGTTTTTTCGTAATTTTATATAATACGAAAATGCTATTCATGAAAATGCAAACAATGTCTTAATTAATAAGACAACTTAAGACATTGTTTGCATTTTCACGAATAGTTTTTTCGTAATTTTATATATTATGTTTAAAGTGTGCAAACTATAAGAAGCGTAAGCTTATTTTCTCGAATTCAAATAGTTTTGAATTTGAATTTATCTTGTATTCTATCTAATTTTATATTAAACTTAATCCAAAATAGACGAGAGAAACTTGTCCATACATTTTGTCCCGCTATATTAATTAACTCGTATAATACAGAGCTGGGTAGTACTCGAGTACAAGTACTCAAAATTTGTATTCTGAGTACTTTTCGTGTACTTGGTGCTCAGCCCAAGTACTTTATTTTCCAAGTACTTGTACTTGTACTCGACTCATTTTTATACCACAAAATGACCTCGAGTACATTTGGATGAACCTTCCAAAATTTATTTTGATATAACTGTTAAATCAAATGAACACTTGAAGTCTTTATCTTAACAACTCTCCAGTTGTCTACATTCCATTTAAACACATGAAAACTATTATAGTAGAACTTTGATTAAAACACTTGGTTTGTTTCAATGATTTAATTAAAGTTCTACTATTAATTAAATATGTTTCACCACGGGCTGAGTGAGAAATTAATTCAACATAAAAAATGAAAACTAGTCTAAAATCCATACAATTTTCATTTCTGAAGTTTCACTGTAGCTGTCAAAACAAACAAGCTACGACCAATTACACTTTTATGTTGACAGCAATGTTATTTTTGTTAAAACAAATGAAAACTGTACCAACTTCTACACACGTTTTATCTATAAAACTGTCAAGACTAAAGCTATGCGCTCGAAATGTCATGATAATAATAATAATAATAATAATAATAATAATAATAATAATAATAGTCTTTATTGTCCAACGGAAAAACCAAAACAGGACAAATTACATTGATCTTTATAAACACAAAATTTAAAGAAGAATCAAATACAAAATATATATGTCAATAAAATATAAACTAAATAGAGAAATTTAGAAAAATAAAAACAGGATAAATTATAGTGATCATTATAAATACAAAAAGTATAGAAAATTAATTATCAAGTATATACCGGGTGTGGCACTTAAGACGCCTCGGACCATAGCTCCTTTACGATAAAAGCTACCGAAAAAAATCTAAGAGCAAAGTGGTGCATAATTACCGTCGCTTTGTTTCAAAAATATTTATGTTTGTTTGGGAACGGAAAACGTTTCCCGACATTTGCGATGAAATTCCTTTTTTCTCCGAAGTGTTGTTATGCAATGTGTAATTTTTTTTGTACCAATGAAAAATTTAGAGTTTTAGCTGTACAACGCCGTAATTTTTTTAGGGGGGTGCCATTTGAAATTTTCGAAAAAAATGACAACATGCGAAGTTCATTCAAAAATTATTTTTTTTCCATAAATTACCCGAAAAAAAATTATGTGAAGGTATACGAGGTCTTAACCTGTACCTCAATTCAAAATTTAGGCGCCGGTGTCAATTAGTTTCTCTACAAAACAATCTCAAAAATGGGGCGCAATTTTGAAAGAAGGGGTTATAACAGCGAAACCGCTAAAGTGAATGGTATAACATGTTGCATAAAAAAATAAGTACTCTTCGAGCACTTTTCAAATCTGCAATAAAAAATAGGGCATTCCATTTAAAAAAACATAAGTTTGGTACGCCACTGGAGTACGGCACGCCACTGATGATTAGAAATATTTTTGAAACATAGCGACGGTAATTATGCACCACTTTGCTATTAGATTTTTTTCGATAACTTTTATCGTAAAGGAGCTATGGTCCGAGGCGTCTTAAGTGCCACACCCGGTATATGTAAAACAAAAATGATCCAATTAAAGCAAAATCTGTTAACATTAAATTTTAAATAAATACTAAGTAGATAAATTCTAAAAAAAAAAACGATGATGTTAAAGTGATACATTATATTTTATTACTATATCTCTATAATGTAATAGCCACCGTTAATAAATAAATAATTAAATTATCGACGTCAAAATTGATATTCAACTGTCACCGTCAACTGTCATAATTACATTTAATGGGCAACTTCATGTGAAACTAAAATGCTAAGATGCATCCCGAATGTTTTCAAATAAAATGTGAACAGTAGCATAAAATGTCAATATCGACCAAACATTTCATAAAATGTTGTTGCCTTAAAATAATAACATGTATCAAAAATAACGACATTTAATTAGCATTCTGGACAACTGCATAAAGAATTTCGCCTACTATAATTTATAATTTAAATAATTGCACAGTATATAGTTTTAGAGTTGCCAGTTTTTTTTTGGCACTCTAGAGGTTATTTTATTGAACGTACGATACCACTTTAATGTTTCCCGAACATTATTTATTATAAGTGCTTTTAATTTGTTTCAATTAAATAGCCCGAGGATAATTAATAATATTTTGATAAGTTATTATTATAATCAAACTGTATTTCAACGAACGTTAATGTTTGTTTTAAGTTTAGTTCTGCTGGCCAATTAATATTTATTTATCAGTACAAAATAGCGAGATAAAAAATGACAATATTAAATAAAATTTTCAATGAAATCAAAACAACAATTTCATAAAAATTAATTACACCAACAAATATAGAAAATTATTATAGTAAAAAAATTAAGTGTACTTAAAACATATTTATTTATCTCCTATTCTCATTATCTTAAGCTTACAATTTTAAGTATAAATTAAAATGCCAATTCTTGGTTGCAGAATACTTTAAACATTAAAAGTGCCGAGATTCTTTTCGCAATCTACAACAAGTTAGTCTTACAAAGACTATATCAAACACTCATTGAAACAACTACTTCCCGGGCTAATACCCCGACGGGCATTGAATTATACAACAAGTGTTTGCTGTTACATACAGTCACCTACTGCAAATGTAACAATTTGGGTCAAATTATTCAGGCCATCTATAGACGCGTTTCGAGATTTATCTCTCATCAGTATAGCTTTGCCATTCCCTCTAAGCAATTTGACAGCTTAGACTGGCGGTCACGTTACCGTTCAAACATTAGTATAAATGAAATTGCTAATTCTTGGTTTCACTTTAGTGCTTAAATAATAAACAATAAATGCCCATAATAAAATATATCTAAATACGTAAGTATTTAAATTGATTGAGTGAGTTACGTGAAGATCGAATTTAATTGATAAACTGAGTATTTATTTGTATTCCCTGACATTTTAAATTTATTACACCCAACTTTTAACTCATTATTTTTTTTTAGAAACGGCATTTTCAAATGTTTCTTTAGTCTTATTTCAATGAACAATAAACAAGAGAAATTTGCTTTCAAGATACTTTCTGAAATTAATCAAGGTGTAAAGTCTTGAAAATGGGGATGAAATCACCCCCTCCATATGCAGCTCCTAGGGATCATCACAGCCGAATTGCGACCCTGCTAAACATGAAGTGCTTAATATTAACATTTTGGAGCGCAAATTGCCTTTTGAATAATGCAGCCGGTTGCAGCGTATACCCCCCGGCGCTTGCACCATTTACCACTCAAAGTTCTCATTCTTAATATTATTAAATTCTTCATACAGCATAATAAATAATTGGCATAATAAGAAAATACAGGCATTTCTTTTCTCATAGTCTAGATAAAATGCGAATTATACAATGTTTTTAGTCAATAGTCGAATAAAATTGTATTCGTCATTTCGCACATTGTCTGTGGAAAATGCGTTGTGTATTAAAAGCCTACTACTTTCTCTCAGCAAACCACGTTTCTAATTTTATGTATGAATAGCCTTTAGGTCTTATTACTTTTAAATATTACAAGTATTTGCCGAAAAAAACAAATTTGACAGCTAACAACAATAAATAATACAATATTATATGGCTAAAATATTTCCGTTATTTGGCATAATCTAAAAACCATAAAGTACTTGTGATACATTATTGTAAAAAGAGTTTGACTAATAAACTGATTCTTAAGAAATAGTCGTATAGTCCAATACTTATTGAATAGTTGTGGGCAAACTAAAAAATATATTTTTATAATTCAAACCCTTTTATATTAACAAAAGTCGATTCTAAGTACGTACTTTTTAAAAACTAAATATAAAAATGTTTAAACTGGCTAAATTGACAATAAAATTATTCTAAATATTGAGTTTAATAATAGTATATTACGTAACGAGAGTGGTATGCAGCATATTACATATGAGAGGAAATGTACCGCACGAGCCGCGCAGCGGCGAGTGCAGTATTCCGCGAGTATGTAATTGCCATACCACTCGAGAAACGTACGATACTTTACCTACGCCCTAACAAAATAATGAGCATGAAAGATCAAGTTATTTATTGTAATAATTTTTATTAGTACCATGACAATGATGAAAACTAAATTACTACTTGATCAATAAACAGCGAATTTTTTTTAGCTAAACATATGCATAAAGCTGTCCATTTTCCGATATTTGTTGTTTTTTTAAAAGAGTTCAATTTGAAACCTAAAACGAGTGTTTTCCACTCCCAGACTAAGCATGAAGTAAAATTTCGAGTTTAGAAAAGCCCCGTGAAAATTTGTCGAGGGTCGCGCAGCGACCCGAGACAAATTTTCTGGGCTTTTCTAAACTCGAAATTTTACTTCATGCGCCACGCGTATAAAACACTGATTTCAAGTGAGGTTCAAATATACATAGAGTTCACAATATTTGAGTGTTTAATACGCGTGGCGCATGAAGTAAAATTTCGAGTTTAGAAAAGCCCCGTGAAAATTTGTCTCGGGTCGCTGCGCGACCCTCGACAAATTTTCACGGGGCTTTTCTAAACTCGAAATTTTACTTCATGCTTAGTCTGGGAGTGGAAAACACTTGTTTAAAGCTTCAAATTATACTCTTAAAAAAAAAACAACGAATAACTAATGATCTAAAGAAAATAAGCTGAATTTGGAATACGTATACTTTAAACAAAATCTCCCTGTACATCAAAGAAATGTCATTTGTTTGTGCGGTAAGCAATCAGCTGTTCAGCTGTCAACACGTAATGTACTTGTCAAAGCTTTTACGTGCATGTATACGTAACGTCAATCATACTTGCCAAAATGACAGTGTGGTATGATGCGGTTACTAGATAGGGCGTAGGTAAATGTATTTTATATAAACAATAACTTTAGTTTTTGAAAAACTAAAAAACTACAAACAGTGATTCATTCTTTAACTTTCTTATCCTAAAATTTCACTACGACAGTGTTATTATTGGTGGTGTTGTCACCACAGCATTTATTAAACATTTTTTATTAATTAACCTCAATATTTACACTTATTGTATTGTCAATTTATCCATTCAATTTTAGCATACACATAAAACACAATTTTTTCTTATTTTTCAAGCGAGTGGGAGGACAAAATACGTTACAAGATTTTACATTAAAACAAAAAAAAGTATTGAAAAACATCACTTTGTTTTACAAAAAAACTGACATACACACTTGTCAGTTTGTTTGTAAAACAAAGTGATGTTTTTCAGTACTTTATTTTCTTTTAATGTAAAATCTTGTAGCGTATTTTGTCATACCACTCGCTTGAAAAATAATACGGATATTAAATGATTTTTACTGCGATTTTCAAAATAATTAATTCATTACAAAAAATACAGCTTAAATTAAAAAAAAGCAACAAAATTTAATTAACAATTTCCTGTTAGTACGGTTGTAAATTCGTCGCGTATTCCGGGCGAACAGGTAGGAGACAATCCCGCTAATTTCTTATTAAGCGTCTGCGTCGCGACGATAACCGTTTTAGGATGAAGGGAAGGAGGGGGGGTTGAGTTTACGACTGCCTCATTCTCGGATTAAATTAGAGCTGATCCCGCCAGTTTTAATTGGGAAACCGTGAAACAGGAAAGAAGAGCGCGCGCGGAGGAGCAGTTCTTCTTATTCTTCGCGTCTAATGAAGAATGATGGATTTCCCTCAATGTCCTGAAAGGTCGCGGACCGGCCTGTCAGCCCTGCGGAGCTTAATAAAGATGGATCGATCGCGCACATAACTTGTCATCATCTCGTGATGTGCCCTCTCTTAACGGCTGAATGCGCCGAATGGAAAATCACAGTTTACTCTACGATAATGGGATTTTTATTTTGTTTTTGTTTTTCTCATATACAAAAAAACACAATGCAGTCAATACTTTATAATAATATATAACGTCACGAAAGTGGTATGCAGCATATTACATATGAACGAATATGTTGCGCATGAGCCGCGCGGCGGCGAGTGCAGTATTCCGCGAGTATGTAATTGCCATACCACTCGAGAAACGTAGGATATTTCACCTACATCCTAGCAAAATAAACAATTAGCATTAAAAAACAACGTATTTATTCAATTCAAGATGAAACAATACAAGTGATTTATATTTTAATTTGAGTTTGAAAATATAACATTGTAATTCAAATATATAACACGTAAAAAACTAATAAAAACGAATTAAAATTAATATCGACTATCTGCAAAAAGAGACAAGTCTCTAAATATTCATTGAAACAACTACTTCTCGAGCTAATACCCTGACAAATATTGAGTTATACAACGAATATTTGTATTTGTTTATTGTATAATTCAATATCTGTCGGGGTATTAGCTCGAGAAGTAGTTGTTTCAGTGAATATTTGGAGACTTGTCTCAATAAGACTATTTTTTTGCAGAAAGTCGAAGTTAATTTTAATTCTTTTTTATATTTGAGACAAGTCTCTAAATATTCATTGAAACAACTACTTCTCGAGCTAATACCCTGACAAATATTGAGTTATACAACGAATATTTGTATTTGTTTATTATATAATTCAATATCTGTCGGGGTATTAGCTCGAGAAGTAGTTGTTTCAGTGAATATTTGGAGACTTGTCTCAATAAGACTAAATTTTTGCAGAAAGTCGATGTTAATTTTAATTCTTTTTTATATTTTGTAAATATTCTGCAAACTATTGACAAACTCAATTTTTCTTTATGTTAAATTTTCTTTACGTAAAAAACTTGACATTTTTGTCTATTACTTTATAGCCTACGCTCATTCCAATGAAATTCAAAAATCTCTTTGAATCCGATTCATCCCATCAATATTCAGTTGAAACATTTCAATCTTTTTACTCTCCTAATCCATAATGCATTACAGCACTGAATAATTGAAAAATCGAATTACAGGGAGGGATAAAAAAAATATTGAAATATCGCCGTGATTAAAGATTAAAGAAGGCGGGTGCGTGCACTAGGAGGGTTGGTTGTAAATAAACGCGTCTCATCCACCCTCGTTACACCAATAAATATTTATTTCAGAGAAAGAAAAAACAACCCCGCCTCAGTAATGACACCGTCCCGCGGGACAGCCAAATGCAACCCAAATATATATATGAGTATATAAACTCACCCCTCGTGTACATCAATTATTCCCTTTTGATCCTCTGGTATTTTATGAGTTGGGGTTGGATTTTAATTAAATGCAAACGTACACAAATGATAACTAGAGAGTCATTTGAAAACATGAATGTTATTTTAATAATAATACCCTACATTTTATTCAACTCTCCATTCATTATTGGAGCAAACTACTATAAGGGAGTTAAATTATTTAACTCTTTTTCAATGCATCTGGAAACAAAAAAAACAAATACTTATATTTATTTACCTAAACGGATATTCAATACTGGCCCTGTATTGAATATCCGTTTAGGTAAATAAATATAAGTATTTTGTTTTTTTTGTTTTACAATAACAATAACTTAAAACTAACGTATACAATTTTGTTAGAATACAGTTTTTTTATACATGTTTTACACAACCGTATTCTGACATTTTATCTTAACATAAAAAGCCTAGAAATATATTTTTGCCCTAAACAATGTATTAAATATCTAGCGAAATAACATATGATCTAAAAGTTTTATCTTTTAGAAGGCTAAGAAATCATTTGTACAAAATATTAGGTTGGTAACAAATTTTATAAACAATAATAATTCTCACTGAAATTGTCACTGTCAATATTTTGTATACAAAATATATACAAACATAACCTTATCGTCTGGGGTAGCGTCAGTTCATACCGAGTTGCCAGTGGTACCAACTTAAATTTAAATGTAAACAGAAATCATAGCATGCTAGAGGATACAACTTTTTGCTTATATGGTATTAGCACGAATAATAATAAAGTTCTAGTTAACTTATACGCATGTTTACTTTAAACTCTAAAACTACTAACAACTTTATATTTGTACTTAAATCAGTTCTGATTGTAACCATTATTTTAGTTACCTGCTAATGAATCTTTAATTTTAACCATTTTATCTATCTTCCTGTCAGCGCCTGAGTGTAAAATTGAAGTAGATTTAATTGAAATGAGCGTGTTGTGCCGAATTAGTGTCAATTTATATTTAAGTGGCCGAACGTTTGGAATCGATACTTATCATTGGCGCTACACGTCCTATCCATTATTTAGCCCCTGTGACCGATTTATCACAATGGCCGCCCCGGGGCCGGACATTTCGGACATTACAAATTAAACTCTTGCCCATACAATATTTCCGTTAATTCGCCCGAAATTTATAAACCCTCGCTCCACACAATGCTCTATATTATCCGTATATTGATATCAGCACGTGTTTTGTTATGAATACATTTCATACAATAATTGCTGCAGTTTTGTTTAGTACGTTGTTGTTATGAAATTGATTAAAAATACGTTTAATTAAAGGTTGTGTTTCATAGTACTAGCATGATATTTTTATAAATTAATTTTATAATGATAATGCGAAAATGTAAACACTAATGTATTGAGTATTGCTTGCATTAAGTAAACATATCCCTATCACTACAGTACAGCGTCGGCTCGCAGCCTAACTTCAGGGTAGGCCAGAGACCCAAGGTAATATGTTTTCGTTATTGAAAGGTGACTTTGTTGTGCAATTCCTTGTATTTATAAAGCGCGATCCCACCTCAAATTATGTGTTCCTTAGCTCTGTGGCTGACCCTAAAGTTAGGCTGCGAGCCGTCGCTGCTACAATATTAAAATGTTCACAGAGCCGAGATTTCGTCGAGACTAGGTCGGCGCAGAAAAGCGCATCCAAATCCAACGTCGTTTAATATTTTTTTGAATAATTTGAAATTTTGCACACATTAAACGTTGGCCTTCCTTGACACGCAACTCATGCCCACCGCAGTTTCCAATGTGTTTTGTGACGCTCTTTCCAACGATCTCTCAAATCGGCCGATTAACAAAAATATTAAATTTAAACGTTTTTCAAAATTTTGCAAAACTAAATAATTACTGTTAATGTAGTGTTGAAACGGCTATTTACTTTGTTTTTTAGTTCATTCAAATCGGTCAATAAATAACAGAGTTATGGCGTCGGGCGTTTTTTTTACGAACACCCCGTATATATTTTTCTTTTATAAAATTAAGGTATAATTATCAGTAATGTCTGCATTTGCAAGGTAAAACAAGTTGAACCCGGTTTTGGACGTACCCACAGCAAACAACACACACACATACCGAGTTACCTTTATTAAGGCGTCCAAATTGGAATTAAACGCTGGCGCAAATTCAGACTTTGCAACACCCCCGAGGGCTTGTTTACTTTGAGGCAGGGGATTAAGACATGCCGTTTGCAACCCCGGTTTGCGGGCGCGCGCCAGATTCTGGCCTGATGTTTGTGCAATTTATCGCCCGCCCGTCGCTCTTTTTTTTTTCTCTCTCCATTCAGGCCAGTCATCTCGTTAATTTTTTCTCTTTTCGTAAGGGGCGGAAAAACGAGAGGAGGAGCAACGGCAACTTTCCAACTAGTTTTATTTATTAAGGGAATCGGAACGGTGGAAAGTTGCCCGCGTTAAAAGATTAATTACGCGCCCTTTGTAATCCCACGATCTTTCTCTCACTCTCTCTCTCTTTTTCGACAGATGCCTTACGTTTTGTACGCACGATAAGGTATTTAGTCTTGCGATTAAGTCTGTTTGATGTATTAAAATCACTACTGTGAGAAGGGTGATACATTAACTCTCTTTAAATATTAAGGAAATAGAATACTTAGAAACCACGGAGGGCAGTAACGGTCGTACTTGTTGGGAAAACACAAAACTTTGTAACGGGGTAATCGACTACTAATGATAGGCTAGTTGCTTAATCCAATTAATTTATTAATTTCCGAGCTTTCGGAGCTTTTTGGCTCCTTCTTCAGGGATTTCACTACAATAAAATGATACAAAAAATAAAAACCGTAATTTTTTTACAGAACGGTGAGTTAATTATTGAAAGATTATTGAAATGAAAATGGCGTGAAATGATTAATATGGAGTGACTTTATATAACATTGTTTTAAGTGAAAATGAGATGATGAAGTGTGATTGAAAGTGACATGAAAGAATATAGATTAATTAATTACATTTTTAATTCTATTGACCAGGGGCCAAAACTCGGAATCTCAGGTTTCATCAGACTCAAGTGCAGGTCGGACTTTTTATTGCGTTGCTACGCATCTCTATTCACCAAACTGTGGAGAAACGCTCCTTTTTGCGTTTTCTTCGGGGCCAGCCCGCGAACATCATCACCGTCGCTTGTAACAATTAAAACCACCACATACACGCCACACTCATCAACAAAACACGAAACTCCACAGAACAGATTAAAAACACAACCTGGTATTTGCAACAGGTGCGTGGTTAGAATAAACATTTGTTTCGAAGATGATTATGAAAATTATTAAACTAACATTTTTACATATACGAGGGCAATCCAGATAGTGACAGACGTTTTGGCCTAGCGTGGCAGTTGGCGGCACTGGCGCCACCATCTTGGATACAGAATTTTTGTACACCTAGTACGCAACCAGCCGTGGTGACTAGAGACTCGTGCATATTGTACTTTTTATACAGTGGCGTTTTAAAATGAGCGGTGCAATTGAAAATCCAGCCAGTTGTGAAGTGCGTGGTGTGATAAGGTTTTTGTTGGCGAAAAATTACAAACTGTATTGTTTCGAGTTTACGTGAAGTGATTAATCACAAATAGAAAGACTGTTATTCCTTACTTCACTTTTTATTTTTATGTTAGATGTACATTTCGAGACACAAGGTGCTCATTATCAATAACAAATGAGTTTGTTATTGATAATGAGCACCTTGTGTCTCGAAATGTACATCTAACATAAAAATAAAAAGTGAAGTAAGGAATAACAGTCTTTCTATTTGTGAAAAATTACAAACCTATTGAAATTTATCGCCAGATTTGTGATGTGTACGGCAATGGAATAATGAGTGAAAGCAGAGTGAGGCAGTGGTGCATTGAAAATGGCAGAACCAATGTTCACGATGAGGATCGCAGTGTGAGTGATGAATTGTTCGTAAAAATTAATGAAAAAATTCGTGAAAATCGTCGATTCACGATTACGGAACTCTCGGAACATTTTCCCCAAATTTCACGGAGTTAATTTCATGAAATCGTAGTTGGTAAACTTGGATACCACACATTTTGTGCCAGGTGAATTCCAAAAATCCTAACGGAAGACCACAAACCCAAAAGACTTGCTGCAGCACTGACATTTCTGGAAGAGTACGACAAAATTGGAAACCATATTTTCGATCGTACGTAACTGGTGACGAGACTTGGGTACAGTACGTTACCTGCGAAACAAAACGGCAGTCGATGCAATGGGGTCACACGCGTTCGCCCTAGAAACCGAGGAAGTGTCTGCAGACGCTGTCAGCAAGAAAAATCATGACTACTGTGTTTCGGGATACTCAGGGAGTGATTTTGGTTGATTTTCTTGAACGTGGTCAAACAATAAATTCAGAGAGGTATTGTGAAACACTCCGAAAATTTGGACGCGCGATACAAAACAAGGAAAACTAAACAAGAAAATTTTGTTTCTCCATGACAACGCTCGTCCACACAGCCAATCGTACTCAAAAGCTCTTGCATGATTTTGGATGGGAAATTTTCAGTCATCCGCCATACAGCCCGGATTTGGCCCCGAGCGATTACCATCTGTTCCCAAAGATGAAGACGTGGCTCGGTACGCAACGCTTTAACACTGACGCTCAACTCCATGCTGGTGTAAACCAGTGGTTGAACTCGCAGGCGGCAGATTTCTACAAAGAGGGCATTGAAAATCTTGTAAAACGATATGATAAATGCCTTAATTTATATGGCGATTACGTCGAAAAATAGCCTAAGAGTTTACCTTCAAAATGTATATAATAAAAATTAGTTTTTTCACTTTGTTTATTTTTTATTTCAAAACGTCTGTCACTTTGTGGATTGCCCTCGTATGTATGAATACTTGGTGGCAGAATACTTGAAACATTAAAAGTGCTGTTCTTTATGCAATCTATAACTATGTTTACATTTTGTTAGGGTGATATTTTTGTTGATAGTAAAAAAAGTTACTAACAATTTGGTTATGTCATTGAATTTGGTGGTTACGTGAATTGCAATGTTGTTGTATTTTATAATATCCCTTATTCACATGTAAAATTATTACCTTTGGCATTTTGCCACAATGTTTGGCAACGTTTTATTGACATTATAGGTTAACAACATACTTCCATCCTTACTATTAAAACTACAACATACCAATATATGGAGAAAAAACAAGCATACGTAAGAATAAAATGCGAAATGAGTTTACAACTAATTGGAAGTTTAAGCCATGTTCAACATTGAAATCCGCCACTGTTTAGTATAAATAAATAGTTAATTTAATTTTTTTTGCGTAAGGTATATAAATGATAAATTTATCTACACAGTTTGTAACAACGAGGGAAGTTTATTAAAGAGGCGCCGAGCGTCAGGTGCTACAAATTAATGCCACTAAGTTACATGTCAGGAGGGATTTTATTTCTCGAGTTACAAGTCGCAGGCGTCATTATTCTCTCCTCGCTTTAATACAACTGAAAACGTGGAGATCTTGTTGTAATTATCATATACTCGTACTATACAGGGAGTTTTTCTTATAAGTATAGATATCCAAACTACAGCCTATATACTTAAATTTTCTGATATTCGTAGTTTATTAAAAGAGTTGAATTTGAAGCCTAGATTAAGCATAAAGTAAAATTTCGAGGTTAGAAAAGCCTCGTGAAAATGTATCCCAAGTACAGCCTATACACTTAATTAAATCTTCTGATATTCGTAGTTTATTAAAAAAGTTCAATTTGAAGCTTTAAATGAGTGTTTTCCACTCCCAGGCTAAGCATGAAGTAAAATTTCGAGTTTAGAAAAGCCCCGTGAACATTTGTCGAAGGTCGCGCAGCGACCCGAGACAAATTTTCTGGGCTTTTCTAAACTCGAAATTTTACTTCATGCGCCACGCGTATAAAACACTGAAACATTGTGAAATTTATGTATATTTAACTTTACTTGAGATCAGTGTTTTATATGCGCGGCGCATGAAGTAAAATTTCGAGTTTAGAAAAGCCCCGTGAAAATTTGTCTCGGGTCGCTGCGCGACCCTCGACAAATTTTCTACGCGGGGCTTTTCTAAACTCGAAATTTTACTTCATGCCTTGCCTGGGAGTGGAAAACACTCATTTATAGCTTCAAATTGAACTCTTTTAATAAACTACGAACATCAGAAGATTTAAGTATATAGGCTGTAGTTAGGATACATTTTCACGAGACTTTTCTGAACTCGAAATTTTACTTACTAATCTGGGAGTGAGAAACACTGGTTTAAAGTTTCAATTTGAACTATTTTAAGAAGCAACGAACATCGGAAAATTTACAGCGCATGCAAATGTACGAGGGTGGTTTGAAAAGTCCGTGCAAAGTCCGAGAGATGGCACCACCGGCGCGTATCGCGGTCATGTTTAGTTAGTAGCATCTCTTGAATGAACGCACACCAAGTTTCAGCCATATTGGTCTATTTCTTTGTGTTTGGCATTCGTGTGAATCAAGGAAGTCGAGTGATTTTCAAGAAATGGACGAAAAAGAATTTCGTGTGGTGATTAAACATTACTTTATAAAAGGCAAAACGCCTCAGTAGACTGAAGAGAAGCTTGATAAACATTATGGTGACTCTGCACCATCGATTAGAACAGTTTATAAGTGGTTTCAAAATTTTCGGACTCTCCATATGGGCACAAGTGGCGCTGAATGTTCTGGACAGTCTGTGGAGGTTACAACTTCAGAAATCATTGATGATATCCATGATATGGTGATGTATGACAGAAGAGTTAAGGTGCGTGAGATTGCATAGTGCTGTGGGCATCTCGACTCAACGGGTACATAATCTTTTGTATAAACATTTAGACATAAAAAAGCTATCCGCAAGATGGGTGCCGCGATTGCTCACGCTTGACCAAAATCGGAATCGTGTGAAGTGTTGCAAGGATGGCTTGCAGCTGTTCCAGAAAAATCCGGAGGACTTTAAGCGTCGTTTCGTTACTGTGGAAGAAACATGGATACATTACTATATTCCTGAGACCAAACAATGATCTAAACATAAGGTTACCAAGGGGGAATCTGCGCCAAAAATGGCGAAAACCGTTTCTTTGGCCGGAGAGGTTATGGCGACTGTCTTTTGGGATTCGCAAGGGATAATCCTCATCGACTATCTGGAAAAGGGTAAAATTATTACAGGTAAATATTCTTTATCGTTATTGGACCGTTTAAAAACCGAGCCGCAAGAATAACGCCCGCGATTGGCCCACAATAAAATCCCTTTCCATCACGACAACGCACCAGCACACACCTCAGCAGTTGTGGTCGCAAAATTATTGGAAATAGGATTCCAACTCGTTTTACATCCCCCCTATTCTCCAGACTTGGCTCCCTCGAACTACTATTTGTTCCCCAATTTGAAGAAATGGCTGGCGGAACAAAGATTTCATTCAAACGAGGAGGTGATTGCAGACACTAATGGATATTTTGCAGACATGGACAAATCTTATTATTCGGAAGGGATCAACAAACTAGAGCATAATTGGACGGAGTGTATAAGCCTAAAAGGAGACTATGTCGAAAAATAAAAAAAAGGTTTACCCCAAACACGTTAGTAGTGTTCATTTTTGCACGGACTTTTGAAACGCCCCTCGTATACTTAAATAAAAAATTCCCTGTATATTCTCCTATTTACCAAAATGTATCGTCTTTGAACCGCATCTCGAATATGTAGATAAAAATGAGGAAATAGGCATTTTTGATACGATCGCGTATTATGAACTAGTTATTAAAGATGATGATAAAAATGTTATGCACTTAGGGTCGATGCACTGGGATCTGCCATAAAAATGCAAATCGGCTGGTGCTTTCGGATCGGAAGCCAGTGAGTGGGTTTTAGCTTCCCTAATTTCGTGATCGTTTGCATAATTACGACTTGATTAAAAATCCTATTTGGAATGTGTAACTACATACAAGGAATTTTTATTTTAAGTAGACATATCCACACGCTTTTTTAATTGAATTTTAATTTAAATCTATAAACGAGTATTTTCCACTCCTAGATTGACCATAAAGTAAAATTTCGAATTTAGAAAAGCCTGAAATTGTATAATACTATTTCCTCTTTAGAAATATAACGATTAAATATGAATCAGGTAATATCTCAAAATCTAAGAGTTATAAATAAATACTTAATTTTTTTTATTAGTAATTTAGTAAATATTTGTAGTATGTATTACGCCCTAACAAAATAAACAATAAGTATGAAAAATCGGCGGAAAGACCTCTGGTCTATAGCCAGTTATCAAGAGGAAGTTTATTTTATTTATATTTATTGATTATAAACAATAATGTAATTAATTATTTTGTATTGTCCTCTGATAATAAAGATTTGTTATATATATATATATATATATATATATATATGAAAAAGGTAATATCTTAAAATCTAAGAGTTATAAATAAACACTTTATTTTTTTATTAGTAATTTAGTAAATATTTGTAGTATGTATTACGCCCTAATAAAATAAACAATAAGTATGAAAAATCAGCTTATTTATTTAATAATTTTTGATAGTAACATGACATTGATGACAACTAAATTATACTTGATCAATTTACATTAAAGAAATGTCACTTGACTGTGCCGTAGCCAATCAGCTGTTTAGCTGTCAGCATGTAATATACTTGTCAAAGCTATTATTATACAACATACAGAGAGTTTTATGTTAACATGTTCATAATGAGAATTTTTCTTTTAAGTATACATAAATATACGTTGTACATTTTCCGACGCTCGGTTTTGTTGAACGAATTAAATTTGAAGCTTTAAGCGAGTGTTTTCCACTCCCAGGCAAAGCATGAAGTAAAATTTCGAGTTTAGAAAAGCCTGAAAATTTGGTTTGGTCGCGTAGCGCGAAGCGCGGAGCGGCCAAACCAAATTTTCAGGCTTTTCTAAACTCGAAATTTTACTTCATGCGCCACCGGTACAAAACACTGATTTAATGCTAAGTTTAGCGGTGTGTTTTAAACTTCATAATATGTCAGTTTTGTACCGGTGGCGCATGAAGTAAAATTTCGAGTTTAGAAAAGCCTGAAAATTTGGTTTGGCCGCTCCGCGCTTCGCGCTACGCGACCAAACCAAATTTTCAGGCTTTTCTAAACTCGAAATTTTACTTCATGCTTAGCCTGGGAGTGGAAAACACTCGCTTAGAGCTTCAAATTAAATTCTTTTAATAAACCGAGCATCGAATAATATGGAACAGCATGAAAAATTTGATTTACCGGGCGAAGCGAAACGCCCAAAATTTCAGTATAAAATAGTGAAATATATTATGAATTTTAGTCGTACAAGAAACTAAAATATTGTAAATCACAGGTCTATGAATCTGAAATAATTGTAAATTTCAATGTTTTATTCATTTGACGCATAAAGTAACATTTCAAGTTTAGCAGCTAAATTCCAAATTTTACCTTATGCGTCAAGTTTATACGCTAAAACTCACGTTTCTTACAGTTTTATAAACCTGCGAATCACAATATTTGGGTTTGTTGTACGACTGAAATTTATTTGTTGTACTATTTTATACACAATAAATTTACTGTTCGATTCGTCTAAAATTAAAAATATTTCAACGTTGTATACGTCTGAAGTTCACAATATTATACCTATTTTTCGCGTATAAAACATTAAAGTAATGTGACGTTTAAAATATACTGTTTTAACATTTTGCTTAAACGGTATATTTTGAACTTTACTTAAAATCAGTGTTGTATACGCGTGGCGCATGAAGTAAAATTTCGAGTTTAGAAAAGCCTGAAAATTTGGTTTGGCCGCTCCGCGCTTCGCGCTACGCGACCAAACCAAATTTTCAGGCTTTTCTAAACTCGAAATTTTACTTCATGCTTAATCTGGGAGTGGAATACACTTGTTTAAAGCTTTAAATTACACGCTTTTAAAAAGTAATAATTGCCTGGAATTTTGCAGCGCATGCATCGGTGTATGTATACTTAATAAAATCCGTGTATGGGTCAATCCATATGAAATCATCCAAATAGAATAAAATTTGTTTCTCAACATTTTTGATTTGCATAATTTTTTTACCAGTTACTGCCCAATACTAGGTGAGTTTATAACTATAATAAGAAACATTGTTAGGCTTATACTTTTTTGCGGACATTTTAAGTTTGCTTCGGTTATGAAGCAAACTTAAAAAAGGTTTATCCGAAAACAAGTTTTATCTAACTCTATTAATTTTATAGATATCAAGACAAAATAATAACTCTAATTATCAGAATGATGCTCTACATTTTTTGTCCTTAATAATCATAATAATTATGTTTGTTGGCGCTTTACATTGTTTACACAGGTCATGAATAATTAACAGATATTAAATACACATAATATTATAAAATTAAATAAAATAAAGGTAGAGACAAACATGTAAAGAACATTTCTACAAATTAAAATATGAATCGGATAACATTTTGAAAAACATTTGACTATGTGGGGGATTAATGTATCTACAAGTTACACTTATCTTCTAAGAAATCTAGGCTACAAGATTTCTTAGAAGATAAGTGTAACTTATCCTTTCATAATAAGGTATGATTTAAGGCTGGTTTTAAACTTTGTTATGCCAGCTGTGTGGCTCAAATTTTTTAGAGAGTATGTCAACAGTTGTATCTGCAACTTTTTTCCTAGTTGTGTCAAATTTTGACGTTACATGACAATTTAAAATTATTTAGGTCGCGAGCATATTAGTGTTCTTTCTTTTGGAATAGCTTTAAATTATAATTTCTTGTGATTTTTTTCTTTTGAGTATACATATTCCAATTACGTTTTGTAGATTTTTAAATATTCGTAGTTTTCTTATAGGAGGTCAATTTGAAGTTTAAACGAGTGTTTTCCACTCCCAGGTTAAGCATGAAGTAAAATTTCGAGTTTAGAAAAGCCTGAAAATTTGGTTTGGTTGCGTAGCGCGAAGCGCGGAGCGACCAAACCAAATTTTCAGGCTTTTCTAAACTCGAAATTTTACTTCATGCGCCACGCGTATGACACTGATTTCAAGCGAAGTTTACTAGTTCACAATATTTCAGTGCTTTCAGTGTCTAATACGCGTGGCGCATGAAGTAAAATTTCAAGTTTAGAAAAGCCTGAAAATTTGGTTTTTAATTTTATATTTATTTCACGGTTTCAAGTTAAAATCTCAAACCAGTCGATTTTTGTAACAGTAATGAAAAATTAAAATAATAACAAATTTTGTTTTGATTCGACATCGTCTTTTTTAATAGCAATCCTATATTTTGTTGTTTTTTTTACATTTTTTGCCAGCTGTTTTGATTGTTTCAGGCAACCTATCATATATTTTTGGACTATAATAATTGATTCCATTTTGGCATTTTGACAAACGGAGTTTAGTCAGACAAATATCACCACGTCTACATGTATTATGCGTATGCGTATCAGCATGTCGACGATACGATGCAATATTTTTTCTAACATAAATTAAACAGTTTAAAACATACAGAGAGTTTTATGTAACACCAAACATTTTCATAACGAGAATTATTTTTTGAAGTATCCATATGCCGATGCTCAGTTTATTAAAAGAATTCAATTTGAAGCTCTAAGCGAGTGTTTTCCACTCCCAGGCTAAGCATGAAGTAAAATTTCGAGTTTAGAAAAGCCTGAAAATTTGGTTTGGTCGCGTAGCGCGAAGCGCGGAGCGGCCAAACCAAATTTTCAGGCTTTTCTAAACTCGAAATTTTACTTCATGCGCCACCGGTACAAAACACTGACATATTACGAAGCTTAAAATACACCGCTAAACTTTATATTGAATCTGTGTTTTGTACCGGTGGCCCATGAAGTAAAATTTCGAGTTAAGAAAAGGCTGAAAATTTGGTTTGGCCGCTCCGCGCTTCGCGCTACGCTACCAAATCAAATTTTCAGGCTTTTCTAAACTCGAAATTTTACTTCATGCTTACCCTGGGAGTGGAAAACACTCGACTAAAGCTTCAAATTAAATTCTTTTAATAAACCGAGCATCGAAAATGTGCACCAAATGCATATGGATACTTAAAAGAAAAATTCTCGCTATGAAAATGTTTGGTGTTACATAAAACTCTTTGTATAATCTTTATTGTGTTATTAGCTAATTTGGCTTACACTTGTCAGGTTAAATTGTTAACAATATATAAAATACATAAGAATAAAAAGTGCATCATTAAATTAACAAGAACAGCACAGCATGACAATACTACTAATATTATGTGACTTCAAAATTAAAAATTAAATTATTACGTGCATGTGTAGGTAATGTCAATCACAAGAGTCAAGATGACAATGTGGTATGATGCGGTTACTAGATAGAGCGTAGGTAAATAAATATAAACTTTAATTTAAAAAAAACGGCGGACAAAATTAAAACTCTTTTGAAAACTGAAGTATAAAATTGCTAAAATACGCACTTAATTAAACATTTTTATCCGGGCATTAACGAAAGGTGCACGATTATTTAGAGCAAGTAGTGCACACGCCGGCCGACTGCTTCGGTGGCCAAAGTCTTAATTAGAGATCTCGTTAACTCGAGAAACCTTAATTATTGCAAATCGCTGCAAGAGAGCGGGCGCGCAGTTTGCATAATCGCCGCGGCGCTCTTATTTTTAATTAACTCCGCGCGAATAATTCTTTTGGACCTCTCTCGGGCCTGGCGTCCCGACTAATTTACGCGGATAAATAAGCGCCCGAGCGAAATGCCCGCCTATTTTTTTTTTTTTTTTTGAAAAAACAAAAGAGAAACGCGAGGAGAAAATAGGAGGATCGCGGTGAATATAAGGAGTGAATTACTAGATGGAATTAATCGCGGGATTTAAATATTTGCCGAGGATTCGGGTTTTCTTTGTTTTCTTCCACGGGGTAATTAACTTTTAGGTTTAAAGGGATTAACCTTCCAAGATTATTATTTTTGGAGACAAGTATCAGCAGAGAGAGAGAGAGAGAGAGAGAGAGAGAGAGAGAGAAAGAGAGAGAGAGAGAGAGAGAGAAAGAGAGAGAGAGAGAGAAAGAGAGAGAGAGAGAGAGAGAGAAAGAGAGAGAGAGAGAGAGGATAGAGAGATTTACTTGATGTTTAATCAAGGAGTAAAACTCCCATTAAACAAATATTAAGAGCTTATATTGACGTTTTCGTTATTGTAAAATTCATAAAGAGAGTTGATTAGTTGGTTGCAACTTATCAACTCTCTTAAAGAATTTTACAATAAGGTAAACGTCAATATAAGCTCTTAGTATTTTTTTAACCCATTAAGCGCCATTGATGTGTACACGCAACTTTATTAATTTTTTGTTAATTAATTTACTAAATAAGTTAATTTTTTTTTTGTTTGTTTCATTGGCCTCGGATTTCTCCATACAGCCATCTACCATTGTATTATTTTTTAAATTTAATTAATTAACTAATGCTCACATTTATTCAATTCGTTTTCACGCCACAATACATTCACACTACATCCATGGACCCGGATAGAATAATTTATTATTCATAAATTATTCCACCGGACGGGATTCGAACCCGCGACCCCTTGGTCTGTGGGCAGGGTCTCTACCCACTCGGCCACCGAGGCCCCTAATAAGTTAATTTGATAGTTCTTCTATTATACCAGAAGGCCTTTCTAATGTGTATATTGATGGGAAAGAAATTGCAAAGGTTGATTTAGCGAGAAACCTTGGTGTTGTTATTGATAACAAGCTAAACTTTAGTGCCCACATATCAAAGGTAAAACAAAAGGCATACTGGAATTTGAAACTCTTGTATAATATTCGTAATTTCATTGACCCATCAACCAGGAAAATACTGTGCAACTCAATGGTCCTATCACACTTTAACTTTGCCTGTGAGGTATTTTCTCCATTCTTGCGGAAATCGGATATGGATAGTATTCAAAGAATGCAGAACAACTGTATACGATACATATTTGGTCTCAGAAAATTTGATAGGGTCAGTCATAAAATAAAGGATTTGAACTGGCTCAATATGTGTAATCGTTTCAGACTTGCAACACTAGTACTTTACCAAAAAATTATTTGTAACAAAATGCCAAAATCTCTATACACAAGAATTCATTTCAGACGATCAATGCACAGTGTAAATATACGAAGCAAAAATAATATTAGTATCCCAAAGCATAGAACTCAGTTTTATAAGAAATGCTTTTCATATAATATTACGTCAATGAACTCAATACCAGAAAGTTCTGAACGAAACATAAAACAATTTAAAAAACTTTTGTTTAGTAAGTTTAGCCAGTCCAGACAGTGAAGGTCAGAATTAGAATTAAAATTAAAATAAAAATTAAATTAAGATAATAGAACATGTACTGGTTTTGTATTTGTATTTGTATTTGATTTGTGTTGTGCTAGTTTTTAGTTAGGTTTGTGTATTAAAATTAATATTTGAAGGTTGAGTGGAAGAGCAGCAATGTCTATGACATATATGCTGAACTCCGCCTTTTTTCCTTTATACATATTTGTAAGTAATAATATCTATTGTTTATTGTTTCTTATTTTATAGTGATTCATGTATATATTGAGGAAAATAAAGACTTTAAAAAAAAAAAATATATATATATTATATTATTAGACCTGACTTGAAAATGTATAAAGAAAAAGATGAATATTTTGTTATTTAAATATTTTGATTATTACTCATTTAAAGAAATATAATGTCAGTGTATTTATAACTTCACAATATTTCAGTGTTTTGTACGCTTTGCGCATGAAGTAATATTTCGAGTTTAGAAAAGCCTGAAAATTTGGTTTGGCCAAATTCGAAATTTTACTTCATGCTTAGTCTGGGAGTGGAAACACTCGTTCTAAACTTCAAATTGCACGTATTTACATAAAATCGGCGAATGCCTGAAAATTTACAGCGTATACATTATGTACATTTAAAAAGAAAAATTCACAGTATGTAATACAATAATTTATTCATAGGAATCATAAAAATGAAGCGCACAGTTAAGTCTATAATCCTAAAATCAACGTTCAGAGTTAACCCTATAATTACTCGGCCGTTAATGGGTTAATGAGAGTTTTACTCCTTGATTAAACATCAAGTAAATATTTCGAGTTTAAAGAAGCCTGCAAATTTGGATTGATCAGGAAGCTGTATACTAAAGAGACGAGATATAGGTATAGTGGAATTTCAGAGAGATATCCTATGACTCATTGATGTTGAATGTGTGTCTCAAATTTTTTAGAGAGGATGTCAACAGTTGTATCTGCAACTATTTTCCTAGTTGTGTCAAATTTTGACGTTACATGACAATGTAAAATTATTTAGGTCGCAAGCATATAAGTGTTCCTTCTTTTGGAAAAGCTTTAAATTATAATTTCTTGTGATTTTTTTCTTTTGAGTATACATATCCCAATTACGTGTTGTAGATTTTTAAATATTCGTAGTTTTCTTAAAGGAGGTCAATTTAAAGTTTAAACGAGTGTTTTCCACTCCCAGGATAGGCATGAAGTAAAATTTCGAGTTTAGAAAAGCCTGAAAATTTGGTTTGGTCGCGTAGCGCGAAGCGCGGAGCGACCAAACCAAATTTTCAGGCTTTTCTAAACTCGAAATTTTACTTCATGCGCCACGCGTATGACACTGATTTCAAGCGAAGTTTACTAGTTCACAATATTTCAGTGCTTTCAGTGTTTAATACGCGTGGCGCATGAAGTAAAATTTCAAGTTTAGAAAAGCCTGAAAATGTGGTTTTTAATTTTATATTTATTTCACGATTTCAAGTTAAAATCTCAAACCAGTCGATTTTTGTAACAATAATGAAAAATTAAAATAATAACAAATTTTGGTTTGATTCGACATCGTCTTTTTTAATGGCAATCCAATATTTTGTTTTTTTTAAATTTTTTCTTAGAAATTAAAGATTTTTTAAAAATAGAAAAATAAATCATTATGAAGAGAATTCAAAGCACTACAGAAGTTGCGGAATACAAAAAATCGATTTCCATTTGAAAAAAAAATGTCAATAACAACATAGCGGCAATGTGACGCTTGCCATCTATATGTGTAATGCCTTAGAACAGTGGTCTCCAAACTACGGCCCGCGGTCCAAATCCGGCCCGCGACTTGCATGAATCCGGCCCGCGATTGTTTGTATTTTTTTTTTGTAAATGTCATATTTTGAAATATTGTAACAATTGTTCCTTAAATTTTTCATAATTTTATAAAATTAATCGGATCTTGGCCGACTTTATTATGTAGAATTGTGGCCCGCGAAGAAGATAGTTTGGAGACCCAGGCCTTAGAAGATGTAAAAAACAAATCCAAAATCGACCTGTTCGAGGATTTTTCTTAGTAATGTGTATTTTGGCCGAATTTATCCGTTACTTTCGGGAAACACTGCAAATCAAATAAATATCGATATACGTAGATCGTTCGATAAGTTTGGCAAAGAAAAAGCGTAGAACAATGTTTATTTAAAAATTTCTGTTTTATATTTCAACATAGTCTCCTTTGAGAGCTATACATTAAGTCCAGCGAGATTTCAATTGTTTATCGTCGAATAAATAGACTAATTGAAAGTCTGGATACTACTTATTTCGGTATTTTTTCTGTTTTATATTTCAACATAGTCTCCTTTGAGGGCTCTACACTAAGTCCAGCGAGATTTCAATTGTTTATCGTCGAAAAAACAGACTATTTGAAAGTCTGGATACTACTTATGTCGGTATTTTTCGACGAGAATTTCCTCCCACCGAAGAAAATTTTTAAGTTTTGAAAAGGGGATAAATCGCAAGTGCCCAAATCTGGAGAACAGGATCGGTAATGAATCAATTCATAGCCGAAATAGTGTAATTTTGTCTAAAATCGTTTTATCACCGTAATATATTTGTTTGAGGACCCTCGTGAGTCAGTGAGTAGAGCTTCTGCTCTTGGACCAGAGAGTCTACGTTAAGTAGGCTAGGCAGACAGCTCTCTTTAGAGTACAGCGACTAGCCTTCTTATGCGTACAACACCAACTGCCTCAATGGAGACCCTACTAAACCTCCAACCACTAGATCTAGTCGTTAAAAGTGAGGCCAGACTAGGGGCATATAGATTGAGGACAACTGGAAACTGGCACCCCATAGGAAACCACTCCATAGAACAGGTAGTTACCAAACCTCTACTGCAAATAGGAAGTGACTACATGATACCACGCTACTCCCTTAATAGATCCTCCACAATACAGTGTGGACAAGGAGAAGCGCAACCCTCCACCTGGAACCCTGATCTGGTACACTGACGGATCAAGCAAAAAAGGTGGAGCTGGCGCTGGGATCCACGGCGTAACCCCAAAATGTGACATCTTTGTGTCCCTGGGGAGGGTGGCAACTGCACATCAAGCCGAAATTTTCGCGATGAAGCAATGTATTATGTAAATGGTGGACGCCGGGACACCAAGGAGAGGATGGCAACGATAAAGCCGACGAATTGGCAAAGATTGGATCACGTAGACCCTACATTGGACCAAAACTGATGCTACCGATCCACAAAAAGTCAATAAGAGAGTGGATTCTGGGAAGACACACCGAGCGCTGAAAAAACCTGACAGGCCATAGACACAGTAAACTACTGATGGAAAAACCCTGGAAAGAACTAGCAGCTGAGGCCCTCAGACTCAGTAGAAACAACCTTAGAGGAATGATAACTGGACACTGCACTCTAAGGAAACATCTGCATAACATGAAACTGTTTACAGAAGATCTAATATGCAGACTATGCTATGAAGAGGATGAAGACGCCTCGCGTGTACTATTCGAGTGCGAGGCACTTAATACCTGGAGGGAAGCAAACCTTGTCCAAGGGAATTTAACCCACTTCCCGAAGGGAAAGATGATCGAAAAGCTGCTGGAATTAACTAATGAAACAGAGCTCTTTGATTAACTACGGAAACGGAAGAAGTATAATAAGCCACACGGCTGCGATGCTAGGGCAGAAATAACCCTAACTTCCGTTCCTTGCTCTTTAAAAAAAAGCCAGGCAAAGGCCAAACTGAAATAAATCGTTTTTCTCATTTTTTGCAGGAACTGTTAAGTCACTTTACGTAAACTACATGTCACTTCTACTTAAAATTTATTATTTATTATTATTTATATAAATATCAAAATATGTAATACACGCAGGTCGTTTGATAAGTATGGTAAATTTATATGAAATAGTTACACAATCCCCTAAGGGGGTTTGAAGACTGGATTTTTCGAGATGACATCTCGAAAAATCCAGTCTTCAAACCCTCTTAGGGGATTGTGTAACTATTTCATATAAATTTACCATACTTATCAAACGACCTGCGTGTATTACATATTTTGATATTTATATAAATATCATGATATTTCCGAATCCTGCTGAAAACTAAGGGGTCGATATGTAAAATCAGTTAATAATCACACAAACCGCTTATATACTCAATGGAATATATTTGAATGGAATTAACTATTTACATACACATTTTAATACAGTTACACAAACACGTATTTGCACAAAATAGTGTTATCAATGGCTTCGGAACAATAAGGAAAGTGTACATGTTCGGAATAAACAATGGGAATGTGTGTATATTTTCTATTTTCCGACTGTTCCACATGTATTCGGTAAATAAAGGCACGCGTACATTTTGTACGTTTATATCAGAGGCACGTCCGTTACGAGAGGAGGCACTGTGGCAGCTTTCAATATTCCTCTTTTTCGCCGATGCAACGCAAAGGGGGCCGAACGGGCGTGGTTTTGCTGATAAGCCCTCAAGTGAACACGTACACGTATACACGTATACACGTATACACGTATACACGTGTACGCGTGTACACGTACACAAGACCAGGTGACGATAAGCCACAGCCACTACAACACACACACGCCATAATGAATCGGTACACCGACCGATGTAATGGAAATTGCATTAAATAAACACAAACGTTGGATGTGTGTGTTATTATGCAAACTGAAAATTTTGTTTGCTGAAAAGTATCGGGTGCTTCTATTTCATTGCGAAATTGATTTGTAACATTTAATAACACACAAATTTAATTATTAATTTACTCGCCATATTGTGACTACTAATTATGAGTAGCAAAATGTACCTAAGGTACGATTCACGAGAGGTGTCCCATGGTTTCCTTGATTTGTATTGCTTTCTGCACCAATACATGTAATACGAAACTAGTTTGATTTCCTCAGATGACGTGTGTGAAAAGAGACAAAAAACTTCATAATATGTCTGCTATGGTTTTTAAATGAAACATGCGAAAACGTATGTTCTGGTATGCAGCTTTAAAATTTTAAAGTTTTTAATGTGCAGCCACAAATCATTTTAATTAATGTGCATAATCGGTATGAATGTGAGTTTAAGTGTTTTCAGCGGGATATGTATACTTAAAAAAATCTCTACAATATTTACATTAACCCATTATGAGCCATGGATGCATATACGCAACATTATTATTTCTGTGTACCTGTTCATTCCACACACAACACATTTTCCAAGTAAGTTTGATTAAATTTTATTCCTCGTTTCTTAAACGTCATAAGCAAAGCTATACTGAAGAGAGAAATCTCGAAACGCGTCTATAGAGGGCCTAAAACATTAGTTTTAATCTAAGTCCTTTCACTTCTAATTTGTTGCTATCTCTTCTTTCGTTTTAAATTTGTATTGTTAGTTGGTTTGAAGAGAATTTGACCTAAACGTTACATATACTTTAATAGAGCGTTGTAACAAATCAAATTAGATGAGATTTTAAATATTTCATTGTATAATTCAAAATCCGGAGGTGTATTTGCGCGGGAAGTAGTTGTTTCAATGGATATTTATCGTCTTAAGTTGTCTTATTAATTAAGACATTGTTTGCATTTTCACGAATAGTTTTTTCGTAATTTTATATATTATGTTTAAAGTGTGCAAACTATAAGAAGCCTAAGTCGAATTCAAATAGTTTTGAATTTGAATTTATTATTATTTTGTGTTGATTAAATTACTAAATAACTTAATTTGATATATTATATTATTTGACTTGACTTGAAAATGTATGAAGAAAAACGTAAATATTTTGTTATTTAGATATCTTGATTATTACTCATTAAAATAAAATGATTTTAATGTATTTCTAACTTCACATTATTTCAGTGTTTTATACGCGTGGCGCATGAAGTAAAATTTCGAGTTTAGAAAAGCCCCGTGAAAATTTGTCGAGGGTCGCGCAGCGACCCTCGACAAATTTTCACGGGGCTTTTCTAAACTCGAAATTTTACTTCATGCTTAGCCTGGGAGTGGAAATGCACGTTCTAAATTTTATATTGCGCGTTTTTATACAAAATCGACGAATGTCTTACATTTACAGACTATACATTATTTATATTTAAAGGAAAAATTCATAGAATGTAATACAATAAGTCATTCGTACAACTTATAAAAGCCAAAAAGTGTAGAATTTTGCTTAAAATCCACTTTTGGAGTTAATTCTATAATTGCTCGGCCGTTAATGGGTTAAGATTAAGCATTTAGTTAGCTAGTAAAAACAATTCATATTTCACTTAAAATAAACTTATGCTTGGTAGGATATTTTTCTAATTAAGCTTTTTTTAGTTTCCCCTAATTATATTTATACGCATGAAAAATATAATTATTTTAATATGAAACTTATCCATCCGTTCATTTTTAATCAAACTGCAAAATAAATGCAAAAATAGCGTATTCAGTCTATATAAACTGATGTACGTATGTACGTTCTAAAATAATTTCCCACGTGCTTAATTCAACATTTTACACTAATTAGTGGAATGTACGAGTGTGGTACGGTGTATTTTTTTAGCACTAGCCCGGGAAATAAAGGAGGGCAATATGATTAGGGTGGACCCACGAGATCCGCTGAAAATTCCTAATTTAATGAAAACGCGGATTACGATCTAGTTTAATTACATAATTCGGACTGTACGATATGTAAATGTTCACCTCTTCACAAAAAAAAATATAATATTTTTAATATCACCTCAATAAAATGATGAATAATAATAATATTTCATGGACATCAGCTCAATATAAGAAATAGACATTTACAATTTTACCATTAATAACAAAAAAGAAAACAGTGTTATGGACTCCTCAAGTGTTTTTATAATTGAGGAGCTCAGTGGAAAAGTAGTACAAGTGACATGAGATTTATTTATGTAAATTGGAGATTAAGTTTAACTTTTATAAAAAAGTCTGTAGACATTTAATCAATAACATTGTAACGAGTGTCAATAAACTGCCGGCATCCCAGTAGGTTTTGACTTCAGAAACATACGTCGTAATTAGACATATGAGGCGTTAAAAAAGAAAGGTGGTGTAAGTCAACTATTTACCGAACTAATATAAATGAGTCTAAAGTTCAGGGAACATTAAAAAAATGTGGCTTAGTTATTTTGTACCCATTGCTCGCTATAAGAGATAAAATAATTCAACTTATTAATGTGAAATGAATACTAGACGCTGAAAAATAAATTTCTAGAAAATTTTGAACTTTGATTGACTTACATCAAACAATGAATACAATTTAACAAACTAGGGGTTTCCCACAGAAGAAAGTTATATTAAAAGGTCAGGGAAAAAATCTTGAATCAGGGAAATGTCGAAAAAATTAATTATTTTAGATTATGGCTACCATATCAGTTTTACTTCAAATATTGTTAAATAAAATTTTGAAAACTAGATTATTATCTTTAAAGACATTTTGAAGTATCGAACGAGCGTTTCCACTCCCAGACTAAGCATGAAGTAAAATTTCGAGTTTAGAAAAGCCCCGCATAGAAAATTTGTCGAGGGTCGCGCAGCGACCCGAGACAAATTTTCACGGGGCTTTTCTAAACGCGAAATTTTACTTCATGCGCCACGCGTATAAAGCACTGATTTAACGAGACATTTAAAAACACACAAAACATACAGAGAGTTTTATATAACACCGAATAATGGCAGAAAGACCTCGGGTTGATAGCCTATTATAGAACAATTTTAAATACAAGATCGTATTATAATATTATTGAATAATGTATATAATCCCAAAATAAAGATATTTGTATATAATATTGAAAAATTCAACAAAAAAGATATGAATTACAATTTGCCACAAACCTATTTTTTTTAATAATACAAACGTTTGAATGGTTAATAAAAAATACAGAGTTTTATATAACACCGAACATTTTCATAAAATACGATTTGACACCTTTCATTTTTAGGTTTTGTGTAAATTAGGTTGCCTATATGACCATTACAAATTGTAGCTAATCAATTGCAATTAATGCCTCAACTTGTACATACAGGGAGTTTTTCTATTAAGTATACATGTCCCAATTCCAGCGTATATTCCGTAAATCTTTAGATAATCGTTGTTTTTTTAAAAGGAGTTCGATTTGAAACTTAAAATCAGTGTGTTCCACTCCCAGACTAAGCATGAAGTAAAATTTCGAGTTTAGAAAAGCTTGAAAATTTGGTTTGGACGCGTAGCGCGAAGCGCGGAGCGGCCAAACCAAATTTTCAGGCTTTTCTAAACTCGAAATTTTACTTCATGCGCCACCGCTACAAAGCACTGACACATTACGATGTTTAAAACACACCGCTGAGCTTTACATTGAATCAGTGTTTTGTGCCGGTGGCGCATGAAGTAAAATTTCGAGTTTAGAAAAGCCTGAAAATTTGGTTTGGCCGCTCCGCGCTTCGCGCTACGCGACCAAACCAAATTTTCAGGCTTTTCTAAACTCGAAATTTTACTTCATGCTTAGCCTGGGAGTAGAAAACACTCGTTTAAAGCTTTAAATTATATTCTTTTTATAAACCGAGCGTGTTAAAATTTACAAGGTCTGCACATGTATATTTAAAAGAAAAATTCTCGTTATGAATATGTTCGGTGTTACATGAAACGCTCTGTATGTTTCATGTTAATCCTCACAATTAATTCGAATTATTTTTGACAATTCAAATCCTTTTCTAAGTAACAAATCAAATTAAATAAGATTTTAAATATTTCATTGTATAATTCAATATCCGGAGGTGTATTTGCACGGGAAGTAGTTGTTTCAATGGATATTTATCGTCTTAAGTTTGTTACCGGCGTTTTACCGGAAACGCCGCAACTATGATTATTTCGGCGATTTATATAGTTTAATTTCATTTCGCGATAACAACGGACCCCACATAATTTTTATTAATCATTTTTAAATTCACTTTCATAATCATTTATTATGAAATGAAATAAGTTCGTCTATATACACTGATCGTTCGGGTTTTGTAAATATTTGTAATTATAGGATTAGTCATTTTTATTTAGAATTTCTGATTTTATTGCCTTACGCGGCGCAAATCTCGTTTGGGTCGTAAAATGCAAAATTCCAAGTAGCGGCCCTAAGCCGGGAAATTTTCACCATTACGGCAGTTCGTGACCAAAACAATAGCAAGACAGATTTGGTCACGAAAGGCTCACCGTCGAGTACCGTCCTCCGGATTAGGGAGAGATGGTATTTACTGCCCGGCTACTTGGAATTTGCATAAAGGGAAATACCGGCAATTCACCTAGTAATTCGGGTTGGATGATCCGCATGCGCCAGGGCGCGCAAAATGAGAGAACGCAATAGACTTGCGCATGTCACCCCTAACCGCTGGACCAATCAGAGGCAGGAGCCTTAACCACTTCCATCTCCCACATCCCACCTAGCGACGATCATGGGAAGGGAGAGGGTGGTTATCGAAACTGATGTTCAGGGGGAGGACGGTAATCGGTATCAATCTCCTGAATCGTGCGGTCATCCGAAATCCGAGTGTTGTTATAATATTATTTTGTTTTAAATCCAACAAATAACGTAAGAGTTGCGTCGCGTAAGGTGATAGTTGTTTTTGTATTATTTGTATATATATTTCGGTAATTGTCAACTCTTGTTTATTTTTAATAAACACCATTGTAAATGTTTTTTTTGAAATCGTACTCTTTCATTTATCGAATCATTTCAATTCTAATAACCTAAAGAAATATATATACAAAGTGAGTTGTTCTGGAAAAATGCTGTTCCAGGACCTGACGATGACAGGGTGAGTATTTTTATGTTTTATTTTGTTTTAAAAGTGACTGTGTGGTATCTCTGCCTACGAGCTACTAGGTAATCGAGGGTGATCCGATTTTGAGAACAAGGTCAATAATTCAATATAAATTTCTCAAAATCGGGGTGGTTGTCTCCCAGAAGGCAACACCTTAATTTCCCCCTTTGATAAGTTGTCTTATTAATTAAGACATTGTTTGCATAGTTTTTTCGTAATTTTATATATTATAAGTATTCGCATCCTTTTATAAATATTCGAATCCTTTTATGAGGATTCGAATCACCCGCATTTGGATTCGAATCGGAATCCTCTTAAAAAATGTACCGCGTTTATCACTGTGGTGCAGTAAGGATCCGATATCTTCAGCATTATTTTGTGTAGTGTTTAAACTTTGAAAGAAATTATGATATATGGGAGGTATAAGTTGAAGCAACTCCAACATATATTACTTCTTTATGGTCGATACAGGAAGGGAATCGGCAAACAGATGATCAAGTTTAATGTTTTCAAACGCTGCAGCTCACCCTTTTTTTTGCAGGAAGTATATTGATTCAATCAAATAGGAAGTCTTCATTCAAAGTCTCCTTATATAATATCTTGTATGGTCTATCATTTTCAAATCTTAGCCATTGAATTTTAATCCGGTGACTGGTTCGTTCCTTTCGTTTTTCTTGCGCTTTGAAATTGCTTCTTCCAGTTTTTTTTGTCAGCAAGAAATCAGCATATTGCATTTTATAAAAGCTGAAAAGTCTTTTTGTCTTCGATTTTTGTACGATTCTAAACCAGTCATCTGCCACATAAACAGTTTTGTCCTCGTAAGTTTCTTTTGTACCAAAGTCCCTATCATTAGGAAGATAAGAATGTCCTGATACTAGGAACTTGTGGTCAATAGTCTTAACATTTTTGAATACTGCCACCATCTGTAACCACATTGAGCTCATTTTTATATTGCGATTTTGGCCAGTACACGCATCACTGTAAGCTATAATATGTTCACAGTTAGAAGCATAAGTTGAAATTTGTTTTTTTTATGTAAGAAGAAATTTCTTGTGAACCTCCGGATGCTATAGTCTCTTCCTAAGCATACATGAAACCAATTTCATTTCCAAGATTATGACAACCAAGATATAGAAAAAGCATTACCCCTTCCAATTTTGTCTTGTTCTGTTGCATACTACAAGAGAAATATGTATGTTTATAACATATTTCTTTTGTCAAAGAGGGAACTACCTGTCATCGGCCACTTTAAACACCGAGGAGTTATATTCATAAAAAGTCTAGACATTGAGGGACTCAAGTAGGTCAGGGATAGTTACAAAAGATCTTTTAGGTCGAAAGGCCCAGAGGCCACACAACCCACCGACCCCGTAACATAACATAACATAACATATTTCTCTTGTAGTATGCAACAGAACACGACAAAATTGGAAAGGGTAATGCTTTCTCTAAATAAAAACTAAATGCGAATATGTTTCCTGCGTTTAAAATACTTTTTGTTTAGTCTTAATTTATCGAACTGCGAGCTTTTTCTGCTTAACATAGATGCAATAGTTTTTCGGTTTCATATGTCTTCTTCTTTTCGGCGTCCATTTCTATATCAATCTTAATCTTCAGCGTATCACATTTTGTACATGTGTCTTTGTTAGGTGTATGAAAGTGCAGATTGAAATCCTTGTGAAAAACATTTCTGTAAATGACTTCGCTTACCTTTGGTTCATTCTTTTCATCACATTTTTCAACATAAAAATTAAATATAAAGCGAATATTTAATTCTGAGAAAAGATATCTTCTATTCGGATTGTGTGTTCTATTATAGTGTGATTGATACGCAGGAAATTCGCTGATATAATCACGCACTGATGGTCTCATTCCATCAGGTGTCCATTTTCTGGTGGGTGTCCCATCTCTTAAGTCTTCTCCCGGTGAAAAATCACGAAGTTTTTGCAAGGCTCTCGTCATGCGACCACATGAGATTTGGAACGTTTTGAGAAAGTATGATTTGCACACTTTAACAGACTTTGATTCTATATGAATAAACAGACTTTGATTCTATATGAATAAAGTAGGTGATACTACAGATTTTGCCTTGTCTAGAATTATTTCTTGGTCGTTATTGTTTAATGTCATTTTTTTACTAGACCACAGAGATAGGTGTTCTCCCTATTTTCCAGAAAGCATTAAATACTTGCATCCTATCATCAAGGGTAATGTTATCAAAACATTTAAATCGGCAACTGCAGTTCAAGTTGGTAAAATGTTTTCCATCGACATTTTTTTCTTTTTTTACTGGTATACGGAAGTCCTAAATTGCAATTTCTTCTGCGTACATTTTCAAGGTGCTGTTCAAGTTCTCTGAATCGCTTTCTTTCATTTTTTTTTTTGATTGGAAATATTCTCTATCTCTAAATCTTCTGGTGTATCTTATGAAAAAAGTTGGGTTAGGTAGTGAAAGTTAATGAATATACGTCTAAATACCTGTTGTGCTTCCATTATTGTCATTTAACGACAGTTCAAATTGTGATTTCGATTAACTAGATTCACTCATTTCAATTAACTTTTTGTGTAAGAGGTTCGTGTAGTCGAATAGTTAAAAAGTAAAATGGTGTAGGTCTGACTTGCACCACTTTTCCTCGAAATATGTTGTAAACTACGTTACCGACTTAATGTTTTGAGCGACATCTGTGACACAATAGTCGATTTATACAAATTGTGTATTGGTAACTATATTCTAAATGTTGTCAACATGCGGAAACTACAATCAGCGCGTTTTCTCAGAAAAAAGTGACTTAAACCACTTTCCTTTTTAACGCCTCATATAATTACATTTATTTGACGTTTGCGAGACTCACCGAATCGTATGACTTGTAATCTAAGATATATAATTTGTTTTAACGAGTTTGTTCATTTATTTGACGTTTGCGAGACTCACCGAATCGTATGACTTGTAATCTAAGATATATAATTTGTTTTTCGAAGCAACCGAGCTGCCGACAGTTTATAGACTCGTTATACTATCGTTTTCTGTCACTAAATATAAATTTCATTTGTAGATATCTGTACTCATACTTTAAGAACATTGCACTTAACCACTTTTCTACTGAGTCCTTCAATTGAGTTTTTTCTAATGTTTTATTTAATTCATTCTACCAGCCTTTACTTTAGAATTTAAATTTGAAGTAAAAACAACTTTTAACTTTAAAGAAGACAATTGTACTTTTAATTTTGTCATGATAACAAAAAGAAAGTAGAAAAATTTTGGAATAAAATTAATAAGATTTTACAATTTTAATTAATACAAACAAACCGAGTCTGACAACGAAAGATATCCTGCGATTTTTTCTTATATTGTCATAATTTTATTCGGTTCTTTTCTACTTTAATGGAAAAGCAATCTCCATCACTTTCATGCATTTCTTATTGCCCGGCGCAAACACGTGAAGCACATTTCATACTACAATATGCCATGGCTTGCTGCCGCTTTACGGTCGCGACGCTGATTGAAATATGCACAATTGAAATATTTTCAATATTGATGCGGTGATTGTTTCTACATTGCTGGAACAATTGAAACCAAATTTCTCTATTCACAATATGCGTACCTATAGGATATAATATAACCATAAAATATCTTGTAAAAAGCACAAATGCAGGGATTTTTTCCTTCAAGTATGCATACCCGATGTGTGTGCATTTTGAGGCATTCCTTGTTTTTTTTTTTTTTTTTTTTTTATTTTGGGTTTTACGTCATCTATTTCCGCTGCTAAGGCCAATCATGACGCCGGAGATTAGGTCTACAGCTATCCGGGAATTTTGCCGAACCCGGTGGGAGTTCCAACCCACCGGTAGGGATCTTTAACGTGCACGCAACATCCAGGCAGTACACGGGTCCTACATGCATTTAACGTCATATCCGAGAAGACGGAGTGTTTGGCATTTTTATCCTAACCTATATAAATGCAGACAACTTGTTAGGCCGGTATTTGAACCCCGGTCCGTGGCGTGGCAGTACAACACTCTAACCACTACACCACCAAGCTGCCCATTCCTTGTTTTAATAAGTTTAATTTGAACACTAATAATTTCTTGAATTAATTTCTCATCTGGCACTTGGTGAAACATATTACACTATGTAAAGTTAATTAAAGGAAAGGCACTTGGTATTGTTTCACAATTAAATCTTTATTCCTTTGAAAATGGTGTAACAAACCGAAACTAGTCGGAATAAAGATTTAATTGTGAAACAATACCAAGTGCCTTTCCTTTAATTAACTTTACATAGTTTAATTTGAAGTTTCAAACGAGTGTTCTCCACTCCCAGATTAAGAATGAAGTAAAATTTCGAATTTAGAAAAGCCTTAATATCTGGTTATTTCATTAGAAGATTCGAATTTTTCATCCATTCGAGATTTTCTATTATCTTTCTGCATTATGCTTAAGTGACAGTGAGGCTCCGAGCGATGAATCCGGCCCTGGCGCGCGGAAAACATCTGCTGAATTATTCAGAGACGTGGGGCCCTTTAAGCACGGGGAAAGTAAGACGTCGCTGAGCAGGCAGGCAGGCAGGCAGTAACCCGAAGGGCTTTCCCTTGCTTACGTGAGCGGATGGATTTGTATCGTGAATTGTAATTCCGGCCAATTAAATTTGATAACGAACATCTCTGAACAGCGGCATCATTCGGCTTCAGAAGGAAGGTATTATTACCCATTCTCGAACCGAACCGAGAAGAGAGTGGAGTGTAATAAACACGCGGTATAATTTAATGGAAATGCGACACTGAAGGAGAAGTGCGATGTATTTCTTGATGGTGAATAATGACTACTAAATATTAAGTGGAAATGTTGAAAACGTTTAAACCGACAATAGTAATAATAATAATAATTCCTTATTAACGGGCAAGCCATTTACAATATAACTAAAATGTAAAACATAAAACATAAATCAAAAATATGCACAAATTAAGCATGAAGTAAAATTTCGAGTTTAGAAAAGCGTTAAAAATTTTCAGGCTTTTCTAAACTCCAAATTTTACTTCATGCGCCACGCGTATAAATCACTGATTTAAAGTGAAGTTCAAAAGTGTAGAGAGAGTTTAATCGATTCCTTAAGCTTATTGTTTTTAAAATCATATAGACAAAAATAGAAACTATATGCCTTTATGCTTTATAATAATTGAATACATAAACTTTGTTTTTCAATATATCGCCGTTCCAGTAACCAACAACGACGTAACTGCGATAATAATTTCAACCAATTTTCAATGTAAATATATTTATAATTTTAAAAATACACACATAATTTTGAAAAAAACAGCAACATATTACAAACATTATTGTCGGATGTTGGTAATGTGTAGTTGTTTTCCAGAATTATTTCTGTATTTATTAATCTACAAATAGATATACATTACAAATTAGTTGAAATTATTTTTGCAGTTACGTCGTTGTTGCACAGGAACGGCGATGTGTAAAACATAAGAAAAATGCAAGGTTTTCAAATTTTTAATGGATGGGATGAAATCCAACTTTTTCCATCTTTAATTTCCAACGGATATGAATTATATTTCCCCTGAATTGTTTTGAAAACTAGCTTAATTTCCAACGGATATAAAATATATTTCCCTTTTCCCCCTTCGCTGTCATAAATAAAAGAAAAACTTAAAATATGAAGAAAAAATAGCGCGATCACGTTATCCGAGTAGATGGCTTCGTTCCGGCGCGGCGGAAAAGATTCGATCCGACATTTGATCAAGCAACTGTCCCATTTATCATGTATTTTTACGCTTTTTGATGGGGGCGCCCACCCCAACCCGCGAGCTACCTCCTTTTTTCCCGCGACGTACTGACATTTGACGTGGAGAGCCCACTTTTCGAAACTCCGCGCGCACCCCCCAGGATAATATATCGGCGAATTATTTAAATATAGGGACAATTTGTCAGACCGGAAAGTTTTCACACACACACACACACATGGAAGCGAAAAGTTTAACTTCTTACACGTAAGTCCCAAGGGATGGATTTTTATAGGACATTTTTAACGATGTGCAATATGAAAATAATTCAAAACTTGTCAATTAAATTGTTGATAAACCTAACCTACTTACTTAATATAATAGCAGACTATTTATGATTTTCAACTTTTTATTATTCTTATTCTTCAGGTGAAGAAATATAATACAATTTTTACAAACTAATTTACATTATATACAGTTTTCAGAAGTGTGGGGGGAGGGAGTATTATTCTTCAGTTTAAGTAGGGGGGAGTTGGAGAGTTCACGCTGGCCTACTTATATATTATATCGTATGTTTAATTAAAAAAAACCTCTAGAGTGCCATGATTTAATCTTTTTTTTTTTAATTTAAGTTGGCTACACACTTTATTAATTGACATATAAAACGTCAGACATAATAATTATAATATATAATTTCAGAGTTGCCAACCTACAATATTTTCCAAGGCACTCTAGAGGTTTTTTTTTATTGAACATACGATATATATTTTACCTACGCCCTATCTAGTAACCGCATCATACCATACTGTCATCTTGACAAGTATGATTGACATTACGTACACATGTACGTAATAATTTTGACAAGTCCATTACATACTGACAGCTAAACAGCTGATTGCTTATCGTACAACCAAATGATATTTCTTTGATGTACAGGGAGTTTTTCTTTAAAGTATACGTATTTCAAATTTAGGTTATTTTCTTAAAATCTTTAGTTATTCGTTGTTTTTTTTAAGAGTGTAATTTGAAGCTTTAAACGAGTGTTTTCCACTCCCAGACTAAGCATGAAGTAAAATTTCGAGTTTAGAAAAGCCCCGTGAAAATTTTCTGGGCTTTTCTAAACTCGAAATTTTACTGCATGCGCCACGCGTATAAAACACTAAAATATTGTAAACTCTATGAATATTTGAACCTCACTTGAAATCAAGAGTTTTATACGCGTGGCGCATGAAGTAAAATTTCGAGTTTAGAAAAGCCCAGAAAATTTGTCTCGGGTCGCTGCGCGACCCTCGACAAATTTTCACGGGGCTTTTCTAAACTCGAAATTTTACTTCATGCTTAGTCTGGGAGTGGAAAACACTCGTTTGAAGCTTCAAATTGATCTCTTTTAAAAAAACAACGAATGTCAGAAAATGTACAGCTTTATTCCCTGTATATTGATCAAGTAGTCATTTAGTTTTCATCATTGTCATGGTACTATTAAAAATTATTACAATAAATAAGTTGTTCGTTCATGCTCATTGTTTATTTTGTTAGGGCGTAAGTAAAGTATCGTACGTTTCTCGAGTGGTATGGCAATTACATATTCGCGGAATACTGCACTCGCCGCTGCGCGGCTCGTGCGCAACATGTCCGCTCATATGTAATATGCTGCATACCACTCTCGTTACGTAATATACTATAATTTTATTTTGCCAAGATGGCGCCTTGTAAAGGTGGTGAAAATCTTTGACTGTGTAAATCTTGCAAAGTGCAATTAACTGACGGCGACGAAAGTATTACCTGTTTTGTGTGTGAGATGAAATTTCACATATCTTGTGTGATGAAGAGGAATGTCTCCGCAACTCCAGAACACAAGAATTACAAATGGCTATGTGATCTATGTATCGTTGATTTTCCAAATATCCGTAAATATTACCTGGAATCGATTCAAAATTGTTCAGATAATAACATTAACCTGGACGCTAAACTAACTGCTTTATTTAATATGATTAAAAATATTGAACATGAAATTATAACCTTAACAGGCGACAACACTATCATAAAAATATCCCAAAGTTTATCATCCAAACTGGAAGCTGCAAGTAAGCTTAACTCACATATCGTTAGTCTAACTACTAAACAACAGGGGGAAATAATAGTTACAAAATCACAAACAACAAATGTAAACAAACCCAAGGAGAATGCTGCAAAAATATTTACTACGCAAAAAACATATACACAAATGTTAATGACCCAAAATGGAAACCCAGCATCGAGTACGGCTTCAGGTGCTATAAAAAAGGTAATCGTAAATAAAAATAAGGAACCATGCGAAGAAACACTAATAAACAACACACGCAGCTCCACTGTTACAAAAAGTGACGACAAAGAATTGGAATTCACACGTGTGTCCAGAAAGAAAAATAGAAAGAAGTCGGCTACCGTCCACGGCAACAAGGAAAATGCACAACTTAAAGGTGTCTCCAAAATGGTTCATATACACGTCAGTAGATTAGATCCAAAATCAACAGTGGAAGAAATGAAAACATACATGGGAGAGAATAACTTAAATAATATATATTGTGAAAAAATAATTTCTAAATATCCTGACGAATACAGTTCCTTTAAGATATCGGCTCCAATCCAATTCCTTCAAAATATAAAAAATCCCGCCAACTGGTGTTTGCAATAATAATTATTTTACGTGGCTTCAAAACAAGAAAACTCCAAGTTAAATAATAACCATTATACTAATAAAAAAATGAATAAGGAATTAAATACAGAATATATTGGAACTACAAATGCCATTAGTATATTTTATATAAATATCCAATCACTCAGTAATAAAACTGGAGAAATTGAAACTTTTTTAGCAACAGAAAATGATCACACATATCATCTTCTATATTTCACTAAACATTGGTTAAACCGTGACAACATTAATTTTGTTCAAATTGAAAATTATAAATGTATTTCATTTTTTTGTAGAGTAAATATGATACATGGAGGTACGGTTATTTATGCTCATAACTCTATTCGTTGCATAAATAGAGAAGATATAGTAAGCATGTCTCTCGAACATAATTGTGAATTTTTAGCAATTCAAGAACTTGATTCAAATATCATTGTTATTACAGTTTACAGAGCACCAACATCTAACCTAAATAACTTTCTACTTACTATGGACAAAGTATTTGCTAACAATAACTCTAAAATAATTATAACAGGTGACTTCAATATTAGCTTTGACAATAAAAATATAACCCATTTAAATTTTGCAGATGTTTATATAAGTAGCGCCCTGATTTCAGAAAATACTCGCGGATTAAGATGTATAGGTAATTTATTGACGAATATGGATTTAAACGATAATAATTGTGCAGTATTTGACCCTTGCCTTTCTGACCATACAGGGTGTCTACGATAAACCGTTCGTTAAAAGTTTATGGGGTTGCCGTTGTACTAAAAATTTGAAAAAAATCCTCGTCATACGGTTGAATCAGCTCTCCTCATGTGAAATAAACTTAACGAACGGTTTATAGTAGACACCCTGTAGTGGTATTGCAATAGAAATAAAATACACAAACTTGACAAACACTATAAACATATCTCAGTACAGGTCCATAACTGCACTTGGGCTATTTCAATTTCATAATTTCATTTCCGACCAGTCTTGGGACTTTTTGGCTGAAAAACAGACTTAAATATCAAGTGCCAGCAATTTATTGATAATCTAACAAATTCCATGCATCTTGCATTTCCAATGAAGCCTAAATTATTTAAAAATAATAGTACATTTACTCCAAATTGGTTTGATGAAGAATTAAAAAGCATGAGATGTCAGCTTGGATTTCTTAATGACTGGTGCAAAAAATATCCAACTAAGAGTAATAAACAACTTAAAAAGGAATTTAAAAAAATGTATAATTCAACAATAAACGAGAAATAACATTCCAACAATGATGCATATATCTCAAATGCAAATAACCGTCCCAAAGCAATGTGGGACGTCATAAATATAAATAGAAAAAAACCTTCAGTACCTTCTACAGCGTTATCTTCAAATGATTTTAATAATTTTTTCGTTTCAATTCCCACCGATTTAATAAATCATTTTAAAAATAATGGCACCCACAATAAATATCTTAATTATCTGCAAAGGAAAAATAACAACATAACTTTTCAATTTACTGAAATTTGCTATAATCATGTCCGCGATATTATTACCAAACTTAAAAATAAAAACAGCAGAGATATATATGACATAAACAAAAAAAATGATTTTCTCCGTGTTTAATATCATATTGGTTCCTCAAAATAATTTGATAAATGAAATTATTAGAAAGAGTCTATTATTTTTAAGACATAATAACAATATCGTTGATAATTTTTTTTCACTCGCCCCATAACAAACATTTACAGCGTGCATATAGCCTAACGCGTTTGTCGCCGTTGCTTGTGACAATTTGCTGGATATTTAATGCAATGTACACCGAGCCCCCCAACCATTCTAACCCGGTGCACGCCATGCACACAATGTACACACTGAGAAAGGCATAAATTGCGTTATTCTATGACGGCAGATAAGGCTGACATATTGCAGCGACATTATCTTTCGACACATTTTCAGATAACACCGCCCACCATAAATATCATGAGTAATCCCTTGTTTTGTTGATTTTTTATATACTCGCTAAGTGAAAAAATAAAAACAATAACAAAGACATGAATTATGCACGAGTTTCATTTTCTTATAAAATTATTAAATGGTATAAAATCACAGAAGTTCTAAACAGAATTAAAAATATTCTGTGTATAAATAAATGTTGTTTAGCATTGGATGTTTTCTTTTAAGTATACATATCTCTTGTAGTGAGTAGTAATTATTGATGAATTTGCAATTAGTAGTTCAATAGACTATTACAACAGATTGGAACAAATTGCAAGCCCATAATGCTGAATAATTATTAATCACTTAGCAACAACATTGCTCAAATATTTATACGTTCTATAAGCAGGAATTGAGTGTACAGAAAAGGCAGTGTTAAATAAATCATCGTACAAAGTATTTGAACCGGGACGAAATGTAGTTATTATTGCTCACATGTGAACCTCCTAAAACCCAATATTACATCCTAATACGTACTCTGTAAATATTCACGTATTTGTTGCTTTTTTTTAGTTCAATTTGACGCTTAAGCAAGTTTTTTCACACTCCCAGATTAAGCTTGAAGTAAAATATTGAGTATAAAAAAGCCTTATAAATCATCAGTTTCTATGTAGATTTTTTAAATGTTTTATCATTAATAAACTTTTATCATTATGCATTAACTTATCCTGATGAATAAATCTTTGCGTAATTAAAATAGGGCAAACTTTCTTCCCCCCAATAAACGGGTGCATTTATCCCATTTTGAATAATATTTAATTGACTGTGAGAATTGTCCGCGCGCGCTTTAATTACGAATAGGAATTTCCCTCCCGGAAAACGGAAAAGTTGCCGGGCGCTTTTGAGCGACGACAATCCCCCAATTTTCGGTCCGAATGGCGGAAGGAAAATGATAAACAATAAGTGGAGATTACAATTGGAAAACAAAACGGGACGCGGCGCGAAAATTGCGAAACGTTTTCCTTCCCCGCCCGCGTGTTCCAATTAAAGGATTTTAAGTGATTGTCAGAGACATTATTGTAACAATGATAAATTTCTTGAGTGTGTTTTAAAGAAAAATAATGAGTAGAAATAAGAAATGTTAATTAATTACAGATTTTTTAATGGTAATTAAAACAATGAGAAAACTCTCGAGTGTGTTTTGAAGAGAGACATTATTGTAATAATGATATATCTCTTGAGTGTGTTTTAAAGAAAAATATTAAGTAGAAATTATAAATGGTAATTAATAACAGACTTTTTAATGGTAATTAAAACAATGATAAACTCTTGAGTGTGTTTTAAAGAAAAATAATGAGAAGAAATGTATTTTATTTGCAGAGTTTTCAATGGTAATCAAAGAAAATATTTTATATAAAAATACACAATTTTAATTTAATTTTACCTCTGACAACGTTCTGTACAGATTGAAACATGTGTCAGAACAATTGAGACGAAATCATGGGAAACATGACCCTATGGAAATCGATAAATACGACGTAATTTAATTGAATTTCCGATTTTAAGAACTCGAGCAGAGGCAATTCGATAAACAATTTATAATTTGAGCAACGCGCTTTTATTTAATAATGTTTTATCTCCCTCTCTCCGCGTCACACATTTCCAAATATTAATAATAATAATAAAAATAAATATTTCAATTATTATTAAATTATTTCATTTATTTGGCTTCAGGTCCTTCTGGAAGTATAAGTACAAGTATATCTAGAGTTAAATTGTTATAAATTATGCGCCAACAAAAATCTTCAACTTAACTTATGCAAAAAATTGCCTATTAGTCATAAAAATTTATTCTATGAAAGAAGAAAAAAAGAAACAAAAAGAACCATTTTTATTTTAAACACAAATTATGAGTGTAATATATCTCTGAATTAAGAAAAACAAAAGTTGGCTGTGGTTTTTAGGTAAATTTAAGAGTTAGCTTAAAACCGAGTTTTCTGCTAGATTTTTTATAAGTCTTGTATAATATCAATGTTTTTAATGTCAGCATTTATTAGTTTTTGATTAAAAAAAAAACAAATTTGAAAAAATATTTTATTTACAATATCTCGAAAACATAAAAAGATATTTCAAATTTGGTAATTAATTATTATTGGGCACTAATACTAAATTTTAGTGTTATTTTTTTTTGAAGTATAACGAAACAAATTAAGATATTTTAAATAAAATAGCAGATTATAAATAAGTACTTAAATACGCAACTTTGCCCTCATTTAACCGATTCTCTATCAATTCAAATAACCAAGATCCCCATGCATTTCCAGAAAATATGGACACCCTGTAAAGTACATTATTTTAATATATTTTCTAGAAACACTTGTTACAGAGATTTCAAAGACTTTCTTAAACATTAGATCCTCTAATAACTGGATCATTTCCAAGTAAAAAGAATACAACAGAATTTGTAGATATACAGGGTTCCTGTTTTTCAAGCGGCACGATGAGGATTATTTGAAAAGATAGAGAATCGGTTAAAAGTTGCGTATTTAAGTGCTTATTTATAATCTGCTGTTTTATTTAAAATATCTTTATTTGTTGCGTTGTACTTAAAAAAAAACACTGAACATTAGTATTTTGGAAAATCGTCCATATCTCCGTTAATTTTTATTTTTTTTAAATTCTGTAAAACTTTCTTACGACTGATTGAATAACAAACGTTTAAAATATTCAGATCGATTGGTTTTTGTTTTACAGACCCAACTTAGGTTTTTATTATGGAAACATACAAATTTATGCACATCATTGAACTGCATTTTTAATTCTGATTTCAACGATTTGCCACGTGTAGGCTTTTGTTTAATAATTGTTGTTGTTCTAGTTGTCATGCAACCAAACAATACCAAGTTGCTATGCAACAGCTGAAATTTTATTTAACAGCAAGACTATTATTGATTGGTTATCTTTTTTGGACTTTGCGCTATTGTTTCCATGGCAACATACCATAAAAATAATACATTTTTTTAAAAGTCAACTTGTGGCACATCATTGAAATGCGTTAAAAAATGCTATAATGCTGTTCAATGATACATATATCTTCATATGCGCCCATGAGAAAAAAAAAGTTGTGTTTCGAAAAACAAAAACGAATCACTTTTCTTATAACTTATTCCATATGTCGAGTCGTAAAAAGTTGCTTCTAGAATGTTTTCGCCAATTTGGAATAAGATCAAAAATAACAAAGATGTAGGCAATTTTTAAATATCGAAAATTTCAGCTTTGTTCGAATTGCATCGAAACAGTTGAAGATATTTGAAATGTAAAAGCAGATTATCAGTAAGCACTTAAATTCGTAACTTTGTCCCCAATTAACCGATTCTCTATCTCTTTAAATTAGCGAGATCCCCATAGTGCTGCTCGAAAAACGGGCATCCTGTAGATCAGATGGTGACATTTTTAACGTTTGTTCGGACATGGAGTAGTATATTTTATCATCAGATGAAGAAGTATAAGGTAATTATTAATTATCGGCATCAATAAATGTAAATATTTAGCAAACATAATTTTAGCACTTTAAATTTTATCAATTATTAGTGTGAAAAAAAGTAAATACTATGTGATAGAAGTTGACAGGAGCTAAAATGAATAGTTTAAATGAGCCGCAAGTTTTTAAAAATGAAAATAATGTCTTAGAAAGCTTTGCGCGTATATGATTTTATAAAAAATATACCCCACGAAATGTAAATACTAATGGTGAATGCGCCGGGTAAACAAGATCTTATTTTATTTACAAATTATTTTTAACACCCTCCTTAAACTCCCGATAAGCGCCCTCTCGCACAGTCTTAAAGCACAATCCCATTAAGCCGTTCGTTTTAATTGCAAGCAGCCTGTCGCCCCCCCTCCCACTACTTGCGCTCACCGCCCCCCTTGACAGGACCAGAAATAGCTGCATCGCGGGGGTGTATTTATAAAACCGGGTGTTCTGGCTGTCACTCGGGCCAACGAGCCGCGTTATCGGCTGATAAGGCCCTGGATATTTTTCCATTGTTGAAAAACGGACGACCGTTAGTCACGAAAAGGGTGAATTTAACACATAAAAGAATCGCCCCTAACTTTTTAATAAGCGAGCTTCATACTCCCTTTTAAATAAATTGAAACCAAATAAAACACGGATTTTTTTTATAAAAGCAAATAGACTAACTAAAATAGAGGGTGTACAAAAAGTAATGCAACAATAGTATCCTTTTCTAATTAATTGCTCAAGCGGAGATACATTTTAAACTATAAACTATTATAAAATTTGAAATAAAAACACTTGGTTTGTTTCACTAACGTTTTACTTATTATTCCGACTTGTTCGGGTTCTAGCCATTATCAAGGACGATCATTCCAAATCCGTCTCGACGAAGATAAAAAAGATGTTCTAAATAATAAACAATCAACGGGTATGTCCAAACACTGCATCACAGCCGGTCATCTATACAACGACAATAATTTTAAAATATTGTATACAGGCAATAAGGGTCGTATACTGAATTTCAGAGAAGGCTTGGAGATAAATAAAGCAATAAAATCGGGAAAACATGTGGTCAATGACAATGACGAGCTATGGATCTCCCCAAAAATGAACGCCCTTATTACCTGATTTTGTATATAAATTTCATGTAAAAAAGTATTCTTTGTACATTCCTTGATAATGGCTAGAAGCCGAAACTAGTCGGAATAATAAGTAAAACGTTAGTGAAACAAACCAAGTGTTTTTATTTCAAATTTTATTTTAATCATGTTTCACCAAGTGATTAATGAGAACATTGTGAAAGATATTATAAACTATTAATTAAAACACTTGATAATCCTTTACTGATAATCACTAAAACGTCCCGATTTTCTCGAAACAGTTCTAGTTTTTATTATTAGTCGCGATTTTATGCAGTTTGTTAATTTTTCACCCCAATTGTCTAGAAAAAGTGTTTATAGACACTATTATAATTTTTTTCTGGCATAAATATTAAATTAAAATCAACATATTGGGCTTAAATGGATTTAGAAATATAATATCTAATATGATTTAATAAAGAAAACACTTGGTTAAATTTCACTAATATATTAGTGAAATTTAACCAAGTGTTTTCTATATTAATTCATAGTTAAATATGTTTCACCACGTGAAAGATGAGAAACTTGTCCAAGATAATATCTAATATAATAAAATAAGAAGTGTATATGCAGCAATTTAAAAATTTTAAAGTTGACTATTATTTGGCAATGAAGCAAATTTTGAGAAAATATATAATTACTGTCAATTTATAGTGTTAAAACTTGACTTTGTTTTTTAGTTCATTAAAATGGGTCAATAAATAACAGAGTTATGGCGTTGGGCGTTTTTTATCAAACGCCCGGTAATTAGAGGCTTATTGTAAACTGTTTTTGTGATTATAAATATATTTAATTATATTTATACTAGAGCTGGAACGAATCCTCGTAAAAAGGATTCGAATCACGAATCCGAAGCACCTAATATTATTCGAATCACGAATACTCGAATAAAGGATTCATAAGAGATAAATATGATTCCAATCAAAGATGTTTTTTCGAATCACGAATACAAATCCTTCAAGAATAAATTTGATTTTATTATTTTTTTGCAACCATTAATATATAAATATCGTTACCAGTTGTTTTAACAAAAATATTCAAAACCTAATTAATTATTACTAACACTGAACATTGTTGATAACAGACTAAATATCTGATTCCTTGTTACTCTGATTAAAGATGTATTTGTGTGTTTCTGGACTTCACTTCAAATCAGTGTTTTGTTCGCGTGGCGCATGAAGTAAAATTTCGAGTTTAGAAAAGCCCGAAAATTTGTCTCGGGTCGCTGCGCGACCCTCGACAAATTTTCACGGGGCTTTTCTAAACTCGAAATTTTACTTCATGCTTAGCCTGGGAGTGGAAAACACTCATTTATAGCTTCAAATTGAACTTAACCACCCCCCCCCCCCTAAAATTTTCAAAATGGTAACTTTTGTATGTAAAAGCGGGACTGTAAGAGCAAAAATAATATTTTTTTCTAAGCCGCCTCACGACTTTTTTTATAACCCCCTCCGAATTTTTTCTGGTTGCGGCCTTGGTTGTTCTTTCAGCTTAATAGTAGTTTTTTATTCTACTACCACTAGTTTTTTCTGTTACTAGCAGTAGTAGTAGTACAGGCTCTGTCTGCGGAACTGGAAGCTCTGTCTGCTAATAGCGGCAGTTCTTTCTGCTAGTGGACAAATCGTTTTTAACTGGAAACAAAATAAACGTTACAGTTTGTAGTAGTGGTTCTTTCGGCTAATAGTACTTAGTAGTACTAGTACAGGCCTCGTCTGCTGGTAGCAAGATATCTGAAGCTACAACCATCTGACCTAGAAGTTCTGGCTGGTAATAGTGCTAGTTGTTTCTGCTAGTACAAATAATGTTTTCAGCAAAACAGCCTATTTTCTGTCAATCTTTAGATATTCCTTGTTTTTATTTTAAGTTCAATTCGAAGCTTTAAACGAGTGTTTTCCACTCCCAGACTAAGCATGAAGTAAAATTTCGAGTTTAGAAAAGCCCCGTGAAAATTTGTCGAGGGTCGCGCAGCGACCCGAGACAAATTTTCTGGGCTTTTCTAAACTCGAAATTTTACTTCATGCGCCACGCGTATAAAACACTGATTTAACGAGAAATTTAAAAACACACAAAAGGCATTTTTCATGTTAATCACGAATCCGGTGTTTACCTCACAATTAATTCGAATTATTTTTGACGATTCAAATCCTTTCGTAAGTATTCGAATTTTTTTATAAATATTCGAATCCTCTTATAAATATTCGAATCCTTTTATAAATATTCGAATCCTTTTATAAGTATTCGAATCCTTTTATAAATATTTGAATCCTTTTATAAGGATTCGAATCCTTTTATTAGGATTCGAATACTTTATAAGGATTCGAATCTTTTTATAAGGATTAGAATCCTTTTATAAGGATTCGAATCACCTACATTTATATTCGAGTACGAATCCTCTTAAAATTACGTAACGAATCCGGATCACGAATCCAGTTGAACTAAAGTATTCGAATGCCTCTTTTGAATCCTCTAAAAGGATTCGAATCCAGGATTTGAATCCTGACTGATTCGAATCCTGCCCAGCTCTGATTTGTACTTGACATGTGAATAGAGAAGATATATTCTACAAACACTAATAAAGAGAAATAGCAATAAATATGTTAAAACATATTGACACGTTGACTTAATTACATGAATAAACAGAAGAGGGTATTAGTATAAGAAAACAGACGTAATTAATTTTTTAATAAATCATATCTACTTATGAATACAATTTTAAAGGAACGCGATTAATATTTATTATTTGCCCCGGGTCTCACATTTTCTCTGAAAAGCACACTCATTCGGTGAAATACACAATGTAATAATTAAGCAACACAACATTTTCTGTAAATTAACTACATAATATATTATCAAATAAACACCGTAAATTATGCTCTCCGACGTTATTATTTACTAACAACACCGAAAATGATGTTATCTTTGTAACGCTTTCGAAATTTTTAATCAAACATTTTCCCTTCGGGGCTCGTTGTCGGTTTTACCTGTATGTGTGTGTGTACAACGTTAACCCTTTTGATATTGCCTGGGCGTATCAAGACAACCTTAACATCTTCTAATTTAATTAGCCCGGGGGGTTTTTATGGAGCGATTAATTCAGCACCTACATGCCCCCACTTTTATTGTTCCAAAATGGGGGAAAGGTGAACGCTTTATGCCCTCCAACCCGAAACCCGTAAAATCCCCACGATAATATCCCTTTAACATTCCCATAATAAATGTTGAGTTACAGAATGTAATTAATTATATAAAAAGAAATGGAAAGTGAAGGAATGTTTTTTTTTCTGACATTTGTTGTTTTTTTTAAGCTTTAAGCGAGTGTTGTCCACTCCCAGACTAAGCATGAAGTAAAATTTCGAGTTTAGAAAAGCCCCGTGAAAATTTGTCGAGGGTCGCGCAGCGACCCGAGACAAATTTTCTGGGCTTTTCTAAACTCGAAATTTTACTTCATGCGCTACGCGTATAAAACACTGATTTAAAGTAAAGTTAAAAATATACTCCTCCTAAATAGTTTCTTACTTTGTTAATAAAACTAAGTGATGTTTTCCAATACTTTTTCTGTTTTGTTTTGTTTGATCGATATATTTTATAATTTCGGAAATAACATATATACATAGGTTTAAATGCGCGAGCCCCCCATCAACCGGGATGGGCCATCTTCAAGACGCGTGAGCCCCCCCCCCCGCCTCTATACAAATTTCTGGGTGCGCGCCTGTATCCGAAATAGTTGAACAATTTACAAACAGTGCATTTTGTGTGTGTGTGATTTTTTTTATTATTACTATCCACAAAATACAATGAGTTAAAACAAGTTTTAAATAAACAAAATTTAATTTACACCGCGCGTACCAACACAATAATTTAACTGAAAATAAACACATTATTTATTTTAGAAATTGCAATTTCCTCTTTATTTGATTTGTTGAAACGCACCGCGCCCCACAGGCGAAAATTTAAAACCTGCATGCCGGCCGACAATTACCCGTTCGGACAGTTAAAAATCGGCTCTCGTGCCCGCCGGGCATCGTTCTCACCTCCACGGACCTTATCATTATTTTATCTGTTTCAATTACGCCCAGTGCTTTTTTCCCATCATCCGCACGAGGTGGGTAATTATCGAATTTACCGCGGCAATCGGGGCCCCATCAATTACCGTCCGCTTTTTGATTTAATGGTTGCCTCTGCCCCTTGTTTGGTTTGTAAATGGCACGAGAGGGGGATTATTAAAATGTTGTTTGATCAATTAAGGGTTGTGGATGTAAATTATTGGTTATGAAGGGTGAAATAGCAATGATAGTGTGACGAGATTTATTAGATTTAATTTTTATTACCTGGCGCATTCACCATTATATCATCGAAATTATAATAATAACTTATTTTGTATTGTGGAGGCTTCTACTTCGTTATACATGTTAATATAACAATGAAACACTTGTAACTTTGTTTGTATAACACTTTTTTATTTTATGTGACTACAGTTTCGGCAACTTTAGCTTGCCATTATCAAACATGACAATTTTACCTGCCCAATTGACATCAAATTAAGGGAATATGGCGCTCTGGTAGTTTTAGATGGGCAGGTGCTGCAACAAATGCGGTACTATGCGGTGGGGTGGAGATGAAGGGAGACACGTGTAGTTGTGGTTGGGTGCGTAAGCCGAATGGTTGGGGTTGGAAATTAATCGTTGTTTTGGTGGTGGAGATGCGGTGGATAGAGGAAGCAGTCCGTATATAAGAAGGACTCTGTAGTTCCTGGCGCGAGCGCCTTGCTCGCTATGCTCGCTAGCGCAAGCGCCTTGCTTAATTTGCTCGCTGGCGCGAGCGCCTTGCTTGCTTTGCTCGCTGTCGCTCGCTACAGCTTCGCAGGAGTTGAATGTTGTGTTGGACTGAAAATAGAGTGGACGCAGCACACGCTGGATTAGAGGTTGAAATGTTGTCGCGGTAGTGGGGATGCGGTGAATGGAGGAAGCAGTCCATATATTAAAAATACTCTGATGCTGGCGCTCGGACCACTAACTGCTCGCTTCGCTCATACTCGGTTCGCTTCGCTCGCGTAATGCTTGCTTCGCTCGCTCGCCGTTGCAGCACTCAGCTTCGCCTCGTGCTGCGGTTAGGGTGCAGAACTCGGCTGACGCCTCGTTCTGCAATGCTCGATCCGGGGCTAGATGGACCCGGGTATTTTGGTTGTCGCACCACACGGCTGGCGCCTCGTGCTGCCATGACTACTCACTTTGCTCGTTCGCCGTTGCGGTTAGGGTGCAGAAATCGACTGGCGCCTTGTTCTCGGGCTAGACGGACCCAGGTACTTTGGTTGTCGCAGCACTCGGCTGGCGCCTCGTGCTGCTGTGACTGCTCGCTTCGCTCGTACTCGGTTCGCTTCGCTCGCTCACCGTTGCAGCACTCGGCTTCGCCTCGTGCTGTGATCAGGGTGCAGAACTCAGCTGGCGCCTCCTTCTGCAAAGTTCGATCCTGGGCTAGGTGGACCCGGGTACTTTGGTTGTCGCAGCACTCGTCTGACGCCTCGTGCTGCTGTGACTGCTCGCTTCGCTCGTACTCAGCTCGCTTAGTTCGCTCGCCGTTGCAGCACTCGGCTTCGCCTCGTTCTGCAAAGCTCGATCCCGGGCTAGAGGGACCCGGGTACTTTGGTTGTCCCAGCACTCGGCCGGCGCCTTGTGATGCTGTGATTGTTCGCTTCGCTCGCCTCGCTTCGCTCGCTCGCTGTTGCAGCACTCGGCTTTGCCTCGTGCTGCGGTTAGGGTGCAGAACCCGGCTAGAGCCTCGTTCTGCAAAGCTCGATCCAAATTTTCAGGCTTTCGCTAAACTCGAAATTTTACCTAATGCCTAATCTGTGAGTGGAAAAACTCCTTTAAAGCATCAACTTGAAGGTTTATAAAAGCAACGAATGTCTTAAAAATTACGACGAAAAATCGTATTATGTATACCTTAACAAAAAATGTCTTGTCTTATCAAAACGCATTAATGAATAAAAATTTAATTTAATGAGAAACCAGGAATTTTATTCCAAAAACTTGGATCCTGGACTATACAAATCTTAAGCCAAGTTTGTAATACATAAAAATCGACTTTTACATATTAAAATCACTGAGGGGCTCAGTGGAAAAGTAGCACAAGTGACAGGAGATTATTTGTGTCAGTTTGAGATATAGTTTAACTTTTAAAGAAAAAACTGTGAACGTCTAATCAATAATATTGTATATCATATTGAAAGATACACATATTCAATTGTACCATTTTTTCTATCACTAAATATGAATCTCATTTGTACTACTTTATACTAAATTGTACTACTTTTCCACTGAGCCTTCAATAAACGTATCTTGGGTTAGGAGATAAAACCTAGTTCGCATTTAATAAACCACCATTAATTATAAATCTGGTTCTATAATATTCATGAATCATTGATTAAAAAAATCCATGTTTTTATTTCATTTTCTCTCCAACAGGATTTCATAAAGAGAATGCAATTCAATTAAGATTTATCTTTGCAAACAACTCCCCACAAAAGTTTGCTTTCAACGATCCGCACAGAGAGAAAAAAAAAACGAATAATATTTTCTTTCCATAGGGTGTGATGTATTATGTAAAAATAGTAACAAGAGTGCACCATTAATTTTTATTCGCTGCTTATTTATCTCCTCGCATAGTTGTGCACTACAGGCCATTAATATTCCCACAAGTCTCTATTACGTTTATCCGATAGTGTGTAAATAGAACAATAATATCTCCCCCTACCCCTCGTTCTCCTTTTCCGAACTAGACATTCATCATCCCCTAAGCGAGAAGGGATGGAGATAAGGGTGTCTCTGAGTGTGTATCTGTTGCTCGAATTCGCATCTTATCTTTAGTGTGTATAAAAGATGGTTATTTCGCTTATTATAATGTGTTTATAACTTATTAGCTTATTTTAATTATTAGGCAATCTATTGATTAGAAAATATGCAAGTAAAATTACAAAAGCGTAAAGTGGCATTAGTATTTTCATTTATTAAATCGCTTAGTAGTTTTAAAATTCAATACTTTTTAACAGTTGCTAGAGAGAAGTTTAAAAATGTAACGTTTTTATGAAAACAATAAGTACAGGAGGATAGGAGTTTAGCCTACAAGTGTATTTAAATAACGTGTGTCTATAAACTGTCGGCGTCCCAGTAGGTTCTCACTTCAGAAACATACGCCGTAATTAATTTCAGCACTGAAACATATAATTAAATGTATTTGATGTTGACTTTCTGCAAAAATGTTGTCTTATTGAGACAAGTCTCCAAATATTCATTGAAACAACTACTTCTCTTAACTACTTTCAATGAATATTTGGAGACTTGTCTCAATGAGACTACACTTTAGCAGAAAGTCGATATTTATTTTAATTCGTCTTTATATTTTGTAAATATTCTGAAAACTATTGACAAACTCAATTTTTCTTTATGTTAAATGTTTTTTTATGTATTTGATGTTTCCAAGATTAACCGCTTTGTATGGCATAATCTAAGATATGTAATTTGTTTTTCAAGGCAACCAAGATGCCGACAGTTTATAGACATTCGTTTAAAAAAAAAAATTATAAATTCACTAAATGTTAAAAAAGGCATTTAGAAGCAAAGTGGTGTAAGTACCAATTTTAAAAAATGGAGTACTTGCAAGGATAACAGTTTTTTTGTTAATTTGCTAAGAGATGTAGAACTTTCATTAATATGTATTGTTAACCAGTATATTTTCTGTAAATCTACATAACCATTCTGCTATTTTGTTTGCTAGTTTTAACATAACTTGAACTTTAGAACTGGATTTCTCATTTTTTTATTAGTCCCTTACACCCCCTTGCTTTTAGGTCATTTAAGCGTATTATGATAAATATATTTATTTCCTTTTTTTTAATTTAAATAAAAAAGTATGTAACATGTAAGTACGAGTATAATAAAGTAGGTGCAGCATTTACTGAACATTTTAACTATCTTGAAAATAATATTTTAAGTCGCTTTTATCTGTAATGGGGCGCTGTGCAGTCGCAGGGCGTATTATATATATAAAGGGTGGTGGCCCTGAGTGGGCTTGATACGGTGGAAAATTTAAAAGCAACAATAATTAACCGCCGCGCGCTTCGCCCCGTCGTAAACATGTCGCTTGTTGTTGTATCTCCGCGTTCACTTCTTGCGTCCGCCCGACCGACCGGAAACCGTGTCCGTAATTGCGTCCGGTCGGGCGTCGCGGCGCTTTTTTTGTCACCGACCGCCAACGTCCCGGATAATTCAATTTGCGGACTGAAAGAGAGAAAAACTTGGATAGTTTTTTTCGGAGTTATTTACACTCCAGCTATAGATGTGCCCGAGGCTTTCTCGATCTTAAAACGGACACACAGGCGTTGATTGGTACAAACACGAGTTTTTTTTTTATTTAACTTATGCTTCTTTAACTTTTTGACTTGCAGCCAGAGCTGTTCCGAGTAGAAGTAAAATGTACTTGAGTACTGAGTACAACTAATAATGATAATAATAATAAAGCGTAACAAGCTCTGTGTATTTATGCTTTGTGTACTTATGCCAACCATATATCAAAGACATGAATTTTGACATTTGTCTTTTGCCGAAAATCTTGTATCTTTTATGTTTATAAATCACCCATCAATTCAAACGCTATTTTGAAGTGTTGCCGTTCCCCCAGGAATCAATAAAAATGAAAACAAATGACCACGTTGTGTTCAGAATCGAAAGAGCTTTTTAATGATTTATCACTCGACTCACTTCCCTATTTAAAATCTGGGTGTGAAGTTAGGTCATGTTAGAGGGTTGGGGTTATGAATGTTAAAACGTCAGGAAAACCCCCGCGAATGTGGTTGGGACCTGCATGTTGTGAAGGAGCTCCTCGCCTCCAGGGACAGCGTACCATATCACTCTTCCTGGTGGCGAGGTTAAATACCAACCACACGTGTTTGTTCCGTGCGTGGCGACCCGTGTCGATGGATGAAGAGGTCCTGGTGGCTGAGAGGATGCGTCACCTGCTCGGGCGTGAAATCAACACGCCACTTTGGCCTGGATTTTGTCTAGAGGGCCACCCAACTCCACTCATTCGGCTGCGTCGTCCCGTCAGAGGGCCGACAGGGTAGACCCTGGGTTATGGTAGGCGCACAGAGGACCGCGCTGTAGGCACTCGCTTGGTAGCCGAGAGTCTGCTTTGGGGACTCCTCTAATGCCGCAGACCGCTTTCTAGGGACTACATCGGACCGGCAATCCTCCGGTGTCAGGTGAACACTCCCCTCTGTGGACTCCGTGGTGGGTGGGAACAGGAAAGATGAAGTTGAGATTTCACTCTATGGAAGCCAACAAGACCTTGTTGAGAGTGGACGAGCCTTCTGGTAGGCCGGAACTGATGCCAGCAATGGCACATAGCACCCCGACTAGAGGTATGACTGGGCCCTCGGGCACGCCGCAACCTCAAGCGGGCAAATTCTCAGGTAAACCTGCAAGTGGTCAACCTGCGGCTGGTCCCCTTGGATCACCACAGGATGATCTGGTAGGATTCACCACTGCTCGCAGGAGGAGAAGTCGGATCTGCGGGGCTGAGGCCAAACGCAGGAAAATTAAGAGGAAAGTGGAGGCTCGTGCTAACCTAGTCATTGGGACTAAGGCAGCCGCCTCCGGAACGCCTCAAAAGTCAGGAAAATACCCCGAAGTGTATAGCTTGGACCGAGTCGACGGACCCAGGACAAATCGAAAGCCGCAAATTAGAAGGGGGCGGCTAAAGCTAAGGGTAAGGGTACCAAGAGGCCGGACTCCGCCACTTCCTCTGCACGAACCCCGAAACGCCATCTAGGCCAACGGGTAGAGCCTGCAGCGGAAAGAGGGCGAAAGCACCTTCAGGCATCCTACAAGGATGCGGCAGAGAGTCACCTCAGACTGGTGATCACGGATAGGTCTAACCCGTTTGGAAGGCTTTCCCTGGAGAGAGCCACCTTAATAAGGCAGGCACATTTCAGGGAGCTTGACTCGGTCATGTTGGGTCCACCAACCGATACTACAAGTCCTCTGCCGAGGTTCAAGGCCTGGTCCTATGTATGCAGGCAGTCTGTCTAAGCATAATAGGCGCCATGCACACTACTCCAACGATGGCGATGGAGGTCATGCTATGCCTTTCGCCACTTGATATTCACGTGGAAAGGGAGGCCGTGGCGACCATACTTCGCCTTCAAGGCAGTGGGATCTGGAACAGTAACCGCTGTAGGGAAATCAGAGGACACCTCTGGAGGAGTGTCTGCAAAGACATACCTCTTTTAGAGGCTGGCACTGACTACTGCAGATCGACACTCATTCGGAATGCACCCTACACGGTTACCATTCAACCCACTAAACATACGAGAGAGTCGGCCATAAGAATCTACACAGATGGATCCAAATGAATGGATAGATCAGTGATTGGAATCTTTTCCAGGACCCTGAAAATCCAAACAAAGGTCCCGACGGGAAAGCATGCCACCGTCACACAATTAGAGACGATGGGTATAACACTTGCGGCTGAGAACATCATAAACCGCAAAGTGTCAAATGAAGCTATACTGATCCTAACGGACAGCAGGCAAACACTACTGTCTCTGAAGAAATCACATACACTTCAGAGACAACATTAGAGTGCCACAGAAAACTCAGGCAAGCAGCAATGTATAACAACATTGAAGTCTGCTGGGTGAAGGGGCACGATTGAACACAGGTAACACGAGAGGCTGACAAGCACAGCTGCTGGGATAGACATTATCTTACCGAAGCCGCTAGTGCGCCTTGCGCATCTGTCCCTGTGTAATATGGTACAAACCAACGCACTGGAGAAGTTCAGGAAGCGTTGGGATGACATTGAGGGCTACAAGCTCTCTAAGGAAACACTATTGTATCCCAACGAGAGATCAGCGAAACAGTACCTGCAGCTGACCAGGGGAAACCTTAGGCGCATAGCTGCCGCCCTGACTCATCACTGCGGGCTAAACGCACACCTATACAGGACTCTCCATCCTGCAGAGGGTGTAACATGGAAGAGGAGACTGCCGAACACATTCTCAGCGATTGCCTGGCACTCTCGTCAACTAGAGGCTCCTTATTGGGTGAAAGATTGCCTACAATGGCCTACATAAGGGATCTACCCACCTCGGCTTTGCTAGACTACCTAAACCAGGTAGGCTGGCTGAGCTGAGGCTAGGTAATCGACGGGAGGAAGCACTTAGGCCTAATGAGGCTTAAGTGCAGTGCAGATATGCGCACTCCCCAAAGAACCAGAACCAGAACGTCAGCAAAAATTGTCTCCCTCAAAACAAAATTCTCAGCGATTTTTCCAAAACAAAGTCGCTTGTTACCTCTGAGATGGACCAGCTTGTATAAGTGAATTTAATTTATAAAACCTATATATTTTTGAATATGTTTTACAAAGCGATTAATAAGATGAGTGTCCGATATGAAATACTTCTTTTTATTTTGTTTGATGCATACGAACATACAGGGAATTTTTTTTTGGGTATACAAATTTTTATATTTCGATGTAAATTTTTAAATATTCGTAGTTTTTATAAAATCCTTTAAGTCGAAGCTTCTAACGAGTGTTTCCAATCCTAAATTAAGCATTTCTAAACTCGAAATTTTACTTCATGCAACACGCGTATGAAACACTGATTCCAAGTGAAGTTCAAAATATAATATTAAAGCAGTATGTTTAAGATGTATGTTTTGAACTTTACAATAATTCAGCGTTTTATGCGCGTGGCGCATGAAGTAAAATTTCGAGTTTAGAAAAGCCTAATTTGGCTCGGTCGCTCCGCTTCGCTACGCGCCCGAGCCAAATTTTCAGGCTTTTCTAAACTCGAAATTTTACTTCATGCTCAGTCTGGGAGTGGACAACACTCGTTCAAAGCTTCAATTTGAATTATTTAAAAAAATATTATTGATATAAATATTTTTTTAAATAATTTAAATTGAAGCTTTGAACGAGTGTTGTCCACTCCCAGACAAAGCATGAAGTAAAATTTCGAGTTTAGAAAAGCCTGAAAATTTGGCTCGGGCGCGTAGCGAAGCGGAGCGACCGAGCCAAATTAGGCTTTTCTAAACTCGAAATTTTACTTTATGCGCCACGCGCATAAAACGCTGAATTATTGTAAAGTTCAAAACTTACATCTTAAAAAAAAAATTCCTGTATATACCAACATGAAGAATTCGCTATATTTATTAAATACATCAATTTATTTCTCTTTGTTTATACCCTTAAATTTATGTTCATTAAACGTCACCTGCAATACAATTTTTTCCACACACACATTATATCCCCGTTTTTTTTTCTTTCTTACGTTCATATTCCAAACATTTTCAAGAGGGTAAAACTCCGTCCACGGCAATCGAGCGCATTGATTTACGTTGGTGGGGGCGCAAAACTCGAGGGCGCTTTTTCCCACTTTTCCTCTCTGCAAGGACTCCACGACTCCGAGACTCCGGGTTGTTGAATGTATTGGCGGAGGATGAAGTATTGCGGTCCTCGGGAGGAAAATTTCCAGGGGTAGTAAAAAAGGGAAAAACGTACAATTTCGAATTAAGCATGCGACGATAAAAATTTCGGATTCATTTATCCGAATTTCGGATTCGGGCGGGTTTTTTTTTGCTTCTCTCCGCTGAAGCTGCTCTCTCGTGCCGTCGGTCGGGGGGGTCGCATGAATAATGCAGACGGGGCCGCATGCAAATGCGGTTTATGCGCAAACAGGGCGAGAGAGAGCCCCAGGAATAAGATATCCGCCGATATTTATTTGCGGCCGCCTCATGAATGCGCTTTAAATATTTATCCCTTTGTGTTAAGGTTTATAATTAATTTAATGATCTTTAATTTATCATCAAAAAAATCCACTTTTAAGTATCTGACGATACTTAACATCATGATTATATATATATTCAGCCTACATTTCAGAAAGTACACTAATTATATGAGATTATTTGTGTATTTAAATAATCTTAGGTAATTAGTGAAAATGTAGGCTGAATATATATATATATATATATATATATATATATATATATATATATATATATATATATATATATATATATATATATATATATATATCCAGAGAGTTTTATGTAACACCGAACATGTTCATCCAATACAATTTGACACCTTTATTTTTTAAGTTATGTGTAAATTAGGTTACATATATGACCATTAAAAATTGTAGCCAATCAATCGCAATTAATGCCTCCACTTGTACACACAGGGAGTTTTTCTTTCAAGTATACATGTCCTAATTACACTGTATATGTCGTAAATCTTTAAATACTCGTTTTTAAAAAAAATCAATTTGAAACTTGAAATGAGTGTCTTCCACTCCCAGACTAAGCATGAAGTAAAATTTCGAGTTTAGAAAAGCCTGAAAATTTGGTTTGGTCGCGTAGCGCGAAGCGCGGAGCGGCCAAACCAAATTTTCAGGCTTTTCTAAACTCGAAATTTTACTTCATGCGCCACCGGTACAAAACACTGATTCAATGTAAAGTTTAGCGGTGTGTTTTAAACTTCGTAATATGTCAGTGTTTTGTACCGGTGGCGCATGAAGTAAAATTTCGAGTTTAGAAAATCGCGCTACGCGACCAAACCAAATTTTCAGGCTTTTCTAAACTCGAAATTTTACTTCATGCTTAGCCTGGGAGTGGAAAAGACTCGTTTAAAGCTTCAAATTAAATTCTTTTAATACTAGGTTTGTCGGCAAATATACAATGTATGCTTCTGTATATTTAAAAGAAAATGTCTCATTATGAAAATGTTCGGTGTTACATAAAACTCTCTGTATATATAGTTAATATCGTTGATTACTGAGGCACTTAATTTTTGAAAATCCATAATTACTTTAATAAATTAATTGATAAAATTCTTCTGATTTTCAACTTTTGTATTTATTTTTACTACAATTGTTTCGCTACTACAGCGTTCTTTAGGTGACGAATTTTAATGATGAAAATAAATACAAAAAGTTGAAAATCAGAAATATTTTATCTATTAATTTATTAAAGTATAAAGTTAATGTTTAGTAGAGATCTGGGCAGGTGGTGGCCGAGCGGTAACGTCGCCGGGCTGTATCGCTCGGCGAGCCACAAGTTCGGGTTCGATTCCCGTGCACGGGGAGACTTTATTTGAAAAATAATGTCTCGTCGTGACCCTGGGTGTGGTATGAATGTTTGTGATTGTCCGAATGAATAGTTAAATAATACAAATTGTAATAAATTAATTGATACAAAAATAAAATCATTGATGATGGCTAATGGGCAAGTTCCCAAGGCCAGGCAAAAGCCGAAACCAAAAAAAAAAAAAAAAGTAGAGATCTATTTGAAATAAATTCTTTATTGCATGCATATTTATGACTGTCACTGCAGTTAAATATAAATAATAATAGATAATAAAAATAAAAATCTTTTAGAGAACTTTTATTAATAACAAACTATAAGGTTCTCGTACAAATATGAAGACCCTAGACCCCAAAGGATATAAGTGCAAATTTTATAAAATTGGAGTTACAAGTGTGGAGATGGGTTTTTAGATAGATTCAATCATTTGTTGGTAACCGGATATTACTGATATCGGTAAATAAAAGGTAATTCAAGTTAAATACAAGACATTAAGTGCAAATTTTCCTTAGTTTATTCTCTTTTCTCAACTTTCAAAATGTTTTTCCCCAAATATATTTGTATGCACTTATATCCCTTGGCTTCTAGTGTCCTCATATAATTATTGTTAAATTTTGAACGGTGGAGGCTCCTACTTCGTTATACATGTTAATTCAATAAAATAAAACACTTCAACTTGGTTGTGTTTTTGTTGTAAAGTGTTTTATTTTACTGTTAAATTTGTCATAGAACTGATATGTTAATTTTTAATTTTGTTTACCTCTATAAAATTAGGTTCCCAATCAATAACGGTTTGTTATAAAGGATTCATGCAAATTGTGTTCTGTTCAATCATTTATCTTTTAATATTTTTTATTTAAAATTGTGTATGGAATGGAAATGCGGGGAAGACTTATTTGTTGGCTTTTGTCGGGCAAAACCGCAATTTGCTGGTCTTTGTGTTGCGCTGGACCGCAAGTCTCATCATGGTAATGCGGAACGCTGTATTATTCTGCGGCTTCATTTTATAACGCTGATTAATGTATCTTTAATACTTTGGCCATGATGTGGAGCTCTCATAAAAGTTCGGTCCAGTTTCGTATAAAGAAAATTATCCGTCCGTATATGAGAAAAAAAGTAAATAGCCAAGGAAAATCGATTTCAATTTGGATGTTCTACGTTTTCATATCCCAACACACAAATTTTACATAGCCAAACTCCCCTCTTAATTACATATCATATCAGCATTTAAAGGATTTTACAAATCCGAAATTTTAGTGAAATAATTTTTTCCATAAGAAAAAGAACAGCTCAAGCCATTTCTAACATCAATTAGGTTTTTTTCCAATTTTTTTGTGTAAATAAAAGTTGTCATCGAAAATTCACAATTTCTGTGAAAGGTTTGGAAAAATCAAGATTTTTCAGTCGAAAATTGTATTTTCCTAAAAATTAAAAAAATGCACAAACAGTGCTTTAAATGCTAAAAACAATGTGGCTTGTTTATTTTCTCAAGAAAAAACAAAATGTTTTTTTCCAATTTTTTTGTGTAAATAAAAGTTGTCATCGAAAATTCACAATTTCTGTAAAAGGTTTGGAAAAATCAAGATTTTTTTAAGTGGTAAAAACAATGTGGCTTGTTTATTTTCTCAAGAAAAAAAAATGTTTTTGCGAATATTTACCACTCTTGATAATTACAGAAATGTATGATGAATTAATTTCTCGCTTGACCCGCGGTGAAACATTTTTAATTAATAATAGAAATCAGTGAAACAAACCAAGTGTTTGAATCAAAATTCTATTATTACAGAAATGTAATTAAGCCACAAAAATTTATCTCTGTGCGCATGTACTAAGCACAATTTTTAAGTTTGAAAAACATTTCGGATCCCAAATTAAAGATTTTTTAATCACTCATCCATTGCCTCAGGAATAAATTAAATCAGTTGAGTGTTTTATGAAATAGAACATTTTTACGCGCTAAGAGAAAAAAAAACCTGAAAATTGCCTTTTCTATGAAAATGTTGATACAAAATCGAATTATATGAGCAATAACAAATTGTTTACAGATTATATATTTACAATTAAATAAGGTTTAATTTAATAATAATTACATATTTCCATCACTACAATTGTATTCACAGTGGATGCTAGAAGTTTCAATTTCATTGTTTTAGCAGTTTTAAAAATATTTTATTTAGCTGTAATTTCAGTGAGATATTTTTTTCACAAGCAAATAAGTAGGCTTAAGTTATTTCTGGCATCAAGAAGAGTATCTATCATTTTTTTGTATTTTCTAAAAAAAAAATTCATCGAAAAATTGTCATGAAAATTGTAATTTTTTTATGGAAATTATATTTTTTTTATAAAATCTGAAAAAAATCTTAAATACCCTTCTTGATGTCAAAAATAAGTTAAGCTGCTTCTTTGCTGGTGAAAAAATTATCTTACTGAAATTTCAGATATATAAAATTAAGATAATGTTCGTATAAGCTGCAAATCCATTGAAACTACTTCCCGTGCAAATACACCGCCAGATATTGAGTTATAAAATGAAATATTTAAAATTTTATTTAATATCAAAACATTGATACAGAGTTAAAAGAAAGAAGCGTAAGCTTATTTTTATCGAATTCAAAATCATTTCAATCGGATGAATTTATTTTGCAATTTTTATGTTAATATAATTGTACATTTACCGACAAAAGCGTACATTTATAGCCTAGATATACATCAAGTATTTACAAGGTGGCCCAAATTCCATGTTTTCATAGGGTATCTGGGTAACCTTAAGCGTTAGACAAAATTTGATATACACCTCATGACATCTTGTTCTGAGATATTAATAATGGCATCACAGATCATGGCTAACTTGATTAGCTTGGAAAATATCAGCCGTTTTTAAATTGTTGGCTATTTTAAAATATGTCTTTATTTTAGTAACTATAAGATATACAAAAAATAGTTTAAAAATTATGTGTTTAGTTTTTACTGTAAAATGACTTAATTTCCGAGTTATACTGGGTGGGGCAGAAAAACCTATCCGATTTCAAAACGTTATAAAATTAAAACCACTCAACTTGACAAAACATTTTTTTACTAACATATCGCAAATTTTATGCCATTTTTAAATTTAAGTTTTGAAAAGCACATCACTCAAATGTCGTCCTTGGGAGCGGATACACTGATTTAGGCGCTCGCGGTAGCTTTCCATGACTTTCACCGTCATTTCCAAAGAAATTTCTTCAATTGCCCGAGCAATTTCCCTTCGTAAAGCAAGAAGGGTCCTTGGTCGATGCTGGAATACCTTTGAATTGAGGTAACCCCAAAGGAAGAAGTCACATGGAGTGAGATCCGGTGAGCGCGGCGGCCAGCCAATATCACCTCTCAGAGAAATGATGCGTCCGGGAAACATTTCCCTGAGAATGTCCATTGATCGTCGCGATGTGTGGGCGGTTGCACCATCCTGTTGAAACCACACATTTTCCACGCCATTTTCTTCCATTTTGGGTTGAAGAAAATGTTCCAGCATGAAACAATAGCGCTCGCTGTTGACCGTTACGGTTTGCCCATTTTCTTCAAAAAAGTAAGGCCCCCAGACGCCTAGGCGGGAAAGAGCACACCACACAGTCACTTTTGGGCTATGGAGGGGTTTCTGATGGATTTCCTGAGGATTTTCGTCACTCCAATATCGAAAATTCTGCATGTTTACGGCGCCACAAAGGTGAAAATAGGCTTCGTCCGTGAAGAGCACAACATCGTCTATTGGGAGTTGTCGGAGATCGCGACACAGGTTCATACGGGTTTCAAAATCCCTTTCAATTAATTCCTGTGCAACAACCATTTTGTAGGGATGCATTTTGAGGTCCCGGTGCAAAATTTGCCGAATACTGCGATTGGAAATCGCCAAAGCGAGCGAATGTTTTCGTGCCGAACGACGCGGGGAACGTTCAATCGCGGCTCTCACATTGGCCACGTTTTCAGGTCCTGTTGCTGTCCTGGGACGTCCACGTGACTTATAGTATAAAATTGCTTTTTTTTAATTAAACTTTGCTTTGCATTTATATATAAAATTGAGTTGGAATTTGTAGAATAGTATGTATTATTTTATTGTGCTAATAAAGGTTAATTTCATCTATAAAATTGAGTTCTTATTTTTTAATTGAAAAAATGTGTTTATAATTCTGAAGCTTTTCGATAAATATTTGATAATACATATAATTATACCTACAGAAGCGTTAGTATTATTTATTAATTATTAAGGAGTCTGTGGACTCAATAATTGATCGCAAAAGTCTTCAAAAATAATAAAATTAATACTTAACGTAATCTTGGTTTTAAATATAATCGGTTTTCTTGCTAGTTTTTACGAATTTTTGTCAAATATGCAAATCAATGTAAAGCTAATTTAAAATGCTATTTATTAATATAAAAATATACAGGGTGTTCCGTTTAAAAAAATGCAACTTTTTGACATAACTCTGAAATTAAAAGTTTAATTAGAATGAATACCGCGCTGAATTCTACGTTGAAAACTACACAAATTATTATTTAACTATTTATTTGTATATCTTATAGATATTAAGAAAACGACGTATTTTAAAATTGTCGACATTCGAAAAACGCCCGATATCTCTCAAACTAATCAAGCTAGCCATGATCTGTAATTGCTATTGTTATTTTCTCAGAAAAAGAGGTCATGACGTGTATATCAGATTTTGTCTAACTATTTGGTATATTGAGATACCCTATACAAACATAGAATGTTGGTCACCCTGTACAGGGAATACATTCACATTTTTTTTTCATATGTGGGTATTATTTTGATGCATATGAATTTTAAGGCATTTGCTTTTTATAGTTTAATTTAAAACTTCTAACGAATGTTTCCATTCTCAGGTTAAGCATTAAGTAAAATTTCGTGTTACGCGACCAAACCAAATTTTCGGGCTTTTCTAAACTCAAAATTTTACTTCATGCTTAGTCTGGGAGTGGAAAACAACGAGTGTTTTCCACTCCCAGACTAAAGCTTCAAATTAAACTCTTTTAAGAGCACAATAGGACCACGGAGACCGTAGTGCAGGGACGCTAAGCGATACCACCTCATGTGGAAAAAAAAAAAAACTCTTTTAACATAAAGAAAAATTTAACATAAAGAAAAATTTAACATAAAGAAAAATTGAGTTTGTTAATAGTTTGCAGAATATTTACAAAATATAAATAAAGATTTACAGCATACACGATGAAATTCCGATATGTATACCTAAAAGGAAAACTCCTTGTATATTCGAAAAGAAAAATCTCTGTATAAAGAAATACACTTTACTTTTTTTAATAATGATTAAGTGCTATCGCTATTAATCGATATAATTTTAATTAAAACTTTCAACTTGGCTGAAGCGTTTTCTTTTTTTTACACAAAGACAACAATTCTAATTTATAGATTGTCTGTGCATAATCCTACCCTCTTTCTCTGCGAGCAAACAAAGCAAGAAACAAATCACTTCATCAATTCGTTCCAGGCAGGACGGTCTCCATTATTTAGCGATGCAAATTTCTCAACCGGTGCATTAAGCTGGAAGTCGGCAGAAGGGAAATAGCTTGCAGAGGGCGGGCTAAGGAAAGGGAGGAGAGTTAGGTATAATATTTCAGTTTCCGAATCGCAGAATTTCGATTTTTAATAAGAAGCACGGTAATTTCCTAGTCGGCGAGCGCGCCTTATCTCATCCGCGCCTCGTGAATGTTTAATGGCCCTCCCTCCCTTGCGAGGTTTGGTAATAGCAACGCTTTGCCTGCATACAGCCATTAACTTCTTTAAATAATAAATTGCATTTTAGTGGAAACTGTTCAGTTCGTTTTCCATTATTTTTCATAAAGATTTAATCAAAGTAATATAAAATTAGCAATCGCTATTGTGTTGGAAAATTCCCTAGAAGCAAAAAGCAGAAACATACATTTTTAAATTTAAATTAAATTTGTATCGTTTTGTAACCTTCCCTCACTGGCACCTTAAAGAGGTAAGCGGGTCGTGGTTTGTTCCAAACTGAAAAGCAAACGGTTGGGCGCCACTTGATTTAAAAGACCGTTCACCCTGAAAAATCAAGAAACCAGGGAAGAACAATAAAGTTTAACAATCTTTAATTCTTCGTATTTACAATACAATTTAACACTAAAGAAACTAATTTAAGCCCAAAACCTGCCAAGATATTAACAACGAGGGATCATACAAACTTAACAATAATAATAATAATAAATTGTCTTTATTAAAAAATTAAGGAATATTACAAATGAGAATAACATACAGTAGTGCAGGCAAAGTTCAACCAGTCTGTGTGACTTTAGTTGCTCTTCCACTTAACCTGCTTCGGTAAGAAAGATAATCCATAGATGAGTACATAATTATAATAATAAGTCTTAAAAATTAAATGAACAAAGAAAAGATACAACTTTAATTAACTGAGAAAATAAACAAAAAAAACTCCAATCAAATCAGATACCTAGAATTTTAGATCTAATTTGTCGGGACATGGCTTTTTTAAAAGTAAAGGGTGACAGTTGTTTGAGGTTAGAGGGAATTTTATTAAAAATGTTGTATATATTGTATTTAAAACATCTCTTAAAAAAGGTGGTTTTGAATTTAGGAGGTGAGATGGTTCCTCTAAACCTCAAATTGATATTGTGGACATCAGACCGATAAACAATCTTGTTGTAGAGGTAGGGGGGTGTGCGGGTCTCAATAAATTTCTTATACATCACACAGCAATGTAACAATCTGCGCTCCGCCTTACCAGCCTTTTAAAAGGTCGGTGCCTATACTGTAATGTAAATCACTTACCCTTTACTTTCACTTCTGGTTACGATGGAACCGCCGGTAGCTACCCCGATTCCACGTTCCAAAACACCTGTAACAGACCCCTAATTCCCACCGGTGGACATTACCGTTTTAAAAGGATTAATAGGATTAAATTTGTCTCGACATCAGAAATTTATACAAATTTGGTTTAGTTGTGGGCCCATTAAATTACAAAAAAAACTTGACAGACTTCAATGATTTGTCACACCAACTGAATTATTTGAATAGTCTTCGCTGATCTTCCCAAATTTCCCAAGTTTTACTGACGAAGTCCGAATCGCTGCCCCCTCTTGACCCTTCTTCTCTCGAACCATCTAATGTCGAGCAGGGTGCTGCAACCGGATCTCGAGCTGTCCGCTGCAACCAATCTCAATCAGGACGGTTCTGGAGTCCACCTCGCAGTTGCTCCGGTCTGGTGCTGCGGCCGACCTTCTTCCACCAACTAACGGATTCTTCAATGTCCAGTCCACCTCCAAATCTCTTCCCAATCAACCTCCAAATCTTTATACGTTCAACCTCTAAATCTCCAATCTCTTCTCCTTTCTATTAAGAAATCACCCTCCAGAACAATCTGGTTTCTATGCGGATTTTTCCAAAAAAACCTCTCTCCAAAAAATCTCCACAGTCTCCTATTTTTTTTCAAAACAACTTTTCGTCTCCCTAACAACCCCTTTTTTTGTCTTTTCCTAAAATTCCCTACTCTGATTTTTCTAATTTCTCCCAAAACAACATAAACCAGCGGCGGACCGTTACAGTTTGTTCGATAAACAAAAAAAGTAATTCTTGCATTTTATCGCTACATCTCGTTAAATATTGATCACCATCACATCTAAGCGTTATATATTTTTAACTTTACTGTAAATCAGTGGTTTTTACGCGTGGCGCATGAAGTAAAATTTCGAGTTTAAAAAAGCCCCGTGAAAATTTGTCTCGGGTCGCTGCGCGACCCTCGACAAATTTTCTACGCGGGGCTTTTCTAAACTCGAAATTTTACTTCATGCTTAGTCTGGGAGTGGAAGATACTCGTTAGTATAAACTACACACACAACAGCTGTTAAAATACATATCGTATTTTTAAAGTACCGCCAATGGCAGGAAAGATATAAATTTTCAGTTTTTTCGCGATAAATCAGGAACCTATCAAAATAATCATATTTATTTTCAGATTCTCAATCGCCATTAAAATAACCTACTATTCTCTAATTTAAGCGACCTCGTGTATATTATCGTTTCCAAGATAGCAATTTTGCGCGTCGAAAAATTCACCACCCTGTATATTTTTAACTTTACTGTAAATCAGTGGTTCATACGCGTGGCGCATGAAGTAAAATTTCGAGTTTAGAAAAGCCCCGTGAAAATTTGTCTCGGGTCGCTGCGCGACCCTCGACAAATTTTCTACGCGGGGCTTTTCTAAACTCGAAATTTTACTTTATGCTCAGTCTGGGAGTGGAAGACACTCGTTAGTTTAAGCTACACCATCACAACTGTTAAAATACATATCGTCGGATGCCCGTCTTCAGGGGTGATATGTAAGCAAATTATGGGTCCTAGGAGTTGTCAAATAAGTGAGTTACTTAACTGTTTCCAAGGCAATCCTTACAGAAAAACAAAAGATTAAAATTTTACATATAAAATGTACAATAAACTATAAGTGTGATACATCATTGTATTCAGAAAAAAATATTTTTCCTTATAACATGAACATCCAAAATGGCGCCCATAAGAAAAATAAAAGTTGGCTATGGTCCCTAGGTAAATATAAAAAAAAGACCTTTATTGGCATAATACTACATTAGATCCATATCTACACTAATCGCTGCCCCCTATCTTCCTTCTGCTTTTCCTCTCTTCCCCAAACTTCTCCAGCGTCCTTATCCCGGCCCCATCCTCTCTCATCCATTCCGTCACTCTTCTATTCCCTCTAATTCCCACCCATTCCTCCTTCATCCCCTCGTAAATATTATAAGTATCTTAAAAAAGAAATGTTACTACAATAATTGTTAAAAAGTGCCTCACTCGTTAGTAGCTTCAAATTGAACTCCATACTAAAAATATACTAGATAAACAAAATCCATTCTAATAACCTGATTTTCAAGAATAGTCAATTTTTCAATTTTTTCACTTTCTTCACTTAATACACTCTTCAGGCTAAATTTCTCCTGTGATTTGATTCTTTTGCAAAGTAGTCGATTCAGCTTTAAAAAAGCTTCAATTTTACGTACAAGCAATTTATAAAATTCGAAAACCGCGCTTTGTGCGAACGCTCAAAGTTAGATTTTCGGAAAGTTGCTGATTTTCGATGCTCTTATAAAAGTTGAAATAATTTTTTAATTGTAAAAAAGTTGCTTATACTGTTTATTTTATTACTAAGAACAGATAGGATTTTTTGAGATTTTTTTAAAAATATATTTTTTTTTTTCTAAAAATTCGACTTTTTTCCATGGAACAAATTATTCCAGCTGGAGAAATTAGGAATTTTTTTTAGGGAAGAATTAATAGCTGAAATTATTTTTAGTATTTATAAAAATGTTTGTACATTTTTTGAGATTTTTTTTAATTACAAAATTGTATCCGGAAATTACGATTTTCCGGATACAATTTTGTAATAAAAAAAAATCTCAAAAAATGTACAAACATTTTTATAAATACTAAAAATAATTTCAGCTATTAATTCTTCCCTAAAAAAAAATCCTAATTTCTCCAGCTGAAATAATTTGTTCCATGGAAAAAAGTCGAATTTTTAGAAAAAAAAATATATTTTTAAAAAAATCTCAAAAAATCCTATCTGTTCTTAGTAATAAAATAAACAGTATAAGCAACTTTTTTACAATTAAAAAATTATTTCAACTTTTATAAAAGCATCGAAAATCAGCAACTTTCCGAGGGGGGTAGCTTACGATATTCCGGATAAAAATTTAGTAATTAAAAAGAATCTCAAAAAATGTATATACATTCCTATAAATACTAAAAACAATTTGAGTCATTAATTTTTCATTGAAAAAAATTCCTAATTTCTCCAGCTGGAATAATTTGTTCATGAAAAAGTTGATTTTAAACAAACTTTCAACTGTGACCGCTTGCACATAACGCAATTTTTAAGCTACGAACCAGAAATTTTGCTCAAATTAAATCTCAATTAAATCCAAATACCATACTTTAAGGCAATTTTCAATTTTTACATTGATCAGTTTTCTATTTAACTGATTTTCAAGAATAGTCAATTTCTCAATTTTTTCACTCTCTTCATTAAATACACTCTCTGGGCTGAATTTCGTATGTAATTTTATTCTTTCGCAAAATAATAAATTCAGCATTAAGTAAGCTTTAATTTTATGTACAAGCAGTTTTTCAAACTCGAAAACTGTGCTTTGTACAAACGCTCAAATTTCGATTTTTGGAAAGTTGTTAATTTCCGGTGCTTTTAAAAGTCAACAATATTGTTGAAATAATTTTTTAATTGTAAAAGAAGTTGCTTATAGTGTTCCATATATCACTAAGAACATTTAGATTTTTTTTTAATTAAAAAAAAAAAATTCTTTTAAAAATTCGACTTATTTCCTTACGATTTTCCGGATAAAATTTTTTGATAAAAAGAAATCTTAAAAAATGTATAGACATTCTTATGTATATTTAAAATAATTTTGACTCATTATTTTTTCCTAAAAAAAATTATTAATTCCTTCACCTTCAATAATTTGTTCCTGAAACACTTGATTTTAAACAAACTTTCAACTTTGCCCGGTTGCACATAACGCAATTTTTAAGCTACAAACCAGAAATTTTGCTAAAGTTAAAGCCCAATTAAATCCCAATACCATGATTCAAAGCAATTTTTAATTTTCACATTGACCAATTTCCTAATTAACTGATTTGCAAGAGTAGTCCATTTCTCAATTTTTTCACTTTCTTCATTAAATACACTCTTCAGGCTAAATTTATAGAGTAATTTTATTCTTTTGCAAAGTACTAGATTCAGCATTAAAAAAGCTTTATTTTTATATACAAGCAGTTCTAAAAACTTGAAAACTATGCTTTGTACGAACGCTCAAAGTTGGAATTTCAGAATGTTGTTGATTTTCGATGAGTTTAAAAGTATCGACTTTTAAACTCATCTCATCAAATTTCGATTTTTGGAAAGTTGTTAATTTCCGGTGCTTTTAAAAGTCAACAATATTGTTGAAATAATTTTTTAATTGAAAAAAAAGTTGCTTTTAGTATTTTTTATATTATTTAGAACGATTGGGATTTTTTTGAGATTTTTTTAAAAATTAAAATTTTGTTCCAAAAATTCGACTTTTTTCCACACATACATCCCTTACGATTTTCCGGATAAAATTTTTTGTTTAAAAAAAATCTCAAAAAATGTACAGATATTCCTATAATTATTTAAAACAATTTGGGCTATTAATATTTCTTTGAAAAAAATTCTTAATTTCTCCAGCTGGAATAATTTGTTCCTGAAACACTAGATTTTAAACAAACTTTCAACTTTGACCGCTTGCACATAACGCAATTTTTAAGCTACAAACTAGAAATTTTGCTCAAATTAAAGCTCAATTAAATTCAAATTACATACTGTAATGCAATTTTCAGTTTTCACATTGAACAGTTTCCTAATTAACTGATTTTCAAGAATAGTCGATTTCTCAATTTTTTCACTTTCTTTACTTAAGACACTCTTCATGTTAAATTTCTAAGGTAATTTTATTCTTTCGCAAAGTAATTAATTGAACATGAAAAATGCTTTAATTTTATGTACAGGCAGTTTTTAAAACATAAAAACTGTGCTTTGTTCAAACGCTCAAACTTTGATTTTCAGGAAGTTGTTGATTTTCGTTGCTATTAAAAGTCGATAATATTGTTGAAATAATTTATTAATTGTCAAAAAAAGTTGCTCTTAATGTCTCTTATACTACTAAAAACATTTAGGATTTTTTTGAGATTTATTTAAAAATTAAATTTTTTTTCTAAAAAATCAACTTTTTTCCATACCCCTTGCGATTTTCCGGATACATTTTTTTTTTTTTAAATCTCAAGAAATTTACAGACATTCTAATAACTATTTATAACAATTTGGGCTATTAATATTTCTCTGAAAAAAATTCTTAATTCCTTCATCTGGAATAATTTGTTCCTGATACACTCGATTTTAAACAAACTTTCAACTTTGACCGCTTGCACATAACGCAATTTTTAAGCTACAAACCAGAAATTTTGCTCAAATTAAAGCTCAATTAAATTCAAACTACATACTGTAATGCAATTTTCAGTTTTCGCATTGATCAGTTTCCTAATTAACTGATTTTCAAGAATAGTCAATTTCTCAATTTTTAACTATCTTCACTTAAGACACTCTTCAGGTTAAATTTCTAAAGTAATGTCATTTTTTCGCAAAGTGATTAATTAAGCATGAAAAAAGCTCTAATTTTATGTGCAAGCAGTTTTTGAGACTTAAAAACTGTGCTTTGTACGAACGCTCAAAGTTGGATTTTCAGGAAGTTGTTGATTTTCGTTGCTATTAAAAGTCGATAATATTGTTGAAATAATTTTTTAATTGTAAAAAAAAGTTGCTTTTAGTGTCTCTTATATTACTAAAAATATATAGAATTTTTTTGAGATTTTTTTAAAAATTAAAATTTTCTTCTAAAAATTCGACTTTTTTCCACACATACCCCTTACGATTTTTCGGATAAAATTTTTTGTTTAAAAAAAATCTCAAAAAATTTACAGATATTCTTATAACTATTTAAAACAATTTGGGCTATTAATATTTCTCTGAAAAAAATTCTTAATTCCTCCAGCTGGAATAATTTGTTCCTGAAACACTTGATTTTAAACAAACTTTCAACTTTGACCGCTTGCACATAACGCAATTTTTAAGCTACAAAACAGAAATTTTGCTCAAATTAAAGCTCAATTAAATTCAAATGCCATACTATAATGCAATTTTTAGTTTTCGCATTCATCAGTTTCCTAATTAACTGGTTTTCAAGAATAGTCAATTTCTAAATTTTTTCCCCTTCTTCACTTAAGACACTCTTTAGGTTAAATTTTTCAAGTAATTTTATTCTTTCGCAAAGTTATTAATTTAGCATTAAATAAGCTTTAATTCTATGTACAAGCAATTTTTGAAACTTGAAAACTGTGCTTTGTACGAACGCTCAAAGTTGGATTTTCAGGAATTTGTTGATTTTCGTTGCTATTAAAAGTCGATAATATTGTTGAAATAGTTTATCAATTGTAAAAAATAAGTTGCTAATGGTGTTTTCTATGTTACTACGAACATTTAGGTTTTTTTAAGATGTTTTAAAAAAATAATATTTTTTCTAAAAATTCGACTTTTTTCCACACATACCCCTTACGATTTTCCGGATAAACAGTAGAATTCAGTTGAGGTGTCCCACCTTGTTAAAAAGTGCCTGTATAATGTTAAAGTTGTAAATGACTGAGATCAATTGTTTTTGAATAAAAAATAAAAACGAAATTTCAATAAATTCGTTTTTTGACAATATCTCAAAAAAGAATGAAAATATTTTAAATTTGTTTTTTGATTATTATTGGGCCCTAAATAATGCAATTTTGCACTAATTTAACTGACTCTCTATCTCTTAAAATAACTGAGATCTCCATACATGAGGGTTTTTTTTAGATGATCTCTAGAACAAAAATAATTTATAGAAATATATCAAATAGTTTGAGTAGGTAGCTGTCATTGATAATTCGCCTATTGAAAGCAAAACAGAAGATAATCATCAAAATCTTTATGATAATTGTACTTTTAATTTCAGCAACTGTTCCAATTTTGATCTATTATTAATAAAAATGCTTTAAATGCTAATTTTTGATATTATTATAAATCGCTACAATGAAGTTGTAAGCAAATGTTCATGGCTAATTAACAACAATTCAGATAATATTTGATTTATTATTATTGTGCGCACTTAATTTAATTCGGATAATTTTCAATGGGGCCCAAAAGCAAATGAACGTCTGCAGTGCGGCAATAAAGCGCGCTAAACCGTTTCGGTCGGCAATTAATCCATATTAAAATGATAGAGCGCGCGCGACAAACCGACAAAGCGACAAACGCTCGTCCAGCAGAAAAGCGCGGAGCAGAAGGGTAGCAGATTCTTGGTGTGTTGTTCAGCAGAAGCGAAACGGGCGCGCCGCGTCGCCCAGCAGACAAATGGCAGCGGGACCGGCCCTATAGGGCCCCCCTCCTTGATTAATAGTCGCGGTCATTTATCACGGGCCCAACCCGCGAATTATTTATGCGCTAGAGTGCGTGCCTCGGGGAAAAAAATCCAAATTCAACGAACCCTCCCACGATGCTGCACACGAATTGTTGATTGAACCATAAAAAAAGGACTGTTTTACTATTTGCATTAACATGAAATAATTGTAGAAAAGGGGTGGTTTATCTTAAAATACTGTAATGGGTGATTGTTTTTCAGTCGAAATCCCACACAAATTTTGAGATTATACCAAATAATTGACTAATGGCCGCTTTTACGATCAATAGTTACACCTTTGGTAATGTAGACCCTCTGGTACTGTAATGCCTAGATTAAACCCTTGATATTTTACAATTGTTTCAGTTGTTACCTACAGATTTTTCACTCAAATGACATTACTGTTTATTTAGGCGCGTGCGTCTGTTTCTTGGATTTATCCATCCATACTAAGCTAACCTCTACTGCCAAAATTGAAAATGCATTTGTCACAACAAATCTAATAAACTAAATCCATAGAAACGGCCTACCACATGTTTAACAAAAGCTCGAAGCACGAGGCAGAGTGACTCAGCTTTACACACAACAATGCTTTGCCTCGCAATTGTAAAATAGACACCAACGGTTTGTTCCTCGGATTAAGTTAACAGAGGTGTAACTATGGATCGTAAAAGCGGCCCTAAGTCGTAATTTCATCTGTTGCAGATGATAAAATTATCTAAATCAGTATTTCTACAATTCACTTTTTAGTAAAATGTTTGAAATATTACAAAAAACTCGAACAGAGGAAAATAAATGAGAATCAGATTCGAGATTATATTCAATTGCCTTCGGTCTATCATTTATCTCCCGTTTCCGACCATTTTCCTCGCAGTCCACCTTCACTGCAAGCAGACAACATTTCAAAGACAAATCGCGTCCTTTTTTCCCCCAATCCACCCCCCTTAGTCTAGTCCACGTATTGATTTTCCCGCCAGAATCTCAGTCGATTTAAATAATTGCCTTCTTCGATGAGACGAGGAACAAAGAATAAGTACAAAAACCCCTAGCATCTTAAGTTATCGGTGTTTATAGGGTGTTTTCGAGCACGTATTCAATTCCGACTTATCATAACGACGGCAATTTCAATCTTAATTCCAAACGGCGTAATTCCGAACGCATTAGTAGTAAATTAGAGTGACGTGTAAATCTCTCTCTCTCCGGTTGCAGTGGCCTTATCTGGTCCGATACAGGCCCCTGCATAATCCTGGTGCTGCTCCTGTTTGGTGTATATTCGGATGTATCCCTAGAACGGGATTATTGGGACGGTTCGTATATGGAGATTTTCGTGAAGAGCGGGGGACATTAAAGATAAAACTGTATAGACGTGCCGGTAGGCGGTGGGATTCCGGGGGAATTAACTTCCTATTTCTGCGGGGTTTCTCGGAGGGCAATTCGCGCCGAATGGGACGGAATTTATGTTTTTCCTAGCGTGGACGCGGATTAGGGGCTTAAGGTAAACGCAAGGGAAGGAGGGATAAAGGGACGCCTCTGGTAATACCGTGCTCAGTGTTACCAAATTGTGGACTTCTCGATGTCTTTTAATAATGTTAAGGAACTTTCAACACTACTTATATTTATAAAAACTTATTTAAAAAAGAAAAACATAGAATACTATAAGTATTTTATATGATATACATATCATATGTTCAATAAGAAAAACCTTTAAAGTGCCATGGAAAATATTGTAGGTTGTCAAATCATCAACTGTTGTCTGACGTTTGATATGTCAATTCATAAAGCGTGTAGGTAATCTAAATTATAAAAAAAAGATTTCATCATGGCACTCTAGATGTTTTTTTTTTATTGAACATACTTTACTTTACATTTTATTGAGCCGCAGTGTTCATTAACATATTTTAGATCATAGATTCCCAAAGTAGTCTACATCGACCCCTAGAGGTCGACTCCAAGCTGCACCGGGTCCATGTCAGCGAAAACTAAAATTTGGAAGTGCATGTGCATGTAAATGGGTGTCCGTGAGAATTAAGTCATGACCGAAATGTTGGCTTTACATAAATAGAATAATTTACATAACCCACATAGTAGCTACAGTAAAAGTAAAGATTTTTAAAACATAAATGTTTATGAAACATGATGAAGGTTTTAAGCTTGGAGATATAGAAGTTCAAACAAACATATATTAATTTCAAGTTTCACAAAAAAACTAATAGTAGGTAATATGAAAACTTGATTAAGTCACAGAAACAAAACCTCTAAAAGGATTCGAATCCAGGATTCGAATCCTGAGTGATTCGAATCCTGCCCAGCTCTGCTTGATTCCAATTATCCCTATTTTATTCAAGATTTAGAGATTTTTTAATTAAAAAAAGAGAAAATATTCGAACGCGCACAAGCAGCAAAAAAAAGTTGTGATGTTAATGAGGAGATATTATCGTAGAAGGTAATCAACACTTAGTAGGTGCTTTATGGCGACGCCGGCTTACAATAACTCCAAATTAAACCGTGGCCTCATTTCCTATCCGGATGAACGAATGCCCGTCACTCTGGGCCCCCTTCCACTCTCTCGGGGATCTCGAAATGTAAATAAATTCTTTTTTAATTAGGCCCGGCGCTTTTAATTATGACGATAAAAAAACTAATCAGCGTGATTAAAAATTTCATTAAAGAAAACCTCTAGCGCTACATTATATGAGATTGTAATTTTAATTAAATTACCTATTGATTTTGTTAACAGTGAGATTGAACTTCAATCGAATTTTATATACTAACAAAAATATTTTAGTTTGACTTATTGTGAGAATAATTGATCATATTTTAGTATTAATTATTTTTAAAAATATTATTATTGAATAACAATATTATTATAGTAAAAATCAACAATTCCTTAACGATAAAAATTGACTTTTGTAAAAGGTCTTCTGCTTGTTTCGAAACAGTTTCTTTGTTTTTTCATCCATTATATCTCAAATTGAATCTACCCGCAAATCATCCGAACGCATTTTTATTTTTCGCGATTACAGCGCCATATATCAGGCTGACAAAAAAAATTGTTAGATATATTATTCTTATATTTTTATGAGAAATCTTAATCTGCAATCAAATATAAGGGTTCCCGTTAAAAAACAATTGAGCTGACATTGTTTTAGCGACAACAGCGCCACCTGTGAGAAAATCAATATTACATAATTGTGGCCCTCGTCTATACAATTATTTTTCACTAAGGTCATTTCTGTGTAAAATACTTTGTTTTCGATATATTTGCGAAAAAACACGTTAAATGCCCCACACTGTATATTTTATTTAAAGGTATGCTATATAGAAACGATATATTTGCATATTCAAAAATCGCTTGTAATTGTACATTTACATTAAATCCACATCCATCTAGTATTTATTCCCCATCGTATTTTTCAGTTTGTTTATATGTTTAAAATGCAAACATGACGTACACGCTTGTCGATCCGTGCGCGCTTTTTCGGTTAGTTCGATTTCCCATATATATATTTTTTTGAATTCCACTCTCTCTCACTATTTGTACGCCACAGTATAAATTAAAACTAGATTTCCAATACGCGGACGAGCGCGGTCTCATTAATTTTTGCGCGCGCGCGGGTCCCGAAATTATTTATTCATAGAAATCAGTTTTGGACGTCGCGGCCTCGATGACGAGATTTGTTAGGATGATCCCCGGATATAATCCCTGTCCGGGTGTTGTTTGCTCGTTTGTGTGAAAATAAAACAGCTGCCGGGGTGGTTGCATCGGAGAGAGGGTGATTTATAGGATAACGCGGGGGTTGAATTGGTCACGTTTTATATTTTGCGAGAGGAGAGATTTTAATATGCTTTAAAAGCTCGTGCTGAAACCTAGAGTAAAATTCAAATTGTAAATTCATGACTAAAACTAAATGAACTTTATATATTTTTAAAGTAAACGTTATACAATTTTAATATCTATAATTTCTTGATGCGCAAACATCAAAATTATTAAAATTATTGCAGGTATGAGCATCATTCATCACTAAAACTAAATGAGTTAGATATAATTATACAGGGTGATTTAGTTTGGTGTTCCACCCCCTACTAACATTTTTATTTTAAGAGTAAGGTATAACAAACCATATATATTGGAAATTCTGCCAAAGTTGCGAGAGTCAACTTTTTTCTTTCTTCAAATGACACCATAACTACGGGTGGACCAAAAGTCCGTTTAAATTTGAATCGGTAGCTGCGACGAGCAGCGACAAGCAGCGACGAGCAGCGACGAGCAGCGACGAGCAGCGACAAGCAGCGACAAGCAGCGACGAGCAGCGACGGCGGAGTGGGGCGGAGGGGTTACGAAGCGCAAGAGCGGCCAATGGAAATTCAGTACCATGGCGTCGTTCAGCGATAAACAACGTGCCTTCTGTGTACGCGAGTAGGGGTTCCCGTCAAAGCACCTAAACAGGAGGCGGCGGGGGCAGACCCAAGTCTTCGGACGGTGGATGTCTGAAAGGGACGATTGTCCAAGTCGGAGCTGTAGACCTTCTTGAGGTAACCTCTGTGTCCCTATTTTGGATAGGGCTAACAGGGCGGGGTTGACTCATCCCTGGTGCTTGTCGCCGTTAAATGAGAAGTCGGGGGTGGGCCTTGAAAAGCCCAAGGGTGCCTACTCGTCCCTCCGGTCCACACGTGGGTTGGTCTCCGGCGGGCAGTGGTTCGCAGATATGGCGGCGATCCAGTCCTTAGACGGACGCTCGAAAGGTACACACCTACCGGTAAAAACCTGAGCACACCCAGTCTGTGTACGCGAGTACTACCGCAACAACAACGCTAGAGTAAGCGCAACGAAAATTTTGCGCTCATTACAAAATACGGCGTAAAAATGAAACTCCATCGATTCAATTGATTCGAAAATTGGTACAGAAGTTTGGGAGACAGGTTCAACAATAATTCAACCACAATATGGCCGACCAAGAACATCAAAAGATCCCAAAAACGTCGAGCGTGTAAGAGCGTCTATTCGTGAGACTCATGGACTCTCTATTCGGAAGCGGTCTAACGCCTTAGGTATGGCCAGAACATCTTTGATTTGTATTCTTCACAAAGATTTACATTTACATCCGTACAAAATCCAAATGGTACAGGAATTAAAGCCTCAAGATCACGCTCACAGGTTCCAATTTGCTAACGAAATGTTAGAGAGGTTCACCAGCTTTACCAACAGGCACACTTCCATCTAAATGGGCACGTGAATAGGCAAAATTGCAGGTATTGGAGTGACACTAATCCTAAATTGAAGTATCAAAAACCTCTGTATTCTCCCAAAGTTACTGTATAGGCAGCTGTGTCAGCAAGAGGCATTTTTGGTCCATATGTTTTTGAAGATCACCGAAGAAATGCTATTACAGTAAATACAGAAGGGTTTATTGCCATGCTACAGAACTTTCTTTCACCAGCGCTACAAGATTTCGATGGTTTTAATCAACGATCGTGGTTTTAGCAAGATGGGGCAACATGCCACACTTCCAACGACTCATTAATTGCTGTTCGCGAAATTTTTAGACAAAAAGTGATATCCGAAAGAGGTGCCATTAACTGGCCACCTCGTAGCCCGGACTCATCCCCACTGGACTTCTTTCTTTGGGAATACCTTAAAAGTAAAGTTTTTAACAGCAACCCAGTGTCCCTTGAGGAATTAACAGAAAATATTTGAGAGGAAATGCAAAACATTTCACGAAACACCTGTGAGGCCGTCATTGAAAATTTCCGCTCCAGGTTGCAGAGGTGTCAAAATAGTCAAGGATCAGATATGGATGATGTAATGTTTAAAAAATTAAATTCCTATTTGTGTACTTACATAATAAATAGAAAGTTTTTTTACATAACTATGTTCTTTTAAATCATAATTTGAAATGTAAACGAACTTTTGGTCCATCCTGTATTACTCATTATTGTATCAATCAGAAAAACAAATATTTTTTTCTGATTGATTGAGTGAGTGAGTAATATTGTCTTGGTTACTATATGTCACAACATACTGATATTTCCCTAGGGTCATATGAAACCTTTTGACAATCCATAGTTCCATAGGGAAACCAAAGTACAGAATCAAAAAGTAATAAGTTAATATTTTCCTCGATACCGGTCACATTTGTTTCTTTCAAATCTAACATTAATCTTAGCATTGATAATTTGGGCCTCGGCCGATTTGATGAATGTTTCTGTGACTACGGATAGAATAAACAAGTCATACTTTAAAAATAACAACAGCTATAACAAATCTTCAAAAAAACTCCTCTAAAATATTTTCTGCGGAACCGTTCACGGAATGTTTGCTCCTCGATTATTCCTAAAAATCTGCATACATTTCATATGCAGATTTAGATTTGGCTGGAGCCAAAGATTCACGGGATTTAGCAGCTTGCGTTAGCACGTACGACATTTTAAATAATGACATGATGAAAAAGTCAGACCCACGTCAGCCCAGCCTATTGTAATGACAAGCATGGTCCTTAGCAACGTTATTAATAAATTCAAATATTTATCTATTTTTTGAAAGATGTTGCTTTCGTCAGAATAAAAACTATCCCACTGAGCAAATAACAAACAAATAACATTATATCAACATTGTACCAACAATAAACGTTGTTTTAATGTTGATAAAACATTACTTTAATGTGTTTGCTCAGTGGGATTACATATAAATAGACTGTTTAAAAAGTGAAGCAAGGATAACACACTTATTATGTGTAATAATCACTTCTCGTAAACTCAAAAACATACAGTTACAAAACCTATTGATTACAACACGGGAAATATGAATATATATCCCTTGGTTGGCTATACAACCTTCCAGCGTCGCCGTCGGGATGTAACAAGCCAATCTCGGGTAATAACCTCTTCATATTTCCCTAGATGTAATAATAATTATAATATTAGTTTCAAGGGCAGCTTAATGGTGTAGTGGTTAGAGTGTTGTACTGCCACGCCACGGGCCGGGGTTGAAATACCGGCCTGACAAGTTGTCTGCATTTATATAGGTTAGGATAAAAATGCCAAACACTCCGTCCTCTCGGATATGACGTTAAATGCATGTAGGACCCGTGTACTGCCTGGATGTTGCGTGCACGTTAAAGATCCTTACCGGTGGGTTGGAACTCCCATCGGGTTCGGCAAAATTCCCGAATAGCTGTAGACCTAATCTCCGGCGTCATGATTGGCCATAGCAGCGGAAATAGATGACGTAAAACCCAAAATAAAAAAAATATTAGTTTCAAATGAATCAATTCATTAAAACATTCATAAAATCACTCCGTAATCAAATAAAAAACGACACACATGTATCATACATGCCCCGTCATTTTATCACAAATAGATATGGGTGGTTCTCAGAGAGAGAGAGAGGAGTGGGAGGTTGCTATTCAATTTGTAAGGCCATAAATGTATAAAATATTCGCATCCATTCGAATATCTCCTTTCATCTGTAATTGGAACTGATCGATTTCCAGCGTCTTACATTATGCTGACACAGTCGTTTGGGGGCGGAGGAGGAAATATGGAAATCGCGGATCGGCGGCCTTACGGAAAGAGAGAAATATTAAGTCGGAGAATTTTCCCTTTTTTTCCTTCTTCTTTCTTTATCCCGGGGAAGAGGCGGACCATCCACTTAGACTTATCAACGGTGGATGCACGCCCTGCGAAATCGAAACCGCCAGCTAGGTTTTAAATTATAATTCCTTGGGAATAAAGAGGGGTGTAATTAATATTTATGGGATATTTCACGCAACAATAATAATACATAAATAATGGAAGTAGGATTAAATATAACTATAAACATAATGTCCAAACATTAGTTTTTTTTATTTTTTTTATTTTGGGTTTTACGTCATCTATTTCCGCTGCTAAGGCCAATCATGACGCCGGAGATTAGGTCTACAGCTATCCGTGAATTTTGCCGAACCCGGTGGGAGTTCCAACCCACCGGTAGGGATCTTTAACGTGCACGCAACATCCAGGCAGTACACGGGTCCTACATGCATTTAACGTTATATCCGAGAAGACGGAGTGTTTGGCATTTTTATCCTAACCTATATAAATGCAGACAACTTGTTAGGCCGGTATTTGAACCCCGGTCTGTGGCGTGGCAGTACAACACTCTAACCACTACACCACCAAGCTGCCCCCAAACATTAGTTATTTTATAAAACAATATAGCACTTAAAATCAGCTATATGTAACAGTAAACGCTTGTTGTATAATCCAATGTCCGTCAGAGTATTAACTGGGGAAGTAATTGTTTCAATGAGTGTTTGATTTAGTCTGTGCTATAGATTGCGTAAACAATCTGAGACTTTTAAAGTTTTGAAATATTTTCAAGAAAGTACTGGCAGTTTGGACTATAATAACAGTTGTAATACAAGTCAGTGCCAACTGACATTTAGAATATTATAACAGCTGACATAAGTTGGCGCAAGCCGACATTTGAATCATAATGGCAGTTGACATAAGTCGGCGCCAGCCGACATTTAGTCGATCGTTTCAACTTAACATAACTCGGCGCTTGCCGACATTTGGACTATAGTGGCAATTGACATACAAGTCGGTGCTAGCCGACATTTGGATTATAATAACAGTTGATATAAGTCGGCAGTAGCCGGCATTTAAACTATAATGACAGTTGACATAAGTCGGCGGAACCCGCAACCAATCATGCCAACTTGACACAGTTAGGATACACCTTTTAACAGTTGTGATGTATTTTAAAGTAACGAGTGTCTTCCACTCCCAGACTAAGCATGAAGTAAAATTTCGAGTTTAGAAAAGCCCCGCGTGGAAAATTTGTCGAGGGTCGCGTAGCGACCCGAGACAAATTTTCACGGGGCTTTTCTAAACTCGAAATTTTACTTCATGCGCCACGCGTATAAAACAGTAAATCAGTCTGAAGTTCAATATACTCGTGTCGTGCACGTCTTGTGCTTGTTTCGTGTCGTGCACGTCTTGTGCTCGTGTCGTCCACTCCCAGACTAAGCATGAAGTAAAATTTCGAGTTTAGAAAAGCCCCGCGTTAAAAATTTTCACGGGGCTACAAAATGTACAATGCTAGAAGGACATAAATGTCCAGAGGATGATCTATTTGTAGGTATAAGTCTATAATAAATTGCTATATTATTACCAATTAATTGAGTGGATTTTTACTTAGCATTAATTCACTAATTTACACACAGTTACTTCATTGGATTACATTTGAAGCTACATATGAGTGTCTTCCACTCCCAGACTAAGCATGAAGTAAAATTTCGAGTTTAGAAAAGCCCCGCGTAGAAAATTTGTCGAGGGTCGCGCAGCGACCCGAGACAAATTTTCACGGGGCTTTTCTAAACTCGAAATTTTACTTCATGCGCCACGCGTATAAACCACTGATTTACAGTAAAGCTAAAAATATATAACGCTTAGATGTGATGGTGATCAATATTTACCGAAATATAGCGAAAAAATCCAAGAATTACTTTTTTTGTGAATAGTTTGTAAATAATAATAAATTTAGTTTGGGCAACTTCTCCATATTGTTGATATTAAAATCATCATATCTTCAACGGGGAAAGTGCTGGACACATCACCATTTTTTTGTATCTCTTTACTTTCAATTGACATTAACTTACACTTAAATGTTATTTTCTGGTGATTGAAGTACCAAGATATTGCTGTTATTATCTCACCCTCCTGAAATAAAAGTGAAAATTGAAACGTAATTCAAATGATGCACTTGTTTTACGATCCCAATCCATCATAATGGATGGAACGGGGGGATATTCCCTCCCTCCATTCTCGAAGATCTCTTTATGTCCGTCTTGTTGCTCCGAGCTGTGAGCTTCGAAGCCGTTAATACGTTTCCCTTATGCCCCCTCGGAAACTTTTTGCGAGCGCCTCTCGTCCGCCATAAAAGGGTACAAATCGCACCCCATAAAATACATCTATGGAGATTCGACAGTAAATATATGAGTAATTTATGTTCGGGCTAGGGCTGAAATACGACCGGGAGCACAAAGAAACTATTAAAGGGCTGTAAAAACGTCACAACTTAGTTGGTGGGATTTATCGCCAACTGAACACGTTTATATCACGTCTCAATATTTTTTGGAATTTAAAGTTTTTCAATTTCTATGATGTCTAGATGAACTCTTGAAATGCAGCTGAATTTTGTCAGTTGATGCAAACATTTTTCTATATAAAATAAAACACTTTAACTTTGTTTGTACAACACAATCTTTTTTATTTTTATGACTGCAGTTTCGGCAACTCAACTTGCCATTATCAAACGGAGTGATTTAAATTACGGTATGGTATAGGTATAAGAATGGTTATTTAGAAAATAGCATTAAAAATGGGGGTATACTCTAGATCAGGTATGGGCAACCTTTGCTTAGCTGAGGGCGTAATTTCGGGACTTAATCAGGTCACGGGCCGAAGGTAAGAAATAAGTAGGTAATAGTGAATAAAAAACGATAAAAATGTACACATTTATTTATTTATTAGAATTATAATAGTATAATCAAGCATATAAAAAGCAAATTAACATAAAAAGATAGAACAATCAAATGAAAATTAATGAGAGACTTGAGTTTGAAGCTGAGAAACAAGATGTTCAATATTGGGGTCAATATCACTAGTACATAGGCTCAAAGTGTTGTCTAAATTTACATCTGTAAGCCGAGTACGATGCTTATTTTAAATAATTTTCAAGATTAAGAAAAGCTGCTCACATTTATACGTGCTTCCGAATGTGAAGAAAAATAATTCTTGCAAAAACTCTCAGATGTGAATACTTTTCTTCGGAAAGGTATGTTCTGTAAAATTCGGTTAGTTCCACATCATCAAATTAAGACTTCAAATATGAGTCTTCTTGAAGCTCGATCAACTCCATTGTAAGTGAAGCGGAGCATTTTCCGCATTACACTTACATGGATTTGCAAAAATATTGAAAGTGCTATCCATATTCTTAAAATCGGAAAAACCGATCAGTGAATTGCTCTGACAGTAGTTTCAGTTCTTCAGCATAACGACCGTAATCAATATTTTCGTGACTGGATAATGTTCAAATATAAAAACAGTGTTTACTTCTCATTTGTGTTTACCACAAGCTAATTTTGTATTAAAAAGCTTTAAGATGACTTTACAGCTGATTTACTAGTTGCTCTTGTTTTTGAACTTTCAATTTCAGGTCGTTTAAGTGTCCAGTGATCTTTTTAGCATTCTACTGCGTACGCTTAATAATATTATTTATCGATTTTAGTCTGCATGATTTGAATAAATACAGTTTTAGGTTCGTTGACGATAATTACAAAAAAACTGTGTGGGCTAAATTAATTTTGTTTGCGCGTTATTTGAAATTTCTTTTGCGGGCCGGATTGAAACTGGTGGAGGGCCGGATCCGGCCCGGGGGCCGGGGGTTGCCCATATATGCACTAGATCAACACGGTCTTTAATTAGGGGAATTTTCGGATTAGCGCGGGCTTTCTGTATTTCCAAGGATTCTAAAAGGTTCGACCCTTTTTCTATATTTTTTTTGTGAGGAAATCAAATCTCAAACTACCAATAATGTACCAAATATTTTTATAATTATTAATTACTATTCAGTTTCAAGTTGACTTCAAAGCAAAAAATAATTACCCATTGGCAGATTCGTAATATTACGATTAAAATTCAATTTGCTGTAACATAATAAATCTAATTAAATTTTGCAATGAAATTATGCATGAAAGAAACATTTTGCTATACATTAAATTTACATCACAGAAATGCATGCAGTAAAACTCCTCGAAAATAATGAACCTAACACCGTAATAAATCGGATTATTACTACTGCTATTATATTACAAGTCGAAGGCCATAAATCAAACACTCGCATAAATTCAATAAAGCCCACCCTCGTTTTAACAGCGCTTTCTGAAGGGAATTTCGAAATCGTGAGCATTACAACACGCGATGGCGTTTTATAATCATCAGTCTCTAACGATTTTTATTAATCATCGATATAAACTAAGTTATCATTTTAAGTTATCGTTGCATTGAACTATTATATGTGAAATAAATCAATAAAATGTTCATCTATTATCAATTGATTTATACCTGAAATTTTTGTATAATTTCATATGATTAATCGATAAGTAATTATGATGTATAGAAATTTTTTCTTTTAAGTATACATAAAACAAAAATTCCTTGTGCAGGATGGCCCAAATTCGATGTTTTTATGGGGTATCTCGGTAACCAGAAGAGTTAGAAACAATCTGATCAGGGATGGGCGTATAAAACAATGAAATATTATAAAGTTTAAAATACACATCTTTAGTATTGCTTTAGTAGTATGTTTTAAACTTCATGTAAAAATTGTGTTTTATACGCGTGGCGCATGAAGTAAAATTTCGAGTTTAGAAAAGCCTGAAAATTTGGTTTGGTCGCTCCGCGCTTCGCGCTACGCGACCAAACCAAATTTTCAGGCTTTTCTAAACTCGAAATTTTACTTCATGCTTAGTCTGGGAGTGGAAAACACCTGTCTTAGCTTCAATTTGAACTATTTTGATAAATGACGAATATCTAAAGATTTACAGAGTATACAATACTTGTAGATGATAGCTTATTTTCTCGAATTCAAATAGTTTGGAACTTTAATTACTCTTGTTCGATATTTTTGAGTTTATAAAGAGCTTTTTTTATTATATAGCGACTTGTTCATTTAAGTATACATACCCCAAATATATACTTGAATGAACAAGTCGCTATATAATAAAAAAAGCTATTCACTATCTCAAATAAATCATCTGTAAACATTATTTTATTAATTAACTCCTGCAAGAATTATCTAATGTAATATATTATCATCTATTAAGTAATCAATCAATATTATTTTATGATAAAAATGTCGTATAAAGAATACACGGCACGCAATCCGCCCTTTAATTAATTGAATCCCCGAAGGCATTTCTTTAAACACAATCCACGGTGAAAATATAGACGTTTTCCATTAAGTAATTTGAAATTGTGTGTTGATGAATCGCTCGCATTATTCACCGGGTCGAATCGTCTGTGGAATTTTATCAACACGCGAATGTAAAATTTTATTCAATTACTGAAAGCTTGATAATCGACGCATTCACTAAATGAACAAATTATCACAGGTGTGAAAATAGATTATAAAACTCGTTTTAGTTGTAAATCGATTCAATTATTTCAAATTAATGATTGAGAAAAATTCATTATACAATATTAAATGAATAAATGGATTTAGAACTAACACGAATTTATTATAAAAATTATCAATTTAATTGCAGATGCAAATCACGAACAAACATTACAAGCGATTTCGTTTTTATAATTTGGATTTGGAATATTTATAAACACAACTAAAAAGGATCCAAATTTATAACCAAAACAATTCATATATACAAAATCTGTAATTATTAATATTAATTATTCATTCTGTTTTAAATTACTTGTCATTAGTTTGGGTCATCTTAGATAATTTAATATAACAGTTTTAAATTATCAACAACCATTTTTTTGAAATCCCGTATAGATTAGCCACTATTATTAATTAACAGGTATAATAAAATTCTACATTTCATTCAGAAGCTCATATAAAGAACATTAGTTAAGTATGTATTTGGATTGAGTTACGTGAAGAGTTTAATATAATATACTTAATAAAAGACTAACACTTTCTTCACTAAAAAACATTTATTTTCTCTAAATGTACATTTCGAACACTACGTGCTCAATATCATTATCGCATTATCAATAGACTCAGTAAGCTATTGATAATGAGCACGTAGTGTTCGAAATGTACATTTAGCGAAAATAAATGTTTTTTAGTGAAGAAAGTTTTAGTCTTTTATTAAGTAAATTATTAGTTAAGTAACGCATAAAGTAAAATTTCAAGTTTAGAAAAGCCTAATTTGGCTTCTTGCGAAAAAGTTAACGACTAGTTTTGTAAAATAAACGCATGCATATGTATACCCAAAAGAAAAAATCATTGTACTTAACTATGATTTTAAAAGAAATTACTTAGTTAAATTTCATTAGTATTCAAATCAAATTTGTATATACAGAAAGTTTTATGTAACACCGAATATTTTCATAACGAGAATTTTTCTTTGAAGTATATATATCCAATCCAATTTGAAGCTTTAAGCGAGTGCTTTCCACTCCCAGGCTAAGCATGAAGTAAAATTTCGAGTTTAGAAAAGCCTGAAAATTTGGTTTGGTCGCGTAGCGCGAAGCGCGGAGCGACCAAACCAAATTTTCAGGCTTTTCTAAACTCGAAATTTTACTTCATGCGCCACCCGTACAAAACACTGACATATTACGAAGTTTAAATCACACCGTTAAACTTTACACTGAATCAGTGTTTTGTACCGGTGGCGCATGAAGTAAAATTTCGAGTTTAGAAAAGCCTGAAAATTTGGTTTGGCCGCTCCGCGCTTCGCGCTACGCGACCAAACCAAATTTTCAGGCTTTTCTAAACTCGAAATTTTACTTCATGCTTAACCTGGGAGTGGAAAACATTCGCTAAAAGCTTCAAATTGGATTCTTTTAACAAACCGAGAATCTGAAAATGTGCAACGTATGTATATGGATACTTCAAAAAAAAATTCTTGTTATGAAAATGTTCGGTGTTACATAAAACTCTCTGTATATTACCTGGCGCATCCGCCATTATTAAATTTATTTAATCGTTATATTAATCAGTTAAATCATGTTCATACAAATTGCTCCTTACTTTATAAATTGAATTATTTATTTATCTGTCTCTCAAATTAATAAATAACAATCCAATAATATAATCAAAGCCACGGACGGAATTTACACAAAATTCATCAGGAAATTAATGATTAATATATAAACAAAATCATAATTCAACGCTCCGCGCTATTTAATCGGACACAACAATGGTTCCGAGCGAAAATGCGCCAATCAAAACATTAATTATGCCCCGTACACGCACGCAGCGCGAAAAGTTGGTTGAAATAATCTGCTAATGATACCGCCAAACAGTGCGTTATCGGATCGCCGCATTAATTGGCATCCGTCACATTTCGCTAATGTTCGAACAGCTATGCATCGTGTGTATGTGTGTGTGTGCCTATCGATTAATCACGAAATGTGTGCAACGCCAGGAATTATTTTATTAAAATAAATTCCATCGTCCCGCGAAACCAGTTATGTATTTGCTCGCCCACCCACTGCCAAAAGTTATGTTGATTATTCAAGTTTGTAAATGTTGATGAGATTCAATGCTGCAATAAATGAACTGCATTTATTTCATTTATATCGTATGTTTAATAAAAGGAAACCTCTAGAGTGCCATAATTATTTATTTTTTTTTAATTTAAGTCGGCTACACGCTTCAGGAATTGACATATAAAACGTCAAACATCATAATTATAATGTATAGTTTCAAAATTAGCCCAAAACTGCATTTATTTCATTTATATTGTATGTTCAATAAAATAAAACCTCTAGTATACCTCTAATAAACTGCATTTATTTTATTTATATCGGATTTTCAATAAAAAAAACCTCTAGAGTGCTATGATATAATCTTTTTTTAAATTAAAGTTGACTACACGCTTCAGGAATTGACATATAAAACGTCAAACATAATAATTATAATGTATAATGTATAATAATTATAATGTATAATAATAATTATAATGTATAATATAAAATTAGCCCAATACTGCATTTATATAATTTATACTGTATGTTCAATAAGAAAAAACCTCTAGAGTGCCATGATTTAATATTTTTTTAAATTAAAGTTGGCTACACGCTTCAGGAATTGACATATAAAACGTCAAACATAATAATTATAATGTATAATGTATAATAATAATAATGTATAATAATAATTATAATGTATAATATAAAATTAGCCCAAAACTGCATTTATATAATTTATACTGTATGTTCAATAAGAAAAAACCTCTAGAGTGCCATGATTTAATACTTTTTTAAATTAAAGTTGGCTACACGCTTCAGGAATTGACATATAAAACGTCAGACATAATAATTATAATGTATAATTCCAAAATTAGCCCAATACTGCATTTATATAATTTATACTGTATGTTCAATAAGAAAAAACCTCTAGAGTGCCATGATTTAATACTTTTTTTAAATTAAAGTTGGCTACACGCTTCAGGAATTGACATATAAAACGTCAGACATAATAATTATAATGTATAATTCCAAAATTAGCCCAATACTGCATTTATATAATTTATACTGTATGTTCAATAAGAAAAATCCTCTAGAGTGTCATGATTTAATTTTTTTTTATTTTAAGTTGGCTACACGTTTCAGGAATTGACGTATAAAACATCAGACATAATAATTATAATGTATAATTCCAAAATTAGCCCAATTCTGCATTTATATAATTTATACTGTATGTTCAATAAGAAAAATCCTCTAGAGTGTGCCATGATTTAATATTTTTTTAAATTAAAGTTGGCTACACGCTTCAGGAATTGACATATAAAACATCAGACATAATAATTATAATGTATAATTCCAAAATTAATCTTATTTTAATTTTAAGTTGGCTACACGTTTCAGAATTTGACGTATAAAACGTCAGGCATAATAGTTATAATGTATAATTTCAAAATTGCCAACCTTTGATATTTGCTATGGCACTCTAGAGCAGGGTTTCTCAACCGGGGGGCACGCCCCCTCAGGTGGGCGCGGCAGATATCAGGGGGGCACGACAGATTTCCTAAGGATTAGGTGAAGTGGAATAAGGCTATAATAGTGTTTTAATCTAACTAAAAAACTTAAATAAAATCAAGGAGGCGTGGAGTTATGAGAGGGAGGCGCACCTGAAAAAGTTTGAGAACACCTTTGCTCTAGAGCCTGGGTCTCCAAACTATCTTCTTCGCGGGCCACAAATACAATTCTACATAATAAAGTCGGCCAAGATCCGATTAATTTTATAAAATTATGAAAAATTTAAGGAACAATTGTTACAATATTTCAAAATATGACATTTACAAAAAATTACAAACAATCGCGGGCCGGATTCATGCAAGTCGCGGGCCGGATTTGGCCCGCGGGCCGTAGTTTGGAGACCACTGCTCTAGAGGTTTATTTATATTGAATACACGATATTACAAACAGTTAATACAGCTAAATAATAACTGTATTCAAACATTAAAAGTGCCGAGATTCGTTTCGCAATCTACAACAAGTTAGTCTTACAAAGACTGTGTGAAACACTCATTAAAACAACTACTTTCCGAGCTAATACACCGACGGACATTGAATTATACAACAAGTGTTTGCTGTTAGATACAATAACCTACTGCAAATATAACAATTTGGGACAAATTATTCAGACCATCTATAGACGCGTTTCGAGATTTATCTCTCATCAGTATAGCTTTGCCATTTCCTCTAAACAATTTGACACCTTAGACTATATTAATTGTATGTAATATAAATCACCATATGGTATCACAAGGGGCCCTTTGGGCCTAAGTGAGCGGTCTAACTGCTGCCATTGGAACCTAACTTAACCTAATATAAATGAAATAAATAAAGTGCAGTGATTTCATAACAGAAATTAGGTTTAATCAAACAGAATTTAAGAACATTTTTGATTTGAAAAGCAATAGAAATTACGCGCAAAACACAAACCAGCGTAGCCACATCAATCAAACAATTGAATTTGTGTTTATTAATTGCTCGTTAATCGATACGCTCGCATAAACGATAAATTAGTACGCACGATTTCAATTACAGTCAATTTTCTACGGTAATTTTAAACCCGATTTAATGCGTCGAATTTGCGCAACCGACAACGAAATTGATTGAAATTATTAGGAACGTACGTGGCAGATTGGAATCGATATATTTTGATGTTAAAACGTACTTTAGTAAATTAACGATAAATTCGATTGTTCACACATGACATTGCAAACAATCGAATAATATAATAATTGGATGGATATTATGATTTCACTGATATAACATTTTGTTTTGTCCATAAATGATTAATATAGATATTTTAATACATTTTGTTTTGTTCATGGATTAATAAATATAGATATTTTCAATATACGAGTTATGCTGATGTATTTAAATTATTATGTTTACAACGATGAGTTAATACAATATTTATAATGAATATTATTTTTAACAAATGAAAAATGTGAACTGAATTCTTTATCAATTTATACAGTATTATCAAAATTGGGCTGTAAATACTGAATAAATACAGCGCGCTGTAAATAAATGAAGCACTCCGAATGTTTTATAAAAATGTTCGTTTTTGTTCAGTGAGTAAAACGCGAAATATGAATATTTTCGTTTTAACCTTTTAATTCAATTGAAAGATATATCTACACTTGCTTTTTTTGTATTCGTGCACGAAGCGCATTTCAGCGTAAGCTACTAAATACTAAAAGTGAGTGCAAACGCGAGTTTTTTTAACAGTTTGTATCGATATTTACAGTGCATGCTTTTTGTTTTTAAAATTGAAATCCCCGTTAGTCTAATATTGGATGGAACAAGAAATAATGCCCATCAATTTGAAGCTTTTACCGAGTGTTTCCAATCCCAGATTAAGCATGAAGTAAAATTTCGAGTTTAGAAAAGCCTGAAAATTTGGTTTGGTCGCGTAGCGCGAAGCGCGGAGCGACCAAACCAAATTTTCAGGCTTTTTTAAACTCGAAATTTTACTTCATGCGCCACGCGTATAAACACTGATTTCAGGAGAAGTTCGCTTGTTCACAATATTTCAGTGTTTTCAGTGTTTAACACGCGTGGCGCATGAAGTAAAATTTCGAGTTTGGAAAAGCCTGAAAATTTGGTTTGGCCGCTTAGCGCCACGTGACCAAACCAAATTTTCAGGCTTTTATAAACTCGAAATTTTACTTCATGCTTAATCTGGGAGTGGAAACACTCATTTAAAGCTTCAAATTCAACTCTTAAGAAAAGCGCATGCTTATGTGTACTTAAAAGAAAAATGCCCTGTTTAGTCTTAAGATGAATAATTATTTATTATGCAGCAAAGAATTTTATAACAAATCCGCGTTTTGATTGAAAGTTACGGCAACACATTATGTTGATGTAACGTTTGATTAACATGTTACGTTGCTAAAATTTATCGAGGGTCGCACAGCGACCCAAACAAATTTTCTGGGCTTTTCTAAACTCGAAATTTTACTTCATGCGCCACGCGTATAAAACACTGATTTTAGTGAGGTTCAAATATACATAGAGTTTACAATATTTTAGTGTTTTACACGCGTGGCGCATGAAGTAAAATTTCGAGTTTAGAAAAGCCCAGAAAATTTGTCGAGGGTCGCTGCGCGACCCTCGACAAATTTTCACAGGGCTTTTCTAAACTCGAAATTTTACTTCATGCTTAGTCTGGGAGTGGAAAACACTCATTTAGAGCTTCAAATTGAACTCTTAAAAAAAACAACGAATTACTAAAGCTTTAAAGAAAATAAGTTGAATATGGAATACGTATACTTTAAAGCAAAACTCCCTGTACATGAAAGAAATGTCATTTGGTTGTACGGTAAGCAATCAGCTGTTCAGCTGTCAGCACGTTATATACTTGTCAAAGTTATTACATGCATGTGTACGTAATGTCAATCATACTTGTCAAGTTGACAGTGTGGTATGATGCGGTTACTAGATAGGGCGTAGGTAACAATCTCTTATCTTAATTGCACTGTACAAATAAACATCATCTTCAATAATGAACTAGTTATTGAAGATGATGTTAATTTGTACAGTGCAATTAAGATAAGAGATTGTTACCTACGCCCTATCTAGTAACCGCATCATACCACACTGTCAACTTGACAAGTATGATTCAAAGACAGTAACAACCGCAAAATCAAATAAACTTTAATTTCAAAATAATTGCTCATCGTGATAAAACCATTCATTTGATATAAGTTGAAATGGCAACGTCTCACGGCAGTTTCTATTTTAACTAGTGTGCTCTGCTCCGGGAGAATTGACAACTGCACGTGTCACCTCCGCGCTCTTCCGTTTGCACCATAACTTCTTCAAACCAAACCGGTAGATAAACTCTTGCGAAACAGTCTTCAGTAACCTGATGTTCAACAGCAAGACGTCGCACCGGACATGGCCAATGAAAATAACCTCAATAAATATTAACGGCTTCAAATTAGAGTTTGAGTTGAGTCCTTAGATCAGTGGTGGGGAAACTTTTTTTAAGACGGGCCATTTGTAATAACCAGACAATCGTAGCGGGCCAAAGAATAATGCTTAATCGTAGGTAGGTAGTTTTTATGCGGGTCGTCACATTACGAAGTAAGAACGCGTTCAACATTCTCACGACGGCACTCTTAAACGGGTCGGATTAAACCTTTCCGCGGGCTGGACTTGGCCCGCGGGCCGTAGTTTCCCCATCACTGCCTTAGATGGTGGGCAGCCTGGCCTCTCTGGTGATATTCGCTGAGAATGACGTGCAGAAATACGGCAAGTGTTCCAAAAATTTTCACAATTCTCTTCAAGCAGCGTCTTCTTTATCAGCACCAAATTCAAATTCAAAAATGACGTCAATTGCATCCAAACATTATTGTCAAAAAATAAAAACGAAAGCAATCTCGACCGAGAGAACGCAAATAACCCAATATCATATGTAACGTTTAAAAATAAATTAACAGATGAAATGTGACTGTCACTTATAACTTTTTTTGTATTTTTTGTATATTGACTTGTGTAAAAATCTATTTTATGGTATCAATCAAGAAAGTTAAAGTATTCATTGTGATTAAGTTTACCTGAAACAACATTAACTATTACCCCCTTCTTCAATTAGTGATCGAAACATTTCTAATTTAATCCCTGTCGTTTGCAGACAGTTGCAATCCCAGGGGGCGGTCTGGTCCATACGTGCACAAGTTCCGGTATCCACAGGAGGCAAATTAAAAATTATCAATGGAGTGCGGGCCGAAGAGAAGGCCGCAAATCCTCCGGTAATCCTTTCAGCACTCGGGAGATAAATTAAGGATCCCTTTAAGACCGGCCGGCTTACAGCCGTAGAAAACATGTGCCGGTTGCCGCGTTTTTCCCTCGACAAAAGTGGGGAGATTTATGGCCGGCGTCCCGTATAGTGAAAGGGGGATAATAATTTTCTAATGGAAGAAATTCCCGCAGATCTCGCCCGGCTCGTTTTTCCGCGAGTTTTCTTTTAGATACCCAGAATGCGAGGGGACTTAATGATGTCGCTTTGCCGGCCCGAATGAGGATTCATTTTTCGAAATTGAAAGGGGGAATGTTGGGTATGATATATTTTTCTTTGTATAATTGCAGTTGTTTAAAGTTTTTTCAAAGGAGTGTAATAATTTGTTAAATAATGTTTAGCATTAATTCATCAAATGATTTTTTTTTTCGCTCTCGTCTAAACATCCACCCTTAAGTCAAATTACCATTTGGATTTTACGGGCGCTTCAACAGGAACGAATAATAACACGTATTAAAAATATAAATACGAATTAAAATTAATTTCGATTTTGTGCAAAAATTTAGTCTCATTGATAACACGTATATTCTATTTCATGTACATACTCTAGCATCCAAAATATGGATAATTAGAATACTAAAAAAAGTGGTGACATTTAAATTATCATATCGTTAAGTGCTATGATGGACGCACTTAAAGATAGGATAATTTAAATGTCACAAATATGGAAAAGTTACTTAAACTAAATTTATTCTACTTTTATTATTATTATTCTAACACACAAACAAAGTATTTCTTGAATTTTTTTGCTACATCTCGGTAAATATTGATCACCTTTACATCTACTAAGCCTTATATATTTTTAACTTAACTGTAAATCAGTGGTTTATACGCGTGGCGCATGAAGTAAAATTTCGAGTTTAGAAAAGCCCCGTGAAAATTTGTCGAGGGTCGCTGCCCGACCCTCGACAAATTTTCTACGCCGGGCTTTTCTAAACTCGAAATTTTACTTCATGCTTAGTCTGGGAGTGGAAAACACTCGTCACTTTAAAATATGCCACAAGTGTTAAAATGTGTATCATAACTGTCACAAAAAAAAAATATACAACATGGCGATCTCATCATAGTTCAATTCAAACTCGTATCAAGTTGGCAAGATTGGTTAAATGTCGGTTTGTGCCGACTTATGTCAACTGTCATTATTGTCCAAATGTCGGCTGACGCCGACTTATGTGAAATTGATTATCTTGTTATTTTCTTGCAATAGCGAGCACAGTTAAAGTTGAATCATGGATTCTACAGTGACAGATTGCACACATTAAATGTCCCATCACAATCAGCAGGGTTTGATGAAATTTGGTTAGATACTTAAAACTAAAATCTTTGAGAAGTTGACCCACCTTATTTTATTTAAACGTGTCCTTCTTATTTCTGTAAAACATTGTTTGGACGCCTTACTTATGGGTTCCCTTTTCCACAAAATATTATTCATGTACAATGGCGGCCGACGAAATGTGAACGATGTTTATTAGCTATGTGAATATGACTTTTATTCAGGAGCGTCGCGTTTGTGCGAAAACAAACATTTGATTGACAGATTTATAAAATTCATCCAAAAATATGCCTAGACATCTATCATTAGACGAGAAGAGCAGGGCAATAGCTAAACTAGAAGAAAACTGGTCTCTTAGCCGAGTGGCTGCTGATTTGAATGTAAGCAAAACCTGCATACATAATTTGAAAAGGCGATTTGAAATAAGGCAAGATTTAAGAAGGCCACCCTGAATTGGAATAGGAAGGGTATCTAATGAAGAACAGGATGTTGCATTGGTGAATCATCTCAGAGAAAATCCATTTGATAGTGCCTTAGATGCTCGAGAAGTAACGGGTTTTGCGGGGTCTACTAGAACTGCTCGGAGACGTATTAAAGCTGCAGCTCTACAAAATTATCAAGCAGCCAAGAAAGCTTTTCTCTCAGAAAACAATAAACAACGAAGATTGGAGTTTGCCAACGAATTTGTGTATCGTGGGGATGATTTTTGGAACTCGGTCGTCTTTTCTGACGAAAAAGTATTTCAATCATGTAGTAATGGGAGCCTACGAGTTTATAGACCAACAAACCAAAGGTATGAAGAAGGATTCACCCGTCCAATAAGAAATAGTGGTCGTTTTTCTGTTAATTTTTGGGCTTGGGTCAGTGTAAACCAGTGGTGGGGAAACTTTTTTTAAGACGGGCCATTTGTAATAACCAGACAATCGTAGCGGGCCAAAGAATAATGCTTAATCGTAGGTAGGTAGTTTTTATGCGGGTCGTCACATTACAAAGTAAGAACGCGTTCAAACATTCTCAGGACGGCACTCTTAAACGGGCCGGATTAAACCTTTCCGCGGGCCGGACTTGGCCCGCGGGCCGTAGTTTCCCCATCACTGGTGTAAACGGACCCGGAATAATTTGGAAAATAGATGGCCATTTAAATGCTATTAAATACAGGGATATTTTAGAATATGTAATGTTGCCTTCAGTAACACAAACATTTCCGTAAAATTTTATATTTCAACAGGACAATAGTCCTATCCATACAGCAAGAATTGTGACTCAGTGGCTAAATGACCACCGCATCCAAGTATTGCCTTGGCCTGCGAAGAGCCCTGATCTCAATCCAATTGAGAATGTTTGGGGATACCTACAAAAAAAGATTTACTCAAGAGATTTTAGACCTATGAATGCAGATGAACTTCACGAAATTGTTGAAAATGCATGGGAGGATTTGGCTGACAACTACAATATGAGGAATCTAGTTTCATCCATGAGTACATGTTTGGCAAAAGTTATCACAGCAAATGGTGGTCCTACAAAATATTAATTTCATAATTTCTACTTGTATTAAGAATAAATATGTTTAGCATTGTAATTAGCAATTGAATAATAGTCCTTTAAAACCTAAGTTACGCCACTGTTAAGAGTTCTGATAAATCTGTACAAAATTAGACAATTTCTCTATGACAACAAAATACCGTTCATATTCCATCGGCCGCCATTGTACATGTCAAACTACGGGCAAAACTATCAATGGTAACTAATTTATAGCAATTAATTCAAATAATTAAAAAAATCAGATATTTACACAAATAATAAATAATTACTAAAAGAGCTACGGCGAAATTGTATAAACATTAAATGTAATGGGAGCCTACGAGTGCATAGACCAACAAACCAAAGGTATGAAGAAGGATTCACCCGTCCAATAACAATTAGTGGTCGTTTTTCTGTTAATTTTTGGGCTTGTGTCAGTGTAAACGGACCCGGAATAATTTGGAAAATAGATGGCCAATTATCTACAAATTTTTTTAGCAAGAATTTTTTAAATGATCAATATTAAAAAATGCTAAGAGTAAACTACTACTTCCGGTTTCTGCATGTTTACCAAAAGTTGATCGAATACTACTATAGTAATAAAAAGCTTAAGTTTATTGTATCATCTTAACAGCTCAATCGGTTTACACTTTATCGTGGCGACACAATTACAGAAGAACAGAATTACAGACATTTTTCAAAAATGGTCTTAATTAACTCGTGGGACCTCAAAATAGATATATCCACTAAAATTTTCGAGAAACCAATGCTTTTCCTTTGTTTTGCATATGGGAGAAAGTAAAATTGAATGAACCTTTAAAATATTTAGCTATGTACAGAGATTATTAAGAGATCAAAAAACCTTTAAATGGAAAAATAAAAATAGTGCTACTGAAATAAAATTGCTTAGGCTAAAAGTTAACTAAAACAAATGCGATTATTGAAAGTGCAGAAAAAGTTTTTTTTTCTTTTAAAATAATCTTTAAAAATCATCGATAATTCGAATTTTTATCAAATTTCCAGAGAATAATTTGATTTAAGGAAATGTTGTTTGAACGTTGGAAAAATAATAAATATTATACATCAAGTGAATTAAACACGATTTTATTCACGAAAAGATTTTTGATTTCACGAGCGCCTCGGCGCGAGTGAAATCATTTCTTTGAGTGAATAAAGGTGTTTAATTCACGTGGCGTATATATGTTTTTATTCAATTTTGACGAAATTGTAAAGAAAATGTACTTTACATTTATTTTTGAATAAATTTTTTAACTCACTAGTGACCTAAATAAATTTTAGTTCACTAGTGAATAAAACCTTGTTTATTACGGTTGTTATGGAGTTAATAATGTCGATTTAAATTAACAAAATTGAATAAAAAAAATAATTTCATATCTAACTGATTTTTTTCTTGAATTTTCTGTTGAATTGTTCAATTTAACTTTAATTTTTATCACTCACCGAAAACAATAAATTAAACTTCATCCTAGTGGGGATAAACGTCACGAACTAGACTCGAAACTTTACCATTAAAGGGATGACGTTTCTGTGTAAACTCGCCGGACGTGGAATGACCCCCCCACGAAAATATCATCCCCTTGGTTTAATTCCGGCGACCGCTCGCCTTTCGGGGTGCCGTGAATCCATCCCCCGTGCCTATTTACCGCCGGAAGACCGTTTCCACCCCCCCCCCCCCCCCCAACCCCATTTGTTTACACCATTCCTCAACGCCGCCGCCCCTCAAACAACCCCCCTTTTCCCCAGAACAATGTTAATTTGTATAGACGATTAAAGAGATTAGCATAAATTATTAATATCGCTTGTTCTAGGGGGTAAGGGGATTAGAGTGTGTTATAGTTATTAATGATGAAGAACATGAGTGTGAATATATGTAATTTTTCATATTAGGATATTAGGATTTATACCGGGCTTTCATTAATTCCCGAACCCCACGTGACTAAATTTAAAATTGCCGCGTAAATTATTGTATTTGTACGTTGGAGGCTTTGAAAAAAGTAACCAAACGTTACTAAAGTCAAATTTGACATAAACGTTTATGCGCGGTGCATCGTTAAACCAACCTTTGAGATCTTACAAGATTCGCCCGGAATTTTCAGGTAAGCAAAAATTGTTTAATTATTCTGAAACATTGAGTTTTATTTCTATTTATTTTGCAGAGTCAATTTGCTAGGATAAGCAAATACTGCGAAAATTAATAAAAATTAGTTACATTTTTGAAGATGAGCCTATTTTTTAATCATTTTAAATATAATATTTTCAGTCGTCATAAAAATACGCCGGCGAATAAATATTTTTAAATCTAGGGAATTTTTGTGTGAGCCATACCACCTTGTACATTTGGTTGCCTATTATTTTTGGTCACGTGGGGTTCGGGAATTAATGAAAGCCCGGTACAAGGAATTTTAATATTAAGTATTCATATCCCGATATATGCACAGTAAATTTTCAGGCATTTGTTATTTTTGTAAAGCGTTTCATTTAAAGATTATAATGAGTGAGCAAAAATAACAAATGCCTGAAAATTTACTGTGCATACAGGTTGAGTCACTAAGCGGAAATCGGTTTATAGTGGGCGTATCGTTGAAAATAGCAAAAAAAGTTTCAAATAATAGTTGTTCAGAATCAAGTTTTTCATAACCCAAAATTGTTGCTAAATATGGCGGCCTTGCGGTTATACCGGGAGTAAACACCAACTTCCTTATTTTAAATAGATCACCCAATAAATTTTGACATTTTTGGATTGCTCGTTAAAAATAAACATGAGTTAATGCACACAACATTGGGTCTCAGTTAAACCGTTTTCGAGTTATTTCATTTTGTTGATAAATTTGACGATTTTAGAGCTCGACGCCATTAACAATATCTTCAAAACGAAATAAGTCAGAGTTGTGCGGCTTACGGTTTTGGATTCGGGATGAAATGTAGTATTTGTTTAGGTTTCTGCCATTAGTCAGATTTTCTAAATTAAACCGAGTCCGTCGACGGTATTCTTCAGTACTTCAAACATGCATAACTTCATTTTTTTTAATAGAACCATATATCTTGTGACACATTATCTGATGGGAAATTAAATTTTCTTTTTATTGATACCGGGTTGTTGCCATATCCTTCCAACGGTTTTTGAGAAATTGGCGATTTTGTAAAAATTTTAATACATTTCGTATAATCGCGTTAGCCCTAGATACTGATGACGTTTGGTGCTTTTGTTTTGACATTTAGTTAGTCATTGAGGTATTCCCTGTTTTTTTTTAAGTTCATTTTAAAGCTTTAAACAAGTGATTTCCACTCCCAGACTAAGCATGAAGTAAAATTTCGAGTTTAGAAAAGCCCTGTGAAAATTTGTCGAGGGTCGCGCAGCGACCCGAGACAAATTTTCTGGGCTTTTCTAAACTCGAAATTTTACTTCATGCGCCACGCGTATAAATCACTCAAATATTGTGAAATATATGTATATTCGAACTTAGCTTACAATCTGTGTTTTATACGCGTGGCGTAAACTCGTAATTTCGAGTTTAGAAAAGCCCAGAAAATTTGTCTCGGGTCGCTGCGCGACCCTCGACAAATTTTCACGGGGCTTTTCTAAACTCGAAATTTTACTTCATGCTTAGTCTGGGAGTGGACAACACTCGTTTAAAGCTTCAAATTGAACTCTTTTAAAAATCAACGAATGTCAGAAAATTTACAGCTTGTGCATGTTTACCTAAGATTACCATGAAGTAACCACATTTAAATTCAGCGCGCATTTGTGACGTAAACGATCCCTACCCTCACTCTAAAATCTTCGATTCTGTCGATCCTTCGTACCGTATACTTGACCATCCTTAGAATACACATTAGATGGATCTTTCACGAACAAAAAAAAAAACAAATGTTCTACTTTTTAACGTGTGAATACACCATTTGTACTTAAAATGTAAGATTTGGTTTAATGATTGGAGTAGTTTAGTTTTTATTATTTATATTATACTGGGAAACTTCTGGGGGGCTATTCTCACCACTAATGCAATTTGTTATCGTTGACAAGTTGCACTGAAATGGCGTCATTTTACTTCATACGATTTGGTAAATTCTTCCTAATATGCCGTCATTTTAGTGCGACTTCTCAACGATGACAAATTGCTTCTGTGCTGTGAATAGCACCCTGAAATGTCAACATTTATTACATAAAAGTTAGTCATTAAGTATAAATGTAGCGAATGCCGCTGAATTTAGATGTCTCCGATCGGCAAAACGTTGGGCATACATTCTGAAGCAAGTAATGTATTTCCATCAGCACTGCCCAAGGTGTAGACCATACCAATCAGTTCTTCTTGAGAAAACATGTTCGGTTTGTCGGACATGCGAGTCAAAACAAAATCACCAAACGTCATCAGTATCCAGGGCCAACGCGATAATACAAAATGTATTAAAATTTTTACAAAATCGCAAATTTCTCAAAAACTTTTGGAAGGATATGGCAACAACCCGGTATTAATAAAAAAGAAATTTAATTTCGCATCAGATAAAGTGTCACAAGATATATGGTTTTATTTAAAAAAATTTGAAAATCTGACTAATGGCAAAAACCTAAACAAATACTACATTTCTTCCCAAATCCAAAACCATAAGCCGCACAACTCTGACTTATTTCGTTTTGAAGATATTGTTAATGGCGTCGAGCTCTGAAATTGTCAAATTTAAAAAAAAATGAAATAACTCGAAAACGGTTCAACTGAGACCCAATGTTGTGTGAATAAACTCATGTTTATTTTTAACGAGCAATCCATAAAAATATATAGGGTGTTCTAATTAAAATAAGGAAGTTGGTGTTTACTTCCGGTATAACCAAGGCCGCCATATTTAGCAATAATTTTAGGTTATGAAAAACTTGATTCTGAACAACTTTTATTTGAAACTTGTTTTGCTATTTTCAACGATACGACCACTGTAAACCGATTTCCGCTTAGTAACTCTGTTACCTCCCTTTTCCTCCCTTACCTCAAAGTCAACCTACCTTTGTTTACTTACCGAACCCAGCACAATTGATAGAGTAGGGGGGTCCCTGTGCAACAGATCTAAAGGGGCGCCAAGTGATTTCACACTCGGTAAGTAAATAGGTTGAATTATTAAGGAAATCACGAACCTTAAATAAGGGAGAGAAAAAGATAATTCTACAGCAGGCCTCACGCACACACCAGTTAAAGTCAAAAGGAAATGAAACAATAATTTATTCAATTTAAAGAAACAAATAAAAATTAAAATAAAATTGTAATAAAGAATGACCAAAAAGAAAAAAAAAGACAATCACAATCGAAGCACAATAATGTATAGCTATTATCTATGCTAAACAATTAGGTTTATAGAGCGCAGCTAATATTTCAGTTATCGACACCCTTTTATTTTATGCGGGGAGAAAAATTTTTTGGTAATAACGTTATTTCATTACATGGTTCCCATAATTCATTTCATAACCATAACGCAAACATAATTATTTAATCGAATTTGAAATTTAGTTAATCAGAAACAAAATAACGTCAAAGTATTTCAAAATGAAGGATAATTAAATTATAATTAATATTTCAAATTCGATCAACTAAAGGTAGAAAACAAAATTAAATACCGATAAATTCATCTACCAGACACAACCGATTATTAAGTTTCAAAATAGCTAAATTTATATCATTAATAAAGTAATAATTTTCCACGCTAGAACCAACAATTTCAAAAGTGAGACAAAATATATGCATTAAATTAATACACCATCAACACATTCAAAAATGTAACTTAAACCACAACTATGCAAATCATAAAAGTTATCTTGAAAATTGTTAGTTCTGAACAAAAAAAAATCCTTATCAATGTTTAAATTTCATTCATAATATTCTGTTATTTTTGACATATTAAATTGATCATGAATAATTAAAAAAATATGAATTAATTAATTGCTTTTCACTTCGACCAACGTTTAAAAATGGTTCATTTATCGTTAATCAACACAAAAGAAAAATGGTAATTATCCAAACTTAATCTTTCCTCTTTCTCACGTCCACTGCCAACCACGTGTCACGTCACGCTGACCCTCAACATCCACGCATCTTCTTAGGTCGAAACCGGCGAAGACCACAAAATCGCAAACGCGATTTTCTTCAGTAGAAGAAAGGCACTCTTAAACTCACGCCAGGAGGAATCCAAAGGAAAAGTTGTAGAATCGAACAGCAGTGAAAGTCGATGAAAGAAACGTCGAAGTAGAAAAAAACCGAAAAATAAGGGACCTGAAAATTCCCAGTTATTATACTATTTGCCGTACCAAGCAATAATAACGCGTAAAAGAATAAAGAGCTGTGAAATAGAAGAATATTTTCAACTCACCTAAGTTCTTGTCCGGTCCTACTGAATTAATTGCAAGTTTGAGATATTTAAAAATCCGTCCAACGACGTTATCGTTTGGAAACCAAATTAAATTACTAAATTCAACAAACGACGAAGATAGTTGATTAACACAAATCCCTCACAACACGAGGAACACTACACTAGTGTTAAAAATGTAATCAACCACTTATCTCAAAACTTGTGTGCAATTATGATGTTAACACCTCGACCTGTGAAACAGAAAAGAACGCATTCACGCTTGTCAGAGAAATATATTCCCCTTCCATCGTACCACATTTTAGTCAAAACCGGAAGAAAAGAAAAAATTTGAAAAATTTTATACTAATGAAAATTCAATAAAATATTAACTATACAACATTATTCTGAGTTATAGTTGAACATACAGTTATGTATAAAAGAACCAACATCCCAATTCAAATAATATTTCCAACGGATAATGATAAACGGAAAATATTAATAGTTAAGTATCTATATATAGTTTACGGCCGTGTTCCTAGAGGGCTCTACTACTGTCAATTAAGGTTGTAATTTATAGATAAAGAATTCGTGTTACCAATTCACAGTTCTACCAACTCTAAGTACTGAATCTACTAAGCGGACTAGGCGTGTAAATAAACAAATAACGCAAAATAGCCTCACTCTCTAAACATCAAAATGATATACTTATTCGTCGCAATCCCCCTGTGATTAGAATATGTTTAAGTACAATATGAAAACGAAACCTAAATATCACTCAACAGTAAGTATAAAAATAAACTGTATGACTAGGTAAGTAAAATGATAAATTGTTCAACCAAATTGTAATAATATTTTATTTAAAGAGTTTTAGTGCACTACGATAAGGATAAGATAACCTATCACACCGAGGAAATAACAAAAATGTGAAGAATAAACAACAACAATACATAACCTCGAAGAAATAGAAATATTGCTGTAAGAACCAAGTGAAATAATTACTCGAAAATAATAAGAGGAAAGAATACAATTCTATCATAATTCCTAAAAGCAATTTTAACACGTAACAACTCACCCTGTATATCGGGATATGAATACTTAGTATTAAAATTCCTTGTATAAATCCTAATATCCTAATATGCAAAATTACGTATTCCTTGATTAAGCTTGAAGTAAAATTTAGAGTTTAGAAAAGCCTAAAAATTTGGTTTGGTCGCGTAGCAAAGCGGAAATTTTCGGGCTTTTCAAAACTCGAAATTTGATTTTCCTATTTTTGACCATACGTTACTATTCAGAAATAAATCGTGACTGACTCGAAGTATTTTTCTACAATAGCTTTGGCATATTTGACAAGATTTAGAATTATAGTTTAGTTTTTTTTTTAATTATTGATACTGCGCCCTACATTTCACTAATATTTATTAACTATGAGGAGTTCAAATGTTACAATCTATGTAAAAAAATATTTGTACCATTTGTATTTCGAACAACTTATTATTATTATTATTAGGTTATATGATACTTTATTGCAAAAACCGTAATATCCATAAAGCTGAGCGTATATTTTTCTCAGCTAATATTAAAGTTCAATCATGCAGAAGTGATGAGCAAAGCTGTCATCAGCAAAATACCTTGAAACCCTTTATATTTTTATTTAAAAAACCCTCCGACGTTAACGCATTTTCCTGCCCAAACAATTAGGCCAGGGATGTTTACGGGAAAAATTTCCAGCAATTACCGAACGTAGGAGCTTAATTGCATAAAAAGTGTGGGGGGGGCCTTCTTCTTCTTGTGGAACACTCGCCCAGGGCGCTACGCCTGAATATATGGCCAAGGTAAGCCGGTTATTGCGCATAAATTTCATCGGAATAATGAAAATTCTAAGATGTGTATGAGGGTAGTTTTTCACGGTAATGAAACGTGCGCCGTCCCGATGAAATATACGCATTTTTCCCTCCGACCGGGGGAATTTACATTCTTATTAGATCCCGTTTGATCTAAGCCCACCTGTACTTTCCTTTTATATTTAGTGATATCCATCTTTTTTATCTCAAAACCTCAAGAAAAATGTTTAAACCTTACCTACCAAAATAAATTCCATTTTACAAACAATATTGCCTCATTTATATTTATAAAACACGTTTACTTTATTTGCATAACTTTGACTTACAAACAAAGTCAAAGTGTGTCATTAATTAAGATTACGAAGTATACAAAATGAATATACTTAATAATAAAACACACTCGTTTCTTTTTTTAGTTACACAGAAGTTTACACTACACCAGGGATGGGCGGCGTCAACAATGTCACGTCGACAATGTCATTGTCGAAATTCACGTCGACGCCGGTTATTTGTACAACGTTCGACAATGTCGACAGTGTATAATATTGAAACTATTCAGAGTAATGCGATGCGATTTTGGCAGATAGCTTGGAAGTTAACAGAGTATGCAAAACTTTCAAAATCACTCACAGGCTTTCTAAACTCGAAATTTTACTTCATGCTTAACCTGGGAGTAAAACACCCTCGTTTAACACTTTAATTTGACTCACAGGCTTTCTAAACTCGAAATATTACTTCATGCTTAATCTGGGAGTAAAACACCCTCGTTTAACACTTTAATTTGACTCACAGGCTTTCTATACTCGAAATTTTACTTCATGCTTAACCTGGGAGTAAAACACCCTCGTTTAACACTTTCATTTGACCTTAAAGAAACGAATTATATTTGAAATAAAACAACACAGTTTCACTTTTATTGTTAAACACTGCAACATGTTTCACCACACATTGGCTTTATCAGGTAGATGAATTCTATATTCAATTGCCTATTATGGAGTTTTATCATGTATCCGCTTCAACAATTAAATACTTAAAACAACGATCAACTAATAATATACAGCATACAAGAATGAAGAAATGACGGAAATAAAAATAAGTCGCTAGTCACGGGACGACCACCCTGAAGTAATGTCGATAAGATAGTTCCAGGGTGGAAAAAAAATTCATTATCGTCTGAGAAGGAGGGGTTTTAGTGGGTGCAAATCCCACACACCAGAGAGCTGACGAACATCTCTCTGACGGTGCGTTAGGCATTTCCCCTCGGTAAAAATAAAAAAAAAAAAATAATAATAATAATATACAGCATACAAAATATTCACTTTATGCTTAACCTATTAACGGCCGAGCAATTATAGAGTTAACTTTGAAAGTTGATTTTTGGTGAAATTTGGCACTTCTCTTTATGATTTCTATGAATAACTTATTATTAATTTTTTCGATTATCACTCATTAAAAAAAATACATCAGTGTGATTATAACTTCACAATACTTCAGTGTTTTATACGCTTGGCGCATGAAGTAAAATTTCGAGTTTAGAAAAGCCCTGTGAAAATTTGTCTCGGGTCGCTGCGCGACCCTCGACAAATTTTCACGGGGCTTTTCTAAACTCGAAATTTTACTTCATGCTTAGTCTGGGAGTGGAAACACTCGTTCTAAACTTCACATTGCCTGTTTTTATAAAAAAATCGATTAATGACTGAAAATTTACAGTGTATATCTACATTTCGCATATTTAAAAGAAAAATTCACAGTATGTAGAATTTTTCTTTTAAATATGCAAAATGTATACACTGTAAATTTTCCGGCATCAATCGATTTTCTATAAAAACGTGCGATATAAAGTTTAGATCGAGCGTTTCCACTCCCAGACTAAGCATGAAGTAAAATTTCGAGTTTAGAAAAGCCCCGTGTAGAAAATTTGTCGAGGGTCGCGCAGCGACCCGAGACAAATTTTCACGGGGCTTTTCTAAACTCGAAATTTTACTTCATGTGCCACGCGTATTAATCATTGAAATATTGTGAAGTTAGACCCTCGACAAATTTTCACGAGGCTTTTCTAAACTCGAAATTTTACTTGATGCTTAGTCTGGGAGTGGAAACACTCGTTCTAAACTTCACATTGCCCGTTTTTATAAAAAAATCGATTAATGACTGAAAATTTACAGTGTATATATACATTTCGCATATTTAAAAAAAAATTCACAGTATGTAGAATTTTTCTTTTAAATATGCAAAATGCATACACTGTAAATTTTCCGGCATCAATCGATTTTCTATAAAAACGTGCGATATAAAGTTTAGACCGAGCGTTTCCACTCCCAGGCTAAGCATGAAGTAAAATTTCGAGTTTAGAAAAGCCCCGTGTAGAAAATTTGTCGAGGGTCGCGCAGCGACCCGAGACAAATTTTCACGGGGCTTTTCTAAACTCGAAATTTTACTTCATGCGCCACGCGTATTAAACATTGAAATATTGTGAAGTTAGAAATACACTGATGTATTTTTTTTTAATGAGTAATAATCGAAAAAATTAGAAATATTCACATTTCTCTTAATGCATTTTCAAGTCTGGTTTAATAATATACTATATTAAATTATAAATGAGTTAATTTTATATATTATATCATTTGACGAGACTTGAAAATGTATAAAGAAAAGGCTAAATATTTTTTTTTTAATTTAATTAACAAAAAATGTATAATGTTGCGTATTTGCACCAATGGCGCTTAATGGGTTAATCAAGGAATAAAAAACACACGGGGGAAATGTGTTTCTCATTCCTTGATTAAACATGAAGTGAATATTTTATATGCTTTAACAATAATACTGAACACCGAGTAATAACATCAAAAACTACTTACCATACATCACAACGAAGATCAAATAGACTAGACTCAAACAGATATCCATTATCCAAAATCGGTCCCGAATCCGGCCATTTATCCATCCAGGAATAATTTATTATCAACATTGTTATAATACCACGAATTTACATTCAAACAGCATTCCGTGTGTGTGCACACAAACAAAACCTCACTTACCTGGCTCGCCTCAACAGCACAAGAAACACATTCGTGACTAAAGGGATTCGAGAGTTGAAAGAAAACGAACCGGCCCTTACATTTCTAGATAAGCTTTATTTACATTTCATTCATAGACATCTTAATTAAAACAATGAAACCTATCCCTTCTTATTTTTTTTTGTATATCAGTTAGTTACAATTTTCACTTAAATCCTTATTGCACTTCTTATAAAAATAGTTCAGTCTTTATGTACAATTATAAATTACGTATATGTGCAAGCCGAGAAGCATTTTTAGCTTTTTTTTTAAATTTTTATTTAGATAGTATCAAATTCGTCCGGTTGATTTTTTTTAGAACGTGTTTATTTTTGTGTAAGTGGGATGAAATATTGGGGTAATTCTGAAAATCGAATCAACACAGTTTGAATAAAAAACAAATATTTTTCTCCATAAATTTTAACAAAATATACCGGGTGCTGATCCAACCGCTCGGTAATAGGAATTTACATCTAAAATCACACATTTGCAGTTTCCTGCTCCCCTAATTATTTTAGAGCAAAAGCATAAGATATCAAAGTTGTTCAGAATTTAAAATAGGTCCGTATTTATTTTCAAAATAGTACTAAAATGGCTCGGGCATGTATGGAGAGCAGACTCTGCAATAATAAAGACTGTCCTTGAGTGGAACCCAGGAGGAAATAAACGACAGGAAGGCCCAGATCTAGGTGGATTGACGAAGTAGAGGAAGATCTCAAGAAGATGGGGATTAATAATTGGAAAACAAGGACAAGCAACAGAAAACAATAGAGAAAAGTAGTAGATACAGCTAAAAGTATTTTATAAATCAAAATTGAATCCAAATCAATTGGTAAAATGGGAACCGATCCACTCCACAAGACCGGATCATGAAAGCTTCAGAAAAGAAGCAGCCAGAACTCTACATGGGGTGTAGTTCTATTATACAGGGTCGCTACAAAGTATGGAAACACGGCTATCACGTGAAAACGGCTAAAAACAGAACCACCAAAATTGGGATTTCTAAATGGGATATTTTCTTGAACAATTTGGCGTGAAAAAATCAAAAATGATTCTCAGGATTTTCACATACGGACGCCATCTTGAATTTTTTTAAATGGAATTCCATTTTTTTTATTTTACAACTTTTATAGACCTTATAATTCTGATTACAACCATATACCTTTTTTAAAAATACTTGTCTTTTCATCGATAAACCGGACTTTGAAAAGTATGGAAACAGCGAAATATTTTGAGAACGGTTTATCGGAATGTCCTGAAATTTTGCAAAGGTTTAGAGTACGTTAAGGCCTTCAACTTGCATTTTTTATTTTTTCATATTCATTTGTTTTGTAAATATTCTATTTTTGGTCGAAACTTAAAAATAAAAATTAACAATTTCAACTTAAAAAAATAGTTGCCTTTGAAAACAGTTTTCATTAGCCTGTCAAACTTGTAAAAAACATTAGTAAGTAACTGGTTGTTGCAAAAATGCCACATTTGAATGAAACGGATCGCATAGAGATTTTCATGATGATTGGGTGTGGGGATAGAAAACGAAGCTTTACCGAAGCTGCTAATCTTTTCAACGTAAATCATCCAGATCGAGCACCTATTTCCAGGTCAGTTGCATTTAAAACATGGAATAGGTTTAATAAAAATGGAACTGTTAAAAATCGTCCAAAAGTTGGACGACGAAAAACTGTTACAAATGAAGAAAATTCATTTAATCTTATGAAAGATGTAGTTGAAAATCAAAAAACTTCGGTGCAGCAATTGGCTTTCAATAACAACATGAGCAAGAGATCAGTTCAAAAAATAATGAAAATTGAAAAGTATCATCCCTACAAAATTCAGCTGCTACAAGAATTGAATGAAGATGACTTTGATGGCAGAATTGAATTTTGCGAAACAATGATGAATAGGATAAATCAGGACGCCAATTTTATTAACCGTGTGCTCTTTTCCGATGAATCAACTTTCTGCTTAAATGGACAAGTTAACCGCCATAACTGTAGATACTGGTCAAACAAAAATCCACATTGGATGGAGCAGATTCATACGCAGCGTCAACAAAAAATTAATGTTTGGTGTGGTATAATTGGGCAGCATATTATCGGCCCTTTTGTTATTAATTGCAATTTGACATCTGAAACATATTTACAGCTTTTGCAAGAACAGGTTGTTCCCAGACTTAGACAAATATTCCCAAATTATGAAACTCAGGCTAATCCAGCTGAAAACATATGGTTTCAGCACCAGCTTATTTCGGACTAATAGTACGTGAATATTTAGACGTAACTTTTCCCGTCAAATGGATAGGCAGGAGAGGAACAATTGAATGGCCTGCTAGGTCGCCCGATTTAACTCCACTTGATTTTTTCCTGTGGGGACATTTGAAAAATCGAGTTTATAACAACAGGCCACACAATATACAAGAATTAGAAGAACGCATAAGAACCGAAATTGCAAATATTCGTCCTAATATTTTAACTAGTTCATTACAACACTTTGTCTAGCGTATTCATTACTGCCAAGAAGTTAATGGAGAGCACTTTGAACATATATTGTAAAATAAAAAATCATTTATTGTTTAATATTTTATTCTTTCATTTGACTGTTTAATATTTTTTTAAGTTTTGATCAAAAATAGAACATGCATTTGTGGTATTGCAGCATTTAGAAAAAGTACTCGTTTGGCTGTTTCCATACTTTTCAAAGTCCGGTTTATCGATGAAAAGACAAGTATTTTTAAAAAAAGGTATATGGTTGTAATCAGAATTATAAGGTCTATAAAAGTTGTAAAATAAAAAAAAACGAATTCCATTAAAAAAAATTCAAGATGGCGTCCGTATGTGAAAATCCTGAGAATCATTTTTGATTTTTTCACGCCAAATTGTTCAAGAAAATATCCCATTTAGAAATCCCAATTTTGGTGGTTCTGTTTTTAGCCGTTTTTACGTGAGAGCCGTGTTTCCATACTTTGTAGCGACCCTGTATATATATATACTAATAGTAGAAGAAAACGAAGATATAAATTAGTAATAATTAAAAAAAAAATAAGAATAGCCATGATTTCAAAACAAAATTTTGCGTAATCAACAACTGTCAGTTTTGACTTTTCGTAAAATCGCACTGCGTTTCGATATTTAAGTGCGCTTTTCAATTAAGTAATTCATAATAATGTCATACAATTGCTGAAAAAAACATATTTCTAAAGTAGTTTTATTCCGGTAATAGTGTAAATGAAGTTCGAAACTTGTTTGCTGGATTATATCCCGATCGGCCGATACCCGCTGTTTTTACAATTCAGAACATGATTTCAAACCAAGCAAAATATGGATCAGTTTTTAAATCCTGCCAGGCCTGTTTAACGCATACTTCAAATGTAGCCGAGGAAGAAGAAATTGTGCGAGATAATGTAAACGAAATAAACGTTATTGCTGTGGCCCTTGCAAATCCCCGCATTAGTATTCGGCAAATTGGCGACGATTTAAATTTCCACAATACAACCGCTCTTAAAATTTTAAAGAAGAACAAGTTTAAATCGTACAAGTTTTCGAACGACCAAGAGGTTTTTGACCAGACAGATATTCTAGAATGGTTTTCCGTGAAACACTGTGTAACGTCCCATTTTTGGGAATGTTCCGTTTCATTTGAATCCCAAAGTTATGCTTGCTACGCTCATGGTTTGAGATATTTTACATTCGCGATATCGAGAGCGCGCTGAGCGAGGAGGCGCGCGGCGGACGTGCGTGCGAGGACTTGGTTGGGAGAGCGCGGCGTGTACGGATGTGTGTGCTGGGTGAGTGAATAAGAATAGAGTTTTTTTTGCCAATTGATATGAGAATTAAAAATAACCGACCGCATGATTAAGATTCGAGTAAAATAAATTTAGGGCAGCCCATGCACACACCCACCGCTCGCCCACTCAGGTTTTTTGTTAGTGTGGCGTATTAATGTAATTGAGTTTGTCGTTGGTGTTGGTAAATGTTTTAGTTGTTGCATGCCTCCCTGTTCCTAAGTCATTACTTAATTACTATTCATTAAAGTGCGCTATGCGTAGAGTACGTGAACTGTGACGCAAAGTAGCCACATAGGGCCCTCATGAAACTTCGATACTGCCTTTTGCTCTAAACTACAGATAACGTTGGGTCGGCATCCGCTCGAAGGGAGGGAGTCCTAGCCGGAAGAGAGGAGAGGAGATATCCCAGGACAGAAGGGTAGCTGCGCCTGCCTTTTGAAGGGAAGGAGCCAACGACTAAGGCCAAAACCAGCCTTAACCGAGACTTGCTGCCTATTTCGAACGACTTCCAGCATGTTGCATGGCTTAACTGCACTTACACCCTGGGGATAAAATCCGGTGAGGCTATTTATTCCTTAACTCCGCCAGACGAACGGGCCAATACGGACGCCATTTTGTTGCTGATATAGAGAGCGAGGCAGCCAGCAAATCATTCATTAGCTTTGCTTGTTGTGGTTGCTTATTTTTGTTCCTTTTAAATTTAATTCGATTCACACAGTATTCAAATTATATTAAGTACATTCTCTTCACCTTCTCCCATTAATTGTTGATTATACTTTTATTAATATATTAAGTTGTTATAAAACTGTGTGCAAGTTAGTTATTTACTAACAGTTCCTTATACCGGATTAACAGCCTAACCCTATCTGTCACTCAGTGACTGGCGCCCAAAATCATGCTGAAGTAATTATTACAAACCGACCTACGACCCCGCGCCGCCATTCAACCAACCTAGCCGCGTGCATTGTGAGTTGAGCGTCACAACTGATGGAAATGGCCAATGTGGATAGATATTTCATTAACAACATTTGTTTTTCTGACAAATCGACCGTCACCATAAATGGACAGCCAAATGTGCAAAATTATCGCTATTGGGATATGGATAACCCGCATTTGGTGATCGATAACCATTGCCAATATCCGCAGTTAGTCAACGTATGGTTAGGAATATACAGATCTAATATTATAGGCTCCTTCTTCATTGATTGGCACTTAAACGGGGGGAAACACCTTTAGCTGCTTCAATCGGAGATTTGCCCCGCCATAGATGCTGTCGCAGGAGAAAATGTGGTATGGTTTCAACAGGATGGATGTCCTGCGCATTTTACAACAAACGTCACTGAGTATTTAAATATTTGCTATCCAAATACCTGGATTGGACGAGGCGAACCGGTGAATTGGCCAGCTCGTTCACCAGATTTATCACCAAACGACTTCTTTATATGGGGTCACTTAAAATCAAAAATATACGGTGCTAGACATGCTAACATCGAGGTTCTGAAAAACAAAATTACGGAAGAATGCAACAAAATAACGAACTGGCAACTTGCAAATGTTAGTAGAAATGTTTATGATAGACTTGGTCAATGTTTAGCCGCTAATGGAGGTCTGAGCATTTAATTTAATTTTATTAAAAGCAACTGATAGTTATTGATGGCGCAAAATTTTGTTATAAAATCATGGCTATTGTTATTTTTTTCAAATTATTACTAATTTATATCTTTGTTTTCTTGTACTATTAATCCTATTTTGAATAAATAGGGAGCATTTTAAATTCTGAACAACTTTGATCTCTTATGGTTTTGCTCTAAAATAATTAGGGGAGCAGGAAACTACAAAAGTGTGATTTTACATGTAAATCGCTATTATCTAGTGGTCGAATCAGCACCCGGTATGTATACTTGAGTTGATGTTGTCATAATAGATACATAAAAATATTTTTTTTTTATAAAAAGTACTGTTGAAGAGTCTTAAAGATCATAATATTATAACACTTATGTTTGTTTTACCACTTTAATTAACTTTTTACAGTGACTATAGTTTCGACTACAAGCTAGTCATTATCAAGCTGAGGCTCAGCTTGATAATGACTAGCTTGTAGTCGAAACTATAGTCACTGTAAAAAGTTAATTAAAGTGGTAAAACTTGAGTTGATGTTGTCATAATAGATACATAAAAATATTTTTTTTTTTTTATAAAAAAGTACTGTTAAAGAGTCTTAAAGATCATAATATTAAAACACTTAACTTTGTTTTACTACTTTAATTAACTTTTTACAGTGACTATAGTTTCGACTACAAGCTAGTCATTATCAAACTGAGCCTCAGTTTGATAATGACTAGCTTGTAGTCGAAACTATAGTCACTGTAAAAAGTTAATTTAAGTAGTAAAACAAAGTTAAGTGTTTTAATAATATTTTATAAAGATGTACCACAAAGTGAACGCCAACCAAATAAAAGATCTTAAAGATCACATTTAAAAAAAAAACAGAATACTTATCCTTTTTAAAGGAAATTTACAAAACTACACAATGCGTAATTGAATTTGATAATTTTCTTTATCTATTTTGAAATATAAATCTAACATAATGGTTTTATTTCAATGTAACATGATTGTTTTATTAAAATTCAAGATGGTGAGTAAAGAAAAATAATTGTGTTGATTTGACGTAAAATTACGCATTAAGGAAATCTGGATGAGAGTGTTGATTTTTTTTTTTTTGGTTTAAAAATGGGTCGTGCTGTTTTATTTTTTGTATAAATATGCATTGACAGATTGTGATATTAATAAACTACACACCGATGCGACACGATTAAATTTTATAGTCCACAGAAAAGAACATGAAATTTTCGTCCACTGGCGCTCGATCCACTAGACATCGGTTTAACTATGCTTGTTTTAAAAATTACACCACATTATTTTTTACCCGCCCCTTTAATTCATTTAAATTCATAATGGGTGGGTATTATTTAGTGTTATTATCACATAGTGAAAAAGTTAAATTATATACACTTGATCGTCCGTAATGCGATGTTTCTTCTTATTTTAATTAAAATTTTAGTAGATCACGAGAATCGCGGTTATTAAAGCGAAGATTGTTGTCGATGGAATAGGCCGGTTTCCTGGGCTGCTGAAGGGAAACAACCCCTGCTGGCTGCTGCCGTAAACGGCCGGCTGCGCCGACGGCTCGACCATGTTCTCGATTTCTACAGAGGATCAACACAGGATTTGTAACTTGCGTCCGGAACACTAATTAAGCTTAACTTACCGTTGGCCCTCGTGGTGAATCTGAACACGGAGCTCAGCTTATTCCAACCGTGGCTGTTTTTAGCCTGCACTTTGGCCTCGTAGCCGATCCCCGGCTGGAGTCCCTTGATCACGTACCACATCTTCTGCTTGGTGACCCCGGGGAAGGGCGGCGGCACCGGCATCAGGGGGCTCGTTACCCCTATCCCGGGGATGATGACGCTGTTCCACTCGTTCCTGAAGGGCATCGTTAGGGTGCCGTTCGAGGGGGTGGACTGCTCGTAATGGTGGGAGCGGTGGTGGCGGGGCTGCTGACGGAAGAAGAGGCGGTATTCTGTTACTGCCGCGTGGCTGTTCACCGACCAGGAGATGTTGTAGATGTCCTTTTCGGTGCTCACCGCTGAAGAGTCGAATGTGGCCATTCCGGGGACGCCTGTTAGCATTATGTGGCCTCTGGCTTTTCCATGGACATTACTTGCAACGCAACTGTAACAAAAAACACAAACATAATATATAAAAAGAAAAAAATTGTAACACTTTCCCCATCACCCATACAATTGATATTTGACATAATAAACTTGTTTCACTTATAAATTGGCTAAAGACTATATTGGTTAAATTAGTTAACTACTATATATATTATATATCTCATATTAAATCATTGTTATAGACGCGTGGCGCATGAAGTAAAATTTCGAGTTTAGAAAAGCATAATTTGGCTCGGTCGCTCCGCTTCGCTACGCGCCCGAGCCAAATTTTCAGGCTTTTTTAAACTCGAAATTTTACTTCATGCTTAGTCTGGGAGTGGAAGAGACTTGCTCGTTTCATCATTGAAACAATTGAAAATTGACGAAATAAGTTTACTGTTGTTTTATTGACGGAGAATGCCAATTTTGACACAAGTTAAAAATAATTCAAAAGATAACAGGTAAATTATAGTCAATTTAATAATGAAATACTATTAAAATGCTATAATCGGTTTGGGCTTAATCGTTGCGACAGATAGACAGAATTACAGGACAGGCATTTTTAAAAAATGGTCTTAATCAACTCGGTCCACCTTAAATAAACGATAATAAACGATAATAAACGATAATTAACGATAATATACGATAATAAACGATAATAAACGATAATAAACGATAATAAACGATAATAAACGATAATAAACGATAATAAACGATAATAAACGATAATAAACGATAATAAACGATAATAAACGATAATAAACGATAATAAACGATAATAAACGATAATAAACGATAATAAACGATAATAAACGATAATAAACAATAATAAACGATAATAAACGAAAATAAACGATATTAAACGATAATAAACGATAATAAACTTATTTCTCTTATAAATTAGTTAAAGACTATAATGCTTAAATTGGTTTAAGACAATATATATTATATATTTCATATTAAATCATTGTTATAGATGCGTGGCCCATGAAGTAAAATTTCGAGTTTAGAAAAGCCTAATTTGGCTCGGTCGCTCCGCTTCGCTACGCGCCCGAGCCAAATTTTCAGGCTTTTCTAAACTCGAAATTTTACTTCATGCTTAGTCTAGGAGTGGAAGACACTTGTTCGTTTTATCATTGAAACACTTGAAATTGACGTAATAAGTTTATTTTTGTTTTATTGACGGAGAATGTCAATTTTAATACAAGTTAACAAGGATTCAAAAGATAATAGGTAAATTACAGTCAATTTAATGATGAAATGCTATCAAAAAGCCATAATTGGTATAGACTTGACCGTGGCGACAAAAGGAGGGAATTACAGAATGACAGACATGTTTCAAAAATAGTCTTAATCGACTCGGGCTACCTTAAAATGGATATATCGATAATAAACTTATTTCACTTATAAATTGGTTATAGACTGTATTGGTTAAATTGGTTGAAGACTATATTTATTATATATTTCATATTAAATCATTGTTATAGACGCGTGGCGCATGAAGTAAAATTTCGAGTTTAGAAAAGCCTAATTTGGCTCGGTCGCTCCGCTTCGCTACGCGACCGAGCCAAATTTTTAGGCTTTTCTAAACTCGAAATTTTACTTCATGCTTAGTCTGGGAGTAGAAGACACTTGTTCGTTTCATCATTGAAACAATTGAAAATTGACGTAATGAGTTTATTGTTGTATTATTGACGGAGAATGTCAATTTTCATACAAGTTAAAAATGATTTAAAAAATAATAGGTAAACTACAGTCAATTTAATGATGAAATACTATCAAAATGCCATAATCGGTTTTCACGAATCAGTTTACAAATGGATTGAGCATTTTTTAATTGGGCGTAGTCAATGTGTCAAAATAAAAAACCATCTATCTGAAGTCATGATTGTTCCTTCGGGTGTTCCTCAAGGATCCTATTGCGGACCGTTGCTTTTTCTGTTGTTTATAAACAACATCTCAGCAGTAATAAAAAAATCACATTTTTTACTTTTTGCTGACGACCTTGAACTTTTTTAAAGAAATTATTTCTCCTAATGATTGTGCATTGCTTCAGGAGGATTTGTCATCTGTTTATGACTGGTGCTGCCAAAATTAATTATTCTTTAAGTCCGGTAAATGTAAGTCAATTACTTTCTCGAGAAAAAAGATCAATCCACGATTTTGTTTATAAAATTGGTGATATTGAATTATCTAAAGTTTCAGAAATTAAAGATCTCGGCATTGTTTTTGACACAAAATTAATATTTTCAACTCATATTAATAATATATGCAATTCAGCAGCGATAATGTTAGGTTATATGAAGAGAATCTCTCGAAATCTAAATCCAGTTTCATACAAAATTATATATGTTGCATTTTTGCGTTCAAAATTGGAGTATGCTTCCTGTATTTGGTGTCCCAGGCATAAGTGTTACCAAGAAGATATTGAAAATATACAATATAAATTTTTAAAATCTCTCTTACAAATTAGGCAATAGAGATAATTCTAATCTTCAAACACTGATGGCTAACTTTAGCCTCGATAGTTTAGGTAATAGAAGAGTTTCTGCAATGATGTTGATGTTACATAAAATAATTAATGGAGATGTTGATTGTCCAGATATTGTCTCACAATTAGACTTCTATTTCAATGCAGAAAATTGATTAACTCGCTACCGCCCATTTTTCCGAATACCATTTCAGAGAACTAATTACATCATAAATAGCTGCTTTAGTAGGTTTTTACGTCTTGCTAACCATTTTGTAGTTAATCCCAGCTTTGATTTGTTCTCGATGTCACGGTGCGAATCGTTGCGACACTTGAAAGTTAACGTCGTAAATGATAATATTATGTAATTAGTAAATTAGTCTTAAGTTATTTTGTTATACTACATTTATTTATGTTATCGCGTTTGCTTACCAATTATTTTACTTTACTTTTTTCATTTTAATATTTTATATTAATTTTAAATAATTGTTTTTTTACGTAAATTGATTTTATTTAAATTTTTGTTCATTTTTGTTATTTTATTTGTAAAAATGAATTTCCGGTAATAAATATACATTATATTACATTACCTGATCCTGGCGACAGAAGGACAGAATTACAAAAGGACAGACATTTTTCAAAAATGGTCTTAATCAACTCGGGCCACCTCAAAATGTCTATGAGTCGCCAATTTCCAAAAACCTATAAATCTATTATTTTCAAATGGATTAAGGGTTTTTGGAACAGGCCACTCAGATATCTATAATACTTTTCTTTTGTTTTGTATATGGGGGAAAGTAAAAACGATGTAAATAAAATCAAACAGTATCATCTAACATAAAATATCTACTACTTTCAGATTGAAATGCAATGAATAAATTTAGTTAATTTTAATTAATATTTCACAATTTCATTACCTAGTTATTTTATGTCGAGTTTACTTTGTTTTATTTCTATTTACTACAAAACAAGTTCACGATAAATATGCTTCGCTCCGATACGATAGTATTGACATTATTAACTCATATTATTATAGAATATCACAAACATGAATATATATATTTCGCAGCAAAACACACAATGCGACGTTACCTGTAATTTCCGAAATCGCCGGCGGTGACGTTCCTGATGACTAGCGTATACCGGTTGCCCCTGGCATGCGAAGTGTGCTGTTCAGTCGTGCCCAACTGTGCGGTCTCCCTGAACCACAAAACCTGAAAATTACACCCGTTACAACATTTCCTTCCCTCTTCTCCCCCCCGAAAATCTCATTACCTGGGGCGGCGGCTCCGCGTGTACTATACACACCAGTTGTGCCTCCAGCCCGATCCCCGTGTGGACGATGCCCCTCTCCGTTTCAACCTCTGGCGCATCTAAACAACAAGATATTTAATTATTAGAGAACATAGTTTGCGCGAATTAGTATTAATTAATATTTGTTTAATTAACGAGAGTTGGGTTTTCTACGGCTATTTTGGATTAAATATTATAACTTAGTAGCAAAAAACACACGAGTTAACGTGAAACTAGTGCAGTTACTAAGGTTCACAACTAGTCAGTGCAGCGCATGTTAAAATTCGCGTAGAGTCGCAACGCTCACAACACTAGCTAATGCAGCGCATGTTAAAATTCGTGCAGATTCCCAACGCTCACAACTCTAGCTTATGCAACGTTTGTTAAAATTCGCAACTATCAATGAACGATTTGCAATGCAGCCCATGTTGATATTCGCGCAACTTCGCAACGCTCACAACACTAGCTAATGCAGCCTATGTTAAAATTCACGCAGATTCGCAACGCTTACAATTAGCTAATGTAGCGTATGTTAGAATTCGCTGCATTAGCGTATGTTGAAATTCGCGTAGATTTGTAACGCTCGCAGCACTAGCTAATGTAGCGCATGTTAGAATCCTCATGATGAAATTTGTGCAAATTCCTAGTAAAGCGCTCACAACTCTATCTTATGCAGCGTTTGTTAAAATTCGCAACGATCACAACACTAGCTAATGCAGCCCATTTTAAAATGTACGCAAATTCGCAACGGTCACAATACTAGCTAATGCAGCCCATGTTAAAATGTACGCAAATTCGCAACGGTCACAATACTAGCTAATGCAGCCCATGTTGAAATTCGCACAGATTCGCAACACTCACAACATTAGCTAATTCACTGCATGTTGAAATCCGCTCAGATTCGCAACGCTTACAATAGCACCTAATGCAGCGCATGTTGAAATTTGCGCAGATTCGCAATGCTCACAATACTACCTAATGCAGCGCATGGTTAAATTCGCACAGATTCGCAACGCTCACGATAGCTAATGCAGTGCATGTTGAAATTCGCGCAGATTTGCAACGCTCACAGCACTAGCTTAAGCAGTGCATGTTAAAACTCGCGCGGTTCAGGTGGTGGCCGAGCGGTAGCGTCGCCGGACGGTATATCGCTCGGCGAGCCACAGACCGGGTTCGATTCCCGTGCACGGGGGTTGTTATTTAAAAATAAAATCTCGTCGTATCCCTGGGTGTGGTGTGAATGTGTCGTGACGTCCAAATATATGTTAATTATACATATTTATACAATGAGATATGGCTGTGGTGAGAATCTATGCCAGGATCATCGGATCCACAGAAAAATAAAAACTTATCTGAATTTTCAGGCTTTTCTCAACTCGAAATATTTATTTCATGCCCAAGGCGTACAAAACGATGTTTTAGTGAGAAATTTAAAATATATATCTACAGCATTTATATTTGTTTTACATTTTACAAAATTAAAATTGAAAATAAATAGTTTGTTGGATAATTGAATCTTTAATTATATTTAATTTTGTTAAACTTGGAACTGTCATTCTTAATTATCTCTACTGATATCTAAAATGTAATTCTGTTGTTAAAAAAACTTTTAAAATCCAATGTTTTCAATTAACGAAAAAATAGAAATAGTGAATTGGTTTTACAGAAGAAACCAGTTTTCGAGAAGCAAGTGCAATGTATTTTGTAAATACTGGTACACTAATTGTTCATTGCAAGTGCCATCATAACGAAATTGAACCTACTAAAGTAGAACATAAGACATAAGACTAAGCGATTCTGCCTCTGCAGAAAGCCTATGCTTCGTCAGAGACCGAAATAGAGTGCCACGGGAAACTCAGATAGGCAGCAATGCACAACAACATTGAAGTCTGCTGGGTGAAAGAGCATGATACAGACACAGGTAACGGGAGAGCTGACGCGCTGGCAAGAGCTGCGGCTGAGATGAATCTACTCTCACCGGAGCCGCTAGTGCGGTTAGCTCCTCTCTCCCTGTGTAACATGTTACAAACCAATGCCCTGGAGAAATTCAGGATGCGTTGGGATGATATCGAATGCTGCAAGCTCTCTAAGAAAACACTTGTGTATCCCAATGAGAGATCAGCGAAACGGTACCTGCAGCTGGCTAGAGGGAATCTCAGGCGCTTAACTGCCATCCTTACTGGTCAGTGTGGACTAAACGGGCACCTCTATAGGATGGGGATAGTTGACTCCCCATCTTGTAGAGGTTGCAGCATGGAAGACGAGACTGCATGGCATTTTCTTTGTGAATGCCAGGCACTATTGTCAATCAGGGAATCCATATTGGGTGATAGATGGCCTACAATGGCCTACATAAGAGATCTACCCACCTCAGATATGCTAGAATACCTAAACAAGGTGGGCTGGCTAAACTGAGGATGGGTGATCTACGGGAGGTGGCACAATGGGCCTAATGAGGCCTAAGTGCAGTGCAGAACTGCACACTCCCCTTTGAACCAGAACCAAAACCAGAACATAAGACTATTTTTAATGTTGTGGAGAGCCAAGTATCCAGTTAAGTGTCCAGTTAAGTGCCCAACCGTGAGTCCAGCCAAGTGTCAAATTTCTAGCAAAGTGTCCGGCCAAGTGTCCAGCCAAATATCTTGCCAACTGTCTAGACAAGTATCCATCCATGTGTCCGGTCAGCTGCCATCCTAGGTGTCCAGCCTAGTGTCTAGCCACGTGTCAAGCCAAGTGTAAAGCCAAGTGTCCAGCCAAGTGTACAGCCAAGTGTACAGCAAAGTGTCCAGCCAAGTGTCCAGCCAAGTGTCTAGCCAAGTGTTCAGCCAAGTGTCCAGCCAAGTGTCTAGTCCAGTGTCTAGCCAAGTGACCAGCCAAGTGTCCAGTCAACACTTGACTGGATACTTCATTGAGCATTTGGCTGGACAGCTTTCTGAACACTTGGCTGGAGACAGCTTGCTGAACACTTGGCTGGACAGCTTGCGGGATACTTGGCTGGACACTTCTATTTATTTATTTATTCATTCACGGGGTAGCCCATTTTTACATCAAATTAACAATAATTATAATTCATGTGAGCAGAAGAAACACAATTTTACAAATGTAAAAAGAAATATAACAATAATTACAGCGACATCATTGCACGCACTTGACTGAACACTTGGCTGTACACTTGGCTGCACAGCTAGCTGGACAATTGGCGGGATTTTGTTTAAATCCAAGCAAATTTAAAAAGAAATCGTGCATTCTGTGTTGAATTCTAAAATGTAACCTCGCACTCAATTTTAATACACGACCTTGCAAAAGCTCGCACTAACCCAGCCTATTAAACTTTAACACACAGCATAAAAATCCTTGTATTTTTTTTTCCTTCGCTTTTCGCAAAAGTGTCTTCAAATTCAGACGGTTTAAGAGTTCATGTGCAAGTAGGGTGTTTTACGCCGTCGACGTGACGGCACACTTTAATCTCGCGGTTGTAAAATTTGAGGAGCCAATTATACGTGCGCCACGGGCGAAATAAGGGAGTAAAAAGGGATGAAAGAGAGAAAAAACAACACCTCGCCGTTTTGTGATGAAACTGCCTCTCTCTACTGCCGGCTTGTCTTGAATTATTTAGGGACTTCATCTCGTTGTTATGATTCCTGATACGGGAGTTTATTTAATTTGGCAGTCTGCCGTGAATGATGAATTTGTTCACACAGAAGGAGGGAAGATTGTGTTAGGTGTGGGTGGGTGGAATGCCAGACACAATTTCCGTGTTGTTTATCAAAATGTTAAAAAAAAAATGATAATGTTGAAAGGGGAATTTTGTTACGCTGTATGTACGTTGGCGATTTAAATTTAATTAATTTTCAGTTTTCTGAGTGATTAATAATTAAACGCCACATAATTGAAAGTATTTTCTCAATTTTTATTACTTCTTAAATAAATGTTATTAAAGTCGATGGTGGGAATTTGATTTTGTTTTACTGATTTTTAATTCAACTTTAACCCATTAGGCGCCATTGATGCATATACGCAACGTTATTAATTTTATGTTAATTAAATTACTAAATAAGTTAATTTAATATATTGTAATATTTGACTTGACTTGAAAATGTATGAAGAATAACGTAAATATTTTGTTATTTGAATATCTCGTTTATTACTCATTTAAAAAAATGTTTCCAGTGTATTCCTAACTTCCCAATATTTAAGTGTTTTACACGCATGGCGCATGAAGTAAAATTTCGAGTTTAGAAAAGCCCCGTGAAAATTTGTCTCGGGTCGCTGCGCGACCCTCGACAAATTTTCTACGCGGGGCTTTTCTAAACTCTAAATTTTACTTCATGCTTAGTCTGGGAGTGGACAACACTCGTTCTTACAAGTTTCAAATTGAAGGATTACTCTAGATTACTAAGTTTATTACCATTTTACAAAGGCTACAGCTCGAAGGACCAATCATGGTCTTCGGAGACCGAAGGACTACAGGGAATCGAAGTTTTTTTACAAGAAAATAAGGAATATCTGAAGGTTTACAGCATGGATAATAAAGAACACATCCAATTTTGAAAAATATCGAAGTTGGGTTGGTTTTCAGTGCGTTTTTAAATTCACTTTAAATCAGTGTTTTATACGCGTGGCGCATGAAGTAAAATTTCGAGTTTAGAAAAGCCCCGTGAAAATTTGTCTCGGGTCGCTGCGCGACCCTCAACAAATTTTCTACGCGGAGCTTTTCTAAACTCGAAATTTTACTTGATGCTTAGTCTGGGAGTGGACAACACTCGTTCTTAGAAGTTTCAAATTGAAGGATCACTCTAGATTACTAAGTTTATTACCATTTTACAAAAGCTACAGCTCGAAGGACCAATCATGGTCTTCGGAGACCGAAGGACTACATGGAATCGAAGTTTTTTTACAAGAAAATAACGAATATCTGAAGGTTTACAGCATGGATAAAAAAGAACACATCCAATTTTGAAAAATATCGAAGTTAGGTTGGTTTTCAGTGCGTTTTTAAATTCACTTTAAATCAGTGTTTTATACGCGTGGCGCATGAAGTAAAATTTCGAGTTTAGAAAAGCCCCGTGAAAATTTGTCTCGGGTCGCTGCGCGACCCTCGACAAATTTTCTACGCGGGGCTTTTCTAAACTCGAAATTTTACTTCATGCTTAGTCTGGGAGTGGAAATCCTCGCTCTAAACTTTATATTGCACGTTTTTATACAAAATCGACGTATGCCTTAAATTTACAGCGTATACATTATGTATATTTAAAAGAAAAATGCACAGTATCTAATACAATAAGTCATTCGTAGAAATCATTAAAAGAAATGCAGAATTTTACCTAAAATCAACTTTTAGAGTTAACTCTATAATTGCTCGGCCGTTAATGGGTTAAACTGGTTGAAGTAAAAATAAAAATCATCGAATAAAACCAAGTGATTCTTTAAGAAACTAATAAATAAAATATTTCTGTATTGTGGAGGCTTCTACTTCGTTATACATGTTAATTTATTAATAAAAAACGGTTTAACTTTGTTTGTATAACACAATTTATTTTTATGTGACTGCAGTTTCGGCAAATTTAGCTTGCCATTATCAAACATATAGTGATAATGGCAAGCTAAATTTGCCGAAACTGCAGTCACATAAAAATAAATTGCGTAATACAAACAAAGTTAAACCGTTTTTTATTAATAAAATATTTCTGATTTCTGAGATCTTTTTTTCGAGACAAACTCAATGCCTCAATATTTCAATAAATTGCAAGTATAACATAAACATGTTGTATATCAAAAAAAAGAGAGAAAAAAACAAATTTATTAATAGCACAGCCAACTATAACTTCTATTTAAATAAGTAAAACTTTGGGCTGTATCTCTTTTATTATTGAAGATAGAAATAATCTGTAAATTGCATTCGATTCTCCTCAAAAAAGTACCTCTAGAACATACAATTCTTATCTTGATAAAATAATAAATGAATGAGATGTTAGTAAAAATCGAATATGGAAAATATTGAATTTTTGGTTTTAACTTGAAAACAAAAGACGATAGCTAATTTCTGTTCTCGACATTGAGTTTTCCTCCAAAAAGAGCTCGAGGATGCGCCATCGATTTTTTTCTATCTCTTCTAATAACCGAGATTCCCTATAGTAACATCCAATTTGGGCCACCCTGTACAGGGTGGGGCGTGGACATTTCCTTTTTTGAAAAAGGCGCAGTGAAGTTAGTGAGAGTAACAGAAAGGTGGGTAAGGACTAAATAGATGGAAAATTTGTATTCCTACTCATTTTAGTCGCAAAATTGCTTTGATCGAGGAAGCAGCGCGCTTTTACCGCAGATGCCTATTTTTCAGGCCTTTTTTTTTACAGTAAACGTGAATTCAGAATGATTTAGAAGTTTTTTTTGCCTGCTCTTAAAGAACTGGACAATGTGTATGTGGGTTGTTCCCTGCTCTTGCTAAAACCACATACACATTGTCCAGTTCTTTAAGAGCAGGCAAAAAAAACTTCTAAATCATTCTGAATTCACGTTTACTGTAAAAAAAGGCTTGAAAAATAGGCATCTAGGAGCTAGGACTTTAATACATTTATTGGACAATGTGTATGTGGTTTATGTGGTTTTAGCAAGAGTGGGGAACAACTCACACAGCTAGGACTTCAATGCATTTTTTGGACAATATGTATGTGGTTTATCTGGTTTTAGCAAGAGCGAGGAACAACCCACGCAGCTAGGACTTCAATACATTTATTGGACAATGTGTATGTGGTTTATGTGGTTTTAGCAAGAGCGGGGAACAACCCACACAGCAATGCATTTATTGAAAGAAGTCTTCTCGGTGCGGTTGATCTCCCTAAAAGGGGCATGCTTGCCTAATTTAACCCCTTGTGATTATTTCCTGTGGAATAATCTCAAATTTCGAGTTAATAACAATTGTCCACAGACGCTGGAAGATCCACAAAAAAATTCAGAGCCGAAATTGTCAATCTAACAATCGGGATGCTTGAGACAATGTGTATGTGGTTTACGTGGTTTTAGCAAGAGCGGGGAACAACCCACACAGCTAGGACTTCAATGCATTTGTGGAAAGAAGTCTTCTCGGTGCGGCTGATCTCCCTGAAAGGGGCATGCTCGCCTAATTTAATCCCTTGTGATTAATTCCTGTGGAATAATCTCAAATTTCGAGGTTATAACAATTGTCCACAGACGCTTGAAGATCCACAAAAAAATTCAGAGCCGAAATTGTAAATCTAACAATCGGGATGCTTGAGACAATGTGTATGTGGTTTATGTGGTTTTAGCAAGAGCGGGGAACAACCCACACATCTAGGACTTCAATGCATTTGTGGAAAGAAGTCTTCTCGGTGCGGCTGATCTCCCTGAAAGGGGCATGCTCGCCTAATTTAATCCCTTGTGATTAATTCCTGTGGAATAATCTCAAATTTCGAGGTTATAACAATTGTCCACAGACGCTTGAAGATCCACAAAAAAATTCAGAGCCGAAATTGTCAATCTAACAATCGGGATGCTTGAGACAATGTGTATGTGGTTTATGTGGTTTTAGCAAGAGCGGGGAACAACCCACACATCTAGGACTTCAATGCATTTGTGGAAAGATGTCTTCTCGGTGCGGCTGATCTCCCTGAAAGGGGCATGCTCGCCTAATTTAATCCCTTGTGATTAATTCCTGTGGAATAATCTCAAATTTCGAGGTTATAACAATTGTCCACAGACGCTTGAAGATCCACAAAAAAATTCAAAGCCGAAATTGTCAATCTAACAATCGGGATGCTTGAGACAATGTGTATGTGGTTTACGTGGTTTTAGCAAGAGCGGGGAACAACCCACACATCTAGGACTTCAATGCATTTGTGGAAAGATGTCTTCTCGGTGCGGCTGATCTCCCTGAAAGGGGCATGCTCGCCTAATTTAATCCCTTGTGATTAATTCCTGTGGAATATTCTCAAATTTCGAGGTTATAACAATTGTCCACAGACGCTTGAAGATCCACAAAAAAATTCAGAGCCGAAATTGTCAATCTAACAATCGGGATGCTTGAGACAATGTGTATGTGGTTTATGTGGTTTTAGCAAGAGCGGGGAACAACCCACACATCTAGGACTTCAATGCATTTGTGGAAAGAAGTCTTCTCGGTGCGGCTGATCTCCCTGAAAGGGGTATGCTCGCCTAATTTAACCCCTTGTGATTATTTCCTGTGGAATAATCTCAAATTTCGAGTTTATAACAATTGTCCACAGACGCTGGAAGACCCACAAAAAAATTCAGAGCCAAAATTGCCAATCTAACAATCGGGATGCTTGAAAGAGGGGACCGAAACTTTATTTTTGACTAAATCAGTGTATTGACAATTATAGCCGTGTTTTTTTTTTGTAAACGATGTACAACCAAATTTCCTGTGTTGTGTGATAAGCGAAAAATAGCAATAAGTAGGTTTGAAATGTGCAAAGTGTTTATATTTCATTTTCAAAAAACGAAGTTACCACGCTCCACCTTGTATACGCTATAAATTTTCAGATATTCGTTGCTTATTTTGAATAAGTCCAATTTAAAGCTTATAACGAGTGTGTCCACTCCCAGGTTAAGCATGAAGTAAAATTTCGAGTTTAGAAAAGCCTGAAAATTTGGTTTGGTCGCGTAGCGCGAAGCGCGGAGCGACCAAACCAAATTTTCAGGCTTTTCTAAACTCGAAATTTTACTTCATGCGCCACGCGTATTAAACACTGATTTAAGGTGAAGTTAAAGTTAGGCTTAAGTTATTACATTTTATAAATATCTACTTCTTCTAACTAAATCTGGCGCTTTTAGAATTCGAGCAATTTCCTTTGGGATATGTAAGTTTAAATTAAATGAATAAATCCCAAAAAAAAATTGCTCAAGGCGCTTGAATTTTCGAATAATTGTTACACTTATTGACGTGAGATCAAATTTAAATAGCATATTTTCAGTTGATTAATTGGGTTACGTGAAGATCAAATTAATTTGACGAATAAAGCATTAATAACCTTCCTTCGCACAAATTTTTAGGCTTTTCTAAACTCGAAATTTTACTTCCTGCGCCACGCGTACTAAACACTGATTTAAGGTGAAGTTTAAGTGAAGCTTAAGTTATTACATTTTGTAAATATCTACTTCTTCTAACTTAATCTGGCGCTTTTAAAATTCCAGCAATTTCCTTTGGGAATAGAATAGAATAGAATACGTTTATTTGGTATTAAAGCCATTACAAATGGATATACAAGTCAAGAATAATTTAAATTATTTAACACATAAAATATAACAGTCACGGGAACAGATTCAACATAATAACAATCACACAATTTATTGTTTAAACATGAAATATAGTGGTCACAAAAACAGATTAAAAATAATAGCAGTAACACAATTTTTTCGTTTAAATATTCGGTAGTGCTGTAAAACACTTTTTCAACCAACAGTAATTTGATGGTAGTTCTAAATTCCTTAATATTAAGATTTTGAATGCGTTTTGGCAAATGTGAATAAAGTTTTTTTCCCATATAACTGGGCGACTTTTCAAATTTTGTTGTATTATGTTTCTCAATTACAAAATTACTTGCATTTCTGGTATTATAGCAATGTAGGTGTTGATTTGTTATGTATGTGGTTGTAAGAGTTTTTGCACAGGGAAGTAGTTTGTATATATAAATACACGGAACTGTCAAGATTTTATTTATTTTAAATATTGGCTTGCATGTATCTCTCGTTTCGAGATTGTATATGAGCCTTAATATCCTCTTTTGTGCAATAAATATTGTAATATATGTAAGTTTAAATTAAATGAATAAATCCCAAAGAAAATTGCTCAAGGCGCTTGAATTTTTTAATATTTGTTACATTTATTGACGTGAGATCAAACTTAAATACCATATTTTCAATTGATTGACTGAGTTGCGCTTCGCTACGCTGTAGCTTCTTCAGGTAAAGAATTTTAATTAAAATTAAGTGCCTCAGTAATTAACGAAACCAAGTGTTGTCAACAATTTTCTATGAATAATGCAAAAATGTTTTAACGCGGCTAAGTGAAATTTATCATCTACAGTTGCAAGAGAAAAAACCAGCAAAATATTTGGTTATGTGAACTGGACTCACTTTGATTTTTCAAATTATCAATCAAATGGCCAAATCTGCGAAAATGTCAAACGAAATTTATTTAATGTCGACATGCCTCAACTGACTGAAACGCAAAAAACGATAATAACGACTTGTTTAGAGACGTTTTTAGCGTTAGAGACATTGCTGATGAAGTGAATGTTAACAAAAGCATCGTCTTATTGACCAAGAAAAAAATGTTGTTAACCTGTACATAACAAGTTTACTAGTTCTTCTCGCAACTATACATCTTTCATGGATTAAAATTAATATTTCAGCATCACCAATTTTGATGTTGTTTGACATCAATGTTTTTATTGAGATAGTAAAGTTGCTACTATTTATATAATTATTACCTAACTTAGGTACTGAATTTTATTCGAAAAGTAAACCTAATCATTCGATAAACTCGCCTTTACGGAGCACTAAAAATTACATCCACTGGTGTAATTGTGTGGTAAAAAGGTGTAAAAACCCCGCAGTTGCGTTACGGAAATTGCCAATTGTCTGAAATTTTACGAGTGGCCGTAAAGTCTCCTTTTAAAATTAGTGTACGACCGCCGCGGCGAGTACAATCATCGGGTTTTCAGGTGGATCGCGCTGAAATTTCCCGAAACGTACCGGACAGAGCCGTTAAAAAGTAATTGCCGACTTACATAAGACGTTGAGGGTGATGTGCTTGGTATCTGGCTGGCCGACGCCGTTATCCGCCGAGCACTGGTATTGTCCGGCCGAATGGCGATCGGCGTGCTGGATGACCAGAGATAAACCGGAAACGGAACGTTCGCCGCTGGGCAGGACGTTGTTTTTCCGGGTCCACGCCACGGTCGGGACGGGATTTCCCGACGCGCGGCATTCCATTTTTACGGTTTGGCCCTGGAGCACGTCCAATGGCCCATTGTGGGATACGAAATGTATACGTGGGGGAACTGTAATAAAAAGAAAATAATCAATTAAAATCAAATATAGCCTGGACAAATATAATTATAAATTTATTAGAAACTCCTGCAGGCCTACTAATAAATATTCTCACGAGTTTCAAGTGCTAGACACTAAGAGCTAATAAGTGATAAGAAAAATTGGGAAGCTTGAATGTGTGGAACTATTTATTGTCTTAAGTTGTCTTATTAATTAACACGTATTGCTTGCATTTTATACGAATTTTCGTAATTTTATATATTATGTTTAAAGTGTAGCCTACACCGAAAGGTAAAAGGCAAATGATAACATATATATATATATATATATATATATATATATATATATGTTTAAAGTGTGCAAACTATCGTATGTTCAATTAAAAAAAAAAGTGCCATGGAAAATATTGTAGGTTGGCAACTCTGAAAATATACATTAAAGATTAAATTATTGCACTTTAGAGGTTTTTTTTTTATTGAACATATGATATAAGAAGCGTAAGCTTATTTTCTCGAATTCAAATAGTTTTGAATTTAAATTATTCTTGTTTAACTAGTCTATAATCAATTTATCGCTCGAGATCTTGTAAATCTTGTAAATAATATGAGATACCAAACATGAAATTAGGAGTATTATTGATTAGTAATTGTTTTCTATGTGTATTTACTTATAATTCATAATAACTACTTTGCAATTTTGTTAAATTTATAGATATTTATTACCCACCTAAAATTTCGAGAGTGTGCGTAATTTCCCTGGGCTCCAAAGTGCCTATCTGGCAGACGTAATCGCCAGCGTCTTGAGGGCGGACGTTCTTCAGCTCCAAACTATAACTTCCACCTGCGAAGCCCGGTATTCCAGGCAGACTAGAAGCAGCCGGAGAAGCCGGAAGGAGGCTCACGCGAGGATCCGGAGTTACCTTAACTGGACCGGCCGTTAAAACTGCTATTCCTCTTTTCCAAGCGAGAACATAACTTCCTGAAAGTTATAATAAAAATCTCAACTTGTTTAATATTCTACAAACATATGCACTTAATTAAACTACAGATATGAGGCTAAAGAAGTCAGAAGCGCGTCTGTAAGTATTGGAATTCTGATTTTTCAAGTATCATCTGTGTGGTTTAAGATGAATCAGTCCACAGAGTTGAGGATAAAGAAGTCCGAAACGCGTCTATTAGTATTGGAATTCATGAGTTTCTGACTTTTAAGGCCCTATCTCCGTGGTATAAGTTGAATAAGTCTACAGAGATCAGGCTAAAGAAATCCAAAACGTGTTTGTAAGTATTGGAAATGACTCTCTCGCACGTTGCTGACTTTTTATTTCTTATTTGTGTGGTCTAAGTTGAATCAGTTCACAGAGATGAGGCTCAAGAAGTTCGAAACGCGTCTGTAAGTATTAAAAATCACTTGCTGGCGTTTTCCTGACTTTTCAAGCCGCATCTTTGTAGTCTAAGTTGAATCAGTCTATTGAGATGAGGATCATGCCGTCCGAAAAGCGTCTGTAAGTATTGAAATGCACTTGCTGGCGCGTTTCAAGCTTCATCTCTGTGGTCTAAGTGCTGAATTTGTTAATAAATACTATTTTGCGTACTTATTTTTTATGTCCTATGATGACACACTTTATTATTTTTTTTAACATAGTCTGACTGATTTTTCTCAGAACATTTTAATGGCTGTGAGTTATAAATATAAGGAGAGGAGCTGAAAAGCTGAGGGGGTTTCTTTCTCGGGCAACGGGAAAAGGGGGAGATTAATAGGTGGGCGTTTTCGGGCGATTACTCGCGGCCATGCACCGCCGGCTGTAAGTAAGAACTGACCTGGTTCGGTGATCCTGCAGGGGAGAACGACCGTGCTCCCGGTGGCGATACGGTACGTCTGACCCGGAGTTACGAAGTTTGGCACGCGGCCATTGTTCATCGGCAGATCTAGGTCGTTCAAATTTGCATCGGCCTGCAAACCTGTAACAAAAATTACAACAGGTTTCAAATACATTTCTTTCTTAGAAATGAAAACATGTAATCAAATTTTTATTATTAAATTAATCAATTTGTGCAAATAATGTGAAAACTATAAAAACTTCACCACTTAAATTAATCAATTTATGCAAATAATGTGAAAACTACAAAGAATGCACAGCATAAGGATTTTGTAAACGGTAAAAGATACAGGGTGGCTTAAATTGGGTACAAGTTGCACTATTTAGAGTATGTTAACATGACGATCGCAGAAATGTAATTGTTCATCGTTTTAAAAAATTTCCAAAAAATGCAATTTTTCAGATGTTTGATTTTTCCAATTTTTGGATTTATTTTAAAAGATATTTAAAAACTAATTCCGCTTTGTCATTGTCACTTTTTAATTTCTATAAAATGGCTTCTTCAAATTTTTTATCCGATGTTTCATTTCCGAGAAATCATCATCACTTCATTTCACTAAAATAGACTGTTATTCCTGACTTCACTTTTTATTTTTATCGTTAGATGTACATTTCGAGACACAAAGTGCTCATTATCAATAACAAACTCATTTTAATTTTTTTGTATGGCCACAAAAGTAGCAACACCTTGTATTCGGTAGCATATCTTATTACAAATTCAACGATATATCACACATTATGCTTCTAAAGACAAAAAACGGGGAAAAATATTTTTTTTATATTTTTGTAGGATCTTAATCTAGTAGGCGTTGGAAAAAGAATTCAAATATTATTGCATGTGTTTAAATAAGTTCCTATTATTTTCCAGACACAAGTATGTTCTATGTTACAGTTGAATTTAAAAATTTGTCTAACATTTCTGAGAAATGTACGGGAGTATATGTCGCAGAGGTTTCCTGAAAAATAGATTGGAACATACAGTGAATTAGCTTGGCCAGCCCGATCACCAGGTTTGAGCCCGTTAGACTTTTTCCTGTGGGATTATTGTAAAAATTCAATGGTATGACTCAACTTTTAAAAATGAAGAACAATTATTGGCATCGGTTATAGCAGCAGTTAACACGGATTGAGATTGTGTTAACTGCTGCTATAAACGATGCCAATAATTGTTCTTCATTTTTAAAAGTTGAGTCATACCATTGAATTTTTACAATAATCCCACAGGAAAAAGTCTAACGGGCTCAAACCTGGTGATCGGGCTGGCCAAGCTAATTCACTGTATGTTCCAATCTATTTTTCAGGAAACCTCTGCGACAAATACTCCCGTACATTTCTTGAGTTATGCGCTAGGGCACCATCTTGCTGAAACCAGCAGTTGATAATTATTGCTAGAGATAATTCATCCAAGGCGTCTTCCAATTCAGTCTGCAACATGTCAAGATATTGCTCGAAGTTTAAATTGTTGTGATAAATAAAGGGTCCTATTCTGCTACGTAAAATACCTATCCACATATTAAATCCTTGCATCTTTTTTTAACCAAGGATTGTCTGTAGCCCAATAATGTTTGTTACGCCGGTTCAAAATGCCATTGTTGGTTATCACGCTTTCATCAGACCAAATTACCCGAAAAGGAAAAGTTTTATTTTCTTGATATGTTCTGGTACACCATTCAAAAAACTTGCTAGCCTTTTCTCGTCACCAGGTCTAAGACCCTGACAAATTTTAAATTTATGTGGATGAAATTTATTCTTTTGTAAAATGAAGTGGGCTGTAGATCTAGCTAACAAAGTCTGACGTTCAATTAGTCTTGTAGATATTTCAGGATTTTCAACAACGGCCAGTAGGACAGTGTTCGCTTTGTCTTCGTTGGATTGTTTTTTACGAGATGGAAACGTTTTTTTTTAATGAACCAAATTCCTTTAAATAAGACACTAAACGTCTAAACATGGATTTCATAGATTGTCTTCGTTTAGAATAATTATTAGAATACATCTGCTCACAAATTCTGTCCCACAAGATATAACACGTCAACATATCAAATTTTCGTTTGCAAAATTTTCTTATTCCATCGTAATACTTACAAAAATATTTTAACACTTTAACTTCTTATCAACAAAACAAACAACTTCAAAATACGTTAGATCGTTTTTAACAACAATGTGACAGATCAAATAGAAATATTGCAATTGTTCCACTGCATACTATTTAAACGCCGACTAGATTAAGAACCTACAAAAATATTAAAATTTATTTTTCTCTGTTTATTGGCATTAGAAGCATAATGTGTGATACATCGTTGAATTTGTAATAAAAAATGCTATCGTATACAAGGCGTTTTTACTTTTGTGGCCATATAAAAAAAATGAAGTTGATGATGATTTCTCGGAGATGTAACATCGGATAGAAAATTTGAAGACGCCATTTTGTAGAGCTTACCAGGTTACAATGACAAAGTGCCATTAGTTTTTTAATATCTTTTAAAACAAATTTAAATAATATTAAAAAAATAATGGCACTTTGTCATCGTAACTTTTTAAGCTCTACAAAATGGCGTTTTCAAATTTTCTATCCGATATTTCATCTCCGAGAAATCATCATCAACTTCATTTTTATATAGGGTTACAAAAGTAGAAGCACCTTGTATACGATAGCATTTTTTATTACAAATTCAACGATGTATCACACATTATGCTTCTAATGCCAAAAATTGGAAAAATAAAAAACCCGAACAATTCCATTTAGTTTTGTCGAATTTCGTGTTTTATCTGTAACATATACATTAAACTTTAATTTTAATATTTTACAAAATAACGGACTTCACAATTGTTTCCTTATTTATACTTTCTTCGAATTTTAGTGCGTTTCCTTAAGGATATGTATACGCTGAAAATATTCTTCATTTTTGTTTTACCGAAATTGATTTTCAATTGTAAATATAATTTAAATCCTTTCGGTTTGGTGAGTTTGTCCCGATAAAGTGCCAAACACGAATCTCTTTCTCTCTCTCGCGTATCGCATTCGTAGACGTTCCCGATGATATTTATGTTTTATCAAAGCCACATTATCACGTAATTTCATAATGGAGAAACTTCTCCTCTCGCCTATCTTTCACGTCCAATGATCGCGCCCAACAACTTTAAGAGCAAGTGAAACTCTGGCTCGGCAGACGTATTATTATCATATTCGCACAAAGTTTTATCAACTTTAACATGAATTTAACATAAAGTATTAACACATTTACAGGTAATTTTGTTTTATGTATAAATACCCCGATGTGTAATCTGCAATTTTTTAGGCAATCGTTTTTGCAAAGCGTTCATTTTGGAGTTTCGAACGTGTGTCTTCCACTCCCAGGTTAATTTATTATTGTTTGTTAAAAAATTATGTTTAACCCATTTAACGCCATTGATGTATATAAGCAACATTATTAATTTTATGTTAACTAAATTAAATATTGGATAGATGAGGCTGTTACTTGGTGAAATTACTAAATAAGTTAATTTGATTTATTATATTATTTGACTTGACTTGTAAATGTATGAAGAAATACGTAAATATTTTGTTATTTAAATATCTCGATTATTACTTATTTAAGAAACATGTTTTAAGTTTATTTTTAACTTCACAATATTTCAATGTTTTATACGCGTGGCGCATGAAGTAAAATTTCGAGTTTAGAAAAGCCCCGTGAAAATTTGTCTCGGGTCGCTGGCGCGACCCTCGACAAATTTTCTACGCGGGGCTTTTCTAAACTCGAAATTTTACTTCATGCTTAGTCTGGGAGTGGAAATACTAGTTCTAAACTTCATATTGCACGCTTTTATACAAAATCGACGAATGCCTTACATTTGCAGCGTATACATTATATATTTAAAAAAATCTACAGTATGTAATATAATAAGTCATTCGTATAAATCATTAAAAGAAGTGTAGAATTTGACCTAAAATTAACTTTAATAAGAGTTAGCTCTATAATTGCTCGGCCGTTAATGGGTTAACAAACAAAATTAAATTATTAAAACAAACTTCACATTTTCGATTAAATATATTAAAAGCCATCGAAATTCACAATCATAAAAATAATTTATTAAATTTTGATTTTAGATCTTTAGAGAACCCATTGTTAAACCTTTTACAAGTTCCGACGAATTGTAATCTCCTCAACAGTTTGTAATGTAATCTCTTTAGTGTATTCAACCTTGCGATACCAATGTAATTAAAATTAAGTTTTTTCCCGGTTCCCTATTTTGTCATAATTGCGCACTTAGTTGTAAGATCATTAGTTATTAATAATCATTGCTTAGCACTCGAAATGTACATCTAAGGAATAAAAATTAAAGTAAAGTAAGGAACAAAAAGTGTTTTTATTGTGATTGAAACTCCGCATAACTCAAATAAACAATTAGCATTAAAGGACGTTTAATTTTTTGGCAACAACATTAGTCATTTGAATTCAATAGCCAATATGCATATTTGTTTATTGTGTAACGTACGAAGGTGTTGTTTGTCGTTACGGTTCTTATGTTTATATTTAGATTTCCTGGATTTGTCGTCGAAGACGCGATTTAGTCAACTTGGGTCCAAACAAAGAGATTCAAAGATAAACCTTTTACTTGATATTTAATTTGCTACTTAATACATCAATTTACAGTTTAAAACAGAATAAGAATTAGAAGTCAAAGATTCAGAGTTTAGAATTTGTAATTGAATTGGCTGTCTTGCTCAACTGTCGAAAAATGAGTCTGCTCCTTAACACCAGAACAATTTTATTTCTTCAGTAATAAGATAAGATAAAATGGAATAACAAAACAAGATTATAATTCCTAAGAATCGATTTCGGAATGTGAAAACTATTTGATTTACGAATTATTTGCTATTCCAAAATTATCTGTACAATGAGATAATTACACTATAATGATAATAATATACAGAGTGATTCATGAAAACATTAAATTTATACAAGTTAGAGGTACATTACAATTGAAACGAAGATATAATAGTATATATATTACGTAACAAGAGTGGTATGCAGCATATTACATATTGGACATGTTGCACACGAGCCGCGCAGCGGCGAGTGCAGTATTCCGCGAGTATGTAATTGCCATACCACTCGAGAAACGTACGATACTTCACCTACGCCCTAGCAAAATAAACAATGAGCATTAAAAAACAACTTATTTATTATAATAATTTTTAATAGTACCATAACAATGATGGAAACTAAATTACTACTTGAATAATATACAGGGAATAAAGCTGTACATATTCCGACATTCGTTGTTTTTTTAAAGAGTTCAATTTGAAGCTTTAAACGAGTGTTTTCCACTCCCAGGCTAAGCATGAAGTAAAATTTCGAGTTTAGAAAAGCCCCGTGAAAATTTGTCGAGGGTCGCGCAGCGACCCGAGACAAATTTTCTGGGCTTTTCTAAACTCGAAATTTTACTTCATGCGCCACGCGTATAAAACACTGATTTCAAGTGAGGTTCAAATATACATAGAGTTCACAATATTTTAGTGTTTTATACGCGTGGCGCATGAGGTAAAATTTCGAGTTTAGAAAAGCCCAGAAAATTTGTCTCGGATCGCTGCGCGACCCTCGACAAATTTTCACGGGGCTTTTCTAAACTCAAAATTTTACTTCATGCTTTGTCTGGGAGTGGAAAACACTCGTCTAGAGCTTCAAATTGAACTCTTAAAAAAACAACGAATAACTAAAGACTTAAAAAACAACAAGCTGAATTTGGAATACGTATACTTTTAATAATAATAATAATAATAATAATAATAATAATAATAATAATGCTTTATTTCTCAACAGAATTACTTCCAATTACAGAGAAATGTATAATGATATCTAAAATATTGCGTAACTATTACTAATAATAATACATATAAAGAAAACATGGAAAATTTTGAGTGTATAAATCTTAAAGTGCGGATAAAACTCCCTGTACATCAAAGAAATGTCATTTGGTTGTACGGTAAGCAATCAGCTGTTCAGCTGTCAGCACGTAATGTACTTTTCAAAGCTATTACGTTCATGTGTACGTAATGTCAATCATACTTGTCAAGATGACAGTGTGGTATGATGCGGTTACTAAATAGCGCGTAGGTAAAACATATAACTAATAATATAAAAACTAGACGAATAATTAAATAAAATATCTTATTTGCATAAATATAAAGTAATCTCTGATTTAAAAATTTGCCTGGAAATTTACATCGAAATATGTATACCTAAAAGAAAAAATCACTGGAAAAATATAAATAATTTAAATAGATACGCAAATTACACACCCTTTTTAAAACCTCAGCAGATTAGTCTTGTTTTTTTTTACGTTTTAAATATCAAACGCCTCAAAGTTTTAACGACAAGTTATTTTAAGCTATAAAATTGTAAACTATACAACTTTTAATTTGTAATCATAATAGCTCTGAAATTTAACTCACACCTCTATTTTTAATCAATATTTTAATATCCATATTCATTCACACTCTTCACCACTAATATCCCTCATCTACATAAATGGTGATATAATAATAAAGTTGAGGAGATATAAATCATCTTTATAGTACGAAAGACACACGCTACATTAAATTTTGATTACCCAGAAAGTTTCATTGTTGTAGTTGAGAACGCCGTACATTATATCACTTATGCAAACTTTCGTATGAATATTTTATATAAGCGGTCTAGTTTTTAATATAATCTTTCTTACTCCCATTCTCTACACTTATTTAAATAATTCAACCATTTTTTACACTTTTTTATGATATTAACACAGAAAAATCTTTGATACTTTTAATATTGCAGTTTTGAAATTCATAATACTCGTGGTTTGTGTTTGTTTTCTAATAAAGGGTGTCAAATTAAGTGACCCACTTACAGGCATTGTAAATATGCAACAATATTGTTTTTTTTTTGAAATTATAGATGGTAATTAAATTTGATGAATAAAGCAAGTACATTTCGGACACAAAGTGACCATTATCAATGGATTAACACTGGTTAATCCATTGATAATGGTCACTTTGTGTATGAAATGTACATTTGGTAATTCAAAAAAAGTGTGAAGAAAGGTTATTAGTGCTTTATTCGTCAAATTAATTTGATCTTCACGTAACTCACAATCAATTTATGGTAATTAAAGATAAACATTCCAAGTTTTATTCTTAATTAATTTGAACTTCAATACCTTAAAATTACATCGACTAAGTGACCTCCTTTTTTATCGATGCATTTCTGCACGCGCTGCAATACTGATCCCATTATATGCTGACACATTTCAGCCGGAATCTCAACAATAGCTTTTCTTATGTTAATTTTTAAGTCTTCCCAAGACACATAAACATTAATCTGGAGACGAGAAATTAGAAGATCGCGCAGGCCACGGCTGATCACTACGCTGAGATAGCAGACGATCAGGAAATATCCCTCGGGGTACTTCCATAGATAAATTTGACATATGAGCCCTTGCACCGTCTTGTTGAAACCATGTAATATCTAATGGTAACCGGAGTTGACCGATGGCATCCACTAAAAACATTTTCAGCATTTCCACGTATCGTTCATTGTTAACAACTACTGCAATTCCCAATTTATCTTCGAAATCATATAGGCCCAAGATTCCAGCTAAGCAGATGCCGCAGCAAACAGTAACTTTTTTAGAATGCAACCCTTTTTTGAATAAAACGTTCGGATTTTTAGCAGACCAATAAAGCAAATTATTTTCATATCTCTCGCCATGAATCGAATAATTGAATCAATTCTCAAAACCGTCTCTACACATAATATTCTTTGAGCAATTGGCCAGCGCTCCATATATAACAAAACTTGAGAAATTACAGTACATTTGACATTTATAATCATTACAACGAGATGTTCAACATTTGTGTACTTAATAATTAAAATGGGGTCACTTATAATTTGACACCCTTTATTTTATTGCTCATTAATTTAATGGAAACCTTTGCCTTCTCTGCACGAACACTCAATAGCAAATTGAAAAATTAAGCAATGAGAAAGAAAAATAAATCTATATGAGAAACATAGAAAAACAAGATAAATTCAAATTCAAAACTATTTAAATTCGAGAAAATAAGCTTACGCTTCTTATAGTTTGCACACTTTAAATATAATATATAAAATTACGAAAAAACTATTCGTGAATATGCAAATAGAAAAACATCTACAAACACCAAACAAAGACGAAATCTCCATTGATACACAATGGTGCTCCATAAGGGAGTGTATTAGCAAAGCAACTGAAGTACAACTAGGCGTACAAACTAGGATAGCTAGAAATGATTGGTGGAATGACCAGTGTAGAGAAATAATAGAAGAAAAAGCCAACGCTAGATTGAACTGGTTAAGGACAAAAGATCACAAGCATCGACGGGTATATGAAGAAAGAAGAAGGGACAGTAAAAAAGTGCTAAGAAATATAAAAAGGAAATGTTTGGAAAACAAAACTAAAGAAATAGAAGAACAGAGAAAAAACAAAAATACGAAAAGATATTACCAAAGAATTAATGAACAGAGGAGACCAAGAAAAATAAAAACAAGCAACATAAAAAGGAAGACTGGAAAAATAGCTGAAAACGAAGAAGAAACTAAGAAAATCTGGAAAGAACACTTCAAGGAATTATTATCGACCGAACAAGAAAATGAGGATGTACTAGAAAATGAGCACACCGAAAATGAAACAGAAGATATAAAGGAACCTACAGAAGAAGAAATAGCTGAAATCATTAACAAAAGCAAAAACGGAAAAACTCCAGGAAAAGACGGCCTTAATATAGAACTAATAAAACATGGTGAAAAACTACTTGAAAAATCAATATACAAACTCATCAAGAATATCTGGTAATGTGAACAAATGCCCAAGGAGTGGAATTGTGGGACAATAGTAACAATACACAAAAAAAGGGACAGACAAACAGGCACAAATTATAGGGATATAAAACTGTTGAACACCACATACAAAATATTGACCGCAATTATACAGAAGCGATTAGCAAAAAAGCTGCAACCATCATTGGGGATTACCAGTGTGGCTTCATGAAAGGGGTTTTCCTTTTCTTCTTCTTCTTTACTTCATGCGCCACGCATACAAAACAAAAATATTGTGAATTTATGTATATTTAAACTACATTTGAAATTAGTGTTTTATACGCGTGGCGCATGAAGTAAAATTTCGAGTTTAGAAAAGCCCAGAAAATTTGTCGAGGGTCGCTGCGCTACCCTCGACAAATTTTCACGGGGCTTTTCTAAACTCGAAATTTTACTTCATGCTTAGTCTGGGAGTGGAAAACACTCGTTTAAAGCTTTAAATTGAACTCTTTTAAGAATCAACGAATGTCAGAAAATTTACAGCTAAATTAATTAAGAAAAAGTAATGAGATTTTATAAAATTAATGACACCATGGAATTGATACAACAATTGCGGATATTCCCTGTTTTTTTTAAAGTTCAATTTAAAGCTTTAAACAAGTGTTTTCCACTCCCAGACTAAGCATGAAGTAAAATTTTGAGTTTAGAAAAGCCCCGTGAAAATTTGTCGAGGATCGCGCAGCGACCCGAGACAAATTTTCTGGGCTTTTCTAAACTCGAAATTTTACTTCATGCGCTACGCGTTTATAACACTGATTTCAAGTGAGGTTAAAATATACATACATTTCACAATATTTTAGTGTTTTATACGCGTGGCGCATGAAGTAAAATTTCGAGTTTAGAAAAGCCCAGAAAATTTGTCTCGGATCGCTGCGCGACCCTCGACAAATTTTCACGGGGCTTTTCTAAACTCGAAATTTTACTTCATGCTTAGTCTGGGAGTGGAAAACACTCATTTAAAGCTTTAAATTGAACTCTTTAACAGAATAACAACGATTACGTAAAGATTTAAAGAAAATAAGCTAAATTTGGAATACGTATACTTTAAAAAAAAACTCCCTCTACATCAAAGAAGTGTCATTTGGTTGTGCGGTAAGTAATCAGCTGTTCAGCTGTCAGCTCGTAATGTACTTGTCAAAGCTATTACGTGCATGTGTGCGTAATGTCAATTATACGATGACAGTGTGGTATGATGCGGTTACTAGATAGGGCGTAGGTAAAATAAATTTACGTTAACACTCTTAAAGAAACAAACACAAAATACTTTAATATTAATTTACACACCCGGCATTAACGATATTTTTGCGTAAATGTGAACATTGCGTGCCACCGATTTACCCCCGACATTCAACCCCTCGCCCTGTGTAATAATCACCACTGGCACGAAAACAATAAACCCGGAAAACGAAAACGACGAAAGTTTCGCACAATATTCATTACGCATTGACGGATAACGAGGCCATTCTTTTTTTATTTTTCGGAAATTGAATTTCTCAGCAGAGAAAATCCTGTAGAAAAGTTTTCCACACAGACACACACACACACGAAATAAAATTACTGGCATAGTTGTGAATTTTGATTGGATGGTAGTTTCAGTATTAGTTTTAAAAATTTCCTTTTGTCGCTGTATTTAAAGGGCAAAAGAAAACGCGCTTCGTTTAACAGCGTGTGTTCAGATTCAGGAAGGTAGTTTCTGAATTGTTACATTTGTGCAGAATGTAATACGATTTAGAAACATTTGCGATTCTTGACTGAGAAAAGTTGCCTTTTCAATACACGCAGATAGAAATGATAATACTCTATGTTAAGCTACAATTTTGTTAAAGATTGGCTTTGAATAGTTAAGGAATTTATCTTTCAAGTATACATATCTCGATATACAGAGAGTATTATGTAAAACCGAACATTACAACACATGTTGAACGTTAATTTTTGTATGCTCGATTCGTACTGAAAGTAGTCTGAGCATTGAACACAATTTAACACGTTGAGTTTTGAGTTTAAGTGTAAATTGGATTGCCTATATGACTATTAGAAATGACAGGTAATTTAATGCGATTCAGTGAAAATCGTACAATGTTCGGTATTACATAAAACTCTCTGTATATGCTGTATTTCTATAAAGCATTTATTGTTTTTAGTTTAAAGCTTCTAACGAGTGTTTCCAATCCCAGATTAAGCATGAAGTAAAATTTCGAGTTTAGAAAAGCCTGAAAATTTGGATTTGCCAGGGCGCGCGAGCGAAGCGAGACGCGCCCAGGCAAATCCAAATTTTCAGGCTTTTCTAAACTCGAAATTTTACTTCATGCGCCACGCGTATAAAACTCTGATTTATTGTTAAGTTTAAAATCAAACAGATAAACTTGAATTACGAAAAAAATACGCCTTAATAAATAAATATATTTTTTTGTTTGTTTGTTTGGCATAGGTTCTAGCCATTCAGCCACTAACGATGATTATATTAATTATTTTAACATATATTTGGACGTCACGACACATTCACACCACACCCAGGGACACGACGTGAAATTATTTTTAAATAAAGTCTCCCCGTGCACGGGAATCGAACCCGAGTTTGTGGCACGCCGAGCGATACAGCCCGACGACGTTACCGCTCGGCCACCACCTGCCCAAATAACTATTTATTTTATAATTTTACGTAAAAAATACACAAATCATTAATTGTTTCTCACATAAATTAACATTACATTTCTCTGTAATGGATACCTGTATCTCTTGAGAAATTAATAAATAAATAACTAAGTTACGTATTTATTTATATAGTCAACGGAGTCCATTTAATAAAAATTATTAAGGTGGTTAGCATAAATTATATTAATATATTTCTTAGTGCTGGTATTTAAGTTTGATATTTTTTTTACTAAATGTACATAACTTAAACAAGTTGTTAGATATACGAAGTAATTGTCAAATGTTATACAAGGTGTGATATAACAATACAATAAAATTTGACATATGAACATGATTTCGAAATAAAATTTCATTTTCTATTCAATGGTGTAAAAATAAAATATGGTTTGACGAATAAAGCATTAATAACTTTTCTTCACACTTTTATTTGAATTACCAAATGTACATTTCGGACACAAAGTGACCATTATCAATGGATTAACACTAAATACAAAACAGATATTTTTAACTATATATAGACAGGCAGATTATAATACAAAAGCGGTGCGAGTGCAAAAAGGAAAAAAACGTAATTTATGAGGTGAGCCGAAGGAATGAAGGTGGCGGTAAAACCAGGTAAAGTGGATTAGGGGAAAAAGCACAGATTAACGTGGTGCAATTAAATCTAATAATGTATTGTGAAGTGGACTTAAATCAAAATTCAATAATTTATTTTCATGTTTTTTCATTTCAATGGCTTCTAACATCAAAAGTGCGATTCTTTTCGCAATCTACAACAAGTTAGTCTTACAAAGACTATATGAAAAATTCATTGAAACAACTACTTCCCGAGCTAATACCCCGACGAGTGTTTGAGTGTTTGATATAGTCTTTGTAAGACTAACTTGTTGTAGATTGCGAAAAAAATCGCACTTTTAATGTTTGAAGTATTCTGCAACCAAGAATTGGCAATTTCATTTATGCTTCTAACATGTTTAATCGATAATTTGATGATTGTTTTAATAGCTGCGAATTATTCGTAATTAAGATATTTGGCGTGTGCTAAGTATTCTTTGAATCTGGTATTTAGATTACGCTGTGTTTGACCAATATAAACTTTATCACAATTACAACAATCGATTGAATAAATACCAGATTGGTCTAGTTCATCTGATTTGTTGAATGTGTTCCCTAAAAGTTGCCGTAGTTTAGAATTAACATACAACGCGGGGGTTAGGTTGAATTTTTTGTGTAATTTGTTGAAGTGGATTTCTGAATTGGGGGAATAAATTCATCGAATGAATTTTGTATCTGTATTCCGGTTAATCGGTTTTTTCTAAAATATGGTTGCTATAAAACAAATTTAACCCTGATATCGTCTTTTAAAAATACGTAAAATCTGTTTATTTTTGTATGTCCCTCGAATGTTATTTGAAGTACATTTTGGGATACACTTAAACTCGTTTTCGTTCTAATAAACAAAGTTAAAGAAAAAAAAAAAAAACGTAACTTGAACGATTTTCACTGTTATCGCCATACCTTGAAAACAAATGACGCCAGATTCAGCTAGATGCAATTTGTCAACGCAGTTTTATTTCGTAATAAAAATAGAATTTTTTGTATAATTTAACCGTTTTCGCATCTCTAATAGTTTACGAAATCCCAATGCTAAACACGATTAAATAAACGAACGGTATAGATTAATTAATTAAGCACACATTTTTGACAAAATAGTAAAACAAGATTGTTGAGACAGAAAAACCTATAGTCGATAGATATTTTATAAAATCAATATGTTAAGCTATTGATAATGAGTACATAGTACTAGAAATGTAGATCCAGCAAAATAAAAAAATATTGTGAGGAAAGTGTTGGTGTCTTCATTCCAAGCTGTAGAATCAGGTGTGATTATTGTATATAATTTAAATAATTTAATTGAGACAGAAAAACCTATATTCGATAGCTATTTTAAAAAATCAAGATATTAAGCAATTTTGATTTATTATTTGTTTATATTTATAAATAATAAGTGTATACATAGTCTATAAATAATGACTTTATTACTAGATTATTGTATTGTAATATGACAATATAGAGTATTCAAGGCTTAATGATTATCTTTTAAGCTAAAAATAAAGCTTTATTATAAATGTAAATTTCATGCAAATTGAATTTAAACAAACGCGCGTTATAATTAATGTAAAAACATGCGTATAAATCCCCCATTCGCTAAGTAAATCTAATCCGAATCGACGTTACATCCACATATTCATGCATGTTACATCGATAGCATTTACTTAATAAGATTAATAATACTAAATAATGTATGTTATTATAGTAACTCGACGTGTTTGCACGTGTGCGATAGTTTCGTGGAGTTGAATATTAATTTCACGTTTCTGGCATTCGGCATAAATAATGTCTAACCGCGGATAGAGCGATTTATTATTAACGGGAGTCAGCTTTGTCAATTTATGGTGGATGAGGGTACGGCATTGGAATTAAATTGGTTATGTCGTGTTCGCAGAGAATGATAATAAAGCGTGTGTTATTCATAAAAAATGCAATTTTGTACGGATATGGGTTAGTTAACTTAGACGCTTTAATAATTTTACTTCTTGACAAATTACTCATTAAAGAAAAACAACGAATGCCTGAAATGCATACGCATCGCAATACCTAAATATACTAGAAATGTTTGTGTCTGCAACCCCACCAAAAGAAATTCTAATTTTTTGCTAAGAAAACTTTCCACGAGTGTTTCCACTCCCTGTTTAAGCATGAAGTAAAATTTCGAGTTTAGAAAAACCTGAAAATTTGGTTTGGTCGCGTAGCGCGTAGCGCTACGCGACCAAACCAAATTTTCAGGTTTTTCTAAACTCGAAATTTTACTTCATGCGCCAGGCGTGTAAAATATTGATTTAAATTAATGTTTAAAATATACTTCTTATGATTTAATAAAGAAAACACTTGGTTAAATTTCACTAATATTTTGGTTTTTTATTCCAACTAGTTTCGACTTTGAGTCATTCTCAAGGAGAATGACTCAAAGTCGAAACTAGTTGGAATAACTAATATTTTGGTTTTTTATTCCAACTAGTTTCGACTTTGAGTCATTCTCAAGGAGAATGACTCAAAGTCGAAACTAGTTGGAATAAAAAAACAAAATATTAGTGAAATTTAACCAAGTGTTTTCTTTATTAAATCATAAGGAGTATATTTTAAACATTAATTTAAATCAATATTTTACACGCCTGGCGCATGAAGTAAAATTTCGAGTTTAGAAAAACCTGAAAATTTGGTTTGGTCGCGTAGCTTAAATATGTTTCACCACGTGAAAGATGAGAAACTTGTTCAAGATATATACTCCTTATAATTTTTATGCGAAAGTACAGCTTATTTATGTGTTTTTATTGTATTTTTACAACGAATATTATTGGAAAAGTAGTTTCAATTCTTTTGTTACTTATTGTACCCTACTCTATAGTTGTGCATGGGGCCACAAAAGCCTGATGTTATGTACTAAGAATTTTAGTTATTATATTTTTTTAAACTGAATATAAAAAAGGTGGATATTTTTAAAAATAGCTTGTAGTTGTGGATTGGAGCGGACATCTCAATAAAACTATATTAAATTGGAGAGATGTAGCGAACGTCAGCAGAAGCTTCATAGAGATTTGTACACGAGCATCTCCGTCGATCGGCCACAGGAAATGACTGCTCCCAGCGCAACATTTTCATTATATATCCTCGTATATATATATATATATATATATATATATATATATATATATATATATATATATATAGAAGTTACGATCGGGTTTAAGAAATATCGCAGCCCGACGTCTGAAATACGTGTTGTCATTATTTAAGCTACATAGATCCAGCGCAACGCCCCCGAGGGGAAAACAACTTAAAGGTACATTAGCTGGTGAAAGCGAGAGAAGAAAAAAAAAAGCGTTCAGGGAAAAGAATGGACCGCAAGATTTTTCCTCCTCGGTTCGGCGCGACGACAAACGCCTGAATGCGAAATCGATGGCCGCCTTAATGATCCTCCCCCCGGCTTTGTTAAGCCCCCCGGGCCGCTTAATTAATGAAAAAGGAACCGGATATTCCCGGGGTCGGTTGGAATTTCGCGCCGCGCCGGAGGTTCGAATTATTTCCAATTTCTCTTTCTGATTGATTAAATTAGAGTGTAAGACAATAGCGAGATTCGGAGTGGGCGGGGTTCGTTAGGGACAATGATTGTGTCGTTAATTGAGCCAACCGCGGGATGATTCCAATTCATAAATCAATTGGTTATATATAACTAAGGAACTTCTCTAACTATTTAAACAAATATTCAAACTCTTGGCGGATCTGAAAAGAGATATTGATACGGACCATTTAATACCACGTGATAGAACTTTAAAAGTTTTTTTGTTGTAAGATCTCGCCAAAATAATGTAAAAAAAACTGACATTTTTCGGACAACCGAGTCAAAACAAGATCGCTCAACGTCATCAGTATCCAGGACTAACACAATAATACGAAATGTATTAAAATGTTTACAAAATCGCAAATTTCTCAAAAACTATTGGAAGGATATGGCAACAACCCGGTATCAATAAAAAGTAAATTTAATTTCGCATCAGATAAAGTGTCACAAGATATATGGTTCTATTTAAAAAAATGAAGTTATGCATGTTTGAAGTACTGAAGAATACCGTCGACGGGCTCGGTTCAATTTAGAAAATCTGACTAATGGCAAAAACTTAAACAAATACTACATTTCTACCCGAATCCAAAACCGTAAGCCGCACAACTCTGACTTATTTTGTTTTGAAGGTATTGTTAATGGCGTCGAGCCCTGAAATCGTCAAATTTATCAAAAAAAGATGAAATAACTCGCAAACTGTTTAACTGAGACCCGATGTTGTGTGAACAAACTCATGTTAATTTTTAACAAGCAATCCAAAAATGTAAAAATATAGAGGGTGTTCTATTTAAAATAAGGAAGTTAGTGTTTACTTCCGGTGTAACCGGAAGGCCGCCATATTCAGCAATAATTTTGGGTCATGAAAAACTTCATTCTGAACAACTTTTATTTGAAGCCTTTTTCGCTATTTTCAACGATACGCCTACTATAGACCGATTTCCGCTTAGTGACTCACCCTGTATATAACCAGTTGATTTATAAATTAGAATAAAAAACTAATGTATGTTTTTCAGGAGGTAATTTCGTAGTTGTATTTATTATTCCAACAAATAACAATATTTTGTTACTCAACAGTGATTTATTATTTTCAATTTTTATAAGGAAGCAATTTCTCATTCTTACAATTTATAGTGGTGTGCTTATAATAACATGAAAACCAGACTGACACACAGACAGACAGACTGACAGCGCGGTTTTTATCCAGTTAGGGGTTGGAGTGAGTGAAGGGGGGGGTGAAGGGTTTAAGTGCAAACATCCGGCGTGCCATTTTCGCGTTGCAATCCGGGAATAAAAGGAAAACTCTCCGGAAGATTTCCCTAACGGGCCTGTCATTTGAATACCTGTTTACAGACTGGCGGAGGGGAAATAGAGGGGAATGGGGGGTTAGGTAATTGCCCTTAACGAGATAATGGAGTTCTCTCCCTCGATGCGTTTAAATGTCATGAGCATACATTATTTTTTGTATATATATATATATATATATATATATATATATATATATATATATATTTATATATATATATATATATTTATATACAGAGAGTTTTATATAACACCGAACATTTTCATAAAATACTATTTGACACCTTTCATTTTTAGGTTATGTGTAAATTGGGTTGCCTATATGACCAATACAAATTGTAGCTAATCAATTGCAGTTAATGCCTCAACTTGTACATACAGGGAGTTTTTCTTTCAAGTATACATGTCCCAATTTCGGCGTGTATGCCGTAAATCTTTTGATACTCGTTGTTTTTATAAAAGGAGTTTAATTTGAAATTTAGAATGAGTGTGTTCCACTCCCAGACTAAGTATGAAGTAAAATTTCGAGTTTAGAAAAGCCTGAAAATTTGGTTTGGACGCGTAGCGCGAAGCGCGGAGCGGCCAAACCAAATTTTCAGGCTTTTCTAAACTCGAAATTTTACTTCATGCGCCACCGATACAAAACACTGATTCAGTGTAAAGTTTAGCGGTGTGTTTTAAGCTTCGTAATATGTCACTGTTTTGTACCGGTGGCGCATGAAGTAAAATTTCGAGTTTAGAAAAGCCTGAAAATTTGGTTTGGCCGCTTAGCGCTTCGCGCTTCGCGTCCAAACCTAATTTTCAGGCTTTTCTAAACTCGAAATTTTACTTCATGCTTAGTCTGGGAGTGGAACACACTCATTTTAAATTGTTTTTTTAGTTTTTCTTTCAAGTATACATGTCCCAATTTCGGCGTGTATGCCGTAAATCTTTTGATACTCATTGTTTTTATAAATGGAGTTTTATTTGAAATTTAAAATGAGTGTGTTCCACTCCCAGACTAAGCATGAAGTAAAATTTCGAGTTTAGAAAAGCCTGAAAATTTGGTTTGGACGCGTAGCGCGAAGCGCGGAGCGGCCAAACCAAATTTTCAGGCTTTTCTAAACTCGAAATTTTACTTCATGCGCCACCGATACAAAACACTGATTGAATGTAAAGTTTAGCGGTGTGTTTTAAGCTTCGTAATATGTCACTGTTTTGTACCGGTGGCGCATGAAGTAAAATTTCGAGTTTAGAAAAGCCTGAAAATTTGGTTTGGCCGCTCCGCGCTTCGCGCTACGCGACCAAACCAAATTTTCAGGCTTTTCTAAACTCGAAATTTTACTTCATGCTTAGCCTGGGAGTGGAAAACACTCGTTTAAAGTTCTAATTGAATTCTCTCAATAAACTGAACGTCGGAAAATGTACAACGAAATGCATATGTATACTTAAAAGAAATATTCTTCTTATGAAAATGTTCGGTGTTACATAAAACTCTCTGTATATATAAAAAATCTGGTACGAAATTATGAAGACTGCATTTTATTATTTCAAAAATACATCAATGTACCTAGTATTGATGTATTTTTGAAATAACAAAATGCAGTGTTCATAATTTCGCACCAGATTTTCGGGTATTAGCTTTTTACAACCTACTAATTCAAATTCGTGCTTACAATTTCTACATAAAAAATTGCAAACATTTGCATTCCGTCCTAAAAAGCGCTAAGCCAGCGAACCATAGATATACATTCCTTAGAAATTAAATAAAATTCTTTAAAACTATATTCGTCCTAATTTTAGAAGTGAAACTCGACAAATAAATGTCGTTTGCTTTTATACTTTTAAGAGTATCTCTTGAGCTTAATTAATCAATCAATAGCGTTAAATGAGTTCTACTTCCAAACTTTATGTCGCCGGTTTAGTTTGGGGAGTGATATAAGTATATTATGAGTGTGAAGTACATTCATGCGGAAGTTAATTAAAGTCATCGGCCTTAAAGTTCTTCGCGTGGCGCTAAAGTTTCACAGAAAATCCATATCGCAGCGAGGTAAATTACAAGTGAATTTGATTAGGGCCATATTGCCATATTGATCAATTAACTCGAGACCGGAGTTCCTTCGGCGGCACTTAGCCTAATTCCCTGGGATTCCCTCGTGTATGTGTGTATGTCTGTGAGTTTTGATTCCTAAATATGTGATGTAATAAATTGGCGCACGCTTTAATTTAAATGGACTTGCTTTTCTTGAATTTATATAAAATATATAAGTGAATTAAATAAACAATACGTATGAAATTAGAAAGCAATACATTTTAATTGTAATTGCAGAATATTTGTGATGTATAGACAAAACATCACAAATATTCTGAAATTACAATTAAAATGTAAATGTAATACCTCGAATAATTGCTTCAAGTTATGTCTACGTATGACTCAATGTAATATCGTATGTTCAAACCGCTAGAGTGCCATGATTTCATCTTTTTTTTTTTAATTGAAGTTGGCTGCACGCTTTAGGTATTGACATATAAAACGACAGTCATAATATTTATATTATATAATTTCAGAGTTGCCAACCTACAATATTTTTCATAACACTCTAGAGGTTTTTTTTATTGAACATACGATAGAAATAGTAAGCTATTTATAATTTTCAATTTATTTATTAAATCACTGCTACTCCCTTAATTGACCCTTCACAATACAGTGTGAAGGGGAGAAGGAGAAGCGCAACCCTCTACCTGGAAACCGGATCTGGTACACCGCCGGATCAAGCAAAGAAGGTGGAGCTGGCGCTGGGATCCACGGCGTGACCCCAAAATGTGACATCTTTGTATCTCTGGGGAGGATGGCAACTGCACATCAAGCCTAAATCTTTGCGATTAACCAATGTATTATGGAACACCTGCGACCGAGATATAGGAGGCAAAAGATCTTGATCCTCACAGACAGCCAAGCTGCTCTAAGAGCACTTGATAGGTACAAGATCCAATCTACGCTAACATGGGAGTGCATTCAAAACCTGACGAAACTGGCGACCGTAAACACCGTGATTCAACGGTGGACGCCGGGACACACAGGGGAAGATGGCAACGAGAAAGCCGAAGATTAGATCACGTAGACTCTACATTGGACCAGAACCGATGCTACCGATCCCCAAAAAGTCAATAAGACCAAGCGTAAAGGGGCCCGCCGTGGCCGAGCGGTTGAGCCGCTGGTTTCGCCAATCGTTCACGGCAGTGATCTGGGTTCGATTCCCAGCGGGGGCGAGTAATTTTTCGAACGAAAAATATTCGTCCCGGAGTCCATGGGTGTGTGTGAATGTGTTGTGACATCCAAATATATAGTTATATGTACTTAGTAATAAGTTAAAATAAACAAATGTATACAAATAATAACAATTGATGATGGCTAATAGTGTCGTAACTAAGGCCAGGCAAAAGCCAAATCCGAAAAAAGAAAAAAAACCAAGCGTAAAAGAGTGGACTCTGGAAAGACACATCGAACGCTGGAAAAACCTGACAGGGCACAGACACAGTAAACTACTGATGGAAAAAACCCTGCTAAGAACTAGCAACTGAGGCCCTCAGACTCAGTAGAAACAACCTTAGAATGGTCACAGGAATGATAACTGGATACTGCACCTAAAGCATAACATGAAACTGTTTACAGAAGATCCAATATGTAGACTATGCTATGAAAAGGATGAAGACGCCTCACATGTATTATTTGAGTGCGAGGCACTTACTACCTGGACGGAAGCAAACCTTGTCCAAAGGAATTCAACCCACTTCCGGAAGGGAAAGATGATCAAAAAGCTGCTGGAGTTAGCTAATGAAACAGCTCTTTGATTAACTACGAAAACGGAAGAACTACAATAAGCCACACGATACTAGGGCAGGAATAATCCTAAGTTCCGTTCCTTGCTCCCTAAAAAAAAAACATATTAAGTAGTAGTACTATTAGTCTATAGGATTAATCTTACATTCCTATAAAATAAAATTATTTTGAAGAATTAATAATAAGAATACAGAAAAATGAAAATAATATATCAGGTACAAATGGAGAGAAATTGAGATACATTATACCATCTTATTTATTTGTGTAAGTGCGATTGTGCAAATTGAAATGAAAAAGCAACCCTTGAGTATTATTATTATTATTAATAAGGGGTCATAATTGTTGAGTTGTTGGTTATTAATTGATTCAGTCGGCCTGATTTTTTTGTTTCCAGACGATCGCATGTTTGCAGAACTCCTGAAGCTACAAACGGATTTCATTATTTAATTTTTTACGAGCGGATTTATTGCGTCGTAAACATGAAATGGTGTTAATGTTAAATAGTTTGTAATCTTTATTTCACGCTGCTTAATGGTAATGCAATAATAAAATTATGATTTATATTATAAAAAAACATGTATGCATGAATACTCATATTTTAATTGTGTAATATAAAATCCAGGTAGTTTAATATAAAAATATGTTACAAGAATGCTTAAAACGGCTAATTGTAACAATACACGTATTTCTATTTGTTACGATTTATTTTATTTAGAATACAATCAATGTTAAAATGAGATTTGCAGGCTTTTGTTAACTCAAAATTATCTTCATGCTTAATCAAGATCTGCAAACACTTGTTAGAAGTTTTCTTTTATGAAAGCATTGAATAATAAACATTCTACGTTTTTTGTTCCTGTTCTAACTACAATTTTCTTCATCACGAAGTTCTTTACATTGTCTCGTTAATATGGGGAAATGGTTTAACCATAGATATTGTTCGTTGTTGAAGTCTTTTATGAAAAAAAATAAATAATAAACATTCTACGTTTTTTGTTCCTGTTCTAATAACTACAATTTTCTTTATCACGAAGTTCTTCACATTGTCTCGTTAATGTGGGGAAATGGTTTAACCATAGATATTGTTCGTAGAAAACTGCTGAGTTTATTTTATATCCATAGAAAATAATATATTATACTTACTTATATTACGTATTTTTTATTCATGTTCAAACAATTACCTACATTTTTTATTCCTTTGTTGAAAGGCTCAATAAAACGAGCAAATAACGGGCCATCTAAAACAATTTAACATCAGTGTGTATATATTTTTTGCATCGCCCTACAACTTACTTAATTGCGCACTAACGGCAAATCGAGAAATAATTACTGTTATTATCGGGGCAGAATAATTTATAAAACTCGGGGCCGGCAAGGAATGATGATAATAGCCCACAAATTGCCATTAGAGTTTCAATTACACATAAACAGGACTCGCTATAAGGCCGTTATTGTTTATTAAATAAATAAATAAACATCGAGTAATTTACAGGGCATTAAGTGAAAGTTTTTTATGTTTGTAATACCAATACATCACAGCTTTCAACAATAGAAAGAAAAATGTATATATATACAGGGTCCTGCATCTCACCTCCCGTCTTCTATAGCTCAGTTATTAATTTAGTTAGGATTTTGATATTTGGCAGACTTTTGCCTGTATATACAGGTTGTCCCAAAAAAGTGTGACGTCATGATGATATATATTTTTAAATTAAATGGTGTACATTTTGTTAATAATTTGAGTGCTTTTTATGGTTACCTTCATACCCCTAATTTTTTATAAAAATCGGTTTAGTGATATCACCCCCGAAAAAAAAAACTAAAAAAATCGGTTTTACACTAATAATTTAAAAAATTAATAGCAATTAAAAATAGTATCTCGTCAATTAAACTATAGAAGGTACTTATTAAAAAAGGTTTAATGGTCCCGATAACCAAGTTTAGTGGATATGAATTATACAAAGTGTGCAAAATTTAGTGTCAAACTTTTTAAACTTTAATGCACTGTATTTATCGTATTTTAAATTGGAACCCCTGTATATTTTTATGTCATTCCATGCGAAATTAAAAAAACAAACATTTTTCCTAATTACAACCCTATCACAATTCCTAACACATAAAAAGTTATTTGCAGAAAACTCGTTTTATCAACTAATCCAGTAGCCATTTTAATTAATAAAAATCGAAGGTGGCTTTGAAAAACAATTTATTGACATAACATGTTTTGTAATTAAATTGCATCTCGAAAGTCTTAAAGGATTCACAGATTTTCGTCCAAACATATTACACATCGTGAAAGTACAATGAGATCGAAAAAAAAATGATTCAGAGCAGGTATTGACTACTACAAAACGATTAGCAACACTGATTTTAATTCAATAAAAAACAGGAAACTTTAAATAAATTCAAACACCAAACAGTATTCTGAAATTTATCTTGCCAACCATATTGTTCTAGTCAAGGCCTGCTCTGAATCATGTTTTTTTACGATCGCGTGGTATTAAGTTTTGTATAAAAAATAGTTTTAGTAATAACATTTCATAAAAAACATAACAAAAATACGCATTTCTAAAATTAATCACCTATTAGAACTTATTTTCGATATGTCTTCCGTTCTCTTGGAGGCACAATTGAAGACGAGTATGAATTGACCTTGCAACTCTTCGTAATAGGTCGGGTGTAATGTTGTGAAATGCATTTCTGATTCTTTGCAGCATGTTTTCTGGTGTAGTTGGAGGTTCTTGATAAACGATTTCCTTAACGTAGCCCCACAAAAAGAAGTCTAATTTAGTTAAGTCGGGTGATCGGGGCGGCCATTTACTTGGCCCTCCTCTTCCAATCCACCGATTCGGGAAGGTTGTGTTGAGATGATCCCTGACTTGTAATGAATAATGTGCTGGGGCTCCATCCTGTTGCAGCCACATTGCATCCCTCACAGCCATTGGTAAATGTTGACATAAATCTGGCAATTGGTTTTGCAAAAAATCCAGATACGTTGGTCCATTCAAATGTCCGTTAAAAAAGTGAGGGCCAATAATATGTTCACCAATAATTCCCCCCCACACATAAATCTGCAGCAACACAGACTGGGTTAGGCATGAAGTAAAATTTCGAGTTTAGATAAGCGTTAAAATTTGGTTTAAGAATTTTCTAAACTCAGAAAATCCTTCAACCAAATTTTAACGCTTTTCTAAACTCGAAGTTTTACTTCATGCCTAACCCAGGATTCTCAACACTCGTTCAAAGTTTCAAATTAAACACTTTAACAAAAACAACTAGGGAACTTCGAATTGAATATAATACATTTCTCGTGACTTTCGGCACTGTATGTACTGTACTGATAAATTATAAAATATTTATAGAGCAATTCTAGTCTGATAACTTTTTTGAATTCTCATAGCAAATATTCACTACTTCGTTCAATATTTGCTTGCTCCAACAAAAGATTTCAAACATTCATTAGTCTGGAATCCGTGTGTGGTTTCTGTTACCGGAGCAACTTGTGTGTGTGTGTGTGTGTGTGTGTGTGTGTGTGTGTGTGTGTGTGTGTGTGTGTGCTTATATAGGTGAGAATCGCAAAGGAGTTTTCCCCTCTCGCTCAGACTGAGTCAATATTACGCACGTTGAATATTGATAGTGGATGTGAGAATAGAATTTGCTTCCCCTTTAATCTACGGCGAATGAAAATGAAAAATCTACCGTAAAGCAATGCTTTCGGTAATGAGCGCAGGCTTCGGCCCCCTCCGTTTTTCTTTATCAGATTCGAACAGAGCAAGGGGGAGAGGATAACTAATTTGCCAAAAATTCTTTTGTAGGCACTCGTCAGTCAAGTGTGCGTAATGTGGAGAGATAAGGTATTATTAGTCGTTACAAAGAAGTGGATTCGTTTTTTTTTAAATGTGCATGTAATGAAGTTATTAAGATTTTTGATTGTTAAACATTTGATAAAAAGTAAATGTTGAATAAAAAATGGTGATGTGTCCATCATAGCGCATTCCCTGTTAAAGATATGATGATTTAAATGGCAAAAATATGGAGAAGTTGCTCAAACTAAATTTATTTTACTTGTATTATTATTATTGCAAAACTAATAACAAAAAAAGTTATTCTTGCATTTTTTCGGTATATCTCGCTAAATATTAAACACTATCACATCTAAGAGTTCTGTTGGCTTTGGAAATAATTGAATTATAGTGATATCTCGCTAAATATTATTCACTATCACATCTAAAAGCTCTGTTGGCTTTGCAAATAATTGAATTATAGTGATTTTTGAAATTAAAGTGAGAATCGAAAGTGACACCAAGGTCTTTAAAAGTTAAAGTTTGATTTCCAATGGTATATGTGAATAGTATTGGATTTATTTCACGTGAATAAGTAACTAATTTACATTTCATGTATTATGTAAATGATTGAATAGATTCTTTGTTGCAATTTAACAACCTTCTTTTTCTTAGCGTACAATATTTTTTTCTTTTTCTTACTTGAGTAAAACCGACAAATGCACTTTTAACAATGCACAATTTTAATGGTCCAATTAAAACGGCCTCCTTTTCCTCAGTCCCGCAAGCCTTTTTTTCCAGAATTAATAGCAGCCAGCGGATATTTCCCTTTGCCATGCAAAACTTGCGTTTTTCCACCGCGGAGCAGAAAAATAAATAAATAAATAACAAGGGGGCCGGTATTTGTATTATTATTTCTTTTGATAAATGCGCTTAATCTCGGCGACCCCCATCATTGCGGTAAATTACGCGGAAATGCTGATTTTTATGGAAACTGCACGGAATTGATCGCATGTGCAATTGATGGAGATAAATTGTATCTTGATGGGCTATTTTCGGTATTTCCATCAGCGACCTTCATGAAATTGTTTCATGGTGTGAAAAAAATTGTAGCTGGCTTTAATTCGCATCCCGGCGCATTCACCATTTACAATTAATTAATCTATTTTTGACGTAAATAAAACACTATGACGCCCTTTTTTACTCAATTTTGATTGATTATATAAGAGTGTGGCAATTACTCGGGTACATGCTAATCAGCGCGCAATGGGCCCGAATCAGAAAAAAAGACGCGCATAGGAAGATAAAGTAAAAGTCATTGTAACGGCAAAATTGATAATTATCTGCAGTGTTTAAGTCCACATTAAGTGATGTTTAAGATTCGTAGAAATACCAGATCATGTGGTTTATCAGGACAAAGCTCACAATATGAAGGTTTTAACTCAATAATACTTTCTCCGTAATAATTCAATGGGAATTTACGTCTTTCTTAAAAATGGCGCCAAGTTTATTTTGCCCACCGAGGGATTGCCAAAGGGAAAACTACTAAACCCAGATCGAAAAGATAAAGACTAAAAATTAGAGTAATTTGATTCAATTTAATAGAAAATTAATTAGTAAAATTCAACAGAAAATTATTCAACAGAAAATGTTAAACATAAATTTAAAATAGTAACAACAATTACTGGTTTTTTAAATAAAATGTGTGGTCGATTTCCTTTTATTTTCTCACTGGTTCTAGAGATCGCCACTAGTTATGATGCGGGTGAATTTTAATGGAATAAAAACATTCGTTGCACTTATGTAAGTAAGTTAGTTTTCATTAATTTCTTTAAAGTCATACAAGTATTATAAAAAAATGAAGTAAGTGTACAAAAATAAGAATAGTCAAAAGGAAATAAAAAAAACTATTAAAAATATGAAAAAATATTGCTGTAGTGTGTACAGTTCCATTTTAATTAGAAGTATTTAAAGTCCTGCCTTTAATTTTCAAGTATCCTTAATTTTGCGATAATCGGAGGGAAGTCTATTATACAATTTAATCATTATGGAATGTGGCGCCCTTTCAAACAATGTTAAGTTATGTTTAGGGTAATAAAAGTTTATTTTTGATTGTTTATGTTGTGCGGCGTGAATTAAATTATTCTTTGTACAAAATGAAAAATCATAAAAGATCATATTTTTATGATTTTTTCTACTATTTTTTGAGAAATGAGTCAATATACTTATGGCTCTGTAATTTGTGGGACTGTCTGGGTTTCCACCTTTTAAAATCAGTCTTATTATTGAAAGTTTCAGTTTATCTGGAAATATTCCATTCACCCTAAAGTGTAGGAATATTTACAAAATATTTACATTTTCTTACTTATTGCTAACTTGTAAATTTGTGGTTTAAAAATATAGTTTTACGTAGATGTTGACAGTTTAAAGAGTTGATATAGACTTCTAAAAAAATGAAACTATAAATTAAAAATGTAAGTATTTACAAAGTGTGGAGAGCATTGTATTTGGTCACTGATATTTCGGTGGTGTGTTTTTCTCATCCTTTCCTTCAAGTGAAGTAAGGGATTTTCTTTTAAGAATTAACCGTACGGTCGTACCGTAATTGCTTTGTGAGTTTGCAGATGGACAATTTCCACGACACATTGAATGACCAAAACAACACCCCCCGGCGTGAGAAAGTGTCTGTTTAATTTTACAACAGTCCATTAAAAATGCGTTGAATTCAAAGGCCTATTATCTAAAATTTCTAGAAATGCAAAAGCAGATTTAAAAATACAAATAAATAAGGTGCAATAAAAATAAATGTTTAGCATGAAATAAATTTCCAAAAAATAACAAAAAATACGCATAGAAAATAGTTATAGACTTATAAATGTAAGTTACCTGACGCCAACACAACAGACCCCTTTCATTAGAAACAAGACTTATTATCCGTTTATTTATTTATATGTAATTCTGCTAATTTTGCTACTTTGTTATCTTATGCTTATTTCGCTATTTTATCTTATTATATTATATTTTATTATTGTATAGTTAGTTATGAATTAGAGACCAAACCATGAACACGGGTGTTAAAAAATAAATTCCTTTTTAAAAAATCGGTTTGTGTGCGGGTAAAGTTAATTTATATATATGGGCCGCAACAATTACAATGTTTATTATTTTCTGCTTGACATAACAGAAAGATAAAATAAGTAATTAACCGGCTATTTCGTATTACTTAGTTATAATTTATAAAAGCACTCAATGAAAGCAAATAACACGTCTCGATTAAAGATAAACAATGGCGATTGCTGTCCATACCGGGACCGAAACAAGAAATGTTAATGTGTTAATGATTGTTTAAGAACGCAAAAATTACTAAAATAGCGCGCCAAACAAACTAATAATAAAACATTAAAAGTGCGATTCTTTTCGCAATCTACAACCAGTTAGTCATACAAAGACTATATCAAACGTCTCAATAATAATCTTTTATCTTAATTGCACTGCACAAATAAACATCATCTTCAATAACAAGTTCAACCAAATACGGCAACAGCCGCAGAATCAAATAAACTTTAAATTCTAAATAATTGCTCGTCGTGATAAAACCCCAAACCCATTTGACATAAGTTAAAATAACAACGTCTTACGGCAGTTCTTATTTTAACTAGGGTGCTCTGCTCCAAATGACAACTGCACGCGTCACCTCCGCGCTCTTCAATTTGCACCGTAACTTCTTTAAACGAAGCCGGTAGATGAACTCTTGCAAAACAGTCTTCACTGACCTGATTTTTAACAGCAAGATATCACACCGGACATGGCCAATCAAAATAACCTCAATGAAGATTAACGGCTTCAATTTGGAGTTTCAGGTAAGTCCTTAAATGGTAGGCGGCCTCTCTGGTGATATTCGCTGAGAATGACGTGCAGAATTACGGCTAGTGTTCCAAAAATACTCACAATTACTTCACAATTCGCTTCAAGCAGCGTCTTCTTTATCAGCACAAAATTCAAATTCCAAAATGGACTCCATCGCATCCAAACATCATTGTCAAAAAACAAAAACCAAAGCAATCGCGACCGAGAGAACGTAAACAACCCAAAATTATATGTAACGTTTAAAAATTAACGAAAACATGAAATGTGACTGTTGCAATACTTAGGGCAGAGAGACTTATGGTCGATAGTTCTTGTTTTAAAGCAGAGCGGCTAAGCAAAATTTTTAGGCATTTCTAAACTCAAAATTTTACTTTATTCACCAAGCGTACAAAACACTGAAGTATTGTGACATTCAAAATGTACTGTCAAATCAGTAATAAAAATTAACTGCTACAGCAGGATCGCACATATACTGCTAAGCAAAAATATTATTTTTTTTTTTTTTTGTTTCTTTGTTTGGCATGGGTTTTTTACCATTCAGCCACTAACGTTGATTTATATTAACATATATTTCGACTAATTTGGACGTCACAACACATTCACACACATCCATGGTACCGGAGACGAGTATTTTTCGTTAGAAAAATTACTCGCCTCTGCTGGGAATCGAACCCAGATCACCTCCGTGACCGATTTGGCGAAACCGGCGGCTCAACCGCTCGGCCACGGCGGGCCAAAAATATTTTTAATTTCACAATATTTCACTGTTTTATACGCGTGGAGCATAAACTAAAATTTCGAGTTTAGAAAAGCCTGAAAATTTGGTTTTAAAGCTTTTCTAAATTCGATATTTTACTTCATGCGCCAAGCGTATAAAACATTAATTTTATTTAAAGTTTAATTGTTCACAATATTTCAGTGTTTTTAGTGTTGAGTACGCGTGGCGCATAAAGTAAAATTTCGAGTTTAGAAAAGCCTGAAAATTTGGTTTGGTCGCTCCGCGCTTCGCGCTACGCAACCAAACCAAATTTTCAGGCTTTTCTAAACTCGAAATTTTACTTCATGCTTAGTCTGGGAGTGGAAACACTCGGTTGTAGCTTTAAATTAAACTTATTAAAAAACCAAAACAAGGAATGCCTCGAAATGCATACGCTGAATCGTAATATGTATACTTGAAAGAAACAATCCCCGCATCTTTATGTTTGCAACCCTACTAATAAAAACTCACACAAGCCGCCACTGCAAAACAAACACAACTTTATTTCATGTACATTTTTTCCTATCAAACACACACCTAAATTAACATACAAAAAAGTGACAAACTCTCATTATAATTATCACGCAGGCGAGTATTTCCAGAAAAAAATGTACAAATTAGATAAAACAGGCAGATTAGAATTGGACAAACCGCCCGCCCCAATTATTTTAATACGACTATGGTTGTTAGCAAGGTAATTAGACAATGGGGCACTTAACAATTACACGATATCGAGGGTTTGATACACGTTTCGGCCCGCACCGCATTCACGTAAACACGTAACCCCCGTGACAGTAAACATGATATTTTATTCAAGCGGCCGAAATTATTAATCAGAACGTCAATGAAATAAATTGACACAAATATGTTTATGAATTAATCGCAGTTTTAATGAATGAAAGGATATAAATGCTCAAATTTATGCATTAATTATGAATGATTGCAGACAAATAATATGATATATTTAAATTTCATAAAAATTAATCATAAAATCAACATTTTTGTTTTCTTAATTAAGCATCAAGTAAATATTTTAAGTCTAAAAAAGCTTTAAGTTGTACTGGGTGCTTATTTGGAAAGCCTGAAAATTTGCAAACAATATAGAATCGTAGAATAAATTATACAGGGTGCGGCAAAACAGACAGTGCAGTTTGGAACGCCCAGTACATCGCGTGTGGTGGGAGGGATATCATTATGTCGGGGGGGGTCGTGCCGTTTTTAATCGTTACCATGGTTTGGTCTGGAGAACATTGGGGCTTCGCTGTCCGCACGTTTCTTGAAAATAGCCGATCTGCCGTCGCCACCCAGCGGGCCTTCCGGCTGGATTTCAATCTTGCGCGTCGTGATACCGTTCCTCACCGTAATTTATTCGCGAGTTGAGTGCGTACATTAGAAGAAACTGGTTCCACACAAAAACGTACGGGTTTAGGAAGACCCAGAACGGTAAGAACTCCAGAAAATGTAGCAAGAGTAAGAGAAGCTATCGAACGGTTACCTACGCGCTCTGCCCAGAAGCATGCAATTGCATTGGCCATTGCTGATCGCTCTCTAAGACGGACATTGCATGAAGACTCATTCCACTCCTACAAGATGATGCTTTTTCAAAAGTTAATGCCCCCTGATTATGAAAACCGCATGAATTGCTCCCAAGAAATAAATGTTGAACCGGATCTATGTGAGGTCAACTGTTTTCAGTAGTGACGAGGCCCACTTCCATCTCTGTGGAGGGGTGGATAAACAAAATTTTTGATACTGGGCTGTAAATAACCCAAGGCAACTTCACGAGAGACCACTTCACTCCCCAAAAGTCACCGTATGGTGTGCGATTTCCAAATTTGGGGTGATTGGGCTTTATTTTTTTGAAGAGGACGGACGAACCGTAACTCTCACTGCTCAACGTTATGCTTTTATGTTGGAAATTTTTTTTCAACTTCGATTTGAAGAACTGATGGAGGAAGCAGATCTGGGAGACATCTAGTTCCAGCAGGACGGGACTACGGCCCATACTGCCCGAGTATCAATGACAAAACTGCGAGAGGTGTTCCCTGGGCGCCTTGTTTCTCTGAGAGGTGATGTGGAGTGGCCCGCACGCTCCCCTGATCTGAGCATTTGCCACTTCTTCCTGTGGGGCTACCTAAAGGAAAAGGTTTTTAGGCATCCACCTCGCACCTTGGAAGAACTCAGGGATCGAATTCGGGAGGAAATCGCCGCTATACCCATCGAGATGTGCCAAAATGCGGCCGAAAATTTCAGAAATCACCTTCATCAATGTATCGCTGCTGAGGGTCATCATCTTTCTGATGTCAACTTCAGGACTTAATACATAAAACGGCATGATGTACCGATTAAGATAAAATAAACCCCATTTCTTTAAATTGCGCAGTATTTTTTTTAATAGCCCTTCAAAACTACACTGTCTACTTTGCCGCACCCTGTAGCAGAATTGAATGGAATGGAATTGATTCTAGATTTTAAATCTATAAAACAACTTTTCTTTGAGGTATTTTTATATTAACATTATTTCCTCTACTTTTGCGTGCTTAAGTGCAACTTATGTTAAACTCTTTCAACTGGGGATTCATATTATTATAGTTATTTTAATTGGAACTTGAATGTCACAAGACACCTCTTGTAAATTGGACTATACTTTATTTGTATGTTATTTACTGTACTTTCTTTGTTATGATTTTTGTTAAAGAAGGCATTGCAGTGAGTAAATATTATCATTATTATTATTTTTATTGTAAAACAATCTTTTGTAAATCAATTAAAACATATTATGTATTATTATTAATAATATAATGCACTAGAAAAGTAATTGCTTCTATTCTTAGACCATTAATCATTTTTTTTATAATGATTATATAAACGTCATGTTTTTAGAAGGTACGCATGATATTTTAATAAAATAAGAAAAATATCACGAGAGCCCTTAATAAATCATCTGGGAATAATTTGCGTTTGGTGGTTCATTGAACTTAAACGCATTGAAAAGCCCTCCTCCTCTTCGCTCCCAACAATATTAATTACCAGAAAATAAAACCGACCCCCTTAATTACCCGTCGTTTTCGGAGCTGCAGTTGCATTGAATTTTAATTAAAGATAAGCGTACTAGTATTGGAAATGTTATTAAAGCCCTCCCCCTTTTGTACACTTTGCTGCTGCACTCTTTCTCTTCTCCCTTAATGGATTCATTAGAAAATTAATCAAAAGTGTCGCCTCCGTTTTTTTCGAATAGAGCGGCGAGGAAAAAATTCTATAACCTGTTTACGTTAATAAATTCCCCTCCCCCCCCCCCCGCTTGCGATATTAAAATCATGATTTGATTTTCTCGGATGGATGGATGGATTATGGGGGTGTAATTAATGGGGGGTTAAAGGTTTGAGATTGAATGACGCAATGGGGGGTTGGATGCGCAGGTAGTTGCAACAAAAGGGATGTCTCTTGTAGTGGAAATTTCATGGTATCTATGGAGATAGATTGTATTGTGAGTTTTTACAATGGGGTTTTAATCTTCAAAGCAATATGAATAATGAGAACTGTTTCATAAAATATGCAGTTCTTTGAATTTTAATTCGCTAAATTAAATTTGTTATCATTATTACATTTCTATATGTTTAATTAATTATTCACTTAACTTGTGATGAAACATTTTTGAATCTAATTCTGGATATTCAATTCAAGCACTTGGTTTGTTTCACTGGATCAGTGAAACAAACTAATAATGTATTTCTGTAGTTTTTTTATAATATTTGGATTATTTACCTTTTAACCCATTAAGCGCAACATTATTAATTTTTTGTTAATTAAATTACTAAATAAGTTAATTTTGTATATTATTTTATTTGATCTCAATTGAAAATGCATAAAGAAAAATGTAAATATTTTGTTATTTAAAAATTTCGATTATTACTCATTCAAAAAAAAAATAATGTCAGTGTATTCCTAACTTTACAATATTTCAGTGTTTTGTACGCGTGGCGCATGAAGTAAAATTTCGAGTTTAGAAAAGCCTGAAAATTTGGTTTGGCCGCTCCGCGCTTCGCGCTACGCGACCAAACCAAATTTTCAGGCTTTTCTAAACTCGAAATTTTACTTCATGCTTAGTCTGGGATTGGAACCACTCTTTCTAAACTTTATATTGCACGTTTTTATATAAAACCGATGAATTCCTGAAATTTTACTGCGTATTCATTATGTATACCACAACGAACCGCATGCCAGCCAATCACAGCAACCGGAAAACATACACTTTTCCAAAGTTTAGAAAATAAAGACTGGCAACAACTAAATACTTACAGAGACGCCATATCGTGTTTTGATTATGTTTTCAATACAATTAAATATAAATTTGACTGTGCATTTCCTATAAAGAATATACTTATTAAGAATAACAAAACTATAAAAATAAATTGGATTAATAACGATTTAAAAAATATGCGATCAACGCTGCAATTAATGACTGAAGCCTATAACAAAAAAAATGTCCAGAAATTCTATTAATTAAAAATAAATATCAAAACATGTGTACATCTGCCTTAAAAATACAACGTATAAAATCAAATACTGAGTATATTTCCAATTCTAATAACAAAACCAGAGCGATGTGGAACCTAATAAATGCAAAACATAAACAAAATACTAATATTAGCACAAATACAAAATTATCGGACATCACAGCCGTCCAATTTAATAATTTATTCATCAATGCAGTTGAAGACATAATTAGTAAAATGCATAAATCTTACGTTGACCCAATTACTTTAATGTGTAGTCAAGATATAAATGTACACGAATATTTTAAATTTGTGACTGTCACCACAACCACGTGTGTAAAGTAATAATGGGACTAAGATCATGTAGAAGTCGCGATGTATATGGCATGAGAGTGGAAGTTATTAAATCTGTTCTAAATAAAATTCTGAAACCTTTAACAAGTGTGATAAACAAGTGCATAGAAGCAAGCTGTTTTCCAGATGTTTTAAAGAAAGCTTTAATTGTTCCCATTTTCAAAAAAGGTGATCCTAATAATCCAACAAATTATGGTCCCATCTCATTGCTCCCCATACTTTCAAAAATCTTCGAAATAATATTACTACATCAACTTGCTGATTACTTAGAATCTACAAGTATTTTTACAAACAGTCAATATGGTTTCAGAAAAGGGAGATGCACGAAGGATGCCATCCTTCAATTTGTAAATGGCACATTAGATTGTTTTGAAGAAGGCTCTGAATGATATTCGAAGTTTTTGGATCTATCGAAAGCCTTCGATTGCGTCTCGTAATCAATACTTATCCGTAAGTTATATTATTACAATCTACATCCCGTTAGCATATCAATGATATCGTCTTATCTGTCTGGAAGAATACAATGTACGCTCTATAATAAATGTTTATCTCCACCTGTAATTATAAATAGTGGTGTACCACAAGGATCTATTCTTGGGCCACTATTATTTCTAATATTTATTAATGACCTTCCTAGTCACTATCTTGGAAGTGATGACATTTTATATGCTGACGATACAACCATACGAAAATCAGAAGCTTCGCCATCCTTTTCTGATAGTGTTCAGATCAGAGCTACTGAATGGTTTAATAGCAATTGTTTGAAAATAAATGAGGATAAAACAGTAGATCTTCTGTTTTCCTTGAAACAACGTGACGTGGAGTGTGTAAAATTCTTGGGTACTTGGATACTCATTTAAACTGTTCTCGCCATGGCGATGAATTGGCCAATAGGCTCTGTAAAAACATATATATATATTAGTATAAATGAAATTGCCAATTCTTGGTTGCAGAATACTTCAAACATTAAAAGTGCGATTCTTTTCGCAATCTACAACAAGTTAGTCTTACAAAGACTATATCAAACACTCATTGAAACAACTACTTCCCGGGCTAATACCCCGACGGACATTGAATTATACAACAAGTGTTTGCTGTTACATACAGCAACCTACTGCAAATGTAACAATTTGGGTCAAATTATTCAGGCCATCTATAGACGCGTTTCGAGATTTATCTCTCCTCAGTATAGCTTTGCCATTCCCTCTAAACAATTTGACACCTTAGACTGGCGGTCACGTTACCGTTCAAACATAGCCATATATTATGCAATTAAATTTTATAATATACTGCTAACTTCAACTCGCATGTTATCTTCGTCGCGCTTTCGAGCAAAGATAAAAGATTTCTTCATTAAACAGAGTTACTATAATTGGGATGACTACCTACAGTCAAGTGATCTACATTTATATCTATGACATGTCTATGTAATATATATATATTAAGAAACCTTGCTTCACAAGTACCCCAAACAGCATTGAGGCAGTATTATTTCTCGCATGTACACACTCACATAGAACATGCCCTGCTTGTATGGGGACATGCTCCCATTAGGCATAGAATATTTGGGCTACAGCGACGAGCAGTTCGTATTCTTGGAAAGTGCCAATATAGAAAAGATTGTCGAAATGTGTTTAGGGAAAATAAAATACTGACTTTTCCATCTCTATATATATTTGAATGCTTAAATTATATTCACTTAAATAAAAGCCAATACAAAACTCATTCAAACTGCCATAATTATCCAACCAGGCATAGAAACAACTACGTCACTAATGCACTCCGACTAAACACCTCCCAAACAGGTACCAGATATTATGCAATTAAATTTTATAATATACTGCTAACTTCAACTCGCATGTTATCTTCGTCGCGCTTTCGAGCAAAGATAAAGATTTCTTCATTAAACAGAGTTACTATAATTGGGATGACTACCTACAGTCAAGTGATCTACATTTATATCTATGACATTTCTATGTAAATTTTAACGATGTGTAATCTATTAAATAGTAATATTAAATAGTAATGCACCTGTATAGTTTTTAAGAATATTTGTAATTTGAAAAGTGTAAAGCAATATTAGCTATTAGCACAATAAAGATATTATTATTATTATTATTATTATTATATATTTAATAGAAAAATTCACAGTATATAATACATTAAGTCATCCATAGAAATCAAAAAAAAGTGCAGAATTTTACCTAAAATTAACTTTTAGAGTTAACTCTATAATTGAGGGGTCCAATGCAATAACCAGCCAAGTCCAGTTTTATAAAATGTTGAGGAGAGACAAAAAATCTGTTTACATGCAAGAAAAAAAAAACATAATGATTATTATGCATGCAACTAACAATACACCAATGCACTGCAAATTATTTAAACCAGATTGTTGTATGCTATAACACAGAATTTTAAACTTTATAAGAATATTGAATACTTAACCCATTTATTCATAAAAATAGACTTGGCTGATTATTGCATTGGACCCATTAATTGGTCGGCCGTTAATGAGTCAAATTATCAATAATTTCAACAGTATAGAAAAACATATCATGAAAAAAAATTGAATTGGTGTAGTTTACCTCCAACATACAAAATTGTAATTTTGAATATTTAAATAATTATAATTAAATATCTAGAACTACATGTTTGTATGTAGGAGGTAAAGTACACCAATTTAATTTTTCTTCATAATACATTTTTCTATACTGTCGAAATTATTAATTATGTAAAAGGTAAACAATCCAACTATGATACAAAAAATACAGAACCCGAATTACTGCTAATTAAAAAAGTCGATAAATTACAATCCTTAATCATTACACATAAATTGAGTTGTATTAAGTGACTCAATTCAAAGCATCTGCGTTATTTGCAACTAATTTATCTGAATATAGACACATTTGTATATATTTAAATTTAAAACTAACTAATTGAGTTTTTAAATTGTTACGGAACTAAAAGTTTTGCGGTTTACAGTTAATCCTAGGGTTTAATGTGTTTTTTTCGTTCTGCTAAATCCTGAACGTATATTTATCTACTTAGTAATTCTCAATTAAACTAAATATCATTAGAGCGCGATCCCCCCGGAACTATTCCTACAGGGGGATGGCATAATCTAATTATCCACTTGTAATTAACCAAAGGTAATCAGAATTAGACTGTGACAATTTTGATTATGTGGCATGCCTGTTCCCTTGATCCGGAATGGTAATTTTAAATTGCTCTAATCACTTTGATTGACAAATTGTGGATGCGCAGGGTATTAACAACTAACTTATTAAGTTTAGCAAATTATCTAATCAAATCTTTGATGAGTATGTATTAAAGGATTCATTAGAAACTTTACTTAAATTATAAAAATGAAACGTTGACATTAATGGTGAATTGCAATGGTCGGAAAGTTTTTGCGGCCGAGGAGAAAAATGTATCCTTCATAACAAAAACAAGAAAAATCAAGAGCCGTATTTTTTCAATATCCATAATATCATATGTTCAATTAAAAAAAAACTCTACAGTGCTAGGATTTTATCTTTTTTTAAATTTATGTTGGCTACACGCTTTAGAACTTGTCATTTAAAACGTCAGACATAATAAATATTATGTATAATATCAGAACTGCCAACTTACAATATATTCCATAGCACTCTAGAGGCTTTATTTTATTGAGCGTACGATACATACACCAATTACAATGTTATTGGCCACAAATGCAGTTTAAACCTTAATTAATGTATAAAATTACGAAAATTAGTGTAAAATGCAAACAATACGTCTTTAATAGTAAGACAGTCTTATTAATTAAAACGTATTGTTTATATATATATATATATATATATATATATACATATATATATATATATATATATATATATATATATATATACAGAGAGTTTTATGTAACACCGAACATTTGCATTGAATACAATTTATCACTTTTAAGTTTGAAGTTGTGTGTAAATTGAGTTGCCTATATGACCATTAATAATTGTAGCCAATCAATATATATATATATATATATATATATATATATATATATATATATATATATATATACAGAGAGTTTTATGTAACACCGAACATTTGCATTGAATACAATTTATCACCTTTAATTTTGAAGTTGTGCGTAAATTGAGTTGCCTATATGACCATGACCATTAAAAATTGTAGCCAATCAATCGCAATTAATGCCTCAACTTGTACATACAGGGAGTTTTTCTTTCAAGTGTGCATGTCCCAATTGCAGCGTATATGCCGTAAATACTCGTTATTTTTTAACAGAGTTCAATTTGAAACTTGAAATGATTGTGTTCCACTCCTAGACTAAGCATGAAGTAAAATTTCGAGTTTAGAAAAGCCTGAAAATTTGGTTTGGTCGCGTAGCGCGAAGCGCGGAGCGGCCAAACCAAATTTTCAGGCTTTTCTAAACTCGAAATTTTACTTCATGCGCCACCGGTACAAAACACTAATTCAATGTAAAATTTAACGGTGTGTTTTGAACTTCGTAATATGTCAGTGTTTTGTATCGGTGGCGCATGAAGTAAAATTTCGAGTTTAGAAAAGCCTGAAAATTTGGTTTGGCCGCTCCGCGCTTCGCGCTACGCGACCAAACCAAATTTTCAGGCTTTTCTAAACTCGAAATTTTACTTCATGCTTAGCCTGGGAGTGGAAAACACTCGTTTAAAGCTTAAAATTAAATTCTTTCAATAAACCGAGCGTTGGCAAACGCGTTGGCAAACGCGTTGGCAAAGAAGATTCTTGGTATGAACATGTTCGGTGTTACATAAAACTCTCTATATATTCATTTAAAAAAAAACCTTTAGAGTGCTATGATTTTATCTTTTTTTAAATGTATGTTGGCTACACGCTTTAGGAATTGTCATTTAAAACGTCAGACATAATAAATATAATGTATAATTTCAGAATTGCCAACCTACAATATATTCCATAGCACTCTAGAGGTTTTATTTTATTGAACATACGATACATACACCGATTAAAATTTTATTGGCCACAAATGCAGTTGAAACCCTAATCAATGTATACAATTACGAAAATTCGTGTAAAATGCAAACAATACGTCTTAATTAGTAAGACTACTTAAGACAATAAATACCTATTAAAACAACGACTTCCTGTGCAAATACACTGCCGGATATTGAATTATACAATGAAGTATTTAAAATCTTTTTCCATTTGTTACAACAATCTTTCAAAGTATATATAATATTTAGGTCAAATTCTCTTCAAACCAACTAACAAATATAAATTAAAAATGATCAACAAGTTTCTCATCTCTTAATCTTTCTCGTGGTGAAACATATTTAACTATAATTTGAAAAAGAAAACACTTGGTTAAATTTCACTAATATTTTGTTTTTTTATTCCAAATAGTTTCGACTTTGAGTCAATCTCTAGGAGTGTGCTCTCAAGACTCAAAGTCAAAACTAGTTGGAATAAAAAGCAAAATATTAGTAAAATTTAACCAAGTGTTTTCTTTGTTAAAAGGAGAAATTACAAGAAATAAGAAATCAATTTTAATTTTTGTATTCATCAGATAGATCACCCTTAAATATTATGCTTTATTAACTTTGCGATTGATATCAGTTTCATATTTGTAACTACATAAACATGCGATTACTGTCAGATTTTATAAAACTGGACAAACAAAAAATACACACTTAATAGTTTCCTATTTTTAATATTGTTATGGAAGTGAATACATTTCACGTGTAATCTAGTCTACATTAATTTCACACACGTGTAAACTCAAACCCGTTACATCTTCCTCAATCAGACAGTGTAAATTTGCTTAGGACGAATATATACATTGCGGCAGTGCAAACATTTAACAAAATTGGATTTGCGAGCGAAAAATTTATGTTTATCCGTTGCACATGCAATAGCTTTCAAAATCCCCAGCGAGCGCCCAGTTCGCTACACTTTGCACGAAAATAAAATCTATTTTTCGCATAATTTAAACAGAACGCTTTAATAAATGATAAGTGAAGAGCAATATAGATGCTAAGCATAAAATAAGTGTAATAATTTAATGCTAAAACGAGCAAATTTTAAACAGAATGAGCTAAAAATATACTACAGGGTGCGGCGGGGAAACTTGCTGATTTGAAAGGTCAATAAAAAAAAGTATTTCACATATCGATTAATTCCTTTTTTTATCGTATTGTACTTATCCTGAATTTTTCTTTCAAGTGGTTTTAAAAATGACAACGGACAAATGGCGGCTCTTATTAGCGATACACTGATCCACCTGATTTTTAAAGTTTCGCTCCACACTTTCGAGCATATCGACAGAAATGTTCTCGATGACTTGGCGAATGTTGTCCTTCAGGTGCTTCAGGGTCCGTGGTTTGTCATTGTAAACAATGGATTTGAGATGTCCCTATAAATAGAAGTCACAAGGAGCCGAATCAGGGAAGTGCGCCGGCCACAGTACGTCACCCCTCAAGGAGATTAGGTGCTCGTGGAAGTGTTCCCTCAAAAGTTTCATTTAAGTTCTCGCTGTGTGTACCGTGGCTCCATCCTGCTGAAACCATACGTCCCGAAGTTCCATTTCTTCATGTTTTGGGAGAAAAAATGGCGGGGAGAGCGCAAAAACGACAGCCTTACCCTCTCGACGATTTCTGGTGTTCGGACTCTAAGAACCTCCAGGCCCTTTTTTACCACACTGCCACTTTCCCTGAATGCATCCACCCACGAAAAGATTGATTGCCGGCCAGGAACGGGACTTGTACGGTGAATATTGAACCGAGTTCGGAAGGCACGTTGGCTGGCAACCACCGAACGGCCATTGGAAAGGTAGGCCTCGATGGCGAACGCACGCTCCTCCTTTGTCCAACGCATGACGACAACTGGCTTGAGCGGTAACAAAACTTCAAGACCCCCTCTATCGAATGAGACCCTCCCTATCCCTTTCTGACCACGTCTCGCTCATTGGCGCCTAATTCAAACAGCAAGTTTCCCTGCTGCACCTTGTATTTGATGATTACCAATTTAAATTCAATGTAAGTTAAAAATGTTTCATTAGGCAATCAATTAAATTTATAAGCAAGTTGTATGTGTGCTAGGGCTTGTAAACATACCGATTTACCGGTAAATCGTTAAATGTATCAATAAAAACCAGTCTACCTGTGTGATATAACCATGATGTTGATAAGAGGAAGATGTAATGTAAAAACGAATTAAAATGAATATCGACTTTCTGCAAAAATGTAGACTTTTCTAATATTCATTAAAATAGCTACTTCCCGAGCTAATACCTCGACAGATATTCAATTAAACAATGAATGTTTAAGTTAAACACTAGATTTTCTGTTCTATGCATAATTTATATTCAGAATGTAACATCAGGTCAAATTTTTCTCTAACCAAACTAAATCAACAAACAGGAAATAGAAATGTATTGAAAAAAAAAGACAGGGATTGAATAATTGGAAGAATCTTAGGCAATCTTAGAGAAAAAGTGTTAAGCCATAGCATTGGCTCCCCTTTGGCCATATATAGACGCGTTTCGAGATTTATCCATCATCAGTATAGCTAAAATAAGTTGGGCAACACTGATTTCTATAATAGTGTTTTTAAGTCTCCAAAAATATTTATATCTGTGGTTTTGACAAAAAACCAGTTGTCACTTTTTTAGTCAAATTGAGTAAACTCCGGACTTTTAAATACATATTCAGCTACATTTTTATTTTCTGAGCTTAATACAATGTTATCTGACATAGTTTTCGCGTAATTTGGACCAAACCTTACCAGTGAGGTGTCATTTTTGAGGAAAAACTAGTTATGTGTTTTTTTTTCCGGAAAATCAGTTATGTTTCATTTAAATGCACGTTAAACTAATAACAAACATTTTTACAAGCTAAACATGAAATTAATGCTTTTTCTAAAACCTAAATAATATGAGATAGATATTTGAAGCTATTTTAAGTTACTTAAGAAGTTGACTTGTAAAACTTTAAACGCAAATAACTCGAAATCATGAAAAAGTGACTTAACTGGTTTTTCCTCAAAACCACAGATTTAATACATTTTTGTAAATGCTACATAAATTGATTTTCTGCCTATATCACAATTTTATTCTAAAACATAAGGTGAGTGTTATAATAGAAATATAATAGTAAATTTACTGAAAGACAGAATATGATTTATACTAAAATTAATATGTTGCTGAAATAATTAATTATACAATACATCCAGTGCCTAGTGTAAGTTCTACAAGATGTTTTGTAATTGTTCGGGTTGAGCTGTCTCGACATCAAAACCAGAAATTCCGCCGTGATGAAGTTTGCACAGTTTGCTTTGATTTCCCAACACCCCCCAAACATATAAATATAGGTAACGTACAAAAAATCCCCCTTCCCCTCCAGCTCGTAGTTCGTTCCCCAAACAGAGCAAACTTGTTTGTTTGTTAACTCTCGCTGAGCAACTATAATTTAATTTTCGTACGTAATTACCGAAATATTGAGGATACGTTGACGGTTTTGAAAGTTTAAAGTAATGAAATGTGTAACAGTAAAGGTTTTTGTTTGCTTAATGTACGCTAACGTACAGGGAGTTTTTCTTTAAAGTATACATATTACGATTTTACGCTGTGAATTTTTATACATTCGTTGTTTTTCTAACAACTTTCAATTTAATAAAATAAAATAAAAACTTCTTGTATATTTTGCACAATTAACTCAACTTTGAGAGTCTGTTATTTAAATTCCAACCACTAAATTTATGAATATACCAAATTACAAAGTGCTTTTTATGCCAGAAAACCTCAAATTATGAAGATTCTTACAGTCAACAATGGAGCATTGAGAATGGAGTTAAGCCACTTTCAAAATAACCGACTTGATTTAAAAAATTTGTACAAACTGTTGTTAAATTATATGTACATTTATGTCAAGTTAATAGGATGATATTTGTTAGTGTTTTTAAAAACGGCGTCAATTTGAAGCCGGCGGAGCTGGGTGGTTGAACGAACATTTTAACTTTTATTCTGCATAAAACAACAATTTCTTTTATATATAATATTTGTTAGTGTTTTTAAAAAAACTATGTTATTTCTATAAAAGAAAATATACGAGGGGCAATCAAAAGGAAAGTTACTACATCTGCAATGAAACGTGTACATTTTGTAACCTTACTTTTTAATCACCCCTCGTAAAACGCCTGCACACATTTTGTCTTGATCTCATTGTGTAAAAAAAACGTTATCGACCTCAAAGTTTCCACTTAGTATTTATCATATTTATATATTTTTTTTAATCGAAGGAATATTGAATTTATACATTATTTTATATTTTGTTTCAAATATATGTTATTCATAAAAAAGAGTAAACACAGTTGAAAATTGAAAGTTTGCGTACATCTCAATGTCAGCGAGTGAAACATCAAGGGTTGGTGCGGTGAAACGAGGCGTTGAGTGCGTCTCTCACCTCTTCATTCATCCGGCGGGAGGTATGGGGGGCGGCTTTTTTGATTGATGGCGCTTTTTGACGATTCCGGCGGCGGCGATAAATCATGTCGGATCATTGTTTGCGCGATGATTCCGATGCGATGGCGACATTTCGATATGCGTGGCATGGGAGAAAAGAGAGGCGAAAAAAAAAGATAAAGGGGAAAGGTTTCGATGGGCTACGAAAAAATCCACCGTGCTGATACTGTCAACGAGAAAATTGCCACCCTCAATACAAATCACACCGTACTTTATCATTTTTTCATATACATAATGAAAAAGGGAACATTGATATTTTTTTTTATATAAAAAAAACGCTGTCTAGCTAGAACAGAGTGAAAATCAACATACAAGAATTTTTATTAAGTATACATATCCTGATGGTTAGTCATAGTCTGTACATTTTCAAGCATTACAGAACAATTAGAAACAATTAACTCTTAAGATTTAGATTATTGACTGTATTGTTAATGTTAAGACTGTTATCTAGATAACCATGTTATGATGTTGTTACGATTGTTTTGTTGTTAGTTAGTGAAACCTTGTGATTAAGATTGTAAATAAGGCCTTAAAATTGAGAATATTTATTGTATTGTTGATGTTAAGATTAATGTGCATATTGTTGGGTAGTGAAATCTTGTGATTTAAGATTGTTATTTGACTTTTTAGTAATTGACATTAGGCAGTCTAAAACCTAGATTCAAATTTAATGTTTTTAAACAGCCTAGACTCTAGTCTGCAGATTTTGCCGGGACTCTAAACTGGAGTCTCTCTAGTCTGCAGATTTCAGTCTCTAAAAAATGTATACTTTACACTCAAAACTCTAGACGTTTGACTTTAGGTAGTCGACCTAGACTTTAAATTAGTATTTTTAGGTAGCCTAGACTCTAGTCTGTAGACGGCCTGGACACTAAACTGGAATCTCTGTAGTCTGTAAATTCCAGTATCTGAACAATGTGCACTGGACACTAAAACTCTAGACTTTTGACTACAGGCAGTCGACCTATACTCTAGTGCAGGGGTTCTCAACCTTTTTCAGGTCGCCCCCCTACCCCCTCATAACTCTACGCCCGCTCTCCCTGATTTTATTTACGTTTGTTTAGTTAGATTGAAACACCATTTTAGGCTTATTTCACTTCACCTACTCTTTAAAAAATTTGTCGCGACCCCCCTGATATCTTGTCACACCCCCCTAATGTGGCATGCCCCCGGTTGAGAGACCCTGCTCTAATGTTTTTACATATCCTACTCTCTAATCTGAAGACTCTAGTATCTAAATTCTGTACTCTATGCGCCCTAAACTCTGCACTTTGAACTTTAAGCACTCGGCATAGACTTTGCAGTGGAGTCTAAACCGCCGGGGCTCTAGTTTCTAAAAGATGTACTGTAGACATTCTAAACTCTGAATTTTGGACTTTCATCGACCTACGTTGACTCTAAATTGGAGTATCTAGAGAGCCCGGACTCTAATCTGTATATTTCAGTATCTAAACTCTGTACTCTAGACCTTAGGAGGTCGACCCAGAGTTTCTGAAACTCCTAATACAATCTAGATTCTAGACAACCTAGAATCTAAATTGATGTTTTTAAAAAAGCCTAGACTCTAGTCTGCAGATTTTCCCGTGACTTTAAACTGGAGTCTTTCTAGTCTGTAGATTCCAGTCTCTAAACAATGTACACTTTACACTCAAAACTCTAGACGTTTGACTTAAGGCAGTCGGCCTAGATTTTAAATTAGTAATTTTAGGCAGCCTAGACTCTAGTCTGCAGACTCGGCCTGGACTCTAAACTAGAATCTCTCTGGTCTGTAGATTCCAGTATCTAAACAATGTGCACTGGACACTGAAACTCTAGACTTTTGACAATAGGCAGTCGACCTATACTCGAGTGTTTTTACATAGCCTAGTTTCTAATCTGGAGATTCTAGTATCTAAATTCTGTACTTTATGCGCCCTAAACTCTGCACTTTGAACTTTCAACACTCAGCATACACTTTGCACTGGAGTCTCTAATCCGCCTGGGCTCTAGTTTCTAAAAAAGGCTGTAAACATTCTAAACTCTGAATTTTGGACTTTAAGCGACCAACGTTGACTCTAAATTAAAGTCTCTAGAGAGCCCAGACTCTAATCTACAGATTTCAGTATCTAAACTTTGTGCTCTAGACTTTAGGTGGTCGACCCAGATTCTAGGTTCTGAAACTCTCTATACAATCTAGATTTTAGACAACCTAGACTCTAAATTAATGTTTTTAAACAGCCTAGACTCTAGTCTGCAGATTTTCCCGCCACTCTAAGCTGTAGTCTATCTAGTCTGTAGATTTAGTCTGTAAACAATGTACACTTTACACTCAAAACTCTAGACGTTTGACTTAAGGCAGTCGGCCTAGATTTTAAATTAGTATTTTTAGGTAGCCTAGACTCTAGTCTTCAGACTCGGCCTGCACTCTAAACTGGAATCTCTCTAGTCTGTAGATTTCAGTATCTAAACAATGTGCACTGGACACAAAAACTCTAGACTTTTGACTACAGGCAGTCGACCTATACTCTAGTGTTTTTACACAGCCTAGCCTCTAATCTGAAGACTCTAGTGTCTAAATTCTGTACTCTATCCGCCCTAAACTCTGCACTTTGAACTCTAAGCACTCGGCATAGACTTTGCACTAGAGTCGCCTGCCCTCTAATTTCTAAAAATATGTACTGTAGACACTCTAAACTCTGAATTTTGGACTTTAAGCGACCGACGTTGACTAAATTTTAGTCTCTAGAAAGTCCAGACTCTAATCTGTAGATTCTAGTATCTAAACTCTGTACTCTAGACTTTAGGTGGTCGACCCAGACACTAGTTTCTGAAACTCCTTATACAACCTAGATTCAAGACAACCTAGACTCTAATTTGATGTTTTTAAACAGCCTAGACCAGTGATGGGGAAACTACGGCCCGCGGGCCAAGTCCGGCCCGCGGAAAGGTTTAATCCGGCCCGTTTAAGAGTGCCGTCGTGAGAATGTTTGAACGCGTTCTTACTTCGTAATGTGACGACCCGCATAAAAACCTACCTACGATTAAGCATTATTCTTTGGCCCGCTACGATTGTCTGGTTATTATAAATGGCCCGTCTTAAAAAAAGTTTCCCCACCACTGGCCTAGACTCTAGTCTGCAAATTATGCCGGGACTAAACTGGAGTCTCTCTAGTTTGTAGATTTCAGTCTCTAAATATTGTACACTTTACACTAAAAACTAGACGTTTGACTCTAGGCAGTCGACCTAGATTTTAAATTAGTATTTTTAGCTAGCCTAGACTCTAGTCTGCAGACTGGGCCTGGACTCTAAACTGGAATATCTCTAGTCTGCAGATTCCAGTATCTAAACAATGTGTACTGGACACTAAAACTCTAGACTTTTAACTATAGGCAGTCGCCATTTACTCTAGTGTTTTTGCACAGCCTAACCTCTAATCTAAAGACTCCAGTATCTAAATTCTGTAATCTATGCGCCCTAAACTCTGCACTTTGAACTTTAAGCACTCGGCACAGACTTTGCACTGGAGTCTTTAAGCCGCCTGGGCTCCAGTATCTAAAATATGTACTGTAGACACTCTAAACTCTGAATTTTTGACTTTAAGCAACCAACATTGACTCTAAATTGGAGTCTTTAGGGAGCCCAGACTCTAATTTGTAGATTTCAGTATTTAAACTCTGTACTCTAAACTCTAGACTTTAGGTGGTCGACGCAAACTCTACTCTCTGTAACTCCCTATACAATGATTTAAAAAAGAAAACACTTGGTTAAATTTCACTGATATTTTGTTTTTTTATTTGATTTTGAGTCATTCTCAAGGAGTTCAAGATAGGGACATCTTGAACTCCTTGAGAATGACTCAAAGTCAAATAAAAAAACAAAATATCAGTGAAATTTAACCAAGTGTTTTCTTTTTTACAATCTAGATTCCTCACTAGTTTCTGAATACTAGACACTATACTAGACACTAAAATAAAGACTAGCTTTTAGTTTATTTTTCTCTAATTTCTAGACGTTTGACTCAAGACGAATCTCTAGTCTAAACTCTACCCCAAGACTCTGAATATATGCGTTAGTCGCTAGAATAGTTTATAGACTCCAATCTTTTAATAATTCGTTGTTTTCGAAAATATTTTTTAAAATTTTACTTTATGTGCCACGCGTATAAAACACTGATTTCTGTTGAAGTTTTGAACTATACTACTAAAGCAGTACTAAAGATGTGATAAACACTGATTTAAAGTGATGATTAAAATATACTGCTAAAGCAGTAGTGTTTAAAGTATATTTTGAACTTCACTTAAAATCAGCGTTTTATACGCGTGGCGCATGAAGTAAAATTTCGAGTTTAGAAAAGCCCCGTGAAAATTTGTCGAGGGTCGCTGCGCGACCCTCGACAAATTTTCTACGCGGGGCTTTTCTAAACTCGAAATTTTACTTCATGCTTAGCCTGGGAGTGGAAACACTCGTTAGAAGCTTAAAATTGAACGCTATTCAAAAACAAACCCCGAAAATGTTGTATATTAATAAAATTCATTACAAAAAATACTACAAAGCAAACATATATTTCAGGAACAATCAATTTATAAAAACAGTAAAGCGCACATAAAATCAACACTTTCCTTTCACAGAAAACAAGCAAGTTGAATTATAAATAATTTCTGACCCAATTTTTCGCCCTCACATTTCCACACACAGAAGCTTTACAATCCATTGTATCGTATTAATCAATCAGTCGGGCGAATTGGTGAATTGTGTCTATAATAAGAAAAGAGTAACTTCTCGCCCTGCGGCCTCATTAGGCTCTCATCGTCGATCAAACGATCGGGAGTGAATTGTTTCCATTAAGTATATTGCGAGTCGGACGGTTTTCCCCGCGCCATTACCGGGATTATCGCCCGGTGTCAAAAAAATACAAACGGTGATGTATGGCTTAATTACTTTTACGAGGCGTCAATATTTCAGGTTAGGAAAAAACTGAAATGAAAAACGTCGAAACACCGAAACGATGTAAATTTAAGGCGGGGTTTGGGGGGCGTTGAAGGGAGTGGTTTCTGGACCAAAATCCCATAAGGTTTACATGGGGGATAAAATCGGGTCATTTTGGTCATCGCCAGCCTACTACTGTAAGATCATTTATTATTATCATGGGTATCTACAATAAAGAGAAAGAGGGTACCTTTCTCTTTATTGTAGATACCCATGATAATAATAATTGATCTTACAATAGTAGGCTGGCGACGACCAAAATGACACCAATTTTACCCCCCATGTAAACCTTATGGGATTTTGGTCCAGAAACCCCATAGGTACGGGTTTCTGGACCAAAATCCCATAAGATACCCATGATAACAATAATTGATCTTACAATAGTAGGCTGGCGACGACCAAGATGACACTAATTTTACCCCCCATGTAAACCTTATGGGATTTTGGTCCAGAAACCCCATAGGTACGGGTTTCTGGACCAAAATCCCATAAGATACCCATGATAATAATAATTGATCTTACATTAGTAGGCTGGCGACGAACAAAATGACACCAATTTTACCCCCCAAGTAAACCTTATGGGATTTTGGTCCAGAAACCCGTACCTATGGGGTTTCTGGACCAAAATCCCATAAGGTTTACATGGGGGGTAAAATTAGTGTCATTTTGGTCGTCTAATCAATTGCAATATAGAATAAAATAGAAAACTTTTATAAAACTGGGTTAAATTAACATTGACAGACGACTGACAAATTTACTTACGACCTACTTCACGATGTTTTCAAAATTTCACAGCCAACTCGATCGGGTTTTTAACTGAACACCTGCTATAATAATTAACAATTCTTTTGTGTCTCCTTTAAAATTCGACGTGTTGGACTTACAAAGTTTTGAAAGTAGTTGATCGATATGTTATAACAAGTATTAAAAACGTCTGTCTTAGTAACTGGGGCAGCACTGATTTTACTCGCTTCAGGGTGCTGGATATATAGTTACGCCACTGCACTACCCAGTGCATGTTTTTTTTTTACTATTTTTGTTATTCTTGGTGAAAATAACATCTAAACACGCGACTGTTTCAGGAAATGTTAGATGTATTATTTAGAAAAATTAAATTGAATTGAGTTTGATTACAGTTTATACCAATTCAATTGTACGTTTATTTAATAGCAAGAAAACATTTAAAACTGTAAGTAAGAAAAACATTAAGTTTAATTTAAATGAAAATTTCATACGAAACGTCCATGTAAGCACACTAAATAAATATTATCCTCGTTTCGCCGGCGATGTTCATCGCCCATTTCACCGGCCATGAATTCAGCTCGCTCGCAAACTTTCCCCGAAACGAGCCGGAGCGAGCAAGCGAGAGAGAGAGAGAGAAATTAATTGTTGCAACATTGGCCGGAATTAGTGCGCGATGCGTTTTCTAGCCAATTACGCCTCCCGCCGGCTCTCATTGACCTAAAGACTTAAAAGGGACATCAATCAAGCCGGCGGCGACCGCTAACTCCGGCGTTTTAGGGCCGTAACCGTAATGCCCTTGTTAAATTGTTAAATTTAATTGTATTTACTCAACATCACAATTTATTTTACCCTCTAATAAACGCGTCCTCTTCTCTCTCGCTCTTGAGCAGAATTCGGAATTACGGATTCCCAGCGCGACCGAAAGCCCGCGGACTCGATTTGAAATAAGGATTCCTCCACCTGAATACTAATATGGAATTTAATGTACAACACCCTCATATGACCGAGGGTGTTAATTTTATAATCGTACTTCATATATTTTCTTATATATAAATCATCTTTATTCAGACATAACTTTTTTACTTTCCCCCGTATGTAATACAAAGGGAAAGTATTGTTTTCGTGAAAATTTTCGAATCAAAAATTTTAGCGGAAATATCCGTTTTGAGGTCCCCTGAGTCGAATAAGACCATTTTTGAAAAATGTCTGTCTGTCTGTCTGTCTGTGTGTCTGTGTGTGTGACTGTGTGCGCTGTACCGCAAAAACCGCTAAAGATATCGAGATGAAACTTGAAACTTAAGCTTTTTGTTACAATCGGAAGAACTGAAAAGCTTTTGGTGAAAATTGAAAAACCGGAAGTGGTACTTTACTTCTAGCGTTTTTCAGTTTTTTCAGATTTTTTCAATAAATGTTCATCAAAATAAAAATTCTTTCAAATAAAAGTTGTAGATAATAACAAAATGAAGATGTATTGTTCACTTACTTTTTGTCATAGCACTATTAGTTTTTGAGATATTTCAAAAGTTGTGTGTTTTATCTAGTTATTGGTGTGTGACAGTGTATGTGTCAATACAATTGAAAAATGTTTTAAATAAAAGTTGTAGAAAATAAAAAACTAAAGATTTTTTGTAGATTCACTTTTTGTCATAGCACTCTTAGTTTTTGAGATATTCAATAAATAGTGTTTTTTATCTAGTCATTGGTTTGTGTCAGTATGTGTTGATCCAATTGAAAAATGTTTCAAATAAAAGTTGTAGTTATCAAAAAGTTGAAGACATTTTGAAAATAATAATGCTACAAATATTTTAAAAGTGATTTAATACGCAATTTACGGGGGAAAGTACTATGATGGACACATCACCATTTTTTTATGTACAAATAAAATAATATAATAAATAAATGAGTTTGTTAGTTCTGCCTATATTTTCTTATTTAACCTAAATTATCAGTTTTTTATAGTAGCCTAAAACAAGAAAAATTTGCGCCTAGGGATTGGAACATACTGACTTTTTATAAAAAAAAACGGGATTTTCGTATACAGGGTTTTCAAACTTAAGTCGGCACTATTGCTAACTTTGTTAATTGGAGCTGCAAAGTTATTGAAGCTACAAAGTTAGTTAAATAGGCAAACTAGTAGTATTTTTTCCGCTAATTACGATGGTGAAAACGGAATAAAAATTTAACATTGCATTCGCAAATTATCTCAAAATATTCAATTTTTTCAAACGGGACATCCAATATACAATATTCCCAATCGATACAAAATTGAATTCTAAGGAAAAATTTACGAAAAGCTCAAAGTATTGAAAATCTCATAAAAATGTCATCAACATTACTAAAATCTAAGATATTCACGAAAACTGCCAAGGTTTAAAAAGTCGACTGAAAATTTGAATATTAAATGAGCAGTATATTTTGAACTTTACACTAAATCAGGGGTTTACACGCGTGGCGCATGAAGTAAAATTTCGAGTTTAGAAAAGCCCCGCGAAAATTTGTCTCGGGTCGCTGCGCGACCCTCGACAAATTTTCTACGCGGGGCTTTTCTAAACTCGAAATTTTACTTCATGCTTAGTCTGGGAGTGGACGACACTTGTTCGAAACTTCAAATTGAACGCTTATATAAAACCTACGAACCTACGAACGCTCAGCAATTCTACAGCATATACATTGTGTATACTTAAAAGAAAAAATCGTATAATAAATTATTTATAAGAATCATAAAAAGAAGTGCAGAATTTACATAAAAACGTTCAAAATCAACTCTATAAATGCTCAGCAATTTTTTTTTTATTTTATTGGGTTTTGGCTTTTGCCTGGCCTTAGTTACTAGACTATTAGCCATCATCAATTTTTTATTATTTGTATACATTTGTTTATTTTCAACTTATTACTAAGTACATATAACTATATATTTGGACGTCACAACACATTCACACACACCCATAGACTCCGGGACGAATATTTTTCGTTGGAAAAATTACTCGCGCCGGCTGGGAATCGAACCCAGATCACCGCCGTGAACGATTGGCGAAACCAGCGGCTCAACCGCTCAGCCACGGCGGGTGTCTCAGCAATTTAAATTATAGAATCACTTAATTAATTGCTGGTTCAATTCCTGTTGAAAGCAATATAATTTTCTTTCTATATGTAATGAGGAAAACCATATTTGATTAGATTTATGTATATCGTTAACTTGTTTCTCATTGATCACTTGGTAAAACATTTCTATTAATATATAGGTATTTGATTGAAATTCACTTGGTTTGTTTTACTAATAAATTGTTTTATTTTCAACTAGTTTCGGCTTAATGTCATTTTCAAGAATGGTGTACAAAAGAGCAAAATTGATTATATATACTAGATGTCGGCATTTCAGGTAATAAGCGCTCTAATTAACGGGGAATTCCAAAGGTCCTCGTTGTCATTGACCACATTTTTTCCCGCCTTTATGGCTTTACTTATTTCTAAACCCTCCCGATAATTCAAAACTAATCCCTTATTACCCGAATGCAACATTTTACAGCCGTTTGAGCTGAAATAGTGATTAGCCGCGATGCAATGTTTTGCGAACCCCGTGGTCTGTTTATTATTTAGAATATCTTTCCTATGTTCTTTTAATCGCGTTTCAAAAGACCTGCCCGTTTGTCCTATATTTATGTAATTATTAAAATTAATTTATTTGATTTAAACTCATTAAAATAAGACATTGTATGTGACTTAATTAAATCAGGTATTTTAACAATTACCTGATTTACAAATGTGTATTTGTATGTAAATGAGAATGTTATAACAACAAAACTTAGCGCAAAACAGGACTAAATTAAGATATAATATTTCAACTAAAATAAACTCGTACCTTATCCATGAGATTTGCATAAAATATTCGCTCCTCCCTTTGCTTTGAAACAGATTCATTACACCTAACTTGATAAATTTTATGAATATGTTAATACAATCCACTCAAAATATTTTGACTAATTCCTAGAGAATGTTTCAACAAGCAGAAAGCTTTGTTTTCGTACATGAATAATAACACCATTACGTAATACTCCTAATGGAAAACAGTACGCTCTATTGGTATTGAATTATTGTTTTTTTTTACACTTGTGTTATCTGTTATCTTGTTAATTAATCAACGAACAGAACAAAATAATCTTTCATACATTAAATACTGAATAATTAAGTAATAAAACGTTGAAATGACGACGTTTTTTTAAACTAATTAAATCAATTTTAACATAAATTTTAGTTTTTGTTTGGTATTGTAAGTCTAAAGCGCAGCTATACTGATGATAGATAAATCTCGAAACGCGTTTATAGATAGCTTAAGACTTTTTCTTTAAAATAGCCTAAGATTATTTCAATTTTTAAAAAATTTATATCACTTCTGATTGTGTATTTAATTTGGTGAGATAATTATTTGTTAAATGTTTAGTACGCGTGGAATCGAACACAAGCGGTATCTTTAAAACTTCACAATATGTCAGTCTCTTACACGCGTGGCGCATGAAGTAAAATTTCGAGTTTAGAAAAGCCTGAAAATTTGGTTTGGTCGCGTAGCGCTACGCGCTACGCGACCAAACCAAATTTTCAGGCTTTTCTAAACTCGAAATTTTACTTCATGCTTAATCTGGGAGTGGAAAACACTCGTTTGAAAGTTCAATTTGAAATATTTGTAAAAGCAACGAAAATCTGAAGATTTACAGAGTATACAATATATTGAGATTTGTATACTTAAAAGAACAACTCTCTGTATATCTGAGATAGTAATAAATAATATGCAGTGTGCAAAACATTTATTTAGGCACCAGATAAATTCCAGGGTTGAAAGGGTTAAGAAACACTGACAAGATCTGAATTAAATTATTTAGTTTAAGCCGATAACGATGTATACTTTAAATTATACAAAGTTCCCTTTAAGCCCCGCGCTCTATTTTTGTACAAATATAGAAGAATACTATTACATACACAAAAATCTACTGGGTGGAACTGAGCGGTTTGTAAATGGGAGACATAATTGTCCCTCGTGTCAACTGTATCTCGTAAACGAAAAGTCCGGGCATTATGGCCGATGACTTAAAATGCTGGTAATGAATGCAGCTTTATATAAGCCAATAATTAAATTGATTGTAATGTACTTAACGAAAAATCGCTTGTTCGAATACAGGGTGTTTCAAATTCGAGGTTCACTATGGGGATCTTGCTTATTATACCAGATAGAGGGTAGGTTTACATTCGAAAATTTCGCAGAATTTTATGCTGATAAATAATCCGTTGTAAAAAAATTACTTTAATTCTCTTGTTTTCGGTGTTTTATATCGTTGTCAACACAAAAAGTAAAGCATTTAAATGTGTTAAAAAATGTATATGGCGTCCATAGTAATAAGACAGTTGATGATGATTAAAGGAAACAAACTATTTTACAGAGAAATCAATTTCCCCAATTTTTAGATAACAAAAAAGTGCTATCAGATCCTTACCGTTTTAAAATATTGCCTTAAATATCGAAAATATGAATACAAAAATTATAATTTTTCTAGTTTGATAGACATTACTCGAAAATAAAAGATTTTTCTGTTATTGACCTCGGTAATTATGACCATTAGCCATCAATCTATATAGATTGATGGCTAATTTGAAATATTTGCAAAAGCAACGAAAATCTGAAGATTTACAGAGTATACAATATATTGAGATTTGTATACTTAAAAGAACAACTCTCTGTATATCTGAGATAATAATAAATAATATGCAGTGTACAAAACATTTATTTAGGCACCAGATGAATTCCAGGGTGTAAAGGGTTAAGAAACACTGACAAATATCGAAAATATGAATAAAAAAATTATAATTTTTCTAGTTTGATAGACATTACTCGAAAATAAAAGATTTTTCTGTTATTGACCTCGGTAATTATGACCATTAGCCATCAATCTATATAGATTGATGGCTAATGGTCATAATTACCGAGGTCAATAACAAAAAATCTTTTATTTTTGAGTAATGTCTATCAAACTAGAAAAACTATAATTTTTACAGAGACTTTTATGTAACACCAAATATTTTCAATGTTTATTTTCGTGTGTTCGATTTTTTAAACCAAAGCATTCAATACGGTTCGACACCTTTATTTTTTAGGTTATGTGTAAATTGGGTTGCCTATATCACTATTACGAATTGTAGCCTATCAATCGCAATCAACGCCTCAACTTATTTCACTACAAATTGTACATACAGGCAGTTTTTCTTTCAAGTATACATGCCCTAGTTATAGCGTATGTGCCGTAATCTTTAGATAATCCTTGTTTTTTTTAAGAGTTCAATTTAAAACTTAAAGCAAGTGTTCTCCACTCCCAGACTAAGCATGAAGTAAAATTTCGAGTTTAGAAAAGCCCCGTGAAAATTTGTCGAGGGTCGCGCAGCGACCCGAGACAAATTTTCACGGGGCTTTTCTAAACTCGAAATTTTACTTCATGCGCCACCGGTATAAAACACTGACATATTACGAAATTTCAAACACACCGCTAAACTTCACAATAAATCAGTGTTTTGTACCGGTGGCGCATGAAGTAAAATTTCGAGTTTAGAAAAGCCTGAAAATGTGGATTTGCCGGGCTCGCTTCGCTCCACCCGGCAAATCCAAATTTTCAGGCTTTTCTAAACTCGAAATTTTACTTCATGCTTAACCTGGGAGTGGAAACCACTCATTTAAAGCTTCAAGTTGAATTATTTTAATAAACCGAGTGTCGAAAAAATGTACAACGTATGCATATGTATACTTAAAACAAAAATCCTCTGTATGAAAATTAACATTGAAAATAAAATGCTCGGTGTTACATAAAGCTCTCTGTATATAATGTTTTTTTAACCAATTCTAATATCGAAAAACATCTAGGACGCCACAACACATTTACACTACAACCATTGACCCGGATGGAATCATTTATTACTCATAAATGATTCCACCGGACAGGACTCGAACCCGCGACCTCAGAGTCTCTACCTACTCGGCTATTGAGGCCCCAAAAGAATAAAAAGAATAAAAATACATCGAGAATGAGTATTTTCACTCATTAATGAATATTTGCGTAGCATTAATAAAAGTTACACAAAAAATGTTTTGCCAGTGCTACAACGCGTTGTATTGACAGGACGAATTTTGACCGCGATTCTAGTGATTCGGAACATTGTGAAGCGTGATTGCCCAGTTTTTTTTTTAAATGAGGCTTTAAAAGCTGTAACTGTCAACTGTTTGCAATACTGCAACACGATAACGGAGTTCTTGTGGCCTCACCTTAACGGTATGCATCTAGAAGACATGTGGTTTCAGCAGGACGGCGCGACCTGCCACACCGCGCATCAAACAATCATTTATGATGATTAGCTCCGGAAATCGTTTCCCTATTTCCGGACCGAATCATTTCCCGTAATTCCGATATCAATTAGCCACCGAGATCGTGCGATTTGACATCGAGCGATTTCTTCTTCTGGGGTTTTGTGAAATCTCGCGTCTTTACCAATGCGTGGCACAGTAAAGCCGCAACTCTGAGAAAACGTTATTAAAAATTTCATGAAAGGAACATCATGTGTTCAGAACCACGGGGTCTATTTACCGGATATTTTATTCCACACTTAATCGGAACATGTCCACTTTTTAATGCAATAAAAATACACCATTCGCTCAAAAACTGTGCGATTTATTTTTAAATTAAATCGTACACTCATATTGGGACAACCATGTTTGATCCTTGCTCTAATTACAATGAGAATATATTATTATTGACATGATATTTATATTATCGTCTTAAATTGTCTTATTAATTAAGACACTGTTTGCATTTTCACGAATAGTTTTTCGTAATTTTATATATTATGTTTAAAGTGTGCAAACTATAAGAAGCGTAAGCTTATTTTCTCGAATTCAAATAGTTTTGAATTTGAATTTATCTTGTTTGAACTGTACCGTTAGGTAAATAATAAGGTCTCACATTCTTCATACCTGCTAATGACATAATCCCCTTTTTTACCTATAAATACCATCATTTTTACTCATTCCATTTCTGTGTACCTGTTCATTCCACACACAACGCTTTTTCCAAGTAAGTTTGTTTTAATTTTATTCCTAATGTTTTTTGTAAACGTCATAAGCAAAGCTATACTGAAGAGAGATAAATCTCGAAACGCGTCTATAGATGGCCTAAGACATTAGTTTTAATCCAAGCCCTTTCACTTCTAATTTCTTGCAATCTCTCCTTTCATTTTAAATTATATTGTTAGTTGGTTTGAAGAGAATTTGACCTAAATGTTACATATACTTTAATAGAGCGTTGTAACAAATCAAATTAAATAAGATTTTAAATATTTCATTGTATAATTCAATATCCGGAGGTGTATTTGCACGGGAAGTAGTTGTTTCAATGGATATTTATCGTCTTAAATTGTGTTATTAATTAAGACACTGTTTGCATTTTCACGAATAGTTTTTCGTAATTTTATATATAAGTTATATTATTATTGAAGTTATCGACCAAACTAGAGGCGTCCTGATATATTTTTGGGCATTATATTATATTAGTATTTAAGTAGTCTGTAAGTTAAAATTGGTATTGACACAATTTCATATTGTAAATTGTTTAACGACAATCTAAAATAAAGATTATTATCTGTGGTTTACGGTAAGCATTGAAAACGTTATCAAAATTTTTTACTGCACAGATATTTTACATATATTTTAAAATAACTGTATTTTTAATCTTACCTACACTTTTATTGTGTTGTCTCTGCTCTTTGGAACTTACCTGAAATAATACAAAAATTTAATTAATTACTTACATAAAAAATAAGCAGAAAAGGCAGAGTAAAACAGAGAAGTCACAAATTCTTTTGGTTAGTGGTGGTCCTTAAAGGCAAAAATATTGATATTGCTTTCAACTGAGACGATTCATCTAACATTTAGAGTCGTTTTATAATAGGATAATTATCGTACTGAATAAACACATTTATGCCGGGTTTCACCAACGTCAATTAAATCGACCATCGATTAAAATCTAGTAGTAGTTACATATATGTCAACAAATCAATCAATTCACATGACATTGATGTTCATAACAAGGAAAATGTCTATTCCAATCGGCAAATAAATTTCATCTATGAATAAGATTTAATTGAAGTTATTTAAATTGGACATAAGTAAATATGTTTTTAATCAACACAACAACAATACTTTATCTTTCTGTATTCTTTTTGGTACAGGATTTTAATTTTTTAAAATGAATTTAATTCGTAATTGGATGAAATCCCTTAATTATTGAAGTATGTGAAAATGTCCAGTTGTCCGAATTACAAGACAGGTACAAATTGGAGCGAATTTGTTTAATTAACGCGCGGGAGGAGCACATAATGGATTTTAATTTATAATTTGCGCGAGGAGCAAAAAAACTCGTGTTGCACCCTCGCACACACACACACACACACACGCGCACACCATGATATACGAACATACTATCTCACACACACACACACACACATAAAGGTAGAAATGGGGGTAATTCTATTAAAAACAGTCGAGGGGCCGAATGGAGGGAATTCGCCCTAATTGACGCGCAACACGTTTATACATTTTTAACAAATGTTCATAATTGATTAAAACGGATTACAAATTGTTTATTCTTTTAACTCCTTTAGACCCTTATTTATATAAAAAAAATAGCGTTTGCAAAAATATTAAAAATGTGCAAACCAATTATTTACAATTTCATTAGTAACTAATTTCTCACTTAACGGGGTTGAAAAAATCGATTTTTCAATATTTCGTTTTTTGTTTGGAGGCGTTTCTTCAAGAGGAGGATGTTGCTTATGACCCAGGAATTGATGACTAATTGTTTGATTTGAGTTATGTGGAGTATTTAATCACAATGAAATAACTGTTTTTATTCCTTACTTCACTTTTATTTTTATGTGTTAGATGTACATTTCGAGTGCTAAGCACTCATTATCAATAACTAATGAGACGATTCATCTAATTTCATTATCAATAACTCTAAATTAGTTATTGATAATGAGTGCTTAGCACTCGAAATGTACATCTAACACATAAAAATAAAAGTGAAGTAAGGAATAAAAACAGTTTTTTCATTGTCAGGAATTGATGATTTAGTGTAAGTACTGACTTACTTTTATTCAAGTTGTCATACAAAAAATTAAACTTCAAACTTTGAACGCGATTAACTCGAAACCATTTTCAAAGTCGGTGACCACCATAACTTGAGAACCGATGATCCAATTGACTTGAATCTTTTGTAATTTGGACTACCATAAATTCCGCAGAGATTAATCGATCGGTTCAATTCTCCGATCTAAATTAAAAAAAATTCGGAACCATCAAAGTCAAATTCTATTACCCGAAAAATGCACTTTTTTTTTAAACAAGCGCGATTTTGTTAAAAACCCTTAAAATCACTTGCCGAACGATTAACCTCTAGATTTTACCTTTCTTAATAATAAATCGTTCGAATTTTTTATTTCAGATAAATATTCTCGACGCAGGAGTGGTCACCGCAGACGGCCTCCCAAAATAAACCCTCTTCTGGGAGCGCGTATCCTGGACAACCGACTACACTTTTTTTAATTAAGAACATTTTTTTTGTAGTCTTATATATAGGCAATATTTTGCAAGAATAGTTTAAAAAAAATCTTCTTTACATTTTCTAAAAAAAATCCTAAATTTACCTATGAAAAACAGGCTTGCAGGTAGGTAAAACCCCCTAACACTTGGTGATTAATCTCTAGATTTTACCTTTCTTAATAATAAATCATTCGAATTATTTATTTCAGATAATTATTCTCGACGCAGGAGTGGTCACCGCAGACGGCCTTCCGATAAAACCCTCTTCTGGGAGCGCGTATCCTGGACAACCGACTACACTTTTTTAAGTGAATTTTTTTTGTAATCTTATGTGTAGGCAATATTTTGCAAGAGAATTTTTTGAAAAATCTTCTTTACTTTATCTAAAAAAATGCCTAAATTTACCTATGAAAAACAAGCTCGCAGGTAGGTATAGCCCCCTAACACTTGGTGAAACATGTTCAAACAATTACCCCCCTACAGGGTGGTATAAAGAAGTTAAAATATACAGGAAATTGTTGTTTGAAGTATACACATCCCGATGTGTACACTGTCAATTATCTAGTAAAGCTTTTAACGAGTGTTTCCGATCCCAGATTAAGCATGAAGTAAAATTTCGAGTTTAGAAAAGCCTGAAAATTTGGTTTGGTCGCGTAGCGCGAAGCGCGGAGCGGCCAAACCAAATTTTCAGGCTTTTCTAAACTCGAAATTTTACTTCATGCGCCACGCGTGTAAAACACTAACATATTGTAAATTTTAAAGATACCGCTTATGTACGATTTCACGCTAAGACATTTGACAAATGTTTATTTCTTTTCTTTTTCAAGACCTTTAAGCAATTTTTCTTTGAATTTATATGTATACTTTAAAATACAAAAATCCTTGCACTTTCATAAAAATTATTCGTTGAAAAATAATTTATATAAACAACAAATACAGTTTAAAAAAATTGTATTGTGGAGGCTCCTACTTCGTTATACGTGTTAATTTATCAATAAAAAAACGTTTTAACGTTTTCATTTTGTTTGTATAACACAATTGTGTAATACAAACCAAGGTTAAACGTTTTTTATTGATAAAGTATTGAAATTTATGTTATATTAATTGTTAATAATGCTGCAATAATATTCATAACACTTGATTCGGATTCCTGGGACCCCGAAATGGATATTTCCGTAAATAAATGAGGGGTTTAATTTTTTTCCAATCACAATACCTTTCTAACACAGTAGTGCGGTCAGTAAAAATGAAATAATATCGACTTTCTGCAAAAATGAATTAGTTTTTAAATGTTGTAATTATATGGAGAAAGCAGTGTATTGTAAAAATTAACACTGTTGTGTTCAAGTTTTAAAAGTTATGTTATATTAACTGTTAATAATGGCTGCAATAATATTCATAACAATGATAAATAAATAAATTACTTGGTGACTGAATTTATTTTAGAAATAATATTAGTACTATATTTATTAATTTTCACACTTTTTTTGTGGATGTATCATTCATCACAATTATTTTATTCTTACTCGATATGGCCTAAAATTTTGTTTAGTGCTGCATGTGTAATTTGTTTTCGTTTATGGAAATTTACGGCCGCAACGGGATATAACTTAACTGATATATACGGTCGTGCATCGCAATTCGGTTTTATACGACCAACTTAAATCTCGCATCAAATTGTTAAATACGTACTTTCTCGCAATTATAAACCCTGGGTTGAATACCCTTCAGATTTAAACAACGATATAAAATATAAATATCCGAAATTCAAAGCATAATCAATGTTTTTTACCACTTTATTTGAATAATTCTACGATTTGAGTTTCGACATATTTAGTGTCATTTTCAAGTTTGACAAATTTACAGTGTTTCTATAGCTAATAAGTATTAAAGAGTGGTGAATACAACAGTCCGTTAGAAAATGTTCAATATCTTCACAACTGTACTAAATTCACAAAACTAAACTTATTAGAAGCCGCTCTTTAATGCCCTTAATCCTGTTCCCATAATTAGTTTGTTCAAAAGTTTTACACATGGATTACGAAATTGTTTGAAAATTTCAGCGGCTTCTGAATTATTCAATTTCGTACCTTTGGTACAATGATGTAAAATGTTTACTTCATTCAGTTTTGGAAAGGGATGTTTGCATTCCAATGCGTAATTTGTGAAGGTACTGTTACTGTGATTTGGCTTAAATGCGCGAAAATGTTCGTTATAACCTGTTTTAAAGCTACGGCCTGTTTGGCCAACATATACACTATAATACGCTTTGATTTAAACACTTGGTTTGTTTGATTAAATCAGTGAAAGAAACCAAGTGTTTAAATCAAAGCGTATTAATTAAATATGTTTCACCACGGGTTAAGTAAGAAATTAATTCATCATATATACACTATTGCACTCGGAACAGCACAGCTGATACACTCCAGATTTATTTATAATGGTTGTATTGTATAATAATTTTATGCAAAATAAAGGTTAATTTATATATTTTTCTAAATATTCTGTAAACAATGGGCACATTTAATTCTACTTCATGAAAAATACAAAATTAATTCTAATTAAGATCTAATTAAGATCGACGAACGCTACCTATTACCTATTTTACTAATGAAATTCTCCAAATCACCCATAGTTGTTCAATCCTTAAATGGTTTTCTATCCCAGAAATCCCCACATCCTAATTAAATACAAATTTCCTACAAACACAGTTTATGAATTCATTACATCATCCCGTTATTAAACTTTGAACAACACAATAAGCCGAAACTAGTTGAAAATAAATTAATATACACCCCCATTTTTTAAGCAGTTTTGTACCCGTCATTTTTTGTCTATATACCTGACGAATTGTTAGTTTAAATTAGTCTTAGTTTGATAATGACAAGATAATGTTGCCGAAACTATTGTCACAATAAAAACCTCACCTCGACAAAAAAGTTTGTGTTTTATTTGTGAAAATAAAATAATTTATTAGTAAAACAAAACAAGCAAATTCAAATAAAAACCTACATAATAACAAAATAAATTAGATGACGACGATCATTTCGCTGAGGATCTTAAAATAAGAGTGAAACGATTGTCGTCATAACATAAAGAACAAACAAGATAAATTCAAATTCAAAACTATTTGAATTCGAGAAAATAAGCTTACGCTTCTTATAGTTTAAACATAATATATAAAATTACGAAGAAACTATTCGTGAAAATGCAAACAGTGTCTTAATTAATAAGACAATTTAAGACGATAAATATTCATTCAAACAACTACTTCCCGTGCAAATACACCTCCGGATATTGAATTATACAATGAAATATTTAAAATCTTATTTAATTTGATTAAAGAACGTGTCCGCGAATTAAGATTAAATCATGATTCAAGTACCTTCTCAGGTGGTGGCCGAGCGGTAACGTCTTCGGGCTGTATCGCTCGGCGAGCCACAAACTCGGGTTCGATTCCCGTGCACGGAGAGACTTTATTTAAAAATAATTTCTCGTCGTGTCCCTGGGTGGTGTGAATGTGTCGTGACGTCCAAATATATGTTAAATTAATTAATACAATCATCGTTAGTGGCTGAATGGCTAGAACCTATGCCACAAAAAAAGAAAGTACCTTTGCCAACCATTTTTTAGATTGTAACATAAATTCCCTTAAATAAAACATGTTAAATTTCTTCACATGGTGTGAATGTGTCGTGACGTCCAAATATATGTTAAATTAATTAATACAATCATCGTTAGTGGCTGAATGGCTAGAACCTATGCCACAAAAAAAGAAAGTACCTTTGCCAACCATTTTTTAGATTGTAACATAAATTCCCTTAAATAAAACATGTTAAATTTCTTCACAACTGTACTAAATTCACGAAACTAAACTTATTAGAAGCAGCCAACATTTTCAAAAATTCAATGATGGGGGTTCATTAATCTCGTAAACTAGCAAACAGATAATCTGTTTTCACCGCACTTTAATACAAATAATCCATAATCCTGTACCTATAATTAATGTCTCCGAAAATTAAACTACCTGTAAATAACCCCCAACGCCCACGTTAGTCTGTAATCCTCAAAAACGGTATATATTGATCTGCATGTCCGAAAATTTTTATACTTGATAATGACACTCACACTGTCGAAACTTAAATCGTAAAATATTTATATGTAACACTTGTATATATATAAATTATTAAAAGTAGTAAAACAACATAGTAATAGTTTCATTTAATTGTAATCGTCGTCACCTTCTGTCCTCCTTGCACGTACACTTTAATAAAAAAAAATTCTTTTTAATTCATTTCATTCATATTTATTCATTTATTCATTTCACTCATTTTCATCCTGACCTATTGCGCCGTTACCTCAGTTCTTATTCGGTACACAAATTTAATTTAATGGTCGTTACTTATTTATTTATTAAAATATGAAGGTGTATAATCTTTCAGCTTTGTTGTGCCTAAGGTTCCACAGGGCTCAAATCTTGGACCGCTCCTATTATCACTTTTTATAAAGAAAGTCTGTGACACAATCAGATCTTCATACCTTCTTTATGCTGATGATTTAAAGATTTTTAAGTAATTAGAAAACGAAATTGACTTTGGTATCCTTCAGGATGATTTAAATAATATTTGTGACTGGTGTGATGTCAATGGTTTATCATAAAATACCATTAAGTGTAATGTTATGATATTTTCAAGAAAAGTAAATACGATCTTAAACTATCATTTAATACGTATTGAACTTTTACTGAGAGTTAATAGATTGACAAAATTGTTAAGGAATGTTATCGTACACTAGGTTTCATTACTAGAAATAGCAAGTAATTTTCATTCAGTGGATAGATTAAAATCACTATTTAAATAAAACACTGTTTATCACTTTGTTTGTATAACAATTGGTTTATTTGGTGACTATAGTTTCGATACTACACGTATCATTATCAAACCGTTAGTAACGATACGTGTAGTATCGAAACTATAGTCACCAAATAAACCAATTGTTATACAAACAAAGTGATAAACAGTGTTTTATTTATGTTCAACAATGTATAACGAAGTAGAAGCCTCTATAATCAGTGAAAATCACTATTTAATTTTAATAACTCTAGTAAATTGGAGTATTGCTCTGTTATACGGGCACCACAGTTTCATAAATCCATTGGGCTGTTAGAGAGCGTTCAACGCAAATTTTTAAAATATTATATTTTATCAAACATAAATCGTACCCAGGCAGAACGATTAGCTACTCCAATTTACTCCTTGAGCTCAACACTATTTCTATAAATGATAGGCTATATCATATGTTTACTAGTTTGTACAGATATAGACAAGATTCTCATTATATTTTCAACTTGTTTCTCATTTATCACTTGATGAAACATGATTAAATATTTTCTTTTAAATTAAATTTAAAATAAAATCACTTGGTATGTTTCACTAATTTTACGTCTTTATTCCGACTAGTTTCGGCTATCTGTCATTTTCAAGGAATATACAAAAATAATGTTTTACAGTAAATATATACAGATTTACAAAAAGGGGGAGGGTCAGGCAATAAGAGCGTTCGCGATCGGTGTCGTTGACGTTTTTCTTTAATTTTATGGCTCTGTTAATTTCCAAGCCTTCTCGGAAGTTGAGGATACGACCTTTATTTCCTGTATAATGGATTTTGAAATTATTCGGATTGAAAAAATGTCAGAATGTGTTACAATGTTTGGACAGACCCGTAGACTGTTTATTATTAATTATATCTTTACGGTGTTCATCAAATCTTGTTTTGAAATTTCTACCTGTCTGTCCAATATATATTGCATCACATTCTCCACATTGTAGTTCGTATATTCCACTGTCGCATAGTTTATCTTGTTTAAATTTATTGTTAACTGAAAGTTTGCTAAGATTAATGGGGTTGGTCATAAAGACGTAAAATTAGTGAAACATACCAAGTGATTTTATTTTAAATTTAATTTTGAAAAAAATATAGAGTATCATTATTTCATATACTGACAAATGCAAGTCTCATGCCTGTATCTGTACAAACTAGTTAACAACATCATTGATGATACCACTGACTTACTTAACTTTCATGTACAAGTGAGAAATTTATTAAAGATATAGTAAGTCAAAAATATGCATCTACTTTGACTTAACGTGTAAGCTCCAATTTAATTTGTAACAATAGATAACTTACAATAGACACAAGACAAACTATTTAGTGATTAATTCTTGAATCTAGGAGGCGTCCACTTTCCAGTTCATTTTCAATTTTAAAATAAAGAACAGACCTAACTTCTTTATACCACTTTGATTTTTGAAATTATTAGAAGTGTTAAACAAAAGATAATGGTTTTCTTTATAACAATATTTAGTAATAATTTTTATTTAAGTTTTATTATTCGAACAGCAATAAATAGTCGCAATTATTTAAGATTATATCAACATTATTATCATGCTAACTAATTAATATAAACAGTTATCCGGACTTAAACGGATCCACCTTTGTCAGTCAAAGCGGGTTCACATAATCACATAAAGCATGTTACAATATTACAGCGGTTAATTGATTAGGGTCTACTAATATTGACATAAATACAATAATGCCAATATTTTACCACTCTGAGTTCAATTTATATATATAGTATTATACAAGTTATTACCACCCTGACATCAAAATTAATCCCACAACAACTTATAATCTATAAATTATTGTGATATCGTAAATAATTAAGTTGTAATTTTATACCGAAATGTATAAATATATAAATAAAATATAAGAAGGTAACAGGACCTTCTTATATTTTATTTATATATTTATACATTTCGGTATAAAATTCCAACTTAATTATTGATGACAGTGGAGGCTTCTACTTCGTTATACATCACTATTTACACAAATAAGAGGCTTAAACTTTGTTTGTATAACTGAGGTTTATAGTCATAAGTTTTGACAACTTTAACTTGTCATTTTCAAACTAGAAGTAATTTAAACAAGTTAAAGTTGTCAAAACTCACAATCACAAGTCACAATCAAAACCTCAGTTATACAAACAAAGTTTAAGTGTCTTTTACGATCCATAGTTACACCTCTATTAACTAAACCCAAGAATCAAACCTTTGGTGTCTATTTTACAATAGACACATTTTCTGGGCTTCGCTAAACTCGAAATTTTACTTCATGCGCCACGCGTATAAGACACTATAATATTGTCAAATTTATGTATATTCGAACTTCACTTAAAATCTGTGTTTTATACGCGTGGCGCATGAAGTAAAATTTCGAGTTCAGAAAAGCCCAGAAAATTTGTCTCGGGTCGCTGCGCGACCCTCGACAAATTTTCACGGGGCTTTTCTAAACTCGAAATTTTACTTCATGCTTAGTCTGGGAGTGGATAACACTCGTTTAAAGCTTCAAATTGAACTCTTTCAAAAATCAACGAATGTCAGAAAATTAACAGCTAAAATGATTAAGAAAAAGTAAAGTAAAGTAAATTTATTTACGGTAAACACCATTTGGACATAAAATTACAACGTAATATAATTAATTAAAAAAAATATATATAAAAATCAAATATAACAGCTAATCGACGTAATTGTGCGTGTATATATAGTAATTATAGAAATAACATAAATTGAATAACATAAATCATAGAAATAACATAAATTGCACAAACTAGAAATGACGTTTTAGCCTAAACTTTAAATTAGATAGAGTTGTGTTGAAAAGATCAAACCATGGATGGGCACAATATTCATTCGCAAGAGCCAAGAGTAATGTGTTTTTATAAAAATAATGACATTTTTCTTGTATAGTGTAAATCATTTCGAAAACATTTACTTTAATCAAGTGACTACGATATCTTTTGCCATTTTGACACCCACAGTTTTTATTTCAAGTCGATGGCATGTCATTATTTTTATAAAATCACATTATTTTTTCTTAATTATTTTAACTTAGAGAAACGTAAAGTGATAAACGTTTAATTAAACACAGTTATATTCCTTTCTTCACTTTTATTTTTCTTGCTAGATGTACATTTCGGGTACTAAGTACCCATTATCAATAGCTAACTGATAAACGTTAACTCGAACGAATTCAGAATTTATCCCTCTACAAAAAAGGTAAATTCATTTTGTTTCTAAAATAAATAGGGGAGCCAAAATTTGAACATTTCAAAATTTACATGGGATTTCCTATGTTGCGTCCGCCAAGTCAACACCCGGTATATAACGAAGTAGAAGCCTACACAATACAAAATTCATAAAAAGGTAATCAATAATATCTATTGAAATCACTTTATCTTTGAGGATAATTGTGGAAGATCGAAATGTAATGGAAATTACTTTGGGGCAAATTAGGATAGTTGTCCATTTTCGTCCAAAAAGTATTATTTGTAAAGAACCCCTCTATACAAATAATACTTTTTGGACGAAAATGGACAATTTCTTTGATTTTGCACTGTAAAATTAATGAATATTTAAAAATGTACAGAGCATGCACTAGAATATGTATACTTAAAAGAAACATTCCCTATATAAAATAAATTAAAGTGGTCGATCCATAATCCTAATTTAAGTGCAATGATGGAATATTGGAAACTTGATTACTTATAATAAAAAATAGACCTAAAAGAAACATTCCCTATATAAAAAAAATTAAAGTAGTCGATCCTTAATCCTAATTTATGTGCATTGATGAAATATTGAAAGCTTGATTACTTATAATAAAATAAAAATTAAAAGAAACATTCCCTGTATCAAACAAATTAAAGTAGTCGATCCATAATCCTAATTTATGTGCAATGATGAAATATTGAAAGCTTGATTACTTATAATAAAAAAAAAATTAAATGAAACATTCTCTGTATAATACAAATTAATGTAGTCATTCCATAATCTAAATTTATGTGCAATGATGAAATATTGAAAGTTTGATTACTTATATTAAAAAAAAATTAAATGAAACATTCCCTGTATAAAACAAATTAAAGTAGTCATTCCATAATCTAAATTTATGTGCAATGATGAAATATTGAAAGCTTGATTACTTATAATAAAAAAATAAATATTTATTTTTCCTATAGTTTATAACTAATAACAAAAAAATTGAGTAAAACATAAATGTATGTATTTTTTATTGTGGAAATAACGTAAACAATAAAATCGCCATTCAGAAGATGAAGTTGAAACAAAGACGAGAAAAAATACACACACAGGCCCGTACAAACAAGGAGGCAACAACTAGCCTGTGAAATCGTCGTGAAATTGTCTCAAGGAAAAAGATGAAGGGAAACAATAAAGCTTCGTGTTTGCACGCAAACACACACATACAAACGGACACGTACACACGCATAAAAAGGAGAGAGTCGCGAATAAATAGACGATTTATGTAAAGCTCTTTGATATGCACACAGAGACGAAGAAGAAGCGCGATTTTTATTGATCTCGTATTATCCAGAGAAAAAAAAGAAACACACTGCACGTCGTGTTGCGAGGTTTTTTTTTCTTTTTGTAAAAGCTAGATAATTTCTTTTGAGTACTGTATAAAGTAAAATGCAAGTGTGTGTGTGTGAGTGTTGGAAGAGGGAGATAAAGTAATTGGGGTGATTTAATGGTTGTTTTGAATGCGTTGTTTAATTTCCCACAAAGCAGATTCGAAAGTACGATTATTTTTAAATTGTTTTAATTAATTTAAAACATCTTAAGGCGCGTCGTTAAACCGGAAATAAACAGATATTTATTCTTTTTTCAGTTCAGCTTTAATTTTCGTTCTGATAATGCAATCGATTTTTTTCGGTTTTCGGTTCAGTTTCGGTTTGATTCGCTATTTTTAATATAAAAATCGAACCGAAACGAAACCGAAAACCGAAAATAAATCCGACTCTATTGTGAGAACGAAAATCGAAGCTGAACTGAAGAAAGAATAAATATCTGTTATATACAGGGTGATTTATACCAGGAGGCAAACATTTAATATTCCTGTTCGATGTTGGATTCTAAGCAAAAACTAAAAAAAAATCTTTTTTTAGACCGGCCTTTGTTTCGGAGATATCGAAGTTCAAACTTTTGAAACAAATAGTAATTTCAAGTTTCACAAAAATATTAATGGTAGGCAATATGAAAACTTTATTTAGTCACAGAAAGAAAAACCACTAGTTAATTTACAAAATATGCTCGAAATGTGCGCCGCCAGGCGTGATGAAGCCTGGCAACGTAAAACCACAGAATTATAAACTGCAGCAAAATCTTGTTCATTTTCAATTTCAAGTGTAGCATTTATAATTCTGTAAAACTATAGTATTGCCGTTGCAAAAGCCGTAAATAAAAATATTGTCGGTATATTCTTCATTGCCAAACTGCATTGTTAACAAAATTTGTATCTTTTGTACACAAAAAATTTATAGCAATACCCAAAGTATGTGACAACTGTCAACAACTAATAAACAAGTGTTTTGTTTCAAAGCAATTTCCACAACATACTATTTATTTTATGGAAAACAATTAAATAGATTTCGATAACTTTATGTCTCGTTATCTTTAAAACAAAGGCCAATCGAACAAAAAGTTGTTTCACATTTTTTGCTTAAAATCCAATCTCGAACACGAATATGCATTTTTCGCCTCCTAGTGGAAATCACCCTGTATTTATATAAATTGCAAAAACAATGTTGAAATGCAATAAAATAACATTGTTTTTGCAATTATTATAAATACAGGGTGATTTACACCAGGAGGCGAAAAATGAATATAATTATTTAACATTTCTCTACTGAGTATATCTCGCTTATTTAATTATTAACTGCATGTGTTTTTAAGTAAAGTCTGAGATTTTGATCAAAACTACACACAAATCAGCGTAAGTATTTGAAAACAGGTTTAAGAAGATTGTAAAGTATCATGAAATTTGAAAAATGTTTATTAGATCTGTTTTAAAGAATTTATCGTTTTGTTTTTAATGAATGAAGATAATTCTCTGTGGTGATTTCTGTTTGACTGGTTCGGAAATCGCCACTGTTTCCGATGCGGGTGAATAAGTGAAGTAATAAAATTCGTAGCACTTAACGTTATATATTCACCGTAAATAATATATACACAATATATACAGAATAATGTTTAACTAAATTTGAATGCGTTTTAATTATTTTTATGAGTTGAATGTAGTGTAAGTTAACAAGGCGCGATGTGTTTAGTTTGAGATTTTTGAAGCAAGTGCTTTACATTTTGAAATTCTAAATTTGAGAAATATGCAAAGAGTGGGGGTGCGTTGTGCCGTATATTTCCAAGTTACTAATTAGATAAAAGAAGGGAGGTGCCTTCGTTTACCTAAACTTGTAATTTTCCGTTAAGGGATGCATTTCTGAGAATTGGCCACATGGCCATGTACATATCTGAACGCAGACTTTCTCCGAAATACGCCGTGACCAAAACAACACCCCCTCGTCATAAAAAGGGTCCGTGCAGATTTACAAAAGCCCATTAACCGGGAAGAAATTCGACTCGTCCTTGTTAGCTTACATTCCTTAAAATACTAAATAGACTAATAGAGCAATAAAATGTCACAGCAAGCAGAACTAATATATAGAAAGCAATGAAAAAAAAGTTAGTTATTGATAATGAGTGCTTAGCACTCGAAATGTACATCTAACACATAAAAATAAAAGTGAAGTAAGGAATAAAAACAGTTTTTTTCATTGTGATTAAATACTCCACATAACTCAAATCAAACAATTAGTGATATAGAAAGCAATTCAGCACAATAGTATAAAAATAAGGTTGAAACATGTTTAGGAATAGAGTTATACGTGGAAAAGTATTTAGAAATAAAAACGTATTTACAAATTCACATTTCAAGAAACACACAATTTCACAAATAATAATTGTCGCGAGATATCCGCAACAAGATCAATTATTTCACAATGTTATTGCTTCTTCAGAAAAATAATTGACTTACGATTTAAAATTACATCTAAGAAACATTCAGCGATTTATTCTTTTAAGGTATACTTTAAGATATTTCAAAACAAATTGCTTTAAACTTTCGAATTAATCAAAACAAAATTATGCCAAGTGAATTAAAAAATATCAAGCACAAGCAGTATATTTTTAACTTTACTATAATTCAGTGTTTTATACGCGTGGCGCATGAAGTAAAATTTCGAGTTTAGAAAAGCCTAATTTGGCTCGGTCGCTCCGCTTCGCTACGCGCCCGAGCCAAATTTTCAGGCTTTTCTAAACTCGAAATTTTACTTCATGCTTAGTCTGGGAGTGGAAACACTCATTCGAAACTTAAAATTAAACACAATTATAAAAACAGTGAATGCATACAAACAATGAAATTAAAATACCCAATTTTGCCAAATACTTTTTTCTTCTTAATAATTTGATTCAACTTAAAACCTCTGTACTTTTTTGCATTAAAACAACAATAATTCACTTCTTACAACTTACATAATATTAGAATTATGTTTTTTTTTTTATTTTGTACAGGTGCTAAGATAAAACACGATGTTCTTTTTTCCTCTTCATAATTCGAGTGAACTTTAACTTCTGTAATTTTATTTTTTATTGTTGCATCCTGATTTTCTATTACTTAGATAAAGCAAAATAATCAAAATGCAACAATAAAAAACAAAATTACAGAAGTTAAAGTTCACTCGAATTATGATTATCTAAGTAATAAAAAATCAGGATGCAAAATAAAAAACAGAATTACAGAAGCTAAAGTTGACTTGAATTATAAAGAGGAAAAAAAACATTGTGTTTTATCTTAGCACTTGTACAAAATAAAAAAAAAACATAATTCTAATATTATGTAAGTTGTAAGAAGTGAATTATTGTTGTTTTAATGGAAAAAAATCAAAAGTACAGAGATAAGACACTTAAACTTTGTTTGTATAACTGAGGTTTTTTTATATTGTGACTATAGTTTCGACAACTTTAACTTGTCATTATCAGACTACAAGTACTTGTAGTCTGATAATGACAAGTTAAAGTTGTCGAAACTATAGTCACAATATAAAAAAACCTCAGTTATACAAACAAAGTTTAAGTGTCTTATTTATGTTAATAATGATGTATAACGAAGTAGAAGCCTCAACAGTTAACAGTTTTCAAAAGTACAGAGGTTTTGAGTTGAATCGAATTATGAAGAAGACAAAAGTATTTGGCAAAATTTGGTAGTTTAATTTTATTGTTTGTATGCATTCACTGATTTTATAATTGTGTTTAATATTAAGTTTCAAACGAGTGTTTCCACTCCCAGACTAAGCATGAAGTAAAATTTCGAGTTTAGAAAAGCCTGAAAATTTGGCTCGGGCGCGTAGCGAAGCGGAGCGACCGAGCCAAATTAGGCTTTTCTAAACTCGAAATTTTACTTCATGCGCCACGCGTATAAAACACTGAATTATAGTTAAGTTAAAAATATACTGCTTGTGCTTGATATTTGTTAATTCACCTGGCATAATTTTGTTTTTATTAATTAGAAAGTTTAAAGCAATTTGTTTTAAAATATCTTAGCACTTGTACAAAATAAAAAAAACATAATAGCCCATCAATAATTGGAATGCATTTGATCTAATTGGCATCAAATCACATGTAACTTAATTATACCGTGCCTTTTATTTAATTATGGCCATAGGAATTTACATAGAAAAAAATTTACCCCATGTTAACGGTTGTTGTCGTCCAAATGTGAAACAATTTTTTGTTTTTATTAATAAATCAAACACTTTTTTTCTTTTCTACAAAACCATTTTTATAAGAGAAAATGTAATTTAATAATAATAATAATAATAATAATAATATTAATAATAATAATATTAACAATAATATTTGACAATAATTTTTGAGAGCTGTTAAATTTAATTGCGACGAACGACGCAAAGTGTAAATTACACCATTAAATTTTGGCGTTCAAATTTGGTTTGCGCCGACTGTACACATATTTATTTATTTAAAATTCTGATGCTTGTTTAAATATAGTTAAAACGAGTTTCGTAAAAATTCGTTATTTTTAGTGAAAACACACTCGACCCCAGTGTTTGCACACAAGTTCAAAACTACACCGAGTTTATTCAATCCCGAATCCGTATTATTTCCCATTCCGCGAGTGTTATTTTTTTTTGAGCGCGTCGGCCACGAGAAACTTTTCACCATTTTTGCATAAGCAGCCATTAATTAAATTCCGGGTTTTTTTCACTCCGCTCCAAATTAACGTGTCGAACGCACGTTTCCTTTTTTCCCCCAAAAGAGCCGAACCGCCGAAGGTGGAAAATCGATTCCGTTAATTGGGACAGAAAAACGAGAACGGGAAAATAAAACGTGAAGAATTAATTAAGGACGTGAGTTTTATTTTTTTATTTTATTGGATTTTGTGTTGATAAGATCGCTGAAATTGTTGAAAAATAAATCAGCTTGGATGTTATTTATGAAAGCGTTCAATTTGGAACTTTTAACGAGTGTTTCCACTTCATGATTAAGCATAAAGTTAAATTTTGAGATTAATTGTTTCAATAAATATTTGTTGTCTTATTAGTCTTATTATTTAACTAAGACTTATTGTTTGCAGTTTATACGAACATTTTTGTAATTTTTTATACTAAATTTAACATCAGACAGATACTGATCTTATATTGTAATGTCCTTTTATTTTGAAACTGTGCCTTGTTTATAACTATTTCATAAAGTAATGTTTAATCACCATACGAAATTCTTTTTCGTCAATTTCTTGAAAATCACTCGACTTCCTTGATTCACACGAATGCCAAACACAAAGAAATAGACCAATATGGCTGAAACTTGGTATGCGTTCATTCAAGAGATGCTACTAACTAATCAGACCTCGATACGCGCCGGTGGCACCATCTCTCGGACTTTGCACGGACTTTTCAATCAAACCACCCTCGTACATACGTTCGAATGGTAGTATTGTTAAGGAATTCATCAATATTGTAGAATGCATATTGGAGTAATAACTTTTTTACGGCTGTTTTAAATCTTTTGAATAGCAGCACTCTAATCTGTGGTGATAAGTGGTTGAAAAATTTGATGCTGAAATAATTGGTTCCAGTGTGCAATCTATTGAGGCAAAGTCTATCTTGAAGTAAGTCATGTTTGAAACGAGTCCGGTAATTGTGAATATGAAGTGAATATTCACTTTGATTTTGTTTAATTTAGCAAAGGCATTCGAGGATGTATAGACAAGGAAATGTAAGAATTCTTATTTTAATAAAATAAAATAAAACACAACACAAATACAAAGTTTAGTACAGCTATTGAAAATGTTCACATGGTGAACGAAATTTACATTTAGCGATCTAAATAATCCAGTGAAGAAAAAGGATTACTAACGTGTTTTATTTTATTAAAATCATCTTCACGTAACTCACAACGAAACATTTTAATTCTTATTTTAATAAAAGCATTTCTACAATCTCCCGTGTATGCAACCCCTCCCAACGTGCAGTTCTTTGCAAAGCAAATATGCGATGCCTAGACGTAGAATGGCCCCATATCAGGATACCATAACGCATATGTGTTTCAATAAGCCCAAAATATGCAGTACGCAACACTTTTGAAGAGGCTTTGCATTTTACGTTTCTCAAACAAAAAATATTTCTGGATATGATTTTTACCATTTCACCTTCATGATTATTCCACAGTTGACAAGCATCTAGTGTTACCGGTGATTCTTTTAATCGTCGGCAACAAAAATAAATTTCTAATTTTATTTTTTTTTTTGTATATAAAATGAGTTTATCCCCAGCAATTACCTGAGGACCAATTGGGAATTATCTCGGGTAATTTATTAGTCCGAGCACCTGGAGTGCATTCCAAGCAGACCTCCTAGAGGGAGGATTGGTGACCAGCAACAGTCCGTTTTTCGGAAAAGGGATTTGTGTAATCTTTTCCATTCTCCTTTCGGAAGAACGAATTAGATGATATTCCGAAATTTTCGAGATTCGTCGAAGTCAGTAATTGCGACGGATTCGGCGAGTTTCGGCCGGCTGGTCATGTCCACTAAGAAAACTACCCCTCTCCACCCTCGTTTTCGGCATTTAAATAATGGAGGACGGCACTTCTACATCAGTGGCAAACCGGTAACAAAAGCAACAACAAGTCTAAGTAAAATGTAGTCAGAGGTGTATAAGTTTTTTTTTTACAACTTCGTGTTGTGTTTTTTTTTTTGTCAAATTGTCTTTGATTAGTGCAAGTGCACTAATCAGAAGAACCGGAATCGCTCCCAGTGCCGCCTGCCACCGCTCCGGTCTTCGTTACTGCCAAAGCTGCCTTTGGTCGAAGCTTTCCGAAACCCTCCGGACTTTTTCCGATACCGCTCGACTCTCGACGACGCCTTCCGGACTTTTCCGACGCCGCCGGTCTTTATCTTTGCTCTCCGGATTCTGACGACGCCTTCCGGATACTTCCGGACTTTTCTGAAGCCGTCCGGACCTTATCGTCGTTTACCGGACTTTGTCGTTTTCGTTCGGATTTCGCTACCGCCACTCATCACCACTGACGACCAGCCTGCCACGGTCCACGCTTACTATGCCCACGTATTAGTCATTATTCTTGAAATGCCTCTACTTTAGAACACATGGACAATATCCTGTTCAAGGCTACAGCTCAGTTGAACTTGAAAGAGAATTTGGCATAATATCTTTACAAAATAGAAGACGTATGGCTCAAATTCTTTTTATTTACAAATTAATTAATTATCAGTTGCATGATTCATACCTCATCTCTAGGCTAAACTTTGCTGTTCCCAGGTCAGGTAGTAGACATAAGAATATCTTTTATAATAATCGAGCAAATACAACACACTATCTTAACTCGCCCATCATGTCTATGTGTAACTCGGTAAACATGCTGCCTCATGATATTGATATATTTCATATTAATTTATCAATGCTCACTGCTCATTTGACATCGCATTACATGTTGAATAATATATAAATGTATTGAGATTGCGCTAGATGTGGTTATCGGAATTATCGACATTAACTACGCTACTTCATGTTTTCATTTAATTTAATTCTACTTTTTATTTTTATTTTTTTTTTATTTTTAGTTTTTAAGTTTTTAAGTTATGTAAAAATCATTGTATTTCAAAGTATATGCAGTGCTATATTGTGAACGATTGTGACTATACTGTATTGCGCTATAATTGTATTTTTCTAATTTATCCTATTATTAGATCTTATGAATCTGTTGGATAATAAATAAATAAATAAATAAATAAATAAATAATTTGTTGCTGTGTTTTTTTTTGTGCTGTGTTTTTTTGCTGTGTTTTTTGTTGTGTAAATAAATTTGTTGTTTTTAGATCGGTGTATTAAGGACTAGTTGCTCGTGCTCTCCACCCCTAAACCCCTGAGGTAGCTGGAAGTGCATTTGGGGTACCTTCCCCCTATGACACTAGATTTGGACAGGTGGTTCAATTGTAGATTCACGGGTAATAGAAAACGTTAAGTTTTTGGTCTTACTTTCATTTAACATTAGTTTATTATTTAAACACCAAGAAGAGGCACTAACCAGGTAATTTTTGTCTGCTCTAATAGCATCAGTCTCTAAGTTTTCCACACTTAGCACTGTTGTGTCATCTGCGAATAATTGGACACACGGATTGTCGATGGATGTGTACATATCATTAATAAATATTTGAAAAAGAACAGGGCCCAGAATAGAGCCCTGTGGAACACCGTGTGGTAAGGGTAAAAGTGGAGACCGATTACTATTCGTTTCCACTAATTGTGCTCTATTAGACAATAAGAATAATGACTTCTTATCTGTCTTATAGAGCACAATTAGTGGTAACGAATAGTAATCGATTTAGGCTATTTGCTGTAAAAATTATATCTTGCCAGTTTTATATTAGTAGATCGTGTGATACATCGTCAAAAGCCTAGCTCAAATCCAAAAAAGATGCCACACAATAGGTTTTGTTTGCTAAGCAGCTTATGAGATCCAAAAGAGGATTGGTTGTACTCTGATTACTTCTAAACCCGAATTGTTTTGTGTAGAATAAGTTATTTAATTCAAAGTACTCAACAATCTGCATTTTTAATATATATTCAAAGATCTTGGAAATTATTGCTAGCAACGATACTAGCTTATAATTATTTATATCACTATGCTTTCCTTTTTTAAAAATACGATGGACTTTTGCATGTTTTAACACATCAGGAAAGATAGAAGAAGTAATTGATCTATTAATTAGTTTGATCAATGGCTTAACGAGAATGTCCTTTAAGCCCTTGATCAGCACAATGGGCCTTATGAGGCCTAAGTGCAGTGCAGAAATGCGCACTTCCCAAAGAACAAATGCCCTTGATCATAAATATATTAAAACCATACAAGTCAATCGATAATCTATTTTTAAGGTTATCGAGTGCCTCCTTAACTTGAATCTGGGATACTGTTTTGAAGTTAAATGTAATTGATTCATCAGTTTGTATGAGAGAATCGGAAAAATTTGTACCTGTCGGTGGGTTACTAAATAGCAAAGAGATATAGCGTTTTTATTGATATGTACTGTTACCTAATAGATTTTCTGTTAATCTACAAAACCGCTTTGCGTCTTTATTTGTTGGTATTGATATAACTTAAACTTTAAAACTGGCCTTTTCAATATTTGTATTAGTCACTTACACCCCTTTGCTTCCAGGTGATGTAATTCCTTATAACAATTTAATTAAAACACTTAACTTTGTTTTACCACTTTTAATAGAATAAAAGTGGTAAAACAAAGTTAAGTGTTTTACTTCTTGAATAATTTTCTCACTTATCACTTGGTGAAACATGTTTAAATATTGATAATGAAGGTTTAAATTAAATTACACTTGGTTTGTTTCACAATTTTTTACTTTACTATTTACTCGACTAGTTTCGCGTTTTACAGCATTATCAGGAGTGATAATGCTGTCAAACGCAAAACTAGTCGAGTAAATAGTAAAGTAAAAAATTGTGAAACAAACCAAGTGAAATTTAATTTAAACCTTCATTATCAATAAGTGTATTAATTAAATTGTTATGAATATGCAGCACAAAGTGAACGCTAACCAAATTAAAGATGTAATTCCTTATTTTTCAATGACTAAAAAATAATACAGTCGTGTAAGAATCATAAAATATACTCCACTTGATTTTATGCTTGATCTTATTTAAATAAATTTTATAAATGTCTATTTTATCTAACATAATTTTACACCCTCAAAATAAAGTACGCACAATTGATGAAAATCAAGCAAACCAGAAAATTGAAATTCCCGCCGTCGATTTATCAATTTATTTCGCGACAGCTCTACTCTTGCGGTGTATTTTCACGTGCGGCTGAAAAATCCGCAGATTTTCAGTTTTTTTTTTGTTTTTTGAATAATTGCCTTCGAGCGGCGTTTGACACCTCGTAAACGCGAGGGGGCGTGAAATTTTGCGCTGCGCCCATAAAATCGCACTTTTACGCACGCAATTGCGCCCCGACGACGGGCATAAACAAGAGCGTAAAATATCGCGGCAGTGACAAAAAAAAACAGGGGCGATAATAAAAAATAAAACAATGGAATGGGGTGATTTTTCACTTGATATTGTTTATTGATGTTTTTTATTTATGCTGAATATGTGGTTTAAAATTCAATAATAAAAAAATCTTCATATATTCAGTTAATATTATAAATAAAATTACGAGAAAATTTGTATAATTCAGTTAATATTATAAATAATATTACGAGAAAATTTGTATAATTCAGTTAATATATAATATATAATATATAATTCAGTATATATAATAAAAATCTTATTTTATTCAATGACATAATAAAAGAGATCTGAAATATTCCAGTGTTTTGTACGCGTGGCGCATGAAGTAAAATTTCGAGTTTAGAAAAGCCTGAAAATTTGGTTTGGTCGCTCCGCGCTTCGCGCTACGCGACCAAACCAAATTTTCAGGCTTTTCTAAACTCGAAATTTTACTTCATGCTTAATCTGGGAGTGGAAACAGTTATTTAACGCTTCGATTTTTGCAAATACCACGAATATCTTAACATTCACAGCCTATACTGTATATTGGGGTATGTATACTTAGAAGAAAAACTCTATATTTAGCGGGCCTAAATATTACAAATATATCAAAATATTTTCGCATTACAAGCATTATAGTTTTTTTTAGTATTTCAGTATGTCGTATACTGAGTTTTCCAAATTTTAGTTTAATGTTTTTGAAAACTATTGGAAAACGTATGGACTAAAATAGAAATCGACGTTTTATCAATACGCAAATTATCAATTTTCTAATTTGAAACAGGTCTGATTAGATTAATTCAATGTATTCTATATTTCAGCGAAATTTCATTATAGGTATATAAAATTACGAAAATGTTATTCGTGAAAATGCAAACAATGTCTTAATTAATAAGAAAACTTAAGACAATAAATATCCATTGAAAAAACTACTTCCCGTGCAAATATACCTCCGGATATTGAATTATACAATTCATTGTATAATTCAATATCCGGAGGTGTATTTGCACAGGAAGTAGTTGTTTGAATGCATATTTATATTCTTAAGTTGTCTTATTCATTAGGACATTGTTCGCATTTTTACGAATAACATTTTCGTAATTTTATATATTATGTTTAAAGTGTGCAAACTATAAGAAGTGTAAGCTTATTTCCTGAAATTCAAATAGTTTTGAGTTTGAATTTATCTTGTTTGAAATTTCATTGTTGAAAAGTCAGCCTTTTACTCTTAATAATTCATTTTAAAATTAATAAATAAACGCAGCTAAACACACATTTCCATAAATTCCCAACAATCCGCTTTTGGCTCATTAAACATGCATTTCCTGATGTTTCCATCAACGATCCATATTTTTATTATTTCAACATGAGCCGTCAAATTAGAATATTTTCCGTTAAATAATAATTATTATTTATGAAATAATAAACAACGCCGTCGTCATTTATGCATTGTATAAAACAAAAACACGGACGTCACTGTTTCGTTTCGACAACAACAACAATAATAAATAATAATATATAAATGTTGGCGTATATTAAATATTTAAACGGGCAACGGACGGACGTGAATAAAATTCCGGTACACGCATTCCGCGAGTTTTATTCGAATTTATTCGAGCGATTTTTGAAAATTATTATGCGATGTGCGTTGTATAATTGTATGATTTTATTCGTGCGCTTTGGATTCATTTTATTGTTTTGATTTTATTTATATGATAAACATTTGCTTTTATTCAATTAAATAATGTATATTTTTAAATTCAAATTGTAAATACAAGTTCTTATTCATAATGATAATATATTGATGAATGAATAAAAGTCATAATATATTAAATTGATTATTCTACCTTATTAAAACCAAACTAATTAAAAAAAATAACCTCTTTTTGGCATCATTGCCCCACCACCTTATTTATACATTCTAGGTAACACTACAAACTTATATATATCTATATATATATATATATATATATATATATATATATATATATATATATATAAACATCTTTATTGTGCACTAAAAAAATTTACAGATTATTTATTTTTACACTTATATTTTACTTAATATAATAGCAGACTATTTATGATTTTCAACTTTTTATTTACTCACTACAATTGCTTCGCTACACTGTAGCAGCTTCTTCAGGTGAAGAAATATATATTTTATTTTTGGATCCTTGGCTATCGACCATCAGTCTTTCAGCTTGAGTTGTACTTGTCCTTGTCTTGTCAGTTAGTTATGATTTATGTGAGATGAATTGATAAATGGTGGTTTTTGGGTTGTTGAATTTGGGAGAAATATTGGGGTTTCGTACTAAACAGAGGTGATTAAGGATGTCATGGATGTGTGGGTTAGATGCGATTTTTTGGGATAGTTGGGTAAGTCGTTGTTGGATAGGGATTATTTCTGTTTTTTCATACAATAAGGTATTGGAGGGCTTGTGGAGTGGGTTATTGGGGTATCGAATTTTTGTGAGGATTCTAAGGGCTTATCGTTCTGCGACTTCGATATTATTTAATGTTGAGGGCTACAAACTTATTATTTCTGTAAAACAAGTTGAACTTAATTGGTAGTTATATTTTTATAGTTTGTCTGTCTCATTTTTTTTTTTTAGATCGCTTTACATAGATTGTAAATAATTGTCAGTTTTATTTTTAACCTTATTGTATTGTTGTTGTTGTGTGTTTTGTATTTATTAAAAACCTTTCATGCTATGTTATTCGTGTAATTATTGTATCATCAGCAGAGATAGAGATAAATACCTGTAAAGAATATGTCAGAATGAGGAACTCCTGCAATTTCCCACGCTTGCGAACCGAACGCTGATTAATTTATGCAAATAACTGAGTATTCGATTGAGTAAATGAATTACGGAGTAACTAACTACTTGCCAGTCCGAATATCTAGGTCATGAATTAAGCAAAATTATAGGGATGAAAAAAACATAATTTATAGGCTTTTTCAAGCGTAATTGGTGTATTGATTTTATTTTTTTCGTGTGTATGAAATATTTGTACGAATTGATTTTGTTTGCTCTATACAAACACGTGTTCAAAATAGCGTATTGAAGTTATATACAAAAAATGTAATTCCAACGAGAATTTGAATTAGTTGTTTATGAGTGATTTCATTTAAAAGACAACGTTATTAAAATCACAGTCAGGTTTCCTAATAGATGAAAAACCAATTGATTGGATTCCTGATTTCAAAATAAAAATTGATGATGAAATATAAATAAATTCCAATTATCTCTTGTTTAGCACACATATTTTACTATATTATCAATATTGATAATGAAGGTTTAAATTAAATTACACTTTATTTGTTTCACAATTTTTTTACTTTACTATTTACTCGACTAGTTTCGCGTTTTACAGCATTATCAGGATAATAATCTGATAATGCTGTAAAAAGGCGAAACTAGTCGAGTAAATAGTAAAGTAAAAAAATTGTGAAACAAACAAAGTGTAATTTAATTTAAACCTTCATTATCAATATTTAAAAATGTTTCACCAAGTGATAAGTGAGAAAATTATTCAAGAAATATATTATCAAGTCTTAATGAGAGAAACAAATGTGGGAAGCGAATAATAATAATCTAGAAAAATTATAAAATCGATGAAACGAATAAATTAAATTATGATTAATTAATTTCTCACTTAACCTATGGTAAAACATTTTTTAATCTAATTCTGGACATTTAATTAAAATACTGGTTTGTTTTACTGATTTATAAATGTATTCTGTAGAAGAAATGATAGAAGGCAGTTTTTTTTGTGTGAACCTAATCACTGTCTTCGATATATAATTCATGTGTATATCTATGTGGACAAATGTTGTTTTTCCACATCGAGTGAATCGATAAAGTAAATTGTGCACAAGGTGGGAAACCCAGGCCGAGGAATCGATGAAACTACAATACCTGCAGCGCGTGCATTTACAATTTACATCAGTTAGAGCGTAATCCATTGAAATTTCAAATCGGATTAAAATAAGGTGCTAACACTTTGATAATACCTCCCACTTTGCCTTCCATTACCACCGACGTTCGAATCTGATTCACGTTACAAGATGTGAATTCACTAATGTTTAATCAAGTATAAATAAACTATGCGCATGTTTTATGGGGATTATTCAGAATAAATTATTATGTATTACATAAATCACTTAATTAAAACCGTTGTATTTCTTTTTTCACTTTTTTTTTGTTGTATTTGGCTTTTGCCTGGCCTTGGGAACTTGCCCATTAGCCAACATCATTTATTATTTTTTGTATTAATTGTTTAACATTACAATTTGTAGTACGCTATTATTTCATACGGACAAACACTCACATTCATAGCACACACAGAGTCACGACGAGAAATTATTTTTAAATAAAGTCTCCCTGTGCACGGGAATCGAACCCGAGTTTGTGGCTCGCCGAGCGATACAGCCCGACGACGTTACCGCTCGGCCACCACCTGCCCGACTTTTATTTCTTTAACCCATTAGGCACCATTGGTACATACACGCAACATTATCATTTTTTTTGTTAATTAAATTACTATATAAGTTAATTTGATATGTAACATTATCTTACCTGACTTGAAAGTGTATAAGGAAAACTGTAAATATTTTGTTGTTTTAAATATTTCGATTATTCCTTATACAAAAAAAAACTGCAGTGTATTTCTAACTTCACAATATTTCAGTGTTTTATACGCGTGGCGCATGAAGTAAAATTTCGAGTTTAGAAAAGCCCCGTGAAAATTTGTCTCGGGTCGCTGGCGCGACCCTCGACAAATTTTCTACGCGGGGCTTTTCTAAACTCGAAATTTTACTTCATGCTTAGTCTGGGAGTAGAAACACTCGTTATAAACTTCATATTGCACGTTTTTATATAAAATCGACGAATACCTACAACTTTACATCGTATACATTATGCAGTATGTTATGCAATAAGTCATTCATAGAAACCATAAAATAAGTGCAACATTTTAACCTAAAACCAACTATTAGAGTTAACTCTATAATTAATTTTGTATTGTGGAGGCTCATACTTTGTTATACATGTTAATTTATTAATAAAAAACGGTTTAACTTTGTTTGTATAACACAATTTATTTTTATGTACATAAAAATAAATTGTGTTATACAAACAAAGTTAAACCGATTATTATTAACTCTATAATTGCTCGGCCGTTAATGGGATAATTCTAAAAAGGAATATAATAGTGTTTGAATTAAATAACTTAAATCTTTACGTAACTTAAACAACTACGTGCATTAGATCGTTTATAGACAAGTGTAAAATATGTGAAGCAAATTATCGCGCTTTTCTAAACTCGAAATTTTACTTTATGCGCCACGCGAATAAAACACTAATTTTATGTTAAGTTCAGAATATACGTCTTTGCCATACTGCTTCAGTAGTATATATTGATCTTTACTTGAAATCAGTGTTTTATACGCGTGGCGTATGAAGTAAAATTTCGAGTTTAGAAAAGCGCGATATATAAACGTATATAAACCATTTTTAGTTTAGAAAATCCTGAAAACTTGGTTTGGTCGCGAAGCGCTACGCGCTACGTGACCAAACCAAATTTATTTTTCATTTTCATTGTCTGTTTGGCTTAATGTAGTTAAAAAATACAACTAACAATTATTTTCAATCTGTGTAAAGCGATTTAAAAAAATTAGACAGACACTTAAATAAACACAGTTATATTCCTTTCTTCACTTTTATTTTCCTTTTTTGCTAGATGTACATTTCGGGTACTAAGTACCTATTATCAATAGCTAACTTAATATTTCTTGAATAATTTTCTCACTTATCACTTGGTGAAACATTTTTAAATATTGATAATGAAGGTTTAAATTAAATTACACTTGGTTTGTTTCACAATTTTTTACTTTACTATTTACTCGACTAGTTTCGCGTTTTACAGCATTATCAGGAGTGATAATGCTGTAAAACGCGAAACTAGTCGAGTAAATAGTAAAGTAAAAAATTGTGAAACAAACCAAGTGTAATTTAATTTAAACCTTCATTATCAATAGCTAACTTAATATTTCGGGTACTAAGTACCCATTATTAATAGCTAACAGTTAGCTATTGATAATGGGTACTTAGTACCCGAAATGTACATCTAGTAAGAAAAATAAAAGTGAAGAATGGAATATAACTGTGTTTAATTGTCTGTCTAATTTTTTTAAATCGCTTTACACAGATTGAAAATAATTGTTAGTTGTATTTTTATCGTCTGTCTGTTTAATTTTTTTCATATCGCTATAAACAGATTGAAATTAATCCGTAGTTTTATTTGTATTTATTCAAGTTGTGAAACTGTTGAAGCGTGCTAGTTTATTCAGGCCGCATCGCCAGTAATAAAAGAATGATAAATAAAACTTTCCGCCCGTAGTTCCTTTTGTACTAAGTCGAGTGAAATTTTATTAAAACAGTCGACCCGGAAACGGGGGGACATTTCCCGGGAAAGCGGGGCGACAAAAAAAAAATATGTTGCTTTCCATTTATTATTCAGCCGGGAGAGCGGCACCTTATTTGGAGGAAAAACACATAGGGCGCCCTTCAATCATCCCCCTGTTCCCGCTTCCACCCGATCGTGTGTGGATGTCACCCCCTTCCCAGGTGTCGGCAAAAAAAAAGAAACCCGGGGGCGGCCGACCGTGCCGAAAAGCGGACGCTCCGAAAATTTCACATTTCACATTTTAAAATTTTAAAATAAAATTCCGACCGCGTGCCAGTGACGGGGGGAATTTATGGAAGAGTCGGTTGGTTTAATTAAGTTTATTAAAAAAAAAACTAGGGTGGTGTGTAATTAATCGGCGGAAGAAAGCCGGCGGGTCAGCGGAAAAAGCCCTGCGATCAGGTTTCCCTGTGATTAATTATTTCAATCACGGCGGAATCGATGAGGGGAAAAAACACCGCCGGATTCTAATCGTATAGAGTGGGACGAGATTATCTTTTAATTGGGGTAATAGTTCGCCCAGAATTTGACATCTCAATTCCGTATACGCCCGGCGCATCCACCATAAATTTAACTCGACGTGTCTGTATAATCCCTATTACGTATGGGCCACGTCCAACGTCAGTTGGGACAGTCTAAAAATTCACTTACTCGAACGGTGGTTCTCAACCTTTTTATGATCAGTCACCACTGCCATGATTTTATTCTTAGTAGGGATCACAAGGTTCAAAAATATTAAATTACGTTAATCTTAATACAAAAATATTAAATTGCGTTAATCTTAAAACATATTTTAGTTAATAATGAAAATACAGGACGCCATGTTGAGAAAATATGAGGGTACGATTACAAAATGTACAAGTTAGAACTACGAGGGGCGATCAAAGAGTAAGCTTACTCTTTGATCGCCCCTCGTAGTCCTAAGGTTTTTATATGGAGTGTTAACGAAAAATCTCGCATCTAGAGCCACGAAAACCTACAGCCTGCCCCGTCAATTTGCTTATATTGTAGAACGATACTAGTTAGAAATTTTAATAAGAGTAAACCCGTCCTTAATTTCCTGTCAATAACGTCACGTTATGTCCCTATTAAAATGTTAATTATACAGTCCCTTTCAAAAATAGCGGGCCGTTTCCGTGCCATAAAACCGCGCTAGGGGTAATCAGCGATGAATTTGAATCAATAATAATCTCCGCTCGGGCGGTCCGGAATGGTGTCATTCCGACGATCTTCAATTACACTCGAAATAATTAACTTTTTTTTTCCAAGAGTGATTATCATCCTCGCGGTTTATTACTTCATTAATTTTATCTTTAATTAAAGCTCTGGTTAATACTTATTAAACAGAAGTTATTTCATTTTATATGTTTGAGAAAGAACAAAAAAAAAACTATAATTATTTCATGTGCAATTACAAAAAACCATTATGAGAAAATTGTATGGTTTTCTGGCACAACAAGATGACTATCTTGTTAGTGATAATGCACACTTTGAACCAAGATAATCTCTAAATACACCTCAAAATTATATTAACTGACATCGTCTCTAATTTGACGAATAAAGCACTAATAACCTTAATATATAAAATTACGAAAAACTATTCGTGAAAATGCAAACAATGTCTTAATTAATAAGACAACTTAAGACGACAAATATCCACGAATAGTTTTTCGTAATTTTATATATTATGTTTAAAGTGTGCAAACTATAAGAAACGTAAGCTTATTTTCTCAAATTCAAATAGTTTTGAATTTGAATTTATCTTGTTTCACTGCCGCAGTTTAAAAACCGATTAAAGCGCATTAAGTTGACAAATTTCATACAATGACCAGTGATCATAATTATTTATATTTATCTTTTAATTCAATATTTTATTCCTACATGTTATTTATTGCTTTAATGTTGTTCATTTCAATTGTAAAAAAGGTGAATTCCGTAAATAAAGAATAATAATAATAATAATAATAATAACCTTTTTTCATACGTTTATTTGAATTACTAAGTGTACATACATTTCAGACATAAAGTGACCATTATCAATAGATTACCACTGGCATCGTTTCTTCTAGCCATCAAATACACGTTGATTGTGTTTGAATATCTTTGTGAAAAAAATTATATTACTAAATAATCAAAGTAATAAAAACAAATATAAAAAATCGTTCCGAATTAGCAGGTTGCTGCGCAGACGCCTGAATATGTACGCTTTCGAGTGCGCTGACATTTGAAATATTCTCCTACTATTATTATACATGAATAAAGAATTTAAAAAAAAAATCAACGAACAGACAGACAAATAGATTTATAGAATTCATATGACGGACAAATATAAATATAAAATCATGAAAATTTATTCCATTTAAATTAAAAATAAAGCAGAAACTAATAAACAACAAAATACTATAAAAGAATAGTCCAAATCATAAAAAACTACAAGTTTCCTTCAATACCGATAGCCCGAGATAGGGACCAACCAACCCAGATATCACGAGGCGAGGAAAGAAGATAGGGTCACACATAGGAGAAATACAAGGAACAACCGACAACAACAACAAATAATATATTAATAATAAGCAATATGTACAACCTTGTAATTCTAACAAAATAAATACATTTCTAAATTTAAATGTGCTACTCAAGATTTTAAATGTTGGCTGTTCACGTTATAACAAACAATAAATTAAACTGAGTAGACTATGAAAAATTACACAAAAACAGTATACTTTACACTACATCAGTGTTTTAGACGCGTGGCGCATGAAGTAAAATTTCGAGTTTAGAAAAGCCCCGCGAAAATTTGTCTCGGGTCGCTGCGCGACCCTCGACAAATTTTCTACGCGGGGCTTTTCTAAACTCGAAATTTTACTTCATGTTTAGTCTGGGAGCGGAGAACACCTTTTTATGCATTTATTAATAATATATATATATAAAGACTCGTCCTGAATTTGCAGGTTGCTGCGCGGACGCCTGAATATGTACGCTATCGAGTGCGCTGATATACTGAAATACTCTCCTACTATTATTATACATAAATAAAGAACCAAAAAAAAAAAAAATCAACGAACAGACAGACAAATAGACTTATAGAATTCATATAACGAACAAACATGTGCTTTTTTGCATAAAATTACAATATGATTTTGCAATTACAGAAATGTGCTACTCAAGATTTTAAATGTCCGCTGTTAACGTTATAACAAACAATAAATTAAACTGAGTAGACTATGAAAAAGCAACACAAGAACAGTTACTTTATACTAAATCACTGTTTTACACGCGTGGCGCATGAAGTAAAATTTCGAGTTTAGAAAAGCCCCGCGAAAATTTGTCTCGGGTCGCTGCGCGACCCTCGACAAATTTTCTAAGCGGGGCTTTTCTAAACTCGAAATTTTACTTTATGCTTAGTCTAGAAGTGGACAACACCTTTTTATGCATTTATTAATACTATAAATATAAAGACTCGTCCTGAATTTGCAGGTTGCTGCGCGGACGCCTGAATATGTACGCTATCGAGTGCGCCGACATACTGAAATACTCTCCTACTATTATTATACATAAATAAAGAACCAAAAAAAAACAAATCAACGAACAGACAGACAAATAGACTTATAGAATTCATATAACGAACAAACATGTGCTTTTTGCATAAAATTACAATATGATTTTGCAATTACAGAAATGTGCTACTCAAGATTTTAAATGTCCGCTGTTAACGTTATAACAAACAATAAATTAAACTGAGTAGACTATGAAAAAGCAACACAAGAACAGTTAATTTATACTAAATTAGTGTTTTAAACGCGTGGCGCATGAAGTAAAATTTCGAGTTTAGAAAAGCCCCGTGAAAATTTGTCGAGGGTCGCGCAGCGACCCTCGACAAATTTTCTACGCGGGGCTTTTCTAAACTCGAAATTTTACTTCATGCTTAGTCTGGGAGCGGACAACACCTTTTTATGCATTTATTAATAGTATAAATATAAAGACTCGTCCTGAATTTGCAGGTTGCTGCGCGGACGCCTGAATATGTGCGCTATCAATTGCGCTGATATTGGAAATATGCTCCTACTATCATTATGTATGAATAAAGAACAAAAAAATAAATCAACGAAGAGACAGATAAATTGACTTATATAATTCATATGATGAACAAACATGTGCCTTTTGCATAAAATTACAATATCATTTTGAAATGACAGAAATGTGCTACTCAAGATTTTAAATATTCGCTACATTTAAAATCTGGAATAGCACATTTCTGTAATTTCAAACTCATATTGTAATTTTATGCAAAAGATGATTGACTCATAGAATTCATATGACGAACAAACATGTGCTTTATGTTTGTTCGTCATATGAATTCTATAAGTCTATTTGTTAAGGTTATAACAAACAATAAATTAAACTAAGTAGACTATGAAAAATCAACACAAGAATAGTATACTTTACACTAAATCAGTGTTTTACACGCGTGGCGCATGAAGTAAAATTTCGAGTTTAGAAAAGCCCCGCGAAAATTTGTCTCGGGTCGCTGCGCGACCCTCGACAAATTTTCTACGCGGGGCTTTTCTAAACTCGAAATTTTACTTCATGCTTAGTCTGGGAGTGGACAACACCTTTTTATGCATTTATTAATAAAATAAATATAAAAAGTCGTAGCGAATTGGCAGGTTGTTGCGCGGACGCCTGAATATGTACGCTATTGAGTGCGCTGACATTTAAAATACTCTCCTACTATTATTATACATGAATAAAGAACAAAATAAAACAAATTAACGAAAAACAGACAAATAGACTTATAGAATTCATATGACGAACAAACATGTGCTTTTTTGCATAAAATTACAATATGATTTTGAATTGACAAAGATGTGATACTCAAGATTTTAAATGTTCGCTGTTAACGTTGTAACAAACAATAAATCTAACTGAGTTGACTATAAAAAGTCAACACAAGAACAGGATACTTTACACTAAATCAGTGTTTTACGTGCGTGGCGCATGAAGTAAAATTTCGAGTTTAGAAAAGCCCCGCATGAAGTAAAAAATTTGTCGAGGGTCGCGCAGCGACCCTCGACAAATTTTCGCGGGGCTTTTCTAAACTCGAAATTTTATTTCATGCTTAGTCTGGGAGTGGACAACACCTTTTTATGCATTTATTAATAAAATAAATACTAGGACTCGTCCTAAATTTGCAGGTTGCTGCGCGGACGCCTGAATATGTACGCTATTGAGTGCGCTGACATTTGAAATACTCTCCTACTATTATTATACATGAATAAAGAACAAAAAAAAAATAAAAACAAATCAACGAACAAACAGACAAATAGACCTATAGAATTCATATGACGAACAAACATGTGCTTTTTTGCATAAAATTACAATATGATTTTGAAATGACAGAAATGCTACTCAAGATTTAAAATGTTCGCTGTTAACGTTGTAACAAACAATAAATCAAACTGAGTTGACTATAGAAACTCAACACAAGAACAGGATACTTTACACTAAATCAGTGTTTTACATGCGTGGCGCATGAAGTAAAATTTCGAGTTTAGAAAAGCCCCGCGAAAATTTGTCTCGCGTCGCTGCGCGACCCTCGACAAATTTTCTAAGCGGGGCTTTTCTAAACTCGAAATTTTACTTCATGCTTAGTCTGGGAGTGGACAACACCTTATTATGCATTTATTAATAATATTGGGCGCATTGCTGCACTGCACTTAGACCTCGTTAGGCCTATTATGCTGGCTGTATTTGTTAATACTCAGCTATCTAATTATGATTTAATAAAGAAAACACTTGGTTAAATTTCACTAATATTTTGGTTCTTTATTCCAACTAGTTTCGACCTTAAGTTATTTTCAAGGAGTAATTATATATCTTATGGTGGGGGCGGTTATTTTGTGAAACATTGTAAATATTTAAATAATTAACACTGATTACTTTTTTGTATGCACTTATTATTTTAAACTATGATTAGTTTCGGCTTAACAGCGAGCTTGATACCAAACTTGATAATGGCTCGCTGTTGAACCGAAACTAGTCATAGTTTAAAATAAAAAGTGAATACAAAAAAGTAATCAGTGTTAATTATTTAAATCTCAGCTATCTAATTTGTGTAATACTTGAAAATTTTCATTCTGAATTTTGTTTTGTAACAATATTGTGTACGTTATACGGATTTGTGAGTATATGTATATGACATGATATAGAAATATGTGAAAGCGGAGGAAAATATTCGCGAGGTATTTTTAAGACGCACGAAAAAGGAAAATAATAATAATCCCCGAGAAACTTATGTATCCATTACGCTGTTGTACCGCGCAGGCAATTTAACTTAACAGAAACAAGATTTACAAGGAAAAATGCACAAATAAATTATGATAATGTCTAGCAGGGCGCAATTTGTATCCACGCTACAGCGGCCACTTTAATTTATCGCCACAAAGACGGATCCGGCTCCATGTTGAAAATTGTATTTTTCATCATCTCATCATCCCTTTTTGAAACTACAACGCAGAATAAATAAGAAAGGATAATTTTAAATTATTATCAAGCATCAGATATACAAGAAGTACATCTTTATTCAGAGAATTACAATTAGATTTATAGCATTATTATTAAAGTATAATACAAATTTTAATTTCTTAATCTGTCTGGACTATCTACAACAAATATGCTTGATAGGGTAGAAAAACTGTTATTCTACCTTATTAAGCATAATTTTTGTATGTGTTGATTCACAGGTCTGCGAGGTACAAAATGTCTGAAATATAATCAGTGATTTTTAAAAGTATTTTTAGCGCTGATTACAGGAATAATAGTGAAAAAATCTATTACGTACAGTTTTTTACAAACAACATGTTAAGTTTTGGCTAATTTGCGTATTCTTTTAAATTATGTTAGCCTTATAAGTTAAAGAAAGATTCCAAATATTCTTAAATAAATTATGTATTTGGTAACAAATACTTTTAAAAATTAATATAAGAAAGTAATACAGCCGCAATGAACTATAGTAATCTGGTTAAAAATGCATCGCTTTCCAACTATTGCTTACTATCTCTCTTGAAATTTCAGCGACCAATCCAAACTTTAAGCTTTTCTAAACTCAAAATTTCACTTCATGCGCCAAGCGTATAAATCAATGATTTAAAGTGAAGTTCAAATCAGTGTTGTTTCGTCGTACTTTGTGAATATCGGTAGAACACTTCGGCAAATTTCGGTAGATCATTTGTAAATGCTGTTAAATTTCATTTAATTATATGCCACGCAATGATATAAAACCTGCATAAAATACATACGTCTAAATTTTAACTATGTTAAAATATCAGCGATGATCCCGAAGGAATGGTTGTCATCATTCAACATGATTTTATTAAAAAACGTCTAAAAAAACGGAAGAAAATGGCTGGTGAATCAGCTGATGATGACCCTATACAAACCGAACGAAACAAATATGAAGTAGAAGTACATATTAGGATATTAAGATAGGTACAATTATAAATCATATAGAATCCAGATCAAGAGAGATCTTTCATTTAAAAGCCTCACGAAGTTATGTGAACAACGTCGACACTATTTTTCAAATATTTCTTTTGAATCCCAGCAAGAGGAACTCGTAAGCTTTGCTAAAAATTAAGAACATTTTAAAGTGTTGGAAACCAATAGAGACGTTTTCAAAGAGAACCTAGTCCCTCCAAAAGAGATTGCAATGTAAGTTTTTTGGGGTTTGTTGAAATGTCAAGGTAATTTTTCGAAAATTGCTGAAATTTCTGGGGGACCTAGCTCTACAAATGGTTGCAGAAACTATAAGTTAGAAGATATTTTAATGGGAACTTAAAACTAACGTCTAAGTTTTTTGGGGTGTGTTGAAATGTCGAGGTAATTTTTTGGGAATTGCTGAAATTTCTGGGTGACCTAGCTCTACAAGTGGTTGCAAATACATTAAGCTAGGAGGTATTTCAATGGGAACTTAAAACTTACGTCTAAGTTTTTTGGGGTTTGTTGAAATGTCAACAAGGCATTTTTTCGAGAATTGCTGAAGGAGAGACCTAGACACAGACGAAGGTAATACTGAGGATGATAATCAAATTTATGAAAATGCCAAAATTGTTTATGATGTGTAAATCTGTTGTTATTCTGTAATCATTTTTTACTCTTGGAAAAGCCTATACAGTACATGTATACATGGTTTGCCCAGTAAGTAAGAGAATCATGCCAGAACTTATTTATATTTAAAAATATAATTAAATTTAGTAATTATTCTAGAATATACATCCTTTGGGTATCAATATATCATTTCTCGCAGTTGTATTGTATTTAAGAATCCTCCAGGAAGTCTTAGACTGGCATACTGTTCATGCTGTTCAATGTCACGGCATCTTGTACGAGTTTAAGTGTCAAAACGTTGTCTTTTTAACTTGAATGACAACCTAGAAAATAAATAGAAGCCAAACAAAAGCACATCTGGGCTATAAAAAAAATTTGACCAGCGATAGATTTTTTTTAGCCAAAATCCGTTACCAATAAAAACGAAAAATGTTCCGTAGTGTCGAGACAATTTTGTTGACTATTTTTTCTTGAATTAATTTCTCATCTGGCACTTGGTGAAACATATTAGAATATGTAAAGTTATTTAAATTAAAAACACTTGGTATTGTTTCATAAATTAAAACTTTATTCCGACTAGTTTCGGCTTGTTGAGACAATTCAATTCTCAATGGATTTTAAATGCCTAATTTGTAAAATGTAAATGTCAATCACAGTTCAAAATTGCTTTCATTTTAGCTATATTTTCTGAAGGTAACTAAACAATTGTACTTTTCCTTAAACATCCTTCAAGTATGTTTTCTAATTGATAGCAATCGTTTCAGTTGCTTTATATTAACACAAAATGTTATCCCGTATCAATTTTGAAACGAGACGCGACTCCTGAACTCCACTTTGTCGTCGATTCACACTCTGTAAAAGCTCAGAAGTTAGAAAACTGGGTTAAACTATTTAGCTAACACTCTCCACCACCGATTACATACGATGATTCCACTTCCAGACCCTTAGACTTGGAGCAAAATAAATATTTTCATTACTTTCCGGACAAACCATGTATAATAAATTTATTAATAAATCAAGTCCTATGCGAAAAACCTTTTTCTAAGCTAAAAATATTAAAAATAGATTGAAGAATTCAATATCAAATAGTGATTTGAATGTCTTTATGCTGATGTCATGTAAATACAAGACTTTGTGCAATTTAGACACTGGTATGTAAAGAATCTTTAATTGATTCGGTACTTAATAGATTATCGGTAGATTTAATAAGCATTTCAGTAGATCGGTAGGTAGTGATGAAATTCGGTAGATCTACCGAAAAATCGGTAGACGGAACAAGACTGGTTCAAGTAGACTCGCAACGGCGATTACAGGCAACCCAATATACATTAACGGTGTTGGGTTGCCTGTAATCATTGCTTAAAACAATTGTTATTGTTACAGTGCCAAGTTTGACTCGCGATTTATTCGTGCACAAATATGGGATAAAGATTAAATAAGCTAGCTTTACTAATATACCAAAATCCAGGATTAAAATCAAATAGTTACAAATACAATGTGTTTAGTTTTATTTTTTAATGTTGTTTTTTACTGTAAATTACCACAATTCAAAGAATTGTCGTCTTTTTTGAAAATTATGTCACGATATCGTCGTTTTAAGAGTAAGAAGTCATTAAATACTTGGGATTACAATAGCGCATACAATAGCGCATAGATATTTACCGTAAACGAGGGTTTTCCAGCCCTCGGTTAAGCATGAATTAAAATTTCGAGTTTAGAAAAGCCTAAAGCGTTTGGAACAAAACTTTAAGCTTTTCTAAACTTAAAATTTCACTTCATGCGACACGCGTATAAAACATTGATTTTAAGTGAAGTTCAAAAAGACACGCAACAATGATTGTATTATATATTATAAAATATAAAAATGAATTAAACGAATACCGATTTAATTCATTTTTATATTTTGTAAATATTCTGCAAACTATTGACAAACTCAATTTTTCTGTATGTTAAATTATCTTATGTTATATATTATAGGCAACCTAATACCATTAATGTGTATAGGGTTGCCTATTAATTGTTTAAACTTCACTTAAAGTCAGTGTTTTATATTATATCAACTTGAAACAATCATGTGTCAATCTTGTACCAGTATTTATTTATTTTGACCTTGAATTTCAATAATGTTTTAACCTAGTGTCGCGTTAACATCTCATTAAAGATACAAAATTGTAGAAATGAAATTCTATAGTGTTTAAAGATTGTTACAAGATGTAATTTCTAGTAGGGTTTTCATTGAATCACTTCACTTAATATATTTATATTTTTATTTCTTCATTATTGATATTAAAATAATCATCTATTACTTCTGCCCCCTTGTAAAACAAATAAGGCATATTTTGAATTAAAATTCTATATTATTTAATCGTTGTTACAAGATGTAATTTCTATCAGGGTTTTTCATTGAATCATTTCACTTGATATATTTAAATCTATTTTTTCTTTTTTTATTGATATCAAAATAGTGATCCATTTCGCGCTTGATTCTTCCCCCTCGTAAAATAAATATAGGATTAGTCCTTGTGTAAACACCTGCGAAGCGCTTCTGGAGTATCAAAACAAGTATCACCTTCGCATATATCTTCCTGTCAATACAAACAAAACATGAGGTGATCAACATACGTGCGCAAGATAAACATTGCTAGAAATTTAGCTTTCCAGCTACACCACGAACGTGTCAGGATCTATATTTGCTAGATTACAACAAGAATATGGCTTTAATCCACAAACACAGTATGTTTAGATTAATATAAACGATGTATTTATTTATGCGAAAAATCAATTTACAAATGACTTAATTAATTGCATAAGATTAAAGAACATAATATTGTAAAGTTCAAAATATACTGCTAAATGATGAATGTTAAACATATTTATTGCGATTTTGATAAAAACACTTGAAACCTTTCTTTAACACTTTAAAGTGTTGAAGAAGGGTTCTAAGTGTTTTATCCAAAGTTATAATTATCTTCAAGTAACTCAATCAGTCCAAATATTTATTACGTTTTTTTGAAAAAGCAAGGTTTGCTTTAACAAAATAAATATTAGTAAAATTTGTTCGCGAGAGATTCATTTAAAAAAATATATTTTGAACTTTACTTTAAATCAGAGTTTTATACGCGTGGCGCATGAAGTAAAATTTCGAGTTTAGAAAAGCCTGAATATTTGGTTTGGTCGCGTAGCGCTACGCGCTACGCGACCAAACCAAATTTTCAGGCTTTTCTAAACTCGAAATTTTACTTCATGCTTTGTCTGGGAGTGGAAACACTCGTTAGAAACTTCAAATTGATAAACACAACGAATTCCTGCTAATTTGCCAAATTTGTAATTATCAGGAAATGCATACTCAAAATTAAGATTGTATGTGTATTGTCTATTTATTAATTGGAATAAAACTCATTATTATTATTATTATTATTATTATATTTCTTGTTTTCTCTGCGATTAATCAGCCGGGGTCTTCCTTGCTGACGGGTTATACCAAGTCTCGCAAGTGCTCTATCGTAGGAATTTTCGCGTAATACTGCAGGTTTTTAAAATAATAATAATAATAATAATTATTATTATTATTATTAATATTAAGATTGTTCTCGAATTAATAGAATTGAACCTAAATGAAAATTAAGAGAGAAATAAGTTTTTTCTTTCTTAATTTTTATTTAGGTCTAATTCTATCAAGTTTTGAGAATATTTTTTATTACATCTAGAGGAAGTAATAATGAAATGATCATTACGCTTTATTAAGTTATCAAATTCATTCAAATTGCGCATGAAATTGTGTGGAAAAAAGCTCACCCATTAATCACGTTCTTGAATGCTGGCGGGGGGCAATTTACGTCATCCGCAATCGTCGAATACAATAATAATTATAGTCAACGCCTACGCTAATTATCGCTAGTGGAAATATTGAATTAATTATTCGTTTCCATTTGTCCGGACGTACTTCATTATATAAGCCCAGCTTTTGCCATCGTTAATTACTCAAAGCTCGCCGTGGTTCACTCATAAAATATCGGTCGAAATTCCACTATTGGAATATATTTTATAGAACAATAACGAAAAAAAAAAAAATTATGTTCATTTTTTTTTTCGTTGTATTTGGCTTTTGCCTGGCCTTGGGAACTTGCCCATTAGCCAACATCATTTTTTTATTTATATATATTTTGTATTAATTGTTTAACATTACAATTTGTAGTACTCAATTATTTCATACGGACAAACACTTACATTCATACCACAACCAGGGTCACGACGAGAAATTATTTTGAAATAAGGTCTCCCCGTGCACTGGAATCGAACCCGAGTTTGTGGCTCGCCGAGCGATACAGCCCGACGACGTTACCGCTCGGCCACCACCTGCCCTGTTATGTTCATTTGTTTATCAACCTCTTAACACACAAAGCCAATATATATTTGGTTTGAGTTACGTGAAGAGTAATAAAAGACTAACACTGTCTTCACTAAAAACATTTATTTACGCTAAATGTACATTTCGAACACTACGTGTTCATTATCAATAGCTTACTGTAAGCTATTGATAATGAACACGTAGTGTTCGAAATGTACATTTAGCGTAAATAAATGTTTTTAGTGAAGAAAGTGTTAGTCTTTTATTAAGTTTATTACACGAAGCCAAGTTACTCGGGAGCGGGGGGGGGGGAATCTAAATAATTATCGAAAACTCTGGCGAGTGAAATTAATCGATTTCGAAAACCAATTAATGCCTGAACAATTACAGTATATATTTTAGAATATGTATACTTATTATGTATTATTGTTATTATTATTGTATACATAGAATTTTTTAAACAATTTCACGATTTATCGCTCTAAACTTTCAGACATTCGTTCCTTTTATAAAAAAGAAACAATTTTAGTTTAATTAAAACTGAAATAAATTCCCCAAAATTTGTTTTATTTTCCCTGTAGGTATTCAATACTGATACTCTCTTAAACTTTTAGTGGATACAAGTAGGTTCCAGTCCGGAATAAATAAAAGAAACAGCAGGCAATTAAACAAGTGAAAGATTTTTCTTTTCGGGTCGCACGTGCGGGCTCTTTAACCTCCAAACTTTTGCACTTTCTCCTTTTTTTTGAACTCCCTTTATTTATTAATAGTAGTATTTTTGTGGGGTCGTAATTATCAGATTTTTTCTTTTCCCCTCTCTTATTTTATTTTTATTTTTGTGGATTGGTAATGAGAGGGTTTTCCATTAAGAGATCCCATTTTAAATTCCCTGTCATTTTTAAACTGTTGAATAGAGGCCCTTGATTGTTTAACACTTCTTAAGTGAAAAGTGTACGATTTGAGAAAATGGGAAGACATGCGCTCCAATAACGTATAGAAATAGTAAAAATTCATTATCAATAAGGTGCAAATTTCGCTCAGACAGTTCGCAGCGTTCGTCGTGATTTCGATCGGTTTGAATCTTCTCGCCGTTTCAATAAAAACTTAATACTAAATTTGAGCAATACGGACAAATTACTGATCATAAATATCCAGTTCTTTGGGTTACGCGAAGGATTAAATCTACACTTCGCAGCGTTCGTCATGATTTCGATCGGTTTCAATCTTCTCGCCGTGTCAATGAAAACTTAATACTAAATTTGAGCAAAACGGGCAAATTACTGATCATAAATATCCAGTTCTTTGGGTCTTTTGGGTCTTTGGGTTAGGCCATTAGCCTATAAACAATTCAAAGAAAATCGTTATTCGCCAAATAGAGGCAGAGTTGTGTGAAAATGTGTGCAATACTTTTTCAAAAGAATAGCCATTTGCAAAAGAAACTAAGGCGGCCATGCTATCAGATATAATTTTCCACAACTAATCGTAGAGTTTTTACTTTGTTATTAAATAAATATTTTGGCACTTTTTCATAAAAAAAATATTAATATATAAAATTACGAAAAAACTATTCGTGAAAATGCAAACAGTGTCTTAATTAATAAGACAATTTAATTAATTAATTAATTAAGACACTGTTTGCATTTTCACGAATAGTTTTTTCGTAATTTTATATATTATGTTAAAAGTGTGCAAACTATAAGAAGCGTAAGCTTATTTTCTCGAATTCAAATAGTTTTGAATTTGAATTTATCTTGTTTAAAAAAATATTGTTTTAAAATGGGACCTCTTAATGGAAAAACTTTCATTTGATTTCTATTTCCCCTCATTTATTTATTGTGATTATTATTTTCATATTATTTTGTGGAGTGGTAATTATTATATTTTTTTACCCTTCCTTATTTATTATTATTATTATTATTTTCGTGGGGTGGTAATTATTTGATTGAGAGATCGCCGCCCCGGGGATTTCGATTCGAGTGGTGGGGAAGAGCAAAATTGAAAAAGATGTTATCGCGTCTTTTCCTCCTTAATACGAACGTGAATTATGGGGGGATGAATTTTGCCGCTTTTCCGATTTTAATGTTCGCGCACAATTCCTCCTCCTCCTCCTTCTTTTCGAGAGAGTTTCGCGATTAATTCCGAAAAAGCAATGACTTCGCCCGTTTTAATATTTCGCCCGCGTTTGCGTTTGATTTTGATATTCAATTTACGAATTTAATAACTGACGAATTCAGCAGATTTATTAAAAAAAGAGAGAGAAAGTTATTTATAAACAAAAATTGTTCGGATTAGACGATGAATTTTTATTGCTCTAAAAATTCTCGTCCGTTTACCGAAATACGATATTTCATACGCCCCCTAGTGGAGAAGTACGGACAATGGCGCAGTCGTTAATTCATGTCTAGGATTTGCTTGACTAGTTCACAGAATAAAATGTGCACCCTTGCACGTCTTGGGACGAACGGGATAGTTCCTGTTTTTTCTACCTGACCCTGCGACGATGCCAAATCGCCACCCTGGAGGAAACGAAGACCTTTTTGCCCCCCACTTTTAAATACTCCTACCATTTTTGTATATTTTCTTGTACATATTTTTCTTGTAAAAATCCATTATGTTTTTAGGCCTGTTGATTTTGAATACACGAGTTGTTTAGAAGTTATTATTTTATTCGGTGGCATTCATCTTATTTCGGTCGTTACAAACAGTTACCTTACAAGTAACACAAGTCGCGAAAGCTACAAAATTTACAAAAATAATAACTCATTCACATACAATAACGTATAAAAGAATTCGGTTATTTTAATATTTAAAGCTAACTTTAATGTGAGTTTGTAAATACCAGAAATAATAGTTATATAATTTTGCTACATTTTCTTCTGAGTTTATTTTTTATGTATTATTTTTTATTATATTAAACACAGGAATTTTTTTGATTTTTCTCTGTAAACTTTCAAACATTCGTTTAATTTGAATGAGCTTTGAATGAGTGTTTTCCACTCCCAGACTAAGCATGAAGTAAAATTTCGAGTTTAGAAAAGCCCCGTGAAAATTTGTCGAGGGTCGCGCAGCGACCCGAGACAAATTTTCTGGGCTTTTCTAAACTCGAAATTTTACTTCATGCGCCACGCGTATAAAACACTAAAATATTGTAAACTCTATGTATATTTGAACCTCACTTGAAATCAGTATTTTATAGGCGTGGCGCATGGAGTAAAATTTCGAGTTTAGAAAAGCCCCATGAAAATTTGTCGAGGGTCGCGCTTCTTCTGGGCTTTTCTAAACTCGAAATTTTACTTCATGCGCCACGCGTATAAAACACTAAAATATTGTAAACTCTATGTATATTTGAACCTCACTTGAAATCAATATTTTATACGCGTGGCGCATGAAGTAAAATTTCGAGTTTAGAAAGACCCCGTGAAAATTTGTCGAGGGTCGCGCTTCTTCTGGGCTTTTCTAAACTCGAAATTTTACTTCATGCGCCACGCATATAAAACACTAAAATATTGTGAACTCTATGTATATTTGAACCTCACTTGAAATCAGTGTTTGATACGCGTGGCGCATGAAGTAAAATTTCGAGTTTAGAAAAGCCCCGTGAAAATTTGTCTCGGGTCGCTGCGCGACCCTCGACAAATTTTCTACGCGGGGCTTTTCTAAACTCGAAATTTTACTTCATGCTTAGTCTGGGAGTGGAAAACACTCGTTTAAAGCTTCAAATTGAACTTTTTTAAAAAACAACGAATGTCTGAAAATGTACAGCTTAATTCCCTGTATATTGATCAAGTATAGTAATTTAGCTTTCATCATTGTTATGGTACTATTAAAAATTATCACAATAAATAAGGTGTTCTTTCATGCTCATTGCTTATTTTGTTAGGGCGTTGGTAGTAAGTATCGTACGTTTCTTGAGTGGTATGGCAATTACATACTCGCGGTATACTGCACTCGCCGCTGCGCGGCTCGTGCGCAATATGTACGCTCATATGATGCATACCACTCTCGTTACGTAATATACTATTAAATTGTCAGTCGAGTAGTCAAAACTACAACAAAAAGTTTAATTCAAAAATGATCTGCGATACAAAAACTTCCTTATACATGAAAATGTATCTACAAAAGACTGTATACTATGTTTTTTTTAACACTTATAATTTAATGCGACTGCAGTTTTCACAAACAAATAAAAAGGCGTTTTATTGCAAATACAATCTAGTTTTTGTATGTTAGGGCTTAACCTCGATTTAGTTACTTGACCATTATCCAACAGAAAACGATTAAAGAAAGAATATCATGTTTAAAAATTCACTTATTCCATTTTAATATCTCAACGCATTAACAAACAGTAAAACATAAAATGACATCAAATCAATCCAAGCATGAATATTTTACAACAAACCTAACATAAATAATTCACAACAAACTTTACTCACACACCCAAACCCTTTGAAATATTTAAAACTATTTCACTTTCAACTACACCTACACCACTTTTTTTATTATTATTACACACTTGTAAACTTTTTAAGTTGCCGGATCACAAAATACAAACTCCACTTGCGTTTCGATTGACTTTTTGAGCTGTTATCGTGAAATGATTGGTACTTAAAAATTATAACGCGTGTCATAAGGAAATCGATAATGGAATAAATTATTAGGTCGACGTATGTTAATAAATTCTGTTGTGATGTGCAGTTAGTTTACTGTTTATTGATGGAATGATGGAAATGAGGAATGGTTTGATATAGGAAAATAATTAAGTTATATTTTATGATTTGAAATGTTGTAAATGTCGGAAAGAGTTTTAAGTATGGATTTAACGTAAATATTTCATTTTCTGGTCGTAATGTAAATATCGATTTTATATTACAATCGCTTTGTCTGTATTAAACGAATTTAATTTAAATATAATGGTACTTGCGCCATGTTTTTAAGTTTCACTTAAATGTTTACAATTCATATAACTAATGCCGGGTTTCACCAACGTCAGTTATTATTATTATTATTTATTATTATTCTTTATTTACGGAATTCACCTTTTTTACAATTGAAATTAACAACATTAAAGCAATAAATAACATGTAGGAATAAAATATTGAATTAAATAAATCAAATAATAGAGTTATTTAATAATAATCCACAAAACTTTAAAGTGATTTGTAATCGGGTAATGTAAAAAAGGAATGTGTTTTATTAGTTAGGGTTACATTAAACTTTATCACTTATTTTCATATTCTTTTGTTGCAATTTTAAGTTTGACAGGACGTACGAGGGTAGATTGAAAAGTTTCCGGAATGGGCAAGAGATGGCGCGCGTATCCGGAAATTGTTATGATGGTTGTCAAGGCTAACCTATTTTAGGTAAGTTGTCAAATTTTCAGACACGTGCGTTGTTCCGTTTTTGTTTACTAGGATATCTTGTGAAGCAAGTCAGGCACCTTTGGAAAAATTGATAAAAACGAATTTCGTGCAGTCATCAAACATTTCTGGATGGATGGGAAAAAGGCGACGGAGATACGAGATATTTTGCAGGAAGTTCATGGCACATCCACACCTTCATTTTCGACTATTAGTTTCTGGGTGAGCGAGTTCAAACGTGGCCGTGCGAGCACCAAGGATGAACCACGCAGTGGACGTCCAAAAAAACGTTAATCCGAATAAATTTCGAAATTTAAACAAATTAACTATAATTATTATTTTTTTTTTTTTATTGGGTTTGGCTTTTGCCTGGCCTTGGGAACTTGCCCATTAGCCAACATCATTTTTGTTTATATTTGTATTTGTTTTATTTCTTTAACTTATTGTTAATTACCTATAACTATATATTTGGACGTCACAACACATTCACACACACCCATGGACTCCGGGACGAATATTTTTCGTTAGAAAAATTACTCGCCCCGGCTGGGAATCGAACCCAGATCTCCGCCGTAAACGATTGGCGAAACCAGCGGCTCAACCGCTCGGCCACGGCGGGCCCTCTATAATTATTTAAATGCGTATAAATGCGCATCCACGACCACTATTGAAAGAATTCTTATCGCGCTCAGAACGAGCGAAAGTCACAGGCGTGAAAACCCACAAAAAAGACGCGTGGGCTGGTCGCAATAAAAAATTCGAAAATTAAATAAATTATAAAATGTGAATGTAGTTGCATACAATAAATATCCATAAACCAATAAAAATTGGAAACTGTTACACTATTTTAATTATAACAATTATTAAAGTAAAGTGAATTGAATATTCCACAAGCTGACGTCTCTATCTGGGGCATCAGCTGTCGTCGGTGTCGGGGTGCCGGGGGGCAGGCAGCACTTCCATCGTAATTAATAGTGATAGATGACGCCGCCTCCTCTCTTATCTCCTCAAAGTGCACCCGCAAGTGTTGGCCCGTAATGTTAATTGATGACGTGGCCCGGACGCTTTTAATAATCGCCGACTTTCGTGTTGTCGCCCACTTTTTAGACCTATTATTCAACTAGCTAGTGGTAGTGGGGTTCATAAGTTACGGGGTTATCCACCCCCCTGGCCCGAGGGCGCGGCGACACTAAAAACCGCTCCCCCCTCGATATATAACACGGAAAACAAAGTCACTCTCGCGAATTCTTCCATTAGTGGAGGGCGAGGCGGACTCTAGGGGTGGTTTTCTAATATCGTCCGTGACGCGTGAAATGTTTTTTAGTGCTTCACCTAGGGTGCTTTTTAATTAATAATGATGATCATAAGGAATGAGCAATTATTACTAGTCACCTATAATGGATATTGACGTTGATGCATGCAAGCACTTCAATCATAACATCTAGCCGTTTCTTTTTTTTCGAAAACGTTTTTTTGTGTCAAATATGCAAAGATTTTTTTAAGTGTGCATATCCTGATACCGTGCGATCGTTTAAAACAGGGCCAAACTATCTTCTTCGCGGGCCACAAATACAATTCTACATAATAAAGTCGGCCAAGATCCGATTAATTTTATAAAAATATGAAAAATTTAGGGAACAATTGTTACAATATTTCAAAATATGACATTTACAAAAAAAATTACAAACAATCGCGGGCCGGATTCATGCAAGTCGCGGGCCGGATTTGGCCCGCGGGCCGTAGTTTGGAGACCACTGGTTTAAAACATGATTTAGAGTAGGCTTTGAGTTATAAATTAGATTGGCACTACTGACTGTTAAAAGATAGTTTAGCATAACCTCAAATTTATTCTATCATTCAATCAATAAGCATTCTGGGCAACCGCACAAAAAAATCATAATTTAAATGATCGCACTGCATTACGCTGTATTTCTTCAGGCGTTCCCTGTTTTTAAAAATCGTTCAATTTGAAGCATCTAACGAGTATATCCACTCCTTGATTAGGCATGATGTAATGAGTCTCTGCATTAATTCAAATAGGCAGTGTTGATTCTTTTTACATATGTAGGGCAGTGCTACTAAAAAAATAATTATTGCTATTGATATTTAAAAAACTGTAACTAATATTTCTCAATTAATTATTTGGCTATTTTTCACAAAATAAACACAGTGTATTTCAATCAATGAGTCTGTGTATTGATTCAAATACACCGTGTTTATTTTTTTTATGTATGTAGGGCAGTGCTACCAAAATATCAATTTTAAAAAACTGTAACTAATATTTCTCAATTAATCCTTTGGGTATTTTTCACAAAATAAACACGGTGTATTTTAATTAATGAGTCCGTGTATTCATTCAAATACACTGTGTTTACTTTTTTTATATATGTAGGGCAGTGCTAATAAAGAAAATATTTTTGTTATTAATATTTAAAAAGAACTGTAACCGATATTTTTCAATTAATTATAAAAATTATTTATAATAATTACCAACATTTGTGGTCACTGATAATTGTGCGCATATTTATTTAACCGACATTACAACGTACTTCTACTTCACAACGAATTAGTGTTTTATACGCGTGGCGCATGAAGTAAAATTTCGAGTTTAGAAAAGCCTGAAAATTTGGATTTGCCGGGGCGCGACTCGCTTCGCTCGCGCGCCCCGGCAAATCCAAATTTTCACGCTTTTCTAAACTCGAAATTTTACTTCATGCTTCGTCTGGGAGTGGAAAACACTCGTGAGAATAATATTAAGACAGTTAAATGAAAAAATCTCGTGGTTTTTAAAGTTTAAAAAAGTAATAAAAGTTGGTAAAAACATTTTCTTTTTTTGGAAAATGATTAAAACATTATCAACTTGGAAATTCTTTAAGCAATCTTCATGGAATTTCGTGTGGATGTTAAGAAAACATTGCTCTTTCAGAATCTGTCAAAAACAAAAAACACGCCATCGATAGTTTTCGAGTTATTTACAAATAAAAGTTTAATAATAGAATATTATGACTATATTTAGAGAAATTAAAGCTTAAAACATTCACAACTTAGAAATTCTTAGAGAAATCTTTATGGAATGTCGTGTGGATATTAAGAAGACATTGCTCTTTCAGAATCTGTCAAAAACAAAAACGAGCAATGGACAGTTTTCGAGTTATTTTCAAATAAAAGTTGTAAAAATAGAATTTTATGACAATAATTAGGGAAATTAAATGTTAAAAAATTCACAACATGGAAATTCTTAGAGAAATCTTTATGGAATGTCGTGTGGATGTTAAGAAGACATTTCTCTTTCAGAATCTGTCAAAAACAAAAACACGCCATGGACAGTTTTCGAGTTATTTTCAAATAAAAGTTGTAAAAATAGAATTTTATGACAATATTTAGGCAAATTAAAGCTTAAAAAATTCACAACATGGAAATCCTTAGAAAAATCTTTATGGAATGTCGTGTGGATGTTAAGAAGACATTTCTCTTTCAGAATCTGTCAAAAACAAAAACACGCCATGGACAGTTTTCGAGTTATTTTCAAATAAAAGTTGTAAAAATAGAATTTTATGACAATATTTAGGCAAATTAAAGCTTAAAAAATTCACAACATGGAAATCCTTAGAAAAATCTTTATGGAATGTCGTGTGGATGTTAAGAAGACATTGCTCATTCAGAATCTGTCAAAAACAAAAAAGACACCATCGACAGTTTTCGAGTTATTTTCAAATAAAAGTTGTAAAAATAGATTTTTATGACAATATTTAGGGAAATTAAAGCTTAAAACATTCACAACATGGAAATTCTTAGAGAAATCTTCATGGAATGTCGTGTGGATGTTAAAAAGATATTGCTCTTTCAGAGTCTGTCAAAAACAAAAAAGACGCCATCGACAGTTTTTGAGTTATTATCAAATAAAAGTTTAAAAATAGAATTAGAAAACACTCGTGAGAATAATATTAAGACAGTTAAATGAAAAAAAAAAAATATATATCTCGACACCCTAAAGGGTAAAAGGGATTTTAAATGATTATATATATATATATATATATTAAATGAAAAATTCTCGTGGTTTTTAAAGTTTAAAAAAGTTGGTAAAAATATTTTTTTTTTGGGAAAATGATTAAAACATTATCAACTTGGAAATTCTTTAAACAATCTTCATGGAATTTCGTGTGGATGTTAAGAAGGCATTGCTCTTTCAGAATTTGTCAAAAACAAAATACACGCCATCGACAGTTTTCGAGTTATTTACAAATAATAGCTTAAAAATAGAATTTTATGACTATATTTAGAGAAATTAAAGCTTAAAACATTCACAACATTGAAATTCTTGGAGAAATCATTGTGGAATGTCGTGTGGATGTTAAGAAGACATCACTCTTTCAGAATCTGTCAAAAACAAAAAATACGCCAACGACAGTTTTCGAGTTATTTTCAAATAAAAGTTTAAAAATAGAATTTTATGACAATATTTAGAGAAATTAAACCTTAAAACATTCACAACATGGAAATTCTTAGAGAAATCTTCATGGAATGTCGTGTGGATGTTAAAAAGACATTGCTTTTTCAGAATCTGTCAAAAACAAAATACACGTCATCGACAGTTTTCGAGTTATTTTCAAATAAAAGTTGTAAAAATAGAATTATGTGACAATATTTAGGGAAATTAAAGCTTAAAACATTCACAACATGAAAATTCTTAGAGAAATCTTCATGGAATGTCGTGTGGATGTTAAGAAGACATCACTCTTGCAGAATCTGCGAAAAACAAAAAAGACGCCATCGACAGTTCTCGAGTTATTTTCAAATAAAAGTTGTAAAAATAGAATTTTATGACAATATTTAGGCAAATTAAAGCTTAAAAAATTCACAACATGGAAATTCTTAGAGAAATCTTCATGGAATGTCGTATGGATGTTAAGAAGACATTGCTCTTTCAGAATCTGCCAAAAACAAAAAACACGCCATGGACAATTTTCTAGTTATTTTCAAATAAACGTTTTAAAAATAGAATTTTATGACAATATTCAGAGAAATTAAAGCTTAAAACATTCACAACATTGAAATTCTTATAGAAATCTTCATGGAATGTCGTGTGGATGTTAAAAAGACATTGCTTTTTCAGAATCTGCCAAAAACAAAAAAGACACCATCGACAGTTTTCGAGTTATTTTCAAATAAATGTAAAAATAGAATTGTATGGCATTATTTAGGAAAATTAAAGTTTAAATTATTCACAACATGGAAATTATTTTAAAAAATTTCATGTAATTTCGTGTGGATGTTAAGACATTGCTCTTTCAAAATATGTCGAAAATGAAAAACATGCTGTTGACAGTATTCGAGTTATTTTCTATGGAATGTCAAAAAAAATTATATGGAAAATTTTTGGAAAATTGAAATTAGGCACAATAATAATATCCAAATTCTTTGAGAAATCATTATAGAATTTTGTGTGAATATCAAGAAGAGATTCCTCTTTCCAAATACATCAACAACAAAAAAATACGCCTTGGACAGTGTTCTAGTTATTTTGTATTAAAAGTCGTAAAAATCGAGTTCTATTGTAATATTTAGGGAAATTAAAGTTTAAAACATTCACAACTGCTAAATTCGTTAAGACATTTTTATGGAATTTCGTGTAGATGTTAAAAAAAATTGATCTTTCATATTATATCTACAACAAAAAAATACGCGATCTAAAGTTATTGAGTTATTTTCAATTAAAAAGCATAAAAATATAATTTTGTACATCTAGCAAAATAAAAACTATTGTAAAGAAAGTAGTTGTGTTTTCATTCCAAGTTCTTCTTCTTCTTCTAAAAAGAAATTGCTCTTTCATAATATATCAACAACAAAAAAATACGCGATCTAAAGTTTTTGAGTTATTTTCAATAAAAAGCGTAAAAAGAGATTTTTGTACATCTAGCAAAATAAAAATTATTGTGAAGACAGTAGTTGTGTTTTCATTCCAAGTTCTTCTTCTTCTTCTAAAAAGAAATTGCTCTTTCATAATATATCAACAACAAAATAATACGCGATCTAAAGTTTTTGAGTTATTTTTAATTAAAAAGCGTAAAAAGAGATTTTTGTACATCTAGCAATATAAAAATAATTGTGAAGAAAGTAGTTGTGTTTTCATTCCAAGTTCTTCTTCTTCTTCTAAAAAGAAATTGCTCTTTCATAATATATCAACAACAAAAAAATACGCGATCTAAAGTTTTTGAGTTATTTTCCATTAAAAAGCGTAAAAAGAGATTTTTGTACATCTAGCAAAATAAAAATTACTGTGAAAAAAGTAGTTGTGTTTTCATTCCAAGTTCTTCTAAACTACTTATTGAAATAACTGGGCACTAAAATGATGCCGGCTATGAAAATATACCTAAAGACAAAAGGTTTACAAGAATAATTCTCTATATTAAAATAGCTCCGTGGCTCCAGTAGCTCCTGTGTAGACCATTCAATCCTTTTTGCGCATTAATCTCCTTAAATTCCAAATAAAACGTATGCATAAATTCCACACATTTGCTCCAATTTTAACATGCACAAAACAAACGCTTCCAACACAGTTTATCAGATTAATTAATTCGTAGTCGCTTCGCAGACGCTTAATCAATTACCATTTGCATACACTAATAAACCCTCCACTTTACTCCTGAAAAAAAAGTATCGTAACTTTGGCGTCACGCGATATCCGACAAAACCGGACACTGGGGGCAAAATCCACCACCTTTATTTTGTTTTTAATTCGCCCCCCTTTCGGAATTTGAAAGTGCGTGCCGCATAAATATGTCAACAGAGGAGTTTAATGGCGGCCTAAAACCTAAAAGGGAAGACAAACAAACGTTTTCCTTTTTTATTTCCACGCGCTGGGTATAAATTTTGTTGGCTTTTTTATGTTTTCTTTTGTCGGCGAGTGAAACGCGAGTCCGCCTGTCTTTCAATCAACGAAATGCGAGGTTTGTGAAAGAGCACGTGAGTGTTGAGAAGGATCTGGATAAATATTCACTTTATCGATGATTGAAGATGATAACTTTGTATTTTTTAAAAAGAAAAATATTTAGTAACTCGGTTTTAAAGTTATTACAGTTTTTTGTGCATTAAACATTTTAAACATAAAATTGTAACCTTATTTTTAATATTCGTCTTTTATTTACATAAAGTTGTTTTAAGTGTTTATATATGTTCTTTTTATTACTTCGTTAAACAGGGAATTTTTCGTTAATTAATGAGGCACTTAATTTTTAAAAATCCATGATTACTTGAATAAATTAATAAATAAAATATTTCTGATTTTCGACTTTTTAAAAGTTGAAAATCAGAAATATTTTATTTATTAAATTATTTAAGGGAATTTTTCTATTAAGTATACAAATGCACACCCTTTGTTTTAAAGAGTTCAATTTAAAGCTTTAAATGAGGGTTTTCCACTCCCAGATTAAGCATGAAGTAAAATTTCGAGTTTAGAAAAGCCTGAAAATTTGGATTTGCAGGGGCGCGCGAGCGAAGCGAGTCGCGCCCCGGCAAATCCAAATTTTCAGGCTTTTCTAAACTCGAAATTTTACTTCATGCGCCACGCGTACAAAACACTATTTTAAAGTAAAGTTTAAAATACACTTAATGTTAATAAAAGTTTAAAAACTAAAATACATAAAACGATGTCGCTAAAACAATTGAGTATAACTTTTTACAAAATGGTGATATTTCCACGAAACAAAAATTGAACAACAGCGAAAGCATAAGACTTTGCATTGATGTAACTTTCAATTGTTTTCAAACATAATTCAAAGCTTGAACCTTAAGCTAAAGTCATACGTTTTTTTATTTAAAAAAATTTGAATACATAAAATGATGTCGCTGAAACAATTAATTATATATATATATATTTTTTTTCTAAATTAGTGATATTTGCACGAAACAAAATTAAGCAACAGCCAAAGAACAAGACTTGGCAGTGATGTAACTTTCAATTGTGTTTAAACTTAATTCACAGCTTAAACCTTAATCCAATGTCTCCAGTTTTTTGTTTTGTGTATCAACTTCCATACAAATTTGATCCCGAAACAACTTTTTTTAAAAATGTTATATTTTCTTAAAACAAATAGAAATTAAATGTTGAAGAATGGGACATTGCAGTGATGTAACTTTCAAATGTCGTAGAACTTAATTCAAAGCTTAAACTTTAAGCCATTGTCATATTTTTTTTAATTTAAAAAGCTGAATACGTAAAATAATGCCGCTAAAACAATTGATTATATGTTTTTTCAAAATAGTGATATTTCCATAAAACAAAAATTAAACACCAGCAGAAGAACAAGGTTTTAGAATTATGTAACTTTCAATTGTTTACAAACTCAAATCAAAGCTTAAATCTTAAGCCAAAGTCTACAGTATTTTGTTATGTGTATCAGCTTCCATGATAATTTTATCCTGAAGCAACTTTTTTCAGAAATGTGATATTTTCTTAAAACAAAAAGAAATTAAAAGTTGAATAATAGGACTTTGCAGTGATGTAACTTTTTATTGTTTTAAAACTTAATTCAAAGCTTAAACTTTAGGTCAATCTCATAATTTTTTTTAATTGAAAAACCTGAATACATAAAATAATGCCGCTGAAACAATTGACTATATTTTTTTTCAGAAATCGACATTTCCATGAAACAAAAATTTAACACCAGCAAAAGAACAAGTATAAATGAAATTGCCAATTCTTGGTTGCAGAATACTTCAAACATTAAAAGTGCGATTCTGTTCGCAATCTACAACAAGTTAGTCTTACAAAGACTATATCAAACACTCATTGAAACAACTACTTCCCGGGCTAATACCCCGACGGACATTGAATTATACAACAAGTGTTTGCTGTTACATACAGTAACCTACTGCAAATGTAACAATTTGGGTCAAATTATTCAGGCCATCTATAGACGCGTTTCGAGATTTATCTCTCATCAGTATAGCTTTGCTATTCCCTCTAAACAATTTGACACCTTAGACTGGCTGGATATAGTCTTTGTAAGACTAACTTGTTGTCGATTGCGAACAGAATCGCACTTTTAATGTTTAAAATAACAAGGTTTTAGAATTATGTAACTTTTAATTGTTTACAAACTCATATAAAAGCTTAAATCTTAAGCCAAAGTCTATTTTTTTTTGTTTTGTGTATCAACTTTCATAAAAATTTGATCTCGGAACAACTTTTTTCAAAAATGTGATATTTTCTTAAAACAAAAAGAAATTATAAGTTGAAGAATGGGACTTTGCAGTGATGTAACCTCAACTTGTCTTAAAACTTAATTCAAAGCCTAAACTTTAAGCCAATCTCACAATTTTTTTATAATTTAAAAAGTTTAATACGTAAAATAATGCCGCTGAAACAATTGATTAAATTTTTGTTTTCAAAATAGTGATATTTCTACAAAACAAAAATTAAACACCAGCAAAAGAACAAGGTCTTAGAGGTCTATAACTTTCAATTGTTTACAAACTCAAATCAAAGCCTAAATCTTGAGCCAAAGTCTCAAGTTTTTTGTTTTGTGTATCAATTTCCATAAAAATTTGATCCCTAAACAACTTTTTTAAAAAATGTGATATTTTCTTAAAACAAAAAGAAATTCAAAGTTGAAGAATGGGGCTTTGCAGTGATGAAACTTTTAATTGTTTGAAAACCTAATTCAAAGCTCAAACCGTAAGCCAATATCATACATTTTTTTTAAATTAAAACGCTGAATACATAAAATGAAGGTGCTGAAACAATTGATTATATTTTCTTTTTAAAATAGTGATATTTCCACGAAACAAAAATCAATCACCAGCAAAAGAACAAGGTTTTAGAATTATATAACTTTTAATTGTTTAAAAACTCAAATGAAAGCTTAAATCTTAAGCCAAAGTCTCCAGTATTTTGCTTTGTGTAATAACTTACATAAAAATGATCTCGAAACAACTTCTTTCAAAAATGAGATATTTTCTTAAAGCAAAAAGAAATTAAAAGTTAAAGAATTAGACTTTGCAGTGATATAACTTTCAATTGTTTTAAAACTTAATTCAAAGCTTAAACTTTAAGCCAATCTCATATTTTTTTTTAATTTAAAAAGCTAAATACGTAAAATAATGTCGCTGAAACAATTGGTTATATTTGTTTTTCAAAATAGTGATATTTCCACGAAACAAAAATTAAACACCAGCAAAAGAACACGGTTTTAAAATTATCTAACTTTCTATTGTTTACAAACTCAAATAAAAGCTTAAATCCTAAGCCATAGTCTTCAGATTTTTGATTTGTGTATCAATTTCCATAAAAATTCGATTATTAAGAAAATTAAATCTAGGATAATAAAAATAATAAGTGAAGAAAGGAATTACGACAATAATTAATAGAATTAGAATTATGTAACTTTCAATTGTTTACAAATTCAAATGAAAGCTTAAATCTTAAGCCAAAATCTTCAGTTTTTTGTTTTGTGTGTCAACTTGCATCAAAATGCTTCGAACTCATACTATTATTCAAGACTCTATAGATATATTTAATTGCACGAGCCGTCAGTTCACAAACACTGTAACGAATTTGTTGTAATACGCGCCAACCACCACAAATACATTTTACTTTATACATGTGTGTCATTGATTGTATGTATACTCAACTTTGTTTTATGTTATTATATTTAAGTTTTAATTTTTGATATATTTTCCCTGTTATTAGATCCTTTGTATTTGTTGGGAAATAAACGAATTATTATTATAATTATTATTATTATTATCAAAATTTGATTATTGAGAAAATGAAATCTAGCATAATAAAAATAATAAGTGAAGAAAGGATTTACTACAATAACTAATATCTTTAGGGGCGCAGGTTTTTGTTATATTTTACAAAAGAACATTAAAGTGGAGACTGCTAACTTTGTTTCTATACCCTTCAAATACAAGTACTTAGAAAATAAAGTACTCGTGGACTGAGTACTCAGAGTACACCCAGCTCTGTAATCTAACTATGATAACAGACTACCTTAAATGTACTAGTTTTTAAACACTCCGTAGTTTTGTTCAGATTTATTTTTTTCTTTTTCGCCGAAACAATAAGTTATTAATTTTTTTTGTTTCATGAAAATGAATTGATTACCTGCTAGAACTATTAATTTATAAAAGGAAAATCGAACACTAGCTCGGTTTTCGTAATTCCGTTTTGATTTAGTGGCAATAATCGGGCAATGAAAGTTTTAAGTTTTCGAATCGATCGCCGGCAATAGCGCGTATTTTTTCCGGCCCCCCCTGCCGGGTTGAAATAATGCCCCTAATTTTGATTCAGGTAACGTGTCGCAGGCCGAAAAATATCGCCCACTAAATTATAATTGGCTAATCGTAAAATTTCCGGTCGTGGATGCCCAATGAAACTTGAAATTGGCTCATTACTCGTCCTCGCTCGTCAATAGAATTTTAAGGATACATTTTTTTTAACAGGCACATTTTAGTTGAAGATACAAAAGAATCTTCAACTAAAATGTGTCTGTTAAAAAAAAATGTTTTATGATTTTTACAAGTTTTTACTTCGTGGTACATTTGCATAAAAAAAATAAAAAAAAACACTGATATTTTTATAATTTCTTGAATTAATTTCTCATCTTGCACTTGGTGAAACATATTAGAATATTTCTTGAATATTTTTCTCACTTATCATTTGGTGAAACATTTTTAAATATTGATTAATTTAATTTAAACTTTCATTATCAATATATTAGAATATGTTAAGTTATTTAAATTAAAAACACTTGGTATTGTTTCACAAATTAAAACTTTATTCCGACTAGTTTGGGTTTGTTAGACCATTTTCAAAATGGAAAATGGTCTAACAAACCGAAACTAGTCGGAATAAAGTTTTAATTTGTGAAACAATACCAATTGCTTTTAATTTAAATACCTTTACATACAGAGAGTTTTATGTAGCACCAAACATTTTCATAACGAGAATTTTTCTTTGAAATATCCATATGAATACGTTTCGATGCTTGGTTTATTAGAAGAATTTAATTTGAAGCTTTAAGCAAGTGTTTTCCACTCCCAGGCTAAGCATGAAGTAAAATTTCGAGTTTAGAAAAGCCTGAAAATTTGGTTTGGTCGCGTAGCGCGAAGCGCGGAGCGGCCAACCCAAATTTTCAGGCTTTTCTACACTCGAAATTTTACTTCAAGCGCCACCGGTACAAAACACTGACATATTACGAAGCTTAAAACACACCACTAAACTTTACATTGAATCAGTGTTTTGTACCGGTGGCGCATGAAGTAAAATTTCGAGTTTAGAAAAGCCTGAAAATTTGGTTTTATGCTTTATTAGTGCTAGACAATTTTTACATTGTTTACACAGGTCGTTCAATACATACTAGTCTAAACATATTAAAATTACAATAAAATTCAAAATAGGATAATAATTTCGACTCTACAATAGTTAAAACTTATACAATAAAAAAAATCAAACGACACATATGTTTAAAAAGAAAGTTCACTTGTCATGACATCACTTACATTATAAAAAGCTTTTGATATTAAATATAGCTTAATATTTTGTTTAAAATTCTTAAAATCGAGATTTCTTATATGCTCTGGCAGTTTGGTTGCGTAGCGCGAAGCGCGGAGCGGACAAACCAAATTTTCAGGCTTCTCTAAACTCGAAATTTTACTTCAAGCGCCACCGGTACAAAACACTGACATATTACGAAGCTTAAAACACACCGCTAAACTTTACATTGAATCAGTGTTTTTTACCGGTGGCGCATGAAGTAAAATTTCGAGTTTAGAAAAGCCTGAAAATTTGGGTCGGGCGCGTAGCGAAGCGTAGCGACCGAGCCAAATTAGGCTTTTCTAAACTCGAAATTTGACTTCATGCGCCACCGGTCCAAAACACGGACACATTATGAAGTTTAAAACATACCGCTAAACTTTACATTGAATCAGTGTTTTGTACCGGTGGCGCATGAAGTAAAATTTCGAGTTTAGAAAAGCCTGAAAATTTGGTTTGGCCGCTCCGCGCTTCGCGCTACGCGACCAAACCAAATTTTCAGGCTTTTCTAAACTCGAAATTTTACTTCATGCTTAGCCTAGGAGTGGAAAACATTCGTTTAAAGCTTCAAATTAAATTCTTCTAACAAACCGAACGTCGGCAAATATACAACGTATGATTACGTATACTTAAAAGAAAATATCTCGTTATGAAAATGCTCGGTGTTACATAAAACTCTCTGTATATATTCTATAGTAAATAGATACGGATATATTTTATTGCCACTTTCTGAATACGGAAATCAAGCAATCGACAATAAAATAATGACGTTATCAAAACTTTTATAAATACAATTGTACAGGAACCTCGGAATTGACACTGAATGGGGTCCCCGATTCAGTTTGTGTAACGCTAGCCGAGCTTACTTCTGTTCACTGGAAATAATGTTGTAGTAATAATATTGTATTCCCCTTGAATTATACACTTACGTGCAAGAAAAACGACTCACCTATTATTCATTTTTAATCTTTTTATAATAGCATTACTTTTGCAGTACTCCCAATAAAACTGTTAGTATTTCACGACAAAATAGACTATCGGGGTAAAGAAAAAAAACAACATATGCTACCTATCAGTTTATTTTGTGAACAATAATCATCACAAATGAAATTCAAAGATATGCTGTCCATTCGACATTATGCATAAGTATCAAGATATCTACGTTCTTCGACTGTTTTTGTTTTTTCTTTTGTTTTGATTTTCAGTGGATGTGGGAATTAACCCACTATAGGTTTGTATGTTCATCGCACAAACCTTCAGTGGGTTAATTCCTACATCCACTAAAAATCAAATAAAAAAAAAACTACTTATGCATAATGTCGAATGGTGCTGTAGGTTGTGTAAAAGCTGTAGCTCTTGTGAAAGATTGACGAAACCAGTGGTATGTGGCCAGAGTGCTTAATGTCAGCCGTTCTACCGTCCAATGTCTATTTAATAGATAGTCTATTTTATCGTAAAATATCAAACGTTTTATTCGTAGTACTGCAACAGTGATGATATTATAAAAAATTTAAAAAAACAACATCCAAAAAGCTTTCGATTCCGTATGGCATCGAGGTTTGCTGTATAAATGTAACGCCCTTAAAGTTCCCTCACACCTTTTACATTTAATTGATAGTTTCCTAAACAACAGATCCCTACGTATACGCATCCAAAACTCCTACTCACGTTCCTTTATCCCCGAACAATGTGTCCCTCAAGGTTCCCCACTATCCCCTCTACTATATAACATTTTTGTCCACGACATCTATCACCCCGATCCTACTTATTTTAACCCTTCCTCCTATTGCCTACTTTTTGCAGACGATACTGCATTAATAAGTCATGCTTCAACACTACAGAAGGCACACTTCAAGAGCTGATCGACACACTACAACAATGGTTTTGTAAATGGAGATTGACAATCAACTGTAACAAATCCCAATTATTTATCCCATACCACCGAATTACAAATTATCCATATTCCGTCACCATTAATCACCACCAATTATGTCCACTCCCAATATGCAAATACCTTGGAATATCCTTTGACACCAAGTTTACCTTTAAAGCCCACACCAAATCCCTTAAGCTGAAAATCAAGAATAGGGCTCGGCACTTCAGATCCTTAACGTACAAGGATAAGGGAATTTCAACCAACACAGCAGTACATATTTATAAAATGATTTGCCGGCCTCTGCTTGATTATGCAGCTATCCTATTCCATGAACCCAATCCTACATCCTTAAAAAATATACAAGTAGGTGAACGATCAGCTCTTAGAATACTAACAAAAATTAGGCATCCAGATAATCCACTCCATAACCCTTCTAATGCCCTCCTATATCAACGTACCCAGTTAATACCAATTGAAGAAGGCATCACACATCTAAGTACAAAATTCGCCACCATCCCACACATCGTAGACACCCTAAATCACCTATGCCTTTCCCGCAATCCCAATCAAAATCCTAAATTCAAGCATCCAGCAAATACCATCTATCAGTACATCTCATCTCATCAATAACATAAACTAAAACATCAATGTCAGCAGACTACGGGCTAAAAGACCTCTGGTCGATAGCCCTTCAAAGATCAAGATCAAATTTTAAGATGTATACATTTCATTCCACATTGTAAACAATTATCTTGTACTGATCTTTAATAAAGATTATTATATATATATATATATATATATATATAAAAGCATGATTGGGCCGTTTTCTATGCACTTGAGTGTATACAAAAATTGTAATATGATTTAATAAAGAAAACACTTGGTTAAATTTCACTAATATTTTGGTTTTTTATTCCAACTAGTTTCGACTTTGAGTCATTCTCAAGTTGGAATAAAAAAAATATATTAGTGAAATTTAACCAACTGTTTTCTTTATTAAATCATAGTTAAATATGTTTCACCACGTGAAATATGAGAAACTTGTTCAAGATAGAATTGTAATATTTTAGCATACATGAAAATAATTTTATAAAAAAATAAGAAATAATACTGTAACATACTTGGATTATACAATGATAAGAAATAATATTGTAACACCCTTGGAGAAAACAACGAAGAGGGATAAAACACCGTGGTAGGCCTTGGATTATAAAATAAGAAGGCGGGAAAACATGGAATAACAACAGCAATTTCCTGACTTTCCCTCATCAACTTTTATTCCACGACCGCAAACACGTTTCAAACGAGATGGGGACTTATTATCAAATATTTCTCGTGGAAACGGCCATACTTTGGAAGCCTAACCGCCCGCCAATTTACATCCGCTATGAGAGGGAATTTCGGAGAAGTTTCATTAGCTCCGGCAAGAATTTATTAATTTCGACCGATATTAAAGTTGGGCCAGTTAATTAATTTATTGCTAAATTGTTTCCATAGTAATATTATAAAAGCGTTATAGAAGTATTATTGTCAGCATTCAAATTGGGATAAGTTAAGAATCTTGTGGTTATTATTTAATTAAACTTGTTTTGAAAGTAAAATATTTAAAATTTTAATTTTTAAAGTTTATAAATTGATTGATTGAGTTACGCGAAGATCAAATTAAATTGACTAATCGTGTTCGAAATGTACATTAGGTAATTCAAATAAGAGTGCGAGGAAAGGTTATTAGTGCTTTATTAATCAATTCAAAATTTTATTAATCAATTCAAAATTTATAATTTATTTGAAATAAAACAACACAGTTGGGAGGGTTTCACTTTAATTGTTGAACACTGCAACATGTTTCACCACACAGTGGCTTCATCAGGCAGATGAAATAATGATTATTTCATCTGCCTGATGAAGCCACTGTGTGGTGAAACATGTTGCAGTATTCAACAATTAAAGTGAAACCCTCCCAACTGTGTTGTTTTATTTCAAATAGTATTATGGAGTTTCATCATGTATCCGCCTCATCAATTAAATATTTATAATTTAACCTAAGTTAGGCTACTTGATTAAAAAAAGTTACAATATACAGAGAGTTTTATGTAACACCGAACATTTTCATAACGCGAATATTTCTTCTAAATATACATATGTATACCTTGCACATTTTCCGACGCTCGGTTTATTGAGAGAATTCAATTTGAAGCTTTAAACAAGTGTTTTCTACTCCCAGGGTGAGCATGAAGTAAAATTTCGAGTTTAGAAAAGCCTGAAAATTTGGTTTGGTCGCGTAGCGCGAAGCGCGGAGCGGCCAAACCAAATTTTCAGGCTTTTCTAAACTCGAAATTTTACTTCATGCGCCACCGGTACAAAACACTGACATATTACGAAGCTTAAAACACACCGCTAAACTTTACATTGAATCAGTGTTTTGTACCGGTGGCGCATGAAGTAAAATTTCGAGTTTAGAAAAGCCTGAAAATTTGGTTTGGCCGCTCCGCGCTGCGCGCTACGCGACCAAACCAAATTTTCAGGCTTTTCTAAACTCGAAATTTCACTTCATGCTTAGCCTGGGAGTGGAAAACACTCGTTTAAAGTTCTAATTGAATTCTCTTAATAAACCGAGCGTCGGAAAATGTACAACGAAACGCATATGTATACTTAAAAGAAATATTCTCGTTATGAAAATGTTCGGTGTTACATAAAACTCTCTGTATATGTTTAAAACGAGCCAAGATATAGCTACTTCTATTTAACTAAGCAAAAAATTATATTAGGTGGATGTGTGCACCTTAGAGATGAGACAAACAATTAATTTTCAACTACTAGTTATTATTATCGCTCTTATGTAACTGTTACTAAATAGTATTAATGTTTAATAAAGATTATTAATAGTTAATTTAATATAAGTTATTTATTTTATAACTGTTATTAAATAGTATATAATAAACTCCCCAATATTTCAGTGTTTTATACTCGTGGCGCATGAAGTAAAATTTCGAGTTTAGAAAAGCCCCGTGAAAATTTGTCGAGGGTCGCTACGCGACCCGAGACAAATTTTCTACGCGGGGCTTTTCTAAACTCGAAATTTTACTTCATGCTTAATCTGGGACTGTAAACACTCGTTAACGGCTTCAAATTGATCTTGAATGTCTGAAAATGTTAATAAAAAAATCGTGATATGTATACTTAAAATAATTCCCTGTATATAACTTTTCTTTCTCTTATGTTCAATGATTTAAAAAAAAATAAGGTAAATAATTTAGAATTTTGTTTTTAATAGTGAAAAACTCATTCAATTTCAAGTAAATAAAATTTAAAAAAAAATTCCGAGGAAATATTTTAATAAATTGAATATTTTTACAAAATTGCCTCAATTGTTAATGAAAATTAGTTGAAATAATTCAATTGCCTTTCAAGCAAGAAATAAAACCATTTAGATCTAAGTTTACAGTGATTTCACAATCCCTTGATTTTTATTAATTCTCTAAATAAATGTTAGCCTAATAGTTTAGGAAAACGAGTTGAGATTTATTCTAATAAATTGAATATTTTTACAAAATTGCCTCAATTGTTAATGAAAATTAGTTTAAATAATTCAATTGCCTTTCAAGCAAGAAACAAAACCATTTAGATCTAAGTTTACAGTGTTTTCACAATCCCTTGATTTTTATTAATTCTCTAAATAAATTTTAGCCTAATAGTTTAGGAAAACGAGTTGAGATTTTTTAATTTTCTTTAAAGCAAACCAGAATTCATTTCTGTGTGTGAGAGGTAAACAATACAAAGTCACATTTTTTAAAAATTTTATAGTGCTATTTGCCCCTCGATTGAGTAACAAATTATTATTCTAACAGTTTTTTAAATACGTTTTCTTGTTTAAAAAACAGTTGACTTGATGTACTAAAAAATACTGTTATTCGTTACTTCACTTTTTAAAAAGTGACGTAAGGAATAACAGTCTTTTTTAGTGTAATAATCACTTCACGTAAACTCAAAAACATACAGTTATGATCTCGTTGATTGTTAAGGCACTTATTTTTTGAAAATCCATTATCACTTAATATAATAGCAGACTATTTATGATTTTCAATGAATGAAAATCATAAATAGTCTACTATTATATTAAGTCGCTCGGGCTTGAACAGCTTTGATCTGTTCAAGTGCGGGTTCCACATCGGTCTCACAGTGGCGAGAAGGAGGTGATGGGGCAAAAAAAACAAAAAAAAAAAACAAAAAAAAACAAAAAAAAAATAAAATAAAGCAAAAAAAAAGTGATACAGTTATGACTTAATGTAGTTTACATCCCACTTACAAATTTAATAAAGTAATAAAAATTTAATTGTTATGTATATTAAATAATCCTTGGATTTTATAACAAATTTTCAAAGAAAATATCCACTGCATTTCCCGCAGTGTTTCTATTCTTGGAAATTACAGCGTTTAACTGCGAAACCAAAAACCGTCCACATAATCTCACCAATTAATCCAGTGGCAATAAAAAAAATACTCCGAGTTAATTATTTCAAAGTGGCAATCTAGATCGAATCGCTTGGGTCGCTTTCATTACCTCATTTGATTTATACCGGCAGTGCCCATAAATTCTGCTGAGAAAGTCGCGACCCATTTAAAAACGCAAACTCCGTTCCGTCATAATCCTAATCCTTAAATAGGGAATAATTAAATCAAAGCGCGCGCGAGAGAGAGAGGGGGGACCTCGTTATCGTAAAAAATAAGAGGAGTTTCACTCCTCTCAACGGGAATTGTCTATAATAATACTGGAGGAGTTTTCCTGTGGTAATCGCCGTAATGCCAGTTCCGTAAAGTTGGCGGTTGTTATAGGGATTATTTTACGTTCAAACACACAGATTTTCGAAAATTATTTGAAATAATAAAAATGAAACTGCGACTGTTTATTTGTTGTGAAAATCCACACACATTCATGTAATTTACTTTTGTGAATCTTCAACCTATGTAAGTTTACTTTCAAGTAGTCGATTTTATATTTTCTAATGTTATAACAAAAATAAGAAATAACAGCGAATTGGGTCATATTGAAAAAAATATGTTAGTGTGCAAGAACGACAGAGTGTGCAAGAGTGTGCAGGAACGACAGAAGACGACGCTCGTTTCGTTGTTTTTATGAGCTCCCCAGGTCGCCATGTCCATCATCCCATGCACACGACCTGAGGAGCTCATAAAAAGAGAGAAACGATCGTCGTTGTCATCTGTCGTCCTTGCACACTCGCTTGATAAAATATCTTTTTCAACACTACCTAATTCTCTATTAAATTATGAACGGTGGAGGGCTTCTCCTTATACACGTTAATTCAATAAATATTTTATATTTTATTAATTCTCTATTATTTTTTATTTTGTGCTTAAATGTAATGGCTCAGAATAATCATACCTCAAACTCGAAGTATCTTAATATCTGTGAAATAACATACAGTGAAAGTAACAGATATTATTAGAAAGTTGAAAAATTCTAAAAGGAGAGACATTTATGATTTCACGACTACATTAATCACGGAATTAATAGATGTTTTAGTAATTCCTATTACAAAACTAATTAACCTGTGCATAGTAGAAGGTATATTTCCAGTGTCATTGAAAAAATCAGAGGTAACGCCAATTTTTAAGAAAGGATATAGATCTGATCAAAATAATTACAGACTTGTTTCAATACTTCCCACACTGTCAAAGATATTTGAGAAGGCAGTTGTAAACCAAATAACACCATTTTTTGGAAACAGAACAGGTGTTGAAGTTTGGCTTTCGAGTGGGGAGATCAACAACAGACGCAGTCAGTGCTTTAGTCCAGGATATTTTAAAAGGCTTCGATGAGGGCCTACATATAACTGCATTATTTCTGGACCTCAGTAAAGCATTTTACTGTGTTTGTCATGAAACCCTCATTCGAAAGATGTACTTCTACAATTTTCACCCTTCAGCATGTAAACTCCTCAACTCATACTTGCAAGAAAGAAAGCAGACAGTTGTGATAAAAAATACAGTGTCGTCAGAACTAATGTTAAATCATGGTGTACCGCAGGGCTCAATACTCGGACCTATTTTATTTCAAATTTTTATTAACGATCTACCATTAGTAACCGGAGACTCATCAATCTTCCTCTATGCTGACGATACCTTAGTCACTAATAGCGATACCCATTTAAACGCATGTTTAAATAGGATCGAAAACACCAAACCAAAAATTGTTGAATGGTCTTTAAATAATAAAATAACAATAAATAATGATAAAACTGATGATTTGGTCTTCTCCTTAAGATATGCACACATTATCACAGAAACATCCACAAGATGTCTTGGTGTATATCTAGATAACAGGTTAACGTGGCATTCACACGGGGATGAAATGGCCTCGCGATTGTGTAAAAATATTAAGACATCTATCGAACAGTCTACCTCAATCATTCTGCGTTGCATATATTTCTCGTTGTGTGAATCTCATCTAACCTATAAAATTATAACCTGGGGGCACTGGACAATCATGCACAGGTTATTTGGACTGCAAAGAAGGGCCGTTAGAATAATAGCAGGGCTTGGGTATAAAGATGACTGCAAAAATGAATTCATTAGATCGAAAATATTAACTTTACAATTAATATATTTCTTGAAATGTTTATTATATATCCGTGAAAACTTTGAAAGTTATCGTTCTCACAAAGAAATGCATACCTACAACACCAGAAATAAAGGAGACAACTGAGATTTTGATAATCGTGATCGATACAGACGATCACGATTATCAAAATCTCAAAATGGAGTCAACTACTATGGTCCAAAAATCTTTAATAAACTGCCAGAACCGATAAAATCACTTAATATTAAGCAGTTTAAAAGGGCGATCAGAAACTATTTTATTAAAAAAAAGTCACTACACGATAGAGGATCTAATATCAGATAACTACAACATATTGTTATGTGCATGAACACTATTTATTTAATTTATTGAATCATTTTAAATTTGTACTTGTATTATTATTTATTGGAATTATTTATTGTATTTTAAAATGTAGATATATGTATATAATGTTACATTAGGATATTATGAATCTATTTTTTATTATTTGTTTACTCTACTTAATCATTTTAAATTTGTACTGTGTGATAATTTATTTATTGGACCTGTTTAATTGTATTTTAAAATGTTTATGTCGTATGTTATAACATCCTGATTTTTTTTAATTTTAAGACTAACCTATTTATAATAATGCAATTTATTTTATATATTTTATTGTTATAAGCAGATTTTCTTTTTAATTTTATTAGTAATCAATTTATTTTAACATAGGTAATTTAATTCATATTTTGGGGACGTGTGTAAACTTTTTTGTAATGGCACTAATAAAGAATTATTATTATTATTATTAAAGGTAGGTCGTTAAATCTAATTTGTTTATTTATATTAATTTCTCAGATTTTTTTGTCAATATCTTTAAAAGGTGTAGATATAACCTCAGCCCACTTTTCTCCAAGGATCAACAGTTGAAAGAAGATGATCCAATTTGGTCCCTTAACCATTTAGTTATAATTGGTGATATTCTTGTATTTAATTGATAAATCTTCTTCTTCCCGAATCCTTATACCCTTTCATTTGACTAATAAAGACTAATAATAACCTTTCTTTACACTTACCTATACAGGGTGGCCCAAATTTGATGTTTTTTAGGGTATCTCAGTAACCCGAATAGTTAGACAAAATCTGATATACATGTCCCTTTTTCAGAGAAAATAACAATGTCATTAACAGATCATAGCAAGCTTGATTAGTTTGGAAGATATTGGGCGTTTTTGAATTGGTGGCTTTTTTAAAATACGTCTTTTTCTCAATAACTATAAGATATACAAATAAATAGTTAAATAGTTAATGGTGCAGTTTTCAACGTAGAACTCAGTGGCGTACTTATTTGTTTATTTTAATTTTTAATTTCAGAGTTATGACACAAAGTTGCATTTTTTGAAATGGAATACCCTGTATAGTTTTATGTTATTAATTAATAATTAAATTAGCTTTACATTGATATACATATTTAACAAAAATTCGTAAAAATACGCAGAAGAAATCGATTATATTGAAAACTAAGTTAGTTTAAATATTAATTTTATAATTTTTGAAGACTTTTGCGATAAATTACTGAGTCTATGGATCCCTTCATTTTAAAAAAATAATACCAACATCTCTGTTAATATAATAGTATGAATTATCAAATATTTATCTAAAAGCTTCAGAGCTAGAAACACATGTAAAAAAAATGCAACTACATATCAGAACTCGGAAATTATAAGTCCGAATAAAATAATAGCATTGCGTTAATAGCCATTGCATTCTACGGTGAAAACTACATAAATAATTATTAAACTGTTTTTTTGTATATCTTATAGTTATTACGATAAAGACATATTTAAAAATAGCCAACAATTGAAAAACGACTGATATCTTCCAAACTAATCAAGTCACCCATGATCTGTTTACGTCATTATTAGTATCTCAGAAAAAGGGGTCATGACGTTTATATATATTTTTTCTAACTCTTCAGGTCACCAAGAAACCCTATAAAAACATCGAATTTGGGCCACCCTGTACTTATTTGATTTCCTTAATAGAAATTTAGGTAATTTCTATTTTCTGTTTGTTTAGTTTTGATGTAAACGCGTTTTTTATTTAATAAAATTATAAACCATTCAAGTAACTCCAACAATAATTACCAAGTGACCGTTTATCTGTTGGAATTCCTGCAGTGAATGGGTCCACTCCAAAACTCTTCATCGCCAAACGAAGCGTTATTATCCGAAATTAACGTTTAATAAAACACACCCTCTTCAGTCTTTGTAATTGATACTAGTCAGCCAACTCGATCGATTTCGGGATGGGAAACAAAAAAAAATGTGCACGCATCCCCCGGTAATTTATGGGCCACACGTGCGGTGGCAGACCTGGTTTATGCGCTTCCAGGTGGATTTATTAAAACCGAGGCCGTAATTAAACAGCGGCGTGTGCTTTTATTTTATTTTTTCGGGTCCTGCTGGCGGTGGAGCTGCACTTCATTAAGTGGAACAATTGTTGGAATTTTATGGAGTCGAGTGTTTTATTTGTGCGGGGCGAGAGGGGATTGTTGGAGTTATGGGCGGATAAACATATGGTTAGGATTTTTAACAGCTGCAACAAAAATATTTTATGCAACAGCTTTTATTCTACTTAATTTGAAGCAAACATTTGTATAAAGCCAGTGGCAGCTTGTATATTCATTTATATGTTCGAAAGCGTAAACGTCATTTAATGCCGTTTAGCTATTACGTGCCATTGATGCATATACGCAATATTTTTAATTTGTTGCTAATTAAATTACTAAATAACTTAATTTAATGTATTATATTATTTAAAGAAATAAATGTTAATGCTTAGAAATTGTATACCAATTTTACCATATTGACTCAGTCCTCGTTCAATTTTATGATGTCATTCTAATTTTGTCTGTGATTTTAATGTGTTATATTTTTTGTAGCTAGATGTAAACAATTTATATATGTTTTTGTCATTTCTTCATTGTATTTGCATGGCTTTTATTATTGTTATCTTTAAATTACTGTACCTATATTTTTATATTACATGTATGTTGCTGTAAAATGGTTGATCCGTGAATAAATATTATTATTATTATTATTGACTTGACGTGAAAATGTATGAAGAAAAACGTAAATATTTTGTTATTTAAATATCCTAATTATTACTCATTTAAATAAAATGTTTTCAGCGTATTTCTAACTTCACAATATTTCAGTGTTTTATACGCATGGCGCATGAAGTAAAATTTCGAGTTTAGAAAAGCCGAGTTGATATCTCGAAAACAAAACAAGATATTTAAAAATTATTTTTAGATTATTGTTAGGCTCTAAAATACGCAAATATCTGATTTTTTGAAAAATTGTTTTAATTTTTTTATTCAAAAACTACTGAATCAAATAACTGAGTTTTTGAATAAAAAAATTAAAACAATTTTTCAAAAAATCAGATATTTGCGTATTTTAGAGCCTAACAATAATCTAGAAATAATTTTTAAATATCTTGTTTTGTTTTCGAGATATCAACTCGAAAACAAAACAAGATATTTAAAAATTATTTTTAGATTATTGTTAGGCTCTAAAATACGCAACTTTGCCCGAATTAAACCGACTCTCTATCTTTTCAAATAACTGAGATCTCCTTATTTAGAACTTTGAAAATATACAGGCACTTTTTAATGAGGAATCTAGTAGCATATTTTTTTTAATATAACTATAATATTTACCCGGGGACCATAGCCAACTTTTGTTTTTCTTATGGGCGCCATTTTTGATTTTCATATTTTTTAAGAGAATATTTGTTTCTGAACTCAGTAATGTATCACACTCATAATTTATTTTAGATTTGATATTTCTAATTATAATATTTTCTTTTTTGCAAGGAGTGCCTTGGAAACAATGACGTCATATCTATTAATCAATAAAATTTTGACAGCAGTCAATCATTGTTAGCAGTCACAATTATTTAATAACTGTCAATCTTTTGTAATAATAATAATAAGTATTGATTATCGCATAAAACATAAATGAAAAAAATGGTGATGTGTCCATCCCTTTCCCCGTTAAAGATATAGTATGTTCAATAAAAAAAAAACCTCTAGAGTGCCATGATTTTATCTTTTTAAAAATGTAAGTTGGCTACACGCTTTAGGAATTGACATAATAAAAAAGCCAAACATAATAATTATAATGTATAATTTTAGAGTTGCCAACCTACAATATTTTCCATGGCACTCTAGAGGTTTTATTTTATTGAACGTACGATAAGTTTACCTAAATATCAACAGTATGGAAAAGTTGCACAAACTAAATTTATTCTACTTTTATTACTATTATCCCAAAACTATTCACAAAAACAAAAAAATTTCCATTTTCACTACATCTCAATAAATATTGATCACTATCACATTTAAGAGTTATATATCTTAAACTTTACTGTAAATCAGTGGTTTATACGCGTGGCGCATGAAGTAAAATTTCGAGTTTAGAAAAGCCCCGTGAAAATTTGTCTCGGGTCGCTGCGCGACCCTCGACAAATTTTCTACGCGGGGCTTTTCTAAACTCGAAATTTTACTTCATGCTTAGTCTGGGAGTGGAAAACACTTGTTTTAAGCTGTAAATTGAACTTAAAAAAAAACAGGGAATATCCGCAATTGTTTTATCAATTCCATGGGATGTCATTATTTTTATAAAATCACAATACTTTTTCCTAATTATTTTAGCTGTAAATTTTCTGACATTCGTTGATTTTTAAAAGAGTTCAATTTGAAGCCTTAAACGAGTGTTTTCCACTCCCAGACTAAGCATGAAGTAAAATTTCGAGTTTAGAAAAGCCCCGTGAAAATTTGTCGAGGGTCGCGCAGCGACCCGAGACAAATTTTCTGGGCTTTTCTAAACTCGAAATTTCACTTCATGCGCCACGCGTATAAAAAACTAAAATATTGTCAAATTTATGTATATTCGGACTTTACTTAAAATCTGTGTTTTATACGCGTGGCGCATGAAGTAAAATTTCGAGTTTAGAAAAGCCCCGTGAAAATTTGTCTCGGGTCGCTGCGCGACCCTCGACAAATTTTCTACGCGGGGCTTTTCTAAACTCGAAATTTTACTTCATGCTTAGTCTGGGAGTGGAAGACACTCGTCGATATATTTTAACAACAATTATGGGTCCTAGGAGCTGTCAAATGAGTGAGTTTCTCAACTGTTTCCAAGGCACTCTTCACAAAAAACAAAAGATTAAAATTTTACATACAAAATGTACAATAAACTATAAGTATGATACATTATTAAATGCAGAAAAAAATATTCTTCCAAAAAATATGAATATCCAAAATGGCGCTCATAAGAGGGTGAATGTTAGAGTTATCTTAAAATAAATTATCTTACTAGATGTCTCGTTTAAAAGTGCCTGTATAATGTCAAAGTAGTAAATGTCTGGATTCAATGGTTTTTGAATAAAAGAATTAAAACGAAATTTAAAAAAATAAGTTTTTTGACAATATCTCAAAAATGAAAGAATATATTTTAAATTTGTTTTTAGATTATTATTGAACCCTAAAATACGCAACTTTACCCCAATTTAACCGACTCTCTAGTTCTTCAAATAATAAAGATCCCCATACATTCTGTTGAAATACGGCTCCCCTGTATAAATAATAAAATAAGATAGACTTACTGTTAAATTATTACTATCCTCGAGTCATATTAATACACAATAATATTAATCGAACATTCCTACACGTACAAATTGATAAAGCAATATTACTCGTATTTTCATTTTCGTAACGTTAGTTTAAGGGGGTACTACCATTCGGTAGTTTTAAAAAATTGATTTAATTTTTTTGCATAAATTGATACTTGATAGAATCTAGTTTCATGCCCCAAAGCTATTTTACAATACGCGAGTTCGTTAGTTAGTTTTTTGCTTGTTGGAGTAAACAATGCTGAGTAGGTGGCTGAGTGGAAATACGCAGAACTCAAACGAAAGTTTGAATGCTTGTGTCTGGAAGCTGACTTCGAAGCACCTCAACTGTGGTACAAAAACCGCGTCTTTCATAGCTACCAGCATCTTCAACGACGGATACTCGGCAGTATTTAAGACGATTGAGACACTGGGAATCCATATCGGCTTGCAAGTCCGGTGCGGACTGACGTGGAGCTCGAGACGTTGGACGAATTTTGCTCCAGCAACTCAAAAGGCCATCCAACAACGCTGGCAGGAGCAAATCATTCAAACCCAGTTTTTAGAGGAAGAGGAGAGCCTACTGTATGGAGCTAGCATAGCTGACTATAGCCAAAAATCTCCAAAAATAGTTAAAGCTTGTATCAAAACTTCAAACGCGTTTTTCTCCAAACCACTTTTTTTTCGCTGGCCGGAAACTTTCTTTTCAAACTATGAAACGGATCGACTTGAGCTTTTAGTCTTCGGTTCTCCACAGTTTCCTCTGGAGTTTGAACCACCGTCATTCAAATATATTAATATTTGATATTTTTCATAGAGCCTTAAAGTCAGAAAAACGGGGACAAAAAGCGACCACTTTTTTCGAATGGTCTCCTTTTTGTTATATATCGAGATTTTTTATTGTCGGTGGCTCAAACTTCAGATAATTAAATACAGATTAATGACTACTACTTCATTTTATGTTTCAAATGACAGAATCGAAAAACACTTTCCAACCATGAGGAAAAACACGGCGGACACGGCCTTATTTGAGGCCAGATTTAGAGGTTAAGCCGGACGATTGAAAAGAATTAAAATTAATTTTTTATAGTTCATGAATCTATAAACAAGTTGCAGAACCGCAAGATCGCATGTATTGAATTTACCCAAGAAAAAAAATTCTGAAAAACCGTCAAAAAAACGTTGTCCTAGTTACGTATCTCTCTCAATGCATTCCTTATGATAGATAATTATGCTTATTCTATTAAATGTTATCTTTGCATTATTCGCATTTACTCTCATATATAATCTAATGCATGCTATTGTAGTCAGTTCCTGATAGAGTTCCAGCCTGTAATTAGTATTTGCGCGCATTGTTGTTGTAATTCAGTACTTATGTGTAATAAAAAATATATAATTAAATAAAAACGTTTTTTAAAAAACCAACCGCTTGGTCGAAAAACGTAAATTCCTAGTGGTAATACCCTCTTAACTAATTAAACAAAGCTTTAACCATAATAACTTTATAAATTCTCACGTAAAATAAAATTTTACTCAACAACAAGACGAAGATAAGTACCTCCCTGATATGAATAACTAATGCAAAATTGTCCTCCGTTAGCGCGCGCGCGCGCGCTTTTCACTAGTTTTATTTAGTTGAAAATTTGAATGCAAATTTTTTTCCATAAACTCCCGAGATATGAGGGATGCAATTAAGCAGACGTATAATTATCGCATTAATTATAGCCGGCGTGCATGCACACCGCCCTCGCTTCTTAACAATTAACTGCATGCGAGAACAAAACGAATTTCGAGCGTATCAAGAGAAACACATATCGGATGTGTACACTGAGTGTGAATTTATGTTCCTCTCGGTCGCGGAACGTTTTCATTTCCATACGACAAACGGGAGGGCGGTTCGTGATTAATGGCCGAACGGGTATTTATGCAAATTAAATTTAAGCCATGACGGGGATAATAAACACATAAGTGCGCTTTCTGAGTGATGTGTTTCAGATAATCTTCGAGTTTAAATTCAGGTATTACAAATAAACATTAATAATAATGCCATAGAGCAGTGGTCTCCAAACTACGGCCCGCGGGCCGAATCCGGCTCGCGACTTGCATGAATCCGGCCCGCGACTTGCATGAATCCGGCCCGCGGTTGTTTGTAATTTTTTTTGTAAATGTCATATTTTGAAATATTGTAACAATTGTTCCTTAAATTTTTCATAATTTTATAAAATTAATCGGATCTTGGCCGACTATATTATGTAGAATTGTATTTGTGGCCCGCGAAGAAGATAGTTTGGAGACCCAGGCCATAGAGTAAGTATAATTTTTAATATACTGAAAATGTATGTTTTCGATAACTAAACATAATTTATTAGTAAATTTTTAACAGATTAAAAAAATTCGTTTAGTTTAAAAACATGCAATCAAAGTCTTGTTCTTTTGTTATTAACTCTTTCTTGTTTTAATAAAATATCACGGTTTATTCTAGGTATACATAAGGTGTTAATTTTTATTAGCAATAAAATTGACAATTAAATTTATTTCATTAATTGACAGTGTCACTCAAACAAAAATTTCAAATTCACATAGAGGTTTATGAACAAAGACGATAAGAAATTATAAGTTCATGAAAACATGAAGTGAAGATTGTGATCTTTATTTCTGTCCCTCACTTGTACTTGGAGTCTTTTTAACCGCAAAATGTACTAGAGTAAATACTTTTGTACTTAACTATATTTAAATGTAGCGTACGGTTTTTATATAACTCTCTTCAATCTCATCATTGACGTGTTAAAAAGTTCTCAATGTAAATCGAAATGTACTCGAGTACACCCAAATGTACTTGAGATTTGGGTGTACTCACGTACATTTCGATTTACATTGAGATCTTTTTAACACGTCAATGACGATATTGAAGAGAGTTATATAAAAACTGTACGCTACTTTTGTCTACAGTGTAGACTACCTTCTATAAGTGGTTCTCAACTTTTCTTACTTTGGGACACACAATATTAATATTTTAAGGCTGATATTTTGTCTCTATACAAATGAGTTGTTCCATGGCTTTTTAAGAAGTGCTCTAAAATATGGAAAATGTATTGTAATGCTTTTACCTTTATTCTTTGTTTTTGCTCACTATTTATTTTAAAGCGTCATCGTGCATGTGTTATATTTTTAAAATCTTTAATTTGGTTGGCGTTAATTTTAATCAACTAAACTATTACAAACTAGTCATTATCAAACTATAATGACTAGCTTGTAGTCGAAACTATAGTCACTGAAAAGTAAAATAAAAGTGGTAAAACAAAGGTGGGTCTTTTAATTAAATTATTATTTTTAATTGTGTTTTAGATTTATAATTTTAATGTGTTTAATCTGTATTACTAGATGTATAAATCGACTCAATAAACTGAATTATTAAATAAATAAAAGAAGAAATATTGATTTTAAACTTTAACTCAAATCAACGTTTTGTACGCGTGGCGCATGAAGTAAAATTTCGAGTTTAGAAAAGCCTGAAAATTTGGATTTGCCGGGGCGCGACTCGCTTCGCTCGCGCGCCCCGGCAAATCCAAATTTTCAGGCTTTTCTAAACTCGAAATTTTACTTCATGCTTAGTCTGGGAGTGGAAAACACTCGTTAGAATTTGACATAAATGAAAATAGATTTATTTCATTTTCAAATGGCTTACTTTAATTCACCAACATATTAAACTCAGTGAAAAGTCATAATGCGTTTAATTATAATATTATATATAATATTACGAAAATATTATTTCAGAAAATGCAAACAATGTCTTAACTCACGAATAACATTTTCGTATTTTAATATATAATGTTTAAAGTGTGCAAACTATAAGAAGCGTAAGCTTATTTGCTCGAATTCAAATAGTTTTGAATTTGAATTATTCTTGTTTAATTATAATTGCGAAAAACTGCCATAATTTCTTTGTATGTCGAAAACTGCTATAACTGGCACAAAACTCAATAAAAATCTGAATATTGATGGATAGTTGTGTTGTGTAATATTTAATAACAGCCACACAACAGATAATCAAAAAATAATAATCGGAAACTTCTATAACTGTCTCAAAAATTAATCAAAATTGCACAATTATGAAAATATCAAAGGCCCAACTCTTGAAATATCAATGGTTAGATAAGGTTAGATGTCACATCGAGAGTTTGATCAACTTTTTCAAATTGAATAATATAGAAACCAATTATTTCGGTTGGTTTATATATTATTTAAATTGAAAAAGTTGATCAAACTCTCGATGTGACATCTAACCTAATCTATTTAATTATAGGAAAACATCAAATAAACACATATATTATTATTTTTTTGGGTCCTGCTGGCGGTGGAGCTGCACTTCATTAAATAAAGCGAAATAATAAGATAATATAATATACAATGCGTTTTTATAGGGGTATACATACTGAAAATGTATACTGAAAACCAAGCCAAATTTTCAGGCTTTTCTAAACTCAAAATTTTACTTCATGCGCCACCGGTACAAAACACTGATGCAATGTAAAGTTTAGCGGTGTGTTTTAATCTTCGTAATATGTCAGTGTTTTGTGCCGGTGGCGCATGAAGTAAAATTTCGAGTTTAGAAAAGCCTGAAAATTTGGTTTGGCCGCTCCGCGCTTCGCGCTACGCGACCAAACCAAATTTTCAGGCTTTTCTAAACTCGAAATTTTACTTCATGCTTAATCTGGAACTGGAAACCCTCGTTAGGCGATCAATCAGACACTTATTTTACACTCAGAGTTATAGAGTCAATTTATATTTTATCTTATAGAAAGAAAATTAAATTAACTTGACGCATTTTAACAAAATATTCAGCTGAAGTTGAAATAATGCAATGAAATTATTAATTTAATATTACTAAATTTTTATACCATCAGCTTTAAAGAATTACCTTAAAATTGATTGCACTTACATCTTATAAACATAATGTTAAATTATCTAGCCACGTTTTATAAAAATATTCAGCCATAGTAGAAATTATGCAACAAAATTATTGATTTTAAAGGAAGGTGTTCTTTGCAAAAATTGTAAAAAATTAAAATTCTATACCATGAACGTGCAATGTACAGAAATTACTTAAAATTGATTGCACTTACATCTTAAATAAATGGTGATGTGTCCATCATAGTACTTTCCCCCGTAAATTGCGTATTAAATCACTTTTAAAATATTTGTAGCATTATTATTTTCAAAATGTCTTCAACTTTTTCAAAACTACAACTTTTATTTGAAACATTTTTCTATTGGATCAACACATACTGACACAAACCAATGACTAGATAAAAAACACTATTTATTGAATATCTCAAAAACTAAGAGTGCTATGACAAAAAGTGAAGATACAAAAAATCTTTAATATTTTATTACCTACAACTTCTATTTGAAACATTTTCCAATTGTATCAACACACACACTGACACAAATCAATGACTAGATAAAAAACACTATTTATTAAATATCTCAAAAACTAAGAGTGCTATAACAAAAAGTGAGTTTACAAAAAATCTTTAGTTTTTTATTTCCTACAACTTTTATTTGAAACATTTTTCAATTGTATCGACACATACACTGTCACACACCAATAACTAGATAAAACACACAACTTTTGAAATATCTCAAAAACTAAGAGTGCTATGACAAAAAGTAAGTGAACAATACATCTTAATTTTGTTATTATCTACAACTTTTATTTGAAAGAATTTTTTGTTTGATGAACATTTATTGAAAAAATCTGAAAAAACTGAAAAACGCTAAGAGTAAAGTACCACTTTCGGTTTTCCGATTTTCACCAAAAGCTTTTCAGTTCTTCCGATTGTAACAAAAAGCTTAAGTTTCAAGTTTCATCTCGATATCTTTAGCGGTTTTTGCGGTACAGCGCACACAGACACACACACAGACACACAGCCAGACAGACAGACATTTTTCAAAAATGGTCTTATTCGACTCAGGGGACCTCAAAACGGATATTTCCGCTAAAATTTTTGATTAGAAAATTTTCAGGAAAACAATACTTTCCCATTGTATTACATACGGGAGGAAAGTAAAAATTAAGCTGAAATATCTCACCACGTTTTTTTTTTTAAATATGCAGCCAAAGTTGAAATTATGCAATAAAAGTATTGATTTTAGGGAAATGCTTCATTTGAAAAAATTATAATAAATTAAAATTTTATACCATCAACGTAAAATTAACAAAATTTACTTAAAATCTCACATTTCATAAAGAGAAAACTAAATTAGCTCGCTACGTTTATGTAAAATATTTAGCCAAAGTTCAAATTATGCAAAAAAATATTGGTTTTGGAGAAGTGTTCTTTCTAAAAACTGGAAAAAATAAAATTTGATACTATCAACTTAAAAAATACAAAATTTACTGAGAATTAATTGCACACACATCTTATAAAAAGAAAGTTGAAATATCTCGGTACGTTTTCTTAAAATATTTAGCCAAATTATTGATTTTGGGGAAATATTCTTTGGAAAAATTGTAATAAATTAAAATTTTATACCATCAATGTAAAATTTACAAAATTTACTTAAAATTGATTGCACTTACATCTTAAAAAATAAAATAAAATAATCTTGCCACGTTTTCTTAAAATATTTAGCTAAAATTAAAAATATGCAATAAAATAACGATTTTAAAGAAATGTGCTCTTTGCAAAAATTGTAAAAAATTAAAATTTTATACCATCAGCATGAAGTATACAGAATTTGCTGAGAATTGATTGCACTTACATCATATTAAAAGAAAATTGAAATATCTGGCCAATTTTCTAAAAATATTTAACCAAAATTGAAATTACGCAATTAAATTAATGATTTTAGAGGAATGTTTTCTTTAAAAAAATTGTAAAAAATTCAAATTTTATATCATCAACATAAAATTTACCAAATTTACTTGACATTGATTGCGCTTACATCTTATAAAAAGATAATTTAATTATCTCGAAAAGTTTTCTTAAAATATTTAGCCAAAGTTGAAATTATGCGATAAAGCTAATAATTTTGGGGTATGTTTTCTTTGAAAAAAATTAAAATTGTATACCATCAACGTAAAATTTACCAAATATACTTAAAATTGATTGCAGTAACATATTATAAAAAAAAATCTCGCCGCGGTTTCTTAAAATATTCAGCCAATGTTGAAATTATACAATCAAATTATTGAATGTTTTCTTTGGAAAATTTTCAAAAAAATTTACATTTAATACCATCAACGTAAAATATACAAAATTTACTAAGAATTGATTGCACTTGCATCTTATAAAAAAAAAACCATCAAATTATCTCGCCCCTATTACTTAAAATATTTAGATGGAGTTGAAAGAATGCAATAAAATTAACGATTTTAAAAAAAATGTTTTTTTAAACAGTTGTAAAAAATTGACAGATTATCAAATTAATATAAATTCCTAAGAATCTACATGGATACGTATAAACTTCAAATTGTTATAGTTGAAATTTGAATATTTATAGTCGATAATCTAAAATCTTTGAATCAAATTTAAAATTTGATTTAATTTATATTTATTTTATTAAATTAAATTTCATTCATTTTAAATAATCACTGATCGTTTTGAATGTTTGTAATATAATTTCTGATTGATCGTCTAACGAGGGTTTCCACCCCCAGGTTAAGCATGAAGTAAAATTTCGAGTTTAGAAAAGCCTGAAAATTTGGATTTGCAGGGGCGCGCGAGCGAAGCGAGTCGCGCCCCGGCAAATCCAAATTTTCAGGCTTTTCTAAACTCGAAATTTTACTTCATGCGCCACGCGTACTAAACACTGACTTCAAGTAAAATTTTTAACCGACTGGTCAAAGTGAAATAAGTTTAGTACGTTGATTCTCAATTGTTTGAATGACGGAGAAAGACACATCACTATCTATATTATATTTGGGTTAGAATTTTCATTTCACACCTTAAAATAATTATATATATATATTTTTTTACTATTTGTGTAGAAGAGAAACCAACAATGATGAATATTTACGGTTGGGTTTTATTTTTTGAAAAAATTTAATATCCTAATTTGACCAGAATTTTCTTTTCATACCCTAAAATAATAACAACGTTTATCATTCCATTAAAAATTACTTAGGAAGACTCTGAAACCATTGTGTTTTTTTCTTTCCATTAAAAATTAGTTAAAAAGAAATTTAATACACTGCGTTATTTTTTTTCATTAAAACTAAAATTAAAGGATAACCGCATATTTAATTAAATATGCATAAAATGCAAATTTTGGTATCATTTTTTTTTATTATTTTGGGTTTTACGTCATCTATTTCCGCTGCTAAGGCCAATCATGACGCCGGAGATTAGGTCTACAGCTATCCGGGAATTTTGCCGAACCCGGTGGGAGTTCCAACCCACCGGTAGGGATCTTTAACGTGCACCCAACATCCAGGCAGTACACGGGTCCTACATGCATTTAACGTCATATCCGAGAAGACGGAGTGTTTGACATTTTTATCCTAACCTATATAAATGCAGACAACTTGTTAGCCCGGTATTTGAACCCCGGTCCGTGGCGTGGCAGTACAACACTCTAACCACTACACCACCAAACTGCCCTTTTGGTATCATCAACAACTTTTATTAAGAATATTTTTTTATATAATCATTATTGAAGGTCGAAAAAAGTGTAAGAATAAACTACCACTTCTGATTTCCGTATTTTCACCAAAAGCTTGTAAAACGTAATGTAAAAATATGGGTAGAAATCTAGCTTAAACTACTTAAACGTAATGTAACTTTAAATAATATTGGTCAGAGTATTTCTTGCTTTTAGTATTATAAGTGTTTGTTTTGTTTGGCTGGAAATAAACTGAAATTCAATTAATTCTATTATCGTTGCGGTGATCGATATTTATTACAAACTCGTGCTTCATAGTTTTTAATTAAAATGCAAATTAACCAATCTAACCAAACAATACTGCACTGAATTCCACCCTCCTCTCCAGAGCTGCACCCCGATTGTGCTAATGCGATAAACGATGATAGTTAAGATACATGCACCACCTTGAGAGCATTTCAACACTTTATAAATATAAAACGAGAGAAGACATTCGAATAAACGAGCAGTCGACATTCTCCATCGGTAGAAACGGAATCCGGTTTGTACATCAGCGACCGCACACGGGACTTAGACATTGATGCATGCGATTCGAGTCGCGGCCCATCAATAATTGAGGAGTGAGAGAGAGGCGGCCCTGAAATATGCAAAGCACTGAAGGAATAAAGATGTCGGACCGTAAAAGTTTCACCTCCGGTTTTACGGCGTATCCGGTTTTACGCCCGGGCCGTAAACGGGCAGGGATGGCGCGCAGTTGAAGAAGAAAAATATGCCGTGAATAATAATGGTGATTACGGGAACGATCGTTTTTTATTTTTTTCTTCTGATCCAGTCTTAAAGTTTTATGGAAGCGTAAGCACACTAAAAGATTGGGGAAAAAATATCTCGGATTATACAACGATGAGGCAAAGTATTGAAGCAAACTTAGATAATATAAAGATGATATATATTGCAGCATTCTTCAATTGTATAAGGATAAATAGTAATATTATGGCAATATTGAATTATAGCAACAATGAGAAATAGTGATTGTGATAAAATTATCATAGGTATGAAGAGTGATTTTATTTATATCATTTAACCATGTGATTTTGAAATAATTAGAATGAACAAATCGAGTAATTTCAATTTTTTTGATAGAGTCTAAAATATATTCAATTGTAAATGAATTTTAAATTAATTACATAATCTTCTAAGCAGCGCACTTACGCTTATAAGATTATGTAATTAATTTTAAATTCATTTGCAATTGGCCTCTATCAAAGAAAATTGAAATTACTCGATTTGTTTTTGTAAACTAATATATATATTTTTTTTAATTGGTTTATTTTAAACAATTACAATGACATATATATATATACACATTTTTTTTTTTTATAATAAGTGGTGATTTTGTCCAGCTTCATTGCAGTTGATTCATGCAACAAGATAATAAAGCGCCTTGGTGGAATTACAGATTGTCAAAAGTTGATAACAGTATTGATTATCGGAAATATTATTAAATCAAAGTGAATGTAAATTTCAATTACAAAAATAGCGCAACCTAAATATCCTGTACATATTTGAATTTTATTGTTATGTTATGTAAAGCAAGTGGTAAATATTCAGTTGGTTCGAGGCGTGTAAATACAACCCAGTTGGATTTCTATAGAATAATAATGCGGTTTAATAAACAAGGAAATTTGTTTTCCCCCGGCTAAGGGAAAATGTGTCACCAATAAAAGCGCGAGCTGTAGGAGTGATATCTTTTATGAAGCATTCCTTATAAATGAATATATAGCTAGATAAGGGTGTGAAGAACATATTTTTTTGTTTGTCGGAAGGGCGGCGATCCGAAATAAATTATTTTTGAGTCACGTCCGCAGCTCGCAACGTTTTATCTATACGTGGGGGTGGCCCATCCCGTTCGGAGATGAAGATAACCGTGCCCGGGAAATCTATCCGGGTGATAAATTCGACCGCCTCGTCCCCTGAATACTAACGTCGAACATCTAGGACTTATTACAGCAAATATTCATGGCCGTGGATGATGCTATCGAGGGATGCACGTTGTGTGAACGTGGCACGTGCCCGTGCACGCATTCAAAAGCCCACCCAATTCAACCCAACCCCTAGTCCTCACAGAAACTGACAACAAGGAGGCATTATCGGGTTCGCCTTCATTTCCTGTGCGGGAATTACGGACACGATTTCAATTCGGGCGCGAGCACTGATGTATTCATTTATCTCATTACACGCCTCCCCCGAGTCGTCCCGCGTTATCTTACACACTCACACTCGTTTATCGATTCCAGAGCCCTCCTGTTTTCCACCCTGCCTGTAATAACTATCTACAAACTAATTTACAAGAATTAAATCACCTGACGTAAGAGCGCAGTCGGAGTTTGTAATCTCCGCACATGGTAAAACAATCAGGAAACGTATATAAAGTGTAAGCTCGCAAAGTTACGACTTGATAACTAATGTGGTAAACACAAATCTAATCTATTTATTCGCGTAGATCAACAACAAACTAAAATTCGTACGCTCAATAACAAAAATAACGCGCAATTAGAGATTGGAAATTTGCCAACTTGTTCAATTACCAGTAATTTGATAAATTTGAAAATCAAAATCGATAAATTACCGGTAAATCACAAAGTTTTTTAAGCAAATTTACATTAGTTCAGAAATTTGTTTCAAAAACATAATGTCGATGTTGGCTTAATTTTTCAAATAAACCGATTGTGGTTTTTTATTTTCTCTTCAGGATAATGAAGCTTACTTATTTCTAAGCAGATTCTGCGAATTTTAAGACAATTGATAAGCTTCTTAATTTTATACAAATTTTCAAATCTAATCTTGGCTTGAATCCAACGCTCGAAAAATAATATCGATTTTGGTTTAATTTTTCAAATAAACCGATTGTGGTATTTTTATTTTCTCTTCAGGATAATAAAGCTTACTTATTTCTAAGCAGATTCTGCAAATTTTAAGACAATTGATAAGCTTCTTAATTTTATACAAATTTTTAAATCTAATCTTCGGTTGAATCCAACGCTTTAAACATAATATCGATTTTGGTTTAATTTTTGAAATAAACCGATTGTGGTATTTTTATTTTCTCTTCAGGATAATAAAGCTTTCTTTTTTTTAAGCAGATTCTGCGAGTTTTAAGATAATTGATAAGCTTCTTAATTTTATACAAATTTTTAAATCTGATCTTCGGTTGAATCCAACGCTTTAAACATAAAATCGATTTTGGTTTAATTTTTGAAATAAACCGATTGTGGTATTTTTATTTTCTCTCTAGGATAACAAAACTTACTTATTTCTAAGCAAATTCTGCGAGTTTTAAGACAATTAATAAGCTTTTTAATTTTATACAAATTTTTAAATCTGATCTTCGGTTGAATCCAACGCTTTAAACATAAAATCGATTTTGGTTTAATTTTTGAAATAAACCGATTGTGGTATTTTTATTTTCTCTTCAGGATAATAAAGCTTACTTATTTTTAAGCAGATTCTGCAAGTTAAAAAACAATTGTTAAGCTTCTTAATTTTATACAAATTTTTAAATCTGATCTTCGGTCGAATCCAACGCTTTAAACATAAAATCGATTATGGTTTAATTTTTGAAATAAACCGATTGTGGTATTTTTATTTTCTCTTTAGGATAACAAAGCTTACTTATTTCTAAGCAAATTCTGCGAGTTTTAAGACAATTAATAAGCTTTTTAATTTTATACAAATTTTTAAATCTGATCTTCGGTTTAATCCAACGCTTTAAACATAAAATCGATTTTGGTTTAATTTTTGAAATAAACCGATTGTGGTATTTTTATTTTCTCTTTAGGATAACAAAGCTTACTTATTTCTAAGCAAATTCTGCGAGTTTTAAGACAATTAATAAGCTTTTTAATTTTATACAAATTTTTAAATCTGATTTTGGTTGAATCCAACGCTTTAAACATAAAATCGATTTTGGTTTAAGTTTTTAAATAAACCGATTGTGGTATTTTTATTTTCTCTTTAGGATAACGAAGCTTACTTATTTCTAAGCAAATTCTGCGAGTTTTAAAACAATTAATAAGCTTTTTAATTTTATACAAATTTTTAAATCTGATCTTCGGTTGAATCCAACGCTTTAAACATAAAATCGATTTTGGTTTAATTTTTCAAATAAACCGGTTGTGGTATGTTTATTTTCTCTTCAGGATAATAAAGCTTACTTATTTCTAAGCAAATTCTGCGAGTTTTAAGACAATTAATAAGCTTTTTAATTTTATACAAATTTTTAAATCTGATCTTCGGTTTAATCCAACGCTTTAAACATAAAATCGATTTTGGTTTAATTTTTGAAATAAACCAATTGTGGTATTTTTATTTTCTCTTTAGGATAACAAAGCTTACTTATTTCTAAGCAAATTCTGCGAGTTTTAAGACAATTAATAAGCTTTTTAATTTTATACAAATTTTTAAATCTGATCTTCGGTTGAATCCAACGCTTTAAACATAAAATCGATTTTGGTTTAATTTTTGAAATAAACCGATTGTGGTATTTTTATTTTCTCTTCAGGATAATAAAGCTTACTTATTTTTAAGCAGATTCTGCAAGTTAAAAAACAATTGTTAAGCTTCTTAATTTTATACAAATTTTTAAATCTGATCTTCGGTTGAATCCAACGCTTTAAACATAAAATCGATTATGGTTTAATTTTTGAAATAAACCGATTGTGGTATTTTTATTTTCTCTTTAGGATAACAAAGCTTACTTATTTCTAAGCAAATTCTGCGAGTTTTAAGACAATTAATAAGCTTTTTAATTTTATACAAATTTTTAAATCTGATTTTGGTTGAATCCAACGCTTTAAACATAAAATCGATTTTGGTTTAAGTTTTTAAATAAACCGATTGTGGTATTTTTATTTTCTCTTTAGGATAACGAAGCTTACTTATTTCTAAGCAAATTCTGCGAGTTTTAAAACAATTAATAAGCTTTTTAATTTTATACAAATTTTTAAATCTGATCTTCGGTTGAATCCAACGCTTTAAACATAAAATCGATTTTGGTTTAATTTTTCAAATAAACCGATGGTGGTATTTTTATTTTCTCTTCGGGATAATAAAGCTTACTTATTTTTAAGCAGATTCTGCGAGTTAAAAAACAACTCTTATGCTTCTTAATTTTATACAAATTTTTAAATCTGATCTTCGGTTGAATCCAACGCTTTAAACATAAAATCGATTTTGGTTTAATTTTGCAAATAAACCGGTTGTGGTATGTTTATTTTCTCTTCAGGATAATAAAGCTTACTTATTTCTAAGCAAATTCTGCGAGTTTTAAGACAATTAATAAGCTATTTAATTTCATACAAATTTTTAAATCTGATTTCGGTTGTATCCAACGCTTTAAACATAAAATCGATTTTGGTTTAATTTTTCAAATAAACCGATTGCGGTATTTTTATTTTCTCTTCAGGATAATAAAGCTTACTTATTTTTAAGCAGATTCTACGAGTTAAAAACAATTGTTAAGCTTTTTTATTTTATACAAATTTTTAAATCTGATCTTCGGTTGAATCCAACGCTTTAAACATAAAATCGATTTTGGTTTAATTTTTCAAATAAACCGGTTCTGGTATGTTTATTTTCTCTTCGGGATAATAAAGCTTATTTATTTCTAAGCAGATTCTGCGAATTTTAAGACAATTGATAAGCTTCTTAGTTTTATACAAATTTTCAAATCTAATCTTCGCTTGAATCCAACGCTTCAAACATAATATCGATTTTGGTTTAATTTTTCAAATAAACCGATTGTGTAATTTTTATTTTCTCTTCAGGATAATAAAGCTTACTTATTTCTAAGCAGATTCTGCAAATTTTAAGACAATTAATAAGCTTATTGATTTTATACAAATTTTCAAATATAATCTTCGGTTGAATCCAACGATTTTAACCATAAAATTTACTTTGGCTTGATTTTACAGATATATTATACAATTTTCTAGCTTGACACTGCATGAAATACTTGCCATACAATTTTAAAGCTTGACACTGCATAAAAACCTTGTCATTACATTTAAAATTAAAAAAATAACAGAACTAGTTTGTTGATCATTTGAAAAGGGTGTGTTATTTGGGTAACTATTTAAATTATTTATACATATAGGGAATATCTGTTTTAAGTGTACACACAGGAAATGTTTTATTAATGTATACATAATATATGCCTACGCTATTAATAGAGTTCAATTTCAAGCTTTGAACGAGTGTTATCCACTTCCAGATTAAGCATGAAGTAAAATTTCGAGTTTAGAGAAGCCTGAAATATCCGGAATTATATGCTGGTAATCATTAGATATTCGTTGATTTTTTCCTAAGAGTTAAATTTGAAGCTTAAAACGAGTGTTTTCCACTCCCGGGTTAAGCATGAAGTAAAATTTCGAGTTTAGAAAAGCCTGAAAATTTGGATTTGCCGGCACGAGCGAAGCGAGTGACGGCAAATCCAAATTTTCAGGCTCTTCTGAACTCGAAATTTTACTTCATGCGCCACGCGTATAGAACACTGAAATATTGTAAAATTTTTGTTAGTATCCTCAATCTTTAAAAATCCAAACAGTTTTATTCTAAAAATAAAAAAAAATTGCAAGTCTACAGTTACCACTTTTTATGAAAAAAGAAACATTGAAAACCTATTATTTGTTATTATTACTTAAATTTTAAGTAATAATAACAAATAATAGGTTTTCAATGTTTATTTTTAGTTTATTACGGACTAAATAATTGATCCAGTTTTATTCAAATTAAGGATGATGTACGGGTTATTCAGCTTCACCCTAATTCAGTGATTTACACGCGTGGCGCATGAAGTAAAATTTCGAGTTTAGAAAAGCCTGAAAATTTGGATTTGCCGTCACTCGCTTCGCTCGTGCCGGCAAATCCAAATTTTCAGGCTTTTCTAAACTCGAAATTTTACTTCATGCTCAACCTGGGAGTGGAAAACACTCGTTTTAAGCTTTAAATTTAACTCTTGAGAAAAAAATCAACGAATATCTGATGATTAACAGCATATAATTCAGATGTGTATACTTAAAAGAAAAACTCCCTGTATGTACACTGTGTAGATTTTTCGAAATTCGTTGTTTTTTTAAAGAGTTCAGTTTATAGATTCTAAAGAGTGTTTCCACTCTCAGATTAAGCACAAGGTAACATTTAGAGTTTAGAGTTTGGTTCGAAAAAAAATATATATCGAAAAACCGATAAAAATCGGCAAATTCTGTTAAATTTTGATTGGTATTTTTATGATTTACCGATAAATCGGCAAACTGGTGGCTGAAAGACCCCAGAGTCGATAGCCAATTCGATGAATTAAATATTTGTTTCTTGTGTATACTTATTATGCATTCTAATTGTTGTACTGTGTATTCTGTGAATAAAGATATTATATATATATATATATCGGTAAACTGGCATATAATTTTGTTAAAAGAAATACATATTAAAAAGGAGAAAAAAATCAGCAAATTCTGCTAAATTATGATTGGCATTTTTACGCTTTACCGATAAATTACAATTCCCCACGCTTAAGATATGGACTAGTAAATCTTTAAGCAAAAGATGCATTTTCTATGCTAGGATTTTTTCAAATAGTCTTATCAACATGATTTCAGCTCATTTTGCATATTATTACTACGTAACTAAACTGCATTACTTATTTTGCATCCCCCTTTGGAGTTTATATAAATTCTTGTTTACATAAGCTTTTAATTGGGGTATAAATAATTGCAACTATAAAATGAACATAAAGATTCTTCATATGTTAAAATCAACCTAAGATTCTTAAGGTAGAATTCACGAGAGGTGTCCTATAATTTTACAGATTCGAAATCTGTGGTGCAACTTTTCCTAGGGTATTTTCATTTTATCATTATATCTTCTACGTTTGTGTGCTCCAATGCGACATAACTCTCCTAACCCTCCTAACCCTCCTAACTCTCTTAACTCCTCTAACTCTCCTAACTCTCCTAACTCTCCTGACTCTCCTAACTCTCCTAACTCTCCTAACTCTCCTAACTCTCCTAACTCTCCTAACTCTTCTAACTCTCCTAACTCCTAACTCTCCTGACTCTCATAACTCTCATAACTCTACTTTCTTCTACTTTTGTGTGCTCAATTGCAACATAACTCTCCTAACTCCTAACTCCTTTAATTACAGGTCTGTGGTGCAACTTTTCTTTAGGGTATTTTCCTTTTATCATTATTTCTCTTTTAACTCTCCCAACTCTCCTAACTCTCATAACTCTCCTAACTCCTAACTCTCATAACTCTACTTTCTTATACTTTTGTGTGCTCAATCGCAACATAACTTTCCTAACTCTTAACTCTCCTAACTCTCCTAGCTCTACTTTCTTCTACTTTTGTGTGCTCAATTGCAACATAACTCCCCTAAATCTCCTAACTCTCTTAACTCTCCTAACTCTCCCAACTCTCCTTACTCTCATAACTCAACTTTCTTCTACTTTTGTGTGCTCAACGCAACATAACTCTCCTAACTCCTAACTCTCATAACTCTCCTAGCTCTACTTTCTTCTACTTTTGTGTGCTCAATTGCAACATAACTTTCCTAACTCTAGTAACTCGAAACTCTCCTCACTCTCATAACTCTACTTTCTTCTACTTTTGTGTGCTCAATTGCAACTTAACTCTCCTAAGTCCTAACTCCTCTAATTACAGGTTCGAAATATGTGGTGCAACTTTTCTTTAGGGTATTTTCCTTTTATCATTATTTCTCTCTTAACTCTCCTAACTCTCCCAACTCTCCTAACTCTCATAACTCTACTTTCTTCTACTTTTGTGTGATCAATTGCAATATAACTCCCCTAACTCTCCTAACTCTCTTAATTCTCCTAACTTTTCCAACTCTCCTAACTCCCATAACTCTACTTTCTTCTACTTTTGTGTGCTCAACGCAACATAACTCTCCTAACTCCTAACTCTCATAACTCTCCTAGCTCTACTTTCTTCTACTTTTGTGTGCTCAATTGCAACATAACTTTCCTAACTCTAGTAACTCAAAACTCTCCTCACTCTCATAACTCTACTTTCTTCTACTTTTGTGTGCTCAATTGCAACTTAACTCTCCTAAGTCCTAACTCCTCTAATTACAGGTTCGAAATATGTGGTGCAACTTTTCTTTAGGGTATTTTCCTTTTATCATTATTTCTCTCTTAACTCTCCTAACTCTCCCAACTCTCCTAACTCTCATAACTCTACTTTCTTCTACTTTTGTGTGATCAATTGCAATATAACTCCCCTAACTCTCCTAACTCTCTTAATTCTCCTAACTTTTCCAACTCTCCTAACTCCCATAACTCTACTTTCTTCTACTTTTGTGTGCTCAACGCAACATAACTCTCCTAACTCCTAACTCTCATAACTCTCCTAGCTCTACTTTCTTCTACTTTTGTGTGCTCAATTGCAACATAACTTTCCTAACTCTAGTAACTCGAAACTCTCCTCACTCTCATAACTCTACTTTCTTCTACTTTTGTGTGCTCAATTGCAACTTAACTCTCCTAAGTCCTAACTCCTCTAATTACAGGTTCGAAATATGTGGTGCAACTTTTCTTTAGGGTATTTTCCTTTTATCATTATTTCTCTCTTAACTCTCCTAACTCTCCCAACTCTCCTAACTCTCATAACTCTACTTTCTTCTACTTTTGTGTGATCAATTGCAATATAACTCCCCTAACTCTCCTAACTCTCTTAATTCTCCTAACTTTTCCAACTCTCCTAACTCCCATAACTCTACTTTCTTCTACTTTTGTGTGCTCAACGCAACATAACTCTCCTAACTCCTAACTCTCATAACTCTCCTAGCTCTACTTTCTTCTACTTTTGTGTGCTCAATTGCAACATAACTTTCCTAACTCTAGTAACTCGAAACTCTCCTCACTCTCATAACTCTACTTTCTTCTACTTTTGTGTGCTCAATTGCAACTTAACTCTCCTAAGTCCTAACTCCTCTAATTACAGGTTCGAAATATGTGGTGCAACTTTTCTTTAGGGTATTTTCCTTTTATCATTATTTCTCTCTTAACTCTCCTAACTGTCCCAACTCTCCTAACTCTCATAACTCTCCTAACTCCTAACTCTCATAACTCTACTTTCTTCTACTTTTGGGTGCTCAATCGCAACATAAGTTTCCTAACTCTTAACTCTCCTAACTCTCATAACTCTCCTAGCTCTACTTTCTTCTACTTTTGTGTGCTCAATTGCAATATAACTTCCCTAACTCTCTCTTAACTCTCCTAACTATCCCAACTCTCCTAACTCTCATAACTCTACTTTCTTCTACTTTTATGTGCTCAATAGCAACACAACACTCCTAACTCCTAACTCTCATAACTTTCCTAGCTCTACTTTCTTCTACTTTTGTGTGCTCAATTGCAAAATAACTCTCTTAACTCTAGTAACTCCTAACTCTCCTCACTCTCATAACTCTACTTTCTTCTACTTTTGTTTGCTCAATTGCAACATAACTCTCCTAACTCTTCTAACTCTCATAACTCTCCTAACTCTCTCTCCTAACTAGAGGATTCATATTATATATTTAACCCATTAATGCATATACGCAACATTATTAATTTTATGTTAGTTAAATTACTAAATAAGTTAATTTGATATACGATATTATTTGACTTGACTTGAAATGTATGAAGAAAAACGTAAATATTTTGTTATTTAAATATGTTGATTATTACTCATTTAAATACAATGTTTTCAGTGTATTTCTAGCGTCACAATATTTCAGTGTTTTATACGCGTGGCGCATGAAGTAAAATTTCGAGTTTAGAAAAGCCCCGTGAAAATTTGTCTCGGGTCGCTGCGCGACCCTCGACAAATTTTCTACGCGGGGCTTTTCTAAACTCGAAATTTTACTTCATGCTTAGTCTGGGAGTGGAAATACTCCTTCTAAACTGTATATTGCACGTTTTTTATACAAAAACAACAAACGCCTTACATTTACATCGTATACATTATGTATATTTGAAAGAAATATTCACAGTATGTAATACAATAAGTCATTAGTAGAAATCATAAAAATAAGCGTAGAATTTTACCTAAAATGAACTTTTAGAGTTAACTCTATAATTGCTCGGCCGTTATTGGGTTAAAAAAAACACTCCTGAATTTTAATGCAAACAAAAATTAAACTCAAAATCTCACCCCATGTTCCAGGCGTGCAAATCACTGAAATATTGTAAAGTTAAAAATATACTGCTTACATTTGATCTCACTTTAATAAATTTTACACATTTTTATTCCATCCAACTAAATCTTTCAAAATGTCAGCGCCTCGAGCAATTTACTTTGCGATATGTATACTCAAAAGAAAAAAATCCCTCTACGTATCAACTGTTGTTATTAAAATTATAACAACATTTATATATTTTTCTTTCGCCGTATAAATCCTTGATCCTTTGAAAATGGAGCTATTTCATTCTATGCTTTCGTATCCAGTACGGATTTTCGTATTATATGAAAATATTTCTATAGTGAAACTTTATATTCTTACTTTATGAAAACAATGTGAATATATCCGAAGGACTCGGAGGGGGGGAAAGGGGGTATAAAGAAATAAGTTTCTTACCAAAGGCCTGGAGGAAATTTACGATCGGTGGAGTTGGGGGGGCCGGGTATAGAGGACTTTACCTTCCCCGAATATGATTTCATTGCGGCAATTCCGCCATCGGCAGCTGGAAATTTCCGGTTCCGGATTTTTCCATTTAGCAGATTGTTGTGTATGTGTGCGTGTGAGCGCCTGTGTAATTGAGATTTCGAGGTGTTTGCGCTTATACACCACTAAATTCTTGAAATATCTAATTTGATTGTTTATTTAAAAAAATAAACAGATTGTATGTGTTAACAGTCAGTAGTCATTCGAACATTTACTAATCCTTACTTTTATATATTTTATGAAGTGTATATAAACCATATAATCAAATGTCTAAGTTTTGAAGAATAAAGATACGAATGTTTCAACTTTATGTATAATAGCCCGAATAAACTTTTATTATTATTATTATTTTAGGTGAAAAGTTTCAAGATATATAAAAGCATCATATCTGAGAACGTTTTTAAAGTTCCACGCGAGAAAACTGTCTGAAATTCGAGTGTGTCCCAATTTTAGGCCAGTAAAGTTGTGTGTGTGTATGGGGAGTTTACGTACAGGCCCACAAGTCAGTAATTAAATTGGCAGTTTTCCAAAGGGACGCGTTACTTATTCCGGAGATGCTGGCGAGGGTCATCGAGGGCGAGCGAGGCCCTTAACTTTACCCATGTGTTTTCTTAGGTGCAGCCACCGAGCGCTCCGGAGTAATCCGGGGTGAGGACAGTCTGGCACGTTTATCAACAGAGACTCTCGCTCGTAATTGTTTAAATGAATTAGCTATGAATTACAAATTTATGGTGATTTAGGATTATGGAATAGGAAATTTGAATCTTTAAAGAGTCGGGTCTTTACATGATCACCAAAATAGGCAATAAATGTTTAAAACCTGTAGATCTATTTACGGCATGCATTAAAGTGTTTAAATTACACCAACGAAAAATGTTTTACTCTAAAACGTAAAGGAAGTCACTTTCTGAAAAATCTAGAGATAATATATAAAATTACGAAACAGTTATTCGTGAAAATGCAAACAATGTCTTAATTAATAAGACAACTTAAGACGATAAATATTCATTAAAACCTTTGTATCTAGAACAAGTTTCTCATCTTTCACGTGGTGAAACATATTTAACTATGATTTAATAAAGAAAACACTTGGTTAAATTTCACCAAGTGTTTTTTCTTTATTAAATCATTCATTAAAACAACTACTTCTAGAGTTTGAATTTATACATACCACCTCAATAGGTCTCCAATTAATCTTTCTTCCAAGATAAATCAAAACATTAGAAGAAGAAAAAAAAAATAGTGATGTGTCCATCATAGCACTTTCCCCATCACTTAAACTATTGATAATTGACATAATTAACTTATTTTACTTGTCATTCGGTAAAAATTATTTCACATTAATCCAGCGGTTTATACGCGTGGCGCATGAAGTAAAATTTCGAGTTTAGAAAAGCCTAATTTGGCTCGGTCGCTCCGCTTCGCTACGCGCCCGAGCCAAATTTTCAGGCTTTTCTAAACTCGAAATTTTACTTCATGCTTAGTCTGGGAGTGAAAGACACTCGTTTGTTTCATCATTGAAACAATTGAAAGTTAAATTGATTTAAAGTAAAATTAAAAACATATTGCTAAAGTTTTATTTCACGTTGTTTGGGCTCTCCCCAAAGCGAAATCCTGGCTGCGCCACTAGATCAAATTTAAGCAGTATATTTTGAACTCCACTTTCTTCTACTTTTGTGTGCTCCATTGCAACAAAACTCTCCTAACTCTCCTAACTCCTAACTCCTTTAATTACAGGTTCAAAATCTGTGGTGCAACTTTTCTCTAGGGTATTTTCCTTTTATCATTATTTCTTCTACTTTTGTGTGCTCCATTGCAACATAACTCTCCTAACTCTCTTAACTCTCCTAACTCTGCCAATTCTCCTAACTCTCATAACTCTCCTAACTCCTAACTCTCATAACTATACTTTCTTTTACTTTTGTGTGCTCAATCGCAACATAACTCTCCTAACTCTTAACTCCTAACTCTCCTGATTCTCATAACTCTCCTAGCTTTACATTCTTCTATCTTTGTGTGCTCAATTGCAACATAATTCTCCGGACTCTCCTAACTTTCATAACTCTCATAACTCTCCTAACTCTTTCTCCTAACTAGACGATTCATATTATATCTTTAAAAAAAACACTCCTGAACTTTATTGCAAACAAAAATGAAATTCAAAATTTCATTCCATGTACCAGGCGTGAAAATCACTGAAATAATGTAAAGTTTAAAATATACTGCTTTTATTTGATCTCACTTTAATAAATTTTACACATTTACACATTTTATTTCTTCTACTTTTATGTGCTCCATTGCAACATAACTCTCCTAACTCTCTTAACTCTCCTAACTCTACCAACTCTCCTAACTCTCATAACTCTCATAACTCTCATAACTCTCCTAACTCCTAACTCTCATAACTCTACTTTCTTGTACTTTTGTGTGCTCAATCGCAACATAACTCTCCTAACTCCTAACTCTCCTAACTCTAGTAACTCCTAACTCTCCTCACTCTCATAATTCTCCTAACTCTACTTTCTTCTACTTTTGTGTGCTCAATTGCAACATAACTCTCCAAACTCTCCTAACTCATAACTCTTCTAACTCTCCTAACTCTCTCTCCTAACTAGAGGATTCATATTATATATTTATCCCATTATGCGCCATTGATGCATATACGCAACATTATTAATTTTATGTTAGTTAAATTACTAAATAAGTTAATTAGATATACGATATTATTTGACTTGACTCAAAATGTATGAAGGAAAACGTAGATATTTTGTTATTTAAATATCTCGATTATTACTCATTTAATACAATGCTTTCAGTGTATTTCTAACTTCACAATATTTCAGTGTTTTATACGCGTGGCGCATGAAGTAAAATTTCGAGTTTAGAAAAGCCCCGTGAAAATTTGTCTCGGGTCGCTGCGCGACCCTCGACAAATTTTCTACGCGGGGCTTTTCTAAACTCGAAATTTTACTTCATGCTTAGTCTGGGAGTGGAAATACTCCTTCTAAACTTTATATTGCACGTTTTTATACAAAATCGACGAATGCCTTACATTTACAGCCTATAAATTATTTATATTTAAAAGAAATATTCACAGTATGTAATACAATAAGTCATTAGTAGAAATCATAAAAAGAAGTCTGGGAGTGGAAGACACTCGTTTGTTTAATCATTGAAACAATTGAAAGTTAAATTGATTTAAAGTAAAATTAAAAACATATTGCTAAAGTTTTATTTCACGTTGTTTGGGCCCTCCCCAAAGACGAAATCCTGGCTGCGCCACTAGATCAAATTTAAGCAGTATATTTTGAACTCCACTTCGAATCAACACTAGAATTTTACCTAAGTGTGCGAATAGTTAAAAAAAGAACACTCCACAAAAATAGTCGATTTCTCGTCTACTTCTCAGCAACAGCAATTCGATGGCATTAGCAGTTTCCATTATTACTTTTCTCCTCTCGGCGAGATAAAAATCGATGTTAATGCAAACTTTATTATCCAGGTCGATTGGGGCATCACGCGACGTTATTTCCATCGAATGGAACTAATAAAGGCGGAAATTTGCGCGCTCGGAAGGAAAAAGTCGGCGAGGTTAATTAAAGGAGGCACTCGCCGCCCTCCGATCGTTTCCACTTTTGCCGATAAAAGGAAAACACGGAGAGACATAATTCGCGCCCGGATCCGGTGATTATCCGCCAAAATAATGGAAATTTACGACCGCCCCCCACCGACGGCTTTTCCACCCCCACGAAATAACACCGGGCGAAATTAAACATTCGTCAGGATCAAGGATTATGGGCTTCGACTGGTTACTTTTTTTTGTGACGGTATTGATTATATTTTTATAGGATTACATTTTTTTATATAAGCATTTGATGTATTGATTTTAATTTTAATAGTTATTACAATTTTTCATCAAGGATTTTTAAGAGAAATTGATTACTTTTAAGAGGGAAACAAATCACTCAAATTAGAATGTTGGCTCATAAAATCTTACAATCACATTTTTACTACATTGCTGACATTTTAATATAAATAATTTTTTTTTTGGCTTTTGCCTGGCCTTGGGAACTTGCCCATTAGCCATCATCAATGTTTATTTTTGTATCAATTAATTTATTACAATTTGTATTATTTAACTATTCATTCGGACAATCACACACATTCATATGTTACAACACCCAGGGTCACGACGAGACATTATTTTTCAAATAAAGTCTCCCCGTGCACGGGAATCGAACCCGAACTTGTGGCTCGCCGGCGATACAGCCCGGCGACGTTACCGCTCGGCCACCACCCAAAAAGTAATTGCCAAACTACAATATTTTTCATGGCACTCTAGAGTTTGTTTTTTTAATGAGCATACACACAGTGACTTATAATTAAGATTTGGATTTCTAAACAAACAGCTTATGCTGAAAATTAGAAGCATTAACATGAAATAATAAAATGTATACGAATTATAGAAAGTTGAATCACTTGACAATTTTTTTTGTCCTCTTTTTTAATTGTTATAATTGTATGCTTATTTTGCGTATATATGCTTATTTCGTTAAATTTTAGATCGCAGACAATTATTATTTACACGATCAAAACACGAACTATTAATTCATTTATCTAGTTCAGCGGTTCTCAAACTTTGTTGGCAATGAAATCTTTCTAAAGCATTAAATATTTTACGGAGCCCTAAAATAGATTTATTGTCGATTTATTATACTTTGTGACGCCTATTTATTTTTTTAATGTTAGTTTCCTCTTGTAATTTTTCTCTAAAATGACCATGAAAGCAGGAAAATGCATTACATATTATATAGGGATTTAATCTGATACACACGGTATATACAGGGTGTTTAGAATTAAGTGCGTACCATTTCTAACTATCTTATAATTTGAGTTACAGAGTAGGTAAAATAACTAAACTAGTAGAACATTTTCCGACAATCACAATAGTTAAATTAGATATATAATTGAACGTCTTATTTTGATGATAAGCATTCTGTGCGTTTTATACTCGATCGATAAAGAAGATTATTCTTAACAAAAAATTATAATACATCAATAATAATTAATAAAAATAAGAAATAAGAAAGTAATTCACATATTTCTTTTTTGTTTAATGCAACCAAAAAGCCCTAAAACAAAAGAGGATTCTTAAACTAAATGTATGTACTCGTATTGTATCTGTCAATAAAATTCGCAGTTAAAGTTATTTTCATCGTTGTGTGAATTGTTATACAGGGTGGTGCAGAGGAAACGCGTGTTTTTCGAACCGCTAGTACGCGGCGACGGCAGTGGGTATTGACCTTAAACCAATGTTGGCAGACGGCCCATGCAATGCCGTTTCAGTCGCTATGGAGCGTTGGAGCGTACAACATCGTGTGTTCGTTGTCGAGCAGTTTTTTAGAAACAATGATTCTGTAGTCACAGTGTAACGTCTTTTCCGTCAATATTTTAGAGTTGAGCGTCGAGGTGCAGTGCTAATCGAAATACCGTACTCCGATGGATTGCAGCGTTTAGAAGTACTGGTTCTGTGATGAAAAAGAAACCACCTGGTCTTCCCCGTTCAGTTCGTACTCCGGAAAATGTAGACCGAGTGAGAACGGCAGTTGTTACTAGTCCTAAACGATCGACTAGACGACATGCTGTAGCGCTGGGTATGTCACGTCGTTCGCTTCACCGCATCTTACATGATGACCTCAAGTTCCATCCGTACAAAAAAGTGATCGTCCAGCAGCTTAATGAAGGGGATTTTGTACAGCGCAGAGAGTTTTGTCGCATAATGGATGAAATGTTTACGGAAGATCCCGATGCTACAGTCTTCATGAGTGATGAAGCACATTTTCATCTTGACGGTTACGTCAATGTTCAAAACTGTCGGACTGTTGGGCATCGGAGAACCCACAAGAATTACACCAAAGACCTCTGCTCAGTTTAAAGGTAACAGTGTGGTGCTGCATTTCAAACTTGGGGATTGTTAGACCCTATTTTTTTGAAGAAGAAGGAATTGCAGTTACTGTTCAATCAGCTCGCTACGTTGAAATGTTAAACAACTTCCTTCGCCCAAAACTTGAAAGGCGTCAAGTGAACGTGAGAGACATTTGGTTTCAGCAGGATGGTGCCACAGCTCACACGGCGAGAGTATCCATGGAAGTGGTTCGACAAATGTTCCCAGGACATGTGATTTCGAGATTTGGTGATGTTTACTGGCCCCCTCGCTCACCCGACCTGTCGATATGTGACTTCTTTTTGTGGGGATATTTGAAATCAAAAGTGTACATAAACAAGCCTCGCACACTCGATGACCTTAAGAATTCCATTCGTCAGGAAATTGAAGCCGTGCCGAATGAAATGTTGGAGAGAGCCGTCCGGAATTTTCAGAAGAGGATCCAAATTTGTATCCAGCAAGAAGGACGTCATCTCAAAGATATTATTTTCCGAACCTAAATATGGTATGTAATTTCAAAAACTGCATGAAAATACCTATCATTTAATACTTGTTTTTATTATTTTCAACCCATTGTGTCCCAGTAATTCAATATTGAAAAACATGCGTATTCTCTGCACCACCCTGTACAATACACTAATATGTGAATAACTTTGTTATTTATGATTGGTTTGTAAATGGTCTTAATCGTGTGAAGGAACCTTGAAACAAATATTTGTGCAAATAATTTTGATTTAATAATTGCATATAAGTAGAAACTGTTGTAGAATTAAACAAGTGTGTACGTGCGTGTTTGAAACGAAAGAAATCTTATATTCTATAATTTTGACCAAATCAGAGGTTTAATCAATGTTTAGGGGATGATTAAAGTTAATCAGTCGAAGTGCAATTCTGCCATATTCTCTTTACAATAGTAATACAATATGTATTCATATAATTTAATAAAATAGCAAATAAAACAGACAGGCACAGACACTAGTCACATAGTATATAATACATTTTACCTCATATATATTAAAACTTACTGATTACATTTAATATTACTAGAAATACCTAGATAAAAATATATAAAACATATTCGTTATAAAATATCGTGACATTAATACTGCCTTTTTGAAGAAACAAATGACATGACATTATAGGTTTTTATCTATTTATATCTATGCACTTACTAATAGTTAGTAAGTAAATGTATACAAATTATTCATTCTCGTGCCTATAACAAAAACTAAGATTACTGTTTTCTTCTGAGGAAGGTTGAGGAAAAAAGTTGTTACATGAATAATAAATAATTTCGTTTTGTTTGTTTCAGGAATGTTTGTATTATCCGTATTCGTATTTGGAGGTCTGGAAAGGGATTAAAATCAGTTGGAATTGAAACGGAAATTCTTGAGGAGAATATTAAAATCCTCGCAAATCTTCGGTTGCTCCACTTTTTCTTGCTCTCTTATCCGAGTGCGGTTTAGCCAAATAAATGAATAACAATGCGGGCGCCTTAAATGAAACCGCCGGGACCCGCATGAAAATGTGCGATTTTCAGATGCTAAAATATTAAAATTAAAGTTAGGTGAGCAAAAACGACGATATACAGGGAATGATTGTTTCATTTATATGTTACGGATAAAAGACGCGACTGAACCAAATTTTCAGGATGTTCTAAACTAGACATTTTACTTCATGCTCAATCAGGGAGTGGAAACACTTGTAAGAAGTTTCGAACTGAACGTTTTTTAAAAACAACGGATGTCTGAAAATGTTGTACTTTGTAAATTAAAAGCATGAATTAGTTACATAATATAAAGGGGCATTTTATTTTTAGTATACATATTCCATATCCGAATGGATGGCTAATTCGGATATGGAATATGTATACTTAAAAGAATATGCCCCTTTATATAATGTAACTTATTCATGCTTTTAATTTCTTCACTAAATTATTTTTCACTGTTAGATGTACAGGGTGGTCTAATTTCGATGTTGCTTATGGGCATCTCGGTAAATATAAGAGTTAGAAAAAAACCGATGGCGCAATCGCGATCTCTTTTTTTGAGACTAGGATAATGCCGAAAACAAAAATGCACCATCTTGTTTTTCTCAGAAGTTATAGGGCAATATAGGGTTTTCTTGATTTTTAACTTTAATTCGTATCTTGCGTAATTTGTAAGATAGATAAAAACTATAAATACTTTCTTAAGACACTTTTTAAAGTAGAATCCAGTGGCGTAGGCATTTTTTTATTTTATGAACACATTTTCGAGTTATAGCCAAATTATTTTTCATTTAAATATAAATCATAGTTGGCTTTGACACAGTTAAAAAGAGTGTTTTTCACTGATTTCAAAAATATATACTATTATGAATTTATCTTCAAAATAGTGTTCCTATTGAATAGAAACTAAATTTTAATCTGCTAAATAATATAATACGGAAGACAATAGCCATTATAAATCATTTGCATGCTCACTTTTAATTAATTATTCCATTGCAACAGCAATGAGTTCTGTTCTTCCAACGATGAAGCAGATTACTTTTGGATGCAAATTTAGGGAGCAATTGGTTGGGAACATTTAGTGGCTTGCTAGATCTCTAGATCCAACACCGTTAGATTTTTTTATGGGGATACCTGCAGGACAAAATTTACAAGCAGCCTAAATTAATTTAGACGTATTGGAACATATTTATGATTTTTATAGGAACTGTTCCCAACATTCAAATTTGTATCGCTATTAAAGCTGTAAGAGGTAAATACCAAAGATGCATTAAAAATAATGGCCATCAGTTCGAATATTTAAAATAAGTTTTTTTTTCTTAATATATAAAAATTTCAATAAATATTAAAAATAATAAAATATTTATTACTCAAAAAAGGATTATTATTATTTAAAAAATTATTAGTTTATAATGTTTATCATAATTAAAACTGAGCATGCAAATGATCAAAAATGGCTATTGTCCTCCATAATATATTATTAAGCTGATTAAAAACTTGTTTTTACTCTATAGTAACACTGTTTTTTAAGATTAATTCACAAAAGTATATATTTTTGAAATCAGTGAAAAACAATCTCATCAACTATGTCAAAGCCAACTATGATTTACATTTAATCAAAAAATCAATTTGGCTATTACTCGAAAATGTGTGAATAAAATAAAAAAATGCCTACGCCACTGGATTCAACTCAAAAAAGTGTCTTAAGAAGGTATTTATAGTTTTTGCCTGTCTCACAAATTACGCAAGGTATTAATTAAAGTTAAAAATCAAGAAAACTCGATGTTGCCCTATAACTTCTGAAAAAAACAAGATAGCGCATTTTTGTTTTCGGCATAGTCCTAGTCTCAAAAAAAGAGATCGCGACTGCGTCATCGATTTTTCTCTAACTCTTATATTTATCGAGATGCCTATAAGCAACATCGAAATTAGACCACCCTGTACATTTCGAGTACCATGTATTATTTTTCAATAAATAACTGAATCAGACTTTTCTATATTTTATTAATTTTAAAAATATGTTATTAAAATTGTAACCAAACTTCAATGTAAAGAGCAATATGTTGCTTTAAGTCGTAATGAATAAATTTAAAACTTTATTATCGAGTCTGTTTTGCGGACCCTACTCTCCCCGCCTTCGCTTCAAATTCCGGAATCCGGAATTTTATTAACTTTAATTTCCATCCCGATGCGGTCGAGTTATGAAAATTGTTTTCAGCGCGAACTTTTCAACTGAATTAAAATCAACACACATACACAAGACATTTTTTGTATTACGCGTGTGTCTGCGTACACACACAAAACAAAAAATGTCCTTTCCTCCCTCTAATTAAACCGTCACGCCCCGCATAACCGTTACTTTATCTACAGTTAATTAATAATTAAACCCTACGCCTAGACACGCACCGTTTTAATGCGCCCCTTAATGTTTACTTTCTATGCGGGGGTTGGGAATTATAATTGCGTATTGTCGTAGAAGGGGGGACGGGGTGGGCGGATAATATTCAATTTCGTTGCCACGAATGTTTGAGTGTGAGGGACGGGGGCCACCCGAATGTTGGGAAACGTGTGCACTTAACGTCAATCTGTTTAATTGCGAAATGAACACCAAACGTCAAGGGTGTGAATTTGCCTGTGTGGCTGTGTGAGTGTGTGTAAATCGATTTGTTTGGGGTGGAAAGAGCAAATGATGCGTATACATGTGTGTGTTCAAGCACATTTAATGTTACATTGTGCTCCCTTGGACGGTTAATTGAGTAAAAGTTCAAGTTTGTGCTTTCTAGATCAGGGATCGCAAATAGGATTTGATCGGCTATAGCAAGTATTTAAATGATGTTATAATTTATGTATGTAGTGGATCTTTAAACGATCATAGATCAGGGATAGCAAATAGGATGCTATAGCAAGTGTTTTTGATTCTGTGTTATAATTTATGTATGTAGTGGATCTTTAAACGATCAAAGTCTTTTAAAAGCGAATAAAATTTGTACATTTCCCCGAGAAACCGATAGGGGAGACGGTTTTAGTGCCGAATTTAAAATTGATATTTATGTATGGGGACTTTATTAAGTTGTAACGTGTCGGCCGTAGATCAGGCCGGTAATCCGGGTAAATGCGGCCGTTTTTCCACGATGAAGTATTATTATTGCAAGACTCACCCCAACACTACCATTCCAACAGAGGGCGAAAAAAAGGAGGGTAATAAAAAAATATGTGGGGATTATTACGATTCGGTTTTCATGTTGATATTTTTACGTTTGCGCGTGCCGGAGCGCCTATTTTCTTGTTTTGAGCTCGTCCAGTAATAATCGGCGAGAGGTTCCTTAATATTCAATTTTGGTAAACGGCGCTCCGGAACGATTTTCGGGCAATATCCGCCAGATGAACGTTTCATTTCCTTAATGCCGAGCGCGCCACCGAAGGCATAATTTCGGAGGAGGCGGCGTTTCCCCGTGTTCAACATCCGCGATAAGGTTTTCGCCTTATTTGAGACGGATATTCCTTCCTATATAAATGGATTTGCCGATACAATTTTTTTTTTTTTCATTTCAGATACATTAACCCACTACAATTTATATAGCTATAACAATTTTATAATACTCTTCTTTAAACTATTTGTGCGACTTACAAATAAAATTGCTGCACTTTTTGAAGAGCCAAATAAGAAATAACAGCGGATTAGGTCATGTTGAAAACATTATTTTATCAAGTGAGTGTACAAGAAGGATAGAAGACAACGACGATCGTTTCGCTCTTTTTATAAGCTCCTCAGGCCGCTACATCCATCATCCCAAATAAGAAATACCAGCGAATTAGGTCATGTTAAAAAAAATATTTTATTAAGTGAGTGTGCAAGGAGGACATAAGACAACGACCATCGCTTCGCTCTTTTGCTGAGCTCCTCAGGCCGCCATATTTATCATCCCATACAAAGTCACTTGATATGTAGAACTTGTATGCATACTCACTTCACCAATCATAAGCTGGTTTCAAAGTAAGTATTTATTAATGCTACTGCTTTGATACGGATATTGATCTCATTTTGCTTCTACAGTTAGTGTCAGTTTTTGGTTTAAACCAGCGACTAGCATCGGAGTGGCGTGGGTTTTAACTAAAACTACTACTAACTGTAGATGCAAAATAAGATAAATGCCCGTACTATAAATACTGACGTCGAAACCGGCTTATGGTTAGCGAAGTAAGTATATATACAAGTTCTACATATCAAGTTAGTGTGTATGGGATGATGGATGTGGCGGCCTGAGGAGCGCAGAAAAAGAGCGAAACGATCGTCGTCGTCTTCTGTCCTTCTTGCACATTCACTTGATAAAATATTTTTTTCAACATGACCTAATTCGCTGTTATTTCTTATTTGGTACTTGTAGGTGGATCGTTAATTCTAATTTGTTTTTGAAGTACTTGAAGTTTATTGAAACTGTTGTATCTTTTCTTTGAACCAGGGTTTCCCAACCTTTTTCTATCATCGAACCCTTTTAAAGGTATGGCAATGTTTATCGACTCCCCAATGTTAGCTAACTTTTTCTATACACACGAATATCTTTCTATACATACAAATATCTAGCAGGTTTACACGTATTTTATTAAAAAGTGCAAGAAACATCAATATGATTTACACATGGATATGTATGAAAGTTCTAAAACAGTCTTGAATGGGATCGGCACTTGTCAGATCCCTCTTAACGTATCGGGAGAAACATTTGGTAGAAACAGGAGGACCCTCCTGTTTCTACCAAATGTTTCTCCCGATACGTTAAGAGGGATCTGACAAGTGCCGACCCCATTCAAGACTGTTTTAGAACTTTCATACATATCCATGTATACATGCTGAAATAATTAAGAACATAAAGACTAATACAAGTTTTTAAAATTGTTATTTTTAAAGTCCATGTCCATCATAGCACTTGGGGAAAGTTTCAGATATGATGATTAATCTAAATTCTAAATTTATTCTACTTTAATTATTATTTATAATATAAAAAATTACGAAAAAACTAATTTAATTATTATTATTTCAAAACTATTCACGAAAAACGGTTTCTTACATTTTTGCGCTATATATCGGCAAATGTTAATCACCAGCACATTTAAGCGTTATATAATTTTAACTTTACTATAAATCACTGGTTTAAACGCGTGGCGCATAAAGTAAAATTTCGAGTTTAGAAAAGCCCCGTGAAAATTTGTCTCGGGTCGCTGCGCGACCCTCGACAAATTTTCTACGCGGGGCTTTTCTAAACTCGAAATTTTACTTCATGCTTAGTCTGGGAGTGGAAGACACTAGTTACTTTAAAATATGTCACAAGTGTTAAAATATGTATCGTAACTGTCGCAAAGAAAAAAAAATAACATGGCGATCTCATGCTTTCGCCGACTTATGTTAACTGTGATTATAGTTTGAATGTCGGCTACCGCCGAGTTGTTTCAACTGTTATTATAGTCCAAATAGACATTTTTCTGTACATCTATAAGGCACTGAAATAGTAATGTTTTCTCATTAATCAGAATTTTTGGAATTTCAAATATCTGCAAAAATACTGATTTTTCCCATAAGTATCTGAACTTTTCGTTTTTATAAAAGGTATAAAAATACTGACTAAAAATACTGATTTTTCTATAAGTATCTGAACTTTCCATTATTATAAAAGGTATGTAAATACTAACTTCTTTGCTATCAATTTCAATTTTGAGTGTTTTTAGTGATACTAACATTGTTACAGAAATATGAATTTTTGATAATTTTTTTAACAATCTGAATGTTTTGAGATTCTTGCTCTTGCTCCCACAATTATTATATCATTATAAACTTTATATCACTATAACTTTACTATCACTTCATATCACTATAAACTTTAACCGTGGATTTTACAAAGGTGGTAGGTAATAAATATAAGCTTAGATGAAATTGTTTATTGTTTATTGTTTATTTACGGATATCCATTTAAAATAAATACATAATGCTTAGTCTAAAATAAGTTAATAGTAATAATTAAGTTAAAATATATAAAATCACAATTTGGCATAACTCTAGCTTTTATTTGCTTTAAATTGCACTAAACAAAACAAGCTGATGTTACGTCAAAATTCTATGACTTATAAATGTTATTACAATATAATACTGATATAAATTTAAACCTGGTTTCAATAAATGTTTGTGAAATCCACCGTTAGTGTTTCTAGTGGGTTTTATTAGAAATACTAAAAGATTAAAGTACCTACGGTAAAAATATTATCTTTTCTTTTTTTTTTATAAAACCACTAGAGGTTTATTTTTTTTCAGAAAACAATTTAATATGTCTATAGATGGCCTAATTTGACCCAAATTGTTACATTTGCAGTAGGTTAGTGTATGTAAGAGCAAACACTTGTTGTATAATTCAATGTCCGTCGGGGTATTAGCTCGGGAAGTAGTTGTTTCAATGAGTGTTTGATATAGTCTTTGTAAGACTAACTTGTTGTAGATTGCAAAAATAATCGCATTTTTACTGTCTCTAGGAGATGGCATGTCTTAAAAATACATTAGATTAGATTTCCTTAAAAGTTAGAGTATAACAGTGGAGGGATTTGTTTTGATAATGGTCTTAAAATAAGAATATTTTAAGAGGTGGAGGATTTGAAATTTTTGAAAATATTCTTTAGGAATTATAGATTTTCTCTAGGAAAGATAGATTTTCTTTAGGAAAGATATATTTTCTCTAGGAAAAATAGATTTTTTCAAATGAAATATTAGGGGCGTCCAATCTTTTGCCTTCACTGAGCCACATTCGCAAAATTCGACTTGTCTTGTGCCACAATAAGTAAAAAGCAATAAAACATTTCATATAATTGCATTCACAATAATTGACAGCCCTGCCTTAGACGATTCGTTATCCACAATAGATCTACAAAGGTCGCGGTGGTTCAGGCGAAGAGGCCACCCCTACGATTATCTATAGATGATTCGTTAAATTTCTCAAGAAGATAGCAAATCTTGTAATTCCTTAGACCAGTGGTCTCCAAACTACGGCCCGCGGGCCAAATCCGGCCCGCGACTTGCATGAATCCGGCCCGCGATTGTTTGTAATTTTTTTTTGTAAATGTCATATTTTGAAATATTGTAACAATTGTTCCTTAATTTTTTCATAATTTTATAAAATTAATCGGATCTTGGCCGACTTTATTATGTAGAATTGTATTTGTGGCCCGCGAAGAAGATAGTTTGGAGACCCAGGCCTTAGACGAATAATTTAGTTTAGTTTTAGTATGGCCTTAGACAATTCTTTAAATTTCTCTAAAAGATAGCAGGCTTAAATTTGTTCAGGAGTTAATATTTTTGGAGATGAGCACCTCTGACATTTGATTGTTTTTTTGTAGAAAAGGCAAAGATTTTGAGATGGTCCTAGAAGATTAATTAAATTATTCTAGTAGATGACACGTTTTGGTAAAAAATAGTCTTACAAGACTGGTCCAGGTTCCTTCCTTATAAGGGATTATTAAAAAGAAATAACGCTTTTTACCTACAAATATTTGTATTTCATCAAAGGAAAGGGATAAGATATTATTTTAAGAAAAGAAAAACCCTTTCTATATCAGAAAAATATTTGTATTCCTTCAAAGGAAAACTTAAAGAGGTAGTTAGTTTGGTCCTAGAATTCTGGTTCTTGTACCTATTTTTATAGGTTTTGAATATTCCAAATAATTATAGTAGATGAGATAAAAAGAAGAAATATACACATACTGGGAGTTGGCGAAACAAAGAATAGTGGATACGGACAGAAACAGCTGAAGGACGGATATACTTTATACTGCTCTGGGAAACCAGAGCGAGAAAGAAGAAAAGAAGAAGAAAATAATTTTGAAGAAGAAGAGAAGAGAAGAGAAGAAGAAAAGAATTTTTTGATTTCCTGTTTATTTCTTCTGCTACTATTATTCAAAATAGTAGTAGAAGAAATAAACAGGAAAATCACAAAATGGAAGCCTACCTCATCGAGAATCATAGACATGAAAATTGATATAGGAATAAAACTAGTAATTATGCAAATATATGCCCCAATCCAGGGAACAAAAGAAAAATAACTTGATGAATTCTATACAGAACTGCAAGAAATACTAGACAAGCACAAAAAAAGTACAGAACGCATAGTAGTTAGTGGAGACTGGAATGCAAGAGTAGGAGACGACGTAACAATGGGCCAAGGAAGCATAGGAAAATACGGAGAAAACAGCAGGAACAGCAATGGAATCAAAATGACGAACTTTGGCATAGGAAACAGCCTAATAATTTGAAACTCATTTTTTGAACAAACCTTCATCAATATTTAAAAATGTTTCACCAAGTGATAAGTGAGAAAATTATTCAAGAAAAGTATATTCTTGAATAATTTTCTCACTTATCACTTGGTGAAACATTTTTAAATATTGATGAAGGTTTGAAATTAATTCCAAGTGTAATTCTGTTTCACAATTTTCTCTTTACTGTTTACTCGACTAGTTTCGCGTTTTACAGCATTATCAGGAGTGAATTACAAAAGAAACCGACAAGCTTATATATTGTTAAGTAATAAGGGATTTTAAGATTTGGGAATTCCGAATCTCCTCGTTGTCGTTGGCGAGGTGTTTTCTGTTTTTTATTGCCCTATTTATTTCTAGGCCTTCTCTGAGGTTTAAATTACGTCCCTTATTACCTGAATACAATATTTTACAATTATTTACACCTATAAAATGGTTGTTATTTATACAATGTTTTGAAACAGTGTCTGTTATTTATGATTGATTTTTTGTGCTCTGCTAGTCTTGTGTAAAAAGTTCTTCCCGTTTGGCCTATGTACAATGCATCACATTCACTGCACTTTAATTCGTACACTCCACACTTTTCAAATTTGTTTATAGGGGATTTATTATTAAGACATATACTACACATATACTCAGAAGATGGCAAATCTAGTACAATCGGTAAAAATAAGTGAAGAAGCAGAACTAAGCACAGACCACAAACTATTAATAACAAGAACAAAGCTAACAACTACAAAAACTAAACCTGAAAAGGAGCACAAGAAGATAAAAGCAGAAAGGTTAAAGGAAGAAAAGACTAGAGAAAAGTACGAACTAGGAATAACTGAGAAGCTAATAAAACTGGAACAAGAAGAAACCCAAACCCTTACATTAAACCAAAAATGGACCAAACTAAACAACACCATGATACGGCAACAAAAATATGCGGAGAAAAGAAAATAACAAGTAACAGCCAGAGAACAAAATGGTGGAACAACGAAGTAATACACAAAATTAAACAGAAAAAAGAAGCATGAAAAAAATACCTACGAACAAGGAAAAATGGAGAGAAAGAAGCATACATAATAAGAAGAAACGAATCTAAAAGGACACTGCAGGAAGGATTCGGGGAGGAAATCTTACAACTAAGTGAAACAGACAACAGAAAATTCTGGAAAGCAGTCAAATCCCTAAGGAAGAAAAGAGAGACGACATTAGAAGCATTAAAGATAAAAACGGGACCATACAGACTAAAACAGACACTAGAGTGAAAACATGGTAAGAACACTACAAAGAAAAATTCTCAGCAATGGACAACACGAATTTATCATTACATTTTTCGAAACAGTTGCGATTGGCACTAATATTGTTCAAACTAATTAATTAAAAGTTATTTCACAGAAAATGTTGTTTTTCCATCCCTTCTGTAAAAAAAGGTTAGGTTAGGTTAGGTTAGGTTAGGTTAGGTTAGGTTAGGTTAGGTTAGTTTAGGTTAGGTTAGGTTAGGTACGGTTCGACCTTATGGGACTTCTACCTTTTCGCTTCGACCTAATGGGATTCGATCTTTTGATATTCGACCTTATGGGGGGGATCCAGCCTAAAGACAGTCAACCAAATGACTTACAGTCATAACGTCACAATAGTCAAAATGTGAATTTATAACTGTAAATCACTAAATTGACTGACATAAGTCTATCGTGTCATTTAGTCCATTGTGCCAACTAGACTATAACGACAGTTGACATAAGTCACTATAATATCAGTAGACATAAGTCGGCGGCAGCCGACATTTGAACTATAATAACAGTTGACATACGTCGGCGCAAGCTGACATTTAACAAACCATGCCAACTTGATACGAGTTTGAATTGAACTATAATGAAATCGCCACGTTATTGATTTTCTTTGTGACATTTACGATACACATTCTAACAGTTGTGACATATTTTAAAGTAACGAGTGTCTTCCACTCCCAGACTAAGCATGAAGTAAAATTTCGAGTTTAGAAAAGCCCCGCGTAGAAAATTTGTCGAGGGTCGCGCAGCGACCCGAGACAAATTTTCACGGGGCTTTTCTAAACTCGAAATTTTACTTCATGCGCCACGCGTATAAAACACTGATTTACAGTAAAGTTAAAAATATATAAGGCTTAGTAGATGTAAAGGTGATCAATATTTCTCGAGACGTAGCGAAAAAATTTAAAAATTCCTTTTTTTTGTAGATAGTTTTCTAATATTAATTATAAAAGTAGAATAAATTTAAGTTAAGTTACTTTTCCATGTTGTTAAAATTCATCATATCCTTAACGAGGAAAGCATAGCACTTGCTTCGTTAAAGATATGATAATTTAAATTTTAGCAATATAAAAAAACACCATTTTTTGTAATTATTTTACTGACATTAAAAATGTTCCACTTTCTTTCTTTCAAAATTTACAATAGAATTACCCCGACTTCGGATACCAGATTGAAATTTCGATTAAATAAAAAACAAACACAATTTCCCATTCTGAAAAATCCGTTCTTCCTTTGTTTGCGTATAAATACCCACCGGATTTTTTTTTCAATCACCGCCGTTCGTGTTTGCGCAGGGGAGGCGAAGGGCGAGAGCGGACGTTGCTTGTCAGCAAACGGGGCGCGGATGACTCTGACACCGGCATAATGGGGCCGAATGCCGCCGACAGGCATCACGTTTAAATATAAAATTTATAAACAGTCTCGCCTTCTACAGCGAGAGAAAATAGAGAAAAAAAGAAATGTCGCAAACCATGCAGAGAGCGCGCGCGCGCGATTATTTTTAATTAAGGGGTTGCGATAAAACAAGGGGCTCGAGATAAATCCGGTCGTTGGGCAATCTTATTATGCGGGCGTTGTACGCACATAAACACGATAACACGATGAATAATTATGAAGGGGATTCGGATTTCCGCGTGTACAATGTCTGTTTGTCAATTAACACTTTGGGGATACACACAACGTTTCAATATTTACCAATTATAGGGGTATACAACTAGAATTACAACTTTATCATTAATGAGCTATACAAATAATTTTAATATGCATCGAGTATCTATAGTTTATTTTCAGATCTTCATCGGTTTTGAAAATTTGAAGCTTCTAACGTGTGTTTCCACTCCCAGACTAAGCATGAAGTAAAATTTGGAGTTTAGAAAAGCCTGAAAATTCGGATTTGCCGGCGCGAGCGAAGCGAGTGCCGGCAAATAATCCAAATTTTCCAAATTTTTCCAAATTTTACTTCATGCGCCACGCGTATAAAACACTGATTTAAAGTGAAGTTTAAAATGTACTGTTATTTTTTCAATTTATTTCACTTCCTGATGGTTCATTTAGTTTGGTACGAGAATAATTTGACCTGATGTTGCATTTTGCATATAAATTATGCATAGAACAGTAAATCTGCCGTGTAACTCAAATATTCATTGTATAATTCAATATCTGTCGGGGTATTAGCTCGAGAAGTAAATATTTAGAGACTTGTCTCAATGAGACTTAATTTTTGCAGAATGTCGATATAAATTTTAATTCGTTTTTATATTTTTTAAAGCATACTGCTTAAATACTGTACGTATATGATACACAACCCTAAATTGTTATAGCCAGGTTCGCATACTTGGTATCATATGTTCAATAAAAAAAAACCTCTAGAGTGCTATGATTTTATCTTTTTTTAAAATTTATTAGCCAACATAACACACACACACACACACTTTAGGAATTGTCATATAAAATGTCAGACATAATAATTATATTGTTTAATTTCAGAGTTGCCAACTGACAATATATTCCATAGCACTCTAGAGATTTTATTTCATTGAACATGCGATATAACAAATATAATGGTGAAACACAACAAACAAATAGCAGAACTGTAAAAGTGAACTTTCTTTGTAACTTATTTTATGATTACGTTTGTTATTTTTTTTAAATTTTTATTGGGAGTATCCCTGTAAAATATTTCAACCATGACACAACACTGCATGGGGTTGTTTTTTCCCCTGTAAACAACAAAACCAAAAATCAAATTAAAAAACGCTCCACAAACTCCCAACAGTCCTCTCTTACTTACAATTCACAATTGAAATTCCCCTTTTACAAATTCGATCCAAAGGGGTTAAACCACCCTAAACTACGCAATTAGGTAATTCAATTGCGGGCGAATTTAAATAATTCATGAATTTCAATTATAGGTGTCAATTATCCGCTCGCTTTATGAAGAAGGACGCGTTCGGCGGGGAGAAAACGATAAATTTCGGATGTTAAGGGTTGCGAATGCCGACTGGGGATTTCTGTTCTGTTCTGTTCAGTTCGGTCAGTGTGCCCCCAAAAGAGTCGTTCGGTGTTAGGGGAGTAATGGATGTTGTTGTGTGCGTATTGTTTCGTGTTTACGTGTCGAGTGAAATTCGCTTTTTTCTATATAATATAAAAGATGGGGATGAATTCAGCTTCGGTTTCGGCGCGAATTTATTACATCCGATAAAATTCTTTATAAAAGTTTTTTAAGTATTGCGAAAAAAAGTAATTCACTTTTAATTAGGAGGGGTTTTATTATTCAAGATATGTTTATGAAAAACAGGAAAGTAAGAGGGATTTAATTATTCTTCGAAGGAATGAGCGTGTATTTACATTTTATAAGCTTCAAGTTTTATTTGTGTTTCATACTTATTTTCTATTTGAAGGATTTATTCATTTTAGTAATTTTAATCGGCATTTCATTAACAAATGAAAATTACTCATTTCGTTTAGATAGGCAAGAGATCCGAATAGCTTTACTCATAAATCTAAACGTCATATGATGTACTGTATGTAACAGCAAACACTTGTTGTATAATTCAGTGTCCGTCGGGGTATTAGCTCGGGAAGTAGTTGTTTCAATGAGTGTTTAATCTAGTCTTTGTAAGACTAACTTGTTGTAGATTGCGAAAAGAATCTCGGCACTTTTAATGTTTGAAGTTACTGCAACCAAGAATTGGCAATTTCATTTAAACTATGATTTAATAAAGAAAACACTTGGTTAAATTTCACTAATATTTTGGTTTTTTATTCCAACTAGTTTCGACTTTGAGTCATTCTCAAGGAGTACAGGAAATTACATTTTTACAAACATTATATACAAGAGAGGTTAATTTAAATTTTATGGTTAAGCAATAAGGGCTGTCATGATGGGTGAGCTCTACAGATCTTCGATGTCATTAACTTTAATATAAACTTATTTTATTAACATTTACATGGCCATTTTATTTAGTTTTATTTTATAAAATGCAATCGATGCATTTTTAATAAACATTTATTGATTTTTACCATCTGTAATTAATTAACATCCACATGTTCGAGTAAACCTAGTCGGTCTATCAAGCAATTACGCTTTCTGCTGGAAGTTTTTCCACCCTAAACAAAACATAAAAAAGCGATTCTTTGGCGTGTGTGCACGTCTATCTATCCATGGACGCGTTTATTTACGAGCATTTCCCACACGAAAATAAACAAACCGGGCTCTCTCTTGCATTATCAATGGACACGTGCGTAAATTAAACTGACAGCCCTATGCCGTGTTGTCCATCTTTCCAAATAAATTTTCCGGTCATGATTGATACCTCGTGGACCACCCATCCAGATCCAGGTCCAGGTCCTTTTAATTATTCAACCTTTGGTGAATTATGAGGATCGATGTTATTTACGCTTCTCTGTGGATGTCAGGGATATATTGTTTATAATTAATTTGTGGGGAATAAAGGATATTTATTTGAAATAATGATTTTTTGTTGGCTGCAGATGAATACTGGGAATTTATCGTTCAAGTATATATATCTCTGTAAATTTTCAGGTATCGTTTTTTTTCAAGCGCTACACGACTAAACCAAGCTTTTCTAAACTCGAAATTTTACTTCATGCTTAGTCTGGGAGTGGAAACACTCGTTAGCAATTTTAAATTTAACACTTATAAAAACAATTAATGATTTCGATAGCTAACGCCATCTAATGCTTCATAGTGGCATCGTCAGTGACACGAATTGACAAAGTGCATATACAGGTCACTGTTTCGTCCACGAGCGAGCAGAACTCTGTGAAACCAGAAAACTTATAAAAACAACTAATCCCTGAACATTAAGAGATACGAATCATTCAAGAAATAGGATACGTATACTTAAAAGCGAAATTCCCTGTATGTAGAGTTGAAGTTCGGATTTAATTTAAACCTTCATCAATAATAATACATATCATTATTATTGATGAAGGTTTAAATTAAATCCGAACTTCAATTCTACATACAGGGAATTTCGCTTTTAAGTATACATATCCTATTTCTTGAATGACATTCTCACTTATCACGTGGTGAATCATTATGAACTATTATTGATGAAGATTTAAATTAAATTACACTTGGTTTGTTTCACAATTTTTTTCTATATTTAATTGACAAGTTTCGCTTTTTAATGCTGTAAAAAGCGAAACCAGTCGAATATATATAGAAAAAATTGTTCGTTTGGTTTGATTCACAATTTTTTCTATATTTACTCGACTGGTTTCGCTTTTTACAGCATTTAAAAGCGAAACTAGTCGAGTAAATATAAAGAAAATTGTGAAACAAACCAAGTGTAATTTAATTGAAACCTTCATCAATAAGAGTTCAAAATGTTTCACCAAGTTATAGGTGAGAAAGTCTTTCAAGAAAATGGATATGTATACTTAAAAGAGAAATTCCCTGTATATAGAGTTGGAGTTCGGATTTAATTTAAACCTTCATCAATAATAATACATATCCTGATTCGTATTGTAAATGTTCATTCGTTGTTGAATTCAAAGCAAAATACATACACAATTTATTTACACATCCCATTTATTTATAATTAAATGTACTTTATTAAAATTCCATTAATATATTCTTCTATTAAACATAAATGCATTTAGTCGGAGAAAATATAAATAAGTGAAACAAACCAAGTGTTTTAATTTAAATTTAATTTAAATCATCCAGTATTATCTTTCACAATGTTCTCATTAATCACTTGGTGAAACATGATTAAAATAAAATTTGAAATAAAAACACTTGGTATGTTTCACTAACGTTAGTGAAACATAACAAGTGTTTTTATTTCAAATTTCATCCAGTATTTGATTAAAAAATGTTCCACCACGGGTTAGGTGAGAAATTAATTAAAGATATAAATGCATTTTTTGCTTGGAAAATAAAAACAAAAAAAAAGGAAAATCGTTATTGATTCTATCGTGCCGCACAAGTAATTCAAATAAAGTGTCTTTCCTCCGTTTTTCCCCCATCCGTCGCAAAACAAGGAAAATAATTCCGAGGTCCCTGTTGCTATTTATTACCGTAAAGGGCGCGTTTCTTTCCGTTTCCGGCGTCCGCCCTTTATGATCGTATTACGTGTCGGCCGAAAACCCCCCTGCCCGAAAAAAAAAATTGTTTATTGATAAGTCGTGAATAATTCACGTCCCCTTTCTTTGCTTTCGAGCACACACACAGAGAATTAAAACGCGGGAATTGGGTCGTGGTCCGCGTTTCGATTATCGACCCTTGTTGTAATATATATTATCGATGGGTTTGTGTGTGTCTGTGTGTTTTTTTCTTTATACTATTGTTGGAATAGGGTTTGGAGGTTGCAGGTGGATGTGTGCGGAGTTGATTTGTTTTAAATGTTTTATGGAGTTCGATTTTTGTTGGTTTGTATGAATGTTACTATTAATTTTCTCTTTCTTATTTGCTGAGACGAACAAAGGAAACATTATTGATAAATCGACAAAACATAAAAGAAAAATCAGTTAAACAACTGAAATGTTTTATAGGGTGTTTAAAATAACAAGATAAATATAATCTAAATATAAATCAAATAAAATCCCAACTCTTACTACTTGGTGCAAAAAAAGCATGTAGGGATATTTTAGATAAAATTAACATAAAAATAGAGGGCATAAATATACCACTTAGTAATAATAACCCTAAGTTATGTTGGACAACTCGTTTAGGTACAGAGCACACATATATAAATCTTTAGCAGTTGCATACTTAAATCTTAAAGAACTATACCCTCACAGACATAGTCTATCAATTTCAATCAAATACCTATATATTAATAGTCTATCAATTAAAACAAAAATCTTGCTATTTGATACGCTAGAACTGTCAAAGTTTACATATTGTTCTACCCTGTGGCATGCTGCTATAGACAGTGTACCAAAATAACGGAAAGTACAAAATACTTGTCTGAGATATATTCACGGATTACGTACATTTCACAGAATATCCCATAAAATTAGAGACTTTGGTTGGTTGTCTATGCAAGAGCGTCGAACAATACAAGCAGCATAAAATTATAACAACTAAACACCCGCCATACTTATACAACAAAATTGTTTTTCGGGAAGACGTACATAACATCAACACCCGTTTCAAGGGTTGCTTATCACCTCCAAATCATCGGTCCTCACTATTTGAACAATCCTTTTCTTACAATATATATCGACTTTATAATGATGTACCCCAAGAATTTAAGAATCTTACTCTACACAAATTCAAACAAAATTTAAAAAAGGCCGTTTAACAGATGGTCTGGTAATAAATTGATGCGATCTATGTCAATGTTTTTTATATAAGTTTTGTAACTTATTTGCCTAGCTGTATTTTAGTTATATTTTATTTTCATTATTTCGAAATATAGTTTATGTTGTATACACCTATATATTATGTTACTCATATTTGTTAGGTTTGGATGGAAGAACAGTGGGCGTAAACCTAACTGAATCCCACCTATTGATTCACTTGTTTCTTAATGTATATCTTCTTCATAATTCTATGTTTTGAATTGAATTGTATTGTATTTGATTGTATTTTGTCATTTAATAAAGTATGATTAACTGTGCTTTACTTTTTAAAATTCGCGCACTAAGATAATATCAATGCTAACAGTTAATTTTAATATTAGAGAAACCAAATTCGTAAATTTTAGACACTCACTTGCAAAAATATATAAAATATAATTTGAAATAAAACAACGCAGTTGGGAGGGTTTCACTTTTATTGTTGAACACTGCAACATGTTTCACCACACAGTGGCTTCATCAGGCAGATGAAATAATCATTATTTCATCTGCCTGATGAAGCCACTGTGTGGTGAAACATGTTGCAGTGTTCAACAATAAAAGTGAAACCCTTCCAACTGCGTTGATTTATTTCAAATAGTATTATGGAGTTTCATCATGTATCCGCCTCATCAATTAAATATATAAAATATACACAGGGAGTTTATCTTTTAAGTATACATATCCCAATTATATGCTGTAAATTTTCAGATTTTTTTTTTTTTTTTTAAAGTTCAATTCGAAGCCTTTAACGAATGTTTCCACTCCAAAGTTAAGCATGAAGTAAAATTTCGAGTTTAGAAAAGCCTGAAAATTTGGTTTGGTCGCTCCGCGAAGCGGAGCGGCCAAACCAAATTTTCAGGCTTTTCTAAACTCGAAATTTTACTTCATGCACCACGCGTATTAAATACTAAAAACACTAAAACATTGTGAACAAGTAAGCTTCACTTAAAATCGGTGTCTTACACGCGTGGCGGAAGAGGTAAAATTTTTAGTTTAGAAAAGCCTGAAAATTTAGTTTGGCTGCGACCAAAGCAAATTTTAAGGCTTTTCTAAACTCGAAATTTTACCTCATACTTAGTAGTTAGTGGAAACATTCGTTTAAAGCTAAAAATTAAACTTTTTTTAGAAAAACAACGAATATCTGAAGATTTACAAACTCTCTGTATATATGTGATTTATTTTTGCAAGTAAATGTCAAAAATCGAAAGTAATTGTGGGCATTGGCTTTATTTTGATGCCCGAATTTTAAAAAGCAAAACAGTCAATCAAACTTTGTTCGAAGACAGAATATTGTCAAATATCACAGTGCAGTCAAACATTATTTTATTATCTTGTTATTTTAAACATTTTTCAAATCATTTAATTTGTTTAACTGATTTTTATTTATTAAATATAAAATAAACTACTTTTCATGTTCGATATCACATTAATAAATTATATAATTGTTTGTTTCATCTTTCAGTTCACGAGCAGTACACTGTCTAATTAATTGTACTTGGTAGAATGTATTTAGGTTTAAGTTAAAGTTAGTCTAATAATAATATAAATATGTAACTTAATGTTTGTTAGTGAATTCCTAATGTTAATATTTTGTAAAAAAAGGTGTTATCCGTTAATAAATAAATAAATAAATAAATAAATAAAACTGTAATCAAACTATGCGGTTTTTTAAACTCGAACTTCTGGAAAAATTTGGGTTAGAATATGTCGGTACATTTAAATAAAAATAATCTTTCTAGTTGTATACAAAAACAGCATATTTTATATAATATTAATAAACTACTAAAACAAACTTTGAATATTTCATGAATCGCTTTATCCAGCTAGACGTAATAAATTAGAGACAAACAAAGGAAGAAAAAAGAAATAACCGCAACAATTCACGATCTCTTTTATGTAGTTGATTCCCATGTTATTTCCCCGACACGCTCTTAATACAGTTACGAACAACATAAGAAAGTCGACTGACTTCCATCCAAACTCGCCTCGTTATTTTTTCCTCTGTATTCTCCCTCACGCTAATAAATATTTATAAGATTAGATAAATTATTATTACTACGAATAATACTTTAATAAATTATTTGCAACTATTTTTAACATTATCTAGCTTATAAAGAGTGTCCCAAAATTAACGCAAAATTTGAATTATATAGAAAACACAGTTTTTAGTCCTTAGATTGTTATTTTTTTAATGAATCACAAAGTATATAATAATTCTAATTTATGGAATAACACAACGGACAAATGGCCTCCACGGCTTTGCCAGCACATACGCACTCGTTTGTCGAAATTTTCCATGACTATTCTGCATAAATGTAACTGATGCAGCGTTTAATTTTCTTCTGTGATGCATGGATAGTTGTAGGCTTGTTGACATAGACATTTGACTTTAAATAACCCCCCAAAAAGAAATCTAATGGTGTTAAATCACACGATCTACAGGGGCAATTCTGATCACCGAAACGAGAGAGTACACGATCAGGAAATGTCTCCATTTAGTTTCCTCCTGTAATGCACGGGTGGTTGTGGGCACGTTGACATAGACCTTTGGCTTCAAACAACCCCATAAAAATAAATGTAATAGTGTTAAATCACACGATCTTGGGGGCAATTCTGATCACCGAAACGAAAGAGTACACGATCAGGAAATGTCTCATGCAGTAATTGAAATGTTTCACTGCTGTATGGCATGTGGCACCGTCTTGTTGAAACCACATATTAGCCACATCAATATTATCCAATTTCAGCGGAAAGAACTGTGTTATCATGTCGCGATATCGAGCACCAGTAACAGTCACTGCTTGACCAGCCTCATTTTCAAAAAAAGTATGGAACAATGATGCCTCCTGCCCAAAATCCGCACCAAACAGTAACACGTTGTGGATGCATTTGTTTTTCGACAACCACATGTGGGTTCTCCGAACCTCAAACACGGCATTTTTGCGATTAAGTAGCCATCAAGGTGAAAATGTGCTTCATCTCTTAGGATGATTTTGCTCGAATAATCACCATACACTTGTTGATGTTCAATAATCCATTCAACGAACTCTCTTCGCTGTGGATGGTCATTAGGCTTCATTTGTTGTGTTAATTGAATTTTGTAAGCATGGGGACACAGATCTTTTGTAAGTATACACTCTATAGAGCTTCTTGAAATTTGGAATTCTTGTCCGTGACGCCGAATTGATGTTCTGGGATATTCACCAACGCTCTCACGCACTGCTTCGATATTGACATTTGAACGGTTTGTTTTTTAGACGCCACACAGTGTGGCCGATTGAAGGCAGCGCGGCCACATGTGTGCGCGGGGAGGTAATTCTCAACATTAAATGTTTTAAAAACTAGGGAATGCATCATGTTCCTTATACCCCGAAGTATAGATTTTCAAAAAAATAATGTTTATAATTAACGAGTAATTAATTTATTTACATTGTCAATTTTCAGATGTGAGTTGATTACGAAAATTGATGCGCGGTTAAGTATATATATATATATATATATATTATCGTAATAGCTTAAAATAATTATCTACTGTTTTTTATGTAAAAACAAATGTCCTGTGCTTCATACATATGAAAAACCAAATTATTATCTATATTAGTTAATGAATAATCATTTTTTTCAATTTTTATAATTTTTAAACTTAAATTTAAACTTTGCGAGACCCGCAAAAACGCAATTCAAATTTGTCCAACCTATTATTACTATCAAATCATAGCCTTAAGTTTACTCTACAACAGGAATTTTTTATTTTAAAAAAATCAAACCAACTTTTTGAGAAAAACATTTATTTATGTCGCGAGTCACCTCAAAACGTCTATTGAGCGCAGGCATTAGCTAGTTTGGCTGGGAGATGATCGCGTGGCCGTGCGTTCTTTAAAAAATAATCAATGTCATTTATAAAAGCAGTCTTTTTTATAATAATAGTTTACTAGGTAAACATGAATACATAAGTATTCATTCAGGGCAGGTGGTGGCCGAGCGGTAACGTCGCCGGGCTGTATTGCTCGGCGAGCCACAAGTTCGGGTTCGATTCCCGTGCACGAGGAGACTTTATTTGAAAAATAATGTCTCGTCGTGACCCTGGGTGTGGTATGAAAGTGTGTGATTGTCCGAATGAATAGTTAAATAATACAAATTGTAATAAATTAATTGATACAAAAATAAACATTGATGATAGTTAATGGGCAAGTTCCCAAGGCCAGGCAAAAAGCCAAAAACCAAAATAAAAAATAGTATTCATTTTTTATTATTGATTCAAACTTATAAAAGTTATTTTCCGAAATTTAAAATATGTGTATGAATTAAAACAGACTTTTTTTTATTAATTTACGCTGTCATTATCTCCTGACATAATTTTTGTAAATAAACTTTGTAAGAGGAGTTTCCTATAAATAAATATAAATAAAAATAATAACTAATTTTTATTCATACGCATATTCTAATATGTGTATGTAATGGTTCGGTCGGTCAAGTCTCGTCTTACAAAAATGATTTTATTTTTATTAAAGTTAGTAAAGTTTAAATAAACTTGTTATTTGTAATTATAAAAATATATAGTCGAAAAATTATAGTCTTAATTAAAATAGGGACAAGTTTTCTTGCAAACTTAAATTTAGCATTTAAACTTGTAATACAAATAATTTTCGGAAATTAACTTTTATTAGTTTGAATCAATAATGAAAAATGAATACTTATGTACTCATGTTTACCTAGTAAACTATTATAATTAATAGATTAGTATTTGTAGAATTTTATTTTTATAAGTGATATTGAATATTATCAACAGAGCACGCGGCTGCGCGATCATCCAGAACTAGCTTATGCCTGCGCGCAATTGAGGTTTTGTCTGACTCGCGATTTAAATAAAATTTGTTTTTAAAAGTTTGCTTGATATTTTTAAAATGAAAAATTCCTGTTGTAGAGGAAACTTGGTGCTATGGTTTGGTAGTAATTATAGGTGGGACAAATTTGAATTTAGTATTTGCGGGTCTCGCAAAGTTTAACTTTATATTTAAAAATTATGAAAATTGAAAAAAATATAATTGATTAACTAATCAAGATATTAATTTGGGTTTACTTGTGTCTAAAGCACAGGCCATTTATTTTTACATTAAAAAAAACAGTATATAAATATTTCAAACATCTACGAAAATAAATCTATTTAACCGCGCATCGATTTTCGTTATAAATTCACATCTGAAAATTGACCATGTATATGAATTAATTACTCGTTGATTATAAACACTATTTTGTTAAAAATCTATACTTCAGAGTTCTGAAGTATGAGGAACATAATGCAGTGCCTAGTTTTTTTAAAAATTTAATGTTAAGAATTAACTCCCTGCGCACACCCGTGGCCGCGTTGCCACCAATCGGCAACACTGTGCGCCAGTATGTTTAGCGTCTCTAACTGATCCAGTCTCCCCGAATTTTTCAATTAATCTCTTTACAGTTGACGAAGTTAAAACACTATTCCGATGATATTTTGTATGAAATTTTCGAACTGTGGCCGCCCAACTTTTATTATTTTTGAGATATTGTTCAATAATGGAAAACACATCGTTGTATCGTGTAACGCTCCATTTTTACCAACCTTAAACTCTCAGCTGTAAAATTGTGTTTTTTTTTCAGGGTTGCCAACAATAAACTGCACAAATTTTGGAAAATTCAAATCTCTCGTTAATTTTGCGACACCCTTTAGTAATAAATAATTTACACTATAAAGAATTATTCACTAATTCTTGAAACTTGAAACAGTTTATTTATTTAAGGCCAGTTGATATTTTAAAATAGCGAATTGATGATAACAGCTTTTCAACTTTATCACATATAATTCTTGTAATATTATTGTGTTACAAAGTCTTTTGATTCTTTTTGTATTTATAATCCTGTATGTGGGAGGTAAACTACACCAAGCCACATTATTTTTTAAATACTTAAATTATTTAAGGCCAGTTTATATTTTAAAATAGGGAATTAATGATAACAGTTTTTCAACCAACACTAAACTCTCAGCTGTCAAATTGTTTTTTTTTTCAGATTTGCCAACAATTTATTGCACAAATGGCGGCAAATTCAAATCTTGCGTTAATTTTGGGACACCCTTTAGTAATAAATAATTTGCACTATGAAGAATTATTTACTAATCCTTGAAACTTGAAACAGTTTAATTATTTAAAACCAGTTGATGTTTTAAAATTGGGTTTTGAATTAATGTTAACAGCTTTTTACCTTTATCACATATAATTCTTGTAATATTATTCTGTTACGAAGTCTTTTGATTCTTTTTTATATTTATAATCCTGTATGTGGGAGGTAAACTACACCAAGTCACATATTTTTTTTAAATACTTATTTTTATACGGTTGGAATCGGGACTATTCACTCTATCGAGTGGTAAATAGCACTAACATTTTTTAAAATAGTGACTTGGTGTAGTTTACTTCCCACATACAGAAAAACCAATAGACTTCGTAACAAAGCAGTTTTTAAAAAAAATGGATATGATAAAGTTGAAAAGTTGTTATCATTAATGCAAAACCCTTTTTTGAAATATCAACGGGCCTTAAATAATTAAACTGTTTCAAGGCGAGGGCACTCTGTTCTTTATTCCCCGATGAAATATTCAAGCTGAACTCGAGTTGCTCCCGCTTCAGGGGGAAAGGAAAACTAGGTAAGCGTCAGATGATGATGATCTAGTTGGGATTTTCCGGCGTGATGTGATATCGCGGAAAACTTTGTTTTTTTGTTTAGTAAACTTGAGTTAACTAATATGTAACCCGACCCACTCCTCCTCAGCGTGTTAATTAATTATTCAATCCGAGCCAGAAGGTTGACTAGCAGGTGTTCTTGATACCGCACGATTTTGATAGGGATACGTGTAATATTCGATCCTGACAAGGACGGGTTTATTTATACTCAAGACTGATGGGTTGAAACTTTTTGAATTATTATTTATTTAATTTAGTGAACATAATATATAAAATTACGAAAAAACTATTCGTGAAAATGCAAACAATGTCTTAATTAATAAGACAACTTAAGACGATAAATATCCATTGCAACAACTACTTCCCGTGCAAATACACCTCCGGATATTGAATTATACAATGAAATATTTAAAACCTTGTATAGCTGAGGCTGTTAGTTGTTGAAACTCCATAATATCACTTTTAATAACACACTTAATATGTTTGGGTTTCAAAATAATATTTATTGTACTACAACAATTGTTTCACCACACAGTGGCTTCATCAGGTAGATGAATGATCATCATTATTCATCTACCTGATGAAGCCACTGTGTGGTGAAACAATTGTTGTAGTACAATAAATATTATTTTGAAACCTAAACATATTAAGTGTGTTATTAAAGTGATTTAAAATCTTATTTAATTTGACATTGTTTGCATTTTCACGAATAGTTTTTTCGTAATTTTATATATTATGTTTAAAGTGTGCAAACTATAAGAAGCGGAGGCTTATTTTCTCGAATTCAAATAGTTTTCAATTTGAATTTATCTTGTAATTTAGTGAATCTCAATGTTGCATAAACACTTTGATATATTGGGTAAAGGTAAACACTTGTATAGTTCCATATTTTTTTTTCAGTTGCCTGACACGTTATCGATCCGTTACGATCATTTTCAAAGTTAAAACTGTTTTAACTTTGGAAATGATGAAAATGATTTAAAAATTTGGTTCCATCAAGAGAGTAGCAGAACAAGTATCGAATACTTTGATATATCTTTAAACAGCAGAGGTTAAAACTTCTTGAATCATTATGTTTTGTAATTAAGTGAAATTCAATGTTGCATGCGTACTTTTATTCATCTTTGAACCGCAGAATAAATGTTATCAGCTTAACCTATTAAGAGCCATTGGTGCATACACGCAACATTATTAATTTTTGGTTAATTAAATAAGTTAATTTAATATATTATTTAAAATTGGTGCATGCACGCAACATTATTAATTTTTGGTTAATTAAATTACTAAATAAGTTAATTTGATAGATTATTTAAATTGCGAAATAAGTTATTTTAATATATCATATTTGGGCCCGCTGTGGCCGAGCGGTTGAGCCGCCGGTTTCGCCAATCGGACACGGAGGTGATTCGGGTTCGATTCCCAGCGGAGGCGAGTAATTTTTCGAACGAAAAATACTCGTCTCCGGTTCCATGGATGTGTGTGAATGTGTTGTGACGTCCAAATAGTTGAAATATATGTTAATATAGATATTATAAATCAACGTTAGTGGCTGAATGGTAATACCTATGCCAAACAAACAAACAAACAAAAAAAAATATATCATATTTAATTGATGAGGCGGATACATGATGAAACTCCATAATACTATTTGAAATAAAACAACACATTATTTCATCTGCCTGATGAAGCCACTGTGTGGTGAAACATGTTGCAGTGTTCAACAATTAAAGTGAAACCCTCCCAACTGTGTTGTTTTATTTCAAATATATCATATTATTTGACCTGACCTGAATATGTATAAAGAAAAATATAAATATTTTATTATTTAAATATTTCGTTTATTACTCATTAAAAAAAAATAATGTAAGTGTATTTCTAACTTCACAATATTTCAATGTTTTATGCGCGTGGCGCATGAAGTAAAATTTCGAGTTTAGAAAAGCCTGAAAATTTGGTTTGGCCGACCAAACCAAATTTTCAGGCTTTTCTAAACTCGAAATTTTACTTCATGCTTAGTCTGGGAGTGGAATCATTCGTTCTAAATTTCATACTGCACGTTTTTATATAAAATCGACAAATGCCTGAACTTATACAGCATATAAAGTATGTATATTTAAAAGAAAAATTCACAGTATGTAATATAATAAGTCATTCATAGATTTCATAAAATAAAGTACAGAATTTTAGCTAAAATCAACTTTTAGACTTATAATAAGACTATAATTGCTTGGTCGGTGATGGGTTCATAGAATATAAATTTCTCCAAGGGAAAAATGATGGTATCAATATGCTTATAAAAGGGTAGTTTACAGTCAAATATTACTCCACGATCTTTTAGGTGCTCGACTGAAGGTAGATCGTTCCCGTTGATGGAGTATATATTTTTAAAAATTTGACCTCCACTGAAAGATATTATACTTATCTGAAAACACTATGTTTACATATGCCTCTAGAACAATGAAAACGTTACTTTCTCAAATCATGCACGGGAAACATTTGTTTGTGCGCTCATTCCGTGCGCTAACCATGCTTCCATACCGACGATGTATTTTTCACTGACGTATTATTTTCCGTCAGTGATATACGTAAATGTCTTTACAATGTACTCAGACTTAAAAGAAATTGATTTTGTAGGTGATATTCCGGATGATATATTATCGCAAGCGGAACAAGTGTGCGAAGAATTATAACTAGTAAAATCAAGATATGAAAGCGAACACTGACACAGTTAATACAATTAGAGCGAAGGAAAGTCAAGTGAGGCCACTCTAGATGTTTTAAACATTGATAATTAAATAAAAATCACTTGGTTTGTTTCACTACTATTTTTTTATTCTCTCTCACTAGTTTCGACTTATCGTCATTCTCAAGAAGTAATGACGATAAGTCGAAACTAGTCGGAGAGAATAAAAAAATAGTAATAATAATAATAATAATAATAATAATAATAATAATAATTTATTACGGAATCACCTTTTTAACAAAATAATACAAACAAATATATATCAGTAGTGAAAGAAACCAAGTGATTTCTATTTAATTATTAATATTGTAAACATGTTTCATCAAGTGATTAAAGAGAACCAAATTAAAGATGTTTTAAACATTTAAATAACTTATTTTACTTTTAACGTATTAAAACACAATTCACGTTAGTTTCAAAGCGGCACAATTATTATTATAAAACATTAACCGTTGTTCCTTCTTCATCGTCTTTGTAAAATGTAAACTCTAAATTAATTTTGTTATTGCTGCCGCAATAAACATTATTATCATTGCTTCCATAATACGGACTTTATTTTCAAGTTCTTGATATTTAAAGCACAATTCATGTTAGTCTCAAAGCTGTTAATTCATTATTAAAAACATTAACCGTTGTTCGTTCTTCATCGTCTCAATAAAATGTAAATTCTAAATTAATTTCGTTACTGCTTCCGCAATAAACATTTCATTTTCCTCGAAACCTAATAGATTATTCATTAATTCCATTAAAACGGAGCATAAGCTCTTTTAACACCCACCGGCAGACCAATCCAGAGATTTATTACCTAATATTATCTACGACTATGATATATAGTTTAATATTCATGAGCGAAAGGAATGACAAAGCCTTGCGAGATATAAATCCAGGGCAAAAATCCGCACGCCATGGAATTCACTCCCCTTCTCTAGCCTTAGTCTCGAAGCTCGGAAAAATCCCTCAAACAGATGCAAAATTAAATTTGAATATTTACAAAATCTTTGTAAAATGTCAACAAATATCATTGACGATGCCACTGTAGCGCATTAGATGGTGTAGCTATCAAAATTTCGTAATTGTTTTCACATATTGGCTTGATTTAATCAGAAATATTTAGTATTCCTCAGCACTGGCTCGGGACCACACTGACGAGGCCCTTAAAGTCCGAAACACGTCTGTTGGTATCCGATGCCGGTATATATATATATAAATATATATATATATTATCAAAGTCCCTATTACCCTTTCGGGTGTTGCCGGTATACTAAGCACAAATTTAATTTTTTAAGCATCATAGGGATTTCTTAAATAACTTTCTCATTTATCACTTGGTGTAACATTTCGAAATAATATTAAAGGATAAATTAAAAACACTTGGTTTGTTTCACTAATTGTAAATAGTGAAAATAAATAAATAGTGAAACAAACCAAGTATTTTTAATTTATCCTTTAATATTATCACAAGGATTACTAAATATAAAGCATGAATTAATATTTCGATTTCATCGTTAAGTATTCTGTGAAATAATTATGAATTAATGTAATTAGAAATCTTTAGTACTCCTCAGCACTGGCTCGGGATCACACTGACGAGAATCTTAAAGATCGAAACGCGTCTGTGGGTATCCGATGCCGGAATACTAAGCACAAATTTTATTTTTTAAGCATCATGCGGATTAATAAATAATAAGCATGGATAAATATTTGGATTTTACCATTACGTTTCCTGTGGAATAATTATAAATGAATGTAATCAGAAATGTTTAGTATTCCTCAGCACTGGCTCGGGACCACACTGACAAGGACCTTGAAGCCCGAAACGCGTCTGTGAGTATCCAATGCTAGAATACTAAGCACAAATTTAATTTTTTAAGCATCATAAGGATTATTTAACAATACGCATGGATTAATATTTAAATTTTATCGTTAAGTTTTCTGTAGAATAACTACGAATTATTGTAATCAGAAATGTTTAGTATTCCTCAGCACAGGCTCGGGGCCACACTGACGAGGACCTTAAAGCCCGAAACGCGTTTATGAGTATCCAATGCTAGAATACTAAGCACACATTTAATTTTTTAAGCATCATAAGGATTATTAAATAATAAGCATGAATTAATATTTGGATTTTATCGTTAAGTTTTCTGCGGAATAATTATGAATTAATGTAATTAGAAATCTTTAGTATTCCTCAGTACTAGCTCAGGACCACACTGACGAGGACCTTGAAGCCCGAAACGCGTCTGTGAGTATCCAATACCGGAATACTAAGCACAAATTTATTTTTTTACGCATCATAAGGATTATTAAATAATAAGCATTGATTAATATTTGGATTTTATCGTTTAGTTTTCTGTGGAATAATTATGAATTAATATTATCAAAAATGTTTAGTATTTCTCAGGACTGGCTCCGGACCACACTGACGAGGACCTTGAAGTCCAAAACGCGTCTGTAGGTATCTGATGCCGGAATACTAAGCACAAAATTGAATTAGAAATGTTTAGTATTCCTCAGCACTGGCTCGGGACCACACTGACGAGAACCTTGAAGCCCGAAATGCGTCTATGAGTATACAATGCTGGAATACTAAGCACAAATTTAATTTTTTGGCATCATAAGGATTATTAAATAATAAGCATGGATTAATATTTCGATTTTATCGTTGAGTTTTCTGTGGAATAATTATGAATTAATGTAATCAGAAATGTTTAGTATTCCTCAGCACTGGCTTGAAACCGCACTGACGAGGACCTTATAGTCCGAAACGCGTCTGTGGGTATCCAATACTGGAATACTAAGCCCAAATTTAATTCCTTAGGCATCATAAGGATTACTAAATAATAAGCGTGGATTAATATTTGGATTTTATCGTTGTTTTCTGTGGAATAATTATGAATTATTGTAATCAAAAATAAAGGTAATGCTTGTTGCGCTGCACTCTTGGTTGAACCGGATATTCAAATTTGGTCAAAATAAAAACACTTGTTATGTTCCATTATTTTATTTTCAGTTTCCACCTCCTAGGAAACTGGTAATCAGAAATGTTCAGTATTCCTTAGTACTGGCTCGAGGCCGGACTGACGAGGACCTTAAAGTGCGAAACGCATCTGTGGGTATCCGATGCCGGGATACTAAACACAAATTTATTTTTTTAAGCATAATATGGATTAATAAATAATAGGCATGGCTTAATATTTGGATTTTATCGTTGAGTTTTCTGTGGAATAATTATAAATTATTGTAATCAGAAATGTCTAGTATTCCTCAGCACTGGCTCGAGACCACATTGACGAGGACATTGAAGCCCGAAACGCGTCTGTGGGTATCCGATATCGGAATACTAAGCACAAATTTAATTTTTTAAGCATCATATGCATTAATAAATAATAAGCATGGACTAATATTTTAGATTTTATCGTTGAATTTTCTGTAGAATAATTATGAATTAATATCGTGATTTTATCGGTCAGTTTCGAACGGTTATTCCTGACCTTTTTTACAACCTGGACGATAAAAGCCGATATTAAATTCAATTCGAGGCCCTAAACGGGGAATTTACGGCCGTCGGATGGCGGGCCGTTACTCAAGTAGCTTGTTTAATCATTGTAATGTTTAGTTGAGGGGACACTTTGCCGGTTTACACGACCTCGAATAACTTCTGGTAATGTATGGTTATGTGCATGACCTCCATTACCATCAACTATTATGGAATAATTGAGAGCTTCGAGTACTAACGGCCTTTCGCAATATCAATTAACATCAACGGATAATTTCGTATTATTAATAGATTTTTTTTTTTTTAAACAATGTAAAGGAATTTTGTATGTTAATTAAAAAATTAAACACAAAAAAGTTTGAAACTCTTTGAGTTTTAAAATGACAAGTTAAGGTTGTCGAAACTTTAGTCACTTAATAAAGTCTCAGTTATACAAACAAAGTTTCATTTGTGAATTATAATGTATAACGAAGTAGAAGCCTCCACTGTTAACACAAAAAAGTAGAATTTGCAGTTAATTTAATTTAATTTGAATTATTAATTATTATACCACTAGAAATTGTATTCATGCTGCAAGCGTATAAAACACTGATTTAAAATAAAGTTCAGAGTCTTCTGCTTACTTCACAATATTTAAGTGTTTTGTACGCGTGGCGCATGAAGTAAAATTTCGAGTTTAGAAAAGCCCCGTGAAAATTTGTCTCGGGTCGCTGCGTGACCCTCGACAAATTTTCTACGCGGGGCTTTTCTAAACTCGAAATTTTACTTCATGCTTAGTCTGGGAGTGGAAACACTCGTTCGAAATTTCAATTGAACAATTATTGTAATGCTAACGAATACATGAACATTAACAGCGTATATATCAGGATATGTATTCTTAAAAAAAGTGTTCTGCATATTATTAAATCATACTTCTGAATGAATAAATAAATGGACTTAGTTTTCAATCCTGATTAAAAAAGCAATTCTTAGTATAATAATCAATAAATAATACCGTGTCCGTTTTTCAATTTACTACTACAGAAATAAAGAAATGTTTACTATGAGAGTTATTATTTTTTTGTTTAAATTTTCGAATGAACATTATTTTTGTATTTACAAGGTGCGGCAGGGAAAATTGCTGATTTGAATTGGGCGCCAATGAGCGAGACGTGGTCAGAAGGGGGTAGGGAGGGTCTCATTTGATAGAAGGGGTCTTGAAGTTTTGTTACCGCTCAAGCCAGTTGTCGTCGTGCTTTGGACAAAGGAGGAGCGTGCGTTCGCCGGCGAGGCCTACTTTTCCAATGGCCGTTCGGTGGTTGCCACCCAACGTGCCTTCTGAGCTCGGTTAAATATTCGTCCCACGGGTCCCGTTCCTGGCCGGCAATCAATCGTTTCGTGGGTGGACGCATTCAGGGAAAGTGGGAGTGTGGCAAAAAAGGGCCTGGAGGTCAACGGACTTCCAGAATACCAGAAACCGTCGAGAGGGTGGGAGGAATGATTGAGGCATTTTTTCTCCCAAAACATAAAGAAATGGAAATTGGGGACGTATGGTTTCAGCAAGACAGAGCCACGGCACATACAGCGAGGACTTCAATAGAACTTTTGAGGGAATACTTCCACGAGCGCCTAATCTCCTTGAGGGGTGACGTACTGTGGCCGGCGCGCTCCCCTGATTTGACTCCCTGTGACTTTTTTTTATGAGGATATCTCAAATCCATTATTCACTTGATAAAACATATTTACAATATTGATAATTAAATAAAAGTCAAATCCATTGTTTACAATGACAAACCACGGACCCTGCAACACCTGAAGGACAACATTCGCCAAGCCAACGCCAACATTCCCATCGATATGCTCGAAAGAGTGGAGCTAAACTTCAAAAAGCTGGTGGATCAATGTATCGCTAACGAGGGCCGCCATGTCATTTTTAAATCCCTGTACATATATTGTAATTTCTATAAATCCTGGATTGATTCATTAAAGACAGTCGAAATATGCAAAGCGCACGATGTTTGTGTTTCACGATCCATTTGCGAATTAGAATATGGAGTTTTGGAGTCAATTTCTGCTGAAGGATAATGTTTAACGCTCGCCCGAATGAACATTATAAATATGATACGTAACAGCGCTGGGAATGTTTTCATGTCGCCGGAACATTCAGCAAATAAATCAGAACAATGCCGTTCAAATGTAAAGTTACACTGCCAAGCGCTATTAAGTTCCCTCGGGGGGATATTATATTAATTCGCTTGCATTTCCAGACGATGAAAAGTTTTTATATTTCACACGGAACCGGAAATATTATCACGTTATTCTTACTTGAAAAATGTTAAATATTCTATATTAAATCGGATTATTTATTGTGGATACACTTTTGTTTAACAGTTGTTTTTTTCCAATATCGGATTAAGCATGAAGTATATATATATATATATATATATATATATATATATATATATATATATATATATATATATATATATTTATTTATTTTTAGGTTTTCGCGAGCAAAATATAACTGGCTTGAGTTTTTTGGGCTGCTTTCTCGCGTTGGTTGGTTTATTTGCGCTCTACGTTTCGGCAGCATCACTTCTGCCATCCTCAAATCAAGAAATTTTAGCACCTTCTACATCGAGTGGACCAATAACATGCAGCAGATCTAGACTACAAGTCCCTAGTTTACAAAACAAATGTACTGACAGTGAACGTGACATCCATCACTCAGTATACAAAAAAGCTCCTGAGGATGGCAGAAGTGATGCTGCCGAAACGTAGAGCGCAAATAAACCAACCAACGCGAGAAAGCAGCCCAAAAAACTGAAGCCAGTTATATATATATATATATATATACATATATATATACATATATATATATATATATATATATATATATATATATATATATATATAAAGATTTTGTTTTCAAAGCCCTTTATGCTAAAACCAACAAAAAATTACAAAATATCTCCGCTATTTAATTTACCGATTCCTGGGCATACTTCAAAGAATGATTTCAAAGTGTTGTACTTAAAATTAATTAACGAATCGCGTTACCTAAACCTGTTTGCTCATTTTACGTCCATATCATATCATATTTCAAAGTTAAAACTTTTTTTTTCTGAACAAACAAATACCAATTTTCTCGGGGATTTAATATTAATTACAACAGCACACACAGTGAAATTCAAATGAGTTATTATATCCCCTCAATTTTTTTTGCCCCCGTTTCGCCCGGAGACCCTTAAAAGGGCGGAACGGGCCAGATGTCGCTTTCCTAAACAAGAGAGCGCGCTCGTTGAACTCCCCCCTACGCGCGCACAAACAGTGATATTCGGGGGGATTAAGTGCGGCTAAAACTTTATATGTGTCTTCCATTAGTGGGCCCGCTACGTACATTAATAACTGCGAAATTAATTTATTGTTTAAATAGTTGAAACTCTCACGAGTTACGAGGAAACTTTGAGGGGCGGGTGGCGTTGCGCCCCCGAAAAATCCGACAACCGCGCACGATTAATCATAATTAATAGAGTGTGCTCTTATTTTACAGTGAATTTTACTTAATTGCAATATAAATATTCTTACTAGCTATAAATTTGACTTTATTACGAAATCATTATTCTTATACATGTTTGTGGTCAATACAGAATGCCCGTATTTCGACAGAATGTATGGGGATCTCAGCTATTTGAAGAGATAGAGCAATAGATAGGAAAGATAATGCAATTTTTGCATTTATTCGCTACATCTTGGTAAATATTGATCACCATCACATTTTTAACTTTACTGTAAATCAGTGGTTTATACGCGTGGCGCATGAAGTAAAATTTCGAGTTTAGAAAAGCCCCGTGAAAATTTGTCTCGGGTCGCTGCGCGACCCTCGACAAATTTTCTACGCGGGGCTTTTCTAAACTCGAAATTTTACTTCATGCTTAGTCTGGGAGTGGAAAACACTCGTTACTTTAAAATACACCACAACTGTTAAAATCTGTATCGTCGGATGCCCACAATTGGGGGTGATATGTAAGCAAACTATGGGTCCTAGGAGTTGCCAAATAAGTGAGTTACTCAACTGTTTCCAAGGCACTCTATACAAAAACCAAAAGGTTAAAATTTTACATATAAAATGTACAATAAACTATAAGTGCAATACATCATTAAATTCAGGAATAACCCTTCTTTCAAAAAATATGAAAATCCAAAATGGCGCTTATAAGAAAAACAAAAGTTAGCTATGGTCCTTGGGTAAATGTTATAGTTATCTTAAAATAAAGTATCTTACTAGATTTATCGTTAAAAAGTGCCTCTATAATGTCAAAGTTGTAAATGTCTAAATTCAATAGTTTTTGAATAAAAAAATAAAAACGAAATTTAAAATAATCCGTTTTTTTGACAATATCTCTAAAACAAAAAAAAAGATATTTTAAGATTGTTTTAAGATTATTATTGGGCCCTAAATTAGGCAACTTTTCCCCAATGTAACCGACTCTCTATCTCTTCAAATACCAGAGATCCCCATAAATTCTGTTGAAATACGGACATCCTGTATATCAGGTGTTCGTTTAGAAACCCGATCGAAAAGGCGTTGCTTTGTTTTGTGGATATTGTCCTTTAAAAAAATATATAGATATCAAAATACCCTATCAATTTTTAATTAAATATCATTCGAAGGTGATTTTATTTAAGTTTTAATGAAATTTCACTCTCAGACATTCATAACTTTTGATATTTTCAGGATATTGTCATGAAACTTTGTATGGATATAAAGCAAACATTACCCTTTCATAATATATTAAAATATTAAAATACCCGATCAATTGTTTTTAAGGTTTATTCCAATTTAACTTCATTCGAAGGTGATTTTACGCAAGTTTTAATGAAATTCAACTTTCAGACATTCATAACTTTGGACAATTTTAGGATAGCGTCATGAAACTTTGTGTGGATATTAAACAAACATTGCCTTTTTATAATATATGAATATATTAAAATATCAAAACACACCATCAATCGTTTTTGAGTTATTTTCAATTAAACTTCATTCGAAGGTGATTTTATAAAAGTTTTAATGAAATTCCACTTTCAAACATTCATAACTTTAAACATATTTAGGATATCATCATGAAACTTTGTGTGGATATTGAGTAAATATTTTTCTTTTGGAATATATCAAAATACCCTATCAATCGTTTTTGAGTTATTTTCAATTAAACTTCTTTAGAAGGTGATTTTTCCTAAGTTTTAATGATATTTCACTTTCAGACATTTCTAACTTTAGACATTTTCAGGATATTGTCAACAAACTTTGTGTGGATATTGAGCAAACAGTGCTTTTTCAGAATATATCAAAATACCCCTTCAATTGTTTTTGAGTTATTTTCAATTAAACTTCATTGGAAGTTGATTTTATAAAAGTTTTAATAAAATTCCACTTTCAGACATCCATAACTTTCGACATTTTTAAGATTTCGTTACGAAACTTTGTCTAGATATTAACTAAATATTTCTCTTTTAAAATATATCAAAATATCAAAATACCCTATCAATCGTTTTTCAGTTATTTTCAATGAAAGTTCATTCGAAGGTGAGTTTATCCAAGTTTTAATAAAACTCTACTTTCAGACACTTAAAACTTGAGATATTATTAAGATATCGTCATGAAACTTTGTGTTAATCTTAATTAGACATTGCTCTTTCAGAATATGTTAATATCAAAATATCGCATTAGTTGTTTTTGAGTTATTTTCAAATAAACTTTATTCGAATGTTATTTTATCTATGTTATAATAAAATTCCACTTTCAGACGTTCATAACTTTAGACATATTTAGGATATCGTCATAAAACTTTGTGTGGATATTAAGCCAATATTGAGTTTTGCAATATATCACAAATATAAAAATACCTCAGTCATCGTTATTCAGTTATTTTCCATTAAACTTCATTCGAAGGTGATTTTATCCAAGTTTTAATAAAACTCTACTTTCAGACATACATAACTTAGGATATTTTTAGGATATCGTCATGAAACTTTGTTTGAATCTGAAATGAACATTTCTCCTTCAGAATATATTAAAATATCAAAACACCCTATTAATCGTTTTTGAGTTATTTTCAATTAAACTTAATTCGAACAAGATTTTATCCTTGTAAATAAAACACTTTTTACTTTGTTTAACCACTGGATGTAAAGTAAAAAGTGTTTTATTTACAATCGTATTTAAGATGTACCACAAAGTGAACGCCTACAACACCAAACAAATGATTTTATCCAAGTTTTAGTGAAACTCCACTTTCAGACATTCATAACTTAGGATTTGTTTAGGATATCGTCATGAAACTTTGTGTCAATCTTAAATAAACATTGCTCCTTTAGAATATATCAAAACTTAAAAATACCCCACCAATTATTTTGAAGTTATTTTCAAACAAACTTGATTCGAAGGTGATTTTATCTATGTTTTAATCAAATTCCACTTTCAGACATTTTTAAGATATCATCATGAAACTTTGTGTGGATATTATACAAAGATTGTTCTTTCAGAATATATCAAAATATTAAAATACCCCATTAATCGTTTTTGAGTTATTTTCAATTAAATTTTATTCGAAGGTGATTTTATCTATGTTTAATAAAATTCCACTTTCAGACATTCATAACTTTAGACATTTTTAGGATATCGTCATGAATTTTTGTGTGAATATTAGGCAAAGATTGTTCTTTTAGAATATATCAAAATATCAAAACAGGCCATCAATCGTTTTTGAGTTATTTTCAATTAAACTTCATTCGAAGATGATTTTATCCAAGTTTTAATAAAATTCCACTTTTAGACATTCATAACTTAGGATATTTTTAGGATATCCTCATGAAACTTTATGTGGATATTAGGCAAAAATTGCTGTTTTAGAATATATTAAAATATCAAAATTTTATAATTATATTATATTATTAAATTAATCATTTTTGAGTTATTTTCAATTAAACTTCATTCGAAGTTTACGTTTGTTATCTTGTATTTAAATTTCAAACAATCACAAATTTTGTGCATTATTAACGTGTGACAAATTTTCTACGCGGGGCTCTTTTAAATTTTACTTTATGCTTAGTCTGGGAGTGGAAACACTCGTTAGAATCCTTTTAAAAATACAAGGAATGCCTAAAAATTGACAACGCATGCTTAAAAATATGTATACTTAAAATTTGAATAACTCTCAGTATAAAAAGTAAAATACCTTGTTGTATATTATGTATACTTACAATTTAAACAATTCCCTGTATACGTGTAAATGTTAAGAGGTCGCGTTTGTCAATTGAAGCTATGTATATACCTAACATCATTACACAACACACCAATTTACTACTTATATATCAAAGTACGTTTAGTTAAACAACAATTTAACTTAATAGACCTGGGGGATCGATACAAACAAAGAGCCGTTCGCTTTTGTGAACTTTGACAAAGTCCGCGAAAGCACTGATTTGTAAGTTCACAAACGTAATCAACAATTAGTTTGCTAAACTGGGAGAAACTAACAATTGATGATTAATCTTGATAATAAAACTATTCCCACTTTAATTATCGTCACCATCGCAAACTCGCTTCAATTGTTCTCGACGTATCAATTACCAGAAATAATAAAACTATCCTGACTTTAATTATTGTCACACTATCGAGAATTCGCTACTGAATATTTTTAAGACGGGTTAATCAATTACAAGACCAACAAAATAAAACTTTAAGTCTGTTTCCTAGTTGTAAATATACAAATCTAACTAATTTTTGGTCGAAAAAAATGAATATAGCAATGACAGTTTTTATTAACTCTTGTTTTTAAGATACACAACAGCCCGCCAAAGACTTCGATTTAAAAGCATATTGAAGAAGAAACAAAAATCCTGTGTGATAAATATAATACAATAGCTCATGTTTCATTAAACACAATTTATTTTTCAGCTGCATAAGAAAGGAGTCATCAATTTTATCCTATTCCTAGGCAATCCAAACGGAAGCGTCAAGAGTTTTCTTTTAAACTGCCTTTTACGCATCTTTATCTACTAGTTCTGATCTAGAAGTAGAAATTAGCATGGATTAGTGGCCCCTTAGTGTGATTAAACGTTTGATACTAGATTTTAAATGTCGAAAAAGGCTCAAAAATGTCAAAGAAGGTTCTGTATCATGAAAACAAAAGCCAATTTGAACTTTCCATGGTGATTTTCGTGTTAAGCGACACAAAATACTTCGGAAATTGTTATATTTGAGGCTGAAACATTTTAGGTGTTTGCTAGTGATTATTAAAAATAATAAAACTATTCTCACTTTAATTATTATCACCCTCATAAATTCGCTTCTGATTATTTGCGAAACATATCAATTGATTATTAGAAATAATAGAACTATTCTCACTTTAATTATTATCGCTTCTTATTTGTTTCTAGATGTATCAATCAATAATTTCGAATAAAACTCGCTTGTTTGTCGCGTTGGTTAATAGGAAGTAAAATGTTACAGAAGACCATTTATTTCCGTTAGAGTGTTATATAAGCCTTCCTTCAGGTAATACGTTGTAAGGCCGTATAAAAATTTATTACAGGTCGGTCTGAGTAACAGTAAACATTGAAAATACGTGGTGTATAACATTTATTGCTTACATGTAGTGCATATTTGCTCGAGTTAGATGAATGTGCATATTATTTCAGTTTACGAGCAATACCAGTTGTAAATAGATTTTTTTTAAATATCCTAAGAAAACTGGCATTAGTAATACTAGAAATTTGAATGAATGCTCAAATTATAACTCATAACAAATCACTACTTGGAAATATGTAAATTAAATATTGAACTTACAAGTTTTACACCCAACGTTATCTGCATATACAATTTTAGATTTTTTTAAATTTTTGTAATCGTACACACGTACTAAATGTAATTACTTTACTAGTAAGTTAAGTGGAAGAACAGTAGTAGTTGTATATCAACTACCTGAACTTCGCCTACACTAGAATAATAATTCTGTAATGTATTCTTACCGCAAATAAAGCCGTTAAATTAATTAAATAAAAATAAAAATAAACTATACCGATTTAATCTACAGAGGAAAATATACGTTTACTAGTAAAGCCTTTAACTCAACTTACCCATTACACCAAAATTTCAAGTATTAGGATTAATATTTCACTCACCTGAAACAAAATAATAAATATTTAGGATTATTAAACACATTTAAACCAAATATTATTCTTATACTCCACTAGTATAAGGCGTTAAATACACCGAAATATTGTGAATACGTGAACTTCATTTTCAATCAGTATTTTATACGCGTGGCGCATGAAGTAAAATTTTGAGTTTAGCAAAGCCTGAAGATTTACAGTATATTATTCTGATACGTATACTTGAAAAAACTTTCTATTTATTCTAAAACTGTATACAACTATTAAATATGTACTAGATATATTTTACTTAAAATATTTAGAACACAATAAATCGAGTCAACATATTTCGCTCAGAAACAAAGTCTAGGATAGTTAATAATTGACGGATTCTAAACTTCTCAGAACCGATCTTTTACAAAGTATATTTACTTTAAGGAAATATTGGCGATTCACACAATGAACGGCTTTAGGTAGCATTGTGTAGCACGAGTTCTTGCAGACAAACATTATAACGTGTGGGAAGTTTTAAAATCTCCATCGATAATAATCCGCTTTACGCGCGGGGAAGTTTTATATAAAATTGAACATTTTTTATTCGTTTATCTTTCTTCTTTTCGAAGCAGACAAAAGAGGAAGGAAGGAAAGTGTACATCGATTACATTTAACTGTATTATAAAGAACAGATTTTGGTTTATTTTCGAGAGTTGATTTAATCCTTGTTAAATTAAGTTTGCGTTATAAATATTTTATGGAAACGATACGAGAATGCAAATACTTTTAAAGTGAGTTTTTTAAAAGATATAAAATCGGATTGTATGAGGGCAGAAAGGTTCCATTGGTCTTGTTACTAACACAATAATGTAATTGTAATTATTTGTATAAATAAATAATGTAAATGTAAATAGTGTGCCTGCTCCCACGGTAAGAACGTACCTTAACGCGGTGTGGGAGCAAAGACGGGTGAGGGCCAATGAACGGAGAGCGGACACACGGGTCTCCTTCTCGGAGACCCGGATACCTGTGATGCTGTGAGGTGTTACCCTACCGCTAAACGTTCCGAGGCTAAAACAACCTCATTGCTGTTACAGCCTCCTTCGTAAAATCACTTCACCTCTATACTGCGACCCTTGGCAAACTCTCTAGCTATTCTGAGTCCTCTACAGTTCTTCGAACTAATCGGAACTCAAGGAGGATTCAAACCATATTTCTATCTTTCTATCCCTCTTCAAACCAAATAAAAAAAAATGGACAATAAGAACGAGGAAACTGGTCTCCAGGTGGGTACGCAAAAATCCCACACCGCGCAAGCGGGCTGCCCCATCGGATCTGGAGAGGGCAACTGTCCATCTGTGCCCGGCATTAAAGGCAAACACGGTCAGTCCAGAAAGGACTCTAAAAGGTCGGGGAAGGCTACGGCTATGGCTGGCACGAACCGACCTATCTACAACTAAAACCTGAAGCACTCTAAAAGGGCCTTCAGGAATAGAAGAGCGGCTCACAGAATTCGCCTAAAATTCGAGTCCACTCCGGAGACCGAACTTTCCGACAAGGATAAGGTGGCTCTCGAGTGGGCTCGAAAAGTAATCAGGGAACACGGGGAGAAGCCTGCTGCGACCAAGGTGCCCAAGAGGTAGCGATTGTAGGGGGATACTCCACCGTGCCCTAAAAAGGCGAGGACTGGGCCGTCTCCAAAATCCACGCCCGGCCGCAGGTACAGTGACATCCTCAAAGAGCACATTGTATGGGCTGTAATTGATAGGAGCCACAGGGAGGGCTCAATCTCACCAGCGGACTGGCAGCTGTTAGAGGTGGCCCTCCTTAAGATCTATATGGAGGTCCTATCTAAAAATTCAGGTACGGCTCCTAAGTGCCGAGACTTGGGTTGGCACCAGGGCCACGTCCAACTGGTGGCCTGTGCAGATCAGAGATCCGCTGATCTGTTCAGGTTGGCCAAAGGGAAGGAGGGTGAAGTCTGGCCAGGTGCTACGATCGAGGCTGTCACCAGGGACAAGATCCCAAACACACCTCGGTGTAGGGCCTGGATCCCGATCGAGCCCGCGGACCCGCCGACGATAGAGTAATTCATCCGCATGAGCAACCCAGAGTTTCCGACGGATGACTGGATCGTGGTCAGCGTAGGGGAGGCGAAAGGCAATCACCGTCAATGAGGAGTCCGTCGACCTTCTGGACTGGTCAAAAATTTACAAGTAAGACCGGGAGACCGTCAAAACCAATAAGGAGACGGCCCCTGAAAAGCCGATGGAACCGGGTCCCCATTCCGACATGGAAAGCGAACCAGTTCTTGAGGCTTTGAGCCGGCTGCGCACGCACTCGGAGAAAACGGAAGAGAGTGAGAGACACGAAGATCTTTTTTCTCTCCCCGCTCCAAAGACGACGACCTGAACACCACAGTCGTCAACCCCTAAGCGGCAGAAATGGCGAAGGTTAATCTGCATCACTGCATAACACCATATGGGGGAGCTCCGACACGAATAACAGAGGTGAGTCACTACTTGATTTTATTCTGGCAACTAACCTATCCATATGTAATATTGGTTCCGAACCCACATTCATTATTTCCAACAGGCGCGTGATTCTAGACATAACGTTTGTCTCAGACCTGGCGCACAGCAAAGTTAAATATTGTAAGGTCAGTGGCGAACACTCCTTCTCCGACCATAGGTATACAGAGTTTTAGGTGGATATGGACATTTCAGTAAACCCTATAATTACCAACAAAAGACTTACGGACTGGGACTCTTATAGGACCGTCCTTATTGGGGCTCTGCCTAGCGATACACCACGTAGACCCAACACTGAGGGGGAGTTGGATCGCCTAGCCGAGGCTAGTCGGCTTAGAAAGATACTATCGGGAAACCCAGCTATCCCGGGTTATCTCATGAAGCAGGGTGGTGACTGGACCACTTCATGCGAGGAAACTCTAATGGCGCTGATGGATATCCATTTTCCTTCCAATTCTGGCGGGAAAGGGGGTCGCCCGGCATCCAGGAGCTGCCCCATATATGATATCTTGAGTGAGCACAAACTGGCTTGGTGTGTGAAAAGCTTCAAGCCTTTGAAAGCTGCAGGCCCTGATAGGATCATTCCTGCTGAATAGCAAATAGCCTCAGATATAATAAATCCCTGGCTGGAAGAAATATTTGAAGCCTGCCTAACTCCAGAGATGGAAAGAGACAAATGTGGTGTTCATACCGAAAACAGGGAAAATAACCTACTTAACACCGAAGGACTATAGGCCAATCAGCTTATCATCCTTCTTACTCAAGACGTTGGAAAGACTAGTTGAAGCGTACATCCCTCAGAGATGGAAAGAGGCAAATGTGGTGTTCATACCCAAAGCAGGGAAAATAACCTACTTAACACTGAAGGACTATAGGCCAATTAGCTTATCATCCTTCTTACTCAAGACGTTGGAGAGACTAGTTGAAGCGTACACAAAGGAACGCATTAATCCAAACCTTTGGTCAACTAGCCAACACGCTTATACTAAGGGCAAATCAGTGGACACGGCGCTGCACGCCCTCATTAGCCAGGTTGAGAAGTCTATCTGCAATAAGGACTTTACGTTGGCGGTATTTCGGGATATCGAAGGAGCCTTCAACTTTGTGCAGCCAGAAGAAATTCTGTCTGCCCTCAGAAATCTGCACATGGACGAGTCGATATGCCTCTTCATAGGGGAGCTGCTGACGGGGAGGCACGTTGTCTCCTCGCTGAGTGGCTCACACTCAAGAAGAGAGGTTAATAGGGGTACCCCTCAAGGGGGGTCCTCTATCCGCTACTATGGAACATAGTCATAAATGACTTACTAAAAGAACTAGAGTCTGTAGGGTGTAGGGCAACTGCCTACGCTAAAGATGTGACTCTTACGGTCTCTGGCAAACACTTATACATCCCATCCGAACTTATGGAGCAGGCACTCCGCAAGGTAACCCGCTGGTGTGAGAAGTGTGGACTAGGGGTAAACCCTCTCAAAACTGAGCTTGTGCTCTTCACCAGAATGCGTAAAGTACCGAACTTCAAAGTTCCTACTCTAAACGGCAAGGAACTGGTGGTAAAAGAGCAGACTAAATATTTGGGCATTCTAATCGACAGAAAGCTTAGTTGGAAGCCCAGTATCCAGGAGAGAAATTTCTTGTATTTAATCAGTGCAATAATATTTGGTTAGATAAAATAATTTTTTGTAAATGTTTCTAACGTGATGGATAAACATAGTCAGCGAAATATAAAATTACGAGAAAATTCGTATAAACCACAAACTTCATTAATGAGACTACTAAGACAAAAAATATCGTAATTTTATATTTTATGTTTGATATTCTGCAAACTAAAAGCGTAAGCAATTTTTTTTGAATCTAGATAGCTTTGAATTCGAATTATTTTTACAATCAGCGAATAATTCTCTGTAATTCTTTTTCGTGTTCGTGTAAATGACCTTTTGTGTTAGCCAAGTCGGAAAGTTCACGTTAAATGGGGGGAGGGTTGTTCGTATTTTGAGCGTCTTGAGGAGGAACGTCCGGCGGCGAGGGTGCGATAAATTAGTCAGGGGCTAACCACAAATCACACGGCCGCACAAACATCCGAACTGTAATTTATTTATATCGCGGAAGCCGATCGAAATTAATGCGGCCATAACTCAAAATGGACGAGGCGCTTCGGACCCCGAAATTTGAATATTTTGTTTTTGTACCCCCCGCGACCACACACCACCGCTGATATCGGTGTTTGTTGCTGCTGCACCTGGTGATTTATAGAATGAATGCAGTCTCGTATTAAACAATGGTTAGAATTTTAACAAAATCAGTAGCAATTTCGATGTTTTATTGCCTATAAATATAAGTAATTAATAAATTGAATGGATGTTATTGACGTTGTAACCATATTTAATAATTTACGAGTGCTACGAGTTTTATTTTTTTATTTAATTCTAATTACAATAAGCACTAACAGGAATAATACCGTGCGATCATTTAAAACATAATTTAAAGTAGGCTTTGAATTTTAAATTAAATTGGCACTACTGACTGTTAACACATAGTTTACCTTAACCTCAAACTTATTCTATCATTCAAATGAACCTCACTTAAAATTGAGTTTTATACGCGTGGCGCATGAAGTAAAATTTCGAGTTTAGAAAAGCCCCGTGAAAATTTGTCTCGGGTCGCTGCGCGACCCTCGACAAATTTTCTACGCGGGGCTTTTCTAAACTCGAAATTTTACTTCATGCTTAGTCTGGGAGTGGACAACACTCGTTTAATGCTTCAAATTAAACTCGTTTAAAAAACAACGAATGTCGGAAAATGTACAGCTTTATTCCTTGTATATTGATCAAGTGGTAATTTAGTTTTCATCATTGTCATGGTACTATTAAAAATTATTACAATGAATAAGTTGATCTTTCATGCTCATTGCTTATTTTGTTAAAGCGTAGATAAAGTATCGTATCAAATAGCATTCTGAGCAACCTCACAAAATAAAAATGCCACCAACTCTAAATCATAATTTATCGCACTGTATTAAAACAATACGCACAAAACAAGAAACACGTATCCCCTATTTTGAAAGGAAAAGCTTTCAATTTGGAAATAGGATTAAAGAAATAATGATGTGTCTATCATGGTACTTTTCCTATTAACTAAAAGAACTACGACATAAAAAGCTAATTTTTCGATTATCTACAACTTTTATCAACAACATATTTTTTTATATAATCATTATCAAACAAAAATCCGAAAGAATAAACTACCTCTTCCAGGTTTCGCATTTTCACCGAAAGCTTATCCCAACCTAGGATTGTATTAAAAAGCTTAACATCATCTCAATAAAATATAAAAACGAATTAAAATTAATATCGACTTTCTGCAAAAAGTTTGTCTCCAAATATTCATTGAAACAACTACTTTTCGAGCTAATACCCCGACAGATATTGAATTATACAATGAATATTTGCGTTACACGACAGCACTGCTGTTCTATACATAATTTATATGCAAAATGCAACATCAGGTAAAACTATTCTCTAACCAAACTAAATGAAACAAAAGGAAATTGAAATAAATTGAAAAAATTACAGGGAATGAATTTTAATTGTCTTAAGCCATCTATAGACGCGTTTCGAGATTTATCCCTCATCAGTATAGCTCGAAACGCGTCTATAGGTGGCTTAAGACAATTAAAATTCATTCCCTGTAATTTTTTTAATTTATTTCAATTTCCTTCTGTTTCATTTAGTTTGGTTAGAGAATAGTTTTACCTGATGTTGCATTTTGCATATAAATTATGCATAGAACAGCATTGCTGTCGTGTAACGCAAATATTCATTGTATAATTTAATATCTGTCGGGGTATTAGCTCGAGAAGTAGTTGTTTCAATGAATATTTGGAGACAAACTTTTTGCAGAAAGTCGATATTAATTTTAATTCGTTTTTATATTTTGTAAATATTCTGCAACCTATTGACAAACTCAATTTTTCTTTATGATAAATTGTCTTTATATCATCTCAATAAGTTTAGGCTGTTGGTGAGCAGGGATGGGCCTCGATGTGTCAACTACAATTAATGTAGTTGTATGAGTTATGTGAAGTCACTTAATTAAACACAGTTATATTCCTTTCTTCACTTTTATTTTTCTTGCTAGATGTACATTTCGGGTACTAAGTACCCATTATCAATAGCTAATTCAGTGTACATTTCGGGTACTAAGTACCCATTATCAATAGCTAACTCAGTTAGCTATTGATAATGGGTACTTAGTACCCGAAATGTACATCTAGCAAGAAAAATAAAAGTGAAGAAAGGAATATAACTGTGTTTAATTAATCAACTTTAATTGTCGACGTGACAGCACGTCGATAATGTCGAAAACGTCAACAATACTATTTATATTTATATATAATGAATATGCTGTGTTTAACCGAAATAAACATTTGTAAAATTTATTAATGTGAGATCATTTTTATTTCACCCCCCCCCCCCCCCCTTGCTCCTATGTAAAAGCGGCCCTAAAAGAGCTTAAACAATATTTTTTTTCATTAAAATCCCCCCGAATTTTTTACAAACCCCTCCGATTTTTTTTTACTGCTATGCCTTTGGATGGGAAAATCATTTTCTCAACATTACTGTGCCAGATGTAAATAATAAATGTCTGCTATATATCCTGAACAAAATTGACTGAAGAGGTAAACATGAATTTATTAGAAAATGTCTTACCCCTACATTAAATATCAATACGAAACGAGGAATAAAATGTAATACAAAAGCTCACTTCGTTAATTTTTGTTCTATACAACTATATTAATTTTCTTGTTTACAAAACAACCAATTATTTTTTTTAGTTGCTTTGATTGATTGGTTGTTTATAATAATAAATGTTCGACCACCCTTTTACGCGAATTATTTTTTTCGACCTCATAATGTTTCCATCATCGGTTATTATTATTTTTTTAACTGCGGGAAAAACGATTTAAATTACAAAGCATTAAAATGTCAATTCCGTTCCCCTAGGGGCACGCGAATAAATCACACGAATTAACATTTTGCCAAAGCGATAAACTCTCTCGGGCTAATGTCTGGGATTGATGTGCTCGTTGAAATGCCAGTGACATTAAAATAGGAAAAATATGACTATGGGTTATTTATTTATTAAATTAAGATGAAAAAATCAAATCTGTTTGGACAAAAACAACGAATTCATCTGCCTGATGAAGCCACTGTGTGGTGAAACAATTGTTGCAGTGTCAACTAATAAATAGTGAAATACGAGGGGTGATCAAAAAGTAAGATTACAAGGCCGATATTTCTAATACCTGCGGTATTCTTAGAAAAAAATCTTTCGAATTTTTACCTCGTTTAAAATCTAATTGAAAGTCGATTTAATTATAAAATTACGAATTTCTGCGCATGTAGTGAAATTCATTTTTAAGATTTTAACAAGTTTAATAGCTTAAATACAAGCTGATTCAATCCATAGTTAAACTCTAGTGAATATAGCAAAAAATTAAAAGCGATTTTTTTATTAAATGTAATTTCATGCTAGTGTAACTTGGCTGATTTTGCACTTTTCTTATAAATAGCACTGTAAAAAAATTAAACATTAATCAATTTTACTTCTTAGAAAAGTAATTATTTATGAATTAGATCAGCTTTAAATTGATGTAAATTGATGTTATCTATAGTAGAAATTGTCTTTGTGGCGAAGGCGCAAATACAGCTTTTTGTGATTCCTAGATTTTTCAAGTTTTTTTAAATATCGTAAAAGTGGGCTAAACAATATTTATCTAAAGAACTACGTTTTTCCTTATACATTTTTTCAGATTTTTTAAAAAATAAGCATTTTTATCGCAAAACTAAAATGTTTGTAAGGGGTGGGTATAGAAATTTTAAGATTTTTTTTTTAATTTTTTATAAATGGAAAAAAATCACATACATTTTTAAGAATATTTGAAACAGTTTTAGCTATTTTTTTCACTAAGAAAAAATTCATTCGCGCATTTTTCCACGTTTTAAATCCAATAGAAAGTCTATTAAATTATAAAATTACAAATATCAGCGCCTACGTTTTTCCTTATAAATTTTTTCAGATTTTTTAAAAAATAAGCATTTTTATCGCAAAACTAAAATGTTTGTAAGGGGTGGGTATAGACATTTTAAGAATTTTTTTTTTATTTTTGATAAATGGAAAAAAATCACATACATTTTTAAGAATATTTGAAACAGTTTCAGCTGTTTTTTTCACTAAGAAAAAAATTCATTCGCGCATTTTTCCACGATTTAAATCCAATAGAAAGTCTATTTAATTATAAAATTACAAATATCAGCGCTTGTAATAACATCAATTTTTAAGATTTTAACAAATTTAATGCTTTAGATACAGGGTAATTGTATCCATAATTAAACACTGTAGTGATTTAAACAAAACGTTAAACAGCGAATTTTTGATTAAATTTTATTTCATGCTGGTGCACGTTGACTGATTTTACAATTTCTTAATAAATAGCATTGTAAAAAAATTAAACATTAAATAATTTTACTTGCTAAACATGCAATTAATTAAGACTTAATTTAGCTATAAATTGAAGTAAATTGATTTTATCTATTATACAAATTCTCTTTGCGGTGGAGACGCAAAGTCAGATGTTCGTGATTCGTAGATTTTTCAAGTTGTTTTAAATGGCGTAAAGGTATGCTAAATATTTTTTTTTAAGGAAAATAAATAGCCTACGTTTTTTCTAACATTAAATAGATTCTTAATTTTTTTTTTTCAAATTTTAGGTAGGTAGAGAATTGCATAGCATTCTTAATTAATGTTTTGAGGTTTTTTTTTTAAATACAAATTTTAATCGCAAAATTAAGATTTTTGTAGGCATGGAAATTTTATGAGATTTTTTTATAGTTTCTGAAGAATCTAAAGAAAATCGCAGATATCTTAAGAACGTTAGAAACAATTTTATCTATTTTTTTTCACAAAGAAAAAAAATTCTTTTGCACATTTTTCATCGTTTTAACTCCGATTGAAATTTGTTTTAATTATAAAATTACTAATTTTAGCGCTTGTACTGAAATTAATTTTTAAGATTTTAACAAGTTTCGTAGCTTTAACCTGAAAGTTTGGTTTGGCCGCTCCGCTTCGCGGAGCGACCAAACCAAACTTTCAACCAAACTTAATGCAAGCTGATTTGATCTATTGTTAAACGCTGCAGTTATAGCAGAAAGTTAAACAGTGAATTTTTTATTAAATTTTATTTTATGCTAGTGCAACTTCAGTGATTTCACACTTTTCTTTTAAATAAAATTATAAAAATAATAAACATTAAGTAATTTTACTTGCTAAAAAAGTGTATAATTAAGAATTAAATCAGCTTTAACTTAACGTAAATTGATATTATATATTGTAAAAATTGTTTTCGTAGCGGAGGCGCAAAATCAGATTATTGTGAAACCTAGATTTTTAAAGTGGTTTTAAATAGCGTAAAAATAGACTGAAAAATATTTTCACAAGAAAAATAAGTGGCCCACCTTTCTTCTAACATCAAATAGATTAATTTTATTTTTTTTCAGATTTTTTTTAAAATATAGCTAAACTACGATTTTTGTAAGGTATGTAAATTTCATGACTTTTTTTTCTAATGTTCAAAAAATCGGAAAAAATGGCAGACATTTTAAAGAAACATCTATTGAATTAAATCAGCTTGTCTCTAAGCCATAAAACTTTTTAAAATCATGAAAATTAATTCCACTACTAGCGTTGTAATTTGTAATTTTATAATTAAAACGACTTTCAATTAGATTTAAAACACGCAAAAATGTGCAAAAGAATTTTTTTCTTATTAAAAAAATAGCTGCAACTGTTTCTGATGTTCTGAACAATGTCAGCAATTTTTATTAGATTTTTCAAAATTTTTAAAAATTCTCATGAAATTTCTGTATCTACCCCTAGAAAAATATTAATTAATTTTTCGATGAAAATTTTATTTTTTTGTAGAATATTTGAAACAATTAACTAGGAATTGTATTGTAGTTAGAAAGAAACGCATGCTGTTTATTTTTCTTAAAAAAAAAAAATAGTTTCACCTAACTTTTACGCCATTCAAAATCACTAGAATGCCGTCGAAATCACAAAAATTCGACTTTGAGCCTTTTCAACAATTTTTTCAACGATAAAAATATTCTTTCGCACATTTTCCGTGTTTTAAATCCAATTGAAAGTCGTTTTATTTATAAAATTACAAATTTCAGCGCTTGTACTGATTTTAACAAGTTTTATGGCTTAAAGACAAGCTGATTTAATCCATGGTTAAATGCTGCTGTGATTATAGCAAAATGTTGACCAGTGATTTTTGTCTTAAATTGTCTTTCATGCTAGCACAGCTTTACTGATTTAACACTTTTCTTATAAACAAACAGCATTGTAAAAAAACTAAACACTAACCAATTTTACTTATTAAAAAAGTAATTAATTAAGAATTGAATCAGCTTTAAATTGATGTAAAATCATTCTATCTATTATAAAAATTGTCTTTGTGGTGGAGGCGCAAAGTCAAATTTTCGCAAACTTTAGATTTTTCAAGTAGTTTTAAATATCGTAAATGGTAAACAGTTGAGTATTTATTCAATACAATTGTTTCGAAATTGTTTACCGCGAAGACGGCATGTCCAATTATAATAAATATATTAAAATTAATACCAAACTGCAGCAATAAATTCAAAGGAACGAAAGCTTGCAAACATTTGTAAATTTTATTCGCCTAAATAAGCAATACATGCTTGTTTAGGCGAATAAAGTTTAGAAATGTTTACATGCTTTAGTTCCTTTAAATTTATTGCTGCAATTTGGTTCTGATTTTAATATTTTTATTATAATAGTTAATAGTTTTCACATATTGGCTTGATATAGTCACAAATGTTTAGTATTCCTCAGCACTGGATTGGGACCACACTGAAGAGGGCCTTGAAGTCAGAAACGCGTCTGTAGGTATATAGTGCCGGAATACTGAACTCAAATTCAATTTTTATTATAATTAGATATGCCGTCTTCGCGCTGACAAATTCACATTTTCTGGCTTTTTTTTTGCCCCATCACCTCCATCACACCTCTGTATAACAAATGTGAAAGTACACACAGGCGACACAGGTACACAACTGCCCCTATGTACACTGACCCATTTGCAATACTTCAGTTTTTTCTATTTTTTTTTCTCTATTAATTTTCATTTATTTTCTAAACGAAATATTAACAAATTTTACTGAATTAATTTTGTGCTAGAATTTAATATAAATTTAAATTGCATAAGTGTGGTATGAATTTAGTTTTACGGGTATTTAAATGTAGTGTCGGGGTGAATAGAGACACGTATACTTTGCACGTTCTTGAGTGGAGGCACGTCAGAATTTTATGGGCCCGGGTGAAAAATGTGGGTTGGCAAGGATATAACATTTTCTAAACGCAAGGCTAAGAGCAATTTCAAATTTCACCTTTCAGTGAATAATTGTTAAAGTTCAATATCACGCAGAATTCTGATAGGTTTCTGATAACGTTCATGTACGTTTTCATCCTAAGATCACTTCAATAAAAGCACTTTCTTTTTATCCAGTTTTGTTGAAAATCAAGTGTATTTACTGAAGTATTAATTGTTTTGTGTTGTAGGCGTTCACTTTGTGGTACATCTTAAATAAACTTGTAAATAAAACACTTTTAACTTTGTTTAACCACTTTATTTACACTTAATTTTGTGTGACTAGCTAGTAGTCATTCTCAAACACTTTTGTTTGAGAATGACTACTAGCTAGTCGAAACTATAGTCACAAAATTAAGTGTGAATACAGTGGTTAAACAAAGTTAAGTGTTTTATTTACAAGTTTGAAGTATTTATTTTAAGAATATAGTGACATGATGATCTACTTATTTATTAAAAACTATATGTATATTCGAACCTCGCTTAAAATCTGCGCTTTATACGCGTGGCGCATGAAGTAAAATTTCGAGTTTAGAAAAGCCCGAAAATTTGTCTCGGGTCGCTGCGCGACCCTCGACAAATTTTCACGGGGCTTTTCTAAACTCGAAATTTTACTTCATGCTTAGCCTGGGAGTGGAAAACACTCGTTTAATGCTTCAAATTGAACTCTTTTAAAAAAACAACGAATGTCCGAAAATTTACAGCCTATGCATGTTTATCTAAAAGAAAAATTCCCCGTATAATTGTATTGTATAATAGAAACTACTGAAGGGCTCAGTGGAAAAGTAGTATAAGTGCTATTTTCTTAAGAATTGGTATACGTACAGATATCTACAATTTTATTTATTTATTTATCTAAGAAAATAATAAGATACAGACAGGACAAGTCCCAATATAGTACCTAATTACAATAACTAACTAATAAATAACAACAACAATGAGATACATATTTGGTGATAGAAAAAATGGTACAATTAAATATGTGTATCTCTCGATAAATTATACAATGTTATTGATTAGATTTCCACAGAAATAAATATAATAATAAGTGAAAAGAATAATAAAATCAAATATGAGATATTTCAGTAAAATACTAAATTGACTTCAATTTATATTCATAACTAACAGAATGCTAGTAAGCTAAAGAATAAAGAAATCATTCCTTATAATTTATTCCATAATGTGACATTCAACAAATGCGCACATTTATCACGTTTACTTTACATTCAACGAACTCAACTATTCACACACTCACGCTACATTAAAACTGTACCCAAAGATAAAACAAGAAATTCCCTAACGATAAAGATCACTTCCTTTATTTTCAACCCTCTTCGCTGCATTCACACACGCCACGCCACACGCTTTTATCCAGCTTTAAAACCCGCCATGAAATGCCCATATAATTACACGTATTAATCCGTTTCTGTTACAAACGAATTAATCAAATATTATCACAGCGCAAATATGAAACTGTGATACGATCTCTGGGCCACCCCCGGGTTTTCTGACCGAAACTACTGAAGGGGGTGATATATTATTCGACCTTAACTTGTCAAGCTGTCGGCCGAGTCGCGTGATATGGGGATAACGATCTCGGGGAAGGTTTTCTCGTGCGAGAATATACATTGGTGTGTGTGTATATTGAGCTGCCTAAATGGGTATAAATGTAACAAAAAACAACAACAAACGACGAGGTCGTGATTGATCAGGGAGAAAGAGGGGAAAAAATGTGTAGCCCTCAGGAATTTCGATGGATAATCACACCCCATAAATCAAACATTACAAGCAAATCTGATTAAAGGTATTCATTCCGTGTTAAAATCGATATTTTTTGTCATGATTCAAACTTGAAGCAATCAATATTAAAACTTAACATTTAAAAACTTAGTAAATAGAGTCAATGTAACTTGAATTGAGTCACAGTTCCAACTTGCTTCAGGACACCCCTAGTAGAAAATAATCTTATATTTATATTGAAGCAATAATCTATCTATCTATTTATTTATTAAAAATTATATGTATATTCGAACCTCGCTTAAAATCTGCGTTTTATACGCGTGGCGCGTATTTAAATTCAAAACTATTTGAATTCGAGAAAATAAGCTTACGCTTCTTATAGTTTGCACACTTTGTATATTAAATCTATCTATATTGGTAAAATATGACTGATCGAAGTCAGTTAAACCCCTTTGGTTCTAGGTGATACATTTTTTTTTATTAATAGCTTCATGTGTTATTAATTAGTTCGATTCTCTCTCTATTAGTTAAAGCAGCAGACGAAGATAAACACACACCAGATGTACACGCGATGTTCTCTTTTAAAGTCGATAAATTACAAGGTAGAATGTTAATGGAAATTAATGCTTCATATTATGTGAACAATCTAACGACAAGGTAAGACGTCTACGTGTATTGTTCGTGATATATATTTGCTCAGAAGATGGAAGCACTTACGTACATCAATAATACAGCGCTTCGCGTAATGCTCTGTTAATTACCACTGATAATCATTTAAAGCTGAAATAATGATGATGAAATGTGTATTTGATTCATGTTCGTGAAATGATAAATGAGTATATCACGACTATTGTTTGTTTATGTTTCTATATACATAACGATTTTATATCTGTATAATATCCAAATTATATACATGAATCTAACGCAAGTCGAACGCATTGAAGGAATTGCTTATCACTGTGATTATAGGCAACCCAATTTGAATGTGACGTGAGGATAGTGGCAACTAAATACACGTACGATATGTGTATTGGGTTGCCACTATCGTCACGTCACTGTCAAATTAGTTTAGAAAAAATAGTTATGTATTTCACTGACTATAGAGGCTTCTACTTCGTTATACAATGTTGAACATAAATAAAACACTGTTTGTCACTTTGTTTGTATAACAATTGTTATACAAACAAAGTGATAAACAGTGTTTTATTTAAGTTATGTATCTTACAAAAACCAAGTTCTATTTAATTCCAGGTAAGGTAAACGGATATCAGCGATGGCTCGCAGCTTAACTTCAGGGTCGGCCACAGCGCCAAGGCACACAAAATGTGAGGTTGGGATCGCGCTTTAAAAATACAAGGAATTGCACAACAAAGTTACCTTTCAATAACTGATATATATTACCTTGGGTCTCTGCGCCATTCTGAAGTTAGGCTGCGAGCCACCGCTGACGGATATTCAATTTTATTTTTGTGTTGTGATTATGTTCATATATTACATAAATACTTTGTTAAAATCCAAACAAAAATTACGTATAAATTGGGAAACAGTAAAAATAATTAAATTTAATATATTTGTGAACCCCTTGCGCCTGAGCGTTTGAGTTTAATAATTTTAGCTCTGGATGTATTTTAATAACCGTTAAAACCATTGTAAAGTCATATATAGTAGAAAATTAAGCTAAAATCCTATGGGGATTAAACGAGTCGAATCGTTTCGTAAAATTTATATTCCGCTTCGCGTCAGTATCTCGATTTATGCGAAAACCCGAAATCCGAACGCAATAAATATCACCCAGTCAATTAAATTACGCGCAATAATGCCTTATCGTGTTATTGAGCAATAATTATCTTGAATGAATAATTAATGCTTCGCCCCCTGCTGCCGTTGCTGGCGCTGCTGGTGCGCGCCAAAATCCGGCAACCCGTGAAATGTGGCGCGCGCCCGGCCGGAGTGAAATATTCACCGTTCCGGAGAGACAAGTGCGACTGGATTTCCGGAAAAACCGGGCCCCCCGGACTCTCTTTTATGATTGCGTTTTTTTTTCTCTCCAGCAGCCGGAGTCGTCGGATTTCTAGAACCGGGTGTGAAGGGAATTGATATTGAAAGTGGTGATAAATTCTAAGGGAAATTGTCGTCGTCGGTGGAGGAAGTGCTTTGCGTTGTTAAAAGTTAAAACACTCCTCACATGGTGAAATCAATTGTCTTCAATGTTGCATTAATTTTTCACTCAGTGAATTAATCTCTCTATTATTATATAAGTAGTGTTTAAAACACGCCTGTAAGTTTTCTAAATTGAATTTGTGTTCAGTATTCCGGCACCAGACACCCACAGACGCGTTTCGGACTTCAAGGTCCTCTTCAGTGTGGTCCCGACCCAGTGCTGAGGAATACTGAACATTTCTGACTATTTCAAGCCAATATGTGAAAACTATTAATGATTTCGATAGCTAACGCCATCTAATGCTTCATTGTGGCATCGTCAGTGACACGAATGCACAAAGTGCATATACAGGTCACTGTTTCGTCCACTAGCGAGCAGAACTCTGTTTGTGAAACCAGAAAACAAATATCAAAATTGAATTTGTGTTCAGTATTCCGGCACCAGATACCCACAGACGCGTTTTGGACTTCAAGGTCCTCTTCATCTGGTGCCGGAATACTGAATACAAATTCAATTTTGATATTTGTTTTCTGGTTTCACAAACAGAGTTCTGCTCGCTCGTGGACGAAACAGTGACCTGTATATGTACTTTGTGCATTCGTGTCACTGACGATGCCACTATGAAGCATTAGATGGCGTTAGCTATCGAAATCATTAATGTAAGTTTTCTGTTTATTTTAATAATTTTTTGTATTGAAAGTCTAAAGCATAGCTATACTGATGAGGGATAAATCTCGAAACGCGTCGATAGAAGGCTTAAGACTTTTTCTTTAAGGTCGCCTAAGATTCTTTTAATTTATATTCATTTCTTGTAATTTTTCAATTTATTTTAATATCCTGTTGGTTCATTTAGTTTGGCGAGAGAATAATTTGACCTGATGTTGCATTTTGCATATAAATTATGCATAGAACAGTAAATATGTCATGTAACTCAAATAACATTTAGTAGTTTTTTTGCCGTCAAATTATTAAAAACTTCTATAAACTCTGGGGGAAAAGCGGCCGAATTAAAACAAAAATATAATTCTATTTTCTTTAGCCAGAACTTTATTTCAATTAGCCAATATTTTGCTATACATTTGTTAGCTTCTTCAGGGCAAAGTTTATAATATAACTGGGCTTTTTTTATGAAATTAAAATTTTTCGATATCTGACAAATTTAAAAAAAAGCCCAGTTATATTTTAAACTTTGCCCTGAAGAAGCTAAAAAATGTATAGCAAAATATTGGCTAATTGAAATAAAGTTCTGGCTAAAGAAAATAGAATTATATTTTTTTTAATTCGACCGCTTTTCCCCAATAGTTTATAGAAGTTTTTTTTTTTTGTAACTCAAATATTCATTGTATAATTCAATATCTGTCGGGATGGTAGCTCAAGAAGTAGTTGTTTCAAAGAATATTTGGAGAAGTCTTCATGAAACTAAATGCTTGCAGAAAGTCGATATTAATTTTAATTAATTTTTATATTTTGTAAATATTCTGCCCACTATTGGAAACTCAACTTTTAGAAATATTTATTTCATGCCTAAACACGAAACGGCAAACCACTGTTTCTAATTACCACCATTCAAAAATTATTAAGAATAAAGCCTTTACTCAAATTTAATAGAGTGTCTGCCCTCGTTTATTATTCCGGTGAATTAACTTGATTAGCGTGGAAAATCCCTTAATCCTGAAGATTATTTGTATTGCTCAGTGGATGAATTCGTCGCAGCCTTGAGGAACTAATTATTTTCATGCCGGATTTTTTTCCCCCGAAACGAAACGAATCTACTCTGGTACATTCATTAAGAATGACTTTGGGTCACCCCTATAGAGTTAATTAACAAAATTGAGTTACGGAAACTCGGCGAGAGAACTAACGCGAGAATTGTTTTAGTGTGATTACTTATTTGAATTCTTGAATTTGGTAAATTATTTAACTTGCTTAAATACTGAATAAATAATAATAAGATGAAAATAACAATGTTAAGTAGAAAAAGCATTACCTTCTTAATAAATAATATAAGATAAATACAAAAATGTATAAATGTATACAAGTATAAAATTCATAGCCTTATTAATCACGAAATTCATATTCTTTAACTTTCGCTTTGTTTTTAATTCTTAACGATTAGAATTCAAATTAATTTATTGTGCTAACAGCATCAGCCTTACACGTGTCAATACATATAATATATAAACCTTAATCTAAAAACTTATACAAAAAAAATAAACTAAATAAACTAAAGTACACAGAGAGGTTACACTTACATATATTATAAACACTATAAATAAATAATGAAATAGATAATAAAAAAATAAATCCTGCCCAGCTCTGATATTCCATACGTTTTTTTATCTCTGAACATACAAATTCCGAGCATGTAAAATTTCCTATGTTCAGTTTTAAAAAACACACCTTAAATTGTACGTTTGGTTGCGAACTGTCAAGGTGCAAGTGTGTTTTTTAAAACTGAACATTCGAAATTTTAAATGCCCGGAATTTGTATGTTCAAAGATTTAAAAAAAACGCGTATATCATGCCTATGTTCTGTTTTAAAAAACACACTTCATTTCGGAAAAAATATTCGCAGCAGAATAAATATATTTTAATGAACAACGAGTGAAAAAATCACTCTTTAAAATATTCCCCACACAATTATCAGGATTATCAATTTTAATTCTCCGTGGAAACGTAAAACAGGGCGAGCTAATGGAAAAGTGCCCCCCAAAGGGCGCGAATGTAATAATAATTATTTATAATATTTGGTATTACAGGCAGAGAGAGAATTTGAGAAATATATTGCCTGACGTCTGTACCCAAATGTACAATAAACGTAGGCATTTCAAACAAATTAATTCACTTTAAACATAAACAGGCCCTCGCTGTGAGAATTTACATGTATGTGTGGGCTATACATGAGGTTAATTAGCACCTGAATAACAGTAATATTAAATTATGGATTAATTATATAATAATAATAATATTGTGGCCTATTGTAACAACAATAACATAACAAGCTTTTGTTAAGAGAATAAATTAATTAATGCGTTAATTAGTTTAAAGAAAAGACAAGTACCCATAATATTAAAGGATAAATTGAAAACACTTGGTTTTTAATCCTTAATATTATTTCAAAATGTTTCAGTAAGTGATAAATGAGAAAGTTATTCAAGAAATACAATTACTCATATCGAATATTAAAAGTGTGATTCTTTACGTAATCTACAATAAATTGATTAAAATGCTACCCTTTACGTTCACCTAACTAAAGTCATAAGTTTTAAACAAATATGTGTGGATTTTAACTATAATATGCAAATCGAAAACGCTATCAACTAGTTTAAAATAAACATTTATTACAAATTGTATCGCTAATTTAGAATTTAACGACAGTTTGTGATTTGCTTAATTAAACCAATTTATCAATATTTCATTAAGTTTCTAAGTTTCGGTCGATAATAAACTCACCTGTTAACTTCCAAGTCCTTAATAACTATCAAGATGGCGTCAATGTTAAGTAGCTTATTGACGAAGCTCTTACAAACAAATTACGAGTTCATTGATTCATAAACGTCTGTAGGACTTGATTGGATTGAAAAGTGTATCATGAGTTGTTTAAATAATAAAATTGAGATTGTGATTATTATTATTATTAGTGCTTTATTTATCATTATATCGAATTTTACCAAGTAACAGCCTCAACTATTTAATTATAGTTTTAAATAAACATTTATTACAAATACTATCGGTAATTTAGAATTTAACGATAGTTTGTGATTTGCTTAATTAAATCAATTTATCAATATTATATTAAGTTTCTAAGTTTCGATCGATAATAAACTCACCTGTTAACTTCCAAGTCCTTAATAACTATCAAGATAGCGTCAATGTTAAGTAGCTTATTGACGAAGCTCTTACAAACTAATTACGAATTCATTGATTATTAAATGTCTGTAGGACTTAATTGGATTAAAAAGTGTATCATGAGTTATTTAAATAATGAAATTGAGATTGTTATTATTATTATTAGTGCTATATTTATTATTACTATCGTAGTTAATAAACAAGAGGTTATTTTTTGCTCGGATATAGATGCTATATAATTGAATATTAATTCTAAAAATTTTAATTTGAAGCTTTAAACGTGTGTTGTCCACTCCCAGACTAAGCATGAAGTAAAATTTCGAGTTTAGAAAAGCCCCGTGAAAAATTGTCGAGGGTCGCGCAGCGACCCGAGACTAATTTTCTGGGCTTTTCTAAACTCGAAATTTTATTTCATGCGCCACGCGTATAAAACAGATTCTAAGCGAAGTTCTAATATACATAAATTTCACAATATTTTAATGTTTTACACGCGTGGCGCATGAAGTAAAATTTCGAGTTTAGAAAAGCCCAGAAAATTTGTCTCGGGTCGCTGCGCGACCCTCGACAAATTTTCATGGGGCTTTTCTAAACTCGAAATTTTACTTCATGCTTAGTCTGGGAGTGGAAAACACTTGTTTAAAGCTTCAAATTGAAGGAATGTACGTAAAGGGGAAATTGTTATTTTTAAACATATTAATAATTTAATTTATTTACAATTTATAAAAATTTTTCCTCTTTGCATTTTATTTTATTTAAGAGGTTTTGCTTTTAAAACCTGTTATTTTAAAAAACTTAATACTCTAATTTTAAAAAATCTATCTATGAAAGTACAGCGAAACCGGAAAGAGAGGTTATGATAAACTTAAAAACGTAACCAAATACAACGTCATTGTTCTCTTTTGCAGGACCTAGGGTCTGCAGGGAAAGGAGTAGGGGAAAACATGTAAAGATACAATTCTGTCACACCTTGTAGGACATATTTGTTTATTTGTGTTACGCCCATCGACGTACCTTGAGTCATACTTCGATAACACTGTCAAAATATAATTCCGTTAATATTTTGACAACGTACATAAGGGAGAGAATAAAATAGGTTATGCGAAATAGAAACAAGAAACACGACCAGCAGCGAGGAATTATCAGAAATAAAACAAATTAAAAGGGTGCAAGAGGCGAACATAAAAGCATGGTATGTGCAATTGCCCGTCTTAAATAGAACAATAAAATTTAAAATAGATACTGGAGCCGACGTAACAGCCATGTTAAAGAAAGATTATCAAAAAATCCAAGATGAGGTGAAATTGAAACAAACACGAACAACTTCGAAAGGGCCAGGAGGACAAGCACTGGAAAGCAAAGGCGAAATAGATGTACCTGTGAAAGAGCGAGGGGAAATAAACATTTTGAAAATGTATGTAGCGAAAACCGAAGACAACTTGTTAGGACGTCCAGAAATGCTAAATTTAGAATTAGTAGAGTTCAAAAAGGGAAAGGGAAAACTTAAAATACAGAAAGAAGTGGAAATTTAAGAATTACATGAAGCCGGATATAAAGAGGAAATTGTAAAGCAGTTTTCAGAAATCTTTCAAGGGTTAGGGAAAATAAAAGGCAAACAGTATAAAATCCAAGTCGAAGAGAGAGCAAAACCATTTAGAATCGGCAATCCAGGAAGAGTACCATTCGCTTTGATGAAGGAAGAGGAATCCGTACTAGAAAAATTGGTTAAAAAAGGAGTGATCGAAAGGATAGCAGAACCTACGGAATTCTGTGCCGCATTAGTAGTTACGATGAAAAAGAAAGAAAGGTCAAAAGAACAGAATAAGAATTTGTACAGGTTTCACTGAAATTAACAAATACATAGCAAGAGAAAGGCTGCAGTTACCATCTGTAGATGAAAGTCTATCGCATTTCCAAGGGGCGAAAATATTTTCCAAACTAGATGTAAAGGATGGATTTTACCAATTAGAACTGAACCCAGAATCAAAACAGTATACATGTTTCATAACAACATTTGGAAGATTTTCATACAGAAGATTACCTTAAGGATTGTCGTCTTCGCCAGAGGTATATTAGAGAGTCATGCAAGAGGATTCTGGATTACCTCTTGCATGACTCTCTAATATACCTCTGGCGAAGACGACAATCCTTGAGGTAATCTTCTGTATGATAATCTAATACCCCTCTTAAATCCTGGATTACCTCTTGCATGACTCTCTAATATACCTCTGGCGAAGACGACAATCCTTGAGGTTCACATAGACGACCTATTCGTGTTCGGGCAAGATGAAAAGGAACATGGGGAAAATTTGAAAACCTTATTAGAAAGACTCAGGATAACATTGAACAAAAACAAAATGTGAACCTTAACTTAGGGAACTAAGTTTCCTGGGGCACATCATTGGTGAAAAGGGAATAGCAGCAGATACAGACAGAATAAAGGCTATAACGGAATTCGGAAGACCAAGGAATGTGAAAGAACTACAGAGATTTTTGGAAATGATAAATTAAACTAACTTATCCAAATTTATTGACAATGTGGCAGAAAAGACCCAGGAGTTAAGACACTTGCTAGGGAAAGATGAAATGTTTGTATGGCAACAACCACAGGAAGATTGCTTCACAAAATTAAAGACAATCATAGCAGAGGCACCAGTACTAGCACCATACAAAGTAGAAAGAGAAATCAGAGTGTCAGCGGATGCCAGCAAGTACGGGATAGGATGTGTATTGGAACAGAAACAGCAGAATGGAGAATGGAAACCTGTGAGTTATGTTTCAAAATCACTGAGCGAAACGGAATTGCTATACGCGCAAATCGAGAAAGAATGCCTGGCGCTAACTTGGGCATGCAAGAGATACCATCAATATATTGTAGGGAAAAAGATAGTCCTACGAACCGACCACAAACCACTATTAGCTATACTAAAGACAAAAGGGTTTCACAAACTAAATCCTAGACCAGTGGTGGGGACACTTTTTTTAAGACGGGCCATTTGTAATAACCAGACAATGGTAGCGGGCCAAAGAATAATGATTAATCGTAGGTAGGTAGTTTTTATGCGGGTCGTCACATTACGAAGTAAGAACGCGTTTAAACATTCTCACGACGGCACTCTTAAACGGGCCGGATTAAACCTTTCCGCGGGCCGGACTTGGCCCGCGGGCCGTAGTTTCCCCATCACTGTCCTAGACTAAAGAGATTCAGAATGAGATTAATGAACTATGAATATGATATGGAGCACGTGAGCGGAACAGACTTTCACATCCCAGATATATTATGAAACCCCGTAAAAGACAAGGATGTATTAGAAGAAAGAAGCAAATCATACATAGACTACTTAGAATACGACCCGGCTACTGAAATTAGGGAAATGCAGGAGAAAGATGAAACCTTGAAGAAATTAATATAGATGGTATTGAAAACGAAGGACAAACAGGACAAGGATGTATTAGAAGTAAGAAGCAAATCATAGATAGACTACTTGGAATACGATCCGGCTACAGTAATTAGGGAAATGCAGGAAAAAGATGAAACCTCGAAGAAACTAAGATAGATGGTATTGAAAGGTTGGCCCAAGAAATATAGGTTTTCTAGAAGAATTGTTTATATTTTATAAAAATAAAGAAGAGATTGGAATAAGTGATGATTTAATAACCTACAAAGGAAGAGTAATTATCCCTTAAAGCCGGAGGAAGGAATATTTAGACAATATACATGAAAAAATACACTTAGGATTAAGAAAATGTCAAGATAGAGCCAAAGAAACCATTTGGTGGCCATAAATAGTCAAACATTTGGAAGAGAAAATCAGACAGTGTGAGAAATACATAATACACATAACCGATGATGTCCAGAGAAATAGCAAAGTTCCCATGGGAAGTGGTTGGGATGGACATTGGGGAGTATCGAGGCGAAAAATACCTGGTGCTTCAGGATGTATACTCAAAATATCCTGTGGTGTATAAATTAAAAACCATGAACAGTAAGGAGATAATCTTAAGTATCAAAGAGGCATTCTCAAGACATGGAATTCCACAAAAGCTACATTCGGACAATGGAAGGCAATTCATCTCCGCCGACTTTAATGAATTTAAAAGACGGCTCAACACAAGACAAGTGACAAGCAGTCCGTACTATTCACAATCAAATGGGATGACCAAGAAAGGTGAACAAATAATTAAGAGGATACTAAAAAAAAAATAAGGACCCACACCTAGGGCTACTGGTATATAGAAATACATCATTAAAATGCGGACTATCACCAGCTCAACTCTTGATGGGTAGAAGACTAAGATATGTAGTCCAGTGACAAGTGAATACATCAAACCACACACATCCAACCGCGAGAAAGCAAGACAGGAAATGCAGTTGGAGAAGGTTGCACAAAAACTGTACTTCGACCGAAGACACAGGATAAAGGACCTTTCGGAACTGGTACCAGGACAACGAGTATGGATAAGGGATATGCAGAAAGAAGGTAAAATACAGAGGAGAACGAAAGAACCAGAATCATAGTATGTGGAGACTGATAAAACAGTAGTTCGTAGGAATAGGGAATTTCTTAGATGGCTTCCTGAAACAAAGAGGACGAAACAGCATGCAGAAGATCGGCGAGATGAACAACCAAGCGGAAGCTCACGACCCGCACCAGTCCGAAGAAGCAAGAAGGTACGAATAATTACAAGTAATTACAGTAACTGAATATTAATTCTTAAAATTAAGCTATAAACGAGTGTTGTCCACTCCCAGACTAAGCATGAAGTAAAATTTCGAGTTTAGAAAAGCCCCGTGAAAATTTGTCAAGGGTCGCGCAGCGACCCGAGACAAATTTTCTGGGCTTTTCTACACTCGAAATTTTAATTCATGCGCCCCGCGTATAAAACAGATTCTAAGCGAAGTTCGAATATACATAAATTTCACAATATTTTAGTGTTTTATACGCGTGGCGCATGAAGTAAAATTTCGAGTTTAGAAAAGCCCTAAGAAAATTTGTCTCGGGTCGCTGCGCGACCCTCGACAAATTTTCACGCGGGCTTTTCTAAACTCGAAATTTTACTTCATGCTTAACCTGGGAGTGGAAGACACTCGTTCAGAAATAATAAATGTCAATCTCGAATGTCACACCTGTCAATGTCGATTGAATAATGGTTAATAAAACGTGCATCAGTTTTTCATAATATTTTCAATATCTCTAGATTTTTGACAATTATTAAAATTGTTATCATATGTTCAATATTTCGAGATTTTAATTAGATTTTCGATATTTAGAGATTTTCGTCCCCTTATAAAATTTTTATCAGATTTTCAACATATCGAGGTTTTTGACGATTATTAAAATTTTTATCAGATTTTCAATATTTCGTGATTTTCATCAGATTTTCGATATTTTCGTCAATCTATAAAATTTTCAATATTTCGAGATTTTTAACGATTTTTAAAATGTTCTGAAGATTTTCTACATTTTGAGATTTTCATCAGATTTTCGATATTTCAAGATTTTCGTTAATTTAGAAAAAATGTATGAGATATTCAACGTATCGAGATTTTTGACAATTTTTAAAATATTCATCCGATTTTTAATATGGCAGTATTGTATTTTATGTCACTGTCGGTATGAACATTTTAATGGTAAAAATATTGTTTTTGCTTTTACATAGAGACATTTAACGTTTTGAAAATTTCGGTGTTAAAGGTGACATTGCTAGGAGTAAAACAAAATTCAGTATTTTGATTGGTGGATCACAAGAGGTGTTTAATAATCATTAATAAAATTCCATAAATTAGAATTCTGTTCATCAAGTTTACAACAGATTTTTAACACGTAGCAGCCTCGCAACTTGAATTAATTAAAAAAATATGAGAAGATACTAATTCACATTTTCTGTTCAAGTATTTAAAAAAAAACGATGGGATATTTATTCACGTTTTTTTTTACTGTACAAGAGAAACGTTGGATTGAAATATTATTCAATTTTACAAGCGCGGGTTTAATTTTTTTCCAGGCGGACGCTTAATTAACTTTATTAATCCATAAAAACGCATTCAGCCACTTTTCCGGCCCATTAATTTAATTCCCCATTAAGATTTTGTTTTTATATTCATTCGAGCCTCTCCGAAGCGAGAATTAAATTTGGCTTAGTTGTATGAATTTTAAATACAAAGAAGCGGTTTTAAATGGATCTTCAATGTTTCATAAATTGCGAAGGGGGGAATGTACCATTCATTCGGGTTTTGTTTTTTAGAATGAATCCAAGATTGTATGAATTTAAATATAGCTATAGCTAGCTAACAAACCAGTTACGAATATTAGTCATTCGGATTGGTATACACCGTGCGGCGTGGCGTCACTTATCTACAAATTGCTTTTAAAAAATAGAATTTGTCAAAGCAGCACCTTGAAACTTTACACTTTTGTAGAGAATTTATCAAGGAAAATGGTCCTATTTCAAAAATTTTTAAATTGCGGTTTTCATGATCAAAAATAAGTTTATATAATATAATTGTTCTTCACTTGATATTTTAATTATGTCTAATACCAAATTATGTTTTAACCGTATTAATAAAATACTGCACAAGTCTTTACATTAGGACAGTAATTATATTTTTGTTATGTGTACTATAGTTAGATATATGTAGCATACAACTATACTTAGGAAATTTGTAAAATAGATGTCAGTATTAATGTATTTCGATAGCTAACGCCATCTAATGCTTCATAGTGGCATCGTCAGTGACACTAATGCACAAAGTGTATATACAGGTCACTGTTTCGTCCACGAACGAGCAGAACTCTGTTTGTGAAACCAGAAAACAAATATCAAAATTGAATTTGTGTTCAGTATTCCGGTACCAGATACCGAAATACATTAATAATTTTCACATATTGGCTTGAAATAGTCAGAAATGTTCAGTATTCCTCAGCACTGGGTCGGGACCACACTGAAGAGGACCTTGAAGTCCGAAACGCGTCTTTGGGTATCTGGTGCCGGAATACTGAACACAAATTCAATTTTGATATTTGTTTTCTGGTTTCACAAACAGAGTTCTGCTCGCTCGTGGACGAAACAGTGACCTGTATATGCACTTTGTGCATTCGTGTCACTGACGATGCCACTATGAAGCATTTGATAGCGTTAGCTATCGAAATGCATTAATAGTTTTCACATATTGGCTTGAAATAGTCAGAAATGTTCAGTATTCCTCAGCACTGGGTCGGGACCACACTGAAGAGGACCTTGAAGTCCTAAACGCGTCTGTGGGTATCTAGTGCCGGAATACTGAACACAAATTCAATTTAGATGTCTGTAGTTGTATTACAAAAAAATAAATAAATTCATTAAAATCCGCACTTAACTCAATTTTACCAAAAAAGTGACAACTGGTTTTCCTCAAAACCACAGATATTACGTCGAAAATTGCCAGGGATTTTCACAACATTTGTATATACATCTAAAATTATTTCATTTAATGACTTATTTTTAACGAAGGTTTTCCTAAAATCAAATTTTAGAGTCAACTTTATAATTTGCTTGGCTCTTAATGAGTTAATATATTATTCCTAAGAAAAACAGTATCTAAGAAATATTAAAGTTGCACTATCAAAAACTGGACATGTTGAAAATCTTGACGGTCCACTCCCAGACTAAGCATGAAGTAAAATTTCGAGTTTAGAAAAGCCCCGCGTAGAAAATTTGTCGAGGGTCGCGCCAGCGACCCGAGACAAATTTTCACGGGGCTTTTCTAAACTCGAAATTTTACTTCATGCGCCACGCGTATAAAACACTGATTTTAAGTGAAGTTAAAAATGCACTGAAAACCAACCCAACTTTGATATTTTTTCAAAATTGAATGTTTTCTTTCCTATCCAGGCTGTAAACCTTCAGATATTCGTTGTTTTCTTGTAAAAACTTCGATTCCCTGTAGTCCTTCGGTCTCCGAAGACCATGATTGGTCCTTCGAGCTGTAGCCTTTGTAAAATGGTAATAATATTAGTAGTCTAGAGGGATCCTTAAATTTGAAACTTCTAAGAAGGAGTGTTGTTCACTCCCAGACTAAGCATGAAGTAAAATTTCGAGTTTAGAAAAGCCCCGCGTAGAAAATTTGTCTCGGGTCGCGCAGCGACCCGAGACAAATTTTCACGGGGCTTTTCTAAACTCGAAATTTTACTTCATGCGCCACGCGTATAAAACACTGACCTAATGTGAAGTTCAAAATATATTTTATTTATTCATGTTTAGATGTCATAGCAAACTCAGTTTGATTTTATATTTGATAGTGTTAACCAATAGTAGAAGAATATTCAAAACTAAAAATGCTGTCTCGAAAAGACTTGATTTTTATTTTCATGACATGAAACACAGTCAATTAATTGTCTTGTTATTTTGTAACAGTAAAATAATAATATTTATATCATATGTTTAATAAAAAATAACCTCTAGAGCCATGATTTAATCTCTTTTCAAATTTAAGTTGGCTAAACACTATAGGAATTGACATCCAAAACGTCAGACATAATAATTATAATGTATATTTTCAGAGTTGCCAACTTAGAATAATTTCCATGGCACTCTGGAGATATTTTAAAATTGAACATACGATCACTTAATTCATGATGAATTACAACTTTTTTTTTTTCGATAATCGTAATTAATTACATCAATTCAGCAATTCCTAGTTACGCCACCGAATTAAACATTTGATGGCTCAAACAATTAATATTTAAGTGCAACATTTTGAGTTTCGTCAAGAGTATAATTAACTAATAATCCACCCTCTTGTATCCTTTATTCACACACACAGAGTGTAAAAAAAAGTTTGTTATTGATAATGAGCACCTTGTGTCTCGAAATATACATCTAACGATACTAATAAAAATTGAAGTAAGGAATAACAGTATTTCTTAGTGTGAAACAAAGATACAACAGTGTGAATTATTCGTTAACTAATATTTAATAAGGTTTCTTAAACATTCAAAGCGATTTTGATTTACGAATAAGGGCCGTGAATGAATCCCAAACCCGTTTTATAATTTATTCAGAATTCCCATGAGGTTGTCTCATTGTGTATTATTGAAGAACATCGCTATTGACCCACTCTAGGGCAGCAGTGAGGGAAACGTTTAAAGATTGATTCGTTCGGAACTGGAACGTTTTGTGTAAATACGTGTAATTATAGAGGGAGAATATATCACAACGAATAGTTTAAGTAACACATTGCTTTTAATATTTCATGAAAACAGATCTATATTCTAATTGTCATGTGATTAATGTCGCTATTAAGAAAGATTTTATTTAATATTAATACTTAACTAATGAAACTCTGTAATGAATGAAATATATTCTGAACTGAAATACTGTATTTTCTAATAGCTTTTGAATATTGAATAATTAATATAAGAAATAAAAAGTAAGTCGATAAACAAACAGGAAATTAAATTTAATTGACAAAAAATTAATATTAAATCAAAGAATCTAAGGCTATTTTAGAGAAAATGTCTCAAACCATCTATAGACGTGTTTCTAGATTTATCTCTCATCAGCATAGCTAGGCTTTAAACATTCAATACCATTTGATTTTTTAATAAACAACAATTTAGATAGGAATGTTAAAGTATGTCATTCAAACATGTACACAAAACTGGGGCCAGTAAAAATTAAGGGGTCTTAATAATACGTAAACAATTTGCAAATACACATAAAGACAATTTATCATAAAGAAAAATTGAGTTTGTCAATAGGTTGCAAAATCTTTATAAAATATAAAAACGAATTAAAATTAATATCGACTTTCTGCAAAAAGTTTGTCTCGAAATGTTCATTGAAACAACTACTTCTCGAGCTAATACCCCGACAGATATTGAATTATACAATGAATATTTGCGTTACACGACAGCACTGCTGTTCTATGCATAATTTATATGCAAAATGCAACATCAGGTCAAACTATTCTCAAACCAAACTAAATGAGTTTAGTGAATGAATGAATACTTGGAGACAAACTTTTTGCAGAAAGTCGATATTAATTTTAATTCGTTTTTATATTTTATTTGCAAATACAATTTCACTTTATAAGAAAATTATTACTGTTTTAATTCTCTGTTTTAAAATAGTTGGATTTATACTGAGTACCTATTCTAAATGCACAAAAAATGAATAAAATTCTAGTCTAAAGTAAACAAAAAAATGAAAAAAATAAATACTGTTTCCTCTGCTTTAAAATAGTTTACGTTATATTAAGCACCTATTCTAAATACACAAAAAATAGTGAAATTCTAGTTTAAAGTATTTATCATGTTCATTCATCGTAATTTATCTTTGCTTCCTGTTTTCAAAAATACACACAAAAATGAGTCATCTTGACTGTGGACAATTTATTTAACAAAGGTCCCCGCATATTTTCTCTTCCACTAATTACTCAGGGTCTTATCAAGATCAGACGGTCACGTCATCCAATGAATTCCGTTTTGTGCTGATTAATTTTTATCAGGCACGTAAAGCGAGCGATTCGCATCGTTTTCATTAAAAATTCACTGCATTATCGTAACGGTTTTTTTTTTTTCTATTTGGTGTGTGTCGTGCTTTAATTATCTAAATTGTGTACACAAAATAATGTGAACATTTTTTATGCATACAATATTATTATCAAAATATGATTGTTGCTTTAATCATCATGTAAAATAAAAATGGAAATCTTGACACATTGTAGCCACGCGATATTTTTAAAACCGTTGTAAGACAACCAATTTTATTTATTTAAAATTAAAATTTAAATTAATCAATTCACTGACTATAGAGGCTTCTACTTCATTATACATTGTTGAACATAAATAAAACACTGTTTATCACTTTGTTTGTATAACAATTGGTTTATTTGGTGACTATAGTTTCGATACTACACGTATCGTTACTAACGGTTTGATAATGATACGTGTAGTATCGAAATTATAGTCACCAAATAAACCAATTGTTATACAAACAAAGTGATAAACAGTGTTTTATTTATGTAAATTAATCATTGTAACCATTGTAAGTCAACTAATTTTATTTATTTAAAATAGTTTATCAAGAAAAAGAAGAAGAAGAAAATAAATTTTCTATACCAGATAAGATAGTTTACCTAATTTTATGTGTAGCATAGTACAAATTACATCTTGAAACAATATAGAATTTCATTTCTACAATCTTGTATACAAGGTGCTTCTCCTAAAATTCCCCAAACTAATTAACAAGAAACTAAATATGTTACTAAAATTCCGTTTGTTGTAATCAATAGATGTGATTCAAGGCTTCAAATTAAGATAGAATTGGCATCACTTATAATTACGAATTCGCTGTCAGAGGCGTGAGAAAATGCCATTCGATGATCAGATTTTTCTAAAAAAAATAGAATATTTTAAGACATTTTTATCATATGCATAATTTAAATTAAATTGGCCATTTTCCAATTATAACCAGTTTTTATATTTTCAAGAACTTTTAACATACATATTTAACTTTTATTTTAGTTTAAATAAAGCACTTATTACTTTCAAACACTTTATTGTACTCGCGACAATTGTTTCGCCACGCTGTGGCTTCTTTAGGTGAAGAATAATTATTCTTTGATTATTCTTCGCCTAAAGAAGCCACAGTGTGGCGAAACAATTGTCGCGAATACAATAAAGTGTTTGAAAATAATAAGTGTTTTATTTAAACTAAAATCAAAGTGAAAATGAACTTTCAACTATTAACTGCCTCAACAATTAAGTTATACACATTTATAGTAGTACAACTTCTTAAAACTAGCATACTAGCATACATAACAATAAAACTTATTTAAATACGTTGGAAATTACAATAGAATATTAATCACAATAATATAATTATTTTTGTTGACATTTTTTTCTTTATTGTTCAACGAAAGTTAGAAATAGATACTTAAACGTTTTACCGGATTAAAAAATACACATTTCAAATTGTTTCCGAAAAGAAACATCACCAGTATCTAAAAGAGATCTTAGTCAAACTTTCGTAAATCTTATAAATCAAGTCTGCCATGCCATCTATTGGTTCAACGTAAACTATGCCATCTAAAGTGCCCCATAAAAAAAATCAAACGATGTCAAGTCGGGTGACCTAGCTGGCCATTTTAATAAGCTATTAGTTCCTAACCACCTCCGAGGAAAATGTGTATTTAATTAATTGGACACTATTGCAGCATTATCTGGAGGATCTCCGTCGTGTTGTAACCACATGCTTTTGAACTGTATCCAATGGTACATTTTCCTATAGGTCTTGAGGTATGTTTCTTAAGAAATCTAAATATCGCTGAATTTTTAATGCTTTTTTTAAGACATTAGCATGCTAAAAAGAAGTCAACCATATAATTTTCTTATTTTTTATACGCCATCTAATCTAATTCCCATTAGCTTAAGGGGTGATACCTACCTGCAATGGTTCAAAAAATCGATTTTTTGTTTATTGCGGAATTCGAAAGTGTACACATTGAAGAATATTTTCCCAAAGTTTCATGTCGATTGGAAACAAATTGTCGAAGTTATGCGAGATTATGTAAAGGTAGTCGACACCCCTGCCGGAGCAGGTAGCGCGCGCCAGCTGTGCGCGGAACAAAGCGTGCGTACTGCTGCCCAAAGAGAAAAGAGGCATCGGCATTCTTCCCATGCGCACTGGGATGCGCATGACCGTGTTTACATTTAGTGACATAACCTCAAAAACTGAGTCCGTGTAAGTGCCAACAATTAATCACTTATAACACCGAAAACACATCTCAAACGCGATTATCTCGAAACCACTTTTTCAAAGTCGGTGACCGCGATAACTCAACGTGTATTCATTTAATTTGAACGAGCCTTTGCGTCTCCTTTCAAAAACCTTTTTCTAGTGGTTGATCGTTCGGATTTTGCCTATTATTTATTTTCGATTTTTTACAGCCGATCAAAGACACTTTTTTTGCCTCGAAAAAGGAGGACGCAATTTTCTCAAAAATTTTTTTTTTTTCAAAACCCAACGATCAATGACCGCTTTTACACATTCTCAATGCAGCGCCATTGAACGTTTTGATATCAGATGATTTTTACACATGCAAGCGCGGTCACCGCCAAACGCCTTTTGAAAAAGGTCTTCTGCAGGGAGCTGCGCCACGGGCCCCCAGGTGGTCCAAAGAGGTGGAAAAAATTCGTAATTAAAGACCAATGTACAACCAATAAACTGGTATAATTGCAGTTTCCTATCTTGTTTCGTCAACAATCTCGGATTGGACATCTCCGCAGAAGCGATAGAAAAAATACACCGTATAGGTAAAGTCAAAGGAGAAACCCGCCCCGTGTTAGTACAATTTTCAAATATTAAACATCGCATGGATGTGTACAACAATAAGAAGAAATTCAAAGGAACCAGTTTTTCTATAAAAGAAGATTTAACAGCGCTCCGCCTATCAATTTTGAAATCTGCAACCTTGAAATTCGGCAAAAATAATGCATGGTCACATAATGGGTCTATCTGTATCAAAAGCGGTAATAAAATTAAAAGAATCCAAAACATGAGAGAACTAAATATGTATCAGACGATATAAAATAGTTTTATTCTATGTAATATAACAAAATAAACATTTCATAATAATATTAGGTACGTGTCAAACGTAGCAAAGGGACGTTAATCATTAGAGAATGATAACTAACTAAAACATGTTATTCATTTATCTAATCTACTTATTTTATGTTCTAATTTTGTACAGAATTACATACTCATTTAGTTAATTAAACATTTATGCAGGCGTATGCTACTGACAGGATAATTTACTTTATTATTTTCTGTCATTTATAATAATCTATTTATAATCTATTTTTACTACATTGAAACATACTTATATCTATTTACTCGATGAAAAATATAAACATTGCATTTGTAAATGTCAGATCTTTAGTCTATAATTTTGCAGATATAAAGGAATGTTTACTGGATTGTAATTATCATGTACTTGGTGTCTCAGAAACATGGTTGAATCAACAATTACCCACAGATATGGTCGAAGTGGATGGATACAGTTTTATCAGAAGTGATAGAAACACGCGAGGAGGTGGAGTGGGTCTATATATTAAAAACAACTTAAAGTTTGAAATTTTGAACACTGTTACATCTGTGAATGTTGAGAATATGTGGATAAAACTTTTAGTAGGTAAAAAAGTCTATATTATAGGAATAGTATATAGACCACCTAACAGAGATTTTTTTGACTTTTTACATATATTTGAGAATCAACTGTCTGAATTTGTAATCATTTCAGATGATATAATTTGTGGTGGAGATTTTAATATAAATTTGCTCGAACCAGACACTCAAAAATCAAAGTTATTTCTCGAATGCGCTGAGTCACTTAACTTAAAACAAATAATTAATATGCCCACACATATTAGTAAAAATAAATTTACTTTAATCGATTTCATTTTAATTTCAAATAGCAAAGAGGACTATGTTGTTGATTCAATTGATCTATTCAGTCACGTAAATGATCGTCATCTCTTAGTATCTTGTTCACTAAACTGCGAAATACCTGAACCTAACTCAGAAATAATTCACACAAGAAATCTAAAAAATATTGATTTAAATTTACTAGAAAACTTTTTACATCTAACACCTTTTCATTACGTACTTCAAACATCAAATATAAACGAAAAAGTTACGTTATCAAATTCATTCTTAACTGAAATATTTAATGTTTTGTCGCCTATTCGCAAAATTAAACTAAGTAAAAGAAAACAGAGTGGTTCACACAGACAATTAAAGAGATGATTACACTACGGGATAAAGCATTCAAAAAATATAAAATCTCTAGAAATACAAATGATTGGGAATATTACAAATCGCTTAGAAACCAAACAAACATAGCAGTACGTAATGAAAAAATACAATATCTAGAACACAGCACGAGGAGCAATAACAGTAAAAATTTTTGGGAAGCTATTAAAAAACTAAACATTCATAAAAATAAAACTAAAATTCCTTTACCCGAGTCACTAAACAAACCTGATGCTATAAATAACTACTTCGCTAGCTGTTCCTCAAGTACGTCCATCGTTGATAATGACTTGATAGAATTTTACAGCAAAAATGCCTTTAAGCAATTTGACGAACTCCTGACATTTAAACCAGTAACAGAAAATACTATATATAAACTCTTACTAGACATGCGTTCTAACGCCATTGGCGCAGATAATATTAGCATCACAATGATCTTAATGTGTTGCCCATTTATAATACCATACATTACAAATATAGTAAATTCCTGTGTACTTGATAATCAATTTTCAAATATTTGGAAAATTTCGCATATTATACCAGTCCCAAAAAAAAAAAATATTACGAGCTTTGGAGACTTGAGGCCAATTAGCATACTACCGGTTCTATCAAAAATCGCCGAAAAGGTTATTAAAATCCAGATTTGCAATTTTCTAACTGATCAACAAATTCTTCCTTGTTACCAGTCAGGATTCCGTCAATTGCATAGCTGTACAACAGCAATGTTATCAATAACAGATGACATAATTAAAGAAACAGATAGAGGAAATACCACTGCATTAATCTTACTCGATTATTCCAAAGCTTTTGATACCATCTGCCATGTAACATTACTGGCTATACTGCATTATGTGGGATTCTCACCTAATGCAATACAATTTATAAAAAGTTATTTACACAAAAGAAGGCAGTATGTTGAAACAAATGCAGGGAAATCATCAGAAATCGAAGTAAATCGAGGGGTACCGCAGGGGTCAATTCTAGGTCCAATTATATTTGCCGTATACACAAGCTGTTTAACTAAATGCATACAACATTGCAAAGTTCATCTTTACGCCGATGATACACAATTATATTACTCATTTGCTGCCAATGACCTTAATCATGCTAACATATTAATTAATGCAGACCTGGAAAACCTGGTTTCAATATCTAGCAGGCATAGTCTGAGAATAAATGCGTCAAAATCATCAGTAATTATATTTGGGAAAAGGAAAGATGAAATTAAAACTAAAATTAATATTATTGTTTCAGGAAATAAACTAAAATGTGTTGACTCAATACGAAATTTGGGCCTAGTTATTGACTCCGACCTTCGATATAAAAAACATATTGTGAAATGCATCCAAAGCGCTTACTTAAACTTAAAGCTCTTATATCCCCATCGCTATATTCTATCAGAAAACAAAAAAATTCAATTGTGTGACTATCTAGTCCTAAGTCATTTTAACTACTGTGACGTTGTTTATGCTCCTTGTATAGATAAATATACACAACTCCGTATTCAGAAGGTTCAGAAGGCTTGTCTGAGGTTTGTATATGGCATACCTAAATACGATCATATATCCTATAAATTAAAAGACGCAAAATGGTTAACTATGGAACAGAGGCGGTCGTTGCATTGTGCTGTATTATTTCATAAGGTTATGCTCACCTGTAAACCACAATATTTATATTCTAAAATAAAATTTCGAACGGATGTTCACACTCTAAATCTTAGGTACAGAAACCTATTATCACCGCCCTCTTTCAAGTTAGTATTTTTCAAGCGATGTTTTACCTACAATATTTACAACCTATATAATCCTTTACCATCAAATTTAAAATCAACGAATGTGAACGCATTTAAAAAACTCTATAAAAAGTTGTTACTAAGTAAAAATGAAATTTCATAGCTAGAAAATAGCGACACCCACTCCGTAAAAATGTGTACTTTACTCCACAACACACCGTATCATCTTCATTGAGGCCGAAGTTCTGAGACACCAAAAAAAAAAAACAAAAAAAAAAAAAAAATATGCACTGTTATTACTATTGTAGCTGTTATTTATATTATTAACCTGTATTATGAAGGGCTAAGACATAGATCAACTTAAGTTGCTCTTAGTCCTTTTGCAGATAAGCATTAATTTAACACATTATTTTATTATTTATAAAAGTCTTTATATTGATGTATGTTTTATGTTTTATTTGCAAATAAATAAATAAATAAATATATATTTATATTTAGGTTTTCGCGAGCAAAATATAACTGGCTTGAGTTTTTTGGGCTGCTTTCTCGCGTTGGTTGATTTATTTATCAAAGCAGCCCAAAAAACTCAAGCCAGTTATATATATATATATATATATATATATATATATATATATATATATATATATATATATATATATTAGTGAAATTTAACCGTTTTCTTTATTAAATGATAGTTAAATATATTTCACCACGTGAAAGATGAGAAACTTGTTCAAGATATAAATTTGATTGTTGCAAAAAAGGTTATTATATTAATTAAATGCAAATATTTTTGTGGTGATGAAAAATTTTAATAGTGCGGTTTATTTAGAACTAATCAGGCTTTAATTTATGCCAAGGCGCATTTTTGTAACTTAACAAATGCGTTTAGTACAAGCGCTCAAAGTTAACGCTTTGTTTTCAACGTACTTTTTTTTAAGTGAATTAAATTTACAGTACGCATTTTAATATTTTTTTTCTAGAGAAAATAAACAGCGCACATCGTTTCTAACATAAGCAGAAATGTTTGTGATTTGTTTGAGAATTAAAAAAAAAACTTTTTTTTTGTTTGAAATACGACATTTCTTTGAGCGGAAAAATGCTGTTTTTCACTTGAAATTTTTTATTTTTTAAAAAATCTAAAAAAAAATCAGTAAATCTCCTACAAATATGAGTATTATTATAAGCTAATTTTTTAAACAAAAAAAAAATTCTTTGACCAACTTATTCGAGTTTGAACGTCACGAGAAAATCAACTCTTTCAGAAAAATCCAACTTTAAGAGCTTGTAACGAGAGCAATTTTTATCTAACGTAAACTTATTGTACCTCAAATTAAAGCTCATTTAATGTTTAAACGAGCGATTTTGTAAAAAATAAATTCTATTGAGGTTGTTTCGAAAATTTCAGCTGTTGAACGGATAAAGTGCAAAAATCATGATATTGCCTATTTATAGAAAATCGTGTTTAAATCTGTTCATTTTGAGAAAATTAAATATTACTTTGACGTAACTTATTTGCAATTAAATTCACTTTCATTTAAGCTGTAAAGCGTTTTTGTAGCTTTAGTCTTACGTTCAGTACAAGCGTTCAAAGTTTAAATTTTGTTTTGAGTGAACTTTTTTGATAAAATGTAATTCAAGCTCAGCGCCCATTTTTTAATTAATTTATTTATTTATTATAAAGGTAGACCATTACATCTTAATAACAAAAACAAATAACAATGTTAAACAGATTTTTGAACAAAATATATTAGGTTTATTTGATTATTTTTTAAATTGAATTTGTGTTCAGTATTCCGGCACCAGATACCCACAGACGCGTTTCGGACTTCAAGGTCCTTTTCAGTGTGGTCCCGACCCAGTGCTGAGGAATAGTGAACATTTCTGACTATTTCAAGCCAATATGTGAAAACTATTAATGGATGTGTCATTGACGATGCTATTATGGAGCATTAGATGACGTTAGATCTCGAAATCCATTAAAACTTTTTAAATGTTTTGATGAATGGTTTCAATTTGATCATATCGAGTGTTTATAATCCTTGTTTAAGCATGATGTAAATATTCCGAGTTTAAAAAACACATTTTAAGAAGAATTGAATGAATGAATGAAACTCAGTTTCGTGTTGTAATAAAATTGTCTTGATTAATCTAAACTTTAATGAAGAATATTGCACTTAAATTCCGTGACAAATTAACCCCATCCTGTGTCGCTTCCATTCTTGAAACGCAAAACCGAAACACAAACACACAGCGTACAATTTCCACGCTTTCAGCGGCGTTATAAAAGATGATCCTTTAATTAGTCGTGTTGACTCATACCGCGCGCGCGTATTATTTAATTAACAGCTGTCCCTTTTGTCGCCCACATGGCACTAGCTCCCGCACCAATTATGCATTTTCGAAAAGTGAAAAGCAAAAAGCGAAAACCCTATAATTAGGGAATGAATCTCCGTTGAAAAATTGAAAGTCGGGCGTGGGGTTTATTAAAAATAAATCCCTCATTCTGGATTTTTTTTCTGCGGCGGTTTTTTTCTTGTTCGCATGCTAATCCTCGAAAATTTCAGCAGACTGACGGCTATTTTTCAATTAGGGAGGATTAGGACAGACCGCACGACGGTTTGTGCGCCTCTTGGGAAATCCGCGGTATGAGCCTGGGATTTTTTTTCTGCAGGATTTCGGAAAGTGTTGAAAAGTTGGACGAGATGGAATTTTAACGAGAAATAATAAATAAATAGAAAACGGGGGGAAATGAAATAATACTGTGTAATCTAAAAACTCATTACGAAAATTGTTTATTTTAAGCTCACTGCGTAAATTTCAAATCACCATGTGTGTTTATTTATGAATAGATAGAGTATCATATGTTCAATAAAAGTTCCATGGAAAATATTGTAGGTTGGCAACTCTGAATTATACATATAAATTATTATGTCTAACGTTTTATATGTCAATTCCTAAAGTGTGTAGCCAACTTAAATTTGAACAAAGATTCAATCATGGCTCTCTAGAGGTTTTTTTATTAAACATACGATACAATTTAACATACAGCTCCTTAAATAAAATAGTTACCGATAGAACAAAACAATATTTCAAAGTATCCGTACAGAAAATTCCCTTCAAATCCAACAATTTGTTTTTCCTGTTGTTGATCTTATAAAATAGATAATTGCTACCTATTTTATAAGATCAACAACATGAAAAAAAAACATTGTTCAATTTGTAATCCTGTTCCTCAATTATTCAGTACGTTAATAATTAAATAGTCTTGATACAATCAAAACAAACAAGTTTATATTAATACACCTAATTTAATATATTTTAGTAAGCCATTAGCTGATGAAAAATAAAACAAACACAAACAAATACCAATTAATTATACACCAGCGTGTTTTTGTTTGTTATCGTTCGATTGCCAGTTGAGCGAGAGGGATCAATTTGTTTAATAAATAAAGCGTGATTATCGTTTTTTCATGCGGTAATGGTGCACGCGTAGAAGGGGAGGGAAAAAAAGAGAACAACCCCATAAATACGCAAAGCCACCCCGCTGAGTTGCATTACCTCAGGGGTTGGTGCAACGATGAATAATTTATGAATGACGTGTAAAGGAAATGGAAAAAACATCACGTATAGTTTTTTATGGATAAGGCTGTCGTTTTTTTGGTATTGATTGTAGGGAGAAATTGATTATTAATTTGTGATAATTGGAGAGGGGTTGCGGATTGTTTGAGCTTTTAGGGGTTGTAATGTTTCCGGTTTTGGGAACTGCAAACAAATAAATAACACATGAGTGACACACCGATAATATTATTTGTTAATACAATTAACAACAAATTTTTCTATCGTATGTTCAATTAAAAAAAAACCTTTAGAGTGCCATGGAAAAAATTGTAGGTTGGCAACTCTCCAATTATATATTAAAATTATTATGTCTGACGTTTTATATGTCAATTCCCAAAATTGTAGCCAACTTAAGTACAAAACGATGAAATCATGGGACTCTAGAGGTTTTTTTTTTATTGAACATACAATATAATTATAGTGAATTTAAAAGTATAAAAGATACGCTTTTGTGCGGTAAACTCCTCAAAAATTATTAAGCGCATACATTTTTATTTTCCCCATTACATTATTCAAAATATTCAAACTATTTCTCAACCTAAATGACCGCGCATTAGTATTTCGATTAAAATTCCAAAAGGGGGAAAATTAATCCCCACAGCTTGCGGGCATTCGTGCCCTCGCATAAATTCCATGCGCCCCTTAAGAGCCAAAGTCCCTTTAATTGCAGTTTATTAGCATTTTTATCCCTTCAAAGGTGCTCGCACCCTTAACGCCGCCTAATCACGCTCCCGGAAAACTGAAAACGAAACCCACCCCCCTATTCTCTCAACAATCTGTCCCTACACGTGTCAACAATAAGGTAATAAATCATATAATTACGCGAGGGTGGTTGTGCACGGGGATCGATCCTAATCCGGTTAGTGTGTGTACGCACACACGGGGTTGACTGCTTTAATTGGGAAACGGTCGTGTTATTGCGGTGAAATCATCCCCCTTGAATACCGCCCGTCCGGCCGGACGGTCGCTCGGTCATCCCCCTCACGATTAATCGTTCCGTGAGCGGGCCATTACCGTTGAGGAAATGAGAGGAGGCCCGGGTCGTTTTGAATTTCAACTTTCTTTTCATTTGGGCTTTTAAGATTCGTATCTGTCGTTTCATCGGGGGGTGGTTTTCCCTTTTCTGTCACGAGCGTGATTGTTGGTAACCGACGATTTATCAAACTAATCAAACGTAAAGTGGCGATCGGTTTCATTTGTTTCGCTGGTTAGAATGATCAGAGCATTGACAGCTGCTGTTTATTAACGACTGGGCTCGTTACGCTTTTGAATGGTTAGAAAAATAGCCATTTCATTCCGTTCATACAACCATCTGTTAAAATCATATTAAACTGGGCAGTAAACTTTGTTTCTATTGACTTTATTACTTTTTGGAAAAATGCCCATCATTCGCCATCTGGAAACTAGGAGAGATCAATAAAGAAAATTTCACACATGCAGATAAAACGGTTTGATTTAATGGCTAAAAATAAAATCTTGAAAAATAAACTCGACGAAATCATTTAAGATAATATCATTTCGTTTACTTGTTTCTTATTAATCACTAACTAAAACATTTCTACCAATATTCAGAAACTGGTTGGAGAAATAGAGAAATAAGTGAAACAATCCGATGTGATTTAGGGAAACCAATTAATGCTATAAATCGATAAATCATTATTCATTATTTATCTGCCTGATGAAGCCACTGTGTGGCGAAACAATTGTTGCAGTGTCAATCAATAAACAGTGAAATCTTAACCAAGTGTGTAATTTACTAAAAGTGCTGATATGGAATTTCACCAAGTAACAGCCTCAACTATTAAATTAAATCGAGAAATGATTGTGCAAATGATGTAAAACTGTAACAAGTTAAATTAAAACTGTCTTTGGCAGAAAAATTGAAAAATTAATAGTTGTAAAGTTTATAAAATTGTATATGTCATTAAATACAAACAATGTGCAATTGTTTTCATCACTTACGCGATTATCAGCCCTTTTAAATGAATATGTGCATATTTTTACTTTCCCCCGTATGTAATACAAAGGGAAAGTATTGTTTTCGTGAAAATTTTCGAATCAAAAATTTTAGCGGAAATATCCGTTTTGAGGTCCCCTGAGTCGAATTAGACCATTTTTGAAAAATGTCTGTCTGTCTGTCTGTCTGTCTGTGTGTGTGTCTGCGTGTGTGTCTGTGTACGCTGTACCGCAAAAACCGCTAAAGATATCGAGATATAACTTGAAACTTAAGCTTTTTGTTACAATCGGAAGAACTAGAAAGCATTTGGTAAAAATCGGAAAACCGGAAGTGGTACTTTACTCTTAGCGTTTTTCAGTTTTTTCAGATTTTTTCAATAAATGTTCATCAAACTAAAAATTATTTCAAATAAAAGTTGTATATGATAACAAAATGAAGATGTATTGTTCACTTACTTTTTGTCATAGCACTCTTAGTTTTTGAGATATTTCAAAAGTTGTGTGTTTCATCTAGTTATTGGTGTGTGACAGTGTATGTGTCGATACAATTGAAAAATGTTTCAAATAAAAGTTGTAGAAAATGAAAAACTAAAGATTTTTTGTGGATTCACTTTTTGTCATAGCACTCTTAGTTTTTGATATATTTAATAAATAGTGTTTTTTTATCTAGTCATTGATTTGTCAGTGTATGTGTTGATACAATTGAAAAATGTTTCAAATTAAAGTTGTAGGTAATGAATTATTAAAGATTTTTTGTATTTTCACTTTTTGTCATAGCACTCTTAGTTTTTGAGATATTCAATAAATAGTGTTTTTTATCTAGTCATTGGTTTGTGTCAGTATGTGTTGATCCAATTGAAAAATGTTTCAAATAAAAGTTGTAGTTATCAAAAAGTTAAAGACATTTTGAAAATAATAATGCTACAAATATTTTAATAGTGATTTAATACGCAATTTACGGGGGAAAGTACTATGATGGACACATCACCATTTTTCAATCTGTTTACAATTAAAGCGACACCTTTTGATACAATTTGCATAACTATGTCAACATCATAGCACATATATCGATATCGAATATAATACAGTCTCGGATTATTATTAGTTGGGAAATAACATTTGCACAGTGGAGGCCAATCAAGTTACTTTCGCGGAAAGTGCCCGGCTTCGCATCAGAACCCGTTTCGATTTATATTATATGTATGTACGTGACCTTTCGCGTAACAAGATTTTCGATCCTTTGAAGCGCCGCCGACAATACGCAACGTGTTTATTATACGAATTTACGAATTCCTGTAAATGTTTACTGGGAGCAAACAAATCCGTATGAGCGAGGGCGCCGCGACCAATCGGTGTGCGCGAATTTCGGTAAATAATATTATGTCTTTGAATACATTTCGTGTCGATTGCGTTTTTGTTGAATTTATAATCAATATAAGCAAACAATAGATATATTTATAAAAAAATGATCGAGAAGGCTTATTATAGTTGAAAGTTGATCCTCACTTTTATTTAAATGAAACAATTGCTTTTATTTATTTGACGGATTTGCCTATTTCTTTTTACAAATATTCTACAAATAATTATACAATTAAAGAGCTTTAACAAGTTCGCAATTTATATTAATATATTGAATTTTATAAAATTCGTACAAAAATAACAACAGAGTGACAAAAAAAATTAATAAAATAATTGGTGTGGCTAGATTTTAATCAAAGCAAAGCAGAGTTTAAATTACACAAACAAGACATTTAAATTGTGTTTGTTTAACTGAGGTTTTGATTGTGACTGTAATATATTATTATGTAAAGTTAATTAAAGGATAGGTACTTGGTATTGTTTCACAATTAAATCTTTATTCCGACTAGTTTCGGTTTGTTAGACCATTTTCAAAGGAATGTACAGAAAAAAATATTTCCTAAGTATATATACAATATTTTTGTTTCAGGTAATAAGAGAAGTCAGAATTGGGGAATTCCAAATCTCCTCGTTGTCGTTTACGATATTTTTCCCCAACGACAACGAAAACGAGGAGATTTGGAATTCCCCAATTCTGACTTCTCTTATTACCTGAAACAAAAATATTGTATATATACTTAGGACATAATTTTTTCTGTATATTCCTTTGAAAATGGTCTAACAAACCGAAACTAGTCGGAATAAAGATTTAATTGTGAAACAATACCAAGTGCCTTTCCTTTAATTAACTTTACATAGTGTAATATGTTTCACCAAGTGCCAGATGAGAAATTAATTCAAGAAAGTAATATATTATTGTTATTCTATAAATTATGTTAATTCAATGGGATTCATCAATATATTTATTTTAATACTCGATGGTAGTTTTTTATATTGTTCTCGAGGAACGGATGTTTTTTGTTAAAATAATTGTATTGGAGAGGGCAGTATTCGTATGAATGTTTAAGAATAAACACAGTTAAGTTAACCACTCTGGACTATCATTTAAATCTCCCGTAATACAGAATAGTGACTATAGTTTCGTCAACTTTAACTTGCCATTATAAAACTAGAAGTAAGTAAAAACCTCAGTTATAGAAACAAAGTTTAAGTGTTAAATAAAGCACTAATAACTTTAATTTGGAAATATTTATTTAACTCTGTTGACCAGGAAGCCATTATATTAAATTGATTGAGTGAGTTACGTAAAGATCGAATTTAATTGATAAATAAAGCACTAATACTAATAAGTTATTAGTGCTTTATTTATGAATTAAATTCGATCTTCACGTAACTCACTCAATCAATTTAAAGTTTATGTATCTTATTTCTGTAAATAATGATGTATAACGAAGCAGAAACCTCCACAGTTAAATTATCTGATTGTTGTGAACATTTGTGATTTTGATAGATGAGCTTACGAAAAAAGCTAAAAATCTATGCGTAGATTAATGACCCGAAAGTAGCTAAAAACAAATATAACGAGCTAGCTGAATCCGAGAAAGCTTCCCAACGAGAAAAAAAGAAAAATCACCCTCAATTATCTCCTTGACTTCGTTAGATTTCAGCTGATCCACCCGCACTCGGCCGCACACATGCCCCCAAAGAGCGGCAATAACATCTGTTCCGTTTTTCACCCCCTTTTTCGCCTTTCTTCCGGGGACTTAATTACATCGTTACGCCTCCGGCCCCTCCGGCGCTCCCCCCTCGGGAGGGGGTTTGATAACGTCAGATGATCTTTCTGACTGACACGTCTTCGGAGATGACGGGCGGTTGGGAAAACGTTGGCCCCGATTTCGATGGAATTGGGAGGCGTCGGAACGGGATAAGTGCGCTCATGTGTGTGTGAGAGTATGCGGGGAATGGGGGAAGTTTCTGGGTGGGATGCCGGGGGGATTTGTAATAGAGTGAAAATTATGGTTTAATAAGGAACAGTCAGCCGGGAAATTGGGTAAATTATTAACGGATGTTCATCTAGAACTTGTAATTACTATACTAGGCAAAAAATTCTTAGGCGTAATTTGTAATTAACTTTCTATAAACTAAATAATGTTTGAACGTATTCGTGTTACATACAAATTAGATGGGATTATATATATCTAAGTATCAGGTAGTCAGTGAAGAACCCGATCGAGTTGGCTATGGAATTTTTTTTAATCTCTAACCACAACCATTCGGCTTACGAACACAACACCAACTTCCCCCCTTACCTATCTACCCTTTCTATTATTATATTTTTAATTTGGATACATTTTTTAGCGGCTTACTAGTTGAACCCATTAAGTGCCATTGATGCATACACGCAACATTATTAATTTTTTGTTAGTTAAATTATTAAATAAGTTAATTTGATAAATTATATTATTTGACCTAACTTAAAAATGTATGAAGAAAAATCTAAATAATTAGTTATTTTCATATTTTGATTACTGCTCATTTAAATAAAAAATGTCAGTGTATTTCCAACTTCACAATATTTCAATGTTTTATACGCGTGGCGCATGAAGTAAAATTTCGAGTTTAGAAAAGCCTAAAAATTTGGTTTGGCCGCTCCGCTTCGCGGAGCGACCAAACCAAATTTTAAGGCTTTTCTAAACTCGAAATTTTACTTCATGCTTAGTCTGGGAGTGGAAACACTCGTTTTAAATTTCATAGTGCACGTTTTTATATAAAATCGACGAATGCCTGAAAAGTTACTGAGTATTCATTATGTATATTTAAAAGAAACATTTCCAGTATGTTTCCCTATACGATACCCTTATATACTGCCTTTCAAAAAAATCAGAACACAAAGTATTTATTGGACGATTTTAATGAAATTTACAGAATTTGATCATGTAAATGAACTGCATCGATGATCAAAAAATCAATTATTTGGTTACTATTAAATGGTATTTTTGCTTGATTTCACCATTATGAAGAGCTGCTGATTTTTGAATGTAATTGCTTGTAATATCCAAGTAGCCTCTGAGTATTTTGACGTTTCATTTTGTAAAACATAAAAAGATGGGGCGTGTTCGTCGGCGTGCACAATATCATCATCTAAGTGAATTTGAAAGGGGTCGCATTATTGGAATGCGAGAAGCGGGTTTTTCGGTTCGTGCTATTGCTGAAAGGGTAGGCCGTAGTGTATCGGTGATCGTACGCTGCTGGTCTAGATGGTCCGAAGCTGGGGAGAATCGACGTAGACTTGGATCAGGACGTCCAAGAAGCACCACTGAGCGTGAAGATCGAGCTCTTCGTCTTACAACTTTAAGGGACAGATTTACAACGTCGCGGGCATTGGGAAATGACTGGTTGGCTCTAAATGGCCAAAGAGTATCCATGGCTACTGTTTACAGAAGAATCCGCAGTTTTGGTATAAGATCCTACCGTCCACAATTGTGTCTACCTCTTACTCCGCAGCATCGCAGAGCAAGACTTGATTGGTGCAGGGAATGACAACATTGGACCCATGAATGGAATAACATTATCTTCAGCGATGAGTCTCGGTTCTGTTTATGCGCTCATGATGGTCGCAGAAGAGTGAGACGTCGACGCGGATAACGCAGAATTTTACAATTTGCTGTTGAAAGACATACGGCTCTTACACAGGGAGTTATGGTTTGGGGGGCGATAGCATATGGTAGTCGGTCTCCTCTAGTTTTTTTAGAAGCAAGTCTTAACGTGATTCGGTATATTGACAACATTTTACGGCCAGTGTTAGTGCCCTATGTAAATGGCTTGCAGAACCCCATTTTTCAGCAAGATAATGCTCGACCTCACACAGCGGCCATTACAAGACAGTTTTTTGATAGTGCCGAAATCAATTTGTTACCTTGGCCATCTCGTTCTCCAGATCTATCGCCAATAGAACATGTTTGGGATATGATAGGTGTTAGAATAAGTAACTTACAGCGCCCCGCTAACACTGAAATGGAACTTAGAGGTCAAATTATCGAAGTTTGGAATGAAATACCCCAAGTCGATATTGACAGCCTGCTTTCTAGCATGCCTCGACGTGTTAATGAGTGTTTGGGAAATCGTGGAGGCCCAACACGTTATTAATTTTTATTCATTTGTTTTTTGTTTTTCAAGTTGATTTTTTGATCATCGATACAGTTCGTTTACATGATCAAATTGTGTAAATTTTATTAAAATCGTGCAATAAATACTTGATGTTCTGATTTTTTTTAAAGGCAGTATACATGGCGGACGTCAATTTAAAGAGTGCGAATAAATTGTTGAAATGTGGTGGAAATTGTGGACAAACAGTCAAAGAAGGGATAGTGTGTGATAGATGCAATAAGCTAATGCATCCTGGTTGTTTACCGAAACATAAGTGTGAGATAGAAACATCAAACATCGCGCCCGCGGATGAATTCGAGGTTAGGGCATGCGGCGAAAACCACTCAATGGAAATAAAACTATTACGAACCTTGGTCATGGAATTACAAAGCAAAAATGAAATACTGATGGATAACAGAAACCTCAAACAGGATAAAATAGCGACCCTTGAAAAGGAAGTAGAACAACTCCGCGTAAGGTTAGAAGAACAGGCGGGAAACTCCGTTTGGAGACCGAAAACAATTCATTCATTCATGGATAAACCATCTGCGTTCGATGATCAACAAGCCAATGTCAATCACAAGGACATGATAACTCTTTCGAATGCAAATGAAAACAACAAAGATAAGAACCAAAATACTAAAATTCAGTGCGAGTATTCACAAACGTCGACCATCGAGGATTTTCGGAACTGGAACTAGTACAAATAATTTGAAAGCCGTTGCGTCATACTCTCATCTCCATATATGTCGTCTAGAGCCAAAAACAACTGAAGAAATGGTCAAGGATCATGTGAAACAAATTGGTGTGAGCGACGTATTATGTGAAAAACTCCAGTCGAAGCATCCGGATGTCTACACTTCTTTTAAATTATCTGTGCCCTTCACCAGTTTGGATATAGTGAATAATCCTGAAGAGTGGCCGCCAGGATCCTCTGTTTGTAGATTTTTCAATCATCCCAAGAAAAACAAAATCCCTATTAATGATACTGAAAAAAAAAACTAAATATAGTCAATTATTCTAAGGAAGATGACAGGTTTTCATTATATTATCAAAATATACAGTGTTTAAATACAAGTATTACTGAGCTAAATGCTAATTTACAAAAACAGTAATGTTCTTTGTTTAACAGAGCATTGGTTAACTGAAGAGGAAATTAATAATGTTAATATCCCAAATAATTCTTTAATAAATGCCTACTGTAGAAATTCATTACAGCGAGGTGGATCAGCAGTTTATGTGCATGATTCTATCATCAACAAAGGGGTATTAGTGTCACTAACGGTTTGATAATGATACGTGTAGTATCGAAACTATAGTCACCAAATGAACCAATTGTTATACAAACAAAGTGATAAACAGTGTTTTATTTATGTTCAACAATGTATAACGAAGTAGAAGCCTCTATAATCAGTGAAAGGGGTATTGAATTTGAATATTCAGCCAGAGTGTTCAGTTTTCGAATATAGTACAGCGTGGATTAACTTTGGTAAGTTTAAATGCATTATTGTTTGTATATATCGCACGCCCTCTAGTGACACACTGGTTTTCAATAACATAACGAATATTCTTGAGGATGGTGACGTTGCTTGTGGGATGTTTCTAGATTTATCGAAAGCGTTCGATTGCGTAGAACATAAACTACTATTATCTAAACTTGAATCTTATGGTATCAGAGGCAACACACTTGCATGGTTTAAATCGTATTTAAGTAATAGGCGACAGATCGTTAAATTAAATAAAATGGGTTCAACAACGTACTCGTCATCAAACGATATAAACATTGGTGTCCCTCAAGGCAGTGTTCTGGGGCCATTACTATTCATTATATTTACGAACGATATTACAAATCAATCTTTAGATAACAATAGGAATATAATCTTATTTGCAGATGATACAACAATATTGGTTAGGGCTAAAAACTACATAGAACTCAATACTTTGTGTGAGCGTCATTTTGATATCACACATAGTTGGTTGGTTCATTAATAAAAAGCTTGCTCTTAATTCAACAAAAACTAAATTTGTAATTTTCCAAACAAGAAATGTCACTGTAGCGCCAAATACTCTATTAATAAATAATGATAATGTCTCCGTGAGTAATTCAGTGCGATTATTGGGAATAGAGCTAGATGATCATCTTAGATGGCGTGACCATATACAGATATTATGCAAAAAATTAAGTGGAATATGTTTTTGCATACGAAATTTAAAAAATATGTTGGACACAACGAGTCTTAATATTGTATATAAAAATATCTTTATTGCAAATATGCGGTATGGTATACGTTTTTGGGGACATAGTAACCTATGTACATCTATATTTATTATTAAAAAAAGTCATTAGAACGATGTACAATCTAGGTTTCAATACCTCATGTAGAGGTATTTTTAAAGAGAATCGTTTATTAACGGTGTACGCGCTGTACGTTTTCAAATGCTTAACATTCATTTTTAAATACAAGCCCCTTTTTAGTGAAAATAAAATTAACCATGATTATGACACAAGACACAGAGCCAATTACATAATTCCAAAACATAGATTAACAGCTTCTGAAAAAAATTTAAACTATAATTGCATAAAACTTTTTAATCAAGTACCTGAAAATATTAAAGTTATACAAAATAATAAAAAATATAAAATAGCATTATTTGATTTCCTCTGCGAAAAAGAACTGTACAGCATAAATGAATATTATAACTAATATGTATTTTTCACCCCCTCTTGACGCCTTTCTTCTTCACATTGCATGATTGTAACATTATTATTGTAATGTATTTTAGAAGAAATAAAGATGAATTATTATTATTATTATAATACGATAAGTCATTCATCGAAATCATAAAAACAAGTGCAGAATTTTACTTTAAATAAATTTTTAGAGTTAATTCTATAATTGCTTGTCCGTTAATGAGTTAAGAAAATAAAGAAAATAGAGAAATTACGTTTGTTGTCTCAATCGCACCCTCTGGCGCTTAATATCGATACTAAAATAAATCAGAGTCAATTTGGTTTTAAAGTGCATTTAATTATCTATCAAATGAGGTAAAGTTTATTAAATTTAGTGGAATCTAACAAAAGTTTTAGGCATTTAAATAATTAGACATTTTCGTTCTCCCGTGCATCTTATGTGAGACATAAGAAAATAATAAGATAGTTAAAATTAGATATAATTTACCTTAGACTAAGATTTTATTATTTTTAACATCGCTTAATTTGGCATTTATTTGATAAACATTGTTTTCATCTTTTACTATAGAGATTGCGCCCTCTTGCGGCGAAGTTCTGAACTTAAAAACCATTTTTAGCAATTTTTCTTGGCAACTTTTACCATGAAATGTTTATATAACATATACAACATCTTTATTTACAGAACACATAGTAAAATAAAAGTAATGATAATTAATCAATAATTACTTTATTTGTTTTAGTAATAAAATTCTTGCCTGAACTAATTTTATATAAAAATACTTAATCTCGAAACGTCCACCATCCAAGAAAAAAACATAAACGCAGCTAAATTTATTTCCCTTTAATTCCTCCCCCTTTTTATCTTGATTATATATTTCCGCGAAATGTATCCCCTGTCCATTTTTTCCCTACTTTTTGCCGTTGAGCAAACTATCTAATTAGGATTTTGAGCAAAGGAAACGGGCGGGCGGTCATGGAAAGCAATTATCCCGGGAAAACATAATTCCCACTAAGGACATCCTCAAGGCTTTCGCCTCCCCCCTTAAATAAGAAATACAGGCTGTCCCGTAGAAACGCAGTAAAGCCCGAAAAGAACATCGTGTAACTTTAACCACGTAATTAATTGCGCCCCCCTAAAGTAAATTGACCTTGGCCCCAAACGCAACCTTCTCTGGGAAATTTGTTCTTACTTCTTTTTTTTTATTTTCGTACGCGTCCCTCTAACAAAATTATATTTACAACGACAAAAAGAGGAAAACTTCTCAAGTTATTATTAAAATTAATGTAGTGGAAGTTTGAAATGGGAAAATATGTTTTCTAAAACGAAAAGACTGTGAATTTAATTATAATTATAAATTTGGAATAACTTATATCTATAATAAAACAGATGCCACAAAACTGTGTTTTAATTTACTATAAAGAATTAGATGGCGTTAGCTACTGAATCCGTTAATAGTCTTCACATATTGGCTTGATATAGTCAGAAATGTTCAGTATTCCTCAGCACTGGGTCGGGACCACATTGACGAGAACCTTGACGTCCGAAACGCGTCTGTGGCTATCCGGAATACTGAACACAAATTCAATTTTACTATTACTATACTTTATGGCGACTTTCCCGGTCCAGTAGACCGGAAATGTGAATTTCCAGTTGTCTTTAGAGCGCGTCGAATATAATTTTATGACTTTTCCGGTTTTAATGATATTCAGTGAATTTTTTATCTACGTAATTTTCAAGCATTCGTCGATTTTATAATAGAGTTTAATTTGAAGCTTTAAATGAGAGTTTTCCACTCCCAGACTAAGCATGAAGTAAAATTTCGAGTTTAGAAAAGCCCCGTGAAAATTTGTCGAGGGTCGCGCAGCGACCCGAGACAAATTTTCGGGCTTTTCTAAACTCGAAATTTTACTTCATGCGCCACGCGTACAAAACACTGATTTGATGTGAAGATCAGAAACACACAAATACTACTTTAATCAGAGTAACAGGGAATCAGATGTGTTTAGTCTGTTATCAACGATGTTCAGTGTTAATAATAAATAAGCTACTGAATCCGTTAATTGTCTTCAGTGTGGTCCCGACCCAGTGCTGAGGAATTCTGAACATCTCTGACTATATCAAGCCAATAGATATAGTCAGAGATATTCAGTATTCCTCAGCACTGGGTCGGGACCACACTGACGAGAACCTTGAAGTCCGAAACGCGTCTGTGGCTATCCGGAATACTGAACACAAATTCAATTTTACTATTACTATGCTTTATGGTGGCTTTCCCGGTCCAGTAGACCGGAAATGTGAATTTCCAGTTGTCTTTAGAGCGCGTCGAATATAATTTCATGACTTTTCCGGTTTTAATGATATTCAGTGAATTTTTTATCTACGTAATTTTCAGGCATTCGTCGATTTTATAATAGAGTTTAATTTGAAGGTTTAAACGAGAGTTTTTCACTCCCAAACTAAGCATGAAGTAAAATTTCGAGTTTAGAAAAGCCCCGTGAAAATTTGTCGAGGGTCGCGCAGCGACCCGAGAAATGTGAATTTACAGTTGTTTTTAGAGCGCGTCGAACGCCACGCAAAAAAGTGTATTTGCTCGGTAATACTTTAAGATACTATAAGAGATACTATAAGTTGTAAAATGGGCAGGTGGTGGCCGAGCGGTAACGTCGTCGGGCTGTATCGCTCGGCGAGCCACAAACTCGGGTTCGATTCCCGTGCACGGGGAGACTTTATTTAAAAATAATTTCTCGTCGTGTCCCTGGGTGTGGTGTGAATGTGTCGTGACGTCCAAATATATGTTAAATTAATTAATACAATCATCGTTAGTGGCTGAATGGCTAGAACCTATGCCAAACAAACAAAACAAAACAAACAAAAAAAAGAAAAAGTTGTAAAATAAAGCGAACATTAAAGTTTCTTGCGAGTTAAAAACATTCTATGATTGAATTGCGAGCGTAAGCACAGGCATAGATTAATTGAACTTGTCAATTTTACTAAACTTAAATATTCTATAAAACTTTAATAAACCCAGACCCTGCATCATCTCTTTTATTTACCGCCTCGATAAAATAGACGAAAAGGAACAGAAACACGGAGAAGGTGACAAAAAATGTAACCTATACACGATGACATTCCTTCAATTCTGGCGGTATTAAATTTTCAGCGCGCGCCCATAAATTTTGAATAAGCGCGCCGCGCCGCCTCTCAGGAGGCTGCCATTATTTACGCCGCCCGCGCTTAATATTTAAGTTTTATGATTTCACCTCGTAGTTTACTTGAAGTAAACAGGGCGGCGTTCGAGGAGCGTTACAGTTTCGCATTTGTTTTCAGTGCGGATGCACGCCGGTATTGGAGATTGCAATCAGGAATTGTTTTGTGTGTTACAGAAAGTTTAAATTAAAACGTCAAGATTTGTGTAGTGTATACTGCTGGAAGGTGTATTTTAACGAAATATGTGGAGAATAATAATGTTTTAAACTTGATTTGTGACAATAAGTAGGCTTTTACGCAATACAAAATATATGGATTTTATTTAAGTTGCACGTTTCCATAAAAGAAGGAAATACCTAATAATGTATTCAATTTTGATTAATTTGTTTTATAATGATATTTTTATGAAATGGTGCAATTTAAAACTTCTAGCTTAATTAAGATTATAAATTTGTATTGCACCAAAGTTTCAGGCTATTTTAAATACATAAGTATGAATATTATTTAAATAAAAATCACTTGGTTCGTTTCACAAAATATTTTATTTATTCCGACTAGTTTCGGCTTCTAGCCTTTATCAAGGATAATTCCTTGATTATTCCTTGATAATGGCTGGAAGCCGAAACTTGTTGGAATAAATCAAATATTTTGTGAAACGAACCAAGTGATTTTTATTTAAATAATATTCATACTTATATATTTAATCATGTTTCACCAAGTGATTAATGAGAATATAGTGAAAGATATTTTTTAAATACAGCTATTATCTAGTAATTTCTTAAATTTAGTATACATTGTTAATAAAAGTATTGACAACCTTATTTTTTAGAAAAACAAAGGACACGCTGAATGTATTTGTTGCAATTTACCGCACAAATTGTTACGCCATTGGTTACAATGTATTCATTAACATTTAAATTCGACATACACATATGAAATTTCAATATAAACACGTACATTAACAACATTTGCTGTATAATAGGTGAAAATCACGTGGACAAACATAATATGCATATTCGTGTACGTAATATTGGCCTTTCAATTCATAAAACTGACAAACCGAATTTGGAAACAGCCGCGCGCCCGCCCGATCGTAATCTGTCGAAATTTGATTTGCAATCACGCCGGCCGGTGCCGCTCTGCAGTAGCAAGCGTGGCAAACGTAGTTAGCTGCCGGTGTAAATTTAAACCTTATTGACGACCAGATATACAAATTACAATCCAGTAATTACCCGGTGTCAGTCCGTTTTCATTCGCGATTCGCGATCAGCACATCGCGAAATTTGATTTATCGATTCGTACGTTTTAATAGTTTGTGTGCTGTGCAATGGGTGTGTGTGTCGAGCATTTGCAATTTCGCGCACTTTTATTGGGATTTAATTGGAGATTGTATTCCGAAAACAAAATTGATGCGTACAAAGAACAAACTTTATATAGATTTAATTGAACTAACTTGTATTGCATGAAATGAATAAATAAAAAAGAACTATTTTCAATTCAAGATCTGTAGTAAGTATTTGTTTTATTACATGCAATAAATATATACCTCTAATTTAAGCTTATTTTAAAGAAGTCATGTGACGCTTTTAATTTTAGTGTTTTTATAGTAAACACAATTAGTAAACCGCTAGAACTTCGTTCAAGTGTAACTACCCAAGCTAAAGCCCGCAGAAAGCCAAAGGGATTGTCAAATCAAAACCGAAAATGTATCCGAATTGAAAATAAAGGGTGGGCTATCGCAAGAAATCTTTTTAAAATGTTAATAAAACACAGGCGGCTAGATGGGATTTCATGATCTTGAATTTATTTTGTAGCCAAGAGTATCCGGTTATAGATGGAATATGATATCAGCCAAATGGCTGTCACGGCTGGCCTTACAATAGTCCATTCTCTAGACCCAATTTTTCCGAACTTTTTCCAACGTCTGCGGTTCTATCTCAGCAAAGGCATTTTGGATATTGACTTTAAGATCGTCAATCGTTGCTGGATCATTGGCATAACAACGTTCTTTAACGGCACCCCAGAGATAAAAGTCCATGGGCGTCAAATAGCAGCTCCTTGCTGGCCAATTCAGATCTCCAGGACGACTGATTACACGATCGCAATAAGTCGATAGTTTCGTTGCTAGTGTGGCATGTCGCCCCATCTTGTTGGAACCAGATGTTGCCCACATCCAAATCAGCAATTTGCTCCCAAAAAAGTTTTCTATCATGGTCCTATAGCGGTTTCCGTTGACCGTTTCGCCTGGTTCAAAGAAAAATGGGCCGATGAAGCCGCCGGCCCATAATCCGCACCATACAGTCACTCGTTCGGGATGCATTGGCTGCTCAACGGTCACGTGTGGGTTTGTCGATGCCCAAATCCTGCAGTGTTGCTTGTTTACATAGCCTCCAAAGTGAAAATGCGCTTCATCGGAAAAGATAATTTTTCGCCAAAATTCACCATCGACTTCCAGCTGCTCTAAGACCCAATTAGCAAAGTTGTATCGAAGTGGATGGTCAACTCTCTTCAACTGCTGTGTTATTTGGACCTTATAGGCGAATAAACAGATGTCTTTATGCAAAATACGCCTCAAGGTAGTGCGACTAATGTTTAATTGGTGAGAGCGATGACGAGTCGATGATCTCGGGTTGGCTTGCACACTACGGGCTACAGCAGCAATATTCTCGGGTGTACGAACCGGACGAGCATGTGGAACTTTAGTACGGTCCACCAGCATACCAGTTTCACGAACTTTGTGCACAAATTTCTTCAGAACACTTGCATTTGGTGCATATTTGCCACCGAATTTCGTACGCAATTTTCGCACTGGTTCTGCAATACACGAATTACATTCAAAGTAAATTTTTAACATTTCCCAACGTTCACCGAGCGTATAGCATGCCATTTCGTTAACCGGGTGTTGTATACTAAAGAACTGTCATAGAGATGAGGGGGAAAGCTGGTGTTGGGTACGTAAGCCGAATGGTTGTGGTTAGAGATTAAAGTGTTGTTAGAGTAGTCGGGATGCGGTGGATGGAAGAAGCAGCCCGTATATTAGGTGGACTCTGTAGCTCGCTAGCGGTCACCTAAGCTCACTTCGCTCTCTTGCCTGCTCGATGAGCTCACAGAAAGGTGGCTTCGCCAGTTTGACTTCTGCGAGTCTGCAGTCCGTATATTAGGTGGACTCTGTAGCTTGCTAGCTCTCACTTCCCTCGCTTGCCTGCTCGCTGCGCTTGCAGAAGGGTGGCTTCGCTAGTTTGACTTCTGCGAGTCTGCAGTCCGTATATTAGGCAGACTCTGTAGCTTGTTAGCGCTCACCCAAGCTCAATACGCTCGCTTGCTTACTCGCTGCGCTCCAGATAGGTGAATTCGCTAGTTTAACTTCTTCGAGTCTGCAGTCCGAATATTAGGTGGACTCTGTAGCTCGCTACCTCTCACCCAAACCCACTTTGCTTACCTACCTGCTCGTTGCGCTCGCAGAAGGGTGACTTCGCTAGTTTGACTTCTGCGAGTCTGCAGTCCGTATATTCGGTAGACTCTGTAGCTTGCTATCGTTCACCCAAGCTTGCTTCGCTCGTTTGACTTCTGTGAGTCTGCAGCCAGTATATTAGGTGGACTCTATAGCTCGCTAGCGCTCACCCAAGCCACTTTGATCGCCTACCTGCTCGCTGCGCTCGCAGAAGGGTGGCTTCGCTAGTTTAACTTCTGCGAGTCTGCAGTCCGTATATTACGTAGACTCTGTTACTCGCTAGCGCTCACCCAACCTCGCTTCGCTCGTTTGACTCCGTCGCTTCGCTCATTTGAGTTCTGCGAGTCTGCAGTCCATAGATAAGGTAAACTATGTAGCTTTCTAGCGCTCACCTAAGCTTGCTTCGCTCGTTTGACTTCTGTGAGTCTGCAGTCAGTACATTAGGTGGACTCTATAGCTCGCTAGCGCTCACCCAAGCTCACTTTGATCGCCTACCTGCTCGCTGCGCTCGCAGAAGGGTGGCTTCGCTAGTTTGACTTCTGCAAGTCTGCAGTCTGTATATTAGGTAGACTCTGTAGCTCGCTAGCGCTCACCCAACCTCGCTTCGCTTGTTTAACTCCATCGCTTCGCTCGTTTGACCTCTGCGAATCTGCAATCCGTATATTAGGTGGACTCTGTAGCTCGCTAGCCCTCACCCAAGCTCGCAGAAGATTCGCTTTGCTCCTTCTGCGAAACTCGCTTCGCGAGAAAGCTTCGCAACCAAGGTAGCTCCAGGACTTTGCGTGGGCTCGCTTCGCTCGCTAGTCACTGTTGTTAAGTCAATGCTGTGCAAAACTCAGGTGTCGCCTCGTTTTTCAAAATATAGAGAGGCGCAGCACTCGGCTGTCGCTACTGTTGTGGGGTCAATAATGTGCGAAACTGGGCTGTCGCCTCGTTTTACAGTGGGTAAAGTGGCGTAAAGTCGCCTCGTGCTGGTGTTGTGGGATCGATGATGTGCTTAACTCGGCTGTCGCCTTGTTTTTCGGTGTGTAAAGTAGCGCAAATGGCCCTTTGTGAAAGTCGAAAGTCATAAATTACTCGCTTCCCGATGACTATCTAAATTGCTCTATCCGCTGAGTGTTGTGGTAAATGCAGATGTTATGAAGAGTTCTATATTTTACCAGTTTTGTCGGTGGAGACCATTTTAGTAATTTGCTCATTTTGTAGGTACTTGTCATACCTAGGCACAAGAGCGAATGCCCGGCGTTTTCATCAACGAGAGGATCAATACTGGGTGAAAAATGGCCGACGATGGAAATTATCAGGGATTTGCCCACCTCAGTAATACTGGACTACCTAAACAAGGTGGGATGGTTGAGCTGAGGATGGGTTACCAGTAGTGGGCGGTACAATGGGCCTAATAAGGTCTAAGTGCAGTGCAGCAATGCGCACTCCCCTTATACCAGATACCTAGGCACAAGCTTTTGTTCTCCCTCATTATAAGGCGACTTACGAAAACGGTCTCAACTGGCAAAACAAAAGCTTGTGCCTAGGTATGACAAGTGCCTACAAAATGGCGGGAGTTATATCGAAAATTAGCTTAAGGTTCAACGATTTTTTCACTATAATTTTTTTTATGAATATGTATTTGTTTTCTATAACCAGTCAAACGGAACTTACTTTGCGGATATGCCACGTAGATACATTTTTTAAAACTAAATAGAATTAACTAAACAAAAAATCCGAAAGCATATTTATTTATTTATTTATTTACGGAAAACTAATTTAATCAAAGCAGATAACATGTGTGTACAATAATAAACTAAGAACATAATATTGTGGGTTAAGAAATTACTCCTTAATTACATTAATTAATGGATTAGCTGTACATTTCTATTTGAAATAATTATATTATATTGATTTATGTTAATATTAATCATAACTTTATATGTGTAATTAGTTAATGTCTATAATCGGCTACAAGCAACTAAATCCCCTTGGACGTTCAAAAAATCCATTAATTTAATTAAATATATATCCAGATAATCAGGATTACCTTAATCCTGGCGACAGATCCCAACCGAGGTCAGCAAAGGACCCAATTTAATCTTACCCTTCCACCTGCTAATATCCCCCCAAAAAAGCAAAAACCCATATTAATGGAAATATTCCCATACATTATTTAATAAGAATAATTGCAACATTTGGATTGAATAAAATATATGAAGCAAGTTCTTCTTTTAGGTATACACATCCCAATTATGTGCTGTACATTTTGAAATATTCGTTGTTGTTTTTTTAAATTAGTTCAATTTGAAGCTTAAAACGCGTGTTTTCGCTCCCAGGTTATGCATGCAGTAAAATTTCGAGTTTAGAAAAGCCTTAAAGTTTAGTTTGATCACAGAGCGACCAAACCAAACTTTCCTGAAGTCGAAATTTTACTTCATCCTCCACGCGTGGAAGACACTGATTTCAAGTGTTTAATACGCGTGGCGCATGAAGTAAAATTTCGAGTTTAGAAAAGCCTGAAAATTTGGTTTGGTCGCTGCGCGCTTCGCGCTACGCAACCAAACCAAATTTTCAGGCTTTTCTAAACTCGAAATTATACTTCATGCTTAATCTGGGAGTGGATAACACTCGCTTAAAGCTTTGAAATAATCTCTTAAAAAAAATGTATGTATTATAAATTATCTAAGTATATAGCGGCAAATTCATTACCCTCTTTACAAATAAAATGTGGATAAATTTCATGACATAAACGCAGGTTCTATTTTTTTTTGTTTAGAGAATTATCCTGTGTAATATACTATAATATGATATAATTTTAAATAAACATGAATATTAATATTGCGCAATCTGTTATTCTTTAATGCGAATAACATTGTTTTATTACGCACTAACAATAAAATACTGAAATTACTATTCGTAATACATATTGCAATATTTACGATGTTTTAATTAAAATTGATGTATTTATTGAAAACTGAATATTTTATAACTTACAGCAAAAATTACTCGTTTTAATGCGCAATGTTTTCACTTCAATGCATATACATTTTTCAAACATTGCGTAGTTAAATTAATGAAATATATTTCAGGCAACGGATTTGCAATCTCGGCGCGTTCACCATAAATACTGCTTTATCTTATAGGGATTTTTTACTTACAGTCTATTCCGGGAATAGTGGCATTCACGTCATCAATTTATGTACGTTTCAAAGACGAACAGTTTTTTTACTCTTTTATACTATTATATGCGCATCGTAGCAAATAATAGAAACTTAAGTCTTGTAACTCCTGAAACAATTACCGACAACAGTGCCCACCTGAGTTCGGAATTCCGAAATTCAGAATTTTGGAATTGACGACGTGAATGTCAACATTCACGGAATAGAGTTTATAAGCAAATTGCTCCAGGCGCTCGATTTTTGACAGATTTTGTTAGATGAGATGAACATTTGTAAAATATAGGGTTTTTAAAAGTTAGTAGTATTTCAAACTACTCGTATCTTTGCTGATTTTCGTGCATTTTAGAAAATATAGACAGTTTTAGATCACAGGAAAAACGGGATTTTTTATTTTTACCTGTTGGCCGTCATAGCAACACATTTGTTTAAAAACAGTTGCGTGAAAATAATATTCTATGTAAGTATCATCATAGGTTTTTTCAAATTAGAACACAATTTCTTTTTTCGCATTGGACTTGTCGAATGTTATTAAGAATGCGGACGGAGTTTCTCGCCAGCCTTTCAACGGTTTGCTACAGGTAACAGTCTAAGAGCAGGCACTTTAAGAGCTTTTTTAAAGCTGGCAGCAAAATTTTAAGAAAGTGGTTCTGTTATGGATAAAAACAAATCAGCAAGATACCCTGTTGCAATAGATGTTGCAGTTGTTAAAGTTTTACAAGAGACGCAAAATTTTGCAAATGAAAACGAATATGGAACATCTAGTGCCAATAATATAGCAGGACTTCTTGTTCAAGAAGAAAATGGCGACCTATAACATACACGATAAATGTAATATTTTTAATAAATCCCATTTCGTTGTGCACATACAGGCATTTTTAATTTTTAAATTGCTAAATATTTGAAAAAAATATCAGTATTTGAAAGAACGACTTACTTTTGAAAAACCTTATACGAAACGAAGCCTGTTCAGATAACAACCGAACATTTTGAATTACGTGCCAAGATATTTAATGATATGCTGTTGGCACCACTGCCTTCTACATAACCTCCTTTGTAAGCGCATGCTCTTGGATTGTTGATATGTCGTTTAGTATTTGTGATATTCTTATTTAAGTACAGCGTGTTTAAGTGTTAGTGACGATTTTTGAAATGTGCGAGTTTCTGGAGCAACGGTGCAACACAAAGTGTTGCGTCAAACTAGAGAACACGTTTACAGAAACGTTTAATCTTTTGAAACTAGCTAACGGAGATGATCCTCTGGATCGTACGCAATGTTACGAATTGTTTTCATGATTTAAAAGTTGTGGTCAGTCAATAAAAGATGATCATCGACTAGGAAGGCATTCTACTTTCACTGATGACTCTCACGTTAAAAAAATCAACGATCTGATCCGTGCAAATCGCCGATTAACTACCAAAGAACTTATAGAAGAGGTTAGCATCTCAACTGGGCCATGTCATGCAATTTTGGCTAAAAAAATGAACATGGGTAGATTTGCAGCAAAATTTGTTCCTTCTTTGATGACCGAACAACAGAAAAGACATCGAATGGACATTTGTCAACAACTCTTTGAACAAGCAAATGAAGATGAAACATTCATGCAAAGAATCATAATGGGAGACGAAAGCTGGGTTTATGTCGTAGCCATTGAGACAAAAAATGGAATCATTACAATGGATTGGCAAAGGATCTTCACTCTCCAAGCATATTCGTCACTGATCTTACAGGCCATCTCAAATGAAGCTATCCAGGACTGCTTTGCGAAATGGAAACGCCGCTGAGAAATGTGTGTAAATTAGAGACCGGAGTACATTGAAGTGGACTAAGAGCAATATTCTGTAAAATTAATAATAAAGTTTAAAAAAATAAAGATTGGTTATTATCTGAACAGACCTCGTACATACATACATTACTTTACATCTGACAAAATCCTAAAATGTATTATATTTCGAGTTTAGAATAGCCTGAAAATTTGGATTTCTTTTGTATTATACAGAATAAAATCTTTATTTTAATCATTAGATTTTTAATCCTAAATTTAAAACGCAACATAAGCTTTATTTATAATCATTTTTTTATTGTTTGTTTGGCATAGGTTCTAGCTATTCAGCCACTAACGATGATTATATTAATTAATTTAACATATATTTGGACGTTACGACACATTCACACCACACCCAGGGACACGACGAGAAATTATTTTGAAATAAAGTCTCCCCGTGCACGGGAATCGAACCCGAGTTTGTGGCTCGCCGAGCGATACAGCCCGACGACGTTACCGCTCGGCCACCACCTGCCCCATTTATAATCATTGATCAGTTTTAAAAGTATAAGATATTTTTTTTTAAATAAAACATGCTTAAAACTTGTTAATAAATCACATAGAAACACTTGTGTGTTTCATGTTTTAGACATAATTATTTTTATGATCTTAAAAACCTACTTAATAAGGAATAGAAAATAAATACAAAGAATTTACAATTACAAAAATATCTACAAATTCCTTATGTGTTGCTAAACTAGCTGATGTTGGGAGTGCATTTTGACGACTGAGTAATTGAAGTTTTGCTGGCATATAGATTTACTGGCATTGAGACCTTCGGCAACCGCTTGCTGTTTATGCCACCCATTTTTTGTTTTGCCATCTGAGAATCACCAGAGTCAAAAAACGTTTGCCCTTTTGCTAGGCGTTTCTGCAAGAACGCAGAATGACCACTAATGGATCGACCTGCCGCTGCTGCACCACCAGGGTATTTTGCCCCGAGATTCTCTTCCTCCATTTTTTCAACATCATGAGCAGTCACCTCACATATTTGCATCTCGACTTCTTGTTCACTCATGTTTATTTCTGTTTCAATGTAACGTAATTTACTCGAAAAATCGAGAAAGAGTTAAGGCAAACAGTGGCAATACAAATAGAATTTACACAATTTTACAGGACGGCAAATACCATAGACTGTAGATCGCCCAAAAAAAACTTATCGAATACAATCTAGTTATACGTAAATATATGCAGAAAATACTAATTTACTCATATTTATCGGCATTAATGACATGCAGAATGCCTATTTAAACGGAAACATACATTTAATATTTTTTTATTTAAATGTTATCGATTTGGTTCGCTATATTTGTATTTTTAACAAATTTACACTTATTTATTTATTTGAGAAAAAATCAAAGATATAAACAAGATGTGTCTCAGAAAAGTACCTTAAATAATTAACACATAAAAAATAATAATTAAAATATATAAAAGTATCGATAAATTTTAAACTTCAAACTAAACTCGAAATATTTACTTCATGCTTAATCAAGGAATGGAAACTTAAACATACTTAATTACTTAAGGAAAAGATATTTTTTGTGCACTTAATCATTTTTACCGTTTAATCGACAGAATAATCAAATATCTCTTACAACAAACAAACAAAAAAAGTTTTACTTTGTATTATTGTCTAATATAGTGGTCTCCAAACTACGGCCCGCGGGCCAAATCCGGCCCGCGACTTGCATGAATCCGGCCCGCGATGGTTTGTAATTTTTCTTGTAAATGTCATATTTTGAAATATTGTAACAATTGTTCCTTAAATTTTTCATAATTTTATAAAATTAATCGGATCTTGGCCGACTTTATTATGTAGAATTGTATTTGTGGCCCGCGAAGAAGATAGTTTGGAGACCCAGGGACTCTAATACATTAACTTAAAGTTAATAACACAGTTGGTTAAGATTTCACTGTTTATTAGTTGACACTGCAACAATTGTTTCGCCACACCATCCCAATCCCTGAACAACACCACCTTCCCTACGTCATTAGTATTTAAGCGTTTGTTTAAGTTTGTAAATATATCATTCATCTGCCTGCCGGATGAAGTGTTGATATGAAATTTGTTACTCGGTAAAATTTCTTATCAACACTTTCAGTAAATAACACACTTGGTTAAGATTTTACTGTTTATTAGTTGACACTGCAACAATTGTTTCGCCACACTGTGGCTTCATCACGCAAATGAATGGTATATTTACAGCTATTAAATTTTTGTATTATTGTATTTACTATTCCACACACACGATGCTTAAACATTTGTTATATCCAATATGTCCAGTTGGATTTATCCGCTGATATTTTTCCGGTTTTCCGGTGTTAATAAAATTTAATATTCATAAGCCCCGACGCTAATGCGACTCTTTCGGAATTATCTTAATGGAAATTCGCAGTCGACGCCGACGCCAGCGTTTTTTTTTTCATCCGCGCGGTATTATTTAATAAAATTGATTCGCAAATGTGGTTGCTTTAGGCGCGCCGAAAAACGCCGACTATAATTACGTTCTGCTCTTTTTTTTTCTTGTCTCATTCAGCCCTCACGAGGATCCTATTAGAGGGGGCGGATTTCACGTAAATTCCGTAATTGTTCTGACATTGTCTCGCGCATGAAGGTTAATTATGGTAAATTAAAAGAAGGGAATCGTACTAAGAATGGAAATTTTATCGATTCACCTTTTTTTTTGTCTGAAGAGTATATATAAAAAAAGATGAAGCTTCTGTTTTATACATGATAGAATATTTACGATTAGTTGAACATTTTGGATATTTTTTTTTGCAGTGTTCATCGATACTTCTAAAGCTTGTATTAGACGACACTATCTTCTTATAATGGATGGGACATCTAGTGGTTTCTTTTTAAAAATGCAATAAAATGAACAAAATTATTTTTTATTTCATGTATTACGGCTTTATTAGTAGGAGCAAACATTCCCATTAATTATGGAACACAACTTCGTTCAAGTGGCTGCCTCGGCTGGCTTCGCAGTAGCGCATTCTGTCACTCCAATTTTCCAAGACCTTGTTGATGGTTTCGAGCTGTAGCTCACGGATTGCTTGGTTGATATTGGCCTGAAGTGCTTGAATCGTTTCTGGATTGTTAGCATAACATCGGTCCTTCACGGTTCCCCACAAAAAAATATCCAAAGGGGTTAAATCGCAGCTCCGAGGCGGCCAAATGACATCGCCAAGACGGCTGATAACACAATTTTGGAATTAGTGCTCAAAAGATCGATTGTGGCATGGCCTGTGTGGCATGGCGCGCCATCCTGCATGAACCAGAGGTCGTCTAAATCCATGTCTTTAATTTGATTAAAAAAAAGAGCCATATCACTTAAATAACACACTTAATATGTTTAGGTTTCAAAATAATGAAACCTAAACATATTAAGTGTGTTATTTAAGTGATATTATGGAGTTTCAACAACTAACAGCCTCAGTTATACAATATTTAAAAAGAGCCATGTTTCTGTAACGCTCTGTAAGAAAATAGTAGACTATTTTCTATCATGGTGTATTACACAATTTTCATAGCCTCCTAGAGGATAAAACTTTTAGAATATATGGTTCAAATCGTCTGTGAAAAACAAATGAAGATTTGGAAAAAGCATCTTGCAGAATAAATATTTTACCAATTTACAACATCATACGATTGATTACATTCATCAAATTAACGTTCACATGAAGCAAATACATATTTCATTAGGTATCCAGCTTTGATGTGTTAACATGCACAAACCGTTTAATACACACAATAATAATTGCTCAAGCTAATCCCTGTAAATCCATTAGTATTATACTGTGTGTTGCGGCTCGCCAATAGCCAGGTGTGCCCCGACTCTTGCGTTCAAGACCGTATCCAGAAATCAATCCCTCGCCGCCCGAAACCCACTAATTTAATCATAACTAATTAATATATGATTTAGCAATGATTGAATCAGGCTCTCCAATATGGACGCTCTCGCCCGACCTGAATTGATTTCGACTGAATAAAACAAGAGCAAAGACCCAAGTTGAAACCCTGTCAAAGTGATATATTCGATTCTGATGTGTGTACTGGAATGACATTTTCGTGTTCGTTTGATTATTAGTTTGAATAAAGTTAATTTAATGTTAGGTATTGAAATAGGTATTATAATATCTTACAAAAGTTGGAATGAAATAATGAATTTCACGAAATCATGAGATCATTAACAGTGTTTCATTATTTAATTTATATTTAAGTTAAGAATCATCTTTATTAACAGTGTTTCATTATTTAATTAAATTTAATTCAAGAATAATCTTTTAGAAAAAATATAATGTTAATTTAATCACAAACCTTCAATGTACAATATGTATGAGTTTCAATGCTACATTTTCTATATTATGGAAGATTAATCGTTGCTTGCTCCAGTAGCCAAATAACACGTACATTTCCGACCTTAACCCATTGAGCGCCATTGATGCGTACACGCAACATTATAAATGCTTGGTTATTTATATTACTAAATAAGTTAATTTAATATATACAGCGTGCAAACGAACTACAGTACAGGCTCTCTACCACATAAGGGGCAGCGTTTAAATAAACAATACCTGCATTTGAAATTACCATACCTTTAGTAGATAGCTCACAAATAATTATTAAAAATAATTAATAATAATAGGCCACATGTTTGTGGTATCTGGTATACGCGCACATTGCGTATTTTAAGAGAGATTCCACATAGACTGGTAGTTTTTAAACGATTTGGATATCGAATTACACCATCCAGAGAAATGTGGGTCAGATCGTGAAGAATTATGTCTATGTTGTTATTGTGATTATTTTATACGTGACCCAGTTTCATCTAGTAATTCTAGACAGTGTGTGTGTAGTGCGTGCTAAGTGATTTATACGTCTCGATAGTGCGTGCGAAGTGATTTATGCGCCTCGCAGTAGTAAAAGTAAATAAAAAATACAACAACTTACGCATCCACGAAAAATATCATGAACACAGGTAACCAGAAGTTCTCAAAAAGTAAAAAATGCATGAAAAATTATGAAAAATCCAATTTTTTTTTCCGATTTTATTTTTGCTGCAATTGGTGTCAAAATATTTTGTGTATACGCCCTTAAGAGGATGTACATTAGTTCGATTACACGCTAATTTGACCTGGCTTCAAAATGTAAAGAGAAAAATGTAAATATTTTGTTGTTCAAATATTTCGATTATTACTCATTTTAAAAAAAAAATGTGAGTGTATTTCTAACTTCACAATATTTCAGTGTTTTCTACGCGTGGCGCATGAAGTAAAATTTCGAGTTTAGAAAAGCCTGAAAACTTGGTTTGGCCGCTCCGCTTCGCGGAGCGACCAAACCAAATTTTCAGGCTTTTCTAAACTCGAAATTTTACTTCATGCTTAGTCTGGGAGTGGAATCACTCGTTCTAAACTTCATATTGCACGTTTTTATATAAAATCGACGAATGCCTGAAATTTTACAGCATATACACTATGTGTATTTAAAAGAAAAATTCACAGTATTTAATACAAGAAGTCATTCATAGATATCATAAAAAGAATTTCAGAATTTTACCTAAATTCAACTTTTAGAGTTATCTCTATAATTGCTCGGCCGTTAATGGGTTAATGACAAACAGCTCTGCTTTTTTTTGTTCGAGAAAATGATCAAAATACTATATTTCATTAGCAGTTCAGAAAAAAAGGATTTTTCCGTGCGAGCTTAAAATCATGCAAGTACAGAATAATCCATTTCTGGACGTGTAATGAACGCTAATTTTTATTATACCTATCTGAAAATAACAACATGAAACTAAATATTTATTTTAATGTTTTATTTTAAAACTAATAACATTGAAACATACAACTAATTCTGAAGAAAATCAAATTTAATTCCAGTTTTTCGAAATTTGTTCAGGTTAGCACTTTATTTTTAAGCCAAATAACGTTTTAACTATAAGGTGGACGAAATAATAGATTTGGCCTTTACGGAAAAATAAAGTAGGAGTTATACGTCGTCACTCACATATACAGTTTGTAACTGTCTTTTGAAATACAGGAGGTTTTTATGCCGGACATAATAACCTCCTGTATTTCAAATGACAGTTACAAACGAACAAAGGAAGATACAGAAAAAATACTTTTATTTGTGAACAAGAAATACTTTGCCATTTTATATTACATCGTTTTAAAAATTATTCCCGGTAAATGGCGTCCTTCGTTGCTGATACATTGCCGGAGCCTTTCCCGCAAGTTGTCCATAGTTCTTCGTGTTATTTCTGGTGTAATCGCAGCCATCCACTGCTTGAGTGATTGCCTCCTTACGTGTTTGCAGGATTGTGGGGCGATGTATGTACACTTGCGCCTTTAGGTGACTCTAAAGAAAAAATCACAAGGTGATAAATTGGGTGACCTTGGGGGCCAGGCGACGTTTCCATGCAGACAGAGAAGACGTCCAAGAAATAACTTTTTAAAAATTGCTAGAGAACACAGTGAAGTGTGAGCTGTGGCTCCGCCTTGTTGGAACCAGGCAATATGATCCCCAACGAACTGGTTTAACTTAGGTCGGAGGAAGGTCTCAATCAGACAGTTGCGATTTTAGGTAACCGTTACCGTTAGCTCGTCTTTTTCGAAAAAATACGTACCAACCACACCAAATTCAGCAACGGCGCACCAAACAGTCACACGAGGGCTGTAAAGTGGTTATTGGTGGTAGTTCCCAAGGATTTTCTGTCGCCCAGTAGCAGATTTTTTTTTATTTAGAGTACCGGATACACTTATCCGGTACTGTAAATAAACAAAATTTCCGCCTCATCAGACGAAAATATAGCAGCACCAGGGGGAATGTTCTGACGAATGTCCTCACACGCAGCTCTGCGAGTTTGAAAAGCTCTTTCACTTAATTCTTGGGTAACCACCATTTTGTATGGTTGCATGTAAATATCTCTGTGCAGGATTCTTCTTACACTCCTATCAGACACTCCCAGGACAGCTGCATGTTTAAGGGCTAAACGCTCTGGAGATTACTGGAAGGACTCTCTCACACGCGCCACATTTCCCGAGATTGTTACGGTCCGAGGCCGGCCAGGCAATTTTTTCTGGTGCAGAATCTGTTTCTGTAAAGTTTGGTATCCAAATTTGAAAAGTTGTCCTATCCGGAACAGAATCATTTCGGCCAAGTCCAAACCGAATGCGAATTGCTCGCTGAGTAGTAATCACAGAATCACCATTACTATTATACTCCTCCACAACAAACGCACGATGGTCACAGCATTACGCCATTGCCACTAGTAAAAAATGGCACATACAGTCCCTGGCCATATTATTAGACTCAGTCATAATATTTATATTTTTTCTGTTTTTACGACATATAGCGCCTACTATTACAGACACACTATATTTAAGCTTGTTTGGTAAGGGTTATGTTATGTTATCACGGTCGATAATACAGATTTCTAATCAAATGTCAAATTACTTGACATTGTTTGTAATTCCAAGTACAAGTATAGTTGTTTTAAAAGTTCGTTTTGTTGAGTTTAACAGTTTGTTTTCTAAAGGTGAGTGATGAATGACCAAAATATAGTTTTCGTAAATATTACTTTATATAATTAAAGCATTTTTAACTCAATTACTTGTAAGAAAAATTAAAAACCAGTGGTTTGACATTTCGGTGCTATTGTTTCAGATGGGGAGGTGAAAAGATCTTTTTGTAGAGCAAACTTCTTCTATGAGAGCACTATTAATTAATACCAGCCTTAGCCAACGGCAGATAGCGGCAAGATGTGGAGTATCGCAGTCCTCAGTACGGCGGTTAAATAAAAAAATTAAATCTAACCAGCCCACCGATGCAGCTAGGAAAGGTCGGTGTGGTAGAAAACGGCTTCTAACTCCCCGGAATAAGCGGCAACTTCGAAATATTGCCGTAGAATTTCGAAGGGGTAGTCATGCCCAAATAAGAAGAAATTTGAAAGAAATTTGAAGAAGCAGGGTGCAACGTGTCTGTCCGTACAGTGAGGCGCAACCTGTACCATCTTGGTTTCAAATGTCGTAGACCAGTAAGAAAGCCAAGATTACATAAGAGGTTGGCTTGGGCCAATATTCATAAACAGTTAACTGTTGATGACTGGCGGATAGTATGTTGATTGACACCTCTTAATAATATTTTTTCTTAGCTGATTTTGCTTTATTACAGACTTGCTTCAGTGACGAGTCAACCTTCCAAATTCTGGATGATAAGTCACAGTTTGTCAGACGACGACCTCACGAAAAACATAACTCCGACTGCGTTATAAAGACCATCAAGCATACTGTGTCTGTCATGGTATGGCCTGTCATCAGTGGAAAGGGTTTGGGGCGTTTGTACGTGGTCGAGGGAACCATGCGGCAAGACCAATACAGAAAGGTATTGGAAACGAAACTGCTTCCGCAGATGCAGGAATGGTTTGGTGATGGCAGAAAAGTATTTATGCAGGACGGAGCACCATGCCATACTGCAAAATCTATTAAAAAATTTTTGGAAGAGAAAAATATTCCACTTTTACCATGGCCGGGCAACTCTCCGGATATGAATCCTATTGAGAATGTTTGGGAATGTTTGAAGAAAGAGCTGGCCAAAGAAACCATAACAACAAAGGTTCAACTGATAGAATGCATTGTATACAATTTGAACCACAATGAAAAATTAAAACAAATTGCTTTAAACTGTGTTGACAGCATGCCAAGAAGAGTTGCTGCACTAGCCGCATCGAGGGGTGGCTTAGCAAAATATTAATTTACCATTCCTTGTGTGGGTATTCTTTAAATTTTTTGATTAATAGTATTCTAGAACATAACATCTATTTATTACTATCACACACGATTATTATCTTCGTAATAATAGTTAAATCATCAAAAAAACTTAAATTTGGTTAGTGAGTCTAATAATATGGCCAGGGACTGTATACCGCAATCGATCGATTCCCCCTTTACCTCCGTAAACCGACTACAACTCATACAGCGCCCTCTTCAAATACGGAAGGTTTATGTGCCGGGCCCTGTATTATATTTTTCATAGTCCACCGTTTATGAAAACTGTGTCAGTGTTCACGTCCATATCTCGATTTTACTAGTTGTAATTTGTGCCGCTTGCGTTAAAATATCCGAAATATCAGCTACAAAAATTAATTTTATATAAGTCTATGTACATTGTAATCACATTTACGTATTTCACTGAAGGAAAATAAAACATCAGTAAAAAATACATCGTTGGTATAAAATATGGTTAGCGCACGGAATGAGCGCACAAACAAAGTTTTCCTTGCGGTGATTTGAAAAAGGGACGTTTTCATTATTCTAGAGGTATATGGCAACAGAGTATTTTTAGATAAGTATAATAAAAACATAATTCCAATTGAGATAGTGAAACGACTTAACTTTTTGCTTATAACCATTTTTTATTAAAAAAATTAAAGTGGTATAAAACTGTTAGGTGTTTTCTTTATCTCAATATTGAAAGTGTACTTCGTATAACGTCCCCAAGATTCAAGAATATTTCAATTTCTTGTGTCTATAAATACGAGTTTTAATTTTTGTTGAGTGGATTTTTAAGTAACTTCACTGAAGTTATCCAAAAAATTTAAGAACTATAACTAATTCTATTTTTAAATCTGACTTGACTTGATGTTATTAAATAAAAGAAATATAACTACTTATATTTTTTAATCATACTTGACTTGATTATATTGATATTTAACAATAATATCATGACATTAAAGTACCGTCGTTTGATACAAACTAATAATAATAATACTTTATTTACGCTAACTGCATTTACAAGATAGATTAAAAGTAGATATATTTACACAATATAAAACAAATTACTATACTATAGATAAATAAATAATAAATAAGGTCATTCAATATGTCTTAGCTGGGCCTTGAACGTTGAAAAGGGAATCCCAACCACCTCGAGTGACGAACCCGCGCTGTTCACGTTCTGGCGATCCGCGTCATGGAACCATGCATGCCATAATTAGTCCTGTGGTGATTCACGTACAAGAAGTTCTTGCATCTCAACTCACGACTTGGTACATTAATATAGACTAAATTTAAAAGATGTTCCGAGTCAATTCGCCCATTCAGTAATTTGAATGTAAATGTAAGGTCCATTCTCTTCCTCCGAGTATTCAGCGAAGGGAGGCCTACGTATGCACTGGATTGCTGGGGTGTAAGGTATATTCCCGAAGCACTGAGTTTAAATGCAAGAACTTTAGTAAATTTGTTTTGTACCGATTCTAATCTATCTATATGGGTTTTGTATACAGGTGACCATATAAGGCAGCAGTATTCAAGATGTGATCTTACCAACGAGTTGTATAAAATAACTAGGGCACGTATGTTGCTAAAATCACTCGTACTCCGCTTAACGAACCCTAGCATTTTATTGGCCTTTTTATAGTGTGGTCAATATGAAAGTTATATATCAGCTTAGGATCTACTATTACACCGAGGTCCCTTATGTAATTCACCCTACTAAGTGAAATACCGTTTAAATTATAGATGTAATTAATGGGTGTTTTACTGCGTGAGAAAGGCATAAACTGACATTTATTAATATTAAGTTTCATATTGTTAGACACGCACCAAGTGTGAATTAAAGACAAATTACTCTGGATAATAGAACAATCATCTGCTTCACTGATTTTCAAAAATATCTTTAGATCGTCTGCAAATAGCAAATGCGGGCAGGTAAGTTCTTCAGATAAGTCGTTGATAAAGATGGTAAATAGTAATGGTCCCAGATGGGAACCTTGGGGTACACCCGACGTTGCGTAAAATGTATCTGAGATAAAATTGTTAATCTTAACAGACTGAGCCCTTCCTGTTAAATATGACTTTATCCATTTCAGTAAAGGGTCGCCTATACCATAACCACACAATTTTTGCAATAAGATAGAGTGACTTACGCAATCAAAAGCTTTGCTGAAGTCTGTGTAAATAGAATGCACTTCAGCTCCACTTTCGATAGCCTTGACAATATAATCAGTGAAAACAAGAAGGTTAGTTTGTGTTGAACGAATGATCTACATTAAATAAGATTTTAAATATTTTATTGTATAATTCAATATCCGGAGGTGTATTTGCACGGGAAGTGGTTGTTTCAATGGATATTTATTGTCTTAAGTTGTCTTGTTAATTAAAAATGTTTGCATTTTCACGAATAACATTTTCGTAATTTTATATACCATGATATACATTTATTTTACTTTTAGAGAAATTCAGGCAGAGATTTGTGATGTGTGTAAAGCGTCAATTGTATTTTTAATAAATAATTAACAAAGACAGGCTGAAAAACAAGTTTTCAAAGGCTTAAAAAGTGTTTTATTTACAAGCTTATTTAAAGTATAAATGAAATTGCCAATTCTTGGTTGCAGAATACTTCAAATATTAAAAGTGTCGAGATTTTTTTCGCAATCTACAACAAGTTAGTCTTACAAAGCCTATATCAAACACTCATTGAAACAACTACTTCCCGAGCTAACACCCCGACGGACATTGAATTATACAACAAGTGTTTGCTGTTACATGCAGTAACCTACTGCAAAAGTAACAATTTGGGTCAAATTATAGACGCGTTTCAAGATTTATCTCTCATCAGTATAGCTTTGCCGTTTCCTCTAAACAATTTGACACCTTAGACTGGCGGCTACGTTACCTTGTAATACTAACTTGTTGTAGATTGCGAAAAGAATTGCACTTCTTATGTTTAAAGTATTCTGCAACCAAGAATTGGCAATTTCATTTATACTTATGTTTGAACCGCAAGGTAACGCAGCCGCCAGTCTAAGGTGTCAAATTGTTTAGAGGGAACGGCAAAGCTATACTGATGAGAGATAAATCTCGAAACGCGTCTATAGATGACCTGAATAATTTGACCCAAATTGTTAGATTTGCAGTAGGTTACTGTATGTAACAGCAAACACTTGTTGTATAATTCAATGTCCGTCGGGGTATTAGCCCGGGAAGTAGTTGTTTCAATGAGTGTTTGATATAGTCTTTGTAAGACTAACTTGTTGTAGATTGCGAAAAGAATCGCACTTTTAATGTTTGAAGTATTCTGCAACCAAGAATTGGCAATTTCATTTATACTTATGTTTGAACCGCAAGGTAACGCAGCCGCCAGTCTAAGGTGCCAAATTGTTTAGAGGGAACGGCAAAGCTATACTGATGAGAGATAAATCTCGAAATTAATTATAGAACAGTAAATTTGTCGTGTAACTCAAATATTCATTGTATAATTCAATATAATGGTTTGTAAATTAAATTCACTTGGTTTTGTTTCACTTATATGTATTTTATTTTCTACTAGTTTCGGCTTAATGCCATTATCAAGAATGATGTACAAGTGGATTTGTTTGGGAATATATACAGTTTAGAGTTTTAAACCAAGTGAATTTGATTTACAAACCATTATATTTTAAAATGTTTTACTAAGTGATTAATGAGAAAAAAGTGTCCGATGTATAATTCAATATCTGTTGGGGTATTAGCTCGAGAAGTAGTTGTTTTAATGAATATTTGGAGACTGGTCTCAGTGAGACTAAATTTTTGCTGAAAGTCGATATTAATTTTAATTCGTTTTTATATTTTGTAAATATTCTTCAAACTATTGGCAAACTCAATTTTTCCTTATGTTAATTTTGAGTTTTCAAGGGTAAAAGAACACTTTTAAAATATTGAAGGTTTTAATAATAATAATAAAAAAAGTAAACATTATAATCTAAAATAATAAAATCAATATCATTTTATTCTATTAAAATTCCCGGATGCACACGATGCATCGACGTAAATTGATGTTTCGATGAAATTAACTTTTAATCAAGCTGTGCACGGCAGTTTTATTTTTAGCGGAATTTGTTTTTGAGCGCGTTCAAAAATTTAATAAATAGGATAAAGTCACCCCATCCAGGTTTATTAATAATTAATCCCATGCAAATCCGATTTGCTTGAAATTATAATGCTTTTAACGTATGTTGGAATTAATTTTGCTCCCGGGTCTTTACCTAATATTTAATGAAAATTAAAAAGTGATAGAGTTTGCAGTTTAATTTTGAAATTTGTCACGGCTCAAAGTCCAATGATTATTTCATAAAGTTTATATTTGACCGTTGATGTTTGTTTGTGCATATAATTATTTTTAGTGACATAAAGCAGCGAGAATTTAATGAAAAACGCGGAAATGAATAACGGACACAAAAACTTCAAACAAGTGTTTCTAAGTAGAACATTTTAGCAAACTAATTCATCGATCTAAAGGTCATAATCATAGAAAATGATGTTTTGAGACGTTTAATTGAAAATAATTTAATAATTATTAATTTTTGGATTTGAATATATTTAAAAAATAAATATTAGAAAATATTTTAAACCTTATAACAAGTCAGTGTTTTATTTGGGTGGCGCATGAACTAAAATTTTGAGTTTAAAAAAGCCTGAATTTGGATTTGGGCGCTTTGAATGCTTCGCCAAACGTTCAGGCTTTTCTAAACTAGAAATTTTACTTCATGCTTAGCCTGGGAGTGAAAACACTCTTTAGAAGGTGCAACACTTGAAAATTATTCAGAGACAAACCGAAACTTCTAAACTAGAAAATATTTTAAACTTTATATCAAGTCAGTGTTTTATACGCGTGGCGCATGAAGTAAAATTTCGAGTTTAGAAAAGCCCCGTGAAAATTTGTCGAGGGTCGCGCAGCTAATTGCTTAACGTACATCCAAATGACATTTCTTTGATGTACAGAGAGTTTTTCTTTAAAGTATATGTATTCCAAATTCAGCTTATTTTCTTTAAATCTTTAGTTATTCGTTGTTTTTTTTATTAGTTCAATTTGAAGCCTTAAACGAGTGTTTTCCACTCCCAGACTAAGCATGAAGTAAAATTTCGAGTTTAGAAAAGCCCCGTGAAAATTTGTCGAGGGTCGCGCAGCGACCCGAGACAAATTTTCGGGCTTTTCTAAACTCGAAATTTTACTTCATGCGCCACGCGTATAAAACACTGATTTCAAGTGGGGTTGAAATATACATAAAGTTCACAATATTTTAGTGTTTTATACGCGTGGCGCATGAAGTAAAATTTCGAGTTTAGAAAAGCCCCGTAAAAATTTGTCTCGGGTCGCTACGCGACCCTCGACAAATTTTCTACGCGGGGCTTTTCTAAACTCGAAATTTTACTTCATGCTTAGTCTGGGAGTGAAAACACCCGTTAGAAGGTGCAAATTAAACGCTTTTCAGAAATAACGAAATCCTGGAAATTTTCAGCGGATAAATCGTGATTTGTAATCTCACAAAATTTAAATATTTGACTAAAATATCAGCTTTTTAAAATCACTTAATAACTGTAGCAAAAATGCAATTCCTACTCAAATTTTATAAATAAAACAATTAATTGACGTTGCTTTTAAGCTTATTTATTTATTTTTGGATTATTTACTGGTAGAGGATTATCCATTCAGCCACTAGCTTATTTACTTAAATAAATATTTTAACTCTTAAAAGTGTTTATTTTACAGGAATAACAAAAACACAACATCATTACTTCCACAAACCAAACAATTTATAAATTATTCAGCGAGAAACCGAAACTTTTAAACTAGAAATTAACTATTAAAAAAAGAGAAAAACGCATTTCCAAACTTTCCCACAACACACACAACCCTTGCACACAAAAAATCAACATTAATTATTCAACAAAGCACTATTTACTTTTATATTCCCCTATTCAACCCTTTCCCATTCAGTCGCCTTAATTAGCCTTGGCGCTAATTAAACTCGCCCCGCTTTTTTCTGTCTCTTTCTCGTTCTCGTATTTTTTCTTATTTCCTTTGAGCTTGGGGTCGAAGCGAACTTCTTAATTTTTAGCGTGCAAACACTTTTCATCATCGTTCATCTTTTAGGTGTTTTTTTTCTTCCTAATTAAAATTTACATACTTGTGTGTAAGTTTTCGCGGTTGTAAATTATGCATGTGGTGAAATGAGACGGGATAATGCTAGGGTTGTGTGAGGTATGTTGTTGGTGGATTTGCTTAACCCATTAACTAAAAGTTGATTTCAGGCAAAATTATGTACTTATTTTTATGATTTCTATGAATGTTTATTATACAAGGTGGACCAAAAGTCCGGTTAAATTTGAATTTCGGTAGCTGCGACGAGCAGCGACGGCGGGGTAGGGCGGAGGGGTTACGAAGCGCAAAACCGGCCAATGGGAATTTAGTACCATGGCGTCATTCAGCGATAAACAACGAGTACGCGAGTTCTACCGCAACAACGATTCTTTTACTCTAGCGCAACGAAAATTTTGCGCTCATTACAACATACGGCGTAAAAATGAAGCTCCATCGATACAATTGATTCGAAAATGGGTACAGAAGTTCGAGGAGACAGGTTCAACAATGAATCAACCACGATCCGGCCGACCTAGAACATCAAGAGATCCCGAAAACGTCGAGCGTGTAAGAGCGTCTATTCGTGAAAATCATGGACTCTCTACTCGGAAGCGGTCTAACGCCTTAGGTGCGCCCAGAACATCTTTGATTCGTATTCTTCACAAAGATTTACAATTACATTCGTACAAAATCCAAATGGTGCAGGAATTAAAGCCTCAAGATCACGCTCACAGGCTCCAATTTGCAAACAAAATGTTAGAAAGGTTCACCAGCTTTACCAACATTTTTTTCTCAGGCGAGGCACACTTCCATCTAAATGGGGATGTGAATAGGCGAAACGCAGGTATTGGAGTGACACTAATCCTAAATTGAAGCATCAAAAACCTCTGCATTCACCCAAGGTTGCTGTATGGGCAGCTTTGTCAGCAAGTGTCATTATTTGTCCATACTTTTTTGAAGATCGCCGAAGAAATGCTGTTACAGAGAATACAGAGGGGTATATTGCCATGCTACAGAACTATTTTTCACCAGCGCTACAGGATTTCAATGGTTTTAATCAACGATCGTGGTTTCAGCAAGATGGGGCAACATGCCACACTTCCAACGACTCATTAAGTGCTGTTCACGAAATTTTTGGACAAAAAGTGATATCCAAAAGAGGTGCCATTAATTGGTCACCTCGTAGCCCGGACTTCTTTCTTTAGGGATACCTTAAAAGTAAAGTTTTCAACAGCAACCCAGTGTCCCTAGAGGAATTAAAGCAAAATATTCGAGAGGAAATGCAAAACATTTCACGAAACACTTGTGAGGCCGTCATTGAAAATTTCCGCTCCAAGATGCAGCAGTGTTGAAATAGTCAAGGATCACATATGGATGATGTAATTTTTAAAAAATAAAATACATATTTGTGTACTTTAATAATAAATAGAAAATTTTTATCTCACATAACTGTTTTATTTAAATCATTATTCGAAATGTGAACGAACTTTTGGTCCACCCTGCATAAAATATCTGATAATATTTTATTAATCAGTGTAAAATTATCTAAAACTTTGCTATTTATGGTTTTTTTCTATCGCTTTTAATAAGTGAGTAAATCGATTTGAAAAAATCGACACATTAGACATCTTTCAAAATATCTAGTTACCCTTAACTTTTTAAAAACAATTGTAAGTGCCTTTTTAGCTGGTAAAACTGCACTACTTTTTCTATTTAACCATTTCTCTATCTCTTATAGTTTCCCAGATCCCCATAGAGAACATGAACAAAAACTTACAATGTATATTAATATTCTGTGGTAATAATAAATTTGATTTGATTTGATTTGAATAATCATTATTTTCTGATATTTTTACTTGAATCCATTCACCTCCAATTCATGACAGATGAAAGAGTTACATATACTGTATTATATAAGTGACGTGATCGGGTTTAAATGAAATTTAAGTTGGAATTGAGTCACGTACTCCCCTCGCCTTTAAAACTTTTTAAAAAGTTGGCCCTCTCCGGCACTCGACTGGTTTTCCGAAATCGATTCCACTTCCGCGTTCATTATTGTTTTAACATGGACCGTTTTCGATATCGATCGATCCATTTTGGGTTCACAATTTCATTCTGAATACACACAATTCCCAGCAATTATAAATAATAACTGATTAATGTTAATTAATAATTCATATAAACTCAGTGTTTTGATTACCGACAGATATTTATTTACATAGCTATAGATAGTTAAAATTGTAAATAATAATAATAATACACAATAATACATGATTATAATAATAATACATGAACAACGAAAGAATGCCTTGTATTAAAAACAAAAATTCGCATTCACAAGAAAATTCACCCACATAGCAAAAATAATGTGAAATATGAATCTGAATAACCAAATTTAGATTTATATATAGTAAATAAAAACTATTGTTCACGACAATCTTATAATATGTGTATTATTTATTTGTCTGGGCAGCATCACAAAATCCTTTTGTAACGTCCACAATTACAAATCGGGGCTCGCCGTGGCCGAGCGGTTGAGCCGCCGGTTTCGCCAATCGGTCACGGAGGTGATCTGGGTTCGATTCCCAGCGGAGGCGAGTAATTTTTCTAACGAAAAATACTCGTCTCCGGTTCCATGGATGTGTGTGAATGTGTTGTGACGTCCAAATATATAGTTGTAAGTTATACTTAATAATAAGTTAATTAACAAATGTATACAAAATAACAATTGATGATGGCTAATAGTCCAGTAACTAAGGCCAGGCAAAAGCCAAAAAAAAAATTACAAATCGACAGCAAAAACATTACAAGCAGATCTGGCAAGTATTTTAAAATTATGGGCACATAACATAAGAAAACAAGACAATTCAGATTACAAATTTAGATAAGTGTCATCACGAAAACATATTAAATGCAATTCTAGGATCTTCTGGTTCAAGTGAGACAAAATTGTAGATTCTTCCTGAAATATCTAGGAGAAACAAATTGTTTATAATATTACAACATTAACTGCACTTATTATAATTGCTTTAATGTAAACGTTGACAATATGTGATGTTTTGTTATTAAATTTCATTATATAATCTTTCGAATACCACTCGTTATTTAAATTTTCGTTGAGAAAGATTTTGTTTTTAAACACTTAAGCTCAGTTGTATTAAACAATTCAACTCGTTGTAACTGACAGAAAAAAGCACCCGCTCTACGAGCTAGTGCCTTTTTCAGAGACAGTTTCATCTTGTTCCATTGCTAGGCAACTGAGCTTTCATTAAAAAACAAAGTCTTTCCGAAAATTTCAAACAACTAGTGGTATTACATATGATAATTTGTAAAAAATCAAAATTTTTCTTTAAAGCTTCAAAAGGCTTGGTAATGTATGTAAAATTGATAAAAATCTAAGCCACAATTTACAGACATTACATTTATTATCCAGAAGTGGAATTGAAGCCATTCCATTATGTTGTCGAATCCTTCAAGGCAAAAGGATGAATTTCAATTAATAACAGAGTTATGGCGTTGAGAATTTTTGTTATCGAACACCCGGTATAACATGCATCGTATGCTAGATGCTATTTTTGCTATTAAAATCTTAATGTAAATGTAAAAAAATAATTATTTTAAAATACGCAAATCGCATCGAAAACAAACAAAATTTTAAATAATTCAACACGGTGTTACAACCGAGTCGCGTTTATAGACAACAAAAAAATCCACTAATTCCCAACAGCTGTTAAACAGTTTACGAGTTTGCTAAAAAAAAAAAAAAAGAGAACAGAGAGCAGCGAAAAAAAAAACGGGGTGAAAGGGGCGCGGGTTAGGGGAGTACGCAAATTAGAGCGCGGTTTTTAATTAGAATTGGAAATTCGGACTTGTCGACTGTGAATTCGCAGAGATGGCATTTCACTCTGCGAATTTTTAATTAAAAAATCTAAATTTGTTAATTCAGATTCATATTTTACATTCTTTTTGCTGTGTGGGTGGAGGTTTTTTTATGCGAGGGTTTTGTTTTTAAAATATAAAGCATTCTTTCGTTATTTTCGATGAAGTCCATTAAAAATCAATCGGCTTTGTCGAAATTTATTACAGAATGTTAAAATAAATTCACGCTTGAATAAAATTGAATTGATTTCGTTTATTAACTTAAAGATGTTTAAAAAGTTTTTATTTATTGTATATAAATCTAAATTCGTTGATGCAGATTCATGTTTTACACTGTCTTTGTTCTATGGGAGGGTTTTTATTGTGCGAGGGGATTTTTTTAATATAAAGCATTCTTTCGTTGTTTTCCATTAAGTTCATTAAAAATCAATCGGCTTTGTCAAAATTTATCAAAGTATGTTCCACCAAATTCGCGCTTAGATAAATTTACATTGAATTGATTTTGTTTGAAAATATTTAAAAATGTTTAAATAGTATATTGTGGAACGAGCATATGATGATAGCTATTAATCACGAGAACGAGGGTTGCGGAACGAGCCGAAGGCGAGTGGAGCAAGTCGCTCGAGTAATTAATAGCAATTATATACTATTTATACACTATACTTTCTTTACGACAACAACAATATATAACACATTTATTATATATATTTATCGAATACGCGTCAGTCTTAATGGTCGGTTTTGTTTTATAATAATTTGACAGATTAATAACAGATTACGGTACTATGATTTTAATCTGTAATAGGGTTAATTCCACTTTAACACAAATATAAACAATCGTTCAACAATAAATAATACTCACACAGTCTACCATTTCGCCTATGTTACATAGAAAAACGCTCTTTGCACAAAAAACGAACTCTTCCGTTTGGATGGAGTTTTCACGGTGTTAACGTTTGTTCCGCTTTAGAACAACACTCGCGATGGATAGAAGCACAATTGTTTAACCGATTTGAGAATGATTGATATTTACAAACGAATTTCACGCGGGTTAACCTAGCGAGAATGGCGGAGATGTTGACCCGATTGTTTAGTACTTTAACAAAATGGCGTCGACGACGTCATCACCACCATGGTCAAGTGTAATTTGGCTAGCACAGCGCTGTTACTGCATAGCGCCAAAAAATATAACTACGCAATTATTTATGTTCGTGTTTAAAAACCACATTTATCACGCAAATCCTGTGTTTATTGCACTTGAGTGTTTAATGCACTCCATTTATGCTGCCAACACAATTAAATAATACACATATTATAAGATTGTCGTGAACAAAATCAATTTTAATAGCGAACAAGATAAACACGAGGAATTAACAACAATCATTCCTACTCAGTGGAGTGAATTAAAATAAATTAGCAATTTGTATTTACTCAACAAAATTCCATTGAAACAAAATAATTAATTCTCGCTACAGTAAATCCCAACAGTTAGAACTGAAACGACTCATTTATTTATGGAAAAATCCGCGCACAAGAATAGTATAAACAATTTATGCACGCTCGTGGAAAAACGTGGAAATTCATTCCTGGCACTCGCAGCAAACAAACAAACAAAAAAATAAACACAAATCCAACTCGGTGTTCCGTTTAATCGAAGCTCGAATTGCAAATTTTCTCAGCTAACGCGAAAACAAAAAAAAACCCTCCACCGGAATTAATTTTTATATTTCCCATCGATCGACTCTTCTCAGCGGTTAATTGAAGTTCGCCGCTTTACAATTATAAGCGCCGCGGGCACGATTGTTTTTAATAGCGACAGGAATCGCTTTTTATTTTTTTTTGTGGGAGAGGAATTTTTCCACCACACGTATAATTAACACGAGATTCCGGAAAATGCATTTTTTAGCGCGAGCGCGCTTTTCTGTTTTTTTGTTTTAATTTTTATTTGTGTAATTGGAACGTTTGATTTGTATTGAAATATTACGGATTTATGTGTTTGTTGTTTTATTACTGTTGGAAAAATAAAATACAATAGCTTCAGGTTATTATTAAATTGATTGGTTTTTGTTTCGAATTGTATTGCAAGAATTTAAAACAAGTACAAATATTTATTATTACGTTGATAGAATCGTAACTCAAGTAAAATCCGATCACGACCTTTTTGGGGCATAGTTGGCTGTAGTTTATTCTGTTTATGTTGGATCAGTGGCGTAGCCAGGTTTTTTTACATGGGGGAGGGGTTTTTAACTAAAGCGCAAAAAAAACAGTTTAGACAGAATAATATAATTTGTATAAACAAAATATTTCTATAGAAACTGCAGTTTTCCAGCGTTTGGATTTAAAATAATCATAACTCAAAAAATCAATCATGAATTTGCATGAAACTTTCTGCTGATATTTAGAAAACTTTGCTCTTTTAAAGTACGTAAAAATGAGAAAAAACTATTTTTTAGTTGTCAACTTATTTTTGCTAAAAATCATAGTTTGTGTTTTTTCACCCTCATTTTTCTAGAAGTTGGATTAAAAGAACGTTAATGACGTTCTATTAATCCAACTTCTAGAAAAATGAAGGTGAAAAAACACAAACTATGATTTTTAGCGAAAATAAGTTGACAACTAAAAAAAAAATAATCAAAAAGAAATTTTAAAAAACTTTTTGTTGGTGTTAACAAAACTATGCTCTTTCAAAATATGTAAAATTCAGAAAATACCCATTTCATAGTTTTCAAGTTATTTTCACTCAAAGTCAAAATTTGTATTTTTTACTATTAATTAGTTTTCTCGCATTTGAATTTAGAATAACCATAACTCAGAAAATTATTTATGGATTTGCATGAAACATTCTGCTGATATTAAAAAAACTATGCTTTTTCAAAATAAATAAAACAATACCTATCAAATAGTTTTCAACTTATTTTCAATCAAAGCCAAAATTTGTGGTTTTTTACCGTGATTTTTGTAGAAGTTTGATTAAAAAATATCATAACTCAATAAAACAAGCATGAATTTTTATAAAATTTTCTGTGGGTGTTAACAAAACTATGCTCTTTCAAAATGTGTAAAAGTTAGAAAATATTTGCATCATAGTTCTTAGGGAATTTTCACTCAAAGTCAAAATTTGTGTTTTTGCACTATGATTTTTCTAGCATTTGGATTTAAAATAATCATAACTCAAAAATCAATCATGGATTTGGATAAAACTTTCTGCGGATGTTAAGAAAACTATGATTTTTACGTAAAAATTAAAGAATAGCCGATCGATAGTTTTTCACTCAAAATCAAAATTTGTGTTTTTCACCCTGATTTTTGTAGAAGTTGTATTAAAAAACATCATTTCTCAAAAAACCAAGCATGAATTTTTATAAAACTGTCTGTGGGTGTTACTAAAACTATGCTCTTCCAAAATATGTAAAAGTTAGAAAATACCTATGTCATAGTTTTTAAGTTATTTTACTTAAAAACAAAATGAGTGTTTTATTTTTCTTAATTTTCGTAGAGTTTGTATTTAAAATACGCTATAACTCAAAAAACCATGCATGCATTTTTATTAATTTCTCCCTGGGTGTTCACAAATCTATGTTCTCTCAAAATATGCAAAAGTTACAAATACCTATATCATAGTTTTTCAGATATTTTCATACAAAGCCAAAATTTGGGATTTTTCACTATGATTTTTGTAGCATTTTTATTTAAAAAAAAAACATTATAACTCAAAAAACCAAGCATGGATTTGCGTGAAATTTTTTGCAAGTATTAAGAAAACTATGCTCTATCAAAATATGCACAAGTTAAAAAATACCATTATCGTAGTTTTTAAGTTATTTTCATTCAAAGTTAAAATTAGTGTTATTTCATCCTGACTTTTTGTTTGGATTTAAAAAACAATCATGGATTTTTTTAAAACCTTCTGTGGGTGTTAACAAAGCTATGCTCTTTTAAAATATGTAAAAGTTATACAATACCCATATCACAGTTTTGAAGTTATTTTCTCTAAAAGTCAAAATTTGTTATTTTTCACCCTGATTAGAAGAAGTTGAATTTAAAAAACATCATAAATCATAAAAACAAGCATGAATTTTTAGAAAAGTTTCTGTGGGTATTAACAAAACTATGTCTTTTCGAAATATGTAAATGTTACAAAATACCCGTATCATAGTTTTGAAGTTATTTTTACTCAAAGTCAAAATTTGTGTTATTTCACCATGATTTTTGTAGCATTTGGATTTAAAAAAAAACATTATAACTCAAAAACCCAATCATGGATTTGCATAAAACTTTCTGCGGGTGTTGAGAAAACTGTGCTCTTTTAAAATACGTAAAAATTAGAAAATTCCCCTTCGATAGTTTTCAACTTATTTGCACCTAAAGTCGAAATTGTGTTATTTTAACGTGATTTTTGTGTGAATTGAATTGGCGATTTCAAATATACAAAATAAATTCGATAGCAGAGCCTAGCGGGGGGGTTCTAGCCCCCCGTAACCCTTCCTGGCTACGCCACTGTGTTGGATTAACTGACTCGGGTCTATTTGCAGCCCGACTGATTAGCTTTAATCATCCACTAATCATTGATTGAACCCCTGATTCATTCAAATTTGTAGAACATAAGAATTTTATAAATTTGTAAGAAATCCTATTCATGTCTCTGTTTCAAAGTTAGGTTGGGTTGAGTTGATATCAGAGCTTTTAACTTCAATTTAAATCAGTGTTTTATACGCGTGGCGCATGAAGTAAAATTTCGAGTTTAGAAAAGCCCCGTGAAAATTTGTCTCGGGTCGCTGCGCGACCCTCGACAAATTTTCTACGCGGGGCTTTTCTAAACTCGAAATTTTACTTAATGCTTAGTCTAGGAGTGGACAACTCTCGTTCTTAGAAGTTTCAAACTGAAGGAACACTCTAGATTTCTAAGTTTATTACTCATAGGACCGTTTTACAAAGGCTACAGCTCGAAGGACCAAATGTAGTCTTCGGAGACCGAAGGACTACATAGAATTGAAGTTCTTTTACAAAAAAAAAACAACGAATATCTGAAGGCTCACAGCGAGGATATAAAAGAAAAAAACTAATTTAAAAAAAATTCGAAGTTGGGTTGGGTTGGGTTGTTTTCAGTGCTTTTAACTTGTGTTTCAGTGATTTATACGCGTGGCGCATGAAGTAAAATTTCGAGTTTAGAAAAGCCCCGCGAAAATTTGTCTCGGGTCGCTGCGCGACCCTCGACAAATTTTCTACGCTGGGCTTTTCTAAACTCGAAATTTTACTTCTTGCTTAGTCTGGGAGTAGACAACTCTCGTTCTTAGAAGTTTCAAACTGAAGGATCACTCTAGATTACTAAGTTTATTACTTATAGGACCGTTTTACAAAGGCTACAGCTCGAAGGACCAAATGTAGTCTTCGGAGACCGAAGGACTACATGGAATTGAAGTTTTTTTTACAAAAAAAAAACAACGAATATCTGAAGGTTCACAGCGAGGATATAAAAAAAAACTAATTTAAAAAAATTCGAAGTTGGGTTGGGTTGGGTTGTTTTCAGTGCTTTTAACTTCAGTTTAAATCAGTGTTTTATACGCGTGGCGCATGAAGTAAAATTTCGAGTTTAGAAAAGCCCCGTGAAAATTTGTCGAGGGTCGCGCAGCGACCCGAAACAAATTTTCTACTCCGGGCTTTTCTAAACTCGAAATTTTACTTCATGCTTAATCTAGGAGTGGGCAGTCAAGATTTTCAACATGTAGAAATTTTCGATATTTCTGGATTTTCCTCGATTTATTCACAATTTGTTATTATATTTAATACAACTGTAATATTTAATAAATACTGTTTTTCTTAGGCAAAGAATATTAACCCATTAAGAGCCGAGCAAATTATAAAGTTAACTCTAAAAGTTGATTTTAGGTAAAATTTTGCATCTTTTTCCATTATTTTAATCAATTATTTATTATATTACATACGTCGATTTTATAATAGAAGTAAATTTAAAGTTCGAACGAGTGTTCTCACTCCCAGACTAAGCATGAAGTAAAATTTCGAGTTTAGAAAAGCCTAAAAATTTGGTGTGGCCGCGTAGCGCGAAGCGCGGAGCGACCAAACAGGAGTGAATTACAAAAGATACCGACAAGCTTATATATAGTCAGGTAATAAGGGATTTTAAGATTGGGGAATTCCAAATCTCCTCATTGTCGTTGACGAGGTGTTTTCCGTCTTTTATTGCCCTATTTATTTCTAGGCCATCCCTGAGGTTTAAATTACGGCCCTTATTACCTGAATATAAAATTTTGAAATTATTAACATCTATAAAGTGGTTGTTAATTATACAATGTTTTGAAATCCCTGTACACTGTTTGTTATTTATAATTGATTTTTTATGTTCTGCTAGTCTTGTCTGAAAAGTTCTTCCTGTTTGTCCTATGTATAATGCATCACAATCACTGCACGTTAGTTCGTACACTCCACACTTTTTTAATTTGTCTATGGGGGATTTATTATTTATTAGTAGTTTTCCTAAATTTGTCTGGTTAGTGCATATAATGCGAAGTTCATTACCCTTTATATTGTTTATAATTTTATTTGACAAATCCTTAACATAATTAAGTTTGGCCTATTTTATTGCATTAATTTCTTCGATATAGAAGTGTTTCATCAATTGTTTTTTCTTTTTCTTTTTTAAGATGTTATCAACAATTTCAGCATTATACCTATTGTTGCGAGCTATTGTTTTTATGGTTGCTAATTCGATGGCGAAATCTTGATTACTCAATGGAATGTTCATTAGTCGATTTATGTATGAGTTAAATGTACTAAACTTAATTTGGTTTGTGTGATTTGAAGAATTGGGGATTATTGTGTCAGTAAATGTATCTTTTCTATATATTTTAAATTTTAAATGGTTAGTGTCAGTCTTTTCTATTGTTAAATCTAAAAAGTTTAAACTATTGTTGATTTCTGTTTCTGATGTAAATTGAATTTTTCGATTTATTGAATTTAAATATTGTTCAAAAGAATTTAATTGTCGGTTTGTGCCTGTCCAAATGCAAAAATATCATCCACATACCTACTCCAGAATAAAATGTTATTTTTATTTTTAAAATCAGGATTGGTGAACATTGATTGTTCAAAATCGGCCATGAAAATTTCGGCAAAAGGGGGGGATAATGGTGACCCCATAGGTAGGCCATCAGTTTGTGTATATATGGTGTCATTGAACTCAAAGTAATTTTGTTCTAGGCAGATGTTGACCAATTTCATCATTTCGGACTTTTCGTCATTGTCAAATTATTTTCTCACCAAACTAAATGAAATAACAGGAAATTGAATTACATTGAAAAAATTACCGGTTTCAATGAATATTTGGAGACTTGTCTCAATGGGACAAACATTTTGCAGAAAGTCGATATTAATTTTAATTCGTTTTTAAATTTTATAAATATTCTGAAAACTTTTGAAAAACTTAATTTTTCTTTATGTTAAATTGTCTTTATGACAGTTAATATAAAACAAATTCAAACTGCCGTTCACAGTCCTAATTCTAATTATGCATTCTAAAATTTTTAAGAAGTTTTAAGAAAAGCACATTTAATTTTAGAACAAGTTTAAATATTTCCTATTACGTTAACAACTATAAAACAAATTAACAATTGTAACGTTCCAATTTACCACTAGGAATTGTTTATGGAATTAATATTAATTAACTAATATTTATTGTTTATAAAATTACGAAAAAACTATTCGTGAAAATGCAAACAGTGTCTTAATTAATATTAATTATTATTAATTAAGACACTGTTTGCATTTTCACGAATAGTTTTTTCGTAATTTTATATATTATGTTTAAAGTGTGCAAACTATAAGAAGCGTAAGCTTATTTTCTCGAATTCAAATATTTTTGAATTTGAATTTATCTTGTTTAATATTTATTGGTACGGTAATGAATGAATTAGATAGAAAAGAAATTCGTATTTATAAATTTCGTATGATGTTATTTTATTTGGATTTATTATTTATTTATTTATTTGGAGTTTACAATATTTTTAATCTGTTGCATCTAGCTATTAAGTTTTATATTTTTATATTTATTACATTTTATTTATACTTATATTTCTTTATATTTACTTACTGTCTTGTTCACATTTGCAGATGTACTTCTCTGACTCACCCATGAATGTAACAATTCTTTTTGGAAATAAATGAAATGAAATGAAATGGATTAAAGAGCGCAGCGCGCCCAATTGTTTCGAGTATTTTTTGCGTTTACTCGGCGTTGGCGAGCTCGGAGGAATATCCTTGCGTTTTTTTTTAATCTCGATCGAGATTATTGAATTATCTTTTGCACAGTCACGGAGAATTGTGGTTTGGATAACACGTTAGTAAATTTTATTCATAAAATATTTGGATTTAAATACACCACTTCATTCTGCAATTATTTTGAAAATATTGGTCTTATCACGTTTTGGAGTTAATTGTGGAAATACTCTGAGGAGGATTTTTTGCACTTGATCCGCTGCGGTGGAAATAATTCCATATCAATTTTCTGGAGATAAGAAAAAACCGTCTGAAAGAGGTAAGGTTTATTTTAATTAATTCATCTTCTATTATTCTTGTGTTTCTGTTGTCCTAGCCCTATCTTTTCCCAATAGATTATGTTATTTAAGTCAACACTAAATACGATGTTCCAAATATGTAATGATATTTCTCATGATGTGGATATTTTTCATACGCCAAGAACATCACTTATTAATGCTTTAACTAAACTGCCATGAAAAATATATTTATATTATCTATATAAGTATTAAGATTAATTCAAAAAACTATTTGAATTCGAGAAAATAAGCTTACGCTTCTTATCAAATTAAGTAAGATTTTAAATATTTCATTGTATAATTCAATATCCGGAGGTGTATTTGCACGGGAAGTAGTTGTTTCAATGGATATTTATCGTCTTGAGTTGTCTTATTAATTAAGACATTGTTTGCATTTTCACGAATAGATTTTTTTCGTAATATTATATATTATATATAAGCATTGATTTTTTTGTTAAAATTACTGTGAAATTATATAACTGTTTGTTTAAAATTTAGATTGTAGTATCTAGTTGTAAAACTTTTGCTTATATTTTTTTTATAGAACTGTTGTTCATTATTTCTTGTTTCTCTTAACTTTTCCTGTAATAGGATTGTATGTCTGTTGGGAAAATAAACTTTATTATTATTATTATTATATTATTACTATAAGTGGAAATGCACTTTATTAAGTTGTTTTTTATATAAAAAAAAACAATCGTACTGTTTTACGTTTTTGGAATTGGAGCTTCGTTTTCGATCCGCTGCCGTGGAAATAATTCATTATTATTTTTCTGGAGATAGGAAAAAACCGTCTGAAAGAGGTAACTTAATTAAACACAGTTATATTCCTTTCTTCACTTTTATTATAAAAGTGAAGAAAGGAATATAACTGTGTTTAATTAAGTGACTTAACACCTTCACGTAACTCATACAACTACATTAATTGAAAGAGGTAAGGTTAATTTTAATTAATTCGCCTTCTATTATTCTTGTCTTCTGTTGTCCTAGTCCTACCTTTTCACATAAGTGAAAATGTGTATAGCTAATTTAAATATTTTAGGGTTTTTTTATTACGTTGTTTTTTTTATCTAAAAAAAAACAATCGCACTGTTTTGCGTTTTTAGAATTGGATGTTCGTCTTAAATTCTTTCATCTGGACTTCATCTGCAGTAAAGATTGATTGGATTTTAGGTTCGGGTTCCATTGATTACTTTTCTGTTCGGAAGGGAGCCGAAGTTTTCCTTTGAATTGGCGATAAAAACTTCACTCTTACTTCAAGATAAGTTTATGCATTGATGTTTTTTTTTTATTAATAATTATATTTTGAACATGGTTTATTTTTATTTCTTACAGGATAAGAATTAAAGATAATTTGGATAGTAAAATTTTCTCGTTTAATAAATAAAACAATTTAGTAGTGAATTATTCTAGTTATATACGTAAATGTAATTAATTTTTAATTTAGCAGTGAAATAATTAAAGGTATTGAGTCGACTCAAATTAATAGTTTACGATATTTGACAAATGCACTTTATAAAAAATAGAAAAGTTATCATTAATAGGTTTTTTTGTGTTGTATTAGTCATAAAATTTTACGTGATCCATGAATGATTATTTTTGGGGGAAAAATATATATTTACGGTTAAATATTTATTGAAAAGTTACAGCCAATTTATGTTTTTTTTTTGTGTCAACATCCTTTTTTTAAGTAACTAAATTTAATTGCATATAATTTTCTATTTTTGTTATTCAGACTGTTTATCGAATTTGATATATATATATATATATATATATATATATATATATATATATATATATATATATCTATATATATATATATATAACATCTTTATCTACAGAATAATAGTAAAACACAATAGTTTATATTAAGTAATTACAATAAATTAAATTTAAATTCTGTAAATTGGCTATCAACCCTGGGGTCTTTCAGCTTACTATTTTGATATTTGTTTTTATAATAAATATTTATTTAGAGTTTAATTCTGTTGCTGGTTTATATATCACCTCTCCGATTATCGTTGTGTTTATTTATTTACTTGAGACAGTTGGTCCAACTGAAATTTCTTGGATATGTATACTCGAAAAAAATCCTCGTATAAAAAATTCAATAAATCATAAGTAAAATATAAGCATTATTTCCCTCAGGTAATATTAGAGAGACCTTTAAGGAAACAAAGGGCAACAAAAATTCATAATAATTTTAGTTATATCTATGATTTAATATTCCTTTTGTCTGGAATACGTAATACTAACATAAAAAATCAATGATTTTTCTTATAAAAGACATGGACAAGAAAATAAATAATTTATATACCACTGTAGTCTTGATATAAATAATAAATGCAGTATTTATTAGCAACAGAACAAAGGATTTATGTCAAAATTAAATATATATATATATATATATATATATATATATATATATATTTATTGTTGCTTTAGAAACTAATCCGGCTTGAGAGAGAAAAAAAAGTTTATAAAACAGATATTGTTTTTTTTGTATTTAAAGAATCTAACTAAGCAACTAGTTGCAGTTTTATATATAAAAAAATTACACTGAATTTCGAGTAAGTAAAAAAAGAAATGTTTATAAAGCAGATTTTTTTTTTAATTGAAGAATCTGATTAAACAACTTGTTGCAGTTTTATATATATATAAAAAAAACACTGAAATAGGAGTAGGTAGAATATTTATATATTATATTTTTGTTTCTTCATTTTAGGACCCGATCAAAACATCCACACGGTCTCCCTAAAGTATGCTTAAGAAAAAAATTTAAAATTTCTTGCAAAAAATACATCGTTTGTATTAGCATAGTGGGCTTTGGAAACAAAATCAATACAATTGTTTTTAAATTTAATATTTACAGTTCGAATTTCATAAAGCATAATATTTTTTATTTAAAATTGCATTTTTTAATGGACTAACTGCGATATATTACAACTATTTAAATTTCTAAGTACTAATGCATAGTCCACTGAGCAAACACAATCAAGTAATGTTTTATCAATTTTAAAAACAACGTTTAATGTTGCTACAATGTTGATATACCGTTATTTGTTTGTTTTTGCTCAGTGGTAGATGTAATATATTTGTTTATTCAAAATAAATTATCGAACTTATATATAATATCGGTGAATTTTAAAGTTTAGGTTACCAGCAAAACGGTCAGAAAATAATGTGTGGATGATTTGATAGGGTCTCCTTCATTTATATAAAATAACTGCAACTTTAGTTTTTACATAACATTCTATGTGAATGGGTTAAGTAACTAGCGTCCAACTTCACTTGAGAAACTGGTAATCTAATCACATAACCTGTCGTCTTACCTAACTCCAGACTAATTTACAGAAACTCAAAGTTAACACTAACTAGGTACAACAATAGACATTCAGAATAATTTAATTAAATTCATAGAGAATCAATTAGATTAATTATTTTATAAAGTAATTCATGTGTTCTTAAAACGATTGTAAAATAATTCATAAAGATTTAAAAACAATCGAGATTTATTTGATATTTTTTTCTACATTTTAAAAATAAAATAAAATATTTTGAATTATTCTTAAAAATATTGTAAACAAATTGATAACAAAAAAGACCTTTATTGTAATAATAATAAATTACATCTACACTAATCGCTACGCCCACTGATACATTGATAACATTTACATTGATTATTTAGAAATATCTGAGATTTATTTGATATGAACAAAAATCAATGAGAGGAGTTCTCAATTATCTTTTTTTTTAAATAGAATAAGATTTTCTGATTAAATCTTTATTAATTATTTAGAAATACTTACGGTTTATTCAAAATCGAATAAACAAAAACAAAATACAGTTTCATAAAACTACAACATTTTGTAGGATGAAATGTAATGATGGCTATAGAAAAATTGGGTTTTATCACAATAAAAACACTTTTTGTGCTCCTTACTTCACTTTAATTTTTATTCGTTAGATGTACATTTCGAGTGCTAAGCACTCATTATTATTAACTAATATTAGTTATTGATAATGAGTGCTTAGTACTCGAAATGTACATCTAACGATTAAAAATGAAAGTGAAGTAATTAGCAAAAAGTATTTTTATTGTGATTAAATACTTCAAATAACTCTAATAAACAATTAGTGGTTATCATATGTTAATAACATTTTTGATTAATTAATTCATATTCTAATATACTTGTGCTTCTGTTGTCTTAATCCTATCTGTTCACCTAAGTGAAAATGGGTATACCAAATTTAAATATATTAGAGTTTTTTATTACGTTTTTTTTTTAATTTAAAAAAGCAATCGTACTGTTTTGCGTGGTTATTATATGTTAATAAAATTCACAAGGATTAATTAAATTAAAAATAATGAATATTTGTTTTACAGCTAGAATGAGAAAAATAGGCGCTCAATGAACAAAATTACAGAGGCTTTGATTTGACTTTTTTAAGAGAATCTAATATTCCAAAAAATATTAATTTCTTTGGAATATTAGATTCTGTCTTAAAAAAGTTAAATGAAAGCTTCCCAGAAGACAAAAATTAACCGAATGTGAAAATTTGATAAAACACATTGTAGGCTTCCCAGAAGACAAAAATTAACCGAATGTGAAAATTTGATAAAACACACTATGATTATTTACTTATGAATGGAGTATTTTCTGCAAAAATGTAGTCTCATTGAGACAAGTCTCCAAATATTCATTGAAACAACTACTTCTCGAGCTAATACCCCAACAGATATTGAATTATACAATAAATATTTGAGTTACACGACAGATTTACTTTTCTATGCATAATTTATATGCAAAATGCAACATCAGATTATATTTTTCTCTCACCAAACTAAATGAACCAACAGGAAATTGAAATAAATTAAAGAAATTGTAGGAAATGAATATTAATTGTCTTAAGCCATCAATAGACGCGTTTCGAGACGCCACTCTCATCAATATAGCTATGCTTTAGACTCAATACAAAAAATTATTAAAATAAACAGATAACTTAAATCATATATTATTTGTCTGATGTTATATATGTCAATTCCTAACACACTATGATTATTTATTTATAAATGGAGTATTTTCAATTAAAAAAAAAATCGCGTTTTCCTTAAATCGGATTTTTTGAAAAAAAAATTAATACTTAAGAAATGCTAAGAAAAGTGAGAAATAATTAAACTTTGTTCTTAAAGTTGAAACAAAATCTAAGATTTACATTAAAATTACAGTAACTTTATTTAAAATGCTTAAAGTTTGATATTTTCAAAATATGATAAAACGCTCTATGATTATCTATTTATGAAAAGAGTATTTTTAATTTTTTTTTAAATAGCGATTACCTTAGATCGGATTTTGAAATAAATAACTAAATACTAAAAAAAGTGAGATATGAATAAACTGTGTTCTGAAGGTAGAACAAAATCTAAGATCTGCAATCAGGATTACAGTAACTTTATTTAAAATGAAAAAGTCCTACAGTTTCTTTAGAAAAACAAAAATTACAGTACTAAATAAATTTTAAAGAAACTATTAGGACATGAATTTCGTTTGCTTAATCGTGGAAAATAAAAGAATTGAAAATTGCAGCTCAAATCTGTAAATTTGTACCTTATCTTATGAAGTTTATAAATAAATGTTTCTGTATGAGTTACGTGAAGATGACGTTAACATTAATTTAAACAAGTAATTCTTGTTCTCCCCTGGTTTATAAATAAACGTTGAATTTGATTTCACGTTAATTAATTTTACAAACTCTGAAGAAATTTTGCGCTTTCAAAATTCAAGCGATTTCATTTAAGATATGTTAAATTATTATTATTATTAAAAATAATGCATTAGCTTAAAATTGTTCCATGTGCTTAAATTTTGGATGATTTGAATGCATGAAATGATAATTTACAATCTCTATTAACATGAGATAAATCTTAATCAGTTTAATTCTGGATATTTAATTAAAACACTTAATTAAATAACTAGAATTATTTCAAAATTGTTTCATCACGGGTGAAGTAAGAAATTAATTCAACATATTAATCAGTTTATTTTGAACTTTACATTAAATCAGTGTTTAATACGCGTGGCGCATGAAGTAAAATTTCGAGTTTAGAAAAGCCTGAAAATTTGGTTTGGTCGCGTAGCGCGAAGCGCTACGCGACCAAACCAAATTTTCAGGCTTTTCTAAACTCGAAATTTTACTTCATGCTTAACCTGGGAGTGGAAAACACTCGTTTAAAGCTTTAAATAAAATACTGAAACACTCGTTAGACGCTTCAAATAGGCCGTTTTTATAAAATAACAACATATTCCTATAAGTTTATAAAACGCTGAAATTATCGGAATATGTATAGTTAAAAAAACTCCCTGCATATTTATTAAATTACGAAGCTGGTTAGAATAATAAAGAGAAATACAAATTTAACAAGTACATTTTTCCAAACTTGATTGATCAAAGAAACTTTACGTAAATTATATTGTAAAGATGGATTTACGTTAAGTTTCTTGATCAACCAATTTTAAAAAAATTGGATTAAAACTAATCTCTTAGGCCATATACGCGTTTCGTTTCGAGGTTTATCTCTCTTCAGATTAGCTTTGCTTAGTATTAATCCAAGTACTTTCACTTCTAATTTTTTGTTATTTCTCCTTTCATTTTAAATTTGTATTTGTTAGTTGGTTTGAAGAGAATTTGACCTAAACGTTACATATACTTAAATAAAGCGTTGTAACAAATCAAATTAAATAATATTTTAAATATTTCATTGTATAATTCAATATCCGGAGGTGTATTTGCACGGGAAGTACTGGTTTTAATGGATATTTATCGTCTTAAGTTGTCTTATTATTTAAGACATTGTTTGCATTTTTTACGAATAACACTTTCGTAATTTTATATATTATGTTTAAAATTTATCTTGTTTGTACTTGAAAATTTGTATTTCTCTAAATTATTGTAACTAGCTTCGTAAATTAAAAAATATGCAGGGATTTTTTTGAACTATACATATTCTGATAATTTCGGCGTTTTATTTATGGTAAAATCTTTATATTATATATATTATTATGCATATAAAATCAATATAACTTAATGTATTTCACGTTTCAATTCAAAATAGTATTCATTATGTTTAATATATTCACATTTAATTAACAATAAAATATACAATTAATTATAAAGAAAACACTTAACTTTTTTATACCACTTTTATTTTGCTTTTCTTTAGGTACACGGAAATCCTTATCAAACTAAGTGTGATTAATACTAATCACAAAAGTAAAGTTAAATAAATGTGGTACAGAAAACGTTAAGTGGTTTCTTTATATCAACATTCGAATTGTGCGATGAAGCGAACGCCTCCAAAATTCAAGAATTAATCATAATTTCATCAGTATTAAAATGAACACCTCATGAATTGATTAAATATTTCTATTATACATAAAAAGACTGTTATTCCTCACTTTACTTTTTATTTGTATCGTTAGATGTACATTTCGAGACACTGGTGTCTCGAAATGTACATCTGACGATACAAATAAAAAGTGAAATGAGGAATAACAGTCTTTTTATGAGTAATAATCACTTCACGTCAACTCAAAAACAATCAGTTATTATTTCTATTGTATCCTAAAACTTTAACTTTTAGATTAAAAAAATTTAACTAATTGTTTATTCATGTTTAAGGCAAATAATTAATTGATAAGGCTGATAAATGTTGAAAGTTCATCTTCACTTTTATATAAATAAAATAAAATAATTTAAAACTTTCAAATATATATTGTAAACTCGCTACAATTGTTTCGCCACACTGTGGCTTCTTCAGGCGAAGAAATGATCATTTCTTCGCCTGAAGAAGCCACAGTGTGGCGAAACAATTGTAGCGAGTTTACAATATATATTTGAAAGTTTTAAATTATTTTATTTTATTTATATAAAAATGTTTAAGGCATTAATATATAAAATTACGAAAAACTATTCGTCTAAGAAGCGTAAGCTTATTTTCTCAAATTTAAATAGTTTTGAATTTGAATTTATCTTGTATAAGGCATTATTAAGAACTAAGGCAGGAACACCATCAGGCGTAGTTTATTTCGTAACTTATTAAGAGTATTTTCAATAGAATACAAAAACGAATTAAAATTAATATCGACTTTCTGCAAAAATGTAGTCTCATTGAGACAAGTCTCAAAATATTCATTGATCTCGAACTAATACCCCGATAGATATTGAATTATACAATAAATATTTGAGTTACACGACAGATTTACTGTTCTATGCATAATTTAATTCTATGCATAATTTATATGCAAAAAAAAAACATCAGGACAAATTATTCTCTCACCAAACTAAATGAACAAACAGGAAATAGAAATAAATTTACAAAAATTGTAGGGAATGAATATTAATGGTCTTAAGCCATCAATAGACGCGTTTCGAGATGCCACTCTCATCATTATAGCTATGCTTTAGACTCAACACAAAAAAATATTAAAATGAACAGAAAACTTAAATCATATATTATAATTATTTGTTTGTTGTTTTATATGTTAATTCCTAAAGCGTTTAGCCAACTTTAATTTAAAAATAGATTAAATCATGGCACTCTAGAGGTTTTATTTTATTGAACATACGATATTACTAGATTTTAATCGATGAATAACTTGGTTGGTTTAATTGGCGTTGGTAAGACCCAGCATAAGTGAATAAAGGTTTCATACTTGATACTTAATTAAGTGCCAATAATTACCAATGCTCTTAATAACTGTATTGTAAATTAAAAGTACTTAATGACTTTTATTGTAATCATCTTGCTTTATCAAAGTATTTAAGCGAACGTCGAATGAGTTTATAAGAAAAACATAATTTTTCCACTTTGATACAATTCTACAAGCTTATTTAAGAATACATAGAAAATTATTATTATTACATAAAAGATAAATGTGTAACAGTTTAAAATTACGTGTATGTAAGTACATGAGTTGGTCTTTAAAATACGAAAAAAAAAATATGAAGATAAAAATTACAATCATCTTGCTTTATAATAATAATAATATATTTGTTAACGGAAATCCATTTTTACAAATAAATGAACAAAAATTAACAAAAATTTGAAATAAAATTAATTTAGGCAAACATTTTTAGTAAAAAAACAATTATTTATTATTATTATAAAAAAATTAAATAAAAGAAGTAAAGTAAAATAGTTGGTGAACAAATGCGATAACATAAATAAATTTAATATAACAAAATAAGTTAAGACTAATTTACTAATTACATAATATTTTAACTTTTAACTTTAATCTTTTATCAAAATATTTAAACCTAGGTTAAATGAGTTGCTAAGAAAAAACATAATTTATGCATCTCCTTTAATCCAAATATTTTTGTTTAAGAAGTATATCTTATTTCTTATTTACAACATAACTTTTCACATTTGTCATGATTTTTTTTACACGAGAAAAATGTTATCCCGCATTCAATAAACCCGCGCTTTGAGCAAACTTTATTCCGCGGAATTTCTCTTTCTTTTATAAACAAAAAAATAAGTTACTGCCAGGTCCAGAGATTTATAATTTATTTAGCAAGAAAAACCGCGCGCGTTTGCCATTTTTTCCCCTCTCTCACTTTATCAAAGTCGTAAAATTTCACTTTATACTCGTCACGCCGGAAAACTTTTCCGCTTAGGATAATAAACACAACCCAAGTTTTCCCTTATAAAAATACGAGAAAACATAGTTTCGTGCGGGCGAAAAAAAATTGTAACGGAGGACTTACCGTCAACAATGAGGAACGAGATCAGGCACACTCTGAAAAGTTTTCCTTTAGTTTCACTCCTCATTTTCACGGGCGCGCTTTTCTATTTAACGGGGAGAAATCACCAGATAAACATCCGAAACGCGCACACTACACAACTTTTCTCTTCTTTACTTCAGAAGAAGAACAACAAAAAAATTAATTCGCGAACTTCGCTCTGTTTTCCGCGTTTTTGGCTTGTTGGGGAAAGAACGGTGGCGCGAAAGTGACTGAACGTCGGCGTCGAGGATTCGGTTGGAGAGCGCCGCGCCGCCAGAAGGAATCAACAGTTTAAGGGCCGACGCATGCGTCCCTACCAATCCTCGCTCTTCCCTGTCCGACTGTTAAGTACCATTTGTGCCGGTGACAAGGGTTGTCCCGTACACGAATTTCTCTCACTCGAGTTGTTTTTTTTTTGTTCCTGTTGGTTCAGTTTTCGTTAGTCCGAGGATTATTTGCTGATAATCCTGCGACGAAAGCGGCGAGAAGTGCAGTTTACGAGTTCGGTAGTTCAATTGACATGAAAACTCTTCAATTAACGGGTCGACTTAAAGTAATGAGAATTGTTAATTTATTCAAAGCGAAATATACCATGCGATCTTTTAAAACATGATTTAAACATTAAAAGTGCGATTCTTTTCGCAATCTACAACAAGTTAGTCTTACAAAGACTATATCAAACACTCATTGAAACAACTACTTCCCGGGCTAATACCCCGACGGACATTGAATTATACAATAAGTGTTTGCTGTTACATACAGTAACCTACTGCAAATGTAACAACTTGGGTCAAATTATTCAGGCCATCTATAGACGCGTTTCGAGATTTATCTCTCATCAGTATAGCTTTGCCATTCCCTCTAAACAATTTGACACCTTAGACTGGCGGTCACGTTACCGTTCAAACATAAGTATAAATGAAATTGCCAATTGATATAGTCTTTGTAAGACTAACTTGTTGTAGATTGCGAAAAGAATCGCACTTTTAATGTTTGAAGTATTCTGCAACCAAGAATTGGCAATTTCATTTATACACATGATTTAAAGTTAGCTTTGAATTTTAAATTAGATTGGCATTACTGTCTGTTAACACATAGTTTACGTATCCTCAAATGTATCCTGTAATTCAATTAGTATTCTGAGCAAACCCATAAAAAAAAATCCGCCTACTCTAAATCATAATTTAAACGATTGCACCGTAGTTACAAAATAAATGCAATATGTAATAAACTTAACCAAAAACGACTTATTTTAAGAAGACCAAGGCATTATTGGAAGTTAAAAAAAGGTTTATTTTTTTAAATTTTATACAAACCCTGCTCAACATATTTTAGACCACGGTTCAGCGGTTTTTACCACTTTGTTTCGTTATTTCTTGCTTAAAATCAAAGGTCTACCCGTTTTTGGAAGCGATTTTGCAGGCAGACCTGCTTCCCATCTCTTGGTTACCCGATTAATTGTGGAAATTGTTATTATCTATAACTTCACTTTTGGGGTTTTTGTCCATGTAAGAAATAAATTCGTTAACGGAGAATTTCTCCAGATTCCATAATTCTACAAAAAATTACTAATAAGAAAACTAACCTGCCAACAATTGTAGCGCCTATGATACTAACAATTGTCATTTATTTCGGTGCTATCTAAATTAAGGTACGATTAACGACAGGTCACCAATACATGTAATACGAAAATAGTTCGATGTCATCAGATTACGTGTGTGAAAAGAGACAGAAAACTTCGTAATATGTCTGCTATGGTTTTTAGATAGAACATGCAACAACGTAGTTTCCGGTATGCAGCTTTAAAATTTTAAGGTTAATCGTCACATTTTGACAATGTCTTTGTAAAACTAAATCTGCAAAAACTTGCAAATCATTTTAACTAATTTGCACAATCGTTTTAAATGTGAGTTTAAGTGGTATACTTCGAATTTTAACGTCTACTAAATAGTTCAGGTATTTACAGAAACAAATAATGCATTTATGTTGATTTTGTGTGAGCTCAAACGAAAATGTTAGTTGAATCGAATGCGCAATTAGTAGATTCGGATTAATCTGTTAATACAGGGACATTTTCTTATAAGTATACATAAGGGATTTTATTATTAGTTATACATATGCATACGTTTTTATAAACAGTTTAATTTGAAGCTTTAAAAAACGAGTGTTTTCCACTCCAAGATTAAGCATGAAGTAAAATTTCGAGTTTAAAAAAGCCCCGTGAAAATTTGTCGAGGGTCGCGCAGCGATCCGAGACAAATTTTCTAGGCTTTTCTAAACTCGTACAAGTGAGATGGTGAATATTGGTTTGAATATTATATCTAGAGCTAATTGGCAATGATATCCACAAAGAAATAAATCCAGAACTCTCAAATTTCTATCAGCAGATCATAGACGAATAGAAATTCTCTGCTAACAAACTAAAATAATTGTTTATAACAAATTGATGATTGTTACAAATGAGAACTCTTTGGATATTATATCTAGATCTAATTGGCAATGATATTCACAGAGAAATAAACACAGAACTCTTAAATTTCTCTCAGCAGATCGTGGTTGAATGGAAAATAGACTAAAACACGATAAAATTAGTGTTTATAACAAACTTGTGATTGTTGTAAATGAAAATGCGCTGGATATGGTATCTACACCCAGTTGGTAATGAGATACATAAAGAAATAAATTTAGATCTGTTTGTTCTGTTGTCAGAGCACCTGTGAGTTAAATTATAATATTTGAATTATTTATAACAAATGAACGAAAACAGAACTATTTTTTTGTATCACAAAAGAACTACTAGAGATACATGTATCTATTGATTTTTGATTGATTTTTAAGAAATGATCTGCTACGCAAAGTTAGCAGATCATTATTTCGGTATGATTTTTTGGGCTTTATTTGCCAGAACTCTGATTTAAACTTATCAGGAACTGTAGAACTCGACTGCATGCCAGTAGAACTCCAAGAACATTTTAATCTACTTACAATTGATCTGCTAAGTTCACGCACACCGTAAATATTACGTTCTTAAACTGTAACTAATGATAAACAACCTTTAGATCTCATGTTAAATGAAAACAAATAAACAATCTGTGCGCCAATCCAAAAACATCTTGATTACTTTTTTAAGTAGCAACCTATAGCATATTATACATTTTTGGAAACCTTATTTTATTCTTTGTACAACAATGTAACTAATGACGGAAGTAATACTAAAAACAACCAAAAAAAAATGTAGTTGATTGCTTAAAGAATAATAATAATAATTATGAAGAAACGTGGAATACATTTATTTGGCCTACAAATGTTTTTGGATTGGCGCTCAGATGTTTTTTTTTTTATTGTTTAACCACATCTAACATTAGAGCTCTATTCTTTTTCGCTTAATTTCACCATTTTTGACACTACCCTGTTGACATTTATGATAACTTTTGACGTTTATTAGTCAATCGTTTTGAATTGAATTGATTGAGTGAGTTACGTGAAGATCGAATTTATTTAATTGATAAATAAGGCACTAATAACCTTTCTTCACACTTTTAAAAGTGCAAAGAAAGGTTATTAGTGCTTTATTTATCAATTAATCGTTTTGATACAAGTAAACATACTCTAGAATTCAAAAAAATGAGCTATCGATTGATTACATTGATTAGTAGTGCTATTAAAACAAATCAAGTTGGCGATGTATCTTAAAAAGTCTGACAGATAAATAAACATTTGAAAAAATTATCATCAAATGATTTTACCTAATTAAAGTTACAAAGAAGAAGAACGGAAAAGATAAAGGGAAAGAAAAGATCAAAAGACACAAAAATAAGTATGTGGAACATAAGAACTCTACTTAAAGAAGGTAATATGGATGAAATAGCAACACAATTAATAAAATATGAAACAGATATCGCAGCACTACAGGAAACAAAATGGGAAGTGGTCTTCCCATTTTGTTTCCTGTAGTGCTGCGATATCTGTTTCATATTTTATCAATTGCCAAATTAATAGAGAGAAATACAAAATGTGGTACTCGGGACAAAACTCGCAGGGAATAAATTACGTCGCTTTCATTGTAACCCAAAGATTGAAAGACAATATAATAGAATACACCTCAATAAGCAAAAGATATCTATATTGAATGTGTATGCACCCACGAAAGCAGCCGATGAGAATATAAAAGACGAGTTCTATGAGCTATTAGAAACAAACTACAATATAATCCTAAAACACGACACGATTATAGTCAGCATAAAATATAATCATAAAAAAATACTCAAAATAACATGGATGAAACCAGGAAATACTTTTGGTAATCAAATAGGCCACATACTGATCAACAAAACAAGAGAAAAACTGGTAATGGATGTAATAACATACAGAGGAGCAAACGCAGACTCTTACTATTTCATGGTAAAATCAGTAATTCAGTTTCAGCACCCACTAAATAAAAGAAGCGACCAAAATGGAATATAAATCGACTAAATGACAATAAAAGCAGACAAAAATATGGTAATCCAATGCAAATATAGACTAAAATCGTGAGCCAAAGAGCTGAAGAAAAAATAGAAGACACAAACAAGAGCTGGGAGAAAATAAATGGGACAATAAAATAAGCTGCAAAAGAAAACTTAGAAAAAATAGAGAAGGAGGGAAGAAATTATTGGTGGATCAAGGAATGTAATAAACACGTGACAGAGAAAAATGAAACCAGACACGTATGGTTAAGAACGAACTATATTTTTTCTATCATATTATTTTTAATCGTTTGCTTCGATTAGAAAGAATATGATAGAAAAAAATACACTTGTGACAAAATTATAAAAAGAACAAAACAAATCTGGATACAAACCAAAATGGAGGAGATTAAAAAGAGAGCAGAAATACCAAAACATTTTACTACAAAATTAAAGAACAGAGAAAAATATCACCAAGGAAAACTGAAGGAGTAAGAAATAAGATTGGAAAAATGGTCATCATTAAAACGGTTCTTTTTTCCTGTTTAATCGGATATATGTCTTTCGACATTCTTATTTACAAAAAAACTAATTTAATACCCATTTTCTTTTTTATTTAAACACAAACCATGAAATAATAAGTATAATAAAACAATTGCGATTGTTTCAAACAGTTAGTTTCATTGATATATTTTTAAACATTAAAAGTGCGAATCTTTTCGCAATCTACAACAAGTTAGTCTTACAAAGACTATATTAAACACTCATTGAAACAACTACTTCCTTTCAGACATTCGTGATCTTATTAAAAACGTTCTATATAAAAATGAACGAGTGTTTTCCACTCCCAGACTAAGCATGAAGTAAAATTTCGAGTTTAGAAAAGCCTGAAAATTTGGCTTGGTCGCGCAGCGCGAAGCGCGGAGCGACCAAGCCAAATCAGGCTTTTCTAAACTCGAAATTTTACTTCATGCGCCACGCGTACAAAACCCTGATTTAAAGTGATGTTTAAAATATACTTCGACTTAGTTTTGATAACATGTTCATTAATTTTACAAATAATAATAATAATAATATATATAATTATAAATAAAATTGCCGATTCTTGGTTGCAGAATACTTCAAACATTAAAAGTGCCGAGGTTCTATTCGCAATCAACAAGTTAGTCTTATAAAGACTATATCAATCACTCATTGAAACAACTACTCCCCGAGCTAATACCCCGACGGACATTGAATTATACAACAAGTGTTTGCTGTTACATACAGTAACCTACTACAAAGACGCGTTTCAAGACTTATCTCTCATCAGTATAGCTTTGGCATTCTCTCTAAACAATTTGACACCTTAGAACTGGCAATTTCATTTATACTTATGTTTGAACGGTAACGTGACCGCCAGTCTAAGGTGCTATACTGATGATAGATAAATCTCGAAACGCATCTATAGATGGCCTGAATAATTTGACCAAAATTATTATATTTGCAGTAGGTTACTGTATGTAACAGCAAACACTTGTTGTGTAATTCAATGTCCGTCAGAGTATTAGCTCGGGAAGTAGTTGTTTGATATTGATGCTAGCCCTGCTCTCTCATGTTTTGGTGATTAGAATGTAAAAGTATCTTTTTATAAAGTATTTGTTCCAATACTCTTTAATACAAGGATTGGTGTCTTATAGAATAATATTTTCTTGTAAATTAAGTGTATGTTAATAAATTCTTCATTCTATAAATAATTTATAAATTTTAGCAATAAAAAAACAAAAAAAAAACGTTTGAATCCCCCCCCCCCCTTTAGCACATAATTAACAATTTATGAGAGAGTATCACGCGCCATGATGTATTGTAATGTGTAAGCGGTCGCCTTACAACACAACCAAGCGCGCCACAACAGCGAGCAGATAATGCCTAATCTTTTATGGTGAATAATTATTCCTCTTGGGGCCCTTAAATTATTCACGCCCTAAAATTTTAACACCCTAATTGGACGCGCGGACCTTCCCACCCATTACAAAGATAACAATCGATTTTGTAATTAGCCGTTTTGATTTATCAAAAATCAATTATTTTAAAACTGGTGTATCCGGTTTCACCAACTTTAATTAAATTTTATTGGAAAATTTCATTTATTTGTCGATTGGAATAGACATTTTCTATGTTAGAAACATCATTGATATTTGAGATGTATGTAACTATTACTAAATTTTAATCGACGGATAACTATTGGTCAAGTTAACTAACCTAGGTAAAACCCGGCATCAGAAAAACAAATAATAATAAATTTTAATAGGAACTACATCTTATTTAAAAATGTTTTCGCATTTATTTTTAACCAACCCTTCACACTAGTAAAGAATAAAATGTGTCCATGTTTGCTCCATAAGAGTAAATCGTTATTAATCAATTTAATGTATTATGTTATTGGTAATATAATAATTTATTAAAGATTTACAAGTTTGTTATGGTTGAGGAAAATTATGTCGATTTATATCCCGGTATAAACCCGGCAAAGAGGGATATTGTGCAGGAAAAAGGAAGGCTGAGCTCGATCAATTTCTCTCTGCGGGGAGACGATACAATATACGGCAAATCCGCAAAAAGGACACTGATGACAACACGGCACCGCAATAAATAAACGGGGAATATCTTGAGGATATCGCTCGTCGGGGGCAATAACAATAACATATTTCATAATCTCGCTTCGGTCCGCAACACGGAAATCAGTCGGGACACGGGACGTTATTTATGGACCACGGGCAGAATTTTAAACCAATTACTCACTCCCGAAACGAAAAAATACACAGCGCAGAGGGATGGCATTTTTGCATGGTTCGAAAAACAAACATCGATGCAGTGGATTTCATGTTGTAATGGCAGACGGACGTAATTCAATTTATGGATGGACATAGTTTTGTGGTCAATAAAAAAAAACTGCCACGTAAAAACCCCAAAATAATTTTATTGGACAACCAATTGAATTAATAGAAATATTTAACTAATGCAAAACTTCCTACTATCTTTTCTTTCATTTTTAAAAATTGATCATAATCACTCGAGGTAGTTGGGATTCCCTATTCAACGTTCAAGGCCCAGCTAAGGCATATCGAATGATTTTATTTGTTATGTGTTATTTGCCTCCATTTATTTGTCTATAGTATCGTTATTTGTTTTATATTGTGTACTTAGATCTACTTATATATCTTGTAAATACAGTTAGCGTTAAATAAAGTATTATTATTATTATTATCATGGGAATGGCTAAGGCATATCGAATGGCTTTATTTATTATGTGTTATTTGCCTTCATTTATTTGTCTATAGTATAGTTATTTGTTTTATATTATGTACTTAGATCTACTCATATATCTTGTAAATGCAGTTAGCGTTAAATAAAGTATTATTATTATTATTATCATGGGAATAATGAACACTTGAAACCTTGAATTAAATTGTATGCTTTTTATTAAGTCAATTTATTATATTTTTGTAACGTTATCATTTTGATTTCATAAAAAAAATCTAACATGAACAACTAAAAATAAACACTGATTAGAGATATGAATAAAAGTGCACATGTTGCATTAAACCACAAAATAAATGTGGAAAACGCAACAATACACAAACACTCGCCCCTCGACCAACATCAACACGGAACATAAAAGGGCGAGCGCTTTCAAAATATATAACCGGTTCGATTCGTTTCAATCGGCATCAAGTGCACTTACACATATGTGTGTGTGTGTGTGTGTTTGTATACTAAAAATAAAAAATAATAAAAAAAAAAACAACTACTCTTTGATATAACGGAGATTACAAGAAATATTTATATTTATATACATGTTCAAATACTAAAGCATATAAAACACAATATTTCTTGAATAAATATTTGACTTATATCGTATATTTATTTTTAAAAAACCTCTAGCGTGCCATGATTTAATCATTTTCTAAATTTAAGTTGGCTATACCCTTAACCCATTAACGGCCGAGCAATTATAGAGTTAACTCTAAAAGTTGATTGTAGGTAAAATTCTACACTTCTTATAATGATTTCTACGAATGACTTATTGTATAACACACTGTAAATTTTTCTTTTAAATGTACATAATATATACGCTGTAAATGTACGGCATTCGTCGATTTTGTATAAAAACGTGCAATGTTTAGTTTAGAACGAGTATGTCCACTCCCAGACTAAGCATGAAGTAAAATTTCGAGTTTAGAAAAGCCCCGTGTAGAAAATTTGTCGAGGGTCGCGCAGCGAGCCGAGACAAATTTTCACGGGGCTTTTCTAAACTCGAAATTTTACTTCATGCGCCACGCGTATAAAACACTGAAATATTGTAAAGTTAGAAATACACTGAAAACATTTTTTACATGATTAATAATCGAAATATTTAAATAACAAAATATTTACGTTATTCTTCATACATTTTCAAGTCAAGGCAAATAATATAATCTATCAAATTAACTTATTTATTAATTTAATTAACATAAAATTAATAATGTTGCGTATATGCACCAATGACGCCTAATGGGTTAAGGAATTGACATATAAAACCTCAGGTATAATATTTATAATATATAATTTCAAAGCTGCTAACCTACAATATTTTCTATGGCACTCTAGAGGTTTTTTTTTAATTGAACATACGGTATAATAATAATATTGACTATTTTCGAACGTCCACCTTTCGAGCAGATTGCGGAGAAACTATGCTCCCATTCATTGCCATTATTTTAGTGTAATTTCAAGTCAATCGGAGATTGTCACATTTTCGACAAAATTCGACTTTTACTTACCACATTATTAAATTTTGTAGGAAATTTTTTTCTCTCCAAAAAAATCTGAAAAAATCAGGAAGGTTCTTGATGCCTGTAGAAAAGCAGCGGTTAAAGTCATTTTCCCGAGAAAAAATCATTTCCATCCTTTTTCGACCTAGGAATCGGCCGTAAAATTTAACATAGTGTATTATAGAAACGGAATAAGCGAGGCCCGCCGATCGACCGTTTCGGAGACGACTCCGGTTTTACAAAAATATCTCAGCTTAGGGAATACTTAAGAAGACAGGATTTTTAGCATTGGATTCCTAAAAGATGCAGCAATGTTTTATATAAAAGGCAAACAAATCTAATGATTTTTTTTGCCTGAAAAAAAAATTCAAAATTTGTCAAAAAATAATTCTACTTTTCGAGCGTCCACTTTTCGAGTAGATTGCGAAGAAACTATTTTCTCGATTTCGCTCAAATTCACACAGCTTATGCTCCCATTCATTGGCATTCTTTCGGTATAATTTCAAGTTAATCGGAGATTTTTACATTTTCGACCAAAACGACTTTTTTTCCACCACATTTTCAAATTTTGGTGAAAAATTTTTTCTCTCTAAAAAATCTGAAAAAATTCAGAAAGGTTGTTGATGTCTGTAGAAAAACAGTGAGAAAAGTCATATTCCCGAGAAAAAATCATTTCCATCCTTTTTCGACCCAGGAATCGGCTGTAAAATTTAACATGGTGCCTTATGGAAACGGAATAAGCGAGGCCCGCCGATTGACTGTTTCGGAGGCGACTCCGGTTGGAAGAAAATATCTCGGCTCGAAGAATACTAAGGAGAACAGGATTTTTAGCATTGGATACCCAAAGGATGCAGGAATGTTCCGTATAAAATACGAACAAATCTAACGATTCGTTTTGCCAGAAAAAAATCGCAAATTTCGTCAAAAACAAATTCCACTTTTCGAGCGTCCACTTATCGAGCAGATTGCGGAGAAACTATTTTTTCGATTTCACTAAAATTCACACAGCTTATGCTCCTATTCATTGGCATTATTTTGGTATAATTTCAAGACAATCGGAGATTTTTACATTTTCGACGAAATTCGACTATTTTCACCACATTTTCAAATTTTGGTGGAAAATTTTTTCTCTCCAAAAAATCTAAGAAAATTGAAAAAGGTTCTTAATGCCTGTACAAAATCAGTAGGTAAAGTCATTTTCCTGAGAAAAAAATCATTTGCATCCTTTTTCGACTCAGGAATCGGCCGTAAAATTTAACATGGTGCCTTATGGAAACGGGATAAGCGAGGCCTGCCGATTGACCGTTTCGGAGGCGACTCCGGTTGGAAGAAAATATCTCGGCTCAGGGAATACTTAGGAGGACAGGATTTTCAGCATTGAATTCCTATAAGATGCAGCAATACTTCGTATAAAAATAGAATATATATAGCAATTCGTTTTGCCAGAAAAAAATCGCAAAGTTTGCCAAAAAATAATTCTACTTTTCAAGTGTCCACTTTTGGAGCAGATTGCGGAGAAAACATTTTTTCGATTTCGCTCAAATTCGCACAGCTTATGCTCCCATTCGTTTGCATTATTTTGGTATAATTTCAAGGTAATGGGAGATTTTCACATTTTCGACGAAATTCGACTTTATTCCACCACATTTTCAAATTTTGGTGGAAAATTTGTTCTCTCCAAAAAATCTGAAAAAATTCAGGAAAGTTCTTGATGCCTGTAGAAAAGCAGTGGGCAAAGTCATTTTCCCGGAAAATAATCATTTTCATCCTTTTTCGACCCAAGAATCGGCAGTAAAATTTAACATGGTGTCTTATGGGAACGGAATAAGCGAGGCCCGCCGATCAACCGTTTCGGAGGCGACTCCGGTCGGAAGAAAATATCTCGGCTCAGGAAATACTTAGGAGGACAGGATTTTTAACATTAGATTTCTCGAGAATGCAGAAATGTTCCATATAGAAGACAAACAAATCTAACGATTTATTTTGCCAGAAAAAAATTTCAAAGTTTGTCAAAAAATATATCCACTTTTCGAGCGTCCAATTTTCGAGCTGATTGCGCAGAAACTGTTTTCTCGATTTCGCTCAAATTCGCATAACTTATGCTCCCATTCATTGGAATTATTTTAATATAATTTCAAGTTAATCAGAGATTTTCACATTTGCGACGAAATTCGACTTTATTCCACCACATTTTCAAATTTTTGTGTAAAAGTTTTTCACTCCAAAAAATCTGAAAAAATTCAGGAAGGTTCTTGATGCCTGGAGAAAAGCAGTGGGCAAAGTCATTTTCCCGAGAAAAAATCATTTCCATCCTTTTTCGATCCAGGAATCGGCCGTAAAATTTAACATGGCATCTTTAGGGGACGGAATAAGCGAGGCCCGCCGATCGACCGTTTCGAAGGCGACACCGGTTGGAAGAAAATAACTCGGCTCTGGGAATACTTAGGAGGATAGGATTTTTAGCATTGAATTGCTGAAGGATTCAGCAGAGTTCCGTATAAAAGGCAAACCAATCTAAATAATCGTTTTGCCAGAAAAAAATCGCAAAGTTTGTCAAAAAATTATTCCACTTTTCGAGCATCCAATTTTCGAGCAGATTGCGGAGAAACTATTTTTTCGATTTCGCTGAAATTCACACAGCTTATGTTCAGATTCATTGGCATTATTTTGGTATAATTTCAAGTCAATCAGAGATTTTCACATTTTCGACGAAATTCGACTTTTTTCCTTACCACAATTTCAAATTTTTGTGGAAAATTCTTTGTCTCCAAAAAATCTGAAAAAAATCAGGAAAGTTCTTGGTGCCTGTAGAAAACCAGTGGGCAAAGTCGTTTTCCCAAGAAAAAATCATTTCCATCCTTTTTCGACCCAGGAATCGGCCGTAAAATTTAACATGGTGTATTATAGGAACGGAATAAGCGAGGCCCGCCGATCGACCGTTTCGGAGGCGACTCCGGTTAGAAGAAAATATCTCAGTTTAGAAAACACTTAGGAGGACAGGATTTTAAGCATTGGATTTCTGAATGATGCAGCAATATTGCGTATAAAAAGCAAACAAATATAACGATTCGTTTTGCCAGAAAAAAATCGCAAAGTTTGTCAAAAAATAATTCCACTTTTCGAGCGTCTACTTTTCGAGCAGATTGCGGAGAAACTATTTTTTCGATTTCGCTCAAATTTACACAGCTTATGTTCAGATTCATTGGCATTATTTTGGTATAATTTCAAGTCAATCAGAGATTTTCACATTTTCGACGAAATTCGACTTTTTTCCTCACCACATTTTCAAATTTTGGTAAAAAAAATGTCTCTCCTAAAAATCTGAAAAAAATCAGGAAAGTTCTTGGTGCCTGTAGAAAACCAGTGCGTAAAGTCGTTTTCCCGAGAAAAAATCATTTCCATCCTTTTTCGACCCAGGAATCGGCCGTAAAATTTAACATGGTGTATTATAGGAACGGAATAAGCGAGGCCCGCCGATCGACCGTTTCGGAGGCAACTCCGGTTAGAAGAAAATATCTCGGTTTAGATAACACTTAGGAGAACAGGATTTTAAGCATTGGATTTCTGAATGATACAGCAATATTGCGTATAAAAAGCAAACAAATATAACGATTCGTTTTGCCAGAAAAAAATCGCAAAGTTTGTCAAAAAATAATTCCACTTTTCGAGCGTCTACTTTTCGAGCAGATTGCGGAGAAACTATTTTTTCGATTTCGCTCAAATTCACACAGCTTATGTTCAGATTCATTGGCATTATTTTGGTATAATTTCAAGTCAATCAGAGATTTTCACATTTTCGACGAAATTCGACTTTTTTCCTCACCACATTTTCAAATTTTGGTAAAAAAAATTTCTCTCCTAAAAATCTGAAAAAAATCAGGAAAGTTCTTGGTGCCTCTAGAAAACCAGTGGGCAAAGTCGTTTTCCCGAGAAAAAATCATTTCCATCCTTTTTCGACCCAGGAATCGGCCGTAAAATTTAACATGGTGTATTATAGGAACGGAATAAGCGAGGCCCGCCGATCGACCGTTTCGGAGGCGACTCCGGTTAGAAGAAAATATCTCGGTTTAGAAAACACTTAGGAGGACAGGATTTTAAGCATTGGATTTCTGAATGATGCAGCAATATTGCGTATGAAAAGCGAACAAATCTAACAATTCGTTTCGCCAGAAAAAAATCGCAAATTATGTCAAAAAATAATTCCATTTTTCGAGCGTCCAATTTTCGAGCAGATTGCCGAGAAAACATTTTTTCGATTTCGCTTAAATTCACACAGCATAAGCTCCCATTTATTGGCATTATTTTGGTATAATTTCAAGTCAATCGGAGGTTTTTACATTATCGACGAAAAATCATTTGCATCCTTTTTCGACTTAGGAATCGGCCGTAAAATTTAACATAGTGCCTTATGGAAACAAAATAAGCGAAGCCTGCCGATTGACCGTTTCGGAGGCGACTCCGGTTGGAAGAAAATATCTCGGCTCAGGGAACACTTAGGAGGACAGGATTTTTAGCATTGAATTCCTATAGGATGCAGCAATACTTCGTATAAAAATAAAATAAATATAACAATTCGTTTTGCCAGAAAAACATCGAAAAGTTTGCCAAAAAATAATTCCACTTTTCAAGTGTCCACATTTGGAGCAGATTGCTGAGAAAACATTTTTTTCGATTTTGCTTAAACTCACACAGCTTATGCTCCCATTCGTTTGCATTATTTTGGTATAATTTCAAGTTAATAGGAGATTTTCACATTTTCGACTTTTATCCACCACATTTTCAAATTTTGGTGGAAAATTTTTTCTCTCCAAAAAATCTGAAAAAATTCAGGAAGGTTCTTGATGCCTGTAGAAAAGCAGCAGTAAACGCGAGTAATGTAAATTATGTTGGCTTTTCAAAATATTGTCGACGAATATAAATTAAAATAAATCTTCTACTTAAAATTATATTTTCAAAAAATTAAACAAGTGTGCGTTGTAAAAATATATGAATACATTCATTTTAAAAATTTAGATTTCACGTTTAACCAGTGTTTTATACCCGTGGCGCATGAAGTAAAATTTCGAGTTTAGAAAAGCCCCGTGAAAATTTGTCTCGGGTCGCTGCGCGACCCTCGACAAATTTTCTACGCGGGGCTTTTCTAAACTCGAAATTTTACTTCATGCTTAGTCTGGGAGTGGAAAACACTCGTTTCGTCATTAGACATTATTTCTAGACCGTATATCGTTAAAATCTCCAGTATTTTAATTAAATTTAGAGGTTACGTTAGTAAAACCCTGTTTGTTAACATTAATATTTAAGGTTATCATTGTTGAATCCTATTGTTTACATTAATATTCAAAGTTGGAGGTTACGTTTGTCAAATCCTGTTTGTTTACATCAATATTTGAAGTTATCTATGTTGAATCCTGTTTTCTTACATCAAATTCGGAGTGTAGGATTGTTAAATCTTGTTTGTTTACATCAAATTTGTAGGTTAGGTTGGTTAAATCTTGTTTGTTTACATCAAATTTGTAGATTAGGATAGTAAGCTCTAATTATTAATGTTTTTATCTAATAATTTTATTTAATAGTTGACGATTCCCATAATATGTATTAATGTTCTGTGGTAATAGATTTGATTTGATTTGATCTCATTTCATTTCATTTGATTAATAAGTATAATAGTTAAACCATATTTGACATGAACAATATGAAAACTCATTATTCAGTATCATCTTTTTCATTGTTAAACTTAACATTTTTCTCTGTATTTAAAACGACGTAATGGTGTATGCGCCAGGAACCTAATATTTTTAATGTATTTAAATCCCGGCGCATACACCAAACATTTCAATTAACAGCAACATCAACAAATCGAAATCGCGGCGCTTCTACTAAAAAATCTTTACACTCTGTACACAGTTTTTGCGAATACATCAACAGTTTTTCCGAATAAATCCTTAATGATCCTCCTGCAGGATCGTTTGCGAATAAATCAGAACACTTTCAAACTAATTAGCCTGCGCAAACGACACCCACTTTCGTTGTTGGCGGGTAAATAAAACTCTCGAGTATATTTTTTTTTGCGTAATGGCAGAGCGTCGAAAGGTTCTCTCTTTCGCGTTGAAACGTTAGCCGTGTTCGTAATTATCACTTCTTTCGCCGCGATCCGTCCCTGCCGGCCCTGCAGGTATCCCGGGGGCCGTTTCGCCAACTCTGACAACGATAATTGTCTCCCGTAGAGACCCGACCGCAGCCCTTAATGATCCTCCTGCAGGATCGTGTCCGGAAATGTTAAATAAGGATACGTGTGTTATATACACACACACGCAGGAGAGTGTTTTCTTTTGTTTTACTTTTCTTGTTAGTCTTCAGAAAATAATCAGAATTAATTCAAAGTATAACGCTCGATTTAAGGGGGGGAGGGGTTTTCGTCGCTTAGTACTTTCGTTATTTATTGATACGTCATTTTTAAGAGAAATCAGGATCGTGTCCAGAAATGTTAAATAAGGATACGTGTATTATATACACAAACACACGCAGGAGAGTGCTTTCTTTTGTTTTACTTTTATTGTTAGCCTGCAGAAAATAATCAAAATTAATTTAAAGTATAACGCTCGATTTACGGGAGGGAGGGGTTTTCGTCGTTTAGTACTTTCGTACTTTCGTTATTTATTGATACGTCATTTTTTAAGAGAAATAATCCCTCCGCAGAGGAGCCGGTCCGAAATGGGGGGCGTAAATCACGCGAATTTTCGTTTGTTTGTGAAGTGAGCATTGCCACCCCTTTAAACTCGCGTTATACATCATCGAACTTTTCCTTTTCAATTTCCGCGAAAGTCCCCCACTTTTGGTTTTTACGGCCGGATTTTAGTAAATTATTATGCGAGTTTTTCACAAGAATTAAATATCACGAAAGGGGAGAAAACGACTTTATTATTCCTAAGGTTCTACACCCATTGCCGAGGAATAATAAAGAACTTGTTCACACCCAAGCTTTTTTTAAATTTATTTATTTATACAAAAAGAGATAATTTAATTTTGAAATTAGAAACTAAACAAAGGTAACTTTGTTTAGTTTCTAATTTCAAAATTAAATTATCTCTTTTTGCATAAATAAATAAATTTAATATTAATTAAGCATGCAAATTAAATTTATTATTATTTCAAGCGTAAAAGACCACGCGATGAATTATTATTAAAATAAACAAAGGTAAAGTCTCGTAAAACCTTTTTTTTATGTTTGTGTTGTGAGGTAGTAATAAAACACCAACTCGCGTGTCTGCAAAAATCCTGATGATGATCACTCTTTCTCTCCTCTACTTAATTTTTCGTGTTCGTTTGTTATTTCGCCCTCCCGAATGCGTACGCGTAATTAATGCAAATTATCATTCCTGTTATGAACTTGTGCGTGCGCTCGCAACAATTACATCGGATTCGGGATTAAAACTTTAATTTCTCACTTTTCCACAGCGAAAAAGGGATTAAACTGCAATAAGACTGAGGCGGTTAATCCTGCACACGCATTGTGGTCGGGGTGTTATCATCGTGATAATTTGTTTCTGTTTGCGATGTGAAGGTTGTGTATTCTATGGGGTGAATCATATGTTCAATTAAAAAAAATCTCTGTAGTGCCATGAAAAATATTCTAGGTTGGCAACTCTGAAAATATACATTATAATTATTATGTCTGACGATTTATATGTCAATTCCTGATGTGTGTTGCCAACTTAAATTTGAAAAGATTAAATAACGGCACTCTAGAGGTTTTTTTTTTATTGAACATATGATACAATTTGGGCTTTTTTATAATTCCAAAACGCTCGCATGAACTACATGGTATATTTCTTGAATAACTATCTCACCTATCACTTGGTGAAACATTTTAAATTAATAATAATAACAAATAAATCAATAATACCACTTGGTTCCTTTTATTATCTGTGAAAATATGTATTTTTTAAGCTCTTAAAAAATGCACGGAAACTCTTACAAATATAAATAATAATACTAAGCAAGCAGGGGGGAGGGATCTGACCACCTACCGTTGACTGTAGAGATGTGGATGGAGAAGGGAAGAGAAGTGGAAAGGGGGCAAGAAAACGAATACCTTCTTTGTGGGGTAAAGGCGATGGAGGGTATGAGGAAGAGGCTGGCGAGGATGCAATAGAAAGAGGTCAATACAATAGAGGAGATGATAGTGGGATGTGGAAGGAAAAAGAAGAAAGAGAGAAGAGGAGTGTAGGCAGGCGAAGAGGGAGTTGAGGAAGGCAGTGGAAGAATGCGTAAGAAATGTAGAAGAAGAGGGAAAAGTGGTGGCGGCAAGAAAAAGATATGATGGTATATGTGAGAGGAAGAAGCTGCAGGCGGTGGAAAGAGTGAGCGAGGAATTGAGGGAATGCAGGAACGAGGCGGAAATGTGTTAGGGGCTGACGAGGGGAAAGGAAGATGGAATGAGAAGGAGGTGGAAGCACAGGAAATACAGGGGTGTACAGAAAGGTGTGAATACAACGATAGGTATGGGAGGTGGCAGGTGCATGGGAGAATGCCGAGGTATTTGGTGGAGGGGGATGGAGTAAAGAGGAAAGGGTAGGGAGCAGTTGTGGTTCCTAAGGCGTATGTTAGGGCTGGAAACGTCAACACCCGGATACATAGTGCTTCAGGAGATGAATAGAGATAAACTAGAGTGTGAGGAAATAGTGAGAATGGCTAGGTATGAGATGAAGTTATGGGATCTGGAGGAAGAGACATTGGTGAAGGCGGTGTGGGTCGCGTGCGTGAATGGGAGAGAGGGTAGATGGAGGAGCGAGAGAAGGAGAATGTATAAGAGGGTGGGTTTGTCGGAGACGAAGGTGATGGAATGGCTGGGGAATGAGGTGCAGGTGGATAAGTGGGTGAAAGAGAAGGAGAAGGAGGTGGAAGCACAGGAAAGACAGGGGTATATAGAGAGGAGTGAATACAACGATAGGTATGGGAGGTGGCAGGTGCATGGAAGAATGCCGAGGTATTTGGTGGAGGGGAGATGGAGTAGGGAGGAAAGGGTGGTGCTGGCGAGGGCGAGGTGTGGGTCATGGGAGAACGGAAGGAAGGTGTGGATGGGGGAAGAGTATGGGAAGTGTGTAATGTGTGAGCGGGGGAGGGATACGTCGAGTCATTTAGCGGAGGAGTGCGAGGGATGGAAGGAGGAATGGGTGGGAGTAAGAGGGAATAGAAGAGTGACGGAATGGATGAGAGAAGATGGGGCCGGAATAAGGACACTAGAGAAGTTGGCGAAAGAGAGGAAAAGCAGGAGAAATAGAGGGGGTAGGAGAAGGAGGTGGAAGCACAGGAAAGACAGGGGTGTATAAAAAGGAGTGAACACAACGATAGGTACGGGAGGTGGCAGGTGCATGGGAGAATGCTGAGGTATTTGGTGAAGGGGGGATGGAGTAGGGAGGAAAGGGTAGTGCTGGCGAGGACGAGGTGTGGGTCAGGGGAGAGAGGATGAAAGGTGTGAATGGGGGAAGAGTATGGGAAGTGTGTAATGTGTGAACGGGGGAGGGATACGTGGAGTCATTTGGCGAAGGAGTGCGAGATGGTGAAGGAGTGGGAGTAAGAGGGAATAGAAGAGTGACGGAATGAATGAGCGAGGATGGGGCCGGAGTAAGGATACTGGAGAAGTTGGGGGAAAAGAGGGAAAGCAGGAGGAAGAGATTAGTGTAGATGTAATGTATTATTATGCCAATAAAGGTCTTTTTTTTACTAAGCAAGCAACTTTTCTCTGTAAGAAAAAGGTATGAACCAAAGCGTTGTTAAACAAATTAAGTGAATTTAAATTAAAAACCTATATATTAGTAAAAATGTTTTACCAAGTGATTAATGAGGAACAATTTAGCAATATGTTGTAATTTTGTCAAGCTTTTCCGGGTTATATCTATTTTTAATACTCTCGTCAATTTAAAATCTATTCGTTTAGAGAAGGTTTATGATGTATAATAAAGTGATGTATTAAACTTATTTCTGGAAGATTGACTCCCATGGCAGTTGATCATAAACGTAACTCCCGACCCATTTCTAAATTATTAAGTTTAATTATAAGCCGAGGATATTAAGTGTGATTTAGCCATCTGCAGCGCAATTTCCTCTCGTGATTCGGCCCCAATTTGTTTTTGTTTATCGATCGGAGCGCGTCTCGGGAAGACGACGAAAATTTCAATTTCCTTGATATACGAGTGCCGAAATTAAGGGTGAAATTATTCATAGTTATTGGAGGCGCGAGTGCCGTTTAAGCGCCCCACGGGGCGATAACAATAAAAGCTCTTGCAGTTAAACGGGCGACTGTTGGCCGCACACGGTTTTCATATTGTAGGTGCGAATGTGTCTGGGTTTCAACTTGCCGACGACGACACGAGGCTCTAATTTCAAGCTCCCCTTTCAGTCGCGATCGCATAAATCTCTCGGCGATTCATTAAGTCCGGGGCCTGCAATTATCCGACGTTGAGACCGGCCCTTATTACACACGTTCGACAAATCTCTGGGAATAACCGTCACGACCATTTCAATCCCTTATTCAACTACAAGCATTAAGCTGCGTGACTAACTTCGATGTTATTATAAGGAAGAAATTATATTCAAAAACTTTATTGATTTACACGAAACTTAATTCTTAAACCAAGCAGTACTCTAAAAGCAGCCTGTTAATCAGGTACCAGTCTGAAAGCACAAAAAACCCGAGTAAAAAATTGTGAATAATTTGATTTTACATAAGTGATAAGTGATATTAACATAAAGACAATTTAATATAAAGAGAAATTGAGTTTGTCAATAGTTTGCAGAATATTTACAAAAGTTTTGTGGGTTGAGATTATTTATCACAATGGGGTTTTATGAACAAGTGATTTTTTGTGTATGTCAGAAGTATAAATAATATCACTTGTAAAAAATATAAAATCGAATTAAAATTAATATCGACTTTCTGCACCTGAACCTGTTTCGACGACACACTTCGAAATTCCTGTAAGTTTCCTATTTATTTTATTATTTTTTGTATTGAAAGTCTAAAGCATAGCTATACTGATGAGGCATACATCTCGAAACGCGTCTATAGATGACAAAATTCATTCCCTGTAATTTTTTCAATTTATTTTAATTTCCTGTTGTTTCATTTAGTTTGGTGAGAGAATAATTTGAGCTGATGTTGCATTTTGCGTATAAATTATGCATAGAACAGTAGAGTTGTCGTGTAACTCAAATATTTATTGTATAATTCAATATCTGTCGGGGTATTAGCTCGAGAAGTAGTTGTTTCAATTAATATTTGGAGACTTGTCTCAATGAGAGAAACATTTTGCAGATAATCAATATTAATTTTAATTTGTTTTTAAATTTTTTACAAGTCATATTATTTATACTTCTAACATACACAAAAAATCACTTCTTCATAAAACCCACAAAAATTACTACAAAAACAATATTCATTATTAAAATCCGAAAAAAGGCGATTCCCATCGCTGAAATATTTATTACTTTAATGGAGCGTCATTCAAAACCAACCCCCCTTTGCAAGGGGTTGTGAAAAAGAGGACCAGACATGAAAGAGGAAGTGTATACCCTTGCTTGTTTAACTTGTTAATAATATAGCGTGATAAGGGGAATTTCAATAGATTAGTAGGTCCCGTAGGTACAAATTGGAATATCATCGGGAATAATTGATGATATTTTTAATGCGCGCTCGCACTTGTGATTAAATTTTAATAACACGCCGTGTTTAATTCCGGGTCCATTAAAACAATTTGCGACGATAATTGTATATAATGTAAAATGTTAATTAGCAGAATTCGATTTAACACTTAATAAAATCCACACGGTGGTTTATTGATAATTATTTAGGTACTTAAAATTCATTTAAATTCACATTCCTTTGAAAATGGTCTAACAAACCGAAACTAGTCGGAATAAAGTTTTAATTTGTATAACAATACTAAGTTTTTTTTAATTTAAAGAACTTTACATATTCTAATATGTTTCACTAAGTGCCAGATGAGAAATTAATTCAAGAAACTTAAAATTTCATGGATCAAAAGTTTTGACTTGTATCAATATTTTATTTGTATTTTATTTATGTCATCAAATATAAATCATCATCTAAATGAATGCTTTATTTAATAAAATTAAAATGTAATATGGCTTCTATAAGAACAATTTAACTATGATGGAATTGTATGACAGATTTGAGTTGTATTTCTCAGATGTTATTTGAAGTGCATTACCAAATTAAATATTGTTATCCCCCCCCCCAAATCCAATAATTTTTGTGGAATCCTTTTCATTGAAGACTATAAGAATATAAGGATCAAATCCATCACACTTTAAAATCGACATTAAAAAATCATCAAAACTGTAAAAAGCATTAGAAAGCAAGATACTTTTAATTTCCCTTTTGTTTTTTTTAAATCAAGTATTAAACTGTCAACTGGTATTTTTTACAGTCAACCATCAATTATTTTTAAATAAATAAAACAACCGTATTAAGTGAATTGGGTAGCTAACGCCATCTAACGCCCCATAGTGGCATCGTCATTGACACGAATGCATTTATAGGTCACTGTTTCGTCCACGGAGCTATACTCTGTGTAACCACAGGAAACAAATATCAAAATTGTATTTAAGTTCAGTCTTCCGGCACCCACAGACGCGTTTTGGACTTCAAGGTCCCTTCAAGACCACTATGGAGCGTTAGATGGCGTTAGCTATCCAATCCACTTAATAGTGTTCACATATTGGTTTGATATAGTAAGAAATGTTCAGTATTCCTCAGCGCTGGGTCAGGACCACACTGAAGAGGACCTAGAAGTCCGAAACGCGTCTGTGGGTATCCGGTGCCGGAATACTGAACTCAAATGGAGCGTTAGATGGCGTTAGCTATCCAATCCACTTAATAGTGTTCACATATCGGTTAAATATAGTAAGAAAGGTACAGGATTCCTCAGCACTAGGTCGGGACCACACTGAAGAGGACCATGAAGTCCGAAACGCGTCTGTGGGTATCCGGTGCCGGAATACTGAACTCCAATACAATTTTGATACCTATAACTTTATCTCTAAGCGAGATATTTTACTTTTATGTGCTGCAAATGTAACTATGATAAAAATTTATGAAGTATCTTGTATCTTTTGTTACTAGAATTCTAGAAAAGTATAAAGAATTCTCAACAATTGTGATTATATTTGTATCAAATGGGCAGTATATTTTTATCTTTATAATAATTCATAAATTATTCAAATCGGTCACTGTTGTTGTATCTTTTGTTACTAGAATTCTAGAAAAGTATGAATAATTCTCAACAATTGTGATTCTTTTTTTATCAAACGGGCAGTATATTTTTAAATTTATAATAATTAAGTGTTTTACACGCGTGGCGCATGAAGTAAAATTTCGAGTTGAGAAAAGCCAGAATTTGGATTTGGACGCTACGCGTCCAAATCCAAATTCTTCAGGCTTTTCTCAACTCGAAATTTTACTTCATGCTTAGTCTGGGAGTGGAAAACACACGTTAGAGAATAATTAATGACTTAAATAACTATTGCTTCAATCTAAACGTCGAACAAGATAATTAAATGTCATTTTTTTAAACAGAAAATTGATATTTTCTGTTAAACAAATAATATTTCAATCTCATGATAGACGTTGAAAATTATGGAAAAAATCGAAACAGTGATGAAATGTCGAAGGAATGTTTGTGCTATTGATCATTGTCTATTTAGTAATATTTTAGTTAGAGTAATTAATAATCCATTAACAATTTATTTCCGATTCCAAGAAGATTATAAACTTTCGTCTTTAATAGGGTCCGGCAAATATCTCCGGGACAGTAATTGGAGTCGTGGCGGTCCCGTAAATTTCGTTAAATAATTTAAGGGTCGCAGAGTGGCGGTCGCGCCACCCCCTATGCTGGGGGCGCGTGGGGAGGGGGGGGGGGTGGCGCTAGGGCTTAATTATGACCGGCGGCCGCGGTATCCGTTATGGGGCCGTAGTCCTGAAATATGAGCGCGAGGGTCGGCCCGTTAAATTAACGGCGGTGCGGGCAATGGGACGTGAAACTGATTTTTAAACTCGCCAAAATATAAACAGAGTGACACGCATAAATTGAAACGCAATTTTTGTTTCCCACCACAAAAAAAAAACAGGCGCACGCAGATATAACAGTATACATATGTCGAATGGTATGCGTGCAATTATTTGTACAGGGTGCGGCAGCGTAACCTCTTTTTTTTAAACCTAATAAAAGCCATTGTATGAATCAGAACATTTCTATTTGTAACATTAAAAGTGCGATTCCTTTTGCAGTCTACAACAAGTTAGTCTTACAAATACTATATTAAACACTTATTCTTCAGTAAATCACTAGACTGACACTAAAAGCATCCAACAAACACTAGAATTAAGCCACGTCTGAATCACAAATAATTTGTCTCAATCTAAAAGTTGAAACCACCAGATTTGGTGATAAAATCACTGACTTGGCAACCCTGGTCGGGACAAAACTTTATAGTCCCGCCTCTCGAACGAGACCACTAGCGCTCCGCTACGACATCAACCGACTGAATGGTGCGCATTTTAAAAAAGTAAGTTATGCTGCAGTACCCTGTACAAAGGGTTGTAGATGCCTTAACAATTATGTTATCTACGACCTCACCAAAATACCTCGTCGTATATAAAATCTTCTAACCAACTTGTGTGTGAAGGGCTTTTGAGCACTCTATGCGATTAGACCTCTCGCCTAACTCGCAAATCATGCTTAAAAGCCCTATTTAACATACTAGTTACCTAAATAACTATTTCCTACGTTAGTACAGAATCTTGTATAAAGTATTTAACAGATTTAATCCATTGAAATCATGAGTCTGATTATCTTAGCGTGCTTCTACCTACAATTGCTCTTTGTGAACTGAACATGATTTTAAATATATTCAGTTTATGTGCAATGGTCATGTGGAATGATTCAATAAGTAATCTTTATGTTATATTTATAAACGACCCTTTCAAATAGCGACTATTATTTTTTTGAATAATTTATCTTGAAGTCGTGCATTTTTAAACAATTCAACTCGACATATCAAGTATTAATAATCAAACATTAAAGCCCTCCAGATCAGATTATTAATGCTTAATATTTGGTCTCGTTTGAATTGTCAAAATGCAAGCCTTCTCAACAAATTAGTAAAAAATAATAGTCGGCTATTTGAAAAGGTCTTGTTATATTGCTGTTTAATACTTTATCTTTAAACATTAAAAGTGCGATTCTTTTCGCAGTCTACAACAAGTTAGTCTTACAAAGACTATATCAAACACTCATTGAAACAACTACTTCCCGGGCTAATACCCCGACGGACATTGAATTATACAACAAGTGTTTGCTGTTACATACAGTAACCTACTGCAAATGTAACAATTTGGGTCAAATTATTCAGGCCATCTATAGACGCGTTTCGAGATTTATCTCTCATCAGTATAGCGTTGCCATTCCCTCTAAACAATTTGACACCTTAGACTGGCGGTCACGTTACCGTTCAAACATAAGTATAAATGAAATTGCCAATTCTTGGTTGCAGAATACTTCAAACATTAAAAGTGCGATTCTTTTCGCAGTCTACAACAAATTAGTCTTACAAAGACTATATCAAACACTCATTGAAACAACTACTTTCCGAGCTAATACCCCGACGGACATTGAATTATACAACAAGTGTTTGCTGTTACATACAGCAACCTACTGCAAATGTAACAATATGGGTCAAATTATTCAGGCAATCTATAGACGCGTTTCGAGATTTGTCTCTCATCAGTATAGCTTTGCCATTCCCTCTAAACAATTTGACACCTTAGACTGGCGGTCAAGTTACCGTTCAAACATAAGTATAAATGTAATTGCCAATTCTTGGTTGCAGAATAGGGGTATTAGCCCGGGAAGTAGTTGTTTCAATGAGTGTTTGATATAGTCTTTGTAAGACTAACTTGTTGTAGATTGCGAAAAGAATCGCACTTTTAATGTTTGAAGTATTCTGCAACCAAGAATTGGCAATTTCATTTATACTTTATCTTTATATGTTAAGCGAAAATATTTCCATTTGAATCTCTGTTATATTAATAAGGGTGAAAATTCTTTGTGATTGGTTGATGTATTGAATAAATAAACACGTCCATGAATGAGCTCATCTCTCGGGGCAATTTCTTTGTGGTGCATCTAGAAATGATTTGTAACAAACCGTTCGTTAAGTGTGATGATCCTTGGGCTATTATTCCTTCACGCCAAACAATCTCATTTCCATGCGACTAGGGGAGGCGGATGAATCTGCATTTTTTTACGAGGGTGCACATTTTAAAACGAGCCACACAGAACTTGCTTAAGCGCGTATTGATACGTTCATTGATCCGTGAGTTATTAGCTCCTAAACAAGGGGAATAAAGCCAGCCTTAATAAATATTAGCTGGTTTATTGAAAAATAATGATTATATGATAAACCATTTTTTTTTATTCAGATTGAGTACTCTAATAATAATAATAAGTAAAGAAGTAAATCCTGGTTTAGACCAGTGAAGGAGGCTTGTGAGAATTTTTATTAAAAAATAATGATTTAATGATATACACATTTTTGTATTCAAATTGAGTACCTTAATAATAATAAAAGTAAATCTTGGTTTAGACCAGTTGAGGCTTGTGAGAATTTTTATTGTTGATGGGGCTGCAGACATAAACGTACAGGGATTTTGTCTTTCTTTACACCCCCCTCCCCCCTTGGCTACGCGTATGATTATTTTCATATCTAATAGCAACCCCTTATTAATATTTCTTTAAATTAACTCACAGCACAATTATTTACGTCACTGGGTTTCGGATTATTAGCACTTGCGCAAATAAAGTGGATACGAAATTCAGTTAACTAATTTCGCTTATTCAGAAAGGCCGGGTTGCATTTGTAGAGTGGATCCTTATACATGAATACGCAGCAATTAACGCGATGGAGTGGAGGAGATAAAGCCGCCTGTGAAATCTCCCCCGGCCCAATTACAATAATTCCCTTAATATTTTCAACGAACTAGCGTCCGTTCGCGCAGCGCGCCACCCGAAACATTTGCATAACTGCACACTCGATAAATAACCCGAAGCTTAACAATTTCGTTTTCCGAAAGTGCACTGCGAGGAACATAAAGCCTCCCCCCCTCCACCCGGTTTTAATTATGAAAGAGGGAATCAGGTTTTAGTTTGTTATAACGTGTTGAATTATGGATATAGAAATTGCATGGGGCTATTATCAGATAGGTTTGCGTTTTGAGTATGTAAATTAATTGGGTTCGTTCATAAATAATTAACTCGCAATCCTCGTGTGATTGCGTCAAACAACGGTATTATTTCGCCGTTATTAAATTTAATATTTAGCCGGTTGCATATTGTTTAAATTTAATATTCACCCACCTGCGCGCGTTATTGTTGCTCGAGTTGAGTCACTCTAATGAATTGTTTAATGTTAGAGAAATTGCGATAAAGTTGTGGGTTCGCGGGGGTCGTCCTCAAGTGATTTGTGTACGGCGGACGGCGGTCAGAGAGGGGGCGCATCTAGATAAATACGACACATTACCCGCCCCTTATCTAAACGCTGGCCCGCATTCATTACCCTCTAATAAAAACCCCACGACCGCGATACACACATACACACTGCCTCCTCATACTAAATAGCCTTATCGGCCTCCTTGTCCGGGTTATCTCCAACAAGCGTTATTAATAATACTGCGAGCATGCCACCCCCCTGTGCAAACATTGAATTCACTTGAAAAGTTACTAGCAAAATATTCATTATGCTTTAGAAACGCAAATTCTTAATCGTGTTTAGTTTAATAATAGTTATTTAACGATCTAATGCATTAACAACGGCGATTATTAATGGCTTATTAGTACACGAGATCGTTACAAGCATTTTCCATATACATATATATATTTTTCATATAGATGGAAAAATCTAGTTTTGTATTGTTTAAAGATAAAGAAGTGTATGTTTAGAACCTTAAATTATTTATTTATTTATTTATTTATTTCAACGGCTTGCCATTTACATTAAAAATACAATATACAAAAAAAAAACAAATATGTACAAACACTAAACTTAAAACTAAGCAAGAAAAGTTACAAATCTTTTAAGAGGCGCTTTAATAATGAAAAAGACCCATTAAAAAAGTCAAAATTTAAAATATTTGCGTGACGCAAAACGCGAACAGAAGCGGAATATTTCGCATAATCCGTGCGCCTGTAGCCGATATGGAATGTTATGTCAGACCGAAGAGAGCGCGGTGGAACCCGTATACCAACCAATTCCAACAGATCAGGGCAATCCAAATATCCATTAAGTAGTTTCAATACTAACTTAATGTCAGCTTCTACACGCCTTTGTTTAAGGCTGCGAAGGCCAAAAGTCGTCAAAAGATCCAAGCAGGGCTGATCGGTACTAAATTTATAGACAAGGTACCTTATAAATTTCTTTTGAACTTGCTCAATTTTATTAATGTCGCATTCAGTGTATGGAGACCATACCGTTGAACAATATTCGAAGTGGGGTCGCACTAACGAAATATATAGTGTTACCAGCGTTCTACTATTTGTAAAGTTCTTACTGTTACGCTTTACAAAACCCAGCATCTGATAGGCTTTCGTGACAATATTTGAAATATGGTGTGCAAATGACCACCTTGAATCCACAGTGACACCTAAATCCCTTATTCTATCAACACGATTTATTGCTACATCGCTGAAAACATATTTTTTAATGACCGACCTTGTACTCCGTGAAAAAGTAATGATATTACACTTTTTGATGTTTAGCGTTAATCTGTTATCGTTATACCAGCTATAAAAGTGATCAAGTTCCTTTTGCAGGTTCGTTGCATCAAGAGTCGATTCAATACGCATATAAATTTTCATATCATCAGCGAAAAGTAAACAATTCGCATTTTGAAAATTATATCAATGTTTTATACGCCTGGCGGTTGAAGTAAATATTATGAGTTTAGAAAAGCCTAAACGTTTTCAGGCTTTTTTATTCTCGAAATATTTACTTATGCGTAATCAAGGACTGCAAACACTCATTATAGTTTTACGGAATAATTTAAAAAAACACCAATTCATACACGATATACTAATGCAAAATAATACTAATATTAATATACAGAGAAGTTTTATATTACGCATACGCTGAACATTTTCCGACATTATTTCTTTTTTTCAAATTTATTTTAAAGCTTTAAACGAGTGGTTTTCATTCCTAGATTAAGCATAAAGTAAAATTTTGAAAAGTTTTAAAAAGTGGCAAGTCTAAACAACCTTATAATTAATGAGATAGTTGATATTTAAACATTTTGTAGGCTTACATTTGAGTTACTCTCGAGTGTAAAATTATAAATATTAAAACATGTTTTTGTGAAAATATGTATCAAGATGCCTAGACGTAAGATGAAGGAATTAAACTGTTCCAATCTCATTTTCTCCCTCCAGATTTCATCAAGTACACGCTGGCACACACAAGTACTACCTTTTGCACACACTAATGGGCGTTAATCGTTTTCTTTGTGCGTCAGCCCTTCCATCCACTCCTCTCCTGCACCTGACTCGAAATTATAATCACCGACACGAAACAATGCCCCATAATTAATAAAAATCTACCACCCACTCCCCTCTTTTCACAGTATAAAGTTCCTCTTTGTAATTCCCATTTAAAATATGAAAATTAATTATTGGACGAAAAGTCATCACTCTGAAAACCAATTTTCTTTTTACATGAATATTATAAAGAGTTTGTTATTGATAATGAGCATCTTGTGTTTCGGAATGTACATCTAACGATACAAATATAAAGTGAATTAAGGAATAACAGTCTTTTTTTAGTGTAATAATCACTTCACGTAAACTCAAAAATATACAGTTATATGAAGAGAGATTTAAAATGAATGAATATATTAAAGTTTCACGTTAATATATTCATTTATTTTAAATCTCTCTTCATATAACTGTATATTTTTGAGTTTACGTGAAGTGATTATTACACTAAAAAAGACTGTTATTCCTTAAGAGTTTTATTTTAATGTTAACTATTACAAACATTCTAGATATTTAATTAAATCACTTGGCGTGTTTCACTGATTTACCAAGTGTTTTAATTAAATACCCAGAATTAAATTCAAAATTTTTTCACCTCTGGGTAAGTGAGAAATTAACTAAACACATAATACAAACATTTTTGTTGAAAACACTTAATGAAAAAAAGAAATTGAATAACATTAGAATTCATAAAAACCTGTTATTTTATTTGTCAACCCATGCCGAGTTTCCAACGCAATTTCTTCATTCTTGAAGTGAAAAAGTCGCGGACATTTTTCGACACGTTTTTGCTCTGTTGCTTAATTATATGATTTCATTCCTTTTCTCAAAATTTGAATCAAAGAATCTACTAAAACACGAGACGAGGTGAACACTGTGAATTTTTCAATATCTGCTTTTGTTTGTAAGCAACGCTATTACATCAGCACCAGCGTAGAAGAATAATCAACAACCGACAATCAACAAACAGCACCTGCTAGGTGTCAAAACGCCGCTCCAACATTTCTTTGCAAATTTCCTGAAAGTTTTACTATTTTAATTACGAAAGTAAGTGAAATCATAAATTTAATTGTCAAGTGTAATAAGTGAGTTAAATTTTTTTCGATTTTCTAATGGGGTGAGTGAAAAAAATGGATTTGGAAAATGACGTCGATTCAGATTGCATCGGCAACAAAAATCAGGTATTTATATTTTGTTAGTTTATATTTGTACACAAATATACGAGGAATTTTTCTTTTAAGTATACCTACCTAACGGTAGAAAGGAAAAAGATTAAAAAACATCGGCAACTCAAGTTGAGTTGAAACTACAGTCACGAAAATGAAATTATTGTGTTTAAGTGTTTAATTTTATTCTCTAAGTCGTTTATATTATTTGCACTTCATTCAATTAAAGAATATTCCCTGTATATCCAACTGAATTTACCATAGTTTAAGTACTAGAGGGTGTGTAAATCAAACTGCGGATTACCGCCCGCTAGAGATCTCCTGTGGGACGCGGCTCGCGCCTGTGGGAACACCCGTTCCCTTCGCATTTCAAAGGGACGGACGGACGGACGGCCGATCGGGCTCGAGGCTTAATATATGGCCATCGCAATGAAATACCGCCCTGGGAAAATGTTATTTGATAAACAACAATGGGTGTCCGCGAGATGTCCCGTGGGATGCCAATTGTCCGTGAGTAACTCTCTCTCTCGCATTTCCCTCCCCCCCCCCGAAAATCCCCAAAAATGCGAAAAAAGAGACAGACACATAGAGCGCAAATGCACACAAACTAAATTTCATTATTGCCCCGGACACAATGGAAATCGGGAAATGTTTTTATCATTCGGGAACAAAGGCAGCCCCGGATCCGGTGAATTAAAAGCTTTGTACGAAAATATTAGTCAGTTTTGTTTGTATATCGTGAATTACAACAAATCATATTTTATTGTTCCGATATATATTTTTTGAAGAGAGGGGGGGGGATGAGTTACTAGAAACATTTATTATACAGCGTTTTTTTAAGTACAGGGAGTTTATCTTTTAAGTATACATACCCCAATTACAGCGCTTATGCTGTAAATCTTCGGATATTCATTGTTTTTTTTAAATGAATTCGATTTGAAGCTATAAACGAGTGTTTCCACTCCCTGGTTAAGCATGAAGTAAAATTTCGAGTTTAGAAAAGCCTGAAAATTTGGATTTGCCGGCGCGAGCGAAGCGAGGGACTTAAAATGACAGAGAGCTGTAGGGGTCACTTTAAGAAAGTGAACATTTGTACGTCACCTGGAATATACAGAGAGTTTTATGTAACACCAAACATTTTCATAACGAGCATTTTTTTAAGTATACATAAGCATGCGTTGTACATTTGCCGACGCTCTAATTTTAAAAGAATTGAATTTGAAGCTTTAAACGAGTGTTTTCCACTCCCAGGCTAAGCATGAAGTAAAATTTCGAGTTTAGAAAAGCCTGAAAATTTGGTTTGGTCGCGTAGCGCGAAGCGCGGAGCGGCCAAACCAAATTTTCAGGCTTTTCTAAACTCGAAATTTTACTTCATGCGCCACCGGTACAAAACACTGATGCAATGTAGAGTTTAGCGGTGTGTTTCAAACTTCGTAAAATGTCAGTGTTTTGTACCGGTGGCGCATGAAGTAAAATTTCGAGTTTAGAAAAGCCTGAAAATTTGGTTTGGCCGCTCCGCGCTTCGCGCTACGCGACCAAACCAAATTTTCAGGCTTTTCTAAACTCGAAATTTTACTTCATGCTTAGCCTGGGAGTGGAACACACTCATTTCAAGTTTCAAATTGATTTTTTTTAACAACTAATATCTAAAGATTTACAACATATACAGTGTAATTGGGACATGTATACTTGCAAGAATAACTCGTTGTGTGTACACGTTGAGGGATTAATTGCGATTGATTGGCTACAATTTTTAATGGTCATACAGGCAACCCAATTTATAAATAACTTAAAAAATAAAGGTGTCAAATTGTTTTGGATGAACATGTTCGGTCTTACATAAAACGCTCTGTATATACAATCATGTTTATTGTATATAACATATATGTACTATAGAAAATCATTGCACCGTTGTCACGAAGACATACATAGTTATGATACTAGATCAAAGTCTGACTTGTGTATGCTAACACATCGTCTAAGCAGAACGAATAAAAGTTCTATAATACAAGCCGTAAAATTCTACAATTATTTACTTATTAGTGTGAGAAATTCACCGAGAAATAAATTCAAACAAATAGTTAAGGAAACCCTGTTAAATTTAGACCCTTATAACAAAGAAGATTATTTTAAAATTGATATGCGTCTGTATAATAATTAGAGTACCATAATTTACTGTCTAGTCACCAATTTTAATGTGTTATTTATTTTCTGGTTGTTTTTACTTTTATCTATACAACAATTTTAATTTATTATTTATTATCTAGTCACCAATTTTATTCTGTCATTTATGCTCTATTAGTTTTTTTTATATCTATTCATCAATTTTAACGTGTTGTGTATGTTAACTTTTTACATTAATTTATTTTTACAGTAATTTGAAACCGTTTTTTTTAAATCAATTATTTATACATTTTCTGTGATACATACTCTAATTTATATAATCATACCTTTATGTCTATATTTGTTTATATCAAAAGTGCCGGATAATTTTTTTCTCTTAGTATATTATGCAATGACTTGTCCTCATAACATTGCCATGTATTTTTTGGACCAATAAATCTATTCTATTCTAATCATATTGTATTGCACTTTCCAAAATTGATTATTGATAATGGCTTAGCGCAGGTAACATTGTAAACAGCAAATAGTCCATTAAGCGTTTTTTATATAAATAAATAAATAAATATATTTATTGCCCAACAGGAAACAAAAAGACCCAATTACAGGACAATATAGAAAACATAAATGTACAGCAAAAAGTAAGTAAAGTAACACATTCAAATAATACTTAAATTAACATAGAGCGACAATTGACGATAGGTGATCATAAAATAAATCACAAGTTGGGGGTAGATCATTGACCACGTTACACATCACACTTAGAGGTGATTTTGAACCGGTCACTGTTCTATTAAAATTTACATAAAATGTAGACTTATTTCTACTATTGAAAGACGGAGTATGAAAATTGACTAGTTGTAAAATGTCAGCACAGTCGATATGATTGTGAATTAATTTATATAAAAATGAAACACATGATTTATTTCGTCTTTGTTTAAGTGATTCGAGTTCAAATCGATCAAGCAATAACACATGGTCACAGCCTCTTGCCGGGTAATTACCAGTATATTTGAAGTACAAGAACTTAGCGAATTTGCGTTGAACACTTTCAACCAAGTTGATTTGCTGCTGGGTCTGGGGATACCAAATCAATGATCCATACTCCAACTTTGACCTCACATATACATTGAACAGAGATTTTATCATTGAGTAAACATCTTGTAAGGTCCGTTTGGATCCACGTGATCATAAAGTAAATATTTTGCAGTCCTGAAACTAGACTTTGTTTCTATTTGGTTATTGTTATCTAGAAAAGTAGGGGTTCTTCTCTGGAGAAGAACATTTTTCTATTTGCTAGTCAGTCTTAATTAAGACAACGATTCAAAACTATTCCTAACATTAAAAGTGCGATTATTTTCGCAATCTACAACAAGTTAGTCTTACAAAGACTATATCAAACACTCATTGAAACAACTACGTCCCGAGCTAATACCCCGACGGACATTAAATTATACAACAAGTGTTTGCTGTTATATACAGTAACCTACTGCAAATGTAACAATTTGGGTCAAATTATTTAGGCCATCTATAGACGCGTTTCGAGATTTATCTCTCATCAGTATAGCTTTGCCATTTCCTCTAAACAATTTGACACCTTAGACTGGCGGTCACGTTACCGTTCAAACAGAAGTATAAATGAAATTGCCAATTCTTGGTTGCAGAATACTTCAAACATTAAAAGTGCAATTCTTTTCGCAATCTACAAAGCGAAGCTATACTGATGAGAGATAAATCTCGAAACGCGTCTATTGATGGCCTGAATAATTTGACCCAAATTGTTACATTTGCAGTAGGTTACTGTATGTAACAGCAAACACTTGTTGTATAATTCAATGTCTGTCGGGGTATTAGCCCGGGAAGTAGTTGTTTTAATGAGTGTTTGATATAGTCTTTGTAAGACTAACTTGTTGTAGATTGCGAAAAGAATCTCGGCACTTTTAATGTTTGAAGTATTCTGCAACCAAGAATTGGCAATTTCATTTATACTTATTCCTAACATTATTGTCAAGAGTTTAATCATTAAATTAATTAATATTTCTGTAAGTTCGGGCTCACTCTTAAATAACCAAACCATTTTCATAATTAATTCTAAACTAAATTCTATAACTGTCACTATCGTAATCATCGTGTTGAATAAAACAAAGTTTAAAAGTGTTAAACAATATTTTAATGAAATAATTATCATCGGCTCCCCGCTCGAACATTACAACACAATTAAATAGTGAAACCAACACTTTGCCTTTATCTTACCTTTTTTTGTAGGTAGGCTCGACACTATAACTGCTTTACACAATTGAACAACGGGATCAGCTCTCGCCCCCATGATTTGGGTAGGCTCGACACTGCCCCCAATAGTCGATTACTTATAGAAATAATGTTACCTTTACGTGATGGTCCCTCCAACGTTGTTATCCCAAACTCCATTCTTAATACATCACTTAACTCTTTTTACCAACATTAATTCGCTAACTTAAATCCCACTGAAACTTCCCATTCTCAACTGTACCCGTTTTCATTCAAATACACCGACTCTCCTCGTCTATGTCCAAAAACTCTCTCCTTTTTAGAATTTGTTTTTACTTTTATCTATACTTAAATAATAAATGCTCGCTTCTTCACTGCTCTCCATATTCTCCCTTTCCCTGATTTTTGTTGAAGACTATCTACTACCATGTATGGTTATAAAAACCAATCCCTCTCTCACGTCAACGTAATTTCTCTGTTCTTCTTCTTCTCTAAGTGCCCTCTCCGCTGCGAAGTTTGGCAATCATCAATGCTATTCTTATGTTTGAAATAGCTGTTCTGAATAATTGGGTAGATGTGCAATGGAACCATTCTCTCAGATTTCGGAGCCAAGATGTACGTCGGCGTCCAATACTTCTCCCTCCTTGGATCTTTCCTTGCATGATCAGCTGCAGCAGTTGGTATTTCGATCCTCTCATTACGTGGCCCAAGTATTCAAGCTTTCGTCTTTTGATGGTTATTAGAATTGCTCGTTGTTTATCCATTCTTCTGAGAATCTCGACATTGGTAACTTTGTCGGTCCATGACACCCCAAGTATCCTGCGATAAACCCACATCTCGAAGGCTTCTAGTTTATTGGTGTCTTTCTTATTAAGTGTCCATGACTCCATACCATAGAGCAATATGGAGAAAACGTAGCAATTAGAATTGCTCGTTGTTTATCCATTCTTCTGAGAATCTCGACATTGGTAACTTTGTCGGTCCATGACACCCCAAGTATCCTGCGATAAACCCACATCTCGAAGGCTTCTAGTTTATTGGTGTCTTTCTTATTAAGTGTCCATGACTCCATACCATAGACCAATATGGAGAAAACGTAGCATCTAACTAATCGCATTTTAAGGTTAAAATTGATGTCATGGGTACAGAATACACGTTTCATTCTCACGAACGCTGCGCAAGCTTTTTCGATCCTTATTCTTATTTCTTGCGTTAAGTCGTTGTTGTTACTAACATTAGTTCCTAAGTAGTTATATTTGTGTACACGATCTATGGGGTGGCCGTGGATGTAGATGTTCTCGTGATCTCTATGTGTCTTTGAAATAATCATGAATTGCGTTTTCTTCTCATTCAGTGATAGACCTTTCTCCTCACTAGCTGCTACTACTTTGTTTATAATGTATTGTAGTTCTTCCAGGGTTTCCGCTATTAGGACCGTGTCGTCTGCGTATCTGATGTTGTTGATATCTTTTCCGTTGATCTTTGTGCCTATCTCCTCTTCCTCTAGCGCTTTTTTCATGATCTCTTCAGAGTAAATGTTAAACATTAACGGTGACAATACACATCCTTGCCTGACTCCTCTTTTTATTTGGATTTCATCGGTCTAATGGAATTCCTCCGTGACTGACATTTTTCAATTTTTCTGTCAAAGACAGCTCAATTTAACTTGTTACAGTTTTACATCATATGCACAATCATTTATCGCTCCCCACTTGAACTACTGCTTTCTACCCGTAATAAAATTTCTCTGACTTTGCGTCAACCCTTGAACTGAATCTTTCAAGATAAATTCAAATTCAAAACTATTTGAATTCGAGAAAATAAGCTTACGCTTCTTATAGTTTGCACACTTTAAACATAATATATAAAATTACGAAAATGTTATTAATTAAGAAATTGTTTGCATTTTCACGAATAACATTTTCGTAATTTTATATACTGAATCTTTCTGTATATGTTAGCATTTCTCCAAGCTCCCGAACTTGTTTGTTATTTTAAGGCGATGCTGTATTTGTTATTTCTTTCACACAAAATTTTGATCGACTGATGTTTTTCTCGTATTTACTGGATGTTAATTTTTCTTTATTGTTATCTTGGATGGTTTTTGTATTAATATTTTAATTTAATTTCGACAAAAAAATATTTGCACTTGCCCCTACTGACTTATTACAAGCTCATGCTAATGCTCCTTAAAATATATTTTAATGTAAAATATTTCCCATTTAAATGAGCCAAGTAGAGGACAAAAAAGAGTGAACTTTTTTTAATCAAATTCGATAAAATATAGGGACCGGGCCCGTAAAACGTTCGGTGAATGTTCATTGAAATCGATCCGAATACAAAACACTTTATAAGAGCAGTACGTCTCTGTCGATTCCCCCACTTTTTTTTACGCCGACGCCCGGTAATTTATTAACTTTTTGTTAAGTCGTGTAAGAGAAAGGTAAAGAAGTTGGCGCCCCCCCTTAAAAATCCGCTTTCGGGGATTATTGCGATCGGGGCGGGGAAAGGGACCTTAAATTGGAAAATAGAAAACCACCCCCTTTCGTCCCACCCACCCCGCTCGAGTTCATTACGCAGAACGGTGTTTCAGTTCTATAATAAAAAAAAGAAGAAAGAAAGAGAAAGCGAGAGACAGTTTTGTGTACTTGGGTGTGTTTGAATAAATTTTCTTTTTGTAGTTTGCAAGCACAAAGGAAGTTTATTGGGATTTTTGGCGTGAGTGTATTGACAAATTATTCAGCAATTGGCATTAGTTTACCAAATGAAAATACAGAGAGTTTTATGTAACACCGAACATTTTCATAACGAGAATTTTTCGTTAAAGTATACATAAGCATATGTTGTGCATTTCCCGACGATTGGTTTATTGAAAAAAAATAATTTGAAGCTTTAATCGAGTGTTTTCCACTCCCAGGCTAAGCATGAAGTAAAATTTCGAGTTTAGAAAAGTCTGAAAATTTGGATTTGCCGGGCGAAGCGAAGCGAGCCCGGCAAATCCAAATTTTCAGACTTTTCTAAACTCGAAATTTTACTTCATGCGCCACCGGTACAAAACACTGATGTAAAGTTTAGCGGTGTGTTTTAAACTTTGTAATATGTCAGTGTTTTCTACCGGTGGCGCATGAAGTCTAATTTCGAGTTTAGAATAGCCTGAACATTTGGTTTGGCCGCTCCGCGCTTCAAATTCAATTCTTTTAATAAACCGAGCGCCGGCAAATGCACAAAGTATGCTTATGTATACTGAAAAGAAAATTTCTCGTTATAAAAATATTCGGTGTTACATAAAACTCTCTGTATATAATTATTCAAGATCAATAAACAGATATAACATTGAGTGGAATTATTTTAAATTTAATATACTTTTAGGCATTTGCTAAATTTATAAAACTACCGACTTTAATAAAAGTAACGAATGCCTCAAGTTTAATAAAAAAAATTGAAATAAATCCACTTAATTTGTTATATTTGTTCGCAGACAGAAATACTTGTAATAAAAAATTTGGTCATAAATTGATTTCGAAAAATTGTATCAATATACATAATTTTGGGTTAAATAGAAATTAATTAAAAAACTGAATTTATCTTTGTATTCATAATGGATAACACCTGATACCATCCGTCTAACAAAACAGTATGAGGGCTCAAATAAACAAAAATACAGAGCTGGGCAGGATTCGAATCATTCGAATACTTTAGTTCAAAAGAGGCATTCGAATACTTTAGTTCAACTGGATTCGTGATACGGATTCGTTACGTATTTTCAAGAGGATTCGTATTCAAATCCAAATGTAGGTGATTCGAATCCGTATAAAAGGATTCGAATATTTATAAATGGATTCTAAAACTTACAAAAAGGTTTGAATCGTCAAAAATAATTCGAATTAATTGTGAGGATTAACATGGAAAATGTCTTTTGTGTGTTTATAAATTTCTCGTTAAATCACTGTTTTATACGCGTGGCGCATGAAGTAAAATTTCGAGTTTAAAAAAGCCCAGACAATTTGTCTCACCGAACATCGTTGATAAAAGACTAAATATCTGATTCCCTGTTACTCCGATTGAAGATATATTTGTGTGTTTCTGAACTTCACTTCAAATCAGTGTTTTGTACGCGTGGCGCATGAAGTAAAATTTCGAGTTTAGAAAAGCCCAGAAAATTTGTCTCGGGTCGCTGCGCGACCCTCGACAAATTTTCACGGGGCTTTTCTAAACTCGAAATTTTACTTCATGCTTAGTCTGGGAGTGGAAAACACTCGTTTAATGCTTCGAATTGAACTTAAAAAAAACAAGGAATATCTAAAGATTTACAGAAAATAGGCTGTTTTGCGGAAAACACTATTTCTACTAGCAGAAACAACTAGCACTATTACCAGCCAGAACTTCTAGCTCAGATGGTTGTAGCTTCAGATATCTTGCTACCAGCAGACGAGGCCTGTACTAGTACTACTAAGTACTGTTAGCCGCAAGAACCACTACTACAAACTGTAACGTTTACTTTTTTCAGTTAAAAACGATTTGTCTACTACCAGAAAGAACTGCCGCTATTAGCAGACAGAGCTTCTAGTTCCATAGACTGAGCCTGTACTACTACTACTACTAGTAGCAGAAAAAATTAGTGGTAGTAAAACAAAAAACTACTATTATGCTGAAAAAACGACCAAGGCCGCAGCCAGAAAAAGAATTCGGAGGGGGTTATAAAAATTAGGAAATTAGGAAAAAATATTGTTTTTGCTCTTACAGTTACGCTTTTACATACAAAAATTTATCATTTTGAAAACTTCAGAAGGGGTTTGAACCCCCACATTCCCCCCCTCCCCCGGCTACGGTCTTGAGAACAACTGCTACTAGCTAAAAGAATTACTACAGCAGATAGACCTACCGCTATTAACGGAGCTTCTAGTTGAGATGGTTCTAGCTTCAGATGTCTTGCCATCAGCAGACGGAACCTGTAGTACAGGTTCCGTCCGTACTAGTAGTAGAAAGACCTACCCGTAGTAGAAGGAACAAAATAGTAGTTGTTCTTTTTGCTACTGAAAGGACGAACGCTACTAGCACAAAGAAATTGTACTACTAGCTGAAATAACTACTACTACTGATAGAAACGTTTTCTTTCTAGTAGAACACGCTATTTCTACTAGCAGAAACAACTACGGCTATTGGCAGACAGTGCTTTTGGTTCAGATGGTTCTAGCTTCAAATCTTGCCACCGGCAGATGGAGCCTGTACTACTACTAGTAGCAGAAAGACCTAGCAGTCGATTTTTTATAGCAAGAAACACTAGAAATAGTGCAGAAAGATCTACTGCTATTAACAGAGCGTCTAGTTCAGATGGTTCTGGCTTATCGTGTCTTGCCACCAGCAGACGGAGCCTGTACTACAACTAGTTACAGAAAGTCCTAGTAATAGTAGAAGAAACAAAATAGTAGTTGTTTCATCTACTACTAAAAGGACGATCGCTGCTAGCAGAAAGAACTTGTGAAAGATGGATAGTTTACTTCTTTTGACATAAAACGCATTTCTACTAGAAGATTAAAAATACATGTTTTTCTTTGTCGCCGCCATTGTTCAACAAACGTCAATTGTGTATAATATTAATTAACGAGTGTTTCTTTGAGAATGAATTGTTGTCTTCATTTTGCTTTATAATTATTCATATTTCTTCGGAGCAAACAGATACAGGGAGCTTTCTTTCAAGAATACGTATTCCAAATTTAGCCTATTTTCTGTAAATCTTTAGATATTCCTTGTTGTTTTTTTTAAGTTCAATTTGAAGCTTTATATGAGTGTTGTCCACTCCCAGGCTAAGCATGAAGTAAAATTTCGAGTTTAGAAAAGCCCCGTGAAAATTTGTCGAGGGTCGCGCAGCGACCCGAGACAAATTTTCGGGCTTTTCTAAACTCGAAATTTTACTTCATGCGCCACGCGTATAAAACACTGATTTGAAGTGAAGTTCAGAAACGCACAAATACATCTTTAATCAGAGTAACAGGGAATCAGATATTTAGTCTTTTATCAACGATGTTCAGTGTTAATAATAATTAATTATGTTTTGAATATTTTTGTTAAAACAACTGGTAACGATAGTTATATATTAATGGTTGCATTAATAATTGGTATTAATCACGAATACTCGAATAAAGGATTCGTAAGAGATAAATATGATTCGAATTAAAGATTCGTATACTGTTTTTTCGAATCACGAATAGAAATCCTTCAAGAATTAATTTTATTTTATAATTTTTTAATAAAATAAAATTAATTCTTGAAGGATTTGTATTCGTGATTCGAAAAAGCAGGATTCGAATCTTTGATTCGAATCATATTTATCTCTTACGAATCCTTTATTCGAGTATTCATGATTCGAATCATATTCGGTGATTCGAATTCGTGATTCGAATCTTTTTTACGAGGATTCGTCCCAGCCCTGCAAAAATATTAAGTCCATTTCTGCTTTAACTCCGGAAAAATAACGATTTTTTCGGTTTTCTTGAATTTAACAACACTCGAAAAGTACATCTAGTGTTTGATTTTAATTTTATTTAATTAAAAAAAATATAGCAAATGTAAAAGCTAAATCAGTTTTAGTATGTGATTTTTTTTATAATTTTAATGGAATTCAAACTCTCTTTGATCTTATATGCAAAGCAATACGTTAATTGAATTAAATATAAATGCACTCCCAACATTCCTCTCCGCATAATATTCAACCTTTACCATTTATACCGATCGAATCCATTCGCTGAAATTTATCTATATTTCAGCAATAACGCAGGAAAAAATACCCTCTCGAGGGAAAAACGAGCGAATTGATCACACACACATACTCACACTAACAGTCAGTCTGTCGGGTAAAAATGTGGAAATCTCAGGTGACTTTCGACGAGGTCGAAGCGTTCCTTGCGTTTTTGTGCTCATCAACCTTTTTCCGGGATGCTGCACATTCAGGGGGGCGGCTTTTTTGCCCGCCATCGATACGCATGACACGTCCGCGAGGGGATGTTTGCTTGTCGCAAAGGCACCTGCTTAGTTGTCCCCACAAATTACTTATTCAAGTGAGGAAGGAGGATCATTTAAATAAGGTATGCACTGAGGTTGTTAGAGGTTGCCGTACGAGAAAAAAAATCTTGAAAATCAAAGGTTGAATGCTCAATATTTTGTATTATGAGATTTTTTTATTTACTCTTCAAAAATTCAGGAGTTAATCGGCAGAGACGTGCTATTCTTCTAACTCAGTTGTTTATTATATTATTAAGATAAGACTTGCATGTTCTTGAGGTAATTATTTAAGAAAATTTCAATAAGATTTACAGAGTTTTGACATCGGCTGTAATCCATACATCGGGTGTAATCTATACAGAAAGATTTTTTTAATAGTCTTACACTACTTTCAAAATAAACGGTCCATATATTACGGTAAATGTACGTTGACTGGCAAAAGTGTACATTTCCCGGTAAATTTATATACACTCTACTTACGAAATACATACATACATACAAATACATACACATAAATACATACAAACAGTGTTTAGTAAATGTTAAATCAAATTTTATAGATTTATATAATTAAAATTTTCATAGGGCCCGCCGTGGCTGAGCGGTTGAGCCGCCGGTTTCGCCAAATCGGTCACGGAGGTGATCTGGGTTCGATTCCCAGCAGAGGCGAGTAATTTTTCTAACGAAAAATAGTCGTCTCCGGTTCCATGGATGTGTGTGAATGTGTTGTGACGTCCAAATTAGTCGAAATATATGTTAATATAGTTAATATAAATCAACGTTAGTGGCTTAATGGTAAAAACCTATGCCAAACAAACAAACAAAAAAAAATTCATAAAATTACAATTTCGCAGTGAGATGTTTATAAAATTAAGTAAGGATGTTAAGAAAACATTGCCCTTTCAGAATATGTGAAAATTGAAAAATACGCCTTCGATAGTTTTCGAGTTACATACACAAAAATATTTATAGTAATGCATATACTTCTTCAGTGTTTGGTAAATGTTAAATCAACTGGACCGCCAATTTTGGAAATTATGCACATTATCTAGCCGTGCGTGGTAACGTAATTCAGGTATTTAAAAATGCTTTATGTATTTTTGAAGATTACTTTAAATAAGTGTTTTACACGCCTGGCGCATGAAGTAAAATTTCGAGTTTAGAAAAGCCCCGTGAAAATTTGTCGAGGGTCGCTGCGCGACCCTCGACAAATTTTCTACGCGGGGCTTTTCTAAACTCGAAATTTTACTTCATGCTTAATCAAGGAGTGGAAGACACTCGTTAGAATTATACCGATTAATATTTTAACAACTCAGTTGGTTTTTCCATAATTTTCTGGCAAAATTGTTAGTTTTGAAAAATCAATAGATAATAATGATTGGAAGATTGTTTAAAAAAAATATAAGAAATCAATTCGCGTTTAAATCCCTTTAAAACTCGCGGATTTTAGACAATTATGGTTTTCAAAAAGTATTTATTTGAAAAAATTGTAAAAATTCAATACGTTGCTTAATTAATTTGAGATTCACACATTTTACTTAAAAACAAATTTACTTTAATAAGCAAATAAAGAAGGTTTAAAAATCCAATTGGTTTTTCTAATATTTTGAGTCAAAGTTGATATTTTGTTGAGAAGAGAATTACTCTATATTAAGAAGGTTTGTTTTAAAAATATATGATGAAAAATCAATGCGCTGCTAAATCATTTCGAAATTTACATATTTAACTTTATAAATACACTTAATTAACTTTTAAAATCCGACCGGTTTATGTAAAATTTCAAGTAAAAGTTGATATTTTATAAAAATAAAATCTCTATCATTAGGTGTATATTTTCGAAAAATTGTGAAAAGCCAAATTCTGCGCTTAACAAATTGTTTAAAACAGTAATTATAGGCAACCTAATAACTCTAACGTATATTTGGTTGCCTATAATTGTTGTGGTATGTGTGTGTTTTTTAACTTCACTATAAATCAGTGTTTTTAAGCGTGGCGCATGAAGTAAAATTTCGAGTTTAGAAAAGCCTAATTTGGATTGACCGCTCTGCTTCACTACGCGGCCAATCCAAATTCTTAGGCTTTTCTATACTCAAAATTTTACTTCATGCTTAGTCTGGGAGTGGAAAACACTCGTTAAAAGCCCCAAATTAACCGCTGCTAAATCATTTAGAAATTCACATATTTAACTTTATAAATACACTTAATTAACTTTCAAAATCCGACCGGTTTATGTAGAATTTCAAGAAAAAGTTAATATTTTATGAAAAAAATCTCTCCATCTTTAGGTGTACATTTAAAAAAATTGTAAAAATTCAATTTATTGCTCAATTTACACATTTTACTGAAAATTAAATTCACTTTCATAATCAGCAAAGAAAATGTTTAAATTCTAACTGGATTTTGTGAAATTTTGAGCTAAAATTGATATTTTGTTAAAAAGACAATTACTCTATATTTAGAAGGTACTTCTTTAAAAAAAATATGAATATAAAATGCGTTGCTTAATCGATTTAAAACTAACACACTTTACTTGAAAATAAATACACTTTCATAAGCAGTGAAGGAAGTTTTAAAAACCCCATCTGTTTTTCTAATATTTCGAGCCAAAATTGATATTTTGTTGAGAAGAAAATTACTCTATCTTTAGAAGGTACTTGCGGTGCTAAATCATTTCAAAATGTACATGTTTGACTTAAAAATCAATACACTTTAATAATCTTTACAATCCGATCGGTTTTCGTAAAATTTCAAGTAAAAGTTTATATTTTATTGATAAAAATCTCTCTATATTTAGGTGTATATTTGAAAAAATTGTGAAAATTCAATTCATTGCTCAATTATTTCAAAATTCACATATTTTGCTCAAAAGTAAATGCACTTTAATATTCATCAAAGACAATTTTAAAATTCAAACTGGCTTTTGTGAAATATCGAGTCAAAGTTGATATTTTCTTGAAAAATACCGTATTTGTTTTATTTATTTTTAATTTTTAAAATTTAATGCGTTGCTCAATTATTTTTCAATTCGCATATTTTATTTAAAAATAATTGCACCATAGTAATTGGTAGAGAAAATTTAAAAATTCTTACTGGTTTTTGTAAAATTTCAAGCCTGCCTTTCAATACAAGATAAATTCAAATTCAAAACTATTTGAATTCGAGAAAATAAGCTTACGCTTCTTATAGTTTGCAACTTTAACCATAATATATAAAATTATTCGTGAATATGCAAACAATGTCTTAATTAATAAGAGAATTTGTTAGTTGGTTTGAAGAAAATTTGACCTAAACGTTACATATACTTTAATAGAGCGTTGTAACAAATCAAATTAAATAAGATTTTAAATATTTCATTGTATAATTCAATATCCGGAGGTGTATTTGCATGGGAAGTAGTTGTTTCAATGGATATTTATCGTCTTAAATTGTCTTTTTAATTAAGACATTGTTTGCATATTCACGAACTACCTTTCAATTTTCTTAAAAATGAAAAAAAGACACGATTTTATGAAAGCATTTGTTTTAAGAATTTGTGAAAAATCAATATGTTACTAAATCCTTCAGAAATTCACATATTTTACTAAAAAGTAAATGCACTCTTATAATCAGCAAAGCAAATGTAAAATTACTATCTGGTTTTTGTGAAAAATCAAGCCAAAGTTGATATTCTTTTGATTTACAAGAAAATGAAACAAAATTCACAAAATGGCTCGATAGCCATTTTGTGAATTTTGTTTTATTTGTTTTGTCGATACCACGGGTCTTTTAGCCTGTCTCTGTCAGGTACATGTCGGTTTTTCAGAAAAAATCACATATTTTAATGTGAATTTTAAAATGATTGAGCAATGCATTAAATTTAAAAAGTGATTTTTTCACTTTTTGAATTTTTTTTTTTTTTGGGGTTTTGGCTTTTGCCTGGCCTTAGTAACGTAGACTATTGGTCAACATCAATTTTTATTTTATTTATTCCATTTAAGTATTTAATTCTTTACACGCTTATGCAACTAATTATGGACGACACAGCACATTCACTCACATCCATGGCTCCAGAGGGAGCTAATTTCCCCATAAGAAACTGGCACCCCCCGGTGGGATTCGAACCCACGACCCTCTGGCCCAAGAGCGGGAGCTCTACTCACTGACCCACGAGGGTCCCCCTTTTTTAAATTGAATGTATTGCTCAATCATTTTAAAATTCACATTAAAATATGTGCTTTTTTGAAAAACCGACATATACCTGACAAAGACAGGCTGAAAGATCCCTGGTCGATAGCCATTTTGTGGATTTTATTTGATTTTCTTTTTAATGCAACGTATTATTTCTTTGTTTTAATTGTAAATATTCTGTATACAAAATTTCCCGAATAAAGATGTTTAGTTAGTTATGTAAATTAAAAATAAATGCACTTTAATAATCAGCAAAGAAATATTCATATTCTAATTCATTTTTGCCTAATTTAGAATCAAAAACTATATTTTCTTGAAAAATAAAATAATCACTCGGTTTTTAGAAGCATTTGTGAAAAATATTTCGTTGGTAAATCGTGTTGAAATTCACATATTTTACTTAAAAATAAATGCATTTTTATAATTGGTAAAGATAATTTATAGATTCCAACTGGTTTTCGTGAAATTTCAAGCCAAAGTTGATATTTTCTTGAAAAATAAAATATCTTTTTAAATATAGAAGATACTTGTCTAAACATTTGTAAAAAAACAATGTCAAGCTTAATCATCATACAATTTGCATTGCTTACTTAAAATTAAATACACTTTAATAACCAGCAAATAAATGTAAATATCACGTTTAATTATTCTGTAATTTTACGTGAAAGTTGATAGTTGTTTGAAAAAATAAATGTTTTCAAATTTAATCAACAATTGAATACGTTTTTTTTTAAAATTACCTAAAAACTGGAGAATTTTAATCAAAATGTAATGCACTTTAATAATCAATAAGGACGTTTTAAATACCTCACCTTCACAATTTAATATAAGCGTTCAATTTCAAGTTTCAAATAAGTTCTGTCCACTCCCAGACTAAGCATGAAGTAAAATTTCGAGTTTAGAAAAGCCCTGTGAAAATTTGCCGAGGGTCGCGCAGCGACCCGAGACAAATTTTCTGGGCTTTTCTAAACTCGAAATTTTACTTCATGCGCCACGCGTATAAAACACTGAAATATTGTGAAGTTAGAGAATACATTTTTTAAATTATTTTTAATTAATTTTTCCTTTAATCTTAGTTTGAAATAACATTCATCTTTAATAACGGTTGGTTGTTTTTTCTTCCTCAATGTTTTTTAAGCACTTTAAATAACTTTAACTTTGCCACAGTTTGTCCTTTATGTTAAATTAAAAGAAGTTCCAAATATGTTGTCCAAATAAACCAAATTATTAGGTTTTTATAAACTAGAAATTTTACTTCATGCTTAACAAGGGAGTGGAAACACTTGTTAGAAGTTTTAAACTAAAGTCTTTTTAAAAACAACGAATGCCTGAACATTTACAGAGTATACATCGGACTATTCTGTATACTTAAAAAAAAAACTCCTTGCAGGTTTTAATGAGGGAGGAGTTTGAGTAAACAAGAAGCTTAAAAATCAAATCAAATCGAGAGAATATTAATAACAAATTAACTGGTGATTTTGTCTGTGAAACAAATAAGATTACATAACTGAAACGAACTGTGCGGGCAGATATCCCAGCGTGAAATTTCAGCTTAAAGCCGGTCGTAGCTTTCGCTTAGCTTTCCCAATATATATATATATATATATATATATATATATATATATATATATATATATATATATATATATATATATATATATATAAAACAGAAATATTAGACGAGAAAGGATTACGGGAAATAAGCGTCAAGTGCATCGCTGACTCGGAGTTCTCCTTCCTTATATATTTTTATTTGTTTGTGTGTGGGCTTTCGATTCCCTTCCCCCCTACAGCTATATAAAATATAAAATAAAATGTGTTCAAGAATGTGCCTTCCCCCTTTTTTTTATTTCGATCTCACCGCGGGCGTCTCTATTACTTTTTTTTATTTCAAAATTCCTCTTCTCTGACTGATAATAGGAAATGATAAACGTTGGATTTCTCGCAAGCGTCCTCGGAAGAATTGAATTATTCATGGCACGCGCCGCGGAAACTCGCCCTATTAAGATAAAAAATGCAACATTTAGCGGACATACATATTTAATTGAAATAGTTTTATGTGACGGACATTTCAATTGAGCGGAGGACAGTTGGAAACTTTGCGCTCCTGCTGCGAGAAAGGGTGGATATTTCTGACCTAAATTCACTCCCGGGAATTGTTTTAACACTCTGGAGAAATCTATGCCAAAATCTTCAGAAAGAAACGAATAACTTGAAAAGGAATTGTTTTTGTGAATTTGCATATTTTTATGCAAAACATTGACTTGAATTAATCGTTGCTTTCAAATCTGTTATATATATATATAATATAATATATTTTAAAAGGAGTTTTTCTAGGCTTTTCTTGACATGAAATACTACTTTATACGCCAGGCGTATGCTGCTTTAGCACACTACTTAAATATTAAGCTTCACTGTAAGTCACTGTTTTATACGAGTGGCGCATGAAGTAAAATTTCGAGTTTAGAAAATCCAAATTTTCGCGCTTTTTAAATCTCGAAATTTTACTTCATGCTTAATCAAGGAGTGGAAACATTCGTTTTAAATTGATTTTTTATAAAAAATAACAAGTTCCTGAATATTTGCACAGTATTGTACAGAATATTTTTACTTAAAAGATAAACTCTCTGAATGAAAATTCGTGTGCAAGTTGGAAAAATTAAATTAGGGGAGAATGGGGAGTTGTTTTTACTCCTAAAACAATCAGTAAATGACTGGTTTGATTGACAAATTTACCGATTTACCAATTTTATATTGTTTTTGTCCAGATATTTGATAAAGTTTTACGAATTTAAATAGTTTATTAGATAAACTGTAATAAAAGTATTTTAAAATATTAAAAAAATAGGAAATTTCACAACTAAATTCCGCTGAAATTAAATTATTTAGACTCAAAAATAGTTATTATTTATCTGTAACGCATTAACAATAAGTGTATGTATTTATTTAATTAATTACAACATTGTAACAATAATTTCATCCTTTTAAAAGGCAGAAGCCCTTTAAATCCACACGTATATAAATTCAAAAGCATCAGCCCGAAATCCGATAATCCACCTCCCTTGCACACCACCCCGTTAATTTACTAATTAAACTTCTTGATCGGGGATGAATTAAATATGAGGTCGGCGCATCCGCACACCCCCTGGGAGCGCCGGCTCGCAGAAACCGCCCCCCTTCTTTGACTGCAGCGAGAGCAAGTTTTCGACTCCTTCCTTCCTATGCAGCAACATTAAATATTTCATAAAAGCGTGTCCGCGCGCACATGTGTAATTATCAGGGGATGTTTCCCACTCCCTCACCATCGTAACGAGCCACCCCCGCCGGGTGCAATAAAACTCCCGCTCGGCGCGCGCTAAAGGAGCAATTTACTGAGGGTTATTAACCACATTATTAGATGCGCTGCAAACAAATTAAAACCTAATATCGGCTTCGCATGAATGTGAGGGATCTGAGGAAATATTCGCACATAAAAATTTAATTTGTGGCCAGTCGGCGAAGTAAGCCAGCCGGGGTGGAAACAGAGGGAATTTATGTTTGCTTTTTGTCTTCTGGATGGCGGAGGGTGGCGGCGTTAGGGGATGTAATGATGTCGCGCGGACACAATGAGCTCTAGGGGGAGACTTATTGAATATAAAATAATAAAGTTTCACACTGTTTCGCAAATAAAGGGACTCCATTTATAACAATCGTTGTTCGTGTAATCTTACAACTTGTAAGAGTATAAATTACCTGGAACACTTTTCTCTACGAATTGAATTGGTGAAGCTTGTCCTTGCTGAGAATGAATTTATAATTTAAACACTTGCTTTGAATAGAAAAGTATATAAAGTAAAACTAAATTTGCCAATTGTTTGTAAAGTATCATTTACCTGTTCACTTAAATGAACCACTTGATGATATTTAACAATTTTTTTATGTTTTTTATGTAACAAAAATAGACATATGTATTTTATGTAACAAAAATATTAGTTTTTATTATTATTCGAATTTATTAAACTATATATTGATTTTTAAACTATTTATAGAATTTTCCGCTGTTTGTAAAATATTTGAATTGGCGCACAAACAAAGACCGTATATTTATGCGAGAACATTGCACCTTATTTATGTCCTAAATGCAGTAATAATATAACAATCGCAACGAGATATTCGTGTAAATTCCAAAACTAGTTCCCGCAAAATATGCAAATATGCCAATGATTTACACTACGACTCCATTCACATATTGAATCTCAAACTTGTATTATACGAGTCGATTTTGCGCGTAATAATATTCATATATCAAGTTGAAAACTTTATATTTTACAAAGAAAATCATAAGATTGAAAGTACTGGAGATTTTTATGTAATTTTGTACTGATATAACGAATTTAATAATAATAATAATATTAAAATCATACAGTAATAGTTGACTGCGCTTTAATTTACAGGGTGTTAATGAATTTCAGAAACAAACTTTTGGGGTTTAAAGTATACATGAGTACAAGCAATTTTTGTTAATAAATGTATAATCAAAAGTATGTATTTTTTTTTCTATCAGGGATAGAGATTCTTACAGATTTTTAACCCATTAACGGCCAAGCAATTATAGAGTTAACTCTTAACGTTGATTTTTGGTAAAATTTAGTATTTCTTTTTTATGATTTCTATGAATGACTTATTTTATTATATACTGTGATTTTTGTTAAATATAAAGGGTCTTTCAATAGGAGTGATAGTTCTTCAAATAGAGATTTCTCGGTTTCTAATAAAAAAAATTATTTCTAGGTGTTACTATATGTAGTATAGTGTGCAGTTTCATGATGCAGCGTTTGACTCCTCTACCAAAGTGGTAGCTCAGTGGTGGGTACTCAACGTTTATTCACTCGAGAATTGGGTCGCCGTCATCGGTACTCTGCGCAGGTTATACGGCGCACTGTGGAATAGTTTGAAAGTCAGTTAACTTTACAAGACAATAAGCAACCAAAAAGACAACGAAACGTGCGAAGTGATAAGAACATTGCAGCTACCGCGGCCAGTGTTGTCGATGAGCCAAATTTGACGATTTCACGACGATCGCAACAACTGGGGCTATCTCAGACGTCAACTTTGAGAATATTGCGTAAAGATCTGGGGTTGCATAATTATAAAGTTGTATTGACTCAAGAACTAAAGCCAAATGATCATAGATTGCGCCGAGAATTTGTTGACTGGGCCCTTGAGCACTTGGAACACGATCCTGATTTTGACAAAAAAATCATCTTCTCAGACGAGGCACATTTTTGGTTGAACGGCTGTGTTAATAAGCAAAATTGCCGTTATTGGTGCGAGGACAACCCAGAAGTGTTACATGAAGTTCCGCTGCATTCCGAAAAACTCACTGTCTGGTGCGGTTTATGGTATGGCGGCGTCATCGGACCTTATTTCTTTAGAAATGAAAATGGATCAGCCGTAACCGTGAATGGTGATCGCTATAGGACCATGTTACTTGAATTTCTATGGCCAGAACTTGAGAACATCAATATTGAAGAGATGTGGTTCCAGCAAGATGGCGCTACGTGTCATACAGCTGAAGCTACTCTCGCTTTGCTGAGGGAAAAGTTTGGCGATTGGATCATCTCACGACGAGGATTTGTGAATTGGCCGCCAAGGTCATGTGATTTGACACCCCTGGATTACTTTCTTTGGGGCTATGTGAAAGCACAAGTCTATGCCAACAAGCCACAGTCTTTGGATCACTTAGAAGAAAATATTCGTCAAGTTATTGGCGAAATACAGCCGGAATTATTGCACAGAGTGATCAGAAATTGGAGCGATTGGTTGCGTCAGTGTCAACGAGCCCGTGGTGGACATTTGAACAATATCTTATTTCACACATAACTGCATTGTCCAAGCTTCAAAATAAAGCAGGAATGAAGTTGATATGTCAAACCTTTGTTGTTTTATTCAAAATTAAAATCCTATCATTCCTAATGAAAGACCCTTTACATAATGTATACGCTGTAAATTTTCAGGCATTCGTCGATTTTATATAAATACGTGCAATGTGAAGTTTAGAACGAGTGTTTCCACTCCCAAACTAAGCATGAAGTAAAATTTCGAGTTTAGAAAAGCCTTAAAATTTGGTTTGGTCGCTCCGCGAAGCGGAGCGGCCAAACCAAATTTTCAGGCTTTTCTAAACTCGAAATTTTACTTCATGCGCCACGCGTATAAAACACTGAAATATTGTGAAGTTATAAATACACTGACATTCTTTTTTTTTAATGAGTAAAAATCGAATTATTTTAACAACAAAATATTTCCCTCTTTATTCATACATTTTCAAGTCGAGTCAAATAATATAATATATCAAATTAACTTATTTAGTAATAAAATTAACAAAAACATAATAATATTGCGTGTACGCATCAATGGCGGTTAATGGGTTAAGAAGCGCACAAATGTAGACAACTTAATTTACAACTTACCATTGGTTTCCATTACAACGGAAATTAATACAAAAAAGTGAAAAAAATATTATTAATAATAATAATCTTTATTACCCAACAGGCAAAAACCCAATTATAGAGTAACAAATATAAACTAAAATAATCATTCGAATAAAAATGATAAAAAAAAGAAAATATATATATATATATATATATAAGGAAATGTATATATAATTTACAAGTTAAATAAATTAAATTAAATTAAGTATAAAAAAACCTTAACCTTAAATGTTAAATTCCACAATATAATAATATTGAACTTTTAATGTTTGAAACTTACAAGTTACATGTATTTAATTCTAATAACTATTTTGAAATAATAAGACAGTAATTTATTATACTTATTTAGTGTACAAAAAACAGTTTTTTCTGATTAAATTCTTTTAGACTAAAAGTACATTTTACGAGGTATTTAATGTTGGCTATTTTGGATTTACTGTTTTTTACTTTGAATATATATATGAAAATTTTATCCCGTCGTAAATTTTATGAGCATTCATACCCTTCAAAGTCTATAAAATCTAGCAATAAATCTCCTTAATGGTGATTTACAAATAAGAGTATTATATGATTCAATAAGGAATTTTTAATAAAATTCTTTTAACCTTGGTCTGCTCACAAAGAAAGATTAACATAATAAACATACAAAGGCTGAGTAACCTATGTCTACAAAAATAAGTTACAAATATCCGTAGGCTTGGGTTACTTATATGAATTGTAAGTTTACCTTTGACTTTTGTTAATAATTCTGTAAGTTTCTCAATAAAATCAGTATTTTACCGGTTGTTTTACGGGTAAAAGTTTTCCATGTTTAACAATTCCCCACTCTCCCTCAATTTTATTTTTTAAACTTGCACTTCTTTTTTCATCTCACCTAACTTTAATGTTTGACACCTAACTGTTTTTATCTAAAATTTATTTAATTATAATACTATAAATAATTTATTTACATATCTATGTAGTGTATATTTTAAGCTTCAGTTAAAAGCAGTGTTTTATACGCGTGACGCATGAAACAAAATGTTAAGTTCAGAAAAGCCTGAAAATTTGGTTTGATGACGTAGAGCGTAGCTCTAGGAGAATTTTTGAGTTGTGCCACATTTTTGTGCACCGACGAATGTAAGTCTGTTACCAACGATTTTTCGTGTAAATATTTGAAAGATTTTTTTATTGCTTTTTATTAATTGTGGTCCTAAATAACTTGTCTTTAGCCAATGTGCCCCAGCGAAGATAACAGTTTGAAGATCTCTGGTTTAAATTGAACGCTTTTATAAAATTAATAAACGCCTGAAAATTTACAGCGTATACATTGGGATTCGTATAATTAAAAGAAAAATGCTTAGTATTTCGCAACTGTATCCCGGCACCTTCACCATTTTTTCCCTGTGGGGGCCGTCTTCCTTTCGGATCCGGATGCACTGCAGCCTAGGTAGCTTATTGTACCTTCACCATTATAACTATAATTATAATTATATTTTTTAATAAATTAGAACGCTTAAAAGACCCCGGCACCTTCACCATTATAACAATATTTAATATATTATTTTTTTATAAATTAGAATACTCAAAAAGCCAATTTAACCCTTCAAAACAGTTTGCATGTTGATGATAAACTCTCAACTGATTCGACCGCAGATTTATAGCGTGCATTTTCCCCCCGACACTAGAAATCCCATCAGCACACACAAGCCGGAAAATCCGCACGGCGTTAATGAGCCGCAATAATTTTCTTGTTTCGCCAGCGATACGACAAGGTGGGGAGGATTTGATATAGAAATAGTTGTAATTAGTCGTGTGCGGAGTTGGCAATTACACCCTCTCGTGGCCGTCTCGCGCTTAATCTCAGCTAGACGGTAATTTTCCGCGCGACCGTCATCAAAGCGCCCCCTTTTATTAACGAGTGCCCGTGACGCATATTCCCTAAGGGCGGAACTCCGGGTCCGATTCATCCAGTGCGTGTGATAAGTGGGATTGCTTGTCCCCCCCCTTATTGTAAATCAATTTATAGCGGCCGGAGGGTAAGAGCAAGAGATCGGTCGGTTGGCCGTCGGTGCACCTCCTTCGTGATCGGTTTTAAGTGGCATAAATTATCTAACTCGCTGGAGAAGAGCGCCACGCACTGCCTCTCATTTATTTATATCCTGAGGGGGATTGAAGGGCCGTGGGGTGTTTACCGAGCGTCATCATTTTAATGGATTTTTCAGTTTCACCCGCGCGATAACAAAAGACTCACTGGAGTCATAAAATAAATACACGAGAGTTTAATTTCGACGTTAAGTAAAATATTAAATTTTCATTTTAAATACTCTTCCTCGTAAAATGAATATAAAAATCATATTCGCTTAATCACTTTACATTTCGCGAAATCATACAAAAATAGAATGCAACAATTTTATAACGCGTTGTAACAGATAATATAGAAATATAGAAATATTAAAATACTTTAATGAACATACAGAGATATTTGTTGGAATGTGGGGATTGCCCCAAGGTATACCTTGGACAAACTGGATTTTTCAGTTTCACCGGCGCGATAACAAAAGACTCACTGGAGTCATAAAATAAATACACGAGAGTTTAATTTCGACGTTAAGTAAAATAATAAATTTTCATTTTAAATACTCTTCCTCGTAAAATGAATATAAAAATCATATTCGCTTAATCACTTTACATTTTGCGAAATCATACAAAAATAGAATGCAACAATTTTATAACGCGTTGTAACAGAAAATATAGAAATATTAAAATACTTAATGAATATACAGAGATATTTGTTGGAATGTGGGGATTGCCCCAAGGTATACCTTGGACAAACTGGATGCAGCAGTTTCACCCGCGCGATAATAAAAGACTCACTGGAGTCATAAAATAAATACACGAGAGTTTAATTTCGACGTTAAGTAAAATAATAAATTTTCATTTTAAATACGCTTCCTCGTAAAATGAATATAAAAATCATATTCGCTTAATCACTTTACATTTTGCGAAATCATACAAAAATAGAATGCAACAATTTTATAACGCGTTGTAACAGAAAATATAGAAATATTAAAATACTTAATGAATATACAGAGATATTTGTTGGAATGTGGGGAATGCCCCAAGGTATACCTTGGACAAACCAGACCCAGACCGTGTTTCAGAACATCAAAAATGCTTTCGCTAATTATAAAAGTGTTCTAAGTGTAGTTTACCTGCCACATACAGAATTAGAAATTCAATTAGCGCGTATCAATTGACATGCAATTATCATCTACGCACGCACGAATTGATTTAGTGCGCCGAGTGAGTTTACGATAAAGTTCGACTGTCGAAAAATTAATTGGGGTCCCAATTAAAGGCCGGAACACACGCCTCGGTATTCCCATTAGCGAACTTAATTTGCGGAAATATACAAGCGCGCTCGCGTTCCGTCTTGATTTATACAGAGGCGAAATTTTCTAATTGCCCTCCCTCTATTCGTAGTTGGGTAATGCGCGGAGAGAGGAATCGGATAGCGCCCTTTCACAAAGATTGAAGAGCGGCGGGGAGTGTAATCAAAGTGCTCCCGATGCGCCGATGCTTTGATGTCAAAAATTATTCTCTCTGTTACCAATTACCGGTAAGTGATACAAAGAGGTCGCGAGCATGTAATTGCTGCATCGATTGCGAATTTATTTAGAAAGTGGTTTATTTTCAGAGGGATATTGCAAAATCGGGTTGATTTTTGATTTATTACACGTGTTATTGAGAGTATTTCCGCGAAACTAAATCAAAAATCGGTAACCGGGCAAAATCGTTATTTTTGTCCGAACGAAAACCGGTAACCGGACAAAATCGTAATTTTGTCCGAACGAAAACCGGAGCTAAAGTGAAAAAAAACCGGATTATTTCGGTTCAGTTCAAATATCTGCGTTTAAATGTGCTTAATCAGTGATGAGCAGCCTTTTTTATTGTTGGGCTACGTAAAATAAATACAAACGTAGTAAATTCTGTATGTTTGACAATGACAAGCTAAATTTGTCGAAACTGTAGTCACATTTATTAAAAATGGTGATGTGTCCATCATAGTACTTTCCCCCGTAAATTGCGTATTAAATCACTTTTAAAATATTTATAGCATTATTATTTTCAAAATGTCTCCAACTTTTTGATAACTACAACTTTTATTTGAAACATTTTTCAATTGGATTAACACATACTGACACAAACCAATGACTAGATAAAAAACACTATTTATTGAATATCTCAAAAACTAAGAGTGCTATGGCAAAAAGTGAAGATACAAAAAATCTTTAATATTTTATTACCTACAACTTTTATTTGAAACATTTTCCAATTGTATCAACACACACACTGACACAAATCAATGACTAGATAAAAAAACACTATTTATTAAATATCTCAAAAACTAAGAGTGCTATGACAAAAAATGAATCCACAAAAAATCTTTAGTTTTTCATTTTCTACAACTTTTATTTGAAACATTTTTCAATTGTATCGACACATACACTGTCACACACCAATAACTAGATGACAAAAAGTAAATGAACAATACATCTTCATTTTGTTATTATCTACAACTTTTATTTGAAAGAATTTTTTGTTTAATGAACGTTTATTGAATAAATCTGAAAAAACTGAAAAACGTTAAGAGTAAAGTACCACTTCCGGTTTTCCGATTTTCACCAAAAGCTTTTCAGTTCTTCCGATTGTAACAAAAAGTTTCAAGTTTAATCTCGATATCTTTAGCGGTTTTTGCGGTACAGCGCACACAGACACACACACAGACAGACCGACAGACAGACATTTTTCAAAAATGGTCTTATTCGACTCAGGGGACCTCAAAACGGATATTTCCGCTAAAATTTTTGATTCGAAAATTTTCACGAAAACAATACTTTCCTTTTGTATTACATACGGGGGAAAGTAAAAAGTGTTAAACAAACAAAACAAAAAGTGTTTTATTGTGAAAAACGTGGTAGTTAGCAGCAACTTAAGAAATAAGGATTGTGTACTATTTGCATTGAATGATCATTTCCCACACGTATGAATTGTTTCCATACTTGTAGGAAAAGAGCATCATTCCCTGCCCATTGTATAATGTACTATTGTATTATTAAAATGTTGGAGAATAGCTTATTTATATCTCGTATCACCATTCTGACTTCTCAATTGACTTATTGTGCAATCATAGGGGAAAAACACCCCAAGAAAAACGACGTGACAACCACATCCAACTTCGAAAGAGAAAAAACTGCTGAAACTAGATATTCCCTCCACAAACACAAATACAACCTAATCAACAAGCACACACCCATCCCTCTCTTCACCCCCCAATTTGAGATTGATACCGATGCAATTCTCGGCCGCCGCAACAACCCAACCCCCAGACTCGTTTGACGGATAATCGAATATTCGCCTGTGTGTGGAAGCTTATGTTATCGAAACGTCGAGTGACGCTTGTAAATTGAGTGGCCCTCGACTTGCTGTTGTTCAAATTCACGTCTAATCGATGTACGTGCGGAATTGGTCCGGACGCCGCGGCCGAACGGGAACCGCCACAGTAAAATTACACATTCAACACATAACTACAGATGTTAACTCGTGATGTTAATTTGACATGTTTATGTACTGCAATTAATTGAACGCAGAGGAGAGGAAATGCATACGCTGTTTCTGTTAATAATTGCAATAATATTAAGAGCCGGTTGGGTAAATGCTCCAACTCTGCAGTTCATCTCTGAACTTTGATTATCAGTGATCTAGTTTGCTGCTCACAGATCAATTAGTGAATAATAATAATAATCACTTTTATCTTGAACAAGTTTTTCATCTTTCACGTGCTGAAACATATTTAACTATGATTTAATAAAGAAAACACTTGGTTAATTTTCACTAATATTAGTGAAATTTAACCAAGTGTTTTCTTTATTAAATCATAATCTCTTTTATTTACATTTACAAAATAATACAGAATAAATAATTGTAATGTAAAACGTCAAATAGAATAATACAAAAATGCTTAACACAAAACAAAGTACAAACACTACAAAACAAAATAATACACAATATATAAAATTACGAAAAAACTATTCGTGAATTTCGTAATTTTATATATTATGTTTAAAGTGTGCAAACTATAAGAAGCGTAAGCTTATTTTCTCGAATTCAAATAGTTTTTAATTTGAATTTATCTTGTTTAAAATAATACACATTTAAATGTTGTATCTAAGAATTTAGATAACGATTATGGTTATATGTAAGCGGAGCTGATCCGAGTACAAGTAAAATATATTCAAGCATTAAGTACAAATACTCCACGCAAATTGTACTCGAGTACTAAGTACAAGTACGTAATCACGGGTACTTAAGTACATTTATGAGTACAAAGTACTGAGTACAATAGATGAAAATACGAAAAACTGTAATTCAAAAATGTTTTTATATATTTTGAACTTCATTTGGAATCAATGTTTATACGCGTGGCGCATGAAGTAAAATTTCGAGTTTAGAAAAGCCCCGTGAAAATTTGTCTCGGGTCGCTGCGCGACCCTCGACAAATTTTCTACGCGGGGCTTTTCTAAACTCGAAATTTTACTTCATGCTTAGCCTGGGAGAGGAAACACTAGTTAATCAATTGTTTGCTTTTTCTAATTATCTGATGCGGAAAACTAAAATATTTGGATATTAATAAACACACATACACAAAATTAAATGTTGATGTTTTTTTTGTAGACTTTCAATCAAAGATTCACCAAAAATTTAACAATAGCGGATATTATTAATAATTACGAATTTTTCAACAACAACAAATCTTTATTATCAGAGGATACAAAATAAATAAATACATTATGCTATACAAAAAATTAATAAATTTAAATTCTTCTTAATAACTGGCTTTCGATCAGAGGTCGTTCCGCCAAAAATTGATGATACTGATTTTGTTATTTTCTTTGTCTGCTAGTGTGGTTGAAGTGATGAAATGAAGTCGAAAATGGTATATGTCGGGTTTTTGTGTTTTCGGGTAACATGCGGGTTTAGGCGTTTACAGTATTGGGAAAGGAATTGGAAGTTTGAAGGGATTTTTCCGAATTTTTCTGCAAGGTATAGTAGTCTGCTTTGAATTGGGTAAACATTCGTTCTAGTGTAGAGGAGTTGGTTTGATGGGTTGTATAAAGGGTTGTTAGGATGGCGTATTTTTGTAAGGGCTCTGAGAGATGATCGTTCACTAACTTGTATAATTTTTATAGTTTGTTACACTTCATTTTCGGCATTGAGGATTTAAGGCATAATTAAATAATTACGGTGACAAAATTCTTATAATTAAATTCAGCTTTGTTGTCAGAGGGAAATTGTCGCTCCCCGAAAGGACTGTTCCTTTGCCGTCAATTTCATCAGGCCAGCATCGTTGACAGTTTTTGTTTCGTCCATTATCATTTCATTAGTATGCTCTAAAAGTGTATAGGCTTGATTAGAATTGTGCAGTAAAACACTATTCAATTTGATGGATTACATGTGTGATATTAATTTAGGGTTAGGTCACTGTTTTGCTTCACATAAATTCTACAATTAGTCCAACGATAATTCAACCTACCGTAAATAAATCACATAATTGCGGCGAGACCCCGCATAAATGCAATTCAGTCACCGGAAGAATACAAACATTTATTTATTGTACATCACATTGTTTACGTTTGCCATCAGCTGTCAGAATCGCCGGTCGAGATTATAAATCATAGAGGTGTACTTGCGATTCATAACTACCTTCGGATCGATGTTATCGAATTATTTTATCGACGTTTATGTTTATGTTCACTGTTGATAGTGTTACATAAAAAGGTCGTTTGAGTACGCTCCAATACTTTTCTAGCTCATTAATTGCGTTAGTTAAGTTAATAAGATAACTATCGATATGGATATGAGTGCAGCGCCATCTATGAGATGCAGACAGAAACTCTTGAACATTACGCAACACAAATAGTCATATTCAAATAAGTTGCGTGTTCAAATAGGTTGCGATTTTAGGACGACTGAAATGATCGTGGGACTCTTAAAAAAGAATTGTATTTTGAATTTTCACATTCTACCTTATTTTCGAACTATAGCGAGTGTTGGCAATGGTAATTTTCCATTGGGAAGCCGTGACCTAGGGGATGTGCTCGTGATAAAGCCGAAACGCTTTTTCTTTCTTTTTCCTCTTTGACCGTGAAAGAGTTCACGTCGGAGCTACTATTCTGAACGAAAATAAAAATGTGTTTAATTATTTTAACACAGTGAAGTGTTCCTCGCGTGAGGGAATTATTAATTAAATAAAGATATTCTAAGTGGAATATTAGTTTTGATTGAGTTTTGTGGGTTTGTGTTGAATTCCACAATTCGATTTATTCGGATTACAAATTAAGTTCAGTAGTTCTCTCTGTAGGACCACACAACAACTTAGGTGAGTCGTCAAAGCTGCTATTTATATTAAATTCGTAATTTTAACTAGTGGGGAATTTATGTAGGTCTTTTAAGTTCCGGTTCAATTTGCAACGTTAAGTTCTGGTTCCACCCACGTGTTAAGTCCCGATTCAAACTACGACTTCAGTTCTGGTTCGAGTTCTGGTTAACTGTTGTGCTCAACTTCCGGTTCGACTTATTTTGGTTCGGAAGAAGATCCGTGGCCGACATTTCGTCTTCCTACAGTTTGGTTCCGCCCCCATAGATTTTCCGAGTGTGTTAGGAAACCCTTCCCGAAGAGCCCTCTGAGCTAAACAACCACCCCAGGACAACCAAAATAATAAGGTCGGATGAATTTTAATCCTAATATATATATTTTTTTTATCCCAAAGTTCAGTGTTACAAGTACGTTTTTTTTTTGTATCGGCTCATTGTGCAATTTCGCGACATCTAGTAATAGAAATAACAAATTAAATTAAATTCAGTATCTATTCACAAAAATAATATAGTATATATAGGGTGAAATAATAAAATATGTGTTTTATAAGCGCTTCAAATTTAAAAGGAAACAACATCATATGAGTAATAAATTCTGACAACTCATATTTAATTGATTATTATGGAACTAACATTCGGTTATGATTTTGTTTTCTCTTAAATAAATATTTCTGTGTACTTCGATTATTTGGGTTTTTTTTGTAATGGGATAACGTTATGGCCAAGGTACCCGTTAACGACAACTAAAACGCATATATATATATATATTTTTTTTTTCTTCAAGCATCATTATTGCGCCCTACTATAATACCACAATTTTCTTATCTGTTTACCCTATTTTTTTTCAAATAAAACTTATTATTTCTTTGTCTCAGTAAAAGGTTGTTTAAATATTTCGATTTTGCCCCAAGTTTCTTTCTTACTTTCTCTAATAAGGTTCATGGTTACTTATTACCATTTCATCCTTATTTGTTGATTAACCATGTGGCGCCCCTTCTTGCATCGTTTAAATCAAATTAAACCCCCCCTACTCTGCTGACTTTAGCTAGGCCAAATAAGGGATGAAGTATTGGTAAATGGAGACGGTAAGTAAATTTTAGTATTGGATTGTTAAGAGTAAATTCGGGGCGTAGCAAGTTGAATTTGAGGATTGAAAGAGGAGTATGGATGCGTAATCAAGGAGTGGACGACAGATCATCTTGTAGATGCGGGTAGTGGTTAGGGTGGAAATTCCCTTATTTTTATAAACATCTAAAATGCTGCGCTCTACTTATTATTTTATTTTTAACTGTAGCCGCGTATTTTTTAAATTTCAACTTAGTGTCAAATTAGCAACGTATCGATATCACCACGCGGCCCTATTGGATCCGAAGGTGATAGTCTTCATACCAAATGGGCTGTCAACTGCCATTGAGGCGGATGACACCCTAAGTATGAGGACTGACTACGCAGTCACGGACTACTGCGAGGATCAGCCGTACAAGGTCCTGTTCCAAAGCAGGGACGACTGGGAGCGACACAAAATCACCCCAGAAATTGCTGATTCCTACTGGTACATTGACGGCTCAAAACTGTCCACTGGAACAGGAGCCTCAGTCGTCGGACCAAGGACTGAACTTTACTACAGCCTTAGCAGGTATGCTACCATACTTCAGGCTGAAATATACGCCATTGAAATGTGCGCCCACGAAATCCTTTCAAAGGGTTGGGCGGGCAGGACAATAAAAATATGTTCGGACAGCCAGGCGGCCCTTAGGGCCCTGGCATCTTCTAAATGCTCCTCGCTGGCTGTACGGAACTGCAAGGAAGCCCTCTGCCAAATGGCACAGGTAAACGAGGTCAGTCTGATGTGGGTGCCAAGCCACTCTGGCGTGAAGGGAAACGAATTAGCCGATTCCCTAGCCAGAGAGAGCGCGCGTACAGCCTACATCGGACCAGAACCCGCTCTGGGGATACCCAGATCAACAGTTAGAGACCGTAACAACGGATGGATGAGACACGAGGCACAGGATTTCTGGCAAAACCGCCCTGGGTTGAGACATTTCAGAGCGGTAACAAGTGGACCATCTACGGCCAGGACGGCCTCATGGTTGAAGCTGAGCAGATTAGATGTTCACACATTAACTGCTCTCTTCACTGGACACAGCCTCTAAGGCATCACCTTAATAAACTAGAACTAAGCGACACCACTGAGTGCCGCCTATGCCTAGAGGATGATGAAACAGCAGAGCACGTCATATGTGCCTGTCCAGCTGGCGACCAGATCAGGACCACGGTGTTTGGCACACCGAAGCTAAACCTGAAGGACCTGGAAAAAACTTCACCTGACAAGATCCTTGACTTCATCAAGAAGATGGACTTGGAAGGTGAGCTGTAAGGTCGGATGTTCGACCTTAATTGTGAGCCACGATAGATCCTTGCGATCGCAGTGGAGGGTAGCATAACTACCCACTCACTTTCAATAGATTAGAATAGTGTCAAATGTGACACCTAAGTATTTAATGTAAAGGGAGGGAAATATAAGAGTTTGTGAGATGAATAGGTTATAAGGATAGTTAGGGGAGAGTCGGTGAAAAGGAATTAAAAGTTGAGATTTTTTGGAGCTAATTTTTTTGCGCTATTTCGCAAACAATGTCTTGAGTCTATCTATTAGTTGCTGCAGGGTTTGTAGAGCTTTGGAGGATATATAATAATAATAATAATAATAATAATAAATCATTTATTGGCCGATAATATACATATTATAAGGTATATAGGTACACAATAATACATTCTAATAAGGGACCTAAATCAGTGCCATTAATTCCAATTTCTTGGTGATTAATAGCACTGTTCTGCCTTTAGGCCAATGCAAGACTAAATTTAAGTACAACATGACACATATACATACAAACAACCGTTACAATGAATACTGTGGTGGTTGGGCAAGAAAAATTTTAATCAAAAATTGGCAAGTATATATTAACCTGGGGTGTCAGTAATTGGTGATAGATTCACGAAGATGCGTAGCAAACAATTTGCGGAAAACCATAACATTACATTATTTATATTTAAAAAAAAAATTGATAGAATGTAATACAATAAGTCATTCGTAGAACTCGTATAATGAAGTGAAGAATTTTACAAAAATTCATAGAATGTAATACAATTAGTCATTCGCAGAACTCGTATAATGAAGTGTAGAATTTTACAAAAATTCACTTTTAGAGTTAACTCTATAATTGCTCGGCCGTGGGTTAGGATGAGTTTCAGCATACATCTGAACTGAACTTATGAAGTGTTAACTGAAGTAGTGACCAAATTGAACCAAATTTGTATTGAATGATAAATTAACTTTTGGGTAACTAACGTGAAAGAGGAGGAGAAATATCTGTTACAAGAATATTGAACTAATTATAGTTTTGTCTACTTTCTCATTCAAAATTCGATTTTAAACTAAATAAAATTGTTTTTACATCCCCGCACTAAAACGCTTACATTATGTTAATTCCCACACTATCTCTAATGGAATTCTTTACCCTTCGTATTATCACAAGGATTGTACCCAACTGCCGGATTATTTTATACGACAGTTTTTCCCAGACGGTGAATCCGAATCGAGAGCACACGTTCAAGATACCGCCAGAGTAAACTGAGAACATTTCAATCTCTCACCTCGCGCGCCCCGCGATGAATTCAAATCGACACCACTTTCGTTTTCATCCCCCTTTCCGAATTCGCCCGTATTAGCCTCAAACCGCACGTACACTCCCGGATTCTTAAATTTTCCTCAATTCCGGTCGGATTTTTCGTCCCCGAATCGGAATTAATTAGCGTTTGTGTGCGCCGTTTAATTTGCAAATCGAAACCGCCCCCCCAGGCTCAGTTTATTTTCCGCCTTCCTGGAGTGTATATATGTATATAGTGGCGGTGGGAAAAGGGGTTGTGGATTTTTTATGGGGATATTCGGTGAGGGTTTTGTTTTCCGAGGGAATTAGGTCGGTTCCTCCTTTTGGGAATCCGGAGTTAATTGAATCTTTCGTGTGCGATTTTCATATTATTTGGTGAAGAGATTTCCTGTTAGGTTTAGGGCTTAGCAATAATTTCATTATACAGGGTGCGGGAAAACAGACAGTGCAGTTTTGAAGGGCTATTAAAAAAACGGCGCAATTTAATGAAATGGGGTTTATTTTATCTTCATTGGTACATCATGCCGTTTTGTGCATTAGATCCTGAAGATGACATCAGAAAGATGATGACCCCCAGCAGCGATACATTGATGAAGGCGATTTCTGAAAATTTCGGCCGCATTTTAGCACATATCGATGGGTATAGCGGCGATTTCCTCCCGAATTCGATCCCTGAGTTCTTCCAAGGTGCGAGGTCGATGCCTAAAAACCTTTTCCTTCAGGTAGCCCACAGGAAGAAGTCGCAAATGCTCAGATCAGGGGAGCGTGCGGGCTACTCCACATCACCTCTCAGAGAAACTAGGCGCCCAAGGAACACCGGTCGCAGTTTCGTCATTGAAACTCGAGCAGTATGAGCCGTAGCCTCGTCCTGCTGAAACCAGATGTCTCCCAGATCTGCTTCCTCCATCAGTTCTTCCAATCAAGGTTGAAAAAATTTTCCAACATGAAAGCATAACGTTGAGCAGTGACACTACGGTTCGTCCGTCCTCTTCAAAAAAATAAGGTCCAATCACCCCAAATTTGGAAATCGCACACCACACGGTGACTTTTAGGGAGTGAAGTGGTCTCTCGTGAAGTTGCCTTGGGTTATTTACAGCCCAGTCGAACATTCTGTTTATTCACCCCTCCACAGAGATGGAAGTGGGCCTCGTCACTACTGAAAAAAGTTGACCTCGCATGGATCCGGTTCAACATTTCTTGAGAGCATTTCATGCGGTTTTCATAATCAGGGGGCATTAACTTTTGAACAAACATCATCTTGTAGGGGTGGAATTAGTCTTCATGTAATATCCGTCTTAGAGAGCGATCAGCAATGGCCAATGCAGTTGCATGCTTCCGGGTACAGCGCGTAGGTGACCGTTCGATAGCTTGTCTTACTCTTGCATTACATTTACATTTTCGGGTGTTCTTACCGTTCTGGGTCTTCCTAAACCCCTACGTCTTTGTGTGGAACCAGTTTCTTCTAATGTACGCACCCAACTCGCGATTAAATTACGGTGAGGGACGGGATCACGACGCGCAAGATTGCTGGGTGGCGACGGCAGAACGGCCATTTTCAAGAAACGTGCGGACTGCTAACCCCCGATGTTCTCCAGACCAAACCATGGTAACGACTAAAAACGGCACGACCCCCCGACACAATGATATCCCTCCCAGGTAGGCATCCCTACTACACAGGATGTACTGGGCGTTCCAAACTGCACTGTCTGTTTTGCCGCACCCTGTATATCAACGTGTTATTTTTTTGGAATTTATAAGTACAACATATACAAGCTAATGTAAAATTAATTTTTAAAATGCGAAACATAAAAGCACCTATTATTAAACAACCAAGGCTGAATTAAAATAAACCCCGCTCGGGCGGCCACAACTAAAATAGCCGACGAGGGGCCGGTCGATTAATAATCGCTGGTAACTGCAATCACCGCGAACATTTACACTAAAGTTACCCCCCTTTATTTATATTGTGTGCGATACGATCGAACAGGGCAGGGTTGAGCCTGTGCGCCCCAGGAGGGCACGACACGTGAAATCGCCCGATCGACCCGCAGATTCGTCGAAGTTAAATTAGTTCAGTTTCCAGAGATGAATCCACCCCTCACACACACACACACTCACTCACCTTTCTACCCCTTCCTCCGACAACTGTATTTACTGTCTCTCGGTAAATATTCCATTTCGGCTCGCTAATAAACCGACACAAACGCACAATGTACAGACGGGAAATATCATCATACACCCCTCTGCTCACGGGGGTAAGTGCTGTACGGAAAGAGGGTGTTTACGCACTCGAATATCAATAAATTATCATAGTCGGGCGAGAGCGGGGTTTAATTGAAAGGGGGTGGTTTTACACGTCCACATATTTATTTTTAGATATTTAACAAATGTAAACAACGTGAATTTGATATAAAAAAAATAACATTCAAATGAGGAAATCTTTAACAAGCTGGTTTTTAATTTTAAAGGAAATTATTGAAAAACGTAATTACTAATAAATATTGATTGGAAACTCTAAATTGTAATTACTGAGAGAGATTTGCCAGACTCTAACTGAATGATTGTATAAAGTTCATTGATAACAATAAATCGATGTATATCTAAAATAAAAATTAGTGTACAAGTATAATAAATTAATATATTAAAAGTGCCGAGATTATTTTCGCAATCTATAACAAGTTAGTCTTACAAAGACTGGTTCTGGTTCTTTGGGGAGTGCGCATTTCTGCACTGCACTTAGGCCTCATTGGGCCCATTGTGCTCTTACAAAGACTATATCAAACACTCATTGAAACTACTTTTTTGTAAGTCTTTGTAAGACTAACTTGTTGTAGATTGCGAAAAGAATCTCGGCACTTTTAATGTTTGAAGTATTCTGCAACCAAGAATTGGCAATTTTATTTATACTTATAAATTAATATTTGTCGAGAGACAGAGAATACATGATGATAAAATCAAGTCTCTTAAAAATTCTGTTAACTTAATAGCTGCGTAATTTCTATACAGACTTAACACGCAAAATCAATTACCATACCCTGACTAACCGAATCTCCATAAAACTCATAAACATCCCATCCCACGCTTAAATATTACAACAAAATCCCGCAACGGAATCCCATTAAAACCCCAATTATTGTCCCGGGGTCCGGTCCAAAATGAATCCGATTATTATTTCAGTTTCCGTCTCGCGAACGCAACGACCTTTAATGCATACTAGATCTATCACGTACCGTCCCGTCCCGGGAATTTTCGCAAAGTTCCCAAACACGAACCTCCTTTTTTCTTTGTCGTTTGTCGCGCTGCAGCGCAATAAATATAGTGTTCTGCTGCTGCTTGCATAATCTCACACGGGGCGCATTATAAATTTCGCCCCGCGGGGTGTTACAGTTTTATTCCGACCCTTAAGTGAAACACAATTATGTTACTGTGGCGAATGTTGATAATACAAAAAAATGAAGTTTTGTATCGATTTAGTTTTGAAAAGATTTATTTCATTCTCTTAAATACGATTTTTGTACGAACTTTTTGATGAACGAGTTTTCAACGAATCTAAGCCATCAATATTGAAATAAATATGTTTCGAATTAGACAAAATTCACTCATAAATTGATTATGATTATCTTTATTTTTTAAATTTTAAATAAGGATTCTAGAAAGCTCGATTCTTACTCATTTTTCTTTCTCAAAACACAGACATTTGTTCATTAATGTATTAATTATTTTAAAAAATTCCAAAATTTAAAAACCTCGGTTTAACTTGGATTGAAAACACTAACAGTTTCTTCCCAATTTTATTTTATTTTTGCTTGATATACATTTCGAGTACTATGTACTATGTAAGCTATTGATATTGAGTACATAGTACTCAAAATATAGATCGAGCAAAAATTTTAAAAAAATTGGGAAGAAAGTGTTTGTGTTTTCATTCCAAGTTAGTTGAAATCTTTACGTTACTCAAAAAAACATATTCCTATGTAGGTTTAATTCTAGATTATTTATTTAAACAAAATCATTATTTTTTGCTATCTGATAATAAATTCATTCGCATTTAATAGTATATCAATAAATTTCCAATTAAATCCAAACAATCTCCGAATTCCAGGACAATTAATTAAGAATTTGCTATTTCAGTGGCGGTCTCATTAAACACCCCCCTATATATTTCGCTTCATTATATAAGTCTTTGGAAGTTTGAAGGGCTCGCGCAACTCTTCCTCGTGAAGAGCCCCGCCGCCTCCGCCGACGACGACGACGTCGGCGTCTCCTAAAGTCGCCGCACTTATCAGGGATGAAATATTAATCCGGCGGGGTTAATCTCTAGTTAAGTGTCGGTCTAATTAGGGCGCTCATTAGGGCGCGTTCTAATAATTAAGCCGGCACTTCTTCCTCCCCCTCTTCGGCCCAACGGGTCCTGTTTTATACATCGGCATAACTTTCCCATTTAACTTTTAATTGTGATTGGGATGTCCTCTCGTTGAGGATGAATAGTAATAAAAAAAGAACTAATGGTGCTTTCATTAAAACTAGACTCGACCGGATGTGATGACAGTATTTTTTTGTTTTTTTGTTTTGATTATTTCATTTTTCAGGCAGTCGGGAACGGTTTGCAATTAATTTCAGCAGACGCAGAAAACGCTTTTCATAAACTACAAGCTTGCATGTGTTTGTGTGTGCGTTCGGTGGATGTTTGGGGCGTTTGGAAAGTTTCCTTTGAAAATGCAACCTGGCATTAATATTGAAAAGCCAAACCAAAACCTTTAATGTGAAATTAGCATCGTGATATTACTTGTTTTTACATAATTCTCAGTAGTAATCATAGAAGTACATATTCCGTTTTCGATGCAATATAATTTTAACTTTGATTATTTAATTTGGTTATAATTATTAACTAATATTTAATGATTTGTTTAATTTCGTATTGGCAAAACTTAAACAAACATACAGGGAGTTTTTCTTTCAAGTATACACATTCCGATGTATCATATATTTAATTAAAAAAAACCTCTAAAGTACCATGGAAAATATTGTACGTTGGCAACTCTGGAAATATACATAATAATAATTATGCCTTACGTTTTATATGTCAATTCCAAAAGCGTGTAGCCAACTTAAATTTTAAAAAGATTAAATCAGGGCACTGTACATTTTCAGAAATTCGTTGATGTTTTAATATCATCCAATTTGAAGCTTTCTAATAAGTGTTTACACTCCTTGATTAAGCATGAAGTAAAATTTCGAGTATAGAAAAGCCTGAAAATTTGGATTTGCCATGCTACATCACTGGTTTTGAATAGATTTTAAGAAACAGCTAACGGTTTTTGTTAAAACAAGAGATACATTTCTCAATCATTACTTTTAGTAAGTTTTTATGTGGTTAATTCAAGCAATTATTTTCCGTTGCATTTGAGCCCGATATATTAGAAAATTAAATCAAATCCAGAGTTAATGGAGCTCGGCGCAAATTAAGCCCACCCCTTCCACCAAGTTCCCAGTTAATTTTCTGTGTGTATTAACGGGTGCCTTCTGTCTGCGATTAGGCCGATTTCGGAGGGAAGCGCGGCGGAAATTAGCGAACATTTTTGGGAATTAAATAAATAATCCCGGGCGCAACGCCGGAATACAGGGAGGGTTTAATCGCGATATAACTCACGTGGAAAAACGCTTTGGGTTTTTCGCAGAAAGAGAGCGGATAGGAAAACGAGAATTAGTGGAGAAATATTTTTCGACGTTATTGTCTTTGTGTGTGATTATCTAGCTTCCTGCGTGCACAAATCATCTGTGCGATTATCCCCTTATTCCCCCCCCCCCCCAGAATAGCAAGAAACTCGCGCATAAATAACTGGGATACAGTCGTACACGCCGACCTGTATAATGAAAACGGAAATTACATCGGAATAGGGAATTGCACCTGACTGGAAGCCGCCACCGGCGCCGCCCAGAGATCGTATTAAAACTTAGTTTATGCCTTTGTGTGGGCTAAATATGAAAATCCCTTAAGGAGATAGCGACGTGCTGGATGTGTATTGTGCCCAAGTATAACGTAAAATGTAAAACGATCCCCCTCCTTTCCTTTCGCCCGTTTACTCTGGGAATGCGAGCGAACGCCAAACATTACCTTTTTCCCAGTGATTAACAGGGACGAGAGGAAGTGAGGAAGAGGATAAATCTTTCACCTACATTTTACTCCCCGACTAGCGCGAGTTTTATCTGAGGCGGGCCGCCATCCCAGGGAGATTCAAATCTACCTACTTTTCACTCGGGCATCTGCGCCCCGTTACACCGGGCTTTATTAACGCGATAATGGAAACTTGTTATCAACGTCATAATCTTACTTGAGTACGCTTTTTATTATACTCTCATGTTATTCTAAAGGATTTTTACTCACTTTGTATTTCATACTTTATCTAATTAATTACTTTCTGCAACTTTTATTCTTTACACTTTTAACAAACATAAAGATTATCCAATGAAAACATTTTTAAACTATAAATAATCAAAAAATTAAATTAGATATAAACTAGAACAGTTTTATCAATTTCGATACAAAATAATAGCTCATATGTTCGTTTAATGTTGGCCAACTCAAAATAAAATTCAATATTCAGGGTGAGTTACTAAGCGGAAATCGGTTTATAGTGGACGTATCGTTGAAAATAGCAAAAAAAGTTTCAAATAAAAGTTGTTCAGAAACAAGTTTTTCATAACCTAAAATTATTGCTAAATATGGCGGCCTTGCGGTTATACCGGAAGTAAACACCAACTTCCTTATTTTAAATAGAACACCCTATATATTTTTACATTTTTGGATTGCTCGTTAAAAATAAACATAAGTTTAGGCACACAACACTGGGTCTCAATTAAACCGTTTTCGAGTTATTTCTTTTTTTTATTATTAATTTAACGATTTTAGAGCTCGACGCCATTAACAATATCTTCAAAATGAAATAAGTCAGAGTTGTGCGGCTTACGGTTTTGGATTCGGGAAGAAATGTAGTATTTGTTTAGGTTTTTGCCATTAGTCAGATTTTCTAAATGGAGCCGAGTCCGTCGACGGTATTCTTCAGTACTTCAAACATGCATAACCATCTATCTTGAGATATATTATCTGATGCGAAATTAAATTTCCTTTTTATTGATACCGGGTTGTTGCCATATCCTTTCAACAGTTTTTGAAAAATTTGGGATTTTGTAAACATTTTTATACATTTCGTATTATCGCGTTAGCCCTAGATACTGACGACGTTTGGTGATTTTGTTTTGACATTTAGTTAGTCATTGAGATATTCCCTGTTTTTTTTAAGTTTATTTTAAAGCTTTAAACAAGTGATTTCCACTCCCAGACTAAGCATGAAGTAAAATTTCGAGTTTAGAAAAGCCCCGCGTAGAAAATTTGCCGAGGGTCGCGCAGCGACCCTCGACAAATTTTCTGGGCTTTTCTAAACTCGAAATTTTACTTCATGCGCCACGCGTATAAATCACTCAAATATTGTGAAATTTATGTATATTCTAACTTCGCTTAAAATCTGTGTTTTATTCGCGTGGCGCATGAAGTAAAATTTCCAGTTTAGAAAAACCCAGAAGCCACTTATCTCTTATAGTTTTCAAGAAACCAAATATATTTCTAAAATGTTGACCTCAAAAGACTTCTTGAAATCTGTCTGTAACTTCTCTTAAGAATAAGATGAAAATGTGATTTGTATTTCTACTTGAACCTAGAGAATGTCTCTATGAGTAAAGTAATTAGAAACTGTCAATTTTAACAATTAGCGTTCTTAAAATGTCAATATCGAAGTGCTCTCTTCAGTATCTTGTAATTTAACTTTTTTAAATGGAATGACCCATTTAATATCACATGGTACCATTGGGGGAAACATTTCCTACAAAATAGTATTTACCACTATACTCCTTAAGCAAGTAGCTTTTGAATTATTTCGAAGATTCGTTTTGCATCGCATTTATGCAGGGAATAAGGCGCGCATAAGTCGCAATTGAATTTTAGTAGGCAAGTAGTATGCTTTTGTTTTGTACTCTAGGCAGCCTAGACTATAGTCTCTAGACTCTAATTATCTAGACTCTAATAGTTAAGTTCTGTACTCCAGGCAGCCTAGATAATAGTGTAGACTAATTATCTAGACTCTAATCAGTCTGTAGTTAAGACTATAGTCTATATACTCATCCTTAGACTATAATATCTAGAATAGAATCTCTAAGCGCTGTACTATATACGTCTTAAACTCTAGAGTTTTTACATTTGACTCTAAACTCTCCATTTTGAGCAGTCGACTTATGCAGACTAAACTAAAGTTTCTAGACAGTCTGACTAGTCTGTGGACTAGTTTGTATACTTTCATCTGTGAACTCTAATCTGTGGACTATCTAGTCTGTAGACTCTAGTCTATAGACTATCTAGTCTGTAGACTGTATCTAATCTGTAGACTCTATTCTGTGGACTATCTAGTCTGTAGACTCTGGTCTGTGAGCTCTGTCTAGTCTGTAAACGCTAGACTGTGCACTCTATCTAGACTGTAGACTCTAGTCTGTGGACTATCTAGTCTGTAGACTCTAGTCTGTGGGCTCTGTCTAGTCTGTAAACGCTAGACTGTGCACTCTATCTAGACTGTAGACTCTAGTCTGTGGACTATTATCTAGTCTATATACCAGTCTGTGGACTCTATCTAGTCTGTTTGTTGACTCTAGTCTGTAAATTATAGCCTGCGGACTCTATCTAGTCTGTAAACTAGTCTTTGGACTCAATTTAGTCTGTAAACTCTAATATGTGGATTCTATATAGTCTGTAGACTATAGTGTGTGGATTCTATCTAGTCTTTAGACTCTATCCAGTCTGTAGAATCTAGTTTGTGGATTTTATCTAGTCTGTAGACTTTATTTATTCTGTAGACTGTAAACTCTATCTAATCTGTGGACTCTGTCTAGTCTGTAGACTAGTTTGTACTCTCTATCTAGTCCCAAGACTCTAATCTGTAGACTCTATCTGGTGTGTAGACACCATCTAGTCTGTGGACTCTATTCAGTCCTTAAACTCTAGTCTGTGGACTCTACCAAGTCTGTAGACTCTAGTTTGGGGATTATATTTAGTCTGTAGATTCTAGTCTATGGACTAGACTATAATATGTAGACTTATTTCTAGACTCTGATACCTAGACTGTAATCTGTAAACTCTGTATTCTAGATACCCTATACTCTAGACTTTGAAAAATCGACCCAGACTCTAAAGTCTGCACATCAAGCAGTCGACTCATGTAGATTCTAAACTGGTCTTTAGACAGCCTAGACTAGTCTGTGGACTCTAGTCTAGAAACTAGATTCTAGTCTGTAGACTAGGCTGTAGATTCTAGTCTGTAGTGCAGTCGACTTATGTAGACTCTAAACTATAGTCATTTGACAACCTAGACTCTAGTCTGTTTACTCTAGTCTGTAGACTTTACTCTGTAGATTCTAGTTTATAGTGCAGTTGACTTATCTGTACTCTAAACTGATGTCTTTAGACAGCCAGACTCTAATCTGTTGACTCCAATCTATAGACTCAATTATGTAGACTCTTGCTACAGGCAGACTTTAATTTGAAGACTAGGCTGTAGTCTGTAATGCAGTCGATGTATGAATTTTCGAAATAATTCGAAAACTATTTGCTTTAGGAGTATAGTTGTATAATACTTTTTTGTAGGAAATGTTCCCCCCAATCGTAACATGTGATAAAAAATGGGTGATTCCATTAAAAAAAATGAATTACTAGATATTGAAGAGGGCACTTAGATATTGACATTTTAAGAACACTTATTGTCAAAATAGACAGTTTTCAATTAATTTACTTATAGAGGCATCCTCTGGGTATAAGGAGAGATATACATCATATTTTTATCTTATTCCAAGGAGAAGTTACAGGCGAATTTCAAGATGTCTTTTAGAGGTCAAAATTTTTGAAATATTATTTTTTCTTGAAAACTATAAGAGATATGTGTACATATGTTCGAATAATATCTGTTGCAATTTCAACGAGGAATCCAAAAAATTACTAATATATAGGGTGTTTTATTTAAAATAACAAATTTAGTGCTACTTCTGGTGGAACCGGAAGTGATATAAAGTTGAAAATATTTCACGTGAGGAGAACTGATTCAACCGTATGAGAAGGATTTTTTTCAAATTTTTAGTGCAATCGCAACCCTATAAACTTTTAACGAACGGTCTAGCGTAGACACCCTATATATATATATATATATAAAATTACTCTAAAAATAATAAACTTAGAAGGCAGTGGAACACCAAACTGAATCACCCTCTATATTAGCCGAAAAATGTGACCAAGTAATCAATGAGGAACAAGTTAACGAAATATTAATTCATTTTAAATTTCTCTTAATTTTACATTACATCGCACAACGCAATTTTCCAAAAACATCAATACAAACAATATTTAATAACGTTTTATAAATACATCAGTAATAGTAATTGATTTTAAATTACCGCTAATTTTACAAAACCATAAATTTAAACAATAACGTTCTATAAAAACTGCTAAATAACTGCTATTTTATTTTATTTTATCATTTTCAATTAATAATAAAATCAATTTATTTATTACATCAGCTTTTCCGCAGGGATAAAATATTTATTTTTAATTCGGCATAATAATAGAATCTACTATATTGAATTTTGCATTGAATACATTACATGGAACATAAACATTATTGGAACAACAATCCACTGGCCATTATGCGCCAACCCTGATTTACTGTTGTAGAGATAACAATTTTACCCGGTTATGTTTTGGAAAATTTAACAACAGTCACAAAAATGTTTCTTGTTCGTGGTTTACAATATATACGTATATTTTATTATGTATGATATTGTAAATATTACTATTTTAATATTAAAATTATAATAGTGTATTTTAAAGAAAAAAATCTTTTAAATAATAAAATAATAAAACTTACAATATCATACATAATACAATATACGTATTTTAATTAAACGTGATAAAAAAAACGTGATAAAAAAAGGAAGCATGAAGTAAAATTTCAGGCTTTTCTAAACTCGAAATTTTACTTCATGCGCCACGCGTATTAAACACTTAAATATTGCAAAGTTCAAAATATACTGCTTTCGCACACTGCTTTAGCACTATATTTGTTTCTTTACAATATTTGAGTGTTTTATACGCGTGGCGCATAAAGTAAAATTTCGAGTTTAGAAAAGCCCCGAAAATTTGTCTCGGGTCGCTGCGCGACCCTCGACAAATTTTCACGGGGCTTTTCTAAACTCGAAATTTTACTTCATGCTTAGTCTGGGAGTGGATAACACCCGTTTTAAGCTTCATTTTGAAGTTTCGAGCTAAGAGAATGCTGAAAAATTAGTTTGTAAATAAAAACAGCCATTAAAAGTTGCAAAGGAGAAATGTTTAAATATATCGTATGTTCAATAACAAAAAATCCTCTTGAGTGCCATGATTTCATCTTTTTTTAAATTTAAGTTGGCTACACGCTCTGGGAATTGATATATAAAACGTCAGACTATCAGTTTTAATCTAATACTGGATGATTTAAATTAAATTTAAATTAAAACACTTGGATTATTTCACTTATTTAAACCTAGTGTTTTAATTTTAATTTAATTTAAATCATCCAGTATTAGATTCAAAAATGTTTCCCCACGGGTTAAGTGAGAAATTAATTAAAGATATCAGTTTTAATATATAATTTTAGAGTTGCCAATCCACAATTTATTCCATTTTACTCTAGAGTATTTTTTTAATTAAACATACGATATCTCTTCCCTTATTTAGTACAATTCAACAACAAAGCAGAAGTCTATCTAATATTCATAGAATTATTTTCTTACTGCAAACATAGTAACGGTCAAAACCACCGTGATGTTATTTTCTTACTATTTCAGCTCTTTTATAAATAGTAACACTCATCGATTATAAAAAACACTTTTTGTTCCTTACTTCACTTTTATCTTTATTCGTTAGATGTACATTTCGAGTGCTAAGCACTCATTATCAATAAGTAATGTCGATATCATTAGTTATTGATAATACCCACAATTTATTCCCTGTATTCATTCGTGTAATTTCCAAAAACCATCTACGATTAATAAAGAGTTATTACTTTCACCGGACACTTCTTTTGATTTTTATGAGCGTCATCAAGGAGCCGGTCGCAGAGGATAAAGGACGTCTGATAGCATGAAAAATTGATGGCCTTAATTGAAACGCGGTTTGATACTTTTCGGGCAAAGACCCTTCGTCTCGCTGGACGACACCGACCCCAGTTCCACACGAAATGCGAGTGCAAAGTGCCGGTTGTCTCTCGCTCCCCAAACGATTTTTCTTAATTAGGTTCTGATGCAGTCCATTCTGCTTTTATTACAATGCTGAGAGAAAAATGTGCTTCCTCGTAAAAGTGCGCTCGATAAAATTGTAATAATAATTATTATTTATTGAAAAATAGTTGATATAGCATAGATATCGTGACAGAAAGTATTATATGGTAAAGGAGAAAGAGGAAATCTTTGTGGAACACCTTAAGAAGGTTCAAAAGGAAAGGAAAAGGAGGTATTAATTTTGACTTTCAGAGATCGTTTTGAAAGAAATTCTTCCTATTCATATGTTATTTTAACTAGATGAAATTCTTTCAAAACGATCTCTGAAAGTTAAATTTAATAACTCTTTTTCCGTTTCTTTTGAACCTTCTCAAGGTGTTCCACAAGGATCTCCTCTTTCTCCTTTACTATATAATTGTTTCTGTCACGATATCTAACATCATGATCCTTCCTACTTTAATCCTTCTCAATATGTTTTACAATTTGCAGACGATACTGCAATGGTTACACATGCATATAGTCTTGCTGCAACAATAATGTCATTAAAACATCTTTCTCCTAAAATTCTAACTTGGTGTTCTAAATGGAGAATTTCTATGAACCCGAACTAATCCCATTTCATCGTCTACCTACTATTTCCATTAATAATTTTATAATCAGTCCATCTCTTTCATGTAAATATTAAAGTGTTAAAATTGACTCTAAGCCATCATTTTTGAAACATACTCAAAATTTTAAAAAATCTCTTGTTGTTTTTTTTGTTGGCTTTTTTGCCTGGCCTTAGTTACTGGACTATTAGCCATCATCAATTGTTATTTTGTATACATTTGTTAATTAACTTATTATTAAGTATAACATACAACTATATATTTGGACGTCACAACACATTCACGCACATCCATGGAACCGGAGACGAGTATTTTTCGTTAGAAAAATTACTCGCCTCCGCTGGGAATCGAACCCAGATCACCTCCGTGACGGATTGGCGAAACCGGCGGCTCAACCACTCGGCCACGGCGGGCCCAAAATCTCTTGTAGCCAGAGCTAAACACTCTTACATTTAGAAATCAAGGTATTTCCAGAGAGGGAGCTATCAAAATTTACAAATTTATATGTCGACCATTACTAGATTATGGTTTTCTTCCACTTTCTTACACTTAAATTGTCGGCGTTTTACGTCAATATTTATATTGATCGGACTTTGAAGAAATCGACATTTTGCGTCAAAATCGCGATGTTTACGACAGAAAAGACAAAAATGGCATTATACCCGAAAACCGTAAATTTCACGAAGAGAGCGCATCTGCTAATGTAAGACAAAGTCAATTTATTTTTGCTCCAACGATTCTCAACAAAACAGTTGATATTTTGGAAAATCTAGTGAAGATATTTAAATTGCGATTGCAACCAGTCAAAGTTTATTAATTTTTCAGTAAATTTATCATTTAATGTAGACTATTTTCTTCAGATTTAGTTAATTCTATAATTTTTATTCTCAAAAAAAAAACTAACGTGAAACTATAATTCACTATTTTCAAAGCCGAACGAACACTAACATTTTCACAAAAAAATACAATTAGAAATATATTTTGAATTGTGGAGGCTTCTACTTCGTTATACATGTTAATTTAACACAATAAAACACTTTTAACTTTGTTTGTATAACACAATTTATTTTTATGTGACTGCAGTTTCGGCAAATTTAGCTTGCCATTATCAAACATGATACATGTTTGATAATGGCAATCTGAATTTGCCGAAACTGCAGTCACATAAAAATAAATTGTGTTATACAAACAAAGTTAAAAGTGTTTTATTGTGTACAATTAGAAATGGTTTCAGACCTCGAAACGAATATTTCCGCAAACAGTTTTAATTTAAAAATTGCAAAAAGTAGAAACTGTTCTAGAATTAAATAAGTGCTCGCGTGCGTATTTGACCCGAAATAAACCAATATATTTTTTTTGTCGGTTTAGTTTCGGTTTTCGTTCCGATAAAAATAACAGTTTTTCCGGTTTTCGGTTTAGGGTTTGTCATATGCACTTCCAGCTAGCTCAGAGGTTTGGGGATGGAGAGCACGAGCAACTAGTCGTGGGCGTAGTGGGCGTGGACAGTGGTAGCCTGGTCATCAGAGGTGATGAGTGGCGACAGCGAAATCCGGACGAAAACGGCAAAGTCCGGTATACGACGATAAGGTCCGGACGGCTTTGGAAAAGTCCGGATGTATCCGGAAGGCGTCGACGGAGTCCGGAGAGCAGAGATAAAGACCGGACGGCGTCGGAAAAGTCCGGAAGGCGTCGCCGGGAGTCGAGCGGTGTCGGAAAGAGTCCGGAGGGTTCCGGAAAGCATCGACCAAAGGCTACTTTGGCAGTAACAAAGACCGGAGCGGCGACAGGCGGCACTGGGAGCAATTTCGGTTCTTCTGATTAGTGCACTTGCACTAATCAAAGAAAAGTTACACAAAAAAAAAGTTGAAAAGTACTTAAACACCACAGACTGCACTTGTATGAACTTTTTGCCGCTTTCATCACTGGTTTGCCACTGATAAACAAGTGCCGTCTTCCATTATTCAATTGCCGAAAACTAGGGTAGACAGTGGTAGTTTTCTTGGTGGACGTGACAAGCCGGCCGAAATTCGCCGAATCCGTCGCAGTTACAGGCATTCGATGAATCTCGAGAATTTTGGGATCTCGAGAATCTCTCGAGAATTTTGGGATCACATGTAATCCATTCTCCGGAAATGAGAATGCATACGATTACACAAATCTCTTTTCCCAAAAACGGACTGCCGCTGGTCACAAATCCTCCCTCTAGGAGGTCTGCTTGGAGTGCATTCCAAAATAAAAAAAACATTTTTGGTGCTGTAGTCGAATGGGTACAGTGGGATAAAATGGGTTAATACCACTCATCTCTATATAGGGAGTTTTTCTTTTAAGTATACGTATTACAAATTCATCCTATTTTTTGTAAATTTTTAGATATTCCTTGTTTTTTTAAGTTTAATTTGAAGCTTTAAACGAGTGTTTCCACTCCCAAACTAAGCATGAAGTAAAATTTCGAGTTTAGAAAAGCCCTGTGAAAATTTGTCGAGGGTCGCGCAGCGACCCGAGACAAATTTTCTGGGCTTTTCTAAACTCGAAATTTTACTTCATGCGCCACGCGTATTAAACAACAAAATATTGTTAAATGTATGCATATTCGACTTTACTTGAAATCTGTGTTATATACGCGTGGCTCATAAAGTAAAAATGAGGTTGAAGACTCTACGTATCCATTTTGTTTATCAACGCTCCTTACGTCACGGAATTGCGTCATTAATACATGCGTTTAGCAGCACAACGAGCGCACCTTTTAATTCTGAGATGCATTACCTTGGCATGTTTGTTTCACATGAAGTTGGCCGCCACTGGATTATTACTAATAGAATTTGTAAGAAAATGTGATTTTACATGAATAATTCAAAAGTGTATTACATGTCTATACTAAATTTTTTATATCTCTCGGGATCAATTCCCAATAAAGATATATTCATTCGTGATCGCCTCATTAATTCCAAACCATGGCAAATCGACGTCTCTTTAGACGTTCCGGTCGCATCATTCACCCTTACTGCTCCGAGAAAATAAACATTTAAATGTGCGAGCGGATCCGGGGGAAGCGGAATACATTCCGATTATCGGTTTATTGGAGGGTCTTTATTGGGAGCCCCGAAATGTGTGTGTGCGAATGCATCGGTCCCAAGAAACGGCCCGAGATTAATGTCCGACCCCGGCGACGTAAATTTTATTAATTTCTGGGATTAGCCGACTTGAAGTTATTATCGTCAGATTAGTTTGCAGGGTTTAACCCTCGTCAGCTGCGGAGTTTGAAACACACTCACATACATACAGTCACACATACACGTACAGAGAGGAAGCGCTACCTGAATTAAAGCTGCTTCGCAGCTTTGCGAGATTGTCGGGGTTGAATGCCCATCATTAATACTCCTAAAGTTTAATTTTTATCCTAGAGAATTTCTCAAAGATTTAACTATTTCTTTTTTTACAAAAACGTTCTTAAAACTAATTTAAACTAATGTATTAGTGCAATTAATGATGATGTTTGATTGCCAGCAGGTGTTGTTCCATTCCTTGATTAGGTATACAGTTCATATATATCCAGTTGGCCAGTCTCTATATGAAATTTGGTAACCGCGTTTGCATGCTGCATCCAGAAGCGAGACCGGTGATTGGTGTATATAGTCGTTTGTTTTACTCCTACTTTCTTTTATATATAAATAAATGATTGCAGAAAGGATACAAGTCAATTCTTCTGAAGTTTTCAGGAGATGAGAATAACATTTTTCCCCTCTTGTATATTGTTTTCTAGAATAAAGCTTTTTTATGATTATAATAAAGGAAAAATTGAACCTGTTGCATCATATTTCATTACAGCTTGTTATATAGAACATTTTAAAATTACTTTGAAAATTTACCCATTCTGCAGTCAAACCCAAAAAAATATAGGCAATTATAGTTTTTGTAAAAAATGTTAGTATTGATATTAAATTAAGTACAAACAAAATGAACAGTATATAATATTTAAAATCTTATTTTATTTGATTGGGATTAAATCTGTTAAGACAGAACCCCAAAACTACTCTAATTTGTTTATATTAATTTATTAAAAAATGTTAATTTCAAATATATCTGATTTATAAGCAGAATTCAGTACCCATTTTATTCTTATTGTACACTTCTGTTAGTTTATAAACCGATATTAATTTCAAAACTATCCATTTCTCAGAAATTGATTACTATAATTATGAGGGGGTTTTGCTTACCTATTAAATTACAAGCAAACACGTGTCCGGTAACGAGAATATTTTTTTGTGTGCGTTTGTGTGTACATCCCTAGACCATAATTATCATTTCGTGCTCGGTGGAAGTTTTCCCTTTTTAATAGTTTAGAAAAGGGACCGCTGCTGGTATGATGACTTTTCGGGGAGGGTGAATTATTCGTAATTACCTTGATTACAACGAGCCGGCGCTTTTCCACGCTTTCATTAAACAGTAAATGTTACAAAACCTTATTCATAATTCCGTGATATTACAACTAGATACTATTCAGCTTGTACAGTGTAAATATGGGATAAAATTCGTTTTTGTAACTTTTAAATGAATTTTAAATAATATATTTAACTTGTTTCTCATACATCACTTCGTGAAATACGATGAAATATTTTTTTAAAGCAAGATAATATACAGTATGTATAACTGTAATTTTATTAAATAAATTTATTGTGAGTTACGTGAAGATTAAATTAATTTGACGAATAAAGCACTAAAGGTTATTAGTGCTTTATTCGTCAAATGTAATTTTATTATTAAATTCAAACTAAGTATATTCTAACATTAAAAGTGCGATTATTTTCGCAATCTACAATCTTGAAGTATTCTGCAACCAAGAATTTGCAATTTCATTTATACTTAAGTATATTCTATAAGAAGCGTAAGCTTATTTTCTCGAATTCAAATAGTTTTGAATTTGAATTTATCTTGTTTAAGTATATTCTATTTTTATTATTATATATATAAAAATCTTTATTGGCAGATTGTATAATAAATAATTAACATAAAAATAATTCTGATGGCTAAAATAACAAATAAATTTTTCCGCCTGAACTTTAATTGTTTGTCCTTGTCCGTTCTTGTGTAAAAAACCTCTTGTTTGTTAGTGTCGTCCAATGTCTGTCAGACGATTACTGTTCATTTTATTATTATTATACCAAAACTATTCTTGCATTATTTCGCTACATCTCGGTAAATATTGATCATTATCACATCTTAGCGTTATATATTTTTAAATTTACTGTCAATCAGTGGTTTATACGCGTGGCGCATGAAGAAAAATTTCTAGTTTAGAAAAGCCCCGTGAAAATTTGTCTCGGGTCGCTGCGCGACCCTCGACAAATTTTCTACGCGGGGCTTTTCTAAACTCGAAATTTTACTTCATGCTTAGTCTGGGAGTGGACGACACTCGTTAGTTTAAAATACATCATAACTGTTGCGCAAACTAAATTTATTCAATTTTTTTCATTATTATTCCAAAATTTCTCACAAAAATAAGTAATTCTTGCATTTTTTTGGCTATATCTCGATAAATGTTGATGACCAGCACATCTAAGCGTTATATATTTTGAACTTCACTGTAAATAAGTGGTTTATACGCGTGGCGCATGAAGTAAAATTTCGAGTTTAGAAAAGCCACGTGAAAATTTGTCTCGGGTCGCTGCGCGACCCTCGACAAATTTTCTACGCGGGGCTTTTCTAAACTCGAAATTTTACTTCATGCTTAGTCTGGGAATGGACGACACTCGTTAGTTTAAAATACATCATAACTGTTGCACAAACTAAATTTATTCAATTTTTTTCATTATTATTCCAAAATTTCTCACAAAAATATGTAATTCTTGCATTTTTTGGCTATATCTCGATAAATATTGATGACCAGCACATCTAAGCGTTATATATTTTGAACTTCACTGTAAATAAGTGGTTTATACGCATGGCGCATGAAGTAAAATTTCGAGTTTAGAAAAGCCCCGTGAAAATTTGTCTCGGGTCGCTGCGCGACCTTCGACAAATTTTCTACGCGGGGCTTTTCTAAACTCGAAATTTTACTTCATGCTTAGTCTGGGAGTGGACGACACTCGTTAGTTTAAAATACATCATAACTGTTGCACAAACTAAATTTATTCAATTTTTTTCATTATTATTCCAAAATTTCTCACAAAAATAAGTAATTCTTGCATTTTTTGGCTATATCTCGATAAATATTGATGACCAGCACATCTAAGCGTTATATATTTTGAACTTCACTGTAAATAAGTGGATTATACGCGTGGCGCATGAAGTAAAATTTCGAGTTTAGAAAAGCCCCGTGAAAATTTGTCTCGGGTCGCTGCGCGACCCTCGACAAATTTTCTACGCGGGGCTTTTCTAAACTCGAAATTTTACTTCATGCTTAGTCTGGGAGTGGACGACACTCGTTAGTTTAAAATACATCATAACTGTTGCACAAACTAAATTTATTCAATTTTTTTCATTATTATTCCAAAATTTCTCACAAGAATAAGTAATTCTTGCATTTTTTGGCTATATCTCGATAAATATTGATGACCAGCACATCTAAGCGTTATATATTTTGAACTTCACTGTAAATAAGTGGTTTATACGCGTGGCGCATGAAGTAAAATTTCGAGTTTAGAAAAGCCCCGTGAAAATTTGTCTCGGGTCGCTGCGCGACCCTCGACAAATTTTCTACGCGGGGCTTTTCTAAACTCGAAATTTTACTTCATGCTTAGTCTGGGAGTGGAAGACACTCGTTGCTTTACTGTATATTAATGTATAACTGTAATTTTATTAAATAAATTAATTGTGAGTCACGTGAAGATCAAATTAATTTGACGAATAAAGCACTAAAGGTTATTAGTGCTTTAGTCGTCAAATGTAATTTTATTATTAAGTGGATTCAATAGCTAACGCCATCTAATGCTCAAATACAATTTTGTAATTTTATTATTACAGCAAATAATCGGTGATAAATGAAATTCCATGTATAAAGTTACAATAATAATAATAAATTATATATGATATTTATTTTGGTAATCTGTCTCTTGAATATTTATTTTATAGTACGAATATATTATATCTAGTTGTATTTTAGAAACTTTGGCAGAGTTATTATATAAACATTATTTTATCCGAAAGTCGAATAATCCTTTCGGGTTAGATGAGTGCAGTCCCGTTTCGGCTATATCTGATTGAATCGGATTACGGTCTGAATATCTCAAGCCCTCCTTCCGAGTCAGCACAGACCGGAATAACTTTCTGAACAGAAGCCGGTGTACGTATGCAATTTCCTACAAATTAACGGATCCAAATTCTGAAACGTAATTAAGTTTCGGGAAGGACACGCGGATTATGCCGCAGAACGGATGGAGCTTTTTTTGTGCCGGTGAGCTTCGCGACGACGAAACTCGCATTATCATAAATATGCGAATTTGAAATTTAAAAAGGATCAGGAGTGGTGTAGGGGGTGGAGGGGGAGGTAGAAGGGGTTGGGATTAAAGGCCCGACGGCGACGCTCTCGATTCACGTATAACGGGCGCGCGGGCGATGGAAAATGTGTTTTCACTGGTTTTATTCGAACAGACTGTTGGAACAAAAAAAATATATAGTGAGTGTGAGGCTCTTGTGGCTTATGTGCAAAATTGAAATGTTCACTTTTCAATTTATAACGTTGATAAAGGATAAAATGCGTTTAGTTAAAATCTACAACCCGGCGCATCCACCATTTCTTTGCCGACATTTTTCGTTTTCGTTTTCATTACGGTTCAACTAAACAATAATATATCGTTAATGGATTCGATAGCTAACGCCATCTCATGTCATCTTATGATCAAATCCATTAATAGTTTTCACATATTGGCTTAAAATAGTCAGAAATGTTGAGTATTCCTCAGCGCTGAGTCGGGACCACACTGAAGAGGACCTTGAAGTCCAAAACGCGTCTGTGGGTATCTGGGTCCAGAATACTGAACACAAATTCAATTTTAATAATATATCGGTTTGGTCCCAGTTTTTGTTCCGAAAAAAAAATAAAGATGTTTTCGGATTCCTGTTTTCGATTCAGTTCCGGTTCGAATCCCTGATTTACACTCCGGTTGATTAAAATAGAATTACAAATAATTGATAGTGAAATGTTGTTATGTTGTTATGTTATGGGGTCGGTGGGTCGTGTGGCCTCTGGGCCTTTCGAAGTTACCTCGATCTAAAAGATCTTTTGTAACTATCCCTGACCTACTTGAGTCCCTCAATGTCTAGACTTCTTATGAAGTCTACTATAACTTGAGGGTTAATGTGTACCAATTCCTCGGTGTTTAAAGTGGCCGATGACAGGTAGTTCCCTCTTTGAAGGGACAAGGCAGGGCATTCACAAAGTAGGTGCTCTGCTGTTTCTTGTGCCTCGTTGCAGAACCTGCAGTTGGCATCAGTTGTCTGACCCATCTTGGTGAGGTGGTACTTCAGAGGACAGCGTCCAGTTAGAAGGCCGGTTATGAGCCTTAGGTTGCCCTTGCTTAACCTGAGAATCTGTCCGGCTCTTACGGCAGAGAAGGCGATGAACCTTTTCGCCTGTCGCAGACCAGGTGTGTTTCTCAGGTGAGCACTTTTGGCAGCATCTTCCCATTCCCGGATCATCCCCTTGATGCGGACTTTAGTTATTCCACTGTAAGGTTCTGGTCCGACAAATGGAGTTTTGGACCCTTCCTTGGCAAGGTTGTCGGCAATTTCATTGCCTTTGATCCCTGCGTCTCCCGGAACCCAGACCAGTTTGACTCTGTTGTTCCTTGCCAGCTGCTTTAGGGATAGCTTGCACTCCCAGACAGATTTAGACTTGCATGTAGGCGATTTTATTGCCTTTAATGCAGCTTGACTGTCTGAGCAGATGCATACCCTCTGTTTGTTGTATCCCCTGTCTAAACATATGTGGGCGCATGTGTTCAGGGCCTCGATTTCTGCCTGAAATATCGATGGGGATCGTCCCAAGGCCCTTGATAACTCGCATCGAGGGCCAGTGATACCGATTCCGACTACGTTCTCAGTTTTGGATCCGTCAGTGAACCAAACTATCGAGGAGCCTTGTAACTGCTTGACCCTCGCTCCAACATCATGGCGGCCGTGGATGCCCACTTCAATCGTTGTGTCGAAGTCGTAGTCAGTTGACATGTAATCTTTGGGCATGTATATCGCTCTTTCACACACAGTGTTGAGGATTTTTAGGTGCCCGTTAAGGTATCCATATTTTGGTATGTCTGTCTGGATTATTCTTAATGCGTCTAGTGCTGCTTCCCTTTTCACGTGCAGATGCAGAGGTGTGAGATTTAGCATAGCCTCCATTGCTCCAGTGGGGCAGGTGTTCATAGCCCCTGTGATGCCCAAACATGCCAGCCGTTGAACCTTGCTGAGCCTTGCTTGGGTTGTGATCTCCGTTGTCTTCGTCCACCAGACAACGGAACCATAGGTGATTATTGGTCTTATCACCGTAATGAAAAGCCAGTATATCATTTTAGGGTGTAAACCCCATCGTTTGCCAAATAGCCTGCGGCAAGCCCATATTGCCCTTACTGCTTTGGCAGTGATGTTATCTACATGGGTTTTCCAGTTTAGCCTCTGGTCAAAGGTGAGGCCGAGATATTTAACTGTGTTGGAAAGCCCAATGAGTGTAGTGAAATGTTAGTTTGAATATATTTAATTTAGATTTAATTAAATTGCAAAGGAATAATTGTTATTTTGAATTTGATTAGAAATTTGGAGTAGCTATAAAGCGAAGTATAGAAATTATCCGTATTAGAGAGAAACACGCGCCCCGGGTCTCGTAATTTGTAACTAAAGCAAGGAATTTAACAATAATTAGATGATAATATATCTCGCGCCGAAAAGAGGTCTTGCGCGCGCGCATTAGTTTAATTCCACGCCATTTAATTACTGGACATAAATCGAGTCCGCCGAAATTAAACGCGTTCACCCAGGATGTTCACCTTCTTCAACTAGCTCCAATTTAATCCGGGGGGGATTAATTTTATCGAGAGACCCGGGCGCGTATATTTACTTGTTGCCACCTCCGAGAGCAGAGAGGACCCGACGAGCGAACTTTATAGTTTTAATGAAGATGCGAGTCTGAGGCGGGGCTGCGAAACTCATTATGTGTAGTTCGAGGCGGAACTTATGACGCCCGAACGGTCGGAAGTAATCGTTTAATTTTCGAAGAATTCCAATTACGCCCTTGTACTGCTTTGAAATGGTCTTTGTCTCAAAGAAAACTTCGAGTGTTTTCTCTTCAACTCTTTCCCCCGCCGCGTGGTTAATCCAATAAGTGCGCGCGAGGGAAATTCGTTTAGGGTTGTGATAAATTTTTGTAATTGCTGCGTAAATAAGGGTTTTAATTTATCGAGCGCCGGGGGGGCAATTAGGGATTTTTCCCAGAAGCGCTCGGACTCAAGTTTTGCAATCAAAACCGGTTATCGGCGGATCGTATCGGGGGGATGAAATGGTTCCATTCCGGATCGTGCGGAATTAGGATGGGAAACTGCTTAATCTGTACTCGAGGAAATTGCAAAAATCTAAAACGGCGGAAACATCGGATTCACACAAAATTTTATTGTACTTCTTTTTCCAGAAAAAAAGTAACGAGCCTCCGGTAATTATCTGGATTTTCTAAACTCGAAATTTTACTCCGGGAGTGGAAAACTTTAAATTTAACTTTTTAAAAATATTTAAATAATAAAATATTGACATGTTTTCTTTAATATTACCAAAGTTAGGGTGGATTTACTGCGAACAGTTGCAGTCCTGCTTTAACAGTAGGGTATTGTAAACACCAACACGGATTTTAAGCAGAAATATATAGAAATGCTAAGTGCATCATAATTTATTATTACTAGCTATATTATTTGTATTGTATATTATTTGTATTGTATTGTCTATTATTGTACGGCCTGAAGGAAGATCAGGTTCAGTGTTTGGTTATATACCTTGGACTGAAACTGATTCAGGACCCTTTGACCATTAAATTTATCTTAAGATTTATGTAATTATACTTGTACTGGATATGGTCAATAAACGGTTTATTATTATTATTAAATTTTGAGATGTTGGTAAATGGTTATCAATGTGACAATTAAATCATAATTTGTCAAATAAATTGTCACGATAGATTTTCAACAAACAGAACGCAACAACTTGCAACTTTACAACACATACAGGGATTTTTTTTTAAGTATACTTTCACATATTCCATATACTCATTTTTAAAATTAATGAACTAAACAAAACTAAGTCGAAGTATATTTTGAACTTTACTTTAAATCAGTGTTTTATACGCGTGGCGCATGAAGTAAAATTTCGAGTTTAGAAAAGCCTGATTTGGCTCGGTCGCTCCGCTTCGCTACGCGCCCGAGCCAAATTTTCAGGCTTTTCTAAACTCGAAATTTTACTTCATGCTTAGTCTGGGAGTGGAAAACACTCGTTAGAGTTTTTAGATTGAATGTTTTTAATAAGATCACGAATGGCTGAAAATGTATACTAAAAAATCGTATACCTAAAAGAAAAATTCTTTGTATTTAGAGCATTTTTAAAATTTCAACATACAAATAGACAGATATTAAAGAAGACAGATATTCCTAAGCAAGGAATATTACCTGATCCTCCTATCCTGCTTGATCCTCAGAGACACTTTATTAAATTACTGGTAGATACAAAAAATTTGAGACTGTGATAGGTAAATACATTTGTAATCGTAATCTTTGTGAGTTAATTGAATTGCCATATTAATGTCAGATTTCCCTTCAAATAACCAACAAATTAAAAACTTTTAGTAAATAACACACTTGGTTAAGATTTCACTGTTTATTGATTGACACTGCAACAATTGTTTCGCCACACAGTGGCTTCATCAGGCAGATGATTATTCATCTGCCTGATGAAGCCACTGTGTGGCGAAACAATTGTTGCAGTGTCAATCAATAAACAGTGAAATCTTAACCAAGTGTGTTATTTAGTAAAAGTTTTTGATATGGAATTTCACCAAGTAACAGCCTCAACTATTAAACAAATTAAAAGTTGATTTACAACATAACATAAGATTAATCTTCTCCTAACCTAAAACACACAACCTGCATCACACCACTAAATTTTTGAAATGTCAAATTTGATTAGTCATATTAAAAAAAAACAGATAATACATACACTTCTGTGCAATAAAATTAAGTACAAGTCTTATGTCTATTTTATACAATATTTTAGTTGTATAATTCGGGTTTGTTTTAATTGCCTAGCAGCAGTTTCAATAAATAATAAAACACCATAGCACTTCTTTACTGCTCCCAACGTTTCTTAACTCTGAAAACAGTCTCTTTACTGATGTTCACCAATCGAGCAATTTGTCTAATATAAAAACCATTTTCAATTATAGTTAGAATTCGACTTTTTGAATTGTAGTCTAAATGAAGCGGTATTTTGACATTAAAAAATTGTCAGATTTACGTAACTAGGAAACTAATCATGTCCGCTTTAAACCATATCATATCTTGTGTACTTAATTTTATTGCACAGAAGTGTACATTCTTAAGTGAGGTGAAATAGTGCAAGGTATCAAATTAACTTATTTCGTTATTTAATTAATAAAATATTAATAATGTTGCGTTATTGAATAAATTGCGCTTGATGGGTTAATTTGATGAACAATTAGGGACCAGTTGCACCAAACAAGTTGAACTGGTTCAACTCCTAACTTCAATTCAAAGTGAGATTAGAACAATAAGAACTGTCATCTTGAACTTAAGTTCAGCTCGGGTCAACGTTTTTTGGTGCAATTGGGCCTAAATTCAAGCACAACATCATCACTCACTGCGAATGATGATGTCTGTTCATTTAAAGTTGGAGTAACAGAATCGTACCTACAAAAACTACAAGTAGTAGATATGTGGCCAGTCGGAGTTGCTGTGAGGGAATTTGTACCACGCAAGAAAACAGCTAACCATCAATATGAACATTTTCCAATCAAGAGGTTGCAAAACCCCAATTAGTAAGCAGCAGTTGGGAAAACAACACATTAAGATTATTTTGTATAAACATCTGCTCATTGCAAAACAAAGATGATGAACTGGAAATAGTATATTACATTACAAGTGTGGTAAACAGCATATTACGTGCGAGTGTAGAGTTAAACACAAGCCGCGCAGCGGCGAGTGTGTTAACTCCACGAGCACGTAATATGCCTACCACACGCGTATTGTACATAGTTTTACCTGCAACCACCTATATAGTTTTCATGCGAACACCAAATATAGTAATGTAGATTTAAGTAGCAACTGGCAAAAAGTTTTATTTTTATCTATTTTCATATTATTTTGTGCAAACTAGTTATTATAATGATAATGATTATTTATAACTACAGAACAGTTATTAAAAGAAAAGCTACCATTTCGCATTGAGTTTTGTGTATTAACTGCAATATGTTGGTTTTCATTGCTTCCTGCATTGCTTCTGACTTCAAGTGCTTGTGAAATGTAAGGTTGTTTATCACAAATTACCGCAGACTCAATAGCTCCCGCGAAGTCTATAAGATATCATGAGGAGTATCATGTTAAACATTCGAGCAATGTTTAAAATGTTTCCGTATTCAGTGGGTAGTTACTAGTTACTTAGATTGCTTACAAAATCGTTTAATTCGAAGTTTTAAACGAGTGTTTTCCACTCCCAGACTAAGCATGAAGTAAAATTTCGAGTTTAGAAAAGCCCCGCGTAGAAAATTTGTCGAGGGTCGCGCAGCGACCCGAGACAAATTTTCACGGGGCTTTTCTAAACTCGAAATTTTACTTCATGCGCCACGCGTATAAACCACTGATTTACAGTAAAGTTAAAAATATTTAGTTTTGGGTTCACTAATATAATTAATTGGGCTCGTTTATCAGAGACAGCAGTTGGGAGTTTACTGCCAACTGTTGGGGAATTCTCTGATGGCCGGACTATTAATTATTAATTAACAAATTAGAAGTGAAAGGACTTGGATTAAAACTAATGTCTTAGGCAATCTATAGACGCGTTTCGAGATTTATCTCTCTTCAGTATAGCTTTGCTTATGACGTATAAAAAAATTAGGAATAAAATTAAAACAAACTTACTTGGAAAAAGTGGTGTGTGTGTGTGGAATGAACAGGTATTCTATGTCTTGCTACCATTTCCGGCACATTGTCCATGAAAATACAAGGGTCACAAAAACCATTGCAACTTGTATTGATAATATTCTAGTCAACGGGAACGTACAATGCAAGGTAAATGTTGTTGAGCCTTACTTATCTGATCACTATGGTATTAGTGTGGGTATGGCTATTGACAAAATTAACATTAATTTGAGCAATCGGGTACAATTTAAACTAATAACACTATTTTTTTTATTTTGGGTTTTACGTCATCTATTTCCGCTGCTAAGGCCAATCATGACGCCGGAGATTAGGTCTACAGCTATCCGGGAATTTTGCCGAATCCGGTGGGAGTTCCAACCCACCGGTAGGGATCTTTAACGTGCACGCAACATCCAGGCAGTACACGGGTCCTACATGCATTTAACGTCATATCCGAGAAGACGGAGTGTTTGGCATTTTTATCCTAACCTATATAAATGCAGACAACTTGTTAGGCCGGTATTTGAACCCCGGTCCGTGGCGTGGCAGTACAACACTTTAACCACTACACCACCAAGCTGCCCTAGTAATACTTTGAATGCACTAAAGGATTGATCTATTATATTGATGTGTGATGACCCTCGGAGATGCTATGATGTTTTCCATACAGTTATAATGACTGCATTTATTGAGGCATGTCCTCTAATTAATGCAAAACAAGCCAATAGTAGTAGACAACATATGGTACAGCCAAGAACTAGCCAGCCAAAAACAAATAATCGAAACAATAAAAACAATAAATCAAATGTATCCTATATTTGAAACGGATGTATTAATTAACCAACTTAAAAAAGAATACAAACACAATATTGATGTAACTAGTAAGGCTTATGCTGATAACAAAATTTTCTCTACTATAAAAAGCCCTAAATCATTATGGAATTTTCTAAGAAAATTAACTAATAAAAACTGAAACTCAAATAGAAACACAACTGAGATTAACGCTCAGTCATTTCAAAATCACTTTGTCAATATTCACACTGAGCAAACACATTGAAGTAATGTTGCAACATTAATGTTGTTACAATGTTGATATACCGTTTTGTTTGTTTTTTACTCTATAGATGGCCTGAATAATTTGACCCAAATTGTTACATTTGCAGTAGGTTACTGTATGTAACAGCAAACACTTGTTGTATAATTCAATGTCCGTCGGGGTATTAGCCCGGAAAGTAGTTGTTTCAATGAGTGTTTGATATAGTCTTTGTAAGACTAAGTTGTTGTAGATTGCGAAAAGAATCGCACTTTTAATGTTTTTTTACTCAGTGGGTTGTTAAAGAAATAGTTTGTAAGCAACAAATACAAAGCAATTATGTCACATTACTGCAAAACCTAAAAGAGGTAACTCAATACTCTTTCTTTATGCGGCCTACAAATTGCTTTTAAGTGGGAAATATCATAGCATCTCTGAGAAACTCCTCAGCTTGGGATCACTACGACATGAATTCTCAAGTACTTAGGGATATAAGCGGTTGTAGTGCTAGCACACACCATTAACCTGTGTTTTGAAAAGGGGGACTACCCGGAACAACTGAAATTGTCTAAAGTCTCACCGATTTTTAAAAAGGCGACAAATCTATAGCAAACAATTATAGGCCAATTTCAATAATACCTATAATATCAAAAGTATTTGAGAAAGTCATATATGCTCCTTTTTATGAATTTATAAAAACACAATTTAGCAAGAGGTAATATGGGTATCGTAAAGGGAGAACTACTATCGGGACTATGTGTGAATTAGTAACAAATGTTATTGAGGCATTTGAGTTTGGTACTGGGCTCTGCACTGCTTATATTTACATGAGTAAGGCATTCGATTGTGTTTGTCATAGTCGCTTATTAAACAAACTTTTATTTTATGGTTTTAGATGTAATACCCTAGAATTAATAAGAAGTTACCTAACGGGTAGACATCAGGTTGTCTCATATAATGAGATACGGTCACGAGAGTCTGAACTGACCCACGGGGTGCCGCAGGGTTCCGTTTTAGGACCATTACTGTTCTTGATTTATGTGAATGATCTTGACAGTAATATTAACGCAAGGACATATATGTTCGCCGATGACACTGGTTCTGGTTCAAAGGGGAGTGTGCAGTTCTGCACTTCACTTAGGCCTCATTAGGCCCATTGTGCCGATGACACTACTATTGTACAAAACTGAGCAGATAATGGCACTAGTATAATGGATAATCTGCTACAAGCAGCGGAGTGGTTCGATGCAAATAAAAGGTCTCTCAATGAATGCTGATAAATCTGTACACCTTAAATTTGAGATCAATAGCTCCAACCGGCAAAGTAAAATTAAATTCTTAGGAGTGTATTTTCAGCCGGCACTTACATGGGAAGCACAAATAGATCATCTTGGCAAGAAAATTAACAAAAATATATATTTGCTACGAAAAGTTTGTACCAACACCAACATCAGAAGTACAACTAGGATGGTCTATTCTGCTTAGACATTCACTGATAGGCCATGGAATATTACTATGGGGTAGCCCACCACCTGCTAACCGTATTTTTGTACTGCAAATGAAATTATTATTATTATTATCATAGAGTTAAAAAGAACATTTTTTTTTCATAAAATAGCGTTTTATAAGAAATAAAAGCACACTGAATGGAATCATTAATTTTACATCAGATAAAGTAAATAATTTCCCTCGGCAATTTTCCACCCCTCCGCGACGAGATTTTTTCCCAACGTCGATGTTAATGCAATTTTTTTCCACGCGTTCGCCGAGTGTCCTCCTCCGGCTTTGGCGAGGCGTTAAACCGTAATTTCCTCGCTCGGGGCATTATCAAAGTTTTTCCGCAGCTGGAACGGTTAATTATTTCCTCGGCGCCGTATTTATTGTCCCCGGTTGCGCGATGTGACCAAGCAGAACACCTTTTGGCTTTTAAAACCGTGCGGAAAACCATTCTTCGCCCCCCCGGTGACGGAGATAATGTCGCGCGGAGTGCGGTCCCAACCCGGACATCCTCGCCGTGTCCTCGCGCTAATGGGGAATTCTGCACACGGACTGCGGCTCAATTAGCCTCGAAAAACGCGCATTGATCCACGAAAACTTTAGAGGATTTCTCATAATTAGTTGATCATTTTATTCAACGCATTGCAGATTGAAATCCGGATATTCGTGGTATTCAAAAATAGTATTCATATTCAAATTATCATATGAAAATATATCATTGAAATTTATTTTATCGCAATATCTATAATTAATTCAAACGCAGAATGTTCTATTAACCCATTAACGGCCGAGCAATTATAGAGATAACTCTAAAAGTTGATATTACGTAAAATTCTGCACTTCTTTTTATGATATTCATAAATGACTTATTGTATTACATACTCTGAATTAAATATACATGATGTATATGCTGTAAAATTACAAGCATTCGTCGATTCTATATAAAAACGTGCAGTATGAAGTTTAGAACGAGTGATTCCACTCCCAGACTAAGCATGAAGTAAAATTTCGAGTTTAGAAAAGCCTGAAAATTTGGTTTGGTCGCGTAGCGCGAAGCGCGGAGCGACCAAACCAAATTTTCAGGCTTTTCTAAACTCGAAATTTTACTTCATGCGCCACGCGTATAAATCAATGAAATATTGTGAAGTTAGAAATGCACTAACATTATTTTTTTTTTATCGAAATATTTAAATAACAAAATATTGAAATTTTTCTTCATACATTTTGAAGCAAAATTTCAATATTTTGTTATTTAAATATTTCGATTATTACTCATTTTAAAAAAAAATAATGTTAGTGCATTTCTAACTTCACAATATTTCATTGTTTTATACGCGTGGCGCATGAAGTAAAATTTCGAGTCAAATAATATAATATATCAAATTAACTTATTTAGTAATATAATTAACCAAACATTTATAATGTTGCGTGTACGCATCAATGGCGCTTAATGGGTTAATCGAATAAAAAATATTATTTAAAATTATAAAAAAATTAATCTTGTGGTTTTTCGTAAAAATGCCTTTGTTATTACAAAACATAAGAAGTTAGTGTATTATTTAGGAAGAAAATAATTTACTTAAAATAACTACTATAATTTCAAACGTGAATGAGAGGACTGACTGTTTGTGTAGTATCTCAATTAGAAAATCTCACCGGCTGGGAATGAAATTTTTCAATTAGGGCATAATCTCGGCATCTCGGCCGTTTCGTCCGTTCCTCTCGGCACGCTCGTAAACAAACGATCCCTCCCAGTTTCCTTATTAAATATAATTCAGGAATGCCTGACAAGACGCGCTCCTTTCTCTCTGTGTGTATTACAACAGCCCATCTTTTACGATTTGACTCGCCCGCCGCTTTTCGAGGGCGGCTTAATGAAAAATCTCGAGGAAATCCTCGCTGTTCCAGGCCAGGAGTGGAAAGCCAGTGGACGTGTCAGGATCATCTATCACCGGGTTTATTTCTAATATTAATAAATGATGCCCCCCACCGCCCACTGCTTGTTCACTCTCCAGAGAGATTATCTAGATGAAATGTAATTGCTAAACGTTTTCTCTCTCTTTCTTTATTGCTAAATTGCTATGAAATATTAAGTTTGATTTATTTTTGTATGCGTTCATTGTCTTCTCATTAAAGAAGTGGTTCTTAACTGGTGGTTCGCAAGAAGTAAAATATGGTCCGTGAAATATTTTAGAAACATTTAATAATTTAAAGATGCTGAAAAGTTTTGATTGTTAGTGAAATAATCGAGATGTTTTAATAATTAATTATTTTTGTCACATTTGAACGCTGCAATATTTTAATAATCGATTATTTTTGTCACATTTAAACGCTGCAATAGATTAAGAACGCGCCCGGCACACTAGGCTGAATCCGATTCTAGCTAGACAGCATTATTTTACGGGCTTAACAAGGGCTAAAAGACTGGAATAGTTGAAAATTAAAAAAAAATTAGAAATAAAAGTTGGTGTTTTAGTTCCCAATACAGAATTTTGACTGAATTTTGAAGTTTTTCACATATTTTTTAGGGAAAAATTGGTAAAAAATAAAATGGAAAGATAAAATAAATGAATTACTAATAAATTAACATGTATAACGAAGTAGAAGCCTCCACAATACAAAAAATAAAATAAATGGTAAGTTAATTTATTTTCTAGTAAAATAAAGTATTACATTTAAAAAAATTGTTATTTAAATATCTTGATTATTACTCATTTAAATAAAATGTTTTTGGTGTATTTCTAACTTCACAATATTTCAGTGTTTTATATGCGTGGCGCATGAAGTAAAATTTCGAGTTTAGAAAAGCCCCGTGAAAATTTGTCTCGGGTCGCTGCGCGACCCTCGACAAATTTTCTACGCGGGGCTTTTCTAAACTCGAAATTTTACTTCATGCTTAGTCTGGGAGTGGAAATAAACGTTCTAAACTCTATATTGCACGTTTTTATAGAAAATCGACAAATGCCTTACATTTACAGCTTAGAAAAGCGAAAAAAAATTCATAGAATGTAATACAATACGTCATTCGTAGAACTCATATAAAGAAGTGTAGAATTTTACCTAAAATCCACTTTTAGAGTTAACTCTATAATTTTTTGGCCGTTAATAGGTTAATGAAGACTCATACAATATATTTTTATTTGGATTTTCTACTTAAAATTAATTACCAAATCACTAATTTTCTGGCCACCTTGTATAACTCGCGCGGTGCCCTAGCCTAGAGTGTTATCACGCAGTTGAGCCAAATTTTGAGGCTTTCCAGGGTACACTTTTCCCATTAGGTAACCCCACAAATAAAAGTCACATGGTGACAGATCCGGAGAACGTGCCGGCCATGGGATCACCGCGGTGTGAGATTAACCTACCGGGAAACGATGTTCTCAGCAGCTCCATAGATACCCGTGCAGAGTGGGTAGTTGCCCCATCCTGTTGAAAACAAACCCTCCTGACGAATTCGGCGCCGACGTAATTCGGGGAGGAGGTATTCCCGGATCATGGTTACATAACGTTCGGCATTTACTGTTACAGTGCGGCCGTTCTCCTCGAAGAAAAAAGGTCCGATCACTCCTGATTTACACACAGCAGCTTATACGGTAACCTTTTTACTATAAAAAGGCCTTTGATGAATCCCTTGAGGATTATTTGGTGCCCAGTAATGGACGATATGCTTATTTACACAGCCATTTAAACGGAAATGAGCTTCTTTAGAAGTCATAATAATCATCCCTGGATCCTCATTTATCATTCGCAATTTGATTTGTGCGAACTGCACTCTTCTTGGAAAGTCTTCCTCTAGTAACTCTTAGACAACAGCGATTCTATACGGGTGAAAGTTCAAGTCTTGATAGAGAATTCGACAAACACTTCTGTCAGACATTCGAAGAGCTTCAGCGTGACGAATAGCGGACCGCCGGGGGCTCCGTTATGCCTCGATGTTTGCGGGGGTCCTTACCGTTATGAGAGAACCCCCTCTTCTCCATGTGGTTCCAAAAATTCCGAACCCACAACAGAATGGTGTTCCGCACGCGAGGAGGAACATTAAAATGTAAACGAAAATTTCGCTGTGTAAGGATCAATGAATCGTTATTACGAAAAAACGCCTCGACGGCAAAGGCACGGTGTTCAGCGGTCCAAACGTCCATTGTAACTAAACTTCCATATCAGGAGAATGTGCCCAGGCCATTCCTCGTCCGCCCACCTCGTCCGACCTCCCTTATCCCACCCACATCCTTTCAAAAACCGTCAGGTAACGCTGCCAGACCCTGTAGTAAGTCATTTATAAAAATCATAAAAAGAAGTGCAGAATTTTACATAAAATCAAGGTTTATAGTTAACTGTATAATTGCTTGGTTTTTAATGGGTTAACTGAAAATATTTTACAACAAATACACTTATTATACATGCAATCATTGAATGACGATTAAATAGAAGGGCAACTAAATGCCAAATTTTTATTTCTTTTTATTCTATTCAACCTGTAATATTTTCTATTCTTAGAAAAATATAAAATATAGATATTCTTGTGTGTGTGGGTGTATTTTCAGGTACGAAAATATCTTTAAGATATCATCCACAAACAATAAGCGCACTCGACGTATTCCTGTCCGTTCCGTTTTCCATTTTCTGCATACATAAATATTTATAGAGTCCCAGGACACGCCACCCTGAGGACTTGAGTAAGAGACATCTCCCGGGACGACGGAGTGCATTTCCCATTTCCGTGTGTTATGTATGTGTGTGTGTCTAGCCGAAGTCATCGAGTGCTCTAAACGCCAACATTATTTATACATCTTGCAGAATATTTCATCAGATTTAAAGTAGGAAAATAAGGTGCAATAATCTGCTTTAGAACTTAAATAATTTAAATTTATTGTGGCAATAAATCTAAGATGTGTAATTTGTTTTTCGAAGTAAACGAGATACTGACAGTTTATAGACACTCGTTAGAATAAATATTTAACTCTACAGGAAAGAGTAATATAATATACACACCACTATTTTAATTTAAAAATAAATTATTTTAAACTCATACACAACAACTTTACTCTCTGCTTTATGTTGTTGGTCCTCTCCGTATTTTAAATTTAAATGCGGTCTCCGGAATACACACCGGATTTGCGTCGTGCATTATTTCACATGTGCACATAAGTCCGGCAGTCTGACGTAGCAACTCTCTTCCCTGAAATATACTGGAATTATCTGAATGAGTAACTAGTGCAAACACCGCCTCCGCTCGGTTTTGTTTTGGGCCCGCATATAAGGAGCGTAATCCGTTCGGCCTGTCCGGTCCGATGCAGCTTTAATGCGGAAAATTGGGGCTTTATCGGCGACGGTGTCCGTTACTCTCCGTTCCAAATTTGATGAGACTAAGGGAGTTAGAGTTGGAGAGGTCCGGGATACGGGTTAAGAGATGAGCGGAGCGAGGAGATGGAATTTTTTATAGGGGTTTTCTTGTCTTCGGAATGAAATTATTTCAGAATTAAAGAACTAATCTTATAAAATAAGTCTACAAACGTAAAAGAATTGGGAATTTTATTGTAGAATAGGTCACGTTCATGCTTTTTAAGAATAAGTCAGAAACGTGGAGTAGTCTCTAAATATGAGCAACAATAAAAATTAGAATGTTATAAACAAAATCAGAAGTTTGGTCTAAAACACTGTTATTAGTCACAATATAAGGTTACAAACGCGTTCATAAACAATAAAAATAATAATAGTTTATTGATGCGATACTATGACAAAATATATAGATATGTAAGTCAATATAATGCTACATACAAATTCAAAATGCAATCATGAATCAATACAGGGTGCGGCAGGAAAACTTGCTGATTTGAAAGGTCAATAAAAGAAAAAGTATTTCACATATCGATTTAATTTTCTTTTTATCGTATTGTACACATCCTGAATTTTTGTTTCAAGTGGTTTTAGAAATGACATCGGACAAATGGCGGCCCTCATTAGCGATACACTGATCCACCCGGTTTTTGAAGTTTCCCTCCACTCTTTCGAGCATATCGACGGGAATGTTAGCAATGGCTTAGCAAATGTTGTCCTTCCTCTGTTGCAGGATCCGTGGTGTATCATTGTAAACAATGGATTTGAGATATCCCCATAAAAATAAATCACAGGGAGCCAAATCGGGGAAACGCGGCGGCCAGAGTACGTTACAACTCAAGCAGATTAGGCGCTTGTGGAAGTGTTCCCTCAAAAATTCAAATGAAGTTCACGCAGTGTGTGTCGTGGCTCCGTCCTGCTGGAACCGTACATCCCCAAGTTCCATTTCGTCAAGTTTTGGGAGAAAAATGCCTCAATCATTTCTCTGTAGCGATCTGCATTCACAGTAACAGTGTGTTCACCCTGTCTCCGGCCTCCTTTTAAGTGGGCAGGACAAATTGTAAGCCCTAATTATCTTTGCCTGCACACTTCCTCCGCAAGGAGGTCTAGGCTGACGCAGTCCTTAGGGTACTGCGTATTTATATCCCGCAGCCCCTACCGAGGTGCACAATGTATGCATCCTTATCCGTTTGTCTCGGATTTCGGTAGGGTTTGCCAGGACTCGTCTTTAAGCCTATCTGAAATGTTACCCATCTGTGGTCAGACATGGACGCTTCTCGACTGACCTCCCATTTATCTATTTTATTAAAGACACCTAGGCTAGCCATTGTGATATCGATCACCGTCTGGCTGCGAGCGTTCACAAAAGTAGGTTCCGTCCCGAGGATAAGTATCTCTATATCATTACTTATTAAAAAGTCATGCAAGGCCTCTTTTATTTGAAGTCCTGCTCCGCCATGCGATATGGTGCGAATTTGAGTCACAACCCATGATAAGCGGCAGTCCCTCCCTCCTGCAGTACTCAACAAACCCTTCCATTCCCCTTGTTGGGGGCGGAAGGGTGGAGTCTCCAGGTAGGCAGACCGCCTCCAGGACTACGTCTCTACCTTTGCCCATTGCTCCACTAACTCTTATTACGGTGGTGTCGCCATCGGAAAGATGTGGCAGAAAATGGGCTCCTATTTGCCTAGGTACGCAGATGGCAGTCCTAGGTTTCGTGTTTGGCCTGTAAAATAAATTACCGGTTAACTTGCCTATACCACAGATCCTAGATCTTACGATCTAGGGTTCCTATATGAGGGCCACAGTGTCCTTAGTCGTATCGAGGTGGCGGTAAGTGTTGCAGTAGCCGCTCTTGAATGACTCAGGTTACATTGGATAAAATGAATTAACTTGTTAGCCATCGCTAACACGCTGGCGCTAATTGATCGGTCCTAATCCAATCACCTTTCGACTCAAGGAGTGTAGACTCGTCCGAGTCAGAAAGGGAGGCGTCAGTCGTTTCTGACGTTAGAGGTGACTCGATCAGCACATCCTTTAGTCTCGGCTCTTCCCTAACCGGCAAGATTTGTAATTGCTCCAGTATAGATACAACAGCCACTTACTCAGCCTGCTGAGGGGCAATCTTTCTTAGAAGTGATGAGTTGGATGTCTCAGGTGCGCTTTCAGTCGCCTTTTGAGTTACAACACCCTCCTCCTCCCCATCCTTTTTGGGATCCTTGCTGACCCACAAGATCAGGGAGGTAAATCTATAACTTAGGCGATGTCCCCCTGCCATTTAGAATTTTACGATCCTCCTCTCCTACTCCAAAGACGAGTAGTTGCCCGGGCGGGTCCTCAGATATAGCCCGGTGAAGGATCGGCTATTCTCCGATTTTAAGTTCGGGATTTTGTCTCGCCAACCTTCTTATGACTTTATCCTCTCCTTCAGGAATCTTAAAATCCTCCCTAGGAACCTAGAGGGGAGACTTCGCGATTTTGGGGAGGCGGTCTTCAGTTATGGCTAAAAATCGAGCCTCAGGCCACGGTTTGATCATCGCTACTGTCTTCACAAGCCAATTCAGAGTGCTCTAGTCCTCACAGTGAATTTTGACAAACTCGCCTGCATAGGACTAGGCCCTGAACTTCAGCGGAGGACTTGCAGTAGCGTTTGGTGGACCCAACATCACTGAGTCAAGCTCCCTGAAAAGTGCCTGCCTTATTAAGGTGGCTTTTTCTATGGAAAGCCTTCCAAACGGGTTGACCCATCCGTGATCGACAGTTTGAGGTGACTCTCTGCCGCATCCTTGTAGGATGCCTGGAGGTGCCTTCGCCCTCTTCCCGCAGCAGCCCCCATCCATTGGCCTACGTGGCGTTTCGTGGTTGGTTCAGAGGAAATGGCGGAGTGCAGCCTCTTGGTACCCTTAGCTGTAGCCGCATCCTTCTGATTTGCGGATTTCGATTTGTCCTGGGTCGGTCGACTCGGTCCAGGCTCAACCCTTCAGGGTCTTTTCCTCTCTTTTTGAGGCGTTCCGGAGGCGGCTGCTTTAGTCCCAACGACTAGGTTCGCACGAGCTTCCGCTTCCCTCTTAATTTTTCTGCGTTTGGCCTCCCCCCGCAGATCCGATTTCTCCTCCTGCGAGCAGTGGTGAATCTTGCCAGGCCATCCTGTGGTAATCCAAGGGGACTAGCCGCAGATTTACCTGAGGATTTGCCCATTTGAGGTTGCGGCGCGCCCGAGGGCCGAGCCATACCTCTAATTGGGGTGCTATGTGCCATTGCTGGCATCAGTTGTAGCGTACCAGAAGGCTCGTCTACTCTCAACAAGGTTGTTGGCTTCCATAGAGTGAAATCTCAACTTTATCTTTTCGGTTCCAACCCACCATGGAGTCCACAAAGGGGAGTGTCCACTTGACACCCAGGATTGCCGGTCTGATATAGTCCCCAGGAAGCGGTCTGCAGCATTAGAGGGGTCCCCGAAGCAGACTCTCGGCTACCAACCGAGGGCCTACAGCACGGTCGTCCGTGCGCCTACCATAACCCAGTGTCTACCCTGTCGACCCTCTGACGGGACGACGCAGCCGATTAATTGGAGTTGGGTAGTTCCAACCGCCTGTCTAGATGAAATCCAGGATAAAGTGGTGTGTTGATTCCACGCCCCCGCAGGTGACGCCTCCTCTCAGCCACCAGGACCCCTTCATCCGTCGACACGGGTCGCCACGCACGGCACAAACACGTGAGGTTGGTATTTAGCCTCGCCACCAGCCTCGCCACCTGGAGGCAAGGAGCCCCCTCACCAGGTCAAGGCCCCAACCGCATTCGAGGGGGTAATAAGAGGGGTGGTGTAGTGAGTAATAATTATTGATGGGTTTGCAATAAATAGTTCAATAGACTATTACAACAAATTGGAACAAATTGCAAGCCCATAATGCTGAATAATTATTAATCACTTAGCAACAACATTGCGCAAGTATTTATGCGTTCTGTAAGCAAGAATTGAGTGTACAGAAAAGGCAGTGTTAAATTAATCATCGTACAAAGTAGATGAACCAGGAATAAAAGTAGTTATTATTGCTCCCATGTGAACCTCCCAAAACCCAACATTACAACAGTTGATATAAATCAGCGCCAGCCGACATTTAGTCCATCGTGTCAACTTGACATAAGTCGGCGTCAGTCGACATTTGGACTATAATGTTAGTTGACATACAAGTCGGCGGAAGCCGACATTTGGACTGTAATAACAGTTGATATAAGTCGGCGCCAGCCGACATTTAGTCTATCCAGTCAACATGACATAAGTCGGCGTCAGCCGACATTGGAACTATAATGACAGTTGACATACAAGTCAGCGCCAGCCGACATTTGCACTATAATTATAGTTGAGATAAGTCGGCGGCAGCCGACATTTGAACAATAATGATAGCTGACATAAGTCGGCGCTAGCCGACTTTTAGTCCACCGTGTAAGCTTGACATAAGTCGGCGTCAGCCGACATTTGGAAAATAATGACAGTTGGCATACAAGTCGGCGCTAGCCGACATTTGAACTATAATAACAGCTGACATAAGTCGGCGGTAGCCGACATTTGAACTATAATGACAGTTGACTTAAGTCGGCGCTAGCCGGCAATTAACTAATCGTGTCAACTTGACACGAATTTGAATTGGACTATATTGAGATCGCCATGTTATTGTTTTTCTGTGTGACAGTTACGATATACATTTTAACATCTGTGACATATTTTAACGTAGCGAGTGTCATCCACTCCCAGACTAAGCATGAAGTAAAATTTCGAGTTTAGAAAAGCCCCGCGTAGAAAATTTGTCGAGGGTCGCGCAGCGACCCGAGACAAATTTTCTGGGCTTTTCTAAACTCGAAATTTTACTTCATGCGCCACGCGTACAAACCACTGATTTACATTAAAGTTAAAAATATATACGCTTAGATGTGATGGTGATCAATATTTAAAGAGATGTAGCGAAAAAATGCAAGCATTACCTGATTTGTTAATAGGTTTTAAATCAAAATAATAAAAGTAGAATAAATTTAGTTTAAGTAATTTTTACATATTGTTGATATTTAATTCAACATCTCATTAATAGGAAATGTGCTATGATGGACACATGACCATTTTTTTAACTAAAACTATTTCTAACTTAAATAAATTATGTTGATGTTATTTTTGTTAATGCTTACAATCGATCCAGATGGTAAAATATTAAACCCTAGCTAATGGTCTCGTGCAATGTGCAGGAGCACGCGAGGAGAGACATAGCAGAGCCGTCCCCGAGCAAATCACACTTATTTAATGTTTAATAAAGTGCAGTCGATAAATTCGTGAGGTCTGAATAAAAGGGATAGGGAGACCTCATCGGTAAATAAACCCCCGGACCGGCATTAGTCATCGCCGCAGTGGCGCACTTCACAACAACCCCTGTAGCCTCCTGTTGGAAACACAGGAGGGGGCGAGAGGGTGTCTTTCTCTCTGTATCTTATTTGTTTATGGGGTGGAAATCCAACTACATCCATGGGGATACTAATTTCACATGTCGCTGCTTACTTACACTAATAGAATGCGTCTACGGTATCCTCATATTCCCGAACTATCCGAAAAGGGGGAAATGATGAATAATTTATCGTTCGTAACGCGAGAATAAAAAGCTGGATACATTCCCGAATGTGCGCGCTCTAGGAGGGGGGTAATGTATGCACCCTTGTCTGGAGAGTTTATTGCGAAAAGGAGCTCGAGTGGAGGACGTTTGTGTTTTAAATTAATTTAATTAAAATTCGCATCATCCGGTGGCGGCGGCGGCGGCGGCTCGCGCGCGCGCGCTCGATTTCGACTCGAATGCGAAAACGCTCGTTAACATAATTAATTCCAGCGTTATCAAACTCTCGAGCCCCGTTCTATTTTCCGTATAAAACTTTCAAGACCGCGTCTCTAATGTTTTTATTATTCGCTTCGCGCTAATTATGCTCAACGAATAGAATGTTTCACGTTGAATTTAATTTTGTAATTATTTAATTCTGAATGCACAATCTGTAAACTTTAAGACGTAGTACACATTCAACGCTAGTTACAGCAGAAAAAATTAAAATAACTTTTAAATAATATTTTATTTTATAGTGATGTAGTTTTGAAAACAGTTTACCCTTCTACTGGAACCATTGGAAACCTGGTTATTGCTTTTAGCGACGCACAACAAAATAAAGTTTTCTCCTTTATTTTGTTGTGCGTCGGAAAAAAATGTTGATAAAATGAACTAATTATCCGGATAATAAAATGTTTTTAAATGAACACCTGATATAACTAAATTAAAACATTAAAAGTGCGATTTTTACGCAATTTGTCTTACGACTACATGTTACTGGATAAATTATTTTTATTTGCAATTGTTTCGACAGAGTATACGCCTTCTATTAGCTTAAGTAGCATAGTCAATAGCTGACAAACTAAACGTTTGTATACAGCAATTGTTTGTCCACAACTAGGCTTTATTTCATAGAATACAAATATTGCGAATATGAATTTGTATTCAGTATTCATTCATTCACCGTATAATTATATACGCGTTTCAGGCTTAAACGCCATCATCAGTATAGTCCCGAACCAGTGCTTGAAGAATACTGAACATCTTTGACCATTAATTAAATGTATGAAGAAAAATGAAGATATTTTTGTTATTTAAATATTTTGATCATTCCTCATTAAAAAAAAAATGTCAGTGTATTTCTATTTCACAATATTTCAGTGCTTTATACGCGTGGCGCATGAACTAAAATTTCGAGTTTAGAAAAGCCTGAAAATTTGGTTTGGTCGCTCCGCGCTTCGCGCTACGCGACCAAACCAAATTTTCAGGCTTTTCTAAACTCGAAATTTTACTTCATGCTTAGTCTGGGAGTGGAAACACTCGGTCTAAATTTCATATTGCACGTTTTTATATAAAATCGACGAATTCCTGAAAATGTAAAGTGCAGAATTTTATGCAGAATTTTATGTAAAATCAACTTTTAGAGTTTATTCTATAATTGCTCGACCGTTAATAGGTTAAGTAGCATTTTGATTCGATTTAACTGACGTTGGTTAAACCCGGTTTTATTAAATTTGATAAAATACTTGACATATTGTAACATATCATAAACACTCATGATTTTTTTTTTTATATTACAGAACGTTTTTTTTTTCAGCCGCGGCATATTACAGAAATTGTGTGGGCATGGTTTATTAACTTGAGGCACGCTTTTTAATAAAATCGTGAAAATATATATATTTTTTTCAATAAAGTCGGCTCAGGATGAGGTTTATATTTCCTTTATTATCCGGATAATTAGTTCATTTTATCACCATTGGCTTTCCTCCTTTATTTTGCCGTGCGTCGGGAAAAAGCAATAACCAAGTTTCCAATAACTAGAAAGCCTCGAATAACATTCGGCCTGATTAATAATAAATTGGAAGGTATTTTTGTATATAAAACACAACGACAATATCTAACTAAAATTCAATATATTTAAACAAAAAAATACTAAAATACTTACCTGTGTAATAACACTTTTATATCATTTGTATCACTTTTAATTTTACTTTGTTTCTAGTTTCAACAATTTAAGCTTGTCATCATCATAATATTAGTTTCATATTGACAAGCTAAAATTGAAATATGAAATAAAGAATTAATGTTATATAGTGGAATTCGGGAGAGATGTCATATGACTCATTGATGTAGAATGTGTGGTTCAAATTTTTAAGAGAGTATGTCGATAGATGTATTCAGAGAATGTGTACACGTACTTTAGTTAATATTTATTAGTCAATAATATCGTAGTTACATTTTTGTCTGCAAGAGAATAGAAATTGTTACATACATAATTATAAAAATATACATAGTAAGAAAACAGGTAACAAGTTTGTTGTCGTTTTAGTAAAAGAGGTTTTAAAAAGTAGAGTAAGAAAACGCATAACATAAATATTATACAATACAAAATGGTTTGTCACATTTATTTATATATAAATATAAAAACGAATTAAAATTAATATCGACTTTCTGCAAAATTTTTGTCTCATTGAGTCAAGTTTCCAAATTTTCATTGAAACAACTACTTCTAGAGCTAATGCCCCGACAGATATTGAATTATACAAAGAATATTTGAGTTACACGACACTTCTACTGTTCTATGCATAATTTATATGCAAGATGCAACATCAGGTCAAATTATTCTCTCACTAAACTAAATTAAACAACAGGAAATTGAAATAAATTGAATGAATTTTAATTGTCTTAAGCCATCTATAGACGCGTTTCGAGATTTATCCCTCATCAGTATAGCTATGCTTTAGACTTTCAATACAAAAAATATTAAAATAAACAGGAAACTTACAGGAATTTCGGAGTGTGTCGTCGAAACAGGTACACAAAACTGGGGCGAGTGAAAATGAAGGAAGGAGACTTGTCTCAATGAGATAAAAATTTTGCAGAAAGTCGATATTAATTTTAATTCGTTTTTATATTTGTAAATATTCTGCAAACTGTTAACAAACCAAATTTGTCTTTATGTTAAATTGTCTATACATTTATTTATACTTTCTCTGGCCCGTTAGGTGCTCCACGTATATATCTCTGCTCCACTTTATGGTGTCTGAGATCATAAGTTCAAGCATCAGGGAGCTGTACCTTTTAGGGATGCCTAGGTGCTTCAGCACATCCTCATTTGCGCCCAGAGCTCCGACCTGGAATGCATGCACTGACGTGTTGTATCCCTTCTCCCTCATCTCATTTGCTAGCTGACTGTACTTCGCTCTCTTTCTGTCAGCGCTGGCCCAGAAAGCGTCTCTTCCATTTTCGAACGGGATCGCTATATCTATAATCTTTATAGATTTGTTTCCCTCGTTTCTTACCACTAGGTCAGGCCTGAGGTTCTGCGTAGAAACCTCCAGTTTTTTTATTTATTTGGACTGACCCTGATTTATTTGGGATTGCTTTAGCCAGTCTGTCCTGGATATTGTTGTGGCGCTGTCGCCAGGCTGCTGAGTGCATCTGGCAATAGTTAAGCACGTGTGGGAGGGTTTCATCTGCACGTCCGCAGCGGTGGCATTTTTTGTTGATATTCCCAAAGCGTTTTGTCGCGTTTAGGTGCACGCATTCCGGGCGGGCTCTATGGATGAATCTCCAGTCGCAGAACCGAGTTGCGAGCCCCGTCCTTATGAAATGGTTGCTGGAGGACCACAGGGATGTGCACGCGAAGACCTTGCCTTGGTCCTTTTTTTTCTTCAGGCTGGCGGCGAGGCTGTCGCGAAAGGCCCCTTTTAGGGATTTCTCGACCACTTTGGGAGCCGTTGGTGGCATTATTGTGGTGGTCTCGGTACCAATACAATGCGTGGGCTGCCATATCCATTCCGTGCCTAGAGACCGGTTTAATCTGCGGAAAGAGTTCCTGGCACGGGTCCAGAGTGACGAGATGTCTCCTCCATCTCTACTCAAGACATCTTCCATCGAACCCGAGAGGTATGTGGCAAGATCGTCTCCAGTGGGATTCCTGCCAATTCTTCTCCTCACCACCATTTTGAGTTGGAATTTGGCGGTGCGGGCTGTTATCGGATCCCCCGAGTTCAGCAGCTTGAACGCTTGTGTGAGCGTCGCAATATCGGTGAGGGTGCAGGTAGGGATTAGATCTGTTCCCCCTCTTCTATTCTCTAAATAGAGAATTTCCGTGCTTGCGCGCTGGGGAAGGTTGAACCATTTCTTCAAACATTTGTTTAGCAGCTTGTCGTACGAGCGAAGATGTTTTTTCATTACTTGGGTACCACGGAGGATGAATGATAGCTGCGGGGCGATAAAGGTTTTAACTGCATCTATCTTCTGCCATGGTGCCAAGAGACTTTCATGGATTGCACCCCCGTTATCCATCATCTTCTTGAGTGTGTCGTGGGGGCAGGTATCCACGTGGAAGCCGCCTAAGTGCTGGTACGCTTCACCATCTTGCAGTGTCTTCATAACCCCCCACCCCCCTGGATATTAAGGCTGGAGTTGTGGACTGTTCGTTTCCCACGGCAATCAAGGTCGAGTGAGGCACATTTGGAGGGTTTGAATGTAAGGCCACACTTCGGCCAATATCAGCTGCAGGTCGTCCGGGCTGTTTGACACAACGGCAAGGTTATCAGCGTATGCGAGGACGCTGACTTGTTCTTCACCCAGCTGGAACCCCAGGCTCATCTTGGTGACGGCTCGACAGACAGGTTGAACAGGATTGGACTGAGTGAGCAACCTTGTTTGACGCCTGCTCCGATCAGAAACTCGTCTGTGTCACCAGTGGATACCCTGACAGTTGCTGAACTGTCCTTGTATAGTTCTGAAATTATCGTTATTATTAGCTCAGGAATCTCAATTTGGCGGAGGATATTAAGGAAGTGGAAGTGGGGAACAGAGGTGAAAGCATTTGCCAGGTCAAGCCATGCTAGCGAGGTTCTGTTTTCCTCTCTCCTAGATTGGTCCAAAATGCTCTGGAGGAGGAAATTATGTTCATTATGTTTGACGCCTGCTCCGATCAGAAACTCGTCCGTGTCACCAGTGGATGTCCTAACAGTTGCTGAACTGTCCTTGTATAGTTCTGAAATTATCGTTATTATTAGCGTAGGAATCCCAATTTGGCGGAGGATATTAAGGATGTGGGAGTGGGGAACAGAGGTGAAAGCATTTGCCAGTTGAAGCCATGCTAGCGGGGTTCTTTTTTCCTCTCTCCTAGAGTGGTCGAAAATGCTCTGGAAGAGGAAATTATGTTCGTAACAGCCTTCGCCTTGCCCAAAACCTTTTTAGCAATGTGACAGTATCTTATTGCTTCTAGCCCAAGCGGAAATTCTGGTGTCTAAGCAGCTTATATGTAATGCTCACAGTGATATAGGTCTCCAGTTACTTAGATTATCTTTCGGGCCCTTCTTGTATATCAGGATGATCTGAAATGTCTTCCAGCATGCGGGTATCGTTTTCAGATCCGTCACTTTGTTGAACAACGAACCGAGAATGAAGCAGTTAGGGTCAAGTCTCTTCAGGTCGTTGTATTTGATGCCGTCTCTACCTGGTGCTGTGTTGTACATAGCGCTAAGACGCGATGACACTTCATTCCAAGTAAATGGAATTAGCTGTTCGTTGGCTGCTGCAGATAGCAAATCAAAGTTTTCTTTTAAAAGTAATCCAACAGTGTGTACTTATCGATGGAGCAGTAGCTAGAGGGTCCGGAAGTAATCTGTTCGAACGTTCGTTTCCTGTTGCATCGGTAAGACTTCTGCAGAATGGATGCTTCATTACCATCATACTTTTACTTTGCGAAGGTTTTCTTTTTATGTTGTGTGATTCAATTAAAAGTTTAGCGGTGTATTTTAAACTTCGTAATATGTCAGTGTTTTGTGCCGGTGGCGCATGAAGTAAAATTTCGAGTTTAGAAAAGCCTGAAAATTTGGTTTGCCCGCTCCGCGCTTCGCGCTACGCGACCAAACCAAATTTTCAGGCTTTTCTAAACTCGAAATTTTACTTCATGCTTAGCCTGGGAGTGGAAAACACTCGTTTAAAGCTTCTAACTAAATTCTTTTGACAAACCGAGCATCGGAAAATGTACGACGTATGCATATGTATACTTAGAAGAAAAATTCTCTTTATGAATATGTTCGGTGTTACATAAAACTCTGTATGTCCCTACTCCATTTAATAGTTTCGACACCATCAGCTTCCTCATGAGGGGCGAGTACCTTCGGGAAATCCTTAACATTTGGAGGACTTCTTCATTCGCTGAGTCCCAGGCCCCTAGTGCACCAATCTGGAACAGTAGAGCCTTTCCTCGCAATTCCTCCACGAGTGGCTGGTATTTTTCCCGTTTTGCATTTCCATTCGCAGCGAGGGCGTTCCTACCGTTTTCGAATGGTATCGCAACATCTATGAGGCGGATATTCTTGTTTGCGTCGTCATAGATAGCGATATCTGGCCGCAGGGTTACGGCACTTCCCTCCACCGTGTTGTTAATTTTTACACGCCCAGTGTTTGGTGGTAGCGCTTTGGCAAAGCGGTCTTGGATGTTGTTGTGCCTTTTTTGCTACGCTGCTGAGTGTATTTAGCAGTGGTTGAGGACGTGTGGGATGGTTTCGTCGGCTTCACCGTAGCGACGACATTTTTTGCAGCTGTTACCGAAGCGTTTCGTGGCATTTAGCGGAACGCAATCGAGTCTGGCCCTGTGTATAAAGCGCCAGTCGCAGAAGCGTGTGGCCAGTCCTGTTTGCATGTAGTGGTTGCTTGCTGACCACACTGAGGTGCATTGGAATACTTTACCCTGGCCTTTTTTCAGGCGGAGAGTCGAATCCAGGTGTGCTCGGTACGCTCCTTTCAGTGTTATTTCTACAGCTTTCCTGGCCGAGGGGGGGATTGTGATTGCTGCTGCGTGGTCGATGTGGAGGCAGAGCTCCTGGTGAGTGTGGCCCCATATCCTTTTGAGCCCCAGCGGGTTCGATAATCTTCGTGTCGCGTTCCTTACTCTAGTCCAGAGTGAGGTTATGTCGCCTCCGTCTCGACCAAACTCATTTTCCAGGTTGCCAGATAGGTATTTGGCGATGTCATCCTCGGATGGATCTCTAGCTAGCCTTCTGCGGGTGACCTCTCTCAGCTGATGCCAGCCGATGCGGTTTACTCTGCTGTCTTGTGTGCTTAGTATTTTGTAGCCTTGGATTACAGCCGCAATATCGGTCGAAATACATACCGGGACTGCATTGGTTCCTCCCTTGTGTACATGGTTTTTGCTGGCACGCTGCGGTAGATTTAGCTATTTTTTCAGGCATTTATTTTGGAGTTTGTCAAATGCCCTCAGCGTCTTCTTCTGCGTTCCTCTTAAGATAAATGCGATCTGGGGGGTGAATAAATGCGTTAAGCGCATCTATCTTTTGCCAAGGGGCAAGTAGGCTCTGATCAAGTTTTACCAGCTCGTCCGTCATGTTCGCGATGGTTTTGTGTGGTGTAGTGTCGATGTGGTATCCTTTTGGGACGCCAAAGTGGGTGTATTCGTCGCCCTCCTGGAGTACCTGCATTTCCCCGTCCTGAATTTGGTACGCGTTTTGGTGTATTCGTCTTCTTTGTCTGCAGTCGGGGTCTAGTGTGGCGCATTAGGATGACTTAAATGTGAGCCCACACTGCTTTGCTGTTGTACCTGCCGCCTCCAGGGAGCGGCACATATCCTCTTTGTTTGTGGAGATGACAACCAGGTCATCTGCCTATGCAAGGACACCAATCTTATCCTCCTCAATGGGGAACCCCTTATCCAGAGTAGTGATGTGCGTATGGGATTAAAACCAACTTAAACAGAATGTGTTGAGCTAGAAAAATGTACTTGGATCTTTATTCAGGTAGTAGATTTATTTATTTTTCATTTTTATGAAGACATTATCAAAATGTGACGTTTAACATTAAAATTTTAAAGCTGCATCCCGGAACATACGTTTTCACATTTTCCATCTAAAAACCATAGCAGACGTATTTGGAAGTTTTCTGTCTCCTTTAACACACGCAATTTGATTTCATCAAACTATTTTTGGATACATGTATTAGTGCAGAAAGCACTACAAATTAAGGAAACCATGAATCGTGCCATATTTAATGTTTTGCAAACTAAAAGTACAAGCATTTTCATTTTATTCGAAATATACCTAAAGCTAAAATTGTTAAAACTAGCCACAAAAGTAAAAATAAAATTTGTACAAAATATAGTTGCGTGATTTTTTTATATTCAAATATATTCCTTTTAAAATCCATTTTGGGCAGCTTGGTGGTGTAGTGGTTAGAGTGTTGTACTGCCACGCCACGGACCGGGGTTCAAATACCGGCCTAACAAGTTGTCTGCATTTATATAGATTAGGATAAAAATGCCAAACACTCCGTCTTCTCGGATATGACGTTATATGTATGTAGGACCCGTGTACTGCCTGGATGCGTGCACGTTAAAGATCCCTACCGGTGGTTGGAACTCCGGGTTCGGCAAAATTCCCGGATAGCTGTAGACCTAATCTCCGGCGTCATGATTTGCCTTAGCAGCGGAAATAGATGACGTAAAACCCAAAATAAAAAAAATAAAAAAATCCATTTATTTTCATATAACATTTACCACTTGTAAAAATCAAATATTATTGTTAATATAATCAGTCGAAATTGGCACATCGATCTATAACTAGCTTAACTGACAATTGAATACGAGCAAACAATCTGTTGTTTCCGTTTTATTGATCACGGCTGAAGTGCCGACGACAATCATAGTTACAATTCTGTGAAATATTTAAGTGGGCCTTGCTGAATTATTCTCTAGTATCCGCTGTAGGACCGAAATTGGGAGTCGAACGATCAATTATTGAACTGCCCCGAATGAGTAATCACTGTCGCAGGAAGGATAGTTTTTACAACTTCGGAATTAATCAACAAGCGAGAAGTTGCCACCGCACTTTATTATTAATATGCGAAATTTCCGTTTGGCAAGTTGCAAGATTTTAATTAAATTCCAATTAACTTGTGTGGTTTGACTAAACTGGTATTGCACTCGAAATGTATTTTAAACATGAGTCTAAAGCAGTGGTGCGCAAACTGTTTCAATTTACGTACTAATTTGTTTTGATGTCTATACAGGGTGAGTCACTAAGCGGAAATCGGTCTATAGTGGGCGTATCGTTGAGAATAGCAAAAAAAGTTTCAAATAATAGTTGTTTAGAATCAAGTTTTTCATAACCTAAAATTATTACTAAATATGGCGGCGTTGCAGTTATACCGGAAGTAAACACCAACTTCCTTATTTTAAATAGAACACCCTATATATTTTTATATTTTTGGATTGCTCGTTAAAAATAAACATGAGTTTATGCACACAACATTGGGTCTCAGTTGAACCGTTTTCGAGTTATTTCATTTTTTTTTTTGATAAATTTGACGATTTTAGAGCTCGACGCCATTGACAATATCTTCAAAACAAAATAAGTCAGAGTTGTGCGGCTTACGGTTTTGGATTCGGGAAGAAATGTAGTATTTGTTTAGGTTTTTGCCATTAGTCAGATTTTCTAATTTGAACCGAGTCCGTCGACGGTATTCTTCAGTACTTCAAACATGCATAACTTCATTTTTTTAAATGGAACCATCTATCTTGAGATACTTTATTTGATGCGAAATTAAATTTCCTTTTTATTGATACCGGGTTGTTGCCATATCCTTGTAACAGTTTTTGAGAAATTTGCGATTTTGTAAAAAATTTAATACATTTCGTATTATCGCGTTAGCCCTAGATACTGATGATGTTTGGTGATTTTGTTTTTACATTTAGTTAGTCATTGAGATATTCCCTGTTTTTTTTTTAAGTTCATTTTAAAGCTTTAAACAAGTGATTTCTACTCCCAGACTAAGCATGAAGTAAAATTTCGAGTTTAGAAAAGCCCCGTGAAAATTTGTCGAGGGTCGCGCAGCGACCCGAGACAAATTTTCTAGGCTTTTCTAAACTCGAAATTTTACTTCATGCGCCACGCGTATAAAACACAGATTTTAAGCGAAGTTCGAATATACATAAATTTCACAATATTTAAGTGATTTATACGCGTGGCGCATGAAGTAAAATTTCGAGTTTAGAAAAGCCCAGAAAATTTGTCTCGGGTCGCTGCGCGACCCTCGACAAATTTTTACGGGGCTTTTCTAAACTCGAAATTTTACTTCATGCTTAGTCTGGGAGTGGAAATCACTTGTTTAAAGCTTTAAAATGAACTTAAAAAAACAGGGAATATCTCAATGACTAACTAAATCTCAAAACAAAATCACCAAACATCATCAGTAGCTAGGGCTAACGCGATAATACGAAATGTACTAAAATTTTTACAAAATCGCAAATTTCTTAAAAACTGTTGGAAGGATATGGCAACAACCCGGTATCAATAAAAAGGACATTTAATTTCGCATCAGATAAAGTATTTCAAAATAGATGGTTCTATTTAAAAAAATGAAGTTATGCATGTTTAAAGTATTCCAGAATACCGTCGGACTCGGTTCAATTTAGAAAATCTGACTAATGGCAAAAACCTAAACAAATACTACATTTCTTCCCGAATCCAAAACCGTAAGCCGCACAACTCTAACTTATTTCGTTTTGAAGATATTGTTAATGGCGTCGAGCTCTAAAATCGTCAAATTTATCAAAAAAAATTAAATAACTCGAAAACGGTTTAACTGAGACCCAATGCTGTGTGCATAAACTCATGTTTATTTTTAACGAGCAATCTAAAAATGTAAAAATATATAGGGTGTTCTATTTAAAATAAGGAAGTTGGTGTTTACTTCCGGTATAACCGCAAGGCCGCCATATTTAGCAATAATTTTAGGTTATGAAAAACTTGATTTTGAACAACTTTTATTTAAAACTTTTGTTGCTATTTTCAACGATACGCCCACTATAGACCGATTTCCGCTTAGTGACTCACCCTGTATAGACAGTAAACTAGTGGTTCCCAACAGGTAGGCGATTTGAGTTTTACGGAGGGCAATTAAAATGAAATAGAATGGTTATAAGCAAATGCGTGAAAATTGATAAAATATATTAATATATGCTATATTTAATTATTAATAATAATAATATTTATTGATGTCCACTGGTGATTGTGCGACGCAACTTCCACTCCATTTCTTCCACTGACCGTTACTTCCACTAGTTCTTATTTCCACTAACCATCACTTCCACTAGTTTTTTTTTCCACTCCATTTCTTCCACTCCATTTCTTCCACTCCAGTTCTTCCACTTACCAATACTTCCACTACAGCTTTACTTCCACTAACCACCAATTCCACCATACCTTTTTTCCAATTCAAAATAATTGTACAATTTATTCAAATTACATTATATTATTCCACATTTTATACAGCCTACAGCTTGTAGGTACTACAGAATCCTATTTTCTTCAACTGTACAAGACTAACTTGAGACATCGATCCAATTTTCGAATTTCGAATTATGGAAGAACTAGTGAAAAAAAGAACAACCGATTCTCCGTGGTGGTGGGGCGCAATCATCTCAGCATGTATGCATTCCTTTTGGAAGTATTGGTAAGTGGAAGAACTGGAGTGGAAGAAATGGAGTGGAAAAAACTAGTGGAAGTGATGGTTAGTGGAAATAAGAACTAGTGGAAGTAACGGCCAGTGGAAGAAATGGAGTGGAAGTAAAGGTGTAGTGGAAGTATTGGTAAGTGGAAGAAATGGAGTGGAAGAAATGGAGTGGAAGAAATGGAGTGGAAGAACTGTCCCCCTACGCTACTGGTACATACGTCAATAATAATTACAGAAATTAATAAATATTTAGATTAGGCAAGAAATAAAATCTTGTGTTTGGGAAAGCCTGAAAGTTTGTTTTGGTAAAAATAACCGAAGCATTTAAATTTTTTGGTATAAAAAAAAGGTTAGGACTGTATAATATCGTATTAATCGTTAACTTAGTTACGATTAATGAACTATAAAATATTCAGATGGAGTTGAAAGAATGCAATAAAATCAACGATTTTAAAAGAATGTTTTTTTAAACAGTTGTAAAAAATTGACAGATTATCAAATTAACATAAAATCCTAAGAATCTACACGGAAACGTATAAACTTCAAATGGTTGTAGTTGAAATTTGAATATTTATAGTCGACAATCCAAAATCTTTGAATGAAATTTAAAATTTGATTTAATTTATATTTATTTTAATAAATTAAATTTCATTCATTTTGAATAATCACTGATCGTTTTGAATGTTTGTAATATAATTTCTGATTGATCGTCTAACGAGGGTTTCCACCCCCAGGTTAAGCATGAAGTAAAATTTCGAGTTTAGAAAAGCCTGAAAATTTCAGGCTTTTCTAAACTCGAAATTTTACTTCATGCGCCAGGCGTACTAAACACTGACTTCAAGTAAAATTTTTAACCGACTGGTCAGAGTGAAATAAGTTTAGTACGTTGATTATCAATTGTTTGAATGACGGAGAAAGACACATCACTATCAATATTATATTTGGGTTAGAATTTTCATTTCACACCTTAAAATAATTATATATATATATATATATATATATATATATACCAGGACAAGAAGTAACGGTCGTACTACGTTAAGAACAGAGACGTTCGGAAAACGGATCCTAACAGGGCATTCGACCAAAAAAGGAGGCAGGAGTTGCTATTGTAATCTACTTTATTGTTTACCAAGCTTTCGGGACTGACTTTGTCCCTTCCTCAGGGTTACACTATAACAAAACAATGAGTTTGGATTTGATACATTATCTGACTGTAAATGTGATGTTAATTGCTTACATTTGAGAATTGTGAACTAAACTGGTGTCATCGCACCGACGGTATTTACTATGCATTGCAGTTAAAACTATTGTTTATTTTCGTGGCACGTGTGCTGAGGGCTGATGTGAGGTTAAGTTTGCGGTGAGTTGAAAAACACATATTGTTACTGCACTAACACGTTAAAAACACGTAACTGATTAATACTGGTTAAAATGGAGCATTGGTTATTATACTAAATGTTGTTTAAAAATTATAGAAGCCGCCGCATCATGAAGTGGTGCAGTGTTTGTGCGAACACGAGTGCGGAAATAAACACAATGGCGGATGCTGGAGCAACAGGTCCCGCCTGTCTCCCTCTCACTCTGTCACCGAGAGAGGAAGGCACGCGAGGAACAGGGCTGCCAACTTCGTTACTTTCGGGGCGCCCGAGCCGCGGGCTTTTCGAATTCGAAAAATTCGAAAAAACCCGCCACCCGCGCTTTACCCGTCGTATGCCGTGTCTATTTATTCACTGTTAAGTATTTGACTATTATTTCGTATAGGGCACACCTGACGTAGATTTAATCTGTACGATCGTGCTCGTTATCGCTTGATTAGAAAGGTTGTGAAGGAGAAAGTATTAATGTTAACAAAAATTCAACTAAAAATATAACTAAATGAAAAGTTACGAGCAGCAATCTACTAGAGAAACCGTATGCAGAAATTATACTAACGCGCCCTTCCCTGTCCCACTCTGGCCGCACTATCTTACCATTTATTTTCAGCTTCGTTTTGCAGGTTATGATCTAGCTTAAATTCCTGTTTCAGGAATTTCCTTTTTTGAATATTATAAAACGTAGTGACCACGTATTACAGGGAGAACCAGAAAAATCAGGGAGGTTTCGTTATTCTATGTGATTGAATGTTACTGGAGTCTAACTTGATAAATTTGTTTTCTAACCTGAGAGGCTGAAGGATAACGGTGCCACCGGCTCAGACCGTGTCATATCTATTAGGTACGAGTAGATAGTGCTGAGCCCTTCAGTATCGGCCTTGAAGTTCATTGCTCCCTCTCCCGCCTTCTGTATGTGAAACATCTCAAGGAACAAACGACTTTTGTAAAAAGTTGACTGATCTAATATTTCAACATTGTTAAAGTCAGGTGCGTGGCCATCCCTGTTGCAGTGGATGGACAACGCACATGACTTCTTGTTGACTTTGATGTCGCTTTTATGTTGTATTATTCGTGACTTAATCCATTGAGACGTTTGACCTACATACCGAAGGGGGCACTGGGTGCACGGGACGCCGTAGACTACATTTGACATCAGAGCCGTTGGCACCGGCTCCTTCAGCTTGGTGAAAAATCTCCTAATTTGTGATAATCCGTATTTTGCAAATCTTGTGTTGTCATTTCCCAGGATCCGAGCTATCTGTGTTGTAATTATGCCTAGGTAGGGGAGCTTTCTGTAAGTGATGGTTGTAGGGGGCGGAGGGTTGGGGTCAGGTTCTATTATTGTTGAGTTTAGTAGGGGGGGAGGTAAAGGGTTATGGGTACTTAGATTTACGGTTGTCGTGGCAAATAATATTTTGTTGACTATGGGTTTAGGATATCCATTATTGAGGGCTATTGTTTTTAATTTATTCAAGTTTTTTTGTAGCAAAGTGGGATGTGAGATCTTAGTTATTCTATTTTTTAGAGCTCTTATAGTGTTGAGTTTGATTGTTGATGGGGCAAAAGAGTGGAAATTGATGTATCTGCCGGAGTTGGTGGGTTTTTGATACCAGTCTAGTATGAGTTTATTATTATTCAACCGTACAACACGTGTGTCGAGGAAGGGGATAGATCTATCCACTTCCTCCTCAAACGTGAACTGTATGTGAGGATTGTAGCTGTTGGAGTGACATGTGAGATTTTCAACAGCTACAATCCTCACATACAGTTCACGTTTGAGGAGGAAGTGGATAGATCTATCCCCTTCCTCGACACACGTGTTGTACGGTTGAATAATAATAAACTCATACTAGACTGGTATCAAAAACCCACCAACTCCGGCAGATACATCAATTTCCACTCTTTTGCCCCATCAACAATCAAACTCAACACTATAAGAGCTCTAAAAAATAGAATAACTAAGATCTCACATCCCACTTTGCTACAAAAAAACTTGAATAAATTAAAAACAATAGCCCTCAATAATGGATATCCTAAACCCATAGTCAACAAAATATTATTTGCCACGACAACCGTAAATCTAAGTACCCATAACCCTTTACCTCCCCCCCTACTAAACTCAACAATAATAGAACCTGACCCCAACCCTCCGCCCCCTACAACCATCACTTACAGAAAGCTCCCCTACCTAGGCATAATTACAACACAGATAGCTCGGATCCTGGGAAATGACAACACAAGATTTGCAAAATACGGATTATCACAAATTAGGAGATTTTTCACCAAGCTGAAGGAGCCGGTGCCAACGGCTCTGATGTTAAATGTAGTCTACGGCGTCCCGTGCACCCAGTGCCCCCTTCGGTATGTAGGTCAAACGTCTCAATGGATTAAGTCACGAATAATACAACATAAAAGCGACATCAAAGTCAACAAGAAGTCATGTGCGTTGTCCATCCACTGCAACAGGGATGGCCACGCACCTGACTTTAACAATGTTGAAATATTAGATCAGTCAACTTTTTACAAAAGTCGTTTGTTCCTTGAGATGTTTCACATACAGAAGGCGGGAGAGGGAGCAATGAACTTCAAGGCCGATACTGAAGGGCTCAGCACTATCTACTCGTACCTAATAGATATGACACGGTCTGAGCCGGTGGCACCGTTATCCTTCAGCCTCTCAGGTTAGAAAACAAATTTATCAAGTTAGACTCCAGTAACATTCAATCACATAGAATAACGAAACCTCCCTGATTTTTCTGGTTCTCCCTGTAATACGTGGTCACTACGTTTTATAATATTCAAAAAAGGAAATTCCTGAAACAGGAATTTAAGCTAGATCATAACCTGCAAAACGAAGCTGAAAATAAATGGTAAGATAGTGCGGCCAGAGTGGGACAGGGAAGGGCGCGTTAGTATAATTTCTGCATACGGTTTCTCTAGTAGATTGCTGCTCGTAACTTTTCATTTAGTTATATTTTTAGTTGAATTTTTGTTAACATTAATACTTTCTCCTTCACAACCTTTCTAATCAAGCGATAACGAGCACGATCGTACAGATTAAATCTACGTCAGGTGTGCCCTATACGAAATAATAGTCAAATACTTAACAGTGAATAAATAGACACGGCATACGACGGGTAAAGCGCGGGTGGCGGGTTTTTTCGAATTTTTCGAATTCGAAAAGCCCGCGGCTCGGGCGCCCCGAAAGTAACGAAGTTGGCAGCCCTGTTCCTCGCGTGCCTTCCTCTCTCGGTGACAGAGTGAGAGGGAGACAGGCGGGACCTGTTGCTCCAGCATCCGCCATTGTGTTTATTTCCGCACTCGTGTTCGCACAAACACTGCACCACTTCATGATGCGGCGGCTTCTATAATTTTTAAACAACATTTAGTATAATAACCAATGCTCCATTTTAACCAGTATTAATCAGTTACGTGTTTTTAACGTGTTAGTGCAGTAACAATATGTGTTTTTCAACTCACCGCAAACTTAACCTCACATCAGCCCTCAGCACACGTGCCACGAAAATAAACAATAGTTTTAACTGCAATGCATAGTAAATACCGTCGGTGCGATGACACCAGTTTAGTTCACAATTCTCAAATGTAAGCAATTAACATCACATTTACAGTCAGATAATGTATCAAATCCAAACTCATTGTTTTGTTATAGTGTAACCCTGAGGAAGGGACAAAGTCAGTCCCGAAAGCTTGGTAAACAATAAAGTAGATTACAATAGCAACTCCTGCCTCCTTTTTTGGTCGAATGCCCTGTTAGGATCCGTTTTCCGAACGTCTCTGTATATATATATATATATATATATATATATATTTTTACTATTTGTGAGTCGCGCCGACAAAAAATAAGAAATAAATTTATTGGCCAAAAATATGAGCTTATTCTTCACTCAAATTTTCTGTCTAATAAATTTCTTTGAAATTGGCGACCCGGAAAAAAATCACGGATTTTTCACCAATCTAAAGTTTCGTAATTTCATAACAAAGTAAAATTGTAAATCCAGAGATCGCGTACACACATTTATTCATTTGTACAAACGATTAAATTTTTTACACGCTATTGTCGCCCCACTTTTTAATTCTTTTGACTCCATTTTTCACGCTTTGTAGCAAAAATTAAAACCATCAAGGCGACAACAAATAAACGCTGAAGTTGATGGATCGCCCCCTTTGAAAGCCTGCAATTGAAACTTAATTTAAGATTTAATTGCCCTTTCAAAAAAAAATAGGGGGATGAAAACCTGAAGCGCACTTGCAAAGGGGGTGAACGCTCTAAAAAATCTCTAAAGGTGGATGAATACCCGAAATGCAGTTGCAGAGGGAGGTGGTTTCTCTAATTCCCTAAACAAAATCCTGAAAGGGGGTTGGTGACACCCTAAAATGCACTTGTAAAGTAAAGGGTAGGGGGGCGGGGGGGTTAATTAAGCGCAATCGAGTAACCGTATTGTTTTCTTTGATTGTCACCCCCCCGTAACGCAATGGCTTATCAGTCACCTACAGAGATTGCCATTTCGGGGCTAATCGAAAGTCGGGGGGTTGGGATCGCGTGCAGCAGCAAAATAATCCGATCATTATGTGCTTTAAGGGCCCTTGCGAGAGGTTTTGGGTTTTTGTGCGAGAGCGCGAGAAAATTGCGTTCGCCCTTTGATGGTATCGACTGCTAAACGGGGAAAGGGGCGCTTTTGTGTTCCTGCTGGCTTCGATCAAATTTGAATGCATAAAGTCGCTTTATGGCGCCGGGATCCCGAAAGGAAATTCCTTACTTAGTAATTGTTAATAAATGCATGAGATGGGGGTGTATTTAAATATAAATGAATTGTGTCCGCTATTCTAATAACAGTAAACCCCCTTTTTTTCGACGTAAAGGTATAACAATCAGGATTTGAATGAAAATTAATGTTATGGATGTTGTAATCCCCCCATCCCCCTTCCGCTACGGCTTTGCCTACAGAAATCATTGAGAAACACATTCAGCAGGGCCTCTCCAAAATATTTAAACCAGCAAATTTTGAAGAGAGACACTCTACAAGCGCGAAACTATAATAGTAGAAAAGAAACCCCAATTTATGGGGTGTTGATGTTACAATTTATGACCTTATCTGAATAGCAGGTAGTTACCCTTTTTCCCCTTTTTAGAGCGTTTTAAACGGTCGTTCATGTTTATTTGATGACTCCAACTATTTAACATATTAATCAATGTGTTATGCAATGGTATTATTTGGTGAAGTTTTAATAATAATAATAATAATCGTTTATTTCTCAGCAGAATAAATTCTATTTACAAACTACAGTTTTTTTTTAAATATCCTAACTAAAAATAAACATTAGTACTAAAAATAAACATTAATACAAAATGGTAGAAATAAAGTAGAGTAGTGGATAAATTATATGGCATATTTGATAACAAGAAACAAAAGAAAAGACTTATATTAACGGTGACAATGAGGTTCTAATATCAAGGGAGGTTACATTAAATATATCCATGTCTGGAACATTGTTACAGTGTCGTACCATGCAGTTTAAGGGAGAATCGAATCGAATCAATTAAATAAAGCACGCTAATCTAACAATAAAAAAAATGCAAAATATTTTTTTTCTGAATTCAATGATGTATCACACTTATAGTTTTTAGTGCAATTTAAAGTCAATTTAAAGTTAAAGAAAACTAACCATCTTAATCCATTTTAATAGTTTCATATGTAATTTACATTTAAATTAATGACGTGAACACCATCTACTGGCAACAGCAGTAACGATACTACTCAATAATTGGCAGCAGATGGCGTTCACATCGTCAATTAATATGTAAATTACACATGACTACTAAAATGGTTAAAGATGTTTAGTTTCTTTTGGATTTTAAAATGCACAATTAATTGCGTTTTATAATAGTCATTCTGTGAGTACAATAGACAAGACTATTGACAGTATATGACGTTCACGTCGACAACCTAAATGTAAATTACATATGACTATTAAAATCCAGAAGAAAACAAACCATCTTTATTTATTTTAATAGTCATATGTAATTTACATTTAAATTGACGACGAAAACGCCATCTACTGTCAATAGCTGTAACGATACTTCTCAAAAATTGGCAGCAGATGGCGTTCACATCGTCAATTTATATGTAAATTACACATGACAACTAAAATGGTTAAAGATGTTTAGTTTTCTTCTGAATTTTAAAATGCACAATCAATTGACATTTATAATAGCTATTCTGTGAATACCATCGACAATGCTATTATTTTCTGAATTCAATGATGTATCACACATATAGTTTATTGTACAGGGTGAGCGAAACTCGATGTCTCCGCTCTATTATATTAAAAGGAAATACGATAGAAAAAATCTGAAATCTAAAATCACATGACAACAAAACAATATTTGTCAACCATTAGTTTAATTATTGACAGATGCGGCTTTGTTATTTGCTTCCAAAGACTACTTGTTTAAGTCGTGACAATTGTGAATTTTTGATAATACTTTCTTTTAAGTTTGCTTTTAATGTTTTAACGAATGAAGATAGCATTTTTTTTTCTTTACAAAGTTTATCCAGAAAAATTAGCTCTGTTAAAATATCCAAAAATATAGGTATGTTTCTGGGGAAAAGAAATTCGATGACGTCATTACTTCAGTTTCAAAATTTAGAAAAATATGCAATTTTGGATTAAAATGGACCTTACTCAACTCCATTTATGAACCTCTTTTCTTAAATGTTTAATTTGAAGCTTCTAACGAGTGTTTCCACTCCCAGGTTAAGCATGAAGTAAAATTTCGAGTTTAGAAAAGCCTGAAAATTTGGTTTGGTCGCGTAGCGCGAAGCGCGGAGCGGCCAAACCAAATTTTCAGGCTTTTCTAAACTCGAAATTTTACTTCATGCGCCACGCGTAAAAAACATTGATTTCAGCCGATTTTCAGCGAAGCGGAGCGGCCAAACAGGCGTATAACACACTGATTTCAGGCGAAATTGAAAATATAAAGTAAAGTTAAATAAATAACGTCTAACCAAATCTTGCGCTTTAAACCAAATTTTCAGGATTTCTAAACTCGAAATTTTACTTCATGCGCCACGCGTAAAAAACATTGATTTCAGCCGATTTTCAGCGAAGCGGAGCGGCCAAACAGGCGTATAACACACTGATTTCAGGCGAAGTTCAAAATATAAAGTAAAGGTAAATAAATTACGTCTAACCAAATCTTGCGCTTTAAAAAATTGAACAATTTGCTTTAGGATATGTAAATGTAATTAAAAGTAAAAATTAAATTCAGTCTCTTGCATTTTTTTAAGATTTTCTTCTATGAAACAAACATTTGTAACGCTATTACCGTGAGATCAAATTTTAGTAGTATATTTCAAATTTCACTTTAAATCAGTGTTTTGTACGCGTGCCGCATGAAGTAAAATTTCGAGTTTAGAAAAGCCTGAATTTGGATTTGGACGCTACGCGTCCAAATCCAAATTCTTGAGGCTTTTCTAAACTCGAAATTTTACTTCATGCTTAATCTGGGAGTGGAAATCACTCAATAAAAGCTTCAAATTGGACGCCTTAAAAACACAAATTTTATCATAAACTTGTAGTTATACTTCTGAAATCACATTGAAACGATTTTATATTTAAATAAAAGCGATTGCATTATTTACAGTGTGCAGTGATTGATAAAAATAAAGTGTTTTATTATGTACATATTTGCCCAATCAATGAATAATTGAAAGCTCGAGTTCATTAAGAATTATTAAAGAGCGTTGAATAATTGAGCAGAGTTTGAGTATGCATCAATTGCTTGATTCAATTTGAGTGAAATATTTTTAATTTGTTTATTACCTAGCTATTTCAAATGTTAATTAAAATTGACTGGAACGGTGGAACTTTATTAATTGAAATCATGATTTGGTAATAAATCCATGTGAATTAAAAGTGCCGAGTTTATTTTTGCAATCTACAACTGATTTGTCTTACAAAGACAAATTTATACACTCATTTAAATAACTGCTTCCCCAACCAATGAGTGTTTGCATTTGTTTTTATAATACTTATCGTGTCTTCTATTAGGTTTTCCAATAGGGATGATATGATTTTGAAGTGACGTTTCGGCCATATGTAATATATCATGATCTGTCATTTATTTTTTATTGTATTCAGTAGTGTTTACAATTTCATCATGGAGAGATATACGCAAGAACAACGTTTACAAATTATTCAGTTTTATTATCAGCCATAATACAACGAGTGGTAAGATTATTACCGATGATATTTTGAAGTTGAAACCGAGCTGCAGATTCAACGAGTCCGTAGGACGAGTTGAATGTGCTGCTTCGGTGTTAACGACTAAATATCATCTGGTATTAATCGTACCACGAGTTATATTTAGTGAGAGAATATAACGAATAAAATGTTATAATCTTACTTATCTGAAACTTCCTAGCGGCATAAAACTCAGAAAATTGTCGCCAATGCGACTCTCTATTTCGCAATGTGTTTTTCGGTATCGTATTTTTCACTACTTCACTTATATTGCTGCTAGAAGCCGTACCAAAACGATTTCCAACGTGCATTTTAATATTTGGAATTCTGACGTCTAACCACTTTGACGTTTAAAAAACAATTTATGACCACAACAAACTTATCATTGCGATGATTTTTTATCATCGCTGCGATACACATACTGCTACGTATGTACTTGCATCTGATTGGCTAAAAATACATTCTAGTAGGCTATAAGTTGTATTCTCAAAATAATCGTTCTCCAATTGCAATTTTTCGTGCGCTTTTGTCATTTTATGGTCGTAATAATCGTCCAAGCGTGCTCGCTATTCGTCGAATTGTTGAAAATTGTGAGCGTACATTTTCTTTACATAATGTTAAAGTGCCAATAAGACAAAGAACCGCTCGAAGTAATGCAAATATTGCTGCCGTTCAGGCAAGTGTTGCTGAAGACCGCAATTTGTCGTTCTCAACAATTGGGACTGTCTCAAACCACAACCTGGCGGATTTTGAAAAAGGATTTGGGTTTGCATCTGTATAAAATTGTTCTCACTCAAGAACTGAAGCCATTGGACCACCGTAAACGTCGTGAATTTGCTGATTTTGCCGTGGAACAACTTGAAAACGATAACGATTTTTTTAAGAAAATCATCTTCTCCGATGAGGCTCACTTTCATCTGAGTGGTGCGGCAAATAAACAAAACTGTCGATTCTGGTGCGAAGAAAATACACAAATTATTCAAGAAAAACCATTACATTCACCTAAATTGACAGTTTGGTGTGGTTTTTGGTCTGGTGGAATCATCGGTCCGTACTTCTTTCGAAATGAAGATGGTAATGGAGAGCGGTATAGATAGATGATAACCAACTTATTATGGCCGAAATTGGAAGAAGTTGATCTTGACAACATTTGGTTCCAACAAGACGGGGCTACGTGCCACACAGCAAAAGCAACAATTGAATTATTGCGAGAAAAGTTTGGAGATTCCATTATTTCAAGAAATTGTGATATTGAATGGCCTCCAAGAAGTTGTCATTTAACACCATTAGACTATTTCTTGTGGGGTTATTTGAAGTCATTGGTCTTTCGAAATAAACCAGACTCTCGTCAAGCTTTACAAGTCAATATTGAACGTGCCATTCATGACATACGACTTGATTTAGTGGAAAAAGTGCTCGAAAATTGGGTTCATCGAATTCGTTTCAGCAGAAGAAGTCGTGGAGGCCATTTGAATGACGTTTTATTTAGAACTTAATTGTATCGATTGCACTTCACATTAAATAAAAAAAACATTTGAATTTCCTTAACAATAAGTGTGTTTTTTTTAAAGAAATCATATCACTCTTATTGGAAAACCTTTTATAAGTAAAATGTTGTTTTTTGTTGGATTATATTTTTTTAAGCACGACTTTTTATTTTCTTTACAAGATAAAACCCTGCATCCCGTAAATTCCCTAATTCCCCATTTAAGCATTACCCAGAGAGAAATTAGCTTAATAAAAATGTATTACTTTATTTTAACTATCCGGTATCACTAAAGCCCGGGGCTTAATTAACAACCTGGATGCAGTTTCCGATAAAAACCGGCAACTTAATTAAGCGCCGGCGTTAACGATCTGCACGCCTCATTAAAATTCCGATGGTCAAGCTCTCTTTTCCTCCTTCACATAGAAGGGTTTTAAAAGCGATAAGATCGCGGAGCGAATATTCCCGTTAATGTCAATCTCGCGGCGTTGTAAATCAGCTTGAATTTATCGGGGGTAAGCCTACAAATTGCTGTTTTAAATGGCGGCGAGGGTGGATGTTGAGTCGGAGGGTGTTTTAAATCATTTTTATTATTGCGCGTAGGTTGCATGTGAGTGTGTTTTTAAAAGGTGGGCAACGCCTTGTTTGTGATAAAGAAGTTGGCGCATTGTAGATTACAAGAAAAGAAAATGGGTAAATTTATCATCAATAAACTTAGCAAAAGTCAGAAAAATAAGTAAGAATATAAAATTGATGTTATTAGTGTGATGCTATTAATTTGAATAACAACTTATTTAACATAAGTATAAATGAAATTGCCAATTCTTGGTTGCAGAATACTTCAAACATTAAAAGTGCCGAGATTCTTTTCGCAATCTACAACAAGTTAGTCTTACAAAGACTATATCAAACACTCATTGAAACAACTACTTCCCGGGCTAATACCCCGACGGACATTGAATTATACAACAAGTGTTTGCTGTTACATACAGTAACCTACTGCAAATGTAACAATTTGGGACAATTATTCAGGCCATCTATTTAACAATAAAAAACTCTAAACTTTTTTTTGTACAACACTTATTTATTTTTCGTAAAGTTTAAAGTGTTTTATTGTTAAATTAACATGTATAACGAAGTAGAAGCCTCCGCAATAAAAAAAAAAACAACTTATTTGACTAATAGAAAGTAAGTATAAATGAAATTGCCAATTCTTGGTTGCAGAATACTTCAAACATTAAAAGTGCGATTCTTTTCGCAATCTACAACAAGTTAGTCTTACAAAGACTATATCAAACACTCATTAAAACAACTACTTCCCGGGCTAATACCCCGACGGACATTGAATTATACAACAAGTGTTTGCTGTTACATACAGTAACCTACTGCAAATGTAACAATTTGGGTCAAATTATTCAGGCCATCTATAGACGCGTTTCGAGATTTATCTCTCATCAGTATAGCTTTGCCACTCCCTCCAAACAATTCGACACCTTAGACTGGCGGTCACGTTACCGTTCAAACATAAGTATAAATGAAATTGCCAATTCTTGGTTGCAGAATACTTCAAACATTAAAAGTGCGATTCTTTTCGCAATCTACAACAAGTTAGTCTTACAAAGACTATATCAAACACTCATTAAAACAACTACTTCCCGGGCTAATACCCCGACGGACATTGAATTATACAACAAGTGTTTGCTGTTACATACAGTAACCTACTGCAAATGTAACAATTTGGGTCAAATTATTCAGGCCATCTATAGACGCGTTTCGAGTGGCAAAGCTATACTGATGAGAGATAAATCTCGAAACGCGTCTATAGATGGCCTGAATAATTTGACCCAAATTGTTACATTTGCAGTAGGTTACTGTATGTAACAGCAAACACTTGTTGTATAATTCAATGTCCGTCGGGGTATTAGCCCGGGAAGTAGTTGTTTTAATGAGTGTTTGATATAGTCTTTGTAAGACTAACTTGTTGTAGATTGCGAAAAGAATCGCACTTTTAATGTTTGAAGTATTCTGCAACCAAGAATTGGCAATTTCATTTATACTTATGTTTGAACGGTAACGTGACCGCCAGTCTAAGGTGTCGAATTGTTTGGAGGGAGTGGCAAAGCTATACTGATGAGAGATAAATCTCGAAACGCGTCTATAGATGGCCTGAATAATTTGACCCAAATTGTTACATTTGCAGTAGGTTACTGTATGTAACAGCAAACACTTGTTGTATAATTCAATGTCCGTCGGGGTATTAGCCCGGGAAGTAGTTGTTTTAATGAGTGTTTGATATAGTCTTTGTAAGACTAACTTGTTGTAGATTGCGAAAAGAATCGCACTTTTAATGTAATAGAAAGTAACCTGGACATATTGGCACCATTATCTCAGAACAAATGAAGATTACATCCGTGGTAGCCCAAGGATCCCGCTTAAGACTTTTTTGGCTGAATGTGGACCAGACCAAAAAGTCTAAAATCTTCCGATTTCTATCTCTTTTCTAAAATGTTAGAGGGTAAGGGGAAAGAGACCGAGCACTCAAGGGGTAATCCATTATGAACACCAACCGCATTTTTTAGGTGTCAATGTCAACCCGATATTAGCAGGTAGTAAGAAGTCCATCTGTTTTCAGCCGGTGCGTGGCGTTATCTTTTGTCCGGCTTGGGGTGGTTTTGATAAGAAGATTTATTTGATATTTATGAAATTATATAAAATGGAATTATAATTAATGCTTTTTGTAAAGAGTTCTTTAGAAACAGTTGAGTAACTCAATTATTTGACAACTCCAAAGACCCATAATTTGCTTACATATCACCCCTGAAGACGGACATCCAACGATATATATTTTACCAATTGGTAAAATATATATCGTTGGATGTCCGTCTTCAGGGGTGATATATAAGCAAATTATGGGTCTTTGGAGTTGTCAAATAATTGAGTTACTCAACTGTTTCTAAGGAACTCTTTACAAAAAACAAAAGATTAACATTTTACATATAAAATGTACAGGGTAAGCGAAACTAAAATAAAAATTCCTGCATGATTTAAGATCTTAGTTTTTAATGATTAATGTTTACAATTGCAATAAATTTAATAGTTAATCAGCCCTGGTAAATAATAACCATTTATTATTATGTTAAATAGAATAATATGCGTCGTTGACAATTATTTATAACAATTTTCTTTATAAATCACGTCGTTAAGAGTGATAAACCACGCGAATAAATAGCCACAGGTATAAAATACGAACAAAAAAATACGCTTTTTAGATAAAGAAAATTTATATTTAAACATTATTTTTTTTATTAAGACCGTCACGCGATTGTTGCGTTCAAGCAGCTTTTAAATGTAAAAATATTTACGCTGAAATTAATAATAATTATTAGAAAGGACTGTTTCTAAAGTTAAGAGAATAATAGCAAATATTATATTAAAATAATTCATTTTGAAGGTATAATATTCTTGTAAGATATTGATATATTAATTTCGATGATTTTTGTATATGTTTGAAGTTTACATATTTTTATTGTGCTTTAATGCATAGCAGTGACATCTCTTGGAGTTTACCTGAAACAAAATATACGTCCTCACTAGTGCTAGTTTTCAAGGGTTCTGTTTTCTCTAAACATATAATAAATTATCTTATAGGAATCTGCAATATCTCATTTTATTTTATCTTCAATTAATTTCCTATTTATTGTTATTGTAATTGCAAATAAAGAAAAGTTATATTTTTAATTTTTATCTACAAAAATGATTATAATAGGACAATATAATAGGATAATACAATGGCGTTAAAGCTTGAAACGCGTATATAGTTAACCGGTAAATCATAAAATACTAAACAAAAATTCATGTTTTTAAAAAAATGACATTAAATTAAACGAGAATTCAAGAATTATTCTACAGAAACCTATCCCTCACCTATAGGTTTCTGCAGCAAAAGTTATTAAATTCTTAGTGTATGTTAATTGTTAAAGCACAGTTAAGGGTAGGTTTCTGCAGAAAAAAAGTAGCAGTTAAGTCCTCTAGGGGTCGCTTTGATATGCTCCCTTTTTTAAATGTTTTGTTTTAACTACTTATTTAATAAAGTTTAGATTGATTTAATAATCACTTGTTTTTTAACTATGTCCAGGGTATGCATTGGGATATGTATACTTAAAATGAACATTTCTTGTATGTATCTCTCTATTAGGCTGTAAATATCTTCAATTTGGTTCTCATTAGGCTGTAACTATTAACCAATAAAACACTTTTACTTTGTTTTCATAACACTTTATTATTAATTGTGACTGCAGTTTTCACAAATTTAGCTTGCCATTATCAAACATGAAGTTTGTCATTATCAAACTGGAAGTTTGATAATGACAAGCTAAATTTGTCAAAATTGCATTCACATTCAATAAAAAAAGTGTTATACAAACAAAGTAATAAGCGTTTTATTGTGAAATCAACGCAGCAAAAGCCTCCACAATACAGAATGTAAATATTCAATTTTCTGCAACATTTTTCCTTAAAAAGTTCAATGTTACAACACGATTAAAATATATAATTCCATAATTGTTCTGCTACCGTGAGATCATTTAAAATATGATTTAGAGTAGGCTGCACTTTTTTTACGCAGTACCATAGAATGCTAATTAAATGATGAAACACATTTGAGGTGCCAATCTAATTTAAAATTCAAAGCCTTTTCTAAATTATGATTTATCGATCGCACGGTATATTCTTGTTGAGACCAAATTTTCAAATTTGGGTAAAGTAAAACACTTGTTTCGTTCCATATTTTTAAAATTTGGAACATAACAAGTCTTTTAATTCAATTATAAATACAAGGTTATTCAAAGTACAGGAACAGATTGTAAACATTTATTTCTTCCAAACTACAAAAGATAGAAACAGAATTCCAACGATCCTGGAAAGAGAAAAGTTCATTTTTTTCATGCATTCAATATGAACACCGTGTTTCCCGTGCAGTGGATTTTTTTTGGGCTCCTTTCGCAAACTGTACGAATACGCTCGACATTTTCATTTGATGTACGTGGACGTCCCGTGATTTTCTGTTTGTAGATGCAACCATCGTCTACAAATTTTCGATCCAACTGGTAAATCTGCTTATCACGAGGCGGTAAAAATCGCGTTGAACTTCAATAATCGATTCTATTTTAGCTAATTGCAGCACACAAATTGCTTTTTCTTGTTGTATCGCCATTTTACTACATACAATTAAAATGACAAGCAACAGCGCCAATGCGGCCGTGGTTAGAAATTCTGCGTGAACTGTTCAAATTTTAAAGTTTTGTCTGTCAATGAATGTTGGATTTATAGTTCTACCTTTTGTAGTTTGGAAGAAATAAATGTCTGATCCCTAACTAAACCTGTTGCATTTTTTTTTTTTAGGAATCGACGAAGCGCAACAATATTGCCATCTTAACAGTTTTATTATTGGGTTCGTGTTAGATTATAATGTTATATAAGAAAATTAGACATAGATAAACTCTTATTTGAAAAAGTCAGGATTTGTTGTATTTGGTGAAATCTATTCCTGTCACTTTTGATAGCCACGCGATGTACGCTGATACTCTCGTGTAAATCGAATGGTTGAAGCCCACTTGGCAAATTGGCAAAAGGGCTAATCTGCTGGTTATTCCAATTTGGTATAATTTTCCATCACTTCTCATTGTTAGAGGTCCTCCACTATCACCCTAAAATAATTAATTAGAAAATTCAATTCATCTTACAAACTTTTTTATGCATTTGAGATTATAATAAATCTAAAATACTGACATACATTTTTGTAGCAAGAACTTTTCTGAACTTTTCTTTACATTTATAACAAAATTTTAATTGTTCCAAAAATAATTTTCGTGTATACTTCTTTTCTCTCAATGCATGTAATTGGGAGAAAAGAAGTATATACGGCAATTATATAGGTATTTGATTGAAATTCACTTGGTTTGTTTTACTAATAAATTGTTTTATTTTCAACTAGTTTCGGCTTAATGCCATTTTTAGTTGAAAATAAAAAAAATTATTAGTAAAACAAACCAAGTGAATTTCAATCAAATACCTATATATTAATAGAAATGTTTTACCAAGTGATCAATGAGAAACAAGTTAACGATATACGGCAATTATCTTTGGAACAATTAAAATTCTGTTATAAATGTAACGAACAGTTCAGAAAAATTCTTGTTAAAAAAATGTATGTCAGTATTTTAGATTTATTATAATCTCAAATGCATACAAAATAAAGAAATAGAAAAGCAAAGTAAACTCATAAACGTTTGCAGAACATATGAATAACTATATTTCTAGTAGTAGATTCAAACATAAAAACCTATACCCAAAAGTTTGATTTTTTGTTAAAAAATAGTAATACTTATTATTTATTGAAAATGCTTGGTAATTTTATACTTCCAAAAGTTTAAATTCAATATCGTTTCAAACTCTTCAATACAAATTCTGCACTCCAGAGAATTCTTTAGTTTATGACTAACCAAAGGGACTTACAGTTTCGAGAAAAGAAAACTAATATAGCAAAATATTTGGCTATGTGAACTTTACTAACTTTGGTTTTTCAAATTGTCAATCAAATTGACGAATCTGCGAAAATTTTAGACGAAATTTAATTAACGTCGACATGCCTAAACTAACTGAAACGCAAAAAGCGATATTAACGACCCATTTAGAGACGGTATTAGCATTAGAGACATTGCTAATGAAGTGTGTGTCAACAGAAGCACCGTCCTGTTGGCAAAGAAAGAAAAAATAGCTAAGCTGTACTTGACAAGTTTGTTTTACAAGAAAAAAATACGATTTTTATAAAGTGGCTTGAGCTCCCTCCTGTACTTGTTTTTTTTTTCTCTAGCAACTGTACCCTAACCTTTTCAGCCCTAGAATTATTCTGGTGCCTAAAAATATATTTTGTACACGGCACATTATTTATTACTATCTCAGATATTCAGAATAGTTTTTTGTATTCTGGAGTGTTTACTTCATGTTAAAAAAAATATAAATGAATATTCTACCTATACTCATGCACACACAACTAGAAATAGGGATGATATTAATTTATTCTCACTCAGGCTAAAATGAACGGAAAATGGTCATAAACATTTTGGTCCATATAAAATCATCAATCAGATTTTACCGTGTTATGCTTTGTTTATATAGTATGTTCAATAAAATAATACCTCTAGAGTGCCATGGAATAAATTGTAGGTTGGCAACTCTGAAATTATACATTATAATTATTATGTCTGACGTTTAATATGACAATTCCTAAAGGGTGTAGCCAACTTAAATTTAAATAAAGATTAAATCATGGCACTCTAGGGTTTTTTTTTTTTTATTGAACATACAATACTTTTACCTACTGATTTTTATGTGTTGTTTCGTTTTATATTAAATATTTTTTACTGTAACCTTTTCTTTTGACGCGTGTAGAGTATTTATATGTACTATTTTGGCACAATTAAATGGTTTAACTTGATTTGATTTTAAGTATACATATTTCAATATACTGTATACGCTGTAAATCTTTAGATATTAATTGTTTTTACAAATATTTTAAATTAAACTTTTAAACAGTGTTTCCCACTCCCAAATTGAGCATGAAGTAAAATTTCGAGTTTAGAAAAGCCTAAAAAATTGGTTTGGTCGCGTAGCGAAGCACAGCGACTGAACCAAATTTTCAGGCTTTTTTAAACTCGAAATATTACTTCATACACCACTCGTACTAAACACTGATATGATGTGATGTTTAAAATACAGGTTTTTAGCATACTGCTTTAGTAGAATATTTTGAACTCTACCTAAAATAAATGTTTATACGCGTGGCGTGTAATAAAATTCCGAGTTTAGAAAAGCCTGAAAATTTGGCTTTTCTATACTCGAAATATTACTTCATGCGCCACGCGTATTAAACATTGAAAACACTGTAAAATTGTGAACGCGTGAACTTCACTTGAAATCAGTGTCTTATACGCTTGGCGCATGAAGTAAAATTTCGAGTTTAGAAAAGCCTAATTTGGCTCGGTCGCTCCGCTTCGCTACGCGCCCGAGCCAAATTTTCAGGCTTTTCTACACTCGAAATTTTACTTCATGCGCTACGCGTACTAAACACTGATGTCATGTGATGCTTTTAGCATACTGCTTTAGTAGAATATTTTGAACTTCACCTAAAATCAAAGTTCTATACGCATGGCGCTTGAAGTAAAATTCCGAGTTTAGAAAAGCCTGAAAATGTGGCTTTTCTAAATTGGAAATGTTACTTCATGCGCCATGCGTATTAAACATTGATAACACTGAAAAATTGTGAGCACGTGAACTTCACTTGAAATCAGTGTCTTATACGCTTGGCGCATGAAGTAAAATTTCGAGTTTAGAAAAGCCTAATTTGGCTCGGTCGCTCCGCTTCGCTACGCGCCCGAGCCAAATTTTCAGGCTTTTCTAAACTCGAAATTTTACTTCATGCTTAGTCTGGGAGTGGAAAACACTCGTTTCAAGCTTCAACTTGAACTATTAAAGAAACAACGAATATCTAAAGATTTGCCAATATAATTGGGATATGTATACTTAAAAGAAAAACTCACTGTATATTCTCCAGATAAGTTATTTTTATTAATTTACGGCATCCTTAAATTGCAATGGAATCCAGCATGATATCTTAATTATTTTCTTTCTACAAAAATTAAAAATATCCATAACTGATTATTGACTTTTCTCTTTAGATTATCAAGAATACCAGAGACCAAAAATACAGTTAGTTATATTTTTAACATTCTTAGGATACATTTTAGGATTGATGTACCATCTATGTGATCTAACAGATCTAAATCTTACATATCCCAATTATATTAGCAAATCTTTAGATATTCGTTGTATTTTTAATATATTATAGATTCTAATAACCCATACATTTAGTTAGATCTTTAATATTTATACCTTGCAAGCTTTTCCTTGTTCAACAGTGGATGTGCCGCAAACTTCCTTGTCGGCATATTCAGCATCGTTATAACATTTTTGGTATTTGTTTATTCGCAATGTCGCTTTTCGGAGTTTTTCCGGTGACTGATAAAAATCTAGAAATAGAATTAAAACAACACTTCTGGTGCAAAATAATCATCTTTAAAATGTAGTCTCAATTACCATTTATTATGCCAAAACCAGTGACGTAAGCTGTGTTTCCTAGTAAATCCTCTTGATTGTTAGTGTGTAATCTTACCAATTGCACAAATTTACCTAAATGTTAATGAAGAATGTGAGCTTAAGAGTGCGCTCTACCCTATAGAAATTAAGAATACTGATTTTCTGTTATTATTATTTTAAATTATTTAATTCTTTCTTCACACATCTATCTGGAATTCCACCCACGTAAGTTACTTAAACTCAAATTAAATTAAATACTTAACATTGGTTATCATTTAGCAATGTTAAGTGTTGATAATAAATCGAGCATTAGAGGAAAACGAAAAACTTGTACGTATTAGAGAATTTCTCCTTAGAATTTTTTTAAGGACAAACTTTTTACTCAGAATGGCTTTTGCGAAATTTAAACCTAAACAGTAACCCATTAAGCGCCATTGATGCATACACGCAACATTATTAATTTTTGGTTAATTAAATTACTCAATAAGTTAACTCGCTATATTATATTATTTAACCTGACTTGAAAATGTATGAGGAAAAATGTAAATATTTTGTTATTCAAATATTTCGATTATTACTCATTAAAAAAAAATTAAGCGTGTCGCTCCGCGAAGCGGAGCGGCCAAACAAAATTTTCAGGCTTTTCTAAACTCAAAATTTTACTTCATGCGCCACGCGCATAAACCACTGAAATATTGCGAAGTTAGATATAATCGAAATATTTGAATAACAAAATATTTACATTTTTCCTCATACATTTTCAAGTCAGGTTAAATAATATAATATAGCTTCGCGGAGCGACCAAACCAAATTATAAGGCTTTTCTAAACTCGAAATTTTACTTCATGTATAGTCTGGGAGTGAAATCACTCTTTCTAAACTTCATATTGCACGTTTTTATATAAAATCGACGAATGCCTGAAAATTTACAGCGTATACATTATGTATATTCAAAAGAAAAATTCACAGTATGTAATACAATAAATCAATCATAGATTTAATAAAAAGAAGGGCAGAAATTTACCTAAAATCAACTTTTAGAGTTATCTCTATAATTGCTCGGCCGTTAATGGGTTAATTTATGTAACCGCTATTTTAGTGAAAAGAAATTCTAGGTTCGTTGAATTTTTGATGTTTTTTCCTTTGACTAAATCTACAATCTATTTTAAAATTTATAATTGTTTGTAAATTCATGCATGAATATTAGTAAGTTATATGTATATGGAACTCATTATAAATAATTTAATTGTTGAGGCAGATAATAGTTAATTTTTACTTTGATTTAAGTTTAAATAAAACAGTAATTTAAACTAAAATCAAAGTCATTATAAATGCATTACTGCAACGTCTGATGATTTATTGTTTATTTACCAATTTTAGCAGCTTTTCTTAGCCTAATCAAACCAATATCATTCCTACCCCCTGAACTCAAATACTGCGGATGGATTTTGACTTGTCTCGCTCTGATGACCTGCGCCCCTCTGGCACTCCTGAAAATGCTGCCCAAAGCGACGTAAACGGTATTCCTGAAAATTGGCGAATTTAACAGTTTTTATTTTCTTTTAGTTTCGGTGCAAACAAAATGCAATTTACGCCTTGACTATCGGTGTGGTCTCATCAAGCCTTATACAATGCGCCGCCGTTAAAACCCATTGAGGGTGGATCAAACTGCCACCGCAAAAACTGTGATAACTCCTTTTGTCCTCCATGATCTGCATGAGGCTGGCCTGAAAGGGAAACTCCCCCAAATCAGGCTCTACAGGTTTGTTAAAACCCTAGAAAATAATATTATTAATTAATTAAATATTACATATTATTCAACAATCTCAAACTGTCCAATGAATTGATTGTCGAGCAGACCCACCAGATTTAACTTAATACTTTAAATTTAAAATTGTATACTTACAAAAACGACTGGAGAGCTCCTTACGATCCCTAATAAACTAATTAAGATCACAGCAAGAATCATATCCCAACCAAGAAAATCATTAAAATCGTAAAAAACATTTAGATGATTGTGAGAAATAATAAAAATAGGTGAACTTGGTAATGGTTTGTTCGGATTTGCTAGGATTTGTTTGATTATGCAGTGGATGTGGCCCAGGGTCGTAGAATTAAAATTGTCGTCCGGAAATGAGCCATAATAATCTACGCCATCCTCTTTCGCTGTCAGTGTTTTTTTTTTTTAATTATTTTAGTAAAAAAATATCTGGCAGCAGAAAGTAATGTATATTCATATATTATTAACTAGAGCGTACCTCATTCAACAAATGTTATAGATATAGAGGATATAATTACACGTGCATGGGAAACATAAATACCACAATAATCAACAAGGAAAAAAAAGATAAGTAATTAATAATTTTGCACTAATAATAGAATATCTTATAAGCAAACATATTTGTTTATCTTTGTTAGAAAAATCAGTTGAAAGTTTCGAAAAAGCATCGCTCATTTTTTTATAATATACTTGGTTTGTTTCATTATGATTATTTAACATTTAAAACACTTTAAACTTTGTTTGTATATTTGTACATCACTTTTTAGTTTAACTTGACTGCAGTATCGATAAATTTAGCCTGACAATCAAACATAAAGTGACTAAATAGTATAAATATGATTATTTATTTATTTAGATTGGTTTCGACTAACAATTATTATCAAGGAAAAACTGGTGAATAATATATTTTTTCAAATCCACCATATTTGCATACTTTACAACTCGATGCAAATATCATGCAGTAAGCGAAATTGACTCTAAATTAAGAATGAGTAAATATCTCTCGAATTAGAACTTAAGACCAATAAAATTATCACACACCGAATAAATTCCTTAAATTTTTCCGCGGTTTCACCGTTTCCTGTTTACACGAAATTCTCACCTCAGCAATTTGTCAAAACGCTCATAGCTATTAGTAAATCTCACTATTTTTTTTTTTACTCAAAAGTAAAAAAAAACGATGTCGCAACCAGATAATTTCACGGCGCTCTGATATTTTTTCCAGACCGCGAAATTAGAATTTATAGATTCGCTTGAATTAATAAACGTCTCTCACACACGCTCGGGTATTTTTAACATTTGTTTCCTTCCCTTGACACACGGTAATTTATTTAAAGCAGACAGTATAAATCATAGATTATTTCATGATGGTATAAATAAAAATATAAAGTTCATAAAAAATAGCACTTATTTTATTTATACAAAGCACTGCAAATAGCAAGTGTTCAGTTAAAAACCCGATCGAGTTGGCTGTAAAATTTTAAAAACATTGTGAAGTAGGCCGTACGTACGTACGTACGTGAATTTGTCAGTCCCTCCTGTCCAATGCCATTTCCAGGGAGGGGGATATAGGGGTTAATATATAGTATGTTCAATAAAAAAAAACCTCTAGAGTGCTATGATTTTATTTATTTTTAAATTTAAGTTGGCTACACGCCTTAGGAATTGACATATAAAACGTCAAACATGATAATTATAATATAAAACTTCAAAGTTGCCAACTTACAATATTTTCCATGGCACTCTAGAGGTTTTTTTTAATGAACATACGATATATTGTAATGTATATGTATTAAAAAGTGGAAAAATAAATGTTTATTTAAAAAAATATATGCTTACACATCCAAACAAATTGCTCGGTTTTTGAAAGCTCAATATTTCGAAATTTACTTACGCCACGCGTATAAAACATTAACAAGTGAATTTTAAAGCAGACTGCTTTAGTATACTGTTTGAGCAGTATATTTAAAACTTTACATTAAATCAGTGTTTAATACGCGTGGCGCATGAAGTAAAATTTCGAGTTTAGAAAAGCCTGAAAATTTGGTTTGGCCGCTCCGCGCTTCGCGCTACGCGACCAAACCAAATTTTCAGGCTTTTCTAAACTCGAAATTTTACTTCATGCTTAGCCTGGGAGTGTAAACACTCGTTAGAAACTTCGAATAAACGATTTTTATAAAAACAACAAATTCTTGAAAATTAATAATGCATATATTGGATAAGTTTACACAAAAGAAAAATTCCCTGTATAAATTCAATAGAAAAATGTATTATAATAAAAGATAAACGATAAAAGAGAATGATAAAATGTTATAAAAAATAAATTCAACAAGGTGGAAAAATAATTGGTTTGATTAACGCAAAAAGAAAGAAAAAACAATTCTTCCTTTTAATATAACCCCCTATAAAAAATAGAAGTATTAAATAAAATAAAAATTAGAAGTTATAAAAAATAATTGGTTTGATTAACGCAAAGAGAAAAAGACAATGCTTCCTTTTAATATAATCCTCCAATAAAAAATAGAAGTATTAAATAAAATAATAATTAGAAGTTATAAAAAAACTAAATAGCGTTATGTATTTCGTTTAATAATAAAATAAATTTAATTAAATACATCGACGACATCTCGTTGGTTTTCGTTTGCCCCTTGCCTTTTGTGTTGGTGTGTTCGCACGTCGTGTATTCGAATTATAAATAAACCGCCCGTTTTCGCTAACGCCTCGATCTAATCGCCAGTCATCATCTCCATAAATTCTGCAAATGAAAAATAAACCGTCAGCATAATTGGGCTATATCCATTAGACACACTAAAATAAACCGAAACGATCATTAACTAGCTTGTGATGTATTACGAAACGAAATGGCGAGAGTATTTTTGGAATAAGTGCAAATTGGTTTTGTGGGTGATTTGTGATGCTTGATTTGTTTTGAATAAATATTTAATAATTACTACTTATTAGAGCAGAAAGACCGCTGGTCGATAGCCCAGACAGACTAAAAAAATATTTATATGTACCGGGTGTTTAATTAAGCGTGGCCATCGGCTATATCTCAAAAACTAGACATCGTAGCTATTGCGGTAAAAAAATTCATTGTAAAAATGGTCAAAAGACACCGCTGGAAATTATTTTGAAACTCATAGCTTTGCCGCAAGAGGGCGCTATGTCTATAGTTAAAGATTAAAACAATTTTTATAAAATAAATGCCTTATTATGCGATGAGAAATATATGAAAATCTTAATCTACAGTAAACTTTACCTAATTTTAATTATCTTCTCGTTTTTTTATATCTCCCATAAGATGTACGGGAGAACGAAAATATCTAATTATTTAAATGCCTGTAACTTTTGTTAGGATTCACTGAATGGAATAAACTTAGACCCATTTGATAGATAATTGAATGCACTTTGAAACATAATTCACCCCGATTTATTTTAGTTTCGATATTAAGCTCCAGAGGGTGCGATTGATACAATAACCGTATTTTCTCCATTTTCTTTAAATTCTTAAATTGAAAGGTATACGTAAGTTACGATAGTTAATCAAAATGAGAAATTGTATAAAAACTCGTGAAAACTGCATCCCGATATTTTCATCCTAACCGGAGATTTATTGAAAATTGTGCAGAATGGGGTATGTTGTACTAATAATCCAGCGGTCTAATCCTTACTATAGACACTAAATTAAATCAGAACACAGAGTGTTCAAAAGTGCATTCAATTATCTATCAATTTAGTCAAAGTTAATTAAATTCGGTTAAATCTAACTAAAGTTTATTGGAACAATAACAAACGAAACAAAGAAAAATTAAACGAATACAATAATTAAATCTAGCTTCGCTGGCAAAAGCCGCAATCTCTACCACAAAGGATAAAAAAAATATTTACAATAAAAAATTAAGCTAAATTAATTATGTAAATCTTAATTTACTCTAAATTTTGCAACTACTTTCTCGTTTTGTTTGCTTTTACATAAGATGCAGATAAAAATGGAAAAGTCTAATCATTAAAATGGTTGTATTTTAATGATTAGACTTTTCCATTTTCATCTGCATCTTATGTAAAAGCAAACAAAACGAGAAAGTAGTTGCAAAATTTAGAGTAAATTAAGATTTACATAATTAATTTAGCTTAATTTTTTATTTTAAATAATTTTTTTATCCTTTGTGGTAGAGATTGCGGCTTCTACCAGCGAAGCTAAATTTAATTATTGTATTCGTTTAATTTTTCTTTGTTTCGTTTGTTATTGTTCCAATAAAGTGTTGTAATAAGTGGTTTTAATTGTAGTAAATATACGCTGTTCTACTAATTTTTCTACTAATCTCATAGCCTACTATATTTCGAGATTTTGAATAATCATGTATTTATTATTAGTTTCCAAATCATATAAATGGGGCAAAGTGATTTCCATCATTTTTTAAATTATGTTTTTGACCTTTTGACAAAAGTAAAAAAGCCTAAAGGCTTACTAGATTTTAAATTATATTTTTATATGGTACGCGGTTAAAAATAGGCTAATCTACCGGACTTTTTAATATATCTTTGGTTAGGACAAAGATATTAGGATGCGGTTTTTGCTACTTTTTTCAGTATTCCTTTCTGTAATAAACTAGCGTAGGAGAATTATAGCTTATCATTTAAATTTTTAAGAAATGATCGAAAATATGGTGGTTGTTCAAAAAAACGCCCTCTAGCGCTTTTTATACGAACTAAAGTAAACGAGAGTAATCAATCATTTAAAGTGCTTTCAACTTCCTATCAAATGAGACTATTCTGTTAATTTCAGCTTATCCAAACAAAAATTACACACAATTTAATGATCACACTTTCCCGCACTCCCCTGCTTCATATGTGCAAGATAAAGAAACAAGTGAGTAGTTAAAATTGAGTTAAATTCAGCGTAGATTACGATTTGTATATATTTAACCTAGCTCAATTTACGAGTTTTTTGATAAAAATATGTTTTTGTATTTGACGGTAGATGTTACGCCCTCTAGCGACAGAGGTAGGGACTTAAAACTAATTTCGAGTGATTTCTTGTGGCCACTTTTACTCTGCAATTTTTTACCTGAACATGCTACGATAGATTAATCAATCACCTGGTATATAAAAACGTTATAAAGTTAATTGTAATTATTGTCTGAATAAAGATGTATTATATATATATATATATATATATATATATATATATATATATATATATATATATATATATATATATATATATATATATATATATACAGTAGAACCTCGTTATACCGGGATGGCTTTTGGCTATACCTAGCACGATATAAGGAAAACACGGTATATCCGAATATATGTAATTTGTATAATAGTCACATACACACACGCGCATATATATATATATATATATATATATATATATATATATACATTTATATATACATTTTCATAACGATAATTTTTCTATTAAGTATCCATATGCATACGTTGCACATTTTCCGATGCTCGGTTTATTAAAAGAATTCAATTTGAAGCTTTAAGCGAGTGTTTTCCACTCCCAGGATAAGCATGAAGTAAAATTTCGAGTTTAGAAAAGCCTGAAAATTTGGTTTGGTCGCGTAGCGCGAAGCGCGGAGCGGCCAAACCAAATTTTCAGGCTTTTCTAAACTCGAAATTTTACTTCATGCGCTACCGGTACAAAACACTGATTTAATGTAAAGTTTAGCGGTGTGTTTTAAACTTCATACTATGTCAGTGTTTGTACAGGTGGCGCATGAAGTAAAATTTCGAGTTTAGAAAAGCCTGAAAATTTGGTTTGGCCGCTCCGCGCTTCGCGCTACGCGACCAACCCAAATTTTCAGGCTTTTCTAAACTCGAAATTTTACTTCATGCTTAGTCTGGGAGTGGAACACACTCATTTTAACTTTCAAAATGAAGTCCTAAAAAAAAAACAAGGATTATCGAAAGATTTATGGCGTATACGCTGTAATTGGGACATGCATACTTGGAAGAAAAACTCCCTGTATGTACAAGTTTAATTGCGATTGATTGGCTACAATTTGTAATGGTCATATAGGCAACTCAATTTGCACATAACCTAAAAATTAAAAGTGTCAAATCGTATTGGATGCTTTGGTTTGATAAATAAAACATACGAAAATAAACATTGAAAATGTTCGGTGTTACATAAAACTCTCTGTATATATATATATATATATATATATATATATATATATATATATATATATATATATATACAGAGAGTTTTATGTAACACCGAACATTTTCAATGTTTATTTTCGTATGTTTTATTTATCAAACCAAAGCATCCAATACGATTTGACACTTTTAATTTTTAGGTTATGTGCAAATTGAGTTGCCTATATGACCATTACAAATTGTAGCCAATCAATCGCAATTAAACTTGTACATACAGGGAGTTTTTCTTCCAAGTATGCATGTCCCAATTACAGCGTATACGCCATAAATCTTTCGATAATCCTTGTTTTTTTTTTAGGACTTCATTTTGAAAGTTAAAATGAGTGTGTTCCACTCCCAGACTAAGCATGAAGTAAAATTTCGAGTTTAGAAAAGCCTGAAAATTTGGGTTGGTCGCGTAGCGCGAAGCGCGGAGCGGCCAAACCAAATTTTCAGGCTTTTCTAAACTCGAAATTTTACTTCATGCGCCACCTGTACAAACACTGACATAGTATGAAGTTTAAAACACACCGCTAAACTTTACATTAAATCAGTGTTTTGTACCGGTAGCGCATGAAGTAAAATTTCGAGTTTAGAAAAGCCTGAAAATTTGGTTTGGCCGCTCCGCGCTTCGCGCTACGCGACCAAACCAAATTTTCAGGCTTTTCTAAACTCGAAATTTTACTTCATGCTTATCCTGGGAGTGGAAAACACTCGCTTAAAGCTTCAAATTGAATTCTTTTAATAAACCGAGCATCGGAAAATGTGCAACGTATGCATATGGATACTTAATAGAAAAATTATCGTTATGAAAATGTATATATAAATGTATATATATATATATATATATATATATATATATATATATATATATGCGCGTGTGTGTATGTGACTATTATACAAATTACATATATTCGGATATACCGTGTTTTCCTTATATCGTGCTAGGTATAGCCAAAAGCCATCCCGGTATAACGAGGTTCTACTGTATATATATATATATATATATATATATATATATATATATATATATATATATATATATATATATATATATATATATATATATATATAATACATCTTTATTCAGACAATAATTACAATTAACTTTATAACGTTTTTATATACCAGGTGATTGATTAATCTATCGTAGCATGTTCAGGTAAAAAATTGCAGAGTAAAAGTGGCCACAAGAAATCACTCGAAATTAGTTTTAAGTCCCTACCTCTGTCGCTAGAGGGCGTAACATCTACCGTCAAATACAAAAACATATTTTTATCAAAAAACTCGTAAATTGAGCTAGGTTAAATATATACAAATCGTAATCTACGCTGAATTTAACTCAATTTTAACTACTCACTTGTTTCTTTATCTTGCACATATGAAGCAGGGGAGTGCGGGAAAGTGTGATCATTAAATTGTGTGTAATTTTTGTTTGGATAAGCTGAAATTAACAGAATAGTCTCATTTGATAGGAAGTTGAAAGCACTTTAAATGATTGATTACTCTCGTTTACTTTAGTTCGTATAAAAAGCGCTAGAGGGCGTTTTTTTGAACAACCACCATATTTTCGATCATTTCTTAAAAATTTAAATGATAAGCTATAATTCTCCTACGCTAGTTTATTACAGAAAGGAATACTGAAAAAAGTAGCAAAAACCGCATCCTAATATCTTTGTCCTAACCAAAGATATATTAAAAAGTCCGGTAGATTAGCCTATTTTTAACCGCGTACCATATAAAAATATAATTTAAAATCTAGTAAGCCTTTAGGCTTTTTTACTTTTGTCAAAAGGTCAAAAACATAATTTAAAAAATGATGGAAATCACTTTGCCCCATTTATATGATTTGGAAACTAATAATAAATACATGATTATTCAAAATCTCGAAATATAGTAGGCTATGAGATTAGTAGAAAAATTAGTAGAACAGCGTATATTTACTACAATTAAAACCACTTATTACAACACTTTATTGGAACAATAACAAACGAAACAAAGAAAAATTAAACGAATACAATAATTAAATTTAGCTTCGCTGGTAGAAGCCGCAATCTCTACCACAAAGGATAAAAAAATTATTTAAAATAAAAAATTAAGCTAAATTAATTATGTAAATCTTAATTTACTCTAAATTTTGCAACTACTTTCTCGTTTTGTTTGCTTTTACATAAGATGCAGATGAAAATGGAAAAGTCTAATCATTAAAATACAACCATTTTAATGATTAGACTTTTCCATTTTTATCTGCATCTTATGTAAAAGCAAACAAAACGAGAAAGTAGTTGCAAAATTTAGAGTAAATTAAGATTTACATAATTAATTTAGCTTAATTTTTTATTGTAAATATTTTTTTTATCCTTTGTGGTAGAGATTGTATTATATATATATACATATATATACATATGTGCAGTAGTCACCTACATAACAAGACATACTATATAATACAATAATGACGCCGGAACGTTTTACCTAATCAGGGCGGTACGCAGTCAATTGTTAAAATTAATATCTTTAAAAAAAAAGAAACCTGAAAAATGACCCCGATATATCCGAATCTCGGTATCTCGAGGCCCGGTATAGCGAGGTTCTACTGTATATATATGTGTATATTCAATAATTAATAATTATTAATTTTGAAAGCAATAATTTTTACATATCATTAGAGATCAAAGTAATTTTTCCTTGGACTAAAATATTGTATAATTACACCATGCCTTTATTGTATTATTTTTAGAAGATAATTTTGAGTAATGATTAATTTTGTGGGTTTTATCGTTTATATTGCACTAGATCAAAGTAATGTTGATTTAATAACTGAGTAAGTGAGCCGAGAGTGCGGTTTGTAAATTTTCCCGTGGGTCAGCCAAGAATTTTAATTTTCCACCGGTACCGTAAATAACGCATTCAATTCCGTCCGACAAATGGGGCGGCTCAAATTAACTCGAAAATAGAAGGAGATTTAAATAATATTTGGAAAAAGTCGCTCGTCATAAAAAAAATAAAAGTAAAGAAGAATTACAATCATGGTCACAAAATAAATAGCAAAAATCACTCACTGCTAATTAATCAAAGATGGAATTACATAAGATATATAAGTAATTAATCAAAGATGGAATTACATAAGATATATAAGGGTAAAAATATAATTAGAAGAAAGTATTATTAAAAAAGGAAATTCTTATCGTTAATAAATTAAAATGTATAGAAATAGAATAACAAAAATAACACTAATCGTCAAAAAATTTTAATTGAAATCCATTGAAACCCATATATATATAATACACTCCTTCATTTATAATTTGGTTTAACCTTTGAGAATGATCTGTAAGTAGGGAAATACATTTTTAAAAATATAGCTTACCGTCGAAATCTACCGTTCCAGATCCGTCGGTGTCGATTTCCGTGATGATGCTATCCAAATCACTGCTCGTCAACTTGTCATCCAAAGCACCCAGAATTTCTTTTAAAGTTCCTGTCGTGATATAACCATTACCTTCCCTATCGTATAACCTAAAGAAACACACGTACATTTAGAGCACCGGGGTGAAAATAATGAATTATTTCTTGAAAATAAATTTTAAAAAATGTCTGAAGAATTAATTTTTGATAGAAAATAGAATGCTTCAAAAAGCTAGCAGAAAATCAGTTAAACTTTAATTCTGTTTCCAATACTGTAAACTAAACTAATTTTACCCGAAAAAAAACACATGCCACATCTAATATTGTTTATTTATTTGTATCTCATCGCCCAGTCTAATAGTTGAAAAAATCACCCAGTCCTATAGTTAAAAAAATGACCCAGTCTAACAATTGGAAAAACCACCCAGTCTAATAGTTGAAATAATCAACCAGTCTAGCCGTTGAAAAAAATCACCCAGTCTAACAGTCGAAAAAATCATCCAGTCTAATAATTAGAAAATCACCCATTCTAACAGTTGTCTACCAAAAAAAAATAAACATAATTTCTTGACGTAAAGACTGGTCAATAGCTAGTTATCAAAAGGAATGTTAAGTTAAACTTATGTCCTGTTTCTAGAATGTGGTGGGCAGACTGATTTATAAGTTTTGACGAATAAAGCACTAATAACCTTTCTTCACACAAAAAAGTGTAAAGAAAGGTTGTTAGTGCTTTATTCGTCAAATTAATTTGATCTTCACGTAACTCACAATCAATTTACTGATTTATATGGGTTTAGATTTTTGATATGGAATGAATGTTTTTTGAATCTAGTATTCACGTTTCTTTCAGTTTGTCCTACATATATTTTGCTACAATTACTAGAACTGATTGAATAAACTCCTGATTTTTATCACTGTCTAAATATAAGACATGATTTGTGCCCTTTTTGTTTTTTGACATTAAAAATGTTATAAAGTTTATTTTCTAATCTGTAATGAAATTATAACTTCCTTTAACTATGTATTTTCAATTGCCTAAAAGGACAACAAAAATTCTCATTTTTCGTTTGGCATCTGGAGATCAAATCTAATTGTATTTTCTATTTATAGTAATTGTATTTTTTATTTTATTTTTCTAACAATCTATTTTTTACTATTTTATTTTCTGGGTATATTTTTTTTAAATTAAATTTGACATAATGAAATATAGTAAACATAAAACTTAATAGAAGATTTTTCAAGCATGAAATTCGTATTTTTTTCTTACCTAAATGCTTCTTTGAGTTCTTGTGTCGTCGATTCGTCGTCCTCCTCTTCCAAAAAGTGTGAGGCGATGCTGCAAAAGCTCTCGAAGTTGACTTTGCCGGTCTTTTCTTTGTCGTGCTCGTTTATCAGATTGTTCAGTTCGTTGTCATCGAAGATGTGACCCATCGTGTTGAGCATCGTGGAAATTTTCAAAGTATCAATGAAGCCCGATTTTGTCGTGTCGAACATTTGGAAGAGTTTGCGGAGGATGGCGATTTTTTGTTGATCATCATCCTAATCATCACAAAACAATGTTTGATATTAGTTATATACAAGGAGTTTTTCTTGTAAGTATACATATTCTAAGTATAGGCTGTAAATCTACAGATTTTCGTTGTTTTTTTCAATTTGAAGCTTTAAACAAGTGTTTTGCACTCCCAGGCTAAGCATGAAGTAATATTTCGAGTTTAGAAAAGCCTGAAAATTTGGTTTAATCGCTCCGCTTAGCCTAGGACTAGAAAACTCGTTTAAAACTTCAAATATAAAATTGGAAAATACGAGAAACGGCCCCAATTACTATGGAGTCATTTTTTTCAATAAATTGTCCGAGAAAACTAGACATCTAGAAATAAATTCATTTAAAAAATACATTAAGGAATTTTTAATTAAAATGGCGCCTTACTGCATCAACGAATTCACACAATATAGTGATATAGTTTAAAGGAGTATTTAGGCCGAGTGAATGTTGCTCTGAACAAATTGATTGTTGCTTTTAATAATTAAGTTAGGGAATTACATATGTGCTCTAAATCTTATTGATAATATAATTAGTCTAATTTGTTTATTGTTTACTTCTTTTGTATTAGCTTGTCGACGTGTGTAAAACTGAATTTTTATAAGACACAAATAAATATTATTAAATTAAACTCTTAAAAAAACGACGAATATCTGCAGATTTACAACATATAAATGGGATATGTATAATTTGACGAATAAAGCACTACTAACCTTTCTTTACACTTTTATTTGAATTGCCAAATATACATTTCGGACACAAAGTGACCATTATCAATAGGTTAACACTGGGATGTGTATACTTTAAACGAAAACTCCCTGTATTTGTATATGAACTCATATTTTATTTATATAGAAAAACTCCCTGTATTTTTATATGAAATCATGTTTTATTTTGAGGTAAAAGGCATAATTATTGGTAATGGTAGTAAAAATACTCTGCCTACGAATTTTATGTAATTTTTGCAATACTTCACTTTTATCGTGTGCAAAATTCATGAATTTGGTCGTGTGCAAAACAGTTTAAAATTGACGCACTGCTAAAGATTTACTTGCTTATAAGTCAAAAAAATTACAAACAATTATAGAAAGTTTGATATATTATATTAATTCAACAAAAAATAATTTTAAAATTTCACATATTTCACTAAGATAATTGAACTATTATTATTCATGAGAATAGTTAGAAAAAGAACCCAATTTATAACCACTGGAATATTTAGAAGTAATTATCTAAACTCGCAAAGATTAGTTTTGATATATTCTGTTATAAAAATTAGTGAGTTTAGTAGCAATTTCATATCAAACACTTGAAATAGCCATCACAAAAACATGAAATACGAGGGTGGTTTGAAAAGTCCCTGCAACGTCCGAGAGATGGCACCATCGGTGCGTATCGAGATCATGATTAGTTAGTAGCATCTCTTGAATGAACGCACACCAAGTTTCAGCCATATTGGTCTATTTCTTTGTGTTTAGCATTCGTGTGAATCAAGGAAGTCGAGTGATTTTCAAGAAATGGACGAAAAAGAATTTCGTGTGGTGATTTAACATTACTTTATGAAAGGCAAAACGCCTCAAGAGACTAAAGAGACGCTTGATAAACATTATGGTGATTCTGCAAGCGACAGCATTTGAAGTTATTAATCGGGTTTTTTTTTCAAAATGAGACAATTGGCGTTCGACGGGTTGGTGAAATAAACGATCCAATTGGTAATTAAATCAAAAATACCTTCGTTTGCTTCATAAATCAAATTCTTCAATTACCAATAATTATGCAACGTTTTACTATTAATCATTCGTAATTATCTAAATGTTTTATTTTTAGATTAATAGGGTTCTTTATTCCTGCCCACAATAACGTTTTATTGCATAATTTATCAATTGCGATGTTAACTGTATTACTTATTTACATAATTTGTGAATAACATCGCAATTTGATTTTTTTTGTTAATTGCAAAGCTTTTCTTGAATTAGTCTTCGTAAAAAATAAGCTTGCAAAGCTTTTTAATTTGAATACTACATACCATTTTATTGTCTTTGTTTATTTAATTCTATTTAACTACTATAAAAAAATGTATCTAATTGTTGTTGAGGTGGCAAATTGGCACGGGCTTCTTCTAGTTAGCGTTGCGGCCGACTGGGACGATCTTATATCTCCCCCACCCAGAGATGGTTCTCCAAAAAATTATAGCCTCCGCAAATATTCCGAACGGGCTATACGCGGCTTATACTTATTATAAACCCGCCGACATCGCATTATTATTAATTTTAATTAGGCAGACGGTGCGTCGCGACGCCGCCGCCACCGCACCACTGTCGTAAATTCGGTCAAGGAGTCGATCCCTCGTGTTAATCATTTTGCAAAATTAGATTTAACATCGATATAAATAGTCGGAAATTAAACTAAAACTAAAAAAAATCTGATCAAACAGAAATCATAACCATATATATAATAAGGTTGATTAGTTATGAAATCCCTGATCAACTAAAAGAACATTTTTTTAAAGAAATTCTTTGATCATGAATCTTATTCCCAATTACATTATTTATAATTCAAAATGATATTCATGATCAAAGAATTTCTTTAACAAATATTGGAGATATGATTGGATTTTAAATGAGAAAATTTACCAAGCAAGTCTTGATCAATTTTCTCATTTAAAATCCAATCAATTAATCATATCTCCAAAATTTGTTAAAGAAATTCTTTGATCATGAATATCATTTTGAATTATAAATAATGTAATTAGGAATGAGATTCATGATCAAAGAATTTCTTTAACAAATTTTCTCAATTTGTTTCATCATGAATTTTATTCCAACTTTTTTTAAGATTTCAAAGGTTTTTTTTTGGTCTATAGCAATTAAGTTATTTCAGTCGACATGTCATATCATATATTCTTGAATTTGTGTAGCGTTTATAATAATAATTCATTCTTTATTTACGCTAATAAATCTCATTCTAGCTCTGATTTGTTTATACATTTCTTACATAAGTTGCAATTAGCTTAAATTATTATAAGGGTTAATTATATGTTTAATTAATTTCTCACTTAACCCGTGGTGAAACATTTTTAAATAAATCTGAATATTTAAACCACTTGGTTTGTTTCACTTGTTTCACTAGATTAATTATAATTAAACTTGCTTCATTTTACCACATAATAAATTAGATAACTTCAACATTGTAACCCAGTGTAATCGTTATCATAAAATGTAATAAATTGCTAATACCTAAATGCACAATATTTCTAAAAATTATAAAAGTACAATTTTTTTTACAAATAATTATAACTAATTTGTATTGCAATGACGAACTGAAAAAAAACTGAAAGGCGTCAAAATGTTCAAATTAATAATTATTTTTAACTGTTTTGGGTTGTAGGCGTTCACATTGTGGTACATCTTAAATACACTTGTAAATAAAACACTTTTTTACTTTGTTTAACCACTGTATTTTGCACTTAATTTGTGACTATAGTTTCTACTATTTAGTAGTCATTATCAAACTAAAAGTGATTTTATTTTTAAAATTCATGAATTTAAGAATTTATGACATTCATGAAAAGTATCAACATTTTGAGAATTAATGTTTAATGTTTAACCCCACTTTTTTACTTTGTTTAACCACTGTATTTTGCACTTAATTTGTGACTATAGTATCAACATTTTGAGAATTAATGTTTAACCCAGAAAATTCACGACGACCGTAAAAATTGCAGAAACAACGAAAATCTAAGGTATTCAAAAATCTTAATAAATTATCAAAATATTAAAAATCTTATAAACATTTTAAATTTTATAAATCGTGAAAAATCTTAATGTATTAAAAGTTTAATGACAATTTAGAAAATTCACGAAAACTGCTAAGATGTTAAAATGTGAATTTTACTTGAGATCAGTGTTTTACACGCGTGGCGCATGAAGTAAAATTTCGAGTTGAGAAAAGCCCGAATTTGGATTTGGACGCTGCGCGTCCAAATCCAAATTCTTGGGGCTTTTCTCAACTCGAAATTTTACTTCATGCTCAGTCTGGGAGTGGAAGACATTCGTTCGACAATTGTCAATATCTTATTTTGTTTGTTTCTGTATTCTAGAAAAAAAAATTGTAATATTAAGAAAAGTTGTAAAATGATAAATATTAAGAAAACAAATAAAATTTGTTAAAAAATGAAAAAAATTACGACTTTTTCTATCTAAAATTAAAATCATCAATTTTTACAACAGTCGATGAAAAGCTTCGATATTTACAAAAAAAGTCGACATTTTTTATAGTGACAAACATTTTGAGATTTCATGAAAAACGTTGAAAATTTGAAAAGTAACGAAAATTTTGGAATCTCACTAAAAAAAATCATAATTTTTTAAAATTTACGAATATCTTCGAATGTTGAAAATTATTAAACATCTTTAAAACTCACGAAATAAGAAAATTTATCGTCAACATTTTAAAAAGTAGCAAATTAACGAAAATGGTCAATGTTTTCTTTAAAATTTACGAAAATCTGGAAAAATTATCAAAAGTATTATTATTATTATTTAAAGTATTGCAATTTTGTAAATTTATGATAATCTAAAAAATGTATTAAAATTTAAGAAAAATCTTTTGTAAATTCATGAAATGTATCCAAATTTTTTAAATTAACGGCTATCCCAGAAATGAACGAAAATTGCTAAGATTTTAGAAATAACTTAAAAATTGTCAAGAAAATTAATAGAAAAAAAAAATTGTGAATTAGTATATACTGATTTTAGCGATTATTTGATCGTGTAAATTATTAATTACTAATTTAAGCGATTATTTGATCGGGTGAAATAGTATATACTAATTTCAACGATTATTTGATCGAGTAAATTCGTAGGTACTAATTTAAGCGATTATTTGGCCGGGTAAAATAGTATATACTAATTTAAACGATTATTTCGTCGGGCAAATTACTAATTAGTCTACTAAAATAATTAGAAATAGAAATAGAAATAGAAATATTTATTCGTGCTAATAACAATAACAGTCTTACACACGTCAAAAATAATACAATTAAATAATTAAATCATAGAATATATTATAATACATAGAAAATTAAAATAATCTTATGTTAATAGCCTTTAACACGTAAAGATATCGATACTCATTGTATGCATAAATTCATCTAAGGAAAAAAAAGCATTGTCAATCAGAACCTGTTTCATGCGAGATTGGAAGGCTTTAAGCGGCAGACATTTCAAATTATCAGGTAAGACGTTAAATAACCGAAATGAGTGAAATCTCGGTCCCGTTTTAGCTTTGGATAAGCGGAACGATTTGTAGCGATAGTCCTCTCGTTTGCGGGTTTCATACTCATGGATGGCTTTATTTTTCGAGAGTAAGTATTCATTTCTTTTAATGTAAGATAAACATTCAAGTATGAACAGGGAAGGTGCAGTTAAGATTTTGAGTTGAATATATGCTTCACGACATTCTTGTTGGTAGGACAATCCAGCTACTATACGAATTGCTCTTCTGTGGAGCTTGAAAATATCGTTCATTATTGTTGAGTGACCCCACACAATAATGCCATATAGTATGTGAGATTGTACTAAGGAATGGAAAGCTGATTTAACCATTGCTAGTGAAACCGTATCCTTGAGATTTCGGAGAAGAAACATATTCTTTGATAGTTTTACTTTTAGTTCGTGTCCGTGAGATTCCCATGTTAATTTATGGTCAATGACTATACCAAGAAGTTTTGCAGACTTGACTGGCGAAGGTGGAATTGGCTTTAATGAGAAAGTAAGCTCGACTGTTTTACTTAGATTTAATTTTAGTTTATTTGAATTAAACCAGTCCAAAATAAGCTTTTTGTCATCCAGTAGATCTGCAGAAGCTTGTTCAGGTGTTACCCCCTTGGCAGATACAGTCGTATCATCTGCATACATGATCAAAGAGGAGTGTATGGTACTAGATGGTAGATCATTGATGTACAGTAGGAAAAGCAGTGGTCCAAGAACAGAGCCCTAAGGTACCCCATGCTTTAGATCTGCTACTCCTGACCTGACATCACCTAGATGGACAATTTGCTTACGCTCAGTCAAATATGACATTATTAATTTAATGACACTAGGATCGAAGTTGTAGAAGTAAAGCTTGCGATGTAGAATGTCATGCATTACACAATCGAAAGCTTTACTTAGATCTAACAGATTAGTTGTAATTACCTTGTTTTGTTCAAAGCCATCAATAATGTCATTAACAAATGTGTCAACAGCCATCGTTGTCGATCGACCAGTTCTAAAGCCAAACTGAGCATTATTTATATAATGGTTATGGTCTAGATGTAAATTGATTTGTTCAAGCATTATCATCTAAATTACTTTTGAAAAAATTGGCAAAATTAGAATTGGTCGATAGTTGTTTGCATCTGAAGGGTCACCTTTTTAAAAATGGGGATGCATTTTCCGATTTTTAATATATCAGGAAATACGTTTTCAGAGAGGCACATATTTATTAATTTGGTTAATGGATTGATAATAACATCAATGATATTTCTTACTATTTTGAGATTAATTCCATGAATGTCCGTACTACCCATGGATTTTAATTTCATTATAGTCAATCAAACCTTCGCACAAGAAACTAAAGCGAATTTCAAATAGTTACCGGAGTGGTTGTTAAGAGATTTGGCTGTTAATTCAATGGGGTTCGTATCGGTATCTGTAACTGTGCTGATGATGTTATCGTGCTGATTACTATCTCGGTAGACTAGACTATTAATTATTATAAACAAATATATTGCTTATTATCTCGGTAGATAGGACTACTTATTATTATATAATAATAATACTAATAATAATAACTCTTTTATTTCCCAACAGAAGTACATCCAATTACAGGGAACATTTCCATGTACAACACATGACACTCAACTAAAGTTTAAATTTACTAGTTTTGTAAAATTAACAAAAGTAGACAATACATACGAGGATTATAAGTGAGGCATAATATCTCTTATAAATTTTAAAATATACAGGGTCCGGCAGCGTTACCTGATTGTTTTTAAAATAGCACAACTCAATCGATTTTCAAGATATTTTATTAAAAAATTTTTTTTTGTAAACAGGAAGATTGGAAGGTATACAACGTATACAAAAACTTAAAAAATACCTCAAGTAGTGAAAATATCATCAGGTAAATGACGACCTCCGTTTTCGATGCACAACTGAAGTCGGGTAAACTTTTATTTGTGGGGTTACCTAAAGAGAATAGTGTAGCTTGATTGGCCTCGAAATAATATTCATCGAGAAATTCGTGCGATTCCTTGAGCAATTTTACACGGAGTAAGACTAACTTTTTTAATAAAATATCTTGAAAATTGATTGAGTTGTGCTATTTTAAAAACCGTCAGGTAATGCTGCCAGACCCTGTAGTAATATTAATAATTACAGATTTTACGGTTGTTTTGTATTTCATTAAATAAATCATTAAATGATAAATATATAAAATTCTAATCTTCACTACTAACAAACATCACCCCCCAAATAAACGCTCATGAAACCACGGGCGTTAAAAACAAACTCTAAAAATCACTCCCTTAAAAAACTACACCTTAAAGACCACCCCCTGTAGAAACTTTTATTGAAAATCACACCTACGAAAAACAAAACATGTTATGAGAAACTACCCCATCTAAAATTATTCCTATAAAATCAGCCCCACTCCCGAAAGAACATCTCCTGAAAGGAACAATCCCCCTAAAACCATTCCTGAAATTCATCCCCCGAAAAAGCCCCTCCATAAAAATCACTTTCTAAAATACCAACCCATCGAAATATCACCACCGAAAAACCACACCCGAAAAACCACCCCCCGAAACAACCACCCATAAAAAGTTTTGCTTGTAATATTGAATTGAAAATCTCAAAATACCCAAAATCCGACAAAAATCTCGAAATTTTGAAAATCTCACTAAAATTTTATAAATCGACATTCATTGAAAATTTTACAAAAATCTGATGAAAATTTTATAAATTGATAAAAATCTAAAAATATTTAAAATTATGCAAATTTCGAAACATTGAAAATGTCATTAATAATTTCAATTTCAATTTCAATTTCAATTTATTTAGTGTTAAAAGCATAGCTGTACACACGTCAAAACATACATGTAATAGTATAAGATCAGGTAATTACAAGACATAGAAGCACAGACATTTTTGACATGATCAGCGCATAATAGTATTTTTACGAAACACAAGACAAAAATTAAATATATAATAAAATGACTAATATTTTACATATGTTTATATTAACAAGTCACCGTTTAGAAAGTCATTAACACTGTAATCGTTTCACTTGTAATTTAAACATTTTTATGTTTAAAGATTTTATATGATTTGGCATTTTTTGTAAAATAGTGGAGCGTAATAATTTTCACTATTCCTTGTTCTATAATATTTAATAAATCGACAAAAATTTAAAAGTTTACGAAGATCTCGAAATATCAGACATTTTTATGAAAGTCTTATAAATTGATGAAAATCTCGAAATATTAATCTCATGAAAATTTTCTAAATCGACAAATATCACAAAGTATCAAAAGTCTCTTCATTGTCTCGGGTCGATGCGCGACCCTCGGCAAATTTTCACGGGGCTTTTCTAAACTCGAAATTTTACTTCATGCGCCACACGTATAATACATTGAAATATTATCATTATTAGTTTGCAAAAGGTGAAAATTGATGATTTCGTAACCGCCATTAAACTATTCTTCGCAAAATTATTAATCTCAGGTGAAGGCCCTTGAAAAATAATTTACAGCATTAAATAATTGTAAATATTATATCTAAAATATCTGGTATCAAAAATTACTACGATATTTTACTGTATTGTTACTTGGCTATACGATATAATTGACACCCAATATTGATTTTATTTTAGGATCGATACATCCCTACTGCTCACCGTGCTAAGGCAACGTTGCTTCTACATATCGCTGCGGATAATAATGCGGATATTCGAAATATCCTAATAGTGCGGATATCCGGATAATGCGGATATCCTAATATTGCTGATATCCGGATAATGCGGATATCCAGATAATATGAATAACCCATTAAATAATCGCTTATTCCTATAGTTATTATGAAAATATTTGGCTATTCGAATAATTTTTATTTTATCCGGATATCCGAATATTCGAATATCCCGACACCACGAATATCTGGATTTTTATCGCAGCTCTAATTCTCTCCCGTACATGTTCTTAACTTCTTATTATTATACATTAAAAGTGCGATTCTTTTCGCAATCTACTACAAGTTAGTCTTACAAAGACTATATCAAACACTCATTGAAGTGCGAGCTTCTGCAACCAAGAATTGGCAATTTCATTTATACTTATGTTTGAACGGTAACGTGACCACCAGTCTAAGGTGTCAAATTGTTTAGAGGGAATGGCAAAGCTATACTGATGAGAGATAAATCTCGAAACGCGTCTATAGATGGCCTGAATAATTTGACCCAAATTGTTACATTTGCAGTAGGTTACTGTATGTAACAGCAAACACTTGTTGTATAATTCAATATCCGTCGGGGTATTAACTCGGAAAGTAGTTGTTTCAATGAGTGTTTGATATAGTCTTTGTAAGACTAACTTGTTGTAAATTGCGAAAAAAATCTCGGCACTTTTAATGTTTGAAGTATTCTGCAACCAAGAATTGGTAATATCATTTATTCTTATTATTATTAATGTAGATCTATCATCAAACGCTTGCACTAGTTTTATGAATGAAAGAGTATAGTATAACGTTCTGGGCGTGTGGCTTGGTTCATTAATGAAGTTGCGAGTTTTATTTATCGTGGCACACGCACGCATTCGGTTTAATTTTATAATCGGATTCACTCTCGAAAAGCTATTTTCGTCCACCATTGTTTCAGAAAATGTTCACGGAACGTTTCTGGCAAACGACAGCAACAACTGCAACTTAACGGGTGGAGAGATTCCTACGATAAAAACCCACATAGTTAGAATGGTACAATGTCAATGTCAAGTATATACAAATTATTAGGTCGGTGTATAATTCTTGCGCCTTTTTTTGCAACATTATTTTTCTGTAAAAAATGTTTTTTTTTATATATATATATAAAAATAATTTGCTCTCTTCAATTAATGCAAATACGTATCAAAAATCATATCCATATTCGCCATATTATACTCTACCACTTCAATAAATGTTGGAAAGCAGCACTACTTGATCTATCTTTTAACTTGGATTTTCCTAATTGTTCCTTCGCAAAAAAAGTTCGTAGAGATCTCGACATGACTGTGTACGGTCACGAACGTTTTTTGCGAAGGAACAATTAGCAAAATTAGCAAAGTTAAAAGATAGCTCAAGAAGTTTAAATCGGGCGATCCAAACCTCGCAGATGGAGAAGAAAGAGGTCAGCCATCAAATTTCGACAAACAGGCACTTTTGGTAGCTTGACAACCATAGCTGGACTATTTGATCATCTAAGAACAGCAACTTCTTCGCCCATGGAATCGACCGGCTGCCAAGTAAATGGGAAGCAGTAATTGAAGTACAGTGCGATCATTTAAATTATAATTTCGAGTAGGCGGCATTTTTTTGTGTGGTTGCCCAGACTGCTAATTGAATGATGGAATAAATTTGAGGTTATGCTACACTATGTGGCAGTAGTGCCAATTCAATTTTAAACTCAAAGCCTACTCTAAATCATGTTTTAAACGATCGCACGGTAGAAGCTGAATACGTTCTGGAATAATCATTTAAAGATGTTTTCGTTGGATATTATTATTTTTGTTGAAAAAAAAATCTGCAATAGTTATGCATAAATGTTAAGTTAGTAAAAACGAACTAGATCTTTAGGGGCCTCGGTGGCCGAGTGGGTAGAGACCCTGCCCAGTGAGGTTGCGTTTTCAAATCCCGTCTGGTGGATTCATTTATGAATAATAAATGATTTTATCCGGGTCCATGGATGTAGTGTGAATGTATTGTGGCGTCCAAACGAATTAAACAAGTGTGAGAATCAGTTAATTAACCCATTAAGCGCCATTGATGCATACACGCAACATTAGTAATTTTTGGTTATTAAATTACTAAATAAATTAATTTGATATATTATATTATTTGACCTAACTTGAAAATGTATGAAGAAAAATGTAAATATTTTGTTATTTAAATATTTCGATTGTTACTCATTTAAAAAAAAAATAATATGAATGTATTTCTAACTTCACAATATTTCAGCGTTTTATGCGCGTGGCGCATGAAGTAAAATTTCGAGTTTAGAAAAGCCTGAAAATTTGGTTTGGCCGCTCCGCTTCGCGGAGCGACCAAACCAAATTTTCAGGCTTTTCTAAACTCGAAATTTTACTTCATGCTTAGTCTGGGAGTGGAATCACTCTCTAAACTTCATGCTGCACGTTTTTATATGAAATCGACGAATGCCTGAAATTTTACAGCACAACACTATGTGTCTTTAAAAGAAAAATTTACAGTATTTAATACAATAAGTCATTCATAGATATCATAAAAAGAAGTGCAGAATTTTACCTAAACTCAACGTTTAGACTTATCTCTATAATTGCTCGGCTGTTAATGGGTTAAATAAATGAAAATAGTACAATGGCAGATGGCTAAATGGCGAAAGCCGAGGCCAGTGAAACAAAAAAAACTAGATTTTATTCAGTTTTAGAACTCTCTTTTTTTTATCTTAAATATTTAATGTTTTCTAATTATGTAAAAGTGTCTACACAAATGACTAAGTCAACAAAAAGGTAACTGAAGTCTTTGTTGTGGGTATATTTTTGATATTATTATTATACAAATCAATAAATCGACAAAATATAAGCTATAATGGGAAAAATACATCCTAATTATCGTTGATTTCAAAAAACCAAAGACCCATTACTCACTTAACACATTACAACCGTTTTCTGTGACTATTTCTGGCACGCGTCTATTTCTGGCAGTTTTTCACGGGCGAATATTTTCGATTATTTATCGCGCCTTCTAAAATAAACAGAATTTCGGAACACCGTTGTTTACGGCCGCGACGATGATCCTAGGTGCGAGAAATAATAATCGATAACGTAAAAATTACGTTCGTGCCAAAAAGATTTCGGAAAGGAATGCACCAATTTTTCTTTTCCCCAAATTTCGGAGCGGGTGCTTTTCAAAATAAATCCCGATGATTTAGCGGAAATTGTCCGCGTGCTTTTTGTATTACACACATTAGTTGGAACAACGTTTGATATTTTTAGAGGAAAAAAAAAATGTTGATAAATTTCTGAGGATCATGTGAACACAGAAATAGGAATAAACTAACTAGTCATAACAAAATTTGAAAAAAAAAGTATGAACTGTCTTTTAAGGAATATTAATGAGTGATGGGATTATTCGAATGAGAATACAACTCACAGCCTACTAGAACGAATTTTCAACCAATGAGATGCAAGAAAAGCCGTAGGTACATGTCTATCACGCGATAATAAAAAAAAAGAAGCGATGATAAGTTGTCCTGTAAATAGTGCTAAATCTTAAAAGACATTTCGGTCGAAATGAAGCACCAACCGCGCCTGCTGTACACAAATCTGTGCAAATAGTTCATAAGATTAGAATTTTAGTGGACCATAAATGCTGCGTCATCCTGCTGAAACCAAAGATTGTTCAAGTCCATGTCCTCAATTTCTGGCCACATAAGTCGATTGTCGTGCCTCTGTAGTGCTCCCTGTTGACCGAAATAGCGCGTTGATGTTTTTAAATTGGCAGTCATACTTTAGGCTACAATAGCAATATTCTTGTCTGTATTCTTGTCCAGTGCGTACAGACAAGAATATTGCTATTGTAGCCCAAAGTATGACAGCCAAGTTAAAAACATCAACTCGCTATTTCGGTCAACGGGGAGCACTACAGAGGCTATCGACTTATGTGGCCAGAAATTGAGGACATGGACTTGAACGATCTTTTGTTTCAGCAGGATGGCGCAATATACTACAGCCTATCAACAACAATCGATCCTTTGTGCACTAAATGCGGTAATCGCGTAATTAGTCGTTTTGGTGATATCAATTGGCCTTCACGGAGCTGCGATTTGATGCCGTTGGACTATTTTTTGTAGGATGCTGTTAAATATCTATTGTATGCAGACAATCCACAAACGATTCAGGTATTTGAGTACAATATTAATAATAATAGTCTTTATTTAAATAATAGTGTAACATATAGCACAATTACAATTGTATATACACAGCACTAAAATTAAAAGCGTTACGTAAATATGCTTACATTAAATGTACCTTAAATTTCCGCATCTAGTGTTATTTTGAGTAACGGGACTAACAGTTACTATTATAAACCTTGTACTGAATATAATTCCTTTTGAATTAAAGATTAGTATTAGTGAGCTATTTGTGACATAGAGCCCGCAACCATCGAAAATGTACTAAAAAATTGGGTTGACAAGATGGGTTTCTGTCGTGCCAGCCGAATCAGCCACATGAATAAAATTGTATTCAATTATTAATAGAAAGGATTGCTCTTGCCGAAAAAGCACTAGCATTTTTAAAAATATTGATCCGAGTTTATTTTATAGCTTTTTAAAAAGAGACCGCAAGATGGACCAGCCTATATATTAGTAAATAGTGAACATTTCTGAAATGTATTGACGTGAGGATCAAAAATAAGGGCTGGGTGTTTTTTGAAATGCACTTTAAATCAGCGTTTTATACGCGTGGCGCATGAAGTAAAATTTCTAGTTTAGAAAAGCCTGAAAATTTGGTTTAGTCCCGTAGCGCGAACCACGGAGCGGCCAAATCATCGGTACAAAACACTGATTTAATATAAACTTTAGCGGTATGTTTTAAACTTCGTGATTTGTCAGTGTTTTGTGCCGGTGGCGCATGAAGTAAAATTTCGAGTTTAGAAAAGCCTGAAAATTTGGTTTGGCCGCTCCGCGCTTCGCGCTACGCGACCAAACCAAATTTTCAGGCTTTTCTAAACTCGAAATTTTACTTCATGCTTAATCTGGGATGGGAAACACTCGTTTCCAATCCCAACAAAAAATCTCTCTACTGGGTTTTACTTTTAAATTAACGTTTTATAAAAAAATCTATCTGCAACATTTTTTGAAAATTTGGCTTATTGGGAAAGCTCCATTCCTAATTTATCTTCTCTTTGACTCAGCAATTATTTTTGCACTCGAGACAAACGTAAGAGAAAAGAAAAACAAAAAAAAACTACAATACAAGGACGTTTTGCGAAAATTGTAATCTATTTTCACGTACATTCTGGTCTGGCCAAAAACTAATTACATTAAAGTATTATTTTCGCGCCTCGCGCTATCGCCGTCTCTGCCAAAGTGCACGTCATTTTCGATAAAATTGTGCAAACCGGTAATTTGCGTCTTTTCGATTTTGCATATAAAATTATATTTATCAACACGTGGTATACACAATATAAACATTTTTAAGGGTAGAGACTCTGCCCATGAATATGAAGTTCAGAGGTTGAAGGGCTCGAATCCCGCCCGGGTATGAGTAATTAATTAATTATTTATTCAGTCAACGGAGCCCATTAAAAAAATATACAAAACCGTTTGTTTGTTTTATCGTGATCACTATTGTGTAACTATTAGAGACACCAAGACGGTTAAATTAGACAAAAGTTTCTATCTTTGTTACAAAATAAAACTACCTTAGCAAATTTTAACTAGTATCATTTATTTTATAAATATGGAGAAAAAGTAAATATCGTCAAAATGCTCGTTTTGCGATAACTTTGTTATTTAGAAAAATATCAAACTCAAATTTGAAGCATGCCCGAATAGCACCCATAACGAAATTAAAATATCTTATACAGGGTGTCCCATTTTCATCATACGACATCAAAGATCAACTTCTCTTGTGGCACCATATTTGATGTTTGCATTATTGTAAAAAACGGAAAATTTAAGCTTCAATACATTAAAAAAAAATGGGACAACCTGTATAAAATCTGTCAGTCATTGTAATTCTGAGGACTCCTTTAAGTTATGTTATCAGTCTTAGATCCATTTCTCTTTAATTAACAAAGTAATAGCGAGAATATCAATTAACCGGTTTTTACTTTTCTGTCACATCTTTCAAATGAATTATGCTAGATCAAAGTTGTTGGCATAGCTTAACTCACAATGAAAACTATAAACTTTATTCTAATTTAACCAATTCAGAATTTCTATAATTTTTATCTAGCATTTGCGTTAAGAGAGGGGTTAGGTGCTCGGTTGTCAGTTTTTGCTTAAACATTGCTTAAACTTCAAAGTCACTTTTCAACGTCATATAAGACGTTGATATTATCTTATAACAACGCTGGAACCGAAGTCCCAGCATACATAATTTACATGGCCGATTTTATAAACCTAATGTTATCGGGGCGCGGGACGTCGCTTGCTGTTTATGCTAAATTTAATAGATAATTTGAGAGAGCATGAGTTTTCCATAAAAAACAACGTCCCTCCGTAACAACTCCGATTAGCTCAGTACTTTAACACACACACAATAATAACAAAAGAAACTTACCGAAATCCTAGTTCAAAAGGCACTCACTTTTATTATGTTTAATTTAAAATGATTTGTAAATTAACCTCTGACTTCCAAAAACAAGGATAAAATATTTATTCACGACACACAAAGCAAAATAACACAAGAATGGTAATGAATGAAATAAATGACACAAACAAAAGAAAATAGAATAACAATAATGAACGAACGCAACGACTTACGAACTGACTAATTCGCGACACTTAATGATTTCATAGAAACTTGGTGAAACTTTGTTGATGATAACTCTGATGATGATAACTCCAATGATGATAGCTCCGAACTGTACTGCAGTTCCGAACTGTACTGCCTTTCCTCTGTCTTCCGCTGTCTCTTATCTTCCCAACCACCGCTGTCTTCACCCCCGCCATGTATCTTGGGGGTGACGGTGATTGGTCGAGAACGTGGTGGAAGAAGCAGAGGGTGGAGTTTCCATATTTAGCTGAGGCCAAAAAGTTTTGGGCCTCTGGTTTCCGACTGCTCCGGCGTGTCGAAGTTTGTGCTGCAGATGTTACGACCATAAACCTTTGTTCTCGCTGTTTTTTCCGAAATTTTGAGAAATTCCCAAAGGCTTTGTTTTCATGGTCGTAAACATCTACAGCGCGCCGTGGGTTTTATGGCGCTGGTCCTCGGAGGTGCGGAATTCCTCGGGGTTGTAAACATCGGCCGGTGCTGGTCGCGCGGTTAATGATGGGGTGGTTTGCAAGTCGTCATTGTTGGTCACGTTCGGGGGAATTCAATGTCGGACTAATTTACATATTTACAAAAAGAATATATACAAAAGAACATCGAATGAATGGTTACGAACTTGAGTCATTTGGAATTAAAATGATTATGAAATTGAAATGAGCAAAACAATTGGAGTCCGATGTTTTCGCGAATGTGAATAAAGTAATCAAGTTACGACGTTTTCGATAAAACGCCGGTAACACTAATGATATGATAAAATAAAGTGAAAATCTATAAAATATTATTGTTTTTGTAACTTTGAAAAGTTATCAGATATTGAGATAAAATTCTGTACCGAGTATTGTGAACTTCAAATATTTCGGTGTTTTATACGCGTGGCGCATGAAGTAAAATTTCGAGTTTAGAAAAACCTAAAAATTCAGAGTGAACTGTGTCTGAAGGAACAGTTGGGATGGGACCATCAGCGTATTTAAGATCAAACATAACTAGGAACATAATAAATAATTATTAAACTGTTTTTTTTTTATCTTATAGTTATTGAGATAAAGACATATTTTAAAATAGCCAACAATTGAAAAACGCCTGATATCTTGCAAACTAATCAAGTTAACCATGATCTGCTTACGTCATTATTACTATCTCAGAAAAAGAGGTCATGACGTTTATATCAATTTTTTTCCAACTCTTCAAGTCACCGAGATACCCTATAAAAACATCGAATTTGGGTCTTCCTGTACAGTTGCGAGAGAAAAAAACAAGTACAGCAGGGAGCCACTTCTAAAATATCGTTTTTTTTTTGTAAAACAAACTTGTCATGTACAGGACAATTTGAAAAATCAAAGTAAGTCCAGTCCACATAGCCAAATATTTTGTTGTACAAGTTTTTTTCTCTCGCAACTGTACTATATTGTGTATTTGTTTAATAGACATAGTTGACAGAATAAATTAATACAGTTTTAGTTGTACTATACCGTTCGTTTGTTTTATCGTACTCGCCATTAGGAATTCGTAAACTATTAAAGATACGGAGAAGGTTAACCGAGACAAAAGTTTATATTTTTAACACAAAATAAAACTGCGTTAACAATTCTTATCTAGCGGCCATTGTTTTCAAAATATGGCGAAAAACCATAATAATAATTTGTTAATTAGAAAGATAACGAGCTAAATTTGAAATCTACCTCAAATAAAAATACAACAAAATTGACAAATTTTATACAGGGCATTCCATTGTTAACACTGAAGTTGAACAGAGCAGGAAATTTGAGTTAGACATAATGTGTCACATATATACGTATAAACTCTAAATTTCTTCGTATTTGTAACGACTCAATATTTACCCATGTTATTTCAATGCACTCGTAACTATGGAACATTAATAGCTTGTACAATTGTTTTCTCTGTAAGCAAATTTCTTTTTCTTTAACAAGTGAAAACTCGTTTTTGTTCCTTTTTACTTTCCCCCGTATGTAATACAAAGGGAAAGTATTGTTTTCGTGAAAATTTTCGAATCAAAAATTTTAGCGGAAATATCCGTTTTGAGGTCCCCTGAGTCGAATAAAACCATTTTTGAAAAATGTCTGTCTGTCTGTGTGTCTGTGTGTCTGTGTGTCTGTGTGTGAGTCTGTGTGCGCTGTACCGCAAAAACCGCTAAAGATATCAAGATGAAACTTGAAACTTAAGCTTTTTGTTACAATCGGAAGAACTGAAAAGCTTTTGGTGAAAATCGGAAAACCGGAAGTGGTACTTTACTCTTAGCGTTTTTCAGTTTTTTCAGATTTTTTCAATAAATGTTCATCAAACAAAAAATTCTTTCAAATAAAAGTTGTAGATAATAACAAAATGAAGATGTATTGTTCACTTATTTTTTGTCATAGCACTCTTAGTTTTTGAGATATTTTAAAAGTTGTGTGTTTTATCTAGTTATTGGTGTGTGACACCAATGTCGATACAATTGAAAAATGTTTCAAATAAAAGTTGTAGGAAATAAAAAACTAAAGATTTTTTGTAGATTCACTTTTTGTCATAGCACTCTTAGTTTTTGATATATTTAATAAATAGTGTTTTTTATCTAGTCATTGATTTGTGTCAGTGTATGTGTTGATACAATTGGAAAATGTTTCAAATAAAAGTTGTAGGTAATAAAATATTAAAGATTTTTTGTATCTTTACTTTTTGTCATAGCACTCTTAGTTTTTGAGATAATTAATAAATAATATTCTTTTATCTAGTCATTGGTTTGTCTCAGTGTATGTGTTGATACAATTGAAAAATGTTTCAAATAAAAGTTGTAGTTATCAAAAAGTTAAAGACATTTTGAAAATAATAATGCTACAAATATTTTAAAAGTGATTTAATACGCAATTTACGGGGGAAAGTACTATGATGGACACATCACCATTTTTTTATGTAATTTTCATGAAAATCAGATGTTTTAATAATATTTAATGAATTTATAAACGAACTATTTGATTTTCCCCTATCTTGCAGTTTCAGTCAACTTTGAACTCATGTATTTTTTCTTAGTTTATTTTCTTATTTAATTACTGTAATTTTTATAAAAATCCGACGAACTATTTGATTTTCTTGATTTTAACAGTTGTAATCGACTTGTAAGGGTTGTATTTTTATTCATTTGCAGTTAAAAATTTGTAATTTTGCTCATACAAGCGCGCTCATGCCTTTCATCACTCTTAAAAAATAATAACGAAAAACCTGGTTGCACTAACTTTTTATACTATTTTTAGGAGCATCATGAGTATCCTGCTATTTTCGGCTTTTAATCAAATTTCAGTTTCTATAACATTTTTCGCAATCGAGGGATCGAACACAATTCTCATTGTTTGTTTACATAACTGCTGTAAGAAATTCATGAACATTTGATCGCTCAGCTAAAAATGCTCAAAGTTCACTTAAATATCTATATCATCTTTTTTCATATAAGTATGCTTATCCCGATGCCTACGCTGTAAATTTTTAGGAGTTCGTCGTTTTTATAAAAACGATCAATTTTGGGCATCTAACGAGTGTTTCCACTCCCAGACTAAGCATGAAGTAAAATTTCGAGTTTAGAAAAGCCTGAAAATTTGGCTTGGTCGCGTAGCGCAGCGGAGCGACCAAGCCAAATCAGGCTTTTCTAAACTCGAAATTTTACTTCATGCGCCACGCGTACAAAACACTTATTTAAAGTGAAGTTCAAAACATACTTCGACTGAGTTCTGATTACATGTTTATTAATTTTACAAATGTTTATATGGAATATGTATGTATTGTAAAGTTGCAAGTTTTAGAGTTCTCTTTTTTTTAAATCTACATCGTGACAATTTATTTGACAAATTATGATTTATTTGTCGCATTGATAATCATTTAGCAACATCTCAAAATTTAATGTTTAAAATGTCCTACTGTAAAAGCAGGACTGCAACTGTTCGCAGTAAATACACCCTAAGTTTGGCCATATTAAAATAAAACGGAGTTTCGATCTATGGATGTATTGTAAATGTGTTGTAACCAGGGCTGTGGAGTCGGAGTCGGAGTCGGAGTCGTGGAGTCGGAGTTTAGGTATTTTGGCCGGAGTCGGAGTCGGAGTCGCGGAGTCGAAAATTAGTTACGACTCTGACTCCGGACAAATCGAAATAAAAAGTACAAGATGGACGAAAATTGAGCGTAACACTTCAGGTAACGCTATTCGTTAATCGTAATTTAAAAATGCTGTACCTATAGCTTCTTATTAAGTCTCGATAGGCATTTAAATTCTAAATATATGATTAAAAATAGGTATTTTTTAATATATTTTGTGTAAAATTATTGGTTTTACATATACTAATAAATTATGTCTAAGTTGTAACGTTTAAAAATAATATAGTGTTACTGGGCTCATTGAATTAACACGATTATTAGTGCATTTTTAAATAATTAATTTTGATAATTTTCTTCGACTGTTACATTTTTTTTTATAGAGTGTCTTCTCTTTGTATAAAGAGCCGGTCGGTGAGTGATAGTGGCTTAACGAATCATTATTAATATCGTAGAATTTTAAAATTATCAATTATGATCACGTTAATCCTTAAAAAAAATACATGTTAATTTTGCATTTGAACTTCTTGTACATACATGTGGTTTTTAATAGTACCCTTTAATCCTTATGATTTCCTAATAATCACCGGAGTCGAAGTCGGACGTTGAAGCTGGAGTCGTTTTATCTTAAATTGAGGAGTCGGAGTCGGAGTCGGAGTCGGATACTGTATCCACCGACTCCACAGCCCTGGTTGGAACGCCCTAGATGCAATATTTTATTTATCATTTATTCACCTAAAGAAGCCACAGTGTGCCGAAACAATTGTAGCGAATGCACAATAAATATTTGAAAGTGTTTAAATTGTTTTATTTATATAAAATTAAATTTACAATTGCTTAAGAATGAATATAGTTGATGTGCAATGGTCAGAGAAACAAATTCCAAAAATAGTATTTTTGCAGAATTACTTCTCGACCTTGATTTTACCAATCTTCCTCCTAAAATTAATCCGACCTAAATTCCCACACCAACTTTTAATCACCGAACATCATTAACCCAAAATCCCAACCTATTTTTAAAATCCATTACACAAAATCAATTTCCACGTTCCACTTCCATCTCCAATTAAAAAACAAACAATGATTAAATCGCATATCTCACTTATAATTTTCACTTCATTTCAATTTTAATTACTCTCTTAAAAAAAACGTCGCGGAATTATAATTAGCGAACGTAAGCTGCGCGTGGATCGATTGATTGATGCCTATCGAAAAATTCCGTTGCTGGAAAGAAAAAAAAAATAACGACGCCCTCGTGTATATAAAAGAGGACGTGAAATATTGGCCAGTTTGTTGCGTATTTTTTGCTCGTGAAGATGGTGAGTGTGTGCGCAAACTTCCGGCCGTGTAAATCTCTTTCAAGCCCGAGCTTTGATATTCTCTGTTTAATTTATGTGTTTACCAGAAGTTTTTTTTTTTTACAAAGTGTTGAATTTTTTAAAGGTCGTATGTGTGTTTTTCTGTGGAGATTATTGATGTAATAATAATATATTTTGTAATATTGAGTTGTGTAAAAAAAAGGTGGATTATTAACATTATTAACAAATCAAATAAATATTAACACACCGATTCACTCACATTATTAAGTGAAGAAACTAAATTTTCAGACTTGCCAGAAGTTTATTTTATAAGGTGTTGAATTTTTTAAAGGTCGTGTGTGTTTTTCTGTGGAGATTATTGATGTAATCATAATATATTTTGTTATATTGAGTTTTATAAAAAAAAAATGGTGGTTTGTTAATAATCAAATCAATATTAACACACCAATTACCTCACATTATTATGTGAAGAAACTAAATTTTTAGACTATTTTAAACTCAACACTTTACTTCATGCGCTACGCGTGTAAAACACTGAAATATTCTAAAGTTTAAAAAATACTTCTTAGTCAGTTTCAGTGTTTTATACGCCTAACGCATAGAGTCAAGTGTAAGAGAAGGTGGTTTGTTAATAATTAAATCAATATCAACACACCAATTACATAAAGACAATTTATTATAAAGAAAAATTGAGTTTGTCAATAGTTTGCAGAATATTTACAAAATATAAAAACGAATTAAAATAATATCGACTTTCTGCAAAATGTTTGTCTTATTGAGACAAATCTCCAAATATTCATTGAAACAACTACTTCTCGAGCTAATACCCCGACAGATATTGAATTATACAATGAATATTTGCGTTACACGACAGCACTGCTGTTCTATGCATAATTTATATGCAAAATGCAACATCAGGTCAAATTATTCTCTAACCAAACTAAATGAAACAAAAGGAAATTGAAATAAATTGAAAAAATTACAGGGAATGAATTTTAATTGTCTTAAGCCATCTATAGACGCGTTTCGAGATTTATCCCTCATCAGTATAGCTATGCTTTAGACTTTCAATACAAAAAATATTAAAATGAAATAAACAGGAAACTTACAGGAATGTCGAAGTGTGTCGTCGAAACAGGTACATAAAACTGGGGCGAGTGAAAATAAAGGAATGTTATTTATTTATAGGTAAAGGATTAAGTCATTACTAGGTGTGAACAATTTGATACCTGAGAGAGAGTGACATACCGTCTTTAACGGTACAGTAAAGACAATTTATCATAAAGAAAAATTGAGTTGTTTCAATGAATATTTGGAGACTTGTCTCAATAAGACAAACATTTTGCAGAAAGTCGATATTAATTTTAACACCACATTATTATGTGAAGATACTAAATTTTCAGACTTTTCTAAACTCAAAACATTACTTCATGCGCCACGCGTAGAAAACATTGAAATATTCTAAAGTTTAAAAAATATTTCTTAGTTGGTTTCAGTGTTTTATACGCCTAACGCATAAAGTCAAATATTAAGTTTAGTAAATCCTATAATTTTGGATTGGTTTCAATGTATTATACGCCTAAGGCATAGAGTCAAAAATTAAGTTTTGAAAATCCTGAAATTTTGGATTGGTCGCTACGCGATCAATCCAAATTTTCAGACTTTTCTTTTGAATTTTTTTATCAACCTTACACGTTATGATTTCTCTAGGTATAATTTTTTAACGTCTCACAAAATAATTCTTCTCTAAACTTAAGGATCAGCTGTAACAAGTTGCTAAATCCTAAATGATTGTTTTTTGTGAAAGTACAAATATAAAATCCTCTTAACTCTTCTTTTTTCTTGTAGGCTCAGTTTCCATTGAAGTTTTATGACATGCATAATTTCGAAGTATTGTTTTGCAAATTAATAAATTTTTCTCCAGCCTTTATTTTCTTGAAATCTTCAATTTAACTAAAATCGATTTTTCCTAGATAACATTAGTTCTGTGAATTTAAAAAAATACATGAGGTTATAAATTATGGTTTTTTTATACACGTAGTATATTAAATAGACTCCGTTGACTGAATAAATAAAATATTGTCATACTTATACTTCACTTTAAATTAGTGTTTTAATTTTATACTTCACTTTAAATCAGTGTTTTTTTCGCATGACTGAATAAATAAAATATTGACAAGGCCATAGCCAAAAAAAAAATAATTGAAGGGGGATATACAAATTTTGGGGGGTGGGGGACTGTTAACGGTAGAAATATAGTTTTTGCTCTTACAGGGCTGCTTTTACATACAAAAATTTAACATTTTGAAAATTTCTAGCTAGCTAATATTGATATTGCGTTATAGGAAGAAGATCCACAAAAGTTAGCGATTATGACAAAAGCCTTCCAAATGTTCGACCCTTTCAAAACTGGCTTTATAGAAACCTTAAAAATCGCCACGATTTTAAACACAATGGGCCAACTCTACGACGATTCCGAACTAACCAAAATGATTAACAAAAACGACCCAGATAAAACGGGAAAAGTTAATTTTGAAGCCTTCTGCGAAATTGCCGTACATTTTTTGGAAGAAGATGACGATGAATCTACAACACAAGAACTTAAAGAAGCTTTTAGGTAATAAAAATCATTGCGAGAATTTAAATATTTTTTTAAATTAATAGCATAAATAGAAATTGATCACCACCCATTTGTTTACCATTATTATGATAAAAGCACTATCTATTATACTACTGTGATCAGAAAGTAAGGTGAATTTATAATTTACACTTTGTGGGTACTATGAAATCATGGAATTATTACTGTTGTGCATTATGATTTTTTTTTTTTTTTTTCGTCAGGCAAAACTGTAACAAGCAATATTATTTAAGTGTTAATCCTCGTTTGCGTGAAACTATTTACCTCAAAAGGGCAGAATTGGCAGACATTTTTTTGTTCTTCGACAACATTTCGCCAAAAAACTTGACTCATATCGATCCATAGCCACCGTATTCGTGAAATATTCGTAAAATAAATTAACGTGATTACATTTAATAAAGATATTGCATTTTTTCTTCTTTTTCTGTGAAACAGCCATAAAAATTTTCTTAATTGATTAATAAATCAATGTTATTCTTTAGATTATATGACAAAGAAGGTAATGGCTATATAACAACAGCAACCCTAAAAGAAATTCTGATTGCGTTAGACGACAATCTCAGCAATAGAGACATTGATGGAATAATAGCCGAAATTGATTCTGATGGTTCTGGAACCGTGGATTTTAACGGTAAGTTTGCAAGTATCTACTTAAATAAAATTTCACGAGAAAATAACTCAAAACCATGTATTAACTCGCAGGAGAATCTACTGAGAAAATGTGCAGTAGATTCCCCTGCGAATTAAAACATGGTTTTGAGTTATTTTTTCGTGAAATATTAATGAACAGTAGTTGGCGTTTACGTGATTAATTTATATAAAACTATTTAAATATATTTTTATACGTTCCGACTTGCAAATACCTACGTATGTAATTCACACAAGATTTACATAACAAATAACAAAATTCTTGATAAATTATATAAGACACAAGCCAATTGTAGACATTTCGAGAGCTTACTAATTTTTTTTATTATTTTTTTGCAGAGTTTATGGAAATGATGACAGGAGATTAATTCGTTAACATTTTTGTGTGTAGACTTTTATTTTATCTTTATTTTTTTTTTACATATTTTTAGAGATGTATGGTACATAAGTATACGGATTCTACCTAACATATTTTCCTATTTTACATATCACTAGAAACCGAAATTATTACAGCAAGGTGAGCTTGTTATTAGTTTGTATTTAAGTATTTGTTTATTATTGTTATTCAAAACACTAAGGAAGAAATTTTGTGAGTAAGTTCTATTAAATATATTCAATTAATAGAGACATCCAGAACTAAAGTAGATTATGGTTGTGGTTTACAAGAGTAAGATAGACTCTTTCCAGCCGTTTAGCAGAGTAAGACAGACCTATAGTACTAATTCCAGCATAAAAAGGTAAACAAAATATTAGTTATTGATGATAAAGGCTTAGTTAGCACTTGAAATATACATCAAACGAATACAAATAAAAGTATAGTAAATAATAAACAGTTTTTCATTGTGAGACGAAATGAAATAGGAAACAATTTTAATGAATCTTAAGCTATTTGAATGCTGAGTTTTCGGACACCCTTTAATTTTTCGTAGCATACGTTTTTGTTGCCAAAAAATGAGTAAATAAATAATAAGAAAAAATGGCTTCATGATTTTTTTATAGTTATTATTATTGTTATTATTTTGTACATATTCTTTGTAAAAGGGGTTTCCCGTGAGAGAATAAATAAATAAATAAATAAAAATAAATAATAAAACTAAATATTTTAATCATTAAAAATTGGTGACATTAAAATCCTTTAAGTTTAAGGATTATTTTGATGTTTTCCAGTAATCAGAACATGAACGACGCTGGAACTAGTTACTACCAAAAACGTTTTATTTTACCCAGAACTTCATAAATCAAAACCTTCGTACGAAAATATTAATTTCTAAGGGTTAGATAATGATGAGTAAGAAATTAGCAACATATTTGGCAACCTTAGCAAAGCAAATACGAGTGAAAAAATAGTACATACTGTTTTGAGTAAAGGCAATTTTAGTTTTTTAAGAGTAATCAATCAACTCCCCGTTTAATGTTGAAACTAAATGTTGATTGAAACAATTATATTATAAATTTAGTACCAAATTAATACAGGGTGGCCCATAAATCGCGTCGGGGTTTCAGTTAGTTTATATTTTTTTGATTTTCAACATTGTTTAATCATTATGGCTTATAAAAAAGAACACATCTTGGAAATTGTTTTAGATTATTAATAAAAGATAACATATTTTAAATTAAGTTAATGCTTGTTGCGCTGCACTCTTGATGGAACCGGATATTCAAATTTGGTGAAGAAAAACACTTGTTATATTCTATTATTTTAAAATAATAAATAATAAAATAATGGAACATAACAAGTGTTATCAATATTGTAAACATGTTTCATCAAGTGATTAATGAGAACCAAATTGAAGATATAACAAGTGTTTTTCTTCAGCACATTTACATATTGTGAATGTATTCCGTTTTCGACTTCGCACTGATGAGTTCAATCGATAGCGTAATTCAGTACTTTCTTGATGTTTGTGGCTCTAAAGCCCTAATTTCTGCACGAATGTTTTCCTTCAGTTGTGGAATTGTCTGATGTTTATTCACGAACACTCTTTCTTTCAGGTATACTTATAAAAATAAGTCAGGGGCTGTGAGATCTGAACTAATAAATGGAGAACGATATCGGGCCATGCTTGAGAATTTAGTAAGACCTGCTGTGGAAAATAGACCTACAATGTGGTTTCAGCAAGATTGTGCAACTTGTCATTCAGCTGAAGCCATACTGCAAGTTTTAAGGACCATTTTTGGCGAACGAATAATTTCGAGAAGATGTGCAGTGGATTGGCCGCCGCGGTCTCCAGATCTCATGGCCTCTGATTTCTTTTTATGGGGATACCTGAAAGAAAGAGTGATCGTGAATAAACCTTAGACAATTCCACAACTAAAGGAAAACATTCGTGCAGAAATTAGGGCACTAAAGCCAGTAAAATATGTTATCTTTCATTCATAATGTAAAACAATCTTCAAGATGTGTTCTTTTTCATAAGCCATAAATGATTAAGAAATGTTAAAAATCAAAGAAATGACTAACTTAGGGCACTAGAAGCCCAGACACAGAGACGAATGAGCTCATCAGTACAATTGTTTGTTTTTGAAAAGCATTTCTAGTCCTAAATTATGGTGGCCGCGACGGGGTTTCAGTTAGTTTTTATTTCTTTGGATTTTAACATTTCTTAATCATTTATGGCTTATAAAAAAACACATCTAGGATATTATTTTGCATTATGAATGAAAGATAACATCGTCTAAATGTCTTCCGTTTTCGACTTCGTACTGATGAGCTTATTCGTATCTGTATCTGGGCCTCTAGTTCTCTAATTTCTGGACGAATGTTTTCCTTTAGTTGCGGAATTGGAAGACATTTAAAAGATGTTATCTTATCTCGAGTTTAAAAAAGCCCGAAAATTCATATGGCTTTTTTGTTAGTGTTTTGGTCAATTTGAATATAATTTCATGACTTTTCCGGTTTTAATGATATTCAGTGAATTTTTATCTACGTAATTTTCAGACATTCGTCGATTTTATAATAGAGTTCAATTTGAAGCTTTAAACGAATGTTTTCCACTCCCAGACTAAGCATGAAGTAAAATTTCGAGTTTAGAAAAGCCCCGTGAAAATTTGTCGAGGGTCGCGTAGCGACCCGAGACAAATTTTCAGGGCTTTTCTAAACTCGAAATTTTACTTCATGCGCCACGCGTATAAAACAGTGATTTAAAGAGAAATTTAAAAACACACAAAAGACAGTTTTCATGTTAATCCTCACAATTAATTCGAATTATTTTTGACGATTCAAATCCTTTTGTAAGTATTCGAATCTTTTTATAAATATTCGAATCCTTTTATAAATAGTCTAATCCTTTTATTAATATTCGAATCCTTTTATTAATATTCGAATCCTTTTATTATTATCCGAATCCTTTCATAAGGATTCGAATCCTTATATATGGATTCGAATCACCCTCATTTGGATGATCTTAAAAAAATGTAACGAATCTGGATCACGAATCCAGTTGAACTAAAGTATTCGAATGCCTCTTTTGAATCCTCTAAAAGGATTGGATTGCAGGATTCGAATCCTGAATGATTCAAATCCTGCCCAGCTCTGGTGTCTACCCACTCGGTCACCGAATACTCAAATAATAGTGTACTGGAAAACATTTATAATTACTTTACTACAATGCTTTATCTTAAGAAGAAAAGTGAATACAATTTTCATATTTTGAAAAAAGTGCGACTGTCTACCAAACAAGTTTGTGCATCTTCAAAAATAAAAGAAATAAAACCGTGAAACCTAAGAAAAGGTTCTTCAATAATAATAATAATGCACTTTATTATCCTTAATAAATTTAGTTTTTAAAAGGAAGCAGGTAAATTTCACTAATAATTTTGTTTTTTATTCCAACTATTTTCGACTTTGAGTCATTCTTAAAGAACTTTATTAAACTCATAGAGTCATAAATAGCCACTGACTTAAGTTTTTAGTGGTGGTTGTTCAATTAATCTTAATTAAACAAAATATCTCAAAACTTGTTACTAGAAATTTTATCCACAAACTCACTTTAGTTCTGGATGCCACAAATCGTTCAAAGTTTAAAAGTAAATGCCCTCGAGTGCAGTTAATCTCCTATGTACTTAACGAGTTTTACCTTTAAACCGATGAATTAATTAGTAAGTTATATTATGCTACAGTTTAGGAAATATTAATTGATTTATTAAATAAGGCTGGTTGTATTCTGCGTTCATGTTTGTTCCTTCCTTAGATTTTTAGAACTAATGTTTTGATGTTACCAATAAAAAAATATAATTCTGTTTCTCTTTTTGTTTTTCTTACTACTTTTTTGTCTCTCAATCAATTAATTTAGCAAATGAAAATTTATAATTTTAAACTTAACCAGATGGGAAATTATAATCCGTGAAGAAGCGGACGTTTTCTTTCTTGTAATTTTCCGCATTACTATTTTTTTTAAATGCATCTTTCTTTCTTCTCTCTCTAATTTTAATTCACATGCTTAATTCAACCTTTTTTTAACTAGAGGATATTAAATAATAAAACATTGATGATTGATTGTTGATCCCTGTTTATATTTAACTTAATTTATTTTTTAATGCGTGATAAAAAATAAATTATGTTAATTATAATCAGGGAGTTTTTCTTTTAACTATACATATCCTAATTATGTGCTGTACATTTTTTAAAGAGAATTCGAAGCTATAATCGAGTGTTTTCCACTCGCAGGTTAAGCATGAAGTAAAATTTCGAGTTTAGAAAAGCCTGAAACTTTGGATTTGCAGGGGCGCGCCTAGCGAAGCTTTTATAAACTCGAAATTTTACTTCATGCGCCACGCGTATAAAAGGCTGATTATAAGTGAAGTTCGTTTTTTCACAATATTTTACTGTTTTCAGTGTTTAATACGCGTGGCGCATGAAGTAAAATTTCGAGTTTAGAAAAGCGTGAAAATTTGGATTTGCCGGGGCGCGACTCGCTTCGCTCGCGCGCCCCGGCAAATCCAAATTTTCACGCTTTTCTAAACTCGAAATTTTACTTCATGCTTAACCTGGGAATGGACACACTTGTTCGAAGTTGTAAACTGAATCAGAATAAGTAAATTAACAAATTGTTAGATTATTTAATTTCCTCTTATGTTTCATCACAAAGTAACGAGTTCAACAATCAATCAATCAATAAATCGATCGATCAGCTTTTCTGCATTTCCGCGAATTTTCCTGCGTCCGCTTCTCCTCTCACGGAAGTGCCTTTAATGGGAATCCCCTAAATATTGATAGGTTGTTGGTACATTTGTTTTGTTGTTTTGTTTCCTTCTATTCGCAGAGGAGATGCCACTGCTGAGATTGCTCCATCGGGTTGGCTATGGCCATGTTCCACTGGATCAAAGCTTTGCCTCTTGCGAACATGTAAGAGCCGAGCACGCATTTTCCAATAAGTTTATCTAAAACAAATATTTTTGTAATACAAAACATTTAATAAAATAGTTGGAATAATGTTAAAAAATGAATGTTTGAAATACATTTACAAAGCACAAAATATTCATGGTGGATTTTATATCAGCGAAATTTCATGAGGTTGAATGAAATTGTGTTTATGTTGGGATCCGTGTATACTGGGACAAGTAACATATTTCAACAAAGGTGAATTTCACGATTATTTGCGGTCCAAAGCACAAATGCAAAGCTCACACACACACCCACACACATGAACATGTTATTTACGTGTATGGATACACATACGTTTGTTAAAACAAAACATATAAACAACCACACAAAAGAATTAATCGTGTTACCGTTTAGAACATGTTTTTACAAAATGTTGTGAATTTTTATTAAAATATGATAGGCTAGAATTTTTTATTCGAATTTATTAGTTTGTTTCAGTTACCATGGTAACAGGATTTGTGAATAATCTGTCAAAAGTAAATTTACTACCTATTTAATCTTTGAATTTAAGTCATTGGCTGAGTATTTAAATGGTTTTGACGTTACAAGATCTAATTAGTCTTAAATACTAAAATTGAGGAAAAAAAAACATAATTTAAGAATTGGCCCATGTAGTTTACAAGCCTATAAGCCAATGATAGTTGCTCAAAAATTTACATATAATTCATTCATAAATTAACCCAAAAAGTTAGAATAAAACTTTAAATTAAATTATTTAAAAATAAACTTATTATAATACACCTATAGTTAATAGAAAAATAATATCCTATTATTAATTATTTACAAATAAATTTACTATAATTAAATATTAATCTCGATTTAGTTGGCTGTCAGTATAGAATTAATAATTAAATTAAACTTAGTTTTTAATACTTTGAAATTTTCATTAATATTTTATTAACTATATTGTATCAATGTTAAGCTAATTTAAAGTGCTCACATGAAACAAAAATATACAGAATGTTCCATTTAAAAAAAATGCAACTTTGTGTCATAACTTTGAAATTAAAAGTCAGAATAAAAAACTAAGTACGCTATTGAATTCTATAAAGAAAACTATAAACTTTGTGTCATAACCCTGAAATTAAAAGTCAGAATAAAAAAACTAAGTACGCTATTGAATTCTATAAAGAAAACTACACAAATAGCTATTGAACTGTTTTTTCGTATATCTTGTGGTTATTGAAAAAAAGACGTATTTTAAAATAGCGAACAATTGAAAATCGGCCGACATCTTCCAAACTAATCAAGTTAGCAATAATCTGTTAACGCCATTGTTATTTTCTCAGAAAAAAAAGCCATGACGCATATATCAGATTTTTTGTAACTCTTCTGGTTACCGAGATACTCTATAAAAACATCGAATTTGGGTCACCTTCTACTTAGTACTCGATTACATTTTATTTGTATTCGGAACAGATTTGATGATAGTTTGCATCTAACCAATAGTACAATCATCTAACCTAACTACAAATTTACTTAAGATTTAACGTTTTTAAAAAAATGTCATAAATCTTGACTATAATAACAGTTAACATAAGTCGGCGGTGGCCGAGAACTAAACTATACTGACAGTTGATATAATGATTGTAAAGTGCATCACCATTTTTTTGCCTTGGTTTATTTCATTTTTTGCGTATCAACAGTTGAATTTTGTGATTTTTTTTAAATGTATGCATTCTTCATTATATTTCCTTAATTCATTTATTTAATTTCTTGTGTGTTAAAAGTTGTATTTATAGGTTGTTTGTGTTTCTTTTCTTTTCTTAATGACGTGTAGACAAAAAGCGCGGAAAAGCACGTACCCCTACCGTAACCTGTGGTCGATTGGAAAACGTGGAAAGCCAGGCTGGTGATGTCGACCTGCGAAGGGCCCAATTTAAAGTTGAAGCCCTCCGTGAAAGTGACGGCATTGTCCCTCGAGGGCTTCACCACGCGAGTCCTCTTCTCTTTCACCGCTCTGTAGTGTTGGTTTAACGTCAGCCGCACATAAGCCTCGTGTTTATCACCTTGAAACTAGAAAAAATTACAATAAAATCATAAAAATAAACAGTAGGTTTACAAATAACACAGTTTTCAAACTAATTATTGGAGTATACATTTCAATATTTAATCGACAAATATCGAATTAAATAACAATAAATTCATATAGTTGTATGAGTTACGTGAAGGTGTTAAGTCACTTAATTAAACACAGTTATATTCCTTTCTTCACATTTATTTTTCTTGTTAGATGTACATTTCGGGTACTAAGTACCCATTATCAATAACTAACTGATAGCTATTGATAATGGGTACTTAGTTCCCGAAATGTACATCTAGCAAGAAAAATAAAAGTGAAGAAATTGTACGTTTTTATACAAAATCGACGATTGCCTTGCATTTACAGCGTATACATTATGTATATTTGAAAGAAAATTCACAGTATGTAATACAATAAGTCATTCGTAAAAATCATTAAAAGAAGTGTAGAATTTTACCTAACTGTTTATTTTTATGAATTTATTGTTCCTTAATTATACACAGTTATATTAACTGTGTATAATTAAGGAACAATAAATTCATAAAAATAAACAGTAGGTTTACAAATAACAGAGTTTCCAAACTAATTATTGGAGTATACATATCAAAGTTTAATCGACAAATATCGAATTAGGCTCAATTAGTTTTCGTAATGATGCTGTTGTTAATTGGGTTTAATTAAATTATAAGTGAGCGGTTATTTTGAATCGATTAATTAAACACCGTTTGAATGATTTATCCCAATTTCTGGAAACAGAATTTTTAATCCTGGGAATTAAACAGTACCAGACATTAAATTTACACAAAGTGTGTTATTATTGTGTAATTTTCTAATTAAGTCGATTAACTCTATGAATAAGTTAGGAGCATATGCAGTTTAAAATATACAGAAATTCTAGTTTTAAATATACATATCTCGCTGTATACGCAGTACCTTTTCAGGTATTCTTTGTTTTTTTATATATATAAATAACCTTTATTTCTCATACACCCCTACCAATTACAATTATAATTCAAACATTAAAAGTGCGATTCTTTTCGCAATCTACAACAAGTTAGTCTTACAAAGACTATATCAAACACTCATTGAAACAACTACTTCCCGGGCTAATACCCCGACGGACATTGAATTATACTAATTAGACTAACTTGTTGTAGATTGCGAAAAGAATCGCACTTTTAATGTTTGAAGTATTCTGCAACCAAGAATTGGCAATTTCATTTATACAATTATAATTATTTAACCCATTAACGGCCGAGCAATTATAGAGTTTACTCTAAAAGTTGATTTTAGGTAAAATTCTACACTTCTTTTAATGATTTTTACGAATGACTTATTGTATTACATACTGTGAATTTTTCTTTTAAATATACATTATGTATACGCTGTAAATGCAAGGCATTCGTCGATTTTGTATAAAAGCGTACAATATAAAGTTTAGAACGAGTATTTCCACTCCCAGACTAAGCATGAAGTAAAATTTCGAGTTTAGAAAAGCCCCGCTTAGAAAATTTGTCGAGGGTCGCGCAGCGACCCGAGACAAATTTTCACGGGGCTTTTCTAAACTCGAAATTTTACTTTATGCGCCACGCGTCTAAAACACTGAAATATTGCAAAGTTAGAAATACACTGAAAGCATTTTTTTTTAATGAGTAATAATTGAGATATTTAAATAACAAAATATTTAAGTTTTTCTTCGTACATTTTTAAGTCACATCAAATAATATAATATATCAAATTAATTCATTTAGTAATTTAATTAACATAAAATTAATAATGTTGCGTATATGCATCAATGGCGCTTAATGGGTTAACTTAAAATTAGCAATACTTTATTAAATGCCTCTAAATAATAATTAATCCTCATTTTACACACCCCTTTCCTTAGCTACTCCTCCCTGGCCTTTGATTTACCCCTCCATTATCATACTCATACCCCGTCCACTCTCACACATACTTTTAATTCGACTCATGCCTTTTACTCCATTCGTTACTTGCAAACCCCTACATTCCTTCATCCAATGTTCCCATTCATCCTTCTCCACCCCGCAAAACACACACTTCATATATTCTTCTCCCATTCATCATTTCCTTTCTCTTTCCTCATTCCCACATCTAAATCGTGCCAGTAGTCGTGCTTCTTCTCTGTTTAGTCTTTGTAAATAGCTTAGGGACCCCACCAGTACTTGTAATTCTTTGTAATGTGGATTGAAGCTACTCTTATCTATTCTACCTTGTCGTATCTGCTGCTCTACATCTCCTGCTCTCCCTCCTCGCTACTTTCTGCTCCACTATTAGCCACGGCCACCCTACTTTATTATACAGCGTGTAATCGAACTAATGTACATCCTCTTAAGGGCGTATAAACAAAATATTTTGACACCAATTGCAGCAAAAATAAAATCGGAGAAAAAATATTGGATTTTTCATAATATTTCATGCATTTTTTACTTTTTGAGAACTTCTGGTTACCTGTGTTCATGATATTTTTCGTGGATGCGTAAGTTGTTGTATTTTTTATTTACTTTTACTACTGCGAGGCGCATAAATCACTTCGCACGCACTAAACACGCACGCTGTCTCGAATGACTAGATGGAACTAGGTCACTCATTTGTGGTATTGTTTATTTACTGTTACTACTGCGAGACGTATAAATCACTTAGCACGCACTACACACACACACACACTGTCTAGAATTACTAGATGAAACTGGGTCACGTATAAAAAAAATCACAATAAGTGTTCAAATTGACGTCCGCCGCACTCAATGCACATTTGGGCTCTACGTATCCAATTTGCACGAACAGTAGCAAGCATTTCACGAGGTTTTTCACGAATGGTATTAGCCGCGGCGTTTACTCGTTGTATCAGCATGTCTTTGGTAAAGTTAGGATTTTGAACATTTTGTGCCAAAATCCATTGACAAAATGCAATTCTTTTGGGAAAATCATGGGGTTGAAGATGTTGTACACGCTGGTAGTGATACGGATAAAAATTATTGTCTCGTATAACACTGCTGACAAATGTGTGCGATACATTTAGCTGACCGGCGATAATACGGGTATTTAAACCAGGATCCGCTTCCAACAGATTCAAAATTTCATCTTCCGCTCGCAAATATCGCATTGGACGGTCACCACCTCCGACGGCTCCGGCGACGGGCTGCAAACTTCCAGTGTCGCGTGCTCTTTGTAATAAATTTCTAAATCGGTTTGGCGGTGGTAAGTGTCGTTCAGGAAATCGCTCTTGATAAATTCTTACAGCTTCCGCGGAATTACACCGAGTTTCACCGTAAATAAGAAACATGTCTGCCAATTCAATGTTTGAATATTCATGGAATAAGTTTCACCATAGACTAAACAGCAAACTATTTTTATGTTTAAAAATCATCCACCCTCGCCGCTCTTATGTAAACATTTCAATAAGAGTGGAGATAAAGTGAAGTGTGAACCTAATAAGGAAAAATATTGAATTTCATTAACACGTTTAGAAAATATTCGGAATTTAGTCAGCAATGGGTACTTATGAAAACGATAATAGACATAATTCTTCACAATCTGACCCACTTTTCTCTGGATGGTGTAATTCGATATCCAAATCGTTTAAAAACTACCAGTCTATGTGGAATCTCTCTTAAAATACGCAATGTGCGCGTATACCAGATACCACAAACATGTGGCCTATTATTATTAATTATTTTTAATAATTATTTGTGAGCTATCTACTAAAGGTATGGTAATTTCAAATGCAGGTATTGTTTATTTAAACGCTGCCCCTTATGTGGTAGAGAGCCTGTACAGTAGTTCGTTTACACGCTGTATATACCTTCCCTCTCCGAAGTCCGAAGTCCGAAGTGGTCCAGGAAACTCTAATTATGATAACCAATCGATAACAAGATTGTGTCAACTCGTTTCATGTTAGATATGTTCTTTTTTTATAAAAGAGCTTAATTGTGAGTTTAGAAAGGCCTGGACATAATTTTCAGGCTTTTCTTTACTCGAAATTTTAAAAATTAAAATGTAATCAATTTATATAGCTTCAGTTTGGAGCATTCATTTTCATTCATTCTCAATTTTCTGATGCATTTATATTTACGTTTATAAACCAGAAGAAAATTCACGTGCATACAACATTAAATAACAATAACGAGAGTTACGCAATACCGCTAATTTCATTTTAACGCGTTTGTCGTGGATTCTCACGACCCTTTCACTGGATTACAACACTTGCATTTTATGTCCGTGCAACTTTCTACGCTATTAACAATATTATTCTCATATATTCGCAAACTTCAAAACAAAAGAACGTTTCCTCATTTATTCTGAATAAGTGTAAATATTCAAATAAATGTAAATACTTTAAGTTAATGGATAATATACATACAATGACCATTGTTGGCAAACGGATCAATAAATTGGGAAGACATTAAAAATTACAATTAGAAATTAAATTCTGATTTTAATCAAATTCCCTTACTAACGATTGTCTACAATTTGTCGGCATCTCGGTTGCTTTGAAAAACAAATTACATATCTTAGATTATGTCATACGAAACGGTGAATCTTTGAAACATCAACTAAATGTAATTATATCAAATTCGGTAGTGTCACAGCACTTTAAGTTGTTTAAGTTTGAAAGCATGTTTACTGTGGAATAAAAAGCATTTATGCTTGAGTTATTTAAGAAATTAGATATTAAGCAACTACTTCTCGAGCTAATCTGTTAGGGTATTAGCTCGAGAAGTAGTTGTTTCAATGAATTTGGAGACGTCTAAATGAGACAACATTTTTAGAGAAAGTCGATATTAATTTAATTCGTTTTTAATATTTTTATAATACATTTTTACACGCTTTCGTCGAATATTGCCATTTGCCATTCACTAAATGGGAATATTCGACAGAAGCGTGCAAAAATGTATTAAAAAAATATATAAAACCAATTAAATTAATATCGACTTTCTGCAAAAATGTTGTCTCATTGAGACGTTTCCAAATATTCATCGAAACAACTACTTTTCGAGTTAATCTGTCGGGGTATTAGCTCGAGAAGTTCCTGTAGGAATATTAAAATTCAACTGATTAAGCAGTGTACAACAATCAATAATCCCATTGACCAACTTATGCAAAAAAACATAAATCCAGCAGTACCCTCCTGTCATGTAACGATCTCAAGTCAAGTTGTCCACGCATAGAACTGTGGCTAAAGTTAATACTAATGCCTTCTATTCTACGGTGAACAATTCTCAAGAATCTGCTCTGTACTGACTCAAATTGCTGAATGGCGCTCATAGAATAAGGAGACCAAACCACTGATCCATACTCCATACACGCCTTACTAATGTCAAGTATAACATTTTTACTGTCTTAACACTAAATCCAACTGTGAACCTACAAACAAAGCCTAACCTTCTTAAAGATAAGTTACAAATGTTTGTGTAATGTTTATTAAAATTAAGCTTTGAAGTAAATAACACGCCTACGTCCTTTATTTCAAAAGTTGTTAATAAATGATTTTTAATAAGGTAGCAAAAATGTGTATACGAGCCTCGACTAAATTTAATTTGAAAACATTTATTCAAATTCAGGTTAAAATTATTCCTATCACACCATTCAGCAACATTGTGTAAGTCCAGCTGTAGTAGTTTTTGATCTTCAGAATGCATCTATATCTGAGTAAAAAATAACCTCTTGTTTATTTTCCTACAAATAATGTCACGATTTTTTAAATTAATGCTTTCAATACGTTTATGATTTATCGATTATGAAATACACAATAAATCTTCAATAAAGTATATTTTTCTGTTCCATCATTTAAAAAATCATTATGCATAAATGAACCGTTTATTTTAAAAGTGGTCTAACTCCAGTTCTCAATTGTATGTTATTGACTGTAATACCTCTTATTATTTTAGGTTTTTAGTCATAATAAACAATTTGTGGTTAAGTATATTAAAAATATATTGTATAAATTTTTAATGTACTTAACCAGAAATTGTTGTTTATGACAGAAAACATCAATTGATGCAGATTATTTCAGTCTAGTTGTAAAGAATTGAATAATGTCCCGATTTTTTAAATTATTGCTTTCAATACATTTATCATTTATCGATTATAAAATACACAATCAATCTTCAATAAAGTAGTTTTTTCTGTTCCATAATTTAACAAATCATTGTGCATAATTGAGTCGTTTATTTTAAAAGTGACTTAACTCCATTTCTCAATTTTTTGTGATTGACTGTATGACTGTATTTACAATTTTAGGTTTTAAGTCATAACAAACAATTTCTGGTTAAGTATATTCAAAATATATTATATAAACTTTCAATGTACTTAACTAGGAATTATTGTCACAAATAGAAAGACTGTTATTCCTTACTTCACTTTTTATTTTTATGTTAGATGTACATTTCGAGACACAAGGTGCTCATTATCAATAACAAACTCTCGTGTCTCGAAATGTACATCTAACATAAAAATAAAAAGTGAAGTAAGGAATAACAGTCTTTCTATTTGTGATTAATCACTTCACGTAAACTCGAAACAATACAGTTATTAGGAATTATTGTTTATGACAGAAAACCTCAAATTTCGAAGATTATTTCAGTCTACAACAGTAAATTCAGAAATAAATATAGGTCACTTTCAAAATAAACGGCTCAGTTATGAAAATGGAAATAAGAATTAGTATCTTTCTAAAAATTATAATTATTATGTTTTGTTCTTATAAAACAAAACAACATAATTTTTAAAACAACACAACATAATTTTCAAAACAAAACAACATAATTTTCAAATCAAAACAACATAATATTCCATGATCATAACAAGTTAAATTATTTTTCCAATGACAGACGTTTGTGGTTTGAATTACATATACTCATATGCAAATGATACCCATTAATGAAAATTCCACTCTGTTTAAAATGCTGTAAATTATAAAGTAAGTACAAACAGCAATTTGTGCGTGTCTTAACATAAGCCTTGAGGTAATATTTAAACAATTTTTTTTTTCGCATAAACGCTTCCTCATGGTGAATTATTAGCTCGTATTGATATTTGCAATTATATAACTATTTAATAGTTTGTTTTGCAAGTGATGGCGAAATGATTTGAATATTCAAATTTTCAGGCTTATCTAAACTCGAAATTTAATTTCATGCGCCAAGCGTAAAAAACATTGAAATATTGTGAAGTTTAAAATATACCGCTAAACCAGTACGATAAAGCGGTATATTTAGAACTTTACGTTGAATCGGTGTTTATTCGCGTGGCGCATGAAGTAAAATTTCGAGTTTTGAAAAGCCTAAAAATTTGTTGGCTCTATTTCATAAAAAAAATATGTTTTTTAAATAATTAAATAGGACCTCTTAATGGAAAACCCTATACTTAAATGAAAAAATCACTGTATGTGTTTCAGTTTTTTTGAATCAATTGGATGACAAATTATTTGTTCTAAACTCGTCAGCTTTTAACATGAAGTAATATTACAGATTATTTAGCATTTATTTTAAACTTTCAACTACAAAACAAATAAATCTCTAACCCACAACGATTTTTAAAATCAAAATTATTGAGACCTCTAGTATATGGTATTCCATTCCAAACTCAACTGTTAACCTTCTTAATGAACAAACCGAACGTCCTATATTCCTCACTTTTCAATTGTTATAATAATTTTCGTGGCATTGATCAATGTAAATCGTACAATCATTATTAGTCATTCATTTAAAAATAACACTACAAATGTCGAAACAATCATCAAAATGTTCATCATTCAACATGTTTGAATTAGTTTGTGATATAAGTTGGTATTTAATGAACGGTACTCTGGTTATTTTTGTCTATTTTGTACGATTGCAAAAATCCCAACACGTTTAGGATTGACATTCTGGTCATCAGAGAATTCCCCAACAGTTGGCAGTAAACTCACAACTGTTGTCTCTGATAAACGGTCACATTATTAGTCATTCACTTGAAAATATCACCAATAATATCAAAACATTGAATTTTTTATATTTTTAAACATGTTTTGCATTTTAAAAATAAAATCGTGAAAAAAAATTATACTAAGATCAATACCATTTTATATTTTATAAAAGAATACTACTTAAGTTTTTTTTTAATAAAAATATATAGTGGTATTAAATTTAATTCTATTCACAATTTAATTTTTAAAACACAAAACATGTTAACACAAATTAAAATTCAGTCAAGCTTTACATAATTACACACTAATAAATTAGAATAAAACAAGGACTAGTTTAATCAGCAAACATACAATTTTATAGGCTGCAATTAAATCCAGCTATTAATTATTTCCTAACCAGCAGGTGATGCATACATTTTCACACTGTAATAATTAATATATCAAAGAACAAATTATAATCGTGCGCTCTACACTTCTTTGCAGGTATTGCTCTGCTATCGCGAGAAAAGAAGTGGTAAAACAAACCGCAAACCCGGCGTTTGTGAGTAAATAAATATCAGTCTACGACAAACTTCGTTCGTGCACAGACATGACCATGGCTCACCACTGAAAGTGCATTTACTTGTAGAAAGTGAAATTTTTGGAGTTGCTGAAAGTGATCACTATGAAGACTCAATGCTGATTTTTCGATTTGCTAAAAATTTTATCAACCACTGAACTTTAGGAACTCAGAGAAAGTGACTTTTTTGGTGATTGTAATAACTCAATGCCGAACACATGGTTGATTACTGAAAGTATCAAAGGAAAGTAAAACTATGGTGATTAAAATAACTTATTACTGAAAATAATTACTTGAAGTAAGTGAAATGTTTGAAGTTGCTCAAAGTGGTATATTTTTTTGAAATGCTAAAGGTGTAGTACTCTAATTGATGAATAGACACTCGCACTCACTGCACTAGGCTCATTACTGAAAGCACTCAAAGAAAGTGATTTTTTATTGTGTTGAAAGAAAATATTCAAAAGTTGCTGATAGTGGAAATAATATTCAGATTCAGATTAATTAGTATTGGGTGATGATTGATACTTGAACAATTTGAAGTAACTGAACATTTGAGTTTTACTAAAAGTGATAAATCTAGTAGAAAGTGATTTTCAGCAAAAAAAAGTGATAATTTTGTAATTTCTAAAATTGCAGAAAGTCCTAATCGCGAAATCACTTTATCAATTGAAGTTAAAAGCAAGTGATTTTTATTGGACGTTGCTTAAACGTTGCACATACCAGAAGTAAACACAGACATAATTCAATATTAAATGTTAAAGACTAAAAGAAAGTGAAGTTCTGGCGACCAAAATAAGAAAACAATTATTGTGAACATTTTGGAATTCCCGAACATTGTAAGTACTAAAATGTGAAACAAATTAGTGACTAAAAGTGACAAATTTTAAATAATTGGAAATTAAAACTTTTGAGGACTTAATATTAAAAAATAAAACGAATTAAAATTAATATAAACTTTCTGAAAAAATTTAATATATAATATAAATAAAAAATCAGCACTAAAGCATTTTAAAATTGTTGAACTCTTTAATTACTAAGAACTGAAATATTTGGAGTTGGTTAAAAGTGATCAATTTTAAATGGCTCAAAATTAAAATTTTGTAGGTATTGATCATGGATATACAGGGAATGTTTCTTTTAAGTATGCATACGCTTTTTTTTAATAATTCAATTTTAAGCTTTAAGCGAGTGATTTCCACTCCCATGTTAGGCATGAAACTTAATTTCGGGTTTAGAAAAGCAAATTTTCAGGTTTCTCTAAGCTCTAAATTTTACTTACTTCATGCGCTCCGCGTATTAAACACTGAAATCACTAAAATATTATTATTTTTTTTTTTATTTGCAAAACACTTAGTTGTATTTTACTACTGAAATATTATGAACAGGTTAATTTCATATAAGCCTGAAAATGTTCAGGTTTTTCTAATCTCGAAATTTTACTCTATGCGCCACGCGTATTAAACACTGAATTATTGTCAAGTTTTAGGTATATTGAATTTTAAGTTGAATCAGTATTTTATACTCGTGGCGCATAAAGTAAAATTTCGAGTTTAGAAAAGCCTGAAAATTTGGTTTGGCCGCTCCGCTACGCGGAGCGACCAAACCAAATTTTCAGGCTTTTCTAAACTCGAAATTTTACTTCATGCTTAACCTAGGAGTGGAAAACACTCGTTTAAAGCTTCAAATTGAACAACATAAACACAATTTATAAAATGAACACTGACCTGGAAAACTCAATAGTTCACTTTTTGCACTTAATTCGTTCGTTACATAAATTCCACATCTGTAATCGTCAATGTCAAGTTTAGTTCATTTACACTAACATGTACTGGTGAAGTCACAAACTTAAACTCAGTTCAACTTAGTGCAGCACCATCGAACAAAGACCCAGATTTAATATTTTATTCGTTCTTTCATTATTAATTTATTCTTACATTTGATACTCTTAAATATGTAAACCAGTTTTGATTATTATTTTATAATTATTATGACTTTTAGCTTTTAGCTATTAAAGCAGTAACACTTTCTTCATTAAAAAAGAAAACATATTTTCGCTAAATGTACATTTCAAACACTACATGCTCATCATCAATAGCTTACTTACTTACAGTTAGCTATTGATATTGAGCACGTAGTGTTCGAAATCTAATTTATTGAAAATTATTTTTATTAAGTTTATTATATTAAACTCTTCACGTGAGTCAAATCAAATACATATTAAAGCTTGTTGACCAGTCACAGTAATTATCAAATAATAATCAAAAATTGGTTTACATTTTTTGGAGTATTAAATGTAAGAATGAATAAATGATGAAAGGATGAGTGAAATCTTAAATCTAGGTCTTTGTTCGTTGTTCGTTGTTCCAACAATTACAATTAAGAAGAGAAAGAGAAGGACTAATAAACAAATCTACTAATAAATCTGTGGCCGTTTGCCAAAAGCAGATACGTTCACTATTTTCAATTTTTGATCTAAATTCAAAAATCTTGGTTTGAAATGGTTAATTAAAATTATATGTGAACGAAAGTGAGCAATTATACACATTTTTATTTGAAAACCCAAACTGAAATTTCTTAAATTATGATTTTCTGGATAACATAGACATTTGAAAAAAAAAAAACACTTGGTTAAATTTCACTAATATTTTGTTTTTATTATTCCAACTAGTTTCGACTTTGAGGAGGTACTCCTTGAGAATGACTTAAAGTGGAAACTAGTTGAAATAAAAAAAACAAAATATTAGTGGAATTTAACCAAGTGTTTTCTTTTTTAAAACCTAGTTAAATATGTTTCACCGCGTGAAAGATGAGAAACTTGTTAAAGATATAGACATTTGATTTTTGCTTTTCTGAAAACCAGCAATAGTGGATATATCTGTTTTTGGCAAACGACCACAAAATTGAATTTGAATTTCTTGCAGGTGACACTTTTGAAGTTAAGTACTAAACACCGACATAACTTAATAATAAATAAGAATATTAAAAGAAAGTAACGATTTTGGAATTGCCAACAACAACAACAACACTAAAATTTTGGATTTGCTAAGCACAGACAAAAACCAATGTTAAATTGAAGATACTTTAAGAGAACAATTTGTGAAAAAGACAATTTCGAAAACGCTGTGAGCGTATTCTGGATTCGCCGAACACAGACAAGAACCAATGTTAAACGTTCATCAAGACAACCAACAGTTTATGAATAAGACAATTTTGAAATCGCTGTTAGTGGAAATTTTGAATTTGCCGAACACAGACAAGAACCAATGTTAAGCGTACATCGAAACAACCGTCTATTTGTGAACAAGACAATTTTGAAAACGCTGTAAGTGGACAAGAACCAATTCTAAACGAACATCAAGCCAACCAACAATTTGTGAATAAAACAATTTCGAAATCGCTGTGAGTGGACATTTTGGAATTAGTCGAACTCAGACAAAAACGAATGTTAAATGTACATCAAGACAACCAATAATTTGTGAACGAGACAATTTTAAAAACGCTGTAAGTGGAAATTTTGGATTTGTTGAACACAGACAAGAACCAATGTTAAACGTACATCAAGACAACAACAATTTGTGAACAAGACAATTTAGAAATCGCTATAAGTAGAAATTTTACACTTGATGAACACAGACAAAAACCAATGCTTTAAACGTACATCAAGACAACCAACAATTTGTGAATAAGACAATTACAAAAACGCTGTAAGTTGACATTTTGGATCTGCTAAACACTAATGTTTAAAGTACATAAAGACAATTCCAATCTTGTAATTATTTTTTGAACTCAGACTTTATTAATGGAGAACGTCTTAATCATGCCTCGCGAAAACAACGGAAATATCGCGATAATCGACATCGACCAACCGTTGAAGCCGAAAGAATTATTCCCCCAGAGAACCGCTGAGGAATGTGTCAAAATCCTAAGGAAGAGTTTCCGCTCAGACAAAACGCGCTCTATCCAATTTCGCAAGCAACAACTTTTAAACCTCCAGCGGATGTACAACGAAACTCAAGACGAAGCTATGGAGGCCTTAAACCAAGATTTGCGGAAGCACAAATTCGAAGGTTCACTCTGTGAAATGGAGTTTCTGCGCAATGACGTTGCCAATTGTTTGATGCACCTGGATGAGTGGGTTAAACCCGAGAGCAGAGCTAAGGATGTGGCGAATTTGTTTAATACTCTGGAGGTTTACAGCGATCCGTTCGGGGTTGTTTTGATTATGGGGGCCTGGAATTACCCTTTGCAGTTGAGTTTGCTGCCGCTCGCTGGGGCAATTGCTGCGGGGAACTGCGCGATTGTTAAACCTTCGGAATTGGCGCCTGCTACAGCTAAATATATAAGCACTTACTTGCCCAAGTATGTTGATCCTGAGTGCTACTTGGTGTTTGAGGGTGGGATTGCTGAAACGACGGAATTGCTCGCGGAGAAGTTTGATTATATCTTTTTTACCGGGTCTCCGATGGTGGGGAAAATTGTGCATCAAGCGGCTGCTAAGCATTTAACCCCAACCACGCTGGAGCTAGGGGGGAAGAGCCCTGTTTACATCGATGAAAGCGCTAATGTGGATTTGGCTGCGACGAGGATCCTCTGGGGAAAGTGCGTGAACGCTGGCCAGACCTGCATAGCTCCTGATTATATTTTATGCACCAAAGCGACTCAGGAGAAGTTTATCGAAGCCGCAAGGAAAGTTTTAATCAGCTGGTATGGACCTGACCCGAAACGCTCCCCTGATCTATCCCGGATAATCTCCGATAAGCACTTCTCCAGATTGGTGGATTTAATGAAATACGGAAACATCGCTGTTGGTGGAGATATCGACGCTAAAGAACGCTACATCTCCCCAACAATCCTCACCGACATCAACCCCAACGACCCAATAATGCAGGAGGAAATCTTCGGCCCGCTCCTCCCAATCTACAACATCAAGAACATCTACGAAGCAATCAACTTCATCAACGCTAGGGAAAAACCCCTAGCCTTCTACATCTTCTCCGCAAATTCCAAAAACACCGAGCTTTTGCTCTCCTCAACATCCTCAGGAGGCGTCTGCGTGAACGACACTTTGATGCACGTCTGCACCGAGAGTTTGCCCTTCGGAGGAGTCGGGAATTCGGGTATGGGGAATTACCACGGGGATAAGACTTTCCACATTTTTAGCCACAAGAAGAGCGTTTTGAAAAAGTCGTTTGCGTTTATTTTCGAGAAAATGCAGGAGGGTAGGTATCCTCCGTACACGCAGAAAAATCTCAGTTTTTTGAATTTTGTTATGAAAAAACGGCCCGAGTTTCCAACGCGGGTTGTTAAATATATTCTAGTTTTTCTGGCTGGAATATTGGTCGCTTATTTGTATCGCCGTTTGTTTGGTTCTAGTGAAAAAGAATTTTGAGTTGTTAAGGATTATTTTAAGCTTTTAAGAACTTGCCCAACTATTAAATTTAATACTCTCTATGTTAAAATATGATATTAATTCTGTATGCAGGCGACTTTTCTTTAAAGCAGTGTCAAGCAACCTTTTTTTTAATACAGTGTCACATAAAAAATGAAATGAAATGAATGTTGCGCGTTCCCCAAAAAAATGGGTAATGGGTAATGGTAAAAAATATTGTTTTTACTTATACATACAAAAATTGAACATTTTAAAAATTTCGGAGGGGGTTTTAACCATCATATCCTCCCCTCCTGGCTACGGCCTTGCCCTTGAATATATCATATTTTTTTTATGAAATAAATACATATTTTCTTATATTTTAATCCTCAAAATGTCCCACGAACAAACAAAAAAAACTGGTTATGGCGCTGCTTCTTTTATAAAAATAGAATGTGATAATTTCTAGGAAATTAGTGTAAACTTGAAACTTTTTATGTAGAAAAGGAAACCTGTTGTTATTTGTTATTAAATAATAAAATTGTGAACATTTACTGCCTTTCGTTTAATTGTTTTTTTCACCTTCCTTCAACTTGTAATGTTAATTAAATATATTTACAATTGATTCGAAGAGTAATTTGAATAAATTATTGATAAACACTAAATAAAATGAAATTATGAATAACTATTAAAATTACAAATAAATGTAGGTATAATTAGAAGAGTTTAATGTGTAATCAATAATTTCATAAATATTTTAATTTGATTACTCAAGCTTATCAGAAGAGAACACATAATTACATTTCTAAAAATTTGGGATTTGTAAATTTATAATATTTATTTGATGGTTTTTCGATATGTTTAGGTATACATTGTTTATATATTGTGTAAATTCAATAAGAAGATTCTGTAAATAAAGAATGATTAAACAAACTATATGATATGTTAATATATATATATATATATATATGATATGTTAATATATATATATATATATATATGATATGTTAATATATATATATATATATATATATATTGTAAATTTAATAAAAAGATTCTGTAAATAATTATGTTAAAATTCATTAACATTTTTAAACTCAGACTGGCAATCCACCAGACGACGGTCAAGGTGAAATAAATTTCACATGTGAAAATAGCTAATTGTTTTCATATTTGCGTCGACCTTAGTTAATTATTCAACTAAAACACTTTACAATAGGAAATTACAAACTTAAACGTAAAATTATAGGAAGGGAGTTCATACAACACAAGGAACTAATTATTCGTGTATTCAAATAATTATTTTCATGGAAATATTTATTTATATACTTTTCAGGGTAAGTATAAATTAAAACAATGATAATAATAAATCTGTGATTAAATGAAAGTTATAAAAATAAACATTATTATTAATACAATAATAATTACAAACGAATATTTTAACAGTTTTTTTCTTTTTAGTATTTTGAAAGATTTGCTTAGAAAAAAATAAATATTTGTAAAATGTGTTAAAGTAAAATCAAACATACAGGGTGTTTGAAAAAGAACTCCCTAGTTTTATTGTGTTATAGAAACTGTTCAAAGTGATACACACTATTCTAGTTTGTGGTGTTTGATTCATCAACGGTCCAAGTTTTTTTCCCCTGCAGCTAGCACGCCTGATTGACCTTGATGCGGTGCCAGGGTTCAGTTCGCTTAATTCAGTTCAGGCGTGCAGTGCAGTGCAATGGCTACTCTACAACAAAAATCGCAGTGAGTTATTTATCTTGTGCAAACTGAATCTGTTATAACAGTGCAACGTAATTTTAAACGTCAGTATGGTGTTGAACCTCCTGCAGCAAAACTATCCGTTATTGGCTACATTCTTTCAAGGACACAGGTACTGTTTTAAAAGGTAGACTGAGAACTTCTGAAGATGTTGCTCAACAGATCCGTGTTTCTCGTGTTCGGAGCCCAAAGAAGTCATTGGCCAGATAGTTTTTGCTATAGGAGGTTCAACACCATACTGGCGTCTAAAATTACGTTGCACTGTTATAACAGATTCAGTTTGCACAAGCCAAATAACACACTGCGCTTTTTGTTGTGGAGTCGTTATTGCACTGCACTGCATGCTCAAGGTCAAGCAGGCGTGCCAGCTGCCGGGGAGAAAAACTTGGACAGTTGATGAATCAAACACCACAAACTAGAATAGTGTGTATTACTTTGAACAGTTTCTATGACACAATAAAACTAGGGAGTTCTTTTTCAAACACCCTGTATTATAAAATATAGTTGTGTATATTTTGAAGTTGAGAATAATTCAGTGTTTTATACGAGTGGCGTTGTTAAGCAAATTTAAATGTATTCAATTGTAATTTGATTGAACTAAGATGAGAATTCCCTTAGAACAGTGGTCTCCAAACTACGGCGACTTGCATGAATCCGGCCCGCGGTTGTTTGTAATTTTTTTTGTAAATGTCATATTTTGAAATATTGTAACAATTGTTCCTTAAATTTTTCATAATTTTATAAAATTAATCGGATCTTGGCCGACTTTATTATGTAGAATTGTATTTGTGGCCCGCGAAGAAAATAGTTTGGAGACCCAGGCATTAGAATAATAATGATTAGTAAATGCCATTGTTATTCAGAACTGCTCCTTAAAGATGAACTCATTGTTTTGAGGTCGATTATACCTTATGTATCTTTAATTCGGTGAAATGCATCCTTTATTTACTTGACCTCCGGTACAAAATCAATTTGACTAAATTATTGGGAAATAATACATAATTTAAACAAATACCATTCACCTGGAAATGCATGAAGATATTATTCAAGATAAAAATTCGTTCAGTTTATATTTAACTTGCAATCAATACTCACTTATTTCCTTAATATTTTAATACACTGCATAAAGATGATCCATAATTGATAAATAAAATACTAATAATCTTTATTCACATTTTTATTTTACTTCTATATGTACAGAGTGGGCAGAATTCGATGTTGGAATGGGAGATCTCGATAAATATAAGAGATAGAAAAAAATGGATGGCGCATCGTCGGTCTTTTTTTGGAAGAAACATAAAGTTGTGTTTTTTTAAATATAACCCATAGTTGACTATAACTCGAAAACAAAAGACGATAGCTACATTTTGTTTTCACCCTTGAGGAAAACAAAATGTAGCTATCGTCTTTTGTTTTCGAGTTATAGTCAACTATGGATTATATTTCAAAAAACACAACTTTATGTTATAACTTTCATATTAATGAAGATATCAGAATTCTGTTTGGCTTATTTTCCTTTTAAAATTGTGCTTGGAGAACATATCTTTCATTATTGTCAAATGAAAAACAACTGAGATATTGCAATATATCAAAAATTGAAAAAATAACTCTATGGCGATAACTCGATAACAAAAGACACTAGCTAAATTTTGTTTTTAGCATTAAGTTTTTCTCCAAAAAAGAGACCGAGGATGCGACAACTGATTTTCTCTATTTCTTATAGTTATTGAGATCTCCTATAGAAAATTCGAATTTTGCCCATCCTGTACATTTCGGATACAGTGACCATTACCAATAGGTTAATACTAAATGATAAAACAATGTTTTGCATGTGTAAATATGAAATAAATGAAGTATTTTTATATAAAAAATATCGATAAATTATCTAATCCTTTGACGGAGTTTTTTTGTTTTCTTTTTTTGTTTGTTTGGCATAGGTTTTTACCATTCAGCCACTAACGTTGATTTATATTAACACACATCCATGGAAACGGAGACGAGTATTTTTCGTTAGAAAAATTACTCGCCTCCGCTGGGAATCGAACCCAGATCACCTCCGATTTGGCGAAACCGGCGGCTCAAACGTTCGGCCACGGCGGGCCCACGGAGTTTTATCAACATTACAAAATGTACCTATAGGAATTTTTTTAATTTTATTATGCACATTTCAATGTATACGTTTAATATTTTTTAGGCATTCGATGTTTTTCTAAAAGCGTTGAATTTGAAGTTTCGAACGAGTGTGTCCACTCCCAGATTAAGCATGAAGTAAAATTTCGAGTTTAGAAAAGCCCCGTGAAAATTTGTCGAGGGTCGCGCAGCGACCCGAGACAAATTTTCTGGGCTTTTCTAAACTCGAAATTTTACTTCATGCGCCACGCGTATAAACCACTGATTTCAAGTAAGGTTAAAATATACGTAACTTTTACAGTATTTTAGTGTTTTATATGCATGGCGCATGTAGTAAAATTTCGAGTTTAGAAAAGCCTAATTTGGCTCGGTCGCTTCGCTTCGCTACGCGCCCGAGCCAAATTTTCAGGCTTTTCTAAACTCGAAATTTTACTTCATGCTTAGTCTGGGAGTGGAAACACTCGTTAGACGATTAATTTTAAACTTATTATTATTATTTTAAAGAAGTATTCTGAAGTGTATTTCTAACTTCACAATATTTTAGTCTTTTACACGCGTGGCGCATGAAGTAAAATTTCGAGTTTAGAAAAGCCTTATTTGGCTCGGTCGCTTCGCTTCGCTACGCGCCCGAGCCAAATCTTCAGGCTTTTCTAAACTCGAAATTTTACTTCATGCTTAGTCTGGGAGTGGAAACACTCGTTAGACGATTAATTTTAAACTTATTATTATTATTTTAAAGAAGTATTTTGAGGTGTATTTCTAACTTCACAATATTTCAGTGTTTTATACGCGTGGCGCATGAAGTAAAATTTCGAGTTTAGAAAAGCCTGAAAATTTGGTTTGGTCGCTCCGCGCTTCGCGCTACGCGACCAAACCAAATTTTCAGGCTTTTCTAAACTCGAAATTTTACTTCATGCTTAATCTGGAGAAAATAACGTGGATAAACAACAATGTTGTAAACAATTGAAGGTTTTTCTTTTCAAAAACGCCAATTGTTTGCAGCATCTATAGTAAATCAATAAATCCACTAAAGTCTAACTTTGAGCGCTAGTGCTGAGTGCGTTTTTCAACCGATTGAAAATATCAGCGGCTCAATATAAATCTTATTTTGCCCTAAATAATTCGTGTGAATTTTATTTAAATTTAATAACCGCTTGATTATAAAAAAAATAGGGAAAATTAAAAAATAATCACAATAAATGTATGTTTCGTTCCTTCCTTAAATTTTTAAAAATTAAGGAAACGCCCGATTTCTGTGAAATTTTTCCACTCCCAGATTAATCATCAAGTAAAATTTCGAGTTTAGAAAAGCCTGAAAATTTGGATTTGCTGGGGCGCGCGAGCGAAACGAGTCGCGCCCCAGCAAATCCAAATTTTCAGGCTTTTCTAAACTCGAAATTTTACTTCATGCGCCACGCGTATAAATCACTTACTTCTAGTGAAATCTGCAACCAATTGATTAGAGCAAAATAAATTTAGTTAATAATTGGGCTTTGTTTCTATATAAGACTAAACAAAATCTGTTCATTTTGGGAAAACTTACAGAAGCTTGAATTTTATGAAAATTATGAAAACAAAATTAAATTAAACAAAATCTTATAAAATTGATGTTTCGTTTAAAGAATTTTTATGAGATTTGCGGGTATTATTAAAAAATTATAGGACTTTGTTTTTACGTAAGATTAAACTCAATCTGTCACTTTCTGAAACAGTTACAAAAGCTTAAAGTTGATTGAAATTATGATAAAGTAAATAAACTCATATTAAATGTATGTATTTTACATAATTTCTGCATAATTTAAGCTTTTGCGTCAAAGTTTACTAATGCACACGAATTTGTTTCTGTTCTAAATTTTAACTAATAAATTCAATTTAAAAATCTCTAGAATGCCATGGAAAATATTCTAGGTTGGCAACTCTAAAAATATTCATTATAATTATTATGTCTGACGTTTTATATGTCAATTTCTTAAGTGTGTAGCCAACTTAAATTTGAAAAAAAGAATAAATCATGGCATTCCAGAGGTTTTTGTTTATTGAACATATGATACATCAACTGTATTTATTTTATGTCATAAATTTGACACTAAAGAAAACTGCAAAATAAGTTTCTGATTGATCGTTTAACGAGTGTTTCCACTCCCAGATTAAGCGTGAAGTAAAATGTCGAGTTTAGAAAAGCCTGCAAATTTGGATTTGCTGGGACGCAAGTGAAATCTTCAACCACTTGATTAGAGCAAAATAAGTTTTATATGTCAATTGTTTTAATTACAGGCAAAGTGCTATGATGGACACATTACCATATTTTTTTTTTTATATAAAATAATTCTATATGTCGGATACTTTTTTCCTATTAAACACTTAGTAAAACATTTTCAAAAATATATTGGTTATATCGGCTTAACCCATTAGGCGCCATTAATGCATATACGCAACATTATTAATTTTATGTTAATTAAATTACCAAATAAGTTAATTTGATATAAGTATAATATTATTTGACGAATTGAAAATATATATAGAATAACGTAAATATTTTGTTATTTAAATATCTCGATTTTTATCCATTTAAAAAAATGTTTTCAGTGTATTTCTAACTTCACGATATTTCAGTGTTTTATACGCGTGGCGCATGAAGTAAAATTTGGAGTTTAGAAAAGCCCCGAGAAAATTTGTTGTCTCGGGTCGCTGCGCGACCCTCGACAAACTTTCTACGCGGGGCTTTTCTAAACTCCAAATTTTACTTCATGCTTAGTCTGGGAGTGGAAATACTCGTTCTAAACTTCATATTGCATGTTTTTATACAAAATCGATAAATGCCTTACATTTACAGCGTATACATTATGTATATTTAAAAGAAAAATTCACAGTATGTAAAACAATAAGTCATTCGTAGAAATCATTAAAAAAAGTGCAGAATTTTACCTAAAATCAACATTTTGAGTTAACTCTATAATTGCTCGGCCGTTAATGGGTTAATGAAATTATCAAAAATTATGTTCAAATGGATTTGTTTGAGAATATATACAGTTTTGAGTTTTATTGGGTAATAAGGGCATTTCCCCGATATTAAATAATAATAATAATAATATTTATTGATGTCCACTGGTACATACGTCAATAATAATTACAGAAATTAATAAATGTGTATATTCACCTAAATCTAAGAAGGTATTCATCTAGTGAGTAGAACGCATTAATGAGTAACATAGTTTTTATTTCATTCTTAAAATTTGCAGATTTTAGTTTTTTATATCGAGAAGGGAGGGCATTGTATAATTTTTTTACCGAAGAACCGAGTAATATTTTTTGGGTGCGTTTCAATCTATTATATACCTTATTACCTAATAAAACTTTTTTTTTTTTTGCTTTTGCCTGGCCTTGGGAACTTGCCCATTAGCCAACATCATTTTTTTATATTTGTATTTTTAATTGTTAACATTACAATTTGTAGTATGCTATTATTTAATACGGACAAACACTCACATTCATACCACACCCAGGGTCACGACGAGAAATTATTTTTAAATAAAGTCTCCCCGTGCACGGGAATCGAACCCGAGTTTGTGGCTCGCAGAGCGATACAGCCCGACGATGTTACCGCTCGGCCACCACCTGCCCCCAATAAAACTTAAAACTGTATATATTCCGAAACAAATCCATTTGTACATCATTCTTGATAATAGCATTAAGCCGAAACTAGTAGAAAATAAAATTCATATAAGTGAGAATTTAATTTACAAACCAATATACAATAATTCCATTCTATGTATTTTATTATCTTCCATTCTGGTATTTAATATTTCAGGATTTTCTAGTTTTGTTTAATGTTGTGCTATTTACTATGAGATAATAATGATTTAGTGCATAAGCGATATTTACCGTTGGATTTGAGTGAAGTGTGAAAGGGAAAGGCAAAAGGCATTCCAAGGTGTTGATTCTTTCAATAATGTTTCCTCGGCTAGAATATCTGCCAAGGTGAACATAATGGGATAATGCCGATTTAATGTCGATGTGTCGATGACTCTGCATTTGCATTTGTTTTATGCAAATGCAGAGTCTTCGACACATCGACATTAAATGTGCATTTAAGGCCTGCATAAGTATCAACATAATTATTTGTAGATTAATTATTACTAACGATTTCAATAACCGATTTCAAAACGATAATAAATCACTTGCAAAATTTCACACAAGGTAATACATACTTAAAATATTTAAACTGTGGTTCATTTTAAACTGCATATTTTAAATGTTTGAATAGTACATTAATCTGCATTCCAGAGACTGAATATCGATCAACTACTTCCGAGACCTCGTGAGTGCAAAATGTGAAATTTTACAGAAGTCACAAAATATTAATTAATTGTTATATGAGCCGCGTAATCTTTTTGATTTGGGTACGTATATTTTCATCATAAGCGATAATACCATGTGTTTTTCGTCTCAGTAACTTTACATATATTTCACTAAGTGCCAGATCAGAAAATAATTCAAGAAATTACGTATTTTGAATAGATGGTTTATACCAGTGATGGGGAAACTACGGCCCGCGGGCCAAGTCCGGCCCTCGGAAAGGTTTAATCCGGCCCGTTTAAGAGTGCCGTCGTGAGAATGTTTGAACGCGTTCTTACTTCGTAATGTGACGACCCGCATAAAAACTACCTACCTACGATTAAGCATTATTCTTTGGCCCGCTACGATTGTCTGGTTATTACAAATGGCCCGTTTTAAAAAAAGTTTCCCCACCACTGGTTTATACTCATATTGGCAAAGTAATAATATCTGACTTAAGACGAAATATTTTTGAAATATTGGGACTTACGAGATTTTGAAAGTATTTGATCGATATACATTTATATTTATAAATAATTCAAATTAAACAGGGTGCCCGTTTCTCGAGCTGCACTATGGGGATTTTGCTCACCTCGCTCGAAAAATGGGCACCCTGTATATTTAATTAATGTATTAGTTCACACTTTTTAATAACAAAGATATTAATTAAATTGTTAAAAAAAATATTTTAATTTCCAATAGCTCTTTAATATCATAATTTTGTTTGTGAATGAATAAACATAATGATAAAACAAGTACGTGCGTTCTTTCAGGAAATCAACGTGAGTTCGCATTGTCGTGCAACAAATTGGTATTCATCATTACTAGCAAGCAAGCTGAATCATTATGAATATTTATTACTATGATCATGTTTCGCTTAATAAGGGTTAATAATATCTTGAACATAAATTATGTTTCAAATTTAAAAAAAAATAATGCAAATTTCGCAGTCGAACATAAATTATGTTTTATATTTTAAAAATAATGCAAATTTCGCAATGTTTTCGTTATTCGCAACATGTTTATTACAAGAAAACTTATTTTCCTTTTTATGTCTGCCAACGAACAAATTATTCAGGTCTCAAGGTTCTCCAGGTCTCGACTTAAAGGATGAACGGAATATTATTGATTGCAGTTTCTGTGCGAAGGTTGAAGAAACCTCAATCACGTATTTGTTAAAAACTATTTCAAGCGTTGTTGACTAACGAGATGCAAATAAATTCGTAGCGAAATACTTTTAAAATTTATTAACAACGAAATGCACAAGATAACTAGTATGGAATGTAGTTATCAAAAATTATTTCATAGATAAAAACATGAATGACATTTATGCAGATATTTTTTAATTTTTGTATAAATATACAAGTATGAAAATATAGTTAACAGAAATTATTTGAGAGATAAAAATATGAATGACATTTTAAGCAGAGATTATTTTATTTAAGTGTACGTATAATAATAATAATAATAAACATTTTTATTCACTGATCATAAAACCATAATATAAAATACAGAATTATGGAATACATCAATTAAATAATTGATAATAGCAATAATAATAATTCCTCTGACACTTAACAATTTAACAGTATATATACGCTACATATTTAATAATGATAGGTTATTTTCTACTACATGATAGTATCATTCAAATATTCATCAATTGAATAATAACAATTATCAATCAGCAAAGTTTTTTGTCTTTTTTTGAAAACATTTATATTTGTGGAACTTCTAAGATCATGGGGGAGTTTATTGTAAACTTTAGGCCCTTTAATTCGGTGAGAGAGTCTTCTTATTTTTAATCTGGTATTATTTATAATATATAAAATTACGAAAAAACTATTCGTGAAAATGCAAACAATGTCTTAATTAATAAGAAAACTTAAGACGATAAATATCCATTGAAACAACTACTTCCCGTGCAAATACACCTCCGGATATTGAATTATACAATGAAATATTTAAAATCTAATTTAAATCGATTTGTTACAACATTCTGTTAAAGTATATGTAACGTTTAGGTCAAATTCGCTTCAAACCAACTAACAACACAAATTTAAAATGAAAGGAGAGATAGCAACAAATTAGAAGTGAAAGGACTTGGATTAAAACTAATGTCTTAGGCCATCTATAGACGCGTTTCGAGATTTATCTCTCTTCAGTATAGCTTTGCTTATGACGTTTAAAAAAATGAGGAATAAAATTAAAACAAACTTACTTGGAAATTATTAATTAATTAATTTTTAATATTGTTTATTTCTTTATGGTTTTATGTATTTCTGTTCTGCATGCATCTTTTGTTATATATTTATATAAGTTATATTGTATTTAATTTGTAATAATGATATAGCCCTGTTATTGGACTTTACAGTCAAGTGCAATGCTTCTTGTTGGATAAGTGTGAACACTAGATGCTTCTTTGAAGTTTGATTTTTGTTTAAACACAAACAGGCATAATTCATACACATAGAGACACGGCAGAGACAGTAAACATAGATTTCGGAATATTGGTCGGCAGTGGGCTGTCATAGGGACACCAGCAATACATCTTATTATTCGTTTTTGAGCGATGAATATAGACTGTAGATGTCTTGATATGCATATACTGTAAATGTTCCGGCATTGTGGTTTAAAGAGTTCAATTTAAAAATTTTTAACGAGTGTTTTCCACTCCCAGATTAAACATGAAGTAAAATTTCGAGTTTAGAAAAGCCTAAAATTTTACTTCATGCGCCACGCGTACAAAACACTGTTTTAATGTAAAGGTAAGAACGTACGTCTTCATACTGCATACGGCTTTAGTAGTATATTTAAAACTTCACTTCAAATCAGTGTTTTATACGCGTGGCGCATGAAGTAAAATTTCGAGTTTAGAAAAGCCTGAAAATTTGGTTTGGCCGCTCCGCTTCGCGGAGCGACCAAACCAAATTTTCAGGCTTTTCTAAACTCGAAATTTTACTTCATGCTTAGTCTGGGAGTGGACAACACTCGTTTAAAGTTTTAATTTGTACACTTTTCTAAAATAACAATTATCTGCAGATTAGCTTATATGTATATCAGGATATGTATACTTAAAAAAACTCCCTGTATATCATTTGTATTAAACTTAACTTATTATGTCGATGGAATATAACATCTTATGCACTTATATTACTTGGAGTTAAAATGTATTAAGTTTTAAAATTTCAACATGAGAACCCCAACACATTCCTATTGATGCTTTAAATATTCCACACACACACATAAACGTGCACTCCACATTTTATTTATTTATGCAAATGGCCATTTCAAGTCGCATCAAGAATTTATTCCTTAATAGGAATATCATACATTACACCAGATACCATAGATCATAAAAAAATTGAATAATGCAAAATGTAATTGTTGTATAATTTAAATACAGAGTGGCCCAATTTCGATGTTTTTACAGGATATATCGGTAACCAGATCGATGATTGAGCTGGCTGTGAAATTAAAAAAAAATTGAAGTAGGTCGTATGTGAATTTGCCAGTCGCTCCTGTCAATAATAATCTAATCCAGTTTTATAAAATGTTTTTTTATTTTATTCAATTTTGTTAATTTAAATCGACATTATTAACTCCATAACAACCGTAATAAACAAGGTTTTATTCACTAGTGAACTAAATTTTTTTTAGGTCACTAGTGAGTTAAAAAATGTATTTAAAAATAAATGTAAAGTACATTTTCTTTACAATTTCGTCAAAATTGAATAAAAACATATATACGCCACGTGAATTAAACACCTTTATTCACTCAAAGAAATGATTTCACTCGCGCCGACGCGCTCGTGAAATCAAAAATCTTTTCGTGAATAAAATCGTCTTTAATTCACTTGATGTATAATATTTATTATTTAGCATTTCAAGGCGCTCTCACACGAAGCAAAATAATAATAAGAAGAAATAATACAACAACTATAAGAACAAGGCAAACTAATGAGGTACTGATTAACACAATCGGAAATTTATGTCAGGTATGACAAAACGTAAATTAAGCTGCGACTTTACTTTTTCGTTCCATTTTCTTCTATCAAAAAAGCAGCGCCTTCTCGATCGTGTTTTTGAATGAATAACTAATAGGTCATATTTTAAATACACTTTAAATAAAATATTTTTCCCATTGTCCAACTATGGTATGTACTTAACTTGTGGCTATAGTTTAAATATTAGCAATAAAATAAAACACTTTAACTTTGTTTGTATAACACAATATTTTTATTTTCGTGGCTGCAGTTTCGGCAACTCAACTTGCCATTATCAAATAGAGTTTGATAATGGCAAGTTGAGTTGCCGAAACTGCAGTCACAAAAATAAAAATATTATGTTAAAGTGTTTTATTTTATTGAATTAAGTAGACTTCGTTATAAATGTTAATTCAATGAAATAAAACACTTTAACACAATATTTTTAAACAAGATAAATTCAAATTCAAAATTATTTGAATTCGAGAAAATAAGCTTACGCTTCTTATAGTTTGCACACTTTAAACATAATATATAAAATTACGAAAAAACTATGCGTGAATAGTTTTTTCGTAATTTTATATAAACAATATTTTTATTTTCCACCGTTCTTAATTTAAATATTAGCTATTTCACAAACAGAGTTCTGCTCGCTCGTGGACGAAACAGTGACCTGTATATGCACTTTGTGCATTCGTGTCACTGACGATGCCACTATAAAGCATTAGATGGCGTTAGCTATCGAAATCCATTAATAGTTTTCACATATAGGCTTGAAATAGTCAGAAATGTTCAGTATTCCTCAGCACTGGGTCGGGAACACACTGAAGAGGACCTTGAAGTCCGAAACGCGTCTGTGGGTACCTGGTGCCGGAATACTGAACACAAATTCAATTTTGATTAGCTATTCAAACTATTAAAAAATGCTATCACATAACGAATTGTTTTAAATTTATATTCAAATCATTGAACATAGTTCAAAAAGTTCATAAAACAACTGGGCCCGTATTCACAGCACCCATGCAATTTGACATCGGTGAGAACTTGTACCAAAATAAATTCATTTTACTCCATACGGTTTGGTAAATTCTTTCCAAAATGACGTAATTTTAGTGCGACTTTTCACCGATAACAAATTGTATCAGTGCTGTGAATAGGGGCCCTGGAATTGTTTTACATTTCAATAAAAATCATTAAGGACATCTTACCAGGAACTGTATTACACTTGGTAAAAAAAAACACGAGAGAAACACTTACCTACATAATTTAAAATTTACATAAAACCCGTTTCCTTATTACAATTTTTTCGAGCGTAACTTGAAAAAATTGCGCAAATCGTGTTGTGAACAAACTTGCTTACACGGCTGTTAATGTTTTTTCTTTTTTCTTTTAGCGAACATATTTTGAATTCGACACTGGGCCGAGGCTAACACAATTACGTGAAACTTGACATTAATAAATTTCGTAGAATGTCAATGTCGCGGCGATTTCAATATATTCCCACATTATTTTTAAGAATAATACATACTTACAAGCCTCATTAATAAAATTGCCGATAATTTCATTATAGTTAATTTATAGTTTAATATTAGTTAAATATAAGTATCGTCGGGATGGACCCGTACAAACACAATCCTTATATTTCGTACTAATAGAACAAATTCTACATACTATATTTCATCATACTGATCTATAGATAAAATTTACCTAGCAACATTGAACTTCATTTCAGTTAAATTTGTACGAATTTAGAGGTTATGTTATACTGTTTTTAGTAATCTTTGTAAGAATCTGTTTATTTAAACAAAATTTACTTTTAATGAAAATTTCCACTTCTTAACTAAGCAAGAAGTAAAATTTTAAGTTAAAAACAGCCTAATAAATTGGTTCGGTCGTGTAGCGCGTAGTATGTTTCTATTTTGACAGGTTATCAAATACCAACGAAATATATAGGGCTTTCTATTTAAAAAGGGTAAGTTTGTTTCTTATCTTTTTTGTTTTGTTTGGTGGAATAGATGCAAGGTGAGATAATATCTCATCCAGCATTTAAACCCCCATTTTTATTATTAGAATTTATCTCCAACAGAAATTGATTTAAAATAAAACAATTCCGGTACTGGAGAATTTCTCTAGATTAGTAAAATTATACATATATACACATACAGTTTATGATGTTGGAGTGATTATGACGATAATGGCTGATCGATATGTAATGATTTTTTTTTTTATAAAATGAATCTTAGCTTTATCCTTGAACTTGTTTGTGTCCTTTAATTGCTTTATTGTGGTAGGTAAGTTGTTATAATACTTTATTCCCGAAACAAACATACTATTTTTTAAGATATCGGTTGAATTTTGTTGGATGATAAGATCACTTTTCCTGCGTGTATTGTGGTCATGTATTTCTTTGTTTTTTTTTATCTCAATGTTTGAATTCTCGCTATTTATGATTTTAAGTATAGCTATGCATCTTTCCAAGATAATTCTGTCGGTTATAGTCAATTCAGGTATAATTTCATAGTTGTTTTGTAGGCGTGTATCCATCGAGGTTGTATATAACTTTTAACATTTTATTCTGCTGTCTTTGAATTGTATTGATGTTATAAGCACTTGTCCCACCCCATATGCAACATAAATAATTTACTCTGGATGTAAAATGAATCACCCTGTATATTAACAGTTCTTATTTATTTGTAGCTTAAATTAGTATCTACAAGTTTTCTTTGAATTTTTTTTAAACTCATTACAAAGCGAGATATAAAGTCGTTATATTACTTTTTGTACACCCTGTAAAATGGGATTTGTTAGTAATTAGGCAACGTAAACATGTGGTAATGATTGGTATTGACACGTTGGCCACGTTTATCTTTAATTTTATCGCTCTGTTAATGTCCTGGTCATAATGACTTTAAATAGGAAAGACTCGGTTAAATTTCAGTAATATTTTGGTATTTTATTCCAACTAGTTTCGACTTTGAAGGCCCACCGTGGCCGAGCGGTTGAGCCGCCGGTTTCGCCAATCGGTCACGGAGGTGATCTGGGTTGGATTCCCAGCGGAGGCGAGTAATTTTTCTAACGAAAAATACTCGTCCCCGGTTCCATGGATATGTGTGAATGTGTTGTGACGTCTAAATATACATGTAATATATAACTTGGAATAAGTTAAAAATAAAATATTGATACAAATTTAAAATTGATGTTGACTAATAGTCAAGAAACTAAGGCCAAGCAAAAGCCACCCCCAAAACAAAACAAACAAAAAAAGTTTCGACTTCCATAGTTTTTAAAAATCCAAGTTGCACGTAGTTGGCCTCAACAACAAAAAAATAATACTTTTTTCACATAAAATGTGAATGACTCAACATTTTATGTGAAAAAAGTATTAATTTTTTGTTGTTGAGGCCAACTACGTGCAACTTGGATTTTTAAAAACTATGGACTATTTTATCATTAGTTTAGTGATGATTTATTATTATCATAGATGAAGCTGTTTTTGAATTTTGCAATAAGTTAGTCATTCTTTTATAGGCCTGGCGTATGAAGTAAATATTTCGAGTTTAGAAAAGCCTTAAACAATTTCAGGATTTTCTAAACTCAAAATATTTACTTCGTGCTTTATAAAGGAATGGACATTTTAGTTTTTTAATAAACACTTTTTATTGCGTACAATTCTTTATTAGTGTATTTATTTTAATCATGTAACATTAATTCTCTATTAATCACTCACCTATTCACTTAAAAGTACTCAAAATCAAATATTACAACTTGTCGGTTATTTAATGATACAGGAAGACCGTGGAAAATAAAAATACGCTCACTTTCTAAATTCTGAACACCCATAGCGTACGCCGCGCGACTAATTTTCCGTTTTCCTGGGGATTATGCAATAAGCCTGTTAGAAGTTGAGACACTTTCTGGAAATTTTCCACGGTCGGTGATTAAGGGAATAATTAAAGTTAAATTACAGACGTCAATGGATCTAATTGCAATCGGCTTTTCTGCGATAGTTTATATAATTTTTGTATGCGAGTGCAGATCAAACTGAAATGATTGCGTAATTTGAAAGTTCAATTGAAAGAGAAAGTCATGAAATATTTGTAAGGTTCAAACAAGTGAACAGGAATCAATAAAATCAGAGGTAATAAGACGCGTCTTTATTTAAAAACAAATCACTTTATCACATAGAGGGAATTTTCCTTGTAAGTATACATACTCCAATGTATACTTTGTTTACATTAGTTGTTTCTTAGTTCAATTTGAAGCTTTAAATAAGTGTTTTCTACTCCCAGACTAAGCATTAAGTAAAATTTCGAGTTTAAAAAAGGCTAAAAATTTGGTTTGGCCGCCATGCGTATAAAACACTGATTTACAGTGAAGTTTAAAATATACTGTTAAAGTAGTATGCTAAGCCAGTATATTTTTAACTTTATATTAAATCAGTGTTTTATACGCTTGGTACGTGAAGTAAAATTTCGATTTTGGAAAAGCCTGAATAATGAAGTACCTGGTGTTTGAATAAGGGTGGCCATCAACTATATCTCAGAAACTATCGATCGTAGCATCTTGCAGTGAAAAAATCATAGTAAAAGTGGCAGCAATATGGAAATTACTTGAAAGTTTCTAACTTTGCAACTAGATCTATCATACAAGATAAAAACAAGTTTTTACTAAATAAATGCCAAATTAAGCTACGTCAAAAACATGAAATTTTTAATATACGTAAAATTTTACTCAATTTTAACAATTTTCTCGTTTATTTAGCTTTTACATAAAACGCAGGCGAGAATGAAAATTTCTAGCTGTTTAAACACCTGTAACTTTGCTTAGGTTTCACCAGATTTAACAAACAGTCTCATTTAATAGATAATTGAATGCATTTTACAATACACTTTACACAGATTTACTTAGGTTTAGATATTTAGCAATCAATTTATTATCTCAACTTTATATGATCTAATTGAAAGGTATATGTGAGTAACGTTAGTTAATTAAAATGAAAAATACCGTGAAAACTGGCGGAACCGCAACTCTACAGGGCGTATCGTTGAAAATAGCAAAAAAGTTTCAAATAAAAGTTGTTCAGAATCAAGTTTTTCATAACCTAAAATTATTACTAAATATATACTAAATATTATACCGGAAGTAAACACCAACTTCCTTATTTTAAATAGAACACCCTATATATTTTAACATTTTTGGATTGCTCGTTAAAAATAAACATGAGTTTATGCACACAACATTAGGTCTCAGTTGAACCGTTTTCGAGTTATTTTATTTTTTTTTATAAATTTTACGATTTTAGAGCTCGACGCCATCAACAATATCTTCAAAACGAAATAAGTCAGAGTTGTGCGGCTTACGGTTTTGGATTCGGGAAGAAATGTAGTATTTGTTTAGGTTTTTGCCATTAGTCCGATTTTCTAAATTGAACCGAGTCCGTCGACGGTATTCTTCAGTACTTCAAACATGCATAACTTCATTTTTTTAAACGGAACCATCTATCTTGAGATACTTTATCTGATGCGAAATTAAATTTCCTTTTTATTGATACCGGGTTGTTGCCATATTCTTCCAACAGTTTTTTAGAAATTTGCGATTTTGTAAAAATTTTAATACATTTCGTATTATCGCGTTAGCCCTATAATTTGTTTAATAACTAGGAGGAGTGTTTTAAATTTCACGCGCCAAAACCTACAACTCTCATTGGCCGAGTGCGCGCCCATTTTACACTATGCTAATTACGTGATTATTAGACGCAACAGCTGACATAACCTTAATTCGAAGCGTTACTGAGTTGCAACTTTGTCTGTTTCGTAATAACCTTTTGTGCGGTGTTTCTTTAGCATAGTTAAAAGTTAGTTTTGTTTATATTGTTGTAATGGATTATGGACCCAGTACAAGCTCGGTGATAATATCACCTTCACCAAAAAAAGCGTAAAAAGTTGGATTTGGGTCATTTATATCTGACTGAAAAACAGTGCATAATAAATATGTATAAGCAGATGATAACAGATGATCCACATATGAAAATGACTGCTGTTGTATCAGGCATTGTTGGTGCAGTAGGTAAGATATCAAATAGCATAAGAATATGCATCAAATAATAAAATGTTTAATTTTTAGGAGTTGTAAATTCCACTGTCTATCGAACCATTAGCGAATATACGAAATCCGGAGAGATTTGTAGCCCTAAACAGCTTGGAGGACATAATTACAAGTTTTGATGACGTAGTGGAGAGATCCGTGCATAGTTTCTTCTCTAAAAATGAACTGCCAACTTTGAATAAAGTTTTAAAAGAAGTAAACGATATAGTTTTATGAAACAAATCAATTTTAAGTAAGATACAGACCAGAGCTGGGCAGGATTCGAATCGTTTTAGAGGATTCAAAAGAGACATTCGAATACTTTAGTTCAACTGGATTCGTGAATTAGTTGTGAGGAGTAACATGAAAAATGTTTTTTGTGTGTTTTTAAATTTCACATTAAATCACTGTTTCATGCGCCTGGCGCATGACGTAAAATTTCGAGTTTAGAAAAGCGCAGAAAACATCGTTGATAACAGGCTAAATATTTGATTTCCTGTTACTCTGGCTAAAGATGTATTTGTGTGATTCTGAACTCCACTTTAAATCAGTGTTTTGTACGCGTGGCGCATGAAGTAAAATTTCGAGTTTAGAAAAGCCCGAAAATTTGTCTCGGGTCGCTGCGCGACCCTCGACAAATTTTCACGGGGCTTTTCTAAACTCGAAATTTTACTTCATGCTTAGTCTGGGAGTGGAAACGCTCGTTCGAAACTTCAAAGTGAATGCTTTGATAAGAACATTAAATGATTGAAAATGTTTTTAAAGATAATTATCTAGTTTTCAAAATTTTGTTTAATATGGTTTGAAGTAAAACTGACACTGGTAGCCACAATCTGAAATGTTAAATTTTTCCGAAATTTCCCTGACTAAAGATATTTTCTCTAGCCTTTTAATATAACTCTTCTGTGGGAAGCCCCCATTCTGTTTAATAGTTTTCATTGCTTTTGCCATATTAAATTTAATTTTATAAATTTTTACATGTTTTGTAATTTGCCTGCTGATTTTGACAAATTTAATAATATCATATGGCTTTTTTGTTAGTGTTTTGGTCAATTTGAATATAATTCCATGATTTTTCTCTGACTTTCCCTGTTTTACTGATATTCAGTGAATTTTTTATTTACGTACATTTCAGGCATGAGTCGATTTTATAATAAAGTTCAATTTGAAGTTTTGAACGAGTGTTTCCACATGCTAAGTATGAAGTAAAATTTCGAGTTTAGAAAAGCCCCGTGAAAATTTGTCGAGGGTCGCGCCGCGACCCGAGACAAATTTTCGGGCTTTTCTAAACTCGAAATTTTACTTCATGCGCCACGCGTACAAAACACTGATTTAAAGTGGAGTTCAGAAACACACAAATACATCTTTAGCCAGAGTAACAGGGAATCAAATATTTAGTCTGTTATCAACGATGTTCAGTGGTAATAATAAATAAATTGGTTTTGAATATTTTTGTTAAAACAACTCTTAACGATATTTATATATTAATGGTTCGAATCATTATTTAAAATTGCCGCCAAATTTATCTAGTGATATTTCTGGTAACTTTTTATAGTGTAAATTGGGCTTTGGCACTTACTCCTTCTAGTTTTTAAACAGACTATAGATACTGATGATGTTTGGTGATTTTGTTGTGACATTTAGTTAGTCATTGAAATATTCCCTGTTTTTTTTAAGTTCATTTTAAAGCTTTAAACAAGTGATTTCCACTCCCAGACTAAGCATGAAGTAAAATTTCGAGTTTAGAAAAGCCCCGTGAAAATTTGTCGAGGGTCGCTCAGCGACCCGAGACAAATTTTCTGGGCTTTTCTAAACTCGAAATTTTACTTCATGCGCCACGCGTATAAAACACTGATTTTAAGCGAAGTTCGAATATACATAAATTTCACAATATTTGAGTGATTTATACGCGTGGCGCATGAAGTAAAATTTCGATTTTTTTAACTTTGGGTTAAATTTTTTGTATAATTTGTTGAAATGGTTTTCTGAATTGGAGGAATACATTAATCTAATGAATTTTGTAACTGTGTTGGGGTTAATCGGTGAAAGAGAGGTGGTATTATGAAGTTTAATTTTGAATTTATGAATGTTATTATTATTATTATTATTATTATTATTATTATTATTATTATTATTATTATTATTATTATTATTCTTTATTTACGGAATTCACCTTTTTTACAATTAAAATTAACACAATTAGTTGTATATAGTAACACATCATACTCATTACGTTACTAAGTATAACCAAAATTAATGTATAAACAAAATAATATCAAAAAAAATATATATATATATATATATATGAGAAATATGTTTTACAAGGGATAACCTGAAACGCTAACACCAAACGGATCAATGGCTAAGGTTGCAGGATTCAGACAAGGCCAACATAAAATCAAAAACTTCGGTTAAAGCAACATTAAAGTTAGAAAGAGATATTAACTCATTCCCGTAGTATGTTGGCAAATTATGTTGAGGTTTCACATATACGCTTGAAAAATGATCTGCGAAAAGATTAACACAAGCAGCGGTGTTGTCATCACTTTTATTACCAAAATACATTTTCGCAGGATAACCATGTTGTTAATTAATTTGTGAATGGTCTGGGGGTTATATTTGAGATTTATCGCGATTCTATGGATGATGTTGAATTCCTTTTCCCTATTTTTTGTGGGCAATGGTATGCTAAGGGCTCTGTGGATGAGGTAATTAAATGGTGCTAGTTTATATTTCATTGGGGCATAGGAATCGGCATGGAGGTAATTAAAGGTGTGTGTAGATTTTCTAAATATTTGGAAATCTAATTTATTATTATTTCTAGGAATGAGCAGATCTAAAAATGGTAGGGATTTATTCTGTTATATTTCATGTGTAAACTAAATGATAGTGTGGAAACTATCGAGGGATGTGATAAAGGAATCAATATTAAAATCACTTCTAATGGCAAAAACATCATCAACGTAGCGAAACCAGATGTTTGGAAACTGCGGTAATGTATTTTTAGGATTAGAATTAATTTTCAAAATGATTTAGAAAAATATTAGCCAAAAACGTTGATAATGATAATAAACGGTGATAACTCAGTAGTTAAAATTGAGTAAAAATCAGCGTAGGTTACGATTTGTATATTTTCAATCTAGCTTCATTTAGCAGTTTTATGATAAAAACCCTGTTTTTCTGTTGGGTGATAAATGTTACGTTCTCTAGCGACGAAGTTAAGAACTTAAAAATAATGTCCAGTGATTTCTCTTGGCCACTTTTACTGTGAATTTATTTTTCTACCCCAACACGCTACGCTGCATAGTTTCTGAGATACAGCCGGCGGCTACGCTTAATCAAACACCCGGTATATAGGGTGTTCCGTTTAAAAAAGGTAAGGATTTTTTAATACACAGGGTAAAACATTTTTATGATGAATATCAACATCATAAAAATGAATTACCCTGTGTATTAAAAAATGTTGTCAATTAGTTGCTTAAATTAGTAGCTATAAGTTTTATTTTCTAAACTTATCACAAACCGATATATTGAGCCGTTACATTACTTTTTGTACACCCTGTGTTATTATCACATTAGCGTATTTTAAATAAACCAAATTTTGATCAAATTTAACTTGCGTCTAACTAATTTAATAAAATTCTAGCCTGAACTAGGTGAGTCCCGGCAACGACATTTTTCTCCAATTGATTACGATTCTTATAGAAAAAATAAAGGTTAGTTGGAGATATTATTGAGTCATCCATGATTTTATTACAAAATTATTGAGTCGTAAACAGAAGTAGGTAAATACAAAATTTTAAAACACCAATCTAATAATTTTCCGTCCTTGTGTGCATGATTGATTTTTTCATCAACTTTTAATATGTTTACGCACTCACAAAATAATAAATTTAATTGCAATTTATGACCGTCCGTGTTAATTGCCGTTTCTTTTCAATAAAAGCAAAGCATTTTTCTCTAATAGTTTCTGGCAATTAGTTTAAATTAACATTACACTGCATCAATGTTTTATGCGTCCAATACCAAATTGTGGGCTTTTGTAAACTCGAAATAATTACATTAATTAATAATTAGGGAAGTAATTTCACGAAAATTGAATTACTTTTATTAAGTTAAATATTTAGGAAATTCATTTGTTATGACCTCGATGGCGATTTGTAACTTTGCGAGTTCAATCCCACTGAACAAAAAACAAACAAATAACGTTTTATCAACATTGTTTATAATTAAACGTTAAAACAATAAAATAAAACACTTTAACTTTGTATAACACAATATTTTTATTTTCGTGACTGCAGTTTTGGCAACTCAACTTGCCATTATCAAACAGAGTTTCATTAAACGTTGTTTTAATGTTGATGAAACGTAACTTAAATGTTTGTGAAATTTAACCAAGTGTATTTTTACTTTCCCCCGTATGTAATACAAAGGGAAAGTATTGTTTTCGTGAAAATTTTCGAATCAAAAATGTTTGCGGAAATATCCGTTTTGAGGTCCCCTGAGTCGAATAAGACCATTTTTGAAAAATGTGTGTCTGTCTGTCTGTCTGTGTGTGAGTCTGTGTGCGCTTTACCGCAAAAACCGCTAAATATATCGAGATGAAACTTGAAACTTAAGCTTTTTGTTACAATCAAAAGAACTGAAAAGCTTTTGGTGAAAATCTGAAAACCGGAAGTGGTACTTTACTCTTAGCGTTTTTCAGTTTTTTCAGATTTTTTCAATAAATGTTCATCAAACAAAAAATTCTTTCAAATAAAAGTTGTAGATAATAAAAAAATTAAGATATATTGTTTATATACTTTTTGTCATAGCACTCTTAGTTTTTGAGATATTTTAAAAGTTGTTTGTTTTATCTAGTTATTGATGTGTGACAGTGTATGTGTCGATACAATTGAAAAATGTTTCAAATAAAAGTTGTAGGAAATAAAAAATTAAAGATTTTTTGTCGACTCACTTTTTGTCATAGCACTCTTAGTTTTTGAGATATTTAATAAAGTGTTTTTTATCTAGTCATTGATTTGTGTCAGTGTGTGTGTTGATACAATTGGAAAATGTTTCAAATAAAAGTTGTAGGTAATAAAATATTAAAGATTTTTTGTATTTTCACTTTTTGTCATAGCACTCTTAGTTTTTGAGATATTCAATAAATAGTGTTTTTTATCTAGTCATCGGTTTGTGTCAGTATGTGTTGATCCAATTGAAAAATGTTTCAAATAGAAGTTTTAGTTATCAAAAAGTTGAAGACATTTTGAAAATAATAATGCTACAAATATTTTAAAAGTGATTTAATACGCAATTTACGGGGGAAAGTACTATGATGGACACATCACCATTTTTTATTAAATCATAGTTAAATATGTTTCACCACGTGAAAGATGATAAACTTGTTCAAGATAACTTAAATGTGCTTACTCAGTGGGATATTACTATTTATTTCTTGAATAATCAAGAATTGATGACCCATTCCAACTGTCTTTATTATCACAAAATGTATGGCTTACTATAATTACCTAATTGTTTTTGAATTTTAACCTCGTGTGTGTTTAATGCAGGTTGTAATTTGTAGTAAAAAAACGCGCATAGCAATCTGGGTTAGAGACGACGCGACGTTCTCTTCTTGCATAACTAACTAATGGAAAGACGTGCGATTTCAAGTACTTCAGGCTCTTAAACTAAGTGCGGAATTGCGATTGATGGCCCAAACGTGAACTATATATGGTCGGATAGTTCGAGGGGCTGAATGCGACGTTAATTTAAAGTTTCTTCCTGAGTAAATTTACACTGAGGAGAACGTTAAAGTAAACGGTTTCACGACTAGATTAAATATTGGATAGTGATTTAAGTATACTTTGTATGAAATTATTAGATCCGACAAGAAAACAATAGTGAAATTTTCCAGTGGCTCAACTGGGCTTTTCAAGGAGGGGCGACACAAATGAAATACTATCGAGTTTTTAGAAAAATTAAAATGTATCTGATTTTGTGAAATTATGCATTATTTATGCGGATCAAAGAATTCGTATTAAAACTTTTGTTTCGCCAAAATATTTAAATACCTCTTTTGAATCATCTAAAAAGATTCAAACCCAGGATTCGAAACCTGCCTAGCTCTGCCTTGGCTACGTTAATGAACTAAAATAATAATTACTTATACGACTATCTCTAAAAATATATTGTTTTACGACCGCTCCCGACACAGACATTTCATCGCTATACCAGTGCATTGAAAGGTGTCAATTGTATATTTGTATTTTGACAAGTAATGTCACGCTTGAAAATTGAATTTTGTAAACTAGTTTTGAAAGTAAAGACGTTTGGGGACATCAGTATCAAAATGATTAAAATAAAATGAGTAATGACGAAGAACAAACGCCGCCGCTGTTTGGTCGTAGAAAAAGTAGAGTGTTAAACACGTGCGGACTCGTAAATGCAGTTTGGTATTCGCTTGCAAGACGAAGCTTTCAAAACTTGTTAAATAATCTACTATTCCATCTGTATCAATAAAATATATTTAAACATACAATTATCTCACATTAAACTTTGTTCTGACGCTTGAGATGATTAGTGAAAGCGCAACCGATTATGAATTTCTTTCCTTAACACCTTCATTATAACACCATTACATAAAGTCCTCCAATTTCCTCTTGTCCGTATTTTTTTTCCCCAAGAAAGGAAAAAACACGGAATAAATTGCACAAGGTTAACGCGTTTATTCCGAGCAAACAACAAAACAAACCGGCCTCAGTCCGTTCCCGGTGTTGTTGCGAGAATGTCATCCTCGACATCGGTAATTATAGACAACAAATTCATCAGCGCGAGCGCGAAAAACAAAGATGACGCGAAACAAAAGGATCCCGTGGAAAGTCTGCGGGGCGTTTACGAAATCGGCAGGACGAAAAGCTTGAAATTCCGGAGGAAACAGTTGAAGAATATTTTGCGGCTTTGCGAGGAGCATAAGGATGAGATGTTGGAAGCGCTGAGTAGGGATCTTAACATGAGTCAGTTTGAGGGGACGCTTTTTGAAATTGAGTTTATCAAGAATGATGTTAAGAATATTTTGTTTAATTTTGAAAGCTGGGTGAAGCCTGTGACGACTTATAGGAGGATGATGGATTTGTTGAGTACTCCGCAAATTTATAAGGATCCGCTCGGGGTGGTTTTAATTTTGGCCCACTGGAACTACCCTCTGCATACAGCTTTGCTACCCCTAGCTGGAGCGATTGCTGCTGGTAATTGTGCGGTTTTGAAGCCTTCGCGAAAATCGACGAATTGTTTTGAGTTCCTCGCGAAAAATTTACATAATTATCTCGACAACGATTGCTACTTGATTTTCTCGGGAGATGAAATTGATTTCGAGCAGCAGATTTTAAAATCCAGGTTTGATTACATATTCCAATCGGGGAGTTTGGGTGAAGCTAGGGGTCTACAGGAAAAAGCTGCTAGGGATTTAACACCAACCACTTTCATCATAAGCACGTGCAAAAACCCCGTTTACATCGATGAAGATTCTAATGTGGAATTAGCAACTAAACGAATTCTATGGGGTAAGTGCGTGAACGCTGGACAAACAAGCCTCTCCCCTGATTACATTTTGTGCACACGCAAAGTCCAAGAGGCGTTTTTAAAATTCGTTCCGAAAATAATCCAAGAATGGTACGGGCCTGACCCAAAATTCTCAAGCGATTTTTGTAAAATCATCAATGAAGAAAATTACGAAAAATTAGCGAAAACCTTGCAGAAGAACAAAATCGCGTACGGTGGTTTCACAGATCCCAACACGCTTTTTATCCACCCGACAATTTTAACCGACATCAGCCCGAATGATGAAATCATGCATCAGGATGTTAGAGGCCCGATTTTCCCCATAATCAACATCAGTAATCCAGAGGAAGCAATAACCTTCATCAACACGCGGGAAAAACCCCTAGCCCTCTACATTTTCTCAAACAATCGAAAAACGGTGAAGCAATTCTTGGAAAACACCTCGAGTGGATCTGTTTGTGTTAATGATACGATTGTACAAGCTGCAGTTGAAAGTCTTCCAATTGGGGGGAGCTTCGGGAAGTATCGCGGAAAGGCGAGTTTCGATTGTTTCACGCATGAGAAAAGTGTTCTGAAGAAGAGGATGAATTTTTTGACTGAGAGAATCGAGGGTTTTCGGTACCCTCCATACACCATGTTTAAATTGAAAGTTGTCAATTTGGCGATGGGTAGGAGTAGGAGATACGGTTTTGGATTTTTGCTGTATTTAGTTGTGTTTTTTATTGGTGTTACTGTTGGTGCGATTGTTTTACAATTTTCGTAAAAAAACAGAAACGTTTGTTATTTACTAATAATTGAATAAAAGTCACTTGGTTTGTTTCGCTATTGTTTTTATTCTCTCTTTTATTCTCATTAATCACTTGATAAAACATGTTTACCTACTATTAATGGATTTCGATGGCTAACGCCATCTACTGCTTCAAAGTGGCATCATCCACCGCAATAGATGGCGTAAGCTATCGAAATCCATTAATAGTTTTTACATATTGGCTTGAAATAGTCAGAAATGTTCAGTATTCCTCAGCACTGGGTCGGGACCACACTGAAGAGGACCATGAAGTCCGAAACGCGTCTGTGGGTATCTGGTGCCGGAATACTGAACACAAATTCAATTACGTTTACCTACGACCTATCTAGTAACCGCATCATACCACACTGTCACCTTGACAAGTATGATTGACATTACGTGCACATGCACGTAATAGCTGTGACAAGTACATTACGTGCTGACAGCTTAACAGCTGATTGCTTATCGCACAACCAAATGATATTTATTTGAGTACAGGGAGTTTTTCTTTAAAGTATACGTATTCCGAATTCAGCTTATTTGCTTTAAATCTTTAGTTTTTCGTTGTTTTTTTTTTTTTTTAGAGTTCAATTTAAAGCTTTAAACGAGTATTTTCCACTCCCAGACTAAGCATGAAGTAAAATTTCGAGTTTAGAAAAGCCCCGTGAAAATTTGTCGAGGGTCGCGCAGCGACCCGAGCCAAATTTTCTGGGCTTTTCTAAACTCGAAATTTTACTTCATGCGCCACGCGTATAAAACACTAAAATATTGTGAACTCTATGCATATTTGAACCTCACTTGAAATCAGTGTTTTATACATGTGGCGCATGAAGTAAAATTTCGAGTTTAGAAAAGCCCTGTGATAATTTGTCTCGGGTCGCTGCGCGACCCTCGACAAATTTTCACAGGGCTTTTCTAAACTCGAAATTTTACTTCATGCTTAGTCTGGGAGTGGAAAACACTCGTTTAAAGCTTCAAACTGAACTCTTTCAAAAAACAACGAATGTTACCTAAAAGAAAAATTCCCTCTATATTGATCAAGTAGAATTTAGTTTTCATCATTGTCATGGTACTATTAAACATTATTACAATAAACAAGTTGTTCTTTCATACTCATTGTTTATTTTGTTAGGGCGTAGGTAAAGTATCGTACGTTTCTCGAGTGGTATAGCAATTACATACTCGCGGAATACTGCACTCGCCACTGCGCGGCTCGCGCGCAATATGTTCGCTCATATGTAATATGCTGCATACCACTTTCGTTACATAATATACTATTACGATATTGATAATTAAATAAAAGTCACTTACATCTTTTACGTGGGGGGGGGGGTTACAAAAAATGATACCAATAGAATTTATCGTTTTTATCTAGAATTGTATGGCCTGTCAGTGGTACGCAAACAATAGAGAAGTGATAAAATGTCAAGGTCGAAATTTTGAAATTTGCCAGAATTTTGAAAAATCGATAATTATTGAAAAAGAATTTGAGAAAATGTTGAAACAGTGTCGAAAAGTGATGAAAAGAAGTATTGAAATTTTTCATTTTATGGTATGTCGAAAAGTAATAATCAAAATAGAAAATATTGTTTACATAGGATTTTCATAACTGGCCGTCGATTGCGTTGTGTTTGTGTTTGTGTAACTGAACTTGTTACTTCAGAGAATAGTCCCCGCATAAAAATGTATTTATATATAAATACATTTTTATGCGGGGGCTATTCTCTGAAGTAACAAGCTCAGTTACACAAACACAAACACAACGCAATCGACGGCCAGTTATGAAAATCCTAACAAATACAATCACTGCTAATACATTTTTATAATACAATAATAACCCTTCCAATCTCAACCTGTATTTCTACAGGCCCCATAAACTCAGCGCTATGTGTTTTAGGTATGCCTAAATTTACGATTTTTCACCGTAAATTTTCATAGATTCGTTATTTTTATAAAAAGCCGTCAATTTTAAGCTTCTAAAAATTGTTTCCAATCCTTGATTAAGCACGAATTCGCAATAATTTTCTTATTTCAATTTTCTGCACCCGGCGCATCCACCATTTCTCACACCGCGCTCATCAGCGTAAAAGATGCAAATAAGCTCGATATTTTTTAAATTTAATTTTAATTGTCTTAGAAGTACAAGTCATTCAGTGCAAATAAAATTAATTGCACTGCACTTTAAAGGTAAAAGTAACTAAGCTCATATCTTTTACGATATACAAATATAGGCTTTAAACAAAAGCCTTTTTTGTATATCTTAAAAGATCGTAACAGAATATCCCATTTTTGATTTAAAGATAAATACCCTTCAATACCCAACACCTTAATAACACTATTAAATAAAGGCCAAAGTCACTAATTTTTTTAATTAAAAAATTGTGTTTCTAACTTTTAAGCTTTTAGATGAATATTTGATAATACATACTATTATAATTACAGAGATGTTAGTAATAATAATAATACTTTATTAATGCTAAACACAATTGTGGTACACAGGTCAATGGAAACTACGGTAATACAAAAATATAAACGTACAATAAATATAAATACATGTAAGATAAAGTCGTTAAAACATTAAAAACACATTAAAATGAGGTAGTTATGTTCTGGAAAACAAAACACTTCAGATATTAGATAGCTTTTAGAATTGAACTTAAATTGGATTCATTCAGAAAATCATCAAAGCTAAAATAGGCTTTCTCCAATAAAAATCGTTTTATACAAACTTTAAATGTTTTTATTGGAAATTCTTTAATAACGTCGGGGATATTATTGAAAAATTTGGGTCCCCAATATCTAGCTCCAGTGTGAGATTTAGTTAAGCGCATCATGTCTATATGGATATTGTTTTCTTGTCCAGTTTGATGGTTATGAATAACATTTATTTGGAGATATTCACTAATATTTTTCTTTATATGAATTAAACATTGATATATGTATAGGGATGGAAGGGTTAGCATGTTCATGTTTACGAATAGAGGTTTTGTGTCTGCTCTGTAAGCAGCATGAGCAAGGATGCGGATCGCCCGTCTCTGCAGTTTAAAGATACGCTGCCACCCTGGTGAATGACCCCATATAATCAGACAATAACTAATCCGAGATTGAAAATGCGCAAAATAAGTTGTTTTAAGAACTAGGGAAACTGAATGAGACAGATTACGTAAAAGGTAGATGCTGCAGCACAGCTTTTTTGCAAGTTGATTGATATTTTCAACCCAGGTCAACTCCTTATCAACCCACATTCCCAAAAATTTGACGTGCGGTGAATAAGTGTTAGTAATTTTATTTAAAGTGAACAATACATTTACACTTTTATTCGGATTTAGATGAAGACGGTTGCCTGCAAACCACTCAAAGGCCATTGCCGAAGCACTGACATTCAAAGTAGAAACTGTGGTAAGGTCTTTATCAACACTTACCAAAGTTGTATCATCAGCATATTGGATAACGTTTACTTTGGGAATGTATACTGGCAGTTCATTGACATAGATCAGGAACAGAAGTGGCCCTAGGATTGATCCCTGTGGTACCCCAAATTTAATCAATATTGGTTTAGATGCTTTACCATTTATCCGAGTCATTTGTGTTCTGCCAGTGAGATAAGAATTTATAAGACTGTTATCGTCGTTTTTCCCCAAACGATGATAACGAGAATTCTGTTACACCCCATAATTCAATTTTTATTATTTGCAAACTGGTAAAATCCGTGTCTCCAAGAATTGTGTTTATGGAGAGCCATAAAACCAGAAACGCCCTTCATGCCAGCTTGAAGTTTCAAGAAATGTTCAATAATCCTCAACTGGTCCTTTCTCTCAGCTACCTACAATAGGCTGTAAAAAGCTTAAATCGGTCAGCGCGAAAACACGCAGCCGATTACCTGGCCCAAAAGGCCGGGCCAACATCTGGCACGGGTATTCCAAAAAGCGTGCGATTCCGAAAAACAAAGACGCAAAGCGCACGGAATACTCGCCTAACAATAGGCTGGAAAATCCCCAGCTCTTTTCGCGGTTTATAGGAAAACCGCGAATCACACCGATAAACCAAATTCGCAACTAAATAGCTGAGAGAAAGACCTTTAATGTGATATAAATCACAACTTAAATAAGTTAACGAGGAAAACTTATATGTTTTAATTTTTGTTTAATTTAATACTTCTAGCTGTCGTGATGGGAAAATAACACTTCTCCGTAAACACTTTTCTGTACATTTTTCTGTAAATATTATGCAACGTTACTTGCGTATCAAAGGGCATGTGCGTATGTATATATATATATATATATATATATATATATATTCAATTATTTTTAGAAATTAATTAATTATTGATTATTAAGTTTTAATCGACTAACCATTTTTCGCCTGAACCCGATGTTATTTATTTGTGTGCGGAATAGTTTTTCTCGCATGTTAATGCATTTGTCATGGAGAAGAATTATTCACAGCACTTATTTCATAAGTCCAGAAATTCGGGTTCCTCGACGCGCCCCTAAAGGCGCACGGGCGAAGAATGGTTAGCGCGGCCCAGAAATCGTAGTGGGGGATGCGATTTTTGGGCAAACATATATAACGGCGAGGGATGCTTTGAGAGTTCAGTTCCAAAGTACTTATCTTTAAACCAACATCGAGTTACCACCAGTCTATGTGAATTAGTAAGTTTGTTTTTGTGTGCCGTTATTTTGTTTTACTATTATTTCACTTATATTTTTTTTTTATTCATTTTCTTTTTCAACTTCTATTATATTTGTTATTAATTATTCTGTTTATTGTTATTAATAAATTTTTGTTTCTATTTTTACTTAAAAACAAAAATATTTTAATTAATTTTCATTAACAATTATTCCTTAAATATCAAATTTATAAGTGAGTAAAGTAAATTCGTGAGTGGTTCCTGACCGACTATCCAGTGGATATATCGGGTAAGTACGCATTTTATTATAAAGTGATTGTGTTTGATTACGAGTTAATCGGGTAATCAGGGGGGTACCGAATCAGACATAAGGCCAAACTATTTATTTTGTCTTGATCGGGAGTGTTTGACTCCAAAAGTCAAAGACCGTAATAATCCCCCGATGATAAGACATACACTAGATGAACTGAAGTTATAACATTCAAGTTTATTTAGGAGAATATCATGTGACACACAGTCGAATGCATTCGACAGGTCCAAGAAAGTGGCCATTGCAAAGCCTCCGTCTTCAAATGAATCCAAAATAGTGTTTACCAGATATAAAAGTGCATCACACGTGCTGACGCCCTCACGAAAACCGAATTGGTTACAATTAAGCAGTGCATGTTCCTCCATGTATTGCACCATCTGGTTGTATAGAATTTTTTCTAAAATGTTTGAGAAAGTAGGCAGACACGAAATGGGTTGGTAGTGTTGTGTTCCTGGGATGTTGACACGTCGAAATTAAACACAGTAGTTCACTTAACTAACCAATATATATTCACAATCACAAATAACAGTTTACAACGAATTCTTTGCGTAATACTCGGATTAACAGTAATATAGTTCGGAACAAGTTGAAGTCACTTTGTTTGGAACTAGTACTTAGACGTTTATCGCGGAGTTTGACTTTTAGGAAATAGTGCGACACGATTGTTAACTGGAAATAGCTAGACTCGATTACTGACTTAACACTGACTTAAACTTGCTCTGTTCTTTAGTTTTAAATGAAAAGTAAGTTTTGATAGCTTAATTTCTATTGGGAAGAGATGTTAGAAACTGGAGGTGGAGACATGTATTTATCAATCAGCTTTAAAGTTTTTGATGTGGGCGTGTCCGAAGGGTGGTACCCTTCTTGTCACGTTCACATTGAGTTTGAGGTACCTGGAAGCTATGCCCTTTTTTTATAATCAAGTTAAAATTTGGAAGATCTTCCCTTTGAATTAATAATTAGATTTGAAGTACAATCGGAAGATCTGTCCCTTGAATTCATAATTAGGGTTGCACGTGTACTGGCGGGTGCACCGTAATAAACACATCCGTATTACATAAGGGATGTTTAGGGTTTAGAATATCTAATGCACTCACGCAAATCTCCAAAAATAAAAATAGTACGTGATCGATGTTATTAATAACGAGGTGATTAAATAGATACGTGATGTCTCCTAGTAATGAAATGATCGGAATCTAACAGTAGTCATTCACGTTATTTCTATCCCCCTTTTTAAAAACAGGTACTACAGCAGCTACTTTCATTGCATCAGGAAAGGTGGACATCCTGATGCACTGATTAATTACTTTAGTTATTTGAGGAAGAATAGCCTCCTTGCACATTTTTACTAGATTAGTAGAGATTCCATATATGTCAACACAATTTCCACTTTTTAAATTGCAAATAACATTTCTAACATCATTGCATGACACTTCCTTGAAATTAAAATTACTATTACAGTTAATGTATTGGCTAGAATCAATATGCTGAGGTGGAATGGAATTAATTATATCATTTACTAATTGTATAAATGTACTATTAAAAATATCTGGGGATATATTGTGACTAATAATAACCGGTTTACTTTTAAATTGATTGATAATTTGCCATCTGGCCTTTTGTTGGCAGCTAGTCGTATTAGTATTATTTATTAATAATAAGGGAGTCTGTGGACTCAGTAATTGATCGTAAAAGTCTTCAAAAGTTATAAAATTAGTGTTTAAAGTAATCTTGAATATAATCGTTTTTTGCTAATTTTTGCGATTTTTTTTATATATGTAAAGCTAATTTAAAATGCTATTATTTGACATTCAAAAATACTGGGTATTCCATTAAAAAAAAAAATGTGTCATAACTCAGAAATTAAAAGTTGAAATATAATACATATTTCTATATTTCAACTTTTAATTTCTGAGTTATGACACTAATTTTCTTTTCGCCACTGAATTCTACGTTGAATATCTTTCACTACGTTCTCATTAATCACTTGGTGAAACATGTTTAAATATATAAGTATGAATATTATTTAAATAAAAATCACTTGGTTCGTTTCACAAAATAACACATAACATAACAATATATTTTGTGAAACGAAACAAGTGATTTTTATTTAAATAATATTCATACTTATATATTCTACGTTGAAATCTACACAAATAACTATTCAACTATTTATTTGTATATCTTAAAGTTATTGAGAAAACGACGTATTTTTAATATAGACGACAATTAAAAAACGCCCGATATCTTTCAAACTAATCGAGTTGACATGATCTGTTAATGCTTGCTATGTTCTCAGAAAAAGAGGTCATGACGTGTATATCAGATTTTGTCTAACTATTCGGGCTACTGAGATACCCTATAAAAACATTGAATTTGGGTCACTATTGTTTTTTACTCCTTAAGAATAACGATAATTAGGAACTTATTAATCGTCTAACTCAGGGAGTAACAAACAATAGTGAAACAAACGAAGTGACATGTTTCATTAATTTATTAATAAAAATCAAATTGACGATGTTTGTTACTGAATATACATTAAACCTAAAACAAAAATTTAATGTATATTCAGTAACAAACATCGTCAATTTGATTTTTATTAATAAATTAATGAAACATGTCACTTCGTTTGTTTCACTATTGTTTGTTACTCCCTGAGTTAGACGATTAATAAGTTCCTAATTATCGTTATTCTTAAGGAGTAAAAAACAATAGTGGTACAAACCTGCAGTAAAGTGTATTAATTGTACATCGTACCGTGCACGTGCGCATATTAAAAGTGTATGTTTTTTTTGTGTATATAATTTTTACGTGTACCGAAATAAAGCAGTTGAGTTCAGACCCAGCCGACTTCATATGATTCTGTAAGTTCACATATATAGTTGACCGACCCACTCGATAGGAGGGCGCATATGTCGGAATTTCAAATTTCCCGCAATTTCTAACGGGCTCTAGTTTTCAATCAACAGCTGTCAGATCCGAAGAGACAAAAATGCCGATGAGACGAAATCGTCTCGAGATGAGCGTTAATAAATATAAATAATTACAACCGTAAGTATATATAATATTTTTAAATTTTTATCTATTGTGTATTATTTTAAATAAGTCTACAGTTAAAACAAATTTTGTGGGCTTTTCTAAACTCGAAATTTTACTTTATGTGCCCCGCTCATAAAACACAGATTTCAAGTGAAATTCGAATATACATAAATTTCACGATATTTTAGTGTTGTATACGCGTGGCGCATGAAGTAAAATTTCGAGTTTAGAAAAGCCCAGAAAATTTGTCTCGGGTCGCTGCGCGACCCGAGACAAATTTTCACGGGGCTTTTCTAAACTCGAAATTTTACTTCATGCTTAGTCTGGGAGTGGAAAACACTCGTTTCAAGCTGCAAATTGAACTCTTTTGAAAAACAACGAATGTCGGAAAATTTACAGGTTATGCATACGTCATTTCTAAGATGCATTTTTTTACGAACTGCAGCGATTTTGCCGAGAAGTGAAATGTAATTCACAAACTGTGATGAGGTTTTGACATATAGGGAAATGTAGTGGTATATAGGGACATGTATTTGATAAATGGGAAATATATTTGAGGTAAAGGGATGAATATTCGACATAAAGTGAAATGCAATAGAAAAACTCTGTAATACCTTTTAAAATATACATTTAACATGTTCATTATGTCTTTGTTATTTCTCGCATCGCACGGTAATTTAATACCGTGTGGTGTTCCTCGCACCGCACCCACCATTCAATGTTTTGACCCCCTGCACCGCGCACCACACTTAGCAAGCCGCCCGCCCACTCCCCGCGCCAATAACGTAATTGCGATTGCAGTGCCGCCCCATCGAGTGGGTCGGTTAACTAAAATTATGATACGTGGAGCTCTCTAGGAGTTATCAATCTAATTTAATCTATGGTTGAGTTTGAGCCGTTAATGTGTGCAGTTGTTATTTCTTCCTCCGCTATAATATACAATAATACAGGGCTTTCATTAATTCCCGAACCCCACGTGACTAAATTTAAAATTGCCGCGTAAATTATTGTATTTGTACGTTGGAGGCTTTGAAAAAAGTGAGCAAACGTTACTAAAGTCAAATTTGACATAAACGTTTATGCGCGGTGCATCGTTAAACCAACCTTTGAGATCTTACAAGATTCGCCCGGAATTTTCAGGTAAGCAAAAACTGTTTAATTATTCTGAAACATTGAGTTTTATTTCTATTTATTTTGCAGAGTCAATTTGCTAGGATAAGCAAATACTGCGAAAATGGTATTTACAACGGAGCAAGACGCGTTTATTTTGATGGCACATTTTCGTAGTGCTTAATATTAATATTAATATTTTCAGTCGTCATAAAAATACGCCGGCGAATAAATATTTTTAAATCTAGGGAATTTTTGTGTGAGCCATACATACCACCTTGTACATTTGGTTGCCTATTATTTTTGGTCACGTGGGGTTCGGTAATGAAAGCCCGGTATATTATTAACTAAATAAGGGCAGCACCTTTACAACTGGCGACGAGGATTAACCAATTATTATTAAAAATGTCGATCGGGCAAATTAAAGAATTCGAGCTGGGCAGCAAAAAATGAACGACGTACATCGCACGGGTGAATCAGTTTTTCATCGCGAACAAAATAGACGAAGCAAGTAAAGTGCCGATTCTTTTAAGTGCCATCGGTGATAACGCGTATGAATTAATGCCGGATTTATGTAACCCCGATCTTCCTGAAAGTAAATCCTTCAAAGACTTAGTAAAAATCGTCGAAAACCACGTGGAGCCGGAACCATCCATTATTACAAATTTCGTCAAAGAATGCAAGAACCAGGTAAAAAAGTGAGCGATTATGTAGCGGCATTAAAGCGATTATCCAGAACATGCAAATTTAAAACAAATCTAGATGAAAATTTACGTGACCAAATGGTTTTCGGACTAAAAAGTGATGAAATCAAGCAGCGCCTTTTCACATTAGGCGACATTTCCTTCGTAAAAGCATATGAAGAGGCGATCAACCAAGAAGCGGCAGTTCATGACGCAAATCTCGTAGCTGGAAAACGGCAGGAAGAAGAAAACGCGGCTCTCAATCTAATCAGGAAGGAAAAGTATGGACAGAGGCAACGTGGTCAAGAAGGAGGACGCAGATTTCCTGCCCAAACCGGCAACATGGTCAACTACGAGCAGCGAGCGGTGCGCGCACACCTCACAGCGTGGAAAGAACATGGCGGACACCTCAACAAGTGCAAGAGTTGCGGATTAAATAATCACAAATCAGAAGAGTGTTTTTTCAAAAATGCCGTGTGTCATAAATGCAATAACATCGGACACATTAGTCGAATTTGCGGACAGTATACCAAGAAGAATTTTTATGTTGCGGAAAATGGCTCGTCCGATTCAGATATCGATTCAGATATTGATCTTTTTAAAATAAATACAGCGGCTGGTGAGACATTTAAGGTTAGTATTAATGTTGCTAATAAAATATTAGAGATGGAGATCGATACAGGAAGTGCTATTAGTGTTATTTCAGACAAAACTTATAAACAATTATTTAATGAGTATGAATTACATACAACACCTTTGTCTTCAAAAGCTTATGATGGTAAAAATATTATTTGTCAAGGATATTTTGTTACAGATGTAATTTTTAAAAATAAGAAGCAGGTCTTGCCGTTATATGTGATAGAGAATGGTGGGCCACCCCTCGTTGGCAGAGAGTGGTTGCGTAGGTTAAGTATTTGCACTGAATTAGCTGAATTAAATTGTTTAAATATAAATGTAACTGAAAAGCAGTTAAAAGAAATTGTTTTTAATAAATTTCCAAATGTATTAAGTCCCGTGTTAGTAAATTCAATGGTGGTGAACTCAAGTTGTTTATTAAAGATAATGCTATGCCAATTTTTTGCAAGGCCAAACCTTTACCGTTTGCAATTAAAGATAAAGTAGAACAAGAACTTGAATATTTAGTGAAAAATGATATAATTGAACCAATAGAATATAGTGAATGGGCCACACCGATAGTGCCTGTAATAAAAAAAGATGGCTCAGTAAGAATTTGTGGCGATTATAAAATCACTGTAAACCCAGCCTTGAAGGTTCAAAGGTATCCTCTTCCCCGTATAGAGGAGCTTTTTGCTTCTCTTAAGGGTGGTAAATATTACACTAAAATAGATCTTTCCCAAGCGTATGCACAATTTTGTTTGGACGAACAATCCCAAAACTTGGTAACGATTACTACCCATAAAGGTCTTTTTAAATTTAAGCGTTTGCCTTATGGAATTGCATCCTCTCCAGGATTATTTCAAAAATCAATCGACATGATATTTTCTAAATTAGAGGGGGTTGCTCTTTTCCTAGATGACATTCTGGTAACGGGGAGGAATGCATTGGAACATAATGATCGTTTGTTCCAGGTATTAAATAAATTAGAATGTTGTGGTTTACGTTAAACTAAATAAATGTGAATTTTTACAAACAAAAATTTCTTAATATATAAAATTACGAAAAACTATTCGTGAAAATGCAAACAGTGTCTTAATTAATAAGACAATTTAAGACGATAAATATCCATTGAAACAACTACTTCCCGTGCAAATACACCTCCGGATTTCTTAAATTTCTTATTTGGGTTACATAATTAGTGATGAGGGGTTAAGTACATGTTCAACCAAAATTGAAGCAATTGTAAAGGCGAAAGCTCCTACATCAGTGACAACATTAAAGGGTTTCCTGGGGCTTGTTAATTATTATGCAAAATTTGTGGCTAACATTAGTGCAAAATTGTACCCAATATATAAACTACTACAAAAGGATGTTATTTGGCACTGGGGCAAAAGTCAGCAAGACACGTTTGAATTTATTAAGAAAGAATTAACATCGTCCAAGGTTCTAGTCCACTATAATCCAGAAATGCCTATCATTTTATTTAGCCTGTGATGCAAGCGTATATGGTATAGGTTGTGTAATTTCTCATAAATTTCCCAACGGGGACATTAAACCAATCGCTTTTGCATCCCGTACATTAAATGCAGCAGCACAAAAGTATTCACAAGTAGATAAAGAGGCTCTAAGTATAATTTTTGGTGTTAAAAAATTTAACCAATATCTTTTCGGTCATAAGTTTATCTTATTAACAGACCACAAACCTCTGTTATCTATTTTTGGAGAAAAGAAAGGAATTCCTCAGGTGGCCGCAAGTAGGTTACAAAGGTGGGCGATAATTGTTTGGTGTTGTAGGCGTTCACTTTGTGGTACATCTTAAATACACTTGTAAATAAAACACTTTTTACTTTGTTTAACCACTGAATTTTACATTTAATTGTGTGACTAGTTTCGACTATCTAGTAGTCATTCTCAAACTTTAGTCTACTAAACTACTAGATAGTCGAAACTAGTCACACAATTAAATGTAACATCCAGTGGTTAAACAAAGTAAAAAGTGTTTTATTTACAAGTGGGCGATAATATTGGCTAGTTACCAATACGAAATTCAATACATATGTTCAAAGAAACATGGTAATGCCGATAGTCTATCTCGGTTGCCAATAGATGAAACGGGTAATAGATGTTGCGACTCAGAAATTAATTATAATAAATGTGAACATTTACCTATTAATTATAAAAACGTTGCTAGTGAAACACGAAAAGATAGGGTTTTAGGGAAAATAGTTCAATATGTTTTACACGGCTGGCCCGAAAAACTCAATGAAAAGGTGGACGATGAAATAAAACCATATTATGTACGTAAAAATGAATTGCATATTGAAGCGAATTGTTTAATGTGGGGATACCGAGTTATAATACCAAAAAAAATTCAAATAAATGTGCTTAAGGAAATTCATAAACCGCATTTCGGAATTAATAAAAGTAAATCTTTAGCTAGATCCTATGTTTTTTGGCCAGGAATAGAAGCAGACATTGAGGGAATTTGTAAGAATTGCAAAGTGTGTCAAGCAATTAATATCAATCCGAGCAAAGTATCAGTTCGCCCTTGGCCGCGACCAAAGCTACCCTGGTCACGATTACATATCGATTTTTTTGGTCAAATTCATGGAAAAAAATATTTCTTAATAATAGACGCATATTCTAAATGGGTTGAAATTTTCAAAATGAATACGACGGATGCTAATGCAACCTTAAGTTGTTTAAGAACAGTTTTTGCTAGGTTCAGTTTACCTCACAGTGTAGTAAGTGACAACGGACCCCCGTTCATTTCATCCGAGTTTGCACTATTTTTAAAGAAAAATGGAGTGTCTCATGTATTTTCCCCACCATATCACCCAGCTAGCAACGGCGCTGCTGAAAATATGGTGAAAACCGCAAAAACTTTTCTTAAAAAGGCACATTTCGAAAATAAAAATCCGGAGGTGGCATTACAACTATTTTTATTTCATTACCGAAATTCGCCCCACTCATTAATAGGCGAAAGTCCAGCAAAGTTACTTTTGGGGAGAAACTTGAGATCACGACTGACTTTACTAACACCGAACGTGGACGAAGAAATCCAAATTAAAAACGAACTAATTTATAATAATCTGAAAGAAAAAGATTTAAAAGAAGCTGATTCAGTGTTATTCAAAGATTATAAAGACCCTGCGCAGCCGACCTGGCAAAGAGGGGAGGTAATAAATAAAACTGGAAATGTAACATTCGAGGTTAAAACTAACGACAACAAGCTAGTGAAAAGGCATGCTAATCAGTTAAGACGTTCTCTACCAGCGAATGTTAAAATTCCAGGGGTCTTGGAGGTTCAGGCTGAACCGCTAAACGAATCAATTTAAACTGATAACGCAGTAGTAACTGAAGTAAGAAGTGACTTTTCTCTTTTATATAAATAAAACAATTTAAACACTTTCAAATATATATTGTGCATTCGCCACAATTGTTTCGCCACACTGTGGCTTCTTCGCCTGAAGAAGCAGTAGTGTGGCGAAACAATTGTAGCGAATGCACAATATATGTTTGAAAGTGTTTAAATTGTTTTATTTCTATAAAAGTAAAAATGAACTTTCAACATTTATCAGCTTTATCAATCAATTTCAAGTGACTTTTATTCCATTATCAATATTGTAAAAATAATTTATCAAATGATTAAGGAGAACCAAAGAGAAAATAAAAACAATAGTGAAACAAACTACTATCCTTTTTTAAAAACCAAGCAATGTCAATTTGATCTTAAATATTTTGAATTTACTAGAGTCGATTTTTTTTCAAATTTAAACCAATTAAAGATACATCATTAATAGATATACAATTTTTTTTCTAGAAATAAATTTACAAAAATAATACATGTTCGACGTGTATTTACAAATAAGTAGTGTTTGTCATGCACTTTTTAAAAACGGTCGAGTTTAACTGCGTGTATCTTTGTTATTAAATATTTATTTTATGACTAACTCAGTTCTGATTGGTTTTTAATGTGATTGTGTAAATATAATAAAAACAACAATTGTTACGATGTATTTATTTTGAAGATCGGGTATGAATATCAATAAAGTTTATTTTGAATTTAAAAAAAAAAAAAAAAATAGACCAAATCGAGCTGTTAAAGATAAATGTATACTTACTTTCAGTTTCCTAGCCTCGATGACAGTCGCCGTGAGTCTGCACAAATTTTCGTTGTATACAAGCGAGATGAGGAGCTCGCCCAAATCGGATTTCAACTCTTGCACTTCCTGAAAACACAATAGAATGAATTGCACAGAAAAATAAAGTTGGAAAAGTAAAATTGGATGCGCAAAGTTTATAACGGGATTAAAACGTCGCCGCGTAGGTTTAAAAGTAAATGTTAATCAAGTATTTGGGGAATTAATAAAGCTTAGCAGCTTTTTACCTTGGAAACGATGAGATGATATTGTGACAGTGACATTTCATCTTTTCATTTATTTTTAAACGCTGGGTTATTTGCGTTCTCTCGGTAGAGATTGCTTTGGTTTTGTTTTTGTTTGTTTGGATGCGATGGACGCCATTTTTAAATTAGAATTGTGTGCTGCTTGAAGCGAATTGTGAAGTAATTGTAAGTATTTTTGAAATGATTGCCGCATTTCTGCACGTCATTCTCAGCGAATATCACCAGAGATGCCGCCTACCATCTATGGACTCAACTCAAACTTTAATTTGAAGCCGTTAATCTTTATTTAGGTTATTCTGATTGGGCATGTCCGGTGTGACGTCTTGCTGTGAAACATCAGGTTAGTAAAGACTGTTTCGCAAGAGTTTATCTACCGGCTTCGTTTGAAGAAGTTACGGTGCAAATGGAAGCGCGGAGGTGACGTGTCCAGTTGTCAATTGGAGCAGAGCACCCCTAGTTAAAATAGGAACGGCCGTGAGACGTTATCATTTTAAATAATATCAAATGGGTAGAGGGTTTTATCACGAGAAGAAATTATTTCGAATTTAAATTTTATTTGATTCTGCTGTTGTCGTATTTGATTGAGCTTGTTGCAGTGCAATTAATAATAATAATCTTTATTTAGCATCTTTGCTATATAATAACATAGAAAAATATATGTATATCTATATATATATTAATATAAAAGATTATTATGTATTTAATTAATTTCACATTTAACTCTTGGTGAAACATGTTTGAAGTATTTAAGGTTTCAAAATTGAATAAAAACACTTGGTTTGTTCACTTAAAATATTGAAACACGTCTCGATATTGAATAAATAAATATTTAATTTATTTTCTATATATAAACATAAATTTAACACCTGATCTTTATTTTTGTAATTGTGTTCTCTTTATATGTATTATTTTATTATTTTATGAATTTATCTTTTTGTAATATAACTTTGTAATTAAGTTGGTAATAAATATTATTCTTATAATGAAAAAAAAACAACACAGATGAAATGAAAAAAAATTGAACTTCACATGGAATCAGCGTTTTATACGCGTGGCGCATGAAGTAAAATTTCGAGTTTAGAAAAGCCCCGTGAAAATTTGTCTCGGGTCGCTGCGCGACCCTCGACAAATTTTCTACGCGGGGCTTTTCTAAACTCGAAATTTTACTTCATGCTTAGTCTGGTAGTGGAAACCTACGTTAAACAATAAAATAAAACTTTAATAAATAATTAACGTTTCTTAAGATTAAATCAAACCAAGTTTGACATATTTTGCATATAATATTTCTTCAGAATATAATATCGTGTCGTTTTTAGGATCTAAAACATTTTAATCCCTTGAGATTAAAATGTCATAACATTGGTTTCAAATGAAGTTCATAACATACTTTTAAAACAGCAGTGAAAATTTGAATGCTAATAATTTCGAGTTTAATTACGCTTGTATTGCAGTCAATGGGAAATAACGCTAACACCATTGATAAGGTATTTTTGTTGTTTACATATTTTGAAAAAGAAATTAATTTCATCAATATCACCCTAAAATATTATTAGGGTATCTCGGAAAAAAGAAGCAAATTTCAGTTTTAATTAAAACACTTTTAACCTTTCTTCCCAATTTTTATTATATACCAGATGTACATTTCGGTCACAAGGTGACCAATATCAATGGATTGATACTGTATCAATCCATTGATAATGGTCACCTTGTGACCGAAATGTACATCTGGTCCGTCAGGCGTAAAATTAAAAAAATGATTTAAAATAGAAAACGCGGTCGGATTTGAACGCCGCTTAGCCTAAGACACGCGGAATTTTTTGTTTTCGGTCCCGTGAAAATTTGAACTCTCTAAAATGAATTCTTCGATTTTTCCACTCCCGCGTACAGTCGTCTCCCATAAGAGCAACGTGAAAGTCGCAGCCTTCTCGGATCCCCGCCGCTTTAACGTTTTTATTAAGGGAGACTAGCATTTAACCCGATTTACCAACCGGGGAGCCGAGTGCCGAATCAAGGAAATGTAGAAATGTAAAGAGAATTGCATAATTAAAAAAAAAAATGATGTTGAAGAAAAATATATGTATAATAGTAGCAAGGGTAAAGGGAGGGGGAGAGGCGTTGGTGCATGAGCCGAATGGTGGCGACTGCAAGGTAAATCGTTGTTTTGTAGTGGTTATGGAGTGGATGGATGTAAAGGTCCGTGAAAAGGTTGGAAGAGATGGTCGCTTCGCTCCAGCCGCTCGCTTCGCTCGCTTGCCTTGCTCGCTTCGCTCGCTAGAGTGCTCGCTTCGCTCGCACATAGAGAGGATAGTTGCTCTTTTATCCCCGCGAAAACAAATTTTCTCTAGCGCAATTTTTGGACCGAAAATTTGCTGAAACACCGGGAAGGCGGCCATTTGTTGGCTCGAAAATAATTTGCTGAGCACCGCTCAAGGTCAAACCATACCACCCTACGTTTAAACAAATCGTTTTGGAGCATTTTAAGTCGGTCAAAAAAAATAATCAAGAAAATCACGGTTTTAGACCACCCTGTATATACACGTTAAACTTAAAAATTAAAAAAAAAATACTTTTAATAATCGGATCGAACTCGGAAAAGAACGGTAATTTGTCGCATTCAATTCTGCACACGATGGAATTTAAAATAATATTATACAATCGTTGGGTGGTGCCGCATTCGCCAAAACTCCTCTATCGCAATTTTTCGACCGAAAATGTGCTGACAGCCCGTGAAAAAAATGTAGATTTTTGATTTTGTATTTTTCTCAGTCGCGGATAAACTATCGAAATCCAAATCTGAAATCCAAATTTCACTATCGCAATTTTTCGCGAAAAAACATCAAAATGAAAATTTAAAAAAAAAAATTTTTTGTTTTAATTGTTTTGTTTCGTCTTGTATATAATAAAAATTGTGCAGAAAGGTTAAAAGTGTTTTAATTAAAGTTATTATAATCATCACGTAACTCACCCAAATTCAATCAAATTTCAGTTGTTTTTTTTTAAGTTTCAATTTCATAAAACAAAATGAACCATAATTTAAAAATTCTTTAATAAATTATGGAATTATGTATGATATTGTTTTTTCAAAATCCGAGAATACCCCACATCGACATATTTTGGATTATTTTTAATGAAATCCAAATAAAAAGTGAACCCAAAATATGTCGATGTGGGGTATTCTCGGATTTTGAAAAAACAATATCATACATAATTTATTAAAGAATTTTTAAGTTATGGTTGTTATAAGTAATCATTTCCATAAATAAATAAGAGATTCCATACTTGTTCTGCTACTTTCTTGATTAAACGAAATTTTCATATTGGGTAAAGTTAAACACTTGTATTGTTCCATGTTTTTATTTTCAAAAACTCAGCTTTGAAAATAATCGTAACAGATTGAAACACGTGTCAAGCAACTGAAAATAAAAACATGGAACAGTACAAGTGTTTAACTTTACCCAACGTGAAAAAAAAAAACGAAGAAAATCACACTTTATTGCATTCAACTGAAAATTTCTCAAAAATGGGGCTTTTCAGATTTTTATATATTTTGAAAGAGCAATATTTGACGAATATCCACACATAGTTTTATAAACATTTAAGGAAGAATTTTTAAGTTATAATTTTTTGAAGTTACTTTTTCCCTAAATGTGTGATAAAAATCACACCTTTTTTGCATTCAACTAGATGCTAATACGTTTTATCAATATTTAAATATTATTGTTATTATTTTGTACATATTCTTTGTAAAAGGGGTTTCCCGTGAGAGAATAAATAAATAAATTACTGAATATCTGTTAAAGAGGTTTTTCTAAATTTTCACATATTTTGAAAGTGCAAGGTTTGATTAATATTTATGTAAAACTTCATAAAAATATTTCAAACAATTTTCAAGTTATGATTTTTTTAAATAATAAATTTATAAAAAAGATCAAGAAAATGTCACCTTTTGCATTTAACTAGAGATATCTCAAAATCTGTTGAAAAGGTATTTTTGGATTTTTACATATTTCGAAAGTGCAATATTTGATTAATATCCACGCAAAATTTCATAAAATATGTTGAACAGTTTTCAGGTTATGATTTATTTAATTATAACTTTCTATAAAAACATCAAGAAAATGACACTTTTTGCATTTAACTGGATATTTCTCAAAATCTGTAGTTGGGGTATTTTTGGATTTTTGAATATTTTAAAGTGTTATAGGATTTTTGAATATTTTAAAGTGTAAAACACAACTTTTAAGTAATGATTTTATTAATTAATAATTTCCTAAAAAATGAAGAAGAAAATGAAACCTTTTCTATTCAACTGGATATTTCTCAAAATCCGTTGTTGGGGAATTTTGAAATATTTTGAAAGAGTTATATTTCATTAATGTCTACGCAAAGTTTCAGTTACAAAAGATCTTTTAGGTCGAGGTAACTTCGAAAGGCCCAGAGGCCACACGACCCACCGACGCAAAGTTTCATTACAATATTTTAAACAATTTTTAAGTTATGATTTTTTTATGTAATGATTGCCTAAAAAAAAATGAAGATAATTACACTTCTTTTCATTTATTATGTGATAATTAGAGTTTTACAATCGTCACAGCGAAATAGAAACTTAATTGCTAGAATATAAAGATAATAAAATATATATAATAGAGCATTACGCAAGCAGGGTAAGTCCCAGAGCTGGGCAGGATTCGAATCATTCAGGATTCGATTCCTGGATTCGAATCCTTTTAGAGGATTCAAAAGAGGTATTCGAATACTTTAGTGAAAACGGATTCGTGATCCGGATTCGTCACATTTTTTTATAAGGATTCTTATTCGAATCCAAACGTAGATGATTCGAATCCTTCTAAAAGGATTCGAATTCTTATAAAAGGATTCGAATCTTTATAAAAGGATTCGAATTCTTATAAAAGAATTCGAATCCTTATAAAAGGAATCGAATCCTTATAAAAGGATTCGAATCCTTCAAATATGAATAATTGAATTAATCGAATTCGAATCCCAGCCTCAATAGCGATGATTCGAATTATTTAAGAGGATTTGAATCCGTGTAATTCAAATCCTCTTAAATAATTCGAATCATCGCTATTGAGGCTGGGATTCGAATTCGATTAATTCAAATAGTTAAATATTCTAATATGAATATTTAAATCACTAAATTATTCATATTTGAATATAAATATTTAAATTTTCGAATAATTCAAATATTTGTGAATGCATATTTGGTTACTTAACCATGAAAAATATCCAACGTTAATAGTATATTTTTAACTTCACTTAAAATCAGTGTTTTATACGGGTGGCGCATGAAGTAAAATTTCGAGTTTAGAAAAGCCCCGTGAAAATTTGTCTCGGGTCGCTGCGCGACCCTCGACAAATTTTCTACGCGGGGCTTTTCTAAACTCGAAATTTTACTTCATGCTTAGTCTGGGAGTGGACAACACTCGTTCTTAGAAGCTTCAAATTGAAGGATCACTCTAGATTACTAAGTTTATTACCATTTTACAAAGGCTACAGCTCGAAGGACCAGCCATGGTCTTCGGAGACCGAAGGACCACAGGGAATCGAAGTTTTTTTACAAGAAAACAACGAATATCTGAAGGTTTACAGCATGGATAGGAAAGAAAACATCTAATTTTGAAAAAATATCGAAGTTGGGTTGGTTTTCAGTGCATTTTTAACTTCACTTTAAATTAGTGTTTTATACGCGTGGCGCATGAAGTAAAATTTCGAGTTTAGAAAAGCCCCGCGAAAATTTGTCTCGGGTCGCTGCGCGACCCTCGAGAAATTTTCTACGCGGGGCTTTTCTAAACTCGAAATTTTACTTCATGCTTAGTCTGGGAGTGGACAGCACTCGTTTAAATTTTAAATTTAACTCTTTTATAAAATCGACGTATATAATATAATAAATCATTAATTGAAATCATAAAAAAAGATGCAAAATTTTACCTAAAATTAACTTTTAGAGTTAACTTTATAATTTGCTTGGCTCTTAATGGGTGAATATTCTATTCCTAAAAAAAAAACGTTTTTATTTAATATTAAAGTTGCATTTAATACAATAACAAACTGTGAATAAATCGACATAAATCTTGAAATATCGAAAATCTCGCATGTAGAAAATCTTGACGGTCCACTCCCAGACTAAGCATGAAGTAAAATTTCGAGTTTAGAAAAGCACCGCGTAGAAAATTTGTCGAGGGTCGCGCAGCGACCCGAGACAAATTTTCACGGGGCTTTTCTAAACTCGAAATTTTACTTCATGCGCCACGCGTATAAAACACTGATTTAAAATTAAGTTAAAAACGCACTGAAAACTAACCCAACTTTGATATTTTTTTCAAAATTGGATGTTTTCTTTCTTATCCATGCTGTAAACCTTCAGATATTCGTTGTTTTCTTGTGAATAAACTTCGATTCCCTGTAGTCCTTCGGTATCCGAAGACCACGATTGGTCCTTCGAGCTGTAGCCTTTGTAAAATGGTAATAAACTTAGTAATCTAGAGTGATCCTTTAATTTGAACCTTCTAAGAACGAGTGTTGTCCACTCCCAGACTAAGCATGAAGTAAAATTTCGAGTTTAGAAAAGCCCCGCGTAGAAAATTTGTCGAGGGTCGCGCAGCGACCCTCGACAAATTTTCACGGGGCTTTTCTAAACTCGAAATTTTACTTCATGCGCCACGCGTATAAAACACAGATTTAAAATGAAGTTCAATAGCACATATATCATCATTAATTAAAATCATTATATAATCAGATATTTAGTCGGTAAATGAACATTTTTGTTAATAGAAACAGATGGAATAAAATATTACTGGTTGCAAATAATAGATTCAAATTTATTTTTAAAGGATTTGTATCCGTGATTCAAAAATCAGGATTCGAATCTTTGATTCGAATCATATTTTTCACTTACGAATCCTTTATTCGAGTATTCGTGATTCGAATCCTGTTTCTGAGGATTCATCCCAGCTCTGGTAAGTACCACATCAACAGTAATCATCGAAGAAAAACATTTGAGAATAAATAGATTAACAAAGACATCTGATAGAGATGGCAATGTGGTTTGTGCTGCATGTGTGTGTAATATTGAAAAATGTTCTTATTTAACTCAAATCCATTGTAAATTATAAAAATAAGTTGGTAAGTATTAAAGAAATAATAATTTCCTCAAACATTTTTTTTTTCTTCATTTTTGCATTCAAGTGGATATTTCTCAAGATCTGTTGATGGGGTATTTTCGAATTTTTATATATTTTGAGAGAATAATATTTGATTAATATTTACGCTAAATTTTACTAAAATATTGTAAACAATTTTTAAGTTCTGATTTTTTTTAAATAATTTCCTAAAACAATTTTTTTTTTATTTAGCTGGACAATTCTCAAAATCTATTGATTTTGAATTTTTGGATTCTCAAATATTTGTAAAGAATAATAGTTAATTAATACCCTGTATTGTTTTGAGTTTACGTGAAGTGATTAATCACAAATAGAAAGACTGTTATTCCTTACTTCACTTTTTATTTTTATGTTAGATGTACATTTCGAGACACAAGGTGCTCATTATCAATAACAAACTGTTATTATATTATATTATTAATTATTATATTTGTTATTGATAATGAGCACCTTGTGTCTCGAAATGTACATCTAACATAAAAATAAAAAGTGAAGTAAGGAATAACAGTCTTTCTATTTGTAATTAATACCCTGGCGAAGTTTCATAAAAATATTTCAAATAATTTTCAAGTTATGATTATTTTAAGTAATAATTTCTTAAAAAAAGATAAAGAGAAATTACACTCTTTGCATTCAACTGAATATTTCTCAAAATCTGTTAATGATTTTTAAATATTTTAAAAGAGTAAAATTTGATAAATGTCCACACAAAGTTCCATAAAAATATATGATAGAATTTTTAACGGATTATTTATTTAAGTTATTATATCCGCGTATGAAAATATGTAAATCAAGTGTAAATGCAAATTTTTGAACACGACTATAATAATACGTTGAAATTAAGCCAACCGTCCCTTACCTTTTCGAGATCTAATTTGAATAACTGTTGCTCGGTCCCATCGCCGATTTCCAATTCCCTCAGCGGGAAAGTGACGTAACCTATTTCGGCCCTCCTCTTCGTCCTACCACCGTCAATAACCGTTAGTTTTAGGGTGTGATCTGACATATCCTTAGCCGACACCTGAAAATTTAAACAGAAAAAGACCTTTGTCAAACGGAAATCTCATTACCACAAAAAAACGAAATGGAAAAAAAAGAGGAGAGAGGTGAAGATGGAAAAGGAAAATTGGGACTGAATTCGATAATGTGTGCAAGAAAACTGTATTTTTACGGTATTACAAAATCCAAAAAAGGATTATTATACTCGTATATCTTATAAAATTACGAAAAAACTATTCGTGAAAATGCAAACAATGTCTTAATTAATAAGACGATAAATATCCATTGAAACAACTACTTCCCGTGCAAATACACCTCCGGATATTGAATTATACAATGAAATATTTAAAATCTTATTTAATTTGATTTCAAATTAAATAAGATTTTAAATATTTCATTGTATAATTCAATATCCGGAGGTGTATTTGCACGGGAAGTAGTTGTTTCAATGGATATTTATCGTCTTAAGTTGTCTTATTAATTAAGACATTGTTTGCATTTTCACGAATAGTTTTTTCGTAATTTTATATATTATGTTTAAAATGTGCAAACTATAAGAAGCGTAAGCTTATTTTCTCGAATTCAAATAGTTTTGAATTTGAATTTATCTCGTATATCTTATTGTGAAATAAATCATTACACCACAAAACCCTTTCAAAATCAGGAAATCAACCCTCCCCATTTAAAATTCCGCGCGCACGCATTATTTCCCAAGCGTATCCGCTTATTTATTCATTTTATCTAGCAACATTCGCCTGTATTTACGACGGATACGAGGGAAAACGGAAAATCCGAATCTGGATCTGAAGCAAACGCATATATACGGGATGGCGTAAATCGTGAAACAATGGACGGGCATATTTATTTCATGTCGATTTTACGACATAAAAGATGACGATCGGGGGGATGAAAGAGGTTATTTTCTTTTCTGTTTTCTTGTGCCCACTCGAAGGACCATCAATCAGGGTGTTTGATTGATGGCCCTTGAATGGGGTTAAAAATAAACTTGAAATTAAGTGCGACAAGGAAATACTTTTTCGTTCGATTAACAGAAAATCGGTTTTAGACAACAACTTTTGGACATTTTTTTTATTACTTAAAGAAGCTTAAAAAAATCCAGCAAAATATTGGCTAAATCAATTTTTTTTTGTTTGGCTTTTGCCTGGCCTTGGGAACTTGCCCATTAGCCAACATCATTTTATTTATATTTATATTTGTTTTTTTAACTTATTGCTAATTACCTATAACTATATATTTGGACATCACAACACATTCTCACACACCCATGGACTCCGGGACGAATATTTTTCGTTAGGAAAATTACTCGCCCCGGCTGGGAATCGAACCCAGATCACCGCCGTGAACGATTGGCGAAACCAGCGGCTCGGCCACGGCGGGCCCTGGCTAAATAAATATAATGTTTGATGGCTAAAAAGACAAATAGAATTTTTTTATTAATCACGAAAATATAAGCTTTTGAATACAGAAATTGAAAAAAAAATACGCTTTTAAATATGAGTATACAAAAGTGTAGATGGCCTAAGACATTAGTTTTAATCCAAGTCCTTTCACTTCTAATTTGATGCTATCTCTCCTTTTATTTTAAATTTGTATTGTTAGTTGGTTTGAAGAGAATTTGACCTAACCGTTACATATACTTTAATTGAGCGTTGTAACAAATCAAATTAAATAAGATTTTAAATATTTCATTGTATAATTCAATATCCGGAGATGTATTTGCACGGGAAGTAGTTTTTTCAACGGATATTTATCATCTTAAGTTGTCTTATTAATTAAGACATTGTTTGCATTTTCACGAATAGTTTTTTCGTAATTTTATATATTGTGTATTTCTTGCAAACAACAGTGAAAACAGACAAAACGCTCGTAACGGTAAGATAACTCCCCTTATTTTCTCCCCATTTTTCCTGTTGTTTATTTCTTCTTCTCCTTCTGTTTAATTTTTTCTAATCACTTTTTCTTTTACCACTCACGACCACTCACTTACTTGGAACACGAGCGTCTCGTCGAAATATGGATTGCAGGTCTTCTTTTTCTGTCTGGACTGCAAATATCGCCTCTCGTCCGGCATCAAGTGTAATCTGAAAACGAGGCGGATCAGTTTTAACGTGAATAAAAGAGCTTCTTCGTCAAAGCTCGACGACAATGAATTAATGCGCGAACAAAATGAAAGAGAAAAAAATTAGAGACACTGGAAGACATACAGCGATTGTTTTACTAGCTGTATAAAAGCTAGTAAGACAAACGCTGTATGTTTTTCAGAACAACAACAAAATATATAAAGAATAGTAATAATAGGCTTAGGTCGATAGCCCGTTTCCGAGTTAGAAAAAATAAACAAAATCAAAATGTATTGTATTATATGTATTATATTTGTTTTGTAGTCAACTCAGAAATAAATATGTTTTATTATTATTATAATAGGCTTACATCTATGTTTACTTTTATTTTTCTTATTTTACTACATACAGAGAGTTTTATATAACACCGAACATTTTCATAAAATACGATTTGACACCTTTAATTTTTAAGTTATGTGTAAATTGGGTTGCCTTCATGACCATTACAAATTGTAGCTAATCAATTGCAATTAATGCCTGAATGTCCCAATTACAGCGTATATGCCGTAAATCTTTAGATAATCGTTATTTTTAAAAAAGAGTTCAATTTGAAACTTAAAATGAGTGTGTTCCACTCCCAGACTAAGCATGAAGTAAAATTTCGAGTTTAGAAAAGCCTGAAAATTTGGTTTGAACCTAACTCTAACTCATCCCAATTTAAATTTAACTCATCTCAACTCAACTGTAACCCAACCCAACTCTAGTGCACCCCAACTCAGCCTTACCCAACTCTAACCCAATTTAAACACATCCTAACCCAACTCTAACCCATTCCAACCTAACTCTAACCCATCCCAACCCAACTCTAACGCACCCTAACTGAGCCTTACCCAACTCTAACCCAATTTTAACGCGTTTAACTTAAAATGAGTGTGTTCCACTCCCAGACTAAGCATGAAGTAAAATTTCGAGTTTAGAAAAGCCTGAAAATTTGGTTTGGACGCGTAGCGCGAAGCGCGGAGCGGCCAAACCAAATTTTCAGGCTTTTCTAAACTCGAAATTTTACTTCATGCGCCACCGGTACAAAACACTGACATATTACGAAGTTTAAAACACACCGCTGAACTTGACATTGAATCAGTGTTTTGTGCCGGTGGCGCATGAAGTAAAATTTCGAGTTTAGAAAAGCCTGAAAATTTGGTTTGGCCGCTCCGCGCTTCGCGCTACGCGACCAAACCAAATTTTCAGGCTTTTCTAAACTCGAAATTTTACTTCATGCTTAGCCTGGGAGTGGAAAACACTCGTTTAAAGCTTCAAATTGTATTCTTTTAATAAACCGAGCCTGGTAAAATGTACAACGTCTGCATACGTATACTTAAAAGAAAAATTCTCGTTATGAATATGTTCGGTGTTACATGAAACTCTCTGTATGTAAATAATTGTATGTTTTCTCTTGTTGGATTCTCCCGTTAAAAAATTAAATTATTATTAATAACGTAATCAATATGAAGATAGTTAAAATTATTCCATTATTTCAGTATTTCAACTCAAACTTTCACTTCTTTTTATTGTACCCAACTTTCCAACAGATTAACCGCTAAAGCGAAATCACGGAAATAAAACCGTCCCTTCGGAAGGCAGAATGAAAAATCACTTCAATATCTAAATTGCTCTCAATTTCCCCCGAAGAGGAAAATTTACATCAACTTGTCCATGGGGAAAATTTACACGTATGAATGCGGGGCGTGGAAAAGTTAATTAACGGAATCACGCAATTTCCTCAACCCATTAACACAGTGAATTTATCACGCTACATCGATTGTTCTTTTTAACCCAAATATTTCCGCAACGTAGTTTTTGTTTGGGTAGGAAGGCGGTAAAGTTTTTTTTTATTTCGTGAAGTGCCGTTTTAAAGTTTTAAAAAGATAGAGAGTTTGTTTTGTGTTTTACGACTCAATTCGCTTGAGATAGCTTGAGAGGAAATTTAAAAAGGGAAGAGAGAATACGGGTTATTTCTTCGAATTCAAATGCATTGCATATTGCTAAAACAACACAAGTGACTTTTTGAGCAAATTTTCTTAATAATTTGACTGTCAGTTTAGAAAAGCCCCGCGTTTCTAAACTGACAGTCAAATTATTAAGTATCATTTAATTCATTTGTTTTTGAATCGTTTTAAATTTAACATTCCTAGGGTGTGTTCTAGATTTTGTAAAACTTTTGTGTATGCTACTCCAACTAATAATTATTATGCAAACTCACCTATTATAAGATTATCTCGACTTTATAATCATTACGCATACAATCTCGACATATTCACTTCAACATTCAAAGTGTTTAAGCATAATGTTAGTGATTCTATAAAATTATTATCTATGTTACCTTAGTTTATGAGTTAATTTTTAATATTGTTTATTTCTTTATGGTTTTATGTATTTCTGTTCTGCATGCATCTTTTGTTATATACAGCGTGTAATCGAACTAATGTACATCCTCTTAAGGGCGTATACACAAAATATTTTGACACCAATTGCAGCAAAAATAAAATCGGAAAAAAAATATTGTATTTTTCATAATTTTTCATGCATTTTTTACTTTTTGAGAACTTCTGGTTACCTGTGTTCATGATATTTTTCGTGGATGCGTAAGTTGTTGTATTTTTTATTTACTTTTACTACTGCGAGGCGCATAAATCACTTCGCACGCACTATCGAGACGAATAAATCACTTAGCAAGCACTACACACACACACACTGTCTAGAATTACTAGATAAAACTGGGTCACGTATAAAAAAAATCACAATAACAACATAGACATAATTCTTCACAATCTGACCCACTTTTCTCTGGATGGTGTAATTCGATATCCAAATCGTTTAAAAACTACCAGTCTATGTGGAATCTCGCTTAAAATACGCAATGTGCGCGTATACCAGATACCACAAACATGTGGCCTATTATTATTAATTATTTTTAATAATTATTTGTGAGCTATCTACTAAAGGTATGGTAATTTCAAATGCAGGTATTGTTTATTTAAACGCTGCCCCTTATGTGGTAGAGAGCCTGTACAATAGTTCGTTTACACGCTGTATTTATATAAGTTATATTGTATTTAATTTGTAATAATGATATAGCCCTGTTATTGGACTTTACAGTCTGTTGGGTTATTACCAAATAAATAAATAAATAAATAGATTACATGTTGATTGACACTTTTACTATATTTATTGCCGTTTGACGACGACATTTGACAATATCAACTATTAATCGATCAGTTTGACTACGTACTGAATATTGACTACTATTCATTTGTTGTCATTTAAAAGCATTGACTATTTATTGATTACATTGTGATTACATGCTATTTATTAACTCTCGAGAGTTAATAAAGATTGACTATTAATCGATTATGTTGACCACATGATTTATGCTGATTGTTGACTACTATTTAATATTGATTTTCATTTGACAATATTAAATATTAATCGATTATGTTGACTAAATGCATGCTAATTGTTAACTATCTTACCAAGTTAACATTTGTCCCCCATATTGATAGGATTTGCAAGGCCAGCATGAGGTTGCTGGGGTTTATAAAACGTACATGTGGTGATTTTAAAGATGTATCTGCTATCATCAGGCTTTATTTTGCTTTTGTGAGAAGTAAATTGGAATATTGTAGTATAATTTGGTCACCAGTCCATTATAAACAGGTTCAAGCCGTGGAAAGGGTACAAAGAAGATTTATTCGTTTACTTCAATATAAACTTACCGGAGTTTACCCTCACCACAGTAACTTTGATTATGAGACCTTATTAAACGCCTTCAATATGCAATCTCTTCTACAACGTCGCAAAATACATTTATTGATGTTCTTTTACAAACTTATCAATGGACTTGTTGACGACACAGATCTTCTGTTTAATATTAACATAAATGTACCTAGGGTATCATCAAGAAATCCACCCTTGTTTAGGTATGCTAGGGCAAATACCAATGCCCATTTTAGTTCACCATTAGTACGCATGATGAAACTATACAACTCTGTGCAACATTCGCTTGATATATTTCACAATACCATTGGGTCCTACCCTGGCTCAATTTCCAGTCTAATGTTATGTTAATGTTATTTTAAATTTATGTTAAATTTAGTATATTCATTTATAAATTATTCATTATTTGTTAATTATCGGATTGCTATATATTTTTATTGATTTTACTATACATTAATTATGCATTGTTATCTATAATATACTTATGTTCTATGTTCTTATATACATTTTCCCTGTAATAGGATATTCTGTATCTGTTGGGAAATAAATACTATTATTATTATTATCTTTCATTGACTGTCATTCGAAAACATTGACTGTATTTACTAAATTGACAATTGTTGACGCTTTACGTCAATATTTATGTCCATCTGATTTTGTTGAAAACGAATTTTTGCGTCAAAATCCCGATGTTTGCGACAGAATAGATTTTTATTAATTTATAAGTGTTCTGTCAATTTTTGATGAATTTCTTTAACTCCTTATGAATTTGTAAGTAAATTAGTGAATAATTTTACTAATTTACACACTTTCTGATTTTTCTAAAAACTTGATCGTATTTTCCTAGCTAAAGAAATTGTTCAAAAACTTAATATTATTTATCTAAGATTAATTTGATGTAGATTGCATAAAGAATCGCCCTTTCAATGTTTTTTTTTTTTGCTTACCTCACTAAGGGATCACAACTGTTGACCGTCCCGATGGTCCTCGAGGGTAAGTTTTTCGCTTTGAGGAGCGAGACGAGGAGCTTCTCCGTGGAGGGCTCGTAGCGCAGGGAGAACCAGAGCCGGCCTATGTGCCCGTCGGGCCACTGAACGTCGTCCAGGTCCAGAGTGCTGCGATAAAGGGACGGCTCTATGACCCCCAATCCGTAGCAGCCTGAGGGCGGGAGGGCAATAAAATTACAACAGGGACGGACTTATCGGGCGATCCGGTGAAATATTATGATCGTCGTTTTCCGTTTGTGCCAGTAAAATATTTGCTTTATGCGACCAAGGGCGTATACACAAATCAACTAGAGGAATTGGTCAATAAAAAGGGATTATTCAACGATGATATAATGATTATAGGGTATACATATAGATGAAGTTATTTAGCAATGATTTAATGATATACATAATAAATTGTCTTCTCAACATGACAGCCGCTAATTCGCCTGATTAGATCTCTATGGTTCAGTTTGAACATGTATTTTTGGCAGCCAATAGGGTCGCAAATTTGATCAGCTGGTTTTTGTTATGATCCTCTTATTTTTGAGACAAAACACAGTAATGATTAAAGTATGTTGCTAACCTATAATATCAGTAAAACGTTGCCAAATTTAATATTTTCACATGTAAATCAGGAATATTATAAAATGTAACATTGCACTACACATTACCAAAAAAATGTAATAACATAACCAATTTCCAGTAACTGTTTTTACTACATACAAAAATATCACCCTAACAAAACCTACTGCGGTGAGAATAAAATGTGAACCGAGTTTACTTTTGGTGGATGCGCCGGGCCATATAATTGTTTTCTCCTATTAAAACTTTAACGTCGATAATAATAAACTTTTCGGGTTAGTTTCTTCGATCAGAGTACCTTTTCGTATTAAATCAGATCCCAATCCCCAAATCGGTTAAATTGTATTTTCTCGGACTTACTGAAAGAGTTCGATCGCTGGTTGTGCGTCGGCGGCAAGAGCAAGGAATCCGTTTCGATGTCGACGTCAGAATCTTGTTCAGTGTCGTTCAGGTCACCCAGAGAAGTGCTTCTCATCGGTGGTAGACTGAAATGGATTTCCTTTGTCCTTTGATAAGAAAAAAAAAATAGAAATGTTAGTACACACAATTAAAACAGCATCAAATAATATCAAGAAAAGATCATTGCTCGTGCTACTACTTTCGTTGATCTGCTTGGACGGAGTAACATACGCTACGATTTTTAATTTCGAAGGACCATTTATATCTTGTTTGATATAATAAAAATAATAAATTGAATTTAACTCGTATATTCTCCAAACAAAAATATTTACTAATAAAAAACGGTTTAACTTTGTCTGTATAACACAATTTATTTTTATGTGACTGCAGTTTCGGCAAATTTAGCTTGCCATTATCAAACATACAGAGAGTTCTATGTAACACCGAATATGCCAGAAAATATTCAATGTACATTTTCCTATGTTCGATGTGTTCTGGGACGCATCAAAGCATTTAGTGCGATTTCATTGGCTCTGATTTTAGTAGTTCTAACGCAACTTACATTTAACGTCAAAACGACAAGTGTCATTCATTAATGGCCTACTTCACTAATGAAATGTTAATATTAAACAGAAAAGAAAAATAAGGAAGAGAACAGATTTAGCTTAAATGCAAAAATAATAGAATAACAGACTCCTGTAAGCTTATACATTGCTTCAATTTCACTGGAGATTATTAAGAACTTCGATTCAGCGTATTGTGTAAACCATTTGATCAGGACCACCCCAAGTACGTTGCTTTGGATGTACTAGCAAAAATGCCGTCACAAAACTGCCTTTTGGCAGTTTTAAATATTAATATTCCAAATTTGAAACGCCTTGCCAGGCAGGTTTGCAAGTAACGCACCTAGGTCTGCTGCCAGCACAACAACACTGGGGTGTTAGGTGTGCTGCTTCATTTGGCAAACATTTCAATTTTCATTTATTTGTTAACATAATACTCAATAAAGATAATGTAGGTGTATTTATTACTTTATTGACTGCGTTACTTACAGCTTGAAGATACAGTGATTTTTTTTTTTAGGTAAACATGCATAAGCTGTAAATTTTCCGACATTCGTTGTTTTTTAAAAGAGTTCAATTGAAAGCTTTAAACGAGTGTTTTCCACTCCCAGACTAAGCATGAAGTAAAATTTCGAGTTTAGAAAAGCCCCGTGAAAATTTGTCGAGGGTCGCGCAGCGACCCGAGACAAATTTTCTGGGCTTTTCTAAACTCGAAATTTTACTTCATGCGCCACGCGTATAAAACACAGATAATATGTTAGTGTTTTGTACGCGTGGCGCATGAAATAAAATTTCAAATTTAGAAAAGCCCACAAAATCTTCACGGGGCTTTTCTAAACTCGAAATTTTACTTCATGCTTAGTCTGGGAGTGGAAAACACCCGTTTAAAGTTTCAAATTGAACTTAAAAAAGGAATATCTAAAGATTTACATAAAATAGGCTGAATTTGGCATAGGTATACTTAAAAGAAAAACTCCATGTATGTTTCACGACAATATTAATCTTGATTATCTTGAAATGCCGATGTCTTGCTTTGGACAAAAAAGTATGTTCCCACACACTGCACTTACCATAAACGCACAAGATTTAATAACTGACATATTTTATTTTGACGTTATATGTACCCTATTTACATTAGTCCTAACTTGCATTAGAACTACTATAAATCGTAACCAATGAAATCGCACCCAGAAGAATGTAAATTGGGTTGACTATATTATCATTGGAAATTGTAGCCAATCACATCGCACTCGATGCTATGATGAGTCCCAGAACAAATCGAACATAGGAAAATTTACAGTGAAAATGTTCTGGCATGTTCGGTGTTACTTAAAACTCTCTGTATAGTGTTAAACCGTTTTTTATTAATAAATTAACATGTATAACGAAGTAGAAGCCTCCACAATACAAAAAATATTTACAAACATATACAACTTTACAAATGTCGCGACCGATATTAATGACGTTTCGTTCTTGTCTCCTGGTCATTTCTCTCCCTTGGTTACTTCACGGGGTGGTGGGTGGAGTAGGTGGTGGCAATGAGGGATTCTAATGGGTCATGATAATTACCAACACCTTATCGATGTTGCCAAACATCTTCTCTGCATCTCGAGCCTCACGTTCAGGTCTGGTATGCAGCTGTCGTCTAATCCGCTAAGTCGTTTGCGTTTAGGCGGTTTATGAGGCCTTTTGTTCGCACCGCGCACTTTCGGTGAATACCATAAAAATTAAAACTTCTTAGAAACTGCGTTTACACGAAAACGCAATAAAATGTGCATTAAGGGCCGATTGTAATAATAATTATGTAAATACGGTAGGTAGAAGATACGACGAACCAAAAAATGCTTTTTATTTCTTAATTAAATCATTACATTAAAACTATTTATTCAGTATACTTGATTGAGTGCTCTCTAAATTGTGAACGAACAAATTATACTTGCTTTTGTATGTATTTTGTACGGTATCAATCAATTTAAATTGAAAAATATAGAGAATCAAACTTTGGAAAGGAATTAATTTCGTTTGATTGTCACGCGTTTTCCATTCGATTTCAACAGCGCAGAATTAAAACATGAAAAAACCGGATTATACACACGGACATTTTCATGAAAATCCTGAACGTAATCAATAAACTCAAATATTTTCCAGCGCGCGCTCGAATGTTTAATCGAGTTTTCTTATAATCATCGACCCGAAAATGTAATTACGCAGAACCAATACAAATTTGCAGGGTTTTTTAAACTCGAAATTTTGCTTTATGCTTAATCAAGGAGTGAAAACACTCGATAAAAGCTTTAAAATGAACTTTTGAAATAATTTCATTTGCATAATATTTAAATTATAATAAATGTTCAAATTTTGCTGTCCATTATTTAAAATGAATATGTTGTATCAATTCATAACATTTTAACAAGCATTTTAGGTACAAACATTTCAATTTAAATTTATAAAATTAGTGAAAATTTATCTTAAACTGTGAATATCATAATTTCTCATTTAATACAATTTGCCCTTTATATGTCTCCAAAGAAATTTAACGAAGTCAAGTCTGCAATAGTGGTGATCATGTGTTTAATAAACAATGGATAATTTGATTTAAAACAAAATAAGTCTACTATACACTATTAAAAGACCACATTTAACAAATTTGAGTGAATTTTAATAGATTTCAATAAAAATGCACGTATCAATAATGTATAACATTTACATGTTATACATCATTGAAAAGAGAAAAAAAAGCTATTTATAAAGGCCAAAACCATTTATGACTTTTATCTAAAAAAATACAATTTTGTGTTGTATCTTGTTTATTAATGAAAATATCGAAACTCTGTAGATGTCATTCAATTCTTTTTTAAAAAGTGCTGCTTGAACATACAACTTCTATCTTGATAAAACAATAAATAACTGACATATTAATAAAAATCGAAAATGGAAAATAATGAGTGTTATTACTCGTAACCAAAAGACGACAGCAGATTTTTGTTTTCACTATTGAGTTTATCCCTAAAAAATAGATTAAGGATGCGCCATAGTAACACCAAAATGGGACAACAATGTACTGTACAGAGCTGGGCAGGATTCGAATCCTTTTGGAGGATTCAAAAGAGGCATTCGAATACTTTAGTTCAACTGGTTCAAAGGGGAGTGTGCAGTTCTGCACTGCACTTAGGCCCATTGTGCCTAGTTCAACTGGATTCGTGTTCTGAATTTGTTACGTTTTTTTAAGAGGATTTGTATTCGAATCCAAATGTGGGTGATTCGAATCCATATAAAAGGATTCGAATCCTTATGAAAGGATTCGAATATTTATAAAAGGATTTGAATATTTATAAAATGATTCAAATATTTATACAAGGATTCGAATACTTACAAAAGGGTTTGAATCGTCAAAATTAATTCGAATTAATTGTGAGGATTAACATAAAAAATGTCTTTTATGTGTTTTTAAATTTCTCGTTAAATCACTGTTTTATACGTGTGGCGCATGAAGTAAAATTTCGAGTTTAGAAAAGCCCAGAAAATTTGTCTCGGGTCGCTGCGCGACCCTCGACAAATTTTCACGGGGCTTTTCTAAACTCGAAATTTTACTTCATGCTTAGTCTGGGAGTGGAAAACACTCGTTTAAATTAAGACAACCTTATACAAGACTGTCTCAGTTTAAACCGAGTCGACCTTATACAGTAATGACTTTGATTTTGACGTCATGTAAGGATTTCCGCGCGCGATAAGGTCGGCTCGGTTTAAATCGAGACAACCTTGAACAGTAATGATCTTGGTTTTGACGTCACGTACGGATTTCCACGCGTGACGACATCAACCAAGGTGTGTAAGTAAGTTTGTCTTGATCTAAACCGAGCCGACTTTGTACTGTTTAATTACCTTGATTGTTGACGTCACGTGAGGGTATCTACGCGTGAATTGAAAATTTATAGCGTAGTATCAGGGTATGTTTAAATTTTGCTTCATAATAATAATAAAATTCCATTTATTGTCCGACAAAACATTTCCCAATTACAAGACAAATACAAAACATAAGCTTGGTACATACAGGGAATATTTCTTTAAAGTATACATATATTTAAAGTATATTATATTTTATCAAACATAAATCATACCCAGACAGAACGATTAGTTACTTCAGTTTACTCCTAGAATTCAACAAAATTTCCATAAATGATAGACATAGGCGTATCTCATGTCTGTATCTGTACAAACTAGTTAACAACATAATTGATGATACCACTGCCATTAACTTACTTAACTTTTATGTACAAGCAGATCTTGCTTCACCTTTTCTTACAATACTCCTAGTTCACTTCATCATAATAATTCTCCACTATATAAGCTGTACAAATCATACCATAGTGTGCAATATAATGCTGATATATTTGGTGATTCTTTCAGTTCATTCCTTAGTCACATTAACCAATGCCTTAATTTGTAATTGCGTCTAAGTGCTATTTTATTGTACTATATTATGTTTACCTTTAATTTTTGTAATTGTTATTTGTATACTTAAGTTATGATGTTATTATTTCTATACTTAAGTTATGATGTTCCCTGTCACTGGATTCTGTATCTGTTGGGTAATAAAGTATTATTATTATTATTATATACATGCGCTGTAAATTTTCAGATATTCGTTGCTTCTTAAAAGAGGTTAAGTTGAAACTTTAAACGAGTGTTTTCCACTCCCAGATTAGGCATGAAGTAAAATTTCGAGCTAAGAAAAGTCCAGTGAAAACTTTGTTTCGGGTCGCGCATCGACCCAATAAAAATTTTCTGGGCTTTTCTGAACTCGAAATTTTACTTCATGCGCCAAGCGTATAAAACACTGATTTCAAATAAAACTTAAATTTACATAAATTTCACAATATTTTAGCGTTTTATACGCGTGGCGCATGAAGTAAAATTTCGAGTTTAGAAAAGCCCCGCGAAAATTTGTCTCGGGTCGCTGCGCGACCCTCGACAAATTTTCTATGCGGGGTTTTTCTAAACTCGAAATTTTACTTCATGCTTAGCCTGGGAGTGGAAAACACTCATTTAAAGCTTCAAATTGAACTTTTTTAATAAACTACAAATATCGGAAGATTTAAGTACATAGGCTGTAGTTAGGATATGTATACTTAAAAGAAGAACTTTCTGCATAAAATTATAATTATAATTAAATTACAGTAATTGTGTAACAATATAATTAATTATTAAATGTTGAAGGCGTGTCATGTTAATATAAAGAAAATAATTTATAAATAAGAATAACACAGGCCAACAAATTTTAACTTTTTAAAAGTTGATTTCGATCAGACATCTGATTTTGTATCATTTTGATCTGCTGAATTCAAACCCGCCTGTTATCACGTAAGGCTTTTTATCAATATTAAAAATAAATTAATAAAAAATGTAGTAACAATAAACGCTACTTTTATTGACACAGAGACAAAAACAAATTACAAATAGTAAATTAAATTGGAAAAAGTCTTAAACAATCTTTAATTTCTTTTCTTTCTAGGAGATCTTTCCCTCTTGGACAAAAAAACTTTGTTTTGTGAATTTTCTTCTGTATTCCAGGGCCAGGTTGTCCCTTTTTACTGCTTGTCAATAAAAAGGGACAATCCGGCCCTGGAATACATAATCAGTCATCATTGAAACATTTAACCGAACTCGATACCTGTGTTCTATTTCTTTCATGTCTTGGTAGAACCTTGCTCCTCACTCACATCATCAAGATTTTCGGGGAAGTAATCAAGATGCGAGTGTAAAAAGTGAACTTCTATACTCATATTACATCCCAATTTCATAAATTTCTGTAGCATGTTTTTCACAATTTCCTTGTAGTTAGGATCCTTGTTTCCCAAAAAACCTTCAATAACATTAGCAAATTAAATCCATGCATCTTTCTTAGTTTCAGTCATGGTATTAATATATTCATGATCTTTCGTTAATCACCTTATTTGAGGATCGACAAAAATTCCTTCTTTTAATTTTGAATCTGAGATAGCAGGAAATTTTCTACAAAGGTATTTGAAACATTATCCATCTGTATTTAAAGCTTTAAAGTATTGTTTCATTAATCCTAGTTTAATATGTAGTGGAGGTTACAAGATTTGATCCAATAAAAATCTTGTTACCTCCATTACATATTAAACTAGGATTAATGAAACAATACAAGACTTTTGTGCAGTGCAATTTTTGATCCAGGAGTTAAATTATCTTTCCTTTTTAATATGTAGTGGAGGTAACAAGATTTGATCCACAAAAAATCTTGTTACCTCCACTACATATTAAACTAGGATTAATGAAACAATACAAGACTTTCGTGCAGAGCATTTTTTGATCCAGGAGTTAAATTATCTTTTCTTATCCAGTCCTTTTTCTTCCAATGTTGATGTCTACTTCGACTGTCCTACTCACACAAAAAAACATGAGTACTCTGTATACCCTGACTGCTGTCTTAGTAGAAGTCCCACAATTTTCAAATCCCACAAATTTTCCAACTTTGATTGTATTTGATTTAATCAAGCATTACTTTAAGATTTTCGTAGCTTTCCGTCATTTAGGAATTCCCCTATACTGCTCTATTGTTTTGTACACAATTTAATCTGTGGCGTAGCAATTTTTAAAAACCATAAATATGACATCTAGTAAATTTATTAAACAAATTGTGCGTGAGGGAAATTGTTTGTTTCCATTACGCACAATTTTTTAATAAATTTACTAGGTGTCATATTAATGGTTTCTAAAAACTGCTACGCCACAGATGTTGATTCTTTATTAGATTAGCCACCAAAACTTCAAAAAAATGAACAAATCCAAATCACAATTTCTTTGTAGGCCTGTGCTATTCATTCTTAATACTTAATCGAGGAGTGGAAACACTCAATAGAAGCTTCAATTTATACTCGAAAGCAAAATTGTATAATAAAAGTATCCTAAAAAAATATCTTATTATATATTTTTTTTAATAATATCTTAGCAAATGTATTTTATATTCAAGTGAAAGTAAACTAAATCGATTATTTCAGGCTAACATTTTTATTTGCGGGAGAAATTGCCTGTTTGATCAGCGTGAATTTTCGTGTGCTGACCGGAATTAAATTTTTTGTTGGCATCGTTTGGCTCGTGTGTGAATTTAATTTTGATTGGAACGCAAAAAAACTCGTCTTGCAAGGTAGTTAACGAGTAGCAGAGAAAGTGATAGCGCACTTTTTTATTATTATCGACTGTGCGCCACATTATACTTGTACTTTTCCTGTTCTCAGTCAAGGAGAGCAACAATCCGATTGTGTCTCTTGATTATGGTTGGTTAATAGTAAAATACATTTGTTTAATGATGACCAAGGCTCGGATTGTATGCAAAATGTATATTTGTTATTAGGAGGTATATCAACAAAATTGTAAGTTTTCTAAGGTTTAGCTCATTTTAATCAAAAAAACAACAAACATGCATAGAAAAGTTAGAATTTTATTTATATACCTCTTAATAACAAATATTCATTTTACATAAACTCTATTCCCTGAATGTTGACATTCACGTCATCAACTTCAAAATTCTGATTTCCATAATTCTGAATTCCGATGGACACCGTTATCGGTACTTGTTTCAGCAGTTACAAGGCATATGTTTCTATTATTTGCTACAATGATGCGCATATAATAGTATTAAATGGTAGAAAAACTGTTCGTCTTTGATACGTACATAAATTAATGACGTGAATGCCATGATTCCCGGAATAGACTGTACAATCTGAGCCTTGATGATAACTAAATAGAAATAAATAGATAAATACGAATGAATGTCAGGTTTTAAAATACAGCTGAACCCTCGATTTTTATTCAATTTTCTGAACTCAAACCGTTAAATAAATAATCTCTAATTAAAGACCGAACGTATGAACGAATATATTCTGCGAATTTAATACATTTCTGTTGATTTTTCTCTCTTTTAATTCAATAAATGTCATTAATTTTCGTTGAATAAACTCATGTTCTGATTGCATGATAGATTTAGTTGCGTATCCTGTTAAATTAGAAACCGTTGAATGAATAATCTCTAATAAAAGATCGAACGAATGAACAAATATATTCTGCAAATTTAATAGATTTTTCTCTCTTTATTCGATAAAATTTCATTATTTTTCATTGGATAAACTCGTATTCTGATAACTTGATAGATTTAGTCGTCTATCCTGTTAAATTAGGATCTCTGTTTGAACCGGTAAATTAATTCGCAACGACTTACATGAAATGCGGGGCGGAAGAGCCCTGCTGTGAAGGGTAGACCAGGATGCTGGACGCTTTGTTGCTTTCCTCGTCCTGCTTATTTCGGTGCCTCACCAGCAAATACACGCCCAATAAAACCAGAAACAGGGAAACCGCCGAAGCAGCAATGATTAATGGATAGAGATGCCCTGAAAATTCAATTAAACATCAACAGAGTATACAAATATACAAAATAAAGACTTTTTTTGGGTTTGGCTTTTGCCTGGCCTTAGTAACGTAGACTATTGGCCAACATCAATTTTTATTTTATTTATTCCATTAAAGTATTTAATTCTTTACACGCTTATGCAACTTATTATGGACGGCACAACACATTCACTCACATCCATTGCTCCAGAGAGTGCCAATTTCCCCACAAGAAACTGGCACCCCCCGGTGGGATTGGAACCCACGACCCTCTGGCCCAATAGCAGGAGCTCTACTCCCCCAATAAAGACATTGTTTGACAAATATAAAAGTGTAAAGTAGATATTAAAATATTACAATTTTATTATTTGAAAATTCTCAAACCATAGGTTGGGTTAATATTACTTAATATTTGATACAAGTCCTGAAGAGTACATCTGGCGCATCAAGTAAATATTAAAAGTTTGAATTAGTCGCGAAGCGAAGCTGAGCGACCAGTCCATTCTTTTTTTAAACAAGGAGTGGAAAACTCCTTTAAATAATATTGAGCAATTAACTATAAACAATCCTGAATAATCCACACAATAAATGTGTAAATTCTTACTATTCCCAACTACAAATCATTTTTATGTTATATTTATAAAAATGATTTGTAGTTGGGAATAGTGAGAATTTACACATTTATTGTGTGGATTATTCTATTGATTTCTATGTGACCTATTCACGTGTGTACAAACTCTAATTAACACACCAACAGCAGCAGCAACGTTATTGCACATTCGGGCGATTCCATTAAAGGCGCTTTTCCAATTACCGTGCATTTTTCACTCGAATCCGATCATTTTCCAGTCGCTTTTCTCAATCCGCTAATATTTGCATTTATATTGGGCTTCATCGCGTTGCAACGGAAACAACTGAAGACTCACAATCGTGATCCTCTCGGATATCGAGAAAAGCTTTTTTGAAAACGCGTGCGATTCTTGAAATATTCATAAGGAGATCGCTTTTTAATGCTCCGAGTCACATATGCTGAAAGATTGATGAGTTTTTGATGATATTGATAACTAAATTGTCATGATTTAGTATTAAATTTCTTAAAAGTCTAAGACTTAAGAAATTCAAAACTAAATCATGACAATTTAGTTATCAATATCATCAAAAACTCATCAATCTTTTACTATATGCGACACGGAGCTTTAAAAAGCGATCCCCCTTTTTCTTTTTATTTTTATAGAAACGTATTGTTTTCCTAATATTTTTTAAATCAAACATATTAGTGCAAATATCCATATGAGGGCTATAAGATAACTCTTTAATCATATTTGTCAAATACATTTTTTTTTTCTAAATAAAAGTTCGTTTTAACACCTTTTTAGTATTTTCTTTAATGCGAAAGGAACTGTTGGGTAAAAATTAATGAGGCAAAAAACAATTTTAAAATGCAAGCAAGATTTTCTTCGTGCAATGTTATCACACTGCAATAATTTCCTATTCTTTATCTCACTTCTTTATTTCCACCCCACAATAAAACTGAAAAGAAACATCTCTTAGACAAAAAAATACACGTTTCCTCCATAAACCCGAAATTTTCAGCACCTTATAAATTTACTATACTCTGCATAACATTGTTTTATTTTGTCTTCTTTCCTCCCTCTCTCTGTATCTCTCTGTCACGCTATCCTTTACTCCTTTCTCTATTTCATTCTCTGTCTCTTGCTATCCTTCATTCCTTTCTCTATTTCATTCTCTGTCTCTCGCCACATCTCTCACGCTCCCTTAATTTCTCTGTCTTTGTCTTTTTTTCAGTAGGTGCATGAATAATAATACCCTGAAACGTTAATACTGTCCGAAAGTCCCGCGACCGTAAAAACGGGACAATAAACGTCGAGTAATATGAAAAATACGGTTTTGTCCCTTTTCATTCAGACGTTGCAAAAAAGCCCGTTTGAATAAAATACAAGGGCTTAAAGGGTTTAATTAATTGTGTTATTACACGCTTCGATGTGAATTAGTTTACATAGGTCAAAGGGTGCTTTGATGAAAGGTGCATTTAATAATTTTTTTTTGTAAATTTATTACGTCAGAAAATCATTTTATGATTTTCTGACTCTATAAATTTACAAAAAAAAAACTAATAAATGCACTTGAATTATTCGTAGGCAAATAAACAAGAAGTTATTTTTTATTCGAATATACAGGGTGTCTACGCTAAACCGTTCGTTAAAAGTTTATGAGGTTGCCGTTGCACTAAAAATTTGAAAAAAATCCTTGTCATACGGTTGAATCAGTTCTCCTCATGTGAAATATTTTCAACTTTATATCACTTCTGGTTCCACCGGAAGTAGCACCATTATTTTAAATGGAACACCCTATATATTAGTCATTTTTTGGATTCCTCATTTAAATTGCAATATATTTTATTTGAACATATGTACACTTATCTCTTATAGTTTTCAAGAAAAAAAATATTTCTAAAATTTTGACACCTAAAAGGCATCTTGAAATCTATCTGTAACTTCTCTTAAGAATAAGAAAAAAATATGATTTATATCTCTACTCTTATATGGAACTTATATGGAAATTTTTATATTTACCTTCGAGAGAAATGTTTGCGTTTCCGTCGTCGAATTGAGTGGTGCCGGATGTTAAAACCGAGTCCGGTTTCGACATTTCTGTCCCGAGCACGTCCCATTTAACGACTTCATCCGGGTCGGGATAGATCCTCTTTCGGATGTCTAACCTCATGGTTTCGCTCTGAAGCTAATCTTCTGCGAAAGGGTCTTCCTTCTCCTCGTCGTCCTCAACCGCGGCTTACATCCTTCTGAAACAACAAAGTTTAGACTGTTTAGTCAACGCGTAATTAAAGTTGTTTCAATGAATATTTGGAGACTTGTCTCAATGAGACAAAATGTTTGCAGATAGTCGGTATTAATTTTATTTCGTTTTTACATTTTGTAAATATTCTGCAAACTATTGACAAACTCGATTTTTCTTTATGTAAAATGTTCTTATTGTTTTGTGTAGTTTTTATTCTTATTCATTATTATACATTTTAATTATTGTATGACTTATGTAAGACTTATCCGTAACATCAATAAATAAATAAATGCTTTCATGAATTATCTTACCTTTACATGTTTGAAACAAATAAGTTTTCCCTTCATACATATGCGAATCGTGTGATGATAACAGTTATTGTGGAATCCAGGTGTTGAGGAATTATCTTTCGAAACGTGACTAAATGCAAGTTTTGGCTTGGAACTTTGAAAGCTCGTGAAAATCCCAGCAACATAATTTATTCGTCTCATCCATCAAAAGGCTTGACATACGCAGACAGTACGTTGTAATGAAGGAACGAAAGAAAGAAGGGAAAGGAAAGGAAAACGTGAGACGAAATGTTAAATAAGTTTCATATTCCATGTGTTGTATAACTGTTATAAGAATAAAATATTCACGAACAAATATAGATGTAGTAATAATTAAAGAATTCCAGGATTGATTAACATTTATAGAAATATGAAATTTGATTGTTTTAAAACACTTGAAACAACAAAGCATTTTCTTCGCTCTTTGTTTTGGGTTTAATTATATCGTATGATCAAACAAAAAATCTCTAGGGTGCCATGTTTTAATCTTTTTTTGAATTTAAGTTGGCTACACGCTTTAGGAATTGACATATAAAACGTCAGATATAATAATTATAATATATAATTTCAGAGTTGTCAATCTTCAAAATTGTCCATGGCACTAGAGGTTTTCTTAATTTTATTTTCTTTTATTTTGAAATATATCGTATGTTCAATAAAAAGAAAACCTCTAGAGTGCGTTTGGAATTGACATAGAAATCGTCAGACAAAATTTTAAATATATATTTTCAGAGTTGGCAACCTACAATATTTTTCATGACACTCTAGAGGTTTTTTTTAAACATACGAAATAAAAGTGGTATAAAAATTTAAATGATGCCTTTATCTCAATATCTGGTCATAAAATAAACACCACGTTCTTTCCATTTTTATTTTTGTTTATGCTTTTTATGGTCACTATCCTAATATTTTTTTTCTCAAGCTAATTTCCCCACATCGATAGATATAACTGTATGTTTTTTGAGTTTACGTAAAGTGATTATTACACATAAAAAATTATTAAATTATTCCTTACTTCACTTTTTATTTGCATCGTTAGATGTACATTTCGAGACACATTATCAATAACAAACTGATAGAAATAAGTATTTTTTTGGGCAGGTGGTGGCCGAGCGGTAACGTCGCCGGGCTATATCGCTCGGCGAGCCACAAATTCGGGTTCGATTCCCGTGCACGGGGAGACTTTATTTAAAAAATAATATCTCGTCGTGACCCTGGGTGTAGTATGAATGTGTGTGATTGTCCGAATGAATAGTTAAATACTACAAATTGTAATAAATTAATTGATACAAAAATATATAGATTGATGATGGCTAATGGTTCAAAAAAAAAAAAGATTTTTTTCATTTGTCGTAATTTTATATATTATTAGAAATAACCGTACAGTAACATTTATCTCTTACTTTAACTGTATGTTAATGTTAGAGAATAATAAGTTGATTGATTGAGTTACGTGAAGATAAAATTAATTTGACGAATAAAGCACTAATAACCTTTCATCACACGTTTATTTTTATTTGGTAATTCAAATAAACGTGTGATGAAGGGGTATTAGTGCTTTTTTCGTAAAATTTGAGAGAATAATATTAGTGTCAAAATGAGCTAGAAATTGGGAAGAATTAGAAAAGTGAAATTAATTCTACTCAATTTCTTATCGTGACAGTTAAATTAATTTAATTTGACAGTAAAATTAATTTAAATGTACCTAATTTTTTCTTTCGCGTTTCCTGAAATATCTTCTTGTGTTTTTTTCTTCTCTACCTGTAAGTTACTCGTATATTCTTTTCATTTCCTGAAAACTCCTTTCATTTCTCTCTCGTCTTACTGTAATTGAGTTTCTGTTCCTCTTAAGTGTCTCCCTTTCACTCTCAATTTCTTTCTTTTAATTTGTATTGATGCCAATCCAGGAGGTACAGTTTACACAGGTCACAAGAAATTGTAAACTAAAACGTACAAGAAAGTATCCAATCAGAACATACTTGTATGTATCTTTCACAATGTTCTCATTAATCACTTGGTGAAACATGATTAAAATAAAATTTGAAATAAAAACACTTGGTTTGTTTCACTAACGTTTTACTTATTATTCCGACTAGTTTCGGCTTCTAGCCATTATCAAGGAATGTACAGAGAATACTTTTTTACACGATATTTATATACAAAATCAGGTAATAAGGGCGTTCATTATTGGGGAGATCCATAGCTCGTCATTGTCATTGACCACATGTTTTCCCGATTTTATTGCTTTATTTATCTCCAAGCCTTCTCTGAAATTCAGTATACGACCCTTATTGCCTGTATACAATATTTTAAAATTACTTGTATGTTCTGATTGGAGGAAAATTGTTAATAATTATTCACAAACCTCTCACTTTTTTACGCAGCCTCTTTTTTTTCTTTCAATTGAGTTTGTTCAATATTTGTTTACAAAGTTTTCATTTACGATCTGAAAGTGAAATTATTTTGTCATCACAATAATTTAATTCTGTCTTCCTTTCACTCTCAACATCCGAAATCTATAAACTTGTTTTACACTGGTGGTTCTTTCTTTCGTATTTTTTTTTTATTATTATTTTGTCCCTATTTATGCATTCGGTATACAGAGAGTTTTATGTAACACCGATCATTTTCATATCGATAATTTTTCTTTAAAGTATCTATATGCATACGTTGCATATTTTTCGATGCTTGGTTTGTTCAAAGAATTTAATTTGAAGCTTTAAGCGAATGTTTTCCACTCCCAGGCTAAGCATGAAGTAAAATTTCGAGTTTAGAAAAGCCTGAAAATTTGGTTTGGTCGCGTAGCGCGAAGCGCGGAGCGGCCAAACCAAATTTTCAGGCTTTTCTAAACTCGAAATTTTACTTCATGCGCCACCGGTACAAACCACTGACATATTACGAAGTTTAAAACACACCGCTAAACTTTACATTAAATCAGTGTTTTGTACCGGTGGCGCATGAAGTAAAATTTCGAGTTTAGAAAAGCCTGGAAATTTGGTTTGGCCGCTCCGCGCTTCGCGCTACGCGACCAAACCAAATTTTCAGGCTTTTCTAAACTCGAAATTTTACTTCATGCTTAGCCTGGGAGTGGAAAACACTCGCTTAAAGCTTCAAATTGGATTCTTTTAATAAACCTAGCATTGGAAAATGTGCAACGTATGCATATGGATACTTCAAAGAATAATTCTTGTTATGAAAATGTTCGGTGTTACATAAAACTTTTTTTTTTGGCATAGGTTTTTACCATTCAGCCACTAACGTTGATTTATATTAAACATATATTTCGACTAATTTGGACGTCACAACACATTCACACACATCCATGGAACCGGAGACGAGTATTTTTCGTTAGAAAAATTACTCGCCACCGCTGGGAATCGAACCCAGATCACCTCCGTGACCGATTTGGCGAAACCGGCGGTTCAACCGCTCATAAAACTTTCTGTATATTTTTTATTAAATATGTAAAGGAAGTCCACTCAATCTTTTGTTGTTTTTTGTTTCACACATATCACCAAGTCGTGGCAAAGAAAAAATTTAAAAGGGCTTTTAAATATTTTATGGGGGGGGGGGGGGTGGGGCGTTTAGGTTGTAGGTAAACTTTTTTGTTTTTGCTCTTTACAGGGATTTTCTTGTTTAAGTACCGGGTGTTTGATTAAGGGTGGCCATCGGCTGTATCTTACAAACTATGCATCGTAGCATATTGCGGTAAAAAAACGTCTTAGCAAAAGGAGCCAAGAGAAATTGTTGGAAATATTTTGTAAGTTTCTAACTTTGCCGCTAGAGGGCGCAATCTCTTTTGTACAAGATAAAAACAAGTTTTTATCAAATAAATGCCACATTAAGCTACGTAGTAAATATAAAAATCCTAATCTACGCAAAATTTTGTTAATTTTAATTACCTTCTCGTTTATTTTGCATTCACATAAGAACCTGAGTTAGATTTAACCGAATTTATTAAATTTAGGCTCAATTTATTGATAATTAAATGCACTTTAAAACGTTGTTGACTCTGATTCACTTTCGTCTTAGTATGAAGCGCCAGAGAGTGCTGTTGTTAAATAACATTTATAATATATTATTATGTGATAAATTTATTATACATACACAATTTATAGATTAAGGATGATCAAATGTTTATTTTATATATATATATATATAGATATACATATATTTTTCTATGTTATTATATAGCAAAGATGCTAAATAAAGATTATTATTATTATTATTATAGTATTAACTTTAATTAAAACACTTTTAACCTTTCTTCACAATTTTTATTATATCCCAGATGTACATTTCGGTCACAAGGTGACCATTATCATTATCAATGGATTAATATTAAAATATAATAAAAATTGTGAAGAAAGGTTAAAAGGGTTTTAATTAAAGTTTTTATAATCTTCACGTAACTCACCCAAATTCAAGTATTAACGTTACTTACGAATTAGAAAATAACAACTCCTTACCGTTCCTAGATATTCTAATAATAAGAAACAACTGTTAACTTGAATTCTACATACAGCGTGTAATCGAACTAAAGTACATCCTCTTAAGGGCGTATACACAAAATATTTTGACACCAATTGCAGCAAAAATAAAATCGGAAAAAAAATATTGGATTTTTCATAATTTTTCATGCATTTTTTACTTTTTGAGAACTTCTGGTTACCTGTGTTCATGATATTTTTCATGGATGCGTAAGTTGTTGTATTTTTTATTTACTTCTACTACTGCGAGGTGCATAAATCACTTCGCACGCACGCTGCCTCGAATGACTAGATGAAACTAGGTCACTCATTTGTGGTATTGTTTATTTACTGTTACTACTGCGAGACGTATAAATCACTTAGCACGCACTACACACACACACACACTGTCTGGAATTACTAGATGAAACTGGGTCACGTATAAAAAAAATCACAATAAGTGTTCAAATTGACGTCCGCCGCACTCAATACACATTTGGGCTCTACGTATCCAATTTGCACGAACAGTAGCAAACATTTCACGAGGTTTTTCACGAATGGTATTAGCCGCGGCGTTTCGGCGCTTACTCGTTGTATCAGCATTTCAGCATTGTCAATTTCCGTAGTGTAGACTTCACTTTTAAAGTATCCCCAAAGAAAAAAATCTAAGGGGTTTAAATCCGGACTTCTTGGAGGCCATGGTACAGGGCCTCCAAGACCAACCCAACGTCCTGGAAACTCATCATCCAAATATCTTCTAACGCGCCTTTCATAGTGAGCTGGCGCACCATCTTGCAAATACCACATTCTTCTAAGAACCGCTAAGGGTACATTTTCTAAAATATCTAAAAGGTCATCTTGCAAAAATCATAAATATCGTTCTCCATTCAAATTAAATGGGAACATAAATGGCCCAATTAATTGATCATTTAAAATACCTGCCCAGATATTAAGGGAGAAGCGATGCTGGAAATGAGTTCTACGCGTAACACGAGGATTTTCTATTGCATAAACATGCATATTATGGAAATTAAAACTTCCATTACGCGTAAAGCACGATTCGTCGGTCACTAAAATGTCTTTGGTAAAGTTAGGATTTTGAACATTTTGTGCCAAAATCCATTTACAAAATGCAATTATTTTGGGAAAATCATGGGGTTGAAGATGTTGTACACGCTGGTAGTGACAAGGATAAAAATTATTGTCTCGTATAATACTGCTGACAAATGTGTGCGATACATTTAGCTGAGCGGCGATAATACAGGTACTTAAACTAGGATCCGCTTCCAAGAGATTCAAAATTTCATCTTCCGCTCGCAAATATCGCATTGGACGGTCACCGCCTCCGACGGCTCCGGCGACGGGCTGCAAACTTCCAGTGTCGCGTGCTCTTTGTAATAAATTTCTAAATCGGTTTGGCGGTGGTAAGTGTCGTTCAGGAAATCGCTCTTGATAAATTCTTACAGCTTCCGCGGAATTACACCGAGTTTCACCGTAAATAAGAAACATGTCTGCCAATTCAATGTTTGAATAAACGTATCGCGCCATGTTACAAAATGTAGATGTTTCATGGAATAAGTTTCACCATAGACTAAACAGCAAACTATTTTTATGTTTAAAAATCATCCACCCTCTCCGCTCTTATCTAAACATTTCAATAAGAGTGGAGATAGAGTGAAGTATGAACCTAATAAGGAAAAATATTGAATTTCATTAACACGTTTAGAAAATATTCGGAATTTAGTCAGCAATGGGTACTTATGAAAACGATAACATAGACATAATCTTTCACAATCTGACCCACTTTTCTCTGGATGGTGTAATTCGATATCCAAATCGTTTAAAAACTACCAGTCTATGTGGAATCTCTCTTAAAATACGCAATGTGCGCGTATACCAGATACCACAAACATGTGGCCTATTATTATTAATTATTTTTAATAATTATTTGTGAGCTATCTACTAAAGGTATGGTAATTTCAAATGCAGGTATTGTTTATTTAAACGCTGCCCCTTATGTGGTAGAGAGCCTGTACAGTAGTTCGTTTACACGCTGTATACAGAAAACCAACACATACCTACAATTGCATTCATTCAAATGCCTACGTCCCAATGGAATATAAATTGTCTGTCTTTAACACCATGATCCACAGAGCCTTTAGCATTCCGTTATCACCCAAAAACTGGGAAAAAGAATTCAACATCATTCATTCCATAGCAAATAGTCTTCATTATAACAGAAACCCGATACAAAAATTAATTAACAGACATTTACGTAAACATAAACAGCTAAACACCACAACTTTAATACCCCCATACGCCTAAATAGAAACAAAATTCGTTAGATTAATTTATACGCCGGAAAATGAAAATCACTTCAACAAACTATACAAACATTTCAACCTAAAACCAGCATACTATGTCAAGTTAAATATGTTACTAGGTAGTACTTTTAATAGAATAGATGATATGGAATAATCAGGAGTTTATTTTATTAATTGTAATAATTGCGAAAAATTACATATGACAAACTCAAGGTAACATTTTAACAAAGTATAAAATATACACAACACAAATGGGCAGGTGATGGCCGCGCGGTAACGTCGCCGGGCTGTATCGCTCGGCGAGCCACAAATCGGGTTCGATTCCCGTGCACGGGGAGACTTTATTTCAAAAATAATACCTCGTCGTGACCCTGGGTGTAGTATGAATGTGTGTGATTGTCCGATTTTTTTTTTGTTTGTTTGTTTGGCCTTGGTATCTAGACCATTAGCCATCAATCTATACACGATTCCATTTGTTTCTGGATCTCGCCTAGCTATGGAAAAGTGACAGTTTAAGTATTGTAAATGGGGCTGGTTGTGTTTTAAATCAGGGTTTTTAAATGTCACTGTCAGATGTTCGATTTTAAGGTTATAATTTCTGACTATTGTGATCTTACACTGTTGCCTGTTTTACAAATTTTCAGATATAAAAGGATAATAATATGCAGTTTTAAGATTAACAAAATTTACTACTTGGTTTTTGTACATACAAACACAGCAATAATATTGTATATAACAAATATAATGAATTCGGCTCTGCAAACTTATTTCGCCATCCATTTGTATTTCTCGCTTGGGTCTTCCCGTTAACACATTTTAATTACTTATGATATCATAAATTATTGCAACACTGTTAAAATAAGGAATCAGGAGTGGGAACTAATAAAAAATGTAAATGTTGATACTGCAACATAACAACACGAAAGCATGGCTAGGCGAGATCCAGAAACAAATGGAATGGTGTATATTTATATATTTTACATTTTAATGTATTTTAACCAATTCTAATTTCGTTAAATAACCATTTACTCCTGAAACACCACAAACTCATTCACACTACATCCATGGACCCGGATGGAATAATTTAGTATTCATAAATTATTCCACCGGACGGGTTTCGAACCCGCGACCTCTTGGTTTGTGGGCAGGGTCTCTACCCACTCAGCCACCGAGGCCCCCGATTGTCCGAATGAATAGTTAAATACTACAAATTGTAAATTGTAATAAATTAATTGATACAAAAATATATAGATTGATGATGGCTAATGGGCAAGTTCCCAAGGCCAAGCAACAGCCAAAAAAAAGAAAGAAAAAAAAAAAACACAACACATATCAGACTTCAAAATTCGGATAAATCTGCGGTAGCTAACCACGCATTAGAAACGGGACATAAATTTACATTAGATACTGTTAAATTATTAAAACTTGTCAATTGAATATATTAGAGGCCATAGAGATAAAAAAAAACACAAAACCAAATTGTTAAATTTTGATTCAAGCCCTCTAGATAATGTATTACTAGAATTTGTTAATCCACCTTAATTGTGTTTTTGCTAATAAGTGATGTTTTCCTCTAATAACCTTTACCTGTCCCTACCGATGCTAGTTAATCCATCCCTCAGTTGTGTATATATATTTTAAACAGACATTTTTGTATTCAGTATCAAACCATTGCGAATGGTCACTTTGTGACCGAAATGTACATCTGGTATAAAATAAATTTGTGAAGAAAGGTTAAAAAGTGTTTTAATTTATCTTTTATGGAATTGATTGCGCCGTCTAGCGGCGAAGCTATAAACTTAAAAAATATTTCGAGCGATTTCTCTTGACCTCTTTTACTGTCAAATTTTTTACCTCAACATTCTACGATGCATATTTTCTGAGATACAGTCGGTGGCCACGCTTAATCAAACACCCGGTATACATATCCCGATATATACGCTGAATTTGTTCAGGCATTCATTATTTTTGAAGCTTCTAACGAGTGTTTCCACTCAGACTGAGCATGAAGTAAAATTTCGAGTTTAGAAAAGCCCCGCGTAGAAAATTTGTCGAGGGTCGCGCAGCGACCCGAGACAAATTTTCACGGGGCTTTTCTAAACTCGAAATTTTACTTCATGCGCCACGCATATAAAACACTGATTTAAAATTAAGTTAAAAACGCACTGAAAACCAACCCAATTTTGATATTTTTTTCAAAATTGGATGTTTTCTTTCTTATCCATGCTGTAAACCTTCAGATATTCGTTGTTTTCTTCTGAATAAACTTCGATTCCCTGTAGTCCTTCGGTATCCGAAGACCATGATTGGTCCTTCGAGCTGTAGCCTTTGTAAATTGGTAATAAACTTAGTAATCTAGAGTGATCCTTTAATTTGAAACTTCTAAGAACAAGTGTTGTCCACTCCCAGACTAAGCATGAAGTAAAATTTCGAGTTTAGAAAAGCCCCGCGTAGAAAATTTGTCGAGGGTCGCGCAGCGACCCTCGACAAATTTTCACGGGGCTTTTCTAAACTCGAAATTTTACTTCATGCGCCACGCGTATAAAACACTGATTCAGTGTAAAGTTTAAGAAATACTTCTAAATCAGTATGTCAAGTAATATGTTATTAAAATTTATCCAACTGTTTTCTTTTTCAACATATTTTTAAATTAAATGTCAAGTAAGTATATTTTAAACATCACATTGAATCATTGTTTAATACGTGCTTTTCAGGCTTTTCCAAACTCGAAATTTTACTTCATGCCCAAACAAGAAGTGGAAATTCTTGTTAGAAACTTAAAATTTAAATTTTTTAAAAATAGCGAATGCCTGACAGTTTACAGCAAACTTCTGTACGTGCAAATACCGGTATTTTTTTGTAAGTATACGTATTTATACCCGAACGTATACTTGAAAATAAATTACCTGTATTTGTACGTACAGAAGTTTCTAATTTTAAAAAAATCACGAGGGTGGTTTAGACCGCAATGTATTCATATTTCTTCTCTAATTATGTGTTTTATCCGTCATATTGTTTTTATTTGAATGGAGAGATTTTTTTTAATATTTTCAATAATTCGCCCAGCTGATAATTATATATTTTTTTTACATTTGAGTGACGAGTTATTTTTAATATCTCCAATAACTCAGCCAGCCAATAAATATTTGAAAATGATACGAAATTTAAATACGTGAAGGAATCCGACAGAATGTTATGTGTGCACTGCGCCTCTTTGATCGAGCCGGCCTTGAACTTTATTAAAATCCCAGGCGGCGGATTTATCCCGATAACCGCGAGCCGCACGTTAATTCGATTCGTAACACATCAAACGTTACGTTTATTTATGTAGCGAATTTCGATAATGAATTCAATTACATAATTTACCAAATCAATACCGGCTGTTATTTAATTAATTAAAAATGCAAGTGTTAATCGAGAAACAGCAATGATACAAGAATTGAAAGATCAAAGTATCCTAAGAGATTGAACTTTAAAGCTTCGAAAATTAAGACTGTAATTGAACACACTTAGTTTTAAAAGCTATGATAATAATTGGGCTGTTTATTAAGTTTATTAATTAAAGTTTTCTAACGCTAATTTATTAAGTTAAATAATTTAAGTTCGTTTATTTATGTAGCGAATATCGATGATGAATTCAATTACATAATTTACTGAATCAATACCGGTTTTTGATTTAACATTCAAGTTTTAATCGAAAAGCAACGATGATAAAAAATAATTGATAAATAATTGTACACAAATCTCAGCTGCAGAGATTGAACTTGAAAGCTTCGAACATTTACACTCTTAATTTTCGATGCTTTCAAGTTCAATCTCTTAATTGAACACTCTTAATTTTAAAAGCTTTGAAACTAATTGGGCAGTTTATTAAGTTTATTAAGTTAATTAAAAAAATTAATTAAAATTTAGAGAAATTCTCCAGTATCAGAATTGTTTTTACTTTAAATCAATTTCTTTTGGAGATACATTCCAATAATAAAATTGGGGGTTTATATGCTGGATGAGATATTATCTCGCTAGCATCTATTCAACCAAACATAAAAAAAATGAAAAAGGAATTTCTTACGCTAATTAATTAAGTTACATAATTAAAGTTCGTTCATTTATGTAGCGAATATCGATGATAAATTCAATTACATAACTTACCAAATCAATGCCGGCTTTTATTTAATTAAATAAACATTCAAGTTTTAATCGAGAAACAGCAATGATAAAAGAATTGAAAGATCAAAGTATCTTAAGAGATTGAATGTCAAAGCTTTTAAAATGAAGAGTGTAATTCAACACTCGTAATTTTAAAAGCTTCCAAACTAATTGGGCAGTTTATTAAGTTAAATAATTAAAGTTTTCTTACGCTAATTAATTCAGTTGAATAATTAAAGTTTTCTTACGCTAATTAATTCAGGTTAATAATTTAAGTTCGTTTATTTATGTAGCGAATATCGATGATGAATTGAATTACATAATTTACTAAATCAAAACCGGATTTTATTTAATTAATTAAACATTCAAGTTTTAATCGAGAAACAGCTTTTTATCATTGCTTGAAAGATCAAAGTATCCTAAGAGATTGAACTTAAAAGCTTCGAAAATTAAGACTGTAATTGAACACTCTTAGTTTTAAAAGCTATGATAATAATTGGGCTGTTTATTAAGTTAATTAATTAAAGTTTTCTAATGCTAATTTATTAAGTTAAATAATTTAAGTTCGTTTATTTATGTAGCGAATATCGATGATGAATTCAATTACATAATTTACTGAATCAATACCGGTTTTTGATTTAACATTCAAGTTTTAATCGAAAAGCAATGATGATAAAGAATAATTGATAAATAATTGTATGAGTATAAATATAAGGAATAAACTGCTCTTAAAAAAGAAAGAAGAGATAAAGGAAGTATACAAAAAAATCTCCATCTAACTAAGCTATTAATTAATATAATCTCTCCTAAAAGATTTAAGTACACAAATCTCAGCTGCAATTGAAAAATCTTTCAAGTAGGGAAAAATTCCCAAAACTGGCAACACTGTTGTCCATAAATTTCACAATAAATCAGTGGCTTATACGCGTGGCGCATGAAGTAAAATTTCGAGTTTAGAAAAGCCTGAAAATTTGCATTTGCCGGGGCGCGACTCGCTTCGCTCGCGCGCCCCGGCAAATCCAAATTTTCAGGCTTTTCTAAACTCGAAATTTTACTTCATGCTTAGTCTGGGAGTGGACAACAGTGTTGCCAATTTTGTGAATTTTTCCCTACATGAAAGATTTTTCAATTGCAGTTGACATTTGTTTACAATAAAGAGATCATTCTTTCATTTCCAGATAATTATATTTTCTAATGTCAAATGTGAATAATTTTGATATTTAAAAGGATAAAGTATTCTTTCAAATTTCGTTCAAGTGTTTATAATGTTTATAAAAAATAATTACTCGTCTTCGCCAACTCCTCGTGCAAACATATAACGTATTTTTTCAAAATGAATTATCTTAGATTTTCTGTTTTATCTTTACTGTGCCTTAAAATAATTTACAGTTTGTTTATTTTTACACTTATATTTTATTTTAAGATCCTTGCCTATCGACCGTCAGCCATTCAGCCTCTGTTTTATCTTTTTGTCCCTTTTTAAATGAATTAAATTTTCTCATCTGAAGTTAAGAGTAAACTGATTAGAAAGATATTCTTAAGAAATATTACTATTACGATAATAACAATGAATGCATAAGCCATAAATTTCACAATAAATCAGTGGCTTGTACGCGTGGCCGCTTCGCGCTACGCGACCAAACCAAATTTTCAGGCTTTTCTAAACTCGAAATTTTACTTCATGCGCCACCGGTACAAAACACTGATTCAATGTAAAGTTTAGCGGTGTGAAAAACTTCGTAATATGTGAGTGTTTTGTACCGGTGGCGCATGAAGTAAAATTTCGAGTTTAGAAAAGCCTGAAAATTTGGTTTGGCCGCTCCGCGCTTCGCGCTACGCGACCAAACCAAATTTCCAGGCTTTTCTAAACTCGAAATTTTACCTCATGCTTACCCAGGGATTGGACAACAGTGTTGCCAGTTTTGTGATTTTTCCCTACTTGAAAGATTTTTCAATTGCAGTTGACATTTGTTTACAATAAAGAGATCATTCTCATATTTCGAGATAATTACACTTTCTAATGTGTGTTTGCACGAGAAGACATATAAAGTATCTTTTCAAATTAAATTATCATAGTTCTCCCTGCTTTATCTTTTTTTTTCCTCTTTAAAAAAATCAAATTTTCTTATCTGAAGTTAAGCGTAAACTGATTAGAAAGATATTTTATTATCAGAATAATAATAATTAATGCATAAGCCATAAATTTCACAATAAATCAGTGTTGTATACGCGTGGCGCATGAAGTAAAATTTCGAGTTTAGAAAAGCCTGAAAATTTGGATTTGCCGGGGCGCGACTCGCTTCGCTCGCGCGCCCCGGCAAATCCAAATTTTCAGGCTTTTCTAAACTCGAAATTTTACTTCATGCTTACCCAGGGATTGCACAACAGTGTTGCCAATTTTGTGAATTTTTTCCTACTTGAAAGATTTTTTAATTGCAGTTTGTTTACAAAAAAGAGATCATTCTCATATTTGGAGACAATTACATTTTCTAATGTGAATAATTTTGAAGAATAACTAAATTCTAAATTTGAGTTGCGTGAAGATTTTAAGTCACTTAATTAAAACGCAGTTAAATTCCTTTCTTCACGATCAGAAGAAGAAAAGGAATATAATTGATATAGTCTTTGTAAGACTAATTTGTTGTAGATTGCGAAAAGAATCGCACTTTTAATGTTTAATGTTTAATAAATATAATTTCATTGATAAATTAACATGTATAACGAAGTAGAAGCCTCCACAATACAAAATTTGAATATAACTGCGTTTTAATTAAGAGAAAGTATTGTTTAAGCAAACTTTCAAACGTTTAGAATGTTTATCAAAAAATAATAACGCAAGGATAATAAATTTTAAAATTTATATTTATTACTTAATTAAAAATATTTATGTACAATTTCAACTAAATTAAAATGAATCATTAAAGTGGAGCGTAAAAATACAGCCTCTTACTAGGATCTTTAATTATCACGATTTTCTTCTTACTCCTACTCGCCTCATCATCCTCAACCCCCTCCTTCAAATCAGTATCAAACAAAATCTTAACCTCATCCTTCTCATCATAATCCTCCCTTGAATCCTCCTCAGGTTTACCAGTTGTTGTTGTTGTAGACGTGCTAGTAGTCCTAAACCTCCTCCTCTTATCATTCTCCCTGATATAATTCCCCCCATGCCTTTTACTAGTATCAAACTCCTTGAAAACCTCAACATCCAATTTCCTAGGATTAATCTTCCCAGGCTCATCAATTTCCGTCTTATTATACCGGATTATATCAGGGGTTACTAACCTAGGTTGTTTCTGCGTTTCAATTATCTCAGGATCCGATTTCATCTTCATTTGATCCTCAGGGGCGATTGGGGTGTAAACCTCCTTGTGGTTATGAGGGATTTTTATCGAGGTTTCGTTTTGCTTCCTCAAAGTCCGCCTTGTTTTCCTCACTGATTCCTCCTCTTCATCGTTTTCTAAACTCGGAGTGGTTGTGCGTAGGCGGATTTTAGGACGTTGTTGCCTCCTAGGATAAACCCTTTTCGCTGGTTTGTGGGTGGCTGGGGTGTAAATCTTAACTGGCTGCTCGGTTGATTCCGAAGAAATCAAATTTTCTTCGGTGGTCGTTGATTTTGCAGGTCTTCGCGTGCTCGGGCGTTTTCTGTTTCTTACACGAGCGCGAATTGTTGTTTTAGTCTCGGTTTTTTCTGTTGTTGTCGAAGATTGGGGTTTTACCTCTTCCTCTTCTTCAACAACCTGTATTGGGCGTATTCTATTGCGTTTTATGGTTGTGTATTTTTCCTCTCCTGCTTCCTTCTCCTCTTCATCTTCACCGACCTGTATTGGATGTTCTCTGTTGCGTGTTATAGTTGTGTATTTTTCCTCTCCCTCTTTCTTCTCTCCTTTATCTTCACCAACTTGCGGATGTACCCTGTTGCGCGTTATGCTTTTATATTTGTCCTCGCCTTCTTCCTTTCCTTCTTCATCTTCACCAACCTGTGGATGTACTCTGTTGCGTGTTATGGTTCTATATTTGGCCTCGCCCTCTTCCTTTCCTCCTTCATCTTCACCAACTTGTGGATGTTCTCTGTTGCGTGTTATGGTTTTATATTTATCCTCGCCCTCTTCCTTTCCTTCATCTTCACCAACTTGTGGATGTACTCGGTTGCGTGTTATGCTTTTATATTTGTCCTCGCCTTCTTCCTTTTCTTCTTCATCTCCACCAACTTGTGGATGTACTCTGTTGCGTGTTACGGTTTTATATTTGTCATCACCCTCTTCCCTTCCTCCTTCATCTTCCCCAACTTGTGGATGTACTCTGTTGCGTGTTATGGTTTTATATTTGTCCTCGCCCTCTTCCTTTCCTCCTTCATTTTCACCAACTTGTGGATGTTCTCTGTTGCGCGTTATAGTTTTATATTTGTCCTCTCCCTCTTCCCTCTCTTCTTCCTCATCAACTTGTATTGGGCGTACCCTATTGCGTTTTATAGTTGCGTATTTTTCATTTGAATTCGAGTTAGAATCAACAGTTTTTCTGCTTAATTCACTGCTTTTGCTTTCTTGTTCCTCACTATAATTCCTTCTATTAGTGCCTAGATCAGCATCTTCTTCATCATTTCTGACTTTAAATGGTGATGGTCTTCTCGTGGTACCTCTCCTTCTTGTCGTTAAATTTTCTTCTTTAATCCCCTCGTTTTGCCTCCTTTTGTTACTTAAATCTCCCTCGTTTTTGTTATTTCTATTGATGCTTGCAGTTTCTACACCAGTAATCCTTTGAACCTTTCTTCTTATAATAATATCATCATCTTCATCACCATTTACTGTTCTTCTTGGGTCATCTGCTTTAATCCCTTGAACCTTTCTTCTTCTGATGCTAATATCATCGTCTGCATCACCATTTACTGTTCTTCTTGCGTCATCTGCTTTAATCCCTTGAATTCTTTTTGCGCCAGCTGCTTCATCATCATCTACTTGAATTCCTTGCACTTTCCTTCTCCTAATATTTATATCATCTTCTTCCTCCTCCTCCTCCTCACCATCACTTTTTGGTCTCACGCTTGGCCTCTCAATAGTTTTGTATTTGGAATAATCAATACTCGTCCTAGGATTGTAGCTTTTTGTCTTCGGAAGATACTCTGAGATATCAAAAAGTTGAATAGGATTCCCACTATTGAACTGCCCTCCTGGCGAATTCTGCACATTCTCCAACTGCGGTTCTTCCTCCTCCACCTCCTCCTCTTCAACAATCACAGCCTCTGTTGTTGTAGATGCAGTCTTTTTCGGCTTCTCCGTTTCATCCTCGATCTTCTTATACCCCTCGCTCTTATGCAGCATCTCCAAAAACTTCAAAAACTCTGGCGGAGTTGTAACTCCTGGTGCTACAGGCTTTGCAGTTGTTGTCGCCTTTTCCTTCACAGGCTCGGGATCAGGGATTGATAAATACGAAGGATCCGAGCGGAGTTTTGTAAGGAAATCAACTAGAGTCGGACCGTTTTCAGCGTTAAGGACGTCTTTGTGGAAAACTGTTTTTGGTGGGATTACTTTCTTAGGAGGATGCGTAGCTTCTTCGATATCCTCGTACTCAACCTCGATATACTCAGGTGCTGAAGTCGTGGTTGAGGGTTTGTTGTGGTAAACAATTTTTTTAGTTTCAGGATCGTAGTGGAAGTTCATTGGTCTGTGTGGAACGTAATCATCTTCTTCGTCTTCTTTTTGTGGTTCTGGTTCACTTCCCATTCCTTGCCTGCTGATTACTGCATAACCAGGTCTTTGAGGACTTCTTTTAGTCCTCGTTTTTGTAGGTGAAACTACTGGTGCTTGATTGGAGATTGAAACTTGTGGACTTCTCCTAGTCCTCCAGTTTGTAATTGAAACTTCTGAAGCTTGATTGGAGCGTAAAACCTGTAGACTTCTCTTAGTTCTCCAGTTTGTAACTGCAGATTCTGCTATTTTTAAATTATCTGGATTTGATCTTAAAATGTTAGGACTATGAGCGAAGCTCCTTTTGTTCCTTTCATTTGAATGAATTACATTTAATTTCAAAATGTTGTTTCGTTGTGGACTCCTTGAGTATCTTGATGATCTTCCCTTGTAAGCATTTGATTTTATAACTCCTGGGTTTGAATCAGCAATTTCTTCTAACGATCTTTTACTCCTTTTTCCTGTATGCATCATCCTTCTAACATTCCCCCCTTTCAACCTATAATCCGAATACACATAAGGCTTCTCGGGTAAAGGAGGCTTCATTCCAGGCACAAAATACGTATTCAAAACATTCACCGCATTCATCGAATAATTAGGAACTTGATCGGCCTCTTGCAGATTCTCATTCTTAGGATGCTTCACCTTCAACCTAACAGGAATCGCTTGATTCTGGTTGTGATTCAGGTGGATCATCACTTTTCCACCATTATGATTCTTGGTCATTACTTTCACGACCTGATTGTTCATCTTAAAAACAGGAACCTTTTTGTAGTGAAAATTCCCCATTGATTCGCTTTCGCTCGGCTCGAAAACCATTGGTTTTTGCGGCTTCCTCCTCAAAGGACGAATCGTTGAGGTTTGATAAAAGGTGGTTCTGATATCGTTAATTTCATAGTTTTGCTTGTAAATATCTCTGGGGAATTTTACCGGCTTTCTGTTTTCCATTTCCATAAAACTAGAGTTGTTTATGTTATTAATTACATCCGTTAAAACATTAAGCTGCTCTTCAGGTTTAATTTCATCCTTATAAAAAACCTCGCTTAAAGGTTTCACCCGTTTCCTCTTCACCTTCCTTACAACCAACTCATTCCCTTCTGGAAGAGGAGGAGGGTTGAGATCCAAGTTCAAATTAATATTAGAAGTAGGGGCGTATCTATTATTCCTCCTCATCGCCATATATCGAACTTTATTCGGGCGTTTCCTATATTTTACAATCCTAATTTTCAAAGCTTCACTTTTTGGAAATTCAGTGCTGTTACCATCAGCTTCCTTCAAAGTGCTAACTATTTCATCCTGTTGATCTTCAGGTTCATCTTCGTACTCGTATTCGTAATCGTAGGCTAATTCAGTGGAGTTTAAATTATCTGAAGGAAAGGTGAAGTTGAGCATTCTGGCACCCCTTGAAGTTGTTTCGGCTTTTTCTAGTTCTTCGTCAGGATTTTCTGAAGGTAAATCGAAGTCGTAATCACTGTTTGGGGATGGAACTTGATCGTTTATGTATTCTGGGTTGATGTCGACGGAGCTTAAGTTTGGTAATTTGATTTTGTTTCTTTCTTCTTTTACTTCAAAAGCTGCTTTTAAATAACTGTCCAAATTTGTTGATTCTTCATCATATAATTTATCTGCACTATAATGTTTCTTTACATCATCTTTTTCTGAAGAACCTTGCTGGTTTTCTGAAGAATGAGTGTCTTGTTCTTTTTCTGAAGAATGAATAACTTCTTCTTTTTCTAAAGAATGAGTGTCTTGTTCTTTTTCTGAAGAATGATTAAGTTCTTCTTTTTCTAAAGAATAAGTGTCTTTTTCTTTTTCTGAAGAATGATTAGCTTCTTCTTTTTCTGAAGAATTAGCGGCTTCTTCTTTTTCTGAAGAATGATCACCTTTTTCTTGGGTATTTTCTTTTTCTGGAGAATAAGTATCTACTACTTCTTTATAATCATTTAATAAATGCTTTGGGACTTCTTCAATTTGTCTTCGAAATGCAATTTCCGGCTCTGTTACTTTGCGTGATTTAACTGCTTCCTCTCTTAACTTGCCGTTTCTATTAAAAGCAGATTTTAATTCAAAATTATCTTTATTTTTCTGGTTAGCTAAAGCAGCTTCCACTAATATATCCCTATTTTTCTGGAGGTCTAAATTCTTCACCACATTGCTCTGATTATCAAAGTTATTAAGAAACTTCTGGCTACTTTTCTGAATTTCTACTTGACTTTGACTGTTTTCTGAATCTAACTTTTCATAACTTTTCTGATTTTCAAACTTACTCTGGCTTATGTCTGAATCTCCTGCGTGCTTCTTTGCAACACCATAGCTTTTCAACCTATCAACATCAAACTTAATCTCACTCTCCTTAACCTTCTCACCATCTTTCTTCAACTCCCCAAAAATCGCCTCGGGTTGCTCGACTTCCTCCTCTCCGAAAAACGGGCTGTCCAACGGATTCTCCCCAAAATACTTAACCTTAAAACAATCGATCTTATCCCCCAATTTCTCCAAACGCGGCCCTTTCACCTCCTTATCATCCCCTTCTTGGACCCCTTCTTCAGAAGCCTCCTCGATCCTCTTAGGAATCGGATTCACGGAATCCTGAACTTCGGCACATTCCATTTTGTTAGCGTTCTTGTAATAAGACATTTCTCCTTCAATTTTAATTGGAATGGTTTTCATGTCTTGAGCGTAGCGAAGCGCTGAGTTTTTGTTGAGCTTCTTTTGGGGGGTGTTGTAGTAAGGATAGCGTTCTTCTTTTTCTTGCTCGGCTTCCTCGAATTTGGTCAGTTTTAAAAAAGTCGTGTCGAAATCGAGTTTTGGAAAATCGTTTGTGAAGCGTTTATGGATGTTGGAGTCTTCAGATTTGGCTTTGTTAGTATCATCAGAATTTTGAAGACTTTCAAAGGTGGAACGCTTTTGTGTTGTGAGCTTACTGAAATCTTCAAAGGTTAAGCGTTTTCGTCTTTTTAAGATTTTGTTTGTATCTTTAAAAGTAGATCGTTTCTGCCTTTTTAAAGTTTTGTGTGTATCTTCAAAAGTAGAGCGTTTTCGTCTCCTTAAGGTTTTGTTTGTATCTTCAAAAGTAGATCGTTTCTGTATTTTTAAGGTTTTGTGTGTATCTTCAAAAGTAGAGCGTTTTCTTCTTTTAATCCCCTTTTGGAAATGTTTTTGTACATCAGACATGATTGCATCTCCAATTGCATGATTGCTTTTACCATCATTAATCTTTTTCTCGTAACTAACTTTAGGTTTCGATTTAGGGCTTAATTTAATCTTCATGTTTGTTGTAATTGCGTGCTCAATTGGAGCAGTTTGATTCTTCTTCATCTCAGTTGTTTTGTAAACAGCCGTTCTGGTGTAATCTCCATCAAACTTCATTGGATTACCCTCCTCTTTTTCAACTTCCCTTTTTTGATGAATTGAATCCCCATGAGACGATCCGTCAGCTTCAACATCGCTATGATTTTCTGTAGACGAGTGCCGAGGATTTACTTCTTGATACCCTTCGCTGTTTTCAGCATTTTTTTCATGACCAGCGTGATCGTAACCGCTGTCTTCGTAACCTTCCTCACTGTAAACGGTATGAACTTTTGAATCCTTCACGATTTCGCGTAACCTGGGTTCTAGCACGCTTTCAGGGACGTGTTCTTCGGTTTCGTATTTCCTGACTTGCGTGTATAATTTTGTAGGAACGAAAAGATCTTCTTCCTCGTCATCATTTTCAACTTCAGAAACTTGCTGAGATTCAACTGGTTGTAGAATTGATCTTTCTTTCGGGTATTGTTTTGTTGAATGTGTCTTAAAATTAGTTGGAGATTCCTGATGATCATTTCGAGAATGGGACTTTGCTCTAATTTCATGAGGTTGTAATTGTTTCGAGGAAGTTTGGAGATGATCATTTTGAGAATGGGACTTTGTTCTAATTTCATGAGGTTGTAATTGTTTCAAGGAAGTTTGAAGATTGTTTAAATTAATTGGACCATTTTGAGAATATGGATTTGTTCTACTTTCCTGCTTTTCTAATTGGGTTTGTTTTTTATCATCACTTTCCTCTTGAGTATCCTGGGAATCGATTACAGGTGTGTATCTGTATTTATTCACTTCTTGCTCCAACTTTCCATTGAGGAACACATCTTCAACTTGAAATCCATCAAAGAAATTCGGTTTGGGCGTGGGATTAACTTCCAATTTCTTTACAACTTTCACGAGATTGTGTTGGTTTTTGAAAGCCTCGAAATCCTCTGGGAATTGCTCGCTTTGGCGGTCGAAATTTTTCGATTCGGATTCGAAGAAGGATTTACCTTCAGGGAAGAAATTCAAGGTCTGCTCTGTATCGTCTTTATCCTCAATGGATTTTTCAGGTTTTCTGATGTAAGGTTGGTGTTTGATTCCAGGAATAGCCCAAATCCCTTCGCCTGGATAAATTGGACTTGTTGGGATTTGTGATTCTTGTAATTTTGGAAGAATGCTTTCGCTAGTGGAATCTTCGTTTGGATTTTCAAAACTTTCCTCTTCGTTTTCGATTTCTTGATGCTCTACTTCACCGTTTTCTTTATTGTTCATGTCTTGGTGTTCATCCGTTCCCTCTTCTATATCTTCAATTCCTTGGTGCGCTTCCGTTCCATCTTCTTTATTTTCTATTCCTTGGTGCTCTTTTTGTCTATTTTTCTTATTTTTGATTCCTTTGGTCTCTTCTTTTCCATTTTCTAAGTGCTCTTCTCTTCTAATTTCTTCTTCATTTTCGTCATCTAGGTTCTCTTTATTTTCTGTTTCTTCTTTTTTGATTGCTTGATATATAGTCCGTTTTTGTGGGAAATAATCATCAATTGATTTAGTAAAGTATTTGCGAGAAGAACCTTCTTCAGCATCATCTTCATTTCCTCCAGTAGATTCTTCGTATTTTCCATTTTTGTAGAAAGTGTAATTAGGAATATTCTCATCATCTTCGCCTAATTTGATCTGTGAGTGTGGATTTGTATCTTCATTTATTGCAGATTTAACAACTTCGTGAGTCGCGTCATCTTCTTCCCCGCTAAACTCTCCTTGTTCTGCATTCACAATTTCTGAACCTTTAAACTTGTTAAATTTTCCTTCATTCGATTTGGATCTCCTTTCATTTTTGGAATTTTTAAAACGAAGATTATGTTCGGCATTTTCCGGCGCCCAAATTGTTTGCTTATGGAACCTAAAACCCGGGAATTCTTCTTCCTTTGTTTCCTGAGGGTTTAGATTTTTACCGATGTCCTCGATTTTCGCGAAAACTTCTTGATGCGGTTCAGTTGTTTGTTCAAAGGGATTAAAATTGAATTGACTGGTTTTATCAAAGTTGAAGCCCAAGTTCTTCCAATTTTCATCAGTTTTGTGGATATCGTAAACTCTCTCAGGTTTGTGATTGTCTTTTTCCTCATCATCCTCAGAATGTTCTTCATGGGCTTCAATATTGTGGTTATCTTCAGGTTGTCTTCTTGTATCGTAAATGTTCTTAGGTTTGTTTATTTTATGAGGTAATAGAATATCTTCTTCTTCAGAATGTTCTTCATTGGATTTGAGTTTATGGTTTCTGTAACCTTCATGTGGTCTTCTTTTGGAATTCTTGCCGTGTGTTTCTTCTTCAATTTCAGAATTTGCTTTAGGCACTTGAAATTTATGATTTCTGCTGTGTGTTTCTTCCTCATTTTCTTCAGGAACCTCGAAATTTGGATTCTTGTTGTATGCTTGATCTTTAATTTCTTCAGGCACTTTAAAATGTTGATTCCTGTTGTGTATATCTTCACTGGATTTAAGGTTATGGTTTCTGTAATCTTCATGTGGTCTTCTATTGGAATTCCTGCTGCGTGTTTCTTCTTCAATTTCAGAATTTACTTCAGGCACTTTAAATTTATGATTTGTGCTGTATGTTTCTTCATCATTTTCTTCGGGTGCTTTAAAGTTTAAATTCTTGCTGTACGCTTGATTTTCAATTTCTTCAGGCACTTTAAAATGTTGATTCCTGTTGTGGGTTTCTTCTGCACTACTTTTAAGCACTTTAAAGTTTAAATTCCTGTTGTGTGCTTCGTCAACAATTTCTGGATTTAGTGTTGGTGCTTTATGGTTATGCGTTTCTTCGTAATTTTCTGCAGGTACTTTAAAGTTGTATATTTGCTCATCAAATTCTTCGGGTACTTTAAAATGTTGATTCCTGTTGTGGGTTTCTTCTCCAGTACTTTTAAGCACTTTAAAGTGTAAATTCCTGTTGTGTTCTTCATCAACAATTTCTGGATTGTCTTCTGGTGCTTTATGGTTATGTGTTTCTTCGTATTTTTTTGCAGGTACTTTAAAGTTGTATATTTGAGCATCAAATTCTTCGGGCACTTTAAAATGTTGATTCCTGTTGTGGGTTTCTTCTTCAGTACTTTTAAGCACTTTAAAGTGTAAATTCCTGTTGTGTGCTTCATCAGCAATTTCTGGATTTAGCTCTGGTGCTTTATGGTTATGTGCTTCTTCGTAATTTTCTGCAGGTACTTTATAATTGTGGATTTGAGCATCAAATTCTTCGGGCACTTTAAAATGTTGATTAATCTTGAGTGTTTCATCTTTATTACTTTGAACTACTTTATAATTTAAATTCCTGTTGTATGCTTCATCAACACTTTCTGGATTTTGCTCTAGTGCTTTATGGTTATGTGCTTCTTCATAATTTTCTGCAGGTACGTTCAAGTTGTGTGCACCAATAACAATTACAGGTGCTTTATGGTTTTGATTACTGTTGTATGTTTCTTTATGATCTTTTTCAGGTACTTTAAAGTGTTGCTTCCTGTTGTATATTTCTTCATTATTCTCTAAATTTGGTACACTAGCTCCATGATTCAAACTTTCTAAACTGTATTGATTTACATCTTCTCCAGCGACAGGATTTTTTCGCAGGTGTTGCTGTTCGTACAAAAACCTCCTGTATTTCGGATCATAACTCTTCTTCTCATCCCTGACCTGGTACTTCTTAAAACCATCACTTAACCCACTTTTTTGTCCAGATTTGATCCTCGGGTCATCGTTCCAGCTCGCCGGCACGCGGATCGCGCTGGCTAGCGAAGCGAGCGCCAAAACTGAACACAAAACTTTTTCCCGCATTGTTCAAATTTTCATTTTCTTCCAATCACACGCGCATGGTTTTGGTTTGAATTCACTTGTGGAGCATTCCTGCTTGTTTGGGAATTAAAGTACGGTTAAATTGATTGTCGTCTGCGTGCTTTAACTGTCTGCGCCATTAAAAAGACATCACGAGTTTGCTAATTGCTTTTTTTCGGAGTTGAGCTAATTTTGCGTTCTTGTGTGTGTGTCTTGCGATATTTATATAACACACGCCTTTCGTGTGTGGTGAAATGAACTGGATCGCGCACGCGAGGTATTGTGTTATGCAAGTGATTTTATAAAGAAAAAGAGAGAGAGAGAATGGGAATTGATTGAAAATTTACAAAACAAAAAATGCAAGTGCTAATATCGGAAGTTCAATAAAATAAAACTTCTAGAGTGAATATATTGTAGGTTGGCAACTGAAATTATACATTTTAATTATTATATCTGACGTTTTATATGACAATTCCTAAAGCGTGTTAAATAAATAATTTGAATTTTAAAGAGTCTGCAGGAATATTTTTTACATAAATAATTTCAACCTAAAAAGTCTAGACCTAGAAAGTCTTCAATTTTAACGTGTGTTGTAGCAATCATTACTTAAATGTGTTTGTTCAGTGGGATTTCTGGGACCTTTAAATAAATAATTTGAATTTTAAAGAGTCTGGAGGAATATTTTTTACATAAATAATTTCAACCTAAAAAGTCCAGACCTAGAAAGTCTTCAATTTCAACGTGTATTAAGTAAATTGATTGTGAGTTACGTGAAGATCAAATTAATTTGATGAATAAAGCACTAATAACCTTTCTTCACACTTTTATTTGAATTACCAAATGTACATTTCGGACACAAAATGTGACCATTATCAATGGATTAACACTGTGTTAATCCATTGATAATGGTCACTTTGTGTCCGAAATGTACATTTGGTAATTCAAATAAAAGTGTGAAGAAAGGTTATAGTGCTCTATTCGTCAAAGTGTATTAAGTACTTTAATAAAAACTGCAATAACAATTTCCAAACAGTAGTTGGTGATTGCATAAGTGAATCGATTAACGAACTCAAAAACCTATTAATTAAATCCCCAGGCTGTTCACAACTTCCGCAATTAAAAAAAAAAACACACTCACACATACACTAACTAACAACACTTCAAACATCAAATTAAATCAACTTTCGTTTTCAATTTTCAAGCAATTAATGAATACTTTAACAATACTCGTGGCTTAAAACGCGATATTCAAATCAGCTCAATATTCTAACTGCACACACACAAGCACGCACACACATACACACGCAGATCAACAATCAATAATTTATGAAGTACCGAACGGATGATTCGAGGTTGAGAGTTTGTAACTAGCGGATAACGGAATTCGCGTTGAGTTCGAGCGCGCACGGTTTGAAGACTCGCGCCAGAGTGTTGAGGAGAATTGGTAAAATGTAGGTTTTATCGGTGAGTGTCTTGAGGAGAGGCGAGGAGAAAACCGGGCGTAGAGGAAGAAGAAGAGGAAAGGCTCCATTGCGTTTTCTAATGCAGATCATGTTAAGTTGATTTGATCGAGTGCTTGTTTGTTTTTAATAATTAGTTTTGTAGATGTTAAAACGTTTCTAATTAAATCTAAATGTGTGGAGAGAGGAATGTCTAAAATGTGATACTTATTTTACAGCTATTAATAAAGACATTTTGTTTTTGTCTAAGAAATGTTTCAACAAAGTTCGGAAATAATTAAAATAGATAAAAATGTAATGCATTTTTTTTAAATCTAGCCCTAAAGTTCAAATTAAGTAAGCAGCAGTATCTGTCGGTGAAAACTCTTGTACCGAGAAGTTTTGTTTTAATAATACGTGGTATATCCACAAAGTTAGTTCCGTTTGACTAGTTATAGAAAACAAATACACATTTAAAAAAATATAGTAACAGAATCTTTAAACCTTGTTATATATTTCGATATAACTCCCACCATTTCGTAGGCACTTGTCATAGCTAGGCACAAGCTTTTATATTCCCTCAATATAAGAAGGTGCCGCCTGTAATGTCAACCAAGTTACAACATGTTGTTTAATCTCATCGTCATTGTTGAACCTCTTGCCACCAAGACTCATATGGAGAGCAGAAATTGTACCGGGTGGGCATATAATAAGCGAGGTAAGCGGCTGTACTCTGTACATTTTCAAGCATTCGTTGTTTTTGAAAAGAATTCAGTTTGAATAGTTCAGTGTTTTATATGAAGTAAAATTTCGTGTTTAGAGAAGCCTGAAAATTTGGTTTGGTCGCTCCAAAGGCTTTTCTACACACGAAATTTTACTTCACACTTAATCAGGCAATGAAACACTCGCTAGTAGTTTCAAATTGAGCGCTACTACTTTTATATAAACAATAAATGCCTTACAAAAGTACGCATTGGTTTAATAATAATAATAATAATGTTTATTTCCAGTGCAAGTGATTACATATACAAATAATTTATATATACAACAAAGGCATGGAAATACGTCAAAATAAGAGAAAACTTAAATTAAATGTTACATGTGTTGTTTAGATACACGCCCACATTATATGGCTCCAACGTGCATAGTAACTCATACGACATTCTTTTGACATTGTTATAATTATTTTCTTTTTTTTATGTATTCTGGTAGATGGTTATAAAATTTGATACAGTTGTATAGGGGACCTTTTTCTAACATTGTTAGTCGGTGTGATGGGTACACATATGCATCACCGTGCCTTGTATTGTGACGACTGTTTAACGTATATTTTGAAAATAAATGTTTATTTTTGGTTATAAATTTTATGCATTCATATATGTAAATAGCAGGTGTAGTCAGTATTCCAATATTTTTGAAAATACCTTTACAGCTGTCACGCTGTCTCATTTTACAAATTGTTCGTATGGCACGCTTTTGAGCTTTAAAGATAATATCATTATGAATACTGCTACCCCAAAACATGATTCCATATTTTAAATGTGAGTAAAAGTTCGCAAAATAAAATGTTTTAGATATCGCCTTGTTCGTGTTTTTTGTTAGTATTTTTAATCCGTAACAACTTTTGTAAAGTTTAGAGGCAAGATTATTAATATGCTTTTTATAGCTGAGAGTTTCATCGATCGTGATTCCAAGATATTTCGCCGTGTTTGTGAATTCAAAGGGTGTATTGTTTAGTATGATGTTGTAAGGAGTTGTTATAGATTGATTTGTTTTAAAGTGAATTACGCTTGTCTTTTCTGTATTAAGAATTAATTTATTGTTGACAAACCACTCATTAAGTTTTTCCATAACAGAATTGCCTATATCAGTCAATTGGTGATATGTTTCTCCAAGTAGCAGAAGGTTGCTGTCGTCTGCATAACAGGTCAGGTCGTTTAAGTATATAATAAATAGCAGTGGACCCAGAATACTCGCCTGCGGGACACCTATGTTAGTCTCCAATATATCAGAAATGGTTTCATGGCTACTACTACTTATTTTTACCGTTTGTGAGCGATTTTCTAGATATGATTTGAACCACTCCCCCACAATACCCTGTACTCCATAGTGGTTTATGTATACTTATAAGAATAATTACAAGGATATAAATATCCTGTTCTCAGAGGCCACAAGTAAAATTAGTTTAAAAAACACTGGCATAGAGAAAATGAATCCTCCATGTTTCAAGATTTTGCCATCCTTACTTACAGTTTAATATTTTGAAACTGAATTTTTGTCTGCATCATTTAGTGTACTCGAAACGTGCCATTTTTGAGATTTGACAAAAACCATCATTTGGTGTTCTAAAATCAGGTAATTGGCCTTTAGAGAAAAAACTTCATTTGTGCTTATAGAATCTTGTAATTATTTGATATTATAGGAGGTTGTAATCCTTTGATGTTCTAAAAGTTAGCTAAAAAAGACACAGGTAGATCTAGAAAAAAACAACCTTTTCTCAATAAAAAATGAATCTCTAAATAAATTAACTTATTTTTTGACCTTTGAAATAACTTTATTTGTGGTTTTGAATCTTGTAATGCTTTGATACTATAGGAGTTTACAATCCTTTAATGTTCTAAAAGTTAGCTAACAAAAGAGACAGGTAGTTCTAGAAAAAAAAAACCTTTCCTCAAAAAAAATGAATCTCTAAATAATTTTTTTTACCTTTGAAAAAAAAATCATTTGTGGGTATAGAATCTTGTAATTCTTTGATATTATAGGAGATTGCAATCCTTTGATGTTCTAAAAGTTAGCTAACAAAAGACAGGTAGACAGATTGTTCTAGAAAAAAAAAAAACTTTTCTTAATAACAAATGAATCTCTGCATAATTTTTTTTTCTCAATTTTCTCAATAAAAAATAAATCTCTAAGTAAATTTATCTATTTTTTTGACCTTTGAAAACAACTTCATTTGTGGTTATAGAATCTTGTAACTCTTTGATATTATAGGAGTTTGCAATCCTTTAATGTTCTAAAAGTTAGCTAACAAAAGAGACAGGTAGTTCTAGAAAAAAAACAACCTTTTCTCAAAAAAAAAAAAATCTCTAAATAAATTATTTATTTGTTTGACCTTTGAGAAAAAAAAATCATTTGTGAGTATAGAATCTTGTAATTCTTTGATATTATAGGAGTTTGCAATCCTTTGATGTTCTAAAAGTTAGCTAACAAAAGACAGGTAGACAGATTGTTCTAGAAAAAAAAAAACTTTTCTCAATAACAAATGAATCTCTACATAAATTTACTTATTTTTTCTCAATTTTCTCAAAACAAATAAATCTCTAAGTAAATTTATCTATTTTTTTGACCTTTGAAAACAACTTCATTTGTGGTTATAGAATCTTGTAACTCTTTGGTATTATAGGAGTTTACAATCCTTTAATGTTCTAAAAGTTAGCTAACAAAAGAGACAGGTAGTTCTAGAAAAAAAACAACCTTTTCTCAAAAAAAATTAATCTCTAAATAAATTATTTATTTGTTTGACCTTTGAGAAAAAAATTCATTTGTGAGTATAGAATCTTGTAATTCTTTGATATTATAGGAGTTTGCAATCCTTTAATGTTCTAAAAGTTAGCTAATAAAAGAGACAGGTAGTTCTAGAAAAAAAAACAACCTTTTCTCAAAAAAAAAAATAATCTCTAAATAAATTATTTATTTGTTTGACCTTTGAGAAAAAAAATCATTTGTGAGTATAGAATCTTGTAATTCTTTGATATTATAGGAGTTTGCAATCCTTTAATGTTCTAAAAGTTAGCTAACAAAAGAGACAGGTAGTTCTAGAAATAAAAACAACCTTTTCTCAAAAAAAAATTAATCTCTAAATAAATTATTTATTTGTTTGACCTTTGAGAAAAAAATTCATTTGTGAGTATAGAATCTTGTAATTCTTTGATATTATAGGAGTTTGCAATCCTTTAATGTTCTAAAAGTTAGCTAACAAAAGAGACAGGTAGTTCTAGAAAAAAAAACAACCTTTTCTCAAAAAAAAAAATTAATCTCTAAATAAATTATTTATTTGTTTGACCTTTGAGAAAAAAATTCATTTGTGAGTATAGAATCTTGTAATTCTTTGATATTATAGGAGTTTGCAATCCTTTAATGTTCTAAAAGTTAGCTAACAAAAGAGACAGGGAGTTCTAGAAAAAAAAAACAACCATTTCTCAAAAAAAAATTAATCTCTAAATAAATTATTTATTTGTTTGACCTTTGAGAAAAAAATTCATTTGTGAGTATAGAATCTTGTAATTCTTTGATATTATAGGAGTTTGCAATCCTTTGATGTTCTAAAAGTTAGCTAATAAAAGATAGGTAGACAGATAGTTCTAGAAAAAAAAACTTTTCTCAATAACAAATTAATCTCTAGGTAAATTTACTTATTTTTTTGACCTTTGATAAAAAAACTGCATTTGTGGATATAGAATCTTGTAGTTCTTTGATATTATTGGAGTTTGCAATCCTTTGATGTTCTAAAAGTTAGCTAACAAAAGAGACAAGTAGTTCTAGAAAAAAAAAACTTTTAAAAAATTAATCTCTAAATAAATTTACTTATTTTTTGGTATTAAGACTTTCTCTAAGTTTCTTCCATTTAAACAAGCATTTTATTTTATAAATTAAACACTTTTTAACTTTGTTTGCATATGTATTTGGTTTAAGTTACGTGAAGGGATGAATATAATAATACTTAATAAAATATAATAATAATTCGACGAATAAAGCACTGATAACCATTCTTTACACGTTTATTTGAATTACCAAATGTACATACATTTCGGACACAAAGTGACCATAAACAATGGATTAACACTGTGCAGTGTTAATTCATTGATAATGGTCACTTTTTATCCGAAATGTATGTACATTTGGTAATTTATATAAACGTGTGAAAAAAGGTTATTACTGCTTTATTCGTCAAATTAATTTAATCTTCACGTAACTCAATCAATCAACTAAACACTTTCTTTACTAAAAACATTGATTTGTTAGAATTTATTAAGTGGCTATAGTTTCGACAACTTCGACTTGTCATTTCTAAACTAAAAGAGTTTTTAGTTAAAAAGTTTAACAGTTAAAATAACAGTATTAATCCATTGATAGGGCAGGTGGTGGCCGAGCGGTAACGTCACCGGGCTTTATCGCTCGGCGAGCTACAATTCGGGTTCGATTCCCGTGCACGGCGAGACTTTGTTTAAAAAAAATTTCTCGTCGTGACCCTGAGTGTGGTATGAATGTTAGTGTTTGTCCGTATAAAATAATAGCATACTACAAATTGTAATGTTAACAATTAATATAAATACTGTTGTGCTGCGGATTTGTAGCGTTCGCAGCGATCGCTAGGGTTGTTGGAGAATTGCCCGTCACCGGAATTATATTAGAAAACTTCCAATTACTAGACTTTATTCAACTTAACGGATTATATAGATTTACAATTTACTGTGTGATGGTTACAATTTCAACGTATCTACCGAACTGCTTATAAAAAATTTACAATATGTTTCGAGAAGTGTGAGTGATGACATGGTACGATGTTAACAACCAATGAAATTTGTACAAGCGACATCACCCCATCTTACTCAGCAAAATTTGTATGAAAAATGCACGTAGCAACAAGTGCAGACATGTCTATATTGCAAATGCCATCATGCGCTTTGCAATATGATAGTGTAATGCTTTACAAAATGGAATTTATTAGTTAACATAATAAAATTAATAATAATACAATAAAATGAATAATTAAATAATAAGATTATTATATATGGTTAGAATATCACAACAATACAAATAAAATATATAAATGATGTTGGCTAATGGGCAAGTTCCCAAGGCCAGGCAAAAGCCAAAACCAAAAAAAAAAATCCATTGATAATGGTCACATTGTGTCCGAAATGTACATATGGAATAGAAATAAAAGTGTGAAGAAAGGTTATTAGTGCTTTATTTATCAGTTAAAATGTGTTTCATCATTTGTGAATAATGATTAATAACGAAGTAGAAACCTATACCGTTATCAGAGTGTATTTTGTTTTATAATAAAAGCATGATAAAAGCTAAGAAAAATATTTTTTCTCGTTAAAAATGATTCTTAAAAAAAATATCATTTTAGGAAGAATATCTCTATTTACAAGTCTATTTGCTTTTAATAAACATTGTTTCTTTAAATTTTTCTGTAAGAAAACATAAAATCTAGAACCGAAAAAAAAAACTTTAAACCTTTTTAAGTCTCTTTGTTTTCTAATAAATATTGTTTCTTTCAATTTGTCTGTGAGAAAACATAAAATCTAAAACTGTAAACAGATGAAACTTGATGAAAGCTGAACTAATTATCGTCCTAAATGCAAATCGTTCCGAGGATTTAAAATGCAAATCGGACAAACTCTGCGGATTTGTAAAAGTCGAGGAAGTCGCCAATGGCGAAAAATCCACAATGGGGACGAAACAAATGAGACAAGGCGAGCGAAATCGAGGCTTTCTTGCACGTGAAGTTGCGAAACAGCCGAATGAATCAATTTTCTACAGAAAAAAAGGAACGCGCAATCACGAATCCGAATGCGATAACGAAGTTTAATCAATTAATTGCACTAATTACTAATTGGATTCAGTATTTTGATAATTACGAATGAAAAAAAACGTAACTGCAATTACATAAAATGAACAGCTGAAATGTATTTTCGTTAATGAATATTTTATATACTTGATTGAAAACGTTTGTATTTATTAATGTATACAGGGATTTTTTCTTTAAAGTACGCATATCTCGATAATTATAGCGTTTAGTAAATTATTGTTTTTAGTCCTTGATTAGGCATGAAATATAATTTCTAGTTGCCAATTTGAAAAAATTTAGTAGCTGCAAGGGGAATAGTTTTTTTGTTAATTAGCAAGGAGATTTTTTGTTAATTAAATTACTAAATAAGTTAATGTAATATGTTTTATTATTTGACTTGACTTGAAATTATATGAAGAAAAATATTAATATTTTGTTATTTGAATATTTCAATTATTACTAATTAAAAAAAAAATCAGTGCATTTCTAGCTTTACAATAATTCAGTGTTTTATACGCGTGGCGCATGAAGTAAAATTTCGAGTTTAGAAAAGCCCCGTGAAAATTTGTCGAGGGTCGCTGCGCGACCCTCGACAAATTTTCTACGCGGGGCTTTTCTAAACTCGAAATTTTACTTCATGCTTAGTCTGGGAGTGGACAACACTCGTTCTTAGAAGTTTCAAATTGAAGGATCCTTCTAGATTACTAAGTTTATTACCATTATACAGCTACAGCTCGAAGGACCAATCATGGTCTTCGGAGACAAGAAAACAACAAATATCTGAAGGTTTACAGCATGGGTAGGAAAGAAAACATCCAATTTTGAAAAAATATCGAAGTTGGGTTGGTTTTCAGTGCATTTTTAACTTCACTTTAAATCATTGTTTTATACGCGTGGCGCATGAAGTAAAATTTCGAGTTTAGAAAAGCCCCGTGAAAATTTGTCTCGGGTCGCTGCGCGACCCTCGACAAATTTTCTACGCGGGGCTTTTCTAAACTCGAAATTTTACTTCATGCTTAGTCTGGGAGTGAAAACACCCGTTAGAAGGTGCAAATTAAACGTTTTTCAGAAATAAAGAAATCCTGGAAATTTCCAGCGTATAAATCGTGATTTGTAATCTCGGCAATTTAATTTATAATTATATATATTATTATTATCATTTGTAAAATTAATAAACATGCGATCAAAACTAAGTCAAAGTATATTTTAAACTTCACTTTAAATCAGTGTTTTGTACGCGTGGCGCATGAAGTAAAATTTCGAGTTTAGAAAAGCCTTATTTGGCTTTTCTAAACTCGAAATTTTACTTCATGCTTAGTCTGGGAGTGGAAAATACTCGCTAGTTTTTGGATAGAACGTTTTTAATAAGATCACGAATGTCTGAAAACTTACATTGAAAAATCGTAACATGTATACCCAAAAGAGAAATTCCTTGTATTAAAACTTGAACATATAAATGGGCAGATAATAAATAAAGAAGGCAGATTTTCTTTAGCAAGGAATATAACCTGATCTTCCTATCCTACCTGATCCTTAGAGACACTTTATTATTTTTTTTATTGCACATATTATAGTTTGATGATGACAAGTTTAAACAAGAATAATTCCAATTCAAAAATATTTGAGTTCGAGAAAATAAGCTCACGCTTCATATAGTTTGCATACTTTACTGTAAATCAGTGGTTTATACGCGTGGCGCATGAAGTAAAATTTCGAGTTTAGAAAAGCCCCGTGAAAATTTGTCGAGGGTCGCTGCGCGACCCTCGACAAATTTTCTACGCGGGGCTTTTCTAAACTCGAAATTTTACTTCATGCTTAGTCTGGGAGTGGAAGACACTCGTTCTAAACCTAATATTGCACGTTTTTATTTAAAATAGACGAATACCTGAAAATTTACAGCGTATACATTAATAATAATAATATTTTTTTATAATAATAATAATATTTATTACCCAACAGGACATCCCAATTACAGAGTAATATTACAAAAATAAAAAATTTTAAAATAATATATATAAACAAAACAACATAACATTACAAAAATAAAGATAAAGATCACGTGATTCTATTTAAATAAAATATATTAAATATTTAGAAATTATAATAATAAAATAATGGCAAAATAACTAAGAAATAACAATAGTTAGTCTATGCAGCCGTTTGTTGTTATTAATATCAAGTACCAGAAATTATGTTCTTGAATTCACGTAAGTCCAAGTGAAAAATATCACAATGAGTGGCAAATATGTTGTGATACACACAAATGCGACGCACTGGGGACAGTTCCAAGACATTAGTTTGAGCTTTTTGAACATAAAAGCTGGTACAATGACGTGTCGAGAGTCTAGGTACATAAAAATGTATCCTTTGCAAAAGTTCCGAACAATCAACTGAATTATGTAGTAACTTAAACAAGAAGATTTGACCGTGAATATTCCTACGTTCGACCAAAGTAACTGCATCAAACTCTTCTAAAAGTAATTCATGACTGAAACCTTGAGGGGGGTAGGTACCATGCATTTTATACCACAAGTATTTATAAAATTTACGCTGAATATTCTCGACCGATTGAATAGATGAAATATAAATTGGATTCCAAACAATTGAGCCACATTCTAGAATCGATCTCACATATGAGTGATACAACGTTTTTAAACAATTAATATTATTAAATGATCTAGTATTACGTATGATGAATCCAAGAGCTCTGTTAGCTTTTAAGATAATAGCGCTGTAATGATGTTTAAACGTAAAAAGCGAATCATAGGTTATCCCTAGATCTTTAAATACATAGAGCCTTTCAATTGACTGATTATCAACGGTATATGTATATATGATCGGATTTCTTTTACGCGAATAAGTCACAACTTTGCATTTGGCTACATTAAGATAAAGGTTATTAGTTTGGCACCATGTACAAAGTATGTCAAGCATGTTTTGTAATTGCGAACAAGATGAAGAGTCATAGATAGTTGAAAACAATTTAAGATCATCGGCAAATAATAAGTGTTTACAATCTAAAATGAAGCTCCAGTCATTTATAAAAAGAAGGAAGAGTAGCGGGCCAAGGTTTGAGCCTTGGGGTACACCAGAGCAAGCCAAAAATGTCTTTGATTTAAATCCATTAACCCAAACATTAAGTGGACGATCACATAAGTATGAGTTAAATAACTTAATTAAATTGATATGGAAACCGTAATTATTAAGTTTTTGCAAAAGTACAGCATGATCAACACGGTCGAAGGCCTTCGCAAAGTCTGTATATATATAGTCGACCTGACCTTTACCATCGAGTTCGCTGCACACATACTCATTGAAGCAACAAATTATATGTAAAAGAAAAAATCACAGAATGTAATACAATAAGTCATACATAGAAATCATAAAAAATAAAAGGAGAATTTTACCTAAAATCAACTTTAAGAGTTAACTTTATAATTGGCTTGGGTTAATTGGGTCTAATGTTAATATAATGAAAGTTTTCTTACACAATAAGTATAAAGCTTTTTGCTTCATAAAATTTTGCAAGTATGATAAAAATGAAACCTTGTAAATAAAACACTTTTTACTTTGTTTAACCACTGGATCTTACATTTAATTGTGTGACTAGTTTCGACTATCTAGTAGTCATTCTCAAACTTTAGTTTGAGAATGACTACTAGATAGTCGAAACTAGTCACACAATTAAATGTAAGATCCAGTGGTTAAACAAAGTAAAAAGTGTTTTATTTACAAGTGTATTTAAGATGTACCACAAAGTGAACGCCTACAACACCAAACAAAATGAAACCTGTTTATATTTTTAACTTATTTTACATTGATCACTCTATGTCATATTTAAAAAAAAATTAACTTAAATAAGTGAAACAAATCAAGTGATAAAATTTTAATTATTTTCTTTTATTTAAACTTTTTTTTCTAAAATGTCTTTAGAATAGTTTTATATAAAATAGACGAATACCTGAAAATTTACAGCGTATACATTAATTAGATTTAAAATAAAAATTCACAGAATGTAATACAATAAGTCATGCATAGAAATCATAAAAAATAAGTGCACTTTGTTTTTGTAAATTCTCTCTAGAAAACTAGTATCCTTTACAAAAAGGAAACAGGAAAATTCTCATTCTACAATCACTTAAAAAAAGAAACTTTCAGAGGAACAAAACTTGAAAATATCTTTAAAAGACAGGGAAATTCATATTCTCAATCTATTAGTAAAAAAAGAACCCTCCAGAGCAACAAATCATGAATATCTCATCAGAAAACAGGAAAATTCATATTTTACAATCTCTTAGTGAAAAAAAAAATCCTTCAGAGGAACACAACTTGAAAATCTCTGAAAACAGAGAAATTCGTATTCTACAATCTCTTAATTAATTAAAAAAAATTCAAAAGAGGAATAAAACTTGAACACATCTTCAGAAAACAAGGACATTTATATGTTACGACTGGCCCCCATTTTTACCACTCCATTTTTACCACCGTCCCTTTTTTACCACCAATTCTTTTTACCACCAACGTATTTACCACCGTATTCTTTTTACCACCAATATTTTACCGCTATTTAAAATCGAATTAGAATAACAACTGACAACTTCAATTCGTAACCTGTCAATGTCATTATCGGTTTGTCATTCGCCTAAATCGTTGGTCACTCGTCAAAATTTGCATCGTTCTGTAAATCATATCAAGTTATCAAACTGTTGAGTTATTACAAGGCGTAAAAAATCCATTCCTCCATATCGATGGATATATGTATCACAAAACGGAAGAAAAAAAAGGAAGAATATTTTGGAGATGCAAGCAGTATCCGGAAAACACCGACACCGAGGCAATGTTCCGGGAATTGGACCTTGGGCGAAAAATTAAACGTACGGAAAACCTTGCCAGAATTAAAACTGAGGATAGGATTACAAATATAGTCCGAGATTACGATGTCAGAAAAGAAGAAGGGGAAATTGCAGAATACTTAAGGGCGATCGGTCACAACATACAATTTTGAATAAAACTGATTTTATTTGTAAAAAAGTGTTTTATTGTATAATTATTGGTACAAATATTAGTGGTAAAACTGTATAGCGGTAAAAAAGTATGGTGGTAAAAATGCGGTGGTAAAAATGGATTGGTAAATTTGGAGTGGTAAAACTGTACCCCTACTATATGTTACAATCTCTTAGCAAAAAAAATAAACCCGCAAAAGAACAAAACTTGAAAATATCTTCAGAAAACAAGGAAATGCACAATCTGCAATCTCTTTTAAAAAAATAATCCTCCAAAAGAACAAAACTTGAAAATCTCTTTAGAAAACAGGGAAAAGCATATTAATATTACAATCTCTTGACAAAAAAAAAACCTACAGAGGAGCATAACTTGAAAATCTCTCCAGTAAACAGAGAAATTACTATTCTATCTCTTAATTAACAAAAAAAAATCCTTTGAAGGAATAAAACTTGAAAATCTTTTCAGAAAACAAGAAAATTCATATTCTACAATCTTGTTAAAAAAAGAATCCTTCAAAGGAGCAAAACTTGAAAATCTCTTCATTCATAATCGACAATATCTTAAAAAATAGAATCCTTCAGGAGAACAAAACTTGAAAATCTCTTCAGAAAACAGGGAAATTCATATTCTTCAACTTCTTGACAAAAAAATGAAACCTTCAGACGAACATAACTTGAAAATCGCTTCAGAAAACAGGGAAATTCATACCGTACAATCTCTTAAAAAAGAAAGAAACTTCCAGAAGCACAAAACTTGAAAACAAGCCAATTCATATTCTACAATCTCTTAGTACAAAAAAAGAAACCTCCGGGCGAACAAAACTTAAAAATCTCTTTATTCATAATCGACAATATTTTAAAAAATAGAATCCATCAGGAGAACAAAACTTGAAAATCTCTTTAGAAAACAGGGAAAATCATATTCTACAACTTCTTGACAAAAAAATGAAACCTTCAGACGAACATAACTTGAAAATCGCTTCAGAAAACAGGGAAATTCATACCGTACAATCTCTTAAAAAAGAAAGAAACTTCCAGAAGCACAAAACTTGAAAACAAGCCAATTCATATTCTACAATCTCTTAGTACAAAAAAAGAAACCTCCGGGCGAACAAAACTTAAAAATCTCTTTATTCATAATCGACAATATTTTAAAAAATAGAATCCTTCAGGAGAACAAAACTTGAAAATCTCTTTAGAAAACAGGGAAAATCATATTCTACAACTTCTTGACAAAAAAATGAAACCTTCAGACGAACATATCTTGAAAATCGCTTCAGAAAACAGGGAAATTCATACCCTACAATCTCTTAAAAAAGAAAGAAACTTCCAGAAGCACAAAACTTAAAAACAAGCCAATTCATATTCTACAATCTCTTAGTACAAAAAAAGAAACCTCCGGGCGAACAAAACTTAAAAGTCTCTTTATTCATAATCGACAATATTTTAAAAAATAGAATCCTTCAGGAGAACAAAACTTGAAAATCTCTTCAGAAAACAGAGAAAATCATATTCTACAACTTCTTGACAAAAAAATGAAACCTTCAGACGAACATAACTTGAAAATCGCTTCAGAAAACAGAGAAATTCATACCCTACAATCTCTCAAAGAAGAAAGAAACTTCCAGAAGCACAAAACTTGAAAACAAGCCAATTCATATTCTACAATCTCTTAGTACAAAAAAAGAAACCTCCGGGTGAACAAAACTTAAAAATCTCTTTATTCATAATCGACAATATTTTAAAAAATAGAATCCTTCAGGAGAACAAAACTTGAAAATCTCTTCAGAAAACAGGGAAAATCATATTCTACAACTTCTTGACAAAATAATGAAACCTTCAGACGAACATAACTTGAAAATCGCTTCAGAAAACAGGGAAATTCATACCCTACAATCTCTAAAAGAAGAAAGAAACTTCCAGAAGCACAAAACTTGAAAACAAGCCAATTCATATTCTACAATCTCTTCGTAAAAAAAAAGAAACCTCCAGGTGAACAAAACTTGAAAATATTTTATTCGGCTTGTTGAGTCTGTTGTAAGGAGATTCTTAAAATATCTATATCTAAAAAATCATGGTTTCTATCCATATCAAGGTTATCCGTATAATGACCTGCTTTCAGAATTGAATATGATGTCTATTGTCAATAACCACAATTTAATAAATGTACTAACACTGCATAAACTAATTCTCTACCAAATTGATGACATGTCACTGCTACAGGCACTATCAATCCATGTACCTTGAGCTAACTCTAGAAACCCCTTAACATTTACATACCCCACACCAAACTCAAATCATCACGCTAACTCTTCCATTATAAAAATGATTCGCGCTTATCATCATATTCAATATAATGTAGATATTTTCAATTCTTCTCAAGACTTCAAAAGTAATGCTCTAGAATATTTTTCTACTATGGCTTAAGGTTTTTCTTTTTCCTTCTAGTGCTCATCTTATCATGATTATTTCATTTCTTAGTTTTGTTATTTTTATTTATTTATTATTGTTATTATTTTTTTCCTTGATTCCTATTCTTATTGTTTTTACCCTCACTCGTTTTCTTTAATATAGGCGCATATCTTTAATATTGTTGATGAAATAAATGTTAACGAATACTATATGCATTTAACTTAAGTTTGTATATTTCTTTGTAAGACATCATGTCTGTCGGAAATAAATGGTTATTATTATTATTATTATATATATATATATATATATATATAACATCTTTATTCGGGAAATAATATATTACATTGTATGAACATTCATTATTGTTTTTTATTTTACATAATGCGAAAAGGCTCTCGACCGGAAGTCTTTCTGCCTAGAGTAATTTAATATGTTGTTATGAGATTAATTAATGAATGTGATGATGCTATTGAGTTAGTGACTGATGTAGGGTGAGGAGTGTTTGGAGGATAGTGGATTCTGGAAATTTGCGTTTGGGCAGGATTAAGGGATTTCTGGTTTGACAGAACAATTTTAGGATTTTGATGTTTAGTGGTGCTTTAAGGAAACGTTCTATTAGATATGGATAGCGCTCGTTCATAGGAATTATTTGTGTTTTTTCTAGCAACATTTCATTGGAGGGGTTATAGAGAGGATTCAAGGGATGGCGGATTTTTATCAATATACGAAGGGAACTTCTTTCTGCAATAAGGATGTTGTTGAGGGATCTATTATTATTATTATTATAGAAAACAAGGAAATTCATATTCTACTATCTCTTAGTAAAAAAAGATACCTTCATAGGAACACAACAAAACAGACCAATTCATATTCTATCATCTCTTAACACAAAAAAGATCCTTTAGAGCCTGGGTCTCCAAACTATCTTCGTCGCGGGCCACAAATACAATTCTACATAATAAAGTCGGCCAAGATCCGATTAATTTTATAAAATAATGAAAAATTTAAGGAACAATTGTTACAATATTTCAAAATATGACATTTACAAAAAAAATTACAAACAATCGCGGGCCGGATTTGGCCAGCGGGCCGTAGTTTGGACACCACTGCCTTAGAGGAACAAAACTTGAAAATCTCTTTAAAAAACAATAAAATTCATATTCTACGATCTCATGGTGAACAAAAGAAAGCTTTAGAGGAACAAAACTTTAAAATCTCTTCAAAAAATAAGGTAATTCACATTCTAGAATCTCTTGATGAAACTTTCGGAGATACAAAACTTAAAAATCTCCTCAGGAAAGATAGGTTTTTTAGAAAAAGGGTTTCCTTATTTCTGTGGTTTTGAGGAAAAACCAGTTAAGTCACTTTTTTGGTCAAATTGAGTTAAGTACAGACTTAAATACATATTCATCTACATTTTGATTTTCTGACCTCGATACAATGTTATCTGACATATCTTTCGCGTAATTTGGACAAAACCTAACCAGTAAACAGTTATTTTTGAGAAAATAACCAGTTATGTGATATTTTTTGCGGTAAAACCAGTTATGTTTTTAGATGCACGTTAAATTGATATCAAACATTTATACAAGTTAAACATGAATTTAATGCTTTTTTGTAAAATATAAATGATATAAGATAGATATTTGGAGCTATTTTAAGGTATTTAAGAAGTTGACTTGTAAAACTTTAAACGCAAATAACTCGAAATCATGATAAAGTGACTTAACTGGTTTTTCCTCAAAACCACAGATTTATCAAATTATTTTTTCGTGTACAAATATAGTAGCATAATTTATCTCTGATTTTTTCTTTTTATAAAATTAAGTTTTCTAATCTATAGTTAGGAGTAAAATTATTTCAAAGATATGCTACAGAAATATTATTATCAGAACAATAATGATTAATTTATAAGCCATAAATTTCACTCGCTTCGCTCTCGCCGGCAAATCCAAATTTTCAGGCTTTTCTAAACTCGAAATTTGATTTCATGCGCCACACGTATAAAACATTGATTTATAGTGAAATGTATGGTTTTTACATTAATTATTATTGTTTTGATAATTATATTTCTTCAATATATCTTTATAATAATTTTACTCTTAACCTCCAAATTTTCAGGCTTTTCTAAACTCTAAATTTTACCTCATTCTTAACCAAGGATTAGACAACAGTGTTGCCGAATTCGAGATATTTTCGCTACTTGAAAGAGGTTTCAATTGCACTTGACATTTGTTTAAAATAAAGAGATCATTCTCATGTTTCGAGTTAATTGAATTTTCTAATGTTAAATGTGAATAATTTTGATATGCTGTCATTGATATGTGCTGCTACCCAATATATTTTCTGTAAATCCACATAACCACTCTGCTATATTGTTTTTTGGTTTTGATAAACTTGAACTTTATCAATTTAATTATTAGTCATTTACACCCCTTCGCTTCTAGGTTATTCAAATGATGATTATACAAATTATTATAAAATATTCCCAAACCAAATTATATTTGGTGTAGATACAAAAAAAGAAAGAAAGATAATATATAAAATTACGAAAAAACTATTCGTGAAAATGCAAACAGTGTCTTAATTAATAAGACAATTTAAGACGATAAATATCCATTGAAACAACTACTTCCCGTGCAAATACACCTCCGGATATTGAATTATACAATGAAATATTTAAAATCTTATTTAATTTGATTTGTTACAACGCTCTATTAAAGCATATGTAACGTTTAGGTCAAATTCTCTTCAAACCAACTAAAGATACAATTTAAAATGAAAGGAGAGATAGCAACAAATTAGAATTGAAAGGACTTGGATTAAAACTAATGTCTTAGGCCATCTATAGACGCGTTTCGAGATTTATCTCTCTTCAGTATAGCTTTGCTTATGACGTTTAAAAAATATAGGAATAAAATTAATGCTTTAATAGAGCGTTGTAACAAATCAAATGAAATAAGATTTTAAATATTTCATTGTGTAATTCAATATCCGGAGGTGTATTTGCACGGGAAGTAGTTGTTTCAATGGATATTTATCGTCTTAAATTGTCTTATTAATTAAGACACTGTTTGCATTTTCACGAATAGTTTTTTCGTAATTTTATATATTATGTTTAAAGTGTGCAAACTATAAGAAGCGTAAGATTATTTTCTCGAATTCAAATAGTTTTGAATTTGAATTTATCTTGTTTGAAAGAAAGAAAGGTCTTGAATCAATTCAACAAGTGGACAATCAATCAAAAAAACATCGAATAAGTCCAATATTAGGCATCATCAATCAAGCCCCTTTGGTTTCTGAAGGTAGGAATGGACAAGGCGAATGAAAATTTCATGCAATTTATTTCGCCTGAAAACATTAATCTTTTCACATTTTCATGCGGTGAAAAATAACGGTCTGATAGAGGCCAATGAAAATAAGAAATGTTATAACACACAGACAAAATCTATATCTCAAAGAAATCAATATACAGGTATTTTTTTTATTTTTAGATAAACATATGCTTAAGCTGTAAATTTTCCGACATCCGTTGTTTTTAAAAGAGTTCAATTTGAAGCTTTAAACGAGTGTTTTCCACTCCCAGACTAAGCATGAAGTAAAATTTTAAGTTTAGAAAAGCCCCGTGAAAATTTGTCTAGTTAGTTACGTGAAGTGTTTTATAATTTTATTGTAGTAGTGAAGAAAGCAATTACTACTACTACTACTACCTCTATCACTAACAGAAAAAGAGCCTTTTATTTTATTCTAATATTTTTTTAAGACTCATACGGGGGGAATAATCTTCTACTTCCCCCTCCCTCCCTATTTTTATGAAAAGTATGAAATTGTTTAAGATTAACGAACATTTTCGAAAATCAGGAAAACCGTCAGAATTTAAGAAAATCTTGGAAATTTACAAAAAGCGTTGTAAATTAACTAAAACTACCTGAAATCTTGAAAATCAATCGACATTTTCAAAAAACTAAACGAGTGTCTTCCACTCCCAGATGAAGCATGAAGTAAAATTTCGAGTTTAGAAAAGCCTGAAAATTTGGATTGGTCGCGTAGCGAAGCGGAGCGACCAATCCAAATTAGGCTTTTCTAAACTCGAAATTTTACTTCATGCGCCACGCGTATAAAACACTGATTTGAATGTGAAATTCAAAATATAAGTGCTAACAACATAAAGTCTTACATACGTTAAATAAAATTAATATTGTCTATAATAATATTAAAACAATTATTGTTCATTGTTTTAATATTATTATAGAAATAATTAATTTTATTTAACGTGTGTAAGACTTTATGTTGTTAATAAAACAAAGTTATATATAACATGTAACATTTATATAACATATAACATTTAAAGAAACACAAAAAATATAAATCAATGAAAATATAATAAAGTGTAAACATTTATTATTTCAATTTATTTATTCAATTTTCATTGAACCTATCATCCTTTTTGCTTTATTTTTATTTTCTATTTCCTCGCACGTTTCCTTTCTGCGCGTCTCAATTTTGAATCCTCGCGAGTATTCACAAACACCCCGCACTCTCCTCAAGGGATATTCCGGATGTTCCAAATGAGCCCTCCTTTTCGTGCATTAACATTTCAACAAGGCGGAGTTTTATTATTTCATTTGGTCTTCGGGCATGTGTCTTGGAACAACGCGGATTTGCATAAATCGATTCCGAGCGAAACGCGGCGGATGGTAAGAAGAAGAAAAAAATGTACAAAAGAACGAGATGAGGAAAAAGTCGGCTCGTGATTTACTTGGGAAATATTCAGGGGTTTTATCTTGTACGAGATTTCGTTTCGATTCAATAAAGCCGCGAATCAGAGGAGTTAGTTGGATTTGCTTAGATCTCTCCGGAGCGATGGAAAAGTCGGAAATTAAGTACTTGAAATTTTTATTAATCCCATCTAATGAAAATTTCAAGTACTTTTACAAGTAGCAAGTTTGTGTTTCCAATTTTAAATCACGCTGTAGTTCATGATGTAAATTGCACATAAATTATAAATAAATTAAAATACTTTAACCAGTGGCGTAGATAGGGAGGGAGGGGGAATTAGAAGATTATTCCCCCGTATGAGTCTTGAAAAAATATTATAATAAAATAATAGGCTCTTTTTTTGTTAGTGTTTGAGTTAATTATTGTAGTAATTCCTTTCTTCATTACTACAATAATTAATAAAACACTTCACGTAACTAAAAGAATAATATTGAAGTGATAGAGTTTTTTTTTATGAAACAGGATTATTTTCATTTAAACAGCTAAAAAAAATACTAAATTCTGTTTACTAAAATTAATAAAAATCATTAAATTTGTAACTAATTAATAAATTTAAAAAAGCAGGATAAAGTAATAATCAATATATTATTATTTATTTATTTATTCTCTCACGGGAAACCCCTTTTACAAAGAATATGTACAAAATAATAACAATAATATTTAAAAATTGATAAAACGTATTAACATTAATAACTAAAATTTAATAAATGGTGGTAATAATTACAGCAATTATTCTATATAGAAATAACAAAATCTAAAAACAATAATAATAACAATTATGAAGTCTATAAATTTTAATTAGGTTTTATTGAAATCGTTTTAAACAAAATCTGTCAGCATTGCTCTATTTTTTTTAACTTTAATAATAATAATAATAATTTATTACGGAATCACCATTTTAACAAAATAATACAAACAAATATATATCAGTGTTACAATAAAATAAATCATAACATATGCAAATAAATTAAACCAGAAATAAGAAATAATATAAACTAAAACTAAAATTAAATCTTACCAATAACAGATGAAATTAAGAGTTGTGTGTTGTGTGTTTTATAGATAAAATCAGCTGTCAAAATTGTCAATTGTTAAAATTTGACTATTTCGACAACTATACTTCTCGATCTTTAAATGTATTTATTAACTAGAGAGCGACAGTTTGATAAGATAATAAAATTTCGAAATACGTGACTTTTCTTACAACACCAAACTTCAAATTTTGACAACGTGACTGTCGCTAGAATGCCAAACGTCATATTTTGACAGGGTGACTGCCCCTACAACGCCAAACGTCATATTTTGACAACGCGACTGCCCCTACAATGTCAAATGTCATACTTTGACAGCAAAACCAAACGTAATATTTTATTTTTTTTGGAAAATCATTAGGAAATTATGTGTGCTTATTATTCAAACATCGTTCTTTCAAAATATATAAGAAACTAAAAATACTCCTTCAATAGTTTTTGAGTAATTTTCAATTGACCGTAAAAATTGAATAATTTTATGCAATTTTTACGAAAACGAAAATTTGAAAGATTCATATCTTGATAATTTTTTGGAGTATCATTATAAAATTTTGTGTGCTGATTATTCAAATATCGTTCTTTCAAAATATATAAGAAACTAAAAATACTCCTTCAATAGTTTTTGAGTAATTTTCAATTGACCGTAAAAATTGAATAATTTTATGCAGTTTTTACGAAAATTAAAATTTAAAAGATTCATATCTTGATCATTTTTTGGAGTATCATTATAAAATTTTGTGTGCTGATTATTCAAATATCGATTTTTCAAAATATATAAAAAGCTGAAAAAACCCCATCTATAGTTTTTGAGTAGTTTCCAATATACCGCAAAAATGGAATAATTTTATGCAATTTTTACGAAAATAAAAATTTAAAAGATTCATATCTTGATCATTTTTTGGAGTATCATTACAAAATTTTGTGTGCTGATTATTCAAATATCGATTTTTCAAAATATATAAAAAGCTGAAAAAACCCCATCTATAGTTTTTGAGTAGTTTCCAATTTACCGCAAAAATTGAATAATTTTATGCAATTTTTACGAAAACGAAAATTTGAAAGATTCATATCTTAATAATATATTGGAGTATCATTATAAAATTTTGTGTGCTGACTATTCAAATATCGATTTTTCAAAATACATAAAAAACTGAAAAAACCCCATCTATAGTTTTTGAGTAGTTTCCAATTTACCGCAAAAATTGAATAATTTTATGCAATTTTTACGAAAATGAAAATTTAAAAGATTCATATCTTGATAACTTTTTGGAGTATCATTATGAAATTTTGTGTTCTTATTATTCAAACATCACTCTTTCAAAATATATAAAAAACTAAAAATACCCCATCAATAGTTTTTGAGTAATTTCTAATTGACCGTAAAAACTTAATAATTTTATGCAATTTTTACGAAAATGGAAATTTCTTGATAATTTTTTAGAATATCATTATGAAGTTTTGTGTGCTTATTATCAAACATTGTTCTTTCAAAATATATAGAAAACTAAAAATAACCTACCAATAGTTTTTGAGTAATTTCCAATTGACCGTAAAAATTAAATAATTTTATGTAAATTTTACGTAAATGAAAATTTCAAAGATTCATATCTTGATCATTTTTTGGAATATTATTATGAAATTTTGTGTGCTTATTATTCAAATATCGCTCTTTTAAAATATATAAAAAGCTTAAAATATCCCATCAATAATTTTTGAGTAATTTCCAATTGACCGTAAAAATGAATTATTTTATGCAATTTTTGCGCAAATGGAAATTTCAAAGATTCATATCTTGATAATTTTTTGGAATGTTATTATAAAATTTTTTGTGCTTATTACTGAAATATTGTTCTTTCAAAATATATAAAAATCTAAAACACCCCATCAATAGTTTTCGAGTCATTTCTAATTGACCGTAAAAATTGAATAAATTTATGCAATTTTTACGTAAATTAAAATTTCAATTTCAAAGATTCATATCTTAATAATGTTTTAAAATATCATTATAAAATTTTGTGTGCTTATTATTTAAATATTATTCTTTCATCCGGTTCCATGGATGTGTGTGAATGTGTTGTGACGTCCAAATTAGTCGAAATATATGTTAATATAGTTAATATAAATCAACGTTAGTGGCTGAATGGTAAAAACCTATGCCAAACAAACAAACAAAAAAAAATTATTCTTTCACAATATATGAAAAACTAAAAATACCCATCAATAGCTTTTAAGTAATTTTCAACTAACCGTAAAAGTTGAATAATATTATGCAATTTTTATGAAAAAGGAAATTTCAAAGATTAATATCTTGATAATCTTTCTCATTATATCCCCGAAATTGCATGTGTGTATTTAATTCGGCTTTATTTTCCATTAAAATGATATTTTAATAATTTTGAATGTTTTTGATAATTTTGGTTATTTTGTTGAAAATCACGGGTTTAAATGTTTTCCGTTATTTTGATTACATCTTTGAAAATCACGACTTTAAATGTTTTTAATTATTTTAATTAATTCTTTGAAAATCACGAGTTTAAATGTTTTCGATTATTTCGGTGAAAATCACGAGTATAAATGTTTTTGATTGTTTTGTTGAAATTCACGAGTTTAGTCGTTTTTAAAGTATTATTGTTAAACGAGTGATTTCCAATCCCAGATTAAGCATGAAGTAAAATTTCGAGTTTAGAAAAGCCCCGCGTAGAAAATTTGTCGAGGGTCGCGCAGCGACCCGAGACAAATTTTCGCGGGGCTTTTCTAAACTCGAAATTTTACTTCATGCGCCACGCGTATAAAAGACTGATTTAGTTTAAAGTTTATTTATAATCTTCTTATAGATATTGTTGTAATATTACTCTATTTTCAAACATAATTTATAATTGAACGTAAATAAAAAGATTAATTTAATGCGGTTTTGAAAAAAATAAAAATTTCAAAGATTCATACCTTGATCATTTTTTGGAATATCCTTATAAAATTTTGTACGGATATTCGGTAAACATTGCTTTTTCAAAATATACTAAAATCTAAAAATAGCCTATGCAAAAGTTTTGAGTAATTTCCAATTGAGCGTAAAAATAGACTAATTTTATGCGATTTTTAGGAAGAGCAACATTTCCATGATTCATATCTTGATAATTTTTTGGAATATCCTTATAAAGTTTTGTGTGGATATTAAGTAAACATTGCTTTTTCAAAATATATAAAAATCTAAAAATACCCTATCAATAGGTTTCGAGTAATTTTCAATAGAGCGTAAAAATAGACTAATTTTATGCGATTTTTAGGAAGAGCAACATTTCCATGATTCATATCTTGATAATTTTTTGGAATATCCTTATAAAATTTTGTGTGGATATTAAGCAAACATTGCTTTTTCAAAATATATAAAAATCTAAAAATACACTATCAATAGGTTTCGAGTAATTTTCAATAGAGCGTAAAAATAGACTAATTTTATGCGATTTTTAGGAAGAGCAACATTTCCATGATTCATATCTTGATAATTTTTTGGAATATCCTTATAAAATTTTGTGTGGATATTAAGCAAACATTGCTTTTTCAAAATATATAAAAATCTAAAAATACACTATCAATAGGTTTCGAGTAATTTTCAATAGAGCGTAAAAATAGACTAATTTTATGCGATTTTTAGGAAGAGCAACATTTCCATGATTCATATCTTGATAATTTTTTGGAATATCCTTATAAAATTTTGTGTGGATATTAAGCAAACATTGCTTTTTCAAAATATATAAAAATCTAAAAATACCCTATCAATAGGTTTCGAGTAATTTTCAATAGAGCGTAAAAATAGACTAATTTTATGCGATTTTTAGAAAGAGCAACATTTCCAAGATTCATAACTTGATAATTTTTTGGAATATCAGTATGAAATTTTGTGTGCTTATTAATTAAACATTGTACTTTCAAAATATGTAAAAAACTAAAAATACCCCATCAATAGTTTTTAAGTAATTTGCAATTGAACGTAAAAATTGAATAATTTTATCCAAAATGAAAAATTGAAAATTACACATATTATTTTACTTTCTATCCATTTCCATGTACTCGTAAATTTTGTTGTATTAATGTAATTTAACTCAATTCAATAAACATTTAGCACACTGTACCACATTTTATTCAAACATCCTTTGATGGAATGCGCAATCCGTATAACAAGTTTCCGAACTTGGTGAATAAATTTGAAACGGTCATATTTTTTCGAGGCCATCAATTCCGCATTCATTAATAATTTGTAAAAGGCCCGTGAGTGAAATTCATGTTGTAACACTTAATAAATTTATTTGGCTATTTTTTTGGGACTACCTTTCTGATGCGTGTCGTTTGATATCAATTTTTTTTCAGCTCCTGACACGTGTTAATGGCAGATGGTTTTAAGATTTGATTTGTTGATACCGACGGATGACTTTCACCAATTTTTTGTTTGTGGTTAAATAAATAAATCGAAAATGGGAGGAGTTTAAAGATGTTAATTATAATAATAATAATAATAATAATAAGTATTTATTGCCCAACAGGAAATTTCCCAATTACAAGACAATGATAATACAATAAACAATTTATGTATGTACATAAATAAATTTAAATCTAAACAATATGAAGACGCTCGTGAGTGTGACAGCTATTTCTGTTTCTGTTTCTTTATTAAACGGAATCTCCTTTTACAAAAAATAAACAAATCTAACTTATAATAGTAAATATTTAAATAAATAATATTGCTGCAAATACAAAAAATAAAAATATTAAAATTAAAAAGAATTTACTACATATATATACACACATACATACATATATACATACATACATACATACACACATACATACATACACACACCTACACACACCAATTAATTAAATCACGCAAAATACATAACCGAATAATTATACTAATATATATATATTTTTTTTATCAAATCATATACATATACATATATTTGACAGATTGTTCATCAACGATTTAACAGAGTCGTGCAGAATATCACAACAGGGTGGTAATTTATTACACATGCATGACATGATAACAATAGGAGATTTTAATCTCACGTTAGTCCTATGGTTTGGGATGCTAAACATAGGTTTTTGCCTGCTGCAAAAAACTGGAATATGCAGCCCAATCTGATTTAATAATTCTGGCGAATCTATCTCATTGTGTAATAATTTATGCATAAATAAGATAGATGCCTTATGCCTACGACATTTGAGAGAGTCTAAATTAAATTTATTGAGTAGTATGTCATGATCAAATCCTCTTACTGGATAGTATCCTTCAGTTTTATGAAATAAATATTTTAAAAACCTGCGTTGTACGCTTTCAATCATCTTTATTTGGTTCTGAGTTTGAGGAAACCAAACTAAGGCTGCATATTCTAGCTTTGAGCGTACATACGAGTTGTACAGGGTTTTTATTGCATTGATGTTCTTAAGACTAGATGAGTTGCGATGAATAAAACCCAATGACTTCAATGAATTATTAACGATTGCCTCAATGTGACGACCAAATGTCAGATTACTGTCAAAATAGACACCCAGATCTTTAAATACCGTGACTTTCTCTAAATACATGTCATTAATTGAATAATTATACGTGATGGGGCTAGATTTTAATTGAATAATTATACGTGATGGGGCTAGATTTTTCAGTGAACGACATATATTTGCACTTGTTAATGTTTAAAGTAAGTCTATTATTCTCACACCATGAAGCAATCAATTTTAACTCATTTTGGAGCATTAGACAATCGTTTATGTCTTTGATCGAAGTATATAATTTTAAATCATCTGCGTAAAGTAGATGACGACAAGTTAACAATTCTGAGAGGTCATTTATGAACATGTTAAATAATAATGGTCCTAAGATCGAACCTTGGGGTACCCCTGACGAAGGTGTATATGCAGTTGATTCAAATGTGTTATATCTAATTACCGCTCTACGTTCAGTGAGATAAGAGTTCATTAGTGATATTGATGACTCGCAGAACCCGAATCTGCTTAATTTGGCCAGAAGGATGTTATGAGGAACTTTGTCAAAAGCCTTTGACAGATCGGTGTAAATGACATCAAGTTGCCGTTTAGAATCTATAACTAATCTATAATTTAGTTATACTAAAATATTATAATTGTATATTCGATACTTGTTCTGCTACTCTCTTGATGGAACCAAATTTTTAAATTGCATAAAGGTAAACACTTTAATTAATAAATACAAGTGTTTACCTTTACCCAATTTTTTATTATAATTGTGATTTCTGTTTGAACATTATATATTGATTTTTTTGAGATATAGATTTTATGTGTGTGTGTGCTTCAATTTGTTTTTTGTTTTAAATGAATTCTGAAATTAATAATAATTATACGAGGTGTTCATTTAAAAACCCGATCGAGAAGGCGTTGATTTTTTGATATAATGAAATGGAACGAAAAAGTGAAGTCGCAGCCTAATTTACGTTTTGTCATACCTGACATAAATTTCAGATTGTGTTAATCAGTAGCCGATTAATTTGCCTTGTTCTTATAGTTGTTTTATTTCATCTTATAAATCAGCTGTTTTCACATCAAAACAAACACTGGCAATTGCAATATACTTAGAATAAAATAGTAAACTTTTACTTTATAAAAGTTTTCTATTTTATTCTAGCTATATTGCAATTGCCATTGTTTGGTTAGCTGTGAAAACAGCTGTTAGATTAACAGTTAGATGTTGGATTAACATTGACAGGAGCGATTAACAAATTCACGTACGATCTACTTCACAATGCTTTGAAAATTTCACAGCCAACCCGATCAGGTTTATAACTGAACACCTAATATAATATATGTATTTTTTTGTCCATTCTTCTTGAAATTTCTCGTTAACAATGATATGTTTGGATGAGTTTCTCGAATCTATGTAAACGTGTAAAAATTTATGATATTTTCATGGAACAATACGGCGTTTTTCTCTCATTGTGTTTATTCGAAATAAGAGCAGGAGTTGAAATTTTTAATGACTCTGCTTTTAATGAACGGACAATGAATGAATGCATATGTAAGGTGAAATGCAATTTTCACGAGTGTATTGTAACTACTCGCGTAATTAATACAAGAACGGAATGGTAATTAGCAGCTTGCTACATGTGTGACATAAAATATTTCTCATGCTAATCATAATAAAAATTAATTGTTTTGAGAAAATCGCAATGAATGTTATTTATTTATATACAAAATCGTTTCCATAATCAACACAATAAAATTATTAAAATAAGAAAGATGTATTTATTATGGACAACAGGGAATTTTTCTTTTAAGTAAAAATATCCCATTGGATACTCTGTAAATTTTCAGGTATTCCACTCTTTGATTAACCCATTAATGGCCGAGCAATTACAGAGTTAACTCTAAAAGTTGTTAACTCTAAAATTCTACACTTTTTTTATGATTTCTATGACTGACTTACTGTATTACATACTGTGCATTTTTCTTTTAAATATACATAATGTATACGCTGTAAATGTAGGGCATTTGTCGATTCTGTATAAAAAAGTGCAATATGAAGATTAGAAGGAGTATTTCCACTCCCAGACTAAGCATGAAGTAAAATTTCGAGTTTAGAAAAGCCCCGCGTAGAAAATTTGTCGAGAGTCGCGCAGCGACCCTCGACAAATTTTCACGGGGCTTTTCTAAACTCGAAATTTTACTTCATGCGCCACACGTATAAAACACTAAAATATTGTGAAGTTAGAAATACACTGAAAACATTTGTTTAAATGAGTAATAATTGAGATATTTAAATAACAAAATATTTACGTTATTCTTCATACATTTTCAAGTCAAGTCAAATAATATAATAATATATCAAATTAACTTATTTAGTAATTTAATTAACATAAAATTAATAATGTTGCGTGTATGCATTAATGGCGCCTAATGGGTTAAGCATAAAGTAAAATTTCACAATATATATTCTATTGGGTATCCTAAAGAAAATTGCTCCACGAAAACGCTTTCTGAAGACTAAATATAAATTTATTAACCTAAGATCAAATATAAAGAGTATCTTTACTTCTTTGCAATATTTAAGTGTTTTATACGCGTGGCGCATGAAGTAAAATTTCGAGTTTAGAAAAGCCTGAAAATTTGGTTTGATCGCTCCGCTTCGCTACGCGATCAAACCAAATTTTCAGGCTTTTCTAAACTCGAAATTTTACTTCATGCTTAATCAAGGTTTGGAAACACTCGTTAGTAGCTTCAAACTGAACTCATTACAAAAAATAACGTATGCCTCAAATTCCATAAGCATCGAGATATGTATACTGAAAGGAAACATTGCCTGTATGTTTATGTGTGCAGCCTTACTGATAAAAATTTATAGAAGACGCCACTGCTTTAATTATAAATTTTATTATTTTCAAGAGGCAAACGATTCTTGAGCCATCTCACAAAGTTCCTATCTTTTCACCTCTTTTATATATAAAGTTGAATCGTTGAGTAATCATAATTATAATAAAATTACTTGCTTGAACTTATTGATACTGTTATTATTATTATTATTATTCAGCGAATAATTTCTGGATTCAGAAATTATCTAAAATCATCCCTCAAGGCAACGGCACTAAGCATTATCTTAGTTGACAGGCCATTAAACTGGTTGCATAGTTTGATCATTCGGAAGAGTCAAAGCGCGAGGAGGGGAGGGGGGGTTAATTCGACCCCCGTGTCCCACCAACTGTTGCTATCAAGGGTTAGTTTAATCAGTGTCATGAGTGATAGCGCCTCCCGTGTGACACCGTGAAATTTCCCACTAATTCACAACATGACAGGATAGTTTTGAAACTAAATAACAAGAAAACTGCAAATAAAAATAATTTTAAAAAAATGTTCAAATACATCAACGTTAGTTAAATGACATTAAATGAAACAAGTAATGCTTTTTCTCCACTGAATTAAAAAAAAACAGTGAAGTAAAACGATTACTTGTTTCATTTAATATTAAATTCATCTTCGCGCAGTGGCGTAGCCAGGAAGGGGTTACGGGGGGGTTAGAACCACCCCCCTAGTCGTTGCTATCAATTTTATTTCGTATTTTTGAAATCGCCGAGTGTTTAAATCATTGAAAAATTATGCGTTAGTAAGCATCTGCACACGCCCTGATGTAACGCGAAATTATATTATAAATGGTTGTTTTTCAATGACTTTGTAACATTCTTGATTAATTTACTTATATTTTCTTTAAATTCAATTCACACAAAAATCACGTTAAAATAACACAATTTCGACTTTAGGTGCAAATAAGTTGAAAACTATCAAAGGGGAATATTCGAATTTTTAAGTATTTTGAAAGAGCATAGTTTTCTCAACACCCGCAGAAAGTTTTATGCAAATCCATGATTGGGTTTTTGAGTTATGATGTTTTTTTATTAAATCCAAATGCTACAAAAATCATGGTGAAAAAAAATACAAAGTGTGACTTTGAGTAAAAATAACTTCAAATCTATGATATGGGCATTTTCTAACTTTTACATATTTCGAAAAGACATAGTTTTGTTAATACCCACAGAAACTTTTATAAACATTCATGCTTTTTTTTGATTTATAATGTTTTTTAAACTCAACTTCTTCTAATCTAAAATACAACTAAGTGTTTTGCAAATAATAAAAAAAAAACTTCTTCTAATCAGAGTGAAAAAATACAAATTTTGACTTTTAGAGAAAATAACTTTAAAACTGTGATATGGATATTTTATAGCTTTTACATATTTTAAAAGAGCATAGCTTTGTTAACACCCACGGAAAGTTTTAAAAAAATCCATGATTGCTTTTTTTTAATTATGATGTTTTTTAAATCCAACTTCTGCAAAAGTCAGGCTGAAAAAACACTAATTTTAACTTTGAATGAAAATAACTTAAAAACTATGGTAAAGGTATTTTTTAACTTCTACATATTTTGAAAGAGCATAGTTTTCTTAACACTTGCAAAAAGTTTCACACCATTCCATGCTTGGTTTTTTTGAGTTATGTTATTTTAAATAAAAATGCTACAAAAAGCAGAGTGAAAAAACCCAAATTTTGACGTTGAGTGAAAATATCTGAAAAACTATGATATGGGTATTTTGTAACGTTTGCATACTTTGACAGAACATAGTTTTGTTAACACCCAGGGAGAGATTATTAAAAATTCATGCATGGTTTTTTGACTTATGACGTATTTTAAATACAAACTCTACAAAAATAAAGAAAAATAAAACACTAATTTTGTTTTTAACTAAAAATAACTTAAAAACTGTGACATGGGTATTTTCTAACTTTTACATATTTTGGAAGAGCATAGTTTTGGCAACACCCACAGACAGTTTTATAAAAATTCATGTTTGGTTTTTTGAGAAATGATGTTTTTTAATCCAACTTCTACAAAAATCAGGGTGAAAAACACAAATTTAGATTTTGTGTGAAAATAAGTTGAAAACTGTCGAACGGCTATTCTCTAATTTTTACGTGCAGAAAGTTTTATCCAATTCTATGATTGTTTTTTGAGTTATGATTATTTTAAATCCAAATGCTAAAAAAATCATAGTGAAAAAAAACAAATTTTGACTTTGAGTGAAAATACCCTAAAAACTATGATATAGATATTTTCTACCTTTTACACATTTTGAAAGAGCATAGTTTTGTTAACACCCACAGAAAATTTTATAATAATCCATGCTTGGTTTTTTGAGTTATGATATTTTTTAATCCAACTTCTACAGAAATCAGGGTGAAAAACCACAAACTTTGACTTTGATTGAAAATAAGTTAAAAACTATTTGATAGGTATTATTTGATAGGTATTGTTTTATTTATTTCGAAAAAGCATAGTTTTTTTAATATCAGCAGAACGTTTCATGCAAATCCATAAATAATTTTCTGAGTTATGGTTATTTTACATCCAAATGCTAGAAAACTAATGGTAAAAAACACAAATTTTGACTTTGAGTGAAAATTACTTGAAAACTATGAAATGGGTATTTTCTGAATTTTACATATTTTGAAAGAGCATAGTTTTGTTAACACCAACAAAAAGTTTTTAAATATGCATCTTTGATTTTTTGAGTAATGACGTTCTTTTAATCCAACTTCTACAAAAATCTGGGTGAAAAAACACAAATTTTGGCTTTTAGTAAAAATTTGTGGTAATCTAAAAAATAGGGTTTTTCTTATTTCTACGTACTTTGAAAGAGCATAGTTTTCTCAATATCAGCAGAAAATTTCATGCAAATTCAAGATTGATTTTCTGAGTTATGATTATTTTAAATCCAAATGCTGGAAAACTGCAGTTTCTATAGAAATATTTTGTTTATATAAATTATATTATTCTGTCTAAACTGCTTTTCTTTCTGCTCTTCAGTTATATCCCCCCCCCCCCATATAAAAATCCTGGCTACGCCACTGTCTTCACGTAACTCATGCCGAAACATTTAGTTAAATGACGTTTGTATATGTGACGCAATCGATAATTTAGATTTAATATTGCTGCAATTGAATATTATAATTTCGTGTTACTAAAACACCAATCAAATCCCAACAAAACATCCCCATAATTTGTTGAGATTTCCCTATCAATTTCAATAGCAATCAACAAAATCCGATTCACGTGTCGTTCTCGTTCATTTACAAACCCCCTTTAATCACGCTTTTTAATCAATGAATGAATTATATAACAAAATCGATCAACGGCGGCTAAAACTAAATCAGTAACGTAATTGCACCATTAACGTCGAATCGATTTGTTGCTGCCGATTTGTCGAAAAGCGAATAATAAAAAAAGGAACACAGCAGCAGCGTACAACGAAATCGGTAACTTTCTGTTTGCCGACGACGGACGCGAAGAAATCTCGCCATACTTTCACCTCTTCGGCCTCGGTTTTGTTTCCTATTCGGAATTTATTAATAATAATTTTCAATTTCAGCAAAAAACAAAATTCCGGCACATTCTCGATAGAGGCAAGAAGTTTAATTGATTTCGATGGGAGAGAGAGGGAGGGTCGTTGTTCGCGTGGAATTTTAAAAAGGTGCTTTCGATTCTGCTCAAAGTGTGCGCTGTGGTTTTTGATTAGTGTTTTGATAATTAATCCGTCAAACAATTTATTGAATCACAATCTATGATACTTTGGAATGCAAGTAAAATTCAACCACTTCTTTTTTTTGTTTAATATCATAGGCAACTTGGCCCTTTCGATAAGTCACATACGAATTTAAATACTTGTGATGAAAAAATGTATTACTTCTGTGGAATTACAAAATAGAAATTTACTTCTAACAAATCCTGAAATTTTGGATTTGGACGCTCAGCGAAGCATAAGAGCGATATTTTTTTCAATATTTATTACGCTATACGTTAGATGTAATATTTTTTTTGAAATATATCGAAAATAACTAACACTACAACATAGTAAACCGTAATATCTTTTATCAGGCGAATACATAAATTATATATTTCAAATGGTTTTTTTTTAGTTTGGGTTTCCAATTTACATTGATTCTTCATAAGTATTCCTCTTAACAATCTCCTTGTTGCACAAAATACAGATTTTTTTAATTTCAATGGCAACAAATTCATTTTTATGTATTAAATCTAAAATTACGAGAAAATTCGTATAAACCGCAAACAATAGTTAATTATACATAACTATTATTTGCGGTTTATACGAAATAATTATTAATAAGACTTCTAAGACAATAAATATCCATTGAAACGTAATTTTACATTTATTATTTAATGTCCTGCAAACTAAAAGCTTACGTAATTTTTTTAGAATTCAAAATAGCTTTAAATTCGAAACATACTTTCTTTTTATGTTTTATGTATGAGGTGTTCAGTTAAAAACACGATCGAATTGGCTATGACATTTTCAAAAAATTGTGAAGTAGGTCGTACGTGAATTTGTCAGTCGCTCCTTTCAATGTTATTCTAATCCAGTTTTATAAAAGTGTTTTATTTTATTTGGTATTTTAATGCCCACTCACACGAAGGAAGAAAAAAGTAAAAAAAGTAAAGTAAAAAATTGTGAAACAAACCAAGTGTAATTTAATTTAAACCTTCATTATCAATATGAAAAAACAACACAACTATAAGAATAAGGCAAATGAATGAGCATACAATGTGACATTTATGTCAGGTATGACATAACGTAAATTTAAGCTGCGACTTCACTTTTTTGTTCCATTTCCGTCTATTAAAAAAAACAACACCTTCTCGATCGTTTTTTTAAATAAACACCCGATATTAAATTCAGCTAAAACAATGTCCATCTATTGATGAAAGACGGACATTGTTTTAGCTCAATAATAAATTGTGTGAAAGCTCCCTTTTGCTATAATATGTAAAGCAGAATACCTAAATACCATTTGCATCGCTTACACGAGCTATAGATTACTTAAACATATTGTATTCATTCATTGATTATAATTAATGCATGGTTTAATTAAACCCAACCATATTACCAGTGGCGTATTAACGCCACCGCGGGCCTGGGCTCGGAATGTTCTTGCGGCGCCCCTAAGATTTGTGTTCTTTTGTCAATTACCGGTAATTCAGTAAATTTGTGAATTAAAACCGGTGTTCGTGGTTTTAAAGGTAAACATCATTAAGTTGTTTACCTTTAAAACCACGAACACCGGTTTTAATTCACAAATTTACTGAATTACCGGTAATTGACAAAAGAACACAAATCTTAGGGGCCCCGCAAGAACATTCCGAGCCCAGGCCCGCGTGGAGTTTTTACAAATTTCTAATAGTTTTAAAAAGTGAGAAACAATATGAATGCATTTTCAACGTTTTCAATATCAGTTTTTGCAGTACAATCAAGTCTAAAAATGTTTATTTCGACAGAATTAATGAAGCGCATATGCAGATTATCCCTAGTTTCAAATACCTATATATTTTCTTTAAAATAAGGAAAATGTATTATTATAAATATATTAAAAAAAGGACTTATTAAAATGATTGCTTTGTTGGAAATTCTAGTGATGGGTAAAAAGAAAAATTAAAATGACGTAGAATTCAGTGATTACATTTTAAATACATGAAAAAATCAAGTGAGCATCAGAATTTGATAGTACTTATACCGTTTTTAATAGATGAACAACTTTAATTTTAATTTTTAGAAAAGAATAATTGAACACATTAACAAAATTGCAGAAATCTAAAGTTAGCTAAAATCTCATAAAATATAGAAAATTAGTGATTTTGCTAAAGATCGAATATTTTAATTTTTGGGAAAGGATAATTAAACACGTTTTAACAAAATAAAGCAACACAAAATTAGCAAAAATCGCGTAAAATATGAAGATCCAATATTTTAATTTGTAGGAAAGAATAATTATACACATGTTAACAAAATCAAGAAACATAAAATTAGCCTAGGTCGCGTAAAATATGGGAAATTAGCGATTTCGCTAAGGATCTCAGCGACACAAAATATATGACAAATTTAGTTAAGACCATATGAAATGTGAATTGTTTTCAATTAAAAAAGGATCTTAATGTACAACAAAAAGATGTATGAAATCAGTGTCTCTTGTGCTTGACTAAGCATGAAGTAAAATTTCGAGTTTAGAAAAGCCTGAAAATTTGGTTTGGTCGCGTAGCGCGAAGCGCGGAGCGACCAAACCAAATTATCAGGCTTTTCTAAACTCGAAATTTTACTTCATGCGCCACCGGTACAAAACACTGATGCAATGTAAAGTTTAGCGGTGTGTTTTACACTTCGAAATATGTCAGTGTTTCGTATCGGTGGCGCATGAAGTAAAATTTCGAGTTTAGAAAAGCCTGAAAATTTGGTTTGGCCGCTCCGCGCTTCGCGCTACGCGACCAAACCAAATTTTCAGGCTTTTCTAAACTCGAAATTTTACTTCATGCTCAATGAGGGAGTGGAAAGACTCGTTCGAACTATCCAACTGGGTGCTTATAAAAAACAAGGAAAGTCGTAAAATGTACACGGTACACATCCGGGTATGCATACTTATAACAAAAAATTCCTGTAGCAGAGAGAGTTATTTTTTCTTAGACGTCTATTACTTTTCTTGTTTGGTTGTGGTAATGTTTATTTATTATCTCTTAATATTTTTCGCTTCTCAAGTATCGCCCATAAAACGGTAAATTTCCAGTAGTTAATCAACGATCGATTCTTCTTTTTAGAAAGTGATGGGACATAACATTAAGAACAGGTAAAAGCTGAGAATGAAACGAGTGTCGGCAAATACGCCCACTCAGCGAATTAACGAGCATTTAGATTTTTTTTAAATGTTGTTACCTGCTAATTGGAGCACACTTTTTTTTTTTTTTTTAAATCTTTATTTCCACTATAATGCTTTTTACAATAATCAAATAACTTTTTTTTTAGAACTATGAAACTAGCTTTTTATTCAATGAAGCAATCCTATTAATAAATTTTACTTCATGCTTCACGCGTATAAACCACTGATTTTAAGTGTATTTCAACACACACTATTAAAGCAGAATGTGTTTTATACGCGGGGCGCATGAAGTAAAATTTTGAGTTTAGTAAAGCCCGAAAATTTGCTTTAATTGCTCCGCGCTTCGCGCTACGCGAAAAACAAAATTTGCAGGCTTTTCTAAACTCGAATTTTTAGTTCATGCTTAGCCTGGGAGTGGAAAACACTTGTTAAAAGCTTAATACTGAACACTTAAAAAAACAACTTATATTTGAGATTTATCGCGATACTATGGATGATGTTGAATTCCTTTTCCCTATTTTTTGTGGATAATGGTATGTTAAGGGCTCTGTGGATGAGGTAATTAAATGATGCTAGTTTATATTTCATTGGGGCATAGGAATCGGCATGGAGGTAATTAAAGGTGTGTGTAGGTTTTCTAAATATTTAGCATCATTTAATTACCTCATCCACAGAGCCCTCAGCGTACCATTATCCACAAAAAATAGGGAAAAGGAATTCAACATCATCCATAGTATCGCGATAAATCTCAAATATAACCCCCAGACCATTCACAAATTATTTAATATGCATAAATTCAAAATTAAACTTCATAATAATAATAATAATAATAATAAATTGTCTTTATTCAAAAATTCAGGAATATTACAAAAGAGAATAACATACAGTAGTGCAGGCGAAGTTCAACTAGTCTATGTGACTTTAGTTGCTCTTCCACTTAACCTGCTTCGGTAAAAAAAAAGATAATCCATAGATGAGTACATAATTATAATAATAAGTCTTAAAAATTAAATGAACAAACAAAAGATACAACTTTAATTAACTGAGAAAATAAACAAAAAAAACTCCAATCAAATCAGATACCTAGAATTTTAGATCTAATTTGTCGGGACATGGCTTTTTTAAAAGTAAAAGGTGACAGTTGTTTGAGGTTAGAGGGAATTTTATTAAAAATGTTGTATATATTGTATTTAAAACATCTCTTAAAAAAGGTGGTTTTGAATTTAGGAGGTGAGATGGTTCCTCTAAACCTCAAATTGATATTGTGGACATCAGACCGATAAACAATCTTGTTGTAGAGGTAGGGGGGTGTGCGGGTCTCAATAATTTTCTTATACATCACACAGCAATGTAACAATCTGCGCTCCGCCATATCTAGCCAGTTCAGCTCTTCAAGTTTACCTGAGATGTGGTCAAATTTGCGTATGCCAAAAATAAGTCTAATACAGGCATTCTGGACCTTTTGTATGCGTTTAGTTGTTACAGAGTCTAGGCAGGCATTGTATACGGCATCCGCAAAGTTGAAGTGGCTAAGTACCAAAGTGTCGCATAGCAGTCGCTTAGTTTTTAGGGTCAACACATTACGGTTAGAGTAAATCATTTTTAAATTAATATATGCACGAGATATGCATTTATTGATGTGTAATTTGAACCGTAGCTTATCATCAATTACTAGACCAAGGTTTCGTACAGAGTCAACAAAAGGGAGTATTGCATTACCTATTTTGATTTTTAATTTTGATTTTGCTATTTGAATTAATTTTTTTGGACCGAAAAGCATAGCTGATGATTTAGATGGATTTATTATAAGTGAATAACTGTGCGATGTATCGACTAGCTTACTGATGTCAGAGTTAATTTTGAGGTTAGCGGTGGATATATCATTAATATTGAATGCGTATGATAGTTGTGTGTCATCAGCGTATACATTTACGGAGCAATGGTTTAATACTGACGGTAGAGAGGAAGTATAAACACAAAATAAAACTGGTCCTAAGATGGATCCCTGAGGAACACCCGCCTCCACACTACATGTATTTGAGATTGCGTCGTCTATCTGGACAAACTGGGTACGACCTTTTAGAAAAGAACTAATCAAGTTTATTGATGAATTAGTAAGTCCTAGATAGTGAAGTTTAGCTATAAGGATATCGTGATTGATAGTGTCAAAAGCCTTACTATAATCCAGCAGTACGATTGATGTGAGTAAGCCATTATCCGTTGAGGAAATGATGTCGTCTGTAACATTAAGTAAGGCAGTTGTACAGCTATAATTTGGCCTAAAACCGGATTGAGCTGAAGGAAGGAGTTGGTGCTTCTCAAGAAAATCCAAAAGTTGATTTTTTATTATGCGTTCTAAAATCTTTGATAAGGTCGGTAGAATGCAGATTGGTCTGAGATCTTTGAAACTGTTAGGAGAGGTTGTTTTAGGAATGGGTAGGATTTTACCGTGCTTCCATATGGTCAGAAAGACTGATTGTTCAAGACAGCAATTAACTATGTGTGTTATGTATGGGATAATATAGGGACAGCATAATCTAATCATGTTGATGTCTATTTCATCAGAACCAACAGCCTTTGTTTTTATATGACAGATAATAGCTTCAATGATCTCCTTATTGACTAGTTTTAAAGAAAAATGACTTGAGACGTTGGGGTGGATATTTTGACAATAGTAAGTAATAAGAGAGTCATTCGGTTGACTTTTTACCGAGTTAATAAGGTAATTGTTGTAGCCATTAACGTCCTTTAAGTTATTTGGAATGGCAGTTCGCTCTCTCATAATCTCTATCACCGATTAACCCCGACACAAATACAAAATTCAGTCGATTAATTTATGCCCCCAATTCAGAAAACCACTTCAACAAATTATACAAAAAATTCAACCTAACCCCCGCGTTTTATGTTAATTCTAAACTACGGCAACTTTTAGGGAACACATTCAGCAAACCAGATGAACTAGACCAGTGGTGGGGAAACTTTTTTTAAGACGGGCCATTTGTAATAACCATACAATCGTAGCGGGCCAAAGAATAATGCTTAATCGTAGGTAGGTAGTTTTTATGCGGGTCGTCACATTACGAAGTAAGAACGCGTTCAAACATTCTCACGACGGCACTCTTAAACGGGCCGGATTAAACCTTTCCGCGGGCCGGACTTGGCCCGCGGGCCGTAGTTTCCCCATCACTGAACTAGACCAATCTGGTATTTATTCAATCGATTGTTATAATTGTGATAAAGTTTATATTGGTCAAACACAGCGTAATCTAAATACCAGATTCAAAGAACACTTAGCACACGCCAAATATCTTAATTACGAAAAATCTGCAGTGGCTAACCACTTACTAGAAACCGGCCACAAATCACAATAAAGAATATAAAATTATTAAAACAAGCATCAAATTATCGATTAAACATGTTAGAAGCCATTGAAATGAAAAAACATGAAAATAAATTATTGAATTTTGATTTAGGTTCACTTCACAATACATTATTAGATTTAATTGCACCACCTTAATCTGTGTTTTTTCCCCTAATCCACTTTACCTGGTTGTACCGCCACCCTCATTCCTTCGGCTCACCTCTTAATTTACGTTTTTTCCCTTTTTGCATTCCCACCGCTTTTGTATTATAATCTGCCTGTCTATATATAGTTTAAAATTTCTGTTTTGTATTTAGTGTTAATCCATTGATAATGGTCACTTTGTGTCCGAAATGTATATTTGGTAATTCAAATAAAAGTGTGAAGAAAGGTTATTAGTGCTTTATTCGTCAAATTAATTAGATCTATACGTAACTCACAATCAATTTATTTAGCTTTAACTTTACTATGAAACCGTCTGTTATAGAGTTAACTGTATAACTGCTCGGCCGTTAATGGGTTATAAACAAAATTGACCCATTTCAGTTATTCTAACTCTCACTGATTTATTAAAAATTACCATCAATGATTTTTTATCCGAATTTACTTATCAGAAATACTAATTAACTTTTTTATGTTGTAGGCGTTCGCTTTGTGGTACATCTTAAATAAAACACTTTTTTCTTTGTTTAAGTGTTTTATTTACTAATTAACGTATTTCCCTTTTCTCGTATCCTCTAAAACAGCACTTAACCCACATTTTGTTTTTCGAAAACTCACGAAAATTTTGTTTATAGTTTAAGTGTGTGTGTGTGTTGTGTTTGAATGCACCCATATAATAAATCCAAGTTCGTGTTGTCACGCGAGCCGAAAACTGGAAAAGAAAATTGCAGCCCGCGATGAATGATAAATTACACGGAATTTTCGTACAGGTTGACAGACTGTGTGTGTGTGTGTGTTTATTTCATTTCTAATGCACGAATATAAATAGATAAATTATGCTGATGATGATGGGCATTAAACATTTTTCGTGCGGTAGTGAACTTCTCGTTTTGTTTGGGCAAGTGTTTCTCACGAGATTTTAACTTAACGGTAAATAAATAATAATTACAGAATCTAATCAAAAATAATTCTAATCTTTGAACTCATTCACATACAATAATGTATAAGAGTAGTAAATTATTTTTGATTTTTATATGTCGCAGACGTCGCACATATAGCTCGAGACCTAAAATACACAACCAGCATCACACCAATAAATTCTTGACATGTCAAATTTAATGGGTCATATTAAAAAAAAGATTTATATTATATTTTATTTATATTTTTTATATTTTAAAAACTCATCGTTGGTTCCTAGACCATACAAAGTCTAGGAACCAACGATGAGTTTTTAAAATATAAAAAATTATTTGAAATCTTTTTTTTAATATGACCCATTAAATTTGACATGTAAAGAATTTATTGGTGTGATGCTGGTTGTGTGTTTTAGGTTAGAACAAGATTAATTACATGTTGTGTTGTGAATCAACTTTGCATTTGTAGGTTAGGTGAAGGGAAATCTGACAGTAATATAATAATTCATTAATTTCATAATAAATATTATACATCAAGTGAATTAAACACGATTTTATTCACGAAAAGATTTTTGATTTCACGAGCGCCTCGGCGCGAGTGAAATCATTTCTTTGAGTGAATAAAGGTGTTTAATTCACGTGGCGTATATATGTTTTTATTCAATTTTGACGAAATTGTAAAGAAAATGTACTTTAAATTTATTTTTAAATAAATTTTTTAACTCACTAGTGACCTAAAAAAATTTTAGTTCACTAGTGAATAAAACCTTCTTTATTACGGTTGTTATGGAGTTAATAATGTCGATTTAAATTAACAAAATTGAATAAAATAAATAATTCTTTGAACAAAGATTAAAATGAGAAATTTAACATAATTTTAATTGAATTAAATAAAATTATATGTTCAACACTCGTAAATTCAATTAAGTTTCCTGCTCAATTTTAGTTGGTAGCGATGCGCAAGCGCGACACCGAGTGTTGTTTTAACTGTCAACAAGTGCGGCGTTTATGAAATCCACTCCTATTTAAATTAACCACCGATAAGTGAAACTTACTTTAATTTAAATCCCGCATCTATGGACGTCTTCTACACTAAATTCCACGCATTTTGACACCGGATTCATATCCAGCACATGCATTTTCGCGTTTTGATCCCAACGTGAAATTGCTTGAGTTTTCGTGTGTGTGTGTTGAAGATGCCGATCTTGTTCAGACTCGTGATTCAAGAAGTTCGCTTGAATTGTAATCGCAACAACACTAACTCGCTCTCTATTCAACGTTTTCCACAAATAACAATAAACACAACCGCACTTATTTTTCCGAAATGCATTCGCTTTTGGAATTAATGAAGAAAAGGATGAATTAATAATTTGTTTCCGTACGTACCATTTTATCATTAGAATATCTAAATTTCTTTTGGTGATTTTTTATCACGTATTGTTTTCAATAAATCAATTATTGAGAGCATTAAATAATGCATATTCATTGTGGTAAATAATTTTCTTGGTTTATAAGTGCGACGCATGCGCGCATCACGCGTAGTTTGACGTTTCGAAAGTGCAGTGTTTATGAATCCGCTCTGCTTGAAAATCAACTTTTGGTAAGTAAAATTAACTGAAATTGTAAACCCATCTCAAACAACTTATTCCTCATTAAATGCCGCAGATTTTGATACATAATTTACCCTAGCACTTGTATTTTTACGATTCAATCACGCAGGCAAAACAGCGTGTGTTTTCGCCGGTGTTGAATGAGAGGAATAAATTCGAATTTTTGCTAGCAAATATTGCTCATGGATTAAATATCTTGTTGATAAGTTATCCTTCACAAAATTCCGTTGATTTACTGTGGGTTTCACGAGTGTGTGTTGTTTTTACAGCTTATTGTGTTCATGTGAAGATTGAATACTCGAAGGTGTCTTTGATCAGAGATAAAATGGCGGCCGGGGAATTGAGGAAGGTGGATTTCTTCTCGACTGGTTTAGGGGGTTAAGAAAACCAGCGTTCTGTCAGCTACTAAAAAGTAAGTGAAGTCAAGGCCGTGACTGGGGGGGGGGTTCAAATCCCTCCTGAAATTTTAAAAAGGTTACATTTTTGTATGTAAAAGCGGCTCTGTAACAGCAAAAACCATATTTTTGCTATTAAACCCCCTAGTCTCGAAATTTTTATAACCCTCTCAGAATTTTTTTTTTCTGGCTACGGCCTTGGGTAAGGATAATTCTATTAGTCTATTTTATTTTTATTAATTGTTTTTTGTTCTGGTTGTTGCAGAAGGTAGGTCCTGCAAGAGATTGATCACCAAGATATTTCAGTGAGTGATTTTTAAGCAATATTCACTTTATTTTTGTGTTACAAATTTTTAAATACTGGGTAGAGGGGGGGGGGGCAGGGAGACACTTGCCATTTATAAAAATTGCAAATGAGATTTTTATGAAAGTTTTTGGGCGGATAGTTTTAGTAGTGAAAACTATTTACAACAATCTGTGTTTATTGAAGGAACACAGAGAGAGAGAGAGAGAACTACGAGATAGATGAGAGGGAGAGAAAGAGCGAGAGAAAATTAATGGAATGTACGAATCAATTTCTTTTAATAAAAAAAAATCATGACTTAAAAGCTTAAAATATCTCACGTAAAACTCGCCGCTGATAAATTATGCATCCGTTCGGGGAAATCGATAACTTAACAATTACGTACACTACGCTTTGCGTTTCCATTACACGAAATGAATGGATTGCAATAACAGTCGGTGGAAAATGGTACCATTTCGCATTCAATCGCAGTTTATTAGGGCAAACATAAATTTGTCTATCATAATAACACTGTAAATTTACAGTTAAACAAAATTGCTTCAATTTATTATTGTAAATGTTATTACTTGGTTTGACTTAGTCTGTAATTACAATAGTTCCACATCATTCACAGACAATTATTAGTAATTGTTTTCAGATAGAATAAAACACTAACATTGACAATTATGTGTAATTGTTTTCACATAGAATAAAACACTGACATTAAATATTGAAAATAAGTAGATAAATAGATTAATAGTTTGTTTACATATGTTCGAAAGTGTAAACGCCATCTAATGCTCATTAGCTTAAGTAGCATCCTCAATAGCTGGCAAACTAAACGTTTGTATACAGCAATTGTTCGTCTACAACAGGGCTTTATTTTATAGAATACAAATGTATTTTATTATTTGTACTTCATTTAAAAAGTTGTTAATATTGTGTAATTTCTATTAGTCAGGCTTGACTCATGGGGAAAATTTGCTTAAATCTGAGGTCGGCGAACTGAAATAAATTAAGCAAGATTTTGATTCACACTCCATTTAATCCGCGACTGCGGTTGTTTGAGTAGAACAAGGAAATCGAAACTGTTTCGAAAATTGATGATTGAGTTGACAAAAATTGTTGAATAATCCGACCCTGTTAGTTTCAAATATAATTTTCATTGTGTATTTATTGCGACAAAGATCCCCTCAACATAAAATATTTATTACACTAATGTGTAATATTAAATAGTATATTGTACGACGAGCATATAATGATAGTTATTAATCACGAGAACGAGGTTTGCGGAACGAGCCGAAGGCGAGTGGAGCAAGTCGTTCGTATATTATATGCAAGTTATACACTATATTTTGTTCACGATAACAACAATATTAATACAACATTTATTATATATAATTATTAAATACGCGTCAGTCTTAATAGTCGGTTTTGTTTTATGATAATTTGACAGATAGATGATGACAGATTGCGGTATTATGATTAGAATGTGTAATAAGGTTAATTCCACTTAACACAAATATGAACAATCTTTCAACAGTAAATTCTACTCACACAGTCTACCCTAAGTTACATAGAAACACGCTCTGGTTGGAGTTTTCACGGTGTTAACGTTTGTTCAGCTTTAAAAAACACTCGCGACGGATAGAAGCACAATTATTTAACCGATTGAAGAATGATTTATGTTTACAAACGCGTTTTACGCGGGTTAAACTAGTGAGAACGGCAAAGATGTTGACGCATAACTTCGTCCTTTAACAAAATGGCGTCGACGACACCACCATGGTCAAATGTAAGACAAAAGAAGCTGATTTGACTAGCACAGTCTTGTTACTGCATAGCTGCAAAAAATCGAACTAGGCAATTATTTATATTCGTGTTAAAAAACCACATTTATCACGCAAATCCCGTGTTAAATGTACTTGAGTGTTAAATATACCACATTTATGCTGCCCACACAATTAAATAATGCACATATTATAAGGTTGTCGTAAACAAAATAATATTAGATTAATGTATAGTTCTAAGTTTCCTGAAGGGTGTAATCAATAAAAATTAACACTTTTGTATCCTTTCTTTACATTTATAAATACGATTAAAGGATACAACAGTGAAATAAAACACTTTAACTGATATATATTGATAATGACAAGCTAAATTTGTCGAAACTGCAGTCACATTAAATAAAACGTGTTATACAAACAAAGTTAAAAGTGTTTCATTGTGTAATTAACATGTATAACGAAGTAGAAGCCTCCACAATACAGACTTTAACTTTGTTTGTATAACACACTATTTTTATTTTCGTGACTGCAGTTTCGGCCAATTCAACTTGCCATTATCAAACAGAGTGACTTAAATTACGGTATGGTACAGGTATATATATACACAAAATGGTGATTTACAAAATAGCATTAAAAATGGGGGTATACACTAGATCGACCTGGTCGTTAATTAGGGGGATTCCCGGATTAACGCGGGCTTTCTGTATCTCCAGGGATTCTAGGAGGTTCATTTTTCGGCATAATGGATGATCTTAAGTACATCCTCGCCAAAAGAATGGTTTTCATCGATTAGATGTTTGGCGAAATTTGATTTTTCTATTTGATTAAGCCGAAAAGAGCGCTGATGTTCTTTGAGCCGAGTGCTAAATACAACAGTGTTAATTTTTATTTTATATTAGATTAATTTTGTACATGTTAGATTTAGCCAAGTAAGGATTTTGAGATTGTCTGTCGTGTGGGTTAGACGGGCATGGTTTTTCACGTAGTGCGGCGACTGTCGGTGCAATATAAAAGGGCCGTCTTGAGTGGGTGGAAATTGGATTGGGTCCACCCTTAATGGGAGACCTTAAGCTCTCTAGGAAAGAAATATGCAGCGAGCGCAGATGGGAATGAGTGCTTTTCACGATACTAATAAATCATCCCTGCGATATAATGAAATAGTTATTAATAACTTTTATTTTATAAGTTATAATATAAAATGTACACAGTGTGTGAAATTAAGTAATAAATTATAAATGAATTCCGGAACGAGTTTACACGTTTTCTTTGCACATTCTTCTGTACTTTCTTATGTTAGCAATTTTATTTATTTTATTGGTGCTTCAACAAACAGTTTTACAGTTTTTTTGTTCTATTTTAAGAGATTTGACAGACAATTGTTATCAATAACTGGATAAAAGTGACACAACTCGAAATTTTACTTCATGCGCCACCGGTACAAAACACTGACATATTACGAAGTTTAAAACACACCGCTAAACTTTACATTGAATCAGTGTTTTGTGCCGGTGGCGCATGAAGTAAAATTTCGAGTTTAGAAAAGCCTGAAAATTTGGTTTGGCCGCTCCGCGCTTCGCGCTACGCGACCAAACCAAATTTTCAGGCTTTTCTAAACTCGAAATTTTACTTCATGCTTAGCCTGGGAGTGGAAAACACTCGCTTAAAGCTTCAAATTGAATTCTCTCAATAAACCGAGCGTCGGAAAATGTGCAACGTATTCAAATGGATACTCAAAAGAAATATTCTCGTTATGAAAATGTTCGGTGTTACATAAAACTCTCTGTGTGTAAAGTTAAAGTATTTAATTTAAAATAAATTTCAAAAATATAAATATTTTTTATGAAAATATCGGCCTTGGATTTGAATGTACCGGGCTTTCATTAATTCCCGAACCCCACGTGACTAAATTTAAAATTGCCGCGTAAATTATTGTATTTGTACGTTGGAGGCTTTGAAAAAAGTAACCAAACGTTACTAAAGTCAAATTTGACATAAACGTTCATGCGCGGTGCATCGTTAAACCAACCTTTGAGATCTTAATTATTCTGAAACATTGAGTTTTATTTCTATTTATTTTGCAGAGTCAATTTGCTAGGATAAGCAAATACTGCGAAAATTAATAAAAATTAGTTACATTTTTGAAGATGAGCCTATTTTTTAATCATTTTAAATATAATACTTTCAGTCGTCATAAAAATACGCCGGCGAATAAATATTTTTAAATCTAGGGAATTTTTGTGTGAGCCATACCACCTTGTACATTTGGTTGCCTATTATTTTTGGTCACGTGGGGTTCGGGAATTAATGAAAGCCCGGTATTTCTATAAATATCCTAATTGAAAATTTGATTACGCGGATTTTGATGTAAATTAGAAAATCGCGAATAAAATCCCCTTAATAAAGGGCTTAGTGCGGACGGAGGAAATATTTTTCCCCTCCCTCTTTTGATGTCAAATAATGATTAAAGTCCGATTAGAGAAAACTTTGAATAAAGAAGGAGAGGCGCCTGGAGGCCGAAAGGTGAGGACGTGAATGGGAAAAGTTTTGATTGAAAAGTAAGTGAAATAATGTTCTTGAATCGAAAATAATAAATTAAAAGAGGAATTGAAACATTGTTCAGTTATGGATTAAATATAAATTATACAATAAGCTAACAGAGCTAGAAAATAAAGACCATTAATAATAATAATATTAAAAAAGCCGAGATTCTTTTCGCAATCTACAACTGATTTGTCTTACAAAGACAAATTTAAACACTCAACTAAATAGCTTCAATATACGGTGAAGTACTTAAAAAATTTTTACATATCAAACAAAGTCACCTGTTATATGTTATAATAATAATAATAATCAGAAATAGATTATGTTTGGACTTGGCTAATGCCCGTCCAAATATAATATAACCGACAACAAGTCGAGATAAAATAGAAAATAATAATAATAATAATAATAGGGAGTCCGACACTCCGTCCGTAAATGGATTTTCCCCTCCCACACCACAAAAAAAAAAAATAATAATGTTATTCTGTGCAGTTAATGAGTTTCACCTTCAAGTTGACAATGTGTAAATTGTACGATTATATTTTAATGAGCCTTCTTTAAGTTTCTGTGTACAACAGACATAATTATCTTGACAACTAAAATATTAACATGTTTCACTTGTGTTCCTTGATGTAAAGTGCAAAAGCCCTTTCGGGTAAATTACGCTTCACTTAAACAAATCACGGCAAATTAGTTGTTTACATGTGTAACGAGTCGTGATTAATTGAATGCGGTTGTGTTTGTAAGCATTTGCTGGAAGCACTTCCCCCCTCTCCAGTTCTGTCTTTATTGATTATCTTCACTTAAATAATTTAATAATAAATAATGTCTATATTAAATTTATTGTGCTAATTTCTTTAATTTACAAAGATAAGATAGAATAGAAAGATAAGAATTTTAAAGAATAAGATTCGAATATTTTAGTTTGGAGCACTCTTCTCAAGTTTGTAAAGAATTAAAAAACTGTTAACTGTGGAGGCTTCTACTTCGTTATACATCATAATTCATAAATTTATTTATTTATTTACGGTAACGACAAACACTTTTTACCTTTGTTTGCATAACTGAGGCTACACTTGTGACAACTGCAACTTGTCATTTTCAAACTAATAGTCTACAGTCACTTAATAAAGTCTCAGTTATACAAACAAAGTTAAAAAGTTTTTCATTTGTGAATAAAGAAACTGTCTATGATTGATTGATATAATATGAGAATTTCCTCACTTAAATAATTTAATAATAAATTTGAAGAAATAGAAAATAAATATTCATTAAATGAGTTTGGGTGAGTTACGTGAAGATGATAATAACTTGAAATAAAACACTTTTTCTCCTTTCTTCACAAGTTTATTTTATACCAGATGTATATTTCAGTCACCATGTGACTATTATCAATGGTTTGACCATTGATAATGGTCACATGGTGACCGAAATGTACATCTGTTATAAAATAAACTTGTGAAGAAAGGAGAAAAAGTGTTTTATTTCAAGTAAATATTCATTTGTATCACTTCAAAACATAGTTTAACTTAATTTCTTAAACAATTAGAATTTTAACACTCTTCCCCAGTTACGAAGAATAAAGAAGCTGTCTATTATCAATTAATAAAATATGAGAATAACGATTTCTAGGGTTAAAAAGGTACATAGAAAATAAGAAGAAAGTAGGAGAAAAATAACAAAATATTTTTTTAACGATTTATTTAAAAAAATGTCTATTTTGAAATAAAATATATAGAAAAACATTAGAAGTGCGATTCTTTTTGTAATCTACAACAAATTTGTCTTACAAAGACTAAGTCATTAAAAATGTAAAAAGTTAGAATATATTTTCAAGAAAGAAAGAAAGAAAGACAGAAGAATATAAGAGAAAAATCACAAAATATTATTTTTTATAAATTTAATAAATAATAAAATTTGAAATAAAAACACTTGGTTTGTGATTAATGAGAACATTGTGAAAGATATTAATAAATAATGTTGTCTAGTTAGAAATAAAATGTATAGAGATATATATCTTACAGGCAGAGTGTTTCACCGAGGACAGAAAGCTCGATATTTTCCATAAAATTATCAATATGAAAAAATGCTTCAGATACAAGTTGCTTGAATTCATTTTCTCCACAATATAAAATTATATTTGCATATACAGGGTGTGTCCCATAATTCCTGGACTTCTACAACTTTGTAATTTTAAGCAGGGCACCCCACATATTATTACCTTTTTAGATTTCACGCTACGCGACCATACCAAATTTTAAGGCTTTTCTAAACTCGAAATTTTATTTAATGCTTAATCAAGAATTGACACTCTCGTTGTAAGGAAGTCTTTAATTGCTATTAATTTTCCATGTATTTAGTTCATTTTACCTACAAAACAAAGAATTTTTGAATTTACTAATAAATTATCAGTAAACTGTTTTTTATTCATAAAATTATCGATAATTGACAAAAACGGTATATTTACAATCCATAGTTGGTACTAATTATGTTCTTTTTTGACATAAAATGTTTAATTTAATTTATGATTATGAAAGTCAGAAGAAAAAAGAAAATAATATGTATTACAATTTTTTTTTTAAATTAAGACGGCTTTTGCCTGGCCCTGGAATTAACATCCATTAGCCAACATTACTATTATATTTAATTTTGTTTATTTTTACTCCATACCACTCATTTACTCATTCATTTTTTCCTTTTTTTCTTTCTTTCCTTTCTTTCTTTTTTTTTGTTTCCCTTTTTTTATTTTCTGTTTTCCCTTTCTTCCTTTTCTTTAATCTTTAATTTACTCCCATTTGTTTCTAAATTTTTCACTTTCAATTATTTTTCCTTTCCTTCTTCCTTCCTTTTTCTCTTTACAACTCTAATCTTATCATCTAATTTCCTAACTGGGATAATACAGGGATCACACTCTTCTCGCCATGTATTACAATTAATAGCTAAAATTTGTTTTTTTTTTTTATTAGAACAAAAGATGAGGTTATAAAAAGTCGGTAAATTTTTACAATGGATTGTAAGTTTGCCGACTTATCATAACCTCATGTTTTGTGCAATTTAAAAAACAAAAGAACAAGTATTAGCTATGGATTTTAAACTTACCTAAGCCTTATTTATTTTCTTTTTTGAATAAAACATGAGGTTATGAAAAGTTGAGTTTTAAAAATTCTTTTCCTTAAGCGTGTGCTCAATTGCACTTGTTCTCTCGTGAAAAAAAAATGAAGCTGTGAAACCTTTATATCCCTAATAATTAAATCCCTGTGCGCTTTTCGCAAGGAAATTATAAGGCACAAAAGGGAGGAAACGGATATCCTCAGAATATGAAATCCTGCTATTTAATGCTTTTACGCTATAATTTCCCCCTATGGTAAAAAAATAATGCTTATGCTGGGAAATTCAGGAAATTGTTTAAAATCTATCCAGATTTATTTTTTGAGTTTCTATTAGAATTAAATGCATGGAATTTTTATTTTAGGTATACATATGCATACCGTTTTTTAAATGAGTTCAATTTGATGCTTTAAACGAGTGTTTTCCACTCCCAGATTAAGTATGAAGTAAAATTTCGAGTTTAGAAAAGCCCGCGTGAAAATTTGTCGAGGGTCGCGCAGCGACCCGAGACAAATTTTCTGGGCTTTTCTAAACTCGAAATTTTACTTCATGCGCCACGCGTATTACACACTGTAATATTGTCAAATTTATGTACATTCGAACTTCACTTAAAATCTGTGTTTTATACGCGTGGCGCATGAAGTAAAATTTCGAGTTTAGAAAAGCCCAGAAAATTTGTCTCGGGTCGCTGCGCGACCCTCGACAAATTTTCACGGGGCTTTTCTAAACTCGAAATTTTACTTCATGCTTAGTCTGGGAGTGGAAAACACTCGTTTAAAGCATCAAATTGAACTCTTTTAAAAAACGGTATGCATATGTATACCTAAAATAAAAATTGCATGCATTTAATTCTAATAGAAATACTCATTGAGTATTATTTATGATTGAGATAATATTCCGGGTGCAATTAAATAATTGTACGACTTATCTGTAGATGGGCTTGCAATTGAAGAAATTGTTACTGGGTTTCCCGTAGGAAACCCAGCCTGGTAATCCATCGGATCGATTTCCACTTAACACTTGATGTGATTACATAAAACACCACTATTAAGTTCGTGAAACTAATTAGACGACACAATAATTTTATTCACGTTAATCGGTAAAAAAAACCTCTCCGCGCGGACAACAATGTGCACTCGATGGAGAACAATACCAGACTGATGTTATTTTATTTAATAGCTTTAAAAAAAATGTGTTGAAATCCATATATTTGTTGTTTTCGTTCAGGGCGAGCAAAAAATGTGTCGATTTAAATCGAGCGAAATTCGGAATCCTGATATAAGTGTAAACATCGCAATCTTGCGGCGATTTTGTACACATGATTGTTCACCTTCAGCTCATTTGTGATAAATTATTCGCACGGTTCATCTCGTGTCTTCAGGTTTTCACATAATATATTTCTGAACTATTTTTAAATTTGTTTTCCATTGAAGTCCAAAAAATTTACCAAAGGCGTATCTCATACCAACTGGTTTACAATGATTTAAAAACTATGAGAGAAAATTTAAACTTAGTGTATGAGGCTAGTGCAAAAGTTAACAATGCTCAAATGAAACAATTAAAAAAAGACATGCAGATAACATACAAAAATGCAATTAAACAGGCCAAACTAGAAGCAAATGATAGATTAGTGTCATCAGCAAGTAATCCAGTAAAAGCTATGTGGAATATATTGAATAACCATAGGAAAAAATCCGTGTCTGTGATAGATGAATGTGATATAACAGCCCATATGTTTAATGATTTTTTGTAAATGTTCCTACTAAAATTAACAACAAACTACCTATCTGTGATATAGATTCTATAACTCTGGTCAATCAATATTTCTTATCTAACCCACCGTCTTTCTCATTTAGTTTAGTGTCTGAGGCGTTTGTGAGGGATATAGTCAAAGGTATGGAGAATAATCGAAGTACAGACATTTACGGCATTTCGATTAACTTAATCAAAGATACCATAGACGTTCTAATTGAACCACTTACAAAATTAATCAATCGTAGTATAACATCAAGTGTATTTCCGGAGGTCCTAAAGTGTTAAAGATTATCCCGATTCACAAAAAAGGTAACCTCAATGATTGCAATAACTACCGGCCTATATCTTTACCCCCCATTTTCTCGAAAATATTTGAGAAAATAATGCTTACGCAAATAATAATACACTTTGAAAGCAATAATATCCTCAGTGAAGAACAATACGGATTTAGGGAGGGGAAATCCACACTTAATGCCATACTGGACCTTACAGGATCCATTATTGATGCATATGAAAACGGTGAATTTGCTTTTGCTACGTACATTGATCTCTCCAAGGCCTTCGACTGTGTTCCCCATACATTACTTTTACGGAAGTTGTACACATACAATTTCAACCCCCAGAGCTGTGGCCTTTTGCTTTCTTTTTTATCTAGAAGGCAGCAAGCGGTCACTTATAGAGGTCAGACATCTGATCTTCTTGAAACGGCTTGTGGTGTCCCGCAGGGATCAACACTAGGACCACTTCTGTTTCTTATTTATATCAATGATTTCCCTAAATACATGAATGACTGTAAAGTCATTTTATTCGCTGATGATACAACTATCATTAATGCATCAACTAGTATCGATGCAGCAAATAAACAAAATAGGGAATTCGTATTAAAGGCTACAGAGTGGTTTACTGCAAATAGATTGAGTCTTAATATTAACAAAACTGAAACATCAATCTATACGTTAAATAATCACTATCTAACAAATTTTAACACAGCTGTTAAATTCCTAGGTGTTTATATTGATAACCTGCTTCTATGGGATCGACATGGCGATGAACTGGCAGCGAAGTTAAATAAAAGCATCTATATCTTAAGAGGTTTAAGGAATAATATTACCCCTGATATGCCGAAAACTGCCTATTTTGCGCTATTTCAGTCCCACCTGACATATAGCATAGATGACTGGGGTCATTCTGTAATAAGACACCGAATGTTTGGACTCCAGCGCAAGGCCGTTAGAATCATATGCAACTTGGGGTTTCGAGAAGATTGTAAAGATGCCTTTATTAAACTCAAAATATTAACATTTCCTAGTTTATACATATTGCATTGTTTGTTATCTGTCAAGTCTTGCTACGACAATCATATACTGCAATCCCGCAATCACAATTATCAAACTAGAACGCAAAACAACTTATACGTACCGAATTTAAGACTTCAGAGATCGAGAAATGGTATGAACTACTATGGCTTAAAGTTATTCAATGTTTTACCCAATAGTTATCGGACCCTTGATAAAAAGTTATTTAAATCAAGGATCAAGATAATATTACTAGAAAACGCATTTTATTCCGTGGATGATTTTCTAGGCCATACATTCTAACTTTTATAAGTTCGATTGCTAATTTTATTTTATTGCTAGTAGTAGTGATAGAAGTATCACTATTATTACTTTAAATTATATATTTATTAGTATTGCAGGAAGAGGTTTTAATTATATATGTTTACTTTTGTAATTTTAAAGTGAGCATTTTTATTTGTGTTATATTTTAATCATATATGTTTACTCTTGTAATTTTACAATGTTCTATTTTTTCGCACTGATAACATCTGTCTATTTTTGTCTGACCTGTGTAAAACTTTTGTTTACAGCACGAATAAACTATTATTATTATTATTCAAAATATCGATCGATTTTTGAGTTTGAGGGTGAATTTTCAAGCATCAGTTTGTTGTGCAGTGGATAATGGCAATTAATTTGTTAAAGATTGGATGAAGGAATTAATGGATCATCATTCAATTTAAAACTTGCAAGGAGTGCCTCCACTTTTTGACTGAACATAAAGTAAATTTTGCATTTGCAGGCGAAATGTACTGCTCAGATATTTACAAGTTGGTAATAATTAATCAATTATGTTCATAAAATAAATGTGAAGCTAATAATTAATCAGTTGTGTTCATTAAATAAATGTGGAGCATGATTTGTTGCATGAATTTACAAAGAAACTGATAAATTTTAGTAGTAGAAATTGACTAATTTCTCAATAACATTAAATAATCGGTAAAAATTTTTTTTTTTTAATGTAATTAAATATTTTGGAAGAATGAATCAAGATATCTCTATTTATAAAATTGGCTTTTAGCAATTTTAAATTTTTTAAAGTTAATTAATTATTTCTGAAGAATAAATCAAGATACATTCATTTATAAAGGGTGCCCCAACAATGGCGCCGGATTTAAATTTGCCGCCATTTTGTTAATACGAGTTGTACGGTGATTTTTTTTTGACAGTTGTCAAGTGCAGACCACGCGATTTAAGAATATGGAGAAGTATTCAAACGAACAACGTTTATTTATTGTAAAAACACATTACAAAAATGGTGAAAGTTTTGCGAAAACAATTCGCATATTACGTTAAGTTTTCGGTCGCCATTATGCGCCAAATGAATCGACAGTGAGGCGTTTAATTAGAAAATTTGAGGCCAAATTTACGCTGATGGATCAGAAGACCATTGTTCGTCGTCGTCCTTGTCGGTCACTCGAAAATATAGACACAGTAAGGGAATCTGTGGCCGAGAATCCAGGAACTTCCATTCGGCATCGTGGTCAAGAATTAAACATTTCCAAAACCACTATGCAACGAATTTTGGTAAAAGATCTGCATTTGCACGCGCACAAGATTCAATTGGTGCAAGAAATCAAGCCAAGGGACCATGAGCAGCGCCGTGGATTTGCTGATTGGGTGTTGAAACATCATCAAATTAATCCGGATTTTTCGAAGAAAATATTTTCAGATGAGGCACATTTTCAACTCGACGGATACGTAAATAAACAAAACTATCGGATTTGGGGTGCTGAAAATCTTTGTGTGGTACTCGAACAGCCAATACATCCACCGCGAGTAACGCTTTGGTGCGCATTTTGGGCTGGCGGAGTGATTGGGCCGTATTTCTTTGAAAATGCGGCTAACTGTTACTGGTGTGCGGTATCGGGAAATGTTAACGGAGTTTTTGTGGCCCGAATTGGATGTAATTGATGTGGAGCACATGTTTTTCCAACAAGACGGTGCGACCTGCCACACAGCACGTGAAACAATGGTGTTACTGCAGACCAAATTTCCAGGCCCTGTCATTTCTCGATTTGGCGATCAACATTGGCCACCAAGATCGTGCGATCTAACGCCGATGGACTTTTTTCTTTGGGGCTATGTGAAGCAAAAGGTGTTTGCAAATAAGCCTGAAACAGTTCAACATCTTAAAGAGGAAATCCGGCGCGTTATTGGTGAAATACAGCCACATTTATGCGAAAACGTTATTCAAAATTTCAACAAAAGAATAACCCTGTGCCAGAGGTTTCGTGGTGGCCATTTGCCTGATGTTGTATTTCATGTTTAATCGGATCTATTTTTCTTTATGTTGAAACAAAAATGTTTGCTTAATTCAAAAAATAAATATGTTTTTCTTTATAATTAAATCCGGCGCTCTTGTTGGGACACCCTTTATTACAAAAATTAGTATTTATAAATGTCTCTGTTAATTTAGTGAATTTCATGCTGATTATAAAACCTTGAAACCTGTTAATTTTATCAATTAAATAAAACAGACTCATACATTTTTAGTTGGTTGAAACTAACATTAATTAACACGCATTTTTTGTCTGTTCGCACTATTTATATTTTTTGTTAATTATACACTGCGTAGAAAATGACAAGTTTCTTTAAAATATTTCGCTCGCGCGCCCCTGCAAATCCATATTTTCAGGCTTTTCTAAACTCGAAATTTTACTTCATACTTAATCTGGGAGTGGAAAACACTCCTTTAAAGCATCAAATTGAACTCTTTTAAAAAATGCATATGTATACCTAAAATAAAAATTCCATGCATTTAATTCTAATAGAAACTCAAAAAATGAATCTGGATAGATTTTAAACAATTTCCTGAATTTCCCAGCATGAGCATTTTTTTTTTTTTAACAAAGGGGGAAATTATAGCGTAAAAGTATAAAATAGCAGGATTTCATATTCTGAGGATATCCGTTCCTTTTTGTGCCTTATAATTTCCTTGCGAAAAGCGCACAGGGATTTAATTATTATAGATATAAAGGTTTCACAGCTTTATTTTTTTTTCACGAGAGAACAAGTGCAATTGAGCACACGCTTAACTTTTCCTTGAATTTTTAAAACTCAACTTTTCATAACCTCATGCTTTATTGAAAAGAGAAAAAGATAAGGCTTAGGTACTTCATGCACCACGCGTATAAAACACCGATTTAAAGTAAAGTTTAAAATATACTTATATCATATGTTCATATTAGTGAAATTTGGCCAAGTGTTTTCTTTATTAAATCATATGTTCAATAAATAAAAACCTCAAGAGTGCCAGGATATAATGTTCTTTTTAATTTAAGTTGGCTACACGCTTTAGGAATCGACATATAAAACGTCAAACATGATAATTATAATATATAATTTCAGAGTTGCCAACCTACAATATTTTTCATGGCACTGTAGAGGTTTTTTTTATTGAACATATGATATAAATAAAAATGTCTGATTTAAATTTATGAAGTTTATAAAGTCTGGCTTTGATGGGGCCTCTCTCCTTGATGCGCCTCCTTCTTAATACTGCCCTGGTTTCCAAATCGGTAATTTATAACAAGAATTTTGTATTTTATTCATGTTATTTCATTCTTAATTAATTTAGATTGATCAATAAAATCCAGGGAACAGAGCGAACGAATAAAAGAAGGCTAAACTTTACAACCCGCTTAAGCATTAAATGTATGCACACTACAATTTACAGCTAAGTTTAAATACATTAAAAAAAAGCATGACCTAAATCTCCACTGGAAATCATTACAATAAAATTATTGTTGAAGTTTATAACAGCGTGACAAATTTACAAATATAAAATAGCATCATGACAAATTTACAAATATAAAATACCAGAAAGACAAATTTACAAATATAAAACTAAGCGATAAAATAAGCGCAAGCAATTGTTTTTCAATGCAAAATAGTTTTGAATTCAAAGCATACTTATTCTGTATTACGGGAAATTTAAATGATAGTCCAGAGTGGTTAACTTAACGGTGTTTATTCTTAAACATTCAAACGAATACTGCCCTCTCCAATACAATAATTTTAACAAAAAACATCCGTTCCTCGAGAACAATATAAAAAAGTACCATCTTTTTTTTTTTTTTGGTGGCTGTTGCCTGGCCTTGGGAACTTGCCCATTAGCCATCACCAATCTATATATTTTGTATTATCTTTATATAATTAACAATTTGTAGAATTCTACTTTTCATTCGAACTAACACACACTCATACCACACCCAGGGTCACGACGAGACATATTTTTTTTATTAAAATCTCCCCGTGCACGGGAATCGAACCCGAATTGTAGCACGCCGAGCGATACAGCCCGGCGACGTTACCGCTCGGCCACCACGTGCCCAAAAACTACCATCGAGTATTAAAATAAATATATTGATGAATTCCATTGAATTAACATAATTTATAGAGGAACAATAATATATTACAATACTTATAATATACACGGTTTAATTTGAAATCAAAAATGCATCAAAAAAAAGCACGATTCCACTGAAAATCATTAAAATAAAATTATTATTGGAGTTAATAACAGCATGACAAATTTACAAATATGGAAAATCTATTGAAATATTGTATTATTAAATAAATAAATAAAATGGACCTAAGTAAGTTAATTTGATACATTGTATTATTTTACCTGGCTTGAAAATGTGTGAAGATAAATGTAAATATTTTGTTATTCAAATATTGTCAATACTACTCATTTTAAAAAAGTATTTTTAAGTGTATTTCTAACTTCACAATATTATATGCGTATAGGCGCATGAAGTAAAATTTCGAGTTTAGAAAAGCCTGAAAATTTGGTTTGGTCGCTCCGCGCTTCGCGCTACGCGACCAAACCAAATTTTCAGGCTTTTCTAAACTCGAAATTGTACTTCATGCTCAACCTGGGAGTGGAAAACGCTCGTTCGAAATTGAAAATTGAACACTTTAATAAAATCAACACGTTAAGCAAAAATAAACTGTTCGAAACAAATTGATTCAACTTTTTAATCTACATAAGCGTTCCTATTTTGCCCTTTTCAGTTTCTCGTTTTCCCTTCCAGCATTTACAATTCCCTTATCGTTATTTTTATTATATTATGAAGATTTGCATTAGCACATTGAATTAGTTGAATATTTTGATCTAATTCAGTGGTCTAATGCAAAAAATATAGTATGTTCAACAAAAAAAACCTCTAAAGTGCCATGATTTACGCGACCAAACCAAATTTTCAGGCTTGTATTATTTTACCTGGCTTGAAAATGTGTGAAGATAAATGTAAATATTTTGTTATTCAAATATTGTCAATACTACTCATTTTAAAAAAGTATTTTTAAGTGTATTTCTAACTTCAAAATATTATGTGCGTATAGGCGCATGAAGTAAAATTTCGAGTTTAGAAAAGCCTGAAAATTTGGTTTGGTCGCTTCGCGCTACGCGACCAAACCAAATTTTCAGGCTATTCTAAACTAGAAATTTTACTTCATGCTCAACCTGGGAGTGGAAAACGCTCGTTCGAAATTGAAAATTGAACACTTTAATAAAATCAACACGTTAAGCAAAAATAAACTGTTCGAAACAAATTGATTCAACTTTTTAATCTACATAAGCGTTCCTATTTTGCCCTTTTCAGTTTCTCGTTTTCCCTTCCAGCATTTACAATCCCCTTATCGTCATTTTTATTATATTATGAAGATTTGCATTAGCACATTGAATTAGTTGAATATTTTGATCTAATTCAGTGGTCTAATGCAAAAAATATAGTATGTTCAACAAAAGAAACCTCTAGAGTGCCATGATTTACGCGACCAAACCAATTTTTCAGGCTTGTATTATTTTACCTGGCTTGAAAATGTGTGAAGATAAATGTAAATATTTTGTTATTCAAATATTGTCAATACTACTCATTTTAAAAAAGTATTTTTAAGTGTATTTCTAACTTCACAATATTTCAGTTTTCTATACGCGTGGCGCATGAAGTAAAATTTCGAGTTTAGAAAAGCCAGAAAATTTGGTTTGGTCGCTCCGCGCTTCGCGCTACGCGACCAAACCAAATTTTCAGGCTTTTCTAAACTCGAAATTCTACTTCATGCTTAACCTGGGAGTGGAAAACACTCGTTCGAAATTGAAATCTGAACACTTTAATAAAATCAACACGTTAAGCAAAAATAAACTGTTCGAAACAAATTGATTCAACTTTTTAATCTACATAAGCGTTCCTATTTTGCCCTTTTCAGTTTCTCGTTTTCCCTTCCAGCATTTACAATTCCCTTATCGTTGGATCGGTGGTTTGGAATAGGCAATAATTTACATTATAACCCGGAGGTGGATTCGTGAAATATTTAATGGCTTAATTCGATCCCGGGGAGTAAAAGGGATTTATTAATTATGGCTGTTAACTAGGGGGTAGTAAACAAGCAGAAGGGGAGTTGAGTTTCTGACCTAATTCTATTCACCACCTTAACATATTAAATTATAAGGCCGGTAGAAGGAAAAGGGTGAGGAATACATTACGCGTGTGTAAACATATAACTTTTCTTTATTTTTTATATAAAGGGTAATTCCATGCAGGGTCGCAGTAAGGAGGCGACGGCCCCAGACGCCAGCAAAGTCAGGAACCAAAATTTCATAAGTTTATATGAGAAATTTTAAACTATATTAGTAATCTATATTTTAAACTTCACTTTAAATCGGTGTTTTATACGCGTGGCGCATGAAGTAAAATTTCGAGTTTAGAAAAGCCTGAAAATTTGGATTTGTCGGGGCGCGACTCGCTTCGCTCGCGCGCGCCGACAAATCCAAATTTTCAGGCTTTTCTAAATTCGAAATTTTACTTCATGCTTAATCTGGGAGTGGAAAACACTCGATTAGAGCATAAAATCTCTTTTAAAAAACAACGAATAGTCGAAAAATTTAGAGAGTAGATATGCGTATGTATACTTAAAAGAAAAGTTTCCTGTGTAAAGAAAAGAAAATATAAAAAATTATTACTGCATTGTATTTTTATTTGTATTTTGATTTAACTTTGAATAAATACAAAACACTGACATACTACAAAGTTTAAAATACACCGCTAAACTTTACATTGCATCAGTGTTTTGTACCGGTGGCGCATGAAGTAAAATTTCGAGTTTAGAAAAGCCTGAAAATTTGGTTTAGCCGCTCCGCGCTTCGCGCTACGCGACCAAACCAAATTTTCAGGCTTTTCTAAACTCGAAATTTTACTTCATGCTTAGCCTGGGAGTGGAAAACACTCGTTTAAAGCTTCAAATCTTTTAATAAACCGAGCGTCGGAGCATGCACAACGTATGCTTATGTATACTTAAAAAATTCTCGTTATGAAAATGTTCGGTGTTACATAAAACTCTCTGTATAGTCATTATAGTGTAATTATCTTCTTGTACAGAAAATATTGGAAATAGTTAAATCAAAATACAAATAAAAATACAGTGCAGTAATAATTTTTTATATTTTCTTTTCTTTGCACAGGAAACTTTTCTTTTAAGTATACATATGCATATCTACTCTCTAAATTTTTCGACTATTCGTTGTTTTTTAAACTCGCTTCGCTCGCGCGCCCCGACAAATCCAAATTTTCAGGCTTTTCTAAACTCGAAATTTTACTTCATGCTTAGCCTGGGAGTGAAATACACTCGTTTCAGTTGCAAACTGCCTAACAAATCGCGAATTAATCTAACCTAATAATAGTTCTACATGTCAAAAAAACATAATTTTACAAATTTGGATAGCGTTGCATCACATCGGTTTTGTTTTAGGAAAGTCAGCAGAATTAAAAATCAATAAAACAGTTATAAGAATTACAAAAGATTTATATCATGAAAATTTCAATTAAACGTAGAAATAAATTAATTTTATGCGATTTTTCGAGAAGATGAACATTTTTAAAGATTCATATCTTAATAATTTTTTAGAATATCCGTGTGAAATCATGAAAACTTGTTTGAAATTGATTGAAATTTAACTCAAGTTGATGTTTGATGTGTGTGTGTGTGTGTGTGTGATTTTAAACTTTACAATAAACCAGTGTTGTATACGCGTGGCGCATGAAGTAAAATTTCGAGTTTAGAAAAGCCTGAAAATTTGGATTTGCTGGGGCGCGACTCGCTTCGCTCGCGCGCCCCAGCAAATCCAAATTTTCAGGCTTTTCTAAACTCGAAATTTTACTTCATGCTTAGCCTGGGAGTGGAAAACACTCGTTTAGAGCATAAAATCTCTTTTAAAAAACAACGAATAGTCGAAAAATTTAGAGAGTAGATATGCATATGTATACTTAAAAGAAAAGTTTCCTGTGTAAAGAAAAGAAAATATAAAAAATTATTACTGCATTGTATTTTTATTTGTATTTTGATTTAACTTTGAATAAATACAATTCGTTATTATAATTATATTTGCTACCTATTAATAAATGTTATAAATTCAATTTTCAATCCGATGCTAAAACATTTCTGCATGCTTTCTTCTTGATGTGTAGAGTTGTTGAAATCAATATTAATTAAAATTCAGAATTTGAAAACAAGCGGCCTTGAGGGCTTCGTAAACACCAACACACACACACACCTATGTACATACATATATCGATCAATTCGCGTTTATTATTTGCGAATGGAAATTGCGGTTTCTCTGCGGCTTATGCAAAAGTTTCCAGCTATTAATTAACCTCTGTTTGGAATTATGCTTGAGTGCTAGTCGCGATACGCTTTAATTAATTCCGTAAATATAAATTGTCAACTTGCGTTGATAATTATTTCATTCTAAGTTTTTTGTTTGAATTAATTAAAATAGCATTTTGATATATTTGCATATGGATGTGCAAGTTTAAATTTAACTGTATTGTTTCGAGTTTACGTGAAGTGATTAATCACAAAATAGAAGGACTGTTATTCCTTACTTCACTTTTTATTTTTATGTTAGATGTACATTTCGAGACACAAGGTGCTCATTATCAAGTTTGTTATTGATAATGAGCACCTTGTGTCTCGAAATGTACATCTAACATAAAAATAAAAAGTGAAGTAAGGAATAACAGTCTTTCTATTTTGTGAAGTTTAAATTTGTTGACGTAATTCTATTTTGTAATAAAAATGGTGATATGTCCATTATCGCACTTTCCCGGTAATTTGAATAATGACATACTCAATTTATTTTGCTCTACCCAATTGGTTGGAGATTTCACTTAAAGATAGTGATTTATACGCGTGGCGCATAAAGTAAAATTTCGAGTTTAGAAAAGCCTGAAAATTTGGATTTGCTAGGGCGCGACTAGCTTCGCTCGCGCGCCCCAGCGCAGTTATATACCTTTTTTCACTTTTATATAAAAGTGAAGAAAGCAACATAACTGCGTTTTAATTAAGTGACTTTAATTCTTCACGTGACTCAAATAACTAAATTAAAATAATTCTAGTTTGATAATGACAAGTTAAAGTTGTCGAAACTGTAGTCACAATAGAAACCTCATTTATACAAAGTTTAAGTGTCTTATTTATGAAAATAATAGTAAATATTTATTTATTTATTTATTTATTTATTTATATATTGTTGGTGTTACATATTATATTAATATAATTTTCACAACAATGTACATGGAGTAATAATATATAATACAGCCTAGGTGATAAATTAAAAATATACAATATATGCGTAATCACATATATATGTCAGGTTTTTATAAATTAGTCAGTTTATAATATATATGTATATGTATGTTAAGATTAAACACTGACGTTTATAATGTGTATAAAACAAACCCTTACATATAAGGCGAACATACATACTAATAGTTTAAAATATTTCCATTCAATTTGTTTCGGAGTGAAGGTACTTATTTACACAATAGTACGGATTTTCAATGAAGAAATGTTTCAGTGCGATTTTATATGACTTGGTATTGTTTAAAGATTTTATATTTTCCGGTAATTTATTGTATGCTTTCACTCCCAAATAAATTGGCCCTTTTTGGTATAGCGTTGTTCTGGGGCAATACTTAGTGCATTGCTCTGCCTTGTTTGCATACCAGTGTTTATGTCTGAGTTCTTACAATATTTAGTCATATTCTCTTTTACAAAAAGACATAAATTATATAATAGCAGTGAGTAAACTGTCATTATTTTCAGTTGGATAAATACAGGTTTTGCGTGTTCATCTCTCCTTTTATTTGCTATTAGGCGTATTATTTTTTTCTGAAGGATTAATATACGGCCCGTATGTGCCGAATTTGCCCAGATAATATTGGCATACTCTAAATGTGAACGTACGCGTGCGTTGTAATATGCAAGAAGTACCTTTGTTTCCACTAGGTTTTTTAAGACGAGCAGAGCATAATGAGCTGAATTTAATTTTTTTATTACATGGTATTCATGATCCACCCACGATAGGTTATCTATTAGCACCCCAAGGAATTTTGTGAAACGATCTACTTTGATAGTCTTTTCGCAACTTTTTACTAAAATACTACAGGTGTCTATATTTTTGTTTTTGTTTGAGAACTGTATAATTTGTGATTTTTTTGGATTCATAAGTTTTTGTTTTGTACACCAATTCTCCATTCTTGTGACCACTGTCTGTGAGTTAATTGAGGCATTTACAATGCTGTCATGTGCTGTATGTGCTCCTAATATTTGTAACTATGTATGTTTACATAAAGGAACTCTGTATATTTCATAGCATGTACATAAATATGTATATATGAAGTTATATACTCTGGAAATAATAATTAATGTGTGTAGAGTCTCCGAGTGCTGTGAGGGAGGAATTTGTATTAATTATTAAAACAAAATATGCGGTAATGTAAACTTCTCAAACTTGCCACTTGGATGAAATTAATCTTCCTTAAATAAATCTAAGCGTCGAATGTTTTATAAAACAGCTGTCTTTGTTTTTAATTACAAAAAACGATGAAAAGCTCCTCTACTTTTTTAAATTAGAAAATATGACTTTATTTATTTTAATTACAAAAAAACACGAATGTTTTAATAAACTTCAGTACTTTTTTAATTAATAAATATGACCCCACTAAGCAAAAAACAAAGAAATAACGTTTTATCAACATTGTAGCGACATTGAACGTTGTTTTAATGTTGAAACATTACTTAAATGGATTTTATAAAAAACAAGAAGGATTATATTTTTTTTAAAGAGTTTAAATTTGAAAGTGTTTAAATTGTTATATTTATATATAAGTCAAAGTTTATAGTTTTACTTGGTATTTAATTTGATACTTAATAAATGAATTTACAGATTGAATCAGACTTAGATACAAGATTTAGAGTTCAAAGATTCAGAGTTTAAGATTTAATATAGAAATTTAGAATTGACTGTCTGGATTTTTCAAATTACGATGAAAAGCTCCTCTATTTTTTTAAATTAGAAAATATTACTTTATTTATTTTAATTACAAAAAAACACGAATGTTTTAATAAACTTCAGAACTTTTTTAATTAATAAATATGACCCCACTAAGCAAAAAACAAAGAAATAACGTTTTATCAACATTGTAGCAACATTGAACGTTGTTTTAATGTTGAAACATTACTTAAATGGATTTTATAAAAAACAAGAAGGATTATATTTTTTTAAAGAGTTTAAATTTGAAAGTGTTTAAATTGTTATATTTATATATAAGTCAAAGTTTATAGTTTTACTTGGTATTTAATTTGATACTTAATAAATGAATTTAAAGATTGAATCAGACTTAGATACAAGATTTAGAGTTCAAAGATTCAGAGTTTAAGATTTAATATAGAAATTTAGAATTGACTGTTTGGATTTTTCAAATTACGATGAAAAGCTCCTCTACTTTTTTAAATTAGAAAATATGACTTTATTTATTGTAATTACAAAAAAACACGAATGTTTTAATAAACTTCAGTACTTTTTTAATTATTAAATATGACCCCACTAAGCAAAAAACAAAGAAATAACGTTTTATCAACATTGTAGCAACATTAAGCGTTGTTTTAATGTTGAAACATTACTTAAATGAATTTTATAAAAAACAAGAAGGATTATATTTTTTTTAAAGAGTTTAAATTTGAAAGTGTTTAAATTGTTATATTTATATATAAGTCAAAGTTTATAGTTTTACTTGGTATTTAATTTGATACTTAATAAATGAATTTACAGATTTAATCAGACTTAGATACAAGATTTAGAGTTCAAAGATTCAGAGTTTAAGATTTAATATAGAAATTTAGAATTGACTGTCTGGATTTTTCAAATTACGATGAAAAGCTCCTCTATTTTTTTAAATTAGAAAATATTACTTTATTTATTTTAATTACAAAAAAACACGAATGTTTTAATAAACTTCAGTACTTTTTTAATTATTAAATATGACCCCACTAAGCAAAAAACAAAGAAATAACGTTTTATCAACATTGTAGCAACATTGAACGTTGTTTTAATGTTGAAACATTACTTAAATGGATTTTATAAAAAACAAGAAGGATTATATTTTTTTTAAAGAGACCGTTTCTTTTAAAAACTGTATAACAGTAATACTTAGACGTTTGTCCAGAATAGTCGCGACATTGTTTGGGAGCAGATACAATTATGTAATATACAAATGCAACAATATGAAACAAAAAAAACGTCAGAATTACAGAGAGAAAAAAAGTTATACAGTAACAAATTTTTTAAATAAACATCAGTAAAACAAACCAATTGCAGGTTTTACATGTAAAAAGTGGGCAGGTGGTGGCCGAGCGGTAACGTCGCCGGGCTGTATCGCTCGGCGAGCCACAATTCGGGTTCGATTCCCGTGCACGGCTAGATTTTATTTAAAAATAATTTCTCGTCGCGACCCTGGGTGTGGTGCGAATGTGTTGTGACGTCCAAATATCTGTTAAATATATATACTAGTATAAGTTACAAACTGAAAGATAGTTAAAATAAACATTGATGTTGGCTAATAGTTATATAACTAAGGCCAGGCAAAAGCCAAACCCCAACAAAAAAAAAAAACATGTAAATTGTATTATTGTTGTATTTTTTTGTGAGCGTTCAGAGAGAAAATCGGTTGTTTCTCTTTTTATTTTGTTTTTCTAATTCGAGCTATACGAGTATTACAATTATTTCTGTGACCTTTTAAAAACAATTTCGCAAGTGTAATGCTTTTTATTTAGCTTTATTTTTGAGCTGGATTATAATTCTCGTGTAATACAGTTTGAATTTTCATTTGGTCCGTTCTATAAATAGTACTAAATTGTGTTTCATTAGCGTAGAACTTAATAACGTGCTTTTCATGCACCTCACTGCGGGCAGAAATCCATTTTGTATTGTTTTGCTCCGAGCGGGCATTATGCGCTATGAATTATTTCACGTGTAGTTAATTAATTATTCTTCATTTAGAAAGAATTTGTGTCGTAAACAAAACATTTATTAGAGTAATGAAATAAAGGAATAAATTGTGGAATAGAAATAAATAAAGGACGCATTGATAGTTATATTCGGAAATGAAAATCAACGAAACGAAATACAAGGGGTGTTTCTTTTAAGTATTACATATGTAACGTACAAAGATGTTGTTTGTCGGTACGATTCTTTTATATATTTTAGATTTCCTGTATTTGTCGTTGAAGACGCGATTTAGTCAACTTTAGTCCGATCAAAGAGATTCAAAGTTTATAAAAAATTGATTGATAATGCTGATAAATGTTGAAAGTTCATCTTCACTTTTATATAAATAAAACAATTTAAACACTTTCAAAGGGCAGCTTGGTGGTGTAGTGGTTAGAGTGTTGTACTGCCACGCCACGGACCGGGGTTCAAATACCGGCCTAACAAGTTGTCTGCATTTATATAGGTTAGGATAAAAATGCCAAACACTCCGTCTTCTCGGATATGACGTTAAATGCATGTAGGACCCGTGTACTGCCTAGACGTTAAAGATCCCTACTGGTGGGTTGGAACTCCCACCGGGTTCGGCAAAATTCCCGGATAGCTGTAGACCTAATCTCCGGCGTCATGATTGGCCTTAGCAGCGGAAATAGATGACGTAAAACCCAAAATAAAAAAAAAACAACACTTTCAAAAATATATTGAGCATTCGCTACAATTGTTTCACCACACTGTGGCTTCTTCAAGCGAAGAAATGATTTCGCCTGAAGAAACCACAGTGTGGCGAAACAATTGTAGCGAATGCACAATATATATTTGAAAGTGTTTAAATTGTTATATTTATATAAAAGTCAAAGTTTATAGTTTTACTTGGTATTTAATTTGATACTTAATAAATGAATTTACAGGTTGAATCAGACTTAGATACAAGATTTAGAGTTCGAAGATTCAGAGTTTAAGATTTAATATAGAAATTTAGAATTGACTGTCTGGATAAACTGCCGAAGTAGAAGTGTTCTCCTCAACACCAGAACAACTCAATTTCTTTAGTGATAAGATAAGACACTGATTATGTGTACGCATAACATGACATAACAAAATGAGATTATAATCACTAAGAAAAGATTTGGAATGCGAAAAATATTTGAATTGCGGATTATTTGCTATTTCCAATATTTTCTGTACAAGAAGATAATTACACTATAATGATTATACAGAGAGTTTTATGTAACACCGAACATTTTCATAACGAGAATTTTTTAAGTATACATAAGCATACGTTGTGCATGCTCCGACGCTCGGTTTATTGAAAGATTTGAAGCTTTAAACGAGTGTTTTCCACTCCCAGGCTAAGCATGAAGTAAAATTTCGAGTTTAGAAAAGCCTGAAAATTTGGTTTGGTCGCGTAGCGCGAAGCGCGGAGCGGCTAAACCAAATTTTCAGGCTTCTCTAAACTCGAAATTTTACTTCATGCGCCACCGGTACAAAACACTGATGCAATGTAAAGTTTAGCGGTGTATTTTAAACTTTGTAGTATGTCAGTGTTTTGTACCGGTGGCGCATGAAGTAAAATTTCGAGTTTAGAAAAGCCTGAAAATTTGGTTTGGCCGCTCCGCGCTTCGCGCTACGCGTCCAAACCAAATTTTCAGGCTTTTCTAAACTCGAAATTTTACTTCATGCTTAGTCTGGGAGTGGAACACACTCATTTCAAGTTTCAAATTAAAAAACAACGAGTATCTTAAGATTTACGGCATATACGCTGTAATAGGGAAATGTATGCTTGAAAGAAAAACTCCCTGTATATACAGAGCTATTCATAAACACAATAAATATAAATTTAACTGAGAGATACATTACACATATCTTGATTCAGCGCATGGATTTTGATTTAATCGTTGTTTTTTTTTAATGAGATCAATTTGAAGCTACTAACAAGTGTTTCCACTCCTATTTGTTGTAAACTAACTATATTATTATTTCTTACTTGTTATATAAATTCAAAATTACAGAAATAGTCTATGATAAAAAATAATCCAAATGCTTTGTATTTTCCACAGAGATTAGTCTCAGTATAAAATATTTTAGTCACCTTCAAAATAAAATAGTGAATACAAAAAAGAAATTAGTGTTATTAACCCACTAAGCGCCATTGATGCATACACGCAACATTATCATTTTTTTGTTGATTAAATTACTAAATTAGTTAATTTGATACGTTATATTATTTGACCTGACTTGAAAATGTATGAAGAAAAAGATAAATATTTTGTTATTTAAATATTCCGCTTATTACTCATTAAACAAAACAAATTTCAGTGTATTTCTAACCACAATATTTCAGTGTTTTATACGCGTGGCGCATGAAGTAAAATTTCGAGTTTAGAAAAGCCCCGCGAAAATTTGCCTCGGGTCGCTGCGCGACCCTCGACAAATTTTCTACGCGGGGCTTTTCTAAACTCGAAATTTTACTTCATGCTTAGTCTGGGAGTGGAAACACGCGTTCTAAACTTCATGTTTCACGTTTTTATATAAAATCGACGAATGCCTAAAAGTTTACAGCGTATACATTATGTATATTTAAAAGAAAAATTTACAGTATGTTATACAATAAGTCATTCATAGAAATTATAAAAAAAGTGCAGAATTGGACTTAAATTCAATTTTTAGAGTTAACTCTATCACTGCTCGGCCGTTAATGGGTTAAATTAAATAATGAAAATGTATCACAAAACGCCTACACCACAAAATATTTAACATATTTCACATCAATAGAAAATTGTCTGAATGTACGAATGTTTTTTTATTTGTTATGTAAATGGAAAATCTGTATTTTCATATTTATGAATGTAATATAAATAAGGCCAGACGAGACTTGTAATCCATTTAAATAATTTCATCTCGAATGTGCTGTTATTGCGTTAAGACTTGGGGATTTATTTGTAAGTAAAGTTCGGGATTTTAAGTAATTAATAAGCTGTCTGGATTAGCTGTTTATGCTGCCAACGCCATGAATAGGATACACAATATTTTAGAAGGGTAATACGTTATCAGTATTTATTATTAGTAGTAAATAGACTTTCCATAATTAAATATTGAGCTTTAAACATTAAACAATATCATAATTATGTTTAGTTAATGAAATAAGTCTAAGTATTAATTACAGAGTGTTTTTTTTAGTATAGTATATTTTATAAATCAAAAAAAATCTTAAATGTTTTATCAGTAATTATGTTCACTTGTAATCAGTGCTCGGCACAAGAAAAAATATTTTGTATTGTGGAGGCTTTTACTTCGTTATATATGTTAATTTAACAATAAAACACTTTAAACTTTGTTTGTATAACACTTATTAATTTTTCGTGACTGCAGTTTCGGCGAATTTAGCTTACCATATTTACTACACGTTTGATAATGGCAAGCTAAATAATTTCTTGAATTAATTTCTCATCTGGCACTTGGTGAAACATATTAGAATATGTAAAGTTATTTAAATTAAAAAAAAACACTTGGTATTGTTTCACAAATTAAAACTTTATTCAGACTAGTTTCGGTTTGTTAGACCATTTTCAATGGAATGTACAGGAGAAATTATTGTCTAGGTATATAGACATATTTTTGTTTCAGGTAATAAGGGAAGTCAAAATTAGGGAATTCCAAATCTCCTCGTTGTCGTTAACTATGTTTTTTTTTACCATTTTTATGGCCCTGTTAATCTTCAGGCCTTCTTTTAGATTTAGTGTATATGACGCAATGGATAAAGGAAAACCATCCATGGCCATAGCACTAGACTTGTCGAAGGCGTTCGATACCCTGTCTCACGACATACTATACGGGAAACTAGAGCTATATGGGATACGTGGAAAGCCACTGAAACTAATCAAGTCATATCTGCATAAGAGAATGCAATATGTCAAAATCAATAATATTATCAACGAAGCCAAGGAAGTAAGTATGGGTGTCCCACAAGGCAGTGTGCTGGGTCCCCTCCTTTTTATTATATATACCAACGACTTAATAAAAAGTGACGATAAGGAAAATATCCATATAACATCCTACGCAGACGACACAATGATCCATGTAGTAGCGAGCACTTGGAATGAAGTGTACAATAAGGCAACGGAAACCATAAACAAATTAAAAAAAGTCTATGATCACAATTTACTTAGCATAAATTTAGAAAAAACCAAATGCATCTCCTTCACCTCATACAAGAATACATTACCTAGTTTTAACGAAATCATAATTCATAAACCGCAGTGTGAAAAAAACTGTAATTGCTCACGAATTAACAGAGTACAAACAATTGATTATCTGGGGATACGAATTGACCAACACTTAAGATGGGATTCCCAAACGGCACATGTCACTAAAAAAATAAGAAGCTTCGTTTACTTATTTAATACAATAAAAAACGTGACTAGAGGGGACATACTAAAGATGGTATACTATGGGTTTGTGCAATCTACTATCACCTACGGCATATCAGTATGGGGAGGCTGCTTAAAACACATCGAGACCAAGTTGAAATAGCGCAAAAATTGATATTAAAAATTATGCTAAAAAAGCCATACAGGTACCCAAGTGCTAAAGTGTTTGAGGATTCTGGTGTTCCGGACCTAAATAAACTATATATCACTGCGATTGCAAAATACATATTTAAAAACAAAACTAACCCATCAATATTATACATGCATACACATAACTACCAGACCAGAATTGCAGAAAATAACTTTGCATATAATAAAATAATTAAAAAGACGATAGGAAGATCAGACATATTATATTACACTGCCAAAGTCTATAATTACTTAACAAAAGAATTGAATATCAAAAACATTCATAACTACAACGAATTTAAATGCAAGTTGAAGAGACTATTGAAAGATGTTGATCCCGATGTTGCCTTAAAAATTTTGGGAAGGGAAGCGTAATAGTTAGGTTAATTTTATTATTATATTACTGTGTTAGCAAAATAATTTTGGTTTTTCATTTTCATTTTTCTTCTTATTTCTTTTCTATTTTTTCTCTTCTTGGATTTTTATATGTTATCTTATTTACTAGTTAATAAGAAAAATAATAATGAAGTCTCCTCCGTCTCTACAAGCTATTAGCTTCGAGACAAGGAAACTACTAAATTACAATACTTTGAAATAAGCGTTTATTTTATTTTAATTACCATACTCTGTTATATAATTGTATAAGTTATTGGGAAAATAAATGTTTAGGAATAAAAAAAAAATCCCTTATTACCTGAATGCAAAATCTTAAAATTATGCGGATTAAAGAAGTGATTGAATGCGATGCAAGCTAGTTACCGAAACTGCAGTCACGAAAAATAAATAAGTGTTATACAAACAAAGTTAAATTTTTTTTTCAACTTTAGAAAAGCGCTTAGAAAATCCAAATTGTCAAGCTTTTCTAAAGTTAAAACATGTTTGTTTCTTGTGTGAATTTTGAACTGATAATTAGCTTAAAACAATTTCAATTCAAGAATATTTTATTGTGTTTATAATCAACCGAATTTTTTTAACCAAAAATGGATTAGATTTGGGATTAAGAGGAAATCGCTATCTAAATTTATAAAACTCATCATATTTTTGTCTTAACTACGGCCTAATTTTAGGATACAATTTTTTATAAAAATTTATGTTTTTTAAGGCAAGAACAAACTTTATAATCATCTTGATAAAATATTCACTACTCTCACAGTGTTTTATAAAAAAAATATTAAACATTGATAAATAATCATAATAACGTCTTAAACTACATGTTTTTCTACAATATCTACAAAATATAATAAAAAACAAATTAATTACATTCTAAAAGATTCCGTTCTGAATGATTTGATTTGTGATGTTTTTCTATAAATAGTTAAAACAAGAATTAATACAGAATTTAAACAAAAGCAGACCACCCGGCGCATTCACCATTAGTCCATTGGACAATGAGAGCATTAACCAACTCTGGGATTCGAGAATTAAATCTTGAATCCTAACGATGAATAATTCGCGGTATATTTTCAATATATTAGTAAGGAAAGCACTATTTTTTTATTTTCTGATCTCATTTTTCCAGCATGCAATGTTCGGTATTATTAAGGCTTTTTATTAAGTTCTGCGAGAGCATAAAAGTCCATCGGATTATTTATTCTAGCCTCACATATGCAATAAATATAAAAAGAAATTTAATATAACTCCATAAAGTCATCTTGGGATGATTACGATAAAATATGACATGCATTTTCTCACATAAATCAGGCTACAGAAATAAATAAATAAATAAAATTTTAAACAAGTAATAATTATTTGAGTCACTCACATTCTCCACTTTTTGTGAAAATTGAGTTCGCGGTTTCTTTATGTCCGCCATGTTAAAATTCGCTTGTTTTTTGCAATTTGCAAAAAGTTTTCCAAATTGGAGAATGTGAGTTTTGCAGTTAAACTACTCATTTAAGCATAATTCCATGAAGATTTTGTTTAATTGAAATCATTAAGAATTCTTTAAACTCAGAATAGATTAAAAAAAATTCTTAATGATTTCAATTAAACAAAATCTTCATGGAATTATGCTTAAATGAGTAGTTTAACTGCAAAACTCACATTCTCCAATTTGGAAAACTTTTTGCAAATTGCAAAAAACAAGCGAATTTTAACATGGCGGACATAAAGAAACCGCGAACTCAATTTTCACAAAAAGTGGAGAATGTGAGTGACTCAAATAATTATTACTTGTTTAAAATTTTATTTATTTATTTATTTCTGTAGCCTGATTTATGTGAGAAAATGCATGTCATATTTTATCGTAATCATCCCAAGATGACTTTATGGAGTTATATTAAATTTCTTTTTATATTTATTGCATATGTGAGGCTAGAATAAATAATCCGATGGACTTTTATGCTCTCGCAGAACTTAATAAAAAGCCTTAATAATACCGAACATTGCATGCTGGAAAAATGAGATCAGAAAATAAAAAAATAGTGCTTTCCTTACTAATATATTGAAAATATACCGCGAATTATTCATCTTTAGGATTCAAGATTTAATTCGCGAATCCCAGAGTTGGTTAATGCTCTCATTGTCTTTCATCCCAAAAATGGACTAATGACTTATGGGTTAAACGAGAAATTATTCAAGGAAAGAAAACTATGAAAAGAAATAAATGGTGAATTTAATAATCTAAATAAAAGAAACAGCAATGTTTTTGATAATATTATTTTTACCAGTTAACAAATTATTAAATACACTTAAAATTCACGTGTTATTAACTTTATTGCAGCATGATTGAAATAAGAAAGTTCAAGAAAAGTTGGAGTAAAAAACAAAATATTAGTGTTTCCTTTTTAAAATCATTGAGATTCTTTGCTTTATTTCTCAGAAAAATAAAATAAAATGAAACAAAAATTGCTATTTAATTCCCTTCCTTCTTGAATGTTAAAATATGATGGAGAATGTTCTTAAAGCAGACTCTACATGGACCTCAAAGCAATTTATTTTTATATTTATTGTTATACGAAAAACGTGTCGAATTTTTTATTAACGTATTTCACGATAAGAAATTGAATTCCCCCTTTTTTATGGTCGTGAAAGATGCATTAACATAACGTTATCATCTTTCACATAAATTTCGTGTTTATATTTTTTATAAGATGAATATTAATTTCATTACTGAAAAGTCTGAAAACACTTTCTTATCTTTAAAACTTAAGGCGCAAATGAAAATTGGAGTGTAGAAATTTATATTAAGAAGAGGATAAAATTTCAGCCTTTTAATTAATATAAAAATCTATACATCTTATATTCTAACTAAAGTATTTAAATTATTATTAGCGGATGCAATTATTTAGTAAATTTTAGTCTTAGAAATAATATTTCAGTCACGACAATTTTCTATGTATTTTAGTCTTAGGAATAAAATTTCAGTCACGACAATTTTCTATGTATTTTAGTCTTAGGAATAAAATGTCAGTCACGACAATTTTCTATGTATTTTAGTCTTAGGAATAAAATTTCAGTCACGACAATTTTCTATGTATTTTAGTCTTAGGAATAAAATTTCAGTCACGACAATTTTCTATGTATTTTAGTCTTAGGAATAAAATTTCAGTCACGACAATTTTCTATGTATTAAATAATTTCATATAATGAAATGTGGACAACACAAATAAATAACATCCATGGACCCAGGATGAGTATTTCTCCACAGAAAAATATCTCGCACCGGCGAGATTCGAACTCGGTCTCCGCAGTAACCAAAAAGACTAGACCAACGCCTCGACCTCCGGCTCGGCCACCGCGGCCCCTACTAAATATTTAATAATTTTGGAAACTGTGTTATCAACACTTTCTATTGGTACTTCTAATAATATTATATGAACCATAAAATTTTTATAAAACTTTATATTTTTTTAAATAAATCCAGAATCAATTACTAAAAAACTGACTTACCTACCCTTTTTTAACAAATACCGATTCAATTTTAGGTAGACTATTTGCGTATGATATTAATTAATTGTACTCACCCCTTTTTTTCAATCTCTGGATGTTCTGTAAAACGCTGTCGTCGACGTCGCGTCTTCCGTTAACAGGGGACCCGATGGTGTGCTTTCTCGCCGGGAGGCCGTCACGCACTGGAGCGGCGTCGCGACGCCCACGCGGTCGAGCTCTGGACGCCGCGTCGCCGGAACGGATCGACGCTTAACGAGCACACGCACAAATTCATCCCCGTGTGTCAATATTGTCGGTATAACAGGGTGATTTATTTATAGCCACGCAGGAATATGCGAAATTTTTTAAATAAAAACCCCCTTCACGGTTTGAGCAATTTAAATATTTACAAACAAAATCCATTAACCGCAAAAATTTGCGTATCCACGAAAACCAGATTGTTATATGCCGAGTCGTGTGGATAAAAAAAAACGTTTGTTGATTAAAATTTATGAAGAGTTGGTTGGAGAGTTTAATCAATCTCAATTATTGAAATGTTTGCAGTTGATATGGGTCGTTCGTGAATGATTCGTTCGAAAAGAACGATTCTGTATGGTGATTTGAATGAACTGATTCCGTATTTCAAGAAGAATTGATACGTTAATGATTCCTTTACTCGAGATGACTGACCGAACGATTTTGGCCGAGCGGAATCGTATTCCCGATTCGGATTTATACATGCGGTCTGAATCCGCCCGAATCGGATGACTGATTCGTTCGCTCGAATCCGCGCGCAACTTCAAGTCCGCTTTGTACATTAGTGTTGTGAGTTGGCGAAAATTCGGCAGCACGTTTTCTATTACCGAAATGGCGAAATATATAGAACGTTCTGTTGAGGGGGGGGGGGGCGCATTTATTAATTCTTATTTAATTGGTAACAATATCGTAGTTAAGTAGTTTAAAACACTATAAAAATGTTAGCCCGCTGTTTTCACGAGCACTAAATGCGCTGTCATCAATTATCCTCCTTGCACACACTGCAACTCTTCTTTTTTTTTTTTAGCTTACTAAGGATATCGTCAGGGTTGCCAAATCAGTGATTTTGTCATCAAATCTAGTGTTTTCCACTTTCGGATTCAGACAAATTGTTTGTGATTCAGACGTGGCTAAATTCTGGTGTTTGTTGGAAGTTTTCAGTAACAATCTAGTGATTTACTGTCATCAGAAAATGATTAAAGTGAAAACAGATGAACGTGGCAAAATCTGTCAAAACTATTAAAAATTGGGAAATATTCAGCATATCATTGATAAAATTGTTCATCTCCAAATGGTCAAACATTTTTTTTGATCAATCTTGTATGAATCATTTATAAGGAGTATATTTTAAACTTCATTTGAATTCAGTGTTTTACACGCATGGCGCATGAAGTAAAATTTCGAGTTTAGAAAAGCCCGAAAATTTGTCGAGGGTCGCGCAGCGACCCGAGACAAATTTTCACGGGGCTTTTCTAAACTCGAAATTTTGCTTCATGCGCCACGCGTATAAAACACTAAAATATTGTGAAATTTATGATTTTCGAACTTCACTTGAAATCTGTGTTTTATACGCGTGGCGCATGAAGTAAAATTTCGAGTTTAGAAAAGCCCGAAAATTTGTCTCGGGTCGCTGCGCGACCCTCGACAAATTTTCACGGGGCTTTTCTAAACTCGAAATTTTACTTCATGCTTAGTCTGGGAGTGGAAGACACTCGTTCGTTCATTTTCAAATTATCATAAAGCCGTGTATTTATCATCAAAAAATCTTTCTCCGTTTATTGAACAAAAACAAAAAAGCTGAGGTGAAAAGTGTCAAGGTAAAAGTGGATTGTTATTTCGTTGGCTACAACTTTTGTTTAAAACATTTATTGATTGAGACATCGAAAGCCATAGTCGGTGAGTTGTTGATCTCCACTAGATGTTTTAATTACTAGTTCATAAACAAAAGAACTGAGATGAAAAGTAATTAGCCAAAAGCACGTTTTGTGTTGTATTTTTTTATTATCGTTTGTTTGAAACTATTTTTGATTGTGTTACTAATAAAGCAGCAATTTGTGAGTGATTATGAAATACATATCTCCGCTAGGCATTTTCGTATACTGATCATAAACAAAAGAGTTAAGGTGACAAGTGTTTATGTGAAAGTTGCTTGTTTTTTCATTATCTACAACTTTTGTTTGATTTTTTTTTTAACTATAAATTAATGTAATACATTGAGGAATATGTAAGCATTAAATTTTTTTTTTTTTGGTTTGTTTGGCATAGGTATTACCATTCAGCCACTAACGTTGATTTATAATATCTATTAACATATATTTCGACTGTTTGGACGTCACAACACATTCACACACATCCATGGAACCGGAGACGAGTATTTTTCGTTAGAAAAATTACTCGCCTCCGCTGGGAAGCAATCGAACCCAGATCACCTCCGTGTCTGATTGGCGAAACCGGCGGCTCAACCGCTCGGCCACGGCGGGCCCAAGCATTAAATTTATAAAGTTTTGAAAATATATTGCCTACAAATGTATATAAATAAGTTTTAAATGAGCAAATATATGCTAAAAAGGCAAATAGTATTAAAATCTATTTGAAAATTCTTCAGTCTCACAAAGATCTGAATTATTTAAAAGTTTTTCGTTGTTAACATAATTGAAATTCGTTTAATAAAGAAGCCGGAACATCTAATGAACCAGATATCATTAGATGTTTCGGTTTCTTTATTAAACGAATTTCAATTATGTTAACATAAGACTTTTATACATTTGATGCTATAATTAATATTGAATAACTGAAATAAGTATTTATTTTTGAATTTATTCTTAGATATACGAATAAATTACAATGTAAGAAATAAAGTATAAAAATTAATAAGCGAGTACAATAGATTTGAAAATAAGTACTTAATTATTTTGCTAACAGTTTATGACGCGTTCTTTCCCTATTTCTTTCCAACATATATTAATAGAAGTGACTTATACATAATATATACAGGCAGTTTTCCTTTAGAGTATACGTTTTCCAAATTCAGCTCATTTTTGTAAAATCTTTAAATATTTGTTGTTTTTTTTTAAACAGTTCAATTTGAAGCTTTAAACGAGTGTTTTCCACTCCCAGACTAAGCATGAAGTAAAATTTCGAGTTTAGAAAAGCCCCGTGAAAATTTGTCGAGGGTCGCGCAGCGACCCGAGACAAATTTTCTGGGCTTTTCTAAACTCGAAATTTTACTTCATGCGCCACGCGTGTAATACACTGATTTCAAGTGAGGTTAAAATATACAAAACTTTCACAGTATTTTAGTGTTTTATATGCATGGCGCATGAAGTAAAATTTCGAGTTTAGAAAAGCCCAGAAAATTTGCCTCGGGTCGAACTATATTAATATTATTATCATCATCATTGATTCGTTTATGAACGATTCATAAAGAACGAATCACTTTAAGGAAATGATTCGGTTGATTCGGATCACCTGAAAGATTCGAATTTTCCATATCTAGTTTGTAGTAATTTATTTATTTTTCATACAAGAACGGTTTTCATTTTTAATTATATTATATTCCTTAAAACAAAACAACACAGTTGGGAGAGTTTTACTTTTATTGTTGAACAGTGCCACATATTTGATCACACAGTGGCTTCATCAGGCAGATGAATTAAATTTTATATTTTATTTTATTCGCCGTTTGTTATTAAATTTATGAATATAAACGGAGATATTCGCAGGCTTTTCTAAACCCGAAGTTTTACTTCATGCTTAATCAGGGAGTGTAAACACTTGTTCATTATTTCATTATTTTGTTAACATCGTCCGACGATTGGACGATTTTTAAAAAAATACCGAATGCCTAAAATTTTACAGGGCATACATCGGAATATTTCCTTTCGCAATTAAATGTCATACATGAATTTGAAGACAGAAATAAAAGAGCTCGCAATGTCATGGTATTCAATGTACCTGAACCTAAACATATAGATCCTAAGGTAAAGCAGACCGAAGATTTGAATTCTTTAAAAAAGCTCGTAGAAATAAACAACTCTGCTGTTGCTACTCTCTCTAATGTGTCAGTATTTAGAGTAGGCAAAGTTGGGTTTAATCCCAGGCCACTCAAAATTCAGTTCAACGAGAGAAACCATGCTGTAGACTTCATCAAAATATGTAAGAGCATCGATCTCAAAAATGTGAATGTAGGGACCGACAGAACTCCAATGCAGAGTAAAATTCTCAAAGCTGTCCGATGTGAACTTGAGGAGAGGCGTGAGAAAGGCGAATTCAATCTGACGATAAAGTACATCAAGGGTCTTCCGCGAGTTGTCGCCGCCACCCCCAAGTCTACTTGAAGTTCAGTACCAACAGGAAACATCACGGCATACTACCAGAACGTCAGAGGATTGAATACGAAAACTACAACATTTCATGACAACACTAGTACCAACGATTATGACATATATTTTATAACAGAAACTTGGTTAAATTCGTCTGTAAATAACATTGAACTATTTAGTGAAGAGTATGCAGTTCTCAGAACTGATCGTGATCCAATTCTTACGGGTAAATCTAGGGGCGGTGGTGTATTAATTGCCATGCGCAATACATTCAAAATTGAGATAATTCCTACTGACCATATTAAACTGCCATTATAATTCTTACTTATAATTATTATATACACTATATTTAGTAAAATGAAACTTGTATAGATTTAAGCAAGTTGTTACACATTCGTATATTGATTACTTATATATTTTTGTATGTTTTATAATTAATTTACTTTCTTTTTAACTATATTGTCTTGTAATTAGGATATGTTTCCTGTTGGATAATAAAGATTTATTATTATTATTAAAAGAAAAATTAACTGTGTGCAAGGTCGTGAAATATTTTGTGAAAGAACAAAATCGATTTATGGATTTGTTTAAATATTTATTTTCGACGTAAAAACATAAATACATCTCGGAATTTCAGGGAATGTTTTAAATTAAGTTCTGATGCATGTAAAGGTATGAATAAATCTATAATAGTTCTTGATATTTCAATATGCAGCAAGGACTTTCTTGCTAAATTCTTGCTACAAATTGTAATTCCATGAACTGCAATTCTCTACGCTTAAAATGGGATCAAATAAATTGTATGCAAACATTTCTCGGAAAAATCATTACAGATTATGTAATCTCTTTTATAATTGTTTTAATTATTCTTTCCGAATTATTTTTTTGGATAAAATGCAATCAGCAAACAAACTTTTCTCAGAAAAATAATTAATTATTTTTATTTTAAAATCATGTAAATTTCTTCACAATATTTTTTATTTTTGCTAGTAGTACATTTCGAGTACTATGTACTCATTATCAATAGCTTACTAGTAAGTTATTCATAATGAGTACATAGTACTCGAAATTTACATCTAACAAAAATAAAAAATATTGTGAAGAAAGTGTTAGTGTTTTCATTCCAAGTTAGTTGAAATCTTCGCGTAACTAAAAAAAAAAAACATATTCCAATATTAATAATAATCACTAACTAGAAGAAAAGCCTGATTTAAATTTAATTAACATGTAGGTGTAAATAATTAGGTAAAAAATAACCACCGCGAATTTTTTCAGAAACATTTAAGAAAAATAATTAATTATTTTTATTTTAAAATCATGTAAATATCGAAGCTAGTCAGAAAAAATTATTATTTCATTTTTGAATCTAATTCTGGATATTTACCACGTGTTTTAATTAAATATCCAGAATTACATTTAAAACAATTTTGAACATCTGAAATTAGAAAGAAATAATAATTTTTTTCTGACTAGCTTCGATATTTACATGATTTTAAATTAAAAATAATTAATTATTTTTCTGAGAAAAGTTTGTTTTTATACAAAATTATAAATATTATTAAATTACATAAACTAATTTCAAATGTTTTTCTAAGGTTTTCTTTTCGATTTTTTTTGTAATTAATTGTGTACAGGGTGGTGCATTTTGGAGGAGCCACATATGAAAAACTTTTTTATTTAAAGAGATATTGCAAAACCGCTTTCGCGAGCCACAGTCACTTTTTTGTATTTCAATCAATGATGAAAAGAAAATTGATCTATCTGTAACCGTTACCGCTCTATAACTGGAAGTTTTACGTCCATTAAAATGATGTACGTGTTTAATTTCAAGGACGTTTCGTTTTTGTTTTCCTACACTAAACTCACTTTTTTCTTACGGGCGCATTTGGAGATATGTACATTATTGAACAGCATTTTTGATGCCGATTTCAACGATGTGCCACTTATGTACCTTTGTGAAAAAAATATTTTTTTTTTATATACGACAAGCAAAATAGCAGTTTATGTCAATCAAGAGTGCTTATTTATAAAACAAAATATACCAAATCGATAATAGTCATATTTTTAAACAAATTGCAACCATCACATAGTAACGAAATTGTTTACCGGTTGCCATGGCAACTTTGTCAGTGACTTTTTTTTACAAAAGTAGACATGTGGCACATCATTGAAATCAGGGCTAAAAATGCTGTTTAATGGTGTGCATATCTCCATACAAAAACGAAACGTCCATGAAATAAAACAGGTACGTCATTTTAATAGGCGCAAAAAGTTGCCATAAGAAAGTTTTTACAATTTGGTTATAACTTTAAAAACTACTAAATTACAGTAACTTCATAAAAACGACATTTTATCAACTTCCGGTTATAGAGCGGAAATGGTTAGAGATAGATCAGTTTTCTTTTCACCATTAAGTAAAACACGAAAAGTGACTCTGGCTCGCGAAAACGATATTTCAATATCTCTTTAAATAAAAAAGTTTTCCATATGTGGCACCTCCAAAATACACCACCCTGTACAGTAAAATTATTTTAAATTAAAGAAAAATGATAGCGGATTTCGCGGCAGGAATAATACGTCATTTTATTTATAAATACAGATCGGAAAAGCGCTGATGAGAGCCTATAATTTGTTTTGATACCCAATTAAGCAATCAACCTTGAACCGTCTCATCCCCGTGGCGACATCATAAGCGTACAACACAACAACAAAAAATACGGAAAAAATACGCCTAAGATTTTTCCTAATCTCTGCATTTATATAAAACTGGCAGTATTTGCAGCAATATACCCGGCGCATTCGCCAGTTTTTTTGTAGTTATTTTAAAGTACGCTCTTGATTGCTTATATGCATCTCATCGTCTGCGTCATTCTCGCGCATAATTATCGATTGACTAATTAAGGTTTTGGTGACAGTTTCCGGAGCAGCGCGACAATGCCTTTTAATTAATATGAAAATTGGTGTCGTCGGTGTGCCCACGCAAACACGTCTAATGACCGCCATCTCCGTCGCTTCCCCTTTTCAGACAGCCGGCGACGCGAAACTAATGCATAAATTTGCCACTAATTTCAAATTACTTACATATTAACATGTAAGTATTCCACACTTTTTTATATATGCACGAAAATTAAAAACTGCTTAATTTGCATAATTAAAATTTGTTGGAAATGTTAATATAATGTATACGTAAAATAACAGGGGCAACGTTCTCTTTACCCCTGTCATTTTATTTCCAACAAACCAGTGCCAACAAACCAGTGCTACTATCACAGTTCATATATATCCAGTTAGCCAGTCCCCATATAAATTTTTGGTACACGCGAATGGGAGCAGAGCGCTGGATGCCAAATTGGTGTATATGGCTGCCTATATACACCAGTCTGGCTTCCTGCGGTCGGTCGGTTACGACTATTTTACTCCAGATGTCGCGAAATCAAGTCTCAGAGAGAGAGTGAGAGAGAGACAATTCCTTTCTCCCTCTATTCCGCGCTTCTCGTTGTATCATATTCCAGATGTTGAATTTTCAATCTTGAAAACACGTTTTTTTTTTTCTTTTAACGAGCTAAGGATGCGTGTTACATTCATTCATGCGTTTCCTTCTACAATTTTATTTTCTGCGTTATTAGAGAATAGATTTTATGAAATTATATGTGAACGTTGTAAAATTCATTAAATATTATTTATTTTGTACAAGAAATTAAAAATACAAAACTATTTAACTTTTGATAAAAAGTAAAACAAATACATCAACTTATCATTTTATTAACTAATCAGATCAATCCTATTGATCAGATCAAATCTACTGATCGATAAGGGTTTCTTTTTTAATTAGAGGGGTTAGTGCAAAATTCAGTTAAGTCATTTTTTTTTTAGTTTTTGAATTATTACCGTTTGAAGTTTTTAACCCATTACACGCAACATTATTATTTTTTGATAATTAAGTTACTAAATAAGTTTATTTGATATATCATATTATTTGACCTGAATTGAAAATGTACCAAGAAAAATTTAAATATTTTGTTATTTAAAGTGTATTATAAATACATCACAATATTACAATGTTTTATACGCGTGGCGCATGAAGTAAAATTTCGAGTTTAGAAAAGCCTAATTTGGCTCGGTCGCTCCGCTTCGCTACGCGCCCGATCCAAATTTTCAGGCTTTTCTAAACTCGAAATTTTACTTCATGCTTAGTCTGGGAGTGGATACACTCGTTCCTAACTTCATATTGCACGTTTTTATATAAAATCGACGAATGCTTGAACATTGACAGCGTGTACATTACATTTTTGAGGCACTAATTTTTTGAAAATCCATTATCACTTTAATATAATAATAATAATAAACTATTTATGATTTTTAACTTTTTATTAAATTCACGTATACATTATGTGTATTTAAAGAAAAAATTCACAGTATGTAATGCAATAAGTCGTTCATAGAAATCATAAAAAGAAGTGTAGAATTTTAATTAAAATTAACTTTTAGAGTTAAAATTGCTTGGCCGTTAATGGGTTAAAATAGTTTTAAATATACTATGCGTCCCGTTTCAAGGCGCATTGTATGTTTCATGTAAAGATTTCCAATGTAATTGGAATTTGAGTTTGTATTATTATCTTATTATCTTCCCTAATTATTTCAGGGAAATTATGATATTCATTTGGTTAGAGTAAAAATATACACACCGAGCTTTGCTATTTATTGCATTTTTAAAAATCTGAGTGTCATGAAATTAAACAAGCAAATGATGAGCGGTTGAGCCGCCGGTTTCGCCAAATCGGTCACGGAGGTGATCTGGGTTCGATTCCCAGCGGAGGCGAGTAATTTTTCTAACGAAAAATACTCGTCTCCGGTTCCATGGATGTGTGTGAATGTGTTGTGACGTCCAAATTAGTCGAAATATATGTTAATATAAATCAACGTTAGTGGCTGAATGGTAAAAACCTATGCCAAACAAACAAACAAACAAAAAAAAATGATGAGGTGTTGATTTGTTGGCTTTTTATTTAAAATATATTCTGTTGATTTTGTGTTACACTTCGATCTATTCTGTATAATTATTACTGAATAAAAAAACGAAAAAGCTGCTTCTAAAATATCGTTAATAAATAAGAAAACAGTTATATGTATATTTAATATAGTTTTTTAATGTTTGTTAGTTTTTTGTATATATGAATGTTTATATGAATCTATATTTCTATGTTTTTAGTTTTGTGTATTCGTAAATAATGTATCTATTTTATTGAAATAATTTCTGTTTTTTTTTATTATCAATTCCATTTAAAATACCCATCAAACATTTTTCAAATTGATCAAACAAGATAAATTCAAATTCAAAACTAAGAAAAAATAAGATTTTAAATATTTCATTATATAATTCAATATCCGGAGGTGTATTTGCACGGGAAGTAGTTGTTTCAATGGATACTTATCGTCTTAAATTGTCTTATTAATTAAGACACTGTTTGCATTTTCACGAATAGTTTTTTTCGTAATTTTATATATTATTTTCAAATTGATTTTTTCATTGTAGAAAGATTTTTGAATTTATCTAACTTTTAAATAAAAACTGTTTAATAACATAAATATATTAAAAATCTATTAATTTTTAAACACGTTTTTATTAAAAATATATATAATAACTAAAAATGTTGGAAATATATTTTACATTTTTTCATTGTAAAATGACTTTGTTTATTTATACAAATTATGAATATTTGAAACAATAATCTATTAATCTAATAATTTTAACAAGTTTTTTATTAAAAATATATAAAATAACTAAAAACGTTGAAAATATATTTTAGAATTGTTAATTTCATTGTAAATTTGTTTTTATAAAATATAACTAATTCCCGAATTTCATAATTTGGAACACGCTTGAAATCTCAAAATAAAAGAAATATTTTGGAATAGTCTTTTTGTGGTGATAATAAATTTTATTATTCGTCTACCACAGTTCATATACAGGAAGTTTTCCGTTAAAGTATACATTATTCAAATTCACCTTGTTTTCTTTAAATCTGTAGATATTCGTTGTGTTTTTAAAAGAGTTCAATTTGATGCTTTAAACGAGTGTTTTCCTCTCCCAGACTAAGCATGAAGTAAAATTTCGAGTTTAGAAAAGCCCCGTGAAAATTTGTCGAGGGTCGCGCAGCGACCCGAGACAAATTTTCACGGGGCTTTTCTAAACTCGAAATTTTACTTCATGCGCCACGCGTATAAAACACTAAAATATTGTGAGATTTAAGTATATTTGAACCTCACGTAAAATCAGTGTTTTGTGCGCGGGGCGCATGAAGTAAAATTTCGAGTTTAGAAATGCCCAGAAAAATGTACAGTGTATTCTGTATATTGAGTTATTTATACTTAAAAAACTCTCTGTATAACTAATCAATTATATAAATTATTTGCCAAATTTGGTACATACCAAAGTTTTAATTGAATTTATGAAGAAAAAAAAAACAATCAAGATAAAAATAATATCAAATGAATTCTATAATGTAAACTCATTGAATTTAATTTTTTGATTTTTAGTTAAAATTTAGGTTTATTTAGGAGCTTTTTAAATATATCTGATTCCCAAAATCCATAATTTCGAACACGCTGGAAATCTGAAAATAAAAGAATAATTTCGGAACAGTTTATTTTTTCTGAAGGTCATCAAATTTATCATCGTACAAGTGGTGTAGACGGGATCAAATTACACGACGAAATAAGAGCGAGCGCGTTTGTGTGTGTGTGTGTGTGTAGACGCAACCGGAGCAGTTTTCTCTAGAATACTTCTACCTTTACTCTGTTCATAAGTAGATGGACCCACTTCCCGACCACAGTCTCTCCTTTTCTATCCTCGAAAACTCGGAATCCAGTTCTCCCATAAGCATTGTCTACCCTTGCTACTATACAGGGTCGCTAAAAAAAATAGTTAAATACCAGAACGGTTTAGCAAAGCTCGTTGAAATCTGGGACACAGTTAGAAGTGTTTAAATTCCATCATCTCAGATTTTTTTAAATTTTCTACCATAATTACTAACCTTTTAGATAGAGAGATAGAGAGAGTTTGGTGCGCGTGGCGCATGAAGTAAAATTTGAAGTTTAAGAAAGCCTGAAAAGTTGGTTTGGTCGCTCCGCTTCGCGGAGCGACCAAACCAAATTTTTAGGCACTTGTTTGAAAGCTAATTTTGAAAAAACAACCAAAATCTGAAGATTTAAAGTGTATACAGTATATTAAAATATGAATACTTAAAAGAAATACTCTTTGTATATCTGAGATAGTAATAAATAAAATAATATGCAATGTACAAAACTGTTTTTTGGCACCGGGAAAATTTTAGTTCTAAAAGGATTAAAGAAGTTTCTTCTTAGAGTTTGTTCTACTAAAATAAAACGAATTCTATCCAGACAGTACATTCCAAATTTCAAACACCTTTAGGGATAAACTTAAACAACAATATCATTGTACTTAAAAATCACGGCACCTGCTTAGGACTAGTCTTGGATGATGTACTTAGTTGGAAAAACTACATTAAACATCTACCGCCAAAACTATAACGCGTGCTATACAGTTTGCGAGTCTAAAATACTTTTTATACTATCGTATTTTAAAAACAGTGTACTTTTATAGTTTTAAATCTTTAATTAAATTTGGGCTCATATACTTGAGCCAATCAACTCATATCAACAAAATCTTTGTTCTGAAGAACAACAATACTACGTGTGAAGTTTAATCAATTGTGCCGAAACAAAGGCTAACTTGATTTTTTTTAATGGCACGGGTGGTCAAATTTGTTATTTTTCATATCTCATTTTCTGCAACCAAGAATTGGCAATTTCATTTATACTTATGTTTGAACGGTAACGTGACCGCCAGTCTAAGGTGTCAAATTGTTTAGAGGGAATGGCAAAGCTATACTGAGGAGAGATAAATCTCGTAACGCGTCTATAGATGGCCTGAATAATTTGACCCAAATTGTTACATTTGCAGTAGGTTACTGTATGTAACAACAAACACTTGTTGTATGATTCAATGTCCGTCGGGGTATTAGCCCGGGAAGTAGTTGTTTCAATGAGTGTTTGATATAGTCTTTGTAAGACTAACTTGTTGTAGATTGCGAAAAGAATCGCACTTTTAATGTTTTAATATCTCATTTTAATCGAAACTTTTAAAAAATTATCGAACTAACAAAATTTCGAAAAATGTAAAATGTTGTATTTATTTATCATTAGTTCTTTGCCCAAGAAAATAAATAAAAGTTAATAATAAATGTAAAAATAAGACATTTTACTGAAACATAAGATGTGTTCGAAAGTGTAAACGCCATCTAATGCCCATTGGCTTAAGTAGCATCGTTAATAGCTGGCAAACTAAACGTTTGTATACAGCAATTGTTCGTCCACAACAGTCAGTTTTTTCGACGGTATTAAAAAAATGGAAACTAACTAGACAATTTTTTTTAAGAAACTCTCATTTTTCAACATAGTTTCATTCAAGGGCTATACACTTAAGCCCTTGAATGAAATTATGTTGAAAAATAAGATTGGTTTTAGCGGCTTTTTTACTAAACTTATCAAACGACCCACGTATCAAACAAAAGAAATTCAATCTATATGTAAAATGTAAAGCATTCATCTCTCTTTTTGGAGGAAACCCCCAATTATATTTATGATTTTAAAAAGAAAACACTTGGCTAAATTTTACTAATATTTTGGTTTTCACTTGACTTTGAGTCATTCTCAAGGAGTAAATATTAGTGAAATTTAACCAAGTGTCTTCTTTTTTAAATCATAGTTAAATATATTTCACCACGTAAAAGATGACCAACTAGTTCAAGACAATTATAATTGTATTTTTACCCAGCTTTAGTCAAATATGACTTTAGTCAATAAGCGCGCTCGATCTTTGACAGCTGATGGCGGCCATGTTGTTTGTGGTAGAGTTGTCAAACCTTGTTATTATTCAGTATATCTTCACAAATTACCATGAACCAATTCAGCCGCGAGCAACATGTGCAAATCATTAAAATGTATTACGAAAATCATTCATCGGTTCGGGCAACGTTCCGCGCGCTCCGCCAATTTTACGGTGCAATTGGTCGTCCTGCTGAGTCGACTATCCGTCGTTTGATAAACAAATTCGAGGCAACCGGTTCGGTGAACAATAAGCCAACACCGACGCGTCGTCGAAACGTCCGATCTGCCGCGAATGTCGTCGCTGTGCGCGATAGTGTGCGTGAAAATCCGCGACAGTCAATTTCACGTCGCGCACAGGAACTCAGCCTTTCGGAAACATCACTTCGCCGAATCTTGCATCTGGATTTGGGCATGCATCCGTACAAGATCCAGCTGACACCAGAGCTCAAAATAAACGACCATAGACAGCGCCGTATCTTCGCTGATTGGGCTTTAGAGCAGTTGGAAGTCGACCCCGAGTTTGGTCGCAAAATCATCTTCAGCGATGAGGCACATTTTTGGATAAATGGGAATGTCAACAAGCAGAATTGCCGTTATTGGGCCGAGAACAATCCACAGGAGGTCCGCAATGCACCCAGCAAAGGTAACTGTTTGGTGTGGATTTTGGGCCGGAGGCATCATCGGGCCGTATTTCTTCGAGAACGACGATGGTGTGGCCATCACGGTAAACGGCGAACGATACAGATCCATGATAACGAACTTTTTCTGGCATAAAATCGACAATATGGATGTCGAGGATATGTGGTTTCAGCAGGACGGCACTACGAGCCACACAGCGCGCGCCACAATGGATCTTCTGCACGAGCGCTTCGGAGGAATGGTTATCTCGCGCGGAGGCGACATCAACTGGCCACCGAGATCGTGCGATTTAACCGCACTAGACTATTTCTTGTGGGGTTTTCTTAAATCGCAGGTCTACGCAAACCAACCACAAAACACTGATGACCTCAAAGTCAACATACGCCACGCCACCGATGAAATACAGCCCGATTTGTGCGCCAGAGACATTGAAAATTGGACTTCTCGTATGCGCGCCACCAAGCAAAGCCGAGGTGGCCATTTGAACGATATTATTTTCCATACATAATGCCTTCGAATACTCTTTCAAATAAAAAATAAATTTCATTTATACCTCTCACACAACTTGCTTTATTTTATTTTAAAGATCGAGCGCGCTTATTGGCGGACCCTTTATTTGACTAAGGCTGGGAAAAACTACAATTATTATTGTGTTTTGTTAATCCAAAAAGAGAAATAAATGCTTTTCTTCTTTTAAATAGATTGAATTTCTTTTGATTGATACGTGGATAGTTTCATATTTGAGTAAGGCTGGAGTTTTTTAAAATTAAATTATTTCAAAACATATTCAAATATTTCTAGTTACTCAAATATTTAAATATTTTAGTTTGAATTTTACTTCGTGCTTAATCAAGGAATGGAAATACTCGTTAAATGCTTGAAATTGAAAATACTAGCATGAAAGGTGGTTTATAAAAGGCCTTAAATGTTGCCTAATGCGAGACTAATTGCTTTGGAAATAATATTGTTTCAATGTTGACCGATTAATAATAAGACGTTGAAGTTTTATTATTATAATATATTAAATCATTACAACAATTGTATAAAATATCATACAAAAAGATTCAAAAAAAGAGTATTTACAGGAATCCTCTTACAGACTAGCGAATAATTTACAATTTTTTTTTTTCAACAATTCATTTGGCACTTAATTATGGCATTGTGATGCAAAGAAGAAACTTTTTTTTAACAAAGTAAAATACTTTTACTTTCATTTAATCGAAATTAGAACTCGGCGTTGATTTTTCAAGTTTCCATCACAAAATATGTCCACTTTTCTAAAGGTTGGATACATACACGTTTTGAAATAAATCCATTTCTCAATTGTAACTGAAAATAACTTGAAATAGATTTCATTTCTCAAACTTTTCAAAATATGACCCTTACTTTTTACACAAGAGATTCGATATTAATAAAAATTACTTTAAAACGATCAATTACATGAGATAAAGTCAGTTCAAAACGTTTACATCTATATACTCTTCTTAAGCTGGAAAACTTTTAATCCTTTGCATCACAAATCATCGTTTCTAAAGTTAAAAATCATTGGGCGCAATTAATATCTTATGCATTTAATGAAATTTGACTTTAAACCCAAAAAAACTAATCAATTAATAGGTCTGTTCGATACATGAACTAGCCCCAACGTCGCTAGACTGTATTGTATTATACAAGGTTATCTGGCGTGAGTTGGAGGTGAGTTGCGGGGAATAGGAATCTGCAACGTCACAGGCGTACAGGGTTGCCAGCTTCCTAAAGTTGCACGACGGATACTGTAAATTATTAATAGGGATTTGAACATGTTTTTATAAAAAAAACGGGCTACTGATCGTTTTTTCCGAATTCTTTATAATATTTGTATACATCGTGAGTAGTAATGTACTATAGTGGACACATTATGTTGTTTATACATACTGGTAATCGGCAAAATGCAACGTCGGTAAATTATAATGGTATACAGGGTGTCCCACTTTGAGTAGGACAGTATGGGTAACTTTGGAATTATTAATGATGGAGATTCGGTTAAATGGGCAAAATAACGCAAATAATGTCTATCACTCTCCACAATAATTCAATATCACCTCTCACATCAAAGTACTGTAATATTAAATAAAACTATTAAACAATATATGTATGTCAATGCGCATGCACTACCACAGCTACGTCACGAAATCACGCTTCTGGGCGACTATAAGGTGCAGGTTTTATTCCATGCCACTGAAATATAGTAATACTGGAACGCGCTCTGGCGACGCCAGCGCGAGCCGACAGAGATAGCGAGTAACGGGTCTTGTGTCTCAGTCGTACTTTTGTGCCGTGATGTACGCCGCCTGACTTTAGTTCTAATGCGCATGCGCGAGGAGCGTGAGACAATGACACAAGACCCGTTGGTCGCTGTCTCTCTCGGCTCGCTTTCTTAACCCAGCGATCATAGGCAGTGCGCGTTCCAGTATTACTATATTTCAGTGTTCCATGCGCGGAATACGACGCCAGACAACCTTGTATAATACAATACAGTCCAGCGACGTTGAACTAGCCCAGCATTTTTTACACTTGTTTGCACTGAATCTGTATGTTTCATGAACTTCACTGTTTGTACGAATTCAACTGCACTGAAAAAAACTTTTTGCGCCAACCATCTGCCAGTATCAATGTCAAGTTCGGGTTATTTACGCTAACATACACTGGTGACGTCACAAACGAACAAACCTACTAATAATTAATCTATTTTTTTTTTAATTATCTTCAAAAAAATCAGAAGTCCTTAATCATTGGAGGAATCTTTGGCACTCGTTATTAATATCAACCTATTTATATACAATAAGTTAGTTTTGTACAAAACGGCTCACTTAAATTCTATTATCACAGTTTTTAAACTTACAAAAGAGAAAAAAATAGCTATACATAAAAAACCGTAAAAATCAGCAAAAACAAATTCAAGCCAAAACTAATTTGCAGCGCACCTGCGCCGCTGGCTTGCGTATGCACAACAGTTGCAGCGACTAAACTGCTTAAACTCAATTCGCTTGCAACACGCGGGCTTTGTCTATTAATCAAGCTGGCTAGTTTCTCCGCCTCCCTTACACAAGCTTCTAACTGCAAACCGCTTGGGTATTTCTCAGTGCTTTGAACTAGAACGAAAATATCTAACTCAACAGTGAGGAAGCCTTTCAAGCTGCACTGCGCTACTAAAACCTGCCGCTCCAAAGCCTTCAATAGCGCTTTAAGTGTTAAGGGATAAACTGGTTTGTTTTGTAGAGCGTAAATCGCCCTGTCGATTTGTTTTCTTGAGAATAGCAGGCGTAGGCTGCCTCCGCAAACTGGACAGCAGGCTCCCGGTGGGGTGAAACCTAGGCAGTCGGGGTTGGTTAAAGGTTTGCATTTTATGTTGTTGCACTGTTTGGTTTTCTTGTCGGTTATTAAGCCGACTGTTATGCAAGGGCCTTGGTAGTCGACGTTGACGTAGTCGGCCAAAGCGGCGCATTCTGAGGCGTAGGTTTTTCCGTTGAATCCGCAGACTTCGCCTATGTGGTTGCAGTTTTTCAGGCAGGGGCCGCTGTATGCGAATTTTTTGTTGTGGTAGGCTAGAAGGCAGGTGTTTAGGTATTCTTTGTTGTCGATGTCGCAGACCGGTTCCCTGGGGATGTTTGCACAGTTTGTTGTTCCATTAACTAAAGAATCATAGATAAGATCTTTTTAGAAAGTAAAAACTATTGCAGAATAACAAGAGATTTTAGACAGATAGACTTTGGGATCTTTTTAAGAGAACAGCGCTTATAAAGAATCAATGTTAACTGGTAACCCAAACTAAAGAAAAACATTTAAAATATCTTATTTCTGTTTTCACACGATTAACTATATTATGGTTTACTAGACGTTGTGCTTATTCGTTTTATTGACTTCTTAATAAACATATTTTTGCGGTGAAATAAATAATGCAATTTTTCACAATAATTACGGCGTCCTGTTCCCACCTCGACAACTATATATTTTTAAATTAAATACAAATAACCGGAACGCCTTACCTCCGTATCATTAAAAGCATTAAATCCATTATAGATTGAATTAATTCTTAGGCCAATTTGCACTCCAATTGATTAACTTCAATCGTTGATTAAACCTCTGATTAAGTTAAACTTCTAGAATATAAGAATGTTATAAATTTGTAAGATATCCTAAACGTGTCTCTTTTATTAACCCATTATATATATTATATTATTTATATAATTATATTATATTAATATATATTATATTAATATTAATTATATTATATATTACTTATTTAGACATTTAATTAAGCAAAATGAATAATGTTGCGTGAATGCATCAATGGCGCTGATGCATTCACGCAACATTATTCATTTTGCTTAATTAAATGTCTAAATAAGTAATATATAATATAATTAATATTAATATAATATATATTAATATAATATAATTATATAAATAATATAATATATCAAATTATATTATTTGGCCTGACTTGAAAATGTATGAAGAAAAATGTAAATATTTTGTTATTTAAATATTTCGATTATTATTCACTTCAAAAAAATATATATCAGTGTATTTCTAACTTCACAATATTTCAGTGTTTTATAAGCGTGGCGCATGAAGTAAAATTTCGAGTTTAGAAAAGCCAGAAAATTTGGTTTGGTCGCTCCGCGAAGCGGAGCGGCCAAACCAAATTTTCTGGCTTTTCTAAACTCGAAATTTTACTTCATGCTTAGTCTGGGAGTGGAAACACTCGTTCTAAACTTCATATTGCACGTTTTTATATAAAATCGATAAATGCCTGAACATTAACAGCGTATACATTATGTATATTTAAAAGAAAAATTGACATTATGTAATACGATAAGTCATTCATAGAAATCATAAAAATAAGTGCAGAATTTTACCTAAAATCAACTTTTAAACTCTGTAATTGCTTGGCCGTTAATGGGTTGTGTTAACAACTTTCAAATAAAATTGATGTGTTTTCTAAAAGTACGAATCACTGATTAAGTTAATCGACTTGGGTGCAATCAGGCATTAGTATTATATAAATAATTTTAGTTTTGGGTTAACAAGAAGAATTTTTTCAATTGATATTTGGCCGTTAAAGTGTAAGAGGGAACGATATCTTTACTTTAAAATATTTTTTACAGCTTATGACACACCCCTGCATAGCTTGATGCGAAAGAAAGTATTCATAAAGAGCTCTAACTCTTAAGTAAAGAAACACACTTACAGCTCTATTAAGTATGCTTTCATGTGTTCCATATAAACATTTGTAAAATTAATTAATATGTGATCAAAGCTTCACTTTTAACCAGTGTTATATACGCTTGGCGCATGAAGTAAAATTTCGACTTTAGAAAAGCCTGAAAATTTGGTTTGGTCGCGTAGCGCGCAGCGCTACGCGACCAAACCAAATTTTCAGGCTTTTCTAAAGTCGAAATTTTACTTCATGCTTAATCTGGGATTGAAAACACTCGTTAGAGGCATCAAATTAAATCTTTCTCACAACACAATTGAATGTCTGAAAATTTACAACGAAAACTAAAAAAAAATGCCGTGTATTTATTACAATAGTGAAGATTTTGTAATTAAAAAGTGTTAACCAGTTACACTAATTGAACTAATTGAATAGATCCTTTAATTATAAATTGGGAATAATTAAAAAATAAACTGTTTAATAGATTTGTTGGAATGTTGAAATTGTAAATAGTTGAATAAAAACATGCAAACGGATTAAAAACTGTGGATGGTTATAGAAAAAATGTTTAAGAGAAAATTTATTAATGTAAAATCAAGCATTAAATCTAGCTGGGTCGGCTATGAATCTCCTTCTCATGGTTTAAATACAACAACAAAAAAATACTTACTACATTGATATTGTCCACAAGGTTTCATCTTCAAAGATAGACACACTTTTGTGTCAGGAACACATTTCTTTCCAATCGGACAAGGATTATTCCTGCAAGGATCATGACAAGCTCCGTATTCAATTTCTGAGTCACTTAATCCAGCACATCTAGAACATAATTAAATAATAATAATAATAATAATCATTATTTCCAACAGAATTACATCTTACGAGGAAATACATAAACAATTGTTACATTTAAGAAATTACTATAACAAATAAAAATAAAATATATATATATATATATATATATATATATATATATATATGTATCACTGTTTCTTCGGGTTTGGTGCCGCGTATTTTCTTGGCTCTGGTCCATTTTATTTTTAATTCGACGTTTCGATGACGTCGCAGTCATCATCGTCAGGAATAACTATCAAAATTCCATTGCTCTAGCAACCACTTGTTTGACGTTTACGTACTACTTGATGCGTGAATTTCTTGTTTGGCTTCGTGTTACTCTTCTGTTTTGTTCTTCTAATGATGCAGTAGAGCCAAGAAAATACGCGGGACCAAACCCGAAGAAACAGTGATACATGTTACACCCGCGAAAATCTACGTTATAACATATATATATATATATATATATATATATATATATATGAAACGAAACAATGAGACTAACATAATGTTCCGGTGAAGTGTGACAACTACATACAACAAATAAAGTTAACCATATTCAGGTTTAGATCATAGCTGCACCCTGATAAGCATACACTCCTGAGCCTTTTGTTTAAATTCAGAAAAGCTAGCAAATATATCAGTATGGTACTGTATTTGGTGATACCTGTGAACCATTTTATTAATTGGGGAATGGTTGTGGTGGTTAGTGTTGGGCGTTTGGAAGGAAAAAGTTAGACAATTTCTAGCATTTAATCGAGGCACATGAAATGATAACGACTCTAACAAATTCATATCATCTATTTGATTATGTAGGATTTTGTACAGTGTAATAACATTAATTAAATTATGATTATCGGCAATGGACAAAGTGTTAAATTCCGAAAGCAAACTATCGTATGGGTATCCGCGAGTCGGATAGATGCCATGCTTTTTTCAAAATAAGAATTTTAAGAACCTTCTATGCACAGATTCAATATGCCGCACGTAGAGCTGCTTATAGGGGTACCATACAGGTGCACAATAATTGAGCTTACTTCTAACTAACGAGTTAAATAGTAGTGTTAACGTCTGCTGATTCTTGAAGTCCCTAGTTGTTCTCACAATGAAGCCAATTTTTCTACTGCATTTTTTTCGTTATGTCAAGAATGTGTGCATTAAATGTTAGTTTATTGTCAAAATGTACCCCCAAATCGAGGATATCATTAGCACGGTTTATAGGAACTCCATCAATGATATAAGCGTACAAAACAGAGGATACGTTGCGAGTATAAGACATAACTGAACACTTAGTGGGATTTAGACAAAGCCTATTATCCTTACATCAAGTGTTCAACCTATCAAGGTTATGCTGCAGCATTTCACAGTCCCTTTGGCAAGTCACAGTTCTATATAGCTTTATATCATCTGCGTATATAAGCACCCCGCATTCAATTGCATCAACTACATCATTAACAAACAAACAAAACAGCAGCGGACCCAGGTTAGAACCTTGGGAAACACCGCTTTTAGCGATGTAGTTACGTGACTTGTGCCCCCTTAGTTCAACATATTGAGATCTGTTCACGAGGTACGAGGTTATGACGTTAATAATACCTTCAGGCAAGTCAAATGAATGTAATTTTGTAATCAAAATATCATGAGGCATACGATCGAATGCTTTCGATAGGTCGGTGTATACTACTAATATTGTAGAGTACTTAAAAAGAAACATTGCGGTTGAAACAAATCTTGAATATTTCATTAAAATGTTGAAAAAAGTTAAATAGAATTTGCCAATTATTTGCAGAATATCTTAAAAATTAAAAACAATTTTTGAAAAGCACGTTATAATAGGATATTTAATGGCAGAAAGACTTTAAAAAATATGATAAAAACGACAATTCCATATCCTCACTGGTATATCAAAATGTCATATGTCAAAACTACCAAATTATTGAGGAAAATCACGTATTTGTTAACTGCAACTTTCAAATTTGTTGAAACCAATACCTGCATATTGCATGATGTACCAACCAAAATTTAAAATTAAGATATAAAGTACCGTGCGATCGTTTAAAACATGATTTAAAGTAAACTTTGACTTTTAAATTAGATTAGCACTACTGACTGTTAACACATAGTTTACCATAACCTTAAATTTATTACACCATTTAATTAGCATTCTGGGCAACCTCACAAAAAAAATGCCGCCTACTCTAAATCATAATTTACATAATGACATTTTGATATAACAGCAATGATTAAAGCTTGCATGCTTTAAAAAAAAACAGAAAATCTGCAAATTCTGCAGCAAAGTTCTGCAAAATAAATATATTGGTTACTGTTAGCAGTACTAGATTCTGTATTTTTCACACACAAATTTGTCATTCAAATATTTATGTTAGTTACTGTATAGTTAAGGCTGTTAGTTGTTGAAACTCCATAATATCACTTTAATAGAAACACTTAATTTATTTAGGTTTCAAAATTATATTTATTGTACTACAACAATTGTTTCACCACACTGTGACTTCATCAAATAGATAATTGGTCATCTACCTGATGAAGCCACAGTGTGGTAAAACAATTGTTATAAAATTGTATTAAAGTGATTTGTATTAAAATTGTATTAAAGTTATTTATGTTCCTATTTCAGAGAATAATTACATTATGCACATACATATTTAAGGCCTCCTTAAAACAAGACATGACTGTATATTCAATACCTACAATTAATCTTTTCTTAAAAATTGTATTTATTGTTTGTATTTTGTTTAAATTCTTTTGAAATGATGTTTCTGTATTTGTTTTTTTTTTTGTTCAAAATTTGTTACAAGCACACAATCATACACTAAGACGTTAATAATACAACTACGTACTTAATATTATTTTGTTTGTTTTTACACAATAATCTCAATGCAACTCTACGCTCTTAAAAAAGGATTTGATGAAAATGATAATGTATGTACATACATACATTGTTTATTGTATTATCATTGTCTTGTAATTGGGAAATTTCCTGTTGGGCAATAAATACTTATTATTATTATTATTAATAAATAAAAGTATTCTATTTCTATCCATGCCAGATTTGTGATAAGAATTCATAGCTGAAATTATTGTTTTCTGGAAATCGACAAATTAAAGGAATAATAATAGTAAACTATTGATGATTTTCAACTTTTTATTTTATTCACTACAATTGTTTCGCTACACTGTAGCTTCTTCAGGTGAAGAAATATAATACAAACATTTTTACAAACTAATATACATTATATACCGATTTCAGAAGTGTGGGTGGAGGGTGTATTTTTCTTTAACTTCAGTAGGGGGGAGTTGGAGAGTTCTAGTTGGTCGTTCAACAAATTTCCTGAATGAATATTTTTATTTATTTCTAAATTTTCCAATAAATTTAGTTTCCGTCCCTTGTTGGAAATGTGAAGTTAAAGAAAAATAGACCCTCCACCCACACTTCTGAAATCGGTATATAATGTAAATAAGTTTGTAAAAATGTTTGTATTATATTTCTTCACCTGAAGAAGCTACAGTGTAGCGAAACAATTGTAGTGAATAAAGTAAAAAGTTGAAAATCATCAATAGTTTACTATTATTATTATATTAAGTGATAATGGATTTTCAAAATATAAGTGCCTCAACAATCAACGAGATGAAATTAAAGGAAGTAAAATTTTCATTTCATTTATCATTACTCAACTATTTTTGAATGGATTTTATCGTAACTTGAAGTTCCTCGAGTGAATTTTTATGAAATTTTCTGCAAATGAAAGACCTAAGCTTCGGAAATATGCAATAACAGAAAATACCCTATCTATATTTTTTCACTATTTTTCAAATCGGATTTTGTAAATTTCAGCATTACTTCTATGGAATTACATTTTAAAAGCATCGTATCTAAAAAATTCTTTACAGGATTTTCATGATATTTCTAGGAGATATTCCCGTAACTTATATCTTTAAAAATATGTAAAAATTAAAAGGGTATATTTTAATGTTTACATATTTTGAGTTATTTTCAATTGAAGTCAGAACTTTGATCATTCAAGCCTGATTTTTATGGTGGCTTGATTTTCAAATAATCATAGCTCGCAGATCCTTAGGTGGTTTTTTATAAAATTTTCTGTGAATGTTAAGTAAACTTGCGTTTTTGAAAATATGGAAAAAACAGAAAATACCCTGTCCCTAGATTTTGAGTTATTATTGTATGAAATCTTGATTGTGTCTATTTTAGCCTGATTTTTATGGAACTGATAATTTCAAAGAATCATAACTCGAAAATCACTTATTTGATTCTCATGAAATTCGCTGTGAATGTTAAGCAAACTTAGCTCTTCAAAAACATATAAAAAACGAAAAATATCACATTCATAATTTTTGACTTATTTTCGCCCTAAGTCAGAATTTTGTAAATTTTAGCATGAATTGAATAAAAAAATCTACACAGGAATTTCATGAAATTTTTAGAAGATGTTTCATTAACTTATATCTTTAGAAATATGTAAAAATCAAAAAATACTCTATCCATAGTTTTTCAGTTATTTTCAATTGAAGTCTGAATTTTAATCATTTAAGCCCGATTTTCAAGGTAGTTCGATTTCCAAAGAATCATAACTCGAAGGTCCTTGGGTGGATTTTTATGAAATTTTCTGTGAATGTTAAGTAAACTAAAGTCTTTGAAACTATGCAAAAAACAGAAAACACCCCGTCCATAGTTTTTGAGTTATTATTGAATGAAATCTTAATTTTGTCTATTTTAGCCTGATTTTTATGGAAATGCAATTTCAAAGAAGCATAACTCGAAAATCTCTTATTTGATTTTCATGAAATTTGCTGTGAATATCGTTAACTTGTTTCTCATTGATCACTTGGTAAAACATTTCTATTAATATATAGGCATTTGATTGAAATTCACTTGGTTTGTTTTACTAATAAATTGTTTTATTTTCAACTAGTTTCGGCTTAATGCCATTTTCAAGAATGGTGTATTGCTGTGAACGTTAAGCAAACTTAGCTCAGAGAATATGTAAAAAACGAAAAATATCACATCCATTTATTTTAGCCCTAAGTCACAATTTTGTAAATTACAGCATGATTTTTATGGAATCACACTTTAAAAGTATCACAACTAAAAAAATCTTTACAGGATTTTCATGAAATTTACAGAAGATGTTCCATTAACTTATATCTTCGAAAATATGTAAAAATCAAAAAATACCCTATCCATACTTTTTGAGTTATTTTCAATTGAAGTCAGAACTTTGATCATTTAAACCCGATTTTCATGATGGCTTGATTTTCAAAGAATCATAGCTCGAAGGAAATCTGCAAATTCTGCAGCAAAGTTATACAAAATAAATGATTAAAAAAGTTAAAAGTATTTTATTGTTAGTTTAAAAAATAATTCGTTATGTAAAAGTCATTAGAAACAGAAATAAGTAAAATAGAAGTGAATTTGTCAATTATAATTTGCAGAATTTTTCAAGACCGAGCCCAATTTTCATGGTATTTAGCTTGATTTTCAATCATAACTCGAAGATCCTTAGGTGGATTTCTATGAAATTTTCTGTGAATGTTAAGTAAACTTTGATCTTTGAAATTCTGCAAAAAATAGAAAAAACCCTGTCCATAGTTTTTGAATTATTATTGTATGAAATCTTCATTTTGTCTATTTTAGCCTGATTTTATGGAAATGCCAATTTCAAAAAATCATAACTCAAACATTTCTTATTCGATTTTTATGAAATTTGCTGTGAATTTTAAGTGAATTGAAAATAAGTCAAAAACTATGGATGGGGTAGTATTTGTTTTTTACATGTTATTAAAGAGCTATTAACATGTAAAAAACAAATAATACCCCATCCATAGTTTTTGACTTATTTTCGTCCTAAGCCAGAATTTTGTAAATTTCAGCATGATTTTTATGGATTTACATTTTAAAAAGGATAGTAACTAAAAAAATCTTTACAGGATTCAAATGAAATTTGTAGAAGATGTTCCCTTAACTTATATCTTTAGAAATATGTAAAAATCAAAAAATACCCTATCCATAGTTTTTGAGTTATTTTCAATTTAAGTCAGAATTTTGATCATTTAAGCCCGATTTTCATGGTAGTTTAATTTTCAAAGAATCATAACTGCAAGATCCTTGGGTGGATTTTCATGAAGTTTTCTGTGAATGTCAATAAACTTGAGTCAAAAATTATACAAAAAACAAAAAATACCCCGTCCATAGTTTTTGAGTTATTATTGTAAAAAATCTTGATTTTGTCTCTTGTAGCCTGATTTTTATGGAAATTCCAAGTTCAAAGAAACATAACTCGAAAATTTCTTGTTCGATTTTCATGAAATTTGCTGTGAATATAAAGCAAACTTACATCTTCGAGAACATGTAAAAACAAAAATTATCACATCCATAATGTTTGACTTACTTTTGCCCTGAGTCAGAATTTTGTAAATTTCAGCTTGATTTTTATGGAATTACATTTTAAAAAGAATCTTAACAGAAAAAATCTTTGAAAATGTTCATGAAATTTGCAGCATATGTTGCCTGAATTTATATCTTTAGAAATATGTAAAAATCAAAAAATACCCTATCCATACTTTTTGAGTTATTTCCAATTGAATTCAGAATTTTGCTCATTTAGGCCCGATTTTCATAGTAGTTTGATTTTCAAAGAAGCATAATTAAAAAACCTCTTTTTCGATTTTCATGAAATTTGCTGTGAATATAAAGCAAACTTAGCTCTCCCAGGAAATGTAAAAAACAAAAAATATCCCATCCATATGTTTTGACTTATTTACGTCCTAAATCAGAATTTTGTAAATTTCGGCATGATTTTTATAGAATTACATTTAAAAAGCATCACAACTCAATAAATCTTTACAGCGTATCTCTTTGATAATATGTTAAAATCAAAAAAACACACCTATACTTTAAAGACATTAATGAAATGTCATTTGGTTGTACGATAAGCAATCAGCTGTTCAGCTGTCAGCACGTAATGTACTTGTCAAAGCTATTGCGTGCATGTGTACGTAATGTCAATCATACCTGTCAAGATGACAGTGTGATATGATGCGGTTACTAGATAGGGCGTAGGTAAAAGTAAGAAACATTTTATTGAGACGAGCACGAAGTGTGTACGTTCCTTAAATCATACCTTTTTTTTAAATATGTCATAGATAGCGGTCTATTTTTTCTTAGGTGAAAATAATATATATGTAAACCTACTTAGCTAAACATGCTGATGGATAAATATTCCCGTTCCTCCCACAAACAGGAACATAATGCGGCGGACAGTTACAAGGCAACGTTGTATAGGCAGTATTCCTTCCAATCAAAGCCGAACTCTCACACTGCTTTTTACTGCAAATAATCTCCCCAGCGTAACAGCTGCACTTATTACACTCAACATCGAAACTCTCCCCATGCTGCTTCTGACTGTTACTCCCCAGCATCCAGCAAGGACTCAACATAACACAAGGAAGCAACTGGCATTCGTCAATCCCATTTTTCGTGCACTTACAAATCTTCAAACACCCTTTGTGGTTACTAGGAATTGGTATCCGCACGTAAATGTTTTCAGGCACCATGTATTCGGAGACCTCTCCAAGTTTACAACCTGGAGTGCAGATGTAGGGGAGGCAGTTTTTACCAGCTATGCAATTCTTGTTGATCGAGCAGATTTCGTTTGGATCGCAGGGATCGCCTTTGCAAGGGGATGAGACTTGCCCATCGATTCTTGGGTATAAACTTTCTGAAGGAGTGAGAAAGCTTTCTAGAGAAATACAGGAGACAGTTGGGTCTTCTGGGGAGAGCATGGCGCAGATTGTTTCGGCTGAGTGCTTCACGGAAATTCGGGTCCAATCGACGCATTGCTGCAGGATGTCCAAACAGACGTTTCGGCAGATTTGGTTGGCGTGCGAGTGACGTGAGCAGGGTTTGATTTGGAGGGTGCATGCAACGGCTTTCCAGGTATTTGGTGAGCATTTCGAGATGTTTTTTAAGGGGAGGGTTAAACCTGGAAGGGTGAGTTCGTGCTGGGTTTGCCATAAGGTTACGTCGTTTCTGGCGGCTTCGTCCGCTTGTGGGGTGCACGAGCGGAAGAGTTCTGTTGGACGGTTGTTGAAGTTGGTGCAGAAGCTAAGACCGTCACAGCCTAATTCACATGGTTCGTCAACTAAAATTATAAAAACAAGGAAAGCTCAATTCACATGTTTCATCAAAATTATTTTAAAACTAAGGTAATGTAGATGCCTTAGCTCCCAGATTTGTTAAATGTTTCCAAATCTGTATGCACCTAACACATCTGTGAGCTAAGGCATCGATGTATAAATTAAGCACAACAACTTAAATGAATAGTGTAAAGCTAATGATACTACACCATTTCAAGTTCAAGTTGGCACTAAACAAATTCAAGTCGGCAATAATCAAAATCAAGTTGTTCCCATAATTACCTTCATCGATGCAATTCCTTAAATCTTCGTTGTAAACCTGACTTAGGCACTTGTAGTGAAACTCATCCCACAGCATTGACCAATCTTTCGTGAAAGTCTTGGAACAAAGTTTTCTGCATTCGTTTGTGGTCGCTTTCTGACAGCAGTGCCATTTGGCGGAATCCATTCCGACTCTGTCGATTCTTGAGACTTCAACTGAAGTCTGGATGGAGTCGACTGGTTTCAGAAAACATTGCCAAAATTGATCCTGTGAAAATCCAGAAGGAAATGAAATATTTTACATTACCAAGGATGTGTTTATCATTAATATATAATATTATAAACATTTATTCTGTTTCTCCTTTATTATTACCCATGGCAATGGTCTAAAACAGTGGTCTCCAAACTACGGCCCGCGGGCCATATCCGGCCCGCGACTTGCATGAATTCGACCCGCGATTGTTTGTAATTTTTTTTGTAAATGTCATATTTTGAAATATTGTAACAATTGTTCCTTAAATTTTTCATAATTTTATAAAATTAATCGGATCTTGGCCGACTTTATTATGTAGAATTGTATTTGTGGCCCGCGAAGAAGATAGTTTGGAGACCCAGGGTCTAAAACATCAAAGCCCTTTTAACCAGCCTCACTTTTAAAAACTTTGAAGCAAACAAACAAAAAATAAATTGATTTTTACTCACGTGTAACAAAGGTACTCCACAACCTCCAACTTGAAGAGCATCAAAACTTTCTTGGAATGTGTTGTTGGATGAGAGGATTTCCTTGCAGGCTTCTCTACACGAGTGTATGCTGGATTTATCGCAACAACGTATATCTAAAAATATGCATACTTTTTTTGATAGTTCGTAAATATCTCACAACAATTTAACCTAATTTACCTCGCCGTAAACCGAAGCAGATATAAGTTGTTCTAAACTAAAATAGCATAATCTGAACCATCCTATTGTAAGATTACATATCATTGGTTCATTCGCCTAAGACTGCGAACAACTGGTTGTTTTACGCAATCTTATGTTAGGTTAGTAGATATGTCATTTCTCTGCCAACCTTACCTAAGATTGCGTACGATTGGTTCATTCAAATTGCATGATTTGTATCAAATTTACCTAAGATTGCAAACTATTGATTCGTTGATCTTCTAATTGTGATATGATTAAAGAAAAACATGATTCAATTTCGCGTGTTAGCAGTGACCTAACCTAATCTAACATCTGATCTGAAATTCTTAACTTTTGACTCATTTATCTCTTGCTGAAACATTGTTATGATTCACAGTTGATCACTGAAATTACTTGATTCTATTTGTCATGCTGACAGTGAATAATCTAGCCTAACATTGCATGATCTAACCTAACCTAACTTGACAACCTAACCTAACATAACCTGATGTAATCTGTAATAACATAGCGCAACCTAACATAATTGACATGATATTAACTTGCATAAATTAATCTAAATTGACAATCTAACGTAACCTAACCTGATGTAATCTGTAATAGCATATCGCATCCTGACATAATTGACATAATCTAAACTGGAATAAATTAACCTGATGTAATGTGACTTCACCTAATCTCTCATAATATGAACTAATGTTAGTCATGAACTAACGTAACATGTTATATATGAACTAACCTTACCAGATTAGGTTAGTTCACTTTGTGACAGATTAAGTTAGTTCACATTAAACTAAAACTGGTCTAATGTAACATTATCAGAATCTAATCTAATTTATTTGTTCTTTGCTGATACCTTAAAAATCACGTTATAAAATGCTACTTACGTTTATGTAAATTTGTAGCTGGTGTAAGTTTCGTAAAATTCTGCACGCAATTTAAAACTTTTGGACTTCCATACTCGCAAAGTTCCACAACTGTGGTCCTTTGTTGCTTCGAAGGAGTCAACCTGCTTTTAAAAATATCCAAGCAGGCGTCTTTGCAGTCCGGAGTGTGCGCATGGCTGCAGCACTCCTCTCCGATGTACTGCCTGTCCAAACAATTGAAAAACGAAATTTCATCGGATTGCCGACAGCCTTGATTCAAGTCATAAATGGATGTGGCTGTAACGCAGGCCCTTCGACAGTTTTCACTATTTGGAAAAGGGCAGCAGACTCTCCCAGGCCAGGATTCACCACGAGACATTTCTAAAACAATAAATAAATATAAATATATATAGTAGAATTCACGAGAGGTGTCCTATGATTACAAATTTGAAATTTATAGTACAACTTTTATTTGGGGTATTTTCATATTAACATTATTTCTTCTACTTCTTATAGTTTGCACACTTTAAACATAATATATAAAACTATAATATCCGGAGGTGTATTTGCACGAGTAGTAGTTGTTTCAATGGATATTCATCGTCTTAAGTTGTCTTATTAATTAAGACATTGTTGCATTTTCACGAATTACATTTTTGTAATTTTATATATTAGGGAATTCATATTATTAGAGTTAGTTTCATTTGAACGTAAATGTCACAGTACAGCTCTCGTGAACTGGACTATATTTGTATATGGAGGGAAAACTACACCAAGTCTCATTTTGGGGCCTCGGTGGCCGAGTGGGTAGAGACCCTGCCCACAGACCAAGAGGTCGCGGGTTCGAATCCCGTCCGGTGGAATTAGTTATGAAAATAAATTATTCCATCCGGGTCCATGGATGTAGTGTGAATGTATTGTGGCGTCCAAATGATTTAAATAAGTGTGTATGGAATTAGTTAAATTGAAATAGAAAACAATACAATAGTAGATGGCTGTATGGTGAAAGCCGAGGCCAAAGAAACAACAAAAAATAGTCTCATTTTTTTCAAAATACGCTTTTTTATCCATTTCTTGCTATATTTTTCATAAATCTCGAGGACGAATAAGTCGCCTGTATGTACACTTTGTGTAATCGTTTTTATACTGTTGGAATCAGGATTTTTCACTCTATCGAGAAATAAATAGCACTGTAACATTTTCCGGCTTTTTTAAACTAGAAATTTTTCATCATGCGCCAGAGTTATTAATTACTGATTTACAGTAAAGTTTAAAAACGGATCCTTCACATTTAATTAATTTTATGTATATATTTTCGAACTTCACTTTAAATCAGTGTCTTATACGCGTGGCGCATGAAGTAAAATTTCGAGTTTAGAAAAGCCTGAAAATTTGGTTTGGCCGCTCCGCGCTTCGCGCTACGCGACCAAACCAAATTTTCAGGCTTTTCTAAACTCGAAATTTTACTTCATGCTTAGTCTGGGAGTGGAAACACTCGTTAGAAACTTCAAATTTAACACTTTTACAAAAACAACGAATGCTTAAAAACATACATTGTCTTGGACGATGAATTTTTCATATATCTCACCTAACTTTAATTTCAAAAAGGTTTTTCATCAGAAAATACAATTTTTATAGTATCAAATAAATTTCTTCTGCAGGGAATTTTTCTTTATACAATTTTCATAGTTTCAAATAAATATTATCTACAGGGATTTTTTTTAAGTATCTGTACATATCTCGATGAACGATGTATCGTATGTTCAATAAAAAAACTCTAAAGTGCCATGATTTTAACTTTTTTTAAATTTAAGTTGGCTACACGCTGTAGAAATTGACACATAAAACGTCAGACATAATAATTATATTACATAATTTTAGTGTTGCTAACCTACAATATTTTCCAAGGCACTCTAGAGGTTCTTTTTTATTGAACAAACAATACTTAAAAAAAATCCCTGTAGATAAATAAAATTTGTTTGAAACTATGCAAATTGTATAAATTCCCTGTAGAAGAATTTTTTTTTGAAACTATAAAATTGTATTTTCTGGTGAAGACCTTTTTTAAAATTAAAGTTCGGTGAGATTTATGAAAAATTCAGCGTCCAAGACTTGGAACACCTGCATTAAAATGTCCAAGGCGCAGGAAACAATTGAAAATATTTAAGCCCATTGTTCGAGAGCGGGAGCTTTGTTCGCTGAAACTGGAAATTGAATAATGCAGTGATTTACCATAAAGCATCCGATGTTGGTAATGTAATAAAGGTCGGTGAATTATTTTCAGTAGGTATCTGATTTTATAGTAGCAAACAATGAACTTTCGATTCTTCCTCATTTTATATAAAAAAAAAAACTTGAATCCTTCAGAATTTAAACTTAAAAAAAACAGATATATTTTTTTTTCTACCATAAAGGTATCTGATTTTATAGTAGCAAACAATGAACTTTCGATTCTTCCTCATTTTATATAAAAAAAAAACTTGAATCCTTCAGAATTTAAACCTAAAAAAACAGATATCTTTTTTATCTACCATAAAGTATCTGATTTTATTTTATAGTTTGCAAATAATGAACTTTTGATTCTTCCTAATTTTATAAAAAAAAACAAGCCTAAATCCTTCAGAATTGAAATTAAATTTAAATTAATTTAATTTAAATTCTGAAGGATTAAAGCTTGCTTTTTTCATAAAATGAGGAAGAACCCAAAGTTCATTCTTTGTTACTATAAAATAAAATCAGATACTTTATGGTAGAAATAAAAATGATATTTCTGTTTTTTAATAAAGTTATCATGAGTTGAAATCCTTAAAACAACACTAAATAATGAAAGAGTGATGATGACTAGATAAGCTTCAACTTCACAATTCATTTAATTAAATTTGACTATAGATTAATTCGAACTTTACGATTAATTAGTGTTTTATACGCGGAATAAAGTTTTTAATTTGTAAAACAATACCAAGTGTTTTTCCTTTCAATAACTTTAACGCGCTACGCGACCAAACCATATTATTAGGCTTTTTTAAACTCGAAATTTTATTTTATGCTTAATCTGGGAGCGGAGAATACTTGTTTAAAAACATAAAAATGGTGCTGCACCAGCTCCTGACGGAATACCGCCTGCCTTGATAAAAGCCTGCGCATCGACTCTGTCTTTACCTCTTACTAAATTATTTAATCGTTCTCTAGGAGATGGATTCTTCCCATCTCTTCGGAAGCGATGCTACACTGTCCCGGTCTTTAAATCAGGCATGTGTTGACAATTATAGAGCGATAGTTATTCAATTATGTTTTCCTAAATTATTAGATAAGTTGGTTGCGAAGTATATGTTAAACATTTGTAAGCCACTTTTATCTGAGCAACAACATGGATTCTTTCCATCAAGATCTACTGCTTCCAACTTGTTTGTATACTCCAATTTCATTACCGACGCGATGGAGGAAGGGGCAGTGGTAGACTCGATCTATACCGACTTTAGTAAGGCGTTTGACAGAGTTAGCCACTGTAGGCTTTTATACAAACTCCGAATGTATGGTGTTGCTGGGTCCATGATTGAGTGGCTCCGGTCGTTCATAAGTTGTAGGCAACATGTGGTGAAAATAAATGATGCAGTTTCTGGTTCTGTAATAAATGCAACTTCAGGTGTGCCCCAGGGTTCTCACCTTGGGCCATTGCTATTTCTCATCTTTATCAATGATATTGGTAAAGAAATTCAATCAATTTTTTTGCTTTATGCAGATGATATGAAGCTGTATCGTAAAATCACCACCAGTGATGATTGTCGCATCCTGCAAAATGATCTGGATCAGCTTATTATATGGTGCTCCAGTAATGATTTGCATCTGAACACAACTAAATGCAAACATATACGTTTTTCAAGAAAACAACTGATCTATTTACCGGCTATCTATTTTCTAGATATTAATCCTTTAGAGAGGGTTTATACAATCAATGATTTAGGCGTTTTACTTGGCTGTAACGTACGAAGGTGTTGTTTGTCGTTACGGTTCTTTTGTTTATATTTAGATTTCCTGGATTTGTCGTCGAAGACGCGATTTAGTCAACTTGGGTCCAAACAAAGAGATTCAAAGATAAACCTTTTACTTGATATTTAATTTGCTACTTAATACATCAATTTACAGTTTGAAACAGAATAAGAATTAGAAGTCAAAGATTCAGAGTTTAGAATTTGTAATTGAATTGGCTGTCTTGCTCAACTGTCGAAATAGAAGTGTGCTCCTTAACACCAGAACAATTTTATTTCTTCAGTGATAAGATAAGATAAAATGGAATAACAAAACAAGATTATAATTCCTAAGAATCGATTTCGGAATGTGAAAACTATTTGATTTACGAATTATTTGCTATTCCAAAATTATCTGTACAATGAGATAATTAGACTATAATGATAATAATATACAGAGTGATTCATGAAAACATTAAATTTATACAAGTGAGAGGTACATTACATGGCAGTAAAATTCAATTTCATGAGCACTTAGATTTAGTTATTGCAAAAGCTTTCCAAAGAATTGGTTTTATACGGCGTATTACTATACATTTCAAATCTATTCGTACTTTAATGACATTATACTCCACCTTAGTCAGACCAATTCTAGACTATTGCTGCATAATTTGGTCACCGCACTACCAATGTCACATAGATAGATTAGAACGTGTACAACGTAAAATGATAAAACTCATTTGCTACCGGTCAAACCTTTCGTACGATAGTAATAATTATGACCTACTTCGTACAAATCTCGGTTTGTTGTCCCTTGAAAAACGAAGGATTTATTTTATGCTATGCTTCGCATATCGTGTACTGAATGGACTGATACTTTGCCCATCCATATTGTCGTCTATTGGCATTAACGTTCCAGTTCGCTCAACCAAACAACAAAAAAAACAAAAAAAAACAGCCCACAAAACAATTTAATAAGATATGTTAATTCCTATAGCGAGTCAATAGATTTTTTGGTGTCTCGTTGAGCCGTTTTAAACGACTTTGTCTAAAATCCAATAACTCCTCTTAGGGTCCTTTATATAATTATTTATTTGATCCTATTTTATTAGATGTAACTTCTGTTTCTGAGTGTGTTGATTTGTGCATTTTTTGTTTGTTTTTGTGATTATTATGTATATATTGTTGTATTTTTAATGGTCTCCCGTAATAAAGAATTAGGAATATTAAACATATTAATGAAAAAGCTCGATGCCAAAAAATATTTAATTACCCACAGAGAGTAATAAAAACTTCATACGTGCACCTTTGGGCAAACAATCCAATCATCTGCCAACACAAAACCATCACAGATACAATCTCGAATAATTCTTTATGCAAACAATAAATCCGATAGCCCGAAGACGAAAAATCAATCAGGGCAAGAGAAGAAGAGAAGAACGTATGCATATTTGATATCTCGCGTCCGATAATTAAACACTGATCGAATGTTTCTTTCGTGGGCCTCCGATTAATCATCTTCAATTTTCGGCGAAATGCGAATTAATCAAGCGCGTCCATCGCATGAATATTCTAATAAACGGAACAATTACCCGAATGTCGTCCGTGTTTTAGAGAAAAGAACATTCACCCACACAATAAATATATTGATAGAATGATGTTGGGTAAATGATATTTAGAAATTGATAGATGAGGATATTCAAAAAGGAAAATGTTGGGTGTTGATAAAAAATTAAAAATCGTTATAAAATTGATGGATGATGGTGTTAAAAGGGAATTTATTCAAAAATTATCTTATAAAATTTCTAAAATAGACTCAATAAAATGCATTATTAAGAAATGTCAAGCAGTTTGATATCAATTAACTGAAATTAGACCGAATCTGAAGTTGTTTTTTGTTATTGATTTACGGAAATTTCGGATATTTATTGTAATAATTTTTAATAGTACCATGACAATGATGAAAACTAAATTACTACTTGATCAATGTACAGGGAATAAAGCTCTCCATTTTCCGACATTCGTTGTTTTTTAAAAGAGTTGAATTTGAAGCTTTAAACGAGTGCTTTCCACTCCCAGACTAAGCATGAAGTAAAATTTCGAGTTTAGAAAAGCCCCGTGAAAATTTGTCGAGGGTCGCGCAGCGACCCGAGACAAATTTTCACGGGGCTTTTCTAAACTCGAAATTTTACTTCATGCGCCACGCATATAAAACACTGATTTTCAAATGAGCTTTAAATATACATAGAGTTCACAATATTTTAGTGTTTTATACGCGTGGCGCATGAAGTAAAATTTCGAGTTTAGAAAAGCCCAGAAAATTTGTCTCGGGTCGCTGCGCGACCCTCGACAAATTTTCACGGGGCTTTTCTAAACTCGAAATTTTACTTCATGCTTAATCTGGGAGTGGAAAACACTCGTTTAAAGCTTCAAATTGAACTCTAAAAAAGAAAACAACGACAAAATAAAGATTTAAAGAAAATACGCTGGATTTGGAATACGTATACTTTAAAAAAAAAACTCCCTGTAGATAAAAGAAATGTCCTAATATATAAAACTACGAAAAACTATTCGTGAAAATGCAAACAATGTCTTAATTAATAAGACAACTTAAGACGATAAATGTCCATTGAAACAACTACTTTCCGTGCAAATACACCTCCGGATATTGAATTATACAATGAAATATTTAAAATTTGATTATTTAATTTGATTTGTTACAACGCTCTATTAAAGTATATGTAACGTTTAGGTCAAATTCTCTTCAAACCAACTAACAAATACAATTTAAAATGAATGGAGAGATAACACAAACAAAATTGAAGTGAAAGGACTTTAATTAAAACTAATGTCTTAGGCCATCTATAGACGCGTTTCGAGATTTATCTCTCTTCAGTATAGCTTTGCTTATGACGTTTTAAAAAAATGATGAATAAAATTAAAATAAAGTTACTTGGAAAAAGTGTTGTCTGTGGAATGAACAGGTACACAGAAATGGAATGAACAGGTACACATAAATGGAATGAGTGAAAAATCTAGTCAGTATTTATAGGTAAGAAAAGGGATTATGTCATTAGCAGGTATGAAAAATGTGAGACCTTATCATTTGGTTGTACGGTAAGCAATCAGCTGTTCAGCTGTCAGCACGTAATGTACTTGTCAAAGCTATTACGTGCATGTGTACGGAATGTCAATCATACTTGTCAAGATGGCAGTGTGGTATGATGCGGTTACTAGATAGAGCGTAGGTAAAAAAACACTTTCGAGGTCTATCTAAATACTATTTTGTCTACAAAGAGTATATTTGTTTTTTACATTACATTTGCTGTGGATTTTGAGAAGACAATGCTCTTTCAGAATATGTGAAAATATCGTAACAACGTAGTTTTTGAGGTATCTGTTCGCGTCAAAAATTCCCCGAACTTTAGAAAATAAATTTGTACGTGACTTTTTTGTTATTTTGTAAAATTGTTTGCTCTTGTCGTGAGAGACTGGCTTCATTTTATGACAACCTTAAGAGCCGAAGACCCGAAAAATAGCAAATAAATGCTTTGTGTAAAATTTCTTATGTGACAATGGGTTTTCGGCTCTATGTGCCCGATGAGGCGCAATAGGCGCTGAAAAATAATCCGTCGCCGAAAAATAATCCGTCGCTGAAAAATGTTCGTCGAAGTTATAAAATGCAGGCCAGTCGGAGAAATAATTTATTCTGTTTTTTCCACTTCTATCTTCCTTCTTTGCATGCTCTATGTTCTTCTTTCTTTATCTAAAATTTCTCCCACTTTTCACACCCTTGTGAATTCTCGTCTTCAAAACTAAAAATCGAAGGGTCTTGTTTTGAACAGCAAACGAGTAAGTTCTCTCTTTGAATCGAAAACGTGAAACTTTGTATTTTTCTCATAACTTTAACTTGTTCTTTCACCGTGTATCTTTGCTCATTTTTAATAATCTCTACTTCAATCTTTTCTTAACTTAATTCATTTCTTTGTGTTTATTGTTTATTTAAATTAATATGTTAACTTGATAATTGTAAATATTTATGTAAATAATCTGATGCACATTATTTGAGAATATACTTTAATCACAAATTTTGTGTTTAAGTAATTTTTAAAACCAAATCGCGTAATTCGCGTAAACAGTATCTATTATATACTACTCCTGTTAGTTATTTATTATTATAAATGTATGAATGCTTCGGTAGGTGTACCTCAAGGCTCACACTCTGGACTATCGGTCTATATACTTTTGTAAATAATATTGCTCTGTATTTAAACACCTCTAATTTTATTATGCATCTAATACTGGATGATTTAAATTAAATTTAAATTAAAACACTTGCTTTGTTTCACTTATTTATATTTCATAAGTGAAACAAACCAAGTGTGTAAATTTAAATTTAATTTAAATCATCCAGTATTAGATTTAAAAATGATTCACCACGGGTTAAGTGAGAAATTAATTAAAGATATTTATTATGCATGTTGATATACAGGGTGGCTGATTTTTTAGTGTCCAGCTTATATTTGCAAAAATACAGAAAAAAGTTTAAAATAAAACTTATCATATGCAACATGATCCGCAAGATGGAACACATTTTTTTTCCATGGGCTGCACGTTTTCTGGCAAAATGAAAGCAATCATTTTTTCATATGGAATGTCCTGTATATGTTTTGAGAATCAAATTCTCTTTACAACGATTTATCACAAGTACTACTTGATTGGGGTACAGTTTTCCTAATGATTTTTTTCCCTAACTTATTATTTTCCTAATTTAACAATTTTCCTAATTTTTTTTTCCTAATATTCCTAATATTCCTAATTTTCGTAATCTTTCTCATCAGTCCGCTATCAGTCTGCTTATCAGTTATTTTTTACAAGTATTACTACCCCGTAGACGACGTACGTAAAAGGACAGACAGCTCGAGGTAGACGTCGAGCCGTTGATGCCCGATACCCACCAGATGTTTGGAACATGTACGATGCGACGCTCCAAAACCTATCGAGAACCAACAACCTTTCAGAAGGTTCCTTTTCCTTTTTCCTTTTACTTTTTCCTGAATCCAACAACTGTCCTTTATCCCACATCTTATCTTACAGGTTGGCATACTCGTTTCGCACTTGTGGTGGGAAAGAACTATCCGGGTTTGTACACTCTCCTCGAGGAACTCAAGAAAGAGCAATCTGACACTGAAGGCATGATCCGCGACCTAAATTTAGGGAAAAGAGTCCGGCGAGACGTGAGCAAAGCTATGGAGCAGAACGAAGAAAGGATTACGAACGTCGTTCTCCAGTATGAAGATCGGCGGGAGGAAGCTATGGAGTACTTAAAGGACGTCGGTTGCTACATTGGTTTTTGAACTGTACATTTGGAAATGAGTCTCGGAAATAAAATGTGAATTTGGAAAATAGTATTAGGAAAATAATAATAATAGAAATTAGGAAAAAAAATATTAGGAAAAAAGGATTAGGAAAAAAAAAATACGAAAAAAGGATTAGGAAAACTGACCCCATACCGTACTACTTGGCTTTTAAATTATGCCTAAAAACGAAATTAATGCAGTCATGTAATATTGTTTCATTTATTGTAATTGCTTGTCAAATTTGATCATATTAGCACACTTCTCACATTTCACAGTTATAAGCTTTTATTGGTATAATTGTACCTACTTATTTAAGATAGATCTGATAGATCTAGTACAGGCCAAGAGGCCACCCCAGCAATTATCTATGTATGTAATCACCAAGTATGGCTTCCTTATTTCATTCTAGTAGTAATAAGTTTCTTTTCACAGAAATATATAATAATATAATATATAAAATTACGAAAATGTTATTCGTGAAAATGCACACAATGTCTTAAATAATAACACAACTTAAGACGATATATATCCATTGAAACAACTACTTCCCGTGCAAATACACCTCCGGATATTGAATTATACAATGAAATATTTAAAATCTTATTTTTGAATTTTCAAAAAGTTTGTTTTTACAGAAGCACGAAATAGAAGAGTTAGTTCTCCTGCGAAAACACACCTGTCTTCGAAAAATTCATTTTCTCACAGAAGGATAAATTATTGAAACCTATGCATGAATAGAAATACGAATATTTCCCACAGCAGAAAAAAAATTGTATATTCTTGAATTTTAATCAAGAATATACTATTTTTTTTTTACTGTGGAAAATATTCGTATTTCTATTCATGCATTGGTTTCAAAAATGATTCCTTCTAATACTAGATGATTTAAATTAAATTTAAATTAAAACAATTGGTTTGATTCACTTATTTATATTTCATAAGTGAAACAAACGAAGTGTTTTAATTTAAATTTAATTTAAATCATCCAATATTAGATTCAAAAATGTTTCACCACGTGTTAAGTGAGAAATTAATTAAAGATTAATCGAAAAATTCATTTTCTCACAGATAGATAAATTATTGAAACCAATGCATGAATAGAAATACGAATATTTTCCACAGCAGAAAAAAAAATTGTATATTCTTGAATTTTAATCAAGAATATACTATTTTTTTTTACTGTGGAAAATATTCGTATTTCTATTCATGCATTGGTTTCAAAAATGATTCCTTCTAATACTGGATGATTTAAATTAAATATAAATTAAAACACTTGGTTTGATTCACTTATTTATATTTCATAAGTGAAACAAACGAAGTGTTTTAATTTAAATTTAATTTAAATCATCCAATATTAGATTCAAAAATGTTTCACCACGTGTTAAGTGAGAAATTAATTAAAGATGTATCCTTCTGTAAGAAAATAAACTTTTCGAAGACACGAGATTTTCTCTTTCTGCGGAGGGTTGGTATTTTTGTTTTTATTTGCGCAGAAGTCGTGTAAAACGCAAAATTTAAAGTCGAAAGGCCATTATCTGTGTTATCCGATCGTCCGTACGGGCGGACAACAACGCACGTTCTTGCCTCACGAGAAGCACACGATCTCCAAACAGGGTAATAAATTCAAAGGATACTGAACACAAGGAGCGGACCTTCTCGACTTTAAATCCCGTATCGCACATCTCAATAACAACAAACGAATAAATCGCGGACAAAAAATAAAAAACAAATGAAGAGTACCGAACTAAAATTGAGGAGTGAAGATTTCAATTCTAGTTTTGTACTCGTCTGTCATGAATTTATTCGTTTGTTTAAATCAGTGGTGGGGAAACATTTTTTAAGACGGGCCATTTGTAATAACCAGACAATCGTAGCGGGCCAAAGAATAATGCTTAATCGAAGTAAGAACGCGTTCAAACATTCTCACCACGGCACTCTTAAACGGGCCGGATTGAACCTTTCCGCGGGCCGCACTTGGCCCGCGGGCCGTAGTTTCCCCATCACTGGTTTAAATAGTTGCATTTTCAAACAAACGAATAAATTCATGACAGACGAGTACAAAGCTAGAATTGAAATCTAAAACTCCTGTTCAAAACACATAATTGTTTTAGTACTTACCATCAAATGTTCCATTGAGACAATCCCAAAAAGAAAACTGCAAAAGAAACAGAAAATAAGTCATTAAGTAAATTTATCCTTTATCAAGCAATACGGCTAAATAAGATAAAAACTGTAAAACAAATCCTCAAATAGTAAGAAAACATACAATACATTGATTAAAAACATTCCAACAGAAAGAAAACTGCAAAACTAGAAAATAAAACAATATTTTAATTGAACATATTTCTTTATACTTCGTGTGTCTTCTCGGTGGCTTATCGAAAGTAATCTTCGAAGGCCGGTTCTTCGCCAGCAGCACACAAACCATTTTATCGCCGGTTCTCATCTTCGTAAATTAATTCCAAGTTAATCGCGAATGTACAGAAGAAGCAATTAAGAGCTGATTGGAACGGACGCAAATAAACGATTAACGGTCTCGGACTCAATCTCTTTTAAACGTGCATTAATTAACGAGATGCTACAGTTTATTTCTGATTTAATTATACATTCATGTAAAATTGTTTGTTTAACGTTTAAAAATATACAATACAAGTACTTTGTTCGTGAAATTATTATAAACTACTGAGAGGATAACTACTTGTATGAAAAGTCTTCTCTTTCATTTTCATTCTTTAGTTTTTACAAATGAAATTGATGTTGGCCTATAGTCTATGCAACTAAGGCTTCAGAGGATAATTATTTTAAAATGTCTTTTCTTTCATTTTGCATAAATTTGATGTTGACCAATTGTCTATGCAAATAAGCAGTGGCGTAGATACCTTTTTGCGATGGGGGGGATTTGACTTAGTATTAAGTATCATAAATGTACAAAATTGAATTTGTGTTCAGTATTCCGGCACCAGATACCCACAGACGCGTTTCGGACTTCAAGGTCCTCTTCAGTGTGGTCCCGACCCAGTGCTGAGGAATACTGAACATTTCTGACTATTTCAAGCCAATATGTGAAAACTATTAATGATTTCAATAGCTAACGCCATCTAATGCTTCATAGTGGCATCGTCAGTGACACAAATGCACAAAGTGGACCTTGAAGTCCGAAACGCGTCTGTGGGTATCTGGTGCCGGAATACTGAACACAAATTCAATTTTGATATTTGTTTTCTGGTTTCACAAACAGAGTTCTGCTCGCTCGTGGACGAAACAGTGACCTGTATATGCACTTTGTGCATTCGTGTCACTGATGATGCCACTATGAAGCATTAGATGGCGTTAGCTATCGAAATCATTAATAGTTATCATAAATGTATTCTTTTAAAGTTCTACAAAAACAAGTACAAAAAATTGTTTTATTTTTTACTTAGCAAGGCCCGAAAACTCATAAATTAAAATCAGAAATGTTCATTTTTTTTATTTCATGACAATATCAGTAAAATATCCGCTTATATCTTTTTTATTTAATTTGGTCGCCGTGGTACACGATGTTATAAAGCGAAAATCCATATAAAATATGCTTCGGAAGGACTGCTGTCATTTCGTTATTTACATAGCAATTTATTTTATCTTTTCAATGTAAGCAGATAAAATGTTAAATGACACACCTTATGTTTTTAATTTTAATGATTGTTATGTTAGTTACAGTAATGATTTGGTCTTTGTAAGACAAATTTATTCTAAATTGCGTAAAGTATCGAACTTTTCATGTCTCGAAATATTCTACATCCAAGTATTGGTTCGTACTTATAGTAATAATACTATTTTTCACTGCAAGAAAAATTGTAATTTTATTTGGAAATAAAGATAAGTGCTTGTAATTTGATGATGGTCCATTAATTTCACCGTCTCCCAATTATTTATTCCTTTTATTTTTTGGGTGCTTAATTTATTTGACTGGAACAATCACATTTGGTGTGTTTAATTTCATCTCGGGAATTCAAATATATTTAGACCCGTGTAAGATGAGACCTTGCACCTTCAATATTTCACCCCGCTGGCTGTTTATACAGTAAATCTCTCCAGTAAGCACCCGACTCCGTGCATTTTTCGGATGCCTCGTAAATCACCTAGCGTACAAAGTGTACACTTTGAAAAAAATGTCAAAAAGAATCATAACTATGCTAAAAATAGGTGAAAATCTTTTTACAAAATGTATATTTTTTAAATTAACCCAATAAACGCCATTGGTGCATATACGCAACATTATTAATGTTATGTTAATTGAATTACTAAATGAATTAATTTCATGTATTATATTATTTGATTTGACTAGAAAATGTATGAAGAAAAACGTAAATATTTAGTTATTTAAATATCTCAATTATTACTCATTAGAAAAAATGTTATCAGTGTATTTCTAACTTTACAATATTTCAGTGTTTTATACGCGTGGCGCATGAAGTAAAATTTCGAGTTTAGAAAAGCCCCGTGAAAATTTGTCTCGGGTCGCTGCGCGACCCTCGACAAATTTTCTACGCGGGGCTTTTCTAAACTCGAAATTTTACTTCATGCTTAGTCTGGGAGTGGAAATACTCGTTCTAAACTTTATATTGTACGTTTCTATACAAAATCGACGAATGCCTTGCATTTACACCGTATACATTATGTATATTTAACAGAAAAATTCACAGTATGTAATACAACAAGTCTTTCGTAAAAATCATTAAAAGAAATGTAGAATTTCACCTAAAATCAACTTTTAGAGTTAACTCTATAATTGCTCGGTCGTTAATGGGTTAAATTACAGTAACAATGAATATGAATAATTTTCAGAAAAACCACAACTCTTTTGAAACCAGTGCTAACGTTAGTATACATGTGGATTTATTGAAGTAGACTTTTCATTCAGAGTTGGCATTTAGTTCAAGTGATAAAAAAACATATCTGCTTTTGAGATTATCAACTCCCGAAAAGCCGATAGTTTATGGTCTCAGGGTGACATTATCCGGATGCCTCGAGTGTGTTATGGTTTTCATCTGCTGACACTTTATCTCTTTTCCACTCCAGTTCTCGTTTATTATTTATGCTTAACACGGCGCCATTAGTGCCGGCTTTTCACTCCCCTCTTTATCCTTAAAAAAAAAACATCAAAACACTTCAAAGAAATAACAGTTTTCCAACATTTTAAGATTCAAATATATTTGAAGAAAAAAAAGAGTTTGTGTTAAAATATATATAAGATAAAGAAATCTTTGACTTGTTTAAGTAATACTTTACTTTAAACAAGTCAAAGATTTCTTTATCTTATATATATTTTAACACAAACTTATTTTTTTCTTCAAATACATTTGAATCTTAAAGTGTTGGAAATTTATTTATGTCTCACCAAAAGGGCTTACATTCGTCATAATATATGGTATACAAAATAATATTTGGCATTACAAAATCAGTTTAAAATAAATACATTATAAAGCTATCGACAAAACTGAATTACATAAAATATTAAAATATTAAATAACACAGTACAAACAGATCAAAAATTTCAAATCTTCAAATCCACCAGCAATGCATTCCTCAATGCTGAAAAATGCTTTGTTTGCGAAAAATTCTCTTAATACTTTTTTAAAGTTATCATAGGACTTAGCTTTTACTGAAGGGGGCAATAGATTAAATATTTTTTCTCATTGATCACTTGGTGAAATATACTTTACAAAAATTTAATTAAAATAAAATCACTTGATTTTATCACTGTTTAATTAATTAAAATTAATTAAACAGTGATAAAATCAAGTGATTTTATTTTAATTTAATTTAATTTTATTTTAATTTAATTTTTGTATAATTTTTGAATAATTATTCCTTGAATATGACTAGAAGTCGAAACTTTTCGAAATAACAAGATAAATTCAAATTCAAAACTATTTGAATTCGAGAAAATAAGCTTACGCTTCTTATAGTTTGCACACTTTAAACATAATATATAAAATTACGAAAAAACTATTCGTGAAAATGCAAACAATGTCTTAATTAATAAGACATCAATACGATAAATATCCATTGAAACAACTACTTCCCGTGCAAATACACCTCCGGATATTGAATTATACAATGAAATATTTAAAATCTTATTTAATTTGATTTGTTATAACGCTCTATTAAAGTATATGTAACGTTTAGGTCAAATTCTCTTCAAAACAACTAACAATACAAATTTAAAATGAAAGGAGTGATAGCAACAAATTAGAAGTGAAAGGACTTGGAATAAAACTTCTGTCTTAGGTCATCTATAGACGCGTTTCGAGATTTATCTCTCTTCAGTATAGCTTTGCTTATGACGTTTTTAAAAAAATAGGAATAGAATTAAAATAAACTTACTTGGAAAAAGTGTTGTGTGTGGAATGAACAGGTACACAGAAATGGAATAAGTGAAAATTATGGTCGGTATTTATAGATAGAGTTGTCTTATTAATTAAGACATTGTTTGCATTTTCACGAATAGTTTTTTCGTAATTTTATATATTATAGTCGAAGTAACTTACTTAAAAAACTAATTGAAAAATCAATTTAATAAACACTTTAATAAACCACTCTAAATAGTTAACAATTCAATAAACTTAAAATAAAAAAACAAATGAAGAATGAATCTCCATAAATTTACTACTCTCGTAATTTTCTATTTCTATTATTCTGTGTTCTATTTTAATATTTTATTATTATAACTGTCGGCGCATTTCTGGTTCTATTTTCATAATTTTGCTACAATGTTGGATAGAACAAACAGAAAACGCTCGTAAACATATTAATTCAAACTGCCTAGGATTCGTGTGCGCCACACAAGAAGCGCTCGTAAAGTTTTGCTGCCTCGTAAATCTTCGGATTAATTTTCTTTTCAATTGGAAAGCTCTCAACGGACGGCCAATTAACGCGAGGAAATTGCCACGAGAACTTATTTTCGGACACTAATTTAGACACCTTTTAAATTTGATACAACTGGAAAATAATTTTAACTAACCTATTTTAACTAAACTAAAGATGTATTCAATCAAATTAGCTGAAAGAAATTTATGAAAACAAATATATTTTAATTTTGTTTAGGTCAATCACACTTGATTGTTTGCACTTTTATCTCTTTTTAAAAAGATGTCAGAAGTAATTCAGGTAAAAGGTACGTTAGTTGTTTAAATGTTTATTTAGAAAATGTAGCAAAAACTGAAATCTGAAAAAAAAAATTACCATTTGCAAAATTCTGTCCCTTAGTACCTCTACTTGTGTATTCCATATGAAAACTACTAAGCTTATGATGCATCATTAACTTAAAAGAATCTACGTTTACCTAACTAATAATATGTTCAATTAAGTTCTTACTTAAACCGTGCTGAAACATTTTTGATCGTAGAATCTTGTAGGCTAACCAGCACACCATATTTTTCATTTAGGAAAGTGAGTACTAACGAAACAAGGCTCACAATAAAAAACCTAAAGAAAACGAACTGTAGGAGCATGTATGGAATTAACGTGGATCTTCTAAAGAGTGTCACGGATGTAATTAGTGGTCCACTAACTAACTTAATTAATGCTTGTATAACATCTTGCATATTTCCCGACATTCTAAAGAGGGCCTGCATTATTCTTATACATAAAAAGGGCGATGTCTGTGAAATTAACAACTACCGCCCGATGGCACTGCTACCTACAGTTTCCAAAATTCTAGAGAAAATTCTGGCCGACCAGATCAGAGAGTTTTTTCAAGCCAACAATCTATTTTCTAATATGCAGTATGGTTTTCGTAGGGGAGTCAACTTGTGGGGCAGTTATTGATTTTGCTGAGGAAATATTAAAGGGTTTTGAGGATGAAAAGTACTCCGTTGCGTCTTTTCTAGACCTTAGTAAGGCCTTCGACTGCATATCACATGATGTTCTATTGCGGAAAACTATACTGCTATAACTTCTTGCCATCTAGTTGCAAACTTATTAACTCTTATCTCACTGGTCGGCGTCAAATGGTACTGGTAGGGGACAAGAGATCGACGTGCTTACCTATAAACAATGGGGTGCCTCAGGGTTCCATTCTTGGGCCATTGCCGTTTCTAATCTATATTAATGATCTGCCAAACATATACAATAACTCGTCAGCTATTCTATACGCAGACGATACTACTATTATCACAAAATCAAATAGATTGGAGGTAGCTGTGGACCAAGATATAGAGGCAAACAAACTTACCCATGAATGGTTAACATCGAACATGTTGTTATTAAATAACGACAACACACACACTCTTCAAGGAAGAATGTAGGTACATTTCTCCTTGAAGATGACCAATAGGTACATTTCTCCTTGAAGATGACCAATAGGTACATTTCTCCTTGAAGATGACCAATGCTCGATACTAGTCGAAAATATAAATCAGTAAAACAAACCAAGTGTTTTAATTAAATATCCAGAATTAACTAATGATAAATGGAACTTAGATAGTTTTTTTAATTGATATGAACATTTTGAAATTGCAGAGATAGCCTCTTTTCAAAATGACCGATTCAATTATAGAGAAATTTCTACAGAGATTTGGCATAAAAATTACATTAATCCACTGACATCTTAATAGATTTTTTCCCAGATTCCCAAATACACTGGCTGAAATTTCACTTCGGGTCAATGAATTTCATTTCTGTTGATTGTATTTTTATTTAACTCTGGTTGATTTCAAGCATATTTCTAAAAATAACGACATATAAATGAGAAATGACAAATGCATGTAAGTTTATGTTATTTCTCAATCATACGTCATTAATGGTAGAAATATGCTTAAAATTAATCAAAGTTTAAATATCAAATAATAGATATTAAAGTCAATGACCAGAAGTGAAATTTCGGTCGCTCGATTTGAGAATTTGGGGAAAATGTATTGAGATGTCATGATTCTATCATAAAATCTTATTTTTTGTAGCGGAAATTTAAATGTCGTGCATGTAAATTGTGAAAAAGCTTAACAACAATTAACGACGACAAATTAGGAGCAATTTAAAACGGGCCGCACTTAATCACGATTTATTAGCGTAAACGTCGACCGACCCACATAACTCTGAATTAAGCGCCATTCGTCGAAACAATGCTGCCACTGACTTAAGTCAAAAAGAATTGAGACTTATGTTTAAGACATTATTTCTGCTCTTTCGAAAATCATAATGATAAATACATTAATAATGTTTTATTTCCATCAAATCATAATGATAAATACATAATAATGTTTAATTTTTATTCCAGTTTATCACATCGTTCGCTCTAAGATAAAAGTCATTAACTGCCATTATTTTAATTATTTAAATAATTATTAACTTACCAATTGTGTTGAGCAAAATTTTTGGACGTCTTGTAAAGTTTTATTGCGTAATTTTCCATCAGCTGCAATTTCCACCAAAGAAATCTGGAATTAGAAAAAAAAAACAATGTTTATTCAAGAGTTATTTTTTATTAACCTGTAGTTAAAGTAATCATATTATTATTACGTAATGTAATGGGAAAGCAGTGTTAAAATCCTTTGAATTTGGGCTTGCTTACTTTTTTGTGAGAGATTTTACTTTTTCTGAAGAAAAAACAATGAGTATGTATAAGTAAATTATTTATTGAGTTATTTGCTTATTTTTTGGAAGAAATTTCACTTTAGCTGAAAGGTAAAGAGGATGTGTAAATATTAAAGGACAGAGAAATATGAAAAGCGGCGACTTCAAAGAATTAAAATTTATTGCCGTTGGCCCATTTGCCACGTCCAAAATTAATTCGTGTCCGGCAAGCTTTTAATAGGCTGTCCGGAAAATAGACTCTCCAATGAAATCGCCGAATGTGCCAAAAACGCCTTTCACACACACACACACACACGCACGCAAATATCAATATTTCAATATACAAGCATTTTTCTTCTTATGAAGAAGCTGTGATCTTTTGTTGTTCAGTTAAGATGAAAATAAATTAATTTAAATTATAACGCGAGGTGTTGATTTATTTGAGTTGATTCATAAAGCTTGTATGAGACGACACTATTTTCTTGTACAAGAAAATAGGATACTATTTTCTATTATAATGTACCAAATAGAACATGTCCTATTTCCATTATACAAAACTGTACAAGATTCGCGTTTGGTCATATTTTGTGTATTACAGCATGATAGAAAATAGTATACTATTTTCTTGTAAAAGAAAATAGTGTCGTCTAATACAAGCTTTATGAATCAACTCAAATAAATCAACCCCTCGCGTTGTAATTTAAATTAATTCACTTTCATCTTAGCTGAACATCAAAAGATCACAGCTTCTTCAGATGGCACACTTGTTTTTTCTTTATTATCACCATCATCTCTTTTTTTCTCAGTAAATTTCTTTAATTCGCATTCTCTTTTCATTCCGGTTCTGATTATGTTTACGTGCATCTGGTGAATTTTTCACGCGAAAGCAGTAAGTAAATTGATATACCAGTTTGTCCCAGTGTGGCCTGGGACAATACGCCCCCCGTAGCGTGGGGCCCTCGACCGAAAAAAAAACTCGAAGAGAAAAGGTAAGCACCCTGCGGTGCGTACAAGAACTGCGCGCGGATGTCCCCCAGGTGGCTGAATAAAAAAATGGGCACTCATAACTTTAAAGAGTGAATCAGATGGGGATTTAGAATGTGAATAAAAAAAATTGATAGAAACAAGAGGGAAAAATAAGTAAGATTAATGCGTAGCTGTGAATTTTTATTATACGTGAATGTCTTGGGTTATTACAATTAAAAATTGTTCTATTAAATTATCTATTGTACGAATTGTTCGGGCCGTACTTCGTAAACGGAGCGTGGCTGTGGAAAAAATTTTTTCTGCGAAAAAGTCGAGAATTGATAACGCGCGTCTTTTGTTTAAAACATTTTTTGTTATTTTGTACAACAATCGAAATACCGTTGGAAAAACAATTAGAGGTTTGTTTGAAACATTTTTTGTTATTTTGTACAACAATTGAGATATCGTTGAAAAAATAAGTATAGGTTAGTAAGTATGTAATAAATTCATTTTTCGCTCTAGGGCTTTAAAAATCTGGAATCGCGCGTGGGATTGTGGGAGTTGACAGGTGCGATAAGTGAAAAAAATTGTTTTTGCGAAAATGTAGAGAATTTGATACCGCGCGTCTTTCGTTTAGAAATGTTTTTGTTATTTTGTACAACAATCAAGATATCGTTGGAAAAACAATTATTGGTTAATAAATATGCAATAAATTCCGTTTTCGCTCTAGGGCTTTAAAAATCTAGAATCGCGCGTGGGACTGTGGGAGTTGACAGCTACAGTGAGTGAGGTTAGGTTAGGTTGACTTTTCCGTGATTTATGTCGATTATCTCGTAAACGAAGCGTGCTGTGAAAAAAATTGTTTTAGAGAAAATGTAGAGAATTTGATACCGTGCGTCTTTTGTTTGGAAAATTATTTGTTATTTTGTACAAGAATCAGGATATCGTTGGAAAAACAATTATTGGTTAATAAATATGTAATAAATTCCGTTTTCGCTCTAGGGCTTTAAAAATCTAGAATCGCGCGTGGGACTGTGGGAGCTGACAGCTACATTGAGTGAGGTTAGGTTAGGTTGACTTTTCCGTGATTTATGTCGATTATCTCGTAAACGAAGCGTGCTATGAAAAAAATTGTTTTTGCAAAAATGTAGAGAATTTGATACCGCGCGTCTTTTGTTTGGTAAATTATTTGTTATTTTGTACAACAATCAGGATATCGTTGGAAAAACAATTATTGGTTAATAAATATGTAATAAATTCCGTTTTCGCTCTAAGGCTTTAAAAATCTAGAATCGCGCGTGGGACTGTGGGAGTTGACCGCTACAGTGAGTGAGGTTAGGTTAGGTTGACTTTTCCGTGATTTATGTCGATTATCTCGTAAACGAAGCGTGCTATGAAAAAAATTGTTTTTGCGAAAGTGTAGAGAATTTGATACCGCGCATCTTTTGTTTGGAAAATTTTTTGTTATTTCGTATAACAATCCAGATATCGTTGGAAAAACAATTATTGGTTAATAAATATGTAATAAATTCCGTTTTCGCTCTAGGGCTTTAAAAATCTGCAATCGCGCGTGGGACTGTGGGAGTTGACAGCTACAGTGAGTGAGGTTAGGTTAGGTTGATTTTTCCGTGATTTATGTCGATTATCTCGTAAACGAAGCGTGCTGTGAAAAAAATTATTTTAGCGAAAATGTAGAGATTTTGATACCGCGCGTCTTTTGTTTCAAATATTTTTTGTTATTTTGTACAACAACCGAGATTTCGTTGGAAAAATACTGGGTAATTAGTTGGGTTTGTGTTTGAACATTTTTTTAATAAATTCAATTTTTGCGCTAGAGTTTTAAAAAGTTGGATTTGTGCGTAGAATTGTATTTTAATAAATTCAATATTTGTGCTAGAGTTTTTGATAATTTAATTTATGCGCAGGATTAATCGGTAAGCTAAGCGCGGATTAAATCCGGGATTTACAAGTGGATTTACAAGCGTTTAATTTGAGTTTTTGTTTGAATTTATTGCATTTTCAAATGCAATTCCGCTTCTTGCAAGCTTTGATTAACAAGAAAATCTCGGATTTTGATGAAATCATCAGGGTTTGTTGGTGATTGAGTAAGCTTTGTGTTACAAAACAACATTTATAGGTTAGTTTATGCTTTGAAAACATGTAATAAATTTATTTTTCGCTCTAGGGCTCAAAAAATTCGAAAGCGCGTGTGAAACCGATACAGTTGACAGGTGAGCTGAGTAAGGTTGGGTTAGGTTGACGTTACCGCGATTTAAGTCGATTATCTCGTAAACGGAGCGTGCTATGAAAAAAATAATTTATTGCGAAAATGTAGAGAATTTGATGCTGAACGTTTTTTGTTTATGATATTTTTTGTTATTTTGTACAACAATTGAGATATAGGTTAGTTTATGCTTCGAAAAATTGTAATAAGTTTATTTTTCGCATTATGGCTTTAACATTTTGGAATCGCGCGTTGGATTGATCGAGTTGACGGGCGAGATGAGTGAGGTTAGGTTAGGTTGACGTTTCCGCTAATCGGGCCGTATCTCGTTGCAGTTAGGAAAAACTAAATCGAGCTGTTTTTGAGGGAATTGCAGATGATTAAAGTTGAATGAAATTTTATCAACTTAACATCAAATTCAATTTTAAAAGTGTGGTTACTAAAACGCTGTTAAAACATTTGAAAAGTATTGGAATTTAACGAAATTCGCAGGATTTATTCGAGAAGGACCAACATTTGTTTTCCCGCTGAAAAAAACAATAAACGAGCTGTTCAAAACAAAGCTACAACGCGTCAAATTTGACTCGAATTTTTAATGAAAACATTCTACGTACTACGTAGTATGTAGCATACATACACTAGGTTAGAAAACCAAATTTTCTGGGCTTTTCTAAACTCGAAATTTTACTTCATGCGCCACGCGTATAAAACACTGATTTCAAGTGAGGTTTAAATATACATAGAGTTCACATTATTTTAGTGTTTTATACGCGTGGCGCATGAAGTAAAATTTCGAGTTTAGAAAAGCCCAGAAAATTTGTCTCGGGTCGCTGCGCGACCCTCGACAAATTTTCACGGGGCTTTTCTAAACTCGAAATTTTACTTCATGCTTAGTCTGGGAGTGGAAAACACTCGTTTAAAGCTTCAAATTGAACTCTTTCAAAAAACAACGAATATCAGAAAATGCACAGCTATATTCCTCGTATATTGATGAAGTAGTAATTAAGTTTTCATCATTGTCATGGTACTATTAAAAATTATTACAATAAATAAATTGTTCTTTCATGCTCATTGTTTATTTTGCTAGGGCGTAGGTAAAGTATCGTACGTTTCTCGAGTGGTATGGCAATTACATACTCGCGGAATACTGCACTCGCCGCTGCGCGGCTCGTGCGCAGCATGTCCGCTCATATGTAATATGCTGCATATCACTCTCGTTACGTAATGTACTATTAATGTATTCATCGTTCGATTTTTCAAGCAACTTGACTCGATTTTTCAGCTAGTTAGCAGAATTTTCAAGTTACTTGACTTTATTTCAAAGGTACTTGACTTTCTTTCAAGCTATTGAATTTGATTTGAACTGCTTTTTATGGGAAATATATTTAAGTTCTAAAAGATGGAATGAAAAACTTTCTGCTGTAAAAGATGGGAACTAGTTTGGGTTTGGATCTTCCCGACTATCGATTGTTGTAAATGGCGGAAAATTGTTTGGCGTGTGAATATTTTATAGAGCCGAGCTTCATAAATATTAAATGCAGCGGCGATTCTAGAAATTCCGTTTCGTCATTTTATTATGGGCCGAGCGGCGGACTCCCTCTTACGAGAATTTTAAACGCGAATTACGCGTGATGTGTTTGCTGATGATTGACTACCAGGAAATGATTGTTGTGTAACTACAGTAAATCATAAGAGTAAAAACTTCTTTTATAAATTAAATAGTGCTAGAGTTTTTAAATCATAATTTTAATGATTAAAAATTTGCAGAATTGTAATATAGGGTTTTCCATTAAGAGGTCCTATTTTAAATTCCCTGGCATTTTCAAACTGTTGAATAGAGGGCCTTGGTTGTTTGACACTTGTCAAGTAAAAAGTCTACGGTTTTAGAAAATGGAAAGTTATACGCTCAAACAACGTATAGAAATAGTGAAAATTTTCTATTAATATGGTGCAAGTTTCGCTCAGACAGTTCGCAGCGTTCGTTGTGTTTTCGGTCGGTATGAATCACTTTCTCGCCACTTTATCAATAAATTTAAGCAAAATGGACAAAAAACTGATGTAAAGTTGCCAATTCGTACTCGTATCGCCAGGTTAGCTGAGGGAGTGTGGTTCGAGAGCTGACCCCGAGCAGTCCGTCCCGCTGCACAATTAAAACGTGCGGCCTCCACGTGGTCCACCATATCCTTAATCATCCTTTCAATCACATCCTTTTCAATAATCCTTTTCCCAAATTCCCTTCCATTGAACCTTTTCCTTTAAAAATCCACGTGTATTTCCTATTTCCTATCCCTTGGGGAGGGCAGAGGGCGCAGCAATGGCTGTTTAACTCTGTCCAGATTTTAACCTACGCTTAAGACCTAGATTTAAGATTTCATTACTCATCCCTTCATCCACTCATTTATTCATTCATACATACAATCGACACTCAATAAATTTAAAACAATTTTAATTATTATTTCATAATTACTGTGACTGGTCAACAGAGCTTTAATAGCTAAGGCCATTAATTACGCAAAGAAGAAGAAGAAGGTTAGCTGAGAACAATACCGCTGTTGCTAAAAGTGTTGCTGACAACCCGGCTTTGTTTATCCTAAGACGTTCACAGCAACTAGGCATTTCAAAGACCAGCCTTCATCTCATTCTACACAAGGATCTTAGCGTGCATACTTATAAAGTACAGACTTTTTTTTGGGGCTGTGTCTAGGAAAAAGTCTACGCTAATAGCCTGCAAACAATTCAACCGCTCAAAGATAAAATTCGAGCGATTATTGGTCAAATAAAGTTGTGTAAAAATGTGATACAAAACTTTCTCAAAATAATAGCTATTTTTAGAAGAAGCCGAGGTGGCTATTTACCAGATATCATTTTCCACAACTTATAGTGGAGTTTGTACTTTGTTTTAAAATAAATATTTTGGCATTATTTTATGAAGAAAATATTATTTTTAAATAATTAAAATGGGACCTCTTAATGGAAAACCCTATATTTGTAAAAATAACTGGATTTATTGTAAGAGTGCACACTTCTTTCATAAATTATTACAATTATTATTTTTCTGAATGAACGCATTATAAACCTGCCCCCGCAATAAGTTGCTACCGGATTCTTACTTAGTACTCGAAATGTATAGGTATCTAACAAAGTTTAAATAAAAGTGAAGAAAGGATACAACAGTGTTTAATTAATACATTAATGAAACTTCATTCAGTATGTTTTTCCGTTATTACAATTCGTAGAAACTGTTTACTGCTTTATATTTACAACAGCAAAATGTAAGAATTAATCCCTTTACTTTAAATACCCTCAACACTATTGAAATTACTCACGGTTCCTTAATTCTCACTTTCCTCAGTATTTATTTTCTGTCATATAAATTTACTTGGGTACTTTTAAATGGATTTACCGAAAGCGCTTTTCGAGTAATTATCACCGTGACAATGGCCAAATCCGAAAGCTTCTTTTGAGCGCCAGCTGTAAAGGCCGTAATTCTTCCTGAGCTTCCGCCGCTCTCTTCAAAGCCTCCAAAGACCAACCCCCAGCTGCGCCCCAATTGTACACCCCGTAATCCAACGCTGAATGGATCACAATGCGCTCAACACTTGTCGAAAAGCGCGGTTTTCAAAACAACAATTATCTCGGTAATTCAATACACGAGGAGTAATTCGATTCAATCTATTCTGGAAATGTAACGCGAATTATAGCAAAATTAAAAATCTCAACAGCAAAATAATTAGTGTATTTGGTTTGAGTTACGTGAAGAGTTTAATATAATAAACTTAATAAAACAGTAACACTTTTTGGATTGATTGAGTTACTTGAAGATAATTATACTTTGATTAAAAAATTGTATTGTAAGAAAGAAAGGTTCTAAGTGTTTTTTAATCAAAGTAACACTTTCTTCAATAAAAAACGTTTTTTGGCTAAATGTACATTTCGAACACTACGTGCTTATTATTAATAGCTTATAATCTTACTTACATTTTTTAGTAAAGAAAGTGTTACTGCTTTATTAAGTTTATTAAAATAATTACTGATGATACTCAGGTTTTTTGCAAGTGTGGAAATAAAACACATATATTTTTAGTGTTTTCAGTAATTTGAGGAAACTTTGAGCTACTGTAACTAATTTTAAAAATCACATTTCAATTACTCTTAGCTAGATGAATTTAAATGTCTCCAAACGTATAAAGATGTGTGTGTATTTTATTATATTCCCTGTATGAAAAAGATTGTGAAGCCGTGATAAATATTTCAATAGCATCCCTGGGACCGGACTGAAGACACGGCTTGTACCAAATGACACTGACTAATGGCCGGGGTTGACACCCCGTGGCTTATCTTCACATTTACATCTTCGAGAAATACCCACCGCCAGCTTCCCACTGTGGTTATGATAAATTTCACCTTCGAAATTATGTTCACGATCAAAAACAAACAAATAATACATAAAAATGCAGACTATCAAAATTATCTTGTGAAATTTTTAATAAATTTTTTAACTCTTGGAGGCAATAGCATAAAATATGTCGAGTGATTTATATACCATAAGTTAGTGGACAAAAAAGTGCAGAAACACTGCACTCATGGGCACCCGCACATATGGACTAGACTTGCAAAAAATCATGAAAATATACCAATATATAGTTATAAAAATCTGGAAAAATTGTTATAGTCAATAAAATTTGAGAATATTTATACGTCACGCGCGTAAAAACACATTAATTGTTAAGTTTAAAATATTTAAAACATGTTTTTTATTACAGATTATCCACTTTTCAAAATTTAATATCTCTTGGCATTTCTTCACCTGAAACAATGTCTCAACATTTTCTCAAATTTAAACATTTTATCGTTTTTCGACAATTTTCGATTTTTGCGAAATTTCGGCTAATTTCAACATTTTTACCTTGACATTTCACTACTTTGCCATGATTTGCACACCACTGACAGAGCATAAAATTTTATATAAAGATAATGACTGCACTAACTATTCAAAGCTATAGGAAACATTTCTAAGAAGGCAAATTGCAATTTTACAATTCAAATTTTGATTATTACATATAATTTAACATAAAGTGAAATTGAATTTACCAATTGTTTGCAAAATTCTCACAAAATATTAAAACGAATTAATTAAAATATTCGTTAACTATTAATGATTTCGATAGCTAACGCCATCTAATGCTTCATTGTGGCATCGTCAGTCACTGACGATGCCACAATGAAGCATTAGATGGCGTTAGCTATCGAAATCATTAATAGTTTTCACATATTGGCTTGAAATAGTCAGAAATGTTCAGTATTCCTCAGCACTGGGTCGGGACCACACTGAAGAGGACCTTGAAGTCCGAAACGCGTCTGTGGGTACCTGGTGCCGGAATACTGAACACAAATTCAATTTTTTTAAATATTCGTTGTTTAATTTTATACTTGTCGGAGTATTAGCCCGGGAAGTAGTTGATTTAATGAATTTTATAAAAATCTCAACGAGACTAAATTTTTGCAAAAAGTCGATATTAATTTTAATTCGTTTTTATATTTTAAAAAATAAACTTAGCTTGATGAGTTCTCACAATCGATAGTTTGATAGTTGTTTAGCTGTTGAGGAATTCCGGCGTCGCGACGCTGGACGCTCTCGAAAATAGACGCGGCTAACTATAAATCGGCGTCTCGACGCTCGAGCGACACATCAAAAAGTTTTCCAAAGACTGAAAATTTATTTATCGCCGAAGAGCCGAAAGCCACCAACAAAGCTCGAGAGTGTTTGGGAAATTTATGGTTCACAAAACTTCTTTGATTTTTTCTTCTTGTGAGGGGGAAGAGAAATATTTTGCTTTGATGTTGGGAGTTTGTTTAATGTTGGTTCGAAAGCGGTTCAGATAAATTTCTCAAGACTAACCGTTTGCAATAATTTAAAGACAATATTCTTTGAACTGCAATATATTTCAACGCGTGTGGAATAAGGAACGATTATTTAAAGAAAATATTCATTGAAGTTAAATAAACTTTATTATGTGTGAAATGATTCAAAATATCTCTTAAGCAAGGTGTACTTTAATCACGAGTTAAATAAATACCACTTACCAGTGGCGTATATAGCTTTTTGCGGTGGGGAAGATTTCATTATTCCATTTTTCTAAAGTTCTACAAAAACAAGTACAAAAAATGGTTTTATTTTTTACTTAAATACAGGACCGCAGTTAAGGGGCCATCGTAGCCAAAAAATCCGGAAATTCATAAATTTTAATTATACAAGCCATTTACATTTTAAATTTCACTTCAAATCGGTGTTTTGTACGCGTGGCGCATGAAGTAAAATTTCGAGTTTAGAAAAGCCCCGTGAAAATTTGTCTCGGGTCGCGCAGCGACCCGAGACAAATTTTCTACGCGGGGCTTTTCTAAACTCGAAATTTTACTTCATGCTTAGTCTGGGAGTGGAAAACACTCGTTAGAATTATATTCAAATAACAACAGATTAATGACTTTAATTCACCAACATTTGTCAACTTTAGTCAAAAGATAGTTTATTATAGACTCAATGTGATAATCATTATAAATAAACAGTGTATTGCCAGTTAAAAAAACTAATTGAATAAACTTATTTTCAATTGAATGTAAATAAAGAACATTTTTATCGGAATTGTATGGAAAATGATAAAAATCTTAAGTGCGATTTTTATCATTTTCAAAAAAATCCCGAGAAAAATGACTGTTTATTTTTAATGATTATGACACTGAGTCTACAATAATCCGTTGTTATTTGAATATAAATAGTCAATTAAAGTCAATTTTGAACTTAGATTATAACAAATTGAGATAAACTAAACAGCTATTTTAAATTATAGCTGTAAATGTAATTTTGCATTTAAAAAATAATAATTATTTATTTTAAGATTAAATTTGATAATGGAAATGCCAAAAATGACATTAAACATAATGATATTACATACCAGAATAGTATATTTTTTATGTAAAATGTCAACCGTGTCAATTGTGGCGTAAAATGTTAACTGAATTGTTAAATCTCAGAAAAATCGGTTAGGTTAGTTTACTAAATAATATTTCTCTTGTGTTTTTTTTTTCTTCTAGGCAATTCTAAATGTTTTTTTTAAAATATGTATGTCAAAAACTGATAAAAGTCAATCTTATGGATTATTTTTTTATCAGCACAACATTTTTGGTATGAATATACAATTTTTGAGAACAATTTCCCGTTTTTTAACATAATTGGTAATTTTTCACATAAATTCTAACGTAGCTTGTTATTATCGACACACACTGTCAATCCGTGTTGTTAAAAATATCAAATTATGCCAAAACAGTAGACAATTTATGTGAATAAAATTGTCAATTTCTCTTTTTTTGTCATAATTAACTATTTTTGACTAAATTACATTATTCACATAAATTGATATTATTAACATAGCTTGTCATTATCGACACACATGCACACACTGTCATTTCGTATTGAAAATATTAAATTATTCCAAAAAAAGAGAATTTAGGTGAATAAAATTGTCGTATTTTTTAACACACCGCTGTATTTTGACTGCTATGATATTTTGATCAACTGCACCACACTAGTCAATCGACTGGTTTTTCTCAAAATTTGGCAACTTACTTAGTAGACTGTATTAGTAGACGCTATCTAGTTCAACTGTTTTTTTACTATAATAGTGTTACCATACTAATCACTCGGTCGACTGTATTTTGACTATTGTGGCATTTTCACTGTAAACCACTAGGTCAGCTATATTTTTTGACTATAAATACAATCGATTTGACTATAACAGTATTCATATCAATCACTTGGTCGATTGTAACTATAGACTATTGTAACATTTTGACTGTAATGCACTAGTTCGACTGTCTTTTGACTATTACAGTATTTTCATATCATTCACTCGATCGACTGTATATTGACGATTGTGACATTATGACTGTAAACCACTAGTTCAGCTGTTTTTTTTACTATAAATACAGTTGATTTGACTATAACAGTATTTTTATACCAATCATATGATAGATTGTATTTTGACTGTAAACCACTAATTCAACTGCTTTCTTGGGGCAGCTTGGTGGTGTAGTGGTTAGAGTGTTGTACTGCCGCGCCACGGGCCGGGGTTCAAATACCGGCCTAACAAGTTGTCTGCATTTATATAGGTTAGGATAAAAATGCCAAACACTCCGTCTTCTCGGATATGACGTTAAATGCATGTAGGACCCGTGTACTGCCTGGATGTTGCGTTCACGTTAAAGATCCCTACCGGTGGGTTGGAACTCCCACCGGGTTCGGCAAAATTCCCGGATAGCTGTAGACCTAATCTCCGGCGTCATGATTGGCCTTAGCAGCGGAAATAGATGACGTAAAACCCAAAAATAAAAAAAAAATATAAACTGCTTTCTTGATTATAAATACAGTCAATTTAACTACAACAGTATTTTCATATTATTCACATGATCGATTGTATATTGACTTTTGTTACATTTTGACTGTAAGGAACTAGGTTTACTGTCTTTTGATTATTACAGTATTTTCATATTATTCACTCGATCGATTGCATGTTGACTATTGTGACATTTTGATTATAAACTACTAGTTTAACTGTTTCTTTTACTATAATAGTATTTTCATACTAATCACTCGGTCGGCATTTTGACTGTAAGTCACTAATTCGACTGTCTTTTGACTATTACAGTATTTAAATATCTATAACTTGATCGACTGTTTTTTCAACAATAATGACATTTTGACCTTAAGTTGCTTGATCGACTGTCTTTTGACTAAGACAGTATTTTCAAATTAGGTCACTCTGCTGGCTGCATTTTGTCTGTTGTAACATTCTGATGTTATATCACTTGGTCGATTATTTTTTTTTACTATAACGATATTTTCAGATTAATCACTCTGTCGATTGTATTTTGACAATTATGATATTTTGACTGTATGTCCCGGGTTCAAACCTGGGTGACGGCATTTTGGATGTGGCGCAAGATGGGCTACAATAATAATAATAATAAGCCCCCTGTACCACGCACAAGCGCAGAGCTTAAGGGGCCTGTAGAAATACAGGTTGAACTTAAGGGGCCTGTAAAAATACAGGTTGAGATTGGGGAAAAAAGACACTTTTATTTATTATGACGATGTTTTCACAGTAAATCACAGTACTTCGACTATTAAGGCATTTTGATTTTAGTTCACCCGGTTGGCCGCCTTTTGACTGATAGTATTTATACATTCAATCACTCTGTAATGTACCCATCTGTATATTTATATATTTATTTCATTTATATAATTTAATACTTTAGTATCGTGCATTTTTGATAATCATATTTAAAGTTATTTATGTTTGTTTCACTTATTGATGTTTGTTGTTTATTTTTACTTAAATATTATTCATTGCTAAATGTTATTATCAGAATGCATTTGCTAATGCTAGAGCACAGATAAGCCTGGGAAGAATAAATAGTTAATTAGAATTTGTACTTAATGGAAAAATTCCGCTAAAGATGATAAAGTTCACCCCGGCTTATGCGTGCCCCTTCTTACGCATTGTTTGCTTAACGAAGAACCATTATTCATTACTATTAGATTTTATTTCGGGCACTTCTGATTTCACTCTCGAACGCAAGACAGTAAAAATATTACTTACTCCGATTAAATTCAATAAACTTCGTTAAGCAAGCTAGTTAAAGTTTCTCAATATATTATATTGTTGTGAATATTACATAATCATATTTAAAGTTAAGAAAATAGAATTGATATTCGTTATATAAAAATATCAAGTTATTTTAACCTCACCCAGAATAAAAGAACCTACTTAATATTAAATAAGTGTTAAATATTGAAAATACTAAATAATTAACTTTACAACTCTGTCGACAATATTTTGACAATGATGGTATTTTGACTGTAAGTAACGAGTATTGTCCACTCCCAGATTAAGCATGAAGTAAAATTTGAGTTTAGAAAAGCCTGAAAATTTGGATTTGCCGGGACGCGCGAGCGAAGCGAGTAGCGTCCCGGCAAATCAAAATTTTCACGCTTTTCTAAACTCGAAATTTTACTTCATGCGCCACCCGTATAAAACCACGATTTAAAGGAAAATTTAAAATTTCTTGAATTAATTTCTTATTTGGCACTTAGTGAAACATATTAGAATAATTTAAAATATAGATTACTTATAAAATTTAAAATTTCTGATTTAAATTGATAAAATTTGATACGCCTGGGGCCGTCGCTTCTTAGGACTTTAAATTTATTTTGAAATTTAGTGTGGGATACCACAAGGCACAATTTTTCATAATAAATCAAATCTGAAATAAATATTTTGTAATCTGGTATCCCACAAGGCACGAAATTTTTTGTTTAATATTTCATAATAAATTAAATCTAAAAAGATATTTTGTAGTTTGGTATTCCACGAGGCATAACATTTTACTTTTTTTATTGTGTCATAATAAATTAAATGTAAGCCAAATTAACCCATTACAGTCGAGCAATTATAAAGTTAACTCTAAAAGTTGATTTAAGGTTTTAAATATACATAATGTATACGCTGTAAATTTTCAGGCATTCGTCGATTTTATATAAAAACATGCAATATTAAGTTTAAAACGAGTGTTTCCACTCCCAGACTAAGCATGAAGTAAAATTTCGAGTTTAGAAAAGCCCCGCGTAGAAAATTTGTCGAGGGTCGCGCAGCGACCCGAGACAAATTTTCGCGGGGCTTTTCTAAACTCGAAATTTTACTTCATGCGCCACGGGTATAAAACATTGATTTAGTCTGAAGTTCAAAATATACTGCTTAGGTTAGTTTATGATTTATGCAAGATCTCTAAAAAAAATATCCTCTCGTAAAGATACCACACTTTTGATACGATACGAGCACGAGACGTTCATGACACGAGTGTGTTGAACGCCCCATGCTAGCCTTGTGCCGTGCACGTCTTCTGCTCATCTCGTGTCGTGTACGTCTCGTGCTCGTGTCGTTAGGTTAGGTTAGGTTTATATGGCAACACGCCTCCACTAACCTCTCCAGCGTCTTGAGTAGGAAGGAGGATAAGCTAATCGGCCTATAGTCCTTCGGTGTTGAGTGAGATATTTTTCCCGCTTTGGGTATAAACACCACATTAGTTTCTTTCCACCTCTGCGGAATGTACAAAAGAGTTAAGCAGGCTTCGAATATTATTTCCAACCAGGGATTGATAATATCCGCAGCCATCTGTAATTCAGCAGGAATAATCCCGTCCGGGCCTGCGGTTTTGAAGGGCTTGAAGCTGTTCACACTCCAAGCCGATTTATCCTTGCTCAGGATATCCCCCGTCGGGCAGCTCCTCTTGGGTGTCCGGAGAGCCCCTTTCCCACCAGCGTCGGAGGGAAACCTCTAGGATCTCCTCGCATGAGGTGGTCCACTCACCACCCTGCTTCATGAGAAAACCCGGGATAGCTGGGTTCCCCGATAGTATTTTTCTGAGTCGGCTGGCCTCAGAGGCTTCCTCAATCTGGTTGCAAAAAATTCTCCAGGAGGCTCTCTTTGCCTGCCTGACAGCCTTTTTGAAGGCTCTGAGGCTGTCCTTGTACAGAGACCATTCGCTGGTTTGTTTTGCCCTGTTGAACAGCCTATTGCACTCCTTTCTTAGGGAGGAAATCTCCTGGTTCCATCTAGGCTTCTTTTTTCCTCTAGGGATTTTTCCAGGACAGGCTGCGCCCATTGCGCTATTACAGGCATCAGTGAGGGTAGTTACCAAGCAATCCAACTCCTCCTCAGTAGAAGGTCTGCGTGGTGTATCGCTAGGCAAAACCCTAGTGAGTACGACCCTATAAGTGTCCCAGTTCGTTAATCTTTTGTTGATGATTATAGGATTTGCTAGGATACGCATATCCACCTGAAATTCTATATACCTATGGTCGGAGAAGGAGTGTTCACCACTGACCTTCCAGTGTGCTCGTGTCGTACTCGTCTCTTAATTGTCCAAAAGAAGTGAAATAAAGCGAAGTCTATAAGATATGAGTATTATGTTCAAAAAAAATGTTTCCGTTTTAAGTGGGTAGTTACCAGTTACTTAGGTAGTTTATAAAGTCGTCCAAATTGAAGCTTTAAACGAGTGTCGTCCACTCCCAGACTAAGCATGAAGTAAAATTTCGAGTTTAGAAAAGCCCCGCGTAGAAAATTTGTCGAGGGTCGCGCAGCGACCCGAGACAAATTTTCACGGGGCTTTTCTAAACTCGAAATTTTACTTCATGCGCCACGCGTATAAAACAATGAATTATTGTGAAGTTAGAAATGCACTGACATTTTTTTTGTTTAAACGAGTAATAATCGAAATATTGAAAAAACAAAATATTTACATTTTTCTTAATACATTTTCACTTATTTAGTAATTTAATTAACAAAAAAATAATAATGTTGAGTGTATGCGGCGCTTAATGAATTATGAAAAATTTTAAATGAATATTTCCTTATGTAAACTTAGGAAAATTATAATAAATTGTGTATTTATGTTTAAAGTGTGCAAACTATAATAAGCGTAAGCTTATTTTCTCGAATTCGCTTTGACTATGAACTGTTTGGGATTGAGAAATAACCATTTTGACGTGTGTCTTGTGTTATTTTGTTTTTTGTTTTTAGTGTTGGGCACACTTTTTTTGTATATTTTTGATATGTATTTCTTGTATATTTTAATATGTATTTATAAATGTATTTTGGAAATGGAGATTCCGTTAATAAAGTGAAATTGAAATTAAAATTGAATAGTTTTCAATTTGAATTCTTCTTTTTTAAATTATCTATTATTTTAATTTTCTTAATTTTACATAATTAAATATTTATTTTTAATTTTTCATAATTCAATTAATCAAAAATGCTATATTTAAATTATCCAAGTGTCGCTTATGAATATTTAGATTAATGCCGATTAACCGAGCAAGTGCGTGGAACCCACTTGTAGCATTTAAATAGAAACAACTTGAATCAAGTGGAAGGAATTGTCCAATTAAGCGGGGGCATTAATTCACCCAATTTACTCGCTGAAAGAGGGGAAACGGCCGATTCGAATGCACTTGGAAATTCCACAACGTAGAGTGAAAGTTCGAGCACAGTCAACAGGAAATTTATCGCTTTTGTTTTTGGAATGGGGTGGATAATTACTGGGGATCTATTTTTAAGGGCGTTAAAGGGTGATTATTCACACTTACACTTTAATTATAATAAATGAGAAGAAGTTAAAAGTACAAAGATACAAACAAGAAGAAAGCGAAAACATTTTCAAGAATTGTCAATATTTCATACAATTCTTGAAGATGTTTTCTTTATAAAATTCTTCTTATTTGTATATGTAAAGTTATTTAACTTAAAAACACTTGGTATTGTTTCACAAATTAAAACTTTATTCCGACTAGTTTCGGTTTGTTAGACTATTTTCAAAGGAATGTACAGAAAAAATTATTGTCTAGGTCAGTGGTGGGGAATCTTTTTTAAAGACGGGCCAATTGTAATAACCAGACAATCGTAGCGGGCCAAAGAATAATGCTTAATCGTAGGTAGGTAGTTTTTATGCGGGTCGTCACATTACGAAGTAAGAACGCGTTCAAACATTCTCACGGCGGCACTCTTAAACGGGCCGGATTAAACCTTTCCGCGGGCCGGACTTGGCCCGCGGGCCGTAGTTTCCCCATCACTGGTCTAGGTATATATACATATTTTTGTTTCAGGTAATAAGGGAAGTCGAAATTGGGGAATTCTAATCTCCTCGTTGTCGTTTACGATATTTTTCCCCATTTTTATGGCCCTATTAATCTCCAGACCTTCTTTTAGATTTAGTGTGTATCCCTTATTACCTGAATGCAAAATCTTAAAATTATGCGGATTAAAGAAGTGATTGATTCTTATTTGTATTTTTGTTGATGTTTATTTAGCAAAACTTTTAAGATTTTTACAAGTTTACAACTGGTAATATTGTAAATGTTTCATACAATTCTTAAAAAGTTTATTACTTTTTCTTCTCGTTTGTACTTTCTTGATGGCTAGCAATTTAAATTGGCAAAACTTTTAAGGTGTTTACAAGTGTACAGCTGGTAATATTGAAAAGCGCGCGTTGCGTTGTCTGAAAAGCGACGACGCGAATCATACACGCGTATTAATTTTCAAGACAAACAAGGTCTTTCTGTCTCCATGTTCTGGAACATGTGCACTCGGGAGGGTGATAATTAAAACAGGATCGGATTTCGCGTTCAGCGAACATTTCTTCTCAACGTGCATACGAAACTGTGGGAAATAAAATATTCATACGTATTTCCTCATCTGATACTTCGAAAAGAAAGACAAGAATTGGAACCATGTGGGATACCATACAATAATACGTAATCTAGTGAAGTGAATAATTGCAACATGAAGCAAAGGGTGTTTAATTTAAGGCCCAGTTGCGCCAAAAACGTTGAACACAGTTCATTCATATCTAGTTAGCCAGTCTCTGTATAAAATTTGGTAACAGCTTTTGGATGCTGCATCCAGAAGCGAGACCGGTGATTGGTGTATATAGTCGTCTGTCTTACGGAAGGGTGTTTAATTTAAGGCCCAGTTACGCCAAAAACGTTGAACACAGTTCATTCATATCTAGTTAGCCAGTCTCTGTATAAAATTTGGTAACAGCTTTTGGATGCTGCATCCAGAAGCGAGACCGATGATTGGTGTATATAGTCGTCTGTCTTACTCGTACCCCACATCCTGAGACTATGACCAGATCCTTTTCTACTCGATTTCCAGCATTGGCCCCCTTGCTACAGCGTAGCGAAACAATTGTATTGAAAATAAATACGAAAAGTTGAAAATCTGAAATATTTCATTAGTTAAAATAAACTAATGAGCAAAAAGGTATTTAATTTAAGGCCCAGTTAAGCCAAAAACGTTGAACTTTTTTTAACAACTTCATAATAAAAGTCTCCAAATTCTGTGTTTACAAGCAGAGCTGGGACGAATCGCTGTAAAAAGGATTCGAATCACGAATCCGAATCACGTAATATGATTCGAATCACGAATACTCGAATAAAGGATTCGTAAGAGATAAATATGATTCGAATCAAAGATTCGAATCCTGTTTTTTCGAATCAAAGATTCGAATCCTGTTTTTTCGAATCACGAATACAAATCCTTTAAGAAGAAATTTGATTCTATAATTTTTTTGCAACCATTATAATATAACTATCGTTACCAGTTGTTTTAACAAAAATATTCAAAACCTAATTATTTATTATTAACACTGAACATCGTTGATAACAGACTAAATATCTGATTCCCTGTTACTCTGATTACAGATGTATTCATGTGTTTGTGAACTTCACTTCAAATCAGTGTTTTGTACGCGTGGCGCATGAAGTAAAATTTCGAGTTTAGAAAAGCCCGAAAATTTGTCTCGGGTCGCTGCGCGACCCGAGACAAATTTTCACGGGGCTTTTCTAAACTCGAAATTTTACTTCATGCTTAGTCTGGGAGTGGAAAACACTCGTTTATAGCATCAAATTGAACTCTTCTAAAAAAACAACTTGAACATTTGTCTTCTAGGTAAACATATGCATAAGCTGTAAATTTTCCGACATCGGTTGTTTTTCAAAAGAGCTTAATTTAAAACTTTTAACGAGTGTGCACACGCTGATTTTAAAGAGTTCAATTTGAAGCTTCAAAGGAGTGTTTTCCACTCCCAGACTAAGCATGAAGTAAAATTTCGAGTTTAGAAAAGCCCCGTGAAAATTTGTCGAGGGTCGCGCAGCGACCCGAGACAAATTTTCTGGGCTTTTCTAAACTCGAAATTTTACTTCATGCGCCACGCGTATATAACAGTGATTTAACGAGCAATTTAAAAAGACACAAAAGACATTTTTCTTGTTAATCCTCACAATTAATTCGAATTATTTTTGATGATTCAAATCCTTTTCTAAGTATTCGAATCCTTTGTAAGTATTCGAATCTTTTTATGAGGATTCGAATCACCCGCATTTGGATTCGAATACGAATCCTCTTACAAAAATGTTACGAATCCGAATCACGAATCCAGTTTGACTAAAGTATTCGAATGCCTCTTTTAAATCCTCTAAAAGGATTCGAATCCAGGATTCGAATCCTGAATGATTCGAATCCTGCCCAGCTCTGTTTACAAGTCATCATTATCTGGAGTCACTAAAACAAAAGGTTTAGAAGTATGTAAAATGATTCAATTTTCATAAAACAGTTTAATAAAATAAAAACTACTTTTAAATAAGTTTATCCTTAACATGTAGTAAAACTTAATTTGCCAATATATAAAGAAGTTGTCTAAGAAGTATTGAATTCGATTGTTCAATATGTAATGTATCTCTCACTTGTATAAATTTAATGTTTTCATGAATCACTCTGTATATTATTCACTGATTATAGAGGCTTCTACTTCGTTATACATTGTTGAACAATGTATAACGAAGTAGAAGCCTCTATAATCAGTGAATTAATCAATGCTAGTGTAGCAAAACAGGCAAAAAAGTACTTTAAAATACATCTGAAAGTGAAATTAGCATCTCTTAACATTAAGTTTAACCAACAGTGCTTAAAAATGAGTATTATTCCAAAATATGCACAAATCAGGAATAAAATAAAACAGAATACGAGAGCAGCAAGAATTACAGTGAAAACCGCCGAGAAAACATGGGTTAAGGAGGAAGTGAAGTTCTGGTTCCACAAACGAAATACTCTTTATTATTATATAAAAGTATTGCACTGTGAACTGACATCGTCATTACATCTGTATATTATTATCATTATAGTGTAATTATCTCATTGTACAGATAATTTTGAAATAGCAAATAATTCGTAAATCAAATAGTTTTCACATTCCGAAATCGATTCTTAGGAATTATAATCTTGTATTGTTATTCCATTTTATCTCATCTTATCACTGAAGAAATAAAATTGTTCTGGTGTTAAGGAGCACACTTCTATTTCGACAGGTGAGCAAGACAGCCAATTCAATTACAAATTCTAAACTCTGAATCTTTGACTTCTAATTCTTATTCTGTTTCAAACTGTAAATTGATGTATTAAGTAGCAAATTAAATATCAAGTTAAAGGTTTATCTTTGAATCTCTTTGTTTGGACCCAAGTTGACTAAATCGCGTCTTCGACGACAAATCTAGGAAATCTAAATATAAACAAAAGAACCGTAACGACAAACAACACCTTCGTACGTTACAAATAAATGCTTAACTCGAGTTCAGAGATGAACCAGTTTAAAGTGTTTGGTGCAACTAGCTTTAAGCGTTTTTTTTTTGGTTTCGTTTTCAAGAAAAGGCGATTCAAATTATAGAAGTGTGAAACAAATCAAGTTATTTTTTTTAAATATTAAAAGGGTATCCCACATGGAACAAAATTGTTCCAAAAATTCTTGGAAAGTTCAGTTCTTTGTCTCAGAAACATGTCAAGAATTTCAACTAACATCCACACGTTATAAAACGATCTCAACATGCAGGAACCCCTCAATATTCGAAACACTCGGCCGATTCACAAGATTGAACATGGTATCCCACATGTTTCTATCTCGATATCCCTAATCGAGCAAACTCAGAAACATGTCCAGAATTTTAAGTAATATCCACACGTTATAAAACGATCTCAACATTCAGCAACCCCTCAAAACTCGAAACACTCGGTCGATTCACAAGTTTGAAAATGGTATCCCACATGTTCCTCTCTCTCGGTATCCCTAATCGAGTAAAAACAAGTCGTGCGCGTGTATTTTAATTTTAATTCCCGAGCGGTGAAATGTAGCAGGTTATAATAGAGGAAATGAGGCACATATTTCAATCAACGTCGCCTGAAATAAACGCACCATCTGTTCCGCTCTTCTCCACACTTCACGTAACCAAGGACCCATCTCGCTCCCGTCCATTACACAAATTAACCATCGATTCCGCAGAGGAGACAAAATAGGGACAGTTTTCAGAAAAAAAAAAACGAGGAAAAAATAACAAGGACGGAGTGTCTTAGTTACTGATGATTTATAAGACGCCGGCAATTACTCAATTGCGTATAAATAGATGGGGAACAATCTCTTGGTTTACCCGAGGAATAAATCGTGAGGTGCTATTAATAAGTTTGGGAGTCTTTCAACAAAGAAGCAGGTGAGAATTTATCTTTGGGTTATTAGAAAATTGTCGTGTTCGTACTTATATTTTTTTTTTAATTTAATATACGCCCCTCTTTACAAATATAAAATAATATCAACAAAATTTTCGTGTTTGTTTCATTGTAATTTTGATTATTGTTATGTTGATATTATTTTATGTTTGTTAATAGGGGTGGATATTAAATTAAAACAATAGAAACATCATTTAATTTAATATTCACCCCTATTTACAAACATAAAATAATATCAACATTACAATAATCAAAACTACAATTAATCACCTAAAAGTAAAGAGGTGCAAAGCCGTAACTGGGCGCCGGATATGGGGGTTCAAACATATCAAAATGTTAAATTTTTGTATGTAAAAAAAAATTGTAGTAACTATACGACTTAGTCTCTTGCTTGAAACTTAACGAGGGTTTTCCAGTCCTTAGTGTGTAAATATCAATATGAAAAAACGTCAAAAAATACGATTTTTCTAAAACAATTTAAAAAAAAAATCTGTATATTGAATTTATTTATTAATTTTAACGGTAAAAATATTGTTTTTGCTCTTACAGTTCATAAGAGCAAAAACAATAATTTTACCGTTAAAACTAATAAATAAAATCAATATACAGATTTTTTTTTAAATTGTTTTAGAAAAATCGTATTTTTTGACGTTTTTTCATATTGACATTTACACACCAAGGACTGGAAAACCCTCGTTAAGTTTCAAGCAAGAGACTAAGTCGTATAGTTACTACATATTTTAAATAATTATAAAATTTTCTAGTCACAACCATTCGACTCATCTTACTCATTACTATTCCTCCAACGAACTTCCTGTGGTGTGACGTCCACTCGTGTATACCTCGAGGACATTTATGATTTCCTTTCGTCGACTTCCATCCCCATTTTAAATTAGTTGCCTGCCTATCTAAATAATTCATTGTGGGAGTCGTGGATCTGGTGTGCAGCACGCGACCAACGCTGAAAACGGACGACCCCACCGGTTTACAATAAACACTAGGATTATTGAAAAGCCCCGATTGAATATTCATCACTTTTATTTGCATTTCGAGGAAACTTCGCTTTGTTGTTATATTTTGTTTCTCCGGATAATAAATAGAGAGCGAGTCTTTGATTGTAAAATTTACAGGTATTCGATTAATTTATTTTTAAGGTAAAATTAGGTTATTATACAGAATTTAAAATACAAGATATGAGTGCTCTAAGTGCTAAACTCAAATTCTCTCTTCTGAAAATTGAGTTGGCGGTTTCTTCTGTCCGCCATGTTAAAGTACACGCGTCTTATGCAACTTGCCAAACGTTTTCAAAATTAGAGAATGAGAGTTTTGCAGTTAGACCACTCATATAATAATCTTTACTTATTTTAACAAAAGAAAAAACTCGTTGATTTTCAAAAATTGGAATATTCCTTCACTACAATTGTTAAATGCCGCAACAATCAACGATATATTTATTAATCTGTCAGAACTGCCGAAGTGTCTAAATACAGCGTGTAAACGAACTACTGTACAGGCTCTCTACCACATAAGGGGCAGCGTTTAAATAAACAATACCTGCATTTGAAATTACCATACCTTTAGTAGATAGCTCACAAATAATTATTAAAAATAATTAATTATAATAGGCCACATGTTTGTGGTATCTGGTATACGCCCATATTGCGTATTTTAAGAGAGATTCCACATAGACTGGTAGTATTTAAACGATTTGGATATCGAATTACACCATCCAGAGAAAAGTGGGTCAGATTGTGAAGAATTATGTCTATGTTGTTATTGTGATTTATTTTATACCTGACCCAGTTTCATCTAGTAATTCTAGACAGTGTGTGTTTGTGTAGTGCGTGCTAAGTGATTTATACGCAGTAGTAACAGTAAATAAACAATACAACAAATGAGTGACCTAGTTTCATCTAGTCATTCGAGACAGCGTGCGTGTTTAGTGCGTGCGAAGTGATTTATGCGCCACGCAGTAGTAAAAGTAAATAAAAAATACAACAACTTACGCATCCACGAAAAATATCATGAACACAAGTTACCAGAAGTTCTCAAAAAGTAAAAAATGCATGAAAAATTATGAAAAATCCAATATTTTTTTTCCGATTTTATTTTTGCTGCAATTGGTGTCAAAATATTTTGTGTATACGCCCTTAAGAGGATGTACATTAGTTCGATTACACGCTGTATAGGCTTGATATTGTCTAAAGTATTTAGTAAAATCCATTTAATCCAGGGAATAAGGAAATAGTTAATAAATTAATCAATTTGTATTAATGAGAAGAATTTTTCGACTTTACTATACTGATTATAGTCAAAAATTGTTAGTATTAGTCAGCAACAAATATCATTTAAACTGGGTTTAAGCTTATCTTGGTTTAACCCACTATTCAACAACTGACCCTAATTGAACAAAGTTTTATTTTCATAATTTCTAGTTGACTGTGTACAAACTAGTTTAGTACACAGTCAACTAGAAACCTTGTTTCGGTATTCACAAGAAAAATAGTTTAGTTTCAACAATCCGTTTATGCTAAAATGTAGATTCTAATAGCAAAAAAAGATTGACTTTCTGATGGACATTTTGTCTCTACAATTGGCAGTACCGAAAGCATTTGTTAAACAAAGTTAAAAGTGTTTTACTTATTACTAAACCATTATCTTTATTTTATATCCTATATAATTTACGAAAGCAAATGAATACAAATTAGCTTCAACAAATTAATTCCCAACAAAAAAAAAACAATCGAACATCACGAATCCATTAACCTTTTACCTACCAATTGTCTCTTTATCCTCGCGAGTGCGACACGTTCTCTGGCGTGTTGATTGAATCGTAATGGGGTTAAACAGACGATGAACCCGAAAGGAACAAATGGTACAATCGGTTTAAAATAGACGTGTTCCGTCAGTTTTGGCCTATAGACTTTGTCAACGAGGCGTGAACACCTAGAGACGTCGCATCTCTCGGACTTTACAGTCGCCCAATACAAACAGTCTTCGAGGTGAGAGGAGCAGAGATGTGGAGTAATATTTTGGGTGGAAGTAATTCTAACAGAAATAGCACCGCGATTTGCTAGGATAAGTAATATGTAAACAAACACTGGGCTTAGAGGATGAAAAGCGCCGACGGTGCTTTGATCCTCCCTTTTTGGTGAGACGGGATGTTTTCTTTAGGTACATGAAATTTCCTCCCTTTACTTTTTTCTTAAAGGATTCCGTTCGTTTTTTTAATGGTAGTTGGAATAGAATTATTCATAATATTTAAACCAACTTAATCTACTCACTTTTTCACAAATACTCCTACAACTTCCAGTCGCGTGGGAGCAGCACATCAATTCTGCAAATAAACCAAAAAAATCAGCATTTTACCTTAAAAAAATACGCATACACATATATCATTTCGTACTTCATTTTAATTACGAGTCACTTTCCTTAAACTGTCCGCGTTTTTTAATTACATCGAACCCTGTACATAAATAATCCTGTACGTGCATAGATCGTAAATAAAGCAAGTTTACTGCTCGCATCGGGTGATAAGATGAGGAATTTATCTCGCACTCACTCTCGCAGTTTTCTTTGTTGCTTGGGAAGATCACGACAGTTATTAGTGTCCGATAATTAATGCCTGTCCGGCTTAGCATGTTGCATAAATCAGGCTTTCTAATGGGCGAAGTTTGGATTAATACAAAAACTGTGTGTGAATGAAAATTGTGTGGATGTTGTATACATGCATGTAGTTTTGTCTTGTTTTGATTTTGTCCTGTATTGGGTAATCCGTTTGGACAATAAAGATTATTGTTATTATTATGTAGATTTGTTGAATTTTCAAAAATATCTGAACCAATTTTGTATTATGTGGGATACCAGATTATGATAAATAACTGATATTTGATGGAAACAATGAACTGTACGTAAAAAATCAAGTCATCTTAAAATAATCCAGTGTAATGTACCCATCTGTATATTTATTTCATTTATATAATTTAATACTTTAGTATCGTGCATTTTTGATAATCATATTTAAAGTTATTTATGTTTGTTTCACTTATTGATGTTTGTTGTTTATTTTTACTTAAATATTATTCATTGCTAAATGTTATTATCAGAATGCATTTGCTAATGCTAGAGCACAGATAAGCCTGGGAAGAATAAATAGTTAATTAGAATTTGTACTTAATGGAAAAAATCCGCTAAAGATGATAAAGTTCACCCCGGCCTATGCGTGCTCCTTCTTACGCATTGTTTGCTTAACGAAGAACCATTATTCATTATTATTAGATTTTATTTCGCGCACTTCTGATTTGACTCTCGAACGCAAGACAGTAAAAATATTACTTACTCCGATTAAATTCAATATACTTCGTTAAGCAAGCTAGTTAAAGTCTCTAAATATATTATATTGTAATATTCACAAGTTTCTCAGTTAAGAAAATAGAATTGATATTCGTTATATAAAAACATCAAGTTATTTTAACCTCACCCAGAATAAAAGAACCTACTTAATATTTAAATAAGTGTTAAATATTGAAAATACTAAATAATAAACTTTACACCAGTCTATTCCAGGATAAATTATCAATATTCAAGTCTACATAAATTCTCTATTCTAAAAATGTTGTGGATGTGGGATATCAAATAATAAAGAATAGGGGAGTACCTTTCAACAGTTTACAGAAAAATGGATTCAAGATTCTTCGCGTTTTTGTATGTGATTAGAGATATTCTACAGTATCAAACCATTGATAATGGTCACCTTGTGACCGAAATGTACATCTGGTATAAAATAAATCTGTGAAGAAAGGTTAAAAAGTGTTTTTATTAAAAGTTATTATCATCATCACGTAACTCACTCATTTTCATTAGAGACATTCTAAATTAGTAGTAGTAGTTAAAATTGTTAAGAATTCACAATAAGAATACGCTTGTTTTGAATTTGAAATATTCATGTAGTTGTTTCCTTCTTTTGTTTGTGTGTGAATGGCATCGTAGATCAATTAAAAAATATTAAAAGCAAAATTGTAAGAAGTTTTTTTTTATAGATGTAGAAGCATATGTAAAAAATTACTTTTTGATGTGTTGGATGAATCTACAAGTAAACATCTTGTTTATGCCTCATGCAAACATTCCTTACATGCTTATCTCCCCGTTCTCTTGCTTATAAAACTTTGATTGACAGTCGATTATTAACATGCGCTAAAGATTTCGCTCCGTTGAGAAGCCCCTTTCACAAAAAGGTTTCATATTTTTTTATAGCGCGACGTAAAATAAAATTATCCATCGAACCAGAATTTTATCTCAGCAAGTTTATCTCCGCGTTCCGGGTTTTATGTCTTCATTTTCGACACCAGCCGAGCACACGCAGAACGAGAACGAGTTCCGACTTAACGACGTGCATGTCACAAAACAGGACAGGGCTATAACAATAACATAAATAATAACAACTGCAAACAAGTGTTGGTGGTTTTTTTTTTTAATTTGTTTTACGAAGTTGCGACCATTATTTACAGAAGACCTAGAAGGTTAGTCGAAGCATTGGGAACATGTTGGTGTAATATGAAGTTGTTTTGTGATTTTCGTCAAAATTTCACTTTTTTCCATGCATTGCAACATTTTCGAATTTTGATGAAAAATGTCTTATTATTATTAAGTGTGAAAAAATGATTATTATTGAGTGTGAAAAAATGATAATGAAGAATAATTGATTGAATTTATTTGATAACAAAGTCAATCATGAGTGGGTGGTCAAATATCGTTTCGAATTGCAACCGTATCCAATTAAAAACCGCAGTAAATAAAACCGCGGAATCGGCCAATAAATAAAATCCAACTTCGTACTGTATAATTTGCCCTCCATCCGAAAGAGAGAATATATAAACAAAACGGACAGATATGTAGGTATATAAAACCAGTTTGCCGTTTATTATTATTGTACACACACTTGACAACCTGGAGATGTCTCTCTTTTCTGGATGCCTCGAATGCTCCTCGGACACGATTTACCGACTATTCGTATCAATCACGACATCAATAAAAATAACAGGCCGTCCCGTCCCACACGACAAGTGAGAATTCCACGCCTCTTCAAAATAAAAAAAAGTTTTTGGCATCCGGAGAAAATGGGTTTGGAAAATTGAGGTGTGATGCTCATTATGCACATGTTATTGTTGCTATATGATAATGAAGAATAAATCAACATGCAGGGATTTTTTCTTTTAGGTAGGTATACATACATTGTTTTTTTTTTATAAGAGTTTAATTTGAAGCTTTAAACGAGTGTTTTCCACTCCCGGGTTAAGCATGAAGTAAAATTTCGAGTTTAAAAAAGCACAAGCAAATTTGGTTTGATCGCTCCGCGTGGTTTTTCTAAACTCGAAATTTTACTTAATGCGCCACGCGTATAAAACGCTGGTTTAAACTGAAATTCAGAAACACATGCAGCATTGATTTTTATAGGCAATCCAATATACACAGAGTGTATTAGGTTGCCTATATTCACCGATTTAAACAATTGGACAATCGATCCTTATTTTACGCTCTTACGGTAAATAATGCGTAATAATTGAATATTATCAATAATACAGGACCCTTTAGGTAATATACGGTATTTAACGGTAAGTTATTTGTAAATAATACGCAAAAATTAAGTAATAACAATAATACCGGACTGTTTGGGTAATATACGGCATTTTGCGGTAACTTATCGGTAAATAATACACAATAATTGAATATTACCAAAAATACCGGACCCTTTGGGTATTATACGGTATTTTACGGTAAATTATCGCTAATAATTACCGGAATAAATTACCGCAAGTAATTACCGGGATAAATTACCGCTAATATCACTACAAGTATAATACATAAATAAAAAAAATAGATGGCCTGAATAATTTGACCAATCGGTCAAAAAAATTAAGTAATAACAATAATACCGGACTGTTTGGGTAATATACGGCATTTTACGGTAACTTATCGGTAAATAATACACAATAATTGAATATTACCAAAAATACCGGACCCTTTGGGTAATATACGGTATTTTACGGTAAATTATCGCTAATAATTACCGGAATAAATTACCGCAAGTAATTACCGGGATAAATTACCGCTAATATCACTACAAGTATAATACATAAATAAAAAAAATAGATGGCCTGAATAATTTGACCAAAATTGTTACATTTGCAGTAGGTTACTGTATGTAACAGCAAACACTTGTTGTATAATTCAATGTCCGTCGGGGAATTAGCCCGGGAAGTAGTTGTTTCAATGAGTGTTTGATATAGTCTTTGTAAGACTAACTTGTTGTAGATTGCGAAAAGAATCTAGGCACTTTTAATGTTTAAAAAAAGTTCTGTTTTTATTTTAATTTAAATTAATTCAATAAATTTTCATAACTTCATGTATTTGTTTGAGTTACGTGAAGATTTAAGTCACTTAATTAAACACAGTTATATTCCTATCTTCACTTTTATAAATATAAGATTAAAAGTAAAGAAACGAATATAACTAAACCTGAAATTTTACGCCAAGAGTTATAAAACACTGAAATATTATGAAATTTATATATATATTTCGAACTTCAGTTGAAATCAGTGTTTTATACGCGTGGCGCATGAAGTAAAATTTCGAGTTTAGAAAAGCCCAGAAAATTTGTCTCGGGTCGCTGCGCGACCCACGACAAAATTTAACGGGGCTTTTCTAAACTCGAAATTTTACTTCATGCTTAACCCGGGAGTGGAAAACATTCATTTTAGCTTTACATTTAACTCATTTAATAAAAAACAATGAATATCTGAAGATTTACTGCATATAATTGAGATGTATACACTCAAAAGAAAAACTCTCTGTAATTATAATTACGACGAAAATTCTGCTCCGAAAGTTAAAAAGTTTGCTATAATAAATTGGTTGAATTTACTGTACATTTTTGCTTACTGAAAAATTACTTACTGAAAAATTATAACTATGAACTATTAATTAAAAGACTTGGTATTGTTTTACTGATCAATACCAAGTGTTTTAATTAATTATAAATGAAATTGCCAATTCTTGGTTGCAGAATACTTCAAACATTCGCAATCTACAACAAGTTAGTCTCTCATCAAATGGCAAAGCTATACTGATGAGAGATAAATCTCGAAACGCGTCTATAGATGGCCTGAATAATTTGACCCAAATTGTTACATTTGCAGTAGGTTACTGTATGTAACAGCAAACACTTGTTGTATAATTCAATGTCCGTCGGGGCATTAGCCCGGGAAGTAGTTGTTTCAATGAGTGTTTGATATAGTCTTTGTAAGACTAACTTGTTGTAGATTGCGAAAAGAATCGCACTTTTAATTTTTAATTAATTGTTCATGGTTGTTCAAAATGTGTCACCACGGGTTAGGTAAGAAATTAATTATTGATGAAATAATTGATTAATTATTGATGAAATAATTGATTAATTATTTTAAAAAAAAATAATTTATTTATTTTCAAGTGTTTATTATTAATTATTAATGAAAATGTAGACTCATTTTATTTAAAAGGATTAAACTTCTTTATTTTCATTCTTGAATCTTAGAAGCATTTACTTCGTAGAACATTTTCAATTTGATATAAAGAAAACACTAAACTTTTTTATACCACTTTTATTTAATTTTTATTTAATAAAAGTTGTATAAAAAAAGTTAAGTATTTTCTTTGTATCTTTATTTTCAAGTATTTCTTCATTTTTTGTTTTCTTTTTTGGATTTTGAAGTAATTTGTGACAATTTTGTCTCATGTGGGATAACTTTCGTATTTTCAAGTATTTCTTCACAGTAGTCTTTTCTTTTTTGGACTTTGGTGGATTTTAGAACAATTTCGTTCCATGTTGTATACCCTTAATAACACTTTAATATAATAATAATAGTAAACTATTTATGATTTTCAACTTTTTATTAAATTCACTACAATTGTTTTGCTACACTGCAGCTTCTTTAGGTGAAAAAATATAATTAGTGAATTTAATAAAAAGTTGAAAATCATAAATAATTTCACAAATAGAAAGACTGTTATTCCTTACTTCACTTTTTATTTTTATGTTAGATGTACATTTCGAGACACAAGGTGCTCATTATCATTATTTGTTATTGATAATGAGCACCTTGTGTCTCGAAATGTACATCTAACATAAAAATAAAAAGTGAAGTAAGGAATAACAGTCTTTCTATTTGTGATTAATCACTTCACGTAAACTCGAAACAATACAGTCATAAATAGTTTACTGTTATTATTATATTAAAGTGATAATGGATTTTCTAAGAATAAGTGCCTCAACAATCAACGAGCCCTTAATATTAACTTTTAGAGATATGATCTTCAATAGTTTTATGTTTTATTCATAACAAAATTAACGTAGAGAAGTATCTAGGTATTAGATAATTTAGTAAACTTTGGTATAAGTCATCATTTTGTGCTAAATTCGCTCCAGTATATTCAAATCTCAACAAATTTTAATTATAATATATAAAATTGCGAAAAAACTATTCGTGAAAATGCAAACAGTGTCTTAATTAATAAGACAATTTAAGATGATAAATATCCATTGAAACAACTACTTCCCGTGCAAATACACCTCCGGATATTGAATTATACAATGAAATATTTAAAATCTTATTTAATTTGATTTGTTACAACGCTCTATTAAAGTACATGTAACGTTTAGGTCAAATTCTCTTCAAACCAACTAACAATACAATTTAAAATGAAAGGAGAGATAGCAACAAATTAGAAGTGAAAGGACTTGGATTAAAGCTAATGTCTTAAGCCATCTATAGACGCGTTTCGAGATTTATCTCTCTTCGGTATAGCTTCAGTATAGTTTAAAGTGTGCAAACTATAAGAAACGTAAGCTTATTTTCTCGAATTCAAATAGTTTTGAATTTGAATTTATCTTGTTTGAAATTTTAATTATTTAGAAAAATATTCGATATTAAATTGAATGAGCATTCATTCAAAACTTTAAATATTTTCCAACTATAAAAATTGTATAAGCGTTAAAAGCGGGAGAAACTAAACACACAACGTTGATACAAACATTGATAAGAAAGTATGAGAATTTTTTCAGACTGAAAACAAAAAATACCACCTAAAAATCGAGATTTTCGTAAGGTATAGAAAAAAATCGGTTTTCTCGTGAAAATTTAAATTTTTTAAAAAGTCTCAAAAAAATCACAGACCTACTTAACAATATTATAAACAATATAAGTTGCCTATTTTCTCTAGAAAATAATTATTACACTAAGTTTTTACAACATTTAGTAACGATAAAAACCAATAAATCCACTGAAATCCATCTTTAAGCGCTTGTGCTGAGCGCAATTTTTACGCCAGTGAAAACAATCGTACCTCAAATTAAAGCTTCTTTTATTCTGAATCAAAGATTTTTTTAATTAATCCAATCGGTTAGAAAATTTAAACTAGAGAGTGTTTCAAGTGGGACAGTGAACCTTTTTGCAAAAATGAGTTTTTTTAGGAAAATGTTGAAAAAATATTAAATTTTTAAAACAATTGAAAAATGTTTTAGAGCAAAGTGCTTAAAATTAATTTAGCTTTAATTTGAGTTCTAGTGCATTGTTATTATTCGAAAATTGTTGAAAGCAGAAGCGCTTAACTCGCAAGTTTCGTTTAAATCGATTTTTTATATAGTTTTATTACAAGGCTACGTATGTGAAACATTTTTTTCTAGGATAAATAAGCACACAATGTTAATGCTAATATTTAAAAGAAGGTTTGTGAATTTTTTCAGATTTTTAAAAAAATAAAAATTTCCACCTAAAAATCGAGTTTTTCGTAAGGGGTAGGTATGAAGAAAAAATCGATTTTCTCCTGAAAATTTACATTTTTTAAAAAATCTCAAAAAAATCACAGTCCTACTAAACAACATTATAAACAATATAGGCGGACTATTTTCCCCAGAAAAAAATGTTTACACCAAATTTTTGCAACATTTAATAACGATAAAAACCAATAAATCCACTGACATTCAGCTTTGAGCGCTTATGCTGAGCGCAACTTTTACGCCACTAAAAACAATCGTACCTCAAATGAAGGCTTGTTTTATTCTAAATCAAAGAGTTTTTTAATTAATCCAATCGGTTGGAAAATTTAAACTAAAGAGCGTTTCAAGTGCGCACAGTGAACTTTTTGTAAAAGTGAGCTTTTTCAGGAAAATGTAGAAAAAATATTAAATTTTTCAAACAATTTAAAAACGTTGTAAAGCAACGTATTAACAATTAAATTATCTTTAATTTCAGTCATAGTGCATTGTAATTATTCAAAAATTGTTGTTAGCACAAGCGCTTAAACTCGCATTTAAGTCGAATTTTTTAAATAGTTTTATATCAAGGCTAAGTACGTGAAACATTTTTTTCTAGAGAAAATAAATACACAACGTTGATACTAACATTGATAAGAAAGTATGTGATTTTTTTCAGATTTTTAAAAAAATTAAAATTTCCACCAAAAAATCGAGATTTTCTTAAGGGGTGGGTATGGAAACAAATCGATTTTCGCGTGAAATTTAAATTTTTCAAAAAAATCTCGAAAACAATCACAGACCTACTCAACAACATTAAAAATAATGTAAGCTGCCTATTTTCCCTAGAAAACTTGTTTACACCAAGTTTTCGCAACATTCAGTAACGATAAAAATTAATAAATCCAATAAACTCCATCCTTGAGCGCTTGTGCTGAGCGCAACTTTTACGCCACTGAAAACAATTGTACCTCAAATTGAAGCTTGTTTTATCCTGTATTATTTAAGTTTTTAATTAATCAAATCGGTTTTAAAAATCAAACTAGAGAGCGTTTTAAGTGCGTACAGTGAACTTTTTGTAAAAATGAGCTTGTTTTAGGAAAACGTTAAACAAATATTACATTTTTAAAACAATTGAAGAACGTTATGCAACGTGTTTACAATTAAATTAGCTATTATTTGAGTTATAGTGCATTATTATAAAACTGTTGGTAGCAGAAGCGCCATAAGCGGTTAAACTTGTTTCATCCAAGTCGAATTTTTTTAAATCGTTTTATTTTTAGGCTAGGTATGTGCAACATTTTTTTCGATAGAAAATAAATACACTTATTTTAGACTAAGCATTATGTATTTATTTTAAATGGATATCCGTAAATAAACAATAAACAATTGTTTTTAGTGGCGTAAAAATTGCGCATAGCACAAGCGTTCATTTAAAAAAAATCTAAATAAATCACAGAGCCACACAACAACATTAAAAACAATTTAGCTGGCTATTTTTTCTAGAAAAAAATCTTTACACTAAGTTTTCCCAACATTTAGTAACGATTTTAGTGGATTTATTGATTTTTATCGTTTACTAAATGTTGCAAAAACTTGGTGTAAATTTTTTTTCTAGGGAAAATACCCAGCTTAAATTGTTTTTAATGTTGTTGTGTGGCTCTGTGATTTTTTTAGATTTTTTTTAAAATGAACGCTTGTGCTAAGCGCAATTTTTACGCCACTGAAAACAATTGTCCACTGGATAATTTCGATTTTTCGGTAGAAATTTTTATTTTAAAAAAACATCTGAAAAATGCACATAATTTTTTATCAATGTTTAGTATACATCAATACTAAACATTGATAAAAAATTATGTGCATTTTTCAGATGTTTTTTTAAAATAAAAATTTCTACCGAAAAATCGAAATTATCCAGTGGACAATTGTTTTCAGTTTTCAAAAATTGCGCATAGCACAAGCGTTCATTTTAAAAAAAATCTAAAAAAATCACAGAGCCACACAACAACATTAAAAACAATTTAAGCTGGGTATTTTCCCTAGAAAAAAATTTTACACCAAGTTTTTGCAACATTTAGTAAACGATAAAAATCAATAAATCCACTAAAATCGTTACTAAATGTTGGGAAAACTTAGTGTAAAGATTTTTTTCTAGAAAAAATAGCCAGCTAAATTGTTTTTAATGTTGTTGTGTGGCTCTGTGATTTATTTAGATTTTTTTTAAATGAACGCTTGTGCTATGCGCAATTTTTACGCCACTAAAAACAATTGTTTATTGTTTATTTACGGATATCCATTTAAAATAAATACATAATGCTTAGTCTAAAATAAGTTGTACCTCAGATTAGAGCTTGTTTTGTCCTGAATCAAAGACATTTTTAATTAATCCAATTGGTTGCAAAATATAACCCAGAGACCGTTTTAAGTACGCAAGAAAACAATATTGCAAAAGTTAGTTTAATCGAGAAAACGTTAACGAATAAAAGTATTTTTAAGTTGATTACAATTCGTTGTAAAACAGCACGTTTAGAACTAAATAAGCTTTACTAGGAGTCGAGGTGTATTTTTTCAAGTTGAAAATTGTGCTTACTATAAGCGCTTAAACTTATAAATTTTAAGTAAATTAAAATTGAATTTGCCCATTTTTTGTAGTATATTTAATATTTTATCGTTTTTCCACAATAATTTTGTATATAACGAGGGTTTTCCATTCTCAGGTTAAGCATGAAGTAAATATTTCGAGTCTAGAAAAGCCAGAAAATTTGGATCCAAATTTTCTGGCTTTTCTAAACTCGAAATATTTACTTCATGCGCCACACGTATAAAACACTGATTTAATATGAAGTTAAAAAATATACTTAATTATTATTGTTAGTAAATCTATCACAATATTAAAATGAAATAATGATACAAATCAGTACAAATTAAACATTTCAAATTCAATTATGGAATTTTTAACAGAAACATTCCGTCCATCGATAAAATAGGAAAGAGATGATTATTTTAAGCATACAATTAAATGAGTATAACGTTTTACAACGTCACGACATGACACACTCATTATCTAATCAATGACATTTGCTACATAAAAATATATATATTGAGAGATAAGGATGCGGTTGTTAGCTTATATTCTGAAGATAAATGCGCCAGTCAAGTAAATAATTATACGATTTCTGGAGTATAACTTTAAGATTATTGTTTTTTTTTAAGATTTTTTTAAAACTAATCCAATGATTTATTAGTATAAATTTATATTTTGTTGATATAATGTCTTCGTATAATATTGTTATTATTGTTAGTTAAGCAATTGAATATAATTTATCAAATGATTTAACACATGAGGAAAATGTGACAAAAATATTTTTTTTATGAAAACATGATTAATGATTTTTTCTAACAATAAAATACTTTTAACTTTGTTTGTATTGTAATGTACCCATCTGTATATTTATATATTTATTTCATTTATATAATTTAATACTTTAGTATCGTGCATTTTTGATAATCATATTTAAAGTTATTTATGTTTGTTTCACTTATTGATGTTTGTTGTTTATTTTTACTTAAATATTATTCATTGCTAAATGTTATTATCAGAATGCATTTGCTAATGCTAGAGCACAGATAAGCCTGGGAAGAATAAATAGTTAATTAGAATTTGTACTTAATGGAAAAATTCCGCTAAAGATGATAAAGTTCACGACGGCCTATGCGTGCCCCTTCTTACGCATTGTTTGCTTAAGAAGAATTCATTACTATTAGATTTTATTTCGGGACTTCTGATTTGACTCTCGAACGCAAGACAGTAAAAATATTACTTACTCCGATTAAATTCAATAAACTTCCTTAAGCAAGCTAGTTAAAGTTTCTAAATATATTATATTGTAATATTCACAAGTTTCTCAGTTAAGAATATAGAATTGATATTCGTTATATAAAAACATCAAGTTATTTTAACCTCACCCAGAATAAAAGAACCTACTTAATATTTAAATAAGTGTTAAATATTGAAAATACTAAATAATTAGCTTTACAGTATAACAAACAAAAAAAACTGTTATACAAACAAAGTTGAAAGTGTTGTTAAATTAACATGTATAACGAAGTAAAAGCCTCCACAATACAAAAAATGATTTTTTTTATTTTTATTTAAATTACCGCACTACATAAAATCTGTGATGCATTTATTTATTTTAAAAAGTAGTCGATTCATGATTAACTAAACTTCAGTTTGAGCTGAAATATTTTTTTGAGACTTAAAAATTGTGCCTGGCATTAGGGCCGACAATTTTCTTGTCGTGAATTTTCCAATTTAAAATAATTGCTTTAATATAGTAATAACTGTAATTAAGCCAGTGTGCAAACAATTCACACGATACGACCTTTCGATTTTACTCACGTGCGTTTTTATTGAAAACGCGTTATGGAATTAAATAATGCTAATGCCTGTAATTAAGAAGCAATGAAGCGTGGAATTTTTCCACGCGATTTTTGCATCGATAATTTGTTTATAAGACAAACATAACCAACATTTAAATTAATAAAAAAAAACACAGATATGTTGAAAGAAATAATAAATATTGGTACAAGAAAAATAATAAAGTTATGTGAATATTGAAAATAAAGACAAACTACAACATTTCGATTTAAGCCTGATTGCATCCAAGTCGATTAAGTTAATCAGTGATTAGTACTCCTTAAAAACACAGCAATTTTATGTATAAATTATTTACAAAATCGCATAATGATAAAAGAGACATGTTTAGGATATCTTACAAAATTAAAACCTTCGTATATTCTAGAATTATGACTTAATCAGAGGTTTAATCAATGATTAGTAGGTAATTAAAGTTAATCAGTCAGGGTGCAAATGGGCCCTACTGTTGGAAATGTACATTTAGTGTAATAAAAGTAATAAGTAAAAAAAGGAATTACTATTATTATTAATAATCAAATTTAGAAACAACAATTTAAAATAACCAAATTTTCAGGCTTTTCTATAGTAAAATTTTTTTAGTGTTTTTTTAAAGCACTCGTTAAAAACTTCAAAAGGAACTCTTTTAAAAAACAACGAATGTCGCAAAATGTATAGTGTATGCATATGTATATTTAAAAGATAAATCCCTTGTATGGACCTTTGTATTATAATAGAAATTTGAAAAGAATGGCGAATATAAGAACCTTTTTCGAAATTGTCAGCTTCAAAATTCTTAGTTAACGCAAAGAACAACTTTAGTAAAATTTAATCTGATACTATATATTTAAATTTCAGTATAATTCTAATAATATATAGGTTTTTAATTCACTTGGTTTGTTTTACTAAAAATATCAGCAGAAGAAACCAAGTAACTTAATTTAAAAACCTATATATTAGTAGAAATGGTTTACCAATTCATCAATAAGGAACAAGTTAACGATATAATTCTAACCTTGTGATTGTGTTCCATTGGTGCAAAACAAACAAACAAAACAAATTACGAAGAAAGTCAGTGCGGGAAAACGCGCACACGCGTGTCCGGACATCGCGAGTTTTTCATTCGCGTCGTCGAAGCGCCAGAGATGCGTTCATCACAGCGCCTAGAACGAGACTGAGTCCAAAAATCCGGGAGCGCATCGTCGAAAGCGCCTCTTTTGCCTCTGCAGAGTCGCTCTGACCATTTACCCACCCACCTACTCACTACTGGATACGAACCGAATGCCTCCAGAGTTCACCGTATAACTTAAAAGACAATATTCAATAGATTCAATATATTTCATTGTTTTCTTCTATTATTTATAGAAGAAAACAATAAAGTAAGGTTTAATTAATAATATCCGGCAGTGTATTTGTACGGGAAGTAGTTGTTTCAATCGATATTTATTGTCTTAGTAGTCTTATTAATTAAAACAATTTTTTTGCGGTTTATACTAAGGCTGGGATTCGAATACGAATAATTCAAATATTCGAGTATTGGAATATTCAAATATATTTAACTTGTAATAAAATTGACATTCTGTTTTGAGGTTATAACACATTCTCCGTTATTAAAACAAGAATCAATGTATTATGTCAAATATCAATTGTTTTAATGCTAAAGCGAGTGTCTTCCACTCCCAGACGAAGCATGAAGTAAAATTTCGAGTTTAGAAAAGCCTGAAAATTTGGCTCGGGCGCGTAGCGAAGCGGAGCGACCGAGCCAAATTAGGCTTTTCTAAACTCGAAAATTTACTTCATGCGCCACGCGTATAAAACACTGACTTAAAGTGAAGTTTTTTTCTAACCATGCTGTAAACCTTCAGATGTTCGTTGTTTTCTTGTAAAAACACTTCGATTCCTTGTAGTCCTTCGGTCGCAGAAGACCACGATTGGTTCTACTGTATTAATAATAATATATATATATATATATATATATATATATATATATATATATATATATATATATAATATATACTGTATTAATATAAATATCTCTATATATTTTTCGTTATCTTTATTAAGTGGATTAGAATGATATTGAATTTTCAATTGAACAGGTGTTTGATCTATTCAATTATAATTAAGATAATGGGGCCCGCCATGGCCGAGCGGTTGAGCCGCTGGTTTCGCCAATCGTTCACGGCGGTGATCTGGGTTCGATTCCCAGCGGGGGCGAGTAATTTTTCGAACGGAAAATATTCGTCCCGGAGTCCATGGGTGTGTGTGAATGTGTTGTGACGTCCAAATATATAGTTATATGTAATTAGTAATAAGTTCAAATTAACAAATGTATACAAACAATAAAAATTGATGATGGCTAATAGTCTCGTAACTAAGGCCAGGCAAAAGCCAAACCCAAAAAAAAAAAAGTATCATCTTCGAAAGTAGTAACAGAGAGCATTTTATTTTTTCAATGTGCAATTTTTGAAGTGAGAGTGCAATATATTGATAATAAAAAAATCTGAAAAGAAAGTGCGATGTAAGAATAATATTACAGGGTGGCTGATTTTTTATTGTCGAGCTTATAACTGCTAAAATATACAAAACAAGTTGTAAGCAGATACAGTGAATTTTAGATAAACATATGCATACGTTGTAAATTCTCCGACATTCCTTGTTTTTTTAAAAGAGTTCAATTTGAAGCTCGAAACGAGTGTTTTCCACTCCCAGACTAAGCATGAAGTAAAATTTCGAGTTTAGAAAAGCCTGAAAATTTGGCTCGGGCGCGTAGCGAAGCGGAGCGACCGAGCCAAATTAGGCTTTTCTAAACTCGAAATTTTACTTCATGCGCCACGCGTATAAAACACGGACTTCAAGTGAAATCTTTAACCAATCCGTTAGAGTGAAATAAATTTAGTATGTCGACTGTCAACTGTTCAAATGACACTCTCTATGATGGACACATCACCATTTTGTTACTGACATTCTTAAAAATTCTAAACTTCAGAAACAGAGAAAAATAAATTAATTCAAATATTCGAATATTCAAATATACAAATATTTAAATATTCGAATATTCGACTGTTTGAATTTTCGAGTATTTGAGTATTCAAATATTTGAATATTCGACTATTTAAATATTCAAATATTTGAATATTCGATTATTTGAATATTCGAATATTTGAATATCCAAATATTTAAATAATTAGAATATTCGAATAATTTAAATATTTGAATATATTGTTGAATGAATATTCGAATACTAAAATTTGAAAATGTCCTAGCCTTAGTTTATACGATATTATTTAGAATTGAACTTCCATTTTTCAGGACCAGAAGCCTAGAACACCGAGGTAAGTCCCGAGATTCGATGCACCGCTACCGTAAAACGTAAATTCGTATACAGTCCATTATAACAACGATTTGCACTAGACAGGTGGAATTGCCGTCACTAATAAAGACATTTATTACTATTACTATAATTTCTAAATTATTTACAATACTTTACTGAATTTAGTATTTTGTCGTATTACTGATACTATTACTCAAACAATCTTGTCACAGGGGATTTTAATTAAAAACTGGGAAAGCAACGATTCAAGGAGCTTGTCTCCAACAATTTTACCAAGATTGTAGGAGACAATCTCCTTGAATCGTTGCTTTCCCAGTTTTTAATTAAAATCCCCTGTGACAAGATTGTTTGAGTAATAGTATCAGTAATACGACAAAATACTAAATTCAGTAAAGTATTGTAAATAATTCAGAAATTATAGTAATAGTAATAAATGTCTTTATTAGTGGCGGCAATTCCACCTGTCTAGTGCAAATCGTTGTTATAATGGACTGTATACGAATTTACGTTTTACGGTAGCGGTGCATCGAATCTCGGGACTTACCTCGGTGTTCTAGGCTTCTGGTCCTTAGGCTTCTTGGAGCGGCCCGCACGCGAGTCTCCTTTTTTTTAACTTAACGATAACTAACAATAACGATAATATACGACAAACACGAAGGATGTTCCCTCGACTACCATCTTTGGTCTTCTTCGTAATTGCCGTTGGCGAGTTTATGCAAAGTCGTGCATAGGCATAGCCCCTAAATAGGCTGCACCAGCGCAATATAAAAATACACAAAACGCGACAAAATCATTGATCCTTCTCGATGCAATTACCGAACAGCTAGAAAAATAGAATATAAGTTAGAAAGTGGAAAAAGGATTATAATTATTTTTTTTGTGATGTGGGAGGAGAAAGGATTAATATTATTATTAATAGGTTTATTATTATTATAACTGTGAACGAATTCATAAAAACTACCTTTTCATTACTCACCTAGATTTCATACTGAAATGCACTGAAACAGTAACCGTTAGCAATATTTACTTATCTCCATCCCGACCGGATATCCAATTCAAACGAGAATTACAAAGCGCTAGGCCATTTATCCGCTCGTTATTCAAATTAATCCGGCACTTTTTCCCATTCTGCTCCGCTTATTTACCCTCATCTCATCAGCATTAACATCGACACTTGACGGGCGTTAACTTTTTATTGTCTGGAAAATGCGGGCCCGTTGATTTTTATTGCCCCTTGCAGGCGAGACAAGTGATGTTTTAATTTAATGCGAGAAAATAACCGAGAGACAACTTAATTGATTGGCATGATAATGATAATGAAAAGGTAAGCAAGTAAAAGTTGGCATGATGATTTTTAAATATGCAAATATTTAATTAAGAAATTAAACTTTTTCTTCACTTTTTAAGAATAAACTTATGAAGTATACAGCGTGTAATCGAACTAATGTACATCCTCTTAAGGGCGTATACACAAAATATTTTGACACCAATTGCAGCAAAAATAAAATCGGAAAAAAATATTGGATTTTTCATAATTTTTCATGCATTTTTTACTTTTTGAGAACTTCTGGTTACCTGTGTTCATGATATTTTTCGTGGATGCGTAAGTTGTATTTTTTATTTACTTTTACTACTGCGAGGCGCATAAATCACTTCGCACGCACTAAACACGCACGCTGTCTAGAATGACTAGATGAAACTAGGTCACTCATTTGTAGTATAGTTTATTTATTGTTACTACTAAGTAGAGACGTATAAATCACTTAGCACGCACTACACACACACACACACTGTCTAGAATTACTAGATGAAACTGGGTCACGTATAAAAAAAATCACAATAAGTGTTCAAATTAACGTCCGCCGCACTCAATGCACATTTGGGCTCTACGTATCCAATTTGCACGAACAGTAGCAAACATTTCACGAGGTTTTTCACGAATGGTATTAGCCGCGGCGTTTACTCGTTGTATCAGCATTTCAGCATTATCAATTTCCGTAGTGTAGACTTCACTTTTAAAGTATCCCCAAAGAAAAAAAATCTAAGGGGTTTAAATCCGGACTTCTTGGAGGCCATGGTACAGGGCCTCCACGACCAACCCAACGTCCTGGAAACTCATCATCCAAATATCTTCTAACGCGCCTTTCATAGTGAGCTGGCGCACCATCTTGCAAATACCACATTCTTCTAAGAACCGCTGAGGGTACATTTTCTAGAAGATACTTAGGAAATATAATAAAAAAAATAAATGCTGGTTATTTTATTTTTGGTTATTCCATTTAAATGTTAAAGGTCTGATAATATTTAAATGGAATAACCAAGAATGAAATAAACTGTCGTTTCTTCAATTATTTATCCTTCCAGCTAAGGTTTATTTAGTAGTTCCTATTATGTGTCTTTCTTTAGAATGTGTGGATCAGTTGTTGAATGCAAATTTTTATCGATGGAAATTTATTCATTGTGACCATACGCAATCGTTTTTAAAGATTTCAAGAAACGAAATCACTTTTGTGTTTGTCGTATTGAACGAGGCGCATTTGTCCCGCCTTTTTTGTGTCCGAGCATGACAGGTATATTAAGGTGGGCGCTGAATAATAAGATCTTTTTGATACACTAGAGAGACGTTTTTAAGTGTGAGAATTGATGGATTGGATTTCGTGAGCGCGAGCTCTCTTGTCACAATACAAACAAGATGCTCGCTACGATTTGGGCGTGAGTTGTTGTAACAATTCAATTAGATCGTATTTCCTTTGAAAAAAAAAGAATTTGATGGATTGAAAAATGGAAAGATAACATTGTTTTGACGTCATAACTTTTCATTCAAATATTGTGATTTACTTTTCCTTTTCTTGCTTAAAAAAAATCTTAAAGTAAACAAACTCACTGAGCAAACACATTAGCCCATTAAGCGCCATAGATGCGTATGCAACATTATTAATTATTTGTTAATTAAATTACTTAATAAGTTCATTTGATATATTATATTATTTGACCTGACTTGAAAATGTATAAGGAAAAAGGTAAATATTTTGTTATTTAAATATTTCGATTATCACTCATTTAAAAAAAAGAATGTCAGTGTATTTCTAACTTCACAATATTTCAGTGTTTTATACGCGTGGCGCATGAAGTAAAATTTCGAGTTTAGAAAAGCCCCGTGAAAATTTGTCTCGGGTCGCTGCGCGACCCTCGACAAATTTTCTACGCGGGGCTTTTCTAAACTCGAAATTTTACTTCATGCTTAGTCTGGGAGTGGAAACACTCGGTCTAAACTTCATATTGCACGTAATTATATAAAATCGACGAATGCTTAAAAATGTACAGCATATACATTATGCATATTTAAAAATTACAATTCACAGTATGTAATATAATAAGCCATTCATAGAAATCATAAAAAAAGAAGTGCAGAATTTTACCTAAAATCAACGTTCAGAGTTAACTCTATAATTGCTCGGCCGTTAATGGGTTAAATTAATGTTTCATCAACATTAAAACAACGTTTAATGTTGCTACAATGTTGATATAACGTTATTTGTTTGTTTTGTGCTCAGTGAGAAATGCAGATAAAAATTGTAATTTACAATTTATACGGCCTTCTGAAATTACCTCGACATGAAAGATCTTTTGTGGGATAATTACAAAAGATCTTTCATACTTGAGCCTCTCAATATCTAGTCCTCTTGCGTAGTTTACAATAACTTGAGGGTTAATGTGTACCACCATGTCATCAGGCTTTAAAGTGACCGATACCAGGTAGTTCGCTCTTTGAAGAGATAGGGCAGAGCATTCACTCTGCTGTTTCTTGTGCCTCGTTGCAGAATCAGCAATTGGCATCAGTTGTGTGTCCCATCTCTTATATATCACATTAGTGCGCGAGATTATCTTGTGTCAAAGTGCGGGCTACAACAAATATTGGTTATCGCGCCGCGCTAATAACTTTCCAACGCGGAAGATCAGGATTAGGCGACCCTTATCGCCGAGCCGAAATCGTTTGCGTCATTTAGTTTTAAGATCAGTGTAAGCTTAGTCTTAGGAAAAGTCACTTGTATAATATATACAATAAACATACCGTTTAGCATATTTCACTGCTTTTCATACCTCGTTGCAGAATCTGCAATTGGCATCGGTTGTGTGACCCATCTCTTATATATCACAATAGTGCGCGAGATTATCTTGTGTCAAAGTGCGTTCTACAACAAATAATGCTTATCGCGCCGCGCTAATAACTTTCCAACGCGAAAGATAAGGATTGGGCGACCTTTATCGTCAAGCCTAAATCGTTTGCGTCTTTTAGTTTTAAGATCAGTGTAAGCTTAGTTTTAGGAAAAGTCACTTGTATAATATATACCGTTCAGTATATTTGACTGCTTTTCATTTGAAGACGCTTCCTCGGATTTTGAAGAATTTTAAAGTCACAACACATCTTAGTGAGGTGGTATTTCAGAGGACAGTGTCCGGTTAGCTTTAGGTTGCCCTTGCTTAGCCTGCGAAACTGCTTGGCTCTTACGGCAGAGAAGGCGATAAACCTTTTCGCCTGCCTCAAGTTAGGTGTGTTTCTCAGGTGAGCACTTTTGGCAGCATCTTCCTACTCCTGGATCATCCCCTTGATGTGGACTTTAGTTGTTCCACTATAGGGTTCTGGTCCAACAAATGGAACCTTCTTTGGCAACACTACCGGTAATTTGCATGACCTAGGACCCAGAGCAGTTTGCCTCTGTTGTTCCTGGCCAGCTGTTTTAGGGATGGTTTGCACTCGCAGACAGATTTAGACTTACATGTAGGTGATTTTATTGCCTTTAATGCAGCCTGACTGTCTGAGCATATGCATATCCTCTTTTTGTTGTAGTCCCTTTCTAAACATACTTGCACGCATATGTTCAAGGCCTCGATTCCTACCTGAAATATCGATGGGGACCATCCCAAGGCCCTCGATAACTCAAATCGAGGGCCAGTGATACCGATTCCGACTCCGTTTTCAGTTTTAGATCCGTCAGTGAACCAAACTATCGAGAAGTCTTGTGACTGCCTGATTTTCGCTGCAACATTATGGCGGTCTTGAATTGCTAATTCAACCGTTGTATCGAAGTCGTAGACAGTTGACATGTAGTCTTTGGGCATGTACGAGGATTGTCCGAAAAATACGTATAAAAAAATCGAGACGACGTGTCGAGGCCTTGGGAAAGGGCGGCCCGGTGGTCCCCCCTCGCTATGCAATCCCCTCAACGCTCAGTTCGAACCAGAGCGCTCTGCGAGTAAGTAGGAGTTTACGTCTGCTTGTTGAAATTAACCCTTTTTTTACCTGCCGTCGGCATGGAGCTCTCTCTGATTAAGGAACGGCGCATCAACATCAAGTTTCTTGCAAATCTAGGCAAGAAAGGCCGTGAGAATTTTGAGTTTTTGAAACAAGTTTATGGAGACAATTCTCTGAAGGAACCTACCGTCAACGCGAAAGATGATATTCGCTCAGGACGCTCCTCCACATCGAGTTCTGAGGCAAATGTTAGACGAATTTGAGTTTGTGTTCTTAAAGATCGTCGATTGACAATTAGAATGATAGCTGAGGATCTGTCAACCCCCAAAACAATCGTCCACAAAATTTTGACTGAAAAACTTGAAATGAAAAAATTGTGCGCGAAAATCGTTCCGAAGCTCTTGACTCCATAACAGAAAGCTGTGCTGTGAGGATTGGTTGGAAGCAGAGGAAAGGGAGGACTTTCTCAACCGGGTCATCACTGGAGACGAGTCTTGGTTCTACGAATTCGATATGGAGCTGAAATCTTAAAGCAAGGAGTGGAAGCAAGCAGGGGAACCGAGAACAAAAAAAGTCGCGAAAATCAAGTTCCAATGTGAAAATAATGTTGATTGTTTTCTTTGATTCTAGGGGCATTGTTCACCAGGAATTTGTCCCTCCCGGCCAGACAGTGAACGGACATTTCTACGTTGAAGTTTTGAGACGTCTCAAAGCTCGTGTGGCCCGAGTTCGACCGGATTTGGCACAAGGGGGCAGGTGGATCCTTCATCCCGACAACGCGCCTGCTCACACGTCTCCCGTTGTGCGTGACTTTTCGGTCCGAAGCTCAATCACCGTGACAGAACACCCGCCTTATTCACCCGATTTAGCCTCTTGCGACTTCTTCCTGTTCCCAAAATGCAAAATGGTGCTTCGAGGGCGGCACTTGGGGGATGTGGAAGCCATCAAGGCAGCAACGACACGGCAACTAAAGAGTCTCACAACTGAATACTTTCAGCGATCTTATCAACAGTGGAAACGGCGTTGGCAGAAGTGGATCTTGTCTCAGGGGGAAGTACTTTGAAGGAGACCATATTTAAATACCTGAATAATTGTAATATTAAGTTATTATTCCACTTTTATACGTATTTTCCGGATAAACTTCGTATGCCGCTCTTTCGCACACAGTGGTGAGGATTTTTAGGTGCCCATTAAAATGTCCATATTTTGGAGTATCTGTCTGGAGTATTCCTCAAGCAGCTTCTCTTTTCACGTGCAGAAGCAGAGGTGAGGTTTACCATAGCCTCCATTGCTCCAGTAGGTCAAGTGCTCATAGCCCCTGTGATGCCCAAATATGCCAGCCTTTGAACTTTGCTGAGCTTTGTTTAGGTTGAACTCTCCGTTGTCTTTGTCCACTAGACAACGGAATTATTGGTCTTATCACCGTTATGAAAAGCCAATATATCATCTTGGGGTGTAAACCCCATCTTCTGCCAAATAGTCTACGGCCAGCCCATGTTGCCCCTACTGCTTTGGCAGTGATTTTGTCTACATGAGTTTTCCAGTTTACTTTAGATATTTGTAGGGGTGGCCTCTTGGCCTGTACCTAGTAGTGTGCTCCGGCTTTTACATTTCGGTGTATGCCGATTGAGCGTCCATGCCAAGGACAGCGGATCACCGCCATACCTGCGAACCACTGCCCGTCGGAGACCAACCCACATATGGACCCGAGGGGCGGATAAACACCCCTGAGCTTTTCAAGGCCCACCCCTGACTCCTCATTTATAGCTATCGCCAGGGCTGAGTCGACCCCGTTGTGCCCAAGTTAGCCCTATACAAGATAGGGACACAGAGGGTACCTCAAGAAGGCCTGGGGTCGACTTGGACGGCTCCCCTTCAAACATCCACGATCCGCCTGCCGTGGTATGACCCAAATAAATCATCAGTAAATCCAGAAAGGTCGCGGTGGTACAGGCCAAGAGGAGGGCCTGTACCACCGCGACCTTTCTGGATTTACTTTACTTGAAAGCCTAAAAAATGTACTAAGATTACATTACATTAAATTTTTTACCCTATTATTATTATAAATAACTCTTCATTCAAAAATTGTGATTTACTTTTTCATTCCTTCACTTTCTAAAGCTTAAAAAACCTCAAAATAAACAGAATTTAGGTAAACAAATAAAACTCAATAATTAATAATAATACTTAATTTATTTATTATTACAAGAAAATTAACAACAATTATAAAAATTAAAACCTATATTTACACAGAACACTTCATCAAATAAATCCTCGTTAAATGCTTTACATAAAACACATGCGAACTTTCATCCTCGCTCACGCTTAAAACTTGCTTAAACTGAAGCATGTACTCGCAATCCTTACACCCGACAAAATTAATTAAAACCCGCAACAAATTCAAATCCAGGAAATCCGAATCAACCTCACTCACTTTCAAAACGCATTTTAGTAGAATTAAAATAATATCCGTATTTGAAATCCTGGATAACTTCTCGTAAACCAGAGTTTTTAAAATCAGCTTAACCCAGCTTAAATCCTCGGGATTGTTGGTAATTATGTTAAGAAGCGTTTCTAGGATTATTTTTAGTAAACGCGCGTCCTCGTTTGTTTGTACGATTTCTTGCAACCAAGAGAGTAAGCCGTAAATATTGCAGAAGAAACTCGCGCCTTTGTCGAATTCGCATCCCTTTTTAATTACTTCGAGTATAAGCGATTTTATTTCAAAATCTGAATAAGTGCTGGTGAAAATCTCCATGATTAACTTGTACGCCATCGCCGTGTTGAAACTTTTCATATCTTTAACAGTGCGCAGCCCGTCTTTTAAAATCCTTAAGATAAAAACGGTGTGCTCCTTAAAATCAACATCCGATGAATGCAAGAAAGTGTACAATTCTGGAACTGAATGTAACCTAGGCGCGACTTTCGCGCCTAAATAACGGCAAAGCGGTTTGTACATAACCTCAAACGGCTTGATAATCGTCAGCGCTGTCCTCGCGAAGAAAATAGATACGAAGTTGTTTAATTGTAAATCTTTTAAAACCGCCGTTCCTCTACATATAGCCTCGATAAACCTAATCCACAATTTATTATCCTTCCCGTATTGTCTACCTTCCACATGATGGTAAAACCGCGCTAAGACATGAAAAGCCGCTGATCTCACCTCCTTATCTGAATGACTTAAACCTAGGATTGTCATACTCAACCCCCCCGATTTTGTGAATAAGTAACTGGGAACGTTGTTTTCCGGGGCTAAAATTTGGCTGAATAACGGGAGTAAAAAGCGCAAATCGTAAACGTTTTCGTGCGGTGTTTCGATTGTTGTTGAATCGAAGGTGAAATCCAGAGGGTGGTGTTCAATTGTGTTTAAGATTAGTTGCTCTTGGAGGATCTCCAGCACATCGCTGATCTTCGGTTGTCGAAATAGTGAGCGTTGGATATCCGAGCGGACTGAGTAATGGATGCTCGCCGCTGTCCCCCACAAAATCGGCTTGAAGTCGTAAAAGTTGGTTTGCGTTGGTACTGACTCGTACCTGTGTGAAAAAAATATATTTAGCTTAAAAAACTTTAAAGAATAAATAAAGTAATTAATAACTATTAATGGATTCGATAGCTAAGTTTGTCATCAGCTCCAAATGATTCTCGTAAGAAAATGGTAAAACCATGGTATCACAATGGGCCCTCTTTGAGCCTAAGTGTGCACTTCCATGAGTGGTGCAACCACTACAACCTATCATAATGTGTGTCATAAAGCAAAACAATAACATGACCATCAAATATTATATTTCAAATAATAGTTGTCTTAAATTGACAATAGTCGGCTGACGCCATCTAGCGTCAAGTTTGATACATTGGACTAAATGTCATTTCAAGTTGGTCGGCTGACGGCGACTCATGCCAAGTTGGCACAATGGACTAAACACCGACTATTGTCGTTTTGAGTTAAGTCAACACGATAGACTATTATCACTCAATATAGTAACTTACAGTCATAAAGTCACAATAGTAAAAATTCAGTCGATATAGCAATTTAATGACAAAATCATATCCAAATCAAAAGACAGTAAACCAAGTGACTTACAGTCATAATATCGCAATAATGAAAATACAGTGAATTAATGACAAAATCCGATAAGTTGAAATAGAGTCAACTTAGTGACTTACGGTCATAATATCTCAATAGTCAAAATACAGTCGATAGAGACATAAAATGACAAAATCCAAGCATAGTCAAAAGACATCAACCAAGCAACTTATATATTATAATGTCACAATAGTCAAAATACGACATTTTATAATAAAGGAGAGGGGAAACAGGAGGGTAACCGAATGGATGAGGGAGGATGGAGCTGGTCTACGAATTGTAGCGAGACTGGGTTGGCAGAGGAAGATAAAAAGAATTCTGTGGTGCAGAATTTTTCAAAAACCGCTTTTAATAGATCGACGTGGAAAATTTCCCCTGACTCGAATTTCAGCACTTTTTCAACGTAACTCAACCCAGTTTTCTCCGGCATGCATTCCCCAATCAACGAACAAAGCCCCGTGTAAAAATTCTCAAAATTCTGCCCGGCTTTTTGCGGTTTCTGCAAGACTTTATTCACACTAGCCTCGAATAAATTGTAAATCTTCTGCTTCAACTCTTTTTTGTTGTCATCGAACATTTTTAAATCTAAAATCGGTAGGATTAGGCCTTTTTTGTTACAAGCTGCTTCGATATTATTTTTCAAAACTTCCAGAAAACAGCGATTTTTCAGAATGCCAACTGCTAGAGCGGAGTTTTCTTTGCAATTCTCCTCGCGGGTTAGAATGCTTTTGAATAAGTTTTCGCTTACGTTAGCGTAAGCGTGGGGGAATTTTTGGAAATACTCGCGCAAGTTTTTTGCTAAAATACTCGAATCGAGCATAGTTTTATAATATCTCAATAGTCAAAATACAGTCGATAGAGACATAAAATGACAAAATCCAAGCACAGTCAAAAGACAGTCAAGCAAGCAACTTATATATTATAATGTCACAATAGTCAAAATACGACATTTTATAATAAAGGAGAGGGGAAACAAGAGGGTAACCGAATGGATGAGGGAGGATGGAGCTGGTCTAAGAATTGTAGCGAGACTGGGTTGGCAGAGGAAGATAAAAAGAAAAGACCAATAGAATAGATATAGAAGTTTGATTTTATATGTAGACTTTTTTTATGCCAATAAAGGTCGTTTTTTTTATAACAAAATCCAAGCAAACAAAAAACAGCCAAATCCTAATAAGTTAAAAGACAGCCAACCAAGTGACTTACGGTTATAATATCATAATGATTTCTTGAATACTTGAATACTGAATGAATTTTACATTTAAATAGCTGATTTACTCGATTGAATCCACGTGATAGTAAAATAATATATGCAACTTATTATACGCACATCAATAATTTATATTATGTTTCACTTTTAATTTTGCACGTATATTTCCAAACTATTCTAATTAATTTAGTTCGTTTGCAATTGATTACAAGTAAAAATCATTAAGCGCTATTAATTTCTTGCATACTTAATGAACTTTACATTTAAATAGATAAATCACATATTTAAATGTAAAATTCATTAAGTATGCAAGAAATTAAAATAATATATGCAACTTATTATACACAAATCGGTAATTGTGGAGCTCGCGTGCAAAACCCCCGATAAATAAAACAAAACAAAAATTTTAAGGATGCGCAAACGAGTTTTCAGTCAACCAAAATACCTATCAAAACCGACATTTTTATTTCAATTTTAATGGGGATTTAGAGGGATTTGCTCACAAATGATTAATTCGTGTAGATCTTACTAAAAATTAAGAGTAACCGTCAAAAAGTAAAAATCGCCCGCGGGTGGATTTATCGAGTTTTGCGCGCGAGCTCCTCAATTTACAATTCTATTTTTTGCACGTATAATTTCAAACTATTCTGTACATCTAACATAAAAATAAAAAGTGAAGTAAGGAATAACAGTCTTTCTATTTGTAATTAATCACTTCACGTAAACTCGAAACAATACAGTCAAACTATTCTGATTAATTTAGTTCGTTTATAGATAAAACTCATAATGTTTTTGCTACTTAATGATTTTTACCTGTAACCCAACGAAATATTCGGTTTAATTCGCGCGACAGTAAAACATTATATGCAACTTAATACACGCACATGTATTTTAAATTGCATACGTTATTATACCGATTTGTGGAATTTAAACGTAAACTCTGTTTTTTATAATATGATCAAACATAGGGTGTATTTACTGCGAACAATTGCAGTCCTGCTTTAACACTAGGGTGTTTTAAACATCAAATTTTGAGATGTTGTTAAATGATTATCAATGTGACAAATAAATCATAATTTGTCAAATAAATTGTTACGATGCAGTTTTAAAATAGAGAACGTTACAACCTGCAACTTTATAACACAAAAAGGCATTTTTTCTTTTAAGTATACTTTCACACATTCCTTATAAACATTTGTAAAATTAATTAACTAAACAAAACTAAGTCGAAGTATATTTTGAACTTCACTTTAAATCAGTGTTTTGTACGCGTGGCGCATGAAGTAAAATTTCGAGTTTAGAAAAGCCTAATTTGGCTCGGTCGCTCCGCTTCGCTACGCGCCCGAGCCAAATTTTCAGGCTTTTCTAAACTCGAAATTTTACTTCATGCTTAGTCTGGGATTGGAAACATTATTATGCCGATTTGTGGAATTTAAACGTAAACTCCGTTTATTTTTATATGACCAAACTTAGGGTGTATTTACTGCGAACAGTGGCAGCCCTGCTTTAACACTAGGGTATTTTAAACATCAAATTTTGAGATGTTGGTAAATGATTATCAATGGGACAAATAAATCACAATTTGTCAAATAAATTGTCACGATCCAGAGAGTTTTAAAAATGAGAACGCAACAACTTGCAACTTTACAACACAAAAAGGCATTTTTTTCTTTTAAGCATACTTTCATACAATCCTTATAAACATTTGTAAAATTAATTAACTAAACAAAACTAAGTGGAAGTATATTTTGAACTTCACTTTAAATCAGTGGGGCGCAGCGTGGCGCATGAAGTAAAATTTCGAGTTTAGAAAAGCCTAATTTGGCTCGGTCGCTCCGCTTCGCTACGCGCCCGAGCCAAATTTTCAGGCTTTTCTAAACTCGAAATTTTACTTCATGCTTAGTCTGGGAGTGGAAAACACTCGTTAGAGTTTTTAAATTGAAATTTTCTAATAAGATCAGGAATGTCTGAAAATTTACATTGAAAAATCGTAGCATGTCTACCTAAAAGAAAAATTCCTTGTTTTTAAAACTTTTTCAAAATTTGATCATGTAAATAGGCAGATAATAAAGAAAACAGATATTCCTGAGCAACGAGCATTTATCTGATCCTCAGAGACACTTTATTAAATTGGTAGTAGATACAAATAATTTGAGGCGGCGGTAGGTGCATTTGTAATTGTAATCTTTGTTATAAATATTATACATCAAGTGAATTAAACACGATTTTATTCACGAAAAGATTTTTGATTTCACGAGCGCCACGGCGCGAGTGAAATCATTTCTTTGAGTGAATAAAGGTGTTTAATTCACGTGGCGTATATATGTTTTTATTCAATTTTGACGAAATTGTAAAGAATATGTACTTTACATTTATTTTTAAATACATTTTTTAACTCACTAGTGACCTAAAAAAAATTTAGTTCACTAGTGAATAAAACCTTGTTTATTACGGTTGTTATGGAGTTAATAATGTCGATTTAAATTAACAAAATTGAATAAAATAAATGATCTATTATATGAGTTAATTGAATTGTCAAATTACTGTCATATTTCCCTTCACATAACCTACAAATTTAAAGTTGATTCACAACATAACATGTAATTAATCTTGTCCTAACCTAAAACACACAACCTGTATCACACCACTAATTCTTGAATTGTCAAATTTGATTGGTCATAATAGAAAAAACAGATTATAAATTTGATTCTGTGAAGTCGTAAAGTATGAAAAATGCGTTCTTGTGCGGAAGAATTTGTTCCGTGAATCGGCCAAGATTTTGTTCGAAATGTAACTACATAAAATGCGTCCGTAAAGGAATACTAACAATATTTGTATTTTTTGTATTTAGCTTTTAAATGTGTTGACTGACTTTTATGATTCAAACGTTTGATTATTTTAAATTAATCAATACCACAGAGGAAAGAATAACCAGAGTAATCACGCTTGTAACTCGGAATCCACAGTTTGCATAGTGTAGCCATCTCTGAGGCAATTATCAAAACATCCACCTATTAAAACCTTCAACCAAAACAGTTTCCTGTAATTTTGATGGCGATTTAAGGCACAAAAACATATGTTAAAGGATGATTCGTTCATTGGAATGTTAATGTAAACATAAATATACTCATATTTCAATAGACCCATACACCAATTTACTGCTGACTGACAGATGTGAAATAAAAACATTATTGTTTTAATGCATTCAGTTTATAGATAATTACATCTTTTATATATCCACTAATATATAGCCACAGAGTAAACAATAATATTGTTTCCTCTGCGATTAAGCAAAGTTCTCCGCCACCGCCGAGGTATTACCTGAGAACTAATTATGTCAATCAGGCACGAATCCACAGAAAACAAGAGTGACATCAATAAATTGATAAGCTTAAAGAAATTCGTAAAAGTTTAAAAAATAACTTGCACAAAGCCTGCATTCAATGCATACAAAGTGAATTTTATTTATAAAATCTTGGCAAAAACTTGAAACCTGTTACAACATTTCAAAAGAAGTGGATTAATAAGAAATCGTGAAAATTAGTGAAAAACCTATTTAAAAAATCTATAAATATAAAACATGGATTTGTGTGAGTGTTTTCCACTCCCCGATTAAGCATGAAGTAAAATTTCGAGTTTAAAAAACCCCAAACATTTGGATTTGGCGGCACGAGCGAAGCGGGTTCAGGCGTTTCTAAACTCGAAATTTTAATTCGTGCGCCACGCGTACAAACACTGATTTATTATGAAGTTCAAAAACACATAATCGATCTACTATTTTTGTCAGAAGTATAGTTGAAGATGTGAAATAAATGTACATAATGTTGATATGATTTACCAAAATACCGGTACATTTTTAAGAGCAATTTTTGCGATTAACCGGTATGCCGGTATTCCAATCCCTACCTGTATCATATAACTGTATTTATTTTAACTTAAATTGCATTACAGGAGAGTAAATCTAGATTTCAATATTATATGTGGAATTAAAAATTGAATGGTGTAGATTCACGCTCGATTTGTTTATTTTGATAAAATAAACAAACCGAGCGTCATCATTTTTCGTTCCGTCGGTACCGTTAGAGAGGAAAAAATATAAACATTCCTCTGCGGATCCGATATACAAATGAATTGGGAAGAGTGGGGAAACCTAGTAGTTACTCTAAATCACACGCCTGCTGGGTGAGCCACCTGACAGGGCCGCCCCCCCTGACCCCACACAGCAAGCGTGAATACTCTGGTTACTCCATACTCTGTGTCAATACACTATAAAATCGATTTTAATTACTAGTGTTTAAAATATTGTAGATTGTGAAGATTAAAATACACTGCAAAAGCAGAAGCAAATGCTGAAGCAGGATATTTAAACTGTACGTTAAATCAGTGTTTATACACCTGGAAAAATTTTCTATATATTATACCTTGTTTTTTCCAACTCATTGTTTTCAGAAACGATTATGATTACCAAAACAACATTCACTTACTTTCTCAAAATCTGTAGAATGAGCTGATCACTCTCGGAAAGCGTCGCCGAGTATCCTCCCAACAAGAACGGAATGTGCGCCTTGCACATGACCTTCTCGTACTTCTGACACACCAGCAAAAACAACTTCAACACCCCCGCCTTTCTCACCCCGCTCGGCCCCAAAATCACGTTCAAAAACTCCGAATGTGAGATGATCATCTCCACGAATTCCGTCTCGGCACCGGCTTCCAGTTGAACCAACTCCAAAACAGTCACCAGTAAATCGATCACAGAATTGTCATCACCAACGCCGAATTTAAGGCAGAATTTACAGAAGAGTTTAAAGGTTTCATTCGAGGAGATTTGATCGTAGGTGAAATCACCGGCTTTGGCGAAGTGTTTTAGCAGATCGTTGAATTTCGAAGCGATTTGTGTTATTTTTTCGTGTAAAGCCTCATCGGGGTTTTTCATAGCACGTTTGAATGAGTTGATCAAAATTTGCATCATTGTGAGGATTGAATTGTGCACGCGTTTTTCTGTGGTGCAGAATTTTTCAAAAACCGCTTTTAATAGATCGACGTGGAAAATTTCCCCTGACTCGAATTTCAGCACTTTTTCAACGTAACTCAACCCAGTTTTCTCCGGCATGCATTCCCCAATCAACGAACAAAGCCCCGTGTAAAAATTCTCAAAATTCTGCCCGGCTTTTTGCGGTTTCTGCAAGACTTTATTCACACTAGCCTCGAGGAAATTGTAAATCTTCTGCTTTAACTCTTTTTTGTTGTCATCGAACATTTTTAAATCCAAAATCGGTAGGATTAGGCCTTTTTTGTTACAAGCCGCTTCGATATGGTTTTCCAAAACTTCCAGAAAACAGCGATTTTTCAGAATGCCAACTGCTAGAGCGGAGTTTTCTTTGCAATTCTCCTCGCGGGTTAGAATGCTTTTGAATAAGTTTTCGCTTACGTTAGCGTAAGCGTGGGGGAATTTTTGGAAATACTCGCGCAAGTTTTTTGCTAAAATACTCGAATCGAGCATAGTTTTATTCTCGTTTAACTCGCGCAAACAATCGCATAAGCGTTCGATTGTTTCTGCCGGTAACGGCTCTTTTATGATTATTTTCACAAACTCTTCCGTGTTTTTGGTTTCTTTAAAAACAAATTCACTAACATTTCTAGTTCGTTTCTTACTTCCCTCAGCAATTATTTTAGTGTTGTGTCCAATTCTCTCCACGTATTTACTTTCATTCAAACAAATCTCAGTGAACGTTTTCAGAGCGTAGTTACAAATTTGGTAAATAATCGTCGTTTTGTTATCCTCGACGAACAAATCGTTTAATTTGGTGATTTCGAACAAAATTTCTTTACACTGAGAATAATCGAGTTTAATCAAATCGATAATTCCAGTTAATTTATCCACGTTTTTCAACTTGCGTTTCCTCAAAGCTTTCAAAACTTGCTTGAACAATTTAGACCTGTAAGCGCTTATGTGGGAATCCAAATCGACGTTTTCCTCTCTTAAAAATTTGATCATTTCGATTACAAACAGGGTCGAGTAGTTTTCCTTCGAAGTCATCGGGCTGAACTTTTTTAACAACAACGATTGTTTGAATAATTGCGCGTGATTGTTTTTCGATAATTTCTTAGCGTAAAACAAGCAGGTTTTATAAATATTCTCATCGATATCCCGCAAGTTCGTTAAATAAAAAATCACCATTTGCAGTAAATCCGTTTTGTGTTTTGTTTCTTCGACGAAATCAATCTCTTGGTTAGAGTTTAAAATAGCCGAGCTTAGATCTTCGAAAGCCGTTAGTTTTCCCTTGAATTTTTGCAAAGGTTGGATTTCCTCTTGTTCCCAACTGTAAATGTATTCCTTTAAACGTGAATCCACGATGTCCTCGTTTTTTTCGATTAGTAATTTGAACAAATCGCGCTTTGTCTGGTAGTGGAAGAGGTTTAGAATCACGCAGTTTATGTAGGATTTTAGATTCTTCTCGCTTGAGTTTAGCTCGCGCAAAGTTTCGAAAACTGCTAGGATCATAGGTGAGAAATAATTTTGCTTGATTACGCTTTCTGTTGAATCGGAATCACCCGTTGCGACACTCTCGATAATCTCGGTGAAATTCGTCACGATCGCCTCGCCCAATTCCGTCTGCAACTGGTTAATTTGCTCGTAATAAAACGGAGCTTTTTCATTACACTTCTTCAAAGCAATGATGAAAAATTCGGACAAGCTCTCGTTGCAGTTTTTAACGTTATCAATCGAGTTGATCCACAAATCAATTTCGATTTCGCAATTTTCAAAAAGCAAGGTGTTACTCAAAATGTTCCGCAAAGAATTTTTTGCGATTTCGACGCCCGTCTCGTGATAGTTAATCAAAATCTCAGGGATTATCATTTCGAAAATTTTACTGTTAGGCAACAGCAAACCGGGCTCCGCATTAGTGAATAATTTAATAGCCCTAATCTGCAAATCCTTATTATTACCCACAACTAATTTAATCCCCGCGATGACTTTGTTTAAATCCAGATTGTCTAAAAGCGAGTCGAGTAAGTTAACGCATAAATGGTTGTATAATTCGAGGATGTTCAAGACGGTGTGCAGATGCTCTTCGGTTGTGCAATTTTTGGGCGTGTTGTTCCATTCGTGGAAAATTTCTTTGGCCGGAGGAAAGTGGGTTTCTAAATAGTCGGTTAGGAGCGTGTCTAGTTTGTCGTTGAACTTCGCGTCGAATAATCGTCTCGCCGTGTTTTTGTAGGCTAAAGCGGAGCCGAGCATTTTTTCGAATACTTGGAAAACCCAGTGCCGTTCGAATTTCGACGGGTAGTGTTTTAAGACTTTGATTATTTCCGAGGGGCATGCTAAAGTTTTTACTGCGTGTGTGTACTGAAATTAAAAAAATATATAAAAATTAGTTGGTTATTCAAAATCATGACTATTTGTGTAATGTTTTCAGCAGTGTTTTTTTGTCAGTCGATTTGAAAATTACGATAAAAGCACCAAAAATTGAAAAAGAATTATCTAACGATTAATGTTCGGTAATTGGATCACTTGACTTTGCCGCGTTTTGTATTTTGTATTGCGCTGATGCAACCGATTTAGGGGCTATGCCCATGCGCGGCTGCGAACCCTCGTATGGAGAGAAGTCAACCGACCCTCGTGTGTGTTGCATCGTTTTTCGTCAAAGTATTGTAAATCCATAGTAGAGCATCGTTACGTGTGAAGAAAAAGGGAGACATGCGTGTCCGACGCCCGAGTTCTTACAGGATTTTTTTCCTTTGTGTATATTTTCAGTCCATATAAAACTTTGTAAAATCGATTAACATGAAATCAAACCTAAACAGTATATTTTTAACTTCAATTGAAATCAGTGTTTCTTACCGGTGGCGCATGAAGTAAAATTTCTAGTTTAGAAAAGCCTGAAAATTTGGTTTGGTTGCTCCGCGCTTCGCGCTACGCAACCAAACCAAATTTTCAGGCTTTTCTAAACTCGAAATTTTACTTCATGCTTAGTCTGGGAGTGGAAACACTCTTTAGAAGCTTCAAATTAAAAGGTTTTACAAAAACAACGAATGTCCGAGGATTTACAATAAAAAATCGGAAAATCTTCATATTGTTGAAGGAATCAAGCTCCATTGGTCCTTCGAGTTTAAAAACAAAAAATTGTTATGGATTCATTTTAACACACTTTCTTTGGTTATGAAAGTTGTCAATCTTAACTCTTAACTTAAAAAATCTTCATATTGTTGAAGAAGTCGATATAAACCTTCATAAAATCAATTAACATGAAATCAAACCTAAACAGTTTATTTTTAACTTCAATTGAAATCAGTGTTTTATACCGGTGGCGCATGAAGTAAAATTTCGAGTTTAGAAAAGCCTGAAAATTTGGTTTGGTCGCGTAGCGCTGCGCGCTACGCGACCAAACCAAATTTTTAGGCTTTTCTAAACTCGAAATTTTACTTCATGCTTAGCCTGGGAGTGGAAACACTCTTTAGAAGCTTCAAATTAAAAGGTTTTATAAAAACAACGAATGTCTGAGAATTTACAATGAAAAATCGGAAAATCTTCATATTGTTGAAGGAAGGTCCTTCGAGTTTAAAAACAAAAAATTGTTATGGATTCATTTTAACACACTTCCTTTGATTATGAAAATTGTCAATCTTAACTCTTAACTCGAAAAATCTTCATATTGTTGAAGGAATCGAGCTTCTTTGGTCCTTCGACTTTAAAAACAAAAAATCGTGATGTATTCATTTTACTGGTAGACGATCTGCTTGCAATAATAGATACGCTTGACGTCGAAGTGCAAGCGTATGCTGATGACATAGTCATTCTTGCAAGGGGCACGGTTGAAAACCAAATCTGTGAAGCCATGCAGGAGGCACTGGATGCAACTCAGAACCGGTGTATAGGGGAACGGTTAAACGTAAACCCTAGCAAAACATTAGTTGTCCCGTTCACGAGAAAGAGGATCCTGAAAGTGAGACCTCTTACTCTACGGGGAGAAACCATACCATTTGTGGAGGAGGCGAAGTATCTAGGAATCACCCTGGATAAATCGCTGAACTGGACAACACTTGGACAAGACAACCCGCAAAGCAAGGTACGCCCTGTGGACGTGCCATAGAATTTGCGGGAAGTCATGGGGATTAAACCCCAAGCAAATGTACTGGCTATATGGTTCGGTCATAAAACCAATAATAACCTATGGCAGTATCGCCTGGTGGCCGATTACAACTCGAAAAACGGCCATATCAAGGCTCTCCTCACTGCAGAGAATGGCGACAGTGGCGGTAACTGGAGCCATACGCACTACCCCATCAGCGGCTCTAGAAATGCTACTGAACCTCACCCCCCTGCATATCCTAATACAGGGCGAGGCCAGATTAGCAATGTATCGATATCACCACGCGGCCCTATTGGATCCGAAGGTGATAGTCTTCATACCAAATGGGCTGTCAACTGCCATTGAGGCGGATGACACCCTAAGTATGAGGACTGACTACGCAGTCACGGACTACTGCGAGGATCAGCCGTACAAGGTCCTGTTCCCAAGCAGGGACGACTGGGAGCGACACAAAATCACCCCAGAAAAGGCTGATTCCTACTGGTACACTGACGGCTCAAAACTGTCCACTGGAACAGGAGCCTCAGTCGTCGGACCAAGGACTGAACTTGACTACAGCCTTGGCAGGTATGCTACCATACTTCAGGCTGAAATATACGCCATTGAAATGTGCGCCCACGAAATCCTTTCAAAGGGTTGGGCGGGCAGGACAATAAAAATATGTTCGGACAGCCAGGCGGCCCTTTTGGCCCTGGCATCTTCTAGATGCTCCTCGCTGGCTGTACGGAACTGCAAGATAGCCCTCTGCCAAATGGCACAGGTAAACGGGGTCAGTCTGATGTGGGTGCCAAGCCACTCTGGCGTGAAGGGAAACGAATTAGCCGATTCCCTAGCCAGAGAGGGGGCGCGTACAGCCTACATCGGACCAGAACCCGCTCTGGGGATACCCTAGAGACCGTAACAACGGATGGATGAGACACGAGGCACAGGATTTCTGGCAAAACCGCCCTGGGATGAGACATTTCAGAGCGGTAACAAGTGGACCATCTGCGGCCAGGACGGCCTCATGGTTGAAGCTGAGCAGATCAGATGTTCACACATTAACTGCTCTCTTCACTGGACACAGCCGTCTAAGGCATCACCTTAATAAACTAGGACTAAGCGACACCACTGAGTGCCGCCTATGCCTAGAGGATGATGAAACAGCAGAGCACGTCATATGTGCCTGTCCAGCTGGCGACCAGATCAGGACCACGGTGTTTGGCACACCGAAGCTAAACCTGAAGGACCTGGAAAAAACTTCACCTGACAAGATCCTTGACTTCATCAAGAAGATGGACTTGGAAGGTGAGCTGTAAGGTCGGATGTTCGACCTTAATTGTGAGCCACAATAGATCCTTGCGGTCGCAGTGGAGGGTAGCATAACTACCCACTCACTTTCAATAGAATAGAATAGAATTCATTTTAACACACTTCCTTTGATTATGAAAGTTGTCAATCTTAACTCTTAACTCTGGTGGGATGCATGTATAAAGTCTGTGGTGTTGTATGCGGCTGAAGTGTGGGGAGTGAGTGCGAGTGAGAGTGTAGAGCGAGTACAACTGCAGTACTTGAAACAGATCTTAGGGCTGGATCGTACAACTCCCAGTTACATAGTGCTGCAGGAGTGCCATAGAATGTCGGTGGGGTGGATGGCAGCTAAAAGAGTGGTGAAAATGGAGAGACGGATGTATGAGATGGGTGAAGAGAGAGTGGCGAGGGAAGCGTGGGTTATGTGTTACAGGGAATGGGCAAAGAATGAGGGTGTGAGATGGATGAAGGAAAGAGGGATGCTATATAGAAAGGCCGGGTGGTCATCGATACTGGTAGAGCAAAAGCTGTCCCAGGGGCAGAAAATAGAAGAAAAAGTAGCGGAAATCCTAGCTAATGTAGAGCTGCAAGAAAGGCAACAAAAAATTGCTAATAGCAAGACGTGTCCGAGGTACAAGGTAGTACAAGTTTGTACGGGACCACCGCGGTACATGTTTCGATTGAATGGGAATGAAGTGAAAGTGCTAGCGAGGTTTAGATGTGGAAACGAGGAGAAAGCTAATAAGGTTTGGATGGGAGAAGAGTTTGGGAAATGTGTGTACTGTAAGGAGGGAATGGACGAATGGGATCATTGGATGAATGAGTGTGAATGGCTAAGAGAAAGGATGAGTAAGAGAGAAAGACGAATGTCCAGAGAAGAGTGTTTGAGCGAGAGTGGAAAGGGGATTGAGTTATGTAAAAAGTTGCGAGGGTGGAAGTCAGGGAGAGGTAGCTAAATGGACGCGGAAAGGGTTATGCGAGGAGAAATTTACGTTATTTATTTATGATATTTGTTTTAAGTATTTTTGTTTTTTTATTTTTGTATACACTGCAATGGGTGTAATGGGTACTCAATTGAATGCCAAATAAAGGTTTCCTTAAAAAAAAAACTCTTAACGTAAGTAAACTCCTTTTGACTGTTTTCTCGTTATCTTAGCATTTGACATAAATTTACTTTATCAACTGTTTTGCATTTTTACCGCAATTTTCAAGCCTTTCACTTAATCCTACCTGTTGCAAATCCAAATCCTTAGCACAATACTCGATGCACTTCGGCTGCACCTTCTCCAAAATGTCCATCGCGAACCACACCGCCTTCAACCACTGCGGCGAGTTCCGAGGCTCCAAAAACGGCTTCAGATTCCCCCAAATCGTCCCAACCAAATCCGGACAAGCCCCGCAAATATTACTGACCAAATCCGACGCGTACGAGTGCTCCCAGGGCTGCTTCAAACCCACCAGAACCGCTTCGATCAAAACATTCTTCCTCACCCTCCCGAGCGTATAATCCCTAAACACGATCCCAAACTTCGAAGCACATAGAGTCAACAGGAAAGCGTGCACCTCGGCGCTAACTTTCGATTTATCAATCTCGCTGACTTCCCCAGATTTCTTCGGTCCGGCCCAATTGTACAGGTTAACAATATCTTTAACGACCACCGTGTTGAAAACCCTCATTTTCACAGTTTTGTGAACGGAGAGGTTTTCGAGCACGTGTTTCTTCACTATATTGAAATACATGCAAATGTTCTCGGCTGGATCGAATTTAAACCCTTTGACCACGCTCGTCGCTAACTGATGTTTGTTCAGGAAAAGCGATATAATCGCATCGTTTCCGTTGATCATAAACGAAATCAAAAAATTCGTTAAAGCGTGCCTCACAGCTAAGGTCGCCCCACCCAACGCTTGCCTACTCAAAGCATGTATATTATCAATATTGAAATTAACATGTTTCAGAATATCCTTCGCTAAATTATCCGATAGCAAAACCATGCTCGCTAACAGTTTTAAAATTGCCGTTTTTTCTTTACCGCTCGAACCTTTCTCGACCAGTCGGTTAACTGTCAATATGTGCGTATTCAATACGTATTTACAAGCTTCGAAGGCGTTCGCCGCATGCTTCGGCATGTTTGCGACTATTTTAAGTATGATTATATTCAGGGTTTGTATTACTAAAACTTGTTGCACGTTGGTTCCTAAGAGCTCGATCAGCTCTAAGCAACTGCCCCCTTTTTCTAAATAGAGCTTGGCGTAATCCACTTCGATGTCCACGTTGCTGCATACTGAGATAAACTCTTGAAGAGCTATGAAATAAGAAGAACAGTGAGGTTAGAATTTCTCATGATAATTGAACAAAACAGATTGAACAGAATATTCCTAAACTTGTTGTTTCATTTTTAGAACCAAATATTCTTTATTTCATGAAAAATATCTTCTTATATAATGTATTTAAAGGTAGAAGTCATTAAGTGCATTAATAGAAGGCATATACAGACTTAAAGGAAAAAATCCGTATATCATTAATTTAAAAGCAAAAATGAATAATATAATAATAATCTTTATCTAGCATCTTTACTCTACAACACAGTAAAGATGCTAGATAAAGATTATTATTATATTATTCATTTTTGCTTTTAAATTAATGATATACGGATTTTTTCCTTTAAGTCTGTATATGCCGATGCTTGCTGAATAAATGTTCAGGTATTCGTTGTTTTTCTATAAAAGTGTTCAATTTGAAACTTGTGATAATTCGTCTGAAAATTTTCAAGCATTCGCTGTTGAAAAGCGTTTACTTTAAAACTTCTAGCAAGTGTTTCCACTCCCAGACTAAGCATGAAGTAAAATTTCGAGTTTAGAAAAGCCTGAAAATTTGGTTGGGTCGCGTAGCGAAGCGGAGCGACCCATCCAAATTTTCAGGCTTTTCTAAACTCGAAATTTTACTTCATGCGTCACCGGTATACAACACTGATTCAATGCGAAGTTCAAAACATACTCGTTTTTCACACTGCTTTCATATATTTCAAACTTCGCAATGGCTCAATGGTTTAATTAATTAATTTACATTGGGATGAAAGTGTTCCTCTAACTGTATATACCGAATGGAAAACAATTAGATCAACCCTGTGTTTAATTAATAATTTCAAAATTGCCCGTAACATTAAATTTAATGACATTACATTTGAGCTACACGGATTTTGCAATGCAAGCGAATCCGCATATGGAGCTTGCGTATATGCACGTGTAAAAAATAATAAAAACGTATATTTTACAAATTTCATTTGTGCAAAATCGCGCATTGCTCCAATAAAATCACAAACACTTCCCAGGTTAGAATTGTGTGGAGCATTACTGCTTTCACGTTTAATGAATACAGTTCAAGTAGCAAAATTTTAAAAATATTAATTATAATAAATATATGTGGTGTGATTTATCAATCGTTCTTTCGTGGATCAAGACTGAAAATGCTAAGTTTAAAACTTTTGTGTCGAATCGGGTTGTGGAAATTCCGGAGTTAACTGATTTAAATAATTGGATGCACACGTCTCTACCACTGATAATCCCACCGATATATTATCTCGGGGTTTCACACCGGAAAATTTAATTAATTTAAATCTTTGGTGGAAAGGTCCGTCATGGCTTTCCAAAAAAAGTTCAGAGTGGCTTATTAATTCGTAATAAATCAGTGTTTTGTACCGGTGGCGCATGAAGTAAAATTTCGAGTTTAGAAAAGCCTGAAAATTTGGTTTGGCCGCTCCGCGCTTCGCGCTACGCGACCAAACCAAATTTTCAGGCTTTTCTAAACTCGAAATTTTACTTCATGCTTAGTCTGGGAGTGGAAACACTTGGTAGAAGTTTTAAACTAAACGCTTTTCAAAAATAGCGAATGCTTGAAAATTTTCAAACTTAACGCTCTGCAAAAACGGCACATGCCTGAAAATTTCCAGTCGACACATCGGGGACGTGTATGTACACTTATAAGAAAAACTCTATGTGTGTAATAATCATAGCGCGGATTTTGGCAGGGATCGTTCATGAACCTAGGCCGCTCTGTTGAGTTGGGCATATAACGTGAGCGACTGTGCGTCGAACGCACAAGCGGACGATTGCGGCTGTGTCTGGTGATGCAGTCGCCCGTTTGTGTATTTGACGCCCAGTCGCGTGCGTTATATGCTTAACTCGACTGGGCGACAACGGTTCACGAGAAATCCCTGCAAAAATCCACGCTATGATAATAATACTTTATATATTTAAATCGAAAAACTTACCTCTATCTTGATGTAGTGGATGTTTCAAACAATTCCTAAATTCCTTTATATTTATCTCCGTGATTTTAATCATTTCTTCTTCTTTTTCAGCACTTTCACCCTTGTTAACTTCATCATTGTTTTCTTCTACTTTCACACCATCTAACTTCTTCGATTTTCTAGGTTTTTTTGCCTTTCGTGCTTCATCTAATTGCAGACCCTCACCGGTTTCCTCTTCTGCATCTCCACTTAAATCTGAACGCCCCTTTTCTTCTTTTTCAGCACTTTCACTTTTGTTACCTTCATCATTGTTTTCTTCTACTTTAACATCATCTAACTTCTTCGATTTCCTACGTTTTTTTGCCTTTCGTGCTTCGTCTAATTGCACACCCTCACCGTTTTCCTCTTCTGCATCTCCACTTAAATCTGAACGCCCCTTTTCATCAACACCGTTAGTTAAATCCAAATCTTTCCTCTTCTTGCTTTTTTTCTTCCTCGGACTCTTAATTTGTTCTTCGTTATCTGCTTTGCTTTCATCAATTGTTTTTAATTCCCTATTATCATCTAGTGCCTTGGATTTCTTAGGTTTTTGTGATTCGTCTAATTCTAAACCCTCACCGTTTGCAATTTCTTTACTTTCGTATAAATTTAAACCCCCTTTTTCATCAACAGTATTATTCAAATCCACATCTTCTTTCCTTTTATTCTTATCCCTTTTTTTCTTTGGGCTTTGGGCTTTCAATATTTCAGGACTTTTTACATCTTCATCTTCCGAATTTTCTGTGTTGTTGATTTTCTTGCTTGGCGGTTCTTCGGTTTCTTCATCCGGGGAAACGGCACGTTTTGATTTCACCATTTTATTTTGCTTTAAAACACGGTTTTCGTCGATTTTACAAAATTTAAATTACACAGGTTGGGATTTTGAGGTTAGAACTGTAAGCACATGTTTACAAAATTGATCAATGCGCTAGAGGGAAAATTTGCTGTGTAGAAATAGCTCTATCTCGAATGTTTTGTTGCCAAATTAAGATTATCATCTATAAAATAAATTGATATCTATGAATTCCTACGCCGATGACTTTAGTGAATTCTTTGTAACGATCTTTATAGCCAACGGATGTTTCATTATATCAACAAATGTATTTAAATTGAATTTGTGTTTAGTATTCCGGCACTAGATACCCACAGACGCATTTCGGATTTCAAGGTCCTCTTCAGTGTGGTCCCGACCCAGTGCTGAAAAATACTGAACATTTCTGACTATTTCAAGCCAATATGTGATCTATATCTATACGATTTCTACGCCAATGGTTTAATCAATTCTATGTAACGAACATTATAACCAGTGAACTTTTCGTTGTGTCAATATAACGCACTTGTTTTAATAAATTTTTGACATTTGTGTGCTTCGTGGAGTTCTAAATAATTTCCACCCAAAAATCGATTTTTTTAAAAAGAACAATGGTCCTCTCAGAACTCGATCAGAACGCGGGAGACGAGAAAATCCTGGAACCCCCGAAGATTGAGCCTTGCAAGTCAATAACCCTCGAAAGTACGCTTTTCATTCGACATAACCCCCCATTCGCTTAACCATCTGTTCTTTCCCAATTTCAGTATTGAAGCTGATCAAAGACAGCCACCAGCAGCACGGGCTCCGCCACGGGGATTACCAGAGATACAGGGGGTACTGTTCGAGGCGCATCGCCAGGTTGAGGAAAGTGTTGAAGATCCCGCAAGGAGATCGCAGGCATTTCAAGAAGAGAGACGTTACGGAATTGCATGTGACGAACCCGAAAGCGGATGAGAGATATTTGCAGTTGCCGTTGATGTTGTCTGAGAGGTGTTGGGCTTTCGCGATGCAGCTGAGACAGGAGTCGAACACCGAGCCGAGGAAAAGGTTTCATTTTATACAGAAGTTGAGAAAGGCTTGTGTTTATTCATTGCAATTAGAGGAATTGTGTAAAGTAAGTTAATTTTAATAAATGATTGTATGGTGAGTCACTCTTTCTAGTGTTACGCTCCCCGGCAACTCCAAATTTTCAGGCTAATTATTAAACAGAGCATAATTAATATTTTAAAAAAAACAGTAAATTCAGTTATTTATAGTTAATACATTATTATTATTATTATTATTATCACTGCTAGCAGAGGCAAGCGGCAAAGCCGATGAAGCCACTGCATTGTGCTTGTTTCAGTTTTCACTCTTATCACAGCCAATTTCACTAGACTAGTTAAAATCCTTAGTATATATCACAGTTCACTTTTTATTAATAGACTAACTCATCACATAATATATCACAGTCTTAGTCAAATCACAGTCGAAGAAATAAAAATAAATCACTGTTAGAAATAGTGCACCGGGTTATTATTCATTGACATCAGATTTTTGTCTAGTGTGTTCTTAAAGACGTTCGTTCTTGTTCGGGGCAGATACTGTTTCCTCAGTCAGAGCATTCCACCTGTATACAACTCTGTTGGACAAAAAGTTCTTCCTAGGAAGACAGAATAATTTTTCCTTTTTCAGTTTTTTTGGAGTGGCCTCTTGAGTTCATTCGTATTTGCTGTGTAGATGTCAAGTCTGTATGTGGCAGGTAAACTACACTAATTCTCATTTTTTTAAATATTACAGTGCTATTTACCACTCGATAGAGTTACAAATTCTGATTAGAACAGTATAGAAAATCATATTTTGAACAAAATTTGACTTAGTGTAGTTTTCCTCCCACATACTCATATATTTTACTGCCGTTGTTATTGCAAGATTTTAATCACTTGGAATTGTCAGCTTGATTTAATATAATTTTGTGTTTAAAGTTAGAATATAATCTTGTTTTAGTTGGAGCGTTGTGATGCCAGAACGAAACTCGAAGCGCAAGCCTACGTTGCGTGGATGCATGGAACTTTACATTTCGAGTTGCAATTGTGGCCGTCGGCCGCTGAAAACCTGAAAAAAGCCCAGGTTATTTACGAAAAGCTCGCCTCAACTCTCCCTGAGGAAGACCAAGCTTCGTACAAACAAAAAGTCGACGAAATCAGCCCCAGCTTACGCTACTGCGCTTACAATATTGGCGACGATAAGGCAGTCAATTTATTAGAGCTTCGCTCTCAAGGAATTTTGGAAAATTTCGATACTCTGGTGAGCCAATCGAAGGAGAAAGTCGCCGCCGTTCTGCACGAGGTCACCTGGTTCGGGGTTAAAGTCCCGATTAGGAACGATCGGGTAAAGCTGTTTTTAATTTCCCTCGAGAAACTGGATGATTCGATTAACAAAGCCGAGGGGAACCAGGCGAAGATTAAAATCCTCGAAGATATGTTTATTGATTTGCGCGATATAATCGCCGACGTGCGTAAAGTCGTCGCTGAAAATAAGGAACAGCTGGTTTTGTCGTATTTACTCTCGATCCGCATCGAAAGGACGGTGCAGAGGAATTTGTTGTTGATCCGGCAGACGAAGAAGCCGCAGGATGTTTGCCGTTTGCTGGATATAATCATACAGCAAATCACCGAACTGACGCAATTCGAAACTTTGCAGAATAATAATCAAGCACAGGATTATTACGCGAACGAGTTACACGCTTTCCGTACTTTGAGGACTTTCTACATGGGGAAAACTCACGCTCTGTTCAGACGATTCAAGGAAGCTACGATAACTTTTGAAATTTGCGAGGAGAAAGCCAAGGAAATTAAATCCAATAAATTCCCTGCTATTTTAAAAGGTATTTAATTTTTTATTACCATTAATTTCTACTCGTTCTAACAATTTTAATCAAATTCAGAAATGGTGAGTGATTTATCGAATTCATCCCAAGTGGAAAAATCTATTTCGCACGCGAATGTCGTTTTGGAGAAGCACGAAGAGAACGCCGGTCCCGTCCCGCAAAAGGCTTACAAAAGCAAGAAACCCCTCGTCGATCGTTTGGACGAATTTAGGGAGGATCCGCAGTTGCTCTCGAAGAACCCCAACGTCATTCCCGTTCCGAGTCCCATGGTGCCGGTTATTCCGAAGCCGCTGTTTTACGATTTGGCTCTGAATTACGTGGAAATGCCCGCTGAGATCAGCGAGCGGGTCGAGGGGCAGAAAAAGGATCAGAAACAGGGGGTCGGGATTTCCGGGTTCGTTAAAGGCCTATGGGGTTGGGGCGGTAAGAAATAAAAGGATTCTTTTTAGTTTTATTTTTTTTATAAAGAGTTTTATTTTATGTTTTAAGGGAATATAAAAGTTTGGTTATGAAATAAATTGTTTCTTTTAAATACATATTTGTGTCTAAATTAAAGTAAATTAGATAATAACAGAAACATTTTTCAATTAGGTAAAAAATTATACACCGTAGCAAAACGATTTTTATTCTGTGTAGTTTCGATTTTTACACCATATTCAAAGAATAATACAAATAAAAACTAACAATAGTACATACTAAAGCCCAAAACTACTGTGATTAATTTTTTAATTGTTTAAACAGGAATTAGTTCAAGAGCCAACGCTTTTCTTTTATACAGTATCGTTTTGTGTAGAGTAAATAAATAAAAGTTGATATAGAAATTCCTATTTTATTTCGATATTGTAATATACTAAGGATATTTACCTTCCGGAACAAAATTTTGTGGTTCACTCATTAAACTGCAGACCCTCTATCATATTTTTGCTCTATGAATTTTTTATACTAGTGTGTGTATATATGCAACCTAACATACTTGGTAAATATAAATTCATTTCATTACATTTTTTATAAATAAATTTACGTGAGCTTATTTTAACATAAAAAATAGATTATTATTTCCTTGAAAATCACAATATATCAATGTTGTATGCGCGTGGAGACTGATGTAAAATTTCACACATTAAACTGCGGACCCTCTATCATATTCTTATTCTAATAATTTTTTATGCATGGATATATGCAACCCAACATACTTGGTAAATCTTTATAAATTAATTTCATTGCATTTTTTATTGAATAAATTGATGTGAGCTTCATTTTAAAACTAAAAAAGGATTTTTATTTTTTAAAAATCACAATATTTTAATGTTTTATCCGCGTGGCGCATGAAGTAAAATTTCGAGTTTAGAAAAGCCTAATTTGACTGGGTTGCTCCGCTTCGCTACGCAACCCAGCCAAATTTTCAGGCTTTTCTAAACTCGAAATTTTACTTCATGCTTAGTCTGGGAGTGGAAAACACTTGTTTTACATTGAACGGTTTTATAAAAACTGTGAATGCCCGAACAATTGTAAATGTAAATGCAAATATCTGCTATGTAAGAACAATTCTCTGTATTTATCTCGTTTAACTCAAAACAAAACGAAAAATTTTAGGATTTGTAGGCGATATTTTTGAATTACCTGCTTGCACGCGCTATCTAACGCCGCGGAAAGAAAATGTATTTCATGTTGGCTAAACTTATGAAATTTTAGGAGAGCTATGTTCAGGTTGTTGAATCATAGAGAATTATTAGAAGACGAGAAGGTTACGTTACGTTATGTGAAATTGTTGTTAGCGATTATTAAAGTTTTAAACAAACGCAGTCGATCTAATGTCCAACCCCACGAAGAGGCCATCTCCGACTACAGATTACAAACTTAAAACTGATTCATTTATAATACAATCTATTAAATCGATTAGTGGAATTATAATACATGCAACCCATTATACGTTCCAATAAAATTCATAATTATTCAAAAAATGAAGAAATTTATTAGATAGGCCTTTAATTTTTCCTAATATAGTAATATTTTTAAACTTGTGCTTGTTAACTTAACGTTTTTACCATTAAAAAAATCAATCTCAATTTTCTCTTGATTTGGACTTTTCTCTGATAGATTTTTAAAATATGCAACCCATTATGCATTCAAATAAAACTCAAAAGTATTGAAATTAATAAATAATTTATTAAGCAAACCTTTAATTTTCGCAATATATTGAGGTTTTTAAACAAATTTTAGTGAAACTTATATTTTTTAACATTAAAAAAATCAATATAAATTTTCTCTTGATTTGGACTTCTCTCTGATGGGTTTATAAAATATGCAACCCATTATGCATTCAAATAAAATTCAAAAGTACTAAAGTTAATAAATAATTTATCAAGCAGACCTTTAATTTTTCGCAATACAGTGATGTTTTTAAACAAAATTTTGTAGAATTTATATTGTTTTACATTAAAAAAATCAGTTTCAATTTTCTCTTCATTTGGACTTCTCTCTGGTGGATTTTTAAAATATGCAACCCATTATGCATTTAACTAAAATTCAAAAGTACTGAAAGTAATAAATAATTTATTAAGCAGACCTTTAATTTTTTGCAATACATTGATCTTTCTAAACAAATTTTTGTAGAACTTATATTTATTAACATTAAAAAAATCAGTTTCAATTTTCTCTTGATTTGGACTTCTCTCTGGTGGATTTTTAAAATATGCAACCCATTATGCATTCAAATTAAATTTAAAAGTATTGATAATAATAAATAAATTATTAAGCAGACCTTTAATTTTTTGCAATATATTGTTGTTTTCAAACAAATTTTTGCAGAACTTATATTTTTTAACATTGAAAAAATCAGTTTCAATTTTCTCTTGAATGGACTTCTCTTTGGTGGATTTTTAAAATATGCAACCCGTTATGCATTCAAATAAAATTCAAAAGTACTGAAATTAATAAATAATTTATTAAGCAGACTTTTAATTTTTCGCAATACATTGATGTTTTTAAGCAAATTTTTGTAAAAATTATATTTTTTAACATTAAAAAAATCAATTTAAATTTTCTCTTGATTTACTTCTCTCTGATGGATTTTTAAAAATGCAACCCATTATGCATTCAAATAAAATTCAAAAATATTGAAATTAATAAAGAATTTATTAAGCATAACTTTAATTTTTGGCAATATATTGATGTTTTTAAACTAATATTTGTAGAACTTATATTTTTTAACATTGAAAAATCAGTTTCAATTTTCTCTTGATTGGACTTCTCTCTGATGGATTTTTGAAATATGCAACCCATTATGCATTCAAATAAAATTCAAAAGTATTGAAATTAATAAATAATTTATTAAGCAGACCTTTAATTTTTTGCATTGATGTTTCTAAACAAATTTTTATAGAACTTATATTTTTTAACATTGAAAAAATCAGTTTCAATTTTTTCTTGATTGGACTTCTCTCTGTTGGATTTTTATAACATGCAACCCATTATGCATTCAAATAAAATTCAAAAGCATTGAAATGAATAAATAATTTATTAAGTAGACCTTTCATTTTTCGCAATATATTTATGTTTTTAAACAAATTTTTGTAGAACCTAAATTTTTTAACTTTTAAAAAAACTGTTTCAATTTTCTCTTAACCTACACACCCTATGGCAAAATGTCAAGGTTAACCGTTATTGACATGTAGTCTGTATAGTTTACAAACATTTCAAAATAATAACATCCCTCTTTCCAGTCAAATCTAAAAATTAAGCACACACCAAATCGCATCAAAAAAAACCCGCCTTGAACACAAAACCAAAAATGTATCTCTCGAGCTCGTGGGATTCCAAAAAATCAGACTCTACAGACACTTGCTCGACCTCATCCGGTTACAAAAACACAAGATTCGCCTTCCCCTCGGCCCCCAGGCTGTGTAAGAGCCTGAACAACACGTCGTGCAGCGTGAGTTGCCACTCAGACAGCTCGGCCAGCGACGGGCAGCTGATTAAATTCAAACGGCGGCTCAAGAAGAAACAGGCCAGGAATTATCCGCCGATCGGTGTGTTTTGGGACATCGAGAACTGCCAGGTGCCCAAGAATAAAAGCGCCGCTATTATAGTACAAAGGATTCGCGAGCTGTTCTTCGACGAGTACAGGGAGGCAGAATTCGTCGTTGTCTGTGATGTTAACAAGGAGAATCCGCACATAATCCAAGACTTACAAGACGCACAAGTAATTATAATTCTGTGCCTGAGAGGTAAAGAATCTTATCTCCATTATTGTGGACTTAGAGAAAATGGGGATTAAAATTTCGAAATATGGGAAATGTTCGACAGGACTTTTTCTAAACATCGTATCCTAGGAACTGCTAATAATGGATATACGATCCTTTACCGTTATAAAATTTGAGCTCCTGGCATATTGAAGAGAGTATTAACCAGCGGTGGCTTGCAGCCTAACATTAGGGTAGGCCAGAGACCCAAGGTAATATGTATCCGTTATTGAAAGGTGACTTTGAATGTATAAGACGCGATCTGAACGTCAAATTTTGTGTGCCTTGGCCGGCCCTGAAGTTAGGCTGCGAGCCGTCGCTGGTATTAACTCCATTTAACAAAAAAATGGATATGATTCTTTACCTCTAAGGTATTTTCCATTTCATAATTAATCATCAGCTTAAAGGTAAAAATTTGAGGTTGGGATCGCGCTTTATAAATGCAAGGAATTGCACAACAAAGTCACCTTTCAATAACTGATACATATTACCATGGGTCTCTGGCTGACCCTGAAGTTAGGCTCCGAGCCGTCGCTGATATTAATATTTATAAACTGTTGTTTTGTTAATTAATTTTTGTTATCTTCATTCTCCTTTTAGGTTAATGTTATACATGTTTTATCTATAAGTAAAAACGCAGCTGATGAAAAGCTAAGGCAATTGATGAGGCGGTTCGCCGAGGCTCACCCGGCCCCCGCGACTGTGATTTTAATATCGGGGGACGTGAACTTTGCCGGCGACCTCTCGGCGCTTAGGTACAAGAAGAAAATTCATGTGATATTAGTACATAATGCAAACGTGGCCGACGCGCTCATCCTGTGCGCCAACGAGACTTACAAGTTCACGACAATCACCGATAACCTACCTTTAATGAAAAATAAGGTTGGACGTTTGACTTTTTCGGGGTTTGCAGGGGAGATTTTATTTTGAAAATTTTTAGAAGGCTGAGCACGTGGATTTGATTGTGTCGAATTTACCGCCGAATTACAAGAAAAATCCGCTTAAGAATAGGTTGAGTTTGTTGTCGGATAATTGTGGGGGGAAGGTGATCGATATAAATACGGACGTTGGCGAGGCGAAGATTCGGTTTTCTTCGATGGATTTTGCTTTAAGGTAAGTAAATTCTGTTTTATCAAATTCAAATTGTTGTTTTTGTTACAAAAACGATCAGATTAGTATTTGACATTGTAATTTTGTTTCTAATTGAGCCGTGTGATTTACCCTTCGTTAAGGCTTTCGTTAACTAAATAATTGATTAAAATGAGTGAAAACGTCAAAATTGACATATATAACAGGGACAAAAAACTTAACGACTGTTATAGTTTTAATTATAGTTTATATATAGAGAGTTTTATGTAACACCGCAAGAATATTTTCAATGTAAATTTTCCTGTGTTCGATTTGTTTTGGAACGTATCAAAGCATTAAGTGCTATATCTCTGCGACCGTCTCCTATTGTTCCTGTACCTCCTGAGAGGTGGTCTGGTCCTCGATGGCGCCTTTTACAGGTAATATGCATACCCTAGATGTGGCTCGTTTTGTGGTTCCCCCATCAGGTGTACGTATGCTTACCGCGTGCACTATTCCATCGCTGCTGGGATGCAGTTGAGATATTCTACCGGTAACCCATCTCCCAGGCGGTTGGTTATCGTCGCAGATAAGCACAAGGACCCCTACGTGTTGCGTTTCTTAAACTTGTTCCCACTTAGTTCGGGTTTGCAGTTGGCCTAAATACTCCTTGGACCATCGATGCCAAAAATGTTGGTGCATTTGTTGTATATGTTGCCAACGGGATAGGCGGTTAACTTTTATGTGAGTTAATTCCTCACATGATAGTGACGTAACGGCTTGACCGATTAAAAAGTTTGACATAGGTGTGACAGGTCTGGAATTAAGTATTGCTTCCATCTGCGTAATTAATGTATACATTTCTTCAAATGTTAATTTAGCTTCACCTGCGACTCGTTTTAAGTGATGTTTTACATTTTTCACCACCGCTTCCCATAAGCCTCCACAATGAGGTGATCGTGGAGGTATAAAATGCCACGATATATTGTCATGGCTGCTTGCATTAATTAAGTTGTTCTGGTAATTTTTATTATTTATATACGCATATAATTTCCGCAATTCTCGACTGCCACCTACAAAGTTGGTCCCGTTATCCGAGTAGATAAACACTTCCCCGGCGCGAAATAAATCGTCGCATTGCTGTTAAAAACGCGTCGGTTGTCAAATTACTGACCAGTTCGAGGTGCGTGGCTTTTGAGGCAAAGCTAACAAAAACTGCGATATAAGCTATCGTAGTTTTTATTTTGCACTACTTTACTTAAAAATGGTCCACAATAATCGACCCCACAGTTTGTAAATGGTTTTGTTATTTTTACTCTATTTTCAGGTAAATTTCCCATAAGTGGATTAATTGACGTTGGCCTGTTTTGAAAGCATACAATGCACCAGCGTATCACCTTTTTTATGTGGTTTTAAGCTGCAATTCTTGTCGAATTGCAGCTAATGTTGTTGGAACACCTGCATTCATATTTTGAATATGTGCATGAGAATAAATTAAATTAGAAAATAAATGATTTGCTGGTAATAAAATCTGATGTTTCTGTGGGAGCATTTTTGAGACGCCCTCCCACTCTAATTATACCCTTCTTATCCAAAAATGGGTTCAAGACTAAGGTTTTACTCTCTTTTGAAAGCGATTTACCGGCGATCATTTGATTCTTTTTGATCGGAAAACAATCAAATGATCACCGGTACACACGTTTGTCGATTAATTTAATTCAGATACTAATAAGGCACCACCTCTCATGTTACCTTTACGCTTACAATTATAAATAATTTGCAAACAATATGCTGTAACTCTTTTTAATTTATATCGGACACTTTTTTCTCATTAATCACTTGGTAAAACATTTTAAAATATAATGGTTTGTAAATTAAATTGACTTGGTTTTGTTTCACTTATATGTATTTTATTTTCTACTAGTTTCGGCTTAATGCCATTATCAAGAATGATGTACAAATGGATTTGTTTGGGAATATATACGAGTTTCGAGTTTTAGGTTTTATTGGGTAATAAGGGCATTTAATATCGGGGAATTCCAAAGGTCTTCGTTGTCGTTGACCACATTTTTACTTGCCTTTATGGCTTTTGAAATTTCTAAACCCTCCCGGTAGTTAAGCGTTATTCCCTTATTACCTGTATGTAGAATTTTTAAATCGTTTGAAGAAAAATGGTGATTAGATGTGATACAGTGCTTAGAAAAACCGGTGGTTTGTTTTTTATTCTCTATGTCTTTTTTATGCTCTTTTAACCTGATATCAAAAGACCTGCCGGTTTGTCCTATATACACTGCATCACAATCATCACATTTTAATTCATAAATACCACTTTTCTTCAATTTACAATTTTTAGTTTTGATTTTATTGTTAACTATTATGTTATTATTCTTTCCTTTTAAATTATTTTTGATTTGTAAAGACAGTGGCTTAATATATTCTAATCTATTCCATGTTATTGTGTCTGTACTTGTGATAATGGCATTAAGCCGAAACTAGTAGAAAATAAAATACATATAAGTGAAACAAAACCAAGTGAATTTAATTTACAAACCATTACTTTTTAATTTAATTAATAAAGAGAATTTTTTGAAAATATCAAAATCGGTAACTTTCGTACTTAACACAACAATATCGTTTTTCCTGTCAGGAATATTTTGGATTGCAATGGCAGGTGGTATTTCAGGTATAATGTTTTCTAATTTTAATGCTGTAGGGCCGTTCCACCATAAACCATTGTTAATTAATTTATGCCCATCTGAACGGCGAGATATTATGTCGGCGGAATTATTTGCTGTGTTTATATAATGCCAATCTTCTGATGATGTTAATTCCTTAATTTTTGCAACACGACTAGCAACAAATATCTTCCACTGATCCTTTAAATTTTTAATCCAAGCTAAAACTATTGTTGAATCAGTGTAGTAATAAAATTTATGGATATGAATATTTAATGCAGATTTCACCTTATCTACCAAACTTGATAAAACTGAGGTGCACAATTCTAACCGTGGGATAGTTCGTTGCTTAATCGGTGCTATTCGTGATTTAGCGCATAATAGTTGCGTTTCAAATTTGTCGCCTAAAAATTTTGAACGCGAAGGTATATAATGTCCTTTGACTCTTATCAGCAAATGCATGGATTTCCACTAAATATGGATTTTGATTGTATATTATACAGTGCTGAATAGCTAAGTTTTGTAAATTGTCTAATGAGTTTGTGAATTCTTCCCACTTATTTTTGATATTATCTGGTACCAAAGTATCCCAAAAATCGGAGCCTCGGAGCCAATTAAATCACACTCACTGCTTTGATGCGTCCCAGAACACATCGAACATAGGAAAATTTAAATTGAATATTTTCTGGCATGTTCGGCGTTACATAAAACTCTCTATATCCAGTTAACCAGTCTCCATATAAAATTTGGTAACTGCGTTTGGATGCTGCGTCCAGAAGCAAAGCCGGCGATTGGTGTATATAGTCGTCTGTCTTACTCTTACCTCACATCCTGACGATAATTTCTCCTTTTCTACCCGATTTTCAGTTCTAAGCATTGGCGCCCCTTGCTTTAACGAAAGGAAAATCATACGGCCCATTATTTTTTCATCACTAAAACAAAGTTTATTTCTTGACTGTCTGTTGATAATAACAAAATCTGTTGTTAAATTTTTTTTGTGTATACAAATATACACGATTCCATTTGTTTCTGGATCTCGCCTAGCTATGGAAAAGTGACAGTTTAAGTATTGTAAATGGGGCTGGTTGTGTTTTAAATCAGGGTTTTTAAATGTCACTGTCAGATGTTCGATTTTAAGGTTATAATTTCTGACTATTGTGATCTTACACTGTTGCCTATTTTACAAATTTTCAGATATAAAAGGATAATAATATGCAGTTTTAAGATTAACAAAATTTACTACTTGGTTTTTGTACATACAAACACAGCAATAATATTGTATATAACAAATATAATGAATTCGGCTCTGCAAATTTATTTCGTCATCCATTTGTATTTCTCGATGGGGTCTTCCCGTTAACACATTTTGATCAACTCCATCGATCCACCTTAATTTTGGTCATTCATTTGTAGATTTGGATTACTTTGCCTAAAATGTTTGTAGGATTTCAGAATTTGTAACCTTTTTGATTCAGAGATAATCTTTGGCATGTTAATATTTAATATGTGCCTGAAATTATTTTTCACTTTGACATTGACACAGCATTGCAACACTAGATTAATTTGATTTAATAATAAAATGCTCGAAGAAGCGACTGCGTGAGGAAATAATTGTTGCAAGATTAACAATAAACCTCTTGAAAATTAAAAAGAGGATTACTTACGATATCATAAATTATTGCAACACTGTTAAAATAAGGAATCAGGAGTGCCAATTAATAAAAAATGTAAATGTTGATACTGCAACATAACAACACGAAAGCATGGCTAGGCGAGATCCAGAAACAAATGGAACCGTGTATATCAAAGATTGTTGATTTTATCAATACCTTTTTTTATTAATATTTTATTATTAAATAAGAAACCGCTAATTAAACTGTACTTTTCAATTATTTCAGTTAATGGAAAGAAAGAATAGTTAAGTTGGAGTTGTTATGTTTTTTTTGTTTTTAGTGTAATAATAAATTTAAAATCAAAAACAGACTTGTACATCTTGATTTATTGTTTCTATAAAAAAACAAACAGCAGATGTTTTATGTCCTCAAAGAGGTCATTTTTTTGTTTCAATTGTTCACGCTCTTATTTTTATCAGTAGTAGAGAAGTCTTTGTAGAAGCAACATGTCCAATTTATAACTTAATATAAGATAAATTAATGATTGTTCATTAAAACTATAAAAAAGTACAATTGTTAATTGAATTCGACATAATTCAATTAAACCGTAAAAAGGATGGCTAATTTTCATCCATCAATAAAAGACAGGTGAGATTAAAAAAAAAAAATGCGAGAACATGTGAGTGCAAATTTTGTGATTGTTCAAATCCCACTGGGTTTTTTCAAGAAATATACGTGTGGAGTTGTTTGTCGTGCACCAGGGTGAGTTTTGGGTTTGTTTTAGGGCACAAAAGAGGCTGCACGGGGAGGATGTTTTCGGAAGAAAGATCATGGTGTCGAATCCGAACGATTGGAGGTCGCACAATTCGCCCAAACATTTCGGTTTGTGAAACTTGGGTGGTTGCAAATAGAATTAGGGGATTTGATAAACGCTGTTTTCAGGGAATAAATTCGGAAGGGGTTTCGAGAGTGAAGGGCAGCAGCAGAGGAGCCGCTCGTCGGAGAATTCGTACTTCAATCGGGCTTCGTGCAGAGAAGCAACGTGGAGGATGAGGCCGGTGAGTGTTCGGTTTTTTGTTACGTAAACAAAAAATTGTTTTAAAATGATAACTTTATGATTATTTTTCTTTCTGACTTAAGATGAAGTTATTCGATTGGTGGTCGTGTTACGAATTATTAATTATTTAACCCTTTAAATACGGGTATTTTTTTCGAATTTCATTTCAAACAAACACAAAATTATTTTTTTCCGTGAAAGTTGGTAAGTGTCCTATTAATCACAGTGAAATAAAATTTCTGTCAAGTCGCTTATTCAAGACACCGGTAGATAAGAGGTTAGGTACACTCGTATTCCGAAGCAACTAACTCTAGGTGCTTGAGTTTTTAAAATTTGGCTGCACAAAATAATATTTGTGTAACTTAATAAGTTTTGAGACTTTTGAAGTTTACAATATGTCAGTGTCTAATACCGGTGGCGCATGAAGTAAAATTTCGAGTTTAGAAAAGCCTAATTTGGATAGGTCGCTCCGCTTCGCTACGCGACCTATCCAAATTCTTCAGGCTTTTCTAAACTCGAAATTTTACTTCATGCTTAACCTGGGAGTGGAAAACACTCGTTCGACAGCTACTAGAATCTTCTAAATGACTCATATATAAGCGACGTGGAGGATGAGGCCGGTAAGTGTTCGGTTGTTTGTTACGTAAACAAAAACTTGTTTTAAAATGATAACTTTATGATTATTTTTCTTTCTGACTTAAGATGCAGTTATTCGATTGGTGGTTGTGTTACGAATTATTAATTATTTAACCCTTTAAATACGGGTATTTTTTTCGAATTTCATTTCAAACAAACACAAAATTATATTTTTCCGTGAAAGTTGGTAAGTGTCCTATTCATCACAGTGAAATAAAATTTCTGTCAAGTCGCTTATTCATGACACCGGTAGTTAAGAGGTTAGGTACACTTTCGTATCCCGAAGCAACTAACTCTAGGTGCTTTAAAATTTGGCTGCACAAATTAATATTTGTGTAACTTAATAAGTTTTGAGACTTTTGAACTTCACAATATGTCAGTGTTTAATACCGGTGGCGCATGAAGTAAAATTTCGAGTTTAGAAAAGCCTGAAAATTTGGATTTGGGCGCTCGCTTCGCTCCGCGCCCAAATCCAAATTTTCAGGCTTTTCTAAACTCGAAATTTTACTTCATGCTTAACCTGGGAGTGGAAAACACTCGTTCGACAGCTACTAGAACCTTCTAAATGACTCATATCTGTATAGGGATATATTTTTTTTTTTTTTTAATTTATTATTATTATTATTACATAACATGAGTACATATATTTTCAACAAATTAACATCCGTTCTATAATATATTTCTTTTATATTGAGCAGTGTTCTGCTCAACGTAATGAATATCCAGATGTAACAATAATAGTTCAAAGCACCTAAGTGAGTGAACACTTGTAGCGTGCTGGCATGAAGTTCTTAGAAATTTTGTGCAATATATGATACATAAATGTTGTTTTAGTTTACATAATGAGTACCGAAAAATAAATGTGTTTATTATTCTAATATTTTTGAGAATTGAGGATAATTTTCGAAGATATAAGATTTTGAAAGTTGTGAGAATTTTTTTTTGTTATTTTGTTTGATATGTTGGGGAAGGAGAGTATAGGTTTTGGGGATTGTGTAGGTGAATGATCTGAGGCTAAAGGCTGATTTGCAATTAGGGATATAGAGTCTAGTCTTACCTCTGAGTTTTGACTATATTTAGAGAAAGTTGATAAGTATCTAGCCAATATTTAATTTTTTTCATTTCTCTTTGTACTTTTGCTTTTGTTTCGTCCCATGACTTTCCATCAACGAGAACTACTGTGTCATCAGCATAGGATACAATTTTGGCAGATGTGTCTATGGCTAATAAGGAATTAATGTAAATTACAAAAAGTATTGGGCCTAGAACTGTTCCTTATTATATAACCTATTACATTTTTAGACGACTGATAATATAATAATAATGAATATTAACAATTGATAATATAATAATTACAATATTGACAATACATATTCTATGTTGTTAGTATTGTATTTATATCTAATGATGAATAAACATATGGCCGAGTCTGAGTTTGTTAAACAGTCGAGGCTTTTATTTCTTTTAAAAGAATCCTGTTTGGACAGCCATGATCACATTGAAGCTCTGATATTTCCATGATCTTCAGTGATTAGAGAATTTTTGAAAGGAAACGTATTTTTGAGCTTATAATTTGCAGAGACCTCTGCATTCACCTCCAGTACTACAAGAATTGGCCAATCAGGAGCCGAGGCTGAACACACCCCAAGATGAAGCCGGAACGAGTCAAACTGAAATGGATTATAACGGCCGAAGAGTAAGAATAATTTACGCACAAATTTATTTGATTGTTTTATATATTCCTGAGATTCACTTTATTCTCATTTTACTTGTGAGTTGAATTTCTACGGTGATATTCTGTGTTTTCTTGAAGAAAAGTAACCTCTTTTATGGCCGGTTTCTCCAACATGACTTAGGACGTTACTTATGTAAGCAGGGCCTAACTTTAAGTAGGGCTTATAATTGAACTGCGTTGCACCAACAGATTTAAGCAATGGCTTGTGTAAGTCATTCTTAGTTGTACGAATAAGTGGCAACGTAGCGATTTATGTAAGTGTTTAATACTGGTGGCGCATGAAGTAAAATTTCGAGTTTAGAAAAGCCTGAAAATTTGGATTTGGGCGCTCGCTTCGCTCCGCGCCCAAATCCAAATTTTCAGGCTTTTCTAAACTCGAAATTTTACTTCATGCTTAACTTGGGAGTGGAAACACTCGTAAGAAACTTTTTTATTAATATTGAAATGAAATTAACCATATTATTTTGTTCAGGAGGGCATAGTTTTTTGTTCAGTTATATTTTTGATATAATCGCTTCGCTCCGCGCCCAAATCCATATTTTCAGGCTTTTCTAAACTCGAAATTTTACTTTATGCCTGGGAGTAGAAACACTTGTTAGAAGCTTGTTTTTTAATATTGAAATGAAATTACCCATTATAATTGAAATGCGTTGCACTAGCAGATTTAAGCAATGGCTTATGTAAGTCATTCTTAATTGTGCGAATAAGTGGCAACGTAACGATTCACACAAACTGTATTGGCTGTTGAATTGGCGATCATTTTTATTTTAAATATCTTCCACCTGTAAATGTACGCCATTTATAAAGAAAAGAATTTATTGTTTGTAATCTGTCATCCGTATTCTGCCACAACATATCCAATTCCGCAAAGCTACATTTAAAAATTAAGGAAAAACGCAGTGCAAACTATACCGCAGAAGAAAAACATCTTCTATTTTGTCTTGTAGATAAATATAAACATATTGTAGAGAACAAAAGAAAAAGATTCTTTGAATAAGATAATAATTTTACTGTTGTCACAATTTTTAGGTTAGAAGCTACTTAAGTTCTAGCGGTTGTCTTACGTCATAACCCCGTCGTAAAGTGTTGCACCAACTGATTTATGTCAAAAAACCGCTTAAGTCATGCTCAAGTCCTAAGTCACCATTTGGCAGGACTTGAGCATGACTTAAACGATTTTTTGACATAAATCAGTCGGTGCAACACTTTATGAAGGGGTTATGACTTAAGACACGGTGTCTCAAACTGTGTCTTAAGTCATACCCGTTAGAACTTAAGTAACTTTGGAGAAACCGGCCATTAGGATCAGTGTTAGGAAGTTAATAGATTTTCTCTCAGGATAATATAAAATATCCCGGTTTTCGACAAAAAATCTCTTTCACCTTGTAGTTTCCCACAACTACTAAGCTGAATAAATTCAATGTAAACATTTCTTTTATTTTTATTTATTTGTTTTCTAAGATGCACTGTATATGATTCCAGGTCGAGCACAATCCCAGCAATTCCTTCCAGCCGATCGCCGAATCGGTCGAACTCATGATCTCCAACCTGGATTCGTCGATCAAAGATTTGAACGTCGTGCTCTTGGATTTGATAAAAGAGCACGGGAAGGTTTACGGGTTGAACATCATGCACCTGCAGAACTTGAATACGGTGGCGCTCGTGAAAGTCGGCAGTCAGCAGGACGCTCAAAATATCATATCACAATTGCATCATCAAAAATTGGGAGGCCGGCGGATGGTCATCAGCTACAATCGGACAAACAACTTGGATTTTACGCAGTTGAGAGAGATGGTCGTCACACTTTTACAAGTAAGTTAAAAATTAATGTAAATTGTCTTCACACTTTTACAAGTAAGTTGAAAACTGAAAAATGAATGTTGAACAGCTGGAAAATAAGTCGAGTTCATTTCTATCTATCCACTCGATCGCTGCTAAAATGCACGATTGCCAATGTTACTTTTTATCGAGTGGATTTTTTTTTTTTTTTTTTTTTTTCACATGAGGTGGTATCGCTTAGCGTAGTGCAGGGACGCTAAGCGATACCACCTCATGTGGAAAAAAAATCCACTCGATAAAAAGTAACATTGGCAATCGTGCATTTTAGCAGTGACGACTCACAGGCTAACTTTAGGGTCGACCACAGCGCCAAGGCACACAAAATTTGAGGTTGGGATTGCGCTTTATAAATACGCGGAATTGCACAACAAAGTCACCTTTCAATAACGGATACATATTACCTTGTGTCTCTGGCCGACCCTGAAGTTAGGCTGCGAGCCGTCGCTGGTCATAAGCAGTATTTGTTATCAATGATGAAAAGCATAGGCCGATATGAATATCTGAAAAACAAGAAAACAGTCGAATTCCAATTAAACCGTTGTCGAGTTCCTGTTTTATTTTGTTTTCGGATACTTGTTTAGTCTCCCGAAGCACTCCTGATTTTCATCGCTTCGTTTCCACCCGTAACAAATTCCATTTTCGCTTACTTATATGTCGATTACATTTTTAGGAAGCCCGTTTACACCGCATGCCGTTATCCAGGCTCTTGTATTTATTAGAGCAGCGATATTTGATAAAAGTGTCCGTCTGGGAAGTTAATAAATTACGTGATGTCTGCTGCATCCGAGACGCTAATGGCGAAAGGATTATTTCCTTGAGCCCAGAGATGAAATGGTCTCCACTCGCTAATGCACAGAGGGTATTTAAATTATAATAATAATAAAAATCACTTTTAAATATTTTCTATTTCAATTTATTGGTGTAATAGAAACAAAGTTTTACACAAGTCAAGTTTCTTTTCTTTATTTATTTAATCAACGGAACCCGTTTAAATAAAGAAACTTCGATTTTTTTCCTTTAAATTTACTCACATATTCGAAAGCAAATTGTTGCAGGCGTTCGAATTAAATGAAATGAAAATTTGTAAAATTAATTAATGTGAGATAAAACGTCAATACATGTTTTGGGAAAAAGCGGCAGAATTCCAAAATTCTAGTTGTCTCTTTTAGCCAGAACTTTATTTTTATTTAGCCAATATTTCGCTGAATTTTTGTCAGCTTCTTCAGGGCAACTTAAAACTAAAATAAATAAATACAAAGATATTTTTTGTTCTGCCACTTTTCCCTAAAATATTTATCTTCTTCTTCTTCTTCTGCTATCCCTTGTTGCCCCTTAGGGCGTCGGGTCTAAAATATTTATAAATGTATATTTTGAACTTCACTTGAAATCGGTGTTTTTACGCGTGGCGCATGAAGTAAAATTTCGAGTTTAGAAAAGCCTAATTTGGCTCGGTCGCTACGCGCCCGAGCCAAATTTTCAGGCTTTTCTAAACTCGAAATTTTACCTCATGCTTAGTCTGGGAGTGGAAGGCACTCGTTTGTTTCATCATTAAAACAATTGATAATTGATTATTGTTGTTTTATTAATCAAGTAAGTTCTGTCAGATTAAAACAGAATGTCAATTTTAATACAAGTTAAAGAGGAAGCAGTCGTCATTTTTATGTCAGACGTCAAAAGACAATTCGCAGTCAATGAAGGTTCCTAAGGTAAAAATACAGTCGATGTGTCCATCATGGCACTTTCTCCATCATTTAAATAATTGATATACTAAGCTTTTTTCACTTTTCAATTAGTTTAAGAATTTCTCACATTTATTCCGCGTTTTGTGCGCGTGGCGCATGAAGTAAAATTTCGAGTTTAGAAAAGCCTAATTTGGCTCGGTCGCTCCGCTTCGCTACGCGCCCGAGCCAAATTTTCAGGCTTTTCTAAACTCGAAATTTTACTTCATGCTTAGTCTGGGATTGGAAACATTCGTTAGAAGCTTCAAATGGAATCCTTTTATAAAACGAACAAACGCCTGAAATCTACAGCGAAATATCGGGATGTGTATAATTACAAATTAAATTCCTTGTATAACAATAAAACACACGGTTAAAAGTCATTAAGCGAAAATACATAGCACTTAATGATTATTACCTTTGAAATTGTGATTAGAAGAATAGCTAAAAAGAAACAATTTTTCGTAGGTCAACATGATGTATTGCTCACAACACTGTCCGAACGGCATAACCACAACGGAGGATTTCTGTTTGGAGGACTCCGACGATTCTTCCTCGTTTCACATTCCGTGCGTTAACATGCCTTTAAAGACGTTTTCTATGATATTAAACGTCATGTTAAACTCGCACAAAGGTACACTTCCGATGTTAAGGTAAACACTGCTCGAAGAAAAAATGTGTCAACGTGCTATTTATAATTTTGTGTTGTCGCTAGTTTTGGTGTCTGTTATAAACATCTGTTCAATGAACCGTTGCCGCTCGACCCGAAAGCCGTTCCGCTCGAACACATGATAACCTGCGTGAGTAACGTGAAGTTAATGTACGGAGGTCCGAGCAGGAATGTAAAGTACGTTATAAGGGATGCGAGTCCACCTGCCAACAAGAATGATTACGAGAAAGATGGTGTGTAGGAATTTTTGTTAATTATGTTAAATTTGTTTGTTTACAGTGTACCGAAATATTTCTAAAGTAACAACATTTCTTTTAAATTTTTTAGCCTCGACAATGAAGAATCTTTCACCATTGATTGTTTCAAATATAAAACTCTTGTGCAGGGAGTTGGTTGATTTATTAAAAACAGCGGAAAAGTGTCAAATAATTTTAGGCAAATACATTCCCGCTTATCATCATCATTTCGGAAGACAAATGCGCGTAGCCGATTACGGTTATACAAAACTCAGCGATCTCTTTCAGAATCCGGTCATTGCTAACGTTATTCAGGTAAATTAATAATCACTCCCTCCCGAAGCACCGATGCTGAATATACAGAGTAGATATGGGTCGTTCATGAATGATTCGTTCAAAAAGAACGATTCTGTACGGTGATTTGAATGAACTGATTCCGTATTTCGAGAAGAATTGATTTGTTAATGATTCATTCACTCGAGACATGAATTCCTATCAAGAAAATTGATAGAATTTATAAATTAGTTTTCTAATTTTATTTGTTATGTGGTCAGTTTGGTTATTCTCTACTTATGAGACAAATCACATAAAATTTGCATGATAATTTCAAGGCACCAAAGTTTTATTATCATTATTATAAGTGATTCGTTTACGAACGATTCATAAAAAACGAATCACTTTAAAGGAACGATTCGGTTAATTAGAATCACATGAACGATTCGAACTTCCCATATCTAACACAGAGTGATTTTTTCAATTACCCTGTTTATCACTCTTTCCCAAAACACTGATGCTGAATATACAGAGTGATTCTTTTAAATTACCTCGTTTATTTTTACATAGATTTTGGGTGAGGGTAACAATCGTGTTATCACGCTGACACATTCCACACAGATGCGCCGGTTCACGTCTGATTTGCTCAGAGTTCTGAAGACTTGTGTTTCGAAACAACTGCTAGCCTCCGAATTTTCAACGGCGTACGAAAAGACGCTCAAACAGGCGTTCAACGCTGTCGAGTACGGGTTGTGCTCTTTGGAGGATCTCCTGGAACAAATCCCCGAGCATACGGTGGTAATTCAGCACAAGGACAATGATGTTCTGATCGCCATTCCGAAACGTGAGCAGACTTCTGAAGAAATCATCAGAACTCGTCAGTTTGCCGAAGAAGTGAGTAATTTTATTTTTTAATATAAAAAAAGCGAGCTTTACTCGATATCAATGAATTTGGATTACATTGATTTCTATTATAAGCAGTGTAAATTGGATGTACTATTTAGAATCTCATGGTATTGACAATGCTGTTGATATTTTTTATGAAATATTATACAATATTTTGCATAAACATGTTCCAGCTAGGAGAAAATTAAAGTCCCATTTTCCTAAATGGTTTTCGCCGTCGTTAATTGACTTAATTAAAGATAAACGTCTTGCGCATATAAAATTCAAGAATACTGGGTGTATTCAAGACTATAACACCTTCTCTAAATTAAGAGCAGATTGCAAAAGACTAATTCAAAATGACCACCTTATCTACATTCGTGATATTGAAAATAACATACCAAATAATGTTAATGCCTTTTGGAAATACTGCAAATCCAAAAGGGATAGTGTTGGTACTTTTCCTTCATGCATGCACAAAGGAACAGCGATAGCTACTTCTAATAAAGATATAGCCAATTTATTCGCCCATTTTTTTCAAGAGTCCCACTCAGATATTTCTTGTGTGGGTCCTATTTTTACCGTAGAATCAAATATAATTTTTAATTATCTTCAGCTTACTGAATCTGATATCGTAGAATTAAGTTCTGATATCAAGATAAACAGTTCTCCTGGTCCGGATGGAATTCCTCCATCAATAATTAAATCATGTGCTAATGTGTTATGCCTTCCTCTAACCTGGCTGTTTAACAAATCTCTTCAAGATGGTAAGTTCCCTGATGTCTGGAAACGTTGCTATGTCGTTCCTGTTTTTAAGTCGGGTGTCAAAAAAGATGTACACAATTATCGTCCCATAGCCATTCAATCTTGTATTCCGAAACTGTTTGACAAGATTGTGTATAAACATATGATGCTGCACTTTTCATCCACAATAATTGATCAACAACATGGATTCTTTCCATCAAGATCTACAGAATCGAATCTCTTTATTTATTCAAACTTTATATCGGATACTTTGGAAGAAGGCTCAGTTGTGGATTCTGTCTACACTGACTTCTCCAAAGCCTTCGACAGGGTTAATCATACGAGGCTTCTGTATAAACTTTGCTCATATGGTGTTTCGTGACGCATGCTTGAATGGCTACGGTCCTTTATCTGTAAAAGGAAAATGTTGGTCAAAGTAAATAACATCACATCTGATATCATAATTGATGCAACCTCAGGGGTGCCACAAGGCTCTCACTTAGGGCCGTTACTTTTTCTTATATTTGTGAATGATATTGGCAAACATCTTACTTCTAATATTCTTCTATATGCAGACGATATGAAAGTATTTCGCAATATAAAGTCCGTATATGACTGTAATACTCTTCAAAATGATTTAAATCAGATTATGGTTTGGTGTAATGATAATAATCTCTATTTAAATATAAAAAAATGCAAGTCCATGCGGTTTTCACGTAAAAAAGATTCAATATTAGCTTTTGATTATTCATTAAATAATAGTTTCCTCGAGAGAGTTGATTCAATTAATGATTTGGGGGTTTTGTTTGATGCTAAACTACAGTTTAATGATCACATCAACAAAATCTCTGCTAAAGCATTGCAGATGTTTGGATTTATACGAAGATTTAGCTCAAATTTTAATTCTATTAGAACATTTATATCTCTCTATATATCTATTGTAAGGCCTATTATAGATTATTGCGCAATTATATGGTCACCTCATTATAAATGTCATGTGGATCGTCTAGAAAATGTGCAACGAAAAATGATAAAATTGATTTGTTTTCGATGTCATCTATTTTATCATGATTATAATATGATACTTAAATATCTTGGACTTCTTCCATTAATTAAACGAAGAGTGTACTTTTCCTTGTGTTTTGCGTACCGCATATTAAATAGCAGAATAAATTGTTCTGTAATACTTGCATCAATTTCACACGCTTAACTAGGCATCAACAACTACTTGCTAGCAAGTATCACGCAACAAATTATGCATCCAACAGCCCTAGGAATGCATTAATTGATAATATTAATACATATTGTAGATTGATAGATGTTTTTGGTGTAAGCTTACAATGTTTCAAGCGTAATTGTAAAAATGTGCTTGAATGTAGTACGTAGTGTTATAGTATGTATGATTCCATGTATGCATACTTGTATTTGTATATAAATTTAGTTTTAGTCGTTATTCACATTGTTTGTGTGATTTTGTGCGATTATTTCGATTTGTTAAAAGACTATTGTTATTTTATTATAATGGCCCACCGTTAAAATAAATAAATAAATTAATGAAGACGGAATTATCAATTTCCAGGATAAATTCAAATTCAAATTATTTGAATTCGAGAAAATAAGCTTACACTTCTTATAGTTTGCACACTTTAAACATAATATATAAAATTACGAATAAAATTGCATTTTCACGAATAGTTTTTTCGTAATTTTATATATTATGTATAAATTTCCGTTAATTTCTAAGGATGAAGTCTAAAAATGAATGATAATTGGAATACGACAAAAATTGTCTGCAGAAAAACATGAATTTCTGTTAATTAATTTCTAAGGATGAAGTCTGAAAGTGAATAATAATTGGAATACGATAAAAATTGTCTGAACAAAAACATGATTTTCTGTGTTTAGAAAGTAAAGTGAAAAATCTATTGTTTTTCTTAGGTGATTAAATTACTGTCATATTTTCCGCAATGCTCGATGCACTTCAATAAATTCGTGCCCGCCTATCACCATCATTTCGGCTATCAATGCAGGGTTTCCGATTACGGGTTTTCCAAAGTCATTGAACTGTTCGAGGCAATTCCAGACACTGTCAAAGTAAGTCGAGAATATTGTTTCAGTATTTTTCGTTTTCTTTTCGAAATTAAACAAATGGTGATACATTTTCTCAATCCATCTCATTTATTATTTTAAAACAAAATGCTGCTTCAAATACACATAACCTAAATGTCAATGTAAGTCAGTTATATTTCTGTAAAATTTCGTAAGATAGGATCTTCACACTCAGTTTATTTAGCTTTAAACTGAGTCTGAAGGTGGTAATCAAGTGAATAGGAAATTATTGTCACTTATATCTCTCGAGTAAATAGGAAATTATCATCACGTATATCTGTAACTGATAAGTTTGTGTTTTGACACTATCGATTCTTGTTGTGCAGATAGAGGAAATGTCGAATGGTGAACGTCGCGTGTCCCTAACTTTACCCAAGGCGCTCACTGTCCGCGGCATGCAGATCGCCAACTTAATCAGGAAATCCGAGCTGTCGTACATTCCGCTGGAATCGCTGTCGTCTTCGTTTCAAAGGGAGTACGGTTTCGTCTTGCAGCCCCAGTATTTCGGCTGCAACGACATGAACGAGTTGATTTCGAAACTTGGTGAATACATCAAGGTATGAATGTTACGTCCCTTTAAATGTTAAAGTCATTAACCCATTAACGGCCGAGCAATTATAGAGTTAACTCTAAAAGTTGATTTTAGGTAAAATTCTGCACTTCTTTTTATGATTTCCATCGATGAATTATTGTATTACATACTGTAAATTTTTCTATTAAATATACATAATGTATACACTGTACATTTTCAGGCATTCGTCGATTTTATATAAAACGTGCAATATAAAGTTTAGAACGAGTGTTTCCACTCCCAGACTAAGCATGAAGTAAAATTTCGAGTTTAGAAAAGCCTGAAAATTTGGTTTGGTCGCGTAGCGCGAAGCGCGGAGCGGCCAAACCAAATTTTCAGGCTTTTCTAAACTCGAAATTTTACTTCATGCGCCACGCGTATAAAATACTGAAATTTCGTGAAGTTAGAAATACACTGACATTATTCTGTTTAAATTAGTAATAAACGAAATATTCAAATAATAAAATATTTACATTTTTCTACAAACATTTTCAAGTCAGATCTATTAATATAATTTATCAAATTAACTTATTTAGTGGGCAGCTTGGTGGTGTAGTGGTTAGAGTGTTGTACTGCCACGCCACGGACCGGGGTTCAAATACCGGCCTAACAAGTTGTCTGCATTTATATAGGTTAGGATAAAAATGCCAAACACTCCGTCTTCTCGGATATGACGTTAAATGCATGTAGGACCCGTGTACTGCCTGGATGTTGCGTGCACGTTAAAGATCCCTACCGGTGGGTTGGAACTCCCACCGGGTTCGTAAAACCCAAAATAAAAAAATAAAAAAAAATAAATAATAAAACTTATTTAGTAATTTAATTAACAAAAAATTAATAATGTTGCGTGTATGCATCAACGGCGCTTAATGGGTTAAATACACAGGTTATTTAAATTTTTTATAATTTCGTCTACTAATAATTTTGATACTTGATGAATGTAATTTTTTTAACTGGTTTAACATTGTAAAGGATTTTCTGATTGCGAATATGTTTTTCTTTTTCAAGTTGACACAGAGTAGCGCCGGTTTGTTACTCCTGCCTATAGAGAGCAGCACTCATTCGACGGTAGCATTGCGGGTCTGGGCGTTGCTCGTATACATCCCTCACCACATGAACATGCAGGAGTTGCTCAATTTATACAACACGAAATATCAAACCAGCATCAGTATTTCTAATTTGGAGCAGCTAAATAATATTATTGTAAGTGATAAATACACTCAAATATATTCAGTTTAAAGATACAAGTACGTTAGAAATTAATAATAATTTATTACTTTTATCTCTAAAATGGTAAAATTTATTACTTTTATCTCTAAAATGGTAAAATTTAAGCAGCACAAATAAACAAGTTGTGCAATTCAGGGCTATTCCGTACACGAAACGCTAAAATTAACGCACATGTTATTTCCAACATCACAGTCTAAGCAGCTTTAGTACTTGATATGTATACAGGGCTATTCAATAGAAAGGAACAGATTTCAAATGTTTATTTCTTTTAAACTACAAAAGTTAGAACCATACTTCCAACGTTCCTGGACAGACAAAAGTTTAAAATTTGAACGGTCCAGGCAGAAGTTACAACCACGGCCGCATTGGCGCTGTTATTTGTCATGTTGATTGTCTGTAGGGGACACAACAAGAAAAATCATTTTGTGTGCTGCAATTAGCAAAACTAGAGCCCATTATTGAAGTTCAACGAGCTTTTCGCCGTCAGTTTAATAAACAACCGCCTCGTCATGAGCAGATTTAATAATAATAATAATAATAATCATAATAATAATAATTCTTTATTAACGGACTAGCCATTTACAATGTAGAGCCAAAAACATATAACTAAAATGTAAGACACAAAACATGAATCACAAATATGCACAAAGGCACATATGTTAATCTGCGTAAACCACAATAGGGTTTACCAGTGGCATCAAAAACCAACCACGGCCGCATTGGCGCTGTTATTTGTCATCTTGATTGTCTAGTAAAACAAGAAAAATCATTTTGTGTGCTGCAATTAGCAAAACTAGAGCCCATTATTGAATTTCAACGAGCTTTTCGCCGTCAGTTTAATAAACAACCGCCTCGTCATGAGCAGATTTACTAGTGGCATCAAAAACCAACCACGGCCGCATTGGCGCTGTTATTTGTCATCTTGATTGTCTAGTAAAATGGCGACACAACAAGAAAAATCATTTTGTGTGCTGCAATTAGCAAAACTAGAGCCCATTATTGAAGTTCAACGTGCTTTTCGTCGGTAGTTTAATAAACAACCCCCTCGTCATCAGCTGATTGTCCAGTGGCATCGAAAATTCGTAGAAGATGGTTGCATCTGCAAACAGAAAAGCACGGGATGTCCACGCACATCGAATGAAAATGTCGAGCGTATTCGTACAGTTTACAAAAAGGAGCCCAAAAACCTTTCTTGAAAATATGCGACATCGAATTGTTGAAGCTGTAAATTTGATAACTAGAGACCAGCTGATTCGTGTGTGGCAAGAAATGATATTTGTCGTGTAACACATGGTGGTCATATAAATTCATAAAATTTGAACTTTTCTCTTTTAAGGAACGTTGGAACTGTGTTTCTATCTTTTGTCGTTTGGAAGAAATAGATGTTTGAAATCGGTTCCTTTATTTTGAATAGCCCTGTACTTAGATTGTGAGGGTGACTAATGTATACGTTAAATTTAACATTTCGCATCTTGAATTGGGGGGGATTATTGTAGATATAATTTCTGTTTCTTCTTTCTGTATTTAGATAAACCGATACTCTGGTACAGAAATGAACGTGTTTCTAACTCCACCGTTTGCAATGGCAGCCAAAGTTTACTTAATGTTATACAGAGAGGGAGGAAATGTCGCCTACAACGATTTAAACGGGCTGTACAAAAGATACTACGGAACTTATTTGTTCGAGATGCAGAAGCACGTCTATGAGAAACTCCTCACCGATTTCAGTTTCTTAATCGTCCTGAGGCGGACCAAGAAATACACAATCATAACTCTCAACCCAAAAATTACAGGTACGTAAACATGCGTCAAACTTATCCACAATAGATCTGCAAAGGTCGCGGCAGTACAGGCCAATGAGGCCACCCCTACGAATATCTAATCTAATGCGTCAAACTTCTGTGCCCTTTAGGCCGGTCGTCCACTGGAAGCGACAACACGCGGCTACGCGCTCACGCGATCCTAGCGGCAACATGCGTATACGCGCGACAGATCCCGACGTGTGTAAATCCAATGAATCTCGTCCACTGCAAGCGTGCGCGGACATGCGGATTCTCGCGTGTAGCCGCTACTCTTGCAGCCGCCCGTTGCCGCTCGTAGCGCGTGAGCGCGTAGCCGCGTGTTGTCGCTTCCAGTGGACGACCGGCCTTATAATAGTAAGCAATTTATTTTTAGAATTTGGGTTGATGTTACCGAATGCTAGTCACAACGAGATGGTTCATTTGCCGGCCGAAGAACCGTCCAATTGGCCCCCGCCGCCGCTTCGGAGCAATCCGTATTACAGGAGGATCACGCCACCAAAACCTGACACTCCTCCTGCACCAGTATGGTTTTTGTCGCCAAGTTTTTTTTCTTCGAATCTCAACTCTAGAATTAGTAGTAGATATGGGTCGTTCATGAATGATTCGTTCGAAAAGAACGATTCTGTACGGTGATTTGAATGAACTGATTTCGTATTTCAAGAAGAATTGATTCGTTAATGATTCATACACTCAAGACGACCGACCGAACGATTTTGGTCAAGCGAAATCGTATTCCCGATTCGGATTCATACATGCGGTCTGAATCTGCCCGAATCGGATGACTAATTCGTTCGCTCGAATCCGTGCGCAACTTTAACTCTGATATGTACATGCGATCTGAATCCGAATCGAATGACTAATGTGTTTGCTCGAATCCGCGCACAACTTCAACTCCGCTTTATACATGTGGTCTGAATCCGCCTGAAACGATTCTTCGCGACTTACAGAAACGAACCCGCTGCGACAGCCTTTATTGGTATTTTGTACGACTCAACGCGTAATCTTATCAGCTAATGATTGTTCTCTACTTATGAGACAAATCACAGAATAAAAAAAAAAAATAGACCTTTATTGGCATATCCTACAGTTATTTACAATGTCAACACTATATCACATCTTGCCCTCTTTCTCCCGTCCCACTTTCTCCAGCGTTTTTACCCTAGCTCCGTCCTCCCTCATCCATTCTGTCACCCTTCTATTCCCTTTCACTCCCACCCATTCCTCACTCACACCCTCACACTCCTCCGCCAAGTGCCTCCACGTATCCTTCCCCCATTCACACAACCTACATCTCATATATTCTTCCCCCATCCATCTCTTCCTTCCCCTCTCCCCAGACCCACACCTTGCCCTCGACATTATCACCCTTTCATCCCTGTTCCACCCATCCTCACTCATGTATCTCGGCACCCTCCCATATACTTGCCATCTCCCAAACATATCATTATATTCACTTTTGTCTATCCGTCCCTGTCTCTCCTGCGCTTCCACCTCCTTCATCTTTTCTCTCATCCACGCCGCCACCTTCACCCCTCTACCCAACCATTCCTGTACCTTCCTCTCTGCCAGTCCTCCCCTTTCATACATTCTCCTTCTCTCTTCCCTCCACCTCCCCCCTTCTACTTTCATGCACGCCTCCCATACTATTCTCACCAATCTCTCCTCTTCTACTCCGCATAATTTCATTTCATACTTCACCACTCTCTCCACCGCCTCACATTCCAATCTCTCTCTATTCGTTTCCTGCAACAGTATATATCCCGGTGTCGACTTCTCTAGTCCCAGCATCCGTCTCAGGAACCATAGCTGTTCTCTTTCAATCACCTCATATGCTCTCGTTCCCCATGCTTCTACCCCGTACATTAGTATCGGTCTTACACACACAAAAGCACAGAATATTTGCAAGATAAATTCGAGCCACCGAAGTTTTATTTGGAACAGCTTTACTACTGAAAAGGCAAATTTATTGGATAATTTAAAAATAAATATAATAAAACATTTTGAATTATAGTTAAATTTGTATATATTTGCTCTATTTTTTATAAACACATATCTTTCGAATAAACCTATCATCTTTGCCTAAATTATACAAGTCAATTCTTTTAAAACGGTATTCGCTCGTTTAACTGATATTATTGGGTCGGTCGTCTATTTCGGTGCCGTTCGGTATGAAACGAACATATATTATTATTAATATCATTATTATTATTACTATTAGTATTATTATTCAATTTTGCGCGTAATTTGACGGTCACGGTTTATAAAATAAGTGTCTATTGACACTATGGAGGGAGATTGAGGCGAGAAAAAACTATATTATTATTATTATCTATATTATTATTATAAGTGATTCTTTCACGAACGACTCATAAAGAATTAATCACTTATGAAATGATTCGGTTGATTCGAATTACCTGAAAGATTCAAACTTCCCATATCTAATTAGTAGCTCTTAAACCGATTGCTTTGCAGTTGGTGAAACGGTGTTTTCCTTTTGTACATTTTGTAAGATGTGTTTTCTCACACAGGGATCGGCTCCGTGGAATAACTGGAACACCCCGAATAAGCACGATGAAAAGGTGAATTGTAAACCCAACTTAAATGATTGAGCTTTAAAAAAAAACGATTTGTGTTTCAAATTTCAGGCTTTTTCTGTGCAAATGCCGAGCATGGATCTGCCCAAAGACATGGAAAGATCGCCTTACTCATTAATGTCGCCAAACAAGTACCTCCTGCCGGCACACCCGAATACAACGGGGGCAATCTGCTCCCCACATCCCGGGGACTTACCAATGCCAGATAAGCTGCTAAATGAAGGTATTGTTGTGTTTCGTGATAAACTTTCACACCTCAGTTTTTGTGCTTTTATGAAAACAGAAAAATTAAGGTGTGAAAATTTTGACAGACATAACTTTATGATATAAAATCACATCTAGGGATTTTGCATGTAAGTTATAGGGAATTTTTTAAATTGAAGTATTGATAATTAAATAAAAGTCACTTGGTTTGTTTCACTACTATTTGTTTTTATTCTCTACGACTAGTTTCGACTTATCGGCATTCTCAAGGAGTAATACAGAAAATTATTTTACAAGTTATATATACATATTTTTTTGAAGGTCAGGTAATAAGGGCTTTAAGAATTGGGGAGTTCCAGATGTCTTCGTACTCGTTTACTATGTGTTTTCCCTGTTTTATTGCCTTGCTAATTCCCAGGCCTTCTCTAAAATTCAATTCTCGTCTCTTATTACCTGAATATAAAATTTGGAAATCGTCTGAATTAAAAAAAATGATTGGATACGATGCAATGACGGGCAAACCCCGTTGTTTCGTAAAGCTCTTATTATCTGACCTTCAAAAAAATATGTATATATAACTTGTAAAATAATTTTCTCGCACTCCTCCGCCAAATGACTCCACGTCATCTAAAAACATATTGAAATATTCGATTTATTCAAATATTCTAATTGTTCAAATATTTCAATATTTGAATTTAAATATTTTTTTCAATAAATATTCGATTACTTCAAATTTAAAGATTCCCAGCATTAATCAAAACATGAATCCTTATTTAATTTGAATCTTGTTATGGACTAAATCAGTGTTTTACATGCCTGGCGCATGAAGTAAATATTTCGAGTTTAGAAAAGCCTGAAAATTTGGATTGGCCGCTCCGCTTCGCTATATTTACTTCATGCTTAATCAGGGAGTGGAAAACCCTTGTTAAAAAACTATTAAAACCTTTTTTAGTAATTGGTTTCGAGTTATGTGAAGTTGTAAACTTAAATTAAAACACTTATTTGTTCCTTTCTTCACTTATTTTATTTTACTTGTTAGATGTACATTTCGAGTACTACGTACTCATTTTCAATAACAGAATGCCTTAAAACTAATTTACAATCGTTTATATATGGTTTGAGGATTAGTGGAAAAACCTTAATCTAATTATGTCGGTTACCTGTTTGGGGTGGATTGGTGTTAATGAGTGTCGGTGATTTACAATTTTCCGAAAGGAGGGTTAAAAGAGGATTATCTAAGGGACTTAATGAAAACACCGAATTCTTTAAAAACAAAATGAACAAGATCATTAATAAGTTTGTGTTTGTTTTCCATTTTCTTTAAGAATTCAGTGTTGTTATTGAAAGTTCTAAAGCTGCCGAACAAGTGTTTTCCACTCCTTGATTAAGCATGAAGTAAAATTTCGAGTTTAGAAAAGCCTGAAAATTTGGTTTGGTCGCGTAGCGAAGCGGAGCGACCAAACCAAATTTTCAGGCTTTTCTAAACTCGAAATTTTACTTCATGCGCCACGCGTATTAAACACTGATTTCAAGTGAAGTTATTTTACATACTTGAAAGATAAATTCTTTGTTTAACAAACAAATAATATTTCTTGAATAACTTTCTCATTTATCACTTGGTGAAACGTTTTGTAATAATATTAAAAGATAAATGAAAAACACTTGGTTTTTGTGAAATAGTGAAACAAACCAAGTGTTTTTAATTTATCTTTTAAACAAATAATATTTCAATTAAAGATACGACATTGTTTTACCCACACCAATTTCTAACCTTAATTTTCTTTTAATATGTTTTTTTTTTGTGTAGGATCTGCATCTGAAAGCTTCAGAGACTCAGGGATAAGCTTTGAAAATTAGCCAGCCAAAATGATTTTTAACGTGTATTTACTACTATTATTTTTTTTTTTGTTCGAGAAGTGTGTTGTGAAAATGAGAGAGCACTATATTGAATGCATCTGTGATTTTAGTTTAATCGCCAAAGAATAAGAATTATCGTGTAAACAGGGTCGTTTGGAATAATGATAGTCTGATTTTTTGAAAGAAGAAATAAAAGAATAATAATAATAACGGCACTAAATGAATGAGAGACAAGAATTGTATTGATGAATTTAATTGAAATGTAAGAGAAAAAAAAAATACGTCCTAGTTATTATTTCCTATTTTATATAAGTCGTAATTAAGGATGTTTCCGTTATGATAACGCCTTTCTTGTCCGTTTAAAATTAAAAGTCTAGGGACGTTAACACTCCCTAACGACTTTTATTTTTAAAGAGACGTTTGATTATTCCTAATATTTTTTTTAATAATTGCGGACGAACGGAATGGCCGATAGTTTATATTTGAGCTCAAAATCACAGTATTCGTTGTTGTTTTATGTTTTCTCTAGGTATTTTTCTTATATACTTTCATGTATACGTACTGTATGTATATAGGTGTTGATTTTAATTAAAGCCTGAGATTGTTTTGATTCTTAAAACTGCGTACTACTGTTGTTTCATATTTATTTTTATATCAATTGTGACATTCAATATATATTTTTTTTTCATCGTAGTGTAAGTCTAGATGTGTACTTATTTTTCTTACTGAAGTTGTGAAATTTTCTTTATAAATAAATAAATTTGTACTTTTTTATAAATAGTTATTGTTTTTTTTTTTACAATAAACATCAGATGAAAAGTATTAATTTTAATACAAATTAAACTATTCCATACTTCACTATCTTTATTTGTTAGGTTGATTTAGTAAATATTTAACTAGTAATGAAGATTTCACGTATAAACTCAGATTGTTAATTATATACAACTAATATTAGAAATCAATGGATTTATTATTCAATTTATCTACAGTTGTGTTTGAGATTTAAAAAACCGTGTTAAAATTTTCCGAATAAACATTTTTAATATATGCAACCAAAAAGGTAAGTATACAAATTGTTTTACACGCAACCATATATACCGAACAGTATACCCATTTTTATTGTATGACTTCCCTAACAAATTGAGAAAGGACATATCCTAAAAAACAGTTACATATGAGATAATTTAACTTCAAAGTCTATACCTCTTCAAATTGAGACTAATCAATATTAAATTGGGAATAAGCAATTTCAAATTGAAAGTTTAAATTATGAACTGTGGAGGCTTCTACTTCGTTATATTTCATTGAAACTTTAAACATAGCTGACAGATTAAACACAATTGAATTGTGATTTAACAACATAAAATTAATAATAAGCAATTTCAAATTGGGACTAAATATAATTCAAGAAATAACCAAATTCAAAAATTAGCAAAAGTAACGGAAACAATATTAATTTAACAAGATAAATTCAAATTCAAAACTATTTGAATTCGAGAAAATAAGCTTACGCTTCTTATAGTTTGCACACTTTAAACATAATATTTCGTAATTTAATTTAACATGTTACATATCCATATTTTCTAAAGGTAGAGTATTAGGAACGTATTTTTGAATGTGAGTGCCTAATTTTTACAATGTTTAAACGCTTATTGTACTTTGCATTTTTTTAAAATAATATATTCAAGGTTGACTACGTGCAAAATATTGGATCTGCCTTCATCACCTATAATTTGTGGTATCCGAACAAACTTATCTTCTTTGATAAATTTAAAATTGAACCAAGTAAGATAATATTGTACAATAGTGTAACTTGAGCTGCATAAACTGTTTTAATATATGCAACCAAATGTACCGATCAGCGTAACTTGAGTTGCATACGCATTTTAATATATGCAACCAAATACACTGAACAGCGTAACGTAAGTTGCATTCGCGTTTTTAATATATGCAACCAAGTATACCAAATAGTGTAACTTGAGTTGCATAAACTGTTTTAATATATGCAACCAAATATACCGATCCGCGTAACTTGAGTTGCATACTCATTTTTTTTTATATACAGAGAGTTTTATATAACACCGAACATTTTCATAAAATACGATTTGACACCTTTAATTAATGCCTCAACTTGTACATACAGGGAGTTTTTTTTTTCAAGTATACATGTCCCACTTTCGGCGTATATGCAGTAAATCTTTAGATAATCGTTGCTTTTTAAAAAGGAGTTTAATTTGAAACTTAAAATTAGTGTTTTCCACTCCCAGACTAAGCATGAAGTAAAATTTCGAGTTTAGAAAAGCTTGAAAATTTGGTTTGGACGCGTAGCGCGAAGCGCAGAGCGGCCAAACCAAATTTTCAGGCTTTTCTAAACTCGAAATTTTACTTCATGCGCCACCGGTACACAACACTGATTCAATGTAAAGTTTAGCGGTGTGTTTTAAGATTCGTAATATGTCAGTGTTTTGTACCGTTGGCGCATGAAGTAAAATTTCGAGTTTAGAAAAGCCTGAAAATTTGGTTTGGCCGCTCCGCGCTTCGCGCTACGCGACCAAACCAAATTTTCAGGCTTTTCTAAACTCGAAATTTTACTTCATGCTTAGCCTGGGAGTGGAAAACACTCGTTTAAAGCTTCAAATTAATCTCTTTTAATAAGCCGAGCGTCGGAAAATGTGCGACGTATGCATATGTAAAATTATTTTTATGAAAATGTTCGGTGTTACATAAAACTCTCTGTATATGCAACTAAATATACTGAACAGCGTAACTTGAGCTGCATACGCATTTTTAATATATGCAACCAAATATACCGATCCGCGTAACTTGAGTTGCATACGCATTTTTAATATATGCAACCAAGTATACTGAATAGCCTAACTTAAGTTGCATATGCGTTTTATTATATACAACCAAGTATACCAAATAGTGTAACTTGAGTTACATAAACTTTTTGGATTGATTGAGTTACTTGAAGATAATTATAACTTTGCAAAAATACTTCGAACCTTTCTTCAATACTTTATTTTGTCACCAAATCTACATTTCAGACACGATGTGTCCATTATCAATGGTTTGATACAAATACAACAAAAATATACATTTAACACGAATATATATACAGAATAATGGAACAAAATAAAGTTACTTAATTAAACACAGTTATATTCCTTTCTTCACTTTTATTTTTCTTGCTAGATGTACATTTCGGGTACTAAGTACCACTAAGTCAGTTAGCTATTGATTATGGGTACTTAGTACCCGAAATGTACATCTAGCAAGAAAAATAAAAGTGAAGAAAGGAATACGAGTATAACTGTGTTTAATTAAGTGACTTAACACCTTCACGTAACTCATACAACTATATTAACAAAATAAAGTATTTAAGAAAGGTTCGAAGTATTTTATTCAAATAAACTGTTTTAATATATGCAACCAAATATACCGATCCACGTAACATGAGTTGCATACGCATTTTTTAATATATGCAACCAAACATACTGAACAGCGTAACTTAAGTTGCATATGGGTTTTTAATATATGCAACCAAATATACTGAACAGCATAACTTAAGTTGCATATGCGTTTTTAATATATGCAACCAAATATACTGAACAGCGTAACTTAAGTTGTATATACGTTTTTAATATATGCAACCAAATATATTGATAATCGTAACTTTAGTTGGCTATATTAATTTACAATATATACAACCTAATATACTGACTGGCGTAACTTAAATTGACTAAGTTATATGAGTATATCAGGTTCATTATATCTATTTCGTGTTCTATGTGTATTTCGAAATGTCATAATATAACCTCGAATTTCTTGTTGACCTTTTAATTTAAATAATAATAATAAGTATAATGTAGTAATATGTAATAATCTTTGACCGAGCGTCGTCACTACACAAATGTCGCACACGTTTAATTTGATTTAATTAGATGTACATTACTTTACTGAAAAATTTGCAAAAGTTGTCGACAAAGTGTCGTGATGTGAACAAGGGATTGAGCGCAGTCAACTCGACTTGGTTGCAATTCAAGTTGATTTCAACAGCGACAACACAGTAAGTAAATAAATATTTATAATAACGTGAGGATCATGTGGATTTCATCTAGTATCACATGTCTACTGTGTGTTTGTTTTAAAAGCTTTACAATTTTTAAAATCAAGTTTAATACCTGTTTTTTTTTTTTATATATTTTAATCTAGTTAGTCCATTTTAACAAAATTATACTATTTACAATAATTTTCTTTGGGTAAATATGTCTGTTTATGTCTATTTTTAAGAAAGTGGCAGTGCAATCCTGCATTACCGTTTATTGAATCATACCTTATTCAACGATATTCCATATTTATATATATCTGTATACCCCTTAAATAAATAAATCTATAATATTTCAACAGCGACAACACAGTAACTAAATAAATATTTATAATACTTTGAGGATCATGTGGATTTCATCTAGTATCACATGTCTAATGTCTGTTTGTTTTAAAAGCTTTACAATTTTTAAAATCAAGTTTAATACCTGTTTTTTTTTTTTATACATATTTTAATATAGTTAGTCCATTTTAACAAAATTATACATTTTACAATAATTTTCTTTAAGTAAATATGTCTGTTTATGCCGATTTTTAAGAAAGTGGCAGTGCAATCCGGTATTAGTAAATATTACCGTTTAATGAATCATAACTTATTCAACAATATTCCATATTTATAAATATCTGTATACCAGCGGCGGCTCGCAGCCTAACTTCAGGGTAGGCCAGAGACCTTACCTTGGGTATCCGTTATTGAAAAGGTGACTTTGTTGTGCAATTCCTTGTATTTATAAAGCGCGATCCCAACTTCAAATTTTGTGTGCCTTGGCGCTGTGGCCGACCCTGAAGTTAGGCTGCGAGCCATCGCTGCTGTATACCCTTTCAATAAATATATCTATAATAGTAAAATAAGAACATTGTAACTATTGAATGATAATTTCTGCAAGCAACAGTAAAATAATGGTAACGTTTTTTTTTAGGCATTTTGCGATGAATGCTTTCAATGTGAAAACTGATTTATTTAATGGTGTCACCGTTTTATCTGACGACGAGCCCAAGGATTTCAAAGACTTGCTAGAGCGTAAGAAATCAGTAGCACATAAATAATTAACACTGTTGTATCCTTTCTTCACACTTTGAAAAGTGTGAAGAAAGGATACAACAGTGTTAATTATTTATTAATTATACTTTTCACGAAACTCAAAAACATATATCGAGTAGCACTTATGTTTTTTTTTTAATCATTTGCCCTTTCTACGGTGAGGTACAGAGCTTAAAATTTTGCTTCAATTTCTTTAATATTCATAGGATCACTAAAACTGTGGCAAGAGGAGAATAAACGCGGGATCTGGTTTAAAGTGGATTTAAAACAAGCGGATTGGATTCCAGTTTTAGCCAATGTAAGCTAAATCAATTGTGTTATTTTTTTTATATCATCGCGCGTAATCTTTGTTATCTAAAAGCCATGTTTGTTATGAATGTTGTCTTATCATATATAGTTTGTTTTTGTTTAATGTCTATACTTTCGTAATGTGTGAGTCATATAATTTTGCCAAAAAAAAAAACTACGATTTGACCATGAAAAACAAAACAAGATACTAATTCAAATTATGCAATGAAATTAACAGATGGAACATGAAATTTCAATACATTTCTCTTATTTTGTTAATTGCAAGGTCCAATAGAAATTTTTGATTCTTACCCATTAAAACTTTTGACTGATAAGGCTTCTTTTTTAACATGTATTTTTTTTTAACATATATGATATGTCTACTATATTACGTAACGAGAGTGCTATGCAGCATATTACATATGAGCGGAGATGTTGCGCACAAACCGCACAGCGGCGAGTGCAGTATTCCGCGAGTATGTAATTGCCATACCACTCGAGAAACGTACGATACTTTACCTACGCCCTAACAAAATAAACAATGAGCATGAAAGAACAACTTATTTATTGTAATAATTTTTAATAGTACCATGACAATGATGAAAACTAAATTACTACTTGATCAATATACACGGAATAAAGCTGTACATTTTCCGACATTCGTTGTTTTTTAAAAGAGTTCAATTTGAAGCTTTAAATGAGTGTTTTCCACTCCCAGACTGAGCATGAAGTAAAATTTCGAGTTTAGAAAAGCCCTGTGAAAATTTGTCGAGGGTCGCGCAGCGACCTGAGACAAATTTTCTGGGCTTTTCTAAACTCGAAATTTTACTTCATGCGCCACACGTATAAAACACTGATTTCAAGTGAGATTCAAATATACATAGAGTTCACAATATTTTAGTGTTTTATACGTGTGGCGCATGAAGTAAAATTTCGAGTTTAGAAAAGCCCAGAAAATTTGTCTCAGGTCGCTGCGCGACCCTCGACAAATTTTCACAGGGCTTTTCTAAACTCGAAATTTTACTTCATGCTTAGTCTGGGAGTGGAAACACTCGTTTAAAGGTTCAAATTGAACTCTTTTAAAAAACAACGAATGTCGGAAAATGTACAGCTTTATTCCTTGTATATTGATCAAGTAGTAATTTAGTTTTCATCGACTGTGATTTCACAGATATAATATGTGATGAGTTAGTCTATTACTAAAAAAGTAAACTGTGACATATACTAAGGATTTTAAGTAGTAGTAGTGAAATTGGCTGTGATAAGAGTGGAAACTGAAGCAAGCACAATGCAGTGGCTTCATCGGCTTCGCCGCTTGCCTCTGCTAGCAGTGATAATTATAATAATAATTGTCATGGTACTATTAAAAATTATTACAATAAATAAGGTGTTCTTTCATGCCCATTGTTTATTTTGTTAGGGTGTAGGTAAAATATCGTACGTTTCTCGAGTGGTATGGCAATTACATACTGGCGGAATACTGCACTCTCCGCTGCGCGGCTTGTACGCAATATGTCCGCTCATATGTAATATGCTGCATACCACTCTCGTTACGTAATATACGATTACAGTATTTTACACAGGGCATGTCATAGTATTAAGTATAAATTGATATAATAAAATGTTACATAACTGAAATAAAATATACTTTCTTATAGAAAAATGTCTGTAAATTAGCAGCATATTTTTGTAATGCATAATTGTTTTTTTAGAATGGTTTTAAATTCCATCATGCAAAAACTGATTACGTTATGATGATCAAATGGTTGCCGACGGACGAAGAATGCAATATCCCCCCTTATGCTCATACGATGATTGGAGTGGGGGCTGTTGTTGTAAACGACAAAGACGAGGTCCTTGTTGTGACAGAAAAATCCATTCACAGGCCTCACTGGAAACTGCCTGGGGGCTATGTGGAACCGGGTACGTTTAAATTTGAAGTAATTTGAAATTTAAAATTTTTGTAAGCAAACTAAAAGTTAGAAACTCACAAGAAAATATAGAAATTAGCTCCATCTGCAACTACTATACAGGGTTATTCAAAATAAAGAAACAGATTTGAAACATTTATTTCTTCCAAACTACAAAAGATAAAAACACAATTCCAACGTTCCTGTACAGAGAAAAGTTCAATTTTTTATGCATTCAATATGAGCACCGTGTGTTTCCCGTGCTGTGGATTTTTTTGGGCTCCTTTCGTAAACTGTACGAATACGCTCGACATTTTCATTCGATGTGCGTGGAAGTCCCGTGATTTTCTGTTTGTAGCTGCAACCATCATCTATGATCTTTCGATGCCACTGGTAAATCTGCTTATGACGAGGCGGTAAAAAGCACGTTGAACTTCAATAATGGACTGTACTTTTGCTAATTGCAGCACACAACGTGTTTTTTCTTGTTGTATCGCCATTTTACTACAGACAATCAAAATGATAAGCGTCAGCGCCAATGCGGCCGTGGTTAGAACTTCTGCCTGGACTGTTCAAATTTTTAACTTTTGTCTGTCTAGGAACGTTGGAATTATAGTTCTACCTTTTGTAGTTTGGAAGAAATTAATGTTTGAAATCTGTTCCTTCTATTGGAATAGCCCTGTATTTTAAAACCATAAATTGACTGTTTTGAAAAGTTTTGTAGGAAAAATAGCACACTTAAATTCGTAAGAAACACAAATTACAATTCTACTGTTCTGCATTACCACTTCTAATACTCTGTTAAGTAAAGTTTTCTTGTAATGTTTATTTAGGTGAGAATCTTGTGGATGCAGCGATTCGTGAAGTCTACGAAGAAACCAACATCCACACTAACTTTGTGAACATCTTGACCGTCCGGCATACGCACGGCGGGCAGTTCGGGTGTTCTGACTTGTACACCGTCGTCGGTCTCAAACCGTTATCGACTGAAATAAAAAAGTGTGATAGGGAAATAGCGGCTAGCCAATGGATGCCGATCGATGAGTATTTAAACCATCCGCACATACACGAGCTCAACAGATTTTTCGTAAAAAAATACATCGAGAACAAAAGTGAAAACATCACCATAGAGTGCATTCACGGGATTCATCAAGTTATGAACAAACCGTATACTATCTACCATGCTTCCACTATAAAGGATGTAAATAAAAAAAGTTTGTAGTGTTTTGAAATAAGCAAGCAGTTTTATTATTATTGTTTACAGCGGGTTTAAGTTAGTAAGGTGGGTTGTCGAACCATTGATATTTTTTTTCTTCGGTCTTGTTCAAGTGATATTGAATACATTTTCCTCTGAAACAATAAAATTGTTTTAAACAACGTGAATACAGATCGTTTGTTTTAACAACACTCTAATCATTTTCAATTGTTTTCATCACTTGTTTGAATAATGCCCTAAGGATTTTCAATCGTTTTCTTTTTGATTAGTTCACTTCAATTTAGAAAATACTATCCATTTTCTGAATTAATAATAATAATTGGATGCCGTTCTGCACAAGATTGAATATCATTAGTATGAAAGAAAGAGTGGGAGGTGTGTAATGTGTGAGCGGGGGAGGGATACTTGGAGTCATCTGGCAGAGGAGTGCAAGGGGGTGAAGGAGGAATGGGTGGGAATAAGAGGGAATAGAAGAGTGACGGAATGGATGAGAGAGGATGGGGCCGGAGTAAGGACGCTGGAGAAGTTGGGGGAAGAGAGGGAAAGCAGAAGGAAGAGAGGGGGCAGTGATTAGTGTAGATATGGATGTAATATAGTTTTATGCCAATAAAGGTCTTTTTTTTCTTTCTTAGTATGAAACTGTCAATACTTCGTCGTAGAATACTTCAAAACATTAAAAGTGTGAATATCGATGTTGCATTACTCAACCAAAAAAAAAACAGTTGAAAACCATTCATTTACAATTGAAACAAGTGATTGTGGATTTTTAAAATCACCAAGTGCTATTAAATTCTCATGACAAATCTTTTAACTAATTTATTATTATTTTTTTTTAATTTGGATTCGACGATCCTGGCATAGGTTCTTACCACAGCCATATCTCATTGTAGTTTTAAATATATTAACATTCATTCGGACGTCACGACACATTCACACAACACCCAGGGACAGGACGAGTTATTATTTTTAAATAACAACTCCCCGTGCACAGGAATCGAACCCGGTCAGTGGCGTCGTTCAGCGATAAACAACATTTATTCGGAAGTCACGACACATTCACACAACACCCAGGGACACGACGAGTTATTATTTTTAAATAACAACTCCCCGTGCACGGGAATCGATCCCGGTCTGACCCTCGACGAGCGATATACCGTCCGGCGACATTACCGCTCGGCCACCACCTGCCCTTTAACTAATTTTATTAATTAATTTACAAAGAATTATTCCTCACATTTATGTGGATTAATCTCTGACAATAAAATCGTTTGTTAATTTCACCACTGGTTAAAAAATAAAAATCTTTTACTTTTTAACCAGAGGTGAAATTATTTTGTATTGTTTTTACTTGGTATATTGTATGCATCCAATAATGGGAAATTCCTCTTTGAAACATTGCGGGCCCAAGACTGTGAAATACGTGAATCTGATTTTTTTAGAAATTAAAGTGTTTGAGGTTTCCAGGCACTTGTGAAATTCCTCGTCGCACTTACAAAGCGATCTGAAATTAAGAATATTATTATTGATAATTTTATTATGAACAAAGTTAAATTGTTATATTTTATTTATAATTTTGTTAATAGTTTAATGCGATTTTAAAATAAGGGCAATACACATGAGTTAAAAACATGTCTAAGCGTTATGTTTTGAATTATTGATAATTTTATTATGAACAAAGTTAAATTGTTATATTTTAATAATTTTGTTAATAGTTCACTGCGATTTTAAAATAAGGGCAATACACACGAGTTAAAAATATGTCTAAGCGTTATGTTTTGAACTTCACTTTAAATCAGTGTTTAAACGCGTGGCGCATGAAGAAAAATTTCGAGTTTAGAAAAGCTTGAAAATTTGGTTTGGTCGCGTAGCGCTGCGCGCTACACGACCAAACCAAATTTTCAAGCTTTTCTAAACTCGAAATTTTTCTTCATGCTTAATCTGGGAGTGGAAAACACTCGTTTAAAGCTTCAAGTTGAACATTTTTCATAAAATCAACGAATGCTGGAAAATATACAGCGGATACATCGTCATATGCATACTTAAAAAAAAAACTCTCTGTATATTTTGGTGTTTGAATTGTTTGCTTTACCTTGTGAATAATCCGGTGTTTTTTAGTTCGAATTTGGTTTCTTTCGCAGCAATTGAAACCGGGCAAATGTCGTGGGAGCGACAGCATTTATCGGTCTTCTCGAATCGTCCCAAATCATCGAAATTTCTAGCTCGATCGCCATCTCCACACCACTGTGTACCTAATTTAGAAAAAAAACAAAGTTCGCATTATTTCATTGTTTATACTAAGAATAAATTACATGAAGAAAACTGGTATTTGAAGAATAAGATTACTCAAAAGTGACTGTAATCTGTCTTTAGTGATTGTAATATGTCTCTAGTAATTGTAACTGCTGCTACTGATTGTAATCTGTTGTTAGCGATTGTAATCTGTCGCCTGTGTACCTGATTTAAAAAAAGACCAAAATTCGCATTATTTCATTGCAGAGCTGGGCAGGATTCGAATCCTTTTGGAAGATTCAAAAGAGGCATTCGAATACTTTAGTTAGTTAGCTATCGAAATCATTAATAGTTTTCACATATTGGCTTGAAATAGTCAGAAATGTTCAGTATTCCTCAGCACTGGGTCGGGACCACACTGAAGAGGACCTTCAAGTCTGAAACGCGTCTGTGGGTATCTGGTGCCGGAATAGTGAACACAAATTCAATTTAGTTAAACTGGATTCGTGATCCGGATTCGTTACATTTATTTAAGAGGATTCATATTCGAATCCAAATGCGGGTGAATCGAATCCTTATAAAAGGATTCGAATATTTATAAAAGGATTCGAATATTTATAAAAGGATTCGAATATTTATAAAAGGATTCGAATACTTACAAAAGGATTCGAATACTTACAATAGGATTTGAATCGTCAAAAATAATTCGAATTAATTGTGAAGATTTACATAAAAAATGCCTTTTGTGTGTTTTTAAATTTCTTGTTAAATCAGTGTTTTATACGCGTGGCGCATGAAGTAAAATTTCGAGTTTAGAAAAGCCCATTAATATATAAACATCGTTACCAGTTGTTTTAAGAAAAATATTCAAAACCTAATTATTTATTATTAACACTGAACGTCGTTGATAACAGATTAAATATCTGATTCCCTATTACTCTGGTTAAAAATGTGATTCTAAACTTCACTTCAAATCAGTGTTTTGTACGCGTGGCGCATGAAGTAAAATTTCTAGTTTAGAAAAGCCCAGAAAATTTGTCTCGGGTCGTGGACTTTTGAACGGGTGTTTCCACTCCCAGGCTAAGCATGAAGTAAAATTTCGAGTTTAGAAAAGCCCCGTGAAAATTTGTCGAGGGTCGCGCAGCGACCCGAGACAAATTTTCGGGCTTTTCTAAACTCGAAATTTTACTTCATGCGCCACGCGTACAAAACACTGATTTGAAGTGAAGTTTAGAAACACACAAATACATCTTTAATCAGAGTAACAGGGAATCAGATATTTAGTCTGTTATCAACAATGTTTAGTGTTAATAATAAATAATTAGGTTTTGAATATTTTTGTTAAAACAACTGACAATAACGATGTTTATATATTAACGGTTGCAAAAAAAATTAAAAATAAAATTTATTCTTAAAGGATTTGTATTCGTGATTCGAAAAAACAGGATTCAAATCTTTGATTCGAATCATATTTATCTCTTACGAATCCTTTATTCTAGTATTCGTGATTTGAATCATATTAGGTGATCCAGATTCGTGATTCGAATCCTTTTTACGAGGATTCGTCCCAGCTCTGTTTCATTGTTTATACTAAGAATAAATTACATGAAGAAAATTGGCATTTGAAGAAAACGATTACTCAAAAGTGATTGTAATATGTCGCTAGTGATTGTAATCTATTGTTAGTGATTGTAATCTGTCGCTAGTAATTGTAATCTGTCGCTAGTGATTGTAATCTGTCGCTAGTGATTGTAATCTGTCGCCAGTGATTGTAAACGGTCTTTATTAGTATTTCGTTTAATTTGTTTAAAAAAAGTATATATTTTACCAATTTAATTGTATTTAATATTTCATACAATTATATTTTCTTCTCTGTTGTATTTGACTTTGTAAAAGGTGTACACCATAGTAAATAAATAATCAGAATATACCACTTTCACTTCGTCTAAAGTCAATTTCGAAGTATTATAATACAAACCAGGGTATATCGCTCTAAGATAACTTTTAAAACTTAAAACATATCTGCTGAAAAATGTCGTGTTGGTGTCCAAACCGTCAGTCTCAGAATATACAACTTCCACTTCGTCTAAAGTCAATTTTGAAGAATTATAATACAAACTAGGGTATATCGCTCTAAGATAACTTTTAAAACTTAAAACGTATCCGCTGAAGAACATCGAGTTGGTGTCCAAACCGTCAGTCTCGGAATATACAACTTCCACTTCGTCTAGTCAATTTTGAAGAATTATAATACAAACCAGGGTATATCGCTCTAAGATAACTTTTAAAACTTGAAACGTATCCGCTGAAAAATGTCGTGTTGGTGTCCAAACTATCAGTCTCAGAATATACAACTTCCACTTCGTCTAAAGTCAATTTCGAAGAATTATAATACAAACCAGGATATATCGCTCTAAGATAACTCTTAAAACTTGAAACGTATCCGCTGAAAAATGTCGTGTTGGTGTCCAAACTGTCAGTCTCAGAATATACAACTTCCACTTCGTCTAAAGTCAATTTTAAAGAATTATAATACAAACCAGGATATATCGCTCTAAGATAACTCTTAAAACTTGAAACGTATCCGCTGAAAAATGTCGTGTTGGTATCCAGACCGTCAGTCTCCTTTTTATATGGTATCAAGTACAAAGCTCTTCCGACTTTCATGAAAGCATCTTTTCCCGGTAATTGGAAAGTAGGTTTTGCATCACTCGTATTGTATTCAACATTTTCACTGATATTCCCATCATCATAGTGACCATAATGTGTGATGTAACTAGCGACTTTTCCAGCGGTGTTTGTAACTTTAGTGAACACTCCCATTGCTTCTATTTCGGATTTGTTAGCTTCGTTATTGTCCGATTGTTTAGTCGTGTTGTTAGCACTACCATTAGAGGTAAAACCGAAGAAACCTAAAACAAAAATAGTGAAAGAATGAGACAAAACTGAAGAAACCTAAAAAACAAAATAGTGAAACCTCAGCACTGGGTCGGAACCACATTGTTGGTATCTGGTACCGGAATACTGAACACAAATTTAATTTTTCAAAATGTTATGTTGATTTAGTAGATAAATTAATTAACCACCAGTGAAGATTTCACACAGATTGTTAATTTAATTATAATTAGTTTTATTTATAAAATTAGTATTAGAAATCAATGGCTTTATTAAAACAATTATTTAAAATTAATTATAAATCCATAGTTCAGTTTTTAATTTTAAAAAGCGCTAAAAAGGCTCATCCATGATTTTATTTAATCTGCAAACCTTCAGTTAATTAAGTTACACTTTTAAATATATTTACGGATAGGCAATTTTATTAAATTTTAACAAACAAGTTATATACGTATTTTTTCTCATATATGCAATCAAATATACCGCACTTGAGTTGCATACGCAATATGCTGAACAGTGTACCTTGAGTTGCATATGCATTTTTTTAAATACATGCAACTAAATATGCCGAACAGTGTAACTTGAGCTGCATATGCATCTTCAACATATGCAACCAAATATGCTGAACAGTGTACCTTGAGTTGCATATGCATTTCTTTTTAATATATGCAACTAAATATGCCGAACAGTGTAACTTGAGCTGCATATGCATCTTCAAGATATGCAACCAAATATGCTGAACAGTGTACCTTGAGTTGCATATGCATTTCTTTTTAATATATGCAACTAAATATGCCGAACAGTGTAACTTGAACTGCATATGCATCTTCAATATATGCAACCAAATATGCTGAACAGTGTACCTTGAGTTGCATATGCATTTTTTTAATATATACAACTAAATATGCCGAACAGTGTAACTAGAGCTGCATATGCATCTTCAATATATGCAACCAAATATACACGTAGGTCAAACACAACGTAACATATTAAAAAGATTTAAAGAGCACCAGTATTATTTTAAAATTCAGAACCCGGACAAATCAGCAGTTGCACACCATTCAATTGAAACAGGACACACATTCTCGGTAAACAATATTAAACTTTTAAAGCAATCAAGTCATCGTAGATTAAATATGCTTGAATCCATTGAAATGTATAAAAATAAAAATGTTTTGCTTAATTTCGATCTTAGTCCCTTAGTTAATCCATTATTAGATTTGTTACCCAAAAATAATCCTTCAGTGAATGTAATCCTACCGACCAACTTCCCGATCCATAAGCCGCCCGCGCCGTCCCACCCGCAGATAATGTAATGACACCGACACCCATCTCGAACCTTTAGCCGCTAACAATAGGTTTAATTACTTTTTGGTTTTTCCGATATCCCGTCAACTATATATACCACGCACATAGTTTTAAGAATTTAGTTTGTTATTGATAATGAGCACCTTGTGTCTCGAAATGTACATCTAACATAAAAATAAAAAGTGAAGTAAAGAATAACAGTCTTTCTATTTGTGATACTGAACAGTGTAACTTGAGTTGCATACGCAATTTTTAATATATGCAACTGAATATTCTGAACAGTGTAACTTGAATTGCACATGCTATTTTTAATATATGCAACTAAATATGCCGAACAGTGTAGCTTGAGTTGCGTACGCATGTTCAGTATATGCAACCAAATATACTGAACAGTGTAACTTGAGTTGCATACGCATTATTTGAAGTATGTGACCGAATATTCTGAACAGTGTAACTTGAGTTGCATATGCATTTTTAATATATGCAATTAAATATGCCGAACAGAGTAGCTTAAGTTGCATACGCATGTTCAGTATATGCAACCAAATATACTGAACAGTTAACTTGAGTTGCATACGCGTTATTTTTTATCATATGCAACCAAGTATACCGTAAGTTGAGTTGCATTCACATTTTTAACATATTTAAAGATTAAATGAGCCGTTTATTTTGAAAGTGGTCTAAGTCCATTTCTCAATTTTTTGTTGTTGTTGTTATGACTGTAATAATCATTATCATTTAGGGTATTTTCTCATAAACAACAATTCGTGGTTAAGTAATCCGTCACTTTTTGTATAAACTTTTTACTTGAGTTGCATTCACATGTTTAATATATGGAACCGAATATTCTGAACAGTGTAACTTGAGTTGCATATGCATTTTGAAATATATGCCGAACAGTGTAGCTTGAGTTGCATACGCATGTTTAGTATATGCAACTAAATATACTGAACAGTGTAACTTGAAAATTGAATTTGTGTTCAGTATTCCGGCACCAGATACCCACAGACGCGTTTCGGACTTCAAGGCCCTCTTCAGAATGGTCCCGACCCAGTGCTGAGGAATACTGAACATTTCTGACTATTTCAAGCCAATATGTGAAAACTATTAATGATTTCGATACCTAACGCCATCTAATGCTTCATAGTGGCATCGTCTGAGACACGAATGCACAAAGTGCATATACAGGTCACTGTTTCGTCCACGAGCGAGCAGAACTCTGTTTGTGAAACCAGAAAACGAATATCAAAATTGAATTTGTGTTCAGTATTCCGGCACCATTTATTTCTGGTTTCACAAACAGAGTTCTGCTCGCTCGTGGACGAAACAATGACCTGTATATGCACTTTGTGCATTTGTGTCACTGACGATACCACTATGAAGCATTAGATGGCGTTAGCTATCGAAATCAGTAATAGTGTAACTTGAGTTGCATACGTGTTAATTTTTTCTATCATATGCAACCAAGTATACCGTACCTTGAGTTGCATACACATTTTTAGCATATTTAAAGATTGAAAGAGCCGTTTATTTTGAAAGTGGTCTAAGTCCATTTCTCAATTTGTTGTTGTTGTTGTGACTGTAATAATCATTATCATTTAGGGTATTTTCTTATAAACAACAATTCGTGGTTAAGTATATGCAAAAATCCGTCACATTTTGTATAAACTTTTTTTACAAACTTTCTCTTAATGTAATGGAATTTCTCTTTATGAAATGTAAACAATAAGTTGGATTTTTGAAAGAAAACATGCCAAGATATCTAAATTCACGCGTAACAAACACTGATTTAAAGATATGTTTCTTTAACTTATTTATAATAGGCTTTATAATTAATTACTCGAAAGTAATTACAATTATATGATTAATTAATATACATATATATTTTTTTTTGTCTTGTACTTTAGTCTTGTATGTACTTTTGTTAGTTTTAGAATCACGAATCACGAACTGTAGTCTCGTTTTGAATATGGATCCCGTTGAATAAATAAATAAAATGTAAACAAATCTTTAATTTAGTTGGCGTTCACTTCATAACAATTTAATTAAAACACGTAACTTTGTTATACCACTTTTATTTTTCAGTGACTATAGTTTCGACTACAAGCTAGTCAATATCATTGACTATAGTTTTGACTACAAGCTAGTCATTATCAAACTAAGTCTTGTAGTCGAAACTATAGTCACTGATAAGTAAAAATAAAAGTGGTAAAACAAAGTTAAGTGTTTTAATTAAATTCAAATGTAATTGTATAATTTATTACTCAAAAGTAAGTATATATTAATCCCCAAAAAAAACTTTCAAATAATATTTTGGTCCACAGATTAATTGTCCGCAATTGAAAATTAACATAGAAAACATTTTTCTTCTGCAATGTTAGTTTTTAATTGCAGACAATTAATCTGTGGACCAAAATAGCATTGATAAAGCTATGTATTTTTTTCAATCATCCCAAATAGTGTAAATAAAAATTACAATACAACTTACCATCAGCGGTTGATATTATATTAGGAATGCTCAAAAGAATTATCACAGACATAAGTTGAAAATTGACAACTGGAAAGAAAAGAATTAATTACTCAACATTCTCTTATAATTTCACTTTTCGTTAAATTTACACAAATCCTATCCCACCGAACAAACTCATGCAAGTAATATTTCATTAACATTAATAGAACGTTTTTGCTAAAATGTTGATACAAAGTTATTTGTTTGTGTTTTGCTCAGTGGGATGTTATTCAAAACATTAATTTAATTTAATTTAATTTATTTACGGAATCTCCATTTTACAATCTATATTTACATTTACAAGGAATATTATTACTACTAGTAAAAACATAACATAATATTTGAGTTTCCAACATGTTTGAACGAATTGCAACGCCTTTTTTTAAATAAAATAGAATGAAATTGTTTGAGTTGAGTAAAAACTAAACTGATTTATTTGAGAATAGTTACAGGTATTGATTGTATAACTTACTAACATTTAATTTTCTGCTTCTGATTTTCCACCATGTTTCAACGAATTTCAACGACTTTTTAAAAATAAAATTGAATGAAATTCCAATTTATATCTGCTTGTTTATTGTGCAAGATAAAAGTCTATTCTGGTTTTTACACAGCGAAAAATGAAGTTCCAGGCAATTAATTGTGCATTCCAATTGCATCTCAATATTACCTCAAAAGCACCTTGTATTAGGTGAAACTTGTCCAGAATATAAATTTCGGTGCAATTCAATAAAATAAAAGATGATGAGATATTATTGTCATGAAAGGAATAAAAATTAAATACTTACTGGACTAGCATTTTAAATTAGGGTTCGATGATGTTTATCATCGGATATATGTCATATTTATCATGATATATATCGATATTCTGACATGAATCATGCTCTTCGACGATATTTATCAAAGGATATACGTCATCCCACTGAGCAAATCTATGTAAGTAATGTTTCATCAACATTAAAGCAATGTTGCTACAATGTTGATATAACGTTTTTTGTTTGGATTTTGCTCAGTGGGATATTTATCATGATCTATATCGATATTTTGATATGTATCATAGATACAGTGATTTTTTTTATTTGAGTATACATATGCATCACTAAAAATGTTTTGACATTCGTTGTTATTTTAAAAGAGTTTCTAGTTGAAGCTTTAATCGAGTGTTTTCCAAACTTTAAGGCTTTTCTAAACTCGAAATTTTACTTTATGCTTAATTTGAAAGTGGAAAAAACACGTTTAAAGCTTCAAATTGGGCAGGTGGTGGCCGAGCGGTAACGTCGTCGGGCTGTATCGCTCGGCGAGCCACAAACTCGGGTTCGATTCCCGTGCACGGGGAGACTTTATTTAAAAAATAATTTCTCGTCGTGTCCCTGGGTGTGGTGTGAATGTGTCGTGACGTCCAAATATATGTTAAATTAATTAATACAAGCATCGTTAGTGGCTGAATGGCTAGAACCTATGCCAAACAAACAAACCAAAAAAAAAAGCTTCAAATTAAACTCTTAAAAAAAATAACAACGAATTTCTGAAGATTAACACTAGGATATGTATACTTTTTATAAAACTAATGAACACGTGATCAAAACTAAGTCAATCTTTTAAGTGTACTTTCACATATTCTATATAAACATTCGTAAAATTACTAAACATGTGATCAAAACTAAGTCAAGGTATATTTTAAACTTCACATTAAATTAGAGTTTTATACGCGTGGCGCATGAAGTAAAATTTCGAGTTTAGAAAAGCCTAATTTGGCTCGGTCGCTTCGCTTCGCTACGCGCCCGAGCCAAATTTTCAGGCTTTTCTAAACTCGAAATTTTACTTCATGCTTAACTTGGGAGTGGAAAACACTCGTTTAAAGGTTCATATTGAAGGTTTTTAACAAAACCACGAATGTCTGAAAATGTACAGCGAAAATCGTAAAATGTATACCAAAATAAAAAAAAATCCTGGATTTATAAAATTTAAAAAAATCGCTGAATAAACTGCCCCTAAAGAGTGCAATTTAAACTGGATTTTAGCAGATACTCCTATTTCTGAGTCAAACTACATGGATTATTTTTCTTTAAGACCCACTGAGCAAAAAACAAACAAATAACGTTTTATCAACATTGTAACAGCATTAAGGCCCAGTTTCACCAAAAACGTTGAACTCGAGTTTAAGATGACAGTTCCTATTGTTCGAATGTTACTTTAAACTCGAGTTTAGAGTCGAACCAGTTCATACCCACTGAGAAAACACATTAAAGGAATGTTTCATCAACATTAAATCAACGTTTAATGTTGCTAAAATGTTGATATAAAGTTATTTGTTTGTTTTTTGCTTAGTGGGCAGTGTTTGGTGCAATTGGCCCTAAATGTTGTTATAATGTTAATGAAGCATTACATAAATGTGTTTGCTTAGTGGGTACGTTGATATATACCAGATAAGTATCGATATATATCTGATATTTTGATAAATATTATATTTCCGAACCCTGTTTTAAAATATTTGCAAATTTAAATCCAATCATCGTTTAAACTACTTTGATTTACTTTTAATTTAAAATTTACATTTGTCAAAATAAATAAAACACTGTTTATCACTTTGTTTGTATAACAATTTTTTTATTTGGTGACTATAGTTTCGATACTACACGTATCATTATCAAACCGTTAGTCTACTAACGGTTTGATAATGATACGTGTAGTATCGAAACTATAGTCACCAAATAAACCAATTGTTATACAAACAAAGTGATAAACAGTGTTTTATTTATGTTCAACAATGTATAACGAAGTAGAAGCCTCTATAGTCAGTGAATTTTTCAAAATATTTAACTATCCTTGAGTCTTTCGAATATTCTACACAAGTTTCTCTATCTTTAATACCGGGTGTTTGATTAAGGGTGGCCATCGGCTGTATCTCAAAAACTATCTATCGCAGCATCTTGCAATAAAAAAATTCATAGTAAAAGTAACCAAGAGAAATTGCTGGAAATTACTTCTAAGTTTCTAGCTTTACCACCAGAGGGCGCAATCTCTATCATACAAAGAATTCAAGTATAAAATTCTGTAAGTTTTAGTATCGGCTGAATTATATTGTATTGATGATTTCTTTAACACTGTGATATCTTAAAAACATCACCACAAGCTATGGACGGAAAGAAATATAAATATTTTACACTATATGTATGTGTATGTTTGTGCTAATATTTTATATTTTTTATTGTGTCACTATTTAGTGAATACCTGTAAACTTTTTTATATTATATTGTACTTTTATCAATTTTTCATGACATATCCTAACTATATTTCTGTACACAAATTTAGGATCACTAAATTGACTTTACTTTACTTTACTTTACTTACAAGATAATAACAAGTTTTTATCAAATAAATGCCAAATTAAGCTACGTCAAAAATATGAAATTCTTAATCTACGCAAAATTTTACTCATTTTTAACTATTTTCTAGTTTATTCTTAATCTACGCAAAATTTTACTCAATTTTAACTATTTTCTAGTTTATTCTTAATCTACGCAAAATTTTACTCATTTTTAACTATTTTCTAGTTTATTCTTAATCTACGCAAAATTTTACTCATTTTTAACTATTTTCTAGTTTATTCTTAATCTACGCAAAATTTTACTCAATTTTAACTATTTTCTAGTTTATTCTTAATCTACGCAAAATTTTACTCATTTTTAACTATTTTCTAGTTTATTCTTAATCTACGCAAAATTTTACTCATTTTTAACTATTTTCTAGTTTATTCTTAATCTACGCAAAATTTTACTCAATTTTAACTATTTTCTAGTTTATTCTTAATCTACGCAAAATTTTACTCAATTTTAACTATTTTCTAGTTTATTCTTAATCTACGCAAAATTTTACTCATTTTTAACTATTTTCTAGTTTATTCTTAATCTACGCAAAATTTTACTCAATTTTAACTATTTTCTAGTTTATTCTTAATCTACGCAAAATTTTACTCAATTTTAACTATTTTCTAGTTTATTTAGCTTTTCCATAAAACGCAGGGGAGGATGAAAATGTCTACCCGTTGTAACGCCTGTAACTTTGGTTAGGTTTTACCAAATTTAACAAACTTAGGCTCATTTAATAGATAATTGAATGCACTTTATAATGCACTTTACACAGATTTACTTAGGTTTAGATGTTAAGCGCCAGAGGACGCGATTGAAACAATCAATATATTATCTCAATTTTCTTTAAATTATCTAATTAAAAGGTACATGTGAGTTACGTTAGTTAACTAAAATGAGAAATACTGTGAAAACTGGCGGAAACCGCAACTCGATATCTTTATCCTAGCCAGAGATATAGTGAAAATTTGACAAAATGGCGTATTTTGCATTAATAGCGCCCTCTGGAAAATAATATAGGAACTGAAGTAAATCAGAGTACATAATAGTTTGAAGCGCTATCAATTATCTATCGAATCACTCTAAGTTTATTAAATTTGGATAAACTTATTTTAAGTTACAATCATTTTATTGATAATAAGTCTAACTATTTTCTATCTATTTTCCTCTGCATCTTATGTAAAACCCAAAAAACACGACAAGATAGTTAAAATTAAGCAAAATTTTGCGTATATTAAGATTAAAATATTTTTGATATAGCTTAACCCATTAACGGCCGTGGATTTTAGGTAAAATTCTACACTTCTTTATATGAATTCTACGGATGACTTTTTGTATTACATTCTATGAATTTTTCTGTTAAATATAAATAATGTATACGCTGTAAATGTGGGACATTCGTCGATTTTGTATAAAAAAGTGCAATATAAAGTGTAGAACGTGTATTTCCACTCCCAGACTAAGCATGAAGTAAAATTTCGAGTTTAGAAAAGCCCCGCGTAGAAAATTTGTCGAGGGTCGCGCAGCGACCCGAGACAAATTTTCACGGGGCTTTTCTAAACTCGAAATTTTACTTCATGCGCCACGCGTATAAAACACTGGAATATTGTGAAGTCAGAAATACACTGAAAACATTTTATTTAAATGAGTAATAATCAAGATATTTAAATAACAAAATGTTTAAGTTTTTCTTCACACATTTTCAAGTCAAGTCAAATATGTTCTTATACAATGTTTTTTAATACTTTTACTAATAGACACTAAGTGAATAGACTTAGTGTCTATTAGTAAAAGTATTAAAAAACATTGTATAAGGACATATTTGACTTGACTTGAAAATGTGTGAAGAAAAACTTAAATATTTTGTTATTTAAATATCTTGATTATTACTGATTTAAATAAAATGTTTTCAGTGTATTTCTGACTTCACAATATTCCAGTGTTTTATACGCGTGGCGCATGAAGTAAAATTTCGAGTTTAGAAAAGCCCCGTGAAAATTTGTCTCGGGTCGCTGCGCGACCCTCGACAAATTTTCTACGCGGGGCTTTTCTAAACTCGAAATTTTACTTCATGCTTAGTCTGGGAGTGGAAATACACGTTCTACACTTTATATTGCACTTTTTTATATAAAATCGACGAATGCCTTACATTTACAGCGTATACATTATTTATATTTAACAGAAAAATTCATAGAATGTAATACAAAAAGTATTTTAAATAATTATTGCTTTACCCCTAGATATTAAGTTTTATATTTTTTTTAGACTTAGATTCATATGAATGTATTGTTATGTATTTATTTTTTGTTCACTGCCTACATTTGTATCTATTTTCTATTTGTTTTTTTATATCATTAAGTATCATAAATTAAATTTATATTGTATTATTGTAAAATGATGATAAGCCGTCAATAAAGTATATTAAAATTATATATTTATTATTTGTTTTAGCCCTAGGTATTAAGTTTTGTATTTATTGATATGTATTTTTACCTCTGCAACATTTATATGCTAGATGATAGGTTCTAATTTTATGTTTACTAAATATTATCGTTTACAACCATCGTAACCAAATGACTCACCCATGAATGCTATGTACTTATTCTTTGTGGAAATAAATGAAATTGAAATTGAAATAATATAATTTATCAAGTTAGGTTATTTAGTAATTTAACTAACATAAAATTAATAATGTTGCGTATATGCATCAATGGCACTAGCTTCATTTAGCAGTTTTGTGATAAAAACCTGTTTTTCTGTTTGGCGATAAATGTTACGCCCTCTAGCGACGAAGTTAAGAACTTAAAAATAATATCTAGTGATTTCTCTTGGCCACTTTTACTGGGAATATTTTTACCCCAACACGCTACGCTGCATAGTTTCTGAGATACAGCCGGTGGCCACGCTTAATGAGAAATACTGTGAAAACTGGCGGAAACCGCAACTCGATACCTTTATCCTAGCCAGAGATATAGTGAAAATTTGACAAAATGGCGTATTTTGCATTAATAGCGCCCTCTGGAAAATAATATAGGAACTGAACATAAAACATAATAAACATAAAATTCCGAGATCCCATAGAGAACATCCAAACAACTCACCCTGTGTATTTTATATTGCAATCATAAATTTTAAAATTATTAGACATCTGAGCAAAAATTATGTATAAATAAAACACTGTTTATCACTTTGTTTGTATAACAATTGGTTTATTTGGTGACTATAGTTTCGATACTACACGTATCATTATCAAACCGTTAGTCTACTAACGGTTTGATAATGATACGTGTAGTATCGAAACTATAGTCACCAAATAAACCAATTGTTATACAAACAAAGTGATAAACAGTGTTTTATTTATGTTCAACAATGTATAACGAAGTAGAAGCCTCTATAATCAGTGGAAAAATTATGTAACTAACGTATTATTATTTTACTTGCCATAATTTCTGCTAACAATCAATTGCATTTATAACTGCACATATCCCACTGAACAAACTCATTTAAGTTATGTTTCATCAACATTAAAACAACGTTTAACGTTGTTACAATACTGATAAAACGTTATTTGTTTGTTTTTTGCTCAGTGTGAAAAAGCAGAAAACATGATTTTACTTACCTGAATTCCTCTTAATAATTTTAATCATTTTATTAAATTCAACCACTGTTTTTGCATTATTAAATTAACTAATATTTAGGCCAAAAAAACACTACATATGTGTTGATTTGACGAGAAGAACTGATTTATGGAGTGAACTTATTGAATAATTGCCATTGAGCGAGATAAGAAACGCGAAAGTTTTATTCGTGTTAATGTCAAATCGAACGTTGCCACATAATCTTAATGAGTCCAGTATTTGTAAACAATTTAATTAAAAATTGTAAAGCAAACCTAGTGCCGTTTTCAGTTCAATAACAAGAAGAAGCCCACTGAGCAAAAAACAAACAAATAACGTTTTATCAACATTGTAATATCATTGAACAGTGATTTAATGTTTATAAAACATAACTTAAATGTGTTTGCTCAGTGGGAGTGTAATGAAAACATGCAATAACGTTATTGGTAAAAAGTAATGGTATTATTTATTTAAAAAAATAAAATGTTCAGTTTGGAAATCTGCATCTTTATTTTCTATTCAGAGTGATTTTTCAAGTTGAATAAAAATAAACAATTATGAAAAACTAATAAAACAACTAATTGTATATTTGAGTTATGCGTAGTATTTAATTACAATGAAAACACTTTGTGTTCCTTACATCAGTTTTATTTTTATTCGTTAGATGTATATTTCGAGTGCTAAGCACTTAGTTATTGATAATGAGTGCTTAGCACTGGAAACGACCCACTGAACAAAAAAGGTTTCATCAACATTAAAACAACGTTTAATGTTGCTACAATGTTGATATAACATTATTTGTTTGTTTTTTGTTCAGTGGGGAACATCTAACGAAAAAAAATAAAAATGTAGTAAGGAACAAAAAGTATTTTCATTCTAATAAAAAAAAGACCTTTATTGGCATTACAAACAAAACTTTAAATTCTATTCTAAAACTAAATCCCCTTCCTTCTATTTTCCCTCTCCCTCCCTAGCTTCTCCAACGTCTAACTCCTACCCTATCCTCTCTCATCCACTCCATCACCCTTCTACTCCCTTTGGCTCCCATTCATTCCTCCTTCACTCCTTCCATTCCTCCGCCAAGTGGACCCACGTATCCTTCCCATGCTCACACAATACACACCTTCCATATTCTTCCCCCATCCATACTTTTCTTCCTCTCTCCTCCGATCCACACCGCGCCCTTGCCACAATCACCCTCTCCTCTCTACTCCATCCCCTATCAGATATCTCGGCACTCTTCCATACATATGCCACCTCCCATACATATCATTGTACTGACTTTTCTCGATACTCCCTTGCCTTTCCTGTCCTTCCACCTCCTTTACGCACTCATCCACCTTCACCCCATTCCCTAGCCATTCCATTACTTTCGCCTCCGACAACCCTACCCTCTCATACATTTTCCTTCTCTCCCCCACACACTTACTGTGTAAAATCGGTAAAATTAAAATCCAATTACAACTAATCGCAATGTTGTTTACGACTATTGACGATTTGGGTTTAAAATTACTTAAACACGTAAAATTAAAATAAGGATTTATTATTAACTACGTGCATCAAAGACGAACAAACAAATATATACAAACAAAATAACAAGGCAATTAAAAAAGAATATTAAATGAAGATGAAAGTGTAAAGAGTTAAAATATATGAGAAAATGAACAAAGTTAAATATATCAGAAAATGAACAAAGTAAATGAATGAAGTCTTAGAAAATAATACAAATTGCAAAAATCACAAGTATGAAAAACAAGATATAACTTAATGAAACACTTGTATCTTTTCTTCACTTATTTATTTGGAGTACCAAATGTACATTTCGATCACGATGTGATCATTATCAATGGTTGACAAATACCGTCAAATACCGTATTTGTCAACCATTGATAATGATCACATCGTGATCGAAATGTACATTTGGTACTCCAAATAAATAAGTGAAGAAAAGATACAAGTGTTTCATTAATTTAAAACCATCTTCACGCAACTCAACAACAATTAAGTAAGATATAACTTACTCGTACGCTTGGTCGATTGGAAGTAAAGTCTTGTAGAGAAGAGACTCAGGGTGAATTTTAGAGGAATGATTTGATTGGTTGAAAGGATGTGGTGGGATAGTCAGGGTAGGTAAAGGAAAGAAAGAAAATTGTACAAGAAAGAGTAGGATAGCGTAAGAATATTATGGAAATTTTTGATTTTCAGGAACTGCATTTTACAAGTTTTAGGCTGTAAAACTCCGAAGCTTGACAATCTTTATTGCCAGCGCTGAGGCACGTCTTCGCGAGACACAATGGTTTGGAGGAAAAATTTTATACAAAGAGTTTTACAGTCTGTTTATTGGGGTTGGCGATGGTCGCCCCTTGTAAATGCAGCCCTGGTCTCCAGTAACAAAGAAATAGATATAACAATAAAGAATAGAAATACAAATGAAAGAAATGTATTGAAATTAAAAAATGCGCGGGTCCGTCGCGAACACAATGTTTGATATTTGAAGAGGATATTTTGAAATGAAATAAATATTGGGTCAATTGTTTCACTGGTAATAAGCATAAAGGAAACACATTTTTGTTTTTTGTATGAAATTTATTTTTATATTATTGCTAAAGTACAAAATATATAAATATTAATAAGCTGAACTAGTTTCTCATTGATAGTTTCATCTCATTAATTGTTAAGGCACTAATTTTTTGAAAATCTATTATCACTAAATGTAATAGCAAACTAATATTAAAACACTTAACTTTGTTTTACCACTTTAATTAACTTTTTACAGTGACTATAGTTTCGACTACAAGCTAGTCATTATCAAACTGAGTACCTAATATTTTAGGTACTCAGTTTGATAATGACTAGCTTGTAGTCGAAACTATAGTCACTCTAAAAAGTTAATTAAAGTGGTAAAACAAAGTTAAGTGTTTTAATATTATTTTATAAAGATGTACCACAAAGTGAACGCCAACCAAATCAAAGATGTAATAGCAAACTATTTATGAATTTCGACTATTTATTTAACCAACTACAATTGTTTCGCTACACTGTAGCTTTTTTAGATGAAGAAATATAATACAGTGTAGTGAAACAATCGGATTCTTGCACGAATTTTAAAATAGAATAAAATTATTATTACATAATATTTTAGATTCTAAAAACATTGTCTACCAAAAAAAAACATTGAATACAAATTATTTTAGGTGTAATTTAAAAGTGAAAAGCGCTAATTTTAAACAAATTTCGGCTTTCCTGAAAACGCATTCTTATTGGAAGTACATAAAAAGTCATGCGCATTGGAATATAACTGCGATAATTTAAATATTCCAATAAAATAAAAATTCTATTACTAACAGCACTTATTTTCAGGTAGAAACTTTCGTTTCGAGTTGTTAGGACACATTGATACAATACAGTAACAATAACTCATTTTAAATACCAACTTTACTGCAGTTACGCTCCTTGTACACGATGTATAAAAGTTTATGTTGACTAGCGTGGCGTTGCATCTGTTGAGTAAACAAATAAGTCCGAAGATATAGTGGCAACGCTTGCCCCGTCTATAAAATCGGATTTGTTAGGCAATTGAGAGTGTTTTGCATAAACAACTATTCACTGTGTTATACAAAAAAAAATTAGAGGTAAGTACTAAATTTAATAAGTGTTCTATTATTTTGGCGACAAGATGGATGGTACTTCTAAATCTAAGGGTCTTAACATCTTACAGAGCATGTGTGTGCGTAGATCGCTATGTCACATAAAAAGTGAAGTAAGGAATAACAGTCTTTTTAGTATGTCACAGACCGTTTTCACGAGTACAATTTGCGGGAAAACTTATTAAATAAACTATTAATAATTTTTAAATGAAGTAAAACATTAAAAAAACACATAGGACATAATGTTTTTTTGCTTCTAAAGAATTAATTAAGACAAAAAAAGTGTGCATGAACTCCATTGTAGTGAGTTAAATGTATAGTTAAAAATCATAAATAGTTTATTATTATATTAAGTCATTGGTAGTGGTTGAAATTAGCTTCTCATTGGCAGTTAGTTTCTTATTGGCGGTTAGTTTCTCATTGGCAGTTGTTTTTACAGTTAACGTACTAAATTCATAACCCCGAACCAAAAAACTTATGTATACAAACTATTTTTACAAAGCATTCCTTATCACAATAACTATTTACAATCAATCTCCGCACAAACATCAATTATTACAATTAATATTCTCTTTCAGGTAATCCTTTTTGAACTGCAACGGCTGAATTTCTTTGCCGACGTTATTGACGACATTAAGGATTTTATTTAAAAGTACATTGTGCACATTTTCAATTGTGCCGCTCGCGTCTACAAACTCCCAACTGCTATCGGACAATTGCTTGTAAATAGCCAAGACCTTGCGCTGCATCTCCTCGTTTTCGTAGCGCTCGTTTCCGAAACCCGGACGGTGGGTCAACTCCTCCTCGTTCACCGTCAGCAAGCAGACTAAGTCGGGTTTCGGTAGCCCAATTTCTTGAGTTTTACACCACTCAATATCCATTCCTAAAAATTAATAAGAAAATTTACAAGTGACAATCCATCTAGTGACACTTAGAACTCGAGTTCAAACATTGACCTCGAGTTCAAAATAACCTTAGAACAATAGGAACTGTCATTTTGAACTCAAGTTTGACTTGAAGTAGAGTTCAATGTTTTTGGTGTAATTGGGCCTTAATTAAGAATAATTACTCCTATTATTTGAGTTGCCCAGATGCAAAACCAGCCATACACCTATTTTTTTGATTTTAAGGTTTTGGTATCCCTGGATTCTACTTGTCTGAGGGTACAATAGGCCCGGTCATCAAAATTTTCAATAATAAAACAAACATGTTTGGATTTGTTTGTAATGTATGTTGGTATCTAATAAACGGTACTCCGGCCATTTTGAAAACTTTAACCCGCCAACACCAATCAATCTATTTTATACAATTGCAAAAATCTCAAACACATTAACGATTTACAAACCGGTCATCAGAGAATTTCCTAACAGTTAGCAGTAAGCTCCTAACTGTTGTCTCTGATGAACGGGCCCAATTTTAAAATTAAATTGACCTTCAAAACCCATCTGATACCTTTTAAAATGGAGTTTGAAACAACTTATTGAGTGTAAAACCTGCTACATTTCTCGGTTGCAAAAGCTGACTTATTTGTTCTGTTGCAAAATCTGTCAACTTTATACTTAGTTTTATATAATTTTTCTTGTCCTTATTCGATACAATGCTTATTTAATACTATTTTAATTTATTTAAAAAACGCAGCAAAAAGTTTGTCAAAGCACGTACGGCTGGGTTTTGCATCTGGGTGACTTATTTAATAAATATACTTTATGCTTTAATATTTTCAAAAAGTTTCAATAGCAAGTGATGAGTAAGAATGATTCATGAAATTGTTTGTGTTTTGCTCAGTGGGTGCAGTGCAACCCAACATATTTTCTAGATTATAATTGCACAAATGAAATTTGCAATAACTCACCTAATTTACTAGCCGAATAAGCAATCCCCGAATAAGAATACCTGTCGACAATCAAAGACACCCCGCTGTGAAGCTTCGAAACAATCTTCTCGTAGCTCTCCCATCGGTTGGCTGAAAACAACATGTGAACCGCCTTATCGTGCAACTTGCAATTACCATTCGAAAGGTACTGGGCGATCACTTTTCCTATAGGGGTTGTCCTATCCGGAAACACCATCAATTCAGCCTCAATGTTCTGCTTCTTGAGACTCTCTACCAGCATCTTGCTCTGCGTGGACTTTCCAGACCGGTCGGCTCCCTCGAGGATAATCAAAGCTCCCCTTTTTGAACACATGCTGATCCCTGATTTGATTATTGCTTTGAACGGAGCGAGTTGTGTGAGGTTTAAAAGGCGGACGAGGCGAGTTAGAGCGGTTAAATTTGGCGGTAAGGATTTGCAGGTTATGTTCATGTTTTTAAACTGCAGTGTTGGCAACACTTTTGAGATACAAAAATCATAGATATGTGACCTTTAATAATATTGATTTTTATGAAAAATAGACAAGTTTTACCTATTTTTAATTAATGACTATAATTTATTTACTTAAATTAAACGGCACTTACAATAAACTAATTACGCTAAGCTTTAATTCAATAATAAATAAGCATCTTGCTCTGCGTGGACTTTCCAGACCGGTCGGCTCCCTCGAGGATAATCAAGGCGTCCCTTTTTGAACACATGCTGATTCCTGAATAGATTATTGCCTTGAACGAAGCGAGTTTTGTGAGGTTTAAAAGGCGGATGAGGCGAGTTTGAGCGGTTAAATTTGGCGGTAAGGATTTGCAGGTTATGTTCATGTTTTTAAATTGCAGTGTTGGCAACGCTTTTGAGATACAAAAGTCATTGATATGTGACCTTTACTAATATTGATTGTTATTAACAGACAAGTTTTTGCTATTATTAATTATTGCTGGTCCGTAATTTGATTATTGCGTTGAACGGAGTGAGTTTTGTGAGGTTTAAAAGGCAGACGAGGCTAGTTTGATCGGTTAAATTTGGCGGTACGGATTTGCAGGTTATGTTCATGTTTTTAAATTGCAGTGTTGGCAATACTTTAGACTCAAAAATCATAGATTTGTGACCTTTAATAATATTGATTTTTATTAAAAACAGACAAGTTTTACCTTGTTTTTAATTATTACCTATAATTTATTTACGTAAATTAAACGGCACTTACAATAAACTAATTACGCTAGGCTGTAATTCAATGAAAAATTTGCATCTTGCTCTGCGTGGACTTTCCTTGCCGGTCGGCCCCCTCGAGGACAGTCAAAGCGCCCCTTTTTATTATTGCATTGAACGTAGCGAGTTTTGTAAGGTTTAAAAGGCGGACGAGGCGAGTTTCAGTGGTTAAATTTAGAGGTACGGATTTGCAGGTTATGTTCATGTTTTTAAGTTGCTGTATTGGCAACACTTTTGAGATGCAAAAATCATAGATAAGTGACCTTAAATAATATTGATTTTTATTAAACAGACAAGTTTTTGCTATTTTTAATTATTGCTGATCACTGATTTGATTATTGCGTTGAACGGAGTGAGTGTTGCGAGGTTTAAAAGGCGGACGAGGCGAGTTTGAGCGGTTAAATTTGGCGTTAAGGATTTGCATGTTTTGCATGATTTGTTCATGTTTTTAAATTGCTGTGTTGGTGACACTTTTGAGATACAAAAATTATAGTTATGTGATTTTAGTAATATTCATTTTTATTAAAATCAGACAAGTTTTTGCTATTTTTAACTATTGCTGATCCCTGATTTGATTATTGCGTTGAACGGAGTAAGTTTTGTGTTTTGAAGTTGTCACTCAAGGTGGACGAGGCGAGTCTGAGCAACTTTAACTTAGCTTTTTACATAGCTATAAACTAGCGACGGCTCGCAGCCTAACTTCAGGGTAAGCCACAGCGCCAAGGCACACAAAATTTAAGGCTAAGATCGCGCTTTATAAATACAAGGAATTGCACAACGAAGTCACCTTTCAATAACGGATACATATTACCTTGGGTCTTTTGTCTACCCTGAAGTTAAGCTGTTTGCCGCCGCTGGTTTATAGCTATGTAAAAAGGTAAGTAAAAGTTGCTCAATGAGTTTTGTAAGGTTTAAAAGGCGGACGAGGCAAATCTCAGCGGTTAAATTTGGCGGTAAGGGTTTGCGGGCTACGTTCATGTTTTTAAATTGCAGTGTTGGCAACACTTTTGAGATGCAAAAATCATAGACATGTGACCTTTTAATAATATTGATATTTATTAAAAACGGACAAGTTTATGCTATTTTTAATTATTAGCTATAATTTATTTATGTAAATTAAACAACACTTGCAATAAATTAATTACGCTGAGCTTTGATTCAATGAAAAATAACTATTCAAATGTGTCAACAACGTACGTATTAACAAAGTGAAGTTGTCACTCAAGGTTATTACAATAAAAGGTTAACTCATTTGAAATTCAAATAAAATTATGACATTTTTTCAAATTTACATTATTTTAACCATTTTTGCTTGTTTGTAAATAGAAAACTGTTGATTTTTCAACGTAAAATATGTTTAATACCGATCTAATCTGGTTTTGTAAGCCGGTAAGGATTTGCAGGTTATGTTCATGTTTTTAAAATGCTGTATTGGCAACACTTTTGAGATACAAAAATCATAGATATGTGACATTTAATAATATTGATTTTTATTAAAAGCAGTCAAGTTTTTGCTATTTTTAATTATTAACTATAATTTATTTGCGTAAATTAAACAAAACTTGCAATAAATTAATTCACCTTTCAATAACGGATACATATTACCTTGGGTCTTTAGGGTGCAAGCCGACGCTGGTTTATAGCTATGTAAAAGTCATCGCAATAACAAATAAATAAAACTGTTATTCTATCAATATTATATTTTAGTAAAAACTGCATAAATTACAAATAACATCAATGATTAATATTTAAAAATTTTATAACTATAACTATAAATATTATAAAAAAACACTGAAATTATTACAACCGCCAATTTTTAAAATTATAAAAAAAAACATTCGGCGGATGAATAAATAATAAATATACAATATTGCTTTTCAAAAATCTGCTGATGGGACGGACCTTTTTGTGTTTGCAATGTTGATGTAAGAATCTTGGCTTAAATTATGATTTAAATCCAGAGCTAATCGCAATAATAAAAAAGCGTAGTTTCAATAAACTCAGGTAGTTTGATTTTAAACATTTGCTACCTTAAATCCAGACATTAGAAAGCAGTTTTAAAGTTACATTAACCCATTAAGCGCCATTGATGCATACAGGCAACATTATTAATTTTTGGTTATTGAATTACTAAATAAATTAATTTGATATATTATATTATTTGACCTGACTTGAAAATGTATGAAGAAAAATGTGAATATTTTTTTATTTAAATATTTCGATTGATAATAATTTAAAAAAAAAATAATGTGAATGTATTTCTAACTTTACAATATTTCAGCGTTTTATGCGCGTAGCGCATAAAGTAAAATTTCGAGTTTAGAAAAGCCTGAAAATTTGGTTTGGCCGCTCCGCGCTTCGCGCTACGCGACCAAACCAAATTTTCAGGCTTTTCTAAACTCGAAATTTTACTTCATGCTTAGCCTGGGAGTGGAATCACTCGTTCTAAACTACATACTGCACGTTTTTATATGAAATCGACGAATGCCTGAAATTTTACAGCATATACATTATGTATATTTAAAAGAAAAATTCACAGTATGTAATACAATAAATCATTTATGGATATCATAAAAAGAAGTGGCGAAGAATTTTACCTAAAATCAACTTTTAGAGTTATCTCTATGATTGCTCGGCCGTTAATGGGTTAAGCATGTTTAATTGTGCTGAATGGAGCTTTAACACTTTCTTTTAACGTACCCACTGAGCAAACACATTGAAGTAATGTTTTATCAAAATTAATACAACGTTTAATGTTGATTTAACGTTATTTGTTTGCTTTTCGCTCAGTGGGTACATTAATAATTGAAGCACAACAATCGCTTCATTTGATTTTTTATTTTCAGTTTATTTCAATAATATTCTTAGAGCTCGTGGAGTTATTTCATTTGTTCCGTTTTTCTTCATCGCTGCTTTTGTTTTAAATACTGCGTTATTATTGGTATTTCATTACAAGACTAGAACCATATATAGTGAACAAAATTGTATCAAGCATCATTTACTTACGGAAAAGCGATTTCGACAAGAAATTAGCAGCCATTTCAGCGCCTTGATCCGCCCCTTCTCGCGTTTTATTATCAGCCTGTTGCGCTTCTTTCGCAGCGGTTTCCCGCGCGTTATTCAAAAAATTACTCGCGCTCATCAGCGATTGATCCAGAAAACTACCGGCCTCCTTAATCTTGCTGGTGAACGCATCCTCCACGCTGTGAATCCCCTGGTTCAACTGCTTAGCCTTTTCCTCAGCGTATTTATTAGCGTCCTGCAAGCGCTGGTTCACACCTTCAGCTGTTTCCTTGAGTTTCTCATCGACTGTGCTAGCCGTGGATTTAATCCCCTCGGCTAAGGCTTTCTTCTTTTCCTCAGCAGCTTTGTTCGCGTCTTCAACTTTTTGGTTGATTGATTGCGCGGTGCCTTGGAGGTAGTCCGCAGCGGCTTGTTTTTTCTCAGTTGCGAATTGGTTTGCGCTTTGAAGGCCTGCTGCAAGCGCTTGCTTCTTCTCCTCAGCCGTTTGTTTAACTTCCCCCAAACGCTGGTTGATGTTATCAGTGGTGGTCTTCACCTTCTCATCAATTGCTTGCCCTGTGTGTCTGATTCCTTCGGCTAAAGCTTGTTTCTTCTCTTCAGCCGTTTGTTTAACTTCCCCCAAACGCTGGTTGATGTTATCAGTTGTGGTCTTCACCTTCTCATCAATTGCTTGTCCTGTTTGTCTGATTCCTTCGGCTAAAGCTTGCTTTTTCTCCTCAGCCGCCTTTTTCGTATCCTCAAGGCGCTGACTCACATTATCAACCAAAACCTGCTTCTTTTCCTCAGCTGCTTTTTTCGTCTGATTCACACCCTCAACCAAAGCCTGCTTCTTCTCCTCAGCAGCCTTCTTCGCATCCTCAAGACGCTGATTCACATTCTCTGCAGTGGTCTTCACTTTCTCGTCAATCGACTGCCCGGTTTGCCTTAAGTTATCAGCCAAAGCAGCCCTCTTCTCGTCTGTGGCTTTTTTAGTATCCTCTAATCTCTGATTGATGTTATCAACAACAACTTCCTTCTTCTCGCTAACAAACTGCCCAACATTAGAGGCGGTGTTGTGGAGGCCTTGCGCTAACGCTTGCTTCTTTTCCTCGGCTGTTTGTTTAACATCCCCCAAACGCTGATTGATGTTATCAGTTGTGGTCTTCACTCTCTCATCAATCGCTTGCCCCGTATGCCGCAAACCTTCTGCTAAAGCCGCCCTTTTCTCATCGGCGGCCTTTTTGGTGTCCTCCAATTTTTGATTGATGTTATCAACAACGATTTCCTTCTTATGGTTAACAAACGTCGCAGTGTTATGCAAGCCTTGAGCTAAGGCCTGCTTTTTTTCCTCTGCAGCTTTTCTAGCATCTTCTAGCTTATCATTTATGTTATCAGTAACGACTTCTTTCTTTTGATTGATGAATCCTCCTACATTAGCGGCTGTGTTGTGGAGGCCTTCCGCAAGGGCTTGTTTCTTCTCATCAGCTGAATGTTTGGCGTCTTCCAAACGTTGGTTGAGGTTATCAGCAGTTGTCTTGACTTTCTCATCAATTGCCTGCCCTGTTTGTTTCAAACCCTCGGCTAAGGCTTGCTTCTTTTCATCAGCGGCTTTTCTAGCGTCCTCCAAGCGTTCATTCGCGTTATCAGCGGTTGTTTGCAACTTATCCTTAACAGCTCCTCCGGCGTGTTGCAAGTTCTCACCAATGGCTTTAGTTTTTTCTTCAGTTGCCGATTTGGCATCTTGAAGGCGATCGTTGATGTTATCAGAAGTTTGATGCAACTTACTAGCGACGTTGTCTTTTCTCTCCTCGGCGAAACCACCAATGTTTCTGAATCCTTGGGTGGTTAAATCGCCCAAGTTTTTGATTCCCTGTGCGGCTGAGTCTTTCTTATCAGCTGCGAAATCTCCAATGTTTCTGAAACCTTGAGCAGTTTGTTCTCCAAGGCCTTTCAAACCTTGAGCGGCTGAATCTTTCTTTTCTGAGGTGTAATCCCCAAGGTTTTTAAGTCCTTGAGCAGCCGCGTCTTTTTTCTCAGCGGCGAAATCTCCTAAGTTCTTTAACCTTTCTCCAGCGGCGTCTTTTTTCTCAGCTGTAAAAGCCCCAAGGTTTTTCAAACTTTGTCCAGCAGTGTCTTTTTTCTCAGCAGCGAAATCTCCCAAGTTCTTCAGACTTTGTCCTGCAGCGTCTTTTTTCTCAGCAGCGAAATCTCCTAAGTTCTTCAGGCTTTGTCCAGCAGCGTCTTTTTTCTCAACAGCGAAATCTCCCAAGTTCTTGAGACTTTGTCCAGCAGCGTCTTTCTTCTCAGCAGCGAAATCTCCTACGTTTCTAAGTCCTTGTACGGTGTAGTCTCCAACATTTTTCACTCCTTGCGCGGTGTAATCTCCAACGTTTTTAAGACCTTGAGCTGCAGCGTCTTTCTTCTCAGCCGTGTAATCACCAATATTCTTTAATCCTTGTGCGGTGTGATCGCCAACGTTTCTCAAACTCTCAGCAGCAGCGTCCTTCTTTTCCGCAGTGTAATCTCCTAAGTTCTTCAATCCTTGCCCAGCAGCGTCTTTTCTATCAGCAGCAAATTCCCCAACGTTCCTCATTCCTTGCACAGTGTAGTCTCCAACGTTTTTAAAACCTTGCGCAGCAGCATCTTTCTTTTCAGCAGCGAAATCTCCAACATTCCTCAGTCCTTGCGCAGTGTGGTCTCCAACATTCTTCAAACCTTGAGCTGCAGCGTCTTTCTTCTCAGCGGCGAAATCTCCAACATTCCTCAGTCCTTGCATGGTGTAATCTCCAACATTTTTCAGACTATGAGCGGCAGCATCCTTCTTTTCAGCAGTGTAATCACCAAGGTTCTTCAAGCTCTGACCAGCAGCGTCTTTCTTCTCGGCAGCGAAGTCTCCAATATTCCGCATTCCTTGCACTGTGTGGTCTCCAACATTTTTCAAACCTTGAGCTGCAGCATCTTTCTTCTCAGCAGCGAAATCGCCAATGTTCCTCATTCCTTGCACAGTGTAATCTCCTACATTTTTTAGACCTTGGGCAGCAGCGTCTTTTTTCTCAGCTGTGTATTCTCCAAGATTCTTCAAACTTTCATCAGCAGCGTCTTTTTTCTCAGCAGCAAAGTCTCCAATATTTCTCATTCCTTGCACAGTGTAATCCCCTACGTTCTTCAAACCTTGAGCAGCAGCATCTTTCTTCTCAGCAGTGTAATCTCCAAGATTCTTCAAACTTTCACCTGCAGCGTCTTTCTTCTTAGCAGCAAAATCTCCAATATTTCTCATTCCTTGCACAGTGTAATCCCCTACGTTCTTTAAACCTTGGGCAGCAGCATCTTTCTTCTCAGCAGTGTAATCTCCAAGGTTCTTGAGACTTTGACTAGCAGCGTCTTTCTTCTCAGCAGCGAAGTCCCCAATATTCCTCATTCCCTGCGCAGTTTGATCTCCAACATTCTTCAAACCTTGAGCAGCAGCATCTTTCTTCTCAGCAGCAAAATCTCCAATATTTCGCATGCCTTGAGCGGTGTGGTCTCCAACGTTCTTCAAACCTTGAGCTGCGGCGTCTTTCTTCTCAGCAGCAAAGTCCCCAACGCTCCTCATTCCTTGCGCTGTATAATCTCCAACATTTTTCAAACCTTGAGCTGCAGCGTCCTTCTTCTCACCAGCAAAATCTCCAATATTTCTCATGCCTTGCGCGGTGTGGTCTCCAACGTTTCTCAAACCTTGAGCTGCGGCATCTTTCTTCTCAGCAGCAAAGTCTCCAACGCTCCTCATTCCTTGCGCTGTATAATCTCCAACATTCTTCAAACCTTGAGCTGCAGTGTCTTTCTTCTCAGCAGCAAAATCTCCAATATTTCTCATTCCTTGCGCGGTGTGGTCTCCAACGTTCTTCAAACCTTGAGCTGCGGCATCTTTCTTCTCAGCAGCAAAGTCCCCAACGTTCCTCATTCCTTGCGCTGTATAATCTCCAACATTCTTCAAACCTTGAGCAGCAGCATCCTTCTTTTCAGCAGTGTAATCTCCAAGATTCTTCAAACTTTGACCTGCGGCGTCTTTCTTCTCAGCAGCAAAGTCTCCAACGTGCCTCACTCCTTGCGCTGTGTAATCTCCAACATTCCTCAAACCTTGAGCTGCAGCGTCTTTCTTCTCAGCAGCGTAATCCCCAACATTCTTCGCACCTTCCACCGCTTTCTCTTCGGCCGATCTAACTCCTGCTTTCAAACCTTCTTTCTTCTCATGAGCGTAATCCTTAACATTTCCGAAAGCGGTTGAAATTCCCTGTTTTGCATCACCTGCAGCTTGTTTCAACTTATCGTCAGCGCTTTTAATTCCCGCTGCGACTTCGTGTTTTTTCTCATCCATTTTCTCAGCGGTTTGCTTGAGCTTATCATCGATGGCTCCACCGGTTGCGCGCAAACCCTGAGCCGCTGCGTCTTTTTTCTCAGCAGCGTAATTCTTCGCGTCTTCCATCGCTTTCTTCCCATCCTGCATTTTCCTATCAACGGCTTCCCCAGTTTGCTTTAACTTGTCGTCAATGGCGTGGCCGGCGTCTTTGATTCCTGTGGCTGCAGCGGTTTTTGTTTCGTGCATTTTGTTTCCTAGATTCTCAGCGGTTTGCTTCAACTTATCGTCAACTGCATGCGCGGTTTCTTTAATTCCCGAAGCAGCAGCGTTTTTGGTTTCGTGCATTTTGTTTCCTAAATTCTCAGCGGTTTGCTTCAACTTATCGTCAACTGCATGCGCGGTTTCTTTAATTCCTGAAGCAGCAGCGGTTTTTGTTTCGTGCATTTTGTTTCCTAGCTTCTCAGTGGTTTGCTTCAACTTATCGTCAACTGCGTGCGCTGTTTCTTTGATTCCTGAAGCAGCTGTGTTTTTGGTTTCTTCCAATTTGCTGCCGATATTATGAGTGGTTTCGCGAAGCTTTTCGTTTGTTTCTCTAACGCCCTGAGCAAATTCTTGTTTCTTCTCACCGGCGTATTTGTTGGCTTCGTCCAATTTGCGTTCAGCTGCCGTTTCTGCGGATTTGAGTTCGTCAGCTGCAGACGCAGCAACATTTTTGGCACCATCAGCTATAGAAATAAAGAAAGAAGCATTAAATTTCTATTTTTAAGAGGAGGTTATTAATTGTAAACTTACTCAGTTAAGCCTTCATGATAAGCAAAACAGAAGAAAACATTATTAATTCAAAGGGCTTGAATTTTCCAATTAAATTAAGTCGTATTTTCTAAATGAAATTTTGTAAGAAAAACATGTGTTTTTTTTTTAAACGCGTTAAATTTGATAGTTGTAGTCTTACCTGTATTTGTTGCCAATTTTCCAATATTTTCTACAGTTTGGGCTGCAGCTTGGTCGGCTTCCTTCGCCTGCGCCTCGACCGCATCCTGGAATTTGGTTTTGTCTTCTTCAATCGCTTCATTCACTTCGGCTTTTCTTTTGGAAAAGACGGATCCAATTTTGCATCCGATATTTTTTAACGAAGCTAAAAGAAAATAACACGATTGAAATATTGTAACTAATCGATAATTTTACATTTAGGAAACTTTATACAATTATTTTTAAAATCTAATTTCTCAATGAATAAAGTTTGGAATAGTTAACCTTATTATTTATAGCAAAGTGCTTTTGTATCTTAAATTTTTGAATGATTTTAAATTTAGAATAATTTATAAAAATATTTTGTCTCTAAATGAGTTTACATGTACCGTGCGATTGTTTAAATGATCATTTAGAGTAGGCGGCATTTTTTTTTGTGCGGTTGACCAGAATGCTAATTGAATGATGGAATAAATTTAAGGTTATGGTTAACTACGTGTAAACAGTCAGTAGTGCCAATCTAATTTAAAATTTAAAAATTACTCTAATGCCCGTTTGCACTCAAGTCGGTTAAGTTAATCAGTGATTAGTAATCCCAGCAATTTTATGTCTAAATTATTAATAAACTCGCATACTGATAAAAGAAACATGTTTAGAATATCTTAAAAATTTAAAACATTCTTATATTCTAGAATTATGACTTAATTAGAGGTTTAATCAATAATTAGTGGTTGATTAAAGTTAATCAGTCGGGGTGCAAATGGGGCCCAATCATGTTTTAAACTATGGCACGGAATTATGGTTTACAAATTTTATTTATGACATGACAGTTTTCCTTTTTTACTTTCCCCCGTATGTAATACAAAGGGAAATATCCGTTTTGAGGTCCCCTGAGTCGAATAAGACCATTTTTGAAAAATGTCTGTATGTCTGTCTGCCTGTATGTCTGTCTGTCTGTCTGTGTGCGCTGTACCGCAAAAACCGCTAAAGATATCGAGATAAAACTTGAAACTTAAGCTTTTTGTTACAATCGGAAGAACTGAAAAGATTTTGGTGAAAATCGGAAAACCGGAAGTGGTACTTTACTCTTAGCGTTTTTCAGTTTTTTCAGATTTTTTCAATAAATGTTCATCAAACAAAAAATTCTTTCAAATAAAAGTTGCAGATAATAACAAAATGAAGATGTATTGTTCATTTACTTTTTGTCATAGCACTCTTAGTTTTTGAGATATTTCAAAAGTTGTGTGTTTTATCTAGTTATTGATGTGTGACAGTGTATGTGTGGATACAATTGAAAAATGTTTTAAATAAAAGTTGTAGGAAATAAAAAACTAAAGATTTTTTGTGGACTCACTTTTTGTCATAGCACTCTTAGTTTTTGAGATATTTAATAGTGTTTTTTATCTAGTCATTGATTTGTGTCAATGTGTGTGTTGATACAATTGGAAAATGTTTCAAATAAAAGTTGTAGGTAATAAAATATTAAAGATTTTTTGTATCTTCACTTTTTGTCATAGCACTTTTAGTTTTTGAGATATTCAATAAATAGTGTTTTTTATCTAGTCATTGGTTTGTGTCAGTATGTGTTGATCCAATTGAAAAATGTTTCAAATAAAAGTTGTAGTTATCAAAAAGTTGAAGACATTTTGAAAATAATAATGCTACAAATATTTTAAAAGTGATTTAATACGCAATTTACGGGGGAAAGTATTATGATGGACACATCACCATTTTTTTGACAATATTAATAGGGTTTTTGGTTTTAGCGGCGGATTAATTTAAAAAATAAAATAGAGACTTTATTGTAGAAATTTGTATTTTATTTATAACTTCTATTTTTCAATGATTTACTTTGACGCATTTTTTTATAGAGAATTATTTTTAAATTACGGGAAGCGGTTTTATTTTTAACATCCACGCACCGAATCCAACAAATGCGAATTCTTTCGTGTAGTACGGGTAATTATATTTTTAAATTTTCAAATGGCGCAATTGTCCCGAGATTGGGAAATCGCCTGCGGCCGGTGTGCGCGCAATGTTTTATTTTTAAAGATTTTCTCGCGCTGATTGCGAAAATACGCGTCGTGTGACTAAGACTCTGTATTATTTTTTTCGAAGGTTAGTTGTAGGGTAATTGCATCGTCCTTTGCGGTCCATTATTGCATTTAAGTGTAATAGATAAATAAAGAAAATACAATTGTTACGTGGATTTTTTATAAAAATTTGTTGGGCAAGAGGAACGCTATAAAAATGTGTTAAAATGCGGACAAATAAACAAAACAGAATTAGTATGTGCGCATCTTTATAAAATTTGTTGAGCAATGCGGGTATTAATAGATGATGTTAAAAGCATGTCTTTATTCTGGAAAAATACTACACAAGGTGAAATATTTGATGACGAAATAATGAATCGTAATTTAATTTCCATTACTTTGTAAAGTAACCCACTGAGCAAACACAAGTAACGTATAATTAACATTAAAACAACGATTAATGTTATTACAATGTTGATAAAACGTTACTTTTTTGTGTTTTGCTCAGTGAGAAGCTATAGTACTCAAAATGTACACATTTGTGCAATAAAATGAAGCACACAAAATATGTTATAGTTTAAAACGGACATGGTGGGTTTCCTAGTTACGAAAATATGTAAATATAATGTATAAAATTACGAAAAAACTATTCGTGAAAATGCAAACAGTGTCTTAATTAATAAGACAATTTAAGACGATAAATACCCATTGAAACAACTACTTCCCGTGCAAATACACCTCCGGATATTGAATTATGCAATGAAATATTTAAAATCTTATTTAATTTGATTTGTTACAACGCTCTATTAAAGTATATGTAACGTTTAGGTTTAGGTTATATGTGTAATTATGTAAATATGTCAATTTTCTTAACGTCAAAATGCTGCGTTATTTAGACAACAATTCAAAAATTCGAATTCTGATTAAAATAGAAAACGGTTTTTCTATTTCGGCTTTGTTGTATTTATTGCGAGCGTTTTTTCCAAAAAGTCTTAGTTTCGGTTTTTATTAAAGGTGTTATTTCCAGGTTATGGTGTTTTATCATTTATTGAAACTGCTGCTAGGCAATTAACACAGTCCCGAATTATACAACTAGAATATTGTGAAAAATAGTTATGAGACTCGTGCTCAATTTTATTACGCAGAAGTGTACATCTAGCAAAAACAAAAAATATTGTAAAGAAAAAGTTAGTGTTTTCATTCCAAGTTACTTTGTAAAGTATTGATATTGTGTATGAATTGAAACGTGTAAAAGTTATACTTACTTTTAAACATAGTACGTATCAAGTATAATATGCATCGAAATGTATAAATTATTAACTTTTAATATTGTTTGTACAAAGAAAAATAGACACACACACACACACACTGTTTAAAGTACACAAATATTCTGATACAGATTGGAGTAGATCCAGGTTCTAATTTGGAAAAGGTTGAATTAATAAATTGATTCAAGGTAAACATGGTAATATTCATGTTGTTAGCATGGATTTACGTAGAATTATATCATCAGACAATTTTTTTATACGGGTGTTAAATTGATTCAGTCAATTATTATAAGCTTCATCTAAATTTCAATAAAAATCAAATGAATTATGAACTGTGGAGGCTTCTACTTCGTTATACATGTTAATTCAATGAAATAAAACACTTTAACTTTGTTTGTATAACACACTATTTTTATTTTCGTGACTGCAGTTTCGGCAATTGAAGTTGCCATTATCAAACAGAGTAACTTAGGTACAGGTACAGGTATATATACACAAAATGGTTATTTACAAAATAGCATTAAAAATGGGGGTATACACTAGATCGACCTGGTCGTTAACTAGGGGGATTCCCGGATTAGCGCGGGCTTTCTGTATCTCCAGGGATTCTAGGAGGTTCATTTTTCGGCCCTTTTCGGCATAATGGATGATCTTAAGTACATCCTCGCCAAAAGAATGGTTTTCATCGATTAGATGTTTGGCGAAATTTGATTTTTCTATTTGATTAAGCCGAAAAGAGCGCTGATATTCTTTGAGCCGAGCGCTAAAATTATTATTATTATTATTATTAAATATTTAGATATTGCCATTACTAGAGTCAATAACTCATTCTCTTTTGATATTTATAGAAAATCTACTTTTACAGATTCCCTCATTCCTAATAACTCTAGACATCCCCTTAAACACAAAACAGCCGCATTCAACACAATGATCCACAGAGCCTTCAGCTGTTTCGTTAAACAAAGAAATTAATACCATAAAACAGATATCAACTAACAATGGTTACAACTCTAATTTAATTGATAACATGTTGAGAAAACATAATATCAAGAAAATGGAAAAATTATTATATGCTGGTAATCCATCAACATTGAAAACACCTGCAACCAAGTATTGGCAATTTCATTTATACTTATGATAGTAATAAAAATCGCTGTTTTTCTGCTTTCAAATTTAAACTTCGCTTTTTTTAAAGAGTTCAATTTGAAGCTTAAAACGAGTGTTTTCCACTCCCAGACTAAGCATGAAGTAAAATTTCGAGTTTAGAAAAGCCTGAAAATTTGATTTGGTCGCGTAGCGCGAAGCGCGGAGCGGCCAAACCAAATTTTCAGGCTTTTCTAAACTCGAAATTTTACTTCATGCGCCACGCGTATTAAATACTGAAAGTACTGAAATATTGTGAACGAGTAAACTTCGCTTGAAATCAGTGTTTTATACGCGTGGCGCATGAAGTAAAATTTCGAGTTTAGAAAAGCCTGAAAATTTGGTTTGGCCGCTCCGCGCTTCGCGCTACGCGACCAAACCAAATTTTCAGGCTTTTCTAAACTCGAAATTTTACTTCATGCTTAACCTGGGAGTGGAAAACACTCGTTTAAACTACAAATTGACCTCTTTTAAGAAAACAACGAATATTGAAAAATCCACAATACGTAATTGGGATATAAATTCACAAGACATTATGATTTAAAGCTTTTCTAAAAGAAACACTAATATAATCGCAACCTAGACAGTATGACATTGTCATGTAACGTCAAAACGATAACGTTAGTTTAATCGAATGCGCATTAAGTAGATTAATCAAATAGTCATCGGATTAATCTGTTAATACAGGTAAATTTTCTTTTAAGAATACATACAGGAAATTTTCTATTAGGTATACATATGCATACGCCTTTTTTTGAAGAGTTCAATTTGAAGCCTAAAACGAGTGTTTTCCACTCCCAGGCTAAGCATGAAGTAAAATTTCGAGTTTAGAAAAGCCTGAAAATTTGGTTTGGTCGCGTAGCGCGAAGCGCGGAGCGGCCAAATCAAATTTTCAGGCTTTTCTAAACTCGAAATTTTACTTCATGCGCCACGCTCAATAAACACTGAAAGCACAAAAATATTGTGAACGAGTAAACTTCGCTTGATATCAGTGTCTCGTACGCGTGGCGCATGAAGTAAAATTTCGATCAATTACATATTTCGGTAATATTAGCCTACAAATTAAAAACATCCTTAAAAAACATAATGTTAACGTTGCTTTTAAAACATATTGTAAAACAGAAAACCACATTTTTAATAACAAAACAAAACATTGTAATCTTAGTAAATCCGGTATATATAAACTTGTTTGTCCCGATTGTGAAGGAGTATACATTGGTCAATCTGGTCGTAATTTTAGCACTCGGCTCAAAGAACATCAGCGCTCTTTTCGGCTTAATCAAATAGAAAAATCAAATTTCGCCAAACATCTAATCGATGAAAACCATTCTTTTGGCGAGGATGTACTTAAGATCATCCATTATGCCGAAAAGGGCCGAAAAATGAACCTCCTAGAATCCCTGGAGATACAGAAAGCCCGCGCTAATCCGGGAATCCCCCTAATTAACGACCAGGTCGATCTAGTGTATACCCCCATTTTTAATGCTATTTTGTAAATAACCATTTTGTGTATATATACCTGTACCTGTACCTAAGTTACTCTGTTTGATAATGGCAACTTCAATTGCCGAAACTGCAGTCACGAAAATAAAAATAGTGTGTTATACAAACAAAGTTAAAGTGTTTTATTTCATTAAAAATCAAATGATTGGGGTGAAAACTATGTCGTCAGTTTTATTATTCTAACTTATTGCAAAATTCCCAGTGCCAACTATTTGAGTTCGTTTATAACCGTAGGATTTCTTGATATAATCTACACAAATAATTGTATGACTCAATACCCATTTTGCCTACTCTGAATATTATATTAGAAAACTATGATAATAATTTCTTTAAGACCCACCAAGTTTTGTTAGAACTTATTTCAATATATATATATATATATATATATATATATATATATATATAATCATTTAAAATCCCTTTTACCCTTTAGGGTGTCGAGATATTTCAATATATTAAAAACATAAATAAAGAATTGGTAATGTTCCTTTTTTGTTACAATTCTTTATTACTTTATCACAAAATGAATAAATTAGAATAACATTACTTTGACCAAGGGGAGCTAATGCTTATGGGAGAACTGGAAATCGAGTGGAAAAGGAGAGACTATGGTCAGGATGTGGGGTACAAGTAAGACAGACCACTATATACACCAATCACCGGTCTCGCTTCTGGATGCAGCATCCAAACACTGTTACCAAATTTTATACAAAGACTGGCTAACTGGATATATATGGATTGTGCTTTTACTATTTGTTAAGTTGAGGAACGAACACATATGTGAGAATAATTTAATAATAAAACAATAAAAAATACTAGTTCCAACTTTAATGTGTTTTTAAACTTCACTTTAAATCGGTGTTCAATACGTGTGGCGCATGAAGTAAAATTTCGAGTTCAGAGAAGCCTGAAAATCCAAATTTTCATGCTTTTCTAAACTCGAAATTTTACTTCATGCTTAGAGTCTGGGAGTGGAAACCCTCCTTACACGATCAATCAGTTTCCATTATTGTTAAACCAAGTTTTCAGGCTTTTCTAAACTCGAAATTTTACTTCATGCTTAATCAAGGAGTGAAAAACACTCGTTAATGGCAAATCATTAAACGCTATTAATGTTCCATGTACCGGGCTTTCATTAATTCCCGAACCCCACGTGACCAAAAATAATAGGCAACCAAATGTACAAGGTGGTATGGCTCACACAAAAATTCCCTAGATTTAAAAATATTTATTCGCCGGCGTATTTTTATGACGACTGAAAATATTATATTTAAAATGATTAAAAAATAGGCTCAGCTTCAAAAATGTAACTAATTTTCATTAATTTTCGCAGTATTTGCTTATCCTAGCAAATTGACTCTGCAAAATAAATAGAAATAAACCTTAATGTTTCAGAATAATTAAACAATTTTTGCTTACCTGAAAATTCCGGGCGAATCTTGTAAGATCTCAAAGGTTGGTTTAACGATGCACCGCCCATAAACGTTTATGTCAAATTTGACTTTAGTAACGTTTGGTTACTTTTTCAAAGCCTTCAACGTACAAATACAATAATTTACGCGGCAATTTTAAATTTAGTCACGTGGGGTTCGGGAATTAATGAAAGCCCGGTATTTAACGACAAGTATGTGTATGTTAGGTTGCATACGATGAATGCATAGAATCCGTATTGTATACAACCCGATGTACAGCAAATAAGTGAACGTTATAGAATTGTTTCTCTCGTAATCTTAAAGCAATATTTATTTCTGGGTTTAAATGGGTCAGAAATACAAATATATATTGGTAACAGGAAATCTGTCTTACAAAAAGTAATGTACCCAATGAGCAAAAAACAAACAAATAACGTTATATCAACATTAAACGTTGTTTTAATGTTGATGAAACATTACTTAAATGGATTTGCTCAGTGGGTATGGTCTAAGGGGGGCAGTACCTAAGTACCCATTACCCTTAAACTTTGAAAACTCTAAAATATTGTTAACAAGTGAACTTCAATTGAAATCAGCGTCTTATACTCGGGGCGCACGAAGTAAAATTTCGAGATTATAAAAGCCTAAAAATTCGGTTTGGTCGCAACCAAACCAAATTTTCAGGCTTTTCTAAACTCGAAATTTTACTTCATGCTTAGTCTGGGAGTGGAAAACACTCGTTTAAAGCTTTCAATTGAGCTCTTTTTAGAAAAACAACGAATATCTGAAGATTTACAGCATATAATTGAGATGCTGCATTACAGCAACAGTTTCAACAATTATACGAGGGTAGATTGAAAATTGGGTGTCTGAAAATTTGACAGCTTACCTAAAATAGGTTAGCCTTGACAACCATCATAACAATTTCACGATACGCGCGCCATCTCTTGCCCATTCCGGAAACTTTTCAATCTACCCTCGTACAATGTTAAAAATGCAATGTTACCATTTTCAATATTAATCCAATGTTTACAATATAATGTTGCATAAAAGTCAAATTGTAATGATTATACAACGTTGTGTTGCTTTGCCGCAATATTTTTGAAACGTTAGAAAGCAATGTTGAATTTTACTATTATTTTTAACATTTAGGCAATGTATACAAATCAATATTGCACTGAAAACTTTTTTACAATGTTTGTAACTTTGCAAAACATTTGTTGTAATATTTATATTTTATACAATGTTTTATATTGTATTATATTTAATATTTATAGTTAATACAGTGTTTTATTTTAGTATCATATTCAATATTCGTGCAATGTTAAAAATGTTTTCGTGTTCAGTGGGTACATTACTTTTTTTTAAATGTATGTGATACAAACCACAGTGTTTAATTTTTTACCTAATTGAAATCTAGTAATGTATTTTACTCAGCAGTTTTTCTTGTATTTTTTCTCATAAAAATATAATAACAATCATTCTTAATACTTATACTCATAATAATAATAAAGCGGTTATTGACTTATCTTCAGATTTCTTCAATAATAAAAAAGTTCATTCAAATTATAGACGCAATAAAAAAAATAACCTGGCTGATATGAATTAACATAACGTGCTTAAAAGAAATCAAATCGCTCGAATTTCATTTAATGATAGACCAAATAATACTGAATTTTACGTATGGACGCCCTTAAGCGGACGTTTCGTTGGCTGCTCGCTTTTAATTCCTAATTAAATTCGGATAATTAGTTTCCAAGATTCCTGGTATTTAATTACCATTAGATTTATTATTTTAACGTACTCACTTACCGTTATAATTTCAAATTTATTATCATTGTAAAATTTGCATTTTATATTATAAAAGTGTGTTTCTTAAAATTAACAAGCCAATAATAATAATAATTTGTATTAACCCATTAAGCGCCATTGATGCGTATACGCAACATTATCATTTTTTTGAAATTAAATTACTATACATATAAGTTAATTTAATATATTATATTATTTGACCTGACTTAAAAGTGTTCAAGGAAAACTGTAAAAATGTTGTTAATTAAATATTTCTATTATTCAAAAAAATGGCAGTGTATTTCTAACTTTACAATATTTCAGTGTTTTATGCGCGTGGCGCATGAAGTAAAATTTCGAGTTTAGAAAAGCCCCGTGAAAATTTGTCTCGGGTCGCTGCGCGACCCTCGACAAATTTTCTACGCGGGGCTTTTCTAAACTCGAAATTTTACTTCATGCTTAGCCTGGGAGTGGAAAACACTTGTTGTTGTTTGTTTAGTTACGGTTTGTTAGACCATTTTCAAAGGAATGTTCCTTTGAAAATGGTCTAACAAACCGAAACTAGTCGGAATAAAGATATAATTTGTGAAACAATACCAAGTGTTTCTTATTTAAATAACTTTACATATTCTAATATGTTTCACCAAGTGCCAGATGAGAAATTAATTCAAGAAATTACTTACTCAATGGTTTAACTTACGTAATATTAGCAGTTAAATTAACATCCCTTCGCACGACTTTTCAATTCGCTAATTAAGCTTTTAGGAATAACGCGTAAAATATTCTCAGAACCTCACTTAGCAAAAACATGCGATAATTAATTAATTGTTAATTCAATTTGTTGGCGCATTAAAATAAATATGTGTATGAAGAAACGCGATAACGAAAATTCTGCAAAATCGACTTAGCATTTTCTAAACGTCAATTCAACTGATGTTTCAATAAACATTCACAGCACTCTTATAGATCCTAGATTAGATTAATTATTTAGGTATCTGTTTATTTCAAAAAGATTAATGCCCGGTTTCTCCAAAATTACTTAGGAGGTTGCTTATGTAAGCAGGGCCTAACTAATAGCTTATAATTGGAATGCGTTGCACCAACAGATTTAAGCAATGGCTTATGTAAGTCATTCTTAGTTTTTTTTGTAGTTAGAATAAGTGGCAACGTAGCGATTTACACAAACTGTATTGGTTGTTGATTTGGCGGGAATTTTTATTTTAAATGTCTTCCACCTGATTCGTGGAAAAATGTACGCCATTTATAAAGAAAACAATTTATTGTTTATAATCTGTTATCCGTATTCTGCCACAACATATTTAATTTCGCAAAGCTACATTTAAAAATGGTGATGTGTCCATCATAGTACTTTCCCCCGTAAATTGCGTATTAAATCACTTTTAAAATATTTGTAGCATTATTATTTTCAAAATGTCTTCAACTTTTTGATAACTACAACTTTTATTTGAAACATTTTTCAATTGGATCAACACATACTGACACAAACCAATGACTAGATAAAAAACACTATTTATTGAATATCTCAAAAACTAAGAGTGCTATGACAAAAAGTGAATCTACAAAAAATCTTTAGTTTTTCATTTCCTACAACTTTTATTTGAAACATTTTTCAACTGTATCGACACATACACTGTCACACACCAATAACTAGATAAAACATACAACTTTTGAAATATCTCAAAAACTAAGGGTGCTATGACAAAAAGTAAGTGAACAATACATCTTCATTTTGTTATTATCTACAACTTTTATTTGAAAGAATTTTTTGTTTGATGAACATTTATTGAAAAAATCTGAAAAAACTGAAAAACGCTAAGTGTAAAGTACCACTTCCGGTTTTCCGATTTTCACCAAAAGCTTTTCAGTTCTTCCGATTGTAACAAAAAGCTTAAGTTTCAAGTTTCATCTCGATATCTTTAGCGGTTTTTGCGGTACAGCGCACACAGACACACACACAGACAGACAGATATTTTTCAAAAATGGTCTTATTCGACTCAGGGGACCTCAAAACGGATATTTCCGCTAAAATTTTTGATTCGAAAATGTTCACGAAAACAATACTTTCCCTTTGTATTACATACGGGGGAAAGTAAAAATAAGCGAAAAACGCAGTGCAAACTATACCGCAGAAGAAAAACGTCTTCTATTTTCTCTGGTAGACAAATATAAATATATTGTAGAGAATAAAAGAAGAGGATTCTTTGAATAAGGTAATAATTTTAGCATTGTCACAATTTTTAGGTTAGAATCCGTGTTTTAAGTCCTGGCCAACAATGATTTGGGACTTGAGCATGATTTAAGCAATTTTTTGGCGTGAATCAGTTGGTGCAACACTTTACGACACAGTTATGACTTAGGACACGGTTAGAGACACGACTAGGACTTAACCCACTGTGCAAACACATTAAAGTAATGTTTCATCAACATTAAAATAACGTTTAATGTTGCTACAATATTGATATAACGTTATTTGTTTGTTTTTTGCTCAGTGGGAAGTAACGTTGTAGAAACCGGCCATTAATAAACTCCCGCAAAAATTAATAAATCATTAGGAAAAGGTAAAACTCAGTACGATACGTTTTTTCTCCTTTAAACCAATCATTGATTATCACAAAAGAAATTTCCCCATTATCAAAACGTAATCGTCTTCTTTTCATGCTGCCTCAAGTATGGAAACTAATCGATTTGTGATTAATAGAAAGTTAATCTTAACATTTAATTTATTGTAAACATTTCGATTAACAATTGCGCTTTTTTTATGTGATTCGTGTAAAAAAAATTAAGCATAGTTGTATTTATTTTATTACACTAACCCTGAGCATGTCTAATTAGAAGCCAGACGGCGTTTTAATGGATTCTTTACTCAATTAAGAACAAAATTCACACACACGCGTAAAGTTAATTGATTAATTATGTATGCTAGGCGTTCAGTAAACTCGCCTATTCAAATGAAAAACGTTTGGTAATACAATATGATCTAAAAGTTTTATCCTGTAGAAGGCTATGAAATTATTTATAAAAAGTAGTATGTTGGTAACAAATTATTGAAAAGAATAATAATTCTCACTGCAATTGTCACTGTTAAAATCGTATGTTCAATAAAATAACACCTCTAGAGTGCTATGGAAAATATTGTACGTGGGCAACTCTGAAATTATACACTATACTTATTATGTCTGACATTTTATATGTCAATTCGTAAAGCTTGTAACCAACTTAAATTAAAAAGAGATAAAATCATGGCACTCTAGAGGTTTTTTTTTTTTATTGAACATACGATATTTGGTATACAAAATACCGTGCGATCGTTTAAATCAGTGGTCTCCAAACTACGGCCCGCGACTTGCATGAATCCGGCCCGCCATTGTTTGTAATTTTTTTTGTAAATGTCATATTTTGAAATATTGTAACAATTGTTCCTTAAATTTTTCATAATTTTATATAATTAATCGGATCTTGGCCGACTTTATTATGAAGAATTGTATTTGTGGCCCGCGAAGAAGATAGTTTGGAGACCCAGGGTTTAAATTATGATTTAGAGTAGGGGCATTTTTTGTGAGGTTGCCAGAATGCTAATTGAATGATGGAATAAATTTGAGGTTATAATAAACTATATGTTAACCAGCGCTTGAAGAATACTGAACATCTTTGACTATTTATTATGGCCGGTGCAATTTACACATGTGCGAAAGCGTAAACGCCATCTAATGCCCATTAGCTTAAGTAACATCAAAGATGTTCAGTATTCTTCAAGCACTGATTCGGGACTATACTAATGATGGCATTGAAGCCTGAAACGCGTTTATATTTATCCGGTGAATGAATGAGCACTGAACACAAATTAATATTCTTGATATTTGTAATCACTTAATTGTCTTCTAATGTTCATTATTGTGAAAACAAAAACACAGATACGTAATTAACAGTAATAATCATTAATATTCATGATCGGTTTCTCTTACAATTTCCATATGCATGGCGTCATCCATGTTTTCATCAAGACAAAGAGAGTAAAAAAATGACGCAATGATTCCTAGAAATTAATCACATTTCTCGCCATAACATCACTTCTATAATTAATGTAATTTTAATATCTAACATAATGATAATATTATTAAAGCTCATCTGTATAATTATTGTAATTTTAATGTATAGAATGATAAAACTGTTAATAAAGAATCCCAGAGAAGTGCAAATCCGTGTAATTTGAGCGTTACAGTATAAATTCATGAAATTTTAGAATTTGCCTAACAAAGAAATAGAGCTGTGTAACATTTAGAGAGATAGACTAGAATTAAAGCAGAGGACTCTGTTTTGTAGATGGAAATAGTGTCCGCCACTTAATTAATCTTTATGATAGGGTAATTTTGCACATGGCAACCATGTGAATAACATAACCTCAAATTTATCTTGAATGCAAAAGTCAAAATTACAGCCAGAGTACCCAACCAAATATCCAACATTATAAAAAAATCACCAGATCTTGTTGGCCAATAAAAAAACAACCGGTTTTTTTTTCTATATTATTCCCTATGGGGAATATTTGGATATTGGTTATTAAACCATTCCACCAGTCACCTTTTTTAGTGTGTTACTCAATCTAATCGTATGAGGTAAAAGGATGTTGACAGGGTTACACGCTTCACGTCAAGGTACCTATCATGACGACTTTATTTGACAAACAACATAAGGTCTCGGATTCAAAGGAAATTCCACATAGGCCCGAACACTAGGATAGAGATATACATATATTATAATAATTGATGATAACTTTTTTTTTTTATTGGGTTTGGCTTTTGCCTGGCCTTGGGAACTTGCCCATTAGCCAACATCATTTTTATTTATATTTGTATTTGTTTTATTTCTTTAACTTATTGCTAATTACCTATAACTATATATTTGGACGTCACAACACATTCACACACACCCATGGACTCCGGGACGAATATTTTTCGTTAGAAAAATTACTCGCCCCGGCTGGGAATCGAACCCAGATCACCGCCGTGAACGATTGGCGAAACCAGCGGCTCAACCGCTCGGCCACGGCGGGCCCCTGATAACATTTAAATTTCATAATTTATTCAGATAATTGTATATTGATCTGAAAATGTTTGCATTATTACTTATTAAGAGAATTACTGTATTGTAAGGACCTATTAGATCCCTATTTATGTCCATTAGCAGTTGTTTCCTTTCTCTTATATAAAGAGGGCACTTGAATAAAATGTGATCAATATCTTCAATGTCACCGCAAGAACAATTTGGTGAATCAATTATTTTTAATCGGTATAGATGCTTTTTGTATCTTCCGTGATTACATTTCAATCAACTTATGGTCTTTATGTAGCTTTTTCTACTTTCTTGTTTGAACCATGGTATACGTAGTGGCTTTTCGTGAATTTATTTGTAGTACAAACCCTTTTCATTTTGTTGATATTCCTTAGTCCATTTTTTGTTATTTTTCTGTTTCACTTGATTATATATGTCGCTGACTGGACATTTATATTTATATGTTATATTACTTTCATCTAGTTCACACCCTTGCCTAGCTAATTTATCAGCATGTTCATTGCCTCTTAAATATGAATGTCCTTTTGTCCACATAAACACGACTTCAAACCCTTTCCTCCTTAAATTATACACTTTTGTAATTATAATAATAATTTATTTCCCAACAGAAATACACATTTCAAATTACAGGGAAAAATATACAAAATTCTAGCAGAAAATTATTACATATACAATATTTAATTCAGTTAAACAATACTTACCGATATCTGACATAGTGACTAAATTAATACAGCGGACATTTGGTTAATAAATTGTTTACGACTACAACAAAAGATATCAGCAACGTTTTGAGAGTTATTATAATTGCGCATCATTGTATTGAGAGGGGAGTTGTAATATTATTATTATGTTAATTATCGAATGATTTTCATTGGTATTTAACTTAAAAGCCTTTATTTTATGCAAGACACTATATGAGTCAGATATAATTAGAAAATTAGCAGGTTCCATCTTTTCAATTTCTATCAGTGCTTCGATAATTGCGATTGTTTCGCATGTATAAACTGAAAACTCCCCTGGGAGAGAAATACTTCTGCCTCTGCTTTCTTTTGTAATGTAAATTCCACATCCTGTTCGATCATTCTTGACTGATCCGTCTTTAAAAATTAGATTATATCCAGGAAATTTATCAAGGATAAATTGTTGGAATTCCTGGTTAACTCCAGGAGTGCAAGCTAATGTAAATTTACTGTTCAAAATAACTTTTGGAGACTCTTAACATTCATAATAAGAACTTTTATAAATCGGCAGAATATTACTCTCGATTACATTTTGTGTGTGGAATTCAATATTGCTTTTTTCAAGTAATGGGCATATTGGCTTTTTTGTAGGTAATTAATACTATTTTTAATGACCGCTTGGTAAAAAACCGAATTAATGTTGGGATATAATAACTAAAAATATTATTGATCAATTTTTATCTGTTACATTTGTTTTCCATAGTGGATAAAATGATTGAAAATAATTATTTTATAAAGTTGTATAAAGAGGTTTAATTTATCGTAATTATTGTTTAATTAAAGATAAATAAAAATTTCCATTCAAAAATATTATTGCTACTGTTTTTTTTTAATTAAATTATATCATATACTTTAGATAAAGCAGTAATTAATTCATACAGTTAGATAAATGGGCTATGATATTTCACTGAAGGTAATTTAAACATGAATCATGATAACTTGTTTAATTTATCATCATTGAAATATTTTCATGTCGGCGTTCCTTTTTTTTCTTTTAAATTGTAATTACAACAATTTTCATTGTCACGAATTGAATTTTTCTGTACGAGCGCTCCGTTTTTTTTTTTCGTTTCTGAATTTGAGTCAAGGTGAATCGAACAATTACCTACGAACATGGGCGTGACCAATTACAGACATTACTTGTAGGAATTTCTGCGTTTTATTTGATATTTCTATGTTTACAAAAGAGTTATATTAAGAAGAGTTTAGTACAACTATTGAAAATGTTCACTTGGGAACGAAATGTACACTTCTGTGCAATAAAATTGAGCACAAGTCTCATAACTATTTTTTACAATATTCTAGTTGTATAACTCGGGTCTGTGTTAATTGCCTAGCAGCACTTTCAATAAATGATAAAACACCATAACATGAAAATAACACCTTTAATTAAAAACCAAAACTAAGACCACTTGAAAAAACGATTGTGATAAATACAACAAAGACGAAATAGAAAAACCATCTTTTATTTTGCATTTTGCATTTTGACATTAAGGAAATTGACATATTTACATATTTTCGCAACTAGGAAACTCATCATGTCCGTTTTAAACTATAACATATTTTGTGTGCTTAATTTGATTGCATAGAAGTGTACATCTAGTGATTTAAATAAATCAATGGAGAAAAGGGATTACTTGTTTCATTTAATATTATATTAAGAAGAGGTTAAATTCGAGATTGAATAATTAAAATTTTAATTTAAACAAAACACACTAAATTCGTTTACAAATACAAAAAAATCGATTTTTTGAAAGACCCCCTGGTCTTCCGGTATAATTTTTTCAAAAAATCGATTTTTTTTTTGTATGAAATCAAAGCTAAACATGTCTAGAATATGTGGATAAAAGGATATTTCGATCCGGCAAATATTTACGTCGCTACAGGCCTTTCAATGCATCGCCGTCCCGAGAGGACCTGATCGTAACCTCTAAAAATCGGCAGGACCCCCGACCGCTATGTAATGAATACATTTCTGCGGGGGATGGGCCCGAATTTCACGCCTTGTTATAAAATCTAGCGTTCCGGAACCGAATGCAAAATAGGAAAGGGTCTTGAAAGGGAAATACTACCTGATGCCATTGACACACTTTTACTTATATGAGTTGTAATTACTACAATTAACTTAACATAAGTTAATAAATTCATCATAGTAAGTTAATTATAACACATAATTCGTTTCATATATAAAGAATATGAAACAGGAAGTGAGCAACGAAAACAACAAAAATGCAGATTGCGGGTAATGACAAGATATTGATTTAATAAAAAAATATATTAATTGTTCTAAAAACTAAAATTGGTAATTAAAAACAAATTAAATTGATTTTCATGAAAGAAAAGTCTACAAAAAAGAATACTTATGCACAAGGTGATTCAACATAAATGTCCACCCATGTCAAATTGAAGCTTTAAGCGAGTGTTTTCCACTCCTAGGCGAAGCATGAAGTAAAATTTCAATATTAAAAAATCCTGAAAATTCCCTTAGTGACCGAGCCAATTTAGGATTTTCTAAACTCGAAATTCGACTTCATGCGCCACGCTTATAAAATATTGTGAAATTAAAAATAAACTATTTATATTTCAAAATTAACAATATTTCAATACCTAGTAGAGACAATTGAAAGATTCTCATTGGGTTTTACGTAAATTCAAACGAAACTGGAAATTACACTAATAAATAATTAATTTAGGAAAGGCATGCAAATTTTGATAAATAATTAGTTATGTTTAATTTATTGCTTTTGCCGTACACTGAATGCAATAATAACAATATTCATATATACCTCCAGAATGAGTTACCTCTTCATCAATAATAATTTGTTTGTAGGGCAATACAGAGTCTCTACTTCTCTGTTTTATCACCTTAATGAATTTTAGTTTATCGATTTCATCTTCAGACGGAGGATGAATATGTGCACGTCCAATAATGATTACTTCTTCTTTCATTCTTAGGGTTCCCGAACACTCACTCTTTTGGCAATGGAAATATGTTGTCCCATTAATAACACATTTTTTTAAATAAATAAAGTTATTAAAAATATAAAATGTTTTGGCGTTATCTCGTATAATTTCCATGTTTCTGCGACAAACTCTCGATAAAGACTGAAGATCTTCTTAATATTAGTCAAAAAGTAATTTCAATATTTTTGAAAATGTAATAAAATTTCCAGTTGTAGTTAGTATCATAAAACGATTTGCAACGAGGAGAAGGGTCGAGATTAGGTATCTAGGAAAGTACGTACATGTGTTCTCACCAAATAAAGAAAAGTTTTTTCAGTTTTGGTCTAAAAAGCAATAAAATATCCAGTTGTACCAATAAATAGTTTACAATGAGGATACGGCGGCCGAGTTAAAGTTTGTCTGGGAAAATATGTAGATATATTTACACCAAATATTCTTATAAAAAATTTAAAAGGCAATAAATTACCCGGTTGTAGATAATACCATACAATTGTTAACATTGAAGAAACGGATGGAATAATAAATAAAGCTAAACATTTTGAAAATACAAAATATTGCTTATATTGGTTTTATCAAAAAGGTCTATAAAACCCAAGCCTCAATGAGGGTAAGATTAGAATAAACATTCAATACATAACAATGTAATCAATGAAACAAGCCGTATACTTACCGTTACTTGCCGTATGCAAGTATAGCATTTTTTTTTCACAGCTGTCATTCCCGTAAATATTAATATTTTTGAAATCCCGTATGTGGTTTATTAGTCTCTTTCATGTAGTTCGAGGAATTATTTTTCTTTTTCACATTACAGAAAATTTACAAACGAGCATTTTCCTCTCCCAGGCGAAGCATGAAGTAAAATTTCGAGTTTAGAAAAGCCCAGAGAATTTGGCGTGGTAGTGCAGCGCAGCGGAGCGGCCGAGCCAAATTCGGGATTTTCTAAACTCGAAATTTTACTTCATGCGCAGCCGAGAGTATAAAACGACGATTTCAAGTAAAGTTCATTTGTTCACAATATTTCAGTTATTTCAGCGTTTAATACGCTCGGCTGCGCATGAAGTAAAATTTCGAGTTTACAAAAGCCCGAATTTGGCTCGGCCGGTCCGCTGCGCTGCGCGACCTCGCCAAATTCTCTGGGCTTTTAGAACAATTAAAATATTTTTTTATTAAATCAATATATTTTCATTACCAGTAATCTGCATTTTTGTTGTTTTCGTTGCTCACTTCCTTTTTCATTTTCTTTATATTAGGTTTTAAATATGAAACGAATTGTGTTATATTTAACTTACTATGAGGAATTTATTAACTTATGTTAAGTTAATTGTAGTAATTACAATTCATATAAGTAAAAGTGTGTCAATGGCATCAGGTAGTATTTCCCTTTCAAGACCCTTTCCTATTTTGCATTCGGTTCCGAAACGCCAGATGTTATAATAAGGCGTGAAATTCGGGCCCATCCCCCGCAGAAATGTATCCATTACATAGCGGTCGATTTTTAGAGATTACGATCTGGTCGCGTCCCGAGCGGTATGGGTCGCGCAGGTATAACTTTGATCTCGAATTTCATAAATTTTGATGAGTATGAGTTTTTTGGTCCGCCATTTTGAATTTTTCAAATTCGACCTCAGATTCGTATTCAGCGACCCTGAAAACCTAGATATTGCCTACTGTTTGCGAATTTTCCGCCGAATACTTTGAATTACATAGAAAAAATGTTTCGCAAACTTTAAACGCGTTTTTCTCGAAACTACATTTTTCAAAACTGCGAGCATTCTAGCGTTTGAACGGTTCAACCAATTGACTTCGTTCTTTGCTTCCGTTATTGAAAACACTTTTCTTCATGGAATGAACTAACCTCCCGGTGCAATTTGCAATTTTAAAGATTTTTTACAGCCTGTCAAAGTCAAAAAATCGACCGAAAAACACGACTTTTTTTCAAATGCCCGCCATTTTGTCAAATTTTGAGTTTTTTCAAAATTTCGTAGTTCATTCCATTCTCTGAACTATACTCTTCAAGAAACTGAGCTGATTTTGTTTCTAGGTGACGAATAGTGACCCCTAGGCTGCTCGCAGTTTTGGAACATTTCCGCCGGGCAGCCGTCATATTGGACGCCATTTTGATTTTTTCGACTCGACAAAAATCCCGATTGTAGAGCAAGGATGAATAAAGATTTAAAAAAAAAACCCAGGTCTCTAACTCTTACCAGTTCCCTGGAACAAAAAAATCCAAAGTTTGGGTCAATTATACCGGAAGACCCCCTTGAGCAGTGAATGAAATGAGTAAGGATTTTCGTAATTATAATATTTATAACAGGTATTTACACTCCTGGATTAAGCACGAAGTAAATAATTCGAGTTGAATTAATCAAGGACATTTCTTTTAAATACTAACTCGATAAGTTAATATGATATATGATACGTTGAGTAAAAAAAAACCTCTAGAGTGCCACGATTGAAGCTTTTTTTTAAATTTAGGTTGGCTGCACGATTTAGAATTTGACATATAAAACGTCAGATATAATAATTAGAGTTTAGAAGGGCCTGAAATGTTTACTTCATTCTTAATCAAGGACTTTCTTTTAAATACTAACTCGATAAGTTAATATGATACATTGTATATTACTAAACATACAAAAAAAACCTCTAGAGTGCCATGATTCAATCTTTTTTTTTAAATTTAAGTTGGCTGCACGCTTTAAAATTTGACATATAAAACGTCAGATATAATAATTCGAGTTTAGAAGAGCCTGAAATGTTTACTTCAAGGACTTTTTTTAAATACTAACTCGATAAGTTAATATGATATATGATATGTTGAGTAAAAAAAAACCTCTAGAGTGCCACGATTGAAGTTTTTTTTAAATTTAAGTAGGCTGTACGATTTAGAATTTGACATATAAAACGTCAGATATAATAATTAGAGTTTAGAAGGGCCTGAAATGTTTACTTCATTCTTAACCAAGAACTTTTTTTTAAATACTAACTCGATAAGTTAATATGATACATTGTATATTACTAAACATAAAAAAAACCTCTAGAGTGCCATGATTCAATCTTTTTTTTTTAATTTAAGTTGGCTGCACGCTTTAGAATTTGACATATAAAACGTCAGATATAATAATTCGAGTTTAGAAGAGCCTGAAATGTTTACTTCAAGGACTTTTTTTTAAATACTAACTCGATAAGTTAATTTGATATATTGTCGATTTTATAGAAGAGTTGAATTTGAAGCTTAGAACGAGTTTGTCCACTCCCAGACTAACCAAAATCAACTTTTAGAGTTGGAAAAGTTTCTTTCAAATAAACATGCTGTATACGCTGTAAATGTTCAGGCATTCGTCGATTTTATAGAAGAGTTGAATTTGAAGCTTAGAACGAGTTTGTCCACTCCCAGACTAAGCATGAAGTAAAATTTCGAGTTTAGAAAAGCCCCGCGTAGAAAATTTGTCGAGGGTCGCGCAGCGACCCGAGACAAATTTTCACGGGGCTTTTCTAAACTCGAAATTTTACTTCATGCGCCACGCGTATAAGACACTGAAATATTGTGAAGTTAGAAACACACTAAAAAATACTTTACATTTTTTGTGAATGAGTAATAACTGAAATATATAAATAACAAAATATTCACATTTTTCTTTACAAATTCTCAAATCGGGTCAAATAAAATCGTATGTTCAGTAAAAAAAAACCTCTAGAGTGCCATGATTGAATCTTTTTTTAAATTTAAGTTGGCTACACGCTTTAGGAATTGACATATAAAACATCAGACATAATAATTGTAATGTAAAACTTCACAGTTGCCAACTTACAATATTTTCCATGGCACTCTAGAGGTTTTGTTTATTGAACATATGATTTTATTTGACCTGATTTGAGAATTTGTAAAGAAAAATGTGAATATTTTGTTATTTAAATATTTCAGTTATTACTCATTCACAAAAAATGTTAAGTATTTTTTAGTGTGTTTCTAACTTCACAATATTTCAGTGTCTTATACGCGTGGCGCATGAAGTAAAATTTCGAGTTTAGAAAAGCCCCGTGAAAATTTGTCTCGGGTCGCTGCGCGACCCTCGACAAATTTTCTACGCGGGGCTTTTCTAAACTCGAAATTTTACTTCATGCTTAGTCTGGGAGTGGACAAACTCGTTCTAAGCTTCAAATTCAACTCTTCTATAAAATCGACGAATGCCTGAACATTTACAGCGTATACAGCATGTTTATTTGAAAGAAACTTTTCCAACTCTAAAAGTTGATTTTGGTTACAAAACAGCACTTCTTTTTATGATTTCTATGAATAACTTGTTATATTACTAAGTTATTCCATTGATTAAATAATATATACTACTTATTCAATGGTTATTCATAGAAATCATAAAAAGAAGTGCTGTTTTGTAACCAAAATCAACTTTTAGAGTTAACTTTAAAATTGCTCGGCTGTTAATGAAAAACAAATTCATTTTTCGTATCTAGAGAAAACAATGGAATAATTATAATATCCTTTATTACTGTACTAAAATCAGTATAAAAAATATTCTTCATAAATATGAATGGAATTTGATACACATGCTTCAATTAATTAAGCAGATAAGAGATTAATCATATTAAATTACAAAATCATCAGACTATTCAGTCTTATTATTATCATGAGGACATAACATTTGAAATACATGTTTACAAAATAAAGTGTTTATTTTTAGAATACCCGAGTCTATCGTATGCGCATAAATTTAATCTAGAAATTTTCTGGTTTTATGCGTAACGATGAGGTCACCTTCTGCAAGGTTTACCGGAAAAAGAGGGCGCATCTGACACTCAGCGCGCGTTCCCACTGCTGCCAACGTCGATTTGAATTGAATAAAAGTCCTTGGCGCCGGTCGAGGTCCGGTGATTTAATCTCGGCGGAATGTACAATTCCAACCTTTAACTAAGTTGTACAGAAAAGGCAATTTAAATTAATTTAAGTTGTAAGAGCGAAAAGAAGCCAGAATATTTTATATACAGGGTGTTGATTCGTTTAGGTATACATAGGTATTTAACAAGTAAAACCACATTTATGCATTTTCCTGCTTCGCGGGTTATTTCAGGTAAACAAAAATTGAGAATAAAATCCTACGTATTTATTGTTGTTATTGTTTATTAACGGATAACACCTTTTTTACAAAATATTAACATTATAAATTCGATTATAAAAATTAAAATACATGTTTATTCTACTTATAAGTATTATACTCACTTGAATTAAACAAACAAACGTAAAAGTATTCTATCAAGTTTTAGGTCGCTATTTGGTTAAAATCCGACGTCGTTTACTACTTTTAACTAATTTTTGAAATATACGAAAATTTAATAAATTAGCCTCAAGAAAATAATATGGGAATTTACAGCACGTGATTACGGCTATTTAGAGGTCTAATACTTGACTTTTATGCCTAAAATCATCAACGCCGCATCCGTAGCTTTTATTTTGTAGATCTCATCTTGAATATGCGTCGCCCGTCTGGACACCATTTACTAATTACAACATGGAACGTTTGGAAGTAGTACAGAGGAAACTTTTGCGATGTATTGAGTACAAATCCGGACATCGCCATGCTCGCGGTGATTACAAACAAGTAATGGAAGACCTCAATTTGTCAACTCTCCAAAATCGTAGAGTAAATGCCGACATTTGCCTTTTATATCGGATAATCAATGGGCACATTAATTCCCCCGGCCTGTTAGATGCCTTAACTTTGCATGTGCCTACAAGGAACACCCGGACCAATACATTATTTTATTTCTACTCTCATCGCACAGTTTCAGTATTGATGAACACGATTACCAGACTAATGAAGACCGGCAATGACTACAACCAATACCATTGGTTTGATCTCTTTGGATTGTCATTTCAACAATTTAAGGCTAGATTGAATCGTTTTTCGTTAGCGTATTATAATAATATTTATATTTTATATTCAGTCGATTCAAATTATTTAAATTAATTTTTATTTTTAGTTATCAATCATGCATGTATATTTTAAATTATTTTCTGTTTCTTATATTTTTTTTAAGCTTTTTGGATTTCATTTATTGTATTATTTTGTCCAATTCACTGATTATAGAGGCTTCTACTTCGTTATACATTGTTGAACATAAATAAAACACTGTTTATCACTTTGTTTGTATAACAATTGGTTTATTTGGTGACTATAGTTTCGATACTACACGTATCATTATCAAACCGTTAGTAACAAAAAACTACAAAGGAACATTATTTATATTTGAAAATTTTCTACACACCCCCCTCTTTAACGCTGTTATTAGAAAATTTGCAAATATAAATAATGTTCCTTTGTAGTTTTTTGTTACTAACGGTTTGATAATGATACGTGTAGTATCGAAACTATAGTCACCAAATAAACCAATTGTTATACAAACAAAGTGATAAACAGTGTTTTATTTATGTATTATTTTGTAATAATGGCACTGCCGTAAATAAACGTTTATTTATTTATTTATTTATTTAATGCCCCTTTCGCGATTCTAGCGCGTCCATATCAAAAATAATAAATGAAGACGGGTGTTCATGAGACTATTTATTTTGAGTTTTTGTGATTTTCAAGACTGGATAAAAAATAGTAAATGACATCGGATTTTAAGCAAATAGCGACCATTAAGACTGACGCGTATTTGATAAATATATACAGCGTGTAAACGAACTACTGTACAGGCTCTCTACCACATAAGGGGCAGCGTTTAAATAAACAATACCTGCATTTGAATACCTTTAGTAGATAGCTCACAAATAATTATTAAAAATAATTAATAATAATAGGCCACATGTTTGTGGTATCTGGTATACGCGCACATTGCGTATTTTAAGAGAGATTCCACATAGACTGGTAGTTTTTAAACGATTTGGATATCGAATTACACCATCCAGAGAAAAGTGGGTCAGATTGTGAAGAATTATGTCTATGTTGTTATTGTGATTTTTTTTATACGTGACCCAGTTTCATCTAGTAATTCTACACAGTGTGTGTGTAGTGCGTGCTAAGTGATTTATACGTCTCGATAGTGCGTGTGAAGTGATTTATGCGCCTCGCAGTAGTAAAAGTCAATAAAAAATACAACAACTTACGCATCCACGAAAAATATCATGAACACAGGTAACCAGAAGTTCTCAAAAAGTAAAAAATGCATGAAAAATTATGAAAAATCCAATATTTTTTTTCCGATTTTATTTTTGCTGCAATTGGGGTCAAAATATTTTGTGTATACGCCCTTAAGAGGATGTACATTAGTTCGATTACACGCTGTACAATAAATAGGGAAGGGAAGTCCGATGTGGTCCAGGTAAACCAATGAATGCAACCAATCGATGATTGTGTAATGTAATTTAAAACTGTAACAAGTTAATAATTGAATACTGTCTCTTGACAAGAATATATAATAAATGTTGTTATATATTGTTGTTGTCGTGAACAAAGTATAGTGCATAACTCGCATATAATGGCTATTAATCACTCGAATGACTTCCACCACTCGCCTTCGGCTCGTTCCGCAAACCTTGTTCTCGTGATTAATAGTTATCATTATATGCTCGTTGTACAATATACTATTTGAACATTTAAGCAATACCCTTAAGCAACAATATCTTTACTAAAAATGTTTCAAAAGGCCCGTAATAAACAAAAATGGCGAATGCGCTGTAATCTGTACACTTTTAAATGTATTTGTGACTATTAGCAAATAGATAATGAATTACAAACAGAGTTTAACGTTTCTTTCCAAGCAGAAATCAATTGTTTTGTTTGTTTCTAAGCGGGAATAAAATATTGCGCCGCTGAAAATTCCAAACCTATTTTAAACTCAATCGACAATATATCGAAGCCTCTATTTATAACAAACTTCGCGCCGCGGACCACATTTCCTGGCACTCTTTATAAATGTAAATTCAATCACACAAAACAAATCAAATGCGATGTGAAAAAAAAAAATCAGCCAATCTGAATATTGAATATCTGCTCGGAAATTAATTTTATGTACGACCTGCCTAACAATATATTCATTTATGCTTCGATTAATATGCGTGAAGATGTAGTTTACAGCACTAGTGCTTAAATTACCAATGCATTTTAAAAGGGAGTTATATTTCTTAAAATTAAAATTATTATTCATTTAAGCCAGACATCCGAAATTTCATAAATTTAAATAAGAAGTTTTAAATTATAGGTATATCTATAATTTAAAACTTCTTATTTAAATTTATGAAATTTTGGATGTCTGGCTTAAATGAATAATAATTTTAATTTTAAGAAATATAACTCCCTTTTAAAATGCATTGGTAATTTAAGCACTAGTGCTGTAGTGCACAGAGCAAATCCATTTAAATAATGTTTCAACAACATTAAAACAACGTTTAATGTTGCTACAATGTTGATATAACGTTATTTGTTGGTTTTTTGCTTAGTGGGTAACAGAGCTGGGATGAATCCTCATCACGAATCTAAATCACCTAATATGATTCGAATCACGAATACTCGAATAAAGGATTCGTAAGTGAAAAATATAATTCGAATCAAAGATTCGAATCCTCATTTTTGAATCACGGATACAAATCCTTTAAAAATAAATTTGAATCTATTATTTGCAACCAGTAATATTTTATTCCATCAGTTTCTATTAACAAACATGTTCATTTACCGACTAAATATCTGATTATATAATGATTTTCATTAATGATGATATATGTGTTATTGAACTTCATTTTGAATCTGTGTTTTATACGCCTGGCGCATGAAGTAAAATTTCGAGTTTAGAAAAGCCCCGTGAAAATTTGTCGAGGGTCGCGCAGCGACCCGAGACAAATTTTCTACGCGGGGCTTCTCTAAACTCGAAATTTTACTTCATGCTTAGTCTGGGAGTGGACAACACTCGTTCTTAGAAGTTTCAAATTGAAAGATCACTCTAGATTACTAAGTTTATTACCATTTTACAAAGGCTATAGCTCGAAGGACCAACCATGGTCTTCGGAGACCGAAGGACTACAGGGAATCGAAGTTTATTTACAAGAAAACAACGAATATCTGAAGGTTTACAGCATGGATAGGAAAGAAAACATCCAATTTTGAAAAAATATCGAAGTTGGGTTGGTATTCAGTGCGTTTTTTACTTCACTTTAAATCAGTGTTTTATACGCGTGGCGCATGAAGTAAAATTTCGAGTTTAGAAAAGCCCCGTGAAAATTTGTCTCGGGTCGCTGCGCGACCCTCGACAAATTTTCTACGCGGGGCTTTTCTAAACTCGAAATTTTACTTCATGCTTAGTCTGGGAGTGGACCGTCAAGGTTTTCTACATGTCGAGATTTTTGATATTTCTAGATTTATGTCGATTTATTCACAGTTTGTTATTGTATTAAATGCAACTTCAATATTAAATAAAAACGGTTTTTTTTAGGAATAGAATATTCACCCATTAAGAGCCGAATAAATTATAAAGTTAACTCTAAAAGTTAATTTTAGGTAACATTTTGCATATTTTTCTATGATTTCAATGAATGATTTATTATATTACATACGTCGATTTTTTAAAAGAGTTAAATTTAAAATTCAAACGAGTGTTGTCCACTCCCAGACTAAGCATGAAGTAAAATTTCGAGTTTAGAAAAGCCCCGCGTAGAAAATTTGTCGAGGGTCGCGCAGCGACCCGAGACAAATTTTCACGGGGCTTTTCTAAACTCGAAATTTTACTTCATGCGCCACGCGTATAAAACACTGATTTCAAGTGAAGTTAAAAATATACTATTAACGTTGGATATTTTTCATGGTTAAGTAACCAAATATGCATTCACAAATATTTGAATTATTTGAAAATTTTAATATTTATATTCAAATATGATTAATTTAGTGATTTAAATATTCATATTAGAATATTTAACTATTTGAATTAATCGAATTCGAATCCCAGCCTTAATAGCGATGATTCGAATTATTTAGGAGGATTTGAATTTGAAGCCAACAAAATAATTTCTAAAAGGCCCCAAACACCAACATTTTATTTTTAGAAAAATTAGCCATGTCTTCAGGTGAGCGGTTTGGAAAAAAATTGTTTAACAAAAATTGAAGAAAGATGGTCCTCCAATTGTTCTTTAATATGGTTACTAATACTATGGAGAACATTTGTGGCCAACAAAATCATTTCTAAAAGGCCCCAAACACCAACTTTTTATTTTTCGAAAAATAAGCCATGTCTTCAGGTGGGCGTTTTAGAAAAACATGTTAAAAATATTGAAGAAAGATGGTCCTCCAATTATTGTTTTATATTGGTAATAACACTACTGAGGACATTTGTGGCTATTAAAATCGTTTCTAAACCTCCCCAAATAGCATTTTTAAAATGTTTGAAATGTCCTCTTTTATCACAGATACAAATTTTAATGCCAGATGCTAAATCATAACTTTTAAAAGTTGTAAGAGCTATCTCAGCATTACGTTTAATTAAATTATCAATTGTTTCTATGAAATTTTATTGTATTCGTTGTAATACGTTGGTAAAATTATAGTTTTATAAATGGTGGAGGCGCCGCATTCGTGGCTGGAAATCTATGGCCAACTTCTCATCGGTAAACTATGACATCATCAAAACGGATCTATAAATAAACACTGAATGAAATGCTAACTAAGAAATCGAGTTTCGATTTATTATACGAAACCAGCACTTGATGACTTTCGCCTTTAATGCAAGCGGCTAAATTGGTTTCCCTTTGCATAATTTTCTCTTTGCCAAATAAGCGTTCAAGGAATAATTGTGGTAAATTATTCTCGAAAGCCTTACTTGACAAAAATTGCGATAATTGTTAATTTAATTTGTTGGCGCGTGGTATAAAGGAAACGCGATAACGAAAATTCTGCAAAACTAATTTATCATTAACTCAATTGAATTTGTGTTCGGTATTCACCCACAGACGCGTTTCAGACTTCAAGGCCCTCCTCAGTGTGGTCCCGATCCAGGAATACTAAACATTTCTGACTATTTCAAGCCAATGTGTGAAAACTATTAAGACATTTTGATAGCTACGCCATCTATTGCTCGTTCGTGGACAAAACTGTAACCTGTATATCGTCGGCTTACCTGAGAAGAAAGTATGAGAAACAAAACTTTTCAGGAGAAGACAAAAAAAAACTAAGTATAAATGAAATTGCCAATTCTTGGTTGCAGAATACTTCAAACATTAAAAGTGCGATTCTTTTCGCAATCTACAACACGTTAGTCGTACAAAGACTATATCAAACACTCATTGAAACAACTACTTCCCTGGCTAATACCCCGACGGACATTGAATTATACAAGTGTTTGCTGTTACATACAGTAACCTACTGCAAATGTAACAATTTGGGTCAAATTATATAGATGGCCTATATAATTTGACCTAAATTGTTACATTTGCAGTAGGTTACTGTATGTAACAGCAAACACTTGTTGTATAATTCAATGTCCGTCGGGGTATTAGCCCGGGAAGTAGTTGTTTCAATGAGTGTTTGATATAGTCTTTGTAAAACTAACTTGTTGTAGATTGCGAAAAGAATCGCACTTATAATGTTTTAAAAAAAACTGCTGCCACCACTATTTTCAAGGCCGGTTTTTAAATTTTTAAATGCAACATCACTTCAATGTTATTTCAGTTATAATGAACAAAACATGTTAGTGTTTTATAGTTTTTCTTGTAACTTAAGATAAAATATTTTGTATATAATATAATATTTCCGTAGAATAAGCAAAATAGCCAAAACTTAGACTTAGAATGTATTACAGGTAAACCGACGATATGCATTTTGTGAATTCTTATCATTGACGATGCCACTATAGAGCGTTAGATGGTGTAGCTATCGAAATTCCTCATCAGTGTGGTCCCGATCCAGTACTGAGGAACATTTCTGACTATTTTAAGCCAATATGTAAAAACTAGCAAGAAATTTCGATAGCTACGCCATCTATTGCTCGTTTGTGTATAAAACAGTGACCTGTACATGTTATTTGTGATTTCTTGTCATTGGCGACGCCACTATAGAGCATTAGATGGCGTGGCTATCGAAATTTCTTAGTAATTAACTCAATTAAAAATGTGATAATAGATTTTCATAAAAATGTCATGTAAATCTATCGACATTATGCGCCACGGCGTATAAAACACTGATTTAAAGTGAGTTTCACAATTTAGATAACTTACCCACCAGAGCTGGGCAGGATTCGATTCCCGGATTCGATTCCTTTTAGAGGATTTAAAAGAGGTATTCGAATACTTTAGTGAAAACGGATTCGTGATCCGGATTCGTTACATTTTTTTAAAAGGATTCGTATTCGAATCCAAATGTAGATGATTCGAATCCTTATAAAAGGAATCGAATCCTTATAAAATTCGAATCCTGATACATGGATTCAAATCCTCCTAAATAATTCGAATCATCGCTATTAAGGCTGGGATTCGAATTCGATTAATTCAAATAGTTAAATATTCTAATATGAATATTTAAATCACTAAATTAATCATATTTGAATATAAATATTAAAATTTTCAAATAATTCAAATATTTGTGAATGCATATTTGGTTACTTAACCATGAAAAATATCCAACGTTAATAGTATATTTTTAACTTCACTTGAAATCAGTGTTTTATACGCGTGGCGCATGAAGTAAAATTTCGAGTTTAGAAAAGCCCCGTGAAAATTTGTCTCGGGTCGCTGCGCGACCCTCGACAAATTTTCTACGCGGGGCTTTTCTAAACTCGAAATTTTACTTCATGCTTAGTCTGGGAGTGGACAACACTCGTTTGAATTTTAAATTTAACTCTTTTAAAAAATCGACGTATGTAATATAATAAATCATTCATTGAAATCATAGAAAAATATGCAAAATGTTACCTAAAATTAACTTTTAGAGTTAACTTTATAATTTATTCGGCTCTTAATGGGTGAATATTCTATTCCTAAAAAAAACCGTTTTTATTTAATATTGAAGTTGCATTTAATACAATAACAAACTGTGAATAAATCGACATAAATCTAGAAATATCAAAAATCTCGACATGTAGAAAACCTTGACGGTCCACTCCCAGACTAAGCATGAAGTAAAATTTCGAGTTTAGAAAAGCCCCGCGTAGAAAATTTGTCGAGGGTCGCGCAGCGACCCGAGACAAATTTTCACGGGGCTTTTCTAAACTCGAAATTTTACTTCATGCGCCACGCGTATAAAACACTGATTTCAAGTGAAGTTAAAAATATACTATTAACGTTGGATATTTTTCATGGTTAAGTAACCAAATATGCATTCACAAATATTTGAATTATTTGAAAATTTTAATATTTATATTCAAATATGATTAATTTAGTGATTTAAATATTCATATTAGAATATTTAACTATTTGAATTAATCGAATTCGAATCCCAGCCTTAATAGCGATGATTCGAATTATTTAGGAGGATTTGAATCCATGTATCAGGATTCGAATTTTATAAGGATTCGATTCCTTTTATAAGGATTCGAATCATCTACATTTGGATTCGAATACGAATCCTTTTAAAAAAATGTAACGAATCCGGATCACGAATCCGTTTTCACTAAAGTATTCGAATACCTCTTTTAAATCCTCTAAAAGGAATCGAATCCGGGAATCGAATCCTGCCCAGCTCTGGTGGGTAAGTTATCTAAATTGTGAAACTCACTTTAAATCAGTGTTTTATACGCCGTGGCGCATAATGTCGATAGATTTACATGACATTTTTATGAAAATCTATTATCACATTTTTAATTGAGTTAATTACTAAGAAATTTCGATAGCCACGCCATCTAATGCTCTATAGTGGCGTCGCCAATGACAAGAAATCACAAATAACATGTACAGGTCACTGTTTTATACACAAACGAGCAATAGATGGCGTAGCTATCGAAATTTCTTGCTAGTTTTTACATATTGGCTTAAAATAGTCAGAAATGTTCCTCAGTACTGGATCGGGACCACACTGATGAGGAATTTCGATAGCTACACCATCTAACGCTCTATAGTGGCATCGTCAATGATAAGAATTCACAAAATGCATATCGTCGGTTTACCTGTAATACATTCTAAGTCTAAGTTTTGGCTATTTTGCTTATTCTACGGAAATATTATATTATATACAAAATATTTTATCTTAAGTTACAAGAAAAACTATAAAACACTAACATGTTTTGTTCATTATAACTGAAATAACATTGAAGTGATGTTGCATTTAAAAATTTAAAAACCGGCCTTGAAAATAGTGGTGGCAGCAGTTTTTTTTAAAACATTATAAGTGCGATTCTTTTCGCAATCTACAACAAGTTAGTTTTACAAAGACTATATCAAACACTCATTGAAACAACTACTTCCCGGGCTAATACCCCGACGGACATTGAATTATACAACAAGTGTTTGCTGTTACATACAGTAACCTACTGCAAATGTAACAATTTAGGTCAAATTATATAGGCCATCTATATAATTTGACCCAAATTGTTACATTTGCAGTAGGTTACTGTATGTAACAGCAAACACTTGTATAATTCAATGTCCGTCGGGGTATTAGCCAGGGAAGTAGTTGTTTCAATGAGTGTTTGATATAGTCTTTGTACGACTAACGTGTTGTAGATTGCGAAAAGAATCGCACTTTTAATGTTTGAAGTATTCTGCAACCAAGAATTGGCAATTTCATTTATACTTAGTTTTTTTTTGTCTTCTCCTGAAAAGTTTTGTTTCTCATACTTTCTTCTCAGGTAAGCCGACGATATACAGGTTACAGTTTTGTCCACGAACGAGCAATAGATGGCGTAGCTATCAAAATGTCTTAATAGTTTTCACACATTGGCTTGAAATAGTCAGAAATGTTTAGTATTCCTGGATCGGGACCACACTGAGGAGGGCCTTGAAGTCTGAAACGCGTCTGTGGGTGAATACCGAACACAAATTCAATTGAGTTAATGATAAATTAGTTTTGCAGAATTTTCGTTATCGCGTTTCCTTTATACCACGCGCCAACAAATTAAATTAACAATTATCGCAATTTTTGTCAAGTAAGGCTTTCGAGAATAATTTACCACAATTATTCCTTGAACGCTTATTTGGCAAAGAGAAAATTATGCAAAGGGAAACCAATTTAGCCGCTTGCATTAAAGGCGAAAGTCATCAAGTGCTGGTTTCGTATAATAAATCGAAACTCGATTTCTTAGTTAGCATTTCATTCAGTGTTTATTTATAGATCCGTTTTGATGATGTCATAGTTTACCGATGAGAAGTTGGCCATAGATTTCCAGCCACGAATGCGGCGCCTCCACCATTTATAAAACTATAATTTTACCAACGTATTACAACGAATACAATAAAATTTCATAGAAACAATTGATAATTTAATTAAACGTAATGCTGAGATAGCTCTTACAACTTTTAAAAGTTATGATTTAGCATCTGGCATTAAAATTTGTATCTGTGATAAAAGAGGACATTTCAAACATTTTAAAAATGCTATTTGGGGAGGTTTAGAAACGATTTTAATAGCCACAAATGTCCTCAGTAGTGTTATTACCAATATAAAACAATAATTGGAGGACCATCTTTCTTCAATATTTTTAACATGTTTTTCTAAAACGCCCACCTGAAGACATGGCTTATTTTTCGAAAAATAAAAAGTTGGTGTTTGGGGCCTTTTAGAAATGATTTTGTTGGCCACAAATGTTCTCCATAGTATTAGTAACCATATTAAAGAACAATTGGAGGACCATCTTTCTTCAATTTTTGTTAAACAATTTTTTTCCAAACCGCTCACCTGAAGACATGGCTAATTTTTCTAAAAATAAAATGTTGGTGTTTGGGGCCTTTTAGAAATTATTTTGTTGGCCACAAATGTTCTCTATAGTATTAGTAACAATGTTAAATAACAATTGGAGGACCATCTTTCTTAATTTTTTTTTTAATTTTTTTTTCCATACCGCTCACCTGATGACATGGCTTATTTTTCGAAAAATAAAAAGTTGGTGTTCGGGGCCGTTTAGAAATAATTTTGTTGGCCACAAATGTTCCCCATAGTATTAGTAACCATATTAAATAACAATTGGAGGACCATCTTTCTTCATTTTTTTTGAACATTTTTTTTCCAATCCGCTCACCTGAAGACATGGCTTATTTTTCGAAAAATAAAAAGTTGGTGTTTGGAGCCTTTTAGAAATGATTTTCTTGGCCACAAATGTTCTCAATAGTATTAGTAACCATATTAAACAACAATTAAAGAACCATCTTTCTTCAATTTTTTTTAAACAATTTTTTTCCAATCCGCTCACCTGAAGACACGGCTTATTTTTCAAAAAATAAAAAGTTGGTGTTTGGGGCCTTTTAGAAATGATTTTGTTGGCCACAATTGTTCTCAATAGTATTAGTAAGCATATTAAATAACAATTGGAGGACCATCTTTCTTCAATTTTTTTTCCAAACCGCTTATCTGAAGACATGGCTTAGCGGTTTGAAAAAAAAATAGTTTAAAAAAAATTGAAGAAAGATGGTCCTCTAATTGTTGTTTAATATGGTTACTAATACTATTGAGAACATTTGTGGCCAACAAAATAATTTCTAAGAGGCCCCAAACACCAACTTTTTATTTTTCGAAAAATAAGCCATGTCTTCAGGTGAGCGGTTTGGAAAAAAAATGTTTAAAAAAAAATGAAGAAAGATGGTCTTCCAATTGTTATTTAATATGGTTACTAATACTATTGAGAACAATTGTGGCCAACAAAATCATTTCTAAAAGGCCCCAAACACCAACTTTTTATTTTTTGAAAAATAAGCCGTGTCTTCAGGTGAGCGGATTGGAAAAAAATTGTTTAACAAAAATTGAAGAAAGATGGTCCTCCAATTGTTCTTTAATATGGTTACTAATACTATGGAGAACATTTGTGGCCAACAAAATCATTTCTAAAAGGCCCCAAACACCAACTTTTTATTTTTCGAAAAATAAGCCATGTCTTCAGGTGGGCGTTTTAGAAAAACATGTTAAAAATATTGAAGAAAGATGGTCCTCCAATTATTGTTTTATATTGGTAATAACACTACTGAGGACATTTGTGGCTATTAAAATCGTTTCTAAACCTCCCCAAATAGCATTTTTAAAATGTTTGAAATGTCCTCTTTTATCACAGATACAAATTTTAATGCCAGATGCTAAATCATAACTTTTAAAAGTTGTAAGAGCTATCTCAGCATTACGTTTAATTAAATTATCAATTGTTTCTATGAAATTTTATTGTATTCGTTGTAATACGTTGGTAAAATTATAGTTTTATAAATGGTGGAGGCGCCGCATTCGTGGCTGGAAATCTATGGCCAACTTCTCATCGGTAAACTATGACATCATCAAAACGGATCTATATGTTTAATATGGTTACTAATACTATTGAGAACATTTGTGGCCAACAAAATAATTTCTAAGAGGCCCCAAACACCAACTTTTTATTTTTCGAAAAATAAGCCATGTCTTCAGGTGAGCGGTTTGGAAAAAAAATGTTTAAAAAAAAATGAAGAAAGATGGTCTTCCAATTGTTATTTAATATGGTTACTAATACTATTGAGAACATTTGTGGCCAACAAAATCATTTCTTAAAGGCCCCAAACACCAACTTTTTATTTTTCGAAAAATAAGCCATGTCATCAGGTGAGCGGTATGGAAAAAAATTGTTTAAAAAAAAATTAAGAAAGATGGTCCTCCAATTATTATTTAATATTGTTACTAAAACTATAGAGAACATTTGTGGTCAACAAAATCATTTCTAAAAGGCCCCAAACACCAACTTTTTATTATTCGAAAAATTAGCCATGTCTTCAGGTGAGCGGTTTGGAAAAAAATTGTTTAAAAAAGATTGAAGAAAGATGGTCTTCCAATTGTTGTTTAATATGGTTACTAATACTATGGAGAACATTTGTGGCCAACAAAATCATTTCTAAAAGGCCCTAAACACCAACTTTTTATTTTTCGAAAAATAAGCCATGTCTTCAGGTGGGCGTTTTAGAAAAACATGTTAAAAAAAATTGAAGAAAGATGGTCCTCCAATTATTGTTTTATATTGGTAATAACACTACTGAGGACATTTGTGGCTATTAAAATCGTTTCTAAACCTCCCCAAATAGCATTTTTAAAATGTTTGAAATGTCCTCTTTTATCACAGATACAAATTTTAATGCCAGATGCTAAATCATAACTTTTAAAAGTTGTAAGAGCTATCTCAGCATTACGTTTAATTAAATTATCAATTGTTTCTATGAAATTTTATTGTATTCGTTGTAATACGTTGGTAAAATTATAGTTTTATAAATGGTGGAGGCGCCGGATTCGTGGCTGGAAATCTATGGCCAACTTCTCATCGGTTCATAGTTTTACTACCGGCAAAAGATACAATAACAATTATTTAACCAAAACCTTTAACCTGACTTATTGCAAAAATGCTGATAAAATATTTCCCTTAAAAATTGTGATACGAGCATACATCAATGTTTTATTTAAGTATATATACTTTGTAAATGTTTAAGCATCCGTCGTGCTCATAAAAGTGTTCAATTTGAAACTTCAAATTTTCACGCTTTTCTAAAGTGTAGTAAAATTTTGAGTTTAGAAAAGCCTAAAAATTGGGCATTATACACTTTTATCACATTAAGACAGAAAATTAATCTAAATTTGATAACGAAAATGCTCATTAACAACCCACTGAGCAAAAAACAAATAAATATCGTTATATCAACATTGCAGCAACATTAAACGTTATTTTAATGTTGTTGAAATATTACTTAAATGCGTTTGTTCAGTGGGAATTGTCAAAACTGTAGCACACAATTTTTTACAGTTAGACGGAAACATTTTCAAAAATTGATCGAATCAGTAGTATACGCTTTTATCACATTAAAACAGAAAATTAATCCAATTTTGATCAAACATCAAACCAAAAATAACCTTATGTAATTTTTACGCTGAGCCGGCTAAATTATTCTCAACTCCAAAAAATACAACGCAATAAGGACAACAATTATTACTCACCGGTAAAACTGGAAAACATTTTCCTGTCTTGATTTCTCTTTTATTTTAAACGCAACACTTGCACTTCGCGCACCTTTACAGTTTTTTTCGCGTTCGTAATCGAATTCGGCCCGTCCACGACGGATCTAACAGCGTATCTAAAAATATGAGTGAACCTGCGAACGCTATTGACGCTTCACTGCTACTGCTGCAGGTCGGGACTGACCTTTCTAAAAAATCTCGAACTCGACTGGTTGTTCGGTCTCGACCGGCGGAAATTTGTTGCTGCCGACAATCCGGAGTTGTTGCTGTTAATAGGTAATTGATGGTTGGTATTTTATTTTTTTTGGCGCCCACACAAAAGATGTTGGTTAATGTTGCATTGCAAAAAATTATGAATTTAGATACTGTAATTTATTTATATATAAACATGTTTATTTCGTGATATATTTGAAATATTCTCCAAAACTCCATCCGTTTAACTTGAGCTGAATTTATAGTGTTCTAGATTATTTGACAGATACTGATCTTACATTGTAATGCCCTTTTATTTTTAAACTGTGCCTTGTTTATAACTATTTTGCGTAATTATATATTGTATGTTAATTGCAATATTTTAAACTGACTTGTAGATCCATTCATGTAATGGCATAGTATGAATAAAGATTATTATTATTATTATTATTCCAAGTAAGCAGCTTCAAAATCAAGTTAAACCATTAACCATTAGACGTGAAACGAAGTAGGTAAGTCTGGTTTATGTTAAGCAATTGGAATTGCACCGTAAAATAAGTAAAGCAAACATATTTCCAATATTTACATTAAGAAGTTTGACTTTTTTGGCATTCATGCTCGTTTGCACCCAAATCTTTAGAAATTGTTCATACAATAGCATATTATTAATGATTTCGATAGCTAACGCCATCTAATGCTTCATAGTGGCATCGTCAGTGACACGAATGCACAAAGAGCATATACAGGTCACTGTTTCGTCCACGAGCGAGCAGAACTCTGTTTGTGAAACCAGAAATAAATGGTGCCGGAATACTGAACACAAATTCAATTTTGATATTTGTTTTCTGGTTTCACAAACAGAGTTCTGCTCGCTCGTGGACGAAACAGTGACCTGTATATGCACTTTGTGCATTCGTGTCACTGACGATGCCACTATGAAGCATTAGATGGCGTTAGCTATCGAAATCATTAATAGTTTTCACATATTGGCTTGAAATAGTCAGAAATGTTCAGTATTCCTCAGCACTGGGTCGGGACCACACTGAAGAGGACCTTGAAGTCCGAAACGCGTCTGTGGGTACCTGGTGCCGGAATACTGAACACAAATTCAATTTCAATAGCATATTGGTGAAAGAGACATGTTTAAGATATCTTAGTAAAAATTTTGTTTTTGCTCTAACAGAGCCGCTTTTACATATATTTTAAAAATTTCGGAGGGTTTGAACCCCCATATCCCTCCCTCTGACTACCTTAATCTTAGTTAATTATTAGCCTTAGTTAATTATGCTGGTAATTATAACTTAAATGAAAAACCAATTCATACATACAAAACATCAACAGGAATAATGACTTTATTTGTACCCCTATTACAATCGTTTCTCTTTATATTACACGCATTTATATTTCAAAAAATCATATATCTTCTCCATTTTTTTCTTACTTCTCAATTTTTTGAAAAATAAACCTATACAAAACATCAACACATTTCTTTTCATATATCATATACAGAGAGTTTTATGTAACACCGAACATTTTCATAACGAGAATTTTTCTTTTAAGTATACATAAGTATACGTTGTACATTTGCCGACGCTCGGTTTGTTAAAAGAATTTAATTTGAAGCTCTAAACGAGTGTTTTCCACTCCCAGGCTAAGCATGAAGTAAAATTTCGAGTTTAGAAAAGCCTGAAAATTTGGTTTGGTCGCGTAGCGCGAAGCGCGGAGCGGCCAAACCAAATTTTCAGGCTTTTCTAAACTCGAAATTTTACTTCATGCGCCACCAGTACGAAACACTGATGCAATGTAAAGTTTAGCGGTGTGTTTTAAACTTCGAAATATGTCAGTGTTTCGTATCGGTGGCGCATGAAGTAAAATTTCGAGTTTAGAAAAGCCTGAAAATTTGGTTTGGCCGCTCCGCGACCAAACCAAATTTTCAGGCTTTTCTAAACTCGAAATTTTACTTTATGCTTAGTCTGGGAGTGGAGCACACTCATTTCAAGTTTCAGATTGATTTTTTTTAACAACTAGTATTTAAGGATTTACGACATATACGGTGTAATTGGGACATGTATACTTGAAAGAAAATCTCCCTGTGTCTACAAGTTGAGGCATTAATTGCAATTGATTGGCTACAATTTTTAATGGTCATATAGGCAACCCAATTTACAAATAACTTAAAAAGTAAAGATGTCAAATTGTATTGGATGAACTTGTTCGGTGTTATATAAAACTCTCTGTATATATATATACTGAGTGTCTGGGATAAGGGGCGAACATAGGAATTTAACATGTAAAATTAAATATGTGTAATTATTAGCTCCCCTATTCATTTTAGAGAAAAATCGTAAAGCAATATTTTTTAGAGAATTAAAAACTGTATTAAATGTATCCATTTAATTTAAGTTTGTACCAGAATCCACCTTTTTTTTATTGGGTTTGGCTTTCGCCTGGCCTTGGGAACTTGCCCATTAGCCAACATAATTTTATTTATATTTGTATTTGTTTTATTTCTTTAACTTATTGCTAATTACCTATTACTATATATTTGGACGTCACAACACATTCACATGCACCCATGGACTCCGGGACGAATAGTTTTCGTTGGAAAAATTACTCGCCCCGGCTGGGAATCGAACCCAGATCACCGCCGTGAACGATTGACGAAACCAGCGGCTCAACCGCTCGGCCACGGCGGGCCCCAGAATCCACCTTAAAAATAATAAAAATAAGTTGAACAATGTATAATGTATTAATAAAATCCCTTGCCATGAGTTTGACAAATGTCATGATATAGTGAAACTAATTTTGCTAGTCAGATATCAATTCACGCATTATAATTGTTATGAATAATAATCCGAGTTATTCCAATGAAGAGAGGGTATTCATTATCAAGAAAACATCATAAATTATGCAGATGATACTAACCTCCTAATCTCAGGACCAAACATAAACGAAGTAATAGTACATTCCAACCTATTATTTCTTAGAATAAAAGAGTGGTTCTCAAAAAATAAATTAATTATAAATAAAAATAAAACTAATATTCTCATATTTGACAAACAAAATGCAGTACTTCCAGAAACAATTCAATTAGATAACGACATAATAAAACCAACTAATGCTACAAAATTCTTAGGGGTTACCATAGATAGTAAAATCAACTGGTCTTATCATATCAATAACACCGAAAATAAATTAAACTGTCTAAGGCAACTATCAAAATATCTAGACAGTGCAGTTATTAAAACGGCATATTTTGCTAACTTTGAAAGTATTTTACGTTACGGCATAATATTTTGGGGAGGCAAAGCTATCGCAAATAAAATTTTTATAATTCAAAAAAGGCGATTCGCATAACATTCGGACTAAATTATAGGCAGACATGCCGCGGACATTTTAAAAACAATAATATTCTAACATTCTTTGGAATATATATACTCGAAACAATTATGTTCTACCATAAAAATATTAAAGGACAAGACAACAAAGTACATAAGCATGCAACAAGAACAAACAATTACATATATCCCAAACAGTCTCAAACGAACTGAAAATGGAGTACATTACTCCGCCATTAAATTATTCAATTCATTACCAGAGGAAATTCAGGAACTGAAAAATAACACCAAAAAGTTGAAAATTGCTCTTTACAATTATCTTATAATGCGTGAGCCATACTCCATAGCTGAATTTACCGATGTAGTATAGATATTGGTATATACATGTATGTGTGTATATATGTAGGTATATTTAGTGTGTATATGTATATATTTGTATTATTACGTTATTATTAAGTTTAAGAACTAGGATTAGCAATTATTATTAATACCATTGACGCTAATTTCATTTTGTATTTTTACATTCTGAAAATAAAGATATATTATTATTATAAAAACATTTTACAGTGGCGTCAGTTTACACAGAGTTCGTGACTTATTTTTGGTTAAATTTAACAATCGACCAATTCCGTCTGTATCAACAATTACCAAGTTTGTGAAAAAGTTTGAAAATACAGCAAGTGTAGCGGCAGATGATTCAAAAGGTATTTTAATAGTCCAATTTCAACAAATATTAATTCAAAAACATTAACCGTACAGGCAAACGGAACAGAAGATGCAACAATGAATCGGAAGAAAGAGTTTTGGGTTTCATAAATGCTGAACCAACAACTAGCATACGATGTATTGCTCGTGAGTGCAACGTGTCTAAATTCTCTGTACATAAGATTCTGAAGAAGCATGGATATCATCCCTACAAACATCAATGTCATCAGGAGATACGAGGTGGATGAAGAAAGCAGGCGTGCATTCTGTGAAATAATGCAGGATCGATCAAACACAGACTGAAACTTTTTGCAGTCTATCTGTTTTACTGATGAATGCACCTTCACTCTTAATAACGAGCCCAACATACAGAACACGCAATACTGGACCCAGGAAAATCCACGGATACGCTTGCAAACTAGAACCCAGTTCCCGCAAAAAATAAATATTTGGGCTGGTATTTTTAACAATAATATTATTGGGCCATTTGAAATTTATGGAAATTTAAATTCTAATTCTTATTTAGAACTTTTAATCGACCAGGTTGGCCCTGCGTTAGAAGAAGTTGCACGTGAAAATCAGGAGATATACACAATTCCATTTGTTTCTGGGTCTCGCCTAGCCATGCTTTTTAATATGGTATCAGCATGATGGATGTCCGGCCCATTATGGTTTATATGTGAGGGAATATTTAAATGCTAATTTTCCCAATTGTTGGTTTGGTCGCGGTGGCACTATCAACTGGCCACCAAGATCTCCTGATTTAACACCATGCGATTTCTTTTTATGGGGTCACCTGAAAAACAAAATTTATAAAAAACGCCATCCAAATATTGAATCTTTGCGGGAAGCAATTTTCGTGAATTGCAGATTAATTAAAGATAGGCAGTTGGCTAATGTAAGGCAGGCATTTTATAACACATTGGGTTATTGTTTACACCAGAATGGAGAACTTTTTGAGTACTAGCTCTAACATTTCCCATTGGGCGTAGATACAGTAAAATAAAAATTTAAACAAAAATAAATCACGAACTGTTTGTAATCTGACACCACTATAAATTATCTTGATAATAAATTAATTATGTTTCTTCCATTAATTACGTGTTATTATTATGATTTATCCCAAACAACAAGCATGCATTAATTATTTTTCATCATTTAAATTTCTTTGGTAGCATTTCGATAATATGGACTCTGGTACAAACGTAAATTAAATCGAGATATTTAATACAGTTTTTAATACTCTAAAAAATATTCCTTTGCGATTTTGCTCTGAAATGAATAGGGGAGCTAATAATAACACATATTTAATTTTACATGTTAAATTCCTATGTTCGTCCCTTATCCCAGACACTCGGTATAAATATAAATACATACAATCGTTTATATATATATATAATTCACGACTTCCCATATTCCAAACAGCCCTCATAAAAAGAATCAAAAGTATCGCGTAATTAAAAATCAAATTACAATAAAAATATATATATATATATATATATAATCAGTATTCCCTTTTACCATATGGTGTCGGGTTATAAAAATATATAATTACAAACAAATCAAGAGAGCCATTTTATGAATATCAATAAAAAATATCAATTATAATTATATATCGTCGGTTTAAAAGTAAAAGCCATTAAGACAGCGGCGGCTCGCAGCCTAACTTCACTATAATGGAATTTTTCTCTCTTGCGCAGAACGAGCGCCATTCGCTGCTCAAAAAATTAGAAAGTGGAACCTGACTACGTTGGGCGCACATTTATTTGAAAGAACGGAACTTGTGCGCTGGGTGGTGCATCGGACGAAGACCCTTTGGGATTTCAATGGTGTTATCTCTGCGAGAGCCAGCGCCAAATGGTACATTCACGGCCCAACGTTTTAAGGACTGTCTTGGCTACGTTCGGAAAATGCTGTTCAACCACGCAAGTGCCTAATTTGGGTAATACATCTGTACATAAAAAATCAATAATTTGTGACAACGTCAAGAGTCATTGATTAACCATGTACTCAAAAACTTTTACAAGGTTTATGAACCTCATTGAATTAAATACATAGAAAATTAAGTGACATGTACTTTTAAACCAATGATACACTATTTAAATTTTTTTTAAAAAACCAACAATTATCCTAAAAAGACATAATTAACCTTTTACCGTATTACAATTTCATAATATATATTAAATGAGAAAATTATAACAAAAATGATACACATAATCTAATAACACAATGATGTATAATTTACAAATGATAGATTCTATTATTTCTTATTAATCTAAAAATAAACGAATGCCGTGTACGTTAATTTCATTAATTCTTTTATCATCATGTGAATCGACTGATAAACATATTAAAGTTGGGCTTATCTACAAACAAACGAAAATTCACTCGCATTTGTTTTTCACCGTCGAGATGATCATGTTCGTCTGGTGTATCAAATAGAGTGCGCTGACAAATACTGAATTCGCTCTGAAAATAATTAACAAATAATTAATATCAAAATCATTCAGGCCCAGTTGCACCAAAAACTTTAAACTCTAGTTCAAGCTAAACGAGTTTAAGATGACCAGCGGTGGTCCTAGTTAAATTTGTAGGTGGTGCGAGATCTCATGGTGGTGCCCCTCTATACACAAAAATTAGAGCTCTATTTGTTTTAGGCGCTTCTTCCAAGAAGGAAGAAGCGCCGAAAACTGCCAAAAACAAAATAAGGCTCTAATTTTTGTCCAAGACGGAAGAAGTGCCGTAAACAGCCGAAAAGAAAATAGAGCTCTAATTTTTGTGTTTAGAGGGGCGCCAACATGAGATCGTGCTTCAAGAAGGAAGAAACGCCGAAAACAAAATAGAGCTCTAATTTTTGTGTTTAGAGGGGCGCCTTCCAAGAGGGAAGAAGCGCCGTATATAGCCGAAAACAAAATAGAGCTCTAAGTTTTGTGTTTAGAGGGGTGCCAATATGAGATCTTGCTCCAAGAAGAAAGAAGCGCCGAAAACAAAATAGAGCTCTAATTTCGCCACCATGAGATCTTGCACCACCTACAAATTTAGAAAACAGCCAAAAACAAAAAAAGAGCTCTAATTTTTGTGTATACGGGGCACCACCAGCTGCCTGGTGCACCGCTTGCACTGCCACTGAAGGTGACAGCAGTTCCTATTTCACTTTGCACTCGAGTTTAGAGTTGAACCAGTACAACGTGTTTGGTGCAACTGGCCCTTAATGTAAGTTGTTCAATAGAGGCTTAAGCTAAGCTTAGTTTAAATTACATTGTAGTAGACGTAATTTAAGCAGAGGTTAAGGTAAGCTTGGTTTGAGACACTAAAAATGATATAAGGCCGAATCCGTGATGTGTGACGTGGATTCTTCCGAATTAATCAAAGTTCCGACGTTTCTGATAGAACGCCGGTAACACTGTTGCAGCGGAGGCTCGCAGACTAACTTTAGGGTAGCCCAGAGACCCAAGGTAATATGTATCCGTTATTGAAAGGTGACTTTGTTGTGCAATTCCTTGTATTTATAAAGCGCGATCCCAACCTCAAATTTTGTGTGCCTTGGCACTCTGGCCGAGAGTTAGGCTGCGAGCCGTCGCTGCACTGTTGATATAAATATGACAAGGTATTACTGGCAATTTATTTTCTTCTGCAATATCTACAAAATCTACATCATATCCACTTATAGCCAACACTTGTAATAATTCATCTTTTATTAAAATTCGTTAGGCACATCAGAAATCACTTTGACTTTTAGGTTAGAATCCACTTCTTAAGACGCCAATTCAGGTGTCTTATAATGTAAGACCGTCTTATGACTTTAAGATCTGATTTATGGTTGGTGCAACACTTTAAGAACGCCCTATTTTTAAAATCGGTTTTACCCAGTTAAGATGCGCTGGAGAAACCGGGCGTGAACTTTCTATACCAAATATCTTTTGTTAAATAAACTAAAAGTACTTACTGTCCTTCTTTAAAGTACTCTTTCAACGTGTTGCTGAACCTCTTCGAGTACTTCACAAACTCCCTCTTCCTCTGGTCCAGGGCTTGCTTGCCCGTCGGTCCCGGAATGTACCCGTTCACTTCATTAACGGCGTCCAGCAATTTTTTTATGGCGCTCGCTATTTCCCTGAAAACACATTTTCCAAATCATACAGGGCTTACAATTAATTACATTACGGTGGCAGTTACAATTATTTATAATATGTTTTTTTTTCTAATATGACTAATCAAATTTGACACTTCAAGAATTTAGTGGTGTGATGCAGGTTGTGTGTTTTAGGTTAGGACAAGATTAATCACATGTTATGTTGTAAATCAACTTTTAGTTTGTAGGTTATGTGAAGAGAAATCTGACAGTATTATGATAAAATTAATCACATGTTATATTCTTCTTCTTCTGCGTAATTTATGGCCTCGGCTACTAGGCTCTGTTGACCAGTCACAGTAATTTTGTATAATTTAATAAATAGTTTTACCCAACACCCGAAAGGGTAATAGGGACTTTGATAATATATATATATAATAAATAGTTTAATAAATAGAGTTTCGCTATCCCCGAGGAATGGAAAGGGGTTTACGGAAAATACACACGTAGTTGCAAGAATGGGTAATAAATGAAAGGATTGTCAGGATATAGGTGATTGTAAAGGATGAAATAGAGAGGATGAAAAAGGATTTGTGAAACAACCACGTGTGGGTCAAACGCGAGCAGGGATGGAACGCACAACTCACGATCGGCGTCCGCTCTGTTCGGGGTCCAGAACGGAACTCCCCACATGTTATATTGTAAATCAACTTTTAATTTGTAGGTTATGTGAAGGGAAATCTGACAGTAATATGACAATTAAATTTAATATATAAACATTTGTAAAATTAATCAACTAAACAGAACTAAGTCAAAGTATATTTTGAACTTTACTTTAAATCAGTGATTTATGCGCGTGGCGCATGAAGTAAAATTTCGAGTTTAGAAAAGCCTGATTTGGCTTGGTCGCTCCGCTGCGCTACGCGACCAAGCCAAATTTTCAGGCTTTTCTAAACTCGAAATTTTACTTCATGCTTAGTCTGGGAGTGGAAAACACTCGTTAGAGTTTATAAATTGAAAGTTTTTAATAAGATCACGAATGTCTGAAAATTTGAGTTAATTGAATGTGAATGTGAATTGTCATATTAATGTCAGATTGGCCTTCACATAACCTACAAATTAAAAGTTGATTTACAACATAGCATGTGATTAATCTTATCCTAACCTAAAACACACAACCTGCATCACACCACTAAATTCTTGAAATATCAAATTTCATTGGTCATATTAAAAAACAAAGCAGATTATATCTACTACTCAAGGCCGTAGCCAGGGAGGGGGGGGGGGAATATCGGGGTTCAAACCCTCTTCTGAAGTTTTCAAAATGTTAAAAGCAGTCCTGAAAGAGCAAACACAATATTTGTACTAGTAACCCTCCCCGAATTTTTTTCTAGCTACGGCCTTGCTACTACAAAATTAATAAAGTCTCTATGACGATCAGGTAAATGCTCCTTTTTTAGGAATATCTGTCTTTTTCATTATCTGCCCATTTATATGTTCAAATATTCAAAAAGTTCTAAATACAAGAAATGTCTCTTTTAAGTATATATTCCATTTTTTTATATTGGCCAACCAGATTTGGAATTTTTTTTCTTAGGTTTTTTGATTATTTGGGTGTCCCAACCGTTGTCATGTAAAGACATTGATTTATGAATGCCATGTTGCAATTGATTAATTATTTGACAGAAAAGTGGCAATAAAATGCTTAAAGTAATGTTCCACCACTTAAATTATCTTTGAGATAGGGACAAACATCTGGTGATTCTGACTTTTGCCTTCAAAATATATTTGAGGTTATGTTTTCCACATAGTTGTCATGTGCTTACATAGAAGAACATAACCTCAAATTTATTTTGAAGGCAAAAGTCAGAACCACCAGATCTGGTAAAAAAAAAACCGAATATACATATTACGATTTTTCAATATAAATTTTCAGACATTCGTAATCTTAAACATTAAAAGTGCGATTCTATTCGCAATCTACAACAAGTTAGTCTTACAAAGACTATATCAAACACTCATTGAAACAACTGTTTGATATAGTCTTTGTAAGACTAACTTGTTGTAGATTGCGAATAGAATCGCACTTTTAATGTTTAAAGTATTCCGCAACCAAGAATTGGCAATTTCATTTATACTTATTCGTAATCTTGTTAGAAACTTTTATCTTGAAGACTCTAACGATTGTTTCCAATCCCAGATTAAGCATGAAGTAAAATTTCGAGTTTAGAAAAGCCTGAAAATTTGGCTCGGGCGCGTAGCGAAGCGGAGCGACCGAGCCAAATTAGGCTTTTCTAAACTCGAAATTTTACTTCATGCGCCACTGGTATAAAACACTGATTTAGATTGAAGTTCCAAATATACTGTTTAAATTACTTACTACTGGATTTTCTATCTGTGAATTTCGCTGATTTATGCAAATTAAGAGAAGTCTTAAAAAAATCCTTGTGATTAAAAATATTCAAGATCAATAAATTAAACAAATGCGAGAAGATTATAAACAAAACAAAAAAGGCAGAGGAAATGCATCTTCCAACTGTGGATTTAAACAACTTTCTCCATTAATAAAGCCACATAATGCAAAACAAAAATCAACTCGAGGAGAAATTTCACACACGCATAAAAATTACATCCACACAAGGTGTGTCCATTTGTTATTATAATCAACATAAATTAATTGTGAATGTGTTTCTATTCCTGGGTGGGTATTATAATCATTGTAGATTATAATACCCACCCAGCAACAGAAACACATTCACAATTAATTAAGCATACAAAATCCTGACGTTTTATCACTTACTTGATTATTTCTAAGAACGTTTTCCTATCGGTAATCTCATCGGGGATCCTACTCAAAATCTTTTTCAATGTCGTCGATTTCCTGTTCAGCTCTTGGAAGGCGTCTTCAGACCTGTTAAGTCTGTATTCCACCACTAAAAAGAATTACAAGCAGTTTTGAAGCTAATTATTGTTATTATTAAAAACTCACCGTCGGCATCGGAGAGTGCGCCCTGCAGCCTCAATATGCTCTCGTTCATGTTAACGTTGATCTCCCCCCGGCGTAAAATCCCGATAACCAGATCATACGTGAGGCCCGGGTAAGCGCTTTCGGCTTTGAAGAGCGCCGCTCGTAACGTTTGTGAGGCTGTGACATCCCGCCTCTCAAGCTGCGTTTATATAAAAATAATAGTTATTTAAATTAGATAAAACAAACAAAAAATAGTAGGTTTGTTCGTTTGTACTGCACTAAGTTGAACTAAGTTCAAGTTTGTGACGTCAGTTCATGTCAGTGTACATGAACTGAACTGAAAACAAACGAACGCTTTTAGTGTAAAATATAATGTCTGCAATACACTACAAAACAATTTAAGAAAACAATAATAATAAACTGTTGGTACTCTATTTTATAAACAAATTAAACTAGGAAAACTGGAAGAAATCCGTGTTTCATAATTTAATAAAAAAAATGTAAGGTTGTTGGGTGATGATTTCAGAATGTTTACTCATTAATTCAAGCATTGCACAACCATAGACATGTCCCGTATCCATCTGAAAATTGTAAATCTCCCACCCTCTCCTTTTTCTAACCTGTACTAGTTACACTTACTCTAGACCAGGGGCAAAAAGTGCAGGTTCGGTGCAAGGCAACTGACGCAAACAAACACAGTTCAGTTCCACTTAGTGCATGTAACGAACGGTTTTGGTGCAAAAAGTATAAAAAGTGCTGCACCAGTTCATGTAAAGAACAAACCTAGTAGCAGCAGTTCAATTAGTACATAAAAATATACGAGTAAAGACCTTACAACTAAGGTCATATGTTTTCGTGTGTATTAAAATTACTAATGAACTTGAGAGATATAAAAAAATGTACAGTTAATAAATAATTTAATACTAATAACCATAAATGAGTTTAGAGTTGTTATTAGGAAGGGAATTAATAATAATATGAATGAAAATTACCTGTGATAAAATTGGGCGTATTAACACGGGAAAAATCAAAGATGTTACTGGCGTCTCGTCACCCATTGTCATATTTTCTCCCTTGTTGATTTTCCCGGAACACTAAAATAAACTACGGAATTGATATAAACTGAAATCTTCAGCACAATCGCGATTGATAAGATAGCAGTAGATATTATTTTGTTGTAATAAAATGTCAACGGAAACGTCAAAATTGAGTACTGTGTTTTAGCACAGGAATTTAAGCAGCGCTGTGATCGAGTTGCACACTATATTTGTGTTATCTGTGATATTAGTTTGAATTCCGAACATTGTGGCGCTGTTGATTTACTCCGTAATTTTAGTTCTGAACCCAACCACATTGGCGCATTCTTCTAAAAGTGTTTTTGTATAATAATTTTTTATTATAATTTAATTTAAAATTTCTTGTGATTCTATTATAAACAAGTGGAATAGCAACAAATATGTGTATTATTTGTTAATAAAAATTGATTTATTAATTTGTAACAAAATTATACATCATTTTTTAGTTTGAATACCGAACACCTAGCGCTACTGCTAGATCTACTTTAAAGTGCTCTTTTAAATGTAAAATTCACTGAGTACATGAAGAATTGATAGCACTTACTAAATTTGACTTTAAAATCAACGAAATGTAAACATTTATTATCACCATTTACGGTAGGTTTATTGTGTCCTTTAAAGTATAGTTTATAGTTTAAAGCGCTCTATTAAATGTAAAATTCACTGAGTACATAAAGAATTGATAGCACTTACTAAATTTGACTTTAAAATCAACGAAATGTAAACATTTATTATAACCATTTACGGTAGATTTATTGTGTCCTTTAAAGTATAGTTTATAGTTTAAAGCGCTCTATTAAATGTAAAATTCACTGAGTACATGAAGAATTAATAGCACTTACTAAATTTGACTTTAAAATCAACGAAATGTAAACATTCATTATAACCATTTACGGCAGATTTATTGTGTCCTTTAAAGTATAGTTTATAGTTTAAAGCGCTCTATTAAATGTAAAATTCACTGAGTACATAAAGAATTGATAGCACTTACTAAATTTGACTTTAAAATCAACGAAATGTAAACATTTAATATAACCATTTACGGCAGATTTATTGTGTCCTTTAAGGTATAGTTTATAGTTTAAAGTGCTCTATTAAATGTTAAATTCACTAAGTACATGAAGAATTAATAGGACTTACTAAATTTGACTTTAAAATCAACGAAATGGAAACATTTATTATAACCATTTACGGTAGATTAATTGTGTCCTTTAAAGTATAGTTTATAGTTCAAAGTGCTCTTTTAAACGTAAAATTCACTGAGTACATAAAAAAATAATAGCACTTAGTAAATTTTACTTGAAAATCAACGAAATGTAAACATTTAATATAACCATTTACGGTAGATTTATTGTGTCCTATAAAGTATAGTTTCTAGTTTAAAGCGCTGTATTAAATGTAAAATTCACTGAGTACATAAAAAATTAATAGCACTTACTAAATTTGACTTCAAAATCAACGAAATGTACACATTTATTATAACCATTTACGGTAGATTTATTGTGTCCTTTAAAGTATAGTTTATAGTTTAAAGCGCTCTATTAAATGTCAAATTCACTGAGTACATGAAGAATTGATAGCACTTACTAAATTTGACCTAAAAATCAACGAAATGTAAACATTTATTATAACCATTTACGGTAGATTCATTGTGTCCTTTAAAGTATAGTTTATAGTTTAAAGCGCTCTATTAAATGTAAAATTCACTGAGTACATGAAAAATTGATAGCACTTACTAAATTTGACTTTAAAATCAACGAAATGTAAACATTTATTATAGCCATTTACGGCAGATTTATTGTGTCCTTTAAAGTATAGTTTATAGTTTAAAGCGCTCTATTAAATGTAAAATTCACTAAGTACATGAAGAATTGATAGCACTTACTAAATTTGACTTTAAAATCAACGAAATGTAAACATTTATTATAACCATTTACGGTAGATTTATTGTGTCCCTTAAAGTATAGTTTATAGTTTAAAGCGCTCTATTAAATGTAAAATTCACTAAGTACATGAAGAATTGATAGCACTTACTAAATTTGACTTTAAAATCAACGAAATGTAAACATTTATTATAACCATTTACGGTAGATTTATTGTGTCCTTTAAAGTATAGTTTATAGTTTAAAGCGCTCTAATAAATGTAAAATTCACTAAGTACATAAAGAATTGATAGCACTTACTAAATTTGACTTTAAAATCAACGAAATGTAAACATTTATTATAACCATTTACCGCAGATTTATTGTGTCCTTTAAGGTATAGTTTATAGTTTAAAGCGCTCTATCAAATGTTAAATTCACTGAGTACATGAAAAATTGATAGGACTTACTAAATTTGACTTTAAAATCAACGAAATGTAAAAATTTATAATGACCATTTACGGTAAATTTATTATGTCCTTTAAAATATAGTTTATAGTTCAAAGTGCTCTTTCAAACGTAAAATTCACTAAGTACATAAAAATATGATAGCACTTAGTAAATTTTACTTTAAAATCAACGAAATGTAAACATTTATTATAACCATTTACGGTAGATTTATTGTGTCCTTTAAGATATAGTTTATAGTTTAAAGCGCTCTATTAAATGTAAAATTTACTGAGTACATGAAGAATTGATAGCACTTACTAAATTTGACTTTAAAATTAACGAAATGTAAACATTTATTATAACCATGTACGGCAGATTTATTGTGTCCTTTAAAGTATAGTTTATAGTTTAAAGCGCTCTATTAAATGTAAAATTTACTAAGTACATAAAGAATTGATAGCACCTACTAAATTTGACTTCAAAATCAACGAAATGTAAACATTTAATATAACCATTTACGGCAGATTAATTGTGTCCTTTAAGGTATAGTTTATAGTTTAAAGCGCTCTATTAAATGTAAAATTCACTAAGTACATGAAGAATTGATAGCACTTACTTAATTTGACTTTAAAATCAACGAAATGTAAACATTTATTATAACGATTTACGGCAGATTTCTTGTGTCCTTTAAAGTATAGTTTATAGTTTACTAAATTTGACTTTAAAATCAACGAAATGTAAACATTTATTATAACCATTTACGGTAGATTTATTGTGTCCTTTAAAGTATAGTTTATAGTTTAAAGCGCTCTATTAAATGTAAACTTGACTGAGTACATAAAGAATTGATAGCACTTACTGAATTTTGCTTTAAAATCAACGAAATGTAAAAATTTATAATGACCATTTACGGTAAATTTATTATGTCCTTTAAAGTATAAATTCACTGAGTACATAAAAAAATGATAGCACTTAGTAAATTTTCCTTTAAAATCAACGAAATGTAAACATTTATTATAACCATATACGGTAGATTTATTGTGTCCTTTAAAGTATAGTTTATAGTTTGAAGCGCTCTATTAAATGTAAAATTCACTGAGTACGTAAAGAATTGATAGCACTTACTAAATTTGACTTTTAAATCAACGAAATGAAAACATTTATCATAACCACTTACGGTATATTCATTGTGTCCTTTGAAGTATAGTTTATAGTTTAAAGCGCTCTATTAAATGTAAAATTCACTAAGTACATAAAGAATTGATAGCACTTACTAAATTTGACTTTAAAATCAACGAAATGTAAACATTTAATATAACCATTTACGGCAGATTTATTGTGTCCTTTTAGGTATAGTTTATAGTTTAAAGCGCTCTATTAAATGTTAAATTCACTGAGTACATAAAGAATTGATAGGACTTACTAAATTTGACTTTAAAATCAACGAAATGTAAACATTTATTATAACCATTTACGGTAGATTTATTGTGTCCTTTAAAGTATAGTTTATAGTTTAAAGCGCTCTATCAAATGTAAAATTCACTGAGTACATGAAAATCTGATAGCACTTACTAAATTTTACTTTAAAATCAACGAAATGTAAACATTTATAATGACTATTTACGGTAAATTTACTATGTCCTTTAAAGTATAGTTTATAGTTCAAAGTGCTCTGTTAAACGTAAAATTCACTCAGTACATATAAAAATGATAGCACTTATTCAATTTTACTTTAAAATCAACGAAATGTAAACATTTATTATAACTATTTACGGTAGATTTATTGTGTCCTTTAAAGTATAGTTTATAGTTTAAAGCGCTCTATTAAATGTAAAATTCACTAAGTACATGAAGAATTGATAGCACTTACTAAATTTGACTTTAAAATCAACGAAATGTAAACATTTATTATAACGATTTACGGCAGATTTCTTGTGTCCTTTAAAGTATAGTTTATAGTTTAAAGCGCTCTATTAAATGTAAAATTCACTGAGTACATGAAGAATTGATAGCACTTACTAAATTTGACTTTAAAATCAACGAAATGTAAACATTTATTATAACCATTTACGGTAGATTTATTGTATCCTTTAAAGTATAGTTTATAGTTTAAAGCGCTCTATTAAATGCAAACTTCACTGAGTACATAATGAATTGATAGCATTACTAAATTTTACTTTAAAATCAACGAAATGTAAAAATTTATATTGACCATTTACGGTAAATTTATTATGTCCTTTAAAGTATAGTTTATAGTTCAAAGTGCTCTTTTAAACGAAAAATTCACTGAGTACATAAAAAAATGATAGCACTTAGTAAATTTTTCTTTAAAATCAACGAAATGTAAACATTTATTATAACCATATACGGTAGATTTATTGTGTCCTTTAAAGTATAGTTTATAGTTTAATGCGCTCTATTAAATGTAAAATTCACTAAGTACATGAAGAATTGATAGCACTTACTAAATTTGACTTTAAAATCAACGAAATGTAAACATTTATTATAACCATTTACGGTAGATTTATTGTGTCCTTTAAAGTATAGTTTATAGTTTAATGCGCTCTATCAAATGTAAAATTCACTGAGTACATGAAGAATTGATAGCACTTACTAAATTTGACTTTAAAATCAACGAAATGTAAACATTTATTATAACCATTTACGGTAGATTTATTGTGTCCTTTAAAGTATAGTTTATAGATTAAAGCGCTCTATTAAATGTAAAATTCACTGAGTACATGAAGAATTGATAGCACTTACTAAATTTGACTTTAAAATCAACGAAATGTAAACATTTATTATAACGATTTACGGCAGATTTCTTGTGTCCTTTAAAGTATAGTTTATAGTTTAAAGCGCTCTATTAAATGTAAAATTCACTGAGTACATGAAGAATTGATAGCACTTACTAAATTTGACTTTAAAATCAACGAAATGTAAACATTTATTATAACCATTTACGGTAGATTTATTGTGTCCTTTAAAGAATAGTTTATAGTTTAAAGCGCTCTCTTAAATGTAAACTTTACTGAGTACATAAAGAATTGATAGCACTTACTAAATTTTACTTTAGAATCAACGAAATGTAAAAATTTATAATGACCATTTACGGTAAATTTATTATGTCCTTTTAAGTAAAGTTTATAGTTCAAAGTGCTCTTTTAAACGTAAAAATCACTGAGTACATAAAACATGATAGCACTTAGTAAATTTTTCTTTAAAATCAACGAAATGTAAACATTTATTATAACCATATACGGTAGATTTACTGTGTCCTTTAAAGTATAGTTTATAGTTTAAAGCGCTCTATTAAATGTAAAATTCACTGAGTACGTAAAGAATTGATAGCACTTACTAAATTTGACTTTTAAATCAACGAAATGTAAACATTTATTTTAACCACTTACGGTATATTTATTGTGTCCTTTGAAGTATAGTTTATAGTTTAAAGCGCTCTATTAAATGTAAAATTCACTGAGTACATAAAGAATTGATAGCACTTACTAAATTTGACTTTAAAATCAACAATATGTAAACATTTAATATAACCATTTACGGCAGATTTATTGTGTCCTTTAAGGTATAGTTTATAGTTTAAAGCGCTCTATCAAATGTCAAATTCACTGAGTACATGAAGAATTGATAGGACTTACTAAATTTGACTTTAAAATCAACGAAATGTAAACATTTATTATAGCCATTTACGGTAGATTTATTGTGTCCTTTAAAGTATAGTTTATAGTTTCAAGCGCTCTATTAAATGTAAAATTCACTGAGTACATCAAGAATTGATAGCACTTACTAAATTTTACTTTAAAATCAACGAAATGTAAAAATTTATAATGACCATTTACGGTAAATTTATTATGTCCTTTAAAGTATAGTTTATAGTTCAAAGTGCTCTTTTAAACGTAAAATTCACTGAGTACATAAAAAATGATAGCACTTATTAAATTTTACTTTAAAATCAACGAAATGTAAACATTTATTATAACCGTTTACGGTAGATTTATTGTGTCCTTTAAAGTATAGTTTATAGTATAATGCGCTCTATTAAATGTAAAATTCACTGAGTACATGAAGAATTAATAGCACTTACTAAATTTGAGTTTAAAATCAACGAAATGTAAACATTTATTATAACCATTTACGGTAGATTTATTGTGTCCTTTTAAGTATAGTTTATAGTTTGCAGCGCTCTATTAAATGTAAAATTTACTGAGTACATAAAGAATTGATAGCACTTACTAAATTTTACTTTAAAATCAACGAAATGTAAACATTTATTATAACCATTTACGGCAGATTTCCTGTGTCCTTTAAAGTATAGTTTATAGTTTAAAGCGCTCTATTAAATGTAAAATTCACTGAGTACATGAAGAATTGATAGCACTTACTAAATTTGACTTAAAAATCAACGAAATGTAAAAATTTATAATGACCATTTACGGTAAATTTATTATGTCCTTTAAAGTATAGTTTATAGTTCAAAGTGCTCTTTTAAACGTAAAATTTACTGAGTACATAAAAAAATGATAGTACTTAGTAAATTTAACTTTAAAATCAACGAAATGTAAACATTTATTATAACCATTTACGGCAGATTTCTTGTGTCCTTTAAAGTATAGTTTATAGTTTAAAGCGCTTTTTGAATGGAAAATTCACTGAGTACATAAAGAATTGATAGCACTTACTAAATTTGACTTAAAAATCAACGAAATGTAAAAATTTATAATGACCATTTACGGTAAATTTATTATGTCCTTTAAAGTATAGTTTATAGTTCAAAGTGCTCTTTTAAACGTAAAATTTACTGAGTACATAAAAAAATGATAGTACTTAGTAAATTTGACTTTAAAATCAACGAAATGTAAACATTTATTATAACCATTTACGGCAGATTTCTTGTGTCCTTTAATGTATAGTTTATAGTTTAAAGCGCTCTATTAAATGTAAAATTCACTGAGTACAGGAAGAATTGATAGCACTTACTAAATTTGACTTAAAAATCAACGAATAGTAAAAATTTATAATGACCATTTACGGTAAATTTATTATGTCCTTTAAAGTATAGTTTATAGTTCAAAGTGCTCTTTTAAACGTAAAATTTACTGACTACATAAAAAATGATAGTGCTTAGTAAATTTGACTTTAAAATCAACGAAATGTAAACATTTATTATAACCATTTACGGTAGATTTCTTGTGTCCTTTAGAGTATAGTTTATAGTTTAATGCGCTCTATTAAATGTAAAATTCACTGAGTACATAAAGAATTGATAGCACTTACTAAATTTGACTTAAAAATCAACGAAATGTAAAAATTTATAATGACCATTTACGGTAAATTTATTATGTCCTTTAAAGTATAGTTTATAGTTCAAAGTGCTCTTTTAAACGTAAAATTTACTGAGTACATAAAAAAATGATAGTACTTAGTAAATTTGACTTTAAAATCAACGAAATGTAAACATTTATTATAACCAGTTACGGCAGATTTCTTGTGTCCTTTAAAGTATAGTTTATAGTTTAAAGCGCTCTATTAAATGTAAAATTCACTGAGTACATGAAGAATTAATAGCACTTACTAAATTTGACTTAAAAATCAACGAAATGTAAAAATTTTTAATGACCATTTACGGTAAATTTATTATGTCCTTTAAAGTATAGTTTATAGTTCAAAGTGCTCTTTTAAACGTAAAATTCACTGAGTACATAAAAAAATGATAGTACTTAGTAAATTTTACTTTCAAATCAACGAAATGTAAACATTTATTATAACCATTTAGGGTAGATTTATTGTGTCCTTTAAAGTATAGTTTATAGTTTAATGCGCTCTATTAAATGTAAAACTCACTGAGTACATAAAGAATTGATAGCACTTACTAAATTTGACTTTAAAATCAACGAAACGTATACATTTATTATAACCATTTACGGTAGATTTATTGTGTCCTTTAAAGTATAGTTTATAGTTTTAAGCGCTCTATTAAATGTAAAATTCACTGAGTACATAAAAGAATTGATAGCACTTACTAAATTTGACCTAAAAATCAACAAAATGTAAACATTTATTATAACCATTTACGGTAGATTTATTGTGTCCTTTAAAGTATAGTTTTTAGTTTAAAGCGCTCAATTTAATGTAAAATTCACTAAGTACATAAAGAATTGATAGCACTTACTAAATTTGACTTTAAAATCAACGAAATGTAACCATTTATTATAACCATTTACGGCAGATTAATTGTGTCCTTTAAAGCATGGTTTATAGTTTAAAGCGCTCTATTAAATGTTAAATTCACTGAGTACATAAGGAATTGATTAGACTTACTAAATTAGACTTCAAAATCAACGAAATGTAAACATTTATTATAACCATTTACGGTAGATTTATTGTGTCCATTAAAGTATAGTTTATAGTTTAAAGCGCTCTATTAAATGCAAAATTCACTGAGTACATAATGAATTGATAGCACTTACTAAATTTTACTTTTAAATCAACGAAATGTCAAAATTTATTATGACCATTTACGGTAAATTTATTATGTCCCTTAAAGTATAGTTTATAGTTCAAAGTGTTTTTTTAAACGTAAAATTCACTGAGTACATAAAGAAATGATAGCACTTACTAAATTTTACTTTAAAATCAACGAAATGTAAAAATTTATTATGACCATTGACAGTAGATTTATTGAGTTCTTGAGTACATGAAGAATTGATAGCACTTACTAAATTTGACTTTAAAATCAACGAAATGTAAACATTTAATATAACCATTTACGGCAGATTTATTGTGTCCTTTAAGGTATAGTTTATAGTTTAAAGCGCTCTATTAAATGGTAAATTCACTGAGTACATGAAGAATTGATAGGACTTACTAAATTTTACTTTAAAATCAACGAAATGTAAACATTTATTATAACCATTTAGATTTAAAGTATAGTTTATAGTTTATAGCGCTCTATTAAATGTAAAATTCACTAAGTACATGAAGAATTGATAGCACTTACTAAATTTTACTTTAAAATCAACGAAATGTAAAAATTTATATCGACCATTTACGGTACATTTATTATGTCCTTTAAAGTATAGTTTATTGTTCAAAGTGCTCTTTTAAACGTACAATTTACTGAGTACATAAAAAAATGATAGCACTTAGTAAATTTTACTTTTGGATCAACGAAATGTAAACATTTATTATAACCATTTACGGTAGATTTATTGTGTCCTTTAAAATATAGTTTATAGTTTAAAGCGCTCTATTAAATTTAAAATTCACTGAGTACATAAAGAATTGATAGCACTTACTAAATTTGACTTTAAAATCAACAAAATGTAAACATTTATAATAACCATTTACGGCAGATTTATTGTGTCCTTTAAGGTATAGTTTATAGTTTAAAGCGCTCTATTAAATGGTAAATTCACTGAGTACATGAAGAATTGATAGGACTTACTAAATTTGACTTTAAAATCAACGAAATGTAAGCATTTATTATAACCATTTACGGTAGATTTATTGTTTCCTTTAAAGTATAGTTTATAGTTTAAAGCGCTCTATTGAATGTAAAATTCACTGAGTACATGAAGAATTGATAGCACTTACTAAATTTTACTTTAAAATCAACGAAATGTAAAAATTTATATTTACCATTTACGGTAAATTTATTATGTCCTTTAAAGTATAGTTTATAGTTCAAAGTGCTCTTTTAAACGTAAAATTTACTGAGTACATAAAAAAATGATAGCACTTAGTAATTTTTACTTTAAAATCAACGAAATGTAAACATTTATTATAACCATTTACGGTAGATTTATTGTGTCCTTTAAAGTATAGTTTATAGTTTAAAGCGCTCTATTAAATGTAAAATTTACTGAGTACATAAAGAATTGATAGCACTTACTAAATTTTACTTTAAAATCAACGAAATGTAAAAATTTATAATGACCATTTACGGTAAATTTATTATGTCCTTTAAAGTATAGTTTATAGTTCAAAGTGCTCTTTTAAACGTAAAATTTACTGAGTACATAAAAAAATGATAGCACTTAGTAAATTTGACTTTAAAATCAACGAAATGTAAGCATTTATTATAACCATTTACGGTAGATTTATTGTGTCCTTTAAAGTATAGTTTATAGTTTATAGCGCTCTATTAAATGTAAAATTCACTAAGTACATGAAGAATTGATAGCACTTACTAAATTTTACTTTAAAATCAACGAAATGTAAAAATTTATATCGACCATTTACGGTACATTTATTATGTCCTTTAAAGTATAGTTTATAGTTCAAAGTGCTCTTTTAAACGTACAATTTACTGAGTACATAAAAAAATGATAGCACTTAGTAAATTTTACTTTTGGATCAACGAAATGTAAACATTTATTATAACCATTTACGGTTGATTTATTGTGTCCTTTAAAATATAGTTTATAGTTTAAAGCGCTCTATTAAATTTAAAATTCACTGAGTACATAAAGAATTGATAGCACTTACTAAATTTGACTTTAAAATCAACAAAATGTAAACATTTATAATAACCATCTACGGCAGATTTATTGTGTCCTTTAAGGTATAGTTTATAGTTTAAAGCGCTCTATTAAATGGTAAATTCACTGAGTACATGAAGAATTGATAGGACTTACTAAATTTGACTTTAAAATCAACGAAATGTAAGCATTTATTATAACCATTTACGGTAGATTTATTGTGTCCTTTAAAGTATAGTTTATAGTTTAAAGCGCTCTATTAAATGTAAAATTCACTGAGTACATGAAGAATTGATAGCACTTACTAAATTTTACTTTAAAATCAACGAAATGTAAAAATTTATATTTACCATTTACGGTAAATTTATTATGTCCTTTAAAGTATAGTTTATAGTTCAAAGTGCTCTTTTAAACGTAAAATTTACTGAGTACATAAAAAAATGATAGCACTTAGTAATTTTTACTTTAAAATCAACGAAATGTAAACATTTATTATAACCATTTACGGTAGATTTATTGTGTCCTTTAAAGTATAGTTTATAGTTTAAAGCGCTCTATTAAATGTAAAATTTACTGAGTACATAAAGAATTGATAGCACTTACTAAATTTTACTTTAAAATCAACGAAATGTAAAAATTTATAATGACCATTTACGGTAAATTTATTATGTCCTTTAAAGTATAGTTTATAGTTCAAAGTGCTCTTTTAAACGTAAAATTTACTGAGTACATAAAAAAATGATAGCACTTAGTAAATTTTACTTTAAAATCAACGAAATGTAAACATTTATTATAACCATTTACGGTAGATTTATTGTGTCCTTTAAAGTATAGTTTATAGTTTAGAGCGCTCTATTAAATGTAAAATTCACTGAGTACATGAAGAATTGATAGCACTTACTAAATTTTACTTTAAAATCAACGAAACGTATACATTTATTATAACCATTTACGGTAGATTTATTGTGTCCTTTAAAGTATAGTTTATAGTTTTAAGCGCTCTATTAAATGAAAATTCACTGAGTACATGAAGAATTGATAGCACTTACTAAATTTGACTTTAAAATCAACGAAATGTAAACATTTATTATAACCATTTACGGTAGATTTATTGTGTCCTTTAAAGTATAATTTTTAGTTTAAAGCGCTCTATTAAATGTAAAATTCACTGAGTTCATGAAGAATTGATAGCACTTACTAAATTTGACTTTAAAATCAACGAAATGTAAACATTTATTATAACCATTTACGGCAGATTTATTGTGTCCTTTAAAGCATAGTTTATAGTTTAAAGCGCTCTATAAAATGTTAAATTCACTGAGTACATGAAGAATTGATTAGACTTACTAAATTTGACTTTAAAATCAACGAAATGTAAACATTTATTATAACCATTGACGGTAGATTTATTGTGTCCTTTAAAGTATAGTTTATAGTTTAAAGCGCTCTATTAAATGTAAAATTCACTGAGTACATGATGAATTGATAGCACTTACTAAATTTTACTTTTAAATCAACGAAATGTCAAAATTTATTATGACCATTTACGGTAAATTTATTATGTCCCTTAAAGTATAGTTTATAGTTTAAAGTGTTTTTTTAAACGTAAAATTCACTAAGTACATAAAGAAATGATAGCACTTACTAAATTTTACTTTAAAATCAACGAAATGTAAAAATTTATTAGGACCATTGACAGTAGATTTATTGAGTTCTTGAGTACATGTAGAATTAATAGCACTTACTAAATTTGACTTTAAAATCAACGAAATGTAAACATTTATTATGACCAATTACGGCAGATTTCTTGTGTCCTTTAAAGTATAGTTTATAGTTCAAAGCGCTCTATTAAATGTAAAATTCACTGAGTACATGAAGAATTGATAGCACTTACTAAATTTGACTTTAAAATCAACGAAATGTAAACATTTAATATAACCATTTACGGCAGATTTATTGTGTCCTTTAAGATATAGTTTATAGTTTAAAGCGCTCTATTGAATGGTAAATTCACTGAGTACATGAAGAATTGATAAGACTTACTAAATTTTACTTTAAAATCAACGAAATGTAAACATTTATTATAACCATTTACGGTAGATTTATTGTGTCCTTTAAAGTATAGTTTATAGTTTATAGCGCTCTATTAAATGTAAAATTCACTGAGTACATGAAGAATTGATAGCACTTACTAAATTTTACTTTAAAATCAACGAAATGTAAAAATTTATAATGACCATTTACGGTAAATTTATTATGTCCTTTAAAGTATAGTTTATAGTTCAAAGTGCTCTTTTAAACGTACAATTTACTGAGTCCATAAAAAAATGATAGCACTTAGTAAATTTTACTTTAAGATCAACGAAATGTAAACATTTATTATAACCATTTACGGTAGATTCATTGTGTCCTTTAAAGTATAGTTTATAGTTTAAAGCGCTCTATTAAATGTAAAATTCACTGAGTACATAAAGAATTGATAGCACTTACTAAATTTGACTTTAAAATCAACGAAATGTGAACATTTAATATAACCATTTACGGCAGATTTATTGTGTCCTTTAAGGTATAGTTTATAGTTTAAAGCGCTCTATTAAATAGTAAATTCACTGAGTACATGAAGAATTGATAGGACTTACTAAATTTGACTTTAAAATCAACGAAATGTAAACATTTATTATAACCGTTTACGGTAGATTTATTGTGTCCTTTAAAGTATAGTTTATAGTTTAAGCGCTCTATAAATGTAAAATTCACTGAGTACATAAAGAATTGATAGCACTTACTAAATTTTACTTTAAAATCAACGAAATGTAAAAATTTATATTTACCATTTACGGTAAATTTATTATGTCCTTTAAAGTATAGTTTATAGTTCAAAGTGCTCTATTAAACGTAAAATTTACTGAGTACATAAAAAAATGATAGCACTTAGTAAATTTTACTTTAAAATCAACGAAATGTAAACATTTATTATAACCATTTACGGTAGATTTATTGTGTCCTTTAAATGATAGTTTATAGTTTAAAGCGCTCTATTAAATGTAAAATTCACTGAGTACATAAAGAATTGATAGTACTTACTAAATTTTACTTTTAAATCAACGAAATGTAAAAATTTATATTTACCATTTACGGTAAATTAATTATGTCCTTTAAAGTATAGTTTATAGTTCAAAGTGCTCTTTTAAACGTAAAATTTACTGAGTACATTAAAAAATGATAGCACTTAGTAAATTTTACTTTAAAATCAACGAAATGTAAACATTTATTATAACCATTTACGGTAGATTTATTGTGTCCTTTAAAGTATAGTTTATAGTTTAAAGCGCTCTATTATATGTAAAATTTACTGAGTACATAAAGAATTGATAGCACTTACTAAATTTTACTTTAAAATCAACGAAATGTAAAAATTCATAATGACCATTTACGGTAAATTTATTATGTCCTTTAAAGTATAGTTTATAGTTCAAAGTGCTCTTTTAAACGTAAAATTTACTGAGTACATAGGAAAATGATAGCACTTAGTAAATTTTACTTTAAAATCAACGAAATGTAAACATTTATTATAACCATTTACGGTAGATTTATTGTGTCCTTTAAAGTATAGTTTATAGTTTAGAGCGCTCTATTAAATGTAAAATTCACTGAGTACATGAAGAATTGATAGCACTTACTAAATTTTACTTTAAAATCAACGAAACGTATACATTATTTATAACCATTTACGGTAGATTTATTGTGTCCTTTAAAGTATAGTTTATAGTTTTAAGCGCTCTATTAAATGTAAAATTCACTACGTACATGAAGAATTGATAGCACTTACTAAATTTGACTTTAAAATCAACGAAATGTAAACATTTATTATAACCATTTACGGTAGATTTATTGTGTCCTTTGAAGTATAATTTTTAGTTTAAAGCGCTCTATTAAATGTAAAATTCACTGAGTTCATGAAGAATTAATAGCACTTACTAAATTTGACTTTAAAATCAACGAAATGTAAACATTTATTATAACCATTTACGGCAGATTTATTGTGTCCTTTAAAGCATAGTTTATAGTTTAAAGCGCTCTATAAAATGTTAAATTCACTGAGTACATGAAAAATTGATTAGACTTACTAAATTTGACTTTAAAATCAACGAAATGTAAACATTTATTATAACCATTTACGGTAGATTTATTGTGTCCTTTAAAGTATAGTTTATAGTTTAAAGCGCTCTATTAAATGTAAAATTCACTGAGTACATGATGAATTGATAGCACTTACTAAATTTTACTTTTAAATCAACGAAATGTCAAAATTTATTATGACCATTTACGGTAAATTTATTATGTCTCTTAAAGTATAGTTTATAGTTCAAAGTGTTTTTTTAAACGTAAAATTCACTGAGTACACAAAGAAATGATAGCACTTACTAAATTTTACTTTAAAATCAACGAAATGTAAAAATTTATTATGACCATTGACAGTAGATTTATTGAGTTCTTGAGTACATGAAGAATTGATAGCACTTACTAAATTTGACTTTAAAATCAACGAAATGTAAACATTTATTATGACCAATTACGGCAGATTTCTTGTGTCCTTTAAAGTATAGTTTATAGTTCAAAGCGCTCTATTAAATGTAAAATTTACTGAGTACATGAAGAATTGATAGCACTTACTAAATTTGACTTTAAAATCAACGAAATGTAAACATTTAATATAACCATTTACGGCAGATTTATTGTGTCCTTTAAGGTATAGTTTATAGTTTAAAGCGCTCTATTAAATGGTAAATTCACTGAGTACATGAAGAATTGATAGGACTTACTAAATTTTACTTTAAAATCAACGAAATGTAAACATTTATTATAACCATTTACGGTAGATTTATTGTGTCCTTTAAAGTATAGTTTATAGTTTATAGCGCTCTATTAAATGTAAAATTCACTGAGTACATGAAGAATTGATAGCACTTACTAAATTTTACTTTAAAATCAACGAAATGTAAAAATTTATAATGACCATTTACGGTAAATTTATTATGTCCTTTAAAGTATAGTTTATAGTTCAAAGTGCTCTTTTAAACGTACAATTTACTGAGTACATAAAAAAATGATAGCACTTAGTAAATTTTACTTTAAGATCAACGAAATGTAAACATTTATTATAACCATTTACGGTAGATTCATTGTGTCCTATAAAGTATAGTTTATAGTTTAAAGCGCTCTAATAAATGTAAAATTCACTGAGTACATAAAGAATTGATAGCACTTACTAAATTTGACTTTAAAATCAACGAAATGTAAACATTTAATATAACCATTTACGGCAGATTTATTGTGTCCTTTAAGGTATAGTTTATAGTTTAAAGCGCTCTATTAAATAGTAAATTCACTGAGTACATGAAGAATTGATAGGACTTACTAAATTTGACTTTAAAATCAACGAAATGTAAACATTTATTATAACCGTTTACGGTAGATTTATTGTGTCCTTTAAAGTATAGTTTATAGTTTAAAGCGCTCTATTAAATGTAAAATTTACTGAGTACATGAAGAATTGATAGCACTTACTAAATTTTACTTCAAAATCAACGAAATGTAAAAATTTATAATGACCATTTACGGTAAATTTATTATGTCCTTTAAAGTATAGTTTATAGTTCAAAGTGCTCTTTTAAACGTACAATTTACTGAGTACATAAAAAAATGATAGCACTTAGTAAATTTTACTTTAAGATCAACGAAATGTAAACATTTATTATAACCATTTACGGTAGATTCATTGTGTCCTTTAAAGTATAGTTTATAGTTTAAAGCGCTCTATTAAATGTAAAATTCACTGAGTACATAAAGAATTGATAGCACTTACTAAATTTGACTTTAAAATCAACGAAATGTAAACATTTAATATAACCATTTACGGCAGATTTATTGTGTCCTTTAAGGTATAGTTTATAGTTTAAAGCGCTCTATTAAATAGTAAATTCACTGAGTACATGAAGAATTGATAGGACTTACTAAATTTGACTTTAAAATCAACGAAATGTAAACATTCATTATAACCGTTTACGGTAGATTTATTGTGTCCTTTAAAGTATAGTTTATAGTTTATAGCGCTCTATTAAATGTAAAATTCACTGAGTACATGAAGAATTGATAGCACTTACTAAATTTTACTTTAAAATCAACGAAATGTAAAAATTTATAATGACCATTTACGGTAAATTTATTATGTCCTTTAAAGTATAGTTTATAGTTCAAAGTGCTCTTTTAAACGTAAAATTTACTGAGTACTTGAAAAAATGATAGCACTTAGTAAATTTTACTTTAAAATCAACGAAATGTAAACATTTATTATAACCATTTACGGTAGATTTATTGTGTCCTTTAAAGTATAGTTTATAGTTTAAAGCGCTCTATTAAATGTAAAATTCACTGAGTACATGAAGAATTGATAGCACTTACTAAATTTGACTTTAAAATCAACGAAACGAATACATTTATTATAACCATTTACGGTAGATTTATTGTGTCCTTTAAAGTATAGTTTATAGTTTTAAGCGCTCTATTAATTGTAAAATTCACTGAGTACATTAAGAATTGATAGCACTTACTAAATTTGACTTAAAAATCAACGAAATGTAAACATTTATTATAACCATTTACGGTAGATTTATTGTGTCCTTTAAAGTATAGTTTTTAGTTTAAAGCGCTCTATTAAATGTAAAATTCACTGAGTACATGAAGAATTGATAGCACTTACTAAAGTTGACTTTAAAATCAACGAAATGTAAACATTTATTATAACCATTTACGGCAGATTTATTGTGTCCTTTAAAGCATAGTTTATAGTTTAAAGCGCTCTATTAAATGTTAAATTTACTGAGTACATGAAGAATTGATTAGACTTACTAAATTTGACTTTAAAATCAACGAAATACAAACATTTATTATAACCATTTACGGTAGATTTATTGTGTCCTTTAAAGTATAGTTTATAGTTTAAAGCGCTCTATTAAATGTAAAATTCACTGAGTACATAATGAATTGATAGCACTTACTAAATTTTACTTTTAAATCAACGAAATGTCAAAATTTATTATGACCATTTACGGTAAATTTATTATGTCCCTTAAAGTATAGTTTATAGTTCAAAGTGTTTTTTTAAACGTAAAATTCACTGAGTACATAAAGAAATGATAGCACTTACTAAATTTTACTTTAAAATCAACGAAATGTAAAAATTTATTATGACCATTGACAGTAGATTTATTGAGTTCTTTAAAGTATAGTTAATAGTTTAAAGTGCTCTCTTAAATGTAAAATTCACTGAGAACATCAAAAACTGATAGCACTTAGTAAATTTTATTTTAAAATCAATAAAATGTAACATTAATTATGACCATTGACGGTAGATTTATTGTGTCCTTTAAAGCATAGTTTATAGTTTATAGTGCTCTTTTAAATGTAAAATTCACTGAATACATTAAGAATTGATAGCACTTACTAAATTTTACTTCAAATCAACGAAATGTAAAAATTTATTATGACCATTTACGGTTGATGTATTGTGACCTTTGACCTATAGTTTCTACTTTCACCACTTGTCATAATAGCGCTGCAATCGCCTTCTCTTTACATTGTTTCTCTATCAAAACCGCTTACAGTTAATCAATTCTTACTTAACTTAATTTTATTTACATCAATTTCCAAATTCTGATAACTCAGCTGATACAATTCCACTGATAACAGTTAAATTGATAATACTTTCGTTTTAATTTCAATTATTTTTATTAGCTCATTGATTTGGAAAGATAACCCATTCGCTGAGCTGTCAGGTTTATTTACATCCCGCCAAAAGCTGCTCGCCCAAAATAGATATAATTTTAATTTTAAATGGTGAATATTTGTGATTATTAGTTAATTGAAACGATGGAGAGTGATCACGAGGAATTGTATCTACAAAAATTAAAGAGCTACGTTTTGGATGAAGATAAAGTGGTGAGTTTGATAATTGATTGATTAATTAACCTCACTTTTATTAATCTATTAATACCTAGATTCATTTATCTAATACTCCTATAAAGAATTTAAAATGTACAAGCAGATAACAGTTTGTTCACTTCATTTTTAGGTAACTTGCACGTGGTTGAGTAAAACGTTGGATCTCGATTTAAAGTCTTCGAAATCTTTATTACAAACCTTTCTTAACGACAGTAAAACTTTAAAAAGCACAGATTTAGTGGTCACGTACGTTTTGAAAGGGATTTTATTGGAGGACGATTTAAAGGGCGTTTGTATAGTCAAACAAGATGAGCTCGAGGAGAAGAAAACCATTTTCAAAGAAGTCGAAGAGAGTATTTATAGTGTACAAAAAGGAACCAGTATTGATTTCAACATAATTGGAATGGTCGATATGTTGGATATTAATAATCCACCAGAAAAACCCATGTAAGTACAATTTTGAACCATTGATTTTCCGATTCATTGTTTGAAAACAGGAAACTGTTTTCAAACAATAGGAATAGGAAAATCAATGGTCAGCTGTTCTTTTATAATTTATAAAATAACTGATCCCATTGCAAGAAATTTAATTTAAAAAATAATGATACACTCCTTTTTTTTGTCACATGAGGTGGTGTTGCTTAGCGTCCCTGCACTGCGGTCTTCGTGGTCTATTTGTGCGCATACACTGCTTTGTTTCCAATCCTATTTAAAAAAAATGTTACTTACACCTCTTTGCTGCCATTCCCCCTGGACCCACAACACCCATGCAATTTGTTATCAGTGAGTAATTGCACTGAAATTATGTCATTTTACTCTATACGATTTGGTACATTTTTCCCAAAATGACGTAATTTCAGTGCGACTCCCTACCGATGACAAATTGCTGTGAATCAGCGGCGGCTCGCAGCCTAACTTCAGGGTAGGCAAGAGACCCAAGGAAATATGTATCCATTATTGAAAGGTGACTTTGTTGTGCAATTCTTTGTATTTATAAAGCGCGATCCCAACCTTAAATTTTCTGTGCCTTGGCGCTGTGGCCGACCTTGAAGTTAGGCTGTAAGCCGTCGCTGCTGTCAATAGCCCCTCAGTACCTCAATTTGTAATTTTTCATGAATAAAGTTTTTGTTCGTCACGATTTTGTTTTACGGGTAAATTATTTTGTAGGGTGGGTTCTGTGATAGGAAAAAACTGTATTAAAAGAAAACTTAAAGTGAAGAAAGCCTTACCTGTTGTGAACAGAGCGGCGCCCACGGATAAATCCAAAGCCTCGCATCTGTTCTCGAATGCCAAAAACAGCAAACCGGAAGCAAAAACGGAAACCAAGAACAACACTCAAGTCAACGGTAATGGTAAGACAGATGAAGATGCGAAGAAAAAAGAAAACAAAACAAACAACAAACAGCAAACCAAAAATCAGAAGGGCAGCATCGCCACCATGTTTTCGAACATGCCGAAAACCAAATCAGAATTTCCAAAAATAAAGTCGGAGTCTCCGAAAACGGGTGAGGAGATGAAAGAGGATGTTGGAAAAAAAGAGAGTGCTATGGATGTCGATGATAATGATGAAGATACGGAGGTCGAGGAGGAGAAACAAACGAATGGCGATAAGAAGGATAAGTTTTATGATAGCGGGACGGATGAGGAGGCGAAGAAAGTCGAGGAAAATAATAAGAAATTGAATAACAGTAATAAAAAGAGGAAATCGGTAAAGCGAACGAGAAAGGGTGATAAGAGTTCGGAAAGGCCTCAGAAGAAGAGGAAGAGGATCATCGCTAGGAATGATTCTGACAGTGATGGTAAATTTTTTTTTTTGAGTGTATAGAGTTGTATAGAGTTGCCTACATACAATTTAAGTTTTTCGTTGTCGACTTTTTTTTAATGTAAAGTCACATAAAATTGTCTCAATAGGGCCCCTTAAACAAACACTCTTTTGTCGAGGATTGAACGGCACACGCCGTTTTGCGTCGAGGAAAGGGTGGAGTAAAAACTGCAAGTGTAAATACCACTATGCCGAGGAAGAGTCGAATAAAGAGTCTAGGAAAGAGTGAAGTGCGTTTAATTTCTCATCACCGTTTTGTGTGGACGAATGAACGGCAATATGATGGAAACGCCACACAATAGTAGACGCAAAACCGGGGCGCTTCATTTTGTTTTACTCTCATTGAGGATTAAACGACACTTCTGAACGGCGTTCAATCCTTAACGGAAAAGTAGGGTTGAAAAAGTAGCCGACGTGCCACGCTTTCCTTGATACAGAAACGCAGGCAAGAGCGCCGACAAAAGAGTGTACGTGTAAAGGGTCCTATTGAAATCCTGAAGGGTCCAAGCATTTTTGAGCCCGCTTGTAAACTCTCCTAATAATATTGATGGTAGAATTATTTCCAGGACCATTAGGAGCGTCACAGGTGGGCTCTGAAATGCTTGGAGCAAATAGATGATGCTTATGAGCACCTTATTAAAATGTTGTTGTTTTGTTCATAAAATAATTTAATATAAACGATACTGTAGATATTTCGATTACTTTCTACGTCCTGGTTAGGCAAATTTAAAACTAACACAGCCACATTGATTAACACATTGATCGCCACCTTTATAACAATAATAATATTACCTAAGGCCGCTGCTCAAGTTTCTGTTCCAAGTATACAGAATAATAAAGCAGAAAATTTGAAGGGACATAAACGTTTTTAAACGTTCAGGCCACCTAGTTTATATGTCTATATAGTTATACTAATTTCGTGGCACGGGCAGCACGATGCTTTAAAAGTTGTTTCTGGATGCGGCACAAGGTACATGAACCGGGGCCTAAACGCAAATGTAACTGCGACACAAGTGAATGCCGCGCGGCGATCAACGTGTTAATCTGTGCGTGCAAACCCGTGTTAAAACAAAATAAAACACTAATAATCGACATTTCTTAAAATTACACAGATATGTTTGCTGATGCCGATGATGATGATGAGGATAAAAAACAAGAACAAGAAGACGCAGTAATCGAATCGGACGATGAGACTGTTTACAAAAAAACAACGCCGCTCGAGCCGAGGAAAGGGAAAAAGCGTTCGTTGGTCGATAAAACTTACATGGACGACGACGGTTATATGGTGACGAAAAAGGAATGGGCTTACGAGAGTGCGTCAGAGGATGAGAACGAGGAAAACAAGGAGGTTAATAATAAAGTCGAAATTAAGAAACAGCCCCCCGAGGCTGAGAAAACGAAGAAAGAGGTGTCGCCGACAAAAGGGTTGAAGGGTAAAAACACCAAAGGAAAGCCGGCCCCTACGAATCAGCCGACTTTGATGTCTTTCTTTAAAAAGAAGTGATTGGTCGAATGAAATGTATTTGTTTTAAATATAATATTTAGCTTCGTTTTGAGCGTACATTTTTTTATGTATTGTATTATTTGTGCACCAATATAATTTTATTTTTATTTCGTGTAGTTTGATCAACTTAGAAACTTACCTTGAATAAATATATAAATCTGGAGTTTCTTTCTAACATCTGTCAGTCCATTTAAATGTTTCCCTCTGCGTGGAATTGTAATATATGCAATTCAAAACACACATTTTACGGTCTAAAGTTGCATATACTATTTTACTATCGCGCGAATTTTATTTGAATATTCGAATTATTCAAATGATTTTTATACTGAATGAAATATATGAGTATTTGAAATGTGGTTTTTAATAAATATTCGAATACTTGGATCAATTTAGTACCTTATCTTCAATAAATAAATGCGGAGTTTCTTTTTAACATCTGTCAATGTATTCAAACGTTACCCTTTGCGTGGAATATATGCAATTTAAAATACACCTTTTGCGTGTCTAAAGTTGCATATACTATTTTTATGTTGCGCGAATTTAATTTAAAAACTCGAATTATTCAAATCTTTGATAATTGAATGAAATATTTGAATATTCGAGTATTAGAAATATGGTTTTCAATGGATCTTCGAATACTTTAATTTTAAAAATTCACAGCATTAATCAAAATATGTATCCTTATTTTATTTTAATTTTGTTATGGATTAGGAATAGCTAAGTGTGTTTTTTAACTTTATAATAAATTAGTGTGTTACACGCCTGGCGCATGAAGTAAAATTTCGAGTTTAGAAAAGCCTAATTTGGCTCGGTCGCTCCGCTTCGCTACGCGCCCGAGCCAAATTTTCAGGCTTTTCTAAACTCGAAATATTTACTTCATGCTTAATCAGGGATAGGAAAACCCTTGTTAGCAATCTATTAGAACCTTTAACAACTCCGTAATCTTAAAAAAAAATTAATAACAAGATAATTATCGGCACTTATAAAGTTTATGAAAATAAGTACAGTTTGTGTTTGCTTCCTAGTTTCTTCAGGAAATCAGTATTCTTAATAAAAGTTTTAATAGCAGTCGAACAAGCATTCTCCAATCCCAGACTAAGCATGAAGTAAAATTTCGAGTTTAGAAAAGCCTGAAAATTTGGCTCGGGCGCGTAGCGAAGCGGAGCAACCGAGCCAAATTAGGCTTTTCTAAACTCGAAATTTTACTTCATGCGCCACGCGTATAAAACACTGGTTTTAAGTGACGTTTAAAATATACTACTAAAACTGAATTTTTGAAATTTAAGCATCATTCAAAACCATTACCATATTTGGATCAATCGAATATTTAAATATTCATTCATAAATATAGTTAAATATTGGTTTAACACATATTTAAATATTCGAATATTTAAATATGTGAATAACTTTAGGGAGCGATTTATTCATATTTAAATATTCGACTATTTGAATTATTTCTATTCGAATTCCAGAATAATGTATGCAATTTAATATACACTTTGCGTATCTTGAGTTGCATATACTATTTTACTGTTTCGCGAATTAAATCAAATAGCCTTTCGGTTTGAAATCAAATTCGAAAATTTAAAAACATACGAAAAAATAAAACATTTTTTTAACATACATATTATAATTATTTAAATATTCGACTATTTGAATTATTCGTAATTAAATTCCAGAACGCAGGTACTATTTTACTGTTTCGCGAATTAAATCAAACAACCTTTCGGTTTGAAATCAAATTAGAAAATTAAAAAACATATCAAACAAAAAACCCATTGTCATAACATACATATTATTTATATTTAAATATTCGACTGTTTGAATTATTCGAATTCCAGAATAATATATGCAATTTAATATACACTTTGCGTATCTTAAATTGTAGATACTATTTTAGTGTTTGGCGAAATAAATCAAATAACCTTTCAGTTTAAATTCAAATTAGGAAATTTAATAACATACTAAACTAAAAACCCATTTTCTTAACATCCATATTATTCATATTTAAATATTCGAGTATTTGAATTATTCGTATTCGGATTCCAGAATAGTATATGCAATTTAATATACACTTTGCGTATCTTAAGTTGCGTATACTATTGTAGTGTTTCGCGAATTAAATCAAATAACCTTTTTAAATCAAATTAGAAAATTTAAAAACATACCAAAGAAAAAACCCATTTGTTTAACATACAAAAATCACAATAATTAGTCATATATATTTACGTACATACAACGAACAGAATGATAACAACTAATTAATTTAAGCATCCAATGATTAATTCAAAAAACATTTAAATATTGGTTCAAAAATATATTTAAATATTCAAATTTGGTTATAATTTAGTGATTGAATAATTCATATTTGAATATTCGTCTATTTGAACTGTTCGTATTCGGATATCAGTACAATATATGCAATTCAAAATACACACTTTGTATCTTAAGTTGCATGTACTATTTTACTGTTGCGCGAATTAAATCGAATTATCCGTCGGTTTAAAGTCAAATTAGGAAACTTAAAAACAAACCAAAGCACAAACCTCTTTTCGCAATATATTGATTAAAAAAAACAATAATTAGTCATATATATTTACGTACATACAACGAACAGAATGATAACAACTAATTAATATAAGCATTCAATAATTCATTTAACAAACATCTAAATATTCGTTCAAAAATATATTTAAACATTCAAATTTGTAAATAATTAAGTGACTGAATAATTCACATTTGAATATTCGTCTATTTGATCTGTTCGTATTCGAATTCCTATATAATATATGCAATTCAAAATACAGACCTTGTATCATAAGTTGCATATACTATTTTACTGTTGCGCGAATTAAATCGAATAATCCGTCGGTTTTTAAGTCAAATTAGAAAATTTAAAAACAAACTAAACACAAACCTCTTTTCTCAACATATTGATTGAAAAAACAATAATTAGTCATATATATTTACGTACATACAACGGTCAGAATAACAACTAATTAATTTAAGCATTCAATAATTTATTTAACAAACATTTAAATATTCGTTCAAAAATATATTTAAATATTCAAATTTGTAAAAAAAAAATAGTGATCGAATGGTTTATATTTGAATATTCGTCTCTTTGAAAGGTTCGTGTTCGGATTCCAGTATAGTTAATGCAATTCAAAATACACACTTTGTACCTTAAGTTGCATATACTATTTAACTGTTGCGCGAATTAAATCGAATAATCCGTCGGTTTTTAACTCAAAGGAAAATTAGGAAATTTAAAAACAAACTAAAGCACATACCTCTTTTCTCAATATATTGATTAAAAAAAAAACAATAATTAGTCATATATATTTACGTACATACAACGAACAAAATAATAAAAACTAATTACAAACTATATTCCATATTCTATCCATTTAATATGCATAATATAGCTTACACAATTTATTTATTTATATATAAAAAAACAGATATTCACAAAAAAATACATTATTTATATATATATTTATAAAAAAAAGAATAACGTTAACAATTGCCAAGGGCTCGTTCCGAATCTTCGGAACAGAAGCGAAAAATAGGTAACTTTGTGTGTGTTTATCAATTAATTTAAATTTAAACATTAGAGTACGGATTATTTATGTACAAATAAAATTTTATTTTGCGTACGTTTTCAACGTAACCGAAAAGGGTTTATTTAAAATTAGATTGTAATAATAAAATTAAATATGATACAAAAAAGGCACTGACTTAATTTTCTTTTTTAATTGAATTAATTTTTGTTTTAAAACTGATTGATTTAGATTTAATTATCGATAAGTATTAAAATATGATACAAAAAGGCACTGTTTTTTATTATATTTTTAAGCGATTGTTTGAAATTCCCGGATCTAGTGATTTCAAGCATGAAGAGTAAAGAGTGAAAAATGCTTGAAATTATATACAGTGTGATTTTTTTTTAAAATTACTTATCTATATCAATAAACAAGCTTACAATAAAAATCTTGCTTTTTGAACAACACTGATTTTGTTCAAAAAGCAAAATTTAAATTTAGACACACAACTGAAACATCGTAAAGGTGATAATACGATGTTTTAGGGTGAAATCCCCAAAACTGGCAGCACTGCTAAAAGGTTAGGTTATGTGACAGTTGACATTCAAGAGTAGGCAACTCTGAAACAAGTGCATATTTACAGTTTGTCGAATGAGAATTTAAAAAAATCACATTTTCGAAGACCGGAAATTATCTATTAAAAGTATCATAATTTCTTGAAGTTTTTTAATCACATGAAATTATAATCGAAATATTTATTTATTATTCACTAGAATTTTTTTCTTCTAAGCGTGTTTAATTGGAATTAATTAGATTTTTATAATGGCACTTAATTAAAATTTACATGATATTGCATTAATTCTTCAAGAGAAAAACGGACTCATGAAAATATCTTCAGTTTAAAGATAAAATTGATTAAGGCCCAGTTGCACCAAAAACGTTGAACTTGCGTTCAAGATAACAGTTCGTATTGTTCTAATGTCACTTTGACCTAAGGTTTAGAAGTGAACCAGTTCAACGTGTTTAGTGTAACTGGCCCTAAGTGCTATTAATTTCTCACGCACTTAATGAGTTTTACGTTTAAGCCTATGATATACTCTTGTACAGTGCGATCGATTAAAATATGATTTAGAGTAGGTTTTGAATTGTAAATTAAATGAGATTGGCACTGCTGACTGTACACATAGTTTACCATAACCTTAAATGTATTCCATCATTCAATTAGCATTTTGGGCAACCACACAAAAAAAATGCCGCTTACTCTAAATCCTGGGTCTCCAAACTATCTTCTTCGCGGGCCACAAATACAATTCTACATAATAAAGTCGGCCAAGATCCGATTAATTTTATAAAATTATGAAAAATTTAAGGAATTGTTACAATATTTCAAAATATGACATTTACAAAAAAAATTACAAACAATCGCGGGCCGGATTCATGCAAGTCGCGGGCCGGATTTGGCCCGCGGGCCGTAGTTTGGAGACCACTGCTCTAAATCATCATTTAAACAATCGCAAGGTATATTTGCAAAAGATTATTTAGTTGTTGTTTATTCGTTTTTATTTATTTCTGCTTCAATAATTTAAACACAGATCTGTCAAGGCCATAGATAGAAAAAAAAAATTGGGAGGATATAAAAAAATCGGGAGGGTTTTAATGGTAAACATTTTGTTTTTGACCTTATAGCATAGTAAAATTTAACATTTTGAAGATTTCGGACATTATCTCTCCCCTGGCTACGGCCTTGTCTCCTGTCATGATTTTATTTTAAGAAATTTAACGTTATATTTCTTGATGCGAGATTTTTTCATGTTTGCGTTTTCTTTATTTATAGAATTAAACAGATGACTTAAAGCTTTGAAAGTCTTCAGATTTTCATTATCTTTAGTTATACAATTAAACAGAAGGCTTTGAATGTTTACAGACTTCATTAATAAAGAAATCTTGGATTGACTTTTAAAATTTAAAACCTTTTCAATATCTGTTGGATTTTTACATTTACCACACTCTCACCTTTTTTATTTTATCTTTTGAGATTGCACAACTTTCCTTCTTTTCCTTCTCGTCATTTCTGTGCGCTGTGAGTTAACGAAAATTATACATTTGAAAAATTGGAAGACTTGAGTTTATTCCACAGCCGTAAATTATTGTCGTGTATTTTTCCTTAAATTAAAAAAACAAAAAAACCTATTTAAAATTCGCCGTCCCAGCCGGAGATATCGTCGGGTGGGGGGCCGTCGCTGTCTGGGGGATAGTTGTCGAAGTTGGTGGTGTCGGTGACGTGTTTGACTTGCGGCAGAATCGGGGGTTCTAGGGTCCTGTTGCCCAGACCTTCCCAATTGAATCCATCAAACCATCTGTACAAAAAAAAAATAGAATATTAAGAATTGTTATAATTTACGAGGGTCATTTTTAAACTAAGAACCATTTTGGTTTAAAGCAAATTCAACCAATGCTTTTATCTAAATTTTTATTTCTACAATAACCCACATTCTTTCGCTATTTTTAGAAGTAATCCCCCCTCCGTTCGAGGCATTTTTACGAACGGGAGATGAGTTTGAAGATTCCCTTGTCGTAGATGTCGACCGCCAGTTTATTTAGCCAACCGTTGACCATGTCTTTGACGTTATCCTGCGTCAGTATTCTTGAGACCAGCTGGCACTGTTACCGGCGTGTCATTTTGACACGTCGTAACTCGTTTAATTTTTAATCCGCGATATAAATTTCTTCAATTTAACATCGGATCCCATTGCATTTCATTTCATTTGATATTATAAGAAAAATTAAACGTAATTTAATTCGAAAATCCGTTAAGTTCATAAAGAAATGTTTTCCTTTTTGTATTGTTAATAGGGTCATAAAACAATAAACCGCCGGCGTATTTTCGGGATAGGTAATAAAACCTTTTCGGTCCAGATTAGCAAAATCTCCGAATTTCAGTTTCGGATTAACAAAATCTTTAAAGCTCAGCTGGACAAGCAATAAAACCAAAATTTCCTAATTTTTCGAAATTCCCAAATCCGTCCGATCGGGATTATTAATATCCCGAACGTGCGGATTGCGAAGAACACCGGCTTACAGACAACAAAAGGGAAGAGTATGCCCACTGTTACCGCCCGGTGTTCCAGTCCCGAAAATACGTCGACCCTAATTAAGGCATCGTAAAATATTTCCATAGTGTACAGTTTTAACAAATCATATTTTTCTCCAACATAATTAAATTAAACATACTCAAGTAATTTAACTTATTCTAATCTGATGCCTTAATCGAATTTGTACATATTCATAAGTTGAAATATAATTTCAATCAGACTTTAAAATCAGTTTTCCTTTTGTATATATTTCATTAACTATGTCACGTAATTTGAGTACACGCATTAATCGTGACGTTTATTTTCGAACATCATATATGTAGGTATATTTTGTATATGTATTTTTAATAGTTTAGACAAACATTTTTAGTTTTACCATTTCATTTTAAATTCATGAAAGTGCTAAGAGCACCAGACCGTCAATCAGCGCTCCACCAAAAACAAAAACACCAAATAGTACACAAATGTACAAAATCAAAAGACTAAGCAAATTATAAAAATATTTGAAAATATTCGTATAATTTTCAAAATCAGAGACATGTCACTCTCAATTCCGCTGTTGCTAAAATGACGCTCAGCAAATCAGCGTCGAGCATTGGATCAGCCAATGAGAATTGAGAGTGATCATCCACGCCAAGGGTTGACCAATGGGCCTCGGGGAGTAAGCATCCCTACCACGTCCTCAACTAATGAGGTAAGGGTGAAGATACCCTTCCAGGGCTCTGCTACCCCCAACTCATCCCCTGGTGAATTTTCGGGCTATAAAGTCGCACGACGGCCAGAAAATATGAAGTATTCTCTCAGTATTCAAAACGTCTTCAAAAAGTATTCTTCGAAGTATTACCCATGCAAGTGTTTTTCAAAGTGTCAAGTCAAAGTGGTGTTTTTGGTGGTGACCGATCGACGGTAATTTCAATTAATAGTTTTTTTGAATTTATGAGATTTTAAATCATTATTATTTAACTTGTTTGTCTAAACATAATTTTTTTGTGAAATTATTCTATCTCTTAATCAACTTTTTTTTTGATACTTGTTGTAACTGTTTGATTTTTTTTTTAATTTATTATTTATTGTTGAAATTTAAAGAGAGAGTTTTTTTTTTATTAAATTTTAATTGAATCTCATAAATTCCCCGAGTGAAAATGTGGTTCGAGACGAAACGATTCAAAACATGGTAAGTTTACAGTTTTTTTAATTGAGCTAACGGAACGTGATAGGGTTTCGACCGGAAGTGGCATATGTCGTAATTTAATTATTTAAACAACTCAAGTATAATTTATTATTTTTCTCAAAAATACATATAAAGCCAACCCCGGTTCGACCGCCCCGTTACAGCACAAATCTTTGCATAATGCAAGTGGTTGCTGACACGTGTCAAAGAGAACAGATCGGAAAACATATTGAAAATAGTTACGCAGTTCGTCGATAGTGAAGCGCCTGTTTTGGCAAATGTGTGCATCAACAATTGCTTTCATTACGGTTAGGCTGCCTGAACCTCATCGCACATTCCCTTCATTTATCACACCTTTTCCATATACTTCTACGAGTTGCCGATGGATTTCAGCAGGACGAATGTTTTTTGCATTTAAAAATCAAATCACAGTGCGAACTTCGCACATTCCCTTCATTTATCACACCTTTCCCATATACTTCTACGAGTTGCTGATGAATTTTAGCAGGACGAATGTTTTTTGCATTTAAAAATCAAATCACAGCACAAACTTTGCAATCGGCGGGATTAGTAATGGACATAGGTGATAATTAATTTTCTTTGCTCTGGTCGATTTTATTTAGAGTTTAACGTTTCGATGACGTCGCAGTCATCATCGTCAGGAATAAACTAATCACTCTAGCAACCACTTGTTAGATTTCTACATACTTGATGCGCTAATTTCTTGTTTGGCTTCTTGTTACTCTTCTGTTCTGTTCTTCTAATGGTGTATCTGTGTTGTCAGTTTCAATTTCGAGATTATTTTCTAAGGGGACTGGATTCTGAATTTCTTGATTGAGCAACTTGAGACTAACTGACAGCGTTGACAAAGGACCAGAGAAGACGTTAATGGATTAAACGATTGTGGATAACGCTATATGCGGAAAGAGGACGTCAGCGGTTCTTACTTTAAAAATTACCCTCGTAATAGTTATTTAACGATATAGTGTATAACGTTTACTTTATACACTATATCGTTAAATAACTATTACGAGGCTAATTTTTAAAGTAAGAACCGCTGACACCGCTTTATACACTGGATTATTAAATAACTATTACATTATAGTAAACGAAATATTTTGATTATACAGATTATTAACCCACTGAACAAACACATGTAAGTAATATTTCATCAACATTAAAATAACGTTAAATGTTGCTACAATGTTGATATAACGTTATTTGTTTATTTTTTGCTCAGTGGGAAGTTATTGTGAATACTGTTATGACAAATTCTACTAGATTTCGTATTCTTATTAAACTTACTTGTGTTTCCTAATCTCGCTGATCCCTCCTTTTTGATACCCAAGCCTCTCAGCAGGATTGTCCCTGCACAATTTCTTAATCAGCGCAGTCGCGTTTCTCGTGATGCTCCTAGGAAATTCGATGGCGTCGATTCCTTTCAAAATTATGTTGTAAGTCTTCATGGGATCTGATCCGGTAAACGGCGGAGTTCCCGTTAACAGCTCGAACATCAAAACTCCTAGAGACCAATAATCCGCACCGATATCGTGGCCTTTATTCAAAATAACTTCGGGAGCGACGTATTCGGGTGTTCCACAGAAAGTCCAGGTTTTCCTTCCGGTTTGGAGTTTCTTCGCGAAACCGAAATCGACCAGTTTCACGTAGCCGTGGATGTCGAGGAGTAAATTCTCGGGTTTTAAATCCCTGTAAAGAAGAACCGAAATTTGTAGATAGGGTTCAATTTGAAGATTAAAACGAGTGCTTCCACTCCCAGGCTAAGCATGAAGTAAAATTTCGAGTTTAGAAAAGCCTTAAAATTTGGCTCGGGCGCGTAGCTAAGCGGAGCGACCGAGCCAAATTAGGCTTTTCTAAACTCGAAATTTTACTTCATGCGCCACGCGTACGAAACGCTAACTCAGTGGGAAGTTTTAAATTTGGACGCTCGTGATTTATGGCGTCCAACTAGGGGTCACAGCGTTAGCATGGCCCCAGGTTGGGCGCCAAATCACCTCAAACCCAAGCGTTTCAAGTATTTTTAAACGAGTGTTTTTCACTCCCAGACTAAGCATGAAGTAAAATTTCGAGTTTAGAAAAGCCTTAAAATTTGGCTCGGGCGCGTAGCGAAGCGGAGCGACCGAGCCAAATTAGGCTTTTCTAAACTCGAAATTTTACTTCATGCGCCACGCGTACGAAACGCTAACTCAGTGGGAAGTTTTAAATTTGGACGCTCGTGATTTATGGCGTCCAACTAGGGGTCACAGCGTTAGCATGACCCCAGGTTGGGCGCCAAATCACCTCAAATCCATGCGTTTCAAGTATTTTTAAACGAGTGTTTTCCACTCCCAGACTAAGCATGAAGTAAAATTTCGAGTTTAGAAAAGCCTTAAAATTTGGCTCGGGCGCGTAGCGAAGCGAAGCGACCGAGCCAAATTAGGCCTTTCTAAACTCGAAATTTTACTTCATGCGCCACGCGTATAAAACACTGATTTAAAGTGAAGTTCAAAATATACAGCTTTAGAATACTGAATAAGCAATATACAGGGTGGGTTTCCGTATTTCAACAGAATCTCGGTTATTTAAAGATATAGAGAGTCGGTTAAATTGGGGCAAAGTTGCGCTTTTTTGGGCCCAATAATAATCCGAAAAATAAAATCATTTATTTTTTTTCGTTTCTGAGATATTGGAAAAAAAGTTAAATTTTGGAATTTTACTTAATTTTTTTACTCAGAAACCAATAAAGCTAGACGCTCACAATTAATACATTCTACAGGCACTTTTTAACGAGGAACACAATAGCATAATTAGTTTTGAGATAACCTTAAATATTATTGAGAAACCATGGCCAACTTTTGTTTTTCTTATAGGCGCCATTTTGGATTTTCATATTATATTATTTCTATTATATTTTAAACTTCACGATATTTCAGTCGTTTACACGCGTGGCGCATGAAGTAAAATTTCGAGTTTAGAAAAGCCTAATTTGGCTCGGTCGCTCCGCTTCGCTACGCGCCCGAGCCAAATTTTCAGGCTTTTCTAAACTCGAAATTTTACTTCATGCTTCGCCTGGGAGTGGAAACACTCGCTTAAAATTCTTAAAAATTGCACAAATCATATTATTATCAAGTTAATTACTCTTCTTGTTACAATTGTTTCCTGTAATACTTGGTTCTATCTGTTAGGAAATTATTATTATTTTTATGATATTTTAAACTTCACGATATTTCAGTGTGTTACATGCGTGGCGCATGAAGTAAAATTTCGAGTTTAGAAAAGCCTAATTTGGCTCGGTCGCTCCGCTTCGCTACGCGCCCGAGCCAAATTTTCAGGCTTTTCTAAACTCGAAATTTTACTTCATGCTTCGTCTGGGAGTGGAAACACTCGCTTAAAATTCTTACAAATTGCACAAATTATATTCTTACCTGTAAATTATATTCCTGGAGTGAAGATAATCGAAGGCTTCGACAACGCACGCCGTGTAAAATCGCGTTGTGCTATCGTCGAAATGTCCCTTATCTCGTAAAACAGTCCATAACTCTCCTCCCAGACAACTCTCCATTAACATGTACAGGTATTTCTTGTCTTTAAAGGTTTTGAAGAGTTTGACGATGAAGTCGCAGTTGGCCTCGCCCATTATTTCCTTCTCGGACATGATGTGCTGTTGCTGGCGCGTTTCCACTATTTGAGCTTTCTTCATTTGTTTTAGGGCGAAGGAGCGATTAGGGTCGCCTTGGATTTGGACTAATTCCACACGGCCGAAACCGCCTACGCCCAGTGTAGCCAGTATGCGTAGATCGGAGAGTTTCGCGTGATCAAATTCTTGGTTTATCCTATAAAAATGGTCAAATTACATCAATTTCCCTCCAAAATCAGAAAAACTTAAAAATGTTTGTTGGTAATGTTAATCAAACTAGATAGTGAACATTTTGAGAAATGACAAAGATCGAAGGACCAATGCATTAAAAAATCATCATATTGCAAAACCCGAAGGACCAATGGTTTAAAAATGAGGAAACTACAAAGATCAATGGCCACTAGTCTTTGGACGTAACAATATTTTAAGCCTTTTACACACCTGGTTCTAGTTTAGAACCGTCTGAATAGTGAAGAACCGGTAAATCCAATTTGTAGGCTTTTCTAAACTCGAAATTTTACATCATACTTAACCAAGGAATTGAAACACTTGGTGGAAGTTTTTCAGACTTTGTAATTTCAGCATGTTTAGACCATTGGTCCTTCGGGTTTGCAATTTCAATATTTTTAGATTATTGGTCCTTCAGATATTGCAATTTACTGAATTTTTGGACCAATGGTTCATTTTGTTAATACAAAGATCCAAGGACCAATGGTGGTTAATCTGGACCGTTCCTCCCTGGAGCCCTTGTTATTTCCTGATTTTTAGACCATTGGCCCGTTGGATATTCAAATTTATTGATAACTTTAGACCATTGATCCTTCGATCTTAGTAATTGTTAGATAAGACCATTGGTCGAAGATCGTAATTATCTAATTTTTAGACGATTGATACTTCGGACAATGCAATTTCTGTATTACAAAGATCGAAGGACCAATTAATCTTACTTCAACATTTGTTATATCCACAATTTTATATCATCGGTCCTTAGGATATTGTAATTTCCTGATTTGTTAAACCATTGGTCCTTCAATCTTTAGATCAATGGTCTTCGACTATCGAAATGATCTCATTTTTAAACCATTGGTCCTTTGGACTTTGTAAATATGTTATAACAAAGATCAAAGGATCAATGGTCTTAGGACCCTATTAAAATATCCACACTATTTTTGCTACCCGTTATACTGGTCTTCTAACGAGTGTCTATAAACTGTCGGCATCCCAGTAGGTTCTGACTTAAGAAACATACGTCGTTATTAAATTAAGCATTTTAACACTAGCCAATGGCATATAATTAAATGTATTTGACATTTCCAAGATTCAACCGTCTCGTATGGCCAAGATTCCAAGATTCACCGTCTAGTATGGCATTATCTAAGATATGTCATTTGCTTTTCAAAGCAACCGAGATGCCGGCAGTTTATAGACACTCGTTATATACTTTTAATAACTAATTTTGAATTTTTAAACAAAAAAAAATGCTCCCTACGGTCTTTAAAATTTCATTCTTGAGTATCTTCAGGGAGACGGTGTAGATGTTTCTCTTTCAGTGTTAGTAATTTTGTCATTTTAAACTATTGGTCACAGGCATTATAAAATATACGTTATAAAATCTACGTTAAACGCTAGAATAACATAAAATCGAACATTTACAGAAATTTCACAGGAATTAAGAAAATTCAGTGGTCAATTGGATATTTTAAAACGCAATTTGCAGGAAGTAAAAACAATGATTTATCGTTTTTACTTCCTGCAAATTGCGTTTTAAAATATTAAAAAATATTAGAAATTAAAAATACCACATGAATTACAGAAATCTCTTTATAATTTAATTTTTGTACGATTTGCAGGAAGAAAAGGAAAATAGAGAATATTTGTAGAAATTGGCAACATCACTGAAATTATAAAGCTCTACGTTAATTAAGATTTAAACATAAGGGTAAGACAAGAGGGAACATTTACAGAAATTATGCAGGCAATAAGAAAATTCTGTAATAAAAGTCATGCCTTGAAGTGCGTAAAGTCGTCAAATTAATCAAATCTTATATAGTTTTTTGTAATTTCTGTGATGTTTCCAATTTCTAAAAACAATATCTCGTTTTTTTCTTCCAGCAAATTTCGTTTTTGATCCATCACTTGGATAGATGGATCAACAACAAAATTTGCAAGAAGAAAAATACTAGAGATTATTTTTAGAAATTGGAAATATCACAGGAATTACAAAAAACTATATAAAATTTGATTAACGTTACGACTTCACGCACTTCAAAGCATGACTTTAAAGGAACTGAAATAATATATTTCTGCAGCTTAATTTTACTTCACCTTCTCAAAGTGTGGGTCGGTTTTGTAGTTTTCGTGACAGATAAACAATTTAATAACGAAAAACAACGATTGCTTTATGTTAGGTTAAACAAAACACTTACCCCTGAAAATCCAAATTTTGTAGGCACGAATGAAAATAATTTATTGTTTTGCGTTTAATGCGTTTACTTAGTAATATACTGTAAAAGCACTTGTACATTAGACTGTGCCAAAAAAATCGACATTTTTTGATTTCGCTCTTCCTCTAGTATATGATTCCCCGTTCAAAATCCGGCGGGTTTCCAAAATCTGAAGTCAATCGGTTGATATTTAGAGGTGCATCAGGTCTAAAACGTGTTTTTAAAATTTTTTCCTCGATTTTCGAGAGGTTTTAGCTTACTGTTCCAAAATAACGGGATGTTTGACGCCTGAGACACATTATTACATTCCAATACAAAGTATTCAATGCGTTTCAGTCGCCAGATCTACTTTCGGAAAGATATATTGGCCAAAAAACCCATTTTTTTAAGGCCTAAAAACCGTGACTTCAACTTTCAAGTTCAATAACTCCATATTTTTAGGTCCGCGATGCGTCAATTGTTGTTTGAACATAGTCTAGTATTACATAGCATTATTTGAATTCAAAATTCCAGAGAAAATCGGCCATCAGTTGAAATAATCTTCACTCGAGGGAAAACACGCACTACTTGAAAATGGACCAAAATGGCAAAAATTCAGATTGCAATAACTCAGCTGTGTTTAGTCGAAATTGTATGAATCTTTGAGTTCTAAATAGGTTGGGATCTTCCGTTTAATGGAATGCATATAGCGAAATCCATTCCACCACCTCCCACTCCGATAAGAAAAAACTTTTTCATGATTTTAACTTACAAAAAACAGCTAGTAGGTAGTGCCAACAAAATCGTGGTTTCAATCAAACAACAGAGTAATAAGTTTCAGTCATTTTCCTTTCAGTTCCCTAAAATGTCCAGTTTCTAAGATGATTTGGTGCAAAGTTATGAAATTTTTCAAAAAAAGCTGCATCTTGCTCTTTTTTGGCCACAATTTTACCAATTTTGCACCATAATTGTTGATTTTTATTAACAATAATCGACAAATAATCAAATGAATAAAATGTATTGAACACAGAATTTATTCGAGTATTTACAAGTAACGCTTGGCATTCGCCGCCTGTGGTCCGCGACAACTTTCAAAAAAGCGTTCATGTAATATGTGATTCAAGTTACTATTAAAAGTGTTTGATTTTAACTACTCAAACAAACTCTGTACTTAACATATACTATTAATTTTAGTATTTGTCGAGTAATTTAATATAAAATCACCAATTAAAGTGCAAAATTGGTTAAATTGCAGCCAAAAAAAAGCTACACGCAGCTTTTTTGGAAAAATTAGTAACTTCGCTCCAAATCATCGTAGAAACTGGAAATTTTAGGGAACTGAATAATTACTGAAATTTATTGCTGTGTTGTTTGATTGAGAGAACGATTTTTGCGGCCCTGCCTGCTAGCTGTTAAAGTTAAACAGCTAGTAGGCAGTGAAAATCATGAAAAAATGTTTTTCTTATCGGAGTGGGAAATGGTGAAATGGATTTCGTATCACAGTGATATGCATGATATTTAAAGGGAAGATTCCAACCTATTTAGAACTCAAAGATTCATACAATTTCGACTAAACACAGCTGAGTTATGGCTATCTGAATTTTTGCCATTTTGGTCCATTTTCAAGTAGTGCGTGTTTTCCCTCGAGTGAAGATTATTTCAACTGATGGCCGATTTTCTCTGGAATGTTGAATTCAAGTAATGCTATGTGATACTAGACTATGTTCAAACAACAATTGACGCATCGCGGACCTAAAAATATGAAGTTATTGAACTTGAAAGTTGAAGTCACGGTTTTTAGGCTTTAAAAAAATGTTTTTTTTTTGGCCAATATATCTTTCCGAAAGTAGATCTGGCGACTGAAACGCATTGAATACTTTGTATTGGAATGTAATAATGTGTCTCAGTCGTCAAACATCCCGTTATTTTGGAACAGTAAGCTAAAATCTCTCGAAAATCGAGGAAAAATTTTTAAAAACACGTTTTAGACTTGATGCACCTCTAAATATCAACCGATTGGCTTCAGATTTTGGGAACCCGCCGGATTTTGAACGGGGAATCATATACTAGAGGAAGAGCATAATAAAAAAATGTCGATTTTTCTTGGCGCAGTCTATTGTACATTTTATTTTGAAGTGTTCGAAAATCCCTAGTATAAAGTTAAAAGTCATTAGATGGTAGGATCTACGCAGTTGATGACTTTTACCTTTTAAGTAACTATGTTTGTCTGCAGATAAATATGTTAAGAAGCCAAAGGGCAGTTGATGGCTTTTACCTTTAAACTAACTATGTTTGTCAGCAGATAAATATTTTTTAGAACCTTACCTTCTTCTTTCAATGGACTCATCCTTGTATCTCATCCTGATTTCGTCCAAATTCGAAATGAGCTGATCGAACGTTTCCCGATCGATGACCAAACACGAAACACCATCAGGATCATCGCAGATTATATTAGCAGTACGCAAATCATCCCTAAAGGAAAAAATCGAGTTAAGCTGATGACATTTAAGTAGACTTATTGATTGATACGAATTTATTTTCCAAACCATCGCAAATAATATTGACAGTTTGTAATATTATTGCAAGTATAGTATTTTTAATACCTATTTAGAAGTAACAGTTGTTTTAGTGACTTAACGTATGCGGCTTCTTGAACACACACACAAAATTAGGTTAGGAACTTGTCATGTCAAATGGCCGACATCTAAACCATTATTTTTAGGGCATTGGTAGAGTAACTTGATATTCAAAACAACCAGTGGCGGCGTAGGATCACACATATTAATTAATTACATAATATGGAATATAATAATTTATATACAGAGAGTTTTATGTAACACCGAACATTTTCATAACGAGAATATTTCGTTTAAGTATACATATGCATTTCGTTTTACATTTTCCGACGCTCGGTTTATTAAGAGAATTCAATTAGGACTTTAAACGAGTGTTTTCCACTCCCAGGATAAGCATGAAGTAAAATTTCGAGTTTAGAAAAGCCTGAAAATTTGGTTTGGTCGCGTAGCGCGAAGCGCGGAGCGGCCAAACCAAATTTTCAGGCTTTTCTAAACTCGAAATTTTACTTCATGCGCCACCGGTACAAAACACTGATTCAATGTAAAGTTTAGCGGTGTGTTTTAAGCTTTGTAATATGTTAGTGTTTTGTAGCGGTGGCGCATGAAGTAAAATTTCGAGTTTAGAAAAGCCTGAAAATTTGGTTTGGCCGCTCCGCGCTTCGCGCTACGCGTCCAAACCAAATTTTCAGGCTTTTCTAAACTCGAAATTTTACTTCATGCTTAGCCTGGGAGTGGAAAACACTTGTTTAAAGCTTTAAATTGAATTCTCTTAATAAACAGAGCGTCGGAAAATGTCCAACGTATGCATATGTATACTTAAAAGAAATATTCACTGATTATAGAGGCTTCTACTTCGTTATACATTGTTGAACAGAAATAAAACACTGTTTATCACTTTGTTTGTATAACAATTGTTATACAAACAAATGATAAACAGTGTTTTATTTATGTAAAAGAAATATTTTCGTTATGGAAATGTTCGGTGTTACATAAAACTCTCTGTAGACGTTATGCTGTTATGTTATTATAATAAAACTAAATGTTCTACAAAACATTATACAAATGTTTTCATTTTAGCAACTTGACATTTATTTAGAAATAAAATTCTTTTCAACCTGATTCCAGGCATTTCCAATAAATGTTTTCTTCCGTCCTACTTTTTGAAGCTAAAGCCCATTTTCTAAAATCCCAAATATAAAGAACTTTTCAAGATCTCAATTTCTGATAATTCTTCCATAAATTGTCAGTGAATAGTTTCTAAAGTAATATGTTTCTTTTGGGCATACATTTTGTAAATCATTGACCTTAAAAATTGTAGAGTATTCTTCGTAATTCGATTATTGCCCAGGGAAACATTTGCAGACATATTCTTTCTAAATTCGAAATCCGTTGATCTGTTTTTATCTTGTAGGTTGTATAATGTGCTTTGTGGAACTTTTAGGACTTTGGACGCTTTTGAATTGCCTTAAATCGAGATCCTAATTCATTTTGAAAATAGCTTACTACATTAAGTATTCGCTTTCTGGATTTATCGGAATATCGCATTTTAGTAGGGTATTTTTGCGTTATTTAATGACATTAACAGACATCAAACTTTTGACGTAACATCTATTTAGTAATCGACGTTCATTTTTGTTGGTAATTTTTGGTTTCACCTGATTCATGATTGATAAATAAGGATGAAGTTATTCCAAATGGGTATTAAAAATACTATAATACGTGGGTGGATCAAATATAAACGAGCCTTAACTTTTTACGGAACGTACCAATTGAGCTAAAAAAAACAAACAAATAACGTTATATCAACATTGTAGCAACATTAAACGCTGCTTTAATGTTGATAAAACATTACTTAATTGTGTTTGCTCAGTGGGTACATAATAGAAAACATCAACATCCAAAACTTTGGGAAAAGTGTATCTTAAATAGAGGATACTATATGTAGAAAAATAATTTATAGAAATGTATTTTGCTACATATTGTATCCTCTATTTAAAACATTTTTCATAAAGTTTTTCACAAACTTTTAAAAGTGTTTTAGCTCTGTTATCGTAGAATAAGGTTGGACGGGTATGCAACCAATTGCGCGCAAACGTTTACACTTCCTCGTTGCTGTCAAATCGTTTGCCTCTAAGTGCTCTTTTGGGGGTACAAACAAGTAGAAATCGCATGGAGACTACTGGTCTGGACTGTGAGGTCAATGTTTAAGTGTTTGTCAGGTAATTTCCATCATTTTGTGCTGTTTTACAGCTCATCTATAGGGTCTAGCGATAAAAGCGATGCAACAGTTTTATCTTTTGTGATGATTCTGAAGACTAACTTGATCCAGGAGGTAGCAGTAGCAAATTGCGTTGTTGGTTCGACGTCTATGTAAGAACCCTCTCCAGTCCCAAAAAACCGTGGTTAACTCAAACAATCAAATTTTGGCTTTCAAAGGTTTCTTTTGACCTTTGTTTCTCACTTGATTTCAATGCACCAAATCTTCTCAAACTTTTTCCATAAAATGGTATCTTTAATAAACTGAACCTGCAGTGCAGTCTGCGATACATTTCGACTGTTTTCACGGGTAAAGGACATTAGAATTACGCGTTGTGCAAACGAGACAGGCCCAATCTTCACATTTATTGTTATAGCAACAAGCCGACTAGTGTGGTTCCCTAACTCTAGGCATCCCAACCTCCCACTGAGCAAACACATTTAAGTAATGTTAATCAATAATAAAACAACGTTTAATGTTGCTACAATGTTGATACAACGTTATTTGTTTGTTGTAGTGGGAAAAAAACCTCAACAGCCAAATCCCAAATAAACACCATTCCCAACGCTTAGAGGAGAATGGGTGGTTTATATTTGATCGACCTACGTATTATAAGTTCGCAAATCATTTAAAAAAAAAATCTAATGGTTTGTAGGATTTGGTACATTGCAATGAGTTGGTTCACTAGAATGTTTCAAAAAATATGTTATTTCTTACCCTTGTAGAGCTTTTTCTCCGAAGAAGTCTCCTTTGTTCAAAGTACGTATGAATTTCTCCTCAGTCGAATCCGGCTGCCTCATCGTCACCTTCACATGGCCTTTGCTGATGATGAAGAAGGTGTCACCCCTCGCCCCCTGCCTGATGATGTACTCGCCTATTGTATAAGAGACTTCTTCCAGAACATCCGAGATTTTGATCAGAGTGTCCTCTGGGAGGTTTTTGAATATAGGTACACTAAAAGCAAAAAAAACAGTTTTTTTTATAAACAAAAAATATTCAAGCAAAATGAAGTAATATTTTCGAAACTAAATTAATAAAAAAATAATTTCTGTATTGTGGAGGTTAAGCATGGTCATTTCTTTTTTTTTTTTTTCTTGAATAATTTTCTCACTTATCACTTGGTGAAACATTTTTACTCCTGATAATGCTGTAAAACGCGAAACTAGTCGAGTAAATAGTAAAGTAAAAAATAGTGAAACAAACCAAGTGTAATTTAATTTAAACCTTCATTATCAATATGGTCATTTCATAATAAAACACTTTTTACTTTGTTTGTATGACACTTTTTTATCTTTATGTTTGATAATGACAAGCTAAATTTGTCGACCTGCATTCACATTAAGAGGTTACACCACTGTAGAACCTTTAAGAAGTCTATTTTTGTTATTTTTTTAAATGATACCATCTAGAATTAAGTGAAAAAAGTTTTATAGCTGTCCGAAATCGTTTTCATTAAAGTTTCGAGCTTTTCCCCCAAGCGCTTCGGACTGCTCCCAAACAACTACTCAAAACTTTAAAGGCGTTTTTCTTGAAACGCATTTTTTTTTTCAAAACGGTACGCGGAATAACTCAAACAAGTTTAATTTTTTTCAATTAAAATGTTTCCAATATCTTTGAAATCACGTTCCGCAGGAAAATACGTACGGGATTTTCGATAGGATGAATTTTAGATTTTATATTTACTAACTAATGCCCCCTTTCAGATAAACAATTGAACGTTTAACTTTACATGTTCCGTCAGTTGCACAAAAATAAATATTTTCAAAATCCCGTACCTATTTCGCTATACTCATGTAGATTAAGAATTGTTTTTATATTTTGCTCCAAAATTCAATTTCACGGCACTTATGCTGCGTGTCGCAGAGCTCCTCAAATTACACCTGGCTCGCGGGAACGGTTCCAGCGTCGCCATTTTGTAATTTTATGTAATAAAGAACATTTTGTGAACACTTCAAGATATGGTTAACAACATCCTTTAATATTATTATCTTCTTACTTCTCCTTCCACAAAAAAAATATGCAAAAAGCATTATTTTAGCGCTCTACAGTGGTGTAAAAAAACTCGCTAAGTCCATGCTTATCGCTATCCCGCCTCTGGATAAGATCAAAGTATAAAATGCCAACGAGATGTTTAAAATTGAGTTAACACTGCTTATAAATCTTCATTCGAAATAATTATAAATAATTACGTTTATCTAACTAGGCACTTTTAAATTCAAGATTTTATAAGTTTAGAAGTAAACAACAATTGTGCGTTCTAAAAAAAAAATTGCTGTCTAAACTAAGAGACTTTAGTACTGTCAACTGAAGAAAACAGTTGTAAAACGCTACAAGTACTAATTTTCAGAAACTTTCTGCTGCGTTTCTATTTTACAATACCCAATTCTTGTGGGATTCAATAAATTCCTTTATCTTTGTGTAGGTTCTTTCGGAATATTTTCAGAAATTGTTTTGTTGAAAAAATAGTTCTATCAAGTACCAACTGTCAACTGAATAAACAGTTTAAAAACGCTACAACTACTAAATTTCATAAAATTTTTGCTGCATTTCTATTTTACAATACCCAATTCTTGGAGGATTCAATCAATTTCTCTCCCTCCCTTTGTGTCGGTCATTTCGGAATATTTTCGAAAATTGTTTTTTTCAAAAAATAGTTCTGTCAAGTACCAAGCTTCAACTGAATAAAACAGTTAAAAACCGCGACAACTACCAAATTTTAAAAACGTTGTGTTGCATTTTTAACGAGTGTCTATAAACTGTCGGCATCCCATTAGGTTCTGACTTTAGAAACATACGTCGTAATTAGACATTTAATTAAAATTATTTTACGTTTCCGAAATTCACCGAATCGTATGACTTAATCTAAGATATGTAATTTGGTTTTCAAAGCAACCGCGATGCAGACAGTTTGTAGACACCTGTCATTTTCCAGTACCCAATTCTTGCAGGATTCAATAAATTCTTCTTTCTTTGCGTTGGTTCCTCCGGATTATTTTCTGTTCAAAAAATATCGCCTTACCTTTTCAAGAAGTCGGTGTATTCGGCCTGCCTTATGAGGCCGGTCCTCATCATGATCGTTTGGAAGCATGGCCGTTCGATCGCCCATAATTTGCAATCTGTCGCAGCTTTTATAGTCGCGGTCCTCTTGCAGTTGTAGAGTATGGCCAATTCGCCCAAAACTTTGCCCGGAGCCAACGTACTCAGGTTTTTGTTCTCTCTCGACACCTCCACACGACCCTCTGGAAAAATAAACACACAAAACAATGAAACAAAGAAAATAAAAACAACTAGCTTTCTTGATTACGAAGAGTGGAAAATAAACACACAATACAATGAAATAAAGAAAAGAAAAACAACTAGCTTTCTTGATTACGAAGAGTGAACGAAAAGTAAGGTTACAAAGCCTGCAATGAACCTTGTACATTTTGTAACCTTTCTTTTTTTTTAGTTTTTAGTTTTATAGTTTAATACGTTTATTTACAATATAAAATGTGATTACACTACATAATAAACATTATAAAAGAATATTTTCAAAGAAAAATGTAACTTAAATACTAATGGATTCATGAGAATTACAAAAATACATTAAACATTTATTTTAAGTAATTTAATATTTATTATATATTGTGATATTACTATTGTAAATTAATGTTTTTGTAAATGGTCCGCCGTATATTAATAAATAAATAAATAAACAACAAGAGGTATATCTAACTGAAAAAATCTTCGATGCTGTATAATTTTTGATACCCCTCGTATTTTTTTTCATGCAAATTAAACTGTCATGAACCTCAGAATTCAATAAACTTTCATAAAACCTTTATACACTTCAACCATTGAATTAATATCAAACACATGGCGTGCGTTTGTCCACAATTACTGTCCATTAAATAATTTTCACTTCGTTAACTTTAATTTTTTCCGAAGAGCAAGAAACAATCAGCATTGTCGATTCATAAATTCTATTAAGTAAATCAATTTCACTTCAATATTTTTTTTCTTGAGAGGAAATCGACCGCTATCTAAACGTATAAAACTCTGCATGTCTTAATAATATCCTTATTTAGGAATGAAATATTTCTAAACGTATAAAACTCTGCATTTTGTCGATTTAACTACATTTTTATTTCGGGATAAAATAAAAATATTTTGAAAAAATAGGTATACGCATTTTGTCGTCTAACTACATTTTTATTTTGGGTTAAAAAATAGGTATACTTTAAGGAAAGTACCAAGATCGCGCTTGTCTTAGGAAAATGTTTCTTAGTTTTACCATGTGTGGTTCACAAATTGAAGATACTTCGAAAGAAAAAAAAAACAGAAATCTTCGCAAAGGAATCATTTACAATGTGATTGAATTTGTTTATTATTATATAATAATAATAATATATTCGTATGCTGTAGATATTGTAGAAACACATGTAATTTAAAACGTAATTACGCTAATTTAGCGGTGTTTAGTATTTTTTTCAATCGTGAGAGTAGGAAACATTTCAATAAGATGATTACAAAGTTTGTACTTTCCTTAAAACATATTAATTTTTTAAAATATTTCATGCTAAAATAAACCCGTAGTTAATGCTGACTTTTATACGTTTAGATAGCAGTCGACTTCCTCTTAAAAAACAAGGAAAAGCCGCATTGTTGAGTCCTTAAAAGGACGGCGCCAATAAAATCCATAATTCCACGCAATTTCCAACCGATTTCTATTTCAATTGTGGCGCTTTTCACTTTCAGCAAGTGCCCTTTAATATAATCCCGGCGATGCAATCGTTTCGTGTCCAATGGCCATAGAAAGTGACAAGAGGTCAAAAGACCTTCTTCTTATGCTCTTCACCGTCCGCGAGCAATGCAATTTCTCTTCGGGTTTTTTTACAAAATAAAGTGAAAACTTAATTGAAACTCGTTACCGATAAGTATTTTATTTCACATAGACCTTTGACTTTCTTGTAAGTTAATTAATATATCATGATGTAAGCAAGTAAGTGAATATTCTTGTAAAATGAGTAGAATTTTCACTTTATTAAAGTTTAATTTGTAAAAAAAAAGTTGACCTGATGTTGCATTTTGCGTATAAATTATGCATGGAAGAGTTAATCTGTCGTGTAACTTAAATATTCATTGTATAATTCAATATCTGTCGGGGTATTAGCTCGAGAAGTAGTTGTTTCAATGAATATTTAGAGACTTGTCTTAATGAGACTAAATTTTTGCAGGAAGTCGATATTAATTTTAATTCGTTTTTATATTTTGTAAATATTCTGCAAGCTATTGGCGAATTTAATTTTTCTTTATGTTAGTTTTGTAGTCATAAATAAAACACTGTTTATCACTTTGTTTGTATAACAATTGGTTTATTTGGTGACTATAGTTTCGATACTACACGTATCATTATCAAACCGTTAGTTTTGTAGTCATCAATCTTCTGATTGAAGTGAAGAAATAGTATATTTCATTAGGAGTCCAGAAAACGGGGATTTTTCCGTGCGCGCGTGACATTTCTCGTGTATAATAAAAATACAAGTTCGGACTTGGATATAAGTTTGTGTTTTAAAGAATAATCATAAAACAAAACGGAAAACAATAGTTAAATAATTAGGCTAGATTAATTAATGCAAACTTTAATTGTTTCAATGATACATCGGTGCTTAAATAAAATCAACCTTCTATTTATTAAACTTCACAAACACAGAATTTCCTATTATTATTATTAACGTAATATCAAACTTGAAGAGTATATTTTAAACATCCCTTTAAATTAGTGTTTAATACGCGTGGCGCATGAAGTAAAATTTCGAGTTTAGAAAAGCCCCGTGAAAATTTGTCGAGGGTCGCTGCGCGACCCGAGACAAATTTTCTACGCGGGGCTTTTCTAAACTCGAAATGTTACTTCATGCTTAGTCTGGGAGTGGAAGACTCTTGTTAGTTTAAAATATACCACAACTGTTAAAATATGTATCCTAAGTGTCACAAAGAAAAACAAAAACATGGATTTCTCCATGGCAACATTGTAAATCAGTGGTTTGTACGCGTGGCGCATGAAGTAAAATTTCGAGTTTAGAAAAGCCCCGTGAAAATTTGTCGAGGGTCGCTGGCGCGACCCTCGACAAATTTTCTACGCGGGGCTTTTCTAAACTCGAAATTTTACTTCATGCTTAGTCTGGGAGTGGAAACATCGTTAGAAGCTTCAAATTAAACGTTTTTACAAAAGCGATGATTTTCTGAAAATGTAAAAAACGTTGAATCATTTCCTTCTAAATAAATGACAATAATTAAATTAGCAGAGATATTTATATTTTCTCTTCAACATGCTGTAGAAATAATATAAATATCTCTCATAAGTAAATCATTGAAAACACAATTAATTCCACTAAAATCTAATATTAAAAGTCGTGTCTAGTATTCCTTCGATTTCTTTTAAAACCCAACAAAACTTGAAACCCATCCAGACACAAAACACAAAGGAAATTGTTTCGGTTAAACAATGTGAACAAAACTGATTATTTCAAACCTAACCAAACTTGTTTTCAAGCAAAGATTTGAAACATTACTCATATTCCTTTTAATCAAATTGTGATTAATCTAAACAATCTGTTATTAAAATTTCACTTAACTTCGTTCAAATTGCAAACAAAGATTTGTAACATTAGTAATATTCCTTTTTTATCAAATTGTGATTAATTCAAACAATCTGTTATTAAAACATCACTAAACTTCGTTCAAATTCCAAACAAACATTGGAAATGAAAATTAAGTATATTTTTACGCACAAAAAATGTTTTCTCATCGATCGATAATTACATAGAAAGCTCGTAATAAAAGAGAAAATTAGGCGTGCGTTTTTAATAACGGGCACGAATGTTGTCACCTTTTTAAATGATTACAGAACATTAATTTGATGAAAGTGATCAATATCAGCATCCTATATTATATTTAATGACTGTATTTTTTTCAAATAGTAAATTCAATTAACTTCTTTTTTAAATGAAACAAAAGCAACTAATTTTATTTTGAATTAACTGCGGTAGATGAAGATTAAATTTAATTGACGAATAAAGCTTTCGCGCATACAAAATAGAAACAAATTTTATTACTAATTGACGTTTAAATGCGTAAGTTTGGTTGCCTACAATCACAACATAAAGCATAGTACACACGAACGTTCCAATACGTTTTTTTACCTGGGTATGCATAGGGATTTGTATATCCAAACAAAAAATTCCCCGTATGTTCGCCATTATTACTACAACCGTAAGATTTGATCACAATTAAAGGTTTATATACATCTTGATACAGGCAATCTAACATACGCAACATATACTGCCTTTAAAAAAAATCAGAACACAAAGTATTTATTGGACGATTTTAATGAAATTTACAGAATTTGATCATGTAAATGAACTGCATCGATGATCAAAAAATCAATTGTTTTGGTTACTATTTAATGGTATTTTTCCTTGATTTCACCATTATGAAGAGCTGCTGATTTTTTAATGTAATTGCTTCTAATATCCAAGTAGCCTCTGAGTAGTTTGACGTTTCAGTTTGTAAAACATAAAAAGATGCCCCGTGTTCGTCGGCGTGCACAATATCATCATCTAAGTGAATTTGAAAGGGGTCGCATTATTGGAATGCGAGAAGCGGGTTTTTCGGTTCGTGCTATCGCTGAAAGGGTAGGCCGTAGTGTACGCTGCTGGTCTAGATGGTCCGAAGCTGGGGAGAATCGACGTAGACTTGGATCAGGACGTCCAAGAAGCACCACTGAGCGTGAAGATCGAGCTCTTCGTCTTACAACTTTAAGGGACAGATTTACAACGTCGCGGGCATTGGGAAATGACTGGTTGGCTTTAAATGGCCAAAGAGTATCCATGGCTACTGTTTACAGAAGAATCCGCAGTTTTGGTATAAGATCCTACCGTCCACAATTGTGTCTACCTCTTACTCCGCAGCATCGCAGAGCAAGACTTGATTGGTGCAGGGAATGACAACATTGGACCCATGAATGGAATAACATTATCTTCAGCGATGAGTCTCGGTTCTGTTTATGGGCTCATGATGGTCGCAGAAGAGTGAGACGTCGACGCGGTGAACGCAGAATTTTACAGTTTGCTGTTGAAAGACATACGGCTCTTACACAGGGAATTATGGTTTGGGGGGCGATAGCATATGGTAGTCGGTCTCCTCTAGTTTTTTTAGAAGCAAGTCTTAACGCGATTCGGTATATTGACAACATTTTACGGCCAGTGTTAGTGCCCTATGTAAATGGCTTGCAGAACCCCATTTTTCAGCAAGATAATGCTCGACCTCACACAGCGGCCATTACAAGACAGTTTTTTGATAGTGCCGAAATCAATTTGTTACCTTGGCCATCTCGTTCTCCAGATCTATCGCCAATAGAACATGTTTGGGATATAATAGGTGTTAGAATAAGTAACTTACAGCGCCCCGCTAACACTGTAATGGAACTTAGAGGTCAAATTATCGAAGTTTGGAATGAAATACCCCAAGTCGATATTGACAGCCTGATTTCTAGCATGCCTCGACGTGTTAATGAGTGTTTGGGAAATCGTGGAGGCACACATTATTAATTTTTATTCATTTGTTTTTTAGTTTTTCAAGTTGATTTTTTGATCATCGGTACAGTTCGTTTACATGATCAAATTGTGTAAATTTTATTAAAATCGTGTAATAAATACTTGGTGTTCTGATTTTTTTGAAAGGCAGTATATGTTGGATTGCCTATATACAGGGTGGGCCATCTAGTGGTATCTTTTTAAATCATAGGTTATTTTGTCACTGACATCTTTTTCCCGCTCGCAATCTTGACAGAAAGTCGGTATCATTTCTCCGCGGTACGAAATGAGTCGCTTTAGGCTTGAACAACGTTGGGAAATATTGCAAACTTATTTCCAGAGTGCTGTGTAGCCCAAACAGTGCGTTTGTTGAAAAGAAGTTTTGGCTGAAATGAATCACCCATCGCGCCTGCTGTACGCAAGTTTGTGCAAAAAGTTCGTGAGACTGGCATGCTAGTGGACAACACTCATGGTCCTCGTTCTCGTACGGTGCGCACAGACGAGAATGTGGCTGCTGTAACCGAGAGTGTGAGACTCAATCCACGAACATCAACTCGCCATTGATCTCAGCAGCGCAACATTGCACGCACTAGCCTGAGGAGAATTCTGCACAAAGATCTGGGATTATTCGCTTACAAGGTCCAATTGACTCAGCAATTGAAGGCGCATAACCATCCGCTTCGTTATCGCTTCGCAGTTTGGGCCTTAGAGCAGTTTGAATTGGACAACGATTTTGGGCGAAAAATCATCTTTTCTGACGAGGCTCATTTTCATCTTGGCGGCTACATTAACAAACAAAATTGCCGCATCTGGGACTCGGAAAACCCGCACGTTATTGTCGAGAAGCCGATGCATCCCCGGAGAGTGACAGTTTGGTGCGGATTGTGGAGTGGTGGCATCATTGGACCATTTTTCTTCGAAAATGAGGCTGGAAACAACGTTTCGGTCAACGGTAAGCGTTACAGAGCCATGTTATCCGACTTTTTTTAATGAAATTGAAGACATGGATTTGGACGACCTCTGGTTCATGCAGGATGGCGCGCCATGCCACACAGCCCATGCCACAATCGATCTTTTGCGCACCAAATTCCCAAATCGTGTTATCAGCCGTCTTGGCGATGTCAATTGGCCGCCTCGGAGCTGCGATTTAACCCCTTTGGATTTTTTTTGTGGGGAACCGTGAAGGACCAATGTTACGCCAACAATCCAGCACTTCAGGCCAATATCATACAAGCAATCCGTGAGCTACAGCTCGAAACCATCAACAAGGTCTTGGAAAATTGGAGTGACAGAATGCGCTACTACAAAGCCAGCCGAGGCAGCCACTTGAACGAACTTGTGTTCCATAATTAAGGGGAATGTTTGCTCTAACTAATAAAGCCAAAAAACATGGAAAAAAACAATTTTGTTCATTTTATTGCATTTTTAAAAAGAAACCACTAGATGGCCCACCCGTTACACTCAACAAATTATAATAAAAATAATTGGTTCAATTAATTTTTTGTTTAGAAAGTATACATTGTATATTGCTTTAATTTCTTGACGTTTTATTAATATTACAATATCTTGCGAGAAAATGAAAATATATTTATGCGTCTTGGAAGTGAGATGAAAAATGTATGCAAGGTTTACAGACTAAAAAAAAAAGTAATAGGCAGCCCCATATCCTGTAAGTTGTCGGGTGAGTGCCAAGCCCATTTCTCCGTCTCTCGCCGGTCGCTGGTTCATGGTTCATTATACCATTATGCCAGACAAATGGCTCGAAGATTTGAAAAGGTAGCTGGCTCTGGCTAAAGCCCCCATTCATAATCGTTTATCTGTCTCGGCAAAACGGCTCACTTGTGTATCACACAGGCATCCACACACACAAACACGTGATTTATATAGAACTAATTTAAATTTTCAATTATAATTCCAGTGATATTGATTGACAGAAAAAATGTAGTGAGTAATATTATATACAAAAAAAGCAGATAAAAAGAATACAATGTGGTTGGTTTTATAAACAATGCTTGACACATTTGATGTATAATATCGTATGTTCAATAAAAAAGAAACCTCCAGAGTGCCATGATTTATTCTTTTTTAAAATTTAAGTTGGCTGCACGCTTTAGAAATTGACATATAACACGTCAGGCATAATATTTCTAATCTATAATTTCAGAGTTGCCAACCTATAATATTTTCCATGGCACTGTAGAGGTTTTTTTTATTAAACATACGATACCACTTTCAATACTTAATGTTATGTCAGTGTATGTAATGTTTGATCGATTTATTTTATAATTTGGGAAAAAGTAGAAAAATGTCTGTTACTTAAATTCTTTTGTATTAGATTTTTCATCATTTTTCAAAAAATCGGTTCTTTTCATAACCACCGACAGTATTTGAGAAACATGCATGCAGTGGAGGTCTTAGCTACATTTTTAGGTGGTGCGAGATCTCCAAATTAAAAAATTAGAGCTCTTTTTAGTTTTTGGCTGCTGCCTCTTGAGGGCGCTTGGTGCACCGCTCGCACCGGGCGCCCTTATTACTATTATATTATTATATTATTATTATATTATTATTATTATTATATTATTATTATTATATTATTATTATTATTATATTATTATTATATTATTATTATATTATTATTATATTATTATTATATTATTATTATATTATTATTATTATTATATTATTATTATATTATTATTATTATTATATTATTATTATTATTATATTATTATTATATTATTATTATTATATTATTATTATTATATTATTATTATTATTATATTATTATTATATTATTATTATATTATTATTATATTATTATTATATTATTATTATTATTATATTATTATTATTATATTATTATTATTATATTATTATTATTATATTATTATTATTATATTATTATTATTATTATATTATTATTATATTATTATTATTATTATATTATTATTATATTATTATTATATTATTATTATATTATTATTATATTATTATTATATTATTATTATATTATTATTATTATATTATTATTATATTATTATTATTATTATATTATTATTATATTATTATTATTATTATTATATTATTATTATTATATTATTATTATATTATTATTATATTATTATTATATTATTATTATTATTATATTATTATTATTATATTATTATTATATTATTATTATTATTATATTATTATTATTATATTATTATTATTATTATTATTATATTATTATTATTATATTATTATTATTATTATTATTATATTATTATTATTATATTATTATTATATTATTATTATATTATTATTATTATATTATTATTATTATATTATTATTATTATATTATTATTATTATATTATTATTATTATATTATTATTATATTATTATTATTATATTATTATTATATTATTATTATTATATTATTATTATTATATTATTATTATTATATTATTATTATATTATTATTATTATATTATTATTATTATATTATTATTATATTATTATTATTATATTATTATTATTATATTATTAATGTAATTGCATAGAACCTAAAGTTGTTTAGCGTGTATTAAAATTAATTAGTATGTATTTAAAAGTTACCGCCGTAAAGAGCGACCCCTGAAGAGATTATTGTTTACTATACGTTTTGTATTATCTATGAGAAAAACAAACACAAAAATACCGCACGAAAATAACAAACATAACCCTTCAGAACGAATCAAGAACGTAATTTTTAACAGTTAATTTAGAAAAAATGGTAAGTCCGATCTCTGCCTTGGGATATTTTAAGCATAAATAACACACCCCAAACCAGTAGACACCCATTGAACATTTTTTTTCAGCGAAATATCGCCGTTTACACAAACTAGAATTCAGCCAAATTTGCCTTTCGGCAGCCAATACGGTCGCGTTAAAATCAGGTAATTTATGTTGTGATGCTCCTATTTTTGAGATAAACCATAAGAATATTAAGTAAACTAGCTTGAAATCGAGAAAAAGCTAATTTCTAATCGCAGCTTAAGCAACATAACAACTGTCATAAACATTATGTAGGCAAATAGAACAGACCCAGTCGACTCCATTTCATTCTGTAAGTTTACATATATAGTTGACCGACCCACTCGATGGGAGGGCGCATATGTCGAAATATCAAATTTCCCGCAATTTCTAACATGTGGACTCTTGTTTTCAATCAACAGCTGTCAGATCTGAAGGCACAAAAATGCTGATTAGACGAAATTGTCTCGAGATGAGCGTTAATAAATATAAATAATTACAACCGTAAGTATATATAATATTTTTAAATGTTAACCTATTGTGTATTATTTTAAATAAGTCTACAGTCAAACAAATTTAAAACCAGGGTGTTACTACATTATTTCTCTGTATTTCCTTGTAGCACACGTGGATGATCTTTAAGTATACGAATACCCACGGTCGTGGACATTTTCATCATACTGTACTAGGAGCATTTTTTCATGGAGTTTATCCCCGTTGTTGTTGGATTAAGCAATTAATTCGGAATCTTCGGGAATGGGTCTTAACATAAATAATTAAAACCGTAAGTTCATTTAATATTTCAAGTATTCTTTTAATAAGGTCTGCAGTCAAACAAATTTTCAGCAAGAAGCCCGACCGTTCCGCGCCGATGATGTCATTTGCGATTGCAGCGCCGCCACATCGAGTGGGTCGGTCAACTAAAATCGTGATACGTGAAGCGCTTAGGAGTTATCAATCTAATTTAACCTATGAGCCCGCCCGTTCCCCGTGCCCAATGACGTCATTTGCGATTGCAGCGCCGCCCCATCGAGTGGGCCGGCTAACTAAAATCATGATACGTGGAGCCCCCTAGGAGTTATCAATCTAATTTAATCTATGATAAAGAATGACAGAGCTAAAATTTAAATAGTACTGTCAAATAACTTAGTTAAAAATGACGGATCTTATAATAGATCCCCAAATCCGCACCTGGGTCTTCCTCCCCATCGTAATCCTGACATTCCTCGCAGGAATCCTCCGGCACTACCTGACGATCCTCACCAGGCAAGAAAAACGCTTGGAACTGGAGAAAATCCGTCAAGCCCAAAGCTTAATCAGAGCCCAACTGTTGCGCCACAACGGGCGGTTCCTCCCGCAGAAATCCTTCGAAATCCGCAAGATCGACTTCCTCAAACAGCACCCCCTCGAAACCCTCAAGGACGAACCCCCGCAGGTCTCCGATATTTACGCCATGGCGGAGGACACGAGTCTCCTGAAAGAGACTATCGTCGCGAATTTAATCAATTACTTGCCGATGGTTTTGATTGGAAGTTGGCTGATGTACATGCTGTCGGGCTTTTTGTTGACGAAAATTCCGATTCCGCTGACGCTGAGGTTCAAAACTATGCTGCAGAAGGATATTTTTTTGAGCAACCTGGAGGCCGAGTGGGTTTCTTCGGCTTCGTGGTATTTTTTGAACGTTTGCGGGCTGAGGAATGTTTATTTTATGGTTTTGGGCGAGGATAATTGCGCGGAGCAGAATGTTGAGCATTATTATTTACCGCAGAATGTTGGTGGTTGTTTCAAGAATGAGGTTGAGGCTCTCATGATGTATCAACATAATTTTGTTATTGACTCAAATATTTAATATTGATGATTAAATTAATGTATTAAAATACTTTTGCTACTGAATTATACAATGAATTTTTATTTTAAGTATATCTTGAACTTGAGTTCAAGATGACAATTCCTATTGTTCTAATGTCACTTTGAACTCAAGTTCAGAGATGAACCAGTTCAACGTGTTTGATGCAACTGGCCATCAGTTGCACCAAACACGTATACCCTGATTATAAATCCGTTTTTCTGCTGCGGTATAGTTTGCACTGCGTTTTTCGCTCATTACGTTACGTTACTCAAGTCCTTGTCGTGTCTCAAACCGCGTACATTTTTCCACGAATCAGGAGGGAGACATTTAAAATAAAAATTCCCGCCAAATCAACAGCCAATACAGTTTGTGTAAATCGCTACGTTGCCACTTATTCGCAGAACTAAGCATGACTTACATAAGTCATTGCTTAAATCTGTTGGTGCAACGCATTTCAATTATAAGCCCTACTTAAAGTTAGGCCCTGCTAACATTAACAAACGTCCTAAGTCATCGGTCACTAATGAAACATTCACTCCCTTTTTTTGTCAAAAAACCGCTCTATTTTATATTTTTAATATTGATTTAGCAGTATATTTTTATTTTCACAATACTTCAGTGTTTTATACGCGTGGCGCATGAAGTAAAATTTCGAGTTTAGAAAAGCCTGAAAATTTGGTTTGGCCGCTCCGCGCTTCGCGCTACGCGACCAAACCAAATTTTCAGGCTTTTCTAAACTCGAAATTTTACTTCATGCTTAGCCTGGGAGTGGAAACAGTCGTTAGAAGTTTCGAACTAATCGCTAAAAAAAGCAACAAACATCTGAAAACATACAGAGTAGACATAGGGATATGTATACTTAAAAGTAAAATTCCCTGCGTATTCAGAACAGCCTACTCAATCGATGATGTTTCTATTGTTTTGTGAAAGATTAAAAATAATACGTTTTTCCGAAATATCGCGTCAAAGTAGAATTTTCTTGAGGCAATGAAAACATCGGGTTTAATCTTGAATTCGTACTTTATTTTTTACGTATTTTTGAAAGCTGACACTTTAGACAGTTGACGTTTATTGAATATAAGTCGGCATCGACGTATGTCCAATAGCATTTATCAATAGTTTTAGTTAACATTAGTTTATACTGTCAAGCTCCAATTGGATTTTTGGCCCCGGGCGCAAGTTTTCCTTACTGCGACGCTGATTGCACTCAATGATTTGATGCATCCCAGTATAAATCAAACACGGGAAAATTAACATTGAGTACGTTCTAGCATGTTCGGTTTCTTTCCGGAAAATCGCGTCAAAGTGGATTTTTTTTCCAGATAAACAAAATTTCGAGTTTACGCTGAAAATTTTTTGAGGAATTTAAAAAAAAAATAAACGCGTCACTTCGTACACTTTAAAATTACAGCGTTTGCTTGAAAATAAAGAAGCTTCAACATTCTGAAGAAAAAATGCAAATATATCAATTGGTTTTTCCAAAATAACGCGTCAAAGTGGAATTTTGCTGAAACAAAGAACATGGCGAGTTTAGGCTGGAATTTGTTTAAGAAATTTAAAAAAAAGAACGCGTCACATTCTAAACTTAAAAATGACAGCGTTAGCTTAAAAATAAAGGAGCTTTCGCATTCTGAAAAAAAAATCCAAATATGTCAATTGGTTTTTCCAAAATAACGCGTCAAAGTGGAATTTTGCTGAAACGAAGAAAATGGCGAGTTTAGGCTGGAATTTGTTTGAGGAATTAAAAAAAAATGAATGCGTCACATTCTAAATTTAAAAATGACAGCTTTAGCTTGAAAATAAACGAGCTTTCACATTCTGAAAAAAAAAAATGCAAATATATCAAATGGCGTGTTTAGGCTGGAATTTGTTTAAGGAATTAAAAAAAATGGACGCGTCACATTCTAAATTTGAAAATGACAGCGTTAGCTTGAAAATAAACGAGCTTTCACATTCTGAAAAAAAAATGCAAATATATCAATTGGTTTTTTCAAAATAACGCGTCAAAGTGGAATTTTGTTGAAACAAAGAAAATGGCGAGTTTAGGCTGGAATTTGTTTGAGGAATTAAAAAAAAATGGACGCGTCACATTCTAAATTTGAAAATGACAGCCTTAGCTTAAAAATAAACGAGCTTTCACATTCTAAAGAAAAAATGCAAATATGTCAATTGGGTTTTTCAAAATAACGCGTCAAAGTGGAATTTTGTTGAAACAAAGAAAATGGCGAGTTTAGGCTGGAATTTGTTTGAGGAATTAAAAAAAAATGAACGCGTCACATTCTAAATTTAAAAATGACAGCCTTAGCTTGAAAATAAACGAGCTTTCACATTCTGAAAAAAAAAATGCAAATATATCAATTGGTTTTTTCAAAATAACGCGTCAAAGTGGAATTTTGTTGAAACAAAGAAAATGGCGAGTTTAGGCTGGAATTTGTTTGAGGAATTAAAAAAAAATGGACGCGTCACATTCTAAATTTGAAAATGACAGCCTTAGCTTAAAAATAAACGAGCTTTCACATTCTAAAGAAAAAATGCAAATATGTCAATTGGGTTTTTCAAAATAACGCGTCAAAGTGGAATTTTGCTGAAACAAAGAAAATGGCGAGTTTAGGCTGGAATTTGTTTAAGAAATTAAAAAAAATGAACGCGTCACATTCTAAATTTAAAAATGACAGCCTTAGCTTGAAAATATACGAGCTTTCACATTCTGAAAAAAAATGCAAATATATCAATTGTTTTTTTCAAAATAACGCGTCAAAGTGGAATTTTGCTGAAACAAAGAAAATGGCGAGTTTAGGCTGGAATTTGTTTGAGGAATTAAAAAAAAATTAACGCGTCACATTCTAAATTTCAAAATGACAGCGTTAGCTTGAAAATAAACGAGCTTTCATATTCTAAAGAAAAAATGCAAATATGTCAATTGGTTTTTCCAAAATAACGCGTCAAAGTGGAATTTTGCTGAAACAAAGAAAATGGCGAGTTTAGGCTGGAATTTGTTTAAGAAATTAAACAAAAATGAACGCGTCACATTCTAAATTTGAAAATGACAGCCTTAGCTTGAAAATAAACGAGTTTTCACATTCTAAAGAAAAAATGCAAATATGTCAATTGGTTTTTCCAAAATAACGCGTCAAAGTGGAATTTTGCTGAAACAAAGAAAATGGCGAGTTTAGGCTGGAATTTGTTTGAGGAATTAAAAAAAAATGAACGCGTCACATTCTAAATTTAAAAATGACAGCCTTAGCTTGAAAATAAACGAGCTTTCACATTCTGAAGAAAAAATGCAAATATGTCAATTGGTCTTTCCAAAATAACGCGTCAAAGTGGAATTTTGCTGAAACAAAGAAAATGGCGAGTTTAGGCTGGAATTCGTTTAAGAAATTAAAAAAAATTAACGCGTCACATTCTAAATTTAAAAATGACAGCCTTAGCTTGAAAATAAACGAGCTTTCACATTCTGAAAAAAAATGCAAATATATCAATTGGTTTTTTCAAAATAACGCGTCAAAGTGGAATTTTGCTGAAACAAAGAAAATGGCGAGTTTAGGCTGGAATTTGTTTGAGGAATTAAAAAAAAAATGAACGCGTCACATTCTAAATTTAAAAATGACAGCCTTAGCTTGAAAATAAACGAGCTTTCACATTCTGAAAAAAAAATGCAAATATATCAATTGGTTTTTTCAAAATAACGCGCCAAAGTGGAATTTTGCTGAAACAAAGAAAATGGCGAGTTTAGGCTGGAATTTGTTTGAGGAATTAAAAAAAAATGAGCGCGTCACATTCTAAATTTGAAAATGACAGCGTTAGCTTGAAAATAAACGAGCTTTCACATTTTAAAGAGAAAATGCAAATATGTCAATTGGTTTTTCCAAAATAACGCGTCAAAGTGGAATTTTGCTGAAACAAAGAAAATGGCGTGTTTAGGCTGGAATTTGTTTGAGGAATTAAAAAAAATGAACGCGTCACATTCTAAATTTAAAAAATGACAGCCTTAGCTTGAAAATAAACGAGCTTTCACATTCTGAAAAAAAAATGCAAATATATCAATTGGTTTTTTCAAAATAACGCGTCAAAGTGGAATTTTGCTGAAACAAAGAAAATGGCGAGTTTAGGCTGGAATTTGTTTGAGGAATTAAAAAAAAATTAACGCGTCACATTCTAAATTTCAAAATGACAGCGTTAGCTTGAAAATAAACGAGCTTTCATATTCTAAAGAAAAAATGCAAATATGTCAATTGGTTTTTCGAAAATAACGCGTCAAAGTGGAATTTTGCTGAAACAAAGAAAATGGCGAGTTTAGGCTGGAATTTGTTTAAGAAATTAAAAAAAAATGAACGCGTCACATTCTAAATTTAAAAATGACAGCGTTAGCTTGAAAATAGACGAGCTTCCACATTCTAAAGAAAAAATGCAAATATATCAGTTGGTTTTTCTAAAATATCGCGTCGAAGTGAAATTTTGTTGAGACAAAGAAAACGTCGAGTGCATCGATATTGTTTTTTCAAATACTGAAATATTGTGAACAAGTGAACTTTACTTGAAATCAGTGTTTAGTACGCGTGGCGCATGAAGTAAAATTTCGAGTTTAGAAAAGCCTGAAAATTTGGTTTGGCCGCTCCGCGCTTCGCGCTACGCGACCAAACCAAATTTTCAGGCTTTTCTAAACTCGAAATTTTACTTCATGCTTAGTCTGGGAGTGGAAACAGTCGTTAGGAAGTTTCGAACTAATCGCTATTTAAAAGTAACGAACATCTGAAAACATACAGAGTAGACATAGGGATATGTATACTTAACGAACATCTGAAAACATACAGAGTAGACATAGGGATATGTATACTTAAAAGTGAAATTTCCTGTGTATTCAGAACAGCTTAGTTAATCGATGATATTTGTAGTTTTTCGTGAAAGATTGCAAATAATAAATTTTTTTGATGACATTATTTTACACAAATAATAAATAAATGCATAACTTTAGTTTTCAAGTGTAATTTTTTGATCTCCAATAAATAAAATGGTTAGTTATTTATTGGAGATCAAAAATTTACACTTAAAAACTAAAGTTATACATTTGTTTATTATTTGTGTAAAATAGCCAATATTCTTTTTCAAGTTCATATCCATTTTCAAGGATGTGGCTCATTAATCTCAACAGAATTAAGTAATTATTCTTTGCTAATTATAAATCAAACTTAATTGATTAATAATTAAACCATTAATAAGCATTTCCTGGTTAAATCTTCTCTCCGTTCAAAATTTTCTCAGGCTATTAATATCAGCTCACATCCTTCATATTCATTCCTTATGGAATGATTGAAAATTCGTATGAATTATTGACAATTCAATAAATTTAATAAAAAACTAACACTTTCTTCACTAAAAACATTTATTTACGCTAAATGTACATTTCGAACACTACGTGTAGTGTAGTAAGCTATTGATAATGAACACGTAGTGTTCGAAATGTACATTTAGCGTAAATAAATGTTTTTAGTGAAGAAACTCAAACCAAATATATTGACAATTCCATATGAATTATTGAAGTTTTAAATGAAATTGCCAATTCTTGGTTGCAGAATACTTCAAACATTAAAAGTGCGATTCTTTTCGCAATCTACAACAGTTAGTCTTACAAAGACTATATCAAACACTCATTGAAACAACTACTTCCCGGGCTAATACCCCGACGGACATTGAATTATACAACAAGTGTTTGCTGTTACATACAGTAACCTACTGCAAATGTAACAATTTGGGTCAAATTATTCAGGCCATCTATAGACGCGTTTCGAGATTTATCTCTCCTCAGTATAGCTTTGCCATTCCCTCTAAACAATTTGACACCTTAGACTGGCGGTCACGTTACCGTTCAAACATAAGTATAAATGAAATTGCCAATTCTTGGTTGCAGAATACTTCAAACATTAAAAGTGCGATTCTTTTCGCAATCTACAACAAGTTAGTCTTAAGACTAACTTGTTGTAGATTGCGAAAAGAATCGCACTTTTAATATTGAAGTTTTATTAAAAAAAATGCACCCGCAAAACAATAATCATTTATTTTTTATTATTCAGTTATTGATAATGAGTGCTTAGCACTCGAAATGAGTGCTTAGCACTCGAAATGTACATCTAACACATAAAAATAAAAGTGAAGTAAGGAATAAAAACAGTTTTTTTCATTGTGTTTTTATTATTATATTATAACATATTTTAAGTTTACTGTACATTTCTCTGTAAATAGAATTTATTCTGCTGAGAAACAAAGTATTATTATTATTATTATAAATAATTCAATCATTAAATATTTGCTATTATTTTGATCCTTTATCTGTTGTTTCGCTTTTGTTTCATGAAATTGTCGCGTTTTTTTTCAAAAATAAAAATGAAGGTGGATTCATTTTGTATTTTGTAAATGGACTCCGATGACTGAATAAATTAATAAATTAATTAGGAAAAACTCAAAGCGTAAATTTAAAATAATAATAATTCTATTCATTGTTTGTTTTGAGTTATATGAAGTAATGAATCACTAATAAAAACATGGTTTGATTTCCTTTTTCCACTAATTTATTTTTTGCTATTTGATGTACAGGGTGGTCTAATTTCGATGTTGCTTAAGGGCATCTCGGTAAATATAAGAGTTACAACAAATCCGATGGCGCAGTCGCGATCTCTTTTTTTGAAACTAGGATAATGCTGAAAATAAATCTATAGTAACATTGTTTTTTAAGATAAATTCACAAAAGCATATATTTTTGAAATAAGTGGAAAAACACTCTTTTCAACTGTGTCAAAGCCAGCTATGATTTACATTTAAAAAAGAAAGAATTTGGCTATAACTCGAAAATGTGTGCATGAAATAAAAAAATGCTTACGCCACTGGATTCTACTCAAAAAAGTGTTTTAAGAAGATATTAATAGTTTTTGTCTATCTTATAAATTACGCAAGATATTAATTAAAGTTAAAAATCAAGAAAACCCGATTTTGCCCCATAACTTCTGAAAAAAACAATATGTTGCATTTTTGTTTTCGGCATTATCCTAGTCTCAAAAAAAGAGATCGCGATTGCGCCTTCGCTTTTTTTCTAACTCTTATATTTACTGAAATGCCCATAAGCAACATCGAAATTAGACCACCCTGTACATTCGGAGCACCATGTACTCTTATTTCAATAATTATTAAAATCTCTTTCAATAATTATTAATAAAGAGTACATGGTAACTCGAAATGTACATCTAACAGGGAAAAATACATTTGTGAAGAAAGGAAATCGAACCGTGTTTCATTAATAATAATAATTTTTATTGTTTATCAAAATAAGTATAAAATAAAAATTTGGCTTAAAACACAAACCTCCGTTTAAGTTTTAAACAATTGATGCTTAAATACTGATAAGAAGTTGGCCACGACTTTCCAGCCACGGACTTTAGCGCTTCCACCATCACCCGAATTTCAATGACTAATAAATTAATATCATTTATCAGAAACCACACTTTATTGTTTGCAACAATTATATTCCAGAATAATAAGTATTTGCAGTTTTTATTAAAAATATCCGATAAAATTAGTTTTTGAAGTCAGTTCATGTATCCAAACGCGTACATAAATAAATATGCATAACTTTTGTTTGCGAAAAAAAAAACATATAATTTCTTATCGGATATGAACTAAGCACACTCTGATTAACAATATTAGGCAATTTGTTTAGAGGCACACTCTTAAATTGAGACTTTAAAACTGACATATATTCCCATCAACGGATTGGACGCAGTGCTTTAAAAAAATTATAACTTTAATTTGCAAAAAAAAAAACATAACATTTCTCATCGGATATGAACTAAGCACACTCTAATTAACAATATCAGGCAATTTGTTTAGAGATACACTTTTAAATTGAGACTTGGTGCGACTTTAAAACTGACATTTATTCCCAGCCACGGAAGTTTACAACATATGAATTTCGCTTTTTTCGTTTAGGCTTTTCTAAACTGGAAGATTTACTTCATGCTTAATCTGGGAGTGGAAACACTCGTTAGAAATTACAAATTTAACGAATTTCAAACACAACAAATGCCTGAACAAACACAGCGTATACATCAGGATATGCATACTTAAAAGAACAATTCTCTGGATAATATCGTAAGTTTAATAAAATAAAACTTATAGAGTGCCATGGAAAATATTGTAGGTTGGCAACTCTGAAATTATACATTATAATCTGACGTTTTATATGTCAATTCCTTAAGTGTGTAGCCAACTTAAATTTTAGGTCTAGGCAAACTTTTTTTTTTATTGAACATACGATATTATACATTACAATATAATGTACAGTATAGCATATTTTATTTAATGTCTATCCATTGAAAATGAATAAACTTACTATTTTTATTATTATGTTTCACCAAGCTATCAATGAAAAACAAGCCGGTTATATGCTAAATTGTATATCATAATAAAACACTTATTACTTTGTTTGTTCAACATTTTTTTATCTAATGTAAGTGTAAATTGGATTTAATAGCAAAATATAAGAAGTGATATATTCTAATATTTTGCTAATAAATACAATTTACAGTCACATTCAGTGAATTAAATAAATCTCTGTTTTTGCAATGTAATTCCTACATTTAATAATTTCCAATTTTTCTTCATATTTTGAATATCCTGTATGGATTTTCTGATACGAAAATATTTATTTTCTGATACAAAAATATTCATTTTCTTTAACATCCGCCGTTGTTATTTTCTTGTGTATTTCCCGAGGTTGATGAGATAATAAGATCGAATAACGTAACGACACAACAAACAACGGCAAACGGAATTCTAAATTAGACTCTCACCTCGATTTTCTCCGGTGATAGATTTAGCACAGGATACGCCTTTGATTTCCGTTATGGCTCTTTCCACACGGGATCTATATATCTATATCTATGTATCTATTGTTCATTTTCATTCAGAAGAATGATTGTTTCCTATACGTTATTTTATTCTGTCTTACTATTTTTTTTAATTCATTAACATAACACAAAAACAAAATTAGAAATTAAAAATATATTTTAATTTATTAGAAAATAAAAAGAAATGTTTTTATGATAAATCTGAGTTAGAGCAAGTTTACCAAAATGAAGATTTTTACAAAAGTTCTAAACCGAAGCACTTGTTGGAGACACCAGACAAAAGAAAATATAACAATCAAAATCTAAAGAGATCTAATGATGAAAAATCGGAATTGAAATCTTTAATTGAAGACCCAAAGAAGTCTTCTCATAAAAAATGAATATTAAACTCTTCAATTGAAGACATAGAGCAGATTTCTTGTGATAACGCAGAACTAATATCTTCAATTGAAGACCTAAAAAAGTCGTTTCATGAAAAGAAAGTACTACAGTTTACAATTTAATGCCTAAAGAGAGTTTCTCATGAACAATTAATTTTAAAATCTTCAATTGCCAACCCGGAGGAGTTTTCTCGTGATAACGTAGAACTAAAATCTTCAATTTAGGACCCAAAGAAGTCGTTTCATAAATAGATAATACTACAATCAACAATTGAAGACTTGAAAATGTTTTCTCATGAAAAATTAATATTTAAATCTATAATTAAAGACCTAGAAGAGTTTTCTCATGATAACGCAGAACTAAAATCTTCAATTGAAGACCTAAAGAAGTCGTTTCATAAAAAGATAGCACTACAATCTACAATTGAAGACCTAAAGAGGTTTTTCCATGAACAAATAATTTTAAAATCTTCAATTGAAAACCTGGAGGAGTTATTGTGATAATGCAAAACTAAAATCTTCAATTGAAGACCTGAAGGCGTTTTCTCGTGAGAAATTAGTATTTAAATCTTTAATTGAAGACTTAGAGGGAGCCTTACATGAAAATCCTAAGCTTAAATCTTTAATTGAAGACCTCAGGAGGTCCAGCGACGAATCCAAACTTCAGGCTTTTTTAAACTAGAAATTTTACTTCACGCGCCACGCGTATTTAAGATGATTTATTTTAATGCAAGCATTCAATTGTACTGTTTAACAATTTTTTCACGCAGCATAGCAAAATCCATACGTTAAAACAGTACAATAGGATTTTTTGAAGTAAGAGAAAAACAAAATATATAGCAGACAAATCATAATAATGTTTGTTACCATGCCTACGTATTCGAAAATAAATGTTATCTTGTTTGTCAAATTTTACCTTAAAGCAATTGTCAACTGTCGCGATGTCTTATTCTCTGAAAGATAGAATACAAGTTAATAAATGGGTATACGGTGGCAATTCGATAAGGAATACTGTTCATTTATTTGTGGCAAATTTTGAGAACCGGCGAATTCCACATTGTTCAACAATTTCAAGAATAGTTCGTGCTTGTGAACAGACTGGATGTATTGGTAACAATAAATGCCACAGAAGAGAACAAAGGGCTGCCACAATAGACCAGGAAAGACGGGACATAACGATTGCGCTATTGCAAAAGAAAATTCGTCAAAATTCAGCTTTCGACTTGCTACAGAAGTTGGTACTAACAGGGAAACGGTTCGACAAGTTCTCAAACGAAATGGATACAAATCTTACAAAATTTCAACAGGTTATCAGATATTTCCAACAGATGGCATTGAAAGAATGGTGTTCTGTAAAACAACGATGAACGTACAAATAAAAAACTTGAATGAAAATGACACCGAATGGATTTTCGAATTAAATAACCACAAACATTGAAGGTATGGGCAGATATTATCAGAGATTATATTGTTTGACCCTTCTTTATTGAGGAACATTTGAATGGAGTGAAGTATTTGGATTTCCTCCGGGATCAAATAGTTTCAGTAATGAGGCCACTTCTGGGAGTAGACTTCAACCAAATATTGTATCAGCAGGATGGCTGTCCTGCGCACGACATGGTTAATGTGCGTGGATTTTTAAGTAAAATAAAAAAAAACGTTTGTAAAACTGGTTTAAATTAATATTGACAAGAGCGACTGACAAATTCAAGTACGACCTACTTCACTATGCTTCATAAATTTCATAGCCAACTCGATCAGATTTATAGCTGAACACCTGGTATTTACTTTATGCTCAATCAAGGACTGGAAAACACAAAAATATTGAATACTAATTTCAACTATTTTCACTAATTAATTACTCCTATATTTTATAAACTCACCATTAAATTTGATCCTATCATCCTTACTATCAATCCTATCATCACAAGTTTGACTAAATTTATCACAATCACTAACACCACAACCGTCCGAGTTCAAAAGATTCCCAGTCCGCCTTTTTCTTACACCGTACGAATGCACCGGCACAACCAATTTCGGCCTTGGTATAATGAAATCATCACTCCTCTTCCCACTAAAACTTTTCGACGCCTTCAGCGGACTCGTCCTGCCATTTTTATACAAATCATAAGCGGAATCGTCATTATCACAACTCGAACTCGAAGTAAACGAATCACTTTTCTTATGATGATAAAAATCAGAATTGTTCTTTTGATTGTATAGATTAGATTCATTCATCTGTAGATAAAGATTAGACTCATTCTTCTGTAGATAAAGATTAGAATTGCTCTTCTGTACATACGGATTAGAATTGTTTTGCTGATGTTGATAAAGATTAGAATCGTTGTTCTGATGTTGGTAAGGGTTAGAATTGTTCTTCTGGTTTTTATAAAGATTAGAATCATTCGTCTGTTGTTGATAAGGATTCGAATAGTTCTTTTGATGTTGGTAAGGACTAGAATCGTTATTTTGATGTTGATAAGGATTAGATTCGTTTTGATATTGATAAGGATTAGAATCGTTCGTCTGATGTTGATAAGAATTAGAATCATTCTCCTGATCTCGATAAGGTTTCAACCCATTTTTCTGATGTTGATAAGGATGAGACTCATTTTTCTGATGTTGATTAGGATTCAACCCATTCTTTTGATGTTGATAAGGATTAGACTCATTCTTCTGATGTTGATAAGGATTCGACCCATTCTTCTGATGTTGATAAGGATTAGACTCATTCTTCTGATGCTGATATGGATTCGAATCATTCTTCTGATGCTGATAGGGATTAGACTGATTCTCCAGATGTTGATAAGGATTAGAATCATTCCTTTGATGTTGATACCGATTAGAATCGTTCTTCTGATGCTGATAAGGATTACGATCGTTCTGTTTTTGATACGAATTAGAATCGTTGATCTGATGTTTATAAGGATTACCATCGCTTTCTTCAGGGTTTGATTTGAAAGAAGTAAGTGAATTGTTTCTTCGATTCAATTGGTAAGGAACAACTTTTTGAACATTGTTTGAATTAGGATTAAAAACTATATATTGTGAGTTGGAATGGGGCGTAAAAGCGGGATCGAAATCATTCAAGTTTCTAGGATTTGAATTAAAAGAATCATTTCTCCGATGTTTACTTAGGCCATTCAAGTTTCTAGAACTCGTTGAGTTAAAAGAATCGCGCGAGTAATCAATTTTTGGATAATCCTCTAAACTGTTGGCTTTCTTAGATTTGTAATGGACATTCCTCTCATGTCGCGAGTAAGAATCGGAATCATTTTTTTGATAACCCTCTAAAGCTTTCGAATTGGCATCATTGTATCTCTGAACATCCGAGTGAGAATTCTCGCTTTTATGAAAATCCTCCAAACTCGATCCCAAACTCGATTCCCCAGAGAGATCAGGAGAGCTTCTGTAAATTTTCGGCGGTAGCCTCTGCCTAATTTTCTTATTATGCTCGTAATAACCGCTATCATTTCGAGCTAATTTCGCTCCGACTTTTACATCCTCAGTGATGTACTGATTTTGCTCGTCGATCCACTGACTGATCCTCTCAGGCTCCTCCTCGTTTTCAACCCAGGGAATATCTACGCTTCCGTTGCTTTCGAAACGAACGGATTTCTTCGTGTGTTCAGGAGGTTGAAAGAAATCCTCATCGTAATCCCTCTTGCTTTTCGAATTTGTGGATTTGTTGGAATTCGGAAAATCTTCTTTGAGCAAGGATTTATCCTCGTTTGTTCTTACTACAGTTTTATCAAAATAATCCTCTCTTTTACTCAGCGATTTATTTGAATTAGAAATTAGGGATTTATCGAAATGTTCCTGATTGTCATCTGTTATAATCCTCACTGGAGATTTATCTAAATATTCCTCTCTTTTACTCAAGGATTTATTTGAATTAGAAATTGAGGGTTTATCGAAATGTTCCTCATTGCCATCTGAATTAATCCTCATTACCCTCTTACTCAAAGATTTATTTGGATTAGAAAGTGATTCCTCATCACCATCTGAATTAATCCTAACTGAAGATCTATCGAAATATTCCTCCCTTTTACTCAAAGATTTATTTGGATTAGAAAGTGATTCCTCATCACCATCTGAATTAATCCTCACTAAAGATCTATCGAAATATTCCTCCCTTTTACTCAAAGATTTATTTGAATGAGAAATTAAAAGTTTATCAAACGTTTCCTCATGGCCACTTGAATTAATCCTTATTAAAGATTTATTAACATATTCCTCACTCTTACTCAAAGACTTATTTACATCAGTAGTCAAGGATTTATCAAAATATTCCTCCCTCTTACCCAAAGATTTATTTGCATTAGTAATCAAGGATTCATCAAAACGTTCTTCACTGCTATCTGAATTAACCCTTACCAAAGATTTATCAAAATAATCCCCCCTCTTACTCAAAGATTTTGGATTCGAAATCAAGGATTTATCATCATAATGTTCCTCATTGCCATCTGAATTAATCCTTACTAGGGATTTATCAAAATATTCCTCATCATAATCCCTTTTACTCTTTGAATTAGAAACATTACTCTTTGAATTAGAAACATTATTCTTTGAATTAGAAACATTACCCTTATTCAAGGATTTATCCTCATTGCTATCTAAATTAATCCTTACTAAATACTCCTCATCATAATCCCTCTTAATCCTCACCAAAGACTTCTCTGGATACTCCTCATTTGAATCACTTTTGCTATCCAAATCAATCCTCACGAAAGAACTCTCTGAAGACGACCGACCCTCCTCATAATCCCTCCTATTTTTCGAAAGAATCCTTGCCAGAAAACTCCTCTCGTCATAATCCTTCTTACTCTTCGAATTAATCCTCGCCAGGCATTTGTCAGAATGATACTTCAAGCGTATACTGCCGTTGGAGCTAACATAATCCAAATCGGGTTTCGTCTTCACGACGATTTCCTCGAGCAGATTCTGGTACTGGCCCAATTTCGAAGCGCTCCTGTCGTCGAAATTTTGGCTCTTCGGGATGTTGTTGATCCGCGCGTCGTCCCAGTTGGCCTCGTACTGTCTGCCTCTGGTGCTGGGAGGCACGTCCATTTCCAACCACGTGGGGTCATTTTGGACCGCCTTGCCTGGATAGTGCTTGATCCTCATGCTTTTTTGTTGGAGCTTGGTGTGGCTGTCAATACGGCTTCATGACCTAAAGATTTCAGGTTAAGTATTTTTTGTCATTTGTTTAATTGTCATGTTTGATGCGTATGTGTTGGTTTAGGTTAATACACGCTGGATTGAGGTTATGCTGATTTGAATTGCGATTAGCTAGCCTTCTATTCGCAATTCAAATCAATATAACCTCAATCCAACGTATCCTAACCTAAAACAACACATACGAATTTGGTTTGTTTGACGTTTGGTTGAGGTGTGGTTGTCAATTTTATTATTAATTCTGTGTGTGTGTACTGGTTGTTATTTTAGTAAATTTAAATATTCCTAGATATGTATGTAAGTAAATGTTTCGATATGAGTTACGTAAAGATGAATTTAATATTAAATTAAATAAGTAATCCTTTTTCTCTACTGGTTAATAGTACAACTATTGAAAATGTTCACTTCGTGTGATTAAAATAAACCAGTTAAGAAAAAGAATTACTTGTTTCATTTGATATGTAAATAGTTAAATTCCTTTATATTCACTTACAAAAAAACAGTGAAGATAAAGGAATTTAACTACTTAAATGTCTATAACTAATATCTTAAAAATTTGTGTATGATTTTTCTAAATTAATATTTGTTGTGTTAATGTTGTAATGTTTTTGTATTTTTTGTTTGATTGATTTGTTTTTGGTTGTGCAAGAAAGGAAGTTCACACGTTCAGGCGAGTCTGGTCGGCGCGTCGGTCGAAGGCTCGAAACAGGATTAATTAAATTGGCGAAATATGGCCATCGAGATAACGGAGTTATTTATTGGCCGTGCGTACCGGTTTTATACTTTGCACATTTGCGTTTGGAATCGTCGTGAATCGAAGTATTAATGACACAACATTAATTCATTGTCCGCACATGTTTTTTTCTTGAATTAAAATTTAACATGAAATACCACAAACGATCAAATCATGTAATATGTGTATAGAGCTAAAAGCCTGGTTTACATACAAGTTACTTAAATGACTATTATTATAATTCGCATTTTAATTTTCAACCCAATTTCAGAGCAGTGATTAAATATGTATTAATCCAATTAATTTCAATTAATAATAATAATCCTTCCAATCTCAACCTGCATTTCTACAGGCCCCATAAGCTCAGCGCTTGTGCGGGGGACAAAGCCCCCTGTCCCCCGCGCATTATTATTATTGTAACTGTATGTTTTTGAGTTCACGTGAAGTGATTATTACACTAAAAAATACTGTTATTCCTTACTTCACTTTGTATTTGTATCGTTATACAAATAAAAAGTGAAGTAATCTAGAGGCAAAGGCTTTACTTTACGCACTAGTTACATACATTACTATTTCCATAAATTGAATGTAATGTTCAACTCAATTTAGGGATAATCTCGGTTTCAGTCGTATTATGCAACTGTTCTTAATTGATTTAAATTGATTTCTTAAAATTGGTCAGAAAATATCTTAATAAGTAAGTTTATAACATTAAAATATATAACATGGTCTATTGCGTAAATAAATAATTGCTTTCGTGTCGTTAAAAATAATTGCCGGTAATTGATAAATCTGTTACGCATAGTTACGTGCTCAATTAATTAAAAAGAGATAATAATAAATTCGTATTGTTACACTTTTTTTATTTGAAACAAACCTAAAATAATAATAATAATTTAATATTGCCCAACAGAAATTATTAACAAGACAAATTTTTAATAATATAATAATAATAATAATAACAGATTGAAAAAGTTGGTCATTTATTTATTGCTGTTTGTAGTGTTTCTTACGGGCATTTCCCACGTTTTGAACAAACACAACAGGAAACCAAACTGGTTTCAAGTCGAAATATTCTTTATTCTCAATCGTTCGGCATGTAGTAATTGAATTAGTAATCTTTTTTAGGTCTGATCGATTAAACCGATTAATAATCGAGATAGGTAGATAACATATTTTTTTTGGCCAGATGCAACAAATTTTTGAACTTACAACATCAATGTAAAGTTCGACCGAGAATGCAAGCAATATCTAGTTCTTTTCATTGCCATTCCGACATCTCTAAACTCCCTAAACACAACATTAAGGCAAGCATTGAATATATGACGTTTTGTTGGTAACACCCCACAGCGTTGCCGCTTCACCACTCGTAATAAATCCAGGCGAAAACTCCGAGTCCGTGGAAAAGTGAATTTGTTGGAACATTTCAATGCACGTTCGAAATCATATTGATAAATGGCAGTTTTATGTTATTTGGTGTGGGTCTGGGCCCTCTCCTTGCTGCGTCACTACAGCTGAACCATAATTCGCCACTTTTTAACCATTCATAACTCAACGTTAGGCATCTAGCACCCAACGTTTTCGGACGGGTTTTTAGGTTATGTTGAATGTTTACATGTACTCTTGGCAACAATGCGGGGACTCTAAACCCATTAACATATTGCCTGGATTCTTGGATATACTATAATTTTATTTACTTCTGTAGAATGCAAGCTTTTTATAGGTTGCATTCTACAAAACATTCTACAAAACAGATAAGTGTGGCCACACTTATCTGTTTTTGCTAGAATTTTTGTTAGTTGATTTTGATCTCAACTGCATTTAAATGCTATTTCTTTGCACAATTTTCATTGCATAGAATAATAATCAATGATAAACAATACAATTAATTGATACCTATAACTTTCTAATATTTGAAAATTGTAATATTTTTTGACAGTCGTGAACACATTTTGTTTGTCACTCTATCACTCATGACATGACATAGTTTTTCACTAATTTGTATATTTGTTTACAATATCTAGAAAATTGATTACATATTATTATATGTCATTAAGTAACATAACATTAAGTGATAAGCGAGTGAAGATAAGTTATTATTGCTTTATTTATCAATTAAATCAATTTATAATACATTAAGTGTTCGAAGTGGTATAAAAGGTCAAGGTTTTTGAGGTTAGGTTTTTGAACTAAACCTCAAAAACCTAACCTCAAAAACCTTGATCTTTTATACCACTTCCAACACTTAATGTTATATAAATTGATTGGTTGGGTATAATGTCATTCTGTCGACTAAATGTCTTCTAACGCCGACTTACATTAACTGAAATTATAGTTTAGATATCGGCTTACGTCAACTCTCTATATTGATATAAAGTATAAAGATGAACTGAATTTAAATTAATTATTATTGTTCTAACAATCGTAGGTAAATAAACAAGAGGTTATTTTTTACTTGGATATAGATGCAATTACACAATTGTTTGGTTGTCACGTAAAAACACAAGAATTAAGGACATGTCCCTTGATTCGGAAGTTTTTACTAAGTAAAAACCAAACTGAGTGCAATAATAGCATATACAGAGAGTTTTATGTAAAACCGAACATTTTCGGCCAATGCGATTAGACACATGAAAAGTTATTTGAATTAAAAACACTTGGCTTTGTTTCACAAATTAAATTTTACTCCGACTAGTTTCGGTTTGTTAGACCATTTCCAAAGGAATATACAGAAATAATTATTGTCTAGGTATATATACATATTTTTGTTTCAGGTAATAAGGCAAGTCGAAATTGGGGAATTCTTTTAATTTTTAGGTTATGTGTAAATTGGGTTGCCTGTGTAAAGTGGTTTGCCTATATGACCATTACAAATTGTAGGCAATTAATCGCAATTATCCCTCAACTTGTACATGCAGCGAGTTATTCTTTGAAGTGCAGGTGTCCCAATTACAGCGTACACGCTGTAAATCTTTAGATAATCGTTGTTTTTTTCAAAAGAGTTTAATGCAAAACTTAAAATAAGTGTCTTCCACTCCCAGACTAAGCATGAAGTAAAATTTCGAGTTTAGAAAAGCCTGAAAATTTGGTTTGCTCGCGTAGCGCGAAGCGCGGAGCGGCCAAACCAAATTTTCAGGCTTTTCTAAACTCGAAATTTTACTTCATGCGCCACCGGTACAAAACACTGACATATTACGAAGTTTAAAACACACCGCTAAATTTCATATTGAATCAGTGTTGTGTACCGGTGGCGCATGAAGTAAAATTTCGAGTTTAGAAAAGCCTGAAAATTTGGTTTGGCCGCTCCGCGCTTCGCGCTACGCGACCAAACCAAATTTTCAGGCTTTCTAAACTCGAAATTTTACTTCATGCTTAGCCTGGGAGTGGAAAACACTCGTTTAAAGCTTCAAATTGAATTCTTTTAATAAAACGAGCGTCGGAAAATGTTCAACGTATGCATATGTATACTTAAAGAAAAAATCTTGTTATGAAAATGTTCGGTGTTACATAAAACTCTCTGTATAACCGAAAGAAAATAACCTCGAGTTTATTTTAGGGAGAATAATAAACAACTCAAATATAAATAAATTTTATTCAGTGAACTCAAATATACTAAAAAAGACTATTATTCCTTACTTCACTTTTTATTTGTATTTTTAGTGTAATAATCACTTCACGTAAACTCAAAAACATACAGTTAACTCAAATATAACATTTTATTAGATTAATAATTATTAAATTAAAGAATTATCATTATTAACAGTCATAGTTTGAATGTTGAGGGTGCGGTGCAGTTATTGTAGATAATGTTACTGGCAATACTCACTGGATTTCGGGATATTACTTTTAACTGCGTTCGCAAAGAAATCTTTAGACGCACCACCAAAACGCGTGCTATTATTACACATTTTAATTTTTACGTTTAGACGTACTTGTTGCTGTGCGAGAAACGTCAAATTTGAAAGCTTACTTTGATATTATTAAAAAGGTTTATTTTAAGGAGAATAATAAACAACTCAAGTATAACATTTTATTAGATATGACTATTAAATCAAAGAATTTAAAAAAAACATTCATTGTTTGAATGTTGAAGGTGCAGTTATTGTAGATATTACTGGTAATACTCACTGGATTTCGGGATATTAATTTTAACTGCATTCGCAATGAATTCTTTAGACGCACCACCAAAACGCGTGCTATTTTTACTTATTTTAATTTTTACGTTTTGACGTACTTGTTACTGTGCGAGAAACGTCAAATTTCAAACCCTACTTCGATATTATTAAAAAAGAACATGTAAGTAAGTAAGTTTTCATTTATTTCTTTAAAGTCATACAAGTATTACAAAAAATGAAGGAAGTGTACAAAAACAAGAAAAAAAATGGACCTTTACCAGCGTTAAATGAACGTTGCCTAGACAACGTTCTTTAATCGCTGGTAAAGGCGACGTTGCTAGAAGATGTAAACAAAATTCTGTACTTGTTACTGTGCGAGAAACGTCAAATTTCAAACCCTACTTCGATATTATTAAAAAAGAACATGGATCTTTACCACCAATAAATAAACTTTGCCTAGACAACGTCCTTTAATCGCTGGTAAAGGTGACATTGCTAGAAGATGTAAACAAAATTTATACTTGTTACTGTGCGAGAAACGTCAAATTTCAAACCCTACTTCGATATTATTAAAAAAGAAAATGGACCTTTACCAGCAATAAATGAACGTTGCCTAGACAACGTTCTTTAATCGCTAGTAAAGGTGACGTTGACAAAATTCTGTATCAAAATTGATGGATCAAAGAAGGTGTTTATTATTATTTAAAATTAATTAATATTTTAACAAAGGTAGAGATTGTGAACTATGTTATAAATTTCTTAAGTAGTCGACGATTTATCATTTTGTTTAATATTACACAATATTTTGGTAGGTGGTAATTGGAGCATGAAAGAGCAGACACACGGAGCATAATGTGGCGAGTCGAAACCGCGAATCTTTTCTTCAGTTTCCGAACAATGAAATCCACCAGGCCTGGCTGGCTTTATTCGCTTGCGCAACCGACGTGCAACTAACTGTAGTTTCTTGCCCAACATTCTGTGGTCACTATTATTTTATGCATATAAATCATACGACTCTCGCAAAATTAAAAACTTAAAAACTATTAATCTAAATATTATTAACGAGATATTTTAATCGATTAAATTTGTAGTTAACCTTTCAGTTCAAAAATACGATAAGCGGGGGGGGGGGGGTATCTATTAATTTACCCCGATGAAATAATCGTTTAAATTTGTATTTACTATTTTACCCGATCAAATAATCGCACTAATTTCCGTATAATAATCGATTATATCGACATATTTCAACCATCGACTAATTACTAATTGGTATATCGATTATTCCCATCACTATTCATAGTACAGGGTGCGGCAAAACAGACAGTGCAGTTTGGAACGCCCAGTACATCCCGTGTGGTGGGGGTACCTACCTGGGAGGGATATGCCGTTTTTGTCATTACCATGGTTTGGTCTGGAGAACATCGGGGCTTCGCAATCCGCACGTTTCTTGAAAATGGCCGTTCTGCCGTCGCCACTAAGCGGGCCTTCCGGCTGCATTTCAATCTTTCGCGTCGTGATCCCATCCCTCACCGTAATTTAATCGGAAGTTGGGTGCGTACATTAGAAGAAACTGGTTCCACACAAAGACGTAGGGGTTTAGGAAAACCCAGAACGGTAAGAACACCCGAAAATGTAGCAAGAGTAAGAAAAGCTATCGAACGGTCACCTACGCGCTCTGCCCGGAAGCATGCAACTGCATTGGCCATTGCTGATCGCTCTCTAAGACGGATATTGCATGAAGACTCATTCCACCCCTACAAGATGATGCTTGTTCAAAAGTTAATGCTCCCTGATTATGAAAACCGCATGAACCGCTCCCAAGAAATGTTGAACCGGATTCATGCGAGTTCAACTTTTTTCAGTAGTGACGAGGCCCACTTGCATCTCTGTGGAGGGGTGAATAAACAAAATTTTCGATATTAAGCTGTAAATAACCCAAGGCAACCTCACGAGAGACCACCTTACTCCCCAAAAGTCACCGTGTGGTGTGCGATTTCCAAATTTGGGGTGATTGGGCCTTATTTTTTTGAAGAGGACGGACGAACCGTAACTGTCACTGCTCAACGTTATGCTTTCATGATGGAAATTCTTTTCAACCTCGATTGGAAGAACTGATGGAGGAAGCAGATCTGGGAGACATCTGGTTTCAGCAGAACGGGGCTACGGCCCATACTGCTCGAGTTTCAATGACGAAACTGCGACAGGTGTTCCCTGGGCGCCTTGTTTCTCTGAGAGGTGATGTGGAGTGGCCCGCACGCTCCGCCGATCTGAGCATTTACGACTTCTTCCTGTGGGGCTACCCGAAGGAAAATGTTTTTAGGCATCGACCTCGCACCTTGGAAGAACTCAGGGATCGAATTCGGGAGGAAATCGCCGCTATACCCATCGAGATGTGCCAAAATGCGGCCGAAAATTTCAGAAATCGTCTTCATCAATGTATCGCTGCTGGGGGTCATCATCTTTCTGATGTCATTTTCAGGACTTAATGCATAAAACGGCATGATGTACCGATTAAGATAAAATAAACCCCATTTCTTTAAATTGCGCCGTTTTTTTTTAATAGCCCTTTAAAACTGCACTCTCTGTTTTGCTGCACCCTGTATAAATGTGCATCTAAGTAAATGTCATACCGTTTGGCATTATTAATAATTTAACTGGTTTATTTATACATCATTTCTCAACCTGCGAGAAAGAAAACGGCCTTCTTTTCGCGTTTCAAACAACCTTCACTTTTTCTATCGCGAATTTTAAAAATGTGATCAAAATATACACAAAGAGGATATGGGGGTTCAATTTTTGTATGTAAAAGCGGCACCGAAAGAGCAAAAACAATATTTAAACCAGTAACCCCTCCCCAAATTTGGGGGGCTACGGCCTTGTTCACAAAAGCTTTTTGGAAAATTTCTTATGGTTAAGTTTTGCAATACATCCAGTAACCATTTGAAATGGTGTTGTACAATAATGCTGGCTTTAGTGAGGTCACTGTTCTATACGTATATTAGCAATAACACTTTAATCAAATTGGCATGAAATTGAGTATTGAATGTCAAAGTGTGTTTACGAAATCTTGATTAATTGTAATTAGTTTCAGTTTTTATTAAAAAAGCAACATCATTCTAAATTAATCTAAATTAATTATGAATCTTGTAAAACGCTATTGTTTTAATGATGATTAAATAGTTATGGTGTTACGTTTAAAGTTAAAGATGATTGTGGTCTAATGATTTTGTTATTAATGTAAATAATTAATTACGAATATTCTATACGCCTAATTGCTTTTATGCACAAGGCGAAACCATATGTGAGGCGAATACGAATGCGAAATTATTGAAATATCTTGACTGTTGCATAATTAATGAGGAACACAATAAATCCTCGGAGTGCATTCGAAGACGCCATAAACATAACTGTTCAAAGATCATAGGTAAAACTTGTAGTTAATCAATTACTTTGTGCAAGATGAAATATTACTCTATTACATTTTTGTTACAAGGAAAATATCCACAGAATAATTTCTATATTTTGTAATTTTAATTCTTCAGCCAATTATTATCTGATACATAATCTAGATAACAATGTATAATTTTGTAGCATAATTCTGACAGTTGCAATACATTGTAATTATTGTGAAACTACAAATACCTAAAAATATACAACCACCTCCCAAAGTGTATCAAAGAAATCTTAAATTATAAAAAAATAAAAATAAGTGTATTTAACTATTTGTTTATACTCCATGGTAGATTACTTTAATTTTAATTCAATGTTGTTTTAGTTGGTTAATAGATATGAATACTTTGTGTTTGACGTTTTACATGTACACATTATTTGTTAATCTTTTATAATGTAAATAAAGTATTTATATTCTACTCTAAATAAAATAATATTACACTTAGGTTTTATCGAATTTATTTATTCAACCAGATAAAAAAACACACCAGCCAAATTTTGTAAAGTTACGCGAAGCGCGGAGCGGCCAAACCAAATTTTCAGGCTTTTCTAAACTCGAAATTTTACTTCATGCGCCATTCGTACAAAACACTGACATATTACGAAGTTTAAAACACACCGCTAAACTGTACACTGAATCGGTGTTTTATACCGGTGGCGCATGAAGTAAAATTTCGAGTTTAGAAAAGCCTGAAAATTTGGATTTGCCGAGGCGCGACTCGCTTCGCTCGCGCGCCCCGGCAAATCCAAATTTTCAGGCTTTTCTAAACTCGAAATTTTACTTCATGCTTAGTCTGGGAGTGGAACACCCTCGTTCAACGAATAATAAAAGCATTAATAAAAACACTAAATGCGTAAAAGCGAATTAATTTGATTAAATAGTTGACTTATTACTGCTTCCATTTAGAATAGAAATATACGAAATAAATTCAAATTCAAAACTATTTGAATTCGAGAAAATAAGCTAACGCTTCTTATAGTTTGCACACTTTAAACATAATATATAAAGTTACGAAAAAACTATTCGTGAAAGCTATACTGAAGAGAGATAAATCTCGAAACGCGTCTATAGATGGCCTAAGACATTAGTTTTAATCCAAGTCCTTTCACTTCTAATTTGTTGCTATCTCTCCTTTCATTTTAAATTTGTATTGTTAGTTGGTTTAAAGAGAATTTGACCTAAACGTTACATATACTTTAATAGAGTGTTGTAACAAATCAAATTAAATAAGATTTTAAATATTTCATTGTACAATTCAATATCCGGAGGTGTATTTGCACGGCAAGTAGTTGTTTCAATGGATATTTATCGTCTTAAGTTGTCTTATTAATTAAGACATTGTTTGCATTTTCACGAATAGTTTTTTCGTAATGTTATATATTATTATTTGTATTTTTTTATTACCCTTAGATCAATTTAATTTTGTCAATAGTAATATTATCATTCATTCATTCGTTTTTGTACTGATCTCTTCCAAGCACATTTCTTAGCGGATAGAGAGATTTATCCTAAGATTTGTGTATTAATAAATAATGCAAGCAAATCACGCTCACCCCGTAAACATTACGAATTTTCCGAATTTTGTCAATTTATAGAGTTCTGTAAAATATTTGAGTAAATTACGTTTTCAGTAGAAAAACAGTATTTATGTTTATTTAAAAAAAGCATCAAGAAATGTTCAGGATTAAACTACAAATAAAGTAATTTTAACTGAATGAATATTAGAAACAATTTGAATGAATATTAAAACACATTTTCTAATAGTTTCTTGAATTAATTTCTCATTTGGCACTTGGTGAAACATATTAGAATATGTGAAGTTATTTAAATTTAAAACACTTCGTACTTTATTCCGACTAGTTTCGGTTTGTTAGACCATTTTCAAAGGAATGTTCAAACCAAAATATGTATTAGACTGTGCCAAAAAATCGACATTTTTTTATTACGCTCTTCCTCTAGTATATGATTCCCCGTTCAAAATCCGGCGGGTTCCTAAACTCTGAAGCCAATCGGTTGATATTTAGAGGTGCATCAAGTCTAAAACGTGTTTTTAAAAATGTTTCCTCGATTTTCGTGAGGTTTTAGCTTACTGTTCCAAAATAACGGGTTGTTTGACGACTGAGACACATTATTACATTCCAATACAAAGTATACAATGCGTTTCAGTCGCCAGATCTACTTTCGGAAAGATATATTGGCCAAAAAACCCATTTTTTTAAGGCCTAAAAACCGTGACTTCAACTTTCAAGTTCAATAACTTCATATTTTTAGGTCCGCGATGCGTCAATTGTTGTTTGAACATAGTCTAGTATCACATAGCATTACTTGAATTCAAAATTCCAGAGAAAATCGGCCATCAGTTGAAATAATCTTCACTCGAGGGAAAACACGCACTACTTGAAAATGGATCAAAAGGGCAAAAATTTAGATAGCCATAACTCAGCTGTGTTTAGTCGAAATTGTATGAATCTTTGAGTTCTAAATAGGTTGGGATCTTCCCTTTAAATATCATGCATATCACTGTGATACGAAATCCATTTCACCATTTCCCACTCCGATAAGAAAAACATTTTTTCATGATTTTCACTGCCTACTAGATGTTTAACTTCAACAGCTAGTAGGCAGGGCCGCAAAAATCGACTAAACACAGCTGAGTTATTGCAATCTGAATTTTTGTCAGAAAATCGGCCATCAGTTGAAATAATCTTCACTCGAGGGAAAACACGCACTACTTGAAAATGGACCAAATTTTCAAGTAGTGCGTGTTTTCCCTCGAGTGAAGATTATTTCAACTGATGGCCGATTTTCTCTGGAATTTTGAATTCAAATAATGCTATGTGATACTAGACTATGTTCAAACAACAATTGACGCATCGCGGACCTAAAAATATGAAGTTATTGAACTTGAAAGTTGAAGTCACGGTTTTTAGGCCTTAAAAAATGGGTTTTTTGGCCAATATATCTTTCCGAAAGTAGATCTGGCGACTGAAACGCATTGAATACTTTGTATTGGAATGTAATAATGTGTCTCAGGCGTCAAACATCCCGTTATTTTAGAACAGTAAGCTAAAACCTCTCGAAAATCGAGGAAAAAATTTTAAAAACACGTTTTAGACTTGATGCACCTCTAAATATCAACCGATTGACTTCAGATTTTGGGAACCCGCCGGATTTTGAACGGGGAATCATATACTAGAGGAAGAGCGAAATAAAAAAATGTCGATTTTTTTTGGCACAGTCTAATATGTATATACAGGGTGAGTCGGGACGAGCGCACCAAACTCTAGGAGTGTATTATACACGTGAAAATAATGTAAAAAAAACTCATTTGTTCTTAACCGATTTTTAACTTTATTTTATGTATTATGTATAATGATCGTATCTTATTGACACATCAATAACTGAATAACGTATCAGTATTATTGTTTCCAAGGCACTCTTTACAAAAAACAAAAGGTTGCTATGTTTCAAATAATAAATTATAAGTGTGATATACCGTTTAATTCAGAAAAAAAAGTTCTTTCTAAAAATATGAAAATCCAATATGGCGCCCATAAGAAAAACAAAAGTTGGCTATAGTTCCGGGTAAGATATTAAAGTTATTTTAAATGTAAGTACACTACTAAATTCCTGATTAAAAAGTGCCTGTATAATGTAAAAGTTGCAAATTCCCAGATCCAATAGTTTTTGAATAAAAAAATAAAAACGAAATTTGAAAAAAAATAGTTTTTTGGCAATATCTCGAAAACAAAAAAAGATATTTTAAATCTGTTTTCGGATTATTGTTGGGCTACAAATTTCACATATTTGCCCTAATTTAACCAACTCTCTAACTCTTCAAATAACCGAGATCCCCATGCATTTCCTCAAAATACGGACACCCTGTATATATATTTTATTTTAATATTTTTTTTTTATCTGGAGTAATAAAATTTGTCTAAACAAGAATAATTCAAATTCAAAACTATTTAAATTCGAGAAAATAAGCTTACGCTTCTTATAGTTTGTACACTTTAAACATAATATATAAAATTACGAAAATGTTATTCGTGAAAATGCAAACAAAAATTTGTTTAATTATGTTCTTATGTTAAAATTACTATTGTAAGTTTGATTTGTATATTTTTTGCAAAAAGGAGATTCCGTTTAATAAAGAAACTTAAACTTAACTCAGTTAGGTTTTCTTAAAATAAATCGTTTCTTATTTAGGTGAAATATTCAAATATTTTCTCGAAAACTAGGGAAATATTTCTGTATGTTGGAGATAAACTACACCAATTCACATTTGTTTTTTTTTTAAACGTTTCTTATACTGTTGGAATCAATTTTTACTCTATCGAGAGGTAAATAACACTTAAAAATTTTAAAAAATGTGATTTTATGTAGTTTACCTCCCACATACAGATTTAAACAAAATCACAAGGATAACGAAATCTAATTCGTATTAGGGTTGTGATGTTTAAAACACTTTGTTTTAAAACAGTGTTTTAAACATGTTTAAAAACAGCCGTCGTGTTTTAAACGGATTTGTTTTAACCCATTAACGGCCGAGCAATTATAGTTAACTTTAAAAGTTGATTTCAGGTAAAATTCTGCACTTATTTTTTATTCTATGAATGACTTATTGTATTACATACTATGCATTTTTCTTTTTAAATACCCATTATGTATACTCTGTAAATTTTCAGACATTCGTCGATTTTATGTAAAAACGTGCAATATGAAGTTTAGAACGAGTGTTTCCACTCCCAGGGTGAGCATGAAGTAAAATTTCGAGTTTAGAAAAGCCTGAAAATTTGGTTTGGTCGCGTAGCGCGAAGCGCGGAGCGGCCAAACCAAATTTTCAGGCTTTTCTAAACTCGAAATTTTACTTCATGCGCCACGCGTGTAAAACACTGAAATATTGTAAAGTTAGAAATACACCGACATTATTTTTTTTTTTTAAATGAGTAATAATCAAATATTTAAATAACAAAATATTCACATTATTCCTTATAGATTTTCAAGTTAGGTCAAATAATATAATTTATCAAATTAACTTATTAAGTCATTTAATTCACAAAAAATAAAGAATGTTGCGTGTACGCATAAATGGCGCTTAATGGGTTAAAAATGTTTTAAATCATAAATTTGTTTAAAACACGTTTTAAACGTTACATTTGTTTAAAACGTTTTTTTTTATTATCTTAAATTTACTAAATTATATATATATATATATACAGGGTGTCCCATTAGTGCGGTCTCGGAAGATATCTCAGCTCTCGTTAAAGATAGAAAAAAAATGTTTTCACCAAATTTGCTTGATTTTAAGAGCTGCATAACCTAAAATTATTTTCAAATATACAGGGTGTCCCATTATTCCATACTTAATACCAACTTTGTTATTTTAAATGGAACACCCTATATATTATTCTTTTATTTGATCCGCCTTTAAATAACCTACACAAAGATATATCATTATTGGCACTTTAGGTTATTTGTTACTTCAGAAAAAAATATTTTTTGAATATTTTGGCAGTTTTAATATCACAACTGTGTGTGCATAAATGTGATTTTTAAATACAGGAAATTTTTATTTCAGGTATACATACATATGCATGCATACACTGTAAATTTTACGACATTCGTTGTTTTTTTTTTAAAGATTTTAATTTCAAGTTTTAAACGAGGGTTTTCCACTCCCAGACTAAGCATGAAGTAAAATTTCGAGTTTAGAAAAGCCTGAAAATTTGGATTGGCCGCGTAGCGAAGCGGAGCGGCCAATCCAAATTAGGCTTTTCTAAACTCGAAATTTTACTTCATGCGCCACACGTATAAAACACTGAAATATCGTAAAGTTTAAAATATACGGCTTTATCAATCTAATATGTAGATGTGAACAAAACGTGAGTCGAATTCTGCGCTGAACAAATTGTTTAAAACAGTGATTATAGGAAACCCAATAACTCTAACGTATATTAGGTTGCCTATAACCGTTGTTGCATGTGTGTGTTTTTTAAACTTTACTGTGAATCAGTGTTTTATACGCGTGGCGCATGAAGTAAAATTTCGAGTTTAGAAAAGCCTAATTTGGATTGGCCGCTCCGCTTCGCTACGCGGCCAATCCAAATTCTTAGGCTTTTCTAAACTCGAAATTTTACTTCATGCTTAGTCTGGGAGTGGAAAACCCTCGTTTAAAGATTAAAATTAGAATCTTTAAAAAAAAAAACAACGAATGTCGTAAAATTTACAGTGTATGCGTGCATATGTATGTATACCTGAAATAAAAATTTCCTCAAATTAAACGCTTTGAAACAACGAATTCCCGCAAACTTAAAAAACGCTGTAATTATCGGGATATGTATACTTAAAAGAAAAATGCCCCGTATGTTCTGTTTTTAACACGTTTTAAACACGTTCTAAACATGTTTGTAATCGTTAATGTTTTAAACGCTGTTTCAATGAAAAAAGCACGTTTTGTTAACAAAACTGTTTGTCTTAATTAAAATAAAAACATCCCTGATTCACTTTTCGCATACTTTTACATCTGTGTGCACCAAACTAAGTTCTGAACCTAGGTCAGACCTAGGTCTGCAATCTATTTTAAAGTGCTGCACCAACGTAAAATGGACATTTTAAGACACAACGGCGACCCACATTTCAGGTCACCGATTTAGTGATCCTAGGTCGGTGTTCATAACCTCGTTAAATCAAACAGACGTTAGATTTGAGTGTAAAGTGAAATCAAGTGAAAAATCTCGAAAAATGGATTTCATAGAAAATGTTGATATTGTTGACGATATTGAAATTATAAACGTTGTGGACGTACGAGTTCCGCGTCAACATTTTCAAAGAACGAACTTCTTTGAATCATTAACAGAAGAAGAGTTTTTCCGACGATTTCGATTAAGAAAAATGACAGTAATGTATATTTTAGAAAATATTGAAAACAAGTTAGAGTTTTGGCACAATCGGTAAGGTGTTTTGCAAGAACATATTTTCATTATAAAAATTAAATTACATTTTTATTTCAGTAATAATTCAATAAGCCCTGTAAACCAATTGCTGCTAATACTGCGTACATTTGCTACAGGCTGACACCAGATAGCAATAGGAGATTTTATGAATTGTGACCGATCCACTGATATTCAAATAGAAAATGAGTCACAAGAAGAAATTGTTACAATAAACAATGAAAATATAGAGGATGTCACTATAGACCCTGCTTTAGATATTTTGCAAACTGCTCAAACGAAAAACACAAAGGAAGATTCTGTAAGAGCTTCATGGGCAACAAAACGTAGACCGGATGTGACAAAAGTTGGTAATTTGGAACAAGCAAAAATTGATGTTTTGTCAGCACAAAAAAAATATTATATAGACGAGAATGCAAGAAAAAACGAAATGCACGACTTAGAATTTTCCCACAAAAAAGAACTATACAAATTGGAATTGGCGGCAATGAAATGCAATTGTTAAAAAAATTAAACCAAATTATTTTTTTTGTGGTCAGTTTATAAAATATAAGCAAATATTATTCTTAGAATTTTTGTATGTTGTATTTTTTAATTACCAGAATTTATTTTTGTTTTGTTTTATATCATAATTGTAATAAGCAATAAGAAAAAGAAACAGTAAAAATTTCAGCAAAATAAACCGTAAACACCGTTTCACACTTTTTGAGCGCTTTTGACAATGTTTTTGACGTTAGCTTAGTGCTATTTTATTTTAATTTTACAACGTTGCCGGACCTTAACGGAAATTTAGTGAGGATGCAGTTCGAAAAGTTTGGTGCACCACAATTGAGATCCTAGGTCGAACCTGATGTGGGTCGAACCTACTTAAAACAGAACCTAGGACATGTTGGTGCACACGGGCATTAATGTTTTTTTTTTTCGTTCAAAGGCGTGAATGAAATCATCGATATTTCAAGTTCTCTGCTGTGGCGGCTTTTAGTTCGTTATACATGTTTTATAGCGATATTTTAAGTATCCACACCTACCTAAACAATACCACAGGATGTCGCAAATTTTCGCGATGTTAACTCCTTTTTCATTTTATTCAAACAAATTATGTCATTCCTGCGTTGGCTAATAGCGACAACTTCCGACCAGATAAAACACTTAAGAGCACATTTTTGCCTTTATTTTTTTAGAGAGAAAGTGCTGAAAAAATGTGGAAACGAGACGGAATTAATTGACACGCTTTCAAAAAAGTGTTCCTGGATTTTTGTCACACATTAGATCATTTTAATTACATAATAAAATTTAGGAAGAAGTATGAAATATTTTAATTTTATGGAATTTAAAAAAGGAAAGGTTAGAAATATCGAGAGTAAAAGTTGTCGATATTTTTAACCATTCAAGACTAAAAGTGAAATCAAATATCCCAATTGTTGGCAGATATTTACAAAACAGTAAAGAAAGAAATGTGAAATATAGAAATTGAAATAAAATAAATCTTAAATTAAATATAAAAACGAATTAAAATTATATCGACTTTCTGCAAAAATTTTGTGTTAGCAATTTCTTTAAAATTCTTTTACTTCTACTTCCACAATGATGACTTATTTTTGTCTAAATTCATGAAGAAGTGTTAGCAATTTCTTAAAAATTCTTCTACTTCTGCTTCCACAAAGATGACTTATTTTTGTCTAAATTCACAAAGGAGTGTTAGCAATTTCTTAAAAAATTTTCTACTTCTGCTTCCACAAAGATGACTTATTTTCGTCCAAATTCAGGACACATTAGATCATTTTAATTACATAATAAAATTTAGGAAGAAGTATGAAATATTTTAATTTTATGGAATTTAAAAAAGAAAAGGTTAGAAATATCGAGGGTAAAAGTTGTCGATATTTTTAACCATTCAAGACTAAAAGTGAAATCAAATATCCCAATTGTTGGCAGATATTTACAAAACAGTAAAGACAGAAATGTGAAATATAGAAATTGAAATAAAATAAATCTTAAATTAAATATAAAAACGAATTAAAATTATATCGACTTTCTGCAAAAATTTTGTGTTAGCAATTTCTTTAAAATTCTTTTACTTCTACTTCCACAATGATGACTTATTTTTGTCTAAATTCATGAAGAAGTGTTAGCAATTTCTTAAAAATTCTTCTACTTCTGCATCCACAAAGATGACTTATTTTTGTCTAAATTCACAAAGAAGTGTTAGCAATTTCTTAAAAATTTTTCTACTTCTGCTTCCACAAAGATGACTTATTTTCGTCCAAATTCAGGAAGAAGTGTTAGCAATTTCTTAAAAATTCTTCTACTTCCACAGTAATGACTTATTTTTATATATTTAATTAATTTCTCACTTAACCCGTGGTGAAACATTTTTATATTGACTTATTTTTGTCTAAATTCCTGAAGAAATTACACAATGTTAGTCTTTCCGTTTGATCCTGTCAATTCAGAAAAGAAATATAATTAAACAAACTAAAAAAGTTCAGGATCTTAAACAAGAACACACGATTTCATTATTATTGATGGCCTTCAGAGATGAAAACTAACGAAATTTATTTTGCCTTCATTTTTGTCGTAGTCATGAATGATTAAAAATTTGTTGTTTCGTTTTTTTTTTGTTCAATGTTACGGACGAGCAGTTACCAAAAAATAGCAAGTCATTTGGAAGTAATTAACACGAGCTCTATCACTAATGAATCCACTTTAATAATCACCAATTTTTTTTCGAACAGGAAACATCGAAGATTATGAAACTATTAGGTAATTTTTACAGTTTATTAACAAAGTTAAATAGTGTTGTAAAAAAATGAAGAGGAAGAATATGCTCTTGAATTGGATGGGATAAAATAAATAACCCTGTAGGAACAAGAATTATAAAAAAAAAACATGAATAGTTTCAATAATGCATCAACGTTTCATCAATAACCGAAAGTTTTGTTATTGATAATGAGCACCTTGTGTCTCGAAATGTACATCTAACGATACAAATAAAAAGTGAAGTAAGGAATAACAGTCTTTTTTAACAAGAAACAACAAACAACGATTGCCTTCGACTTTTAAATGATTTGAATATAATTTGTGAGTGGTGCACTTTAAGTAAATTATCAATACATTTATAAAATGTTCAGTTCTATCATATCCCCGTAAAATCAACACAGTTTACTATAATTATATTCTTAATAATATTACTACTGATCGCTGCACAGAAGTAAAGTATCTGGGAGTAACATTCGATAACTTGGTAAGGTTAAACTCAAAAACATACAGTTGAACATACGAAAATGTTAATTCTTAGATGCGGAATATTTTTCTAATTAATTAAAAATCTTTAATTTATTTATTAATTCATACAGATCTTTCGAAAAGTAAAAGTGGCTAAAACAAATATGTGATAATTTCCCTATTTAGCAAATGAACTCGTAAACTATATAAATGAATTCCAAAGCGATAAATAATCGCTCACTCTCAATTTCCTGACGATGTCCTTGTGTAGCACTTTTTCGGAAACCGGTTTTTGGATATTTTTTTTTGTTTCGTTCTTTTTGGCTCGAGGCGGCGATTCGAAAGTAATACCAAAGCGACTTCCTCTATAAAACATCCACTTACTAGTAATTATACAGTCTGTCTGACTTGCGGTCTTGTATTCTTATGAGAAACACAGCTCGCATTTTAATTACTCATCACCATAAATACATACATACACACAAAAATATTATCATGATTTTAAGAAATTTATTATCAGAAACAAATGCAGGCTTATTAATAGACGCTAGCATACAGTTTTGGCACGATTGTAAGGGTAATACTAATATTAATAAAATCATTAGTATGAGCAAGGGGAGCCAATGCTTTTGCGAGAACTGGAAATCGAGAGAGAAAAGGGTCAGCATGTGGGTACGAATAAGACAGACGACTATGTACACCAATCACCGGTCTCGCTTCTGGATGCAGCATCCAAACACTGTTACCAAATTTTATACAGAGACTGGCTAACTGGAAATATATGGTATGAATGAAATTGCCAATATTTGTTGTAGAATACTTCAAAATATTAAAAGTGCGATTCTTTGCTCTATGTATAACAAATTTTGATTACAAAGACTAAATTAAACACTTGTAAAATCCAACAAATTTGGCTTAGAAAGACTAAATTAAACACTTATATAATCCGTCGGAATATTACCTCGGAAAGTAGTTGTTTCAATTAATTATTTGCAATCTCATTGAAGAAGAGAATAAAATTATTTAATTAATTTGTTATTTAATTAATTGTGATCATATTAAAAACGTTACACACCACGATAAAACCTCTAATATTGATAAAACTTTGTGTGGGTTTTAAATGCATCGTAACATAACATCCATCTTTTGTGTTCTCATGGTATGAAGCACGTACTTTTTTTTCCTTTCTTACTTTATGCACACATGATTATGGCTGGGTTCAAGGGTAGCGCTTGTTCACGTTTACAGGAAAAAAAATTAGCGTGACATTCTTCACGGCGGCCGAACAATGAAGAAATGAAGATTTAAAGAAAGACCAAGACCCACACGTCCTCGACTCTTGCATCCAACGAGAAACTCGAAGATCTTCAAAATGATACAAAACAGCATGTTTTGTATTCAAAAGAAGTCACGATGAAATTAAAAAGAAGAAGAATTATTTGAAGAGAAGACAAAAAATAAATCATAAGTTTAATCAACTTGAAATACTCAACATAGGACCAAAACGTATTAAAAATAAATCAAAGAATGCTTAAATATTTACAGCGTATACATCAGAATATGTAAATTTAAAAGATTATATTAAAGTTCACACCCTTGATGTACAGGGTGACCCAAATTCGATGCTTTTATAGGGTGTCTCGGTAACCAAAAGAGTTAGAAAAGAATCTGATATACACGTCATGGTCTCTTTTTCTGAGAAAATAACAACGCCCTCAACAGATCGTTGCTAACTTGATTAGTTTGGAAGATATCAGCTGATTTGCAATTGTTGGTTATTTCGAAATATGTTTTTTTATTAATAACTATATACAAAAAATCAATTCAATAGTTATTTGTGTAGTTTTCGTCGCAGAATTAGTAGCGTACTTACTTAAATTTCTGGGGAGGTTTTACTGGTAAAAATATTGTTTGTGTTTTTTTAGGGTTGCTTTTACATACAAAAATTTAACATACTGGATGATTTAAATTAAATTCAAATTAAAACACTTGGTTTGTTTCACTTATTTATATTTTCTCCGACTAGTTTCAACCATTTAATTTAATTTAAATCAACCAGTATTAGATTCAAAAATGTGTCACCACAGGTTAAGTGAGAAATTAATTAAAAGTATAAAAATTTTACTGAAAATTTTGGGGGGGTTAACCACCATATCCCCTCCTGGCTACAGCCTTGCACACAAACAACACATTATAATGATATTTTTTCCATCTAAACAAATCATAATTAAAACAATGCTTTTCAATACACACACCGCAATAGAAAAGCTACCTAACAACAATAATGAAAACTCTCGATATTATTGTATTATCCAACTTAATAACACTCATAAAAACTCTTGTTATTATTGTATTGTACAATGCATTGAACCGCAATCTTCAGACACTCTTCAAATGATCAATAAATCATAATTACGCCTCATTAAATAATCCCGATTTGATTCATTCAAATGCTGCGGACGATTATGAAATACTTTAACAATGACCCAATTTACTTTCAACACTGACGGCCCGTACAAATAAATGATTAATTAGTGATGATGAAAATGATGTTATTTGTTATTCGTATTTGTAAAATTGAAGAAGCAACAGCCTTGTTTAGAAAAGTGAATTCAATAAAATACGCTTACTGAATTGAAGGTAAAGGAAAAAAGAAACAAGATGAGGTCATTGAGAAGGGGTTTAAATCACGATTTACTTTCAGTATTAAGGAAGTTGATAATGAAATAAATGTGTGAAATGATTGTTAACATCATCATTACTTAATAAAATGTTTCTTTGTAGCATCTTTGGGTATACAATCATATAATAGATTGTTTTTAATATATTACGTCACTAGAGTGGTATGCAGCATATTACATATGAGCGGATATGTTGCGCATGAGCCGCGCAGCGGCGAGTGCAGTATTCCGCGAGTATGTAATTGCCATACCACTCGAGAAACGTACGATACTTTACCTACGCCCTAACGAAATAAACAATGAGCTTGAAGGAACAACTTATTTATTGTAATAATTTTTAATAGTACCATGACAATGATGAAAACTAAATTACTACTTGGAGGAATAAAGCTGTACATTTTCCGACATTCGTTGTTTTTTTAAAAGAGTTCAATTTGAAGCTTTAAACGAGTGTTTTCCACTCCCAGACTAAGCATGAAGTAAAATTTCGAGTTTAGAAAAGCCCCGTGAAAATTTGTCGAGGGTCGCGCAGCGACCCGAGACAAATTTTCTGGGCTTTTCTAAACTCGAAATTTTACTTCATGCGCCACGCGTATAAAGCACTGATTTCAAGTGAGGTTCAAATATACATAGAGTTCACAATATTTTAGTGCTTTATACGCAGCATGAAAGAACAACTTATTTATTTGATACTAACATGACATTGACGAAAACTACATTACTACTTGATTGATATAAATCAAAGAAATGTCATTTGGTTGTACGCCAATCAATCAGCTGTTTAGCTGCCAGCATGTAATATACAGCGTGTAATCGAACTAATGTACATCCTCTTAAGGGCGTATACACAAAATATTTTGACACCAATTGCAGCAAAAATAAAATCGGAAAAAAAATATTGGATTTTTCATAATTTTTCATGCATTTTTTACTTTTTGAGAACTTCTGGTTACCTGGGTTCATGATATTTTTTGTGGATGCGTAAGTTGTTGTATTTTTTATTTACTTTTACTACTGCGAGGCGCATAAATCACTTCGCACGCACTAAACTTCAGTCAGCAATGGGTACTTATGAAAACGATAACATAGACATAATTCTTCACAATTTGACCCACTTTTCTCTGGATGGTGTAATTCGATATCCAAATCGTTTAAAAACTACCAGTCTATGTGGAATCTCTCTTAAAATACGCAATGTGTGCGTATACCAGATACCACAAACATGTGGTCTATTATTATTAATTATTTTTAATAATTATTTGTGAGCTATCTACTAAAGGTATGGTAATTTCAAATGCAGGTATTGTTTATTTAAACGCTGCCCCTTATGTGGTAGAGAGCCTGTACATGTCAACGGGAGGGAAGGTACCCCACGCTGATTACCAACTAGCTTAGGTTGGTTGAGTTAAAGAGAGATGAGCAACTAACTTTTGAAACACATCTGCTGTTTTAAATTATTTATTTTAAACAAAATAAAATATTAAAACAACTAATAGAATAAGAACAAGAGAAACAGTGCACGAGTTACAGAGCAGACTTGGTGTGGCGTCGGCGTCGCGATCGGGAATTCCGCTAGCCCAGCGGTGGCGTCTGGCTAATGGTGGCTTCCGGATGGAGGCGGCGTCCAGGTAGTAAGACGGCGTCTCGGTGTGAGACGGCGTCGGTGGGGTGGTGCGTCTGGCTGGATCCGGAGGCAGCAATAAACACTACGCTCGTAGCGCGGGACGACAGGAACGACGGCGGAACGGCTAGCGTTGGCGTCGGGCAAAGTTTCCTGGCGTCGGTGGGTTGCTGGCTTGGCCTGGATCCGGCGGAAGCAACGAACGCTACACTGGAGCGTGTTCTGGCGTCAAGGCGACTGCGCTGGCAATCGGGCTCTCGGCGTCCTGGTCCAAGAACAGGAACGACGGCTGGGACGGCTAACGTCGGCGTCGGTTGTTTCCTGGTGTTGGAATCTTCCTCTGGCGTCGGCGTCGGTCGGAGCTTCCTGGCTCAGACAGAAGAGTTGAGGAACGGTAGTTCCTCCTGAATCCACATGCTGCCCCTGTACAGCACAAGAGTGGACTGACTTCCTGGATGCCGTCCCTCGGTATTTATGCCACGAAAAATGGCTTGGAGAAGGGATGATTTTGAGGACTACGTGACCGTTGGCAAAGAATTCGCTAGAAAGTAATTATTGCAGAGAACATAATTACTTCCAGCGAACTCTCAAATCCAAACAACCGTTAAGCTGCAATTTAAAAGAAGTATAGAAATTTATAATCTCTCTTCTTTCAAATTGGAACGGTGGTCATTAGTCCTCTCCCTTAATTGCCGATTTCAAAAAACCCGAGGGACAATCCGCCACACCTGCCCAGGTAGATGGTGGCCCGGGCACGGTTCGAACCGCGGGAGATAATCTTTTGGACCGGTCAATTAGTTAATTGCTGGGTACGAACTCATTTTAAATAAATAAAGAATTGTAAATGTTATTTACAATTCTTGTTGCCGGAGATTAAAATAATCCCCGGTAACATACAGTAGTTCGTTTACACGCTGTATTCTATGGAATTCTGAAACAATTGCAAAAAAAGAAAGAACACAGTCTAATGAACATAAAAGATAAGAACGGAATGATAGTGACAAATGAGGATAAAATAATGCAAAGATGGAAACAATACTTCGAGGAGCTGACAGATACGGAAACGTAAACGAAAAGAAAACCGGAAGAAGAAGACCCAGATAGACAGCGATATGAAAGAAGCTAAAAAAGTTATGGAAGAAGAGACAATAGAGGCTGTTTTAGAGAAATTATCGTTTTGTTTTTAATGAATGAAGATAATTCTCTGTGGTGATTTCTGTTTGACTGGTTCGGAAATCGCCACTGTTTCCGATGCGGGTGAATAAGTGAAGTAATAAAATTCGTAGCACTTAACGTTATATATTCACCGTAAATAATATATACACAATATATACAGAATAAAGTTTAACTAAATTTGAATGCGTTTTAAGTATTTTTATGAGTTGAATGTAGTGTAAGTTAACAAGGCGCGATGATTTTTGAAGCAACTGCTTTACATTTTGAAATTCTAGATTTGAGAAATATGCAAAGAGTGGGGGTGCGTTGTGCGGTATATTTCCAAGTTACCAATTAGATAAAAGAAGGGAGGTGCCTTCGTTTACCTAAACTTGTAATTTTCCGTTAAAGGATGCATTTCTGAGAATTGGCCACATGGCCATGTACATATCTGAACGCAGACTTTCTCCGAAATACGCCGTGACCAAAACAACACCCCCTCGTCATAAAAAGGGTCCGTGCAGATTTACAAAAGCCCATTAACCGAGAGGAAATTCGACACGTCCTTGTTAGCTTACATTCCTTAAAATATTAAATAGACTAATAGAGCAATAAAATGTCACAGCAAGCAGAACTAATATATAGAAAGCAATTCAGCACAATAGTATAAAAATAAGGTTGAAACATGTTACGTGGAAAAGTATTTAGAAATAAAAACGTATTTACAAATTCACATATCAAGAAACACACAATTTCACAAATAATAATTGTCGCGAGATATCCGCAACAGAGGCTATCAAAAAACTAAAGAATGGAAAAGCAACAGACAAAGATGAAATAACACCAAAAATGATCAAAAACATGGGAGAAGTGGGAGTTAGAAAATTGACAGAATTAATAAACGATATATTAAAAAATGGAAAGATACCAACAGAGTGGAATATAGGAATAATCCTACCCATATACAAGAAAGGAGACAAGAGGGACTGCAATAATTCTGGAGGAATCACATTAACAAGCATACCAGGTAAAGTAATGGCAAGAATACTTGAAAAAAAAAAAATTAGAGACAAGGTAGAAAATACAATAGACGAATAACAGAAACATCATAAGAACCAACAACGAGGAATCAACAAAGTTCACAACACGAATAGGAGTTAAACAAGGATGTGTCCTAAACCCCGCCTGCTCACTCTAGTTTTAGACTCTGCAATAAAAGAGGCAAAAAAGGAGATGAAAACACTGAGAGTAGGATTTTGGAAATTGAGAAGGACGGAAATATCAGAACTGCTTTTCGCAGATGATATTGTCATATTAGCAGAAACTGAAAAAGACTTGCAACAAAATATGCAAATTCTAAACAGGGAACTGGCAAATATAAATATGAGGATAAATTTACAAAAGACAAAATCAATGGTAATAGCAAAGGACCGTAAAACGCATAATATTACGATAGGAGGAACAACAATAGAACAAATAGAAAGCTATAAATACCTGGGGACAAAAATCGAAAGCAATGGCAAACTAGAAAAAGAAATAGAAGACAAAGTAGGGAAAACTGTAAAACTGTACAACATGATGAAACATACGTTCTTTGGTAAAACGGGAATACCTAAGGAAATAAAAACAGAAATAGTAAAAAAAAAGTGATAAGACCTACGCTAACATATAGCAGCGAAATCTGGACAATGACAGAGCAACAAAAAGGGAGAATAAACGCTACACAGATGAGATTTCTTAGGAAGATAGAAAACAAGACAAAACTAGACAAGATAAAAAATGAGGAAATTAGACAGAACCTAGACATCGAGCCAATTAATGAAAGAATAGCAGAGGGACAGATGAGATGGTTTGGACATATAAACCGAATGAAAAATAAAAGAAACGCGAAAATGATATACGAAACAAGAGTACAAGGGAGGAACCAGAGAGGAAGACCGAGAAAAACTTGGAATGATGGAATCAGGGATACAATAGAGAAAAAGGGAATGAATTGGGAAGAAGCAAAATAACTAATACAAGACAGAAAGAGATGGAAAGAAGCATACAGATTAAACAGATGATAACATAATTATGTATGAATATGTAAACCGCCTTACACCGCAAGGTAAAAAGGATTAAGATTAAATAAAAAAATGTAATATACTTGTCAAAGCTATTACGCGCATGTGTAGGTAATGTCAATCATACGCGTCAAGATGACAGTGTAGTATGATGCGGTTACTAGATAGGGCGTAGGTAAAATTAGTTATTAACAATTTAAACTAAAGTTCAACTTTTATGGTGCAACTGGGCCTTAGTTAGTTTTGAACTATGTATAAAATGAAAGTGGCAACATCGCATATTTGTGTGTCCCTAACTTCACTCTAATTACATTTGGAGAATTTAGAGGTTATGTTACACTGTTTATGTTAAGATTTCAAAGCTATCCAGCCGCAGAGGGGGAAGAGTAAGCGTATTCTCTCAAATTTAAATAGTTTGGAATTTGAAATATTCATGTCAAATTCCAAACTATTTAAATTTGAGAGAATACGCTTACTCTTCCCCCTCTGCGGCTGGATAGCTTTGAAATCTTAAATGCAAACCCCTATTTTTTATTAGACATTTTGATAGAGCGTGGAAAAGTAAATAAATTTATCTGAAAACATTTTTTTGTTTCTTTGATAAATGGCGCTGCAATCAACAAAATCGAACAATTTATAATTGACATACTAAACTTATTTTACTGTAAAGAATTACTTAAAGATTTCACTTGAAGTTAGTGATTTATACGCGTGGCGCATGAAGTGAACATTTCGAGTTTAGAAAAGCCTGAAAATTTGGATTTGCCGGGGCGCGACTCGCTTCGCTCGCGCGCCCCAGCAAATCCAAATTTTCAGGCTTTTCTAAACTCGAAATTTTACTTCATGCTTAACCGAGGAGTGGACAACACCCGTTCGAATGAAATTAAACGCTTTAATAAACGCACGAAGGGTTGAAAAAGAAGAAACTCAAGCTCCAATACTTGATTTAATAGTGTATAGTTGGGGCAGTTAGTTGTTAAAACTCCATAATATCACTTTAATAAAACACTTTTTTGTTTAGGTTTTAAAATTATATTTAATTAAACGCTTAATTAAATAATTGGAGCTTGAATTTCTTCTTTTTCAACCCTTCGTGCGTTTAATTAAGCGTTTAACTTGATTTAATACTGTATAGTTGAGGTAGTTAGTTGTTAAAACTCCATAATATCACTTTAATAAAACACTTAATTTGTTTAGGTTTTAAAATTATATTTAATTAAACGCTTAATTAAACGCCCGAAGGGTTAAAAAAGAAGAAAATCATTGGAGCTTAATCTTAATTCTTTTTCAACCCTTCGTGCGTTTAATTAAGCGTTTAACTTGATTTAATACTGTATAGTTGAGGCAGTTAGTTGTTAAAACTCTACAATATCACTTTAATAAAACACTTAATTTGTTTAGGTTTTAAAATTATATTCATTGTACTACAACAATTATTTCACCACACTGTGGCTTCATCAGGTAGATGAATGGTGACTTGATTTAATTTAAAATTTACTTGCATTAAAGAAAGTACACGTTAAATTCAACACTCGTTTCCTTCTCTTTCCCACAATCTCGAACACGTCCATATTTTCCGCAATCAGCGGCCGGCATCTGTGCCTATATTTGCAGAAAGAGGCGTTTATTACAATCGCGGGCTTGACATACTTTAGCGCGATAAAAGGGAATAGCCGACATTTTCGGACTTAATCCTCTCCTCTCGCTCGGAATTATCGTTAAGATCGTGTGCGCGGATTAGATTTACATCGGGTTTATCGAACAAGGAAAAGCACTTACAAGATAATGAGACGAAAATCTGCATACGAATAACATAAAAATAGTTGTGCATTGAATACACGCCTTAGAAATTGACATATGAAACTTTAGACAACCTCAAAACCGTAAACAAGAAAACAACTAAATTCTGATCTCTAAAACTCGCGGAATGACATAAAGGCAAAAAAGCGGGTAAAGTTTAATTGTCAAATTTCAGAGTTGCCAATCTACAATACTTTCCATGGCACTCTTGACGTTTTTTTTTTATTGAACATACGATATTTTGAATGCATGAAAATAATGTTCCTATGTCAAATTATTTTCATATATCCAAAATATTGAATATTGTAAAGTAACTTCTTAAACCGAACTTTCTTGGAAAGCTTTATAAATTTGATGATAATAAATTTAAAAAGTGCGTGTTTTACAGTGACATACCTACATTACTTTTATGCCTTTAATATAATAATAATAGTAAACTATCTATTATTTTCAACTTTTTATTCAATTCACTACAATTGTTTCGCTACACTGTAGCTTCTTCAGGTGAAGAAATATGACATAATTTTTATGCATTCAAAATATTATAAGTCAATTTTCAAAACAAACTTTCTCTGAAAGCCACAAAAATTTGATGATAATAAGTTGAAAAAGTGCATGCTTTATATCAATTGGCGCATATCTTTCGTAATTGTGGCACAATTTAATATTTACTTCAACGAGTGTGTTTAATTAGAATGGCCCTCATCAAAGTTAAAACAGTGCCTGTCGGCGTTTGCAGAGTCAGCAATAAAATTGAGATTAAGAAACGCCAAATGTAATTCGAACAACTTTATTATTCAAACACTGGACATTCTAAACAATTGGCTACCTTGTATTATTGTCTGTTGTTGCTTTTTTTTTTTAGTAGCAAATTATTTCGAGAGCATACCCTCAGGTAATGACCCTGTTTTCAGACAAATGTCCATTGTTGAACTTCAAATAAACAAAAAATTGTGCGTACAAAAGAAAGATATGGTAGCATAAACTGGGATTCTTGAAAAAAATCATACCTACTTAAACTGAATCAAAATTTTATGTACAGGTAATTTTTCGTTTAAATATACATACCCCTATATATATGCTGTACTTGTTTGGGCATTCTTCGCTTCGCTACATGACCAATCCAAATTTTTAGGTTTTTCTGAACTCAAAATTTTACTTCATACTTAACCCGGGAGTGGAAAACATTCATTAGAAGTTTTAAATTAAAAGCTTTTAGATCACAACTTCGAGGTTTCTTTATACTCAACAGTGAGTGTTGAAAAGTACAGTAAATGAATTTATTAATTTAAAACAACATTTAATTAAAAAAAAAAACACATTACAAATCAAATAAAATTTTAAATATTTAATTGTATAATTCAATATCCGGAGGTGTATTTGCCCGGGAAGTAGTTGTTTCAATGGGTATTTATTGTCTTAGGTTGTCTTATTTATTAAGACTTATCGTTTACATTTTATACTAATTTGGCATTTATTGTCTTAAGTTGTCTTATTAATTAAGACTTATTGTTTGAATTTTATACGAATTTTTGTAATGTTTTATATTATATACACATTTTATATTGTATTATTATAATTACTATTAAATTAACTAGAAATATTTAATAACGCGTATTACACATTCTCATATAACCTTAAAACAATCGCCAAATTGCTTATAAAACGGAAATTCTTGAAGAATGTAAAAAAATGGCAATAACAAGCATTTCCTTTTACTGCAGAACCGAATTAACTCTCAAGGTTTAAGTTTACTTAAACGCACACTAATTACTAATTTATTCCTCACGCGAGACATTTACAAATGTCATCTGGTCGTTTTTTTTCTTCAATCCACTTACTTTATGGTTAAAAGCAAAATTTAATGGACAAGGAATTAATAAAAAACAAACGATCGTTAAAGTAAAATTCAAGTTTTTTATTTTATCTATTATACGTAATATTTATTTAAATTATCTTCTTTGCACAGTTAATGGTAATAAATTTTGGTAGAGCTTTTTTGTTTAAAATGTTTCTTAAATCAAATTTATAGGTAAATTTAATAGCAAGGAATCAATAGATGAAAAAAACATTGGTAAAATCCAAAAATGACCCCAGTTTGTTTATGGAACTTATAGTTTGTCGCAAAACTCGAAAAGAAAATGGAAAATATATCGGATAAAAACTGTGTTAGGAGAAGATTTTTTTTATGTTCCGGGGGTGGTGATCCTAATTTTATTGTTTACTTTTGTTAATTGATGTATGCTGAATCCAAAAATAGCCTTAGTTTGTTTATGGAACTTATAGTTTGTCACAAAACTCGAAAAGAAAATGTAAATTATTTCAGATATAAACAGTGTCATGGGAAGATTTTTTTTTTTCTATGTTCCGGGGGTGGTGATCTTAATTTTATTGTTTAGTTTGGTTAATTGACGTACGCTGAATCCAAAGATGACCTTAGTTTGTTTATGGAACCATTAGTTTGTCGCAAAACTCGAAAAGAAAATGGAAATTATTTCGGATATAAACAGTCTCAGGGGAAATTTTTTTTTCTATGTTCCGGGGGTGGTGATCCTAATTTTATTGTTTAGTTATGTTAGCTGATGTATGCTGAATCCAAAAATGGCCTAAGTTTGTTTATGGAACCTATAGTTTGTCGCAAAACTCGAAAAGAAAATGGAAATTATTTTGGATATAAATAGTGTCACAGGAAGAATTTTCTTCTATGTTCCAGGGGTGGTGATTCTAAATTTATTATTTATTTTATTATTAATTGATGTATGCTGAATCCAGATATGCCCTTATCTTTCTTATAGAACATTTAGTAAGTTGTCAAAATTAATTTAAAAATTGTATTAATTTTAGGGGTACTTTAAAAATGCAGGGGTTGAACATTTGGGGTGATATTTTTTTTACTTTATTTTTATTTATTTTTTCAGTGTTATACATTTAATTTACATTATAATGAATACACAAAAAAAAGAAAAGCACGTTTTCATCTCACCGTCCTCGCCTCGGGATTGGTGGATATGATCTCCATCTCGGGCTATCGGTATTGAGAGCTTGTTTGGGGATTTATTTATAATACTGTTGTGGTTGTACCTACGCCATCTTATCATGTATCAATAAATCCTTTATTTTCAATTTAAATGGTACGGGTTTTAAATTTTGTATTATACTCGGTAATTTGTTATATATTTTTATGGCTTCTGTTGTTAGTGCCTGATTATACTTTTCTATAGTTGATGTTTCTGTTCTTAATTGTGACTTTCTTCTTGTTTTGTAGTTATGTATTTCCTTGTTTAGCGTTAGAATTGTATTTGTATTTATTAGGTTATTTTTAATTTTATATAAGGTGAGTATATTGTTCAGTGTAAATATCTTACTAATATTTAATTGGCAATTTCATTTATACTTATGTTTGAACGGTAACGTGACCGCCAGTCTAAGGTGTCAAATTGTTTGGAGGTAATGGCAAAGCTATACTGATGAGAGATAAATCTCGAAACGCGTCTATAGATGGCCTGAATAATTTGACTCAAATTGTTGCATTTGCAGTAGGTTACTGTATGTAACAGCAAACACTTGTTGTATAATTCAATGTCCGTCGGGGTATTAGCTCGGGAAGTAGTTGTTTCAATGAGTGTTTGATACAGTCTTTGTAAGACTAACTTGTTGTAGATTGCGAAGAGAATCGCACTTTTAATGTTTGAAGTATTCTGCAACCAAGAATTGGCAATTTCATTTATACTTAATATTTAATTGTTGTAGTTCTTGGTATATGCTTTGTATATGAGTTCTTCTGTCCATCAAGTATAATATTTTAAGAATTCTATTTTGTTGTATTTGCAGTGTAGATGAATTTTTCTTTGAGGTATTTCCCCATACACTTATTAGGTAGTTCTTGGTAGACGTGAAAAGTGCGTGATATATGTCATTTTTATATTCATGTGGTATAAAATTCCGTATTTTTGTTACCGCTGCTATGGTTTGTGCATTTCTGCCTATTAATTTATTTATATGTGCATCCCATTTTAGGTTATCTTGTAATCTTGAATAGTTACTATAGTGATCCATCCCTTATTGATAAATAGTTAATTCAGATTTTTATCTGCAATACTTGGCCTAAAATATAAATTTAAAATCTATGGCTGAAATCTATTGCTAACTTCACACCCGTAAAGCTCCGCTAATCCGAATCAATGAAAACCGGATTTTGGAACACAAAATGTAAATAACTAATATTTCAATTTCGTTCCGATTACTGGAGAATCCGGATTATTGGAGTTCGGATTAGCGGAGCTTTACTGTATTTTCTTTTTTTTCTAAACTCGAAATTTTACTCCATGCTTAACCTGGGAGTGGATACACTCGATCGGAATTTCAAATTGAACGAATGCCTTAAAGGGTATACATTTAGAAATGTATACTTACAAAAAATCATTATGTTTTTTCTTTGTAATAAAAACGAGGTTTTGTTATTTAAATTTATTTATTTATTTATTCTTTATTTACGGAATTCACCTTTTTTACAATTGAAATTGACACAATTAGTTGTATATAGTAACACATCATACTCATTACAAACAACATTAAAGCAATAAATAACATGTAGGAATAAAATATTGAATTAAAAGATAAATATAAATAATTATGATCACTGGTCATTGTATGAAATTTGTCAACTTAATGCGCTTCAATCGGTTTTTAAACTGCGACAGTGAAGATGTGAATAATAAAAAGTCGTTAATTTAAATTTTTTTTTATTATGGTTCTCATTGATCACTTGATAAAACATTTTAACCAATATTAAAATTCTTTCTCGGAACTCTTCAATTTTTTACTAACATACTTACATCCTGTTCTAGGAAAAACAATTTAGATTAAGTAATTTAAATAACAAGTCCATATTTTCATTACACAGAAGTAAAAAAGGAGACAAAATAACATAAGGTTTTTAAATAAGGAACCTAGTAATTCCTCATATAAAAACCTTATGTTATTTCTTTCCCATTTTTCTTCTTCCGTGTAATGGAAATATGGACTTATTATTTAAATTACTTGATCTGTAGTGTTTTTTCCTGGAACAGGATGTAACTTAATATTATTACGTGTTAATAGCGAGAACACGGAACGTTTCGCGTTACTCTGGGTGGTGTTTTTCTTTTTGCAACTTTTAGCACTTACTTTCCATTCCGCAATCAACATAATTAGCTCTAAACTGGGGAAAATAAGAAAAACCAAACGGCTGCTTATTACCTGTTGGTTGTGTTTTTCTTAAATGTCTATCACTCATTTAGTGTAATGTTAGAAGTTTTAATCACAATGAAAACACTTTTTGTTCCTTACTTCACTTTTATTTTTATTCGTTAGATGTACATAATAAGTGCTAAGCACTTATTATCAATGATGATCTTACAACTAGGTGCGCAATTACGAGCCCTAACAACTATATATTGGGACAAAATCAAATTCATATAAAATTCAGGTATTGGACAGTTTATTTAAGTTTCTTAGTATTTTTTTAATTTAATACTATGTAATTAGTTAATTAGCAACAGTTATGGCCAATCAACAACACAAAAAACAAATTAATTATTCAATGACCTCTAATTTACAAGAAAAATGTTAATTTTGTTTGTCAACTAAATATTAGGACATTGCACGAATTTTATTTCTAAAAAGGAGTAACATCGCCCTTATATTTTATGAAAGCTCGAATTCGGCTAGGCATTGACTCAACTAAGGATCTGCACGTTTCAGGAGAAATTTCATTCCAAATATGCTCTATCTTGTCTCTAAGTTCAAGTAATGTCCGTTGTGGGTTGTACCTCAATGTTTGTTTCATTTTATGCCATACTGTTTCAATGACATTAAGGTCAGGACTGCTGAAAGGCCAAGAAAGAACATTTACGTTGTGGTCGCTAAACCACTTTTTTGTGGTTTTGGCCGTACGACAGGCCGCACCATCCTGTTGAAAAATGTAATTTTCGTCAACATTTAACTTGGCGATACTTGATAGCAAACTGTTTTGCAGTATTTGTTGATATTTCGCAGCATTCACGGTACCATCAATAAATTCAAAACATCCTAATCCTGAAGCTGTCATGCAGCCCCAAATCATCACTCCTTTAGGAAATTTTACGGTACGTTTTAGGCAATCCTTGTGAAATGCCTCATGTTTCGAGCGAATCACGCGTTTGCGGTAATCACCAACACATACGTCGAATTTTGATTCGTCACTAAAAATTACTCTGGACCAGTCTGTAGCTGACCAAGATAATTTAGATTTTGCCCATGTGAGTCTGGCTTTCTTTTGTTTTTCCGTCAACAGTGGTTTTTCCTTTGCCTACAAGAAAATATTTCTTTTTAAATGCACTTTTAAATTGCTACTTGAAATTCAACCTTATAAAACTTGAGTCCACATTTATGAATCCACTGGCGGCAGCATTCCCTTGACAGATTCAATCCAGTTTCGTGATTCCATTCAGTCGTAATTTGCCTTAAAGTATTTCTTCTCCCTTTTTTGCACAGTTTTACTAATAATCTCTTGTTTCCATCAGAAACTAATGTTGGACTACCCGACCTTTTGCCTTTTTTGTCTAGGATATTTCCGGTTTCTCCATAATGCTTAATTATATTCCACACTGTTGTTTTAGGAATATTAAGTTCATCCGCCATTTTACGTATTGTTGTATTTCGGCAATAACTTTTAATCACTAACTCACGAATTTTGGAACTTGTAGAGATGCCACGCACCATTTTGTTCAATAAAAGAAGCGAGTCACCCGATACGATAAGAAAGCAACTACCAAGTAATCTGACGTTTCGTTCTGCATTGTTTTCACAGCTTACTTGTCTTATTTTGTTTCATTTTTAACAGTTATTTTATACTGTCCCAATATTTAGTTGCCACACAAAATGAACATTTTCCTTGTTAATTAGAGATGATAGAATAGAATAGTATAATAATTTTGTTTTTTGTGTTGCTGATTGGCCCTCATTGATGTTAATTAACTAATTACATAGAATTAAATTTAAAAAAAAAGAAAAAAAGAAATAAACTGTCTAATACCTGAATTATACATGAATTTGATTTTGTCCCAATATATGTTATTGGTAAGATTTAATTTTAGTTTTAGTTTATATTATTTCTTATTTCTGGTTTAATTTATTTGCATATGTTATGATTTATTTTATTGTAACACTGATATATATTTGTTTGTATTATTTTGTTAAAAAGGTGATTCCGTAATAAATTATTATTATGATTATTATTATAGTTGTTAGGGCTCGTATATAAACCTGACAAAATGGGAAAACGGGAAAACCTAATTTTAATTACAAACACAATTTGAAATAATGTTAGAACAAATTATATTTTTTAAATGCATCTTAAGAAATATTGAATCTTATATTTCTAAGAGATATATAATTTATTCTTGAAATAGGTTCAAAAAGTAAAAAACAGCGACTTAAATACTTTATTTCTCTTTTTAAAAAAATATTTTGGCCCCACGTAAAGTCAAACCCACGCTTTCTCATTTAAAGATTTTATTTTTTCAAGATAAATTAAATCAAGCCAGTTCTTGAAACCATTATTGGGAAACTAAAATAGCTTTAGATTATTGTTCCAGGAATGGATAAGTGACTTCCTTATTGTTCATTATTACAAGTGTTTCTCTATGTGTGGAACTTTACAGTTGGCCGAGTTTATTTTTATTGAGCGATTAAACGTTGATACAGTTCCTTCTTGTAAATTTTCAAATAAAAAACAATCATATATATTTTCATTTTCACAAAGTGTATAATTGTGAGAAAGTATATATCGGCCAAACAACCCATAATTTAAATATTAGATTCAAAGAACACAGTTATCATATAAAAAACCAAAATTCAAAAAAATCAGCAATTGCACACCATAACTTTACAACAGGTCATAAATTCAACATCAACAATATGACACTCCTAAAAGAGTCTAATAAATATCAATTAAATATGTTGGAAGCTATTGAAATGCCTAGAAATAAAAATAATGTATTGAATTTCGATTTGGGTCCCTTAAACAATCCGCTTTTAAATTTGTTACCGCCATAAACATAACTCAATTAAATTCAAATGTGAACCCACCCTAGGTCTTCCCTAAATCCTGGTTTCTCCTATAACCTATAAAGAAGCCAGACAGCAGTTGTTAGAATTAGTTGTTATTGATAATGAGTGCTTAGCACTTGAAATATATATCTAACCATTAGAAAATAAAGTGTGAAGAAAGGATACAACAGTATTAATTATTTACAGCTAATTATCTTAGCTGATACAATACATGAATGTTGATAACATTTACAGATATTGCTTAGAAATGAATAAATTTTGTTATCACATTGGAAAAAACGAGAGTCAATTGTTCATGTTTTTTTTTTTAAATATAACAACATTTATTCATTTCTTAGCAATATCTGTGAATGTTATCAAAATTCATGTATTGTATCTGCTAAGGTAATTAGCTGTAATTTTATTTCTTTGATGTGATTGACACGTTTTCTTTTCATCATCGGAATTCTTTCTCGTCATTTGTTGAAACGGTTAAACAGCGGCAATGAATCGTTAAGGACCTTCATGTGGAAACAGTAAAGCGCGGAGACGTCTTGAATAGAAAACGGTCCCATTTTCCGTGATACAGTTAAGAAATTCGCGACCGGCTGGAATCCACCCACGCGACGTAATCAGGCCCAAAAGGTCAAATTCGTGACGGAATTCTCGACCTCTAGACCAGAGATTTATGTGCACTAAAAAAACCGGAGCTCCTGTTTGATAACTATAGATTGTAGTCGAAAGTTAGTTTTTATTTTACCTAACGATTGTCTGCATTCCTTGATTAAGCATGAAGTAAATATTTCGAGTTTGGTAAAGCCTGAAAATTTGATTCCAAATTTTCAGGCTTTTTTAAACTCTAAATATTTACTCAATGCACCAGGCGTATACAACTGTAATTTAGTGTGGAGTTAAAAAAACACTTAATCCGTCTATAAAATAACATGAAACCAAAAAAAAACCGTATTAGAGATTGATTTTTGATTATACAAGGTGCGGCAGGGAAACTTTCTGATTTGAATTGGGCGCCATGAGCGAGACGTGGTCAGAAAAGGTTAGGGAAAGTCTCATTCGATAGAGGGGGTCTTGAGGTTTTGTTACCGTTCAAGCCAGTTGTCGTCATGCATTGGACAAAGGGGGAGTGTGCGTCCGCCGTCGAGGCCTACTTTTCCAATGGCCGTTCGGTGGTTGCCACCCAACTCGCCTTCCGAACTTGGTTCAATATTCATTCCACGGGTCCCGTTCCTGGCCGGCAACCAATCGTTTCGTGGGTGGACGCGCTCTCCCTTGCATTTTTTCTCCCAAAACTTGAAGAAATGGAACTTGGGGACGTATGGTCCCAGCAGAACGGAGACACAGCACACACAGCGAGAACTTCAATGGAACTTTTGAGGGAACACTTCCACGAGCGCCTAATCTCCTTGAGAGATTTGCCTCCCTGTGACTTCTTTTCATAGAGATATCTTATATCCATTGTTTACAATGACAAACCATGGACCCTGCAACACCTGAAGGACAGCCTTCGTCAAGCCATCGCCAACATTTCCGTCGATATGCTCGAAAGAGTGGAGCGAAACTTCAAAAAGCGGGTGTATCAGTGTATTGCTAAGGAGGGTCACCATTTGTCCGGTTTCATTTATAAAACCACTTGAAACAAAAATTCAGGGTGTGCACAATACGATAAAAAAAAATAAACCGATATGTAAAATCCTTTTTCTTTTATTGACCTTTGAAATCAGCAAGTTTGCTGCCGCACCATGTATCTTCGAAATAATGGTAAAGTCACATATAGTGTGAAGTTCTAATAATACTTTATGTGTCTGTAAAATAACATAAAACAAAAAAAAACTATACCATTAATTTGAGAGGTGTATCAAAAATCGAAATCTGTAATACAGATTAATGTTTAATGTGTCTTTCAAATTATGGTAGTCACATTTTACAAGTGTATACCTACAAGTTAAATTCGCAATTAAAACTGACTTCTGACTTGTTCACGGCACAAGCGCGTCATTTATACGAACACGCATATTTCTAGAGTGTTCTCGAATGGTGCCTGGCGTTTTGTAAGGTTTTTTCCTTCTATCAAATTAAATACAGCTAATTTATTGTGAATGTTAAGAACGAATTGTACGAATTCTAATGTGTAGGTAACATCAAAAACTTGTACTTTTAAATTCTTTTTTCGTGTAACAATTCGTCGATTGTGACAGCTTTAAAGTAAAATTGCATTGCAACGTCTAAAACATGGTAATTTCCTTTATATAACGCGATCGGAGCACACTAGATTGCGCACACTTTCGAATCTAGATCAAGAAAAGGATGTTTCTACATTTCGAATACGAAATGCATTCTTTGTACAACCCATGGTATCCCTCGAAATACTTTCATTAGTTGTAGACAGTTTTAAGAAATCTATTAATTTCCATGCAAAAAATACCTTCAATCAGAACAATTCTTTGTGGCGTTCTTTGTTCAAATTGGAGTTTATTTTAGATATTTATTTCTTTTAATATACATTGAAAATTAAGATAACTTGAATAAAGATTTGATATTTTCAAAAATAATAGAGATTTAATGGTTATGAGAAATATCTCTGGAAAATGTTTTTTCATGGACATTCTAGAACTTATTTACCTATTTTTTAAAGTCAACAAGGTCCATTTAAAAAATACATAACATAGTATAACTAAAAATATAAAATAAACACATAAAAGATTAAGTAATATTGACAAAAAAATGCAGTGATTTCATAAATTTGCATAATACTGTAATTATTTTTGACGATATATTTACACATACTACTACTACTACTCATTAATTTTTATTATAGACTTATTGTTATATTTCTTTGTTATTTAACCTGGATTTTAACGTAATGGCCACCGACTTTTTTGTCCGTTTTTCTCGGTTACTCTTGAAAATCAATTTTCAATTGACTTGTCCTCATTACCAGGTAAACAACTCGAGGGCAAAAAAATCTTGTCCGCTCCATTCGCACACCTCTCGTTCGCTCATCAGCCATTGTTGATGCGTCTCAATTTGCAATCGACAAAAACGATCTTGTTGCGTGTAAAAGCGCAATTACCGGCATCGCACGCAATTATTCCGAGAAGGATCACAACACTGCTAGGTTGGCGCTACCGGACACCACGAGAATACCATTTTCTTTCAAACACAAGAGAAAAAAGGGAAACACAAGAGAAAAAAGGGAAACACAAGCGAAAAAAAGGAAAACACAGAGAAAAAGAAGATTGCGAAGAAAACATGAGCATCTTTATATAAAAAAAAACAACAGATAATAAAACACAAAAGATTAAGTGAGTACAAAAATAGAATAGTTAAGAATAATAATAATAATAATAATTCTTTATTAACGGACAAGCCATTTACAATGAAGAGCCAAAAACATATAACTAAAATGTAAGACACAAAACATGAATCACAAATATGCACAAAGACACATATGTTAATCTGCGTAAACCACAATAGCGTTATAACATTTAGTGCACACCATCCGCGAGACTCTTCCTAATTAAACCTAAAGATGAGTTAAAAAAGTCAATACCGCTACAAGAAAAATAAAAGAGATGAATGAGAATAAAACAAAATGGATAAACTAAGAAAAATAGAATAGTTACAAATTAATAAAATAAAAAGGTTAAAATGAAAAACATGGGCCTTTACCATAAGCGTAGCCAAGATCATCACAATGAGGGGGCCAAGTAATAAAAAAAATATTCAGTTCACGATAATTTAAACAATTGCTAAAATAAATGAATTAGGGTAAATACTTTGTTCACTGCACTCTTGTTGAAACAAAATTATAATATTAGGTAACAAACAAGTGTTTTAGTTTGAAATTACCTAATATATATGAATTTTATACAATTACACAAGACAATTGAAGTTGATTAATTAATAATCCATTTATTGAACTTTTTGAACATAAAAAAGTTATAACAGGCCACAGACTTTTTATCTAACCTTTCGTCTTTAATCTTCAATTTGTTCTGAGATTTCCAAAATATTCTTTAATTGTCGACGTTTGCCAAATTCAATAGAAATATTTGTATCCATTAAATTATGAAATAAAATTAGAGTCATCGTATCTGGAACATTAAACCAAAATCTAACTCCCTTAAATTCACACAATAAATTTTGTCGAATTTATTCAATTTTCATGATTTTGTCAGTTTCTGAAATTGCCAAGATTTACCTCAATTCTGATGATTTTCTTAGGGTTAGCAATGTGTTGAGTGGGTGTTCAATTTGCAGATAAATGTTTGATGAATTTCGTCTACTTTCTGTCAGTTTTTAAGTTAATATAAAAAGCGTATAATTTCAATAATTTAACCACGACTTCGAGCGAGGGATTCCACTCCCAGGTTAAGCATGAAGTAAAATTTCGAGTTTAGAAAAGCCTGAAAATTTGGTTTGGTCGCGCAGCGCGAAGCGCGGAGCGACCAAACCAAATTTTCAGGCTTTTCTAAACTCGAAATTTTACTTCATGCGCCACGCGTATTAAACACTGAAATATTGTAAAATTCAAATTATTCTTATTCAGCTGTACATTTATAATCCTGCTTTAGCAACATATTTTTAATACTGATTTAGCAGTATATTTTTAATTTCACACTAATTCAGTGTTTTATGCGCGTGACGCATGAAGTAAAATTTCGAGTTTAGAAAAGCCTGAAAATTTGGTTTGGCCGCTCCGCGCTTCGCGCTACGCGACCAAACCAAATTTTCAGGCTTTTCAAAACTCGAAATTTTACTTCATGCTTAGTCTATGAGTGGAAACACTCGCTCGAAGTCGTGTTTAAATCAATAAAATTATACGCTTATTATATTAACTTGAAAACTGACAAAAAGTAGACGAAATTTATCAAAAACTCATCTTCAAATTTAATACATTGCCAACCTAGGAAAATCATCAAAAAAGCGACCAAACCAATTTTTCAGGCTCTTCTAAACTCGAAATTTTACTTCACGCTTAACCTGGGAGTGCAAATCCTCGTTTACAACTTCAAATTGAACGCATTGAAAAAAGCAACCCCTCAGCCCTTACGGACGAACCGTCACTGGTTAGACGACTTCTGGTGTAAGACTCTGTACGTAATTCAACTAGTATACTTGTGTTTTAAAACAAGAACAAAAAAAATCTAAAGAGAAGAATAAAAGAGCAAAGCAAGAACGACTTTCTTCGTATGAAGACAGACAAAAAAAAAAACAAAGAATCTATAGAGAAAAACTCTTTTACTTTTCTCTAAAGATTCTTTGTTTTTTCTTCTTCAGAGAAAATTATATTAAAACAGGAGAAATAAACAAAGAATCTTTAGAGAAAAATAAGAGAGCAAAGAAAGAACGACTTGGTTTATATAAAGACAGAAGAAATACACAGAGAATCCATAAAGAAAAATAAGAGAGCAAAGAAAGAACGACGTCCTTCATATAAAGACACACATATTAAACAAAGAATCTTTAGAGAAAAATAAGGGAGCAAAGAAAGAAAGACTTTCTTCATATAAAGACAAAATAAATAAACAAAGAAACTTTAGAGAAAAATAAGAGAGCAAACAAAGAACGACTTTCCTTATATAAGGACACAAACATTAAACTAATAATCTTTGGAGAAATATAAAAGAGCAAAAAAAGAAAGACTTTCTTCATATAAAGACAGAAAAACATTAAAGAAAAAATCTTTAGAGAAATATAAAAGAACAAAGAAAAAAAAAGGTGATGTGTCCATCATAGTACTTTCCCCCGTAAATTGCGTATTAAATCGCTTTTAGAATATTTGTAGCATTATTATTTTCAAAATGTCTTCAACTTTTTGATAAGTACAACTTTTATTTGAAACATTTTTCAATTGGATCAACACATACTGACACAAACCAATGACTAGATAAAAAACACTATTTATTGAATATCTCAAAAACTAAGAGTGCTATGACAAAAAGTGAATCTACAAAAAATCTTTAATATTTTATTACCTACAACTTTTATTTGAAACATTTTCCAATTGTATCAACACACACACTGACACAAATCAATGACTAGATAAAAAACACTATTTATTAAATATCTCAAAAACTAAGAGTGCTATGACAAAAAGTAAGTGAACAATACATCTTCATTTTGTTATTATCTACAACTTTTATTTGAAAGAATTTTTTGTTTGATGAACATTTATTGAACAAATCTGAAAAAACTGAAAAACGCTATGAGTAAAGTACCACTTCCGGTCTTATTCGACTCAGGGGACCTCAAAACGGATATTTCCGCTAAAATTTTTGATTTGAAAATTTTCACGAAAACAATACTTTCCCTTTGTATTACATACGGGGGAAAGTAAAAAGACTTTCTTCATATATAGACAGAAGAAATAAACAAAGAATATTTAGAGAAAAATAAGAGAGCAAAGAAAGAACGACTTTCTTCATATAAAAGCAAAATAAATAAACGAAGAGAAAAATAAGAGAGCAAAGAAAAAACGACTTTCTTCATAGATAAAAGAAATGAACAGTTATATCAGAATAAAATAGAAGAAATAAACAGAGAATTCAGGTTATATCAGAATAAAATAGAAGAAATTAAACCAATTTCTGGTATTTTATTCTCTTGTAATTTGTGTTCTTTGTTTATTTCTTCTGTCTTTATATGAAGAGCAGTGAGTGATACGCACTCTGGCGAGAAGTAGTAAGAAAAACGAGTATTCGTAATTTCCAATACGAAAAAGTAGAAAAGAATGCTTGTTGATTTTGTTTAATACATAAATTGATTTTTTTGGATTGATTGAGTTATAGTAGAAACCAAAATCAAAAAAACACCAACACTGTATTCTCACTCCAAATTACAGTTATATCAAAATAAAATAGAAGAAATATATACAGGGTGTCCCATTAGTGCGGTCTCGGAAGATATCTCAGCTCTCGTTAAAGATAGAAAAAAAATGTTTTCACAAAATTTGCTTGATTTTAAGAGCTGCATAACCTAAAATTATTTTCAAATATACAGGGTGTCCCATTATTCCATACTTAATACCAACTTTGTTATTTTAAAAGGAACACCCTATATATTATTTTTTTATTTGATCCGCCTTTAAATAACCTACACAAAGATATATCATTATCGGCACTTTAGGTAATTCGTTACTTAAAAAAAAAATATTTTTTGAAAATTTTGGCAGTTTTAGTACTTTACTTAAAAATTCACTGTGTTCGTATTTTTTAAGATACCAGTCTGAAATTTTACACACATATGCAGTAAAGAATGCTCTATCCATTGACTATAACACATTTTAATATTACTTATAAAACCTAGTAAAAAACTACCCTCGAATATTTAATATTTAAAATGTACATTACTTCATTTTTTTAAATGGGACATCCTATATTTTTTTATTTTATCAAATCCGCAATAAAAAATGCTTTATTTCTTGTATATCATACCCTTTATCTATTTTCATTAGTTTTGGAGATATTAACATTTTTCTGTCAAATATAGGGTATACAAAAAATAAAGCATTTTTCATTTCGGATCTGATAAAGTAAAGAAATATAGGGTGTCCCATTTAAGAAAATGAAGTTATGTACATTTTAAATATTAAATATTAGAAGGTAGTTTTTTATTAGGTTTTATAAGTAATATTATAATGTGTTATAGTCAATGGATAGAGCATTCTTTACTGCATATGTGTGTAAAATTACAGACTGATATCTTAAAAAATAAGGACACAGTGAATTTTTAAGTAAAGTACTAAAACTGCCAAAATTTTCAAAAAATATTTTTTTCTGAAGTAACAAATAACCTAAAGTGCCAATAATGATATATCTTTGTGTAGGTTATTTAAAGGCGGATCAAATAAAAAAATAATATATAGGGTGTTCCATTTAAAATAACAAAGTTGGTATTAAGTATGGAATAATGGGACACCCTGTATATTTGAAAATAATTTTAGGTTATGCAGCTCTTAAAATCAAGCAAATTTGGTGAAAACATTTTTTTTCTATCTTTAACGAGAGCTGAGATATCTTCCGAGACCGCACTAATGGGACACCCTGTATAATATACCAGAAAGTGGTCTATTTCTGGTACGACCGACGATCGACGATCGATGCGAGTAGACGTAGACAGAGGTGCTTGTGATTTCTAAGTGTTTCTTAAGTTAAATCAAGTTGTAAATTCACTTATGTTGTACTAGTACATTACAAGAGTGTAACATATCCGACGGTAAGGTTGCAATTTGTTAATTTTGAGTATTGGCCTGTAATTATATTATTTACTTTCGCCTGTATTTCTGCAGACTTGTCGTGGAAAAAATATTCCATTGTACATTGAACTGTGAATATCAGTTGTTAAGGTCAAACGAGAATAAATATATACTTAGTAAAAAATACGTAATTCATAAAATATAATTATTTATTGAATGAATTCGTGTCTTTGAGTGAATGCGTATTTTTACTATAAACTTTAACCGTTTATCGTAAACTAACCCATGTAATTTCCGTGGTCTACCCTCTTGTTTGTTATTTCTTAAGTCCTCACAAAAGACCCTGTGAGGTGAAGTTTGTATCCTTGTTGTATTCTTCATTCGTGTTTTGCCTTATCCTATCCTTTAATTACAAAATGGAATGTATTAAATGTTTTAAACTTATTGATATCACTGACGAAAAAAAATGTTTTATAAAGTGTGATAGTTGTAATCGGTTTATTCATGTTACATGTTTAGAACTATCTCGTTCTGAAATCAAATGCTTTGAGTTACGTCCAACCGCGAAACGTCGCATAAAATATATATGTGTGCACTTTGAAGAAGAGGTTTACAATATACCTAAGTTAATAGCGTTAGTTAACGAGTTAAAGGATGAAGTTTTTCAATTAAAATCAAACTTTGGTGCATCAACACAAACTGCAAGTAACCAATCCTTATCCATTCAGACGCAGGAGCAAATTATTCAGCAGATAGCAGATAGAGATAGGCGTAAAGAGAATATTATTCTCTACAAATTAAATGGAAATAAAACCACCAAAGAGGAACAATGTAGTGAAGATATTTTGAATGTTTCTGAAATATTAAAGATAATAGACGTTCCCCAAGTTAGCCTAAAACCGATAAGATTGGGTAGGTATGACTCCTCGGTAAACATCGATTCTAGGCCCTTGAAGATCAAATTAAATTCAGCTGCAGATATTCACAAGGCTTTTGCAAATGTAAAGAAGCTTAAAAGTATTGATAAGTTTAAAAATGTGTATATTACCCATGATCAAACTAAAATGCAAAGCTTGTTTTATAAAGAGTTAAAGAGTGAGCTGGTGCGTAGAAAATCTGCGGGTGAGAACAACATCAGGATAAAGCATGTTCGAGGGGTACCTACAATTGTTAAAGAGAACGATAACGGAAATTCGGAAAACTAGGAAGCTACGGAGAAACTGGAATTACACTTTATTACCAAAATACACGCGGTCTTAAATCAAAAACGAACTTATTTTATACTAATATTCTTAATTGTGGGTTTGATATTGTTTGTTTAACCGAAACTTGGTTAAATGAATCAGTAAATAGTTCTGAGTTGTTTAATACCACCTATGGTGTCGTCAGACAAGATCGGGATTTTTTAAGAACTAAACGTTCAATTGGTGGTGGTGTATTGTTGGCTTTCTCAAATAATATCACATATTTTAATGTAAATTCAGTTCAAATTACTAATTTAGTACCATTAGTTGATTTAATTATATGTAAGTGTAAATACAAGCGTCAATTTGAATTTTATTGTGTAGCAGTATATATTCCACCTGATATTTCGAACAATGAGTTTGACTTATTCTTTGAATTTTTAGAACTCTTGTTATTGGACAAACCGGTATTAATAATAGGTGACTTTAATGTGCCTAACTATAATATTCCAAACTCTTCAGATTATAAAGTACGTTCCTTAAATAGTTTTACAAATATCTTGAATCTAAATCAAATGAATTCTATACCCAGTTCTAGAAACAGGCTGTTAGATCTCATATTTTCTAATTTGAGTATATTGCATTATGACTTGTGTCGAGAACCCTACTCTTTGGTACCTGAAGATTTAAACCTTGGTCCATTGTTGTTTAATTTGTACATTGATGATCTAATTGCAACAATTACATGCCCAGTCTTAGCCTATGCAGATGATTTAAAAATTTATTCACACGTTACCACTAATTTAGATTCTATCAATTTGCAAAACAATCTTGATATAATAGATAACTGGTGTACATTTAATAAGCTTAAACTAAACTCTACTAAATGTTATGTAGTTTCATACAGTCGCAAAACTTCAACAATTGTTAGTAACTATAACATTCAAGGCACAATAATTGAAAGAAAACGTGAAATTTTGGACCTCGGTGTACTTTTCGATTCTGAGTTGGGATTTTCTAGACATATTAATAATATAACATCGTCCGCACTAAAAATATTGGGTTTTATAATGCGGATATCTAAACAATTCAATAATATAAATGCCATAGTATCGCTTTACTATGCGTTTGTTAGATCAAAATTAGAGTATTGTATGTTGGTCTGGTATCCGCATTATATAAATCTCTCACTCATGGTAGAAAAAGTACAGAAAAAGTTTTTGAAATATTTATCTTTTAAAAAGAATGATACATATCCAGATCGAAATACTGACTATAATTCTTTACTTACTGAACATAGTTTTGTTTCACTTGTTGATCGTAGGAATGAATATAGTGCTAATTTTATTAAAAAAGTGATTGACAACTCCATTGATTGTATGTATCTACTTTCAAAAATAAATTTTCATGTACCTAGAACTGCCTCGCGCTATACTAACACCTTTGTTTTACCCGTATGCAAAACTAATGTTCTAGTTATAGCGCCTTTAACACATATGTGTCGTAATGCGAATAAATATTTTATTGATGTATTTTTTAAGTAACCAGAAATCTGGAAATTGAAATTGTCTACTTTCAATATTAAATATTCTTATGTTAGTCATTTGGAATGAAATATTTTTGTTTATTAATATTAATGTTAGATATAAGTTATAATTAAATTTTGTTGCTTGTCCTGTATTGGTTTTTCCGTAGGACAATAAAGTATTATTATTATTATTATTATTGTATTCTCTCGTAACTTGTAGTCATTGTTTATTTCTTCTATCTTTATATGAAGAGCAGTGAGTGATATGAACTTTCGCGAGAAGAATATGTAGTAAGATAAACGAGTATTCTTGATTTCTAATACGAAAAAGTAGAAAAAAATGCTTGTAGATCTTGTTCAATACATATTTTTTTTGGATTGATTGAGTTATAGTAGAAACTAAAATCAAAAAACCATCAACACTGTATTCTCACTCAAAATTTCACCCGACAACCATGTTTGATGAAAAAGTAGGTTCAGGTTATATCAATTGTTAATGTCTTGAGTTTTGATATTTTCAGTTTCAGTCAGCTTATTGCATAGTAAACAAATAGTAAGAATATAAGCCTAAACAAAAGCACTGTTAATGTAGATAGACTTTTATACATTTTAATCAAGTCTGTTAACTGTTGAAATACACGCAAGCAATTCTTCAAATAGACAAATTTATGTTGGGTTAAAGAAACATGTTTAGGAGCATTGAATAAAATGTAATTAATAAAAAAAAAACTACAAAAAAAGAATTTAAATTAAAAAAGAGTAAAATTGTTGTGTGATTAATGAAAAAAACTATAAACAAAGAATTTACATTAAAAAGGACTAAAATTGTTTCAATCTTTGTATTTCCATGGCAACTAAGGAAATAAAAATTACTAAGAGTAGTGATTTTTTTATTTGGCAACTTAACCCATTAACGGCCGAGCAATTATAGAGTTAACTCTAAAAGCTGATTTTAGATAAAATTCTACACTTCTTTTTATGATTTGTACGAGTGACTTATTATATTACATACTGTGAATTTTTCTTTTAAATATACATAATTCAGACGCTGTAAATGTAAGGCATTCGTCGATTTTGTATAAAAACGTGCAATATAAAGTTTAGAACTAGTATTTCCACTCCCAGACTAAGCATGAAGTAAAATTTCGAGTTTAGAAAAGCCCCGCGTAGAAAATTTGTCGAGGGTCGCGCCAGCGACCCGAGACAAATTTTCACGGGGCTTTTCTAAACTCGAAATTTTACTTCATGCGCCACGCGTATAAAAAACTGAAATTAGAAATACACTGAAAACTTTTTTTTTAAATGAGTAATAATCGAGATATTTAAATAACAAAATATATACCTTTTTCTTTATATATTTTCAAGTCAAGTCAAATAATGTAATACATATATCAAATTAACTTATTTATTAATTAATTAACATAAAATTAATAATGCTGCGTATATGAATCCATGGCGCCTAATAGGTTAATTCAACAGGTGGTAGTTTTCTTTTTAAGTTTGGCGCAGACTTTACTTGATGATAATAACTTTGATTAAAACACTTAGAATATTTCTCCAACAATTTATTTGTAACCAAATAAATTGTTGTTGTTGGTTACAAATAAATTGTTGTAGAAAGGTTCCAACTGTTTTAATCAAATACATAAATTGATATTTATTTTTAATAATTGATATACATTTATTACAAAAAAATCTCCATTTTACAAAGAAAATACAAAACTAAATACAATTACATGTGAAATAAAGAAAATATAAACAAAAAAATACATACTTATATAAAAATTGCACTAAATACATATAACATCAAATAAAGTATTTCAATCTCCGTTTAAAAAAATAAAAGTCAGTACCAAAACTGTTAGAGAGAGGATGGTCATTAAATTTATTTACACACCTTATTATTCTTTGAAATGGACCTTTACATGAATAATTTTGTTTGAAAACACCAATACAAACAATTTTACTTCTCGATTTAAGTAAATATGGATTAGCTATAAAATCAAACATTTCAAGTAATACTGAACAATCAATATAACCTGAAATAAGTTTATAGAGGTAACAAAATTTCCAACAATAAGCTTTAGTGAGCCTTGCCACAGCTTCGAATTTTAATCTTCAGAAAAAAATGTAGCTAAATTTCCTTATCTAATTCATAGTTCCGAAATTAATTGCTTTATCTAATCAACTCAATTAAAGAATTAGTTCATTCATGATAAGAGATGTGTTAATTAAGGATGCAGGTGGCTACTCCAGTGACAATGGACAGTAAATATCAATTAGTGTAAAGAAGTCGGCGACCGGTTATCTCCTCGACAATTTTTCGACTCCTTTCTTTCTTCGCGTCCAGCCGAACCGAAATAAACTGGTTATTAAAGGACAATGCTGCCCCAAAGTTATTTATTCATTATTATCCTCTACACTTCAATAAATTTAGGCCCTTTCTTCGCGTCCAGCCAAACCGAAATAAACTGGTTATTAAAAGACGTGATGCTGCCTCAAAGTTAGTTACCTTTTTATTATGATCCTCTACATCTCAATAAATTGAGGCCTACAAATTACAGATTTTTCTGACAAGAAAATTTAGCCTTAGCTTGAGAATTTTTAATTATCTTTTTGAAAACTTAAGTAGATTTATAATTGTGAATTAATAAAATATTTTCTGTGTTATTAATAGGCTTAGAAAACAAAGAAATTATAATTATGAACGGTGGAGGCTTCTACTTCGTTATACATGTTAAGAAAATGTTAATCAGCAACATCTAAAACCTATTTAGAAAAAAATATGACATTTTCGATTGTTGATCACATAATTGGCAATTATATATTTTTTTAAATTGCAAAAAAAAAATATCCAGGAGGGACAAGAGTCAAAATATTTATTGAAACATTATGACACCTAAAACGTCAAACATATACGATTTCTTTGTGTCTAATTTTCGGTAAATTACTAATGTGGATTAAATCAGTTCAGATTACAATAAGGATGTTGTTTACGCGGATTTTACTAAATCGTCTCAATTAAATTATTGTGTTATTGTATATATTTCAAATTCCGAACTTTACGTGCACCCAAACGTGACTACACACATTTTTGCTTATTTAGGGAAACGACCGAAGGGCAATAAACCATTGTGTACATTTTTCTGTATTTCCTTTCACTGAGCCAAAATCGTGCGCAATTGGGGGCAATGACGACTTAGCCGTGCGCGAGGGATTAAATCGTAAACGTCCCTTCCCGGCCCAAAACGCCAGACCCGAAAAACCCCTGATTCTCCCTCTCTACAACTAGCGATCCTTTTCTTTCTTGTCTGAAATGTCATATCTATTTTTTTTCTACTAAAACCCCTCTTTTCTATATCCAACCAATCCCGTCACTTCTTTCTAAAACCTACCACTTTAAACCTCCATCCTCAGAGAGTCTTGTCTTAACTTTCAAACAGTAAACATCGTGCCCTTCGGTCGTTTCCGCGTTATACTTTCAATACTTTTCTGTTATTTTTCTAAGTCCTTTGTTATATATTTTGTTATTATTTATTAGTCAGTAGTTGTAATAAAGCCATTTATTTCAATATACTGGTATCCTTAATTTTGAAACCAAATCGCGAACCCGCGTAATAACAGATGTAAATCAGGTAGACATTTAATAAATGTTTGGTTCTACACATATATGTTTAAGAACCTTTTAAGTATGGTCGTAATTGATGAAAACACGTGTCAGACAACTGAATATATTAATGTGAAACTGAACAAGAGTTTTATTTTAAAATTACCTAATACAAACATTTTTCTTAAAAACACTTAACAAAAAAAGAAATTGAATAACATTAGAATTCATAAAAACCTGTTATTGTGTTTTCCACCCCACGCCGAATTTACAACGCAATTTCTTCATTCTTGGAGTGGGAAAATCGCTGAAATTTGTCGCCGCGTTTTTGCTTTGTTGATTAATTACACGATTTCATTCCTATTCTTAAAATTTGAATCAAAGAATCCACTAAAACACGAGACGAGGTGATCACTGTGAATTTTTTCAATCACTGCTTTTGTTTGTAAACAACGCTATTTCATCAGCACCTGCGTGGAAGAATAATCAACAATCGACGATCGACAAAAATCAACAAACAGCACCCGCTAGGTGTCAAAACGCCGCTCCAGCATTTCTTTACAAATTTCCTGAAAGTTTTACTGCTTTCAATACGAAAGTGAGTGAAATCATAAATTTAATTGTCAAGTGTAATGAGTGAGTTACATTTTCTGCGATTTTCTAATGGGGTGAGTGAAAAAAATGGCGTCGGTTCGGATTGCATCGGCAATGAAAGTCAGGTATTTATGTTTTGTTAGTTTTTATTTGTACATAAATATACGAGGATTTTTTATTTTGAGTATACCTACCTAACGGTAGAAAGGAAAAAGATAAAAAAAATCATGTCTGTGAAGCTAGCACTATTTCCAGCAATAAACCGGCGCCTCCACCATGGTCGTCCAGAAATTTTAATTATTATTTTTAGTGACAAATAAGGAGAAATTCATCCATTTCCCAACTCCTTAAATATTATATAAGTTAAATAAACACTACAGAACAACATTTGCCCATTGCAATTGCTGGTATTCATATGTAAAAGATTTTCTATTACAATCATTTTTAAGTACTAATATCTACCTTTGGTCCGTGCTATTTTAAGGTTTTGTGTAGCGATTGTTTGAACAACATCTAAAGAACAGTACTAAACTACTAAAAGTTTCTTAAAATAAATATTTAATACAAAAAATCAACTTATTGCTGGGACATGGCGCCTCAGCTGAAACAAATATTTAAAAAAATCATAAGTACCTTTGGCCCGCGTTATTTTTAATAATTTTTTGTAGCGATTTTTTAAACAATGTCTAAAGAACAGTACTAAACTACTGAAAATTTCTTAAAATAAATATTTAATACAAAAAATCAACTTATTGCTAGGCGCCATGTGCCTCGGGTGAAACAAATAATTAAAAAAAATCATAAGTACTTTTGGCCAGCGTTATTTTGAATTAATTTTTGTAGCGATTGTTTAAACAATGTCTAAAGAACAGTACTAATCTACTAAAAGTTTCTTAAAATAAATATTTAATACAAAAAATCAACTTATTGCTGGGCGCCATGCGCCTCGGGTGGAACAAATAATTAAAAAAATCATAAGTACCTTAGGCCCGCGTTATTTTTAATTAATTTTTGTAGCGATTGTTTAAACAATGTCTAAAGAACAGCACTAAACTACTAAAAGTTTTTTAAAATAAATATTTAATACAAAAAATCAACTTATTGCTGGGCGCCGTGCGCCTCGGGTGAAACAAATAATTAAAAAATCATAAGTACCGTTGGCCCGCGTTATTTTGAATTAATTTTTGTAGCGATTGTTTAAACAATGTCTAAAGAACAGTACTGAACTACTAAAAGTTTCGTAAAATAAATATTTAATACAAAAAAATCAACTTTTTGCTGGGCGCTATGCGCCTCGGGGGAAACAAATAATTAAAAAAATCATAAGTACCTTTAGCCCGCGTTATGTTGAATTAACGTTTGTAGCGATTGTTTAAACAATGTCGAATGAACAGTACTAAACTACTAAAAGTTTCGTAAAATAAATATTTATTACAAAAAATCAACTTATTGCTGGGCGCCATGCGCCTCGGGTGAAACAAATAATTAAAAAAATCATAAGTACCTTTAGCCCGCGTTATTTTGAATTAATTTTGTAGCGATTGTTTATACAATATCTAAAGAACAGTACTAAACTACTAAAAGTTTCGTAAAATAAATATGTAATACAAAAAATTAACTTATTGCTGGGCGCCATGCGCCTTGAGGGAGACAAATAATTAAAAAAATCATAAGTACCGTTGGTCCGCGTTATTTTGAATTAATTTTTGTAGCGATTGTTTAAACAATGTCTAAAGAACAGTACTAATCTACTAAAAGTTTCGTAAAATAAATATTTAATACAAAAAATCAACTTATTGCTGTTCGCCATGTGCCTCGGGTGAAATAAATAATTAAAAAAATCATAAGTACCTTTGGCCCGCGTTATTTTGAATTAATTTTTGTAGCGATTGTTTAAAAAATGTCTAAAGAACAGTACTAAACTACTAAAAATTTCGAAAAATAAATATTTAATACAAAAAATCAACTTATTGCTGGGCGCCATGTGCCTCGGGTGAAACAAATAATTAAAAAAATCATAAGTACCTTTGGCCCGCGTTATATTGAATTAATTCTTGTAGCGATTGTTTAAACAATATCTAAAGAACAGTACTAAACTACTAAAAGTTTCGTAAAATAAATATGTAATACAAAAAATTAACTTATTGCTGGGCGCCATGCGCCTTGGGGGAGACAAATAATTAAAAAATTCATAAGTACCGTTGGCCCGCGTTATTTTAAATTAATTTTTGTAGCGATTGCTTAAACAATGTCTAAAGAACAGTACTAAACTACTAAAAGTTTCGTAAAATAAATATTTAATACATAAAATCAACTTATTGCTGGGCGCCATGTGCCTCGGGTGAAATAAATAATTAAAAAAATCATAAGTACCTTTGGCCCGCGTTATTTTGAATTAATTTTTGTAGCGATTGTTTAAAAAATGTCTAAAGAACAGTACTAAACTACTAAAAGTTTCGAAAAATAAATATTTAATACAAAAAATCAACTTATTGCTGGGCGCCATGTGCCTCGGGTGAAATAAATAATTAAAAAAATCATAAGTACCTTTGGCCCGCGTTATTTTGAATTAATTTTTGTAGCGATTGTTTAAAAAATGTCTAAAGAACAGTACTAAACTACTAAAAGTTTTGAAAAATAAATATTTAATACAAAAAATCAACTTATTGCTTGGCGCCATGTGCCTCGGGTGAAACAAATAATTAAAAAAATCATAAGTACCTTTGGCCCGCGTTATATTGAATTAATTTTTGTAGCGATTGTTTAAACAATATCTAAAGAACAGTACTAAACTACTAAAAGTTTCGTTAAATAAATATGTAATACAAAAAATTAACTTATTGCTGGGCGCCATGCGCCTTGGGGGAGACAAATAATTAAAAAAATCATAAGTACCGTTGGCCCGCGTTATTTTTAATTAATTTTAGGAGCGATTGTTTAAACAATATATAAAGAACAGTACTAAACTACTAAAAGTTTTTTAAAATAAATATTTAATACAAAAAATCAACTTATTGCTGGGCGCCGTGCGCCTCGGGTGAAACAAATAATTAAAAAATCATAAGTACCTTTGGCCCGCGTTATATTGAATTAATTTTTGTAGCGATTGTTTAAACAATATCTAAAGAACAGTACTAAACTACTAAAAGTTTCGAAAAATAAATATTTAATACAAAAAATCAACTTATTGCTTGGCGCCATGTGCCTCGGGGAAACAAATAATTAAAAAAATCATAAGTACCTTTGGCCCGCGTTATATTGAATTAATTTTTGTAGCGATTGTTTAAACAATATCTAAAGAACAGTACTAAACTACTAAAAGTTTCGTAAAATAAATATGTAATACAAAAAATTAACTTATTGCTGGGCGCCATGCGCCTTGGGGGAGACAAATAATTAAAAAATTCATAAGTACCGCTGGCCCGCGTTATTTTAAATTAATTTTTGTAGCGATTGTTTAAACAATGTCTAAAGAACAGTACTAATCTACTAAAAGTTTCGTAAAATAAATATTTAATACAAAAAATCAACTTATTGCTGGGCGCCATGTGCCTCGGGTGAAATAAATAATTAAAAAAATCATAAGTACCTTTGGCCCGCGTTATTTTGAATTAATTTTTGTAGCGATTGTTTAAACAATATCTAAAGAACAGTACTAAACTACTAAAAGTTTCGTAAAATAAATATGTAATACAAAAAATTAACTTATTGCTGGGCGCCATGCGCCTTGGGGGAGACAAATAATTAAAAAATTGATAAGTACCGCTGGCCCGCGTTATTTTAAATTAATTTTTGTAGCGATTGTGTAAACAATGTCTAAAGAACAGTACTAATCTACTAAAAGTTTCGTAAAATAAATATTTAATACAAAAAATCAACTTATTGCTGGGCGCCATGCGCCTCGGGTGAAATAAATAATTTAAAAAATCATAAGTACCTTTGGCCCGCGTTATTTTGAATTAATTTATGTAGCGATTGTTTAAAAAATGTCTAAAGAACAGTACTAAACTACTAAAAGTTTCGAAAAATAAATATTTAATACAAAAAATCAACTTATTGCTGGGCGCCATGTGCTTCGGGTGAAACAAATAATTAAAAAAATCATAAGCACCTTTGGCCCGCGTTATTTTGAATAAATTTTTGTAGCGATTGTTTAAAAAATGTCTAAAGAACAGTACTAAACTACTAAAAGTTTCAAAAAATAAATATTTAATACAAAAAATCAACTTATTGCTTGGCGCCATGTGCCTCGGGTGAAACAAATAATTAAAAAAATCATAAGTACCTTTGGCCCGCGTTATATTGAATTAATTTTTGTAGCGATTGTTTAAACAATATCTAAAGAACAGTACTAAACTACTAAAAGTTTCGTAAAATAAATATGTAATACAAAAAATTAACTTATTGCTGGGCGCCATGCGCCTTGGGGGAGACAAATAATAAAAAAATTCATAAGTACCGTTGGCCCGCGTTATTTTAAATTAATTTTTGTAGCGATTGTTTAAACAATGTCTAAAGAACAGTACTAATCTACTAAAAGTTTCGTAAAATAAATATTTAATACATAAAATTAACTTATTGCTGGGCGCCATGTGCCTCGGGTGAAATAAATAATTAAAAAATCATAAGTACCTTTGGCCCGTGTTATTTTGAATTAATTTTTGTAGCGATTGTTTAAAAAATGTCTAAAGAACAGTAGTAAACTACTAAAAGTTTCGTAAAATAAATATGTAATACAAAAAATTAACTTATTGCTGGGCGCCATGCGCCTTGGGGGAGACAAATAATTAAAAAAATCATAAGTACCTTTGGCCCGAGTTATATTGAATTAATTTTTGTAGCGATTGTTTAAACAATGTCGAAAGAACAGTACTAAACTACTAAAAGTTTCGTAAAATAAATATTTAATACAAACAATCAACTTATTGCTGAGCGCCATGCGCCTCGGGTGAAACAAATAATTAAAAAAATTGAGATTGAAATGAATAGTAGTAGTTGTTTCAATGAGTGTTTGGTATAGTCTTTGCAAGACTAACTTGTTGTAGATTGCGAAACGAATCTCGGCACTTTTAATGTTTGAAATTAATGTTTCCTTCATCGTTATAATTATAGTATAAAGTTTTTTTTTTAATTTTATAACTATAATTGTCTTCCAAATGAACAAAAATGCATTAAGTGATTGCGTGCGTTTCAAGTGGAATAATAATTAGTAAACTGCTGAATAATTAACGTGAATTCTGCCTCGGGTGAAAAAGATAGTGGACACACCTCGGAAGTCTTTCCTTCAAGGCTAAAATATGGCATTTCAACAGAGCACACAACACCATTCTAATTTTATTAATCCATATCCATATCCAGATACTTCCACTTTTATTATGATCACTTCAATTATATAATAATACAATTATAAAAGTAACAATAGATAAAGAAATGCAACAAACACGGATCTTGGATCAACTTGTTTAAAGAAAACTGTTTCAGATATACAAAAAAAGTTAAAGTTTAAATAATATTAAAAATTATTTTGAAACTATTTCATAGACTTATGTCAATGAAATACATATGTCAATGTTACATATACAACTATACCGGGTGTTGACTTGGCGGACGCAACATAGGAAATCGCTTGTTAATTTTAAAGTATTCAAATATTGGCTTCCCTATTTATTTTAGAGACAAAATGTATTTCACTTTTTTGTAAAGGGAGAAATTTTAAATTTATGAATGTTCACACTTAACACTTTACGTTTCTCTAAGTTAAAATAATTACGAAAAAGTAATGTGATTTTATAAAAATAATGACATACCATGGAATCGATGCAACAATTGCGGATATTCCCTGTTTTTTTAAGTTCAATTTAAAGCTTTAAACAAGTGTTTCCGCTCCCAGACTAAGCATGAAGTAAAATTTCGAGTTTAGAAAAGCCCCGCGTAGAAAATTTGTCGAGGGTCGCGCAGCGACCCGAGACAAATTTTCACGGGGCTTTTCTAAACTCGAAATTTTACTTCATGCGCCACACGTATAAAACACAGATTTTAAGTGAAGCTTGAATATACATAAATTTGAAAATATAGTGTTTTATACGCGTGGCGCATGAAGTAAAATTTCGAGTTTAGAAAAGCCCAGAAAATTTGTCTCGGGTCGCTGCGCGACCCTCGACAAATTTTCACGGGGCTTTTCTAAACTCGAAATTTTACTTCATGCGCCACACGTATAAAACACAGATTTTAAGTGAAGCTCGAATATACATAAATTTGAAAATATAGTGTTTTATACGCGTGGCGCATGAAGTAAAATTTCTAGTTTAGAAAAGCCCAGAAAATTTGTCTCGGGTCGCTGCGCGACCCTCGACAAATTTTCACGGGGCTTTTCTAAACTAGAAATTTTACTTCATGCTTAGTCTGGGAGTGGAGAACACTCGTTTAAAGCTTCAAATTGACTCTTTTAAAAATCAACGAAAGGCAGAAAATTTACAGCTAAAATAATTAGTGAGAATTTAGTATTTTCTTAAATAAGATTGTAACAAATATACATTTCTAAAAATACAAACAATTCATTATCTTTTCCTTTGAATTCCTACGAATTATTTCTTAGAATTCAAATTCAATCACCGATAAATCCTTGTATGCGATGCAGTATCTTACAATTGTTTTGAATTGGTAATGGCTTTCGAGTGGAAATGCGTGCGTAACGGACAATTGTATCATTCTCGTATGTGTGTGTGTGTGTGTGTGTGTGTTTAAATGTAATGCAAACAGAACATGCATTTATATATAAACGATTATGTTTAAAGGAATCACATCACGTACGTCTACGTCCGATGAAGACCAGTTGGCTTACTGTAATCGCGAATACAGTTTTCTATCGAGAAATCCACAATCGTGATCGGAATCGTATCGGAAAAAGAAGAAAAAAAAACAACAACAAAATAATAAACATAGTATTTGTAATGTGTATTGTTTTTAAGTAATTCGAATTAAGTAAAGACCTAAACTAATCATTAAATCAATGTGAGTTGGCTATGGAGTAAATATTAAATTTCTAAACTCTATTTGATAATTCTGATTTTGTTGGTTTAAAATTTTTTGCATGAGACATAAGATACTTATCTTGATGTATCAGAATGAAAGAACATATGTTGTTGAGCAACCTGTGCACTTTCACGAAAGCCCTTGTGTGTGCATTCATTACAAACGGCCATCCACAATTACACCTCAGCTGTAAAAGAAGAAGGTGCGTCCTCGATTGCACTTCAAGGACCTCCATTGTTCGATAGGAAACACAAATGATAAAGACGGATGGATTTTTACGACAACAAAAGCAGGATGCTGATAACTCAAGAAATGATATTTTTTTTAATCTTGAGACTTGATTTGATTGAAAGTTGAATGGGGTTTATTATATAGGTCTTAAAGGAGGAGAAGAAAATTGATTCCTATATAAATGTTTTTTTTGTGTCTACTTTCAATCAAATAATGTCTCAGATAGAAAACAAAATGAAAAGACGGATAGATTTTCACGACAAGAAAAGCTGAATGTTCATAACTGAAGAAATTATCTTTTTTTTAATCTTTATACTTGATTTAATTGAAAGTTGAATGTTTTATTAATTAGATCGTAAAACAGGAGACAAAAATTGATTCATATATAAATGTTTTTTTGTGTCTACTTTCAATTAAATCATGTCTAAGATTTGATTAAAATCGTTTTTATGTGTTTACTTTCAATCAAACCAAGTCTAAAATTTGATTAAAAGTAAATGTTTCAATGCATGGGCGTAGCTAGGATTTTGACCAGGTAGGGGCACGAGACAAAGCATATGCCTTATTTGGTTAACAGCTCGAGACATGTTAATTGTTTTCACATAAAACGTTAAAAGTATCTTGAAATAATAATGCCTATTTGCACCCCGACTGATTAACTTTAATCATGCACAAATCATTGATTAAACTTCATCTAGTCAAAATTCTAGAATATAAGAATGTTATAAATTTGTAAAATATCCAAAACCTGTCTCTTTGATCAATTTGCCATTGTGTAAGCAATTTGTAAATAAATCTATTATGTTTTTAAGAAGTACTAACCACTGATTAGGTTAATCAATTCGGGTGCAAACATAAATCATATAAAAAAGCAGGTGGTTTGATTTTCATAAATGAAGGCATTTAAATCTTCTATTGCTGTTTTATATAATTTTAACCAAGAGTTTTATACTCCCTGATTAAGCATGAAGTAAATATTTCGAGTTTAGAAAACCCTAAAAATTGACACAAGAAACTCTTTGCATCACCCAAACCTAACCTTAAAACTGGCGCACGTGTCATTTGTCAGAATTATGAAGTGCTACCACCTGTGACTGGCTTGGGCTTTCCCTTATTGTTACACAATATACAGTTTTCAAAATTCAAATATTCCATGTATTTATTAGATATTTTTATTGACTGCAGGATTTTGAATACGGAAATGTAAAAATTATGTAAATGATAAAATGTAGGTTTAATAATCAAATGAATTTATTATCAAGCAAGCCATAAAGTTTGAAATAAGGGTGGTGGAAATGCTAGCCAGTGCTACCACAATAAATTCAAACTGTATCTCTTGCTTGATAATAAATTCATTGATTATTAAACCTACATTTTATCATATACATAATGTTTACATTTCCGTATCGAACATCCTGCATTCAATAAAAATTTCTAATAAATACATGGAATATTTGAATTTTGAAAACTGTTTATTGTGTAACAATGAGGGAAAGCCCAGGCCAGTCACGGATGGTGGAGAATACCAATGAAGATATCGCTGTCTGTAACACATGTATAAATGTATTTATGCGTGTGTGTGTGTGTGTGTAAATGCCTCGTACAATTGTAATACAATGCTTAATTTAAGTTGAGCGCTTATTACAAAACGTCCAAAGTGGACGGAATGTCTCCGAGTCAAAGACACGATCATAATCGTTTTCTTGGTTACGTCTGAAGGTTAACACAAAAACAGAAAACATTGTAAATCATAAAATATTTGTTTGAAGGTTGAAAGGAATTACGCAAATTTTGGAAAATGATGTTATGCGACCAAACCAAATTTTCAGGCTTTTCTAAACTCGAAATTTCACTAACACTAACACACTAAGTTTCAATTAAATAATTCAGCAGAGGAAATACATTTTCCCAAAGGTAAACAATAAATAGAGTAACGTAATTTATTGTATGATATAACTTTAAGTAGTTAAAAGGGACCAGTACTCGTACATAGATATTTTATTGGGTACTAAAATCGATGTAAAATAGAGTCGAAGAGAGTAACGTCCACATAAGGAACGGAGAATATTGATAAGCTCTTTAATGTGCGAGTTTATGGGATGATTCACTGAATTCGTTTGAATGCCTTGTGCTGTGTGGTAAAGTTAATTTATGTAATAACTCTGAATGATATTAACGCCAACTGTGAGAAATTTCCTGTGAATCACAGACACATTCACGGTTGGACTCAATAAAATTCACAAAGTCATTTGCAATAATAATTAGTCATACAAATTGTAAACATATGAATGTACAGGTGGTATTAATAATTAAATCAACATACATTTTATTTAAAATAAAAATCACTTGTTCAGACTTTATTTAAAAAATATGAAAATGAATTAAAATTAATTTCTACTTTCTGCAAAAATGTATTCTCATTGAGACAACTCTCCAAATATTCAATGAATATTTGGAGAATTGTCTCAATGAGACTAAATATTTCCAGAAAGTCGATATTAATTTTAATTCGTTTTTATATTTCGTAAATATTCTTCAAACTATTGGAAAACTTAATATTTTCCTTATGTCACACTTTATTTAATAAAACAGATGTATATTTCGGACCTCAATCGAAATACAGTGAGCAAAACTAAATTTATAGTGATGTAGAAATGAACATACTTTTTATAAATTTAGGAAACGTGTTTACCAAAGCATACTCTTTATTTTTATTAAAAAATATTCACTCAACACTAGCTTTAGGATCGGGGAATAAACGTGATTATACCCCAAAATAATCTGAGAGTTCTCCCAAAATAGGTTACAACTCAAACCAAGGCCGTAGCCAGGGGGAGGGGTACGGGGGTTCAAAACTGACTTTGCAGAGTCTTTTAATAATTATTATTACATCTAGGCAAATATAAAGAGATTATTTCCCGAGATTGGCTAGTTACATGTATGTATAGCCAACCAAGGGAAATATTTCATATTTCCCGTGTTATAATCAATATTTTTTTTCTAATTAAATCAATACGTTTCTGAAAATAGGAAAATTTTGGATTAATTTTTTGAATTTATTATTACGTTGCCAAGGGCCATGTTTCTAAATATCATAGTAGACTGGTCTGTCGTGGTTCTGACGTTTTCATCATGTGAAATGTCGCACGTGCTAACGCAAGCGGAGAAAACCCGTAAATGTTTAGTTCTAGCTAAATCTAAATCTGCATATAAAAAAATGTATGCAATTTTCACGAATAATCGATGAGCCAACATTCTGTGAACGGTGCTGCAGGAAATATTTTACTGGCGTTTTTTGAAGATTTGTATGTTGTTATATTTTTGTTATTTTTCACTTGTTTATTGTATCCGTAGTCACAGAAATATTCACCAAATACATTGTGGCTCAAATTATCAATGGTTCATCATAGACAACAGTTGGGAAATTTATTTATTTATTTATTCTCTCACAGGAAACCCCTTTTCTTATGATGTTAATCGAGAAAGTGTTTAGAATTTTTGCAATCGAACAAAATAGACTGATCAGAGTACCAACATACATCACAAACAAATCCAAATATGTTGAATGTTGAACATTTGGATGAAGGGGCCCAATGCAAAGATTAATGTTACATTTAAAAGAAACAGAGCGTGTTCAAAATTGACGTTCAAAAAACGTCAATTTGATTCTGTACTTTGTGAGCAATCGCGCCACATTTTTTTTAACGGCTTTATTTACATTAAAAATACATTACAAAATTAATATTTTAGAGTAGGCGTAGTTCAGGTAGCTGGAATACAACTACTACTGTTCTTCCACTTAACCTACTAGTGAAAAAAAGTGAAGTAAGGAATAAAAACAGTTTTTTCATTGTGCTACTAGTGAAGTATGAAAAATACATTTAGTACGTGTGTAAGAGATAATAAAAATGAAATAAAACTAAGAGTGTATCTATAAATAACATTTGATTAACTTGAAAACTTACAGGATTATTCTACATATTAGGAAATAGTATCGACAGGGCAGTGAATGAGAGATTAAGCTTTGTGGCGTGGCTGTGTGTGAATGCTGCTATTTACGTGCAGCCCTTGTCATTTGTGTTTGTGGCGCGACAAAAAATGAATAGTGTGAACATGCTCAAAACGTGAAGCGTATCGAGCAAAACATTTTCTTGTCACTTTTTGGCAATCCATATTTCCCTAGGGAAATATGGATTGTTAACAAGTTTCATATTTCGATAGGGAGATATGAGTATGTTATTACATATCGTAACCAAGGCAATATTACTTATTATTGTATCAATCAGAAAATTAAAATAGTGTTGAATGAGCGTTGTATTGAATGGGGACAAAAAAATTATGTAAAACTAAGTAAAAAGTTCTCAGGTTTTGTAACTGAAAACATATGTAAGTTTTTGCTACCGAAAGGATTTTTCAAACTTAATTTTAAAAAGTTTAGGATGTGTTTTGAAGATCATTTTATTTTTAAAATGTTAGCCTAGGACCAGTATCCAAGGATCCAGAGATAGCTAAACCTTAAAATAGAAAAAAAAAAACGGTTTGTTTTGCATGTGAACGACTCAATTAATAAATTAAGTTGAGAGAAATTAATTTAATTTATTAATTAATTAAATAATAAAATAAAAAACATAAAAGTCAAGTCCATTTTTTATCTCTATGATAAAATATAAAATTACATTTGTCAATTAATTATTTGTTCTTTAAATCGCATAAAATTTGATGTACATTTTTCATAATTCATGTTTGTGTGTTCTAAAGAGACTCAATTTTCACACAAATGAAATTATTATACATGAGCGAAAATGTGCACGCACAGTTGCAAAAGCGCAATTAATTCGTCCGTGCAAATATAATTAGGTGCTTTAATTAACGCGGTTCTCTTTTTATTTTTCTTAACTGGCTCAACGAAAGTCGAGGCATATTTATGTAAATATTTACACACATGCTCATGAAATCGAAAACGGCAGTTTTTTTTGCATAATCCTCAAAATAAATTCCTCATATCTTGACCAACATTTATAAACTAAAGCAATTTAAGATTATTCAGCATTTTATTTTTGTCGTTGATTAATTTTTATATAAGTCATTTTAGGTGTTTAAAACATACTTCTAAATCAATATACTAAAACTGTATATTTTGAACTTCACTGTGCATCAGTGTTTAATACGCGTGGCGCATGAAGTAAAATTTCGAGTTTAGAAAAGCCTGAAAATTTGGTTTGGCCGCTCCGCGCTTTGCGCTACGCGACCAAACCAAATTTTCAGGCTTTTCTAAACTCGAAATTTTACTTCATGCTTAACCTGGGAGTGGAAATACTCGTTAGACACTAAAAATTAAACTTTAAAAAAAAATCAGGGTATGTGTAAGGTAAAGGAAAAAATCCCTTTATATACTTTTTTAAATTCTGTATGAAAGAGGTACCGTATAATCGTTTAAATTTTGATTTAGAGTAGGCGGCATTTTTTTGTGCGGTTGCCTATAAAATATATAATATATAATATTATTTTTTTCTATATTTTTATAAGAAGTGAATGCATTTTATTTTATAACTTTGGTATTAATTATAGTACAACAACAGTACTATAAATGCTGAAAATTTCATTGTCCTAGCTCTATTTTTAAGTATTTTGCAATTTAGGAAGATTTTTAAATAAATTCCTCATATCTTGACCAACATTTATAAACTAAAGCAATTTAAGATTATTCAGCATTTTATTTTTGTCGTTGAATAATTTTTTTATAAGTCATTTTAGGTGATCTTTTTGATGAACAACTTCGGAGCTGCAAACATCAATAAAATTCCTAAATTAAAATCATTAATCACCTGGAATAAAACTGAATAAGTTCAAAATAAAGATTTTTTCAAAGAGAAAACACGGTAATTATTTTTACAGAACGGGGAAAATTGCGTCGAGAAAATCCCATTCAACTAAATTTCATTGGAAATTCTTGCTCGGTATTTGAAAGTAGCCGATTAAAAATGAAGACTTCGAGGAATAGAAATGCACGCACGATTTATGGCTTATTGGAGTAAACCCAGTAACGACTTACTTACTTTTTTTATTGCCTCTTATGTGATGGACTTCTCTTTAGATAACATTCATTAAACCGACTCTACGATCTCTTATTTTTTTGTTTGTTTATTATTGATCCTAAGAAATGCTTTTCTATCACGCGATCATTCAAATTATAAATTAGTTTAGGCCAACCCTATATATGTATATACATCTATAAAATAATGAAATATATATCTGAGGTTTTAGTAAACTATGTATTAACAGTCAGTAGTGCCAATCTAATTTACAATTCAAAGCCTACTCTAATTTATATTTTAAATGATCGCACGGTATTTAAAACGAAATGAATATCAGAATTATGCAATAATAATAGTATGTTGCGAATAATCCAGGAAGTGGCCAAATTCGATTCCGATTACAGTGTAACTATTTTTCTTGAAAAGTACACAGATATTGGTTTTCTGTGTTGAAAACGAAAGGAATCGAATGCTGTGCCGTGTAGATTCGAACGTTACGCAAGATTGGTTCGAGTCATGGTTCGAAGGCAGAAGGAGTAAAAGTGAATAATTTTCGGTTTATTTTCGGAGTTTCCACATGGGCGTGTGCCAGACCCCCGTAAATCACGATTATTTCACGTTCGATGAAATGCATTTTCACATCCGGCTTTAAAACATGAAATTTCTATTTATAACAAGAATACTAATATACAGGGTGGATTTTTTTTTTTTGAGAAAACGGCTGGTTTTAGAGAGTTGGGATAAAAAAATGTATAACAAAAGCCGCATTAAAGAATCGAATATTGTGATATTGTTTTTTCGCAAAACGGTTGGCATTCCTGAAAGTTTGCTTAAAAATGTCAATAACTCAAGATATTTAAACAGTATGATAGGTCAAAAGTGGTATCATTGAAAAGGTCTTTAAAAAATAAGCAATGAGAAACATAATTTTGTTACTGGCATCGATTTTGAGTAATATCTGATCAAAGTTATTAAATTTAAATTTTACAAGATTGAGTTTGACATCTGAAACTCAATCTTTTAAAATAAGTTAGCCATGAAAAATTGAAATTTAATAACTTTAAGAATTCCCCAACAGTTGGCAGTAAACTCTCAACTGTTCTCTCTGAAGAACAAGCCCATTTTCTTTTTTTTGTTGTTGTTTTCATCCGTTTGATTTATTTTACATTTCATGAAATACATCGGATGAAAACGTGTTACACGCGAAACATGAAAACCAGCCGTGTTACAATATATATCAGAAGAAAGTGTATGCATGCATCGAAAGTGTGTCATTAAAGTTTATTGCGACGTGCCATCAATATTTGCACGAGTATTAAATATTTCCGATGAAAATAAAATAATTGGCGGTGTAAAAAAAAATCAAATATTTGCGAGTGAAAGATGTCGAGAGCGGATGATGATGATATCACGTGGACTAAAAATTAACCAGGATTTGGCTTTATGGCAAAACTTTTATCGAAGATCAATAAAATAATGAGTTTAATGTGATATTGAGAAGATCGTAAATCTCGATTTTATGGACAGAAAATATAAATACATTTTAAATACAAGATGTTTCTTCATTCAAGCATTTAATATTTTGCTAATACTGTGATAAAGATAAAAAGAAAATAAAAACATACTATTGAAAGATTTTTCTATTCTCACAATATTAGAAAAATATTGAGTGCTTTGTTTTTAATCTCGCCACAGTGGACCACTTATTTAATATTTATTCATTTATTAACGGAATCTCCATTTTATTACATAAGTACATATACATATTGTAATATATGATAAAAATAACAAAAAACATAAAAATCACTTGGGTTAATTGTTTTTTTTTTCCCGTTACTGATGATTATACTTGTGTGATATGTATTTAAGTAAATAATAATTATTATTGTTGTATTATATAAAGGAGATTTACCGTAAATAAATTGAAATTGAAATTAAATTAAAAAAATATCTTGCTACATTATTTATATTTTCTGGAGAGAAAATATAAACAAATTTGTAAACAAAATAATAAAGCACTGCTAAATTAATTTAAAGTGTGTTAAATTAAAAAGAAAAAAACAATACCTAATTGTATTGCATGAATGTTAAATTAATTAATCCTATTTCGTTTTCGCTTATAATCCAAACGTTTTTAAGATTATAATATAGTGAGTATTTTTAAGGCATTCGTTGTCGTTTCATAAAGTTTAATTTAAAGTTGCTACCGAATGTTTTCAATCCTTCATTAAGTATAAAGTTAAATTTCGTGCTTTTCTTTACTCGAAATTTTACTTTATGCTTAATCTGGGAGTGAAAACAGTCGTTAGAATCTTCGAATGGAACACTTTTGAAAAACAATGATTGCCTAAAATTTTACAGCGCACACATCTGGATACGTACAGGGTGCGGCAAAAGTTCCCGCACACATTCTTTCAATAATAACCTTTTTATCGGTGAGTAAAACACAACAACAAATTACATTAAAAGGAAGCCAAAACAATTCTCTACAAGATTATTTGCACAGAATTACAAAATTTCCTTCTTTAGCCGCCATACAGGCCTTGAGACGCTTCCGAAAATGTTTGACGATGGTCGTTAGTTGATAGTTAAAAATGTTGGCCCACTCTCGCTGAAGGGTGCGGCAAAGGTTCCCGCACACATTCTTTCAATAATAACCTCTTTTATCGGTGAGTAAAACACCACAACAAAGTACAACAAAAGGAAGCCAAGACAATTTCTCTACAAGATTATTTGCACAGAATTACAAAATTTCCTTCTTTAGCCGCCATATAGGCCTTGAGACGCTTCCGAAAATGTTTGACGATGGTCGTTAGTTGATAGTTAAAAATGTTGGCCCACTCTCGCTGAAGGGTGCGGCAAAGGTTCCCGCACACATTCTTTCAATAATTACCTCTTTTATCGGTGAGTAAAACACCACAACAAATTACATTAAAAGGAAGCCAAGACAATTCTCTACAAGATTATTTGCACAGAATTACAAAATTTCCTTCTTTAGCCGCCATACAGGCCTTGGGACGCTTCCGAAAATGTTTGACGATGGTCGTTAGTTGATAGTTAAAAATGTTGGCCCACTCTCGCTGAAGGGTGCGGCAAAGGTTCCCGCACACATTCTTTCAATAATAACCTTTTTATCGGTGAGTAAAACACTACAACAAATTACATTAAAAGGAAGCCAAGACAATTCTCTACAAGATTATTTGCACAGAATTACAAAATTTCCTTCTTTAGCCGCCATACAGGCCTTGAGACGCTTCCGAAAATGTTTGACGATGATCGTTAGTTGATAGTTAAAAATGTTGGCCCACTCTCGCTGAAGAGTGCGGCAAAGGTTCCCGCACACATTCTTTCAATAATAACCTCTTTTATCGGTGAGTAAAACACCACAACAAATTACAACAAAAGGAAGCCAAGACAATTTCTCTACAAGATTATTTGCACAGAATTACAAAATTTCCTTCTTTAGCCGCCATACAGGCCTTGAAACGCTTCCGAAAATGTTTGACGATGGTCGTTAGTTGATAGTTGACTTGTCGTTGGATTTTATTGACTTGTCGTTGGTAGAGCAGGTTTTTTTTGGTCCAGATGGACCAATTGGAAAAATACATCGGGTTTAGGTCAAGCCAATTTAAAGACCACAAACTTGATTCGAAAATTCTGATGATCGCGATTCGATCTTCTTTAAAGCTCGTAATTCAAAATAATTATAACGATTTGACACATCGAACAAACAAATGAACATTGCTTGTAGAGAATGTCAAGGGCTACAAAATAGGCTAAACGATAACCATAGAAAAAGCTAAAAACGGTACATAAATTTGCATTTAAGAAACTGTGCGGGAACTTTTACCGCATCCTGTATACTTCAACCAATTGTTTTATGGAATGGCCTCTGTTAATTATTAAATAAATAAAAGACAAATTTCCTGTATATCTACTTTCGCTCTTAAATACATAAATTAAAAGTATATAATAATAATAATAATAATAATAATATTTACATAAATAAAACACTGTTTATCACTTTGTTTGTATAACAATTGGTTTATTTGGTGACTATAGTTTCGATACTACACGTATCATTATCAAACCGTTAGTAATGATACGTGTAGTATCGAAACTATAATCACCAAATAAACCAATTGTTATACAAACAAAGTGATAAACAGTGTTTTATTTATGTTCAACAATGTATAACGAAGTAGAAGACTCTATAATCAGTGGAATAATATTTACTACCCAACAGGACATTACAATTACAGAGTAATATTACAAATATATAAACATCATCTAAGTTTGCTCTTAAATAAATCAATTAAAAGTATTTTGAAGTTTGAAACTAACTGTAACCTTCATTCGTTATTAATAAATTAACTAATCCTGTTTCGTTTTCACCAATTGATAGCTTTTAAAGTTAAAACTTGCACATCCTGAAACTTCCCTTAGTTCCGTTAGTCTTCGACCAAACTTGCCTTTTGTTAAATTAATTAAGCCTGTTTTGTTTCTGCCAATTGAAATTCATTTAAAGTTTGAAACTTACGTCCTAAAACTTTCCTGAATTCCTTTTGTCTTCAACCGAACTCGCTTTTTGTTAAATAATCCTGTTTCGTTTCTGTGAATTGAAATATTTTCAAAGTTTGAAACTTACTTTCCTGAATTCCTTTTGTCTTCAACCAAACCCGCCTTTTGTTTCGTCCGGTTTGTTTATTGTTGTAGGTGTGTGTAATATGAACAATGACAAAATACAAACAAAACACAAACCTTAATCGAATCACTTCTTTAATCACAGCGATTAATTTCCACACTAGTTACTCGAAATACGAAAATTTTTCCAGCGAGGTCACCGAGTAAAAGTGGACACACACACTTCACTGTCGTGACTCCACCGCATGCACTTAACTATCAGGCTTTGGGTTCGAAACAGCCTTCGCCGCTCGGCTGTTCTTTCACGACTGGCTCTCGCGAGAGTCGCGAGTTGGAAATTGGAATAGAGGAAAGGAAGGTCCGGTGGTGGTGTGGATGAGGATATTTCGCGTGTTAGCCGACCAAAGCTCCTTTTTTTCAGAAAGGAGAAAATCCGTTGGGGGAAATTTTTTAATTGGAGGAGATATTAATTAAATGGAGAAGATTCCAAACACGCGTTGGATACACTTAAGATTTTCACTTTCTTTGCAAAAAATAATCATTGAATAATTTACAACAGAAAGGAACCAAATTAATGTGTAAAGCAATTTGAGTTTTAGTTGCTTTAAAATCATTAAATTAACGTATCTGGTTTCATATCGTCACCTCAGTGCTACAACTAGATAACTCAAAAACTATAGATATCGATTTTCAAATTAAAGATAGTTATTTCTAATTTTGTTTTGCAAGTACTTACTAGTAACCCATGAAGGATATATCTAAAACATTACTAACGCTTGGCTTTATCTTCAGGTAGCACTTCTGCTGAGCACAAATTTTGCAAAAAAACTTTAAACTGATTTTTCTCAAAAGTAGTAAATTTGAGTTATCTAGTTGTAGCACTGAGGTGACGATATAACCTTAATATTTTTACAGGATTTGGACGAATAATCAACATAATTTCTAAAGTATAATTTATGAATTATTTTGCTTTTTTTGAAAAATGTCTGGTTTTCATTGACAGACAGACAGATTATTACGGAAAATCTCTCGTCGCAGATGAAAACAAGGAATTTTCCGAAAAAACAAAATAATTCATGAATTATACTTCAATTTACATTTTAAACACTCTGTTGCAAACCATTGTTATTTCATAACAATACTTTCCATAAATTTGTATGTTACGCGAAAAAAAGTAACACATAAATAAACAAGGCATAATTTTAAAATTCAATGTTCTGAACATTACGTCGAACTTATGTAATGACGTCAATTGTAATGATTGTATTTTATTCGGTTTAAAAAGTAAACAAATCATCAGGCACACGGGAAATAATTAGCACTCAGTAACTTTTACCTTTAAACAAACCTCCGATCTTGTTTTATGAAAGTTTATTGAATTTATTCATATTGAGTGAAATGAATCCACTTACTTTTCTGAAGAAATTGATGAAGATCACTCACCTGAAAAAAAGAAAGAGTAATATTAATAAATATTATTCAATTTATGTTATTTCTATAATTACTATATATACACGCACAATTACGTCGATTAGCTGTTATATTTGATTTTTATATATATATTTTTTTTAATTAATTATATTCCGTTGTAATTTTATGTACAAATGGTGTTTACCGTAAATAAATTTACTTTACTTTACTTTAAATGTATTAAAAATTATGATATAACAAAATAGTTTAATGTAAAAAAAGAAAACAGAAATCTGGAAAATCTAATTACAAGAAAAAAATGAGTACTAAAATATGTTTAGTTAAATTCCTCACTAATTAAGCTACTTTAATTAAATTATACTTTAATTAAATTATGTCTTCATAAATTATGTCTTCAATGAACTTTTTTATTTTGACGTACGAGATAAAAATAAGTCGACTCTCGCTTTCTAAATGCAGCTACAATTTTTTATCATTATCGTCTGCTTTTATTTCATACCCAGAATGCGTACACATAACATCATCTTTATTATCAGGGAATTAAATACAAACTAAGACATTTTATTATCTTCTTGCACGAGATATCATATGTTAAATAAAGAATAACCTTTAGAGTGCCATGGAAAATATTGTAGGTTGGCAACTCTAAAATTATATATTATAACTATTAAATCTAAAGTTTTATATGTCAATTCCTAAAACACGTAGCCAACCTAAATTTAAAAAAAGAATAAATCATGACACTAGAGGTTTTATTTAATTATACGATACAAATTATTTTATACTGCTCTAGCAGTATATTTTAAACTTCATAATATTTTAGTGTTTTAAACGCGCGGCGCATGAAGTAAAATTTCGAGTTTAGAAAAGCCCCGTGAAAATTTATCGAGGGTCGCGCAGCGACCCGAGACAAATTTTATTTCATAAATTTCATTAAATATTAATAAATTTCATTAAATATTAATGTATGTTGTATGTTTTCGTCCTCTCTGAAACACTCTGTATAAATGTATACTGTATGTTTAGTCTTATTAATTAAGACTTATTGCTTATAGTTTATAAAAACATTATCGGATTTTTATATATTATGCTTAAAGTTTTGCAAACTATAAGAAACGTAATCTTGTTCTCCCAAATTCAAATAGTTTTGTATTTTAAATATTCATGTTCAACACTTTGTAGTATTCAAGTGAGAAGCATAATAAATTCATGATGTATATTACTTTCAACAATGTTAATTTGTATATTTTTGCATAAAAATTGAACTTCAGTAAACTTGTATTGATATGAACAAAAAAATAAATTACGTATGATAGGTAAATAAATATAAATAAATAATGCTTCGTAAAATTTGAATGAAATCACTTTCAGTGTACAAGTAAATAAAACATTTATGTATTGTATATAACTTGATTTTAAGATTTTGAAAAGTGTATTTTATCGTTGCAACAATTCATTATTTTAGTTTTGTAATCCTAAAAATTAATGTACACAAAATTGTTCTTTTAAGTATACACATTCCTATACATGCGCTGTAAATGTTCAGACATTCGTTGTTTTTCAAAAAGTACAATTTAAACCTTCTAACAAGTGTTTCCACTCCCACACTAAGCATGAAGTAAAATTTCGAGTTTAGAAAAGCCCCGCGTAGAAAATTTGTCGAGGGTCGCGCAGCGACCCGAGACAAATTTTCACGGGGCTTTTCTAAACTCGAAATTTTACTTCATGCGCCACGCGTATAAAACACAGATTTCAAGTGAAGTTCAAATATACATACATTTCAAAATGTTTTAGTGTTTAATACGCGTGGCGCATGAAGTAAAATTTCGAGTTTAAAAAAGCCCAGAAAATTTGTCTCGGGTCGCTGCGCGACCCTCGACAAATTTTCACGGGGCTTTTCTAAACTCGAAATTTTACTTCATGCTTAATCTGGGAGTGGAGACACTCGTTAGAGGCTTCAAATTAAACACTTTTTAAAAACACTTAAAAGAAAAAATCACTGTATATTATTGTAAGTGTAGTAATTTTTGTTACACGAGTATATTGCTTTATTCCTTGACCTTGACCTTTCTGATATTGCTGAAAACAATTTTTAAAACCAGTAAATTATTACTATTAGTATTTTTATTATTCGTGCATATCTAATTTTGATTTTGTACTTATTAGAAAATTATACGTTATAAAGTTTCGAAAAGTCTGAGGATTTGAATTTTTGTTACTCTGTAATTGGGTTTTATCCCTGTTGTGTAATAAAGTTTAACATATACTTTTAGATCAGGAAAGCTTGACTTAACTTGAGAGTATTTCAGTGTTTAATACGCGTGGCGCATGAAGTAAAATTTCGAGTTTAGAAAAGCCCCGCGAAAATTTGTCTCGGGTCGCTGCGCGACCCTCGACAAATTTTTTACGCGGGGCTTTTCTAAACTCGAAATTTTATTTCATGCTCAGTCTGGGAGTGGAGAAACTTGTTAGAAGCTTCAAATTTAACTTTTTCTAAAACAACGAATGTCTGAACATTTACAGCGCATGTATAGGGATATGTATACTTAAAAGTACAATTTTCTGTACATTATTTCTTAGGATTACAAAACTAAAAGAATGAATTGTTGCAACGATAAAATACTACACTTTCGAAATCTTAAAATCAAGTTATATACAACACATCAACGTTTTTGTGTGATTTCACTCGAATATTACAAAGCATTATTTATTTATATTTACCTATCACACGTTATTTATTTTTTTGTTCATATCAATACAAGTTTACTAAAGTTCACATTTTATGCAAAAATATACAAATTAATAAAACAATTATTTGTACAGGGTGGCCCAAATTGGATGTTATTATTGGGAATCTCAGTTATTAGAAGAGATAGAAAAAACTCGATGGCGCATCCTCGAGTTTTTTTTTTTTTGAGACAAACTCAATGCCTAAAATAGAAATTAGCTATCGTCTTTTGTTTTCAAGTTATAGCCAAAAATCAATATTTTCCATTTTCGATTTTTATTAATATCTCAGTCATTCATTATTTTATCAAGATAAGAATTGTATGTTCTACAGATACTTTTTCGAGGAGAATCGAATGCACAGCTTATTTCTATCTTCATTAATAAAAGAGATACAGTCTAAAGTTATATATTTTTTTGAATAAAAGTCATAGTTGGCTGTGCTATTAAAAAAAAGTTATTTTTTCCCTTTTCATTGATATATAACATGTTGATGTTTTATTTGAAATGTATTGATATATATTATATTTTACATTCGCGAGCGAGACACCGTAGCGTTAAGACGTGCGAGCGAATTTCTAAAGTGACTCTTGTGTTTATCTTAAACAATCATCATCATCATCTATCCTTCCGGGTGCCACCTATGAAGGATGGAGGGGAATGTGACAGATGAATCATCGATGGACACTTCCGGTTACATCGAGGCCACAGCGAGAAGACGCGGACGCCCACCAAAATACTCTACCACAAAACGGCTAAACGCATCAGGTAACATCCCAAAGACCACGAACAAAACCCTACACCAAGTGCTAAAGCAAATTACAACACAAAACCATATAATTCAAGAACACATCCAGACCACTCAAACGCAATTCCAACAACCAGCACAAAGCACAACTATTAACACATGTCCACATCAAACAACATCTAGACAAACACAATCACAAAACTCAATATCATCATGCAACCTTATCAACAATACGCAACCAGAGATAACTACACAGACACAACGAAAGCCTACCTCGCTTCAAAAAAACACACAACAGAAATACAAACATACATTTAATTTCACAACCGTCAACAACATCTCAGGATTACAAATGGGTCAATCATGGCTCAGCCACCAATATGACATAAACGCACTTATAATAAAGACCCAATATGGGTTTTTATTAAAAAGTAACGCCGCACTACAGATAACTGAGAGCCGTCTAAAAAATCTACAAGCCGAGAGGATCATCCATGAGTTTTCCGAATGGCAGCCGTCCCGTACGCACGGCGCGCATGGCTCTATACGCGAGAGCAGAGCAGCCCCTTCCACTCAACGCGCAACGCCTGCGCCATCATACTGCGCTATAATTAAAGAAGTGGAACCCGAGATCCACGATCAGACGATAAGTGCGCACTTGCAAGCGCAAGGAATGACACACAGGTATTGTCGTCGAATTGTAGCAAAAAAAGACAATTTTATTACACACATGATAAGGATTATCACTGGATCTCTAGACACATACACAAAACTGCTGCAAAACCAATTCAATTTCATGTGTAAGGTCTACAGCGTCGTAGAGAGCAAGCCGCCGCCCCCCATCCCAATCCCTTGCAACCGCTGCAACATATTCGACCACGTCACAGTGAATTGCACGGAGAGCATAACATGCGCCAAATGCGCAGGAGCTCACCCAACCAACGTATGCAATACAGAACTGCCACCTAAATGTAAAGCCTGCGGAGCCACCGACCACGGAGCGTGGTCAACAAAATGCCCGAATAGACCACTGAAACCAATCCCGAATATAAAAATTGTCAGCCAAAACAAAAAATCAATAGAAATTGACAAAGACTTGACAATCAATTCGAGAATTCATACACCCATAACCATTCACGATTATATCATTGACATCTACTCGACGAAAATCAATGCACCGACGATGACCAACAGAGAAGAACTTATTAAAAAACTTAAACAACGCTTCATTGATTCATTCCAGATCGACACACATGTCAATTTCTCTGGCAACAAAATGTTTGTTGTCATGTTCGATTTAAAGTCACCCGAGATTGTTCCTCCCGTTATTCCTACCATGGGTATACACACTGGCGTCGCCCAAATCAGTAAAAATGGCTAGTATAAATTTTATATACACCAACATTAACTCCTTACCTAAAAAATCCCATCTTGTCTCCCATTTCCTGCGCAACAATCCTATCCATGTAAGTATGTTTGTAGAAACTAAATCCAAACTCCCATTCCCCCTAAATGATTGGCCCTACATACAACTTCCCTCTACCGCTCCTCTCCAAAATCAAAGAGGTGGCTCAATGGTCGCGGTGCGACCAGGAGTCCGTCTAGGTAAAGCCAATCCCCCACGTGTAAATCACGTAATGAACGAATGCCTACACTGTACCATTGAGCTTACTTCTTTTACCCTGCATATCTGCCTTGTATATATACATCATTCCTCGCCCATCGAAGATACTATTTTTACCAAAGCCTCCCTCTTTGATCACGTTATCATAATTGGCGATTTCAATATAAATAAGTCAAAGAATAAACAACTTTCTTCTTTTATGTCTAATTCCAACTTTGTCCGCATCCACACAGATCCTATATTTATAATGTCAAATAATCAATCCTCTACTCCCGATATTTTCCTTAGCACTAGCAACATCCGTCATCTCGTCCAGGATGTAGAATTAATACCTGACCTTGGCTCAGACCATATGTCTGTACGATTTTCCCTTTCTTTAACCCCTCCCATAACTACCGCACCAACAAAAATATACAGACATAAGGACTGTAACGTTGACAAAGTGACGGAGGACATGACAAGCTTTATTAATTCCCATCAAGAAATCTCCTCGCAATCCATTTCTACTTTTTTTAAATACCTCTCTGACTCAATCAAACAAAACACCCCTGTTTTCTCCAAAACACCTATAAATACCCACTTCCTAAATATATTTTACGACTTATTAAATACAAACGACAATTATACAGGGACATCAGACTGACCGACGATGGTAACTTAAAATCAAAATTTAACAAACTGAATAAAGACATTCACCCACTGATTCAACAATACAAAACAGACCATTGGATACAAACTTGCAACGACATTAATCAAAAACAAGGAAAGACATTTTGGGACGAGGTCAAAAAACTAAGCAAATATCAAAAGACGGACTATTTACAACACATACAGGACCCTACGACACGAATGACCGTTACGGAGGACCAGTTAATAGCAGACATATTCGCAGACTACTTTAAAAAGACATTTACGGCGACGGAAAACGACGCTTATGACAACACATTTTCCGAGACAGTAAATTCATGGTACAAATCCTTCAAACAAAACTCCCAACACTATTCAGCCTTCGACGACATAAAAGAAGAAGAATATTATGAAATACTTCATAAAGGTAAAAATACATCGCCTGGTCACGATAATATACCCAGATTGATCCTTAAATCCCTGCCCGATCACATTCATGAATACATACTCCTTATATTTTATTACATCTACCGATCCCAAGCTATCCCAGACGAATGGAAGAAGGGCATTATCACTTGCATACATAAGCCCGGAAACGACGCAACTCTGGTATCCAGTTACCGCCCAATTACCCTTCTCCCTGTACTCGGTAAATTGTTTGAATCCTTAATCCAAAAAAAAGTCACTACCCACATTTTAGATCTGATCCCTCCTTATCAATTTGGTTTTATTGAACATCGCTCAACTTCCCTTCCCTTAACAATCCTTACCTCGAATTGCCAGACAGCACACCTCGAAGGTAAAAAATCTGCAGTACTATTACTCGACATACAAAAAGCGTATGATTCGGTCTGGCATCGTGGTGTGCTGTTCAAGTGTAATTCGTTAGGTATCCCTCTACACTTAATTAAAATCATAGACAGTTTCCTATCCAACAGATCCTTAAGCGTCAGAATCCGTAATTCATATTCACATTCATTTACCCCACTACAAGGTCTACCTCAAGGTTCCCCTCTATCCCCCATGTTATATAACATCTTTGTCCATGACCTTTACAATCCAGATCCTCTCTATTTCAATCCTTCCGCATACCCTCTACTATACGCGGATGATACCGCCCTTATAACCCACGCTCCCACTATTCCAAAAGCCTTAAGCACTCTTCAAGGGCTGATAGATAGCATCCAAACCTGGTTCGCGAAATGGAGAATCTCCATTAATCCAAATAAAACCCAACTTCTTATTCCCTTCCACCGCCATCTAAACTCCCCTTACCATATTTTATTCAATAATCATCCTATCTCACCGCCACCTAACTGCAGATACTTAGGCATTACCCTCGATCCCAAACTAACCTTTATTAACCACACTCGAAGCCTAAAAACAAAGATAAAATGCAGGGCGCGCCATTTTAGATCGCTGACATTCCGAAAAGAAGGAATAACTGTAAAGACCGCAGTTCATATATACAGAACTATATGTCGCCCCCTGCTAGAGTATGCCCCCATCCTATTTCACAATCCTCGTCCCAACGTGTTGAAAAATATAGAGGTCGCCGAACGATCAGCCCTAAGAGTGCTAACGAAAATCAGACACCCTAATAACCCCCTACACAACCCCTCCAATACTCTCCTGTATGAAATGTGTAATATTCCCCCTATTAATCAACGCTTAGAATACCTCGCCTTAAAATTCGCCACAAATCCAAATATCACTACTATCCTCAATCATATGTGTATACCCCGCAACCCTAATATCCACCCTAAATTCAAATATCCCACATCTACCATTTATCAATTCATCTCATTACATCAACCGGACCCCGACAATAACGTTAGCGATCACGACTTTTAAAAAACAGACATAGACAGGACAAAGACAGGCTGAAAGACCGCTGGTCGATAGCCAGTTTCCGAGTTAGAAAAAATAAACAAAATCAAAATGTATTGTATTATATGTATTATATTTGTTTTCTAGTCAACTCAGAAATAAAGATGTTTTATTATTATTATTATATTATATTTTATTAAATTTTAAATATTCTTATTAATCGCAGTAGGCATGTTTGGTATTTAATTAGTAATTGCTGGAATTTGAGTAGGCATAAATATTAGGATGTGATAATAATTACAATTATTTCGAAAAAAATTAAATGAAAATAAATAGATACTATACCTAGGTTCTGTTTATTGACCAACCAGATTTCAGATTTATTTTTCTTAGCTTCTTTGATTATTTATCATGAAATGACATTGATATATGTATACCATGTTGCCATTGATTAATTATTTGACAAAAAGTGGGATTAATAAATGAAACCTGTTCCGCCGCGAAATTAATCTTTACGACAGGGTAATTGAGCACACGGCAACCATCTGTAAACATAACCTCAAATTTATTTTGAAAACAAAAGTCACAATTACAACCAGAGTATCCAACCAATTATCCAACTTTATTAAAAAAATCACCAAATCTGGTTGGTCAATACAAAAAAAAAACAACGATTATACTAAAGATTGACAGAAAAACTACAATAAATGCTCAAATTTTTGTTAAAAATGCATGAGTAACATATATTTATGACACTTCTACATGCATTATGAATATGAATATGAGATGTAGAATTTATAATATTAATGAAATTTTGTCGTAAAATATTGATATTGTTGTTATTTAATTTATATAAACTGTCCTTTATATAGCCCCAAAAAAAGAAGTCCTGCGGTGTTAGGTCCGGAGATCGCGGAGGCCATTTTATCGGTCCATTTGTGCCTAACCATTTTGCTCCACAATTAACATTTAATAAATTTGTAAGTTGCCCTTGAACTAATGGCAAATTTTCCAAATAGTTCTCAATAATATTTTGTTGTAAAATGTCTGTATATTTCCATCCATTCAAGTTTCCCTCGTAAATTTTGTAATACAAGACTCGGTTTCCCAGTAGAGCACACCAAACACTAAAACCAAATCTGCCTTGTGCCTTAACATCAACAGTCCGACGAGGGTTAGAATCGGCTCAATAATGGGCATTGTGCCTATTAAATATTCCCGCGGAGCTTATGCATGCCTCGTCGGTCTAAATAATGTCGTTGTAAAAGTTGTTAAACATCTAGCTTTGTACCAGTTACAAAATTCTAATCTTCGTTCAATATCCTCAGGGTTCAAATGGTGTCTTTTTCGAATCGTGTAAGGACAACATTTTTTTTTTTTTCAGAATTCTCAAGGCACGATTTCTTGAAATTCTTTGTTCGTCTTCTATTTGCCTACTTGATATTTCTGGATTTTCAATTACAACCTCAATAACACTGAATCCAGCTTCTTCTGCGTCTAATATATTATATTCTCTGTATTTCGGAATAGTGAAGGAACCATGGTTGATGAGATTCGTCTTTAACCGTTGGAATATGGATTTATCGGGCTTTCTTCTCTCCGGATATCGAGTATAATATGTTTCCAATGCAATATTAGAATTACTGTTGCTTTGACTAAAGCATTCTAACATATCAAACTGTTCGTACTTCATGTTTAAACACTTAGTTTATTAATACACAACACAATACAAAAAACAACTAATATAATCACTAATTGTTTGATTTGAGTTATGTGGAGTATTTAATCACAATGAAAAAACTGTTTTTATTCCTTACTTCACTTTTATTTTTGTGTGTTAGATGTACATTTCGAGTGCTAAGCAATATATAATATAATAACAACGTTCTTGTTTTTAGTTTCATGCGTAACTAGCATCATTTTATTTACAAGACTACTGTGTTGAATGAGAAATATTTACAATTTAATAAAACTATAATATATCTCAATAAATTGCGAATATAACATCAAAATAACAATGAAAAGAGACAAAAATAACAAATTTATTAATAGCACAGCCAACTATCACTTCTATTTAAAAAAATATAACTTTGGGCTGTATCTCTTTGAAAACAAAATACAATAGCTAATTTCTGTTTTCGACATTGAGTTTTCCTCTAAAAAAAAGCTCGAGGATGCGGAATCGATTTTTTTCTATCTTTTCTAATAACCGATATTCCCTAGAGTAACATCCAATTTGGGCCACCCTGTACAATACGATAAAAAAAAATTAAATCGATATGTGTAAACCTTTTTTTTTTTGATTGACCTTTCAAATCATCAAGTTTCCCTGCCGCACCCTGTACAATACATCAACTTTTTATTTACTACCTACATACCGAAAGTGATTTACTCGAATATTACAAAGCGTTATTTATTTATATTTACCTGTCATACGAAATTTATTTTTTTGTTCATGTCAATACGAGTTTACTAAAGTTTAATTTCAATGCAAAAATATACAATTACCATTGGTGGAAGTGATATACATCTTGAATTTATTATGATTCTCACTCGAAAACTACAAAGTGTTAAACATAACTATTAAAAATTTAAAACTATTTGAATTTGAGAGAATAATTACGATAATGATCGCATAAACTTCCAACAATTAGTTTTAGGTAATAAGTGCACACGTTTTTTTTAAATTTTATAGATTATGTACAAATTGTTATTTATATTTACCTATCATTTGAATTTTTTCGTTTTGTTTATATAAATACAAGTTTACATAAAGTTCAATTTCTATGCAAAAATATACAAATCACCATTGCTTATGCACATATGTAAATGTTAACTCATTGAATATGTGTATAAATAGAAATGTCCATTATAAAATGTCAAGTTACATAAAACCTGCGAACGTTTCCAGAAATCAGCAAAAAAAAAACTTTATTCGACCCGTGTTGAACCGCAATCATTCACATTGCGTGACTTTGTCACCTTTGTTGGTATTAACCTTTTCAGTAATGGTTAATGTACGATTTTCTCTTTAAAAATCAACACCTTTCAAATTTTAGGAAATTAAGAAAAATTACGTAACTTTATTAATATTTAATTATATTTCTTTTTTAAAATTTGAAAGGTGTTAATTCTATATATATAGGTGTTTAATTGAATTCACTTGGTTTGTTTTACTTTAATAAAACAAACCAAGTGAATTCAATCCAACACCTATATTTAGTAGAAATGTTTTACCAAGTGAATAATGAGAAACAAGTTAATAATATATTAATTCTATAGTATGTTCAATAAAATAAAATCTCTAGAGTGCCATGGAAAATATTGTAGGCAACTATGAAATTATACATTATAATTATTATGTTTGACGTTTTGTATGTCAATTCCTAAAGCGTGTAGCGAACTTAAATTTTTAAAAAGATAAAATCATGGCACTTTAGAGGTTATTTTTTATTGAACATACGGTATAAGTTTGGAGTTTTTGCCCATCAACCTAAATTCTGTAGGTAAAGTAGAGACATATCGTTTTAGATATTTTCGTGTGATGAAATGTTCACTGTATGCGGATGACTTCCATGTAGAAAGTAAAATGTTTACACGCGCAAATACTTGTGCTTGTTTCCCATTATTGGAAGACGGAAGTTTGGCGTTAGGCATAGGCAAATAGAAAATTGGTACGGTCACGATGAGACAGACAGGAAGTTTACAAAGTATTAAACAATTCCTGTATTTAACATCCACAAATACCTACGATTAAATTAAAAAAATGTAAATCAGTTAAAAAATACAACACTTTCAAATACTGTATAGTTGTGGCTGTTAGTTGTTGAAACTTCATAATATCACTTTGTTTAGGTTAAAAAATTATATTTATTGTACTACAACAATTGTTTCACCACACAGTGACTTTATCAGGTAGATGAATGGTGACACTTTCATATGTCATTAGAGATATCGTTTTCATTAAGTACAATATACCGAATTCAAAACTATTTTGAATTCGAAAAATTTGCTTAATTATTATTATTAATTAAGACTTATTGTTATAGGTTTATATGAAACTAATTAACCATTCTACACGACCTCGATTATCGCTATAGTGAAAAGGAAATTGAAATTTTGGTTTCGTTTGATGCACAAATATTAATTAATCACCGAAAAAAGTCTTTAACTAGCTAGCCACTGAATTCGATTCATAAATAAATTAATTTAATCGAAATGGGTCAGTTGGCCTCATCAGCCGGTTTTCTCTTTCTAATTGACTGACGAATATTTATTAATGCGATCGGCGCTTCTAAATTTCTGCTGTTTATGAAATCGTTTGTTAAATGTCGTGATTTATGCGCATTTTAAGAGGAACGAAATTATTTTTTGTTTAAATTTATTTTAATTATTCCAACAGATTTACACCCAGTTACAGAGTAATTTAATTATAATTATTGCATAGTGATACTAACAGTAAACAATAACATTCAATTACTTATATTTAGTCTGAGTTACGCGAAGAGATAATAATAATAATCTTTTTTATTCAACGGAAAGATTCCATAAAGAAGAAAATCAAAAAGATACAAATAACTTAAATATAAAAAATATATACAGGGTGTCCGTACTTCCACAGAATATATGGCGATCTCGGTTATTTGAAGAGATAGAGAGTCGGTTAAATATGAATAATTCAAAAAATTCCATTTAATATAAAGAAATATAAAAAAAAGTAGTATAAAAAAGTTAACGTGTTTCCTTTATATCATATTGAGAATATAACTCAAGCGTCACATGGCTGCATTCCCTCCAATCAGAATCGCTTATTTCTATAGATACACGTTATCACAGCGGTGATAGAATTGTATTACCTTGTTTTGGTCGTTGCTACGAAAATTATTTGTCAAATCGGACAGTCGATAATTAAAAATGTCAACCGGGCGATGGGGTGAGGTTTCCAAGACGAAAATATAGAGAAATTCGTTATATTCTCTCATCGAATATAACTCGTGGTATGATTAATAATCGATATTTATTCGTGAAACCGGAGCTTCACATTCAACTCGCCCTTCGGGCTCGTTGATACTACAGCTCGGTTTCACTCATGAATATTATCGATGATAATCATATCACTTGTTATATTATAGCTAAAAATGTACCAAGAAGTGAACGCCTTTAAGATTCAAGACGAAATTTCATTTAGAAAACTGGAATTACGCTTTTATTAATGTTTTAATTAAACATGCAATGAGTCAATTTAAATATTTTTCGTGATTTCGTACAATTATCGTATAAAGCGCGTGGAACAAAACGAAATAGAAATTAAAACAATCTTTCTCCATCGATTATCAGTCATGAAAAAAGCATTAACAAAATTTAATTCGTTTTACGCACAATTATTAATGAAAAAACTAATTACACGTGAAAAAATGAAATTTGTGTTTTTTTTTACAGTTATTTACGCAAATTTTAATTAAACCATTAATCGCAATTGATACAATAACGGAACTTTATTAATTTTTTGCTTATTAAATTACAAAATAAGTTAATTTAATACAAAATATAAAAACGAATTAAAATTAATATCGATTGGGCCCCATTTTTACCACTCCATTTTTACCACCGTCCCTTTTTTACCACCAATTCTTTTTACCACCAACGTATTTACCACCGTATTCTTTTTACCACCAATATTTTACCGCTATTTAAAATCGAATTAGAATAACAACTGACAACTTTAATTCGTAACCTGTCAATGTCGAGAACATTTACGTACGAGGCATCCCCGCGATATCCGCCAATGCTGTGGAACATGTATCAGGCAGTTCTGCAGAATACGGCACGCACGAACAACATGTCTGAAGGATGGCATAACCGTTTTTCTGTAGTCGTCGGCCGGGATCAACCTAGCCTATATGCTTTTGTCGTTGAGCTTCAAAAAGAACAGGGAGACACCGAGGCAATGTTCCGGGAATTGGACCTTGGGCGAAAAATTAAACGTACGGAAAACCTTGCCAGAATTAAAACTGAGGATAGGACTACAAATATAGTCCGAGATTACGATGTCAGAAAAGAACAAGGGGAAATTGCAGAATACTTAAGGGCGATCGGTCACAACAGTGTTTTATTGTATAATTATTGGTACAAATATTAGTGGTAAAACTGTATAGCGGTAAAAAAGTATGGTGGTAAAAATGCGGTGGTAAAAATGGATTGGTAAATTTGGAGTGGTAAAACTGTACCCCTACCTTAATATCGACTATCTGCAAAAAATTTAGTCTCATTAAGAATTTAATACATGAAATTAAATTATCTAGAACGAGTGTCTTCCACTCCCAGACTAAGCATGAAGTAAAATTTCGAGTTTAGAAAAGCCCCGTGAAAATTTGTCCCATTAATCGCAATTGATGCAATAACGCAATATTATTAATATTTTGCTTATTTAATTACTAAATAAGTTAACTTAATACAAAATATAAAAACGAATTAAAATTCATATCGACTTTCTGCAAAAAAATTAGTCTCATTAAGAATTTAATACATGAAATTGAATTATCTAAAACGAGTGTCTTCCACTCCCAGACTAAGCATGAAGTAAAATTTCGAGTTTAGAAAAGCCCCGCGTAGAAAATTTGTCGAGGGTCGCGCAGCGACCCTCGACAAATTTTCACGGGGCTTTTCTAAACTCGAAATTTTACTTCATGCGTCACGCGTATAAAACACTGAAATATTGCGATGTTAGAAATACACTTAAAAATACGTTTTTGAAATTAGCAATAATCAAAATATTTAAATAACGAAATATTTACATGAAGAAACGTGTAAATATTTCGTAATTAAAATATTTTTATTATTTCTCATTTCAAAAAAGTATTTTTAAGTGTATTTCTGACATCACAATATTTCAGTGTTTTGTACGCGTGGCGCATGAAGTAAAATTTCGAGTTTAGAAAAGCCCCGTGAAAATTTGTCTCGGGGCGCTGCGCGACCCTCGACGAATTTTCTACGCGGGGCTTTTCTAAACTCGAAATTTTACTTCATGCTTAGTCTGGGAGTGGAAGACACTCGTTTTAGATAATTCAATTTCATAAATATTAATTAAAAATTAAAAATATCCAAATGATAGGAATAATTGAAAACTTTGTTTTCCCTAACACGCGCGATTTTTGACGTTTAATCAAAAATAACTCAAAAACTATTAATAGTGTGGTTTTTTCTTTCAATGTTTACTTGACTTCCACACCAAATTTCATAAAGATATCTCTAAAAATTTTCAAGATGTGAATGTTTCAACTTTAAATTAAACATTCAATAATATTTATTTCTGGAGACTGACTTACTTTTGCTCTCTCTCAAAAAAAAAAAAAACTGAAATGTTTATTTCAGGAAACCGAATAAAAACAATTGCTATAGATCGGCACTTTGAGATTATCTGAACATCGAACGTTTCGAACTTAAGCGGAAGCTTTAATTTTAAGTTATTGTTTTCGAATTAAAATTGGCTTGTTGAATTAAACGGTCGTATCTTTAACCTCTTGTAATTCATTTTCCAAGAAATGAATTTAATTTAGTTCTACGTGAAAGGAAAGCGCATTCTTTGCTCTCGCGATTCCTGAAAAGTACATAAAAATCTGACGTTTCAGGAATTTTTCAGAATTTTTTTAAAACACAACAAAAATGTTTACCTCGTAACCGAATGTTAATTCAACTTGAACCACTTGTAGTTTATTTCCCAAGCAATGAATTTAATTTATTTCTACGTGACAGTAAAGCGCATTCTTTGCTCTCGCGATTCCTGAAAAGTACATGAAAATCTGACGTTTCGGGAATTTTTCACAATTTTTTTAAAACACAACACAAATGTTTACTTCTTATCCCAATGTTCATCAACTTTAACCACTTGTAGTTTATTTCTTAAGTAATGAATTTAATTTATTTCTACGTGACAGTAAAGCGCATTCTTTGCTCTCGCGATTCCTCAAAAGTTCATAAAAATCTGACGTTTCGGGAATTTTTCACAATTTTTTTAAAACGCAACAAAAATGTTTACTTCTTATCCGAATGTTCATTCAACTTTAACCGCTTGTAGTTTATTTCCCAAGTAATGAATTTAATTTATTTCTACGTGACAGTAAAGCGCATTCTTTGCTCTCGCGATTCCTGAAAAGTACATGAAAATCTGACGTTTCGGGAATTTTTCACAATTTTTTTAAAACACAACAAAAATGTTTACTTCTTATCCGAATGTTCATTCAACTTTAACCGCTTGTAGTTTATTTCCCAAGTAATGAATTTAATTTATTTCTAGGTGACAGTAAAGCGCATTCTTTGCTCTCGCGATTCCCGAAAACTTCATGAAAATCTGAAGTTTCGAGAATTTTTCACAATTTTTTTAAAACACAACAAAAATGTTTACTTCTTATCCGATTGTTCATTCAACTTTAACCACTTGTTGTTTATTTCCCAAGTAATGAATTTAATTTATTTCTACGTGACAGTAAAGCTCATTCTTTGCTCTCGGGATTTCTGAAAAGTTCATGAAAATCTGACGTTTCAGGAATTTTTCACAATTTTTTTAAAACGCAACAAAAATATTTACTTCTTATCCCAATGTTAATTCAACTTCAACCAGTTGTAGTTTATTTTTCAAGTAATGAATTTAGTTTATTTCTACGTGACAGTAAAGCGCATTCTTTGCTCTCGCGATTCCTGAAAACTTCATGAAAATCTGACGTTTCGGGAAATTTTCACAATTTTTTTAAAACGCAACACAAATATTTACTTCTTATCCCAATGTTCATTCAACTTTAACCAGTTATAGTTTATTTCTCAAGTAATGAATTTGATTTATTTCTACGTGACAGTATGAGGGTTCAAAAAGTAGAATTTTTATATGTAAAAGAGCCACTTTACAATTTATAAAATAATTATGTGTTGAAATGAGGAGTTTATGAGTTTATTGAAATAGAAAGGCACACACTTTTACTGGATGATTAAAAATGTACGCTCATTTGCAACGGTTATTATTATTAACATATTGAGAAATCCACCCGCATCTGTGCCAATAATTATCAAACCAATCAAAACTTGCATAACATCACTGAATTTTACGCAAAATATTAAATTAGCATGCATTTATGGTTCTACACATATTTTAAATAATTTGATTATTGAGTCTGATTTTGTTAAATTCCAATCAAAATATCAATCATAATACACTTTATTTGGAGCTACAAGAATAATCTTTAATTAAATACAAACTTAATGCACAGGGATTTGGAAATAATAAAAGTGCTAAAACTAGGAAAAATACTTTTTTCTTAAAAAATAAATACCACATCTTGTTTATAACATGGCTAAGAGTGTCTGTGATTCTTTTTGGAATTTCAAAAAAATATGTAAATCTGATTTTTTTCCATGCCTAAAATAGATTGCAATTCTTCAATACAAATTTATAAAAAAAAAATCCTTGATAATCTTTCAATCTGAAACAGTGTGGGGTAATTATTTTTCTTGTAAAAAAATTATTTCACTAAAATTTCAACAATTTAAAACCACTCGAAAACTGCCAAATCATGAATTTTCAGGCTTTTATAAATTCGAAATTTTACTTCATGCGTTACGCTTATTAAACACTGAAAGCACTGAAATATTGTGACCGAGTAAACTTCGCTTGAAATCAGCGTCTTATACGCGTGGCGCATGAAGTAAAATTTTGAGTTTAGAAAAGCCTGAAAATTTGGTTTGGTCCCTCCGCGCTTTGCGCTACGCGACCAAACTAAATGTTTAGGCTTTCCTAAACTCGAAATTTTACTTCATGCTTAACCTGGGATTGGAAACAATCGTTCGAAACCTCATATTGAACTATTCTACAAACAATAAATATACTCAAAAGAAAAATTCCCTGCATGTACAATACAATAAAATAATAATTTTTGATAATGACAAGCTAAATTTGTCGAAACTGCGGTCACATTCGATAAAAAGTGTTATACAAACAAAGTATAAAGTGTTTTATTGTGAAATTATAATTATATTCTGTTCTGTAGCAAGTAGTTCTCCAATTTTAAATTAAATTAGAATAAATTAAAAAAAAAAATAATTTAGAAAGGCTCGATTCTACGAAAAATTATAGACATCAATTTTTTGTTGTTGTGTATAATTCAGGCTTCTAATAAATTAAAAAAACAATAATTTAGATAAGCTCGATTCAATGAATAACTGCAGACATAATTTTTTTCTTGTAGTTTATAATTTAGACTTTCTTTTAATCTTCTTTTACCTTAAAGATGTTCGTGTTGCATGTTCGATTGGATTTTTGTAAATTAGGGGGGAATTAACAATAATAAATTGTGTGGTGTATTATTACAATAAATTAAATACTTAAAATTGAAGAGTACTTTCGTTGAATGATCAAAGAAATTAAGGACGTGAGGCGAAAGTGCCGATTTAGAAAACAGGGTCATGGGGGTCATGTAATGACCTTTTATGCAACGTTGACCGTCTGTCCGTTCATCTCTCATCAATGCGCATCGTATTGTTTCCGTTAATTATTCCCAAATTTCGGTTTATTATTGTTATACCGAAATTTTACTTTATATTTAAACCCAAATTCCGGTTTATTATGATATATTTTTGAGGCGCATTAACACTAATTTCAACCATAATTAAAAATAGCTTTTGTTATTATTATTAGTATAAAAGTTTTGATAATTGTTTAAAGAATGTGAGTAATAGTAAAGTCAATTACAATGAGAAATTATAAAATATACATGTAAAAGCGAATTTAATTAACATTCTGCAATAATTTTGTCTCGTTGAAAGTTTTATAAATACTTGGAAACTATTGCAGAAAGTCGATAACTTCACTTTTATATATTGTAAATACTCTGCAAATATATGGATAATTAAATTTGACTTAATGAAAATTTATAAATTAATAACATTGAAAAAATAGTAATTGTTGTTTACTATTTTTTCAATGTTACTTACTAATTTATAAATTTTCATTAAGTAAAATTTAATTTTCTATTTATTTGCAGAATATTTACAATATATAAAAGCGAAGTTATCGACTTTCTGCAATAGTTTCCAAGTATTTGTAAAACTTTCAACGAGACAAAATTATTGCAGAATGTTGATTAAATTCGCGTTAAAATGTATATTTTATACATGGTGGCGACTAATTTGAAATATTAAAGTTTCCCGACTTTTCTCATTTCTCTTTCCTGATTCCAGATTTTTCCCTGACCCCTCAAAATAACTTCATTTCGTAAAAAAGCCAAATATAGGGGAAGAGAAAGTAATTCGCTAAAGCAATTTTAAAGTGCCCGCCATTAAAATATCTAAATTTTAGTTATTTGAATAACAAATACTCGTAATTGCAGATTTAAGAGTTGAAAAGAAAAACATATAATAAAGTATGAATTGAGAAATTGCAAGATTTAATAATACTTTTCTAAAACTTATTAAAGCGAAATCAAACATACGCAGCATACTTTGAACATCGCAATATTGTCAATGTTTAATATGCGTGGCGAATGAAGTAAAATTTCGAGTTTAGAAAAGCCTGAAAATTTGGTTTGGCCGCGTAGCGCGCAGCGCTACGCGGCCAAACCAAATTTTCAGGCTTTTCTAAACTCGAAATTTTACTTCATGCTTAGTCTGGGAGTGGAGACACTCGTTTAAGACTTCAAGTAAACTATTTTAAAAAAACAAACCATTTTTGGAAAAGTTACAGCTCATGCATACATATATGTATATTTCGTATATTTCGTTAGGGCCGAAAGCGTTAATTTTCACTCAGTTCTGAAAAAAGTGCTGTTCGCTTAATATATTTTTTTTTTTTTTAGTATAAAAATTACACAATTCATTATATCTAACGAAAACAGCTACAACCAAAGAATAATTTGTATAAACTTACACGTAACTTAATAAACTTTGACTGGTTGCAATCGAAATTTTGATATCTGGACCTGATTTTATATATATATAAATCTTTATTGGCAAATTTTGGTAATAGTAATAGTACAAAAATATCATACAATTAAATAAAGTAAAAATTAAATAATTTGCTAATTGGCTATCGACCGTTGGTCTTTCTGCCTGAAATTATAGAGTTCTGTCCTTGTCAGTTATTGTGTAGGAAATGTCTTGATTGCTAATGTCGTCCATTGTCTAGTCAAATGAATTTAATTGTCGTGATCACTACGGTTATGAAATGAAGAAAGAAATCATGAATTGTAGAGGTAAAACGTTTACGTTTGGGAGTGATATTAGGGTTTCGAGATATGCATAAAGGGTGTAGGAGATTATAAAGGGTGTGGTTTGAGGCGAATTTATCAGCTAAATAGGATAGGCGGGTTTCGATGGGGGTAACTTTTGTTAGTTTGTACAGCAAGAGGTTGGAGGGGTTGTGCAGTGGGTTTTAGGGGTGACGGATTTTGGTAAGCACTCTCAGGGCCGATCTTTCGGCGACTTGTAAATGTTTGAGTGTAGTAGGATGGGGATTGTGGAAGAGGATAGCAGCATAGTCAAGTAAGGGGCGGCATATCATTTTATAAATACGAACGGCTGTTTTTGTGGTAATTCCTTGTTGTTTGAAGGTCAGACCTTTAAAATGAGCCGCCCTATTCTTGATTTTTGCTTTGAGGATTGTGGAGTGAGCTTTAAAAGTAAGGTTGGGGTCAAAGAGGATACCTAAATATTTGCAAGTGGTTGAAGGGCGGATAACTTGATTGTTTAAAGAAATTGAGAATGGGGATTGGTTTGCTCGGTGAAAAGGGATTAGAAGCTGGGTTTTATTGGGGTTTATGGAAATTCGCCATTTCGCAAACCATGTTTGAATGGTGTCGATAAGGCCCTGTAGAGTGCTGAGGGCTTTTGGGAGTGTGGGAGCATGTGCGATTAACGCAGTATCATCGGCGTAGGCAGATTTATCAAAATAGTTAGGATCGGGGTTGTACATATCATGGACGAGAAGGTTGTAAAGAAATGGTGATAGCGGGGATCCTTGTGGGAGGCCTTGCTCAGGAGTAAAGGCGCTGGAAAAAGGTGTGGCGTATTTTAACTTGAAGGGATCTGTTGTGCAGGAAACTGTCTAAGAGGTTGATTAGGTGTGGAGGTATATTAAGGGAGCTGCACTTAAACAGCAAGCCCTTATGCCAAACTGAATCAAACGCTTTTTGAATGTCTAGGAATAATCAAGGCTTGCTGTTTGACAGATGGACGTGAGAATGGATAAAGGTAGCGTTGTGGAGCGGTGTTCGAGGAATCCGAACTGGTAGGGAGGGATAAGGTCCGCTATGCAGGACATAAGTTTGTTTTTGGTTATGGATTCGAATAATTTTCCGAGGACTGGGAGAAGGGTGATGGGGTGATAATTGCTAGGATCTAGTGGGTCATTTCCGGGTTTGGGTATACAGGTAATTATACCCCGCTTCTACTCTGGCGGTAACACTTGGATAGAGTATATATGATTAAATATTTTTAGGATATAGGTGTGGATGTTTGTTGGAAAAGATTTGAGGATAATTCTATGAATGTTGTCATAACCGGGTGTCGTGTTTTTGCCCTTTTCGAGGTTTTCAAAATATTCTTCCTCCTTTATAGCATCATTTGGGGGAAGAGGTGTTTGGGTGATTTTAAAAGACGCATACCAGGAGTTTACACTGTCGAGGAATTCATTGTCATAGTCTGTGTGGTCTGTCATTGTGTACGTGTGTTTGAAATAAGTCGCAAAGATGTTAGTAATGTCGATATCGTCCGTCACCGTATTTTTTGTCATTGGGTCTGTGATTTTTTGGATAAAATCGGTTTTCAGGTACTTGCTGAGTTTTTTAATCTCCTGCCAGTAGTGTTTACCATGTAGGTCGTTTATTTGTTCGCACGATTTTATCCAAAAATCACTTTTGTACTGTGTAATCATCGTATGTATGTCCTTATTTAGTCTGTTGAATTTTTGTTTAAGTGTCATGTCGTCAGTTTTTCTAAAGTCTCTATATAACTGTCGTTTGTATTTAATTAAGTGGAGGATATATTTGGGTAGAGGATATTTGTAGGGTTTTTTGGTTATAGTTGGTGTGTTATGTTTGATAGATTGAGATAGGGTTTCTAGGAAAAGGGAAATCGTGTTAGGGTTGATAGATTCATTTTCGGAGATGAATTTTGTCATTTCGTCGGTTACGTTTGTAGTGTCACAGTATTTGAAGTTTAAAATTGTCTTGGGAACGGATAGAAGAGGGGAGCAAACATTAAGGGAAAATTGGATAGATAAGTGGTCTGAACATAAATCAGGGACTAGGGTGACATTATCTATAAGGTGTTCGATGTTGCTTGTACAGAGAAGGATATCGGGAGTGGTGGATTGGTTGTTTGACATGATGAATGTGGGACTGGTATGGATACGCACAAAGTTGGAGTTTGCTATAAAGGAGGCGAGTTGCTTTGATTTTGTTTTATTAATGTTAAAATCACCGATTACGACAACATGATCATAAAGGGAAGCCTTTGTGAGGATTGTATCTTCAATGGAAGAGGAGTTGTGGATATATATAAGAAAAATGTGGAGTGAGAATTGAGGCAGCTCAATGGTGCAGTGCAGACATTCGTTCATAATATTGTTTATTTTAGGTGGATTTGATTTCAATAATTTTATTTCTGGTCTGGCTGCCACCAATGAGCCACCTCGTTGGTTTTGCTGGGGAGTCGAGGAAGGAATTTGGATGTAGGACCAATTATTAAATGAAAAAGAGTTTTTTGTGTTTGTTTCAACCATCATAATGACATCGATGGGATTGTTGGTAAGGTAATTGGAAACTAGATGGGATTTTAAGTTGATATTGCCGTATATAAAATTATACTATTTTAAATATTTAATTGATGAGGCGGATACATGATGAAACTCCATAATACTATTTGAAATAAAACAACGCAGTTGGGAGGGTTTCACTTTTATTGTTGAACACTGCAACATGTTTCACCACACAGTGGCTTCATCAGGCAGATGAAATAATGATTTTACAAAGTACAGGTAAAAGCTTATATACTAATGCAATTAAGTTAATAGAAGGGGGGGGGGGGTAATGAGGTAATTAGGCTGAAACTAATACAAACAATTTTGAGCGACTAAATATTGATTAGGGGTGAATTGTTTACTTCTATTTGGTCATTTAATAGAATACCTTTTTTGTTATATTTATTAATTTCTAATTCTTCTAATAAGTTTAATTTACGACTTTTGTTACATTCGTGCAAAATTTTGAATTTAGGGTTAAAGTTATGTTGGTATTCGATTAAATGATTGGCGTAGGTTGAGGAGGTTTTCTTAAATTGAACGCATTTTTGATGTTCTGAAATGCGATCTGGGAAGCTACGTCCAGTTTGTCCAATGTATACCTTAGGGTAATCTCCACACTCCAGCAAATACACGCCAGAGTTCGTAGTTTTATCAGATTTATCTTTAGAATTATTAATGAATTTATTAAGTGAATTGACCGTTCTAAAAGAAGGAGTTAGGTTTAAGGATTTGAGTTTTTTGCTGATGGCAATCGAAGGGGGGCCGTTAAATGTTAATGAGCAATATTTATTATTCTGATTTTGAAAATTGGTGGGATATACTAATTTCAGGGCTTGTTGTTTTTGTTTTTTATAAAGGATGTCTAAGATAAGCTTTTGACGAAAGCCGTTGTTATTAGCTATAATTATACACCGCCATTGTTGCTACTTAGGTGTGAGAGTCTGGTCTGGATGCCGGATAGGGGGGCTACAGGAGGGATGACATTTGGGGATTCAAGGTCAAACATGACGACGAACATCTTGTTGCCTGAAAAATTAACATGGGTGTCTACATTAAATGAATCGATGAAACGAGCTTTCAGTTTGCGTCTCTATCAGTCACCGTTGGTTCGTTATTCTTTGTCGTGTAGATGTCGATAATGTAATCATGAACAGTAATGGGGGTGTGAATTCGTGCGTTTTTTGTCAAGTCCTCGTCAATTTGGGAAGATTTTTTGTTTTGATTCATAATTTTAATATTGGGGATTCCTTCAATCGATTGGCGCGGTCTCTTGGCGCATTTCGTTGACCATGCCCCGTGGTCTGTTTCTCCGCAAGCCTTGCATTTGATCTTGATTTTATAAAATGATAAATCAAAGTTTGAATTTCGTAAACAAAGTTATTGAAGCATTTATTTTATAAGATATTTAAAAAAAATAAAATTATTATACAATCAACATAAAATGCATAGAACCTACTTCGAACTAATTGCACTTACATCTCCTTTAAAGAAAATAAATGATCACAACGCATTTTTTTAAAATATTAAGCCAAAGTTGAAATAATGCAATAAATTCAACGATTTTAGGAGCACGAGTCAAAAATCAAGGGATTGTCAAAATTCATTGAATGTACAAAGAAATACATAAAATTTGGCAATAATTAAAATTTAAATACTCACTAAAATATCAGTTCTAAATTGTAATTTCGTGAAAAAATGATTAACCATAAATTAATAAATTTATTTAATTGAGTTTTATATAATCAACATAATATTCACAGAATTTACTTGGAATTCATGGCACTTACATATGCTTTAAAGACAATGAAATTGTACCCACGCATTTTCGTAAAATTTTAAGCCAAAGTTGAAATTATGAAATAAAATCAACGAGTAGGAGAATGTTTACTTTGAACAATTGTGAAAAATCAACAGATTATCAAATCAAAATAAAATATATAGAATCTACACAGAAATGAATGAACTTTGATTGGCTGTAATTGAAATTTAAATATCGTCACAGGATATTTCAAAATATCTAATAAAAGTTAAATTTTGATTTGGAATATATGTGAGTATTTTTATTAATTGAATTAAATTTGATTTATTTTAAATAATTTCCCCACTGAGCAAACAACATTTTATCAACATTGTAGCAACATTAAATGTTGATGAAACATTACTTTAATGTGTTTGCTCATTGGGTGATTATTTTAATGTTTTGCAATTTTGTTAAAAAATGTAATTTTTTTCCAGAGTTACAATAAAAGTTGTTAAATGAAACAATAATTAATTTATGATTTTATTATTGACATTAATTCTTTGGTGGTTTATTTATTACCTCGACTTTTCCCTGACTTTCCCGGATGGTCGCCACCCTGTATTATCATTAAAGTTTCTAGTAATTAAATAAAGATTGATTAATTATAAAAAAACTGTAATTGCAATTATATGTCCTTATACTCTGTAGTTTATATTGTAATATTTTATTTCTACTTATTTATATCATATATTTATTTCTTTGACGTGTCTAATATTGTAAAATTAAACAATGAAGAACCAATAAACAATTTGATTTGATATGATTTGATAATAATCATTATATATGTAATAAAAATGAAAAATATTAAATATTATTATTATAGTTTCTATTAATTAAATGAAGAATGCGAATATTACGAGTACATGAAACCTTTGTAACAAATAAAAAAATTGTTTTATGTGTAATATAATTTCACTTAATCTCTTAAAGTTTATTTTTTTAAATTCAGTACGTCAGTGGTTTAAACGCGTGGCGTATAAGTAAATATTTCTAGTTTAGAAAAGCTTGAAAATTTGGATTGGTCGCGTAGCACTACGCGCTACGCACCCAATCCAAATTTTCAGGCTTTTCTAAACTCGAAATACTTACTTCATGTTTAATCAAGGAGTGCAAACCCTCGTTACAATAATATTTAAAACTTTAATAGAAACATTGAACGAGTTAAGAAAATATTTAAAGAAACGATGTATGCAACATAATGTACACAGACTGGCTTAAGTACGAAGCGCAAGTCTTACTTTAATAGTACGGTAAAACATTGTAGGCAACTTTATGTGACGATATGCTTTTTTGTAATAAACATTATTAAATTGCTACACTTATAATAATAATAAACGTCTTTATTTTCTTCAGATGTGTTACAATCTATGTTATATTGCAAAAAAAATAATCCCACTGAGCAAAAAAGAAACAAATAATATGTTAATATGTTATAGCAACATTAAATGTTGTTTTAATGTTGTTGAAACATTACTTAAAGAGATTTGCTCAGTGGCATAAGTTATGATTTATATATAATAAAATTTCCACTTTAAATAGAGAAATTCAATATGAATTAAAAATGGGTAGTTAAAGATATACACAAACTGAAAATAGATAATAAACACGTTTCGCAATTTAAAGTGCACTCGAAGATTAAGATGCTTTTTGTGCAAACAAAACACTTCCTCTGTTTTATTGGATGTTTATTCCGTGCGAATTTATAACTATTAGGTATTTATTTTGTCTTTAAAATCCACGTTTATTACATGAGTAAAATGATCTTATTTATGTTAACAACCAAAAGAGTACGAGCAAGAAAAGAAAAAAGATTTCTAACTTAAAATCTTGAACCAGAACGCAACATGTAATCCCTAAATTCTTTATAATAATAATAATAATAATAATCGTTTATTTCTCAGCAGAATAAATTCTATTTACAGAGAAAAATACAGTTTTTTTAAAATATACTAACTAAAAATAAACATTAATACTAAAAATAAACATTAATACAAAATAATAGAAATAAAGTAGAGTAGTGGATAAATTATATGGCATATTTGATAACAAAAAACAAAAGAAAAGACTTATATTAACGGTGACAATGAGGTTCTGATATCAAGGGAGGTTACATTAAATATATCCATGTCTGGAACATTGTTACAGTGTCGTACCATGCAGTTTATGATTTCTTTTCGATTCTATTTCATTTGAAATTATTGCAAAATGCCTGTTTATTAAAGACAAATAAAGGGGTAAGGAAAAAACAGTATTAATTAATCAAAAAATAAAAGCAAATAGGAATGGTAAACGGAAAAGAGCTAGAGGGCTGAAGAACATTGATGGACAAATAATTGAAAATGAGGAAGAAGCAAGAGATACATAGGAGGAATATTTCAAAGTACTCCTAACTGATAAGGAAGCCACAAATGTAGTGAAAAATTGAACAAGAATCACTGAGGATGTACAAGAAATTGAGAAACTAACACTGGAAGAAGTTAAAACAGTCATTAAAGAGTGGAAACAAGGAAAAAGCCCGGGAGAAGACTGATCAACATGGAGATGATTAAACACGGAGGGGATAAGTTACAGGAAGAAATGTTTAATCTAATAAGGATAATATTGAATAAAGAATAGATCCCAGATGAATTGAATGAGGGGACAATAGTAACAATATACAAAAAGGGTGATGATAAGCAATGCAAAAACTATAGAGGTATTAGTCTCCTGAATAATGGATACAAAACATTGACAAAGATAATTTATAATAGAATTAGGAATCATGCAAAGAAAGTAATAATAGGAGAATACCAATGTGGCTTTGAAGCAGGAAAATCGATAATAGACGCAATACACATGGTGAAACAAGTAGTAGAGAAAGCATACGAATACAACATGAGCCTCGAATTATTGTTTATTGACTTCAAAGTAGCTTTCGATTCGCTCAAAAGACAGAAAATAATGGAAGCATTGAAAGAACTGGAAATACCAACAAAGTTTCGAAACTTGATTAGAATGATACTAACGAAAACAACAGCAACATTTCTATCTGAATATGGTAGGAGTATTAGTTTTACGCTCAATAAAGTAGCCGACAAGAGGACTCACTATCGGTTACATTAATATCCAAGCAAAGACAAATTTTAAAAGGAATATTAAAAGAAATAGTTAAAGAGGGTCATGAGATTTGACTAGAGATTAATATATATAAAAAAAAACAAATATACTAAGAATAGGAGGTAAAGGTAAGACGGAGAAAGCTAAAATAGGCAATTTCGAATTTGAGGAAGTCCAAAACTTTAAATATTTAGGAACGATGATACACAATGAAAGGGAGGTACGAGAAAAACTATATACAGCTAACAGAGCATATTACGCCCATAGTGGACTTCTTAAAAGTAAGAACATCAGTGCCAAAACAAAAATTAAAATATATAAAACTATGATACGACCAATAATTACATACGCCGCGAAGACAATGACTTTTACAGTAGAAGAACAACAAAATATAAGAAGCCTAGAAAGAAAAATAATTAGAAGTATATTAGGACCTGTAAAATGTGAAAATAACGAAATACGAAAGAGACCAAACGAAGAAACATATAATGTACTAGAGAATGATATTGTAAACATTATTAAATCAATAAGGATAAGATGGCTAGGATACATTTGAAGATCAAAACGTGAATGTTGGATAAGGACAATAATGGGCCGGAAACCAGGGAATGTCAGAAGAGGGAGTAGACCGAAGAAAAGATGGATAGAGGAAGTAGAGAGTGACTTAAGAACACTTGGAATAAGAAATTGGAAGGAATATACAAAAAATATAAAGGAATGGAGAAACGTAGTGGAGAAAATGAAAAGGATGACCTGGGACTAACCCACCCAATGAAATGGATTATAAAGGAATGGAGCGGCAAAACTCCATGTGGAGTGGAACGCCTCATGTATGTAATAACAAATAAAACTGTTTTTTCCGTGACCCCTTCAAATCGTATTAAAAAAAAACCAATGGTTTTGACTTTTAACTATTTTAACTATAAAATCCTTTTAATTTATAGGACCAATATAAACAAAATCCTCTATTGTCAATGAAGTTATTGTTACCTTCTAATACATAGAAATAGAAAATAATTTCTAACTTTAAATCCTTACCCAGAAATCATTAAAAAAAGAAATACATTCCCCTGGCCCATTCAAAAATTCTAATGGTTTTGGTTGTGAACTTTGTTTCTTAATAAGTTAATAAAACTCTCTATAGTATTGTAAATAATGTTTAAATGTTTACACTCGTATAAAGCTCTCTATTGTAAATAATTTACCTTCTAATACATAGACGATACTTCCAATGTCGCCTTCTTTGATAATCAAACTTCCGGCTCTGTAGTGTTCCGGATACATGCAGTCTACGATTTCCCGGATCTGGGTCATCTCCAGATTCTTCATGAAGTCATTGTCCAGTATAGCTGCCTTGATCAGCTCACGTGATCTAAAGAAAACAGATATTTGTATTTAACAGGTAAAAAGTCCAAAATCTATCAGCCAAACAAATTCATCACATTATTTTAAGAAAATATACATGTAATCAGAAAATGTGATTTTGATATAAGAAAACAAAAACGAAACGTCGTCGAAATAAAACAGGGTACGTCATTTTAATGGGCACAAAAAGTTACCATTAGAAAGTTTTTACAGTTTGGTTATAACTTTAAAAACAATTGAGTTACAGTAACTTCAAAAAACGACATTTTATCAACTTTCGGGTATAGAGCGGAAAAAGAAAAGCCTGCAAATCCAAATTTTGAGGCTTTTCCAAACTCGAAATTTTACTTCATACTTAATCTGGGAGTGGAAACACTCGTTAGAAACTTCGAATTGAACAATATTAAAAAATCTACGAATGCCTGACATTTTAGAGCGGATTCATCGTGATTTGTATACTTAAAAGAAAAAATCCATGTATAAGTGTAGATGTGTATTATAATAATGCTTTATTGATGCTAGTAGCAGGAGCTTACATACACAAAAGTAGAATTACAATCAGATAAAAAAACGCAAACACAAGTTACATCAATGAATAAATAATTTAAAAAGGTTAAGTTCGTCTCCCGGCGAATCCACCATAATTCAACAACATTAATTTCGTGCATACTTACTTATTACTCTTAGGAACTTTTTCAATCCTAATCTCAGCCAACGCTCTACTAACAGGCTCAGCACTAATAGCCTGCCGCTTAATCCTAGGCTCAACCAACTTGTCATAATCATCATCCAAGCGAAAATCCTCAAAAGTAAACTTCCTGTTTATAATCTTCTGCGTCAGCGGATTGACGACTTGCCGAAATTTATCGATTTCATTCTGCAAAATATGAATCTGCACATCCTTTTCGTCTAATTCTTTCTCCAATAAAATAATGGTGTGTTCCTTATCCTTGCACTCCTCGGATTTTTCCCGCAGGAGCTTCTGCAGCGTGGCAATTGTTTCGCTCTCTGAAGCCGGCATCGCGGTCTCATCCAGCCTCTCCTCGCTCTTGCACTCGAATAGTTTAGTGACGAAGTTTAGGCAACTCATGCCCTGAATCTGGAGGAGGAGGATTTTTGTTCACGAGTGTGTGTTGTATAAATAGATTATTGGGATTTCTTAAAATATACGATTTCACCTCAAAATGTTATAAAGAATGAATTATGTATGTTTTATTTTTTTTTAAATTAAATTGATATAAAATCAATATAATTCGTATAATTTATTTTTATCTAGAAAGTTAAAAATAGCGCCCATAAGAAACACAAAAGTTGGCTATGGTATCCGGGGAACTGTTAGTTATCTTAAAAAAAATAATGATCTGTAAAGATCGAAACACGTGTCAGGAAACTGAAAATAAAATAATGGAACATAACAAGTGTTTTTCTTTACCAAATTAAAAAAAAATATGCTACTAGATTCCTCATTGAAAAGTGCCAAAGTTCAAAATGTCCAGATTCAGTAGTTGTTGAATAAAAAATAAAAACGATTTTTTAAAAAATCTGAATTTTGTTGATATCTGGAAAACAGAAGAAGATAGTTAAATAGTTTTCTGATTATTGTTAGGGCCTAAAATACGCAAAAACACTTTGCCCCAATTTAACCGACTCTATCTTTTCAAATAACTGAGATCCCCATACATCCTGTCAAAATACGGACACCCTGTATAAGCTATTTTATTCTGTCTGGGGAAGTTCAGACATCAACCGCAGAGGTGAGTCACTTATACAATTTCTTATGGCAACCAAGTTAGACACTTTGAATATTGGAAATAAACCGACCTTTGTTACAAGTGTTAGCAAAGCGGTGATAGATATAACAATAGGTACGTCATATGTCAGTAATTTTGTTAAGAATTGGCGAGTGTCAGATGAGGTGAGTTGCTCGGATCACAGACACATAACATTCGATATTACGGGGTTACACCGGGTCACTGAAGTATACCGCAATCCCCGCAGAACAGACTGGGAAGCTTTCAAATCAAAGCTAGACCACAATCTGACGGGTATACTAGGAGCGGTAAGCAATAACTTAGAGCTCGAGATTATGGCAGAGCAAACTGCGGAAGCTATGATCTCGGTATACAACGACAACTGTCCTCTGATTGAGAGACGCATCACCAGGAGAGTTCCGTGGTGGAACAGTGCGCTGGACAAAAAGAGGAAGCAGGTAAGAAAACTCTTCAACGAAGCAAAGCGAACGGGCTCATGGGAGGCTTACAAGAACTCCCTAACCGAATACAACAAAGCACAAGGAAAGCTCGAAGATCAACCTGGAGGAGACACTGTGAGGACATTGAAACTGTCCCAGACGGTGTCAGACTCTACAAGATTCTCTCGAAGAACCCCCAATGTGCGCTTCAAACTCTCAAACTCGATGACGGAGTGTATACAAAAAACGAGAAGGAAACCCTGGGTGAACTTCTACGGGTACACTTCCCCGGAGGGGAAATCTATGATGGACTACTTAATGACTGGGTCAGCCAGGGACCTGATGCAACTGGCAACAGAACATCTAAGGAAGACTGGCAGGCTGCCAGGAGAGTGGTCACCTTTGACAGAGTCAAATGGGCAATAAACTCATTTGAACCTTTTAAATCGCCAGGGCGTGATGGAATCCTACCCATCATGCTACAGAAGGGATCGGAACTACTGTGGCGAAGGCTTTGCGAGATCCTAAGGGTCAGCATGGCCCTACGATATTTGCCAAGAATATGGAGGCTTATCAGGGTGGTTTTCTTACCAAAGACCGGTAGAACAGACTATTCTCGTGCAAAATCGTACAGGCCCATCAGTCTCATGTCATTTGTACTGAAGACAATGGAAAAAATTATGGACAGGCATATTAGAGAGGGGGTACTGGTGACCTACCCACTATCCCAAGATCAATATGCCTACCTTCCAGGTAGATCAACAGAGACAGCTCTCAGCCGACTAACAAGGAGTGCCGAAGCTGCCCTGGAACACAAAGAAATTTTACTTGCTGCCTTCTTGGATATAGAAGGAGCATTTGACAATACAGCCTTTAACTCTATAACTGCTGCCCTGAGAAAGCGGGGGTTGGAGGAAATTAGCTGCAGGTGGATAGACTGCATGCTAAGACAAAGGATGGTCTACACAACGTTCGCTGACCAGACACTAGCATCCAGGGTGGCCGGTGGTTGTCCGCAGGGAGGAGTTCTCTCACCCCTGCTGTGGAACCTGGTCATGGATGGCCTGCTACTGGATCTCAGCAACGAGGGATACTCATCCCTAGGATACGCGGATGACCTAGTCATACTCGTTGAGGGAAAATTTAATAACACGATCAGAGAGCGTATGCAACGTGCACTGAACGTGGTGAGCAAATGGTGTGCTAGAGAAGGACTCAAAGTCTCACCCTCGAAGACCACCCTGGTACCATTTACACGCAGGAGGAAACTGGCGGGCCTTGGACCGCTCTTTCTAAATGGTGGCAACCTGAAAATGTCGGGTGAGGTGAAGTACCTAGGAGTAATCTTTGACTCCAAACTGACCTGGACCCCTCAAATCTCAAAAATTAGACGCAAATCGGAAATTACCCTTGCGGTAATTAGACGAATGTACGACCGACAATGGGGGCTCAGACCAGGAATGGTATACTGGCTGTACACCAGAGTGGTCAGACCCGCAATCATGTATGCTGCTTTGGTATGGGGGCCTAAAACCACACAGCATACAACCATACAAATACTCAGCAAGGTTCAAAGACTTGCTTGTATTAGCATAACGGGGGCTATGAGAATCACGCCCACTGCAGCCATGGAGACGTTTCTAGACCTCACACCACTTCATATTCTGATAGTGGGGGAGGCAAGACTGGCACTCTATAGGCTGCAATTATCATCGGGCAACGTAAGAGTTGATACCCCACACAGAAGACTCTTGACAGACATAGGGGGACCTCTCCTGCAAATGAGGTCGGATCATATGGTAGTCAGATATCTTGAAAATTCACTCTTTAAAGTCACTATTCCAGACCGCAACGAATGGAACGGCTTTAGGAAAGATATACACAAACAAAGTGTGATCTGGTACACGGACGGTTCTAATTGGAGAGCAAAAGACGGCTCATATTTGGGAACAGACAAATGGAACCAAATGATTTCCAAGCGCAACCTCTGAAGGACCTGCACAAGCTAGTGCAGGGCATCGAGTTCGGAATAGTTGCGTGAGTGTAATAATATTGGGGCAGTACAATAAGCCACCTAGGCTGCAGTGCATCCGGATCCGAAAGGAAGACGGCCCCCACAGGAAAAAAAAAGCTATTTTAGGTGATCTTTTTGATGAAAAACTTCGAAACTTCAGACCTCTATAAAATCCTTAAAAGACCCGATATCGCAAAAACAGTTAGATATATTTTTCCTTTCGCACACATTTTTCATTGTTGTTTTCAGATTTCAAATCAGAATTTTAGTGTCGCACTGTGCAATTTAAAACTAATTTTTGTATTGTGGGGGCATCTTCGTTTTACATGTTAATTTATACATAAAAAATCGTTTTAACTCTGTTTTAACTTCATGTTTAATAATGGCAAGTTAAAATTGCCGAAATTGCAGTCACGCAAAAATAAACACTGTTTTATAAACAAATTTAAAACGTATTTTTATTGATTAACCAAAAACTATTTAGTGCGGTAATTTGAGTCCAAAAAAAGTATGAATAAAACCTTGAAATTATAATTTATTTATTGCTCACCTCTACTTTTAAACTACAAGACAAATAAATAAGACACTTGAACTTTGTTTGTATAACTGAGGTTTTTTTATTGTGACTATAGTTTTGACAACTTTAACTTGTCATTATCAGACTACAAGTCACCTGTAGTCTGATAATGACAAGTTAAAGTTGTCGAAACTATAGTCACAATAAAAAACCTCAGTTATATAAACAAAGTTTAAGTGTCTTATTTATATTAATAATGATGTATAACGAAGTAGAAGCCTCAACAGTTTACAAGACAAATAATTAACATACCTAATAATTGTAAAAAATACTTAATTACCTAAATAAAATCAAAACATTTTATGACACAGCCATATAAAAACATTTCACAAAAAAATGTTAATTACATATTGAGGTGAAATACGTATATTATAAAAACAAAACACATTAAACCATTCGTGATATAAATTTTTCTAATTACATAAACGGATAGTTTGCATTCCTAAAATGTTCACCTACAAATTCCTGGCCGTATTTTTTAAAATAATTTTTAATTCCAGAGGTCGACTTGTTTTTTCTTACAATCGTCAAACCACGTAGTGAGTTAAAAACAAATAAGTAATAACAACTTATTTTACTTATTCAACAGTGGGGACAGACAAACTTATGTAACTTGTTCAATTATTTCGTGTGTTGGTGGGGAGAAAATGATAAGTAAGTGAATACATGTCCGGAGGTCAGATTTGCTCATTACTTTCTTGGCCGTGTCCGAGTTCAGGAGAAAACGAGTTTTTTTTAAAAATGTGGGGTTTCGTTGTTGTCATTTTGGCCGCGCCTGTTTTTATACTGGTGAAATGGATTTTGCATTTCGCGTACATTTACAAGCATTTGAAGAAAATCCCATCGCCCCCAACTTATCCGATTATTGGGAATATGATGGAATTCCCATCGCCCAGAGGTAAAGATTTTGGTTATGATTTTTGATATAAAAGTGAAATTGACCTACTTTTTATATACATATGCAAGTGAATAAGTTATAATTTCATTGATAAAAATTGTGTAAAAAAAAAAACGATATTGATTAAACAAAAACTTTGTGCTGTGAAACAATTCTAGAATCTAACAATAAAATAATTTCAAGTGTGTATAACACTTCTTTTGTTAAAAAGAAATTATGATTTCAAAAAGAAAACACTTGGTTAAATTTCACTAATATATTGTTATTTTACTCCAACTAGTTTCGACTTTGAGTCATTCTTAAGGAACCAAAAAAACAAAATATTAGTGAAATTTAAAGAAGTGTTAAAGATAAAAATAAATTATTTGACGAGGTGGATACATAATATTTGAAATAAAAAACACAGTTGGGAAAGTTTCACTTTTATTAAATAAAAGTAAAACCATCCGAACTGTATTGTTTATATTTCAAATAACAAAAGTATTTGTACTTTTATTAAAGTGTGTTTATTTCTGGTGGACAAGAAACAAATTAACTGCATTTGTTTCTTGTCCACCAGAAATAAACGCACTTTAATAAAAGTACAAATACTTTTGTTATTAATAAAATTACAGAATATGTAAGTTTAATTTGTCAATTTTTTTTTTCAAATAAAAACTTGACAAAACATAGTTAGCCATGAGATAATGACTTAAATTTCTATGTTATATTTTTGTCAATTAATTTTGTGTTAAAAACAAACTGTTTTTATGACATAAATGAATAAATACATTTTTTTCAATAAGTTTATTTGGAAGTTATGTGTATTAAGATGTTTTTCCTATCTATTTTCATTTCTTAATTCATAATCTTTATTTCCTTAACAGGCAAAAGCCTAATTACAAAGAGAACATATAAAAATAACGAAAAAGAAAAAGGTGCTTCTATATAATACAAAAATAGTTTCCAAAAATAACAATATTAAGAATAAGAAAAAAATAATATACTATGTTTGTTAATTAACTTTAATTAAACAAGATCCTAATGTACTCAAAAATTCTGCTTTATTGTTAGAAAAAATATCAACTCCGTACTGAATACTATGTTTGTTAATTAAACAAGATCTGAATGTACTCAAAAAATCTGCTTTATAGTTAGAAAAGATATCAACTGCGTACTGAACTTCGTGTAATCTTTTTAACATCGTTAGCAAAGGTGAACATGAATGGTGAGTTGTGCGAAGAGTTCTGTAATTAAATGTTAATACACATAACTTCCAATTAACCTATTTAAAAAAAATTATTTATTTATTGATGTCATAAAAAACAGTTTTTTTAACACAAAATTATTCAATAAAAGTATAACACAGAAATTCAAGGCTAATTATTTTTTTTGTAAATAAAACAGAAAATAGTTAACAACTCAGTTATTTTTGTAAATAAGTCTCTCAAGTGATATATTTGATCAAAGAGAAAAAACATCTCTTTTTAATAATCACAAGCAACAACGGTTTCTATTTTAAAAAATGTAAGTTTGTGTTATATCTCGAAAACTAGTATCGATAGGAAAACTCTGATGACGTTTTATTATTTAGTATAAAATTATCTAAAACTTTGCTGTTTACAGTTTTTTTCTATCTCTTTTAATAACAGAAATAAATCGATTTGAAATAATCGACATTTCACATTTTTCAAAATATCTCAAACTTTTTAGAAATGCTGAAAATTGATTTTTATTTGGAGTTTTATTATTTAGTATAAAATTATCTAAAGCTTTGCCTTATACAGTTTTTTTCTATCTCTTTTAATAATTGAAAAAAATCGATTTGAAAAAATCGACTTTTCACATTTTTTAAAATATCCCTAACTTTTTAGAAATTTCGAAAATTGATTTTTATTTGACGTTTTATTATTTAGTATAAAATTATAAAAAACTTTACCATTTCCAGTTTTTTTTTCTCTCTTTTAATAACAGAAAAAAATGTATTTGAAAAAATTGACATTTCACATTTTTCAAAATATCCCTTAACATTTTAGAAAATTTTGAAAATTAATTTATATTTGACGTTTTATCATTTAGTATAAAATTATCTAAAACTTTGCCTTTTACAGTTTTTTTTCTATCTCTTTTAATAACAGAAATAAATCGATTTGAAAAAATCGACATTTCACATTTTTCAAAATATCTCAAACTTTTTAGAAATGCTGAAAATTGATTTTTATTTGACGTTTTATTATTTAGAATAAAATTATCTGAAGCTTTGCCTCATACAGTTTTTTTCTATCTCTTTTATTAATTGAAAAAAATCGATTTGAAAAAATCGACTTTTCACATTTGATAAAATATCCCTAACTTTTTAGAAATTTCGATAATTGATTTTTATTTGAGGTTTTATTATTAAGTATAAAATTATAAAAAACTTTACCTTTTCCAGTTTTTTGTATAACAGAAATAAATCGATTTGAAAAAATTGACATTTCACATTGTTCAAAATATCTCAAACTTTTTAGAAATGCTGAAAATTGATTTTTATTTGACGTTTTATTATTTAGTATAAAATTATCTAAAGCTTTGCCTTATACAGTTTTTTTCTATCTCTTTTAATAATTGAAAAAAATCGATTTGAAAAAATCGACTTTTCACATTTTTTTAAATATCTCTAACTTGTTAGAAATTTCGAAAATTGATTTTTATTTGACGTTTTATTATTTAGTATAAAATTATACAAAACTTTACCATTTCCAGTTTTTTTTTTTCTCTCTTTTAATAACAGAACAAAATGTATTTGAAAAAAATCGACATTTCACATTTATTAAAATATCCCTTAACTTTTTAGAAAAATTTGAAAATTAATTTTTATTTGACGTTTTATCATTTAGTATAAAATTATTTAAAACTTTGCCTTAAACAGTTTTTCTCTATCTCTTTTAATAATTGAAAAAAATCGATTTGAAAAAATCGACATTTCACATTTTTCAAAATATCTCTAACTTTTTAGAAAAGCTGAACATTGATTTTTATTTGACGTTTTATTATTTAGTATAAAATTATCTAAAGCTCTGCCTTATACAGTTTTTTCTATATCTTTTAATAATTGAAAAAAATCGATTTGAAAAAATCGACTTTTCACATTTTTTTAAATATCCCTAACTTGTTAGAAATTTCGAAAATTGATTTTTATTTGACGTTTTATTATTTAGTATAAAATTATCTAAAACATTGCCTTATACAGTTTGTTCTATCTCTTTTAATAATTGAAAAAAATCGATTTAAAAAAAATCAACTTTTCACATTTTTTAAAATATCCCTAACTTTTTAGAAATTTCGAAAATTGATTTTTATTTGACGTTTTATAATTTAGTATAAAATTATAAAAAAACTTTACCATTTTCAGTTATTTTTTCTCTCTTTTAATAACAGAACAAAATGTATTTGAAAAAAATCGACATTTCACATTTTTCAAAATATCCCTTAACTTTTTAGAAAAAATTGAAAATTAATTTTTATTTGACGTTTTATCATTTTGTATATAATTATCTAAAACTTTGCCTTTTACAGTTTTTTGCTATCTCTTTAAATAACAGAAATAAATCGATTTGAAAAAATCGACATTTCACATTTTTCAAAATATCTCTAACTTTTTAGAAATGCTGAAAATTGATTTTTATTTGACGTTTTATTATTTAGTATAAAATTATCTATAACTTTGCCCTTTACAGTTTTTACCTATCTCTTTTAACAACAGAAAAAAATCGATTTGAAAAAATCGACATTTCACATTTTTCAAAATATCCCTTAACTTTTTAGAAAATTTTGAAAATTAATTTTTATTTGACGTTTTATCATTTAGTATAAAATTATCTAAAACTTTGCCTTAAACAGTTTTTCTCTATCTCTTTTAATAATTGAAAAAAATCGATTTGAAAAAATCGACATTTCACATTTTTCAAAATATCTCCAACTTTTTAGAAATGCTGAAAATTGATTTTTATTTGACGTTTTATTATTTAGTATAAAATTATCTAAAGCTTTGCCTTATACAGTTTTTTTCTATCTCTTTTAATAATTGAAAAAAAATCGATTTGAAAAAATCGACTTTTCACATTTTTTAAAATATCCCTAATTTTTTAGAAATTTCGAAAATTGATTTTTATTTGACGATTTATTATTTAGTATAAAATTATAAAAAACTGTACCATTTCCAGTTTTTTTTTCTCTCTTTTAATAACAGAAAAAAATGTATTTGAAAAAATCGACATTTCACATTTTTCAAAATATCCCTTAACTTTTAAGAAAATTTTGAAAATTAATTTTTATTTGATGTTTTATTATTTAGTATAAAATTATCTATAACTTTGCCCTCTACAGTTTTTACCTATCTCTTTTAACAACAGAAAAAAATCGATTTGAAAAAATCGACATTTCACATTTTTCAAAATATCCCTTAACTTTTTAGAACATTTTGAAAATTGATTTTTATTTGACGTTTTATCATTTAGTATAAACTTATCTAAAACTTTGCCTCTTACAGTTTTTTTTATCTCTTTTAATAACAGAAAAAAATCGATTTGAAAAAATCGACATCTCACATTTTTTAAAATATCCCTTAACTTTTTAGAATTGATATATTTTTTTTTGCGCCTCATTGTAGTTGGTACCTTGGGTTTCATTCCTTCTTTCCTCGCCTCGTGATGTCTGGGTAGTACCCGATCTCGGGCTAACGGTATTGAAGGATTCTTGTGAGTTTTACATTTTCATATTTAAAAATTGATTCTTATTAGACGTTTTATTATTTAATATAAAATTATCTAAAACTTTGCCCATCTACAGTTTATTTTTTCTATCTCTTTTAATAACAGAAAAAAATCGATTTGAAAATTGACATCCCACATTTTTTGAAATATCTAGTAACCCTTGACTTTTTAGAAAATTTGGAAAATTGATTTTTATTCAGCTCGTAAAACTGCACTACTTTGCTCATTTAACCGTTTCTCTATCTTTTAACATTTCCGAGATCCACATAGAGAACATGAAAAGAACTTACCCTGTATATATATATATATATATATATATAATATATATATATATATATATATATCTATATATGTATTTCAAAATTAAAAAAGTGAATGCTTTAAAGATTAAATATTTCTTTGTCAATAAAATTAAGTGATCCAAAGGTGGCAGTTGTTAAAACATTTGTATTTAGTGATGAAGATTATTTGAGTCGCCTGTTTCTATTGTTTTTAAACAGAACATGAAAAGAACTTACCCTGTATATATATGTATATATATATATATATATATATATATATATATATATATATATATGTATTTCAAAATTAAAAAAGTGAATGCTTCAAAGATTAAATATTTCTTTGTCAATAAAATTAAGTGATCCAAAGGTGGCAGTTTTTGAAACATTTGTATTTAGTGATGAAGATTATTTGAGTCGCCTGTTTCTATTGTTTTCAAATGGATTTAGGAGTTTGTGAAAATAGACGACTCATTTATTGTTCAGTTTATTTTTCACTTTGCAATACATTATACAGGGTGCCCGTATTTCAACAGAATGCATGAGAATCTTGGTTATTTGAAGAGATAGAGAGTTGGTTAAATTGGGGCAACGTTGCGTATTTTAGGGCCCAATAATAATATAAAAACAAATTTGAAATATATATCTTCTTTCATTTTTTAGATATTGTCAAAAAACGGATTTATTGAAATTTCGTTTTTATTTTTTTTTATTTAAAAACCATTGAATCCAGACATTTAGAACTTTGACATTATACAGGCACTTTTCAACGAGAAATCTAGTAACATATTTTATTTTAAGAAAACTATAACATTTCCCAGGGACCATGGCCAACTTTTGTTTTTCTAATGGGCGCCATTTTGGATTTTCATATTTTTTAAAAGAATATTTTTTTCTAAATTCAATGATGTATCACACTTATAGATTATTGTACATTTTATATGTAAAAAATTTATTCTTATATATTATACCGGGTGTTTGATTAAGCGTGACCATCGGCTGTATTTTAGAAACTATGCATCGTAGCATATTGCGGTAATATAGTTTATTGTACATTTTATATGTAAAATTTTAATCTTTTGTATTTTGTAAAGAGTGCCTTGGAAACAGTTGAGTAACTCACTAATTTGACAACTCCTAGGACCCATAATTGGTAAAATACATCATCAGTTGTGGTGCATTTCAAACTAACGAGTGTCTTCCACTCCCAGACTAAGCATGAAGTAAAATTTCGAGTTTAGAAAAGCCCCGCGTAGAAAATTTGTCGAGGGTCGCGCAGCGACCCGAGACAAATTTTCACGGGGCTTTTCTAAACTCGAAATTTTACTTCATGCGCCACGCGTATAAACCACTGATTTACAATAAAGTTAAAAATATATGTATGTATATATATAAATATATATAAAAATATATATATAAATATATATATATATATATTTATATATATATATATATATTTATATATATATATATATTTTTATATATATTTATTTATATATATACATACATATATTTTTTACTTTATTGTAAATCAGTGGTTTATACGCGTGGCGCATGAAGTAAAATTTCGAGTTTAGAAAAGCCTGAAAATTTGGTTTGGCCGCTCCGCGCTTCGCGCTACGCGACCAAACCAAATTTTCAGGCTTTTCTAAACTCGAAATTTTACTTCATGCTTAGTCTGGGAGTGGAAGACACTCGTTAGTTTGAAATATATTATATTATATAATATTTTGTATTATAATATTAAAAAAAGCGAACGCTTTAAAGATTAAATATTTCTTTATCAATAAAACTAAGTGATCCAAAGGTGGCAGTTTTTGAAACATTTGTATTTAGCGATAAAGATTATTTATTATTCACTTCGCAATACATTTTATGTACAAAGATAAAATACAGCTATATTTTACATGACACACTTTAGAATCACAATAACAGGCTAAAATTATTCAGAACAAATAAAAATAAAATTGATAAAAAATGAATTTAAAGTATTTTGGTTACGTATGTATTTATTTATTGAAAAATGTGTTCAATTTTTAATTTCATGGACAACAATATATTAACAACACATTTTTTAAAAGGTGGGCATTTTCTATCGGGAAATTCTAGTGAAACATCGCCCGCAACTATTTTTCTGTTGCGTACTTTGTAAATTAAACCTTGAAGTTTTCAAGCTTATGTTTTACTGACTCAAATTACAAAAATGATAGTTGATAACAATAATAACTATTTATTAATTATATTTTGTTTCATTTTATTTGACAAAATATAAAAATAATAAATATTAATTATTGATTTTCATATTTTATGAAATAAAATTAAATGAAAAATCACCTGTCAGTTAATATATCGTTAACTTGTTTCTCATTGATCACTTGGTAAAACATTTCTATTAATATATAGGTATTTAATTGATAAGGCGGATACATGATGAAACTCCATAATACTATTTGAAATAAAACAACACAGTTGGGAGGGTTTCACTTTAATTGTTGAACACTGCAACATGTTTCACCACACAGTGGCTTCATCAGGCAGATGAAATATTATTATTATTATTATTTCATCTGCCTGATGAAGCCACTGTGTGGTGAAACATGTTGCAGTGTTCAACAATTAAAGTGAAACCCTCCCAACTGTGTTGTTTTATTTCAAATAATATAGGTATTTGATTGAAATTCACTTGGTTTGTTTTGTTTTAAAACAAACCAAGTGAATTTCAATCAAATACCTATACATATATTAATCACCTGTCAGGTTGATTATTCGATGAATTATTGGTAAACAAGTTTTGATTAACACATTTTCTGAACTGCTGGTAATTGAAAAATACTGTAAAATTACAATCCCTAATAATTATACTTTTATTACCCAACAGATATACCGTATGTCCCGTGTTTCAAGACGCATCATAGGGAAATCCCATGTTAAATTTCTATCTCCATTATTGAATTTAAATGGTCAGAATAGAATTAAAATGGTTCTTTTATTTAATAACAATATTTCAGAAGCAGTTTTTCGAAGAAAACTAAAGAGAAAACATAAATAAAACTTAGAAAATAATGGTAGTAGATAAGGGAATGATTCTGATTTTATTCTGATCATTTTGGTTCAATAATAGAGATACAAACTGAAACATGGGAATTCCTTATGATAAGTCTTGAAATGGAACACACGGTACAACGATCCTATTACAGGGAAAAAACATACAAAAATAGAATTAACAAATGCGTGTATATGCAAATTACAAAAATAAAATTAACTGCTAACGAATAAATACAAGATACAGATAATATCTATAAAATATTGAAATAAATTTAAACTTAGTGGAGATTCACGACTTCTTTAATAAAGCATTTATAACTAAATAAAGAAATAATAAATAAAACTATAAATGTCTGTGCAACCTAGGATATTGTTATTATAAGATTGTATCTTTTGTAGTTATTATTTTTAGTTTTAAAGAATATATATTTAAAGGTTTATTAGAAGAACAATGTGCACATTTTTGCATATCTATATTATATCTTATTTTTCTTAAATTAGTGCATATTATTAATTAAAATGGAATAGTTAACATTCTCTTAGACAAATAAAATTAATTATTTATTTATTTAATATTTTTTTATACAGAAACCATCAAAGTGCTTGATCGTCTCTTCAAACAGTACAACACGACACTCTTGAGGATTAATTTCGGCCCACGAACAGCGATTTACATCAAGGATTACGAATTTCTGGAATTCCTTTTGAGTTCAAATGTAATTCTGAAAAAATCTCATGGATACACGTTTTTGAAAGAATGGTTAGGCACCGGACTTTTAACAGGAGTTGGTAAGGATTTTGAGAAAATTATTTTTAAAAGAAAGGTAAACACAATAAAGCGAAATTTTCTTAAAATTTAATAGAATTGATTATTTTTTAAGGTATGTATAATTTCTTGAATTAATTTCTCATCTGGCACTTGGTGAAACATATTACACTATGTAAAGTTAGTTGAAGGAAAGACACTTGGTATTGTTTCACAATTAAATCTTTATTCCGACTAGTTTCGGTTTGTTAGACCATTTTCAAAGGAATTTTTCATTCCTTTGAAAATGGTCTAACAAACCGAAACTAGTCGGAATAAAGATTTAATTGTGAAACAATACCAAGTGCCTTTCCTTTAACTAACTTTACATAGTATGTATAATGTCATCATGCGCGAATTTTAATAAGTATTTACCAATATTAGTTTAAATCATGTATTATACTAATATTAGTAAATTAATAATATCTGGCAAACGAAGACACATTTTTTTTAAATCCCAGAGTAAGCATGAAGTAAAATTTAGAGTTTAGAAAAGCCCCGTGAAAATTATGGGCTTTTCTAAACTCGAAATTTTACTTCATGCGCCACGCGTGTAAAACACTCATTCAGAGTGAAGTTCGTAACATACTGCCTAAGTTTGATCAGTGTTTTATACGCGTGGCATGTGAAGTAAAATTTTGAGTTTAGAAATTCCCAGAAAATTTCAAATTCAAATTCAAATTCAAATTCATTTATTCAAGAAATTAGTTAATATACATTTGTTACATATATCACTATATCGAATACGTCCTAAAGTAAATCGATCGCTTAATACACAATATGGATTAGAGAAAGAAAAAGAAAACATATATAATACAAGTGTATTGCAAATAAACTAGTAAACACATTAAAATTACAAATAACATTTAAAATAAATAATAAATATAACCAAAAACAAAGAAACAATCAAAAACCAAAATAATCATGCAGCGAAAAATTGTTGGAAACTAAAATTCTTCCATTTTGTATAATTCTTTATTAATCAAGAATTCTCGTAATTGCCTTTTAAACGTATTTAAACAGGTTGTATTTTTTATGTAAGTAGGTAATGTATTGTACAGTTTTATTGCATTGTATGTAGGTGTTTTTTCGTATAGAGTTAGCCGATGTAATGGATACTCATATTCATTGAACCGTCTGGTGTTATAACTGTGTTGAACTTTATACGTATCAAATTTTAATTTATATTTAAAATGAAAAACTAGTATTTCATATATATATATACTATAGAATGTGAGTATATTTTCTCGTTTAAAGTATTCTCTACATGAATCTGTAGGCTTTAAGTTATTAATAATTCTAAGTATTCTCTTTTGTACTATGAATATCTTTTGAGCAAAGGAAGATGTTCCGTAGAATATAATGCCGTACCTCACGAGAGATTCAAAATTTGATCTATAGATCATTATTAATGTATTATGATCAAATATATTTTTTAGGATTCGAATAGTGTAACATACTATATTCAGAGATTTAATTAGTTGAATGCAGTGGGTTTGCCAATTTAGTTGTGCATCAATTTTAACTCCTAGAAATTTTGTACTTTCTTTTATTTGAAGCACTATTCCGTCTAAAATAACCTCATTAGAGATGTTGTTTAATTTTCTCGCAGAAAACTGAAGCACATGGGTTTTCTTATGATTTATAATTAATTTGTTTTGTGACATCCAATTTTGTACTTCGGTATACACTGCATTTGCATTGTGTATTACATCACTGTCAGCTCTGTTTATAATAATATTTGTGTCATCTGCATATGAAGCTATTGAACACGGAAAAGGCCTCATGGTTTGCTCGAAATCGTTGACATATATAACGAATAAAATTGGCCCCAAAATACTTCCCTGAGGAACACCGATATTTGTACACGTGATGTTAGACTCTGATGTGTCTAGAATAACCTTTTGTGGCCTGCATTTCAAGTAAGATTCAAGAATATTTAATGCAGTACCTCTTACACCATACATTTCTAATTTTTGATATAAAATATTGTGATTCATAGTGTCGAATGCCTTCGACAAGTCTATGAAAATTCCTAGGGGATTTTCACCTTTTTCCAAAGCATTCGCAATATTACTTACATAATCAAATATTGCGGTGTTTGTATTTTTTTGTTTTAAGAAGCCATGCTGTGTGGTATTAAAAAGACTGTGTTTTGAGAAAATACTAGTGAGTCTTGATGCAACAGCTTTTTCAACAATTTTAGAAAATATGCTTAATAGTGTTACCGGTCTATAGTTATTTATATCAAGCCGATCTCCCTTTTTAAATATTGGTTTAATTACACCAATTTTGAGGCACTCTGGAAATATCCCTTGCTCAAACAATCTATTTATCAGATAGGTCAAAGGTTGTTTAAGTATTTGAGCATTCATTTTTATCATTTGGGTTTTGATTTCATCGTACCCTACCGATTTTTTATTTTTCAAATTACCTATTATATTTATTATTTCCGATTCACATACAGGTTTCAAAAATAAGCTGTAATTATTTCTTGTTATATTATTAAATAGTGGTTCGTCAGAGTTTGGTATTTCATGTATTATTTTCTGCATGGACGTACTGAGATGGTTATTAAAATCGGTTGCACTATAAGGAAAATTAATATTTTTGTTAGATTTACCTAGATATTGATTAACACAGTTCCGAATTTCTCTTATTTTATTATCACTTTCAATAATTTTTTTCGCTATGATGTTGCTTTTTGTTTGCTTAAGTAATTGGTTATAATCCTTGTTTAGATCATTATATAGTTTTTTAGCATTTGCATCAAATTGTTTTATAACAGAGAGAGCGTTTAAAACTTGCTTACATTTAATAATTTCAGAATTGTTGTACACTTGTAAATTATTAGCGTTTTTATTTTTTGTTACATTTACTATTGGACAGGATTGATCTAAACAGTTTCTTAAATTAAGCATAAAGTTATTCCACTCAAGGTTCACGTCATCACCTGAATACATATTTTCCCAATTTAAACATTTTAATTTGTTACAGAATTCACTCATATTACGCGATGTAAATAGTCTACACTTTTTATTAATGTTGTCTGTTTGGACTTGGACATTCAGTATAAGTTTTTGCGCTTTATGATCTGATACATGGTTCTCGAATACTTCCGTGGTATAATCGTGTGTAGTATTTGTAATAATATTATCTATTAATGACTCCTTGGACTTAGATAGTCTTGTTGAGTCCTTTATAGTAGGAGAAGCATTAAAAGAATCTAGTAAATTTATAAACTCAAAAGATGCTGCTGTTTTAGAGTTAAGATCGATATTAAAATCTCCTGCTATAAAATACTCAACATTTTCCGCTGTTAATTGATTCAATAAACATTCCATTTTATGAAAAAATAAGTCTAAATTATCTGAATTGGGTGCCCGGTAAATTACAACATATATTGAATTAATTGATTCATCAATACAACATTGAATAGCCGCACACTCAAAAGCACTGGTTTCTGAAAGTTCATTAATGTCCGGTCGGGATTGAATATTTTTCCGTAGATAAATTGCGACACCCCCATAAGCAGTTTCTCGTTTATGTAGATTGGTTCTGCAGTAATACGAGGCCAGGTTGAAATATTCAATATTATTGATTAAGAGATGGGATTCATTTTGCCAATGCTCGCTAATTAGCAAGATCTTACATTCGGGATGATTTTCAAGAATAGAGTTAATTTTTAAAGTGTTATTATGTAATGATCGTACGTTTAAATGTATCATTGATATTTTTATTTTATCAGAACAGCATTTTACTTTTCCCTTTGTATTGGAGTTAATTTGTTTTTTATTCGTTCTACTAAAAAAGAATATTTTTGAATTTTTGTTACGTGAAGATCACTAAAATAGATTGTTATTTCTTACTTCACTTTAAGGAATAACAGTCTTTTTTAGTCTAATAATCACTTTACGTAAACTCAAAAACATACAGTTACGTGAAGATCAAATTAATTTGACGGATAAAAGCAATAATAACCTTTCTTCACGCGTTTATTTAAATTACCAAATGTACATACATTTCAGACACAAAGTGACCATTATCAATGGGTTAACACTAAATAATAGCTATTTAGTGTTAATCCATTGATAATAGTCACTTTGTGTCCGAAATGTATGTACATTTTGTAATTCAAATAAACGTGTGAAGAAAGGTTATTAGTGCTTTTATATGTCAAACTCCTAAGTTCCAATTAAAAAAAATATCTCCTCGTAAGCCAGATATTAATAATTTACCAATATTAGTACAAACCATCTACTCAAAATACTTCGCTTATGATGAATGATGAAATATTGTAATATACTAAATACATTTCCAAACTTTTTAATATTTTGTAATTCTTACAATATGTTTAAGCGCCACCTTTCGCTCATTGATCTTGTAGTTGTTTTTTAATTGTATTTATTAGCTAATTGTAACTTGAATTTTATAACTATCATGTGCATTGTATTATTTGTTATATATTTAATTTACACACATTTATTATATATATATTTAATGTAAAATGGAGATTTCCGTACAAATAAATAAATAAATGACTCATGATCGAAATATTCCAATTTCTCATGTATATTGCTTTTATAATTCGATCAAATATTTCAGGACCAAAATGGAAGAAACACAGAAAAATCATCACGCCTACGTTCCACTTCAAAATTTTGGAACAATTCGTGGAAGTTTTCAACTCTGTCGGCGATGTTTTGATAAAACATCTGAAGAAAGAAGTCGGAAAAGGATCGACAGATATCTACCCTTTCATCAACGTGTATTCTCTAGATATCATTTGTGGTAAGTAATGGTTATTTACAAAACAAGTGCGGGAAAACAATTTTCCCAAGTGTACGAGCATTTTTAAAGAATGAGCGACGAAGGAGCGAGGGCCTTCAAATGCGTGAACTCGGGAAAATTGTTCATGCACGAGGATTGTACAATATTTTTTGAAACGAGCAAAATCATCACAATAATGCTATCATGAAAAATGTGCAAGCTCACTTATATAAAAATTCTTAGGTTTGATAACTGTTGTCTTATGTAGCTCAATCTAAAATTATCCTCAGTGCAAACGGGTATCAAGGGTGCAAGGTGCGTAGAAATTTGCGACTGCAAGATGTAAATGCAGACGAAAACGCATCAAAATCGGTCTGAAAATAGAATTTTTTAAAGATTTCGAAAAACGAAAGAGTAAATCGTCGTTGTTTTGATGAAACCTCCTATGTGATTTTTTTTACAAAATAGGGTTTTATTATCAGCCCGATAAGTTTATGAAACCTTGGTAGTTAAGTTATCTTCTTGAACTCGTGCCGTAAGTAAAATATAGAAAATGCAACTCTCGGGTTGTCAAAACGCTGTTCCAAACCTCACTTTCGAGGCGCGAGTTCCAAATACTATTTTAATAAAACAATTCAATATTAAATGGTCCATTCTAATAATGTTCGACTTCTTTGTTGAGATTAATTTTATTAAAAGTTTTATTTCTTCATATTTCTATTGAAAAATACCGAGGGTTTTACAAATTGCATACGGTTTTCGTTCGAACTCTGATGTTTTAATGAATTTTCGTTTTCAGCTAATTTCTTACCTTTTATAATTTGTTGCTCTTTAGAATGCAGTTTTGTAACATGAATTATTTAATATTTTTAACTCCATTACTGATTATTTGATAGTTTTAAAGTTAAAACATGAATTAACTTTAAAACTATGGGCAGCTTGGTGGTGTAGTGGTTAGAGTGTTGTACTGCCACGCCACGGACCGGGGTTCAAATACCGGCCTAACAAGTTGTCTGCATTTATATAGGTTAGGATAAAAATGCCAAACACTCCGTCTTCTCGGATATGACGTTAATTTATCTATTGTATTGTAACTTGACTTGTGTAAAACTTTTGTTATAACATCAATAAATTGGAATTGAAATGCATGTAGGACCCGTGTACTGCCTGGATGTTGCGTGCACGTTAAAGATCCCTACCGTTGGGTTGGAACTCCCACCGGATTCGGCAAAATTCCCGGATAGCTGTAGACCTAATCTCCGGCGTCATGATTGGCCTTAGCAGCGGAAATAGATGACGTAAAACCCAAAATAAAAAAAAAATAAAAAAAAAAAAACTTTAAAACTATCGAAGATTCAGTGAAGGAGTTAAAAATATATATTTTATGTAGAAATCAAATGTCGTAAGTACTTGAAAGAAGTGTGTTATTTTTTTTAGAAACTGCAATGGGTACTTCAGTAAACGCCCAAGACAACAGAAACCACCCATATGTAAACGCTGTAAAAGACATGTGCAGCATTCTTCAATACAGAACGTTCAACCCTCTATACCACTACGATTTCTTCTTTAAATTCAGCAAGCTTTACAAAGTTCAATGCGAAGCTTTAAAAATCCTCCACAATTACACGAACTCGGTTATTAGAAAGAAGAAAGAATTATTAAAGCAGGCGAAAAACGAAGTAGTTGAAGACGATATGGGTTTAAAGAAAAAGGTTGCATTTTTGGACTTGTTGTTACAAGTTGAAGTTGATGGAAAGCCTATCGATGATGAGGATTTAAGACAGGAAGTGGATACATTCATGTTTGCAGTAAGTAGAAATATAAGAATGAATAAAATTGTCGATACTTTGTTGTAGAATACCTCAAAGCGTTAAAAGTTTTCTAGATTGCGAAAAGAATCGAAGTTTTAATGCTTTGTAAGTCAAAAAAGTTTAGTGAAATGTGTGAAATAAATTCGGAATTGAGAAATAGTGGATTAGTTTAATAAAAAGCGTGAAATAAATGCACAATTGAGAAATGGTGGATGCGTCGGGATGTATGATACTAATGATGTTTATTGAAATAAAATACTTTGGATTTCCTTTGTTTAAATCAAGAGTTTAAATTGAAATGTTTAACATTTTTTAAACGAGTGTTTCCACTCCAAGACAAAAGCATGGAGTAAAATTACGAGTTTAAGTGCTTAGCCTGGGAGTAGAAATACTCGTTAGAAATTACAAATTGAACACTACTAAAAAATACTATTAAAAATCAAATTTTGGATTCGGACGGGATAGGAGGCATAGCATCCAAATCCAAATTTTTAAGGCTCGAAATTTTACCTCATGCGCCAGGCGTATAAAACTAATTTAGTGTGAGGTTGAGAAACACACACTTGACTATAAACTAGTATATAAAATTAGGAAAAAGCTCGTATAAATTGCAAACAATAAGATTTTCGTAATTTTATATATTATATTTAATGCTTTGCAAACTAAAACAATCGTGAGTTTATTCTCTCAAATTCAAATAGGTTTGAATTTGAAATATTTATGTTTTAATTAATTACATCTTATGTTATTAGGGGCATGATACGACAACAGCAGGAACAACTTTCTTACTATTCCTCTTATCCAAACATCAGGACGTGCAAGCAAAAATTTACCAAGAAATAATGGAAGTTTTGGGCACTGACAATACAATTCAACCAACTTACGCACATTTGCAAAACCTAAAATACATGGAAATGGCAATCAAAGAAGCCCTCAGGATGTATCCACCAGTGCCTTCTTATATCAGACAAACAACAGAAGAAATTAAATACAGTGAGTGTGTGAAAATACAAATCACAGTGATGGATCTCGTTGATTGTTAAGGCACTTATTTTTTGAAAATCTATTATCACATAATGTAATAGCAAACTATTTATGATTTCTCCAGGTAAAGAAAGATAATATATATATATAATATTTCTCCACCTGAAGAAGTTACAGTGTAGCGTATCTCTACTTGTACCTAGAAAATGCCTCTATAAGTAAAGTAATTAGAAACTGTTAATTTTCACAATTAGTAAATTGGTTGTGAGTTACGTGAAGATCAAATTAATTTGACGGATAAAGCACTAATAAGCTTTCTTCACACTTTTATTTGAATTACCACTTAGTGTTAATCCATTGATAATGGTGACTTTGCGTACGAAATGTACATTTGGTAATTCAAATAAAAGTGTCAAGAAAGGTTATTAGTGCTTTATTCGTCAAATTCACAATTAGTGTTCTTAAAATGTCAATATCGAAGTGCCCTCATAGCGAAACAATTGTAGTGAGTAAAATAAAAAGTTTAAAATCATAAACAGTTTGCTATTATACAGGGGTGACCGACGAGAATCTGACGTTTTTCAAATGGTCAGTACTCGCTTGTTTTTTAGCGAAAAGGTAATTTTATCAAACAAACATCTTCGTAATTATATGCCATTTCAATTGCATACAATGAATTAATGCTAATGTCAAACAGGTGGTGTCCACAGGGTGGGCGCACAGATGTGCACTGATTTACTAACGCCTGCATTCATAAAAACCATCGCAAATTTGGTATTTTTTCACCGATGTTAAGATAGCCATAGATTTTCCAGCCACGGATTTTCCCGGCGCATTCACCATCGATCGTAAATTAAAATAAATGTTTTTCTTAATTTAAGGCATATTATTAATGAAACAAAGAGAACTAAACTAATTCCAGCTCTAAAACTATAGCTTATTCAAACCTAAATTTATTTTCGTATATAGGCTTTATCAAACACAAAGCATGTAATAAAATGACCAGATGTCAAACTTAAATTAAGAGTATGTAGTTGTGATTAATTTTTTTTTAATCTGACGTGTAGCTCAAAGCCTAACTAAGCCATTTAAGCAAAAACAGTTTTGCAAAAATGTTAAATAAATATTTTATAAATTTTTTCCATCCGAAAGACTCGAATAAAATGACCAGATTTTAAACTTAAATTAAGAGTATGTAGTTGTGATTAAAATTATTTCTTTTAACTCTAGGGTGTAGCTTCAAGCTTAACTAAGCCATTTAAGCAATAAACTGTTGGCAAATATATTTAATATATTTTTTATAAATTTGTCCATCCGAACGACTCGAATAAAATGACCAGATTTCAAACTTAAATTAAGAGTATGTAGTTGTGATTGAAATTATTTCTTTTAACTCTGACGTGTAGCTTAAAGCCTAACTAAGCCATTTAAGCAATAAAATTTTGGCAGAAATGTTAAATAACTTTTTTAAAATTTTTTCTATCTGAACGACTCGAATAAAATGACCAGATTTCAAACTTAAATTAAGAGTGTGTAGTTGTGATTAAAAATATTTCTTTTAACTCTAAGGTGTAGCTTAAAGCTTAACTAAGTCACTTAAGTAATAAAATCACAACTACATACTCTTAATTTAAGTTTGAAATCTGGTCATGTTATTCGAGTCGTTCGGATGGAAAAAATTTTAAAAAAGTTATTTAACATTTCTGCCAAAATTTAATTGCTTAAATGGCTTAGTTAGGCTTGAAGATACAAGTCAGAGTTAAAAGAAATAATTTTAATCACAACTACATACTCTTAATTCAAGTTTGAAATCTGGTTATTTTATTCGAGTCGTTCGGATGGAAAAAAATTATAAAAAATTTATTTAACATTTTTGCCAAAATGTTATTGCTTAAATGGCTTAGTTAGGCTCTAAGCTACACGTCAGAGGTAAAAAAAATTTTAAGCACAACTACATACTCTTAATTTAAGTTTGAAATCCTGGTCATTTTATTCGAGTCGTTCGGATGGAAAAAATTTATAAAAAAATTATTTAAGATTGTTGCAAACATTTTATTGCTTAAATGGCTTAGTTAGGCTTTAAGCTACACGTCAGAGTTAAAAGAAATAATTTTAATCACAACTACATACTCTTAATTCAAGTTTGAAATCTGGTCATTTTATTTGAGTCGTTCGGATGGAAAAAATGTATAAAAAATTTATTTAACATTTTTGCCAACATTTTATTGCTTAAATGGCTTAGTTAGGCTTTAAGCTACACGTCAGAGTTAAAAGAAATAATTTTAATCACAACTACATACTTTTAATTTAAGTCTGAAATCTGGTCATTTTATTACATGCTTTGTGTTTGATAAAGCCTATATACGAAAATAAATTAAGGTTTGAATAAGCTAATATAGTTTTCGTTGTTTCATTAATAATATGCCTTAAATTAAGAAAAACATTTATTTTAATTTACGATCGATGGTGGATGCGCCGGGCAAATCCGTGGCTGGAAAATCTATGGCTATCTTAACATCGGCTATTTTTTCGCCTAAGTTTGTAGATCAGATTGTGAGACGTTGGAAAGTGTATACACCAACTTTGAGTAAAGGCTCGAAAACTGCTTTTAAGAGAGTGTACAACCAGGGACGGCTCACGGCATGAAGCAACGAATTGAGCATTAGTAGCAGCCCAAATGCCATGCCTCCGTTGCTTCGTGCCGTGAGCCGGCCCTGGTTGTACACTCTCTTGAAAGCAGTTTTCAAGCCTTTATCCAAAATTGGTGTTTACGCTTTCCAACATCCCACAATCAACTTGGAATTGAAATTTCTTCACAAAATGAAGTCACACGTAGTCAAATAAGGATCCTTGGGGTAACAAGATGTCGCCAAAAAGTTAAATGACCATTTCTGGAAGCATTCGCCGAATCGCGACCACTGCCAATTGCGCAATATTCGCGGTGTCCCCAAGTATACCAGATTTAACCACTTGTGACTCAAACAAGATAAATTCAAATTCAAAACTATTTGAATTCGAGAAAACAAGCTTACGCTTCTTATAGTTTGTGACTCTTTTTGTGGGGATACCTCAAATAACGTGTCTTTACATACAGACCCCACACTTAGACCGATCTGAAAGAGAAAATCAAGCGGCAAGTGGCAATAATTAATCATGATGGGATTTTGAATTGCGGCGAACTGTTGGAGATGTTAAATTTCAATATACCAAGAAATGCTCAGTCTAGACATAAACCCTTGTTTAGATTGGCATTTCACTCAACGAACTATGGAATGTTTAATCCCATGGATCGTATGATGCGTTACGCAAACATACTGTCGCGTAGTAACGACTTTTTATTATTCACATCTTCACTGCCGCAGTTTAAAAACCGATTAAAGCGCATTAAGTTGACAAATTTCATACAATGACCAGTGATCATGATTATTTATATTTATCTTTTAATTCAATATTTTATTCCTACATGTTATTTATTGCTTTAATGTTGTTAATTTCAATTGTAAAAAAGGTGAATTCCGTAAATAAAGAATAATAATAATAATAATAATGATATGTTGGAACCGGTACTCAAAGATTTTCGGTAACATTTGCTATAAAAAATTAATTTTATTATACGAAAATGTCGTTATTACATCCCATTTTATATGCATATTATAAATAAAATATAATGTCATGCAGGTGATGTCCACTTTCTTAGATGCGATTTTCACATACAGAGAGTTTTATGAAACACCGAACATATTCATAACGAGAATTTGTCTTTTAAGTATACATATGCAGACGTTCTACATTTTATAACGCTCGGTTTATTAAAAAAATACAATTTGAAGCATTAAACGAGTGTTTTCCACTCCCAGGCTAAGCATGAAGTAAAATTTCGAGTTTAGAAAAGCCTGAAAATTTGGTTTGGTCGCGTAGCGCGAAGCGCGGAGCGACCAAACCAAATTTTCAGGCTTTTCTAAACTCGAAATTTTACTTCATGCGCCACCGGCACAAAACACTGATTCAATGTAAAGTTTAGCGGTGTGTTTTAAACTTCGTAATATGTCAGTGTTTTGTACCGGTGGCGCATGAAGTAAAATTTCGAGTTTAGAAAAGCCTGAAAATTTGGTTTGGTCGCTCCGCGCTTCGCGCTACGCGACCAAACCAAATTTTCAGGCTTTTCTAAACTCGAAATTTTACTTCATGCTTAGCCTGGGAGTGAAAAACACTCGCTTAAAGCTTCAAATTGAATTCTTTTAATAAACTGAGCATCGTATGCATTTGGATACTTCAAAAAAAAATTCTCGTTAGGAAAATGTTCGGTGTTACATAAAACTCTCTGTATAAGAAAGTGGACATCACCTGCATGACATAATAATATGCATATAAAATGGCATGTACAGGGTGGCGCAGATGGATCGGGTGGTTTTGAAGTGGACTGTACGTCCGGAGGGGGGGAGCCAGGTGTTCGGCGGTCTTCGTCCTGCGGTGGGGGAACGGAAAGTGTCAGTTGCAGACTGACAGTCAGTCGCGATGGCTACGTGGTCCGTTGAGCATCGTGTTTTCGCAGTGGAAGAGTTTATACGCAATAACGAGTCAATTGTTACTGTGACGCGTGCCTTTCGCCGGCGTTTCAACATCCCACCTCGCGGTAGTGCTCCTAAGCGAGATACGATATTGAGTTGGGTGCATAATTTCCGCACTACTGGTTCATGTGCTCCAAAATGGACGCCTAGACCTCGAACAATAAGAACGCCTGAGAACGTGGACCGTGTGAGACGCGATGTCTCGACGAGCCCACGTCGATCAACGAGACGTCGTGCTCAAGCTCTTGGAATGTCACGTCGGAGCCTTCAAAGGATTCTTAACAAAGAACCGAAATTCCACCCCTATAAAATCATGGTGGTCCAGAAGATTCTCCCAACAGACCAACTTCAAAGGCTTCAGTGTAGCCAACGGATGTTGGAGTTATTGGAAGATGGAAACCTGATTATCATGATGTCTGACGAGGCTCACTTTCACAGCAACGGCTACGTCAAAAGCAAAATTGCCGTTACTGGGCCGACACTAACCCAAGAGAGCTACACCAACGGCCTCTCCATACTGACAAAGTGACGGTTTGGTGTGGGGTTTCTAAGGTTGGGATAATTGGGTCTTACTTTTTTGAGAATGAAAGGGAGCAGGCGATTACTGTTAATTCGCAGCGTTATGTGAATATGATTGAAGAATTTCTTCTCCCACAACTTGAAGAGAACAATTAAGAAAAAAAGTAAGGCCCAATTATCCCAACCTTAGAAACCCCACACCAAACCGTCACTTTGTCACTATGGAGAGGCCGTTGGTGTAGCTCTCTTGGGTTAGTGTCGGCCCAGTAACGGCAATTTTGCTTTTGACGTAGCCGTTAATGTGAAAGTGAGCCTCGTCAGACATCATGATAATCAGGTTTCCATCTTCCAATAACTCCAACATCCGTTGGCTACACTGAAGCCTTTGAAGATGGTCTGTTGGGAGAATCTTCTGGACCACCATGATTTTATAGGGGTGGTTCCAACAAGACGGGGCAACTGCACATACCGCTAGGATATCAATGCAAGCTGTACGCGCTCTGTTCCCTGGCCGTTTGATTTCTTGTAATGGAGATTTCCATTGGCCCCCTCGCTCACCGGACCTCACGGTATGTGACTTTTTCTTATGGGGCTATTTAAAATCAAGGGTCTACATGAACAAACCCCGGACCATTCAAGAGTTGAAGGCAGTAATTCACAACGAAATCACATCAATTCCTGGTGATGTGCTTGAGCGGGCAATGCGGAACGTTAAGGACCGACTCCAAGAATGCGTCGCTCGAGAAGGAGGGCATTTGATGGATGTGATTTTTAAAAAGTAACTTTACTAATTTTTTGTTAATAAACTTCCATTGTAACTACACGTTTTGCACTTTATTTCAATCCAATACCTTTAAAATTGACAGTTTGACAAGTATTTTAAAACCACCCGATCCATCTGCGCCACCTTGTAATTACGAATTACGAATCGTATAATAAAATTAATTTTTAATTGAAAAACAAGTGAGTACTGATCACTTAAAATGTGTTCAAATTCAGTCGGCCGACCAATACTAAGTGAGTGATGGATAATTTCTTTCTCATCTTTTTCCTATTTCTTTCCTTATTTATAACTGAAAGATGTTTTATTTTATTTTTTTCAGAGGATTTCACAATTCCCAAAGGATGTGCGTTAACAATTTTCGCCTATGGAATGCACAGGGATCCTAAATACTTTCCGGATCCAGAAAAATTCGATCCAGAACGATTTTCGGGCAACGCAGTGTCGAAATATCCATACGCTTTTATTCCTTTTAGTGCTGGACCAAGAAATTGTATCGGTAAATATTTTCCTTTATTACAAATTGATTAGTTGGTTTTTTTTTAAATTGATGTTACCCTTTTATTGGATGTATTATCTGTTGGGTAAGAAATAAATTAGCTTTAAAATAATATCAAATAAACAAACATTTGATACATTTGATGAATAATAAAATGTTAATGCAAGAAATAAATTAGCTTTAAAATAATATCAAATAAACAAACATTTGATACATTTGATGAATAATAAAATGTTAATGCATTTAAAAAAATCGTTTAACGTGCGTTTTATTTAAGTATGGCCATAGGGATTTACATAATAAAAAGTGTACCCCATGTAAACTTTTGTTGTCGTCCAATTTGAAACAATTTTTTGTTTTTATTAATAAATTAAACACTTTTCTACGAAATATTCATTGTTAGGACATAAACATGTCATTAACTTGAAAGCTAAATCAAGTTTAGCAAAACATATACTTACAATGTGACATTTTCGCCAAGTTGATTTTTTTGGCTTAACTATTTGTATTATTAACTTGTTTCTCATTAATCACTTGGTAAAACATTTCTACTAAATATAGGTGTTTAATTGAATTCACTTGGTTTGTTTTACATTTTTTCTTGAAAATGGCATTAAGCCGAAACTAGTTGAAATAAAATATTTTTAAGTATAAATGAAATTGCCAATTCTTGGTTGCAGACTACTTCAAACATTAAAAGTGCCGAGATTCTTTTCGCAATCTACAACAAGTTAGTCTTTGTAAGACTAACTTGTTGTAGATTGCAAAAAGAATCGCACTTTTAATGTTCAAAATATTTTTATTAAAACAAACCAAGTGAATTCAATTAAACACCTATATTAACTATTTGTATTATTAATTTTAACTTTAAAAGCCAAAACAAAGAAATCTAACATGCTTATGTCCTTCTAGCGTTGTACATTTCGTACAAAAAATGTTGATTTATCAATAAGACCAAAAAAATTGTTTCAGATGTGTACGACAACAAAAGTTAACATGGGGTACATTTTTGTAAATCCCTGTGGCCATATTTAAATAAAACGCAGTCTATATAATATATGTATAAATGAAATTGCCAATTCTTAGTTGCAGAATACTTCAAACATTAAAAGTGCGATTCTTTTCGCAATCTACAACAAGTTAGAGGTGTCAAATTGTTTAGAGGGAATGGCAAAGCTATACTGATGAGAGATAAATCTCGAAACGCGTCTATAGATGACCTGAATGATTTGACCCAAATTGTTACATTTGCAGTAGGTTACTGTATGTAACAGCAAACACTTGTTGTATAATTCAATGTCCGTCGGGGTATTAGCCCGGGAAGTAGTTGTTTCAATGAGTGTTTGATATAGTCTTTGCAAGACTAACTTGTTGTAGATTGCGAAAAGAATCGCACTTTTAATGTTTTATATAATATATGTTTGGTTCTCAATGTTCTCAATCATTTGGTGTATGTTATTAGGCTGGTGGAAATACACAAAAGTTTGAAAATTTTATGTCTCATGTGTTAATTCGATTCCAAGTGCTAAAAGTTTTTTTTTTAAGATTTTTATAGAAATATTTATAGATCGCCGATTGACCTCAGAGTTCTTAAAAAAACAGATAAAGCCATACACTTTGTTTTTCGAATGGATTGAAAATAATTTTCTAAAGTATAAGTAAAGAAAAAGACCCAAATTTTGTATTATTTTCCTAATTTTACATTTAATTTTTACAAAAAAAACATGATATCACTTTGTTGTTGCTTATCAATCAGGGAAAAATGAACAGTTAATGCTATTTTCGAGCTTACGTTTCAAAACTTTAAATTAGTAAAATAGTGTTTTTTTATTAACCCTTACATCGGAAAACTAGAAGAAATGAGCCTTTATTGGCACAATAAACTACTATTTAAATATAAATGAAATTGCCAATTCTGGGTTGCAGAATACTTTGAACATCAAAAGTGCGATTCTTTTCGCAATCTACAACAAGTTAATCTTACAAAGACTATATCAAACACTCATTGAAACAACTACTTCCCGGCCTAATACCCCGACGGACATTGAATTATACAATAAGTGTTTGCTGTTACATACAGTAACCTACTGCAAATGTAACAATTTGGGTCAAATTATTCAGGCCATCTATAGACGCGTTTCGAGATATATCTCTCATCAGTATAGCTTTGCCATTCCCTCTAAAGAATTTGACACCTTAGACTGGCTAGAGGGAATGGCAAAGCTATACTGATGAGAGATAAATCTCGAAACGCGTCTATAGATGGCCTGAATAATTTGACCCAAATTGTTACATTTGCAGTAGGTTACTGTATGTAACAGCAAACACTTGTTGTATAATTCAATGTCCGTCGGGGTATTAGCCCGGGAAGTAGTTGTTTCAATGAGTGTTTGATATAGTCTTTGTAAGACTAACTTGTTGTAGATTGCGAAAAGAATCTCGGCACTTTTAATACTATTTAAATAATAATTTCGAAGATTTTGATAAAAAAATTATATTATTTATTGGGGCTTTATTAAAATGATTTTTATTTTAGGACAAAAGTTTGCGATGTTAGAAATGAAATCGACGATAGTGAAAGTTCTGAGGAATTTCGAGATCAAACCCGTCGTGCCTGAACACATCATGGACATAGCCCCTTTGACGATCCTGACTTCGAAAAATGGCGTTTTAGTCAAATTGGAAAACCGAGCGCAGAAATTACAAACTGATTTTTAAAAGCTGCAAGACATTTAGAATAATCGGTAGAGGTTAATAATTTATATTTTATAGTAATAATAAGATTTAATTGTTCTGTAAATAATTAAATATTAGTGTAAGTCTGAAATAAATTAAATGAATTTGTCTATCACAGTACTTTTCCCCATGTTAGATGCTTAAGCTCTCACCTACTTTATTTTTTTAAAAAATGTTTCTAATTGCTGTTAAACTTTGTTCGCAAGCCTTACTCATGTTTTCAGTTTCCACAAAATATTAATATGACAGGTTCAAAAATGATGTTTAGCTCACTTATTCAAAGTAATAAATTCGTAAAATTCACATTTTTAAAACAATTCTAATAAAATAACTCAAAGAGCTACGACATAAAGTGAATAGGCATTAAATGCAAATTTTTCAATTATCTACAACTATTCTTAACAAGATTTTTTTATATGATCAATATTAAAAAAAAATCCAAAAAAATGCTAAAAGTAAACTACCACTTCCAATTATTTTCAGTAATATTTCAAGAATAAGATTTTTTTAAGTATAAAAATACGGCAAGTAGATTAAAATTAAGTCAAATAAAGCAATTTAGCAAACAAACTAAATATAATGGTGGATATATTTCTTTTACTATTTTTATTTGATACATCCATTGAAAACACCATTATTTTCCAATTCTAAACTTAATTATTGTTTACAAAAACATATTAACCAAAGAATCCAATAATTAAGTTACTTACATTAAAACCATGGTATGTTAAAAGTACTTTTAAATGATAATGATAAGCAAATTCTTGAAGAATGTTAATTTCCCGTGTAAAGTAACATCGTATGTAATTTCCTCGAATGCTTCTTCATTGTAAAAGTAAAGTTTATTGTTGCAAGAACATGATTTATTGGTTACTCGCTTCAATTTTGGTGATAATTTTAATACTATTGATAATCGTCTTGATAAAATGGATTATCCATTTCAAACACTTTTACAAACACCTTAAAAGTATTCCATCACCACCTACTTATCCGATTATTGGAAATATTCTCCAGTTCAAAACACCAAAAGGTAATGTATATATAAAAAAAAAGTTTTGGTTGGAAAACAATTATTCAATCAACTTTTGTGATATTTTATTAAAGAATATGGTAACTCTTTCTTTTCTGAAAATATTAAAAATGTTTTATCGTCCCTTTTGCAGAATTATGATGGTTATAAGAAACGTTTAAGTATACAGGGTGTCCACAGATTCATTCTTAACATAGGGATCTTCTTTATTATAAGAAGTAGATATTTGGTAAAATGGGATGAAATACTCCTTAGCTAAAATTGTACCAAACCCCATAAAAACCTTTTGATATTTTACGTAGTTTAGGCGCTATAGCGAAAAAAGTGAATTTTTGATATTTTTATTTTCTGTTACAGCTTGTTTGTTTTCAGAGGAAGTCGAGTTTAATTTACGTGTTCTTAAGACGTTTTTGCTCACTTTTTAGAAATGCATAATTTGTTATGTCTAATATGAAAACTAATGGCAAAAACGAGTCGAGTTTAATTTACATGTTCTTAAGACATTTTGTTTCCACTTTTCAGAAATGCATAATTTATTATGTCTAACATGAAAACTTATGGTAAAAACAACAAAATAAAATATTTTAACATCGATGTGTTGACAATTGAAGACTGAAAACAAAAAAAATTAAGAAAAAATGTTTTATAATAATTATTCATTAAAAACAGAACAGTTTGGAAAATATTTAGACTATACATTAAAGAAACGTTTTATAAGTAGTTACAAAAGATGTTCAAACACGCCCCATGTTGAGAATGAATCTGTGGACACCCTGTAAACTAAACAAAACAATATAAAATCGAATTTTGTGATACCATATTAAATGAAATGTTAACCCTTTCTTTCCTGCAAATAATAAAAGTGTAGTTTTATCGTCTCTTTTGCAGAATCTAGAATTGCTTAATTATAATGAAAAATATCTCGTTTTTTATAGAAACTTTAAAAATATTTACCGACTTGTTCAAAAAATACAACACGAAATTATTGAGAATCAATTTTGGCTTGAAAACAGGAATCTACGTTAAGGATTTTAAGTTTCTAGAATTCATCTTGAAATCCAACGTTATTGTTCACGATGATGATGATTATAAGTTTTTATCGAATTGGCTGGGCACTGGAAATCTACCCGAATTAGGTAAGAAGGAATAATTAAAAATCTAAAGGTACGAAAAAATCAAAAAAGTCAAATTATTTCTAAGTAAATCCTAAACAATTTAAACAATTTCGACTGTAAATACATATTGTCTAAACATTTGAGCTCAAGTCTAACAAAAAATCGATTTATTTTAAGGAACCACCTACTTTAAGTATTGATAACTTAAGTTTTATTTCCATTTCTTTTGTTTTTTCTACAGACTAATTAAAAATTGTTATTTCTAAGTAAATCCTAAAAGTTTAAAACAATTTCGACTGAACATACATTTTTTATCAATGTTTGAGCTGAAGTCAAACAAAAAATCGATTTATTCTGGGGGAACTGCCCACTTTAAATGTTGATAACTTTAATATTATTTCGAATTCTTTTGTTTTCTCCAAAGATTAATTAATAATAGTTAGTTTCAAGTAAATGCTGAGAATTTAAAAAAAAAATACCTGAGAATACATTTTTTGTGAATCTCTGAACTGAAGTCGGAAAAATAAATCGAAAGTATTGATAACTTAAATTTTATTCAGATTTATTTTGTTTTCTCTACTAACTAATCAAAACTAGTTATTTCCAAGTAAATCCTAAGAATTTAAAACAATTTTCACTAAGAATAAATTTTTTGTGAATGTTTTAACTGAAGTCTAACAAAAAATCGATTTATTTTGGGGAACTTCCCACTTTTAGTGTTAATAACTTAAATTTTACTCCGATTTCTTTTGTTTTCTCAATAGATTATTCAAAAATTCCAAATAAAATCCTGAGAGTTTAAAACAATTTCCACTAATAATACATTTTTTGTAAATGTTTGAACTGAAGGCTAACAAAAAAATCGATTTATTTTGGGGAACTGTCCACTTTAAGTGTTGATAACTTAAATTTTAGTGATTTTTTGTTTATTTTCTTTACAGGTTATCTCAAACAGGTTATTTATTCGTAAATCCTGAGAATTTAAAACAATTTCGACTAAGAATAAATTTTTTGTGAATATTTGAACTGAAGTCTAACAAAAAATCGATTTATTATGGGGAACTGCCCACTTTAAGTGTTGATAACTTAAAATTTAGTGATTTTTTGTTTATTTTCTCTACAGGTTATTTTAAACAGATTATTTCGTAGTAGATCCCGAAAATTTAAAACAATTTCTATTAATAATAAATTTTTTGTGACCATTTGAGTTGAAGTCTAACAAAAAATCGATTTATTTTTGGGAACCGCCCACGTTGTGTTGATAACTTAATTTTTTTTGATTTTTTTTGTCTCAATAATAACTATTTTTGATAAGTCTAAAAATAGTTATTTCCAAGTAAATCCTAAGAATTTAAAACAGTTTCGACTATGAATACATTATTTGCGAATATTTGGGCCTACTTAAGTGCTGATTACTTACAATTTATTCAGATTTCTTTTGTTTTCTCTACAGACTAATCAAAAATAGTTATTTCTAAGTTAATCATAAGAAATTCAAACAATTTTGACTATAATTAAATTTCTTGTGAATGTTTGAGATAAGGTCTACACAAAATTTGTTTAATTGTATTGAAATTTCCGGCAAATGTACAAATTAAATAATAATTCATACCACGAGCTGATTCTAGGAAACCCCTTAACGTTTACATACCCCACACCAAACTCAATTCATCACGACAACTTTCCTATTATGAACATGATTCGGGCCTATCATCATATTCAATAGAATATTGATATTTTTACATGTTTTCAAGCATCCAGAAGAAAGGCTCTAGCATTTTTCTGAGTTATAGCCCAAGTTTAATTTTATTGCTTATTTTTTACTATTATTGTTATTATTATGTTAACTTTAGTTTTATATCTTCAATATTTTGCGCATATATTAACAAATTGCATATGTAATTTAATTTAAGTTTGTACATTTCCTTGTAAGACGTTATGTCTGTTGTAAATAAATGATTATTATTAGTATTATTATTATCATAATTGATCTTAGAAATAATACAAGGTTTTCTAAAAATGATATTTTAAAGGTGATGATGAATGGAAACAACGCAAGCAAATGTTAACACCTGAATTACACTCAAACATCATGGAACAATTTTCTAACACTTTCAACAAAGTAGGCGATAATTTGGTGGAAAACTTAAAAAGGGAAATGTCAAATGAATCAACAGATATTCATCCACTCGTCAATTTATATGCATTCGACATTATTTGTGGTAAGTATCCAGAATTGAATTAAAACCCGGCGCATCCGCCATTTTTTTCAATTCAGTAATCACTTCATAAAATACGTTTACAATATTGAATATCGAATAAACGTCATTTGATGAAACAATCACTGCTGTTTTTGTTTTCTAATAGGTAAAAGAAGAAGTGAAAGAAACTAATAAATAAATAATAATATTTATTATAAATAAGTTTCTCATCTTTTACGTGGTGAAACATTTTTAATTATGATTTAAAAAAAAACAGTTGGTTATATTTTATTAAAATTATGGTTTTTTATTCCAACTAGTTTCAACTTGGTCATTCTTAAGAAATGAATAAATAATAATAAATAAATAATGGTATGATTTTCAAAGAAAACATTTGGTTACATTTCACTAATATTTTAGTTTTCTACTCCAACTAGTTTCGACTTTGAGTCATTCTTAAGGAATGAATAAATAATAATAAACAAATATTATTAGGATTTTAAAAAGAAACACTTGGTTAGATTTTACTAATATTTTGGTTTTTTATTCTTACTAGTTTCGACTTTGAGTTATTTTCAAGGAATGAGAATGACTCAAAGTCGAAACTAGTTGGAGTAGAAAACTAAAATGTTTTCTTTTAAAAATATAACAATAATATTTCATAATAAAACACTTTTTACTTTATTTGTATTACAGAGTAAAAAAAAGTGTTAAACAAACAAAGTAAAAAGTGTTTTATTGTGAAATTAACATGTTTAACGAAGTAGTAGCCTCCACAATACAGAAATTAATAATATTTATGGGTTCGGTTTACTATTTTTTGTGAAACAAACTAAGTGACTTTTTATTCTCACTATCAAAATGTTTATTATCGTTGTGATAATTTTTAGAAACTGCGATTGGTTCGTGTGTAAACGCCCAAACTCTGGCAGACACAAACTACTTCAAATCGATAGTGAATATTTGCAAAACCATGAAGAGAAGGATTTTCCAATCTGAACATGAAGTCGACTTGTTCTACAGGTTTTCCAATGCTTACAAGACGCAAATAAGAGTTTTAAAGTTTTTGAAAAGCTACACGCAAACGGTTATAACGAGAAAAAAAGGAATGATGGGGATTGAATCTCTTCAATCAAACGCACAACAAAAAACTAGAGGAGGATCACCGGAAAAAACGGCTTTTATCGATTTGTTGTTGAAAGTTAGCATAAACGGGAGTTCTTTGAGTGATTCAGTCGTGCATAAGGAGGTCAAGGATTTTATTGTTAGGGTAAGTTTTAGGAGTAACTATTAAAAAAAAAAATGTTCTCAAAGTTAGCATAAACGGAAGTTCTTTGAGTGATTCAGTTGTGCATAAAGAGGTCAAGGATTTTATTGTTAGGGTAAGTTTTATGAGTAACTATAAAAAAAATTTTACTTATATATTTTATTAGAAATTTGCAATTGTTTGAAGAATGATCCTATAATAATGAATAAAGGAAACAAAATAATCATAAAAAGCAAGATACTTCCCCTGATTATTTTGTTTCTGCTACTTGACTTGATTCTCATATAATATTTGATTTTAACCCATTAAGCGCCATTGATGCATACACGCAACATTATTAAATGATTGTTAATTAAATTACTAAATAAGTAAATTTGATATATTATAATATTTGACCTGACTTAAAAGTGTATGAAAAAGAATTTAAATATTTCGATTATTACTCATTTAAAAAAAATAATGTGAGTGTATTTCTAGCTTCACAATATTTCAGTGTTTTATGCGCGTGGCGCTTGAAGTAAAATTTCGAGTTTAGAAAAGCCCCGTGAAAATTTGTCTCGGGTCGCTGCGCGACCCTCGACAAATTTTCTACGCAGGGCTTTTCTAAACTCGAAATTTTACTTCATGCTTAGTCTGGGAGTGGAAACACTCGTTCGAAACTTGAACTTAACATAATTGCATAATTGATAATAAATAGTATCAATTATCGCAAAAAAGTTGCACAAAGTAAATTTATTCTACTTTTAATATTATTATTCCAAAACTATTCACAAAAAAAGTAATTCTTGCATTTTTTTGCTACATCTTGGTGAATATTAATCACCATCGCATCTAAGCGTTATATATTTTTAACTTTACTGTAAATCAGTGGTTTATACGCGTGGCGCATGAAGTAAAATTTCGAGTTTAGAAAAGCCCCGCGAAAATTTGTCTCGGGTCGCTGCGCGACCCTCGACAAATTTTCTACGCGGGGCTTTTCTAAACTCGAAATTTTACTTCATGCTTAGTCTGGGAGTGGAATCATTCGTTTTAAACCTCATACTGTACGTTTTTGTATAAAATCGACGAATGCCTAAAATTTTACAGCATATACATTATGTATATTTAAACGAAAAATTCACAGTATGTATTACAATAAGTCATTCATAATTATCATAAAAAGAAGTGCATAATTCTACCTAAAATCAACTTTTAGAGTTATCTCTATAATTGCTCGGCCGTTAATGGGTTAATGTGACCAAATCAGATTTTTAAGCTACTTGACTTGATTTTCAAGCCACTTTGCTTCATCAAGCTACTTACTCATTGTTTTTTTGCAAACAATTTTTGCTTGAATTTACTTAATTTCAGATTTTTGTTATTAAACTTGTAAAACTCGATTTCCGTTAATAATTGTATTATTATTATTATTATTATTATTATTATTACTCGACCAAACTTAGGTTGAGTAACTTGAAAATCAAGTGGCTTAGAATCAAATGAAATAGCTTAAAAATATTCAGTCAAAGCTAAATTAATGTCTATACCCAAGCCAACTGGGCTTAATTTTACTTTTGTTTCTATATTATTATCTCTGAATATTCTGGCAGTCATTTGGAATATATTTTTTTAAATTGTTTATTTATATTTTAAGGGTCATGATATGATTTCATCAGCCAGCAGCTTTCTATTATTTCTACTTTCAAAACATCAGGACGTTCAAAAAAAAGTTTACAGGGAAATTATTAAAGAATTGGGATCAGACGAAAAATATAAGCCTACATTTAAAGATCTTCAAAGATTGAAGTACTTGGATATGGTCATCAAGGAAACGCTCAGAATGTATCCACCTATTCCAGTTATTACAGTTAATGTCAAAGAAGACTTGATATACAGTAAGTTCAGGAGAAAAAAAAAACAATAATTGGCAATTCAAGAAAAAACTCTTGCTATTTTTTGTTTCTTTAGAATCGGCTTTCGCCATACAGCCATCATCCATTGTATTATTTTGTATTAACTATTCAATTTTTACTAATTCACACACTTAACTTTAAATTCATTTGGACGCCACATTACATTCACATAACATTACTCATAAATGATTCCACCGAACGGGATTCGGACCCGCGACCTCTTGGTCTATGAGCAGGGTCTCTACCCACTCGGCTACCGAGGCCCCCAACACTTGCTTTTATTTAATTATTTCTCAACTGATAAGGGTTCAACAATCCATTATATTTTTTTCGATCGGCAAGTTAATTGTTGTAGTAAATCAAATAACCGACGAGAAGTTAGCATTGAAAACTCAGCATTAAATTGGCGCCTCCACCAAAAAGGCTAGAATCATTATTTCATTAAATATTGTGTTTTTCAAAACACAGCTCGACAAAACTCGCACGGAATATAGATTAGAGTATATAACATTAGGCTAAATAAATAAATTTATCAATATGTAGAAAATAAACTCGAAAGTTCAACGGAAACTTGCAACAAATTCTATAATTAGATTAGAAATGTTCCTCACCCTTAATCATTTTGAAACTCACAGGAGTTGTTAACGAATGATTTACCAACAAAATATAAAAATTAAATTTAACCACATATTTTTTGTTTATTATTTACAAGCTTAGCATTAAATTATAATACTGATAAACGATAATTATATAATCAAAAATTTAAATGGGGATGTTCCTCACCCTCAATCAATTTGAAACTCACAGGAGTTGTTAACGAATGTGTTACCAACAAAATATAAAAATAAAATTTAACCACATATTTTTTGTTCTTTATTTACAAGCTTAGCATTAAATTATAATACTGATAAACTATAATTATATAATCAAAAATTTAAATGGGGATGTTCCTCACCCTTAATCATTTTGAAACTCACAGAAGTTGTTTACGAATGTTTTACCAACAAAATATAAAAATAAAATTTAACCACATATTTTTTGTTTTTTATCTATAAGCTCAGCATTGAATTATAATACTGATAAACGATAATCATATTTTCAAAAATTCAAATGGGGATGTATCTCACCCTTGATCATTTCAAAACTTACAGGAGTTGTTAACGAATGTTTTACCAACAAAATATAAAAATAAAATTAAACCACATATTTTTTGTTTTTTATTTACAAGCTTAGCATTAAATTATAATACTGATAAACGATAATTATATAATCAAAAATTTAAAGGGGGATGTTCCTCACCCTCAATCAATTTGAAACTCACAGGAGTTGTTAACGAATGTTTTACCAACAAAATATGAAAATAAAATTCAACCGCATATTGTTTGTTTTTTATTTACAAGTTCGGCAATAAACTATAATACGGAACAGGTTGTTATATTTTTTTTAAGAAAATGGCGATGTTCCACACCCTCAATCATTTTGAAACTTCAGAGGGTTGTTTACTAGTGTATTACCAACGAACGCTTTGCACTAAATTATAATTATAAAATGGCGTAACGCAACAATTTCTTTGAAGTGACGGCGAAAATCCGCCAACTGGCCTATCGGCTCCGTTGCGTTGCATTGAATCGTGGCCAAATTGAATACGTTGTTATGCAAGCTTACCCGCACCCACTAAGCATAACATGCAATGTAACGGTGTTACGCACCGGGCGAACTCTCTAGTCGATACGAGCCTTAAGAAATCACATGCTACATGCCAAGTTATCTCCAATACGGTTAATGATAATTAATTTTAGTTTGAAGGATTATTTTAAATTCGTACAAATATCACATACAAACGGGGTTTGGGCTACTGATCTCCACATAGTATGGGAGAATTTATTACATTTTATGCATTGCAATTCATTGCAATCTTCTGCACAAAATACACACACAAAATGCTTGTTTGTTAGTTGTTATCTTGAAATTATTAAATGCTTTAAATAGTTTCGATATTGATCCGGATCAAAATTGTTTGATCGTTTATCAGTATTATAGCTTAATGCTAAGCCTGTAAATAAAAAACCAAAAATATGTGGTTGAATTTTATTTCTATATTTTGTTAGTAAAACATTCGTTAACAACTCCTGTAAGTTTTGAAATGATTAAGGGTGAGATACATCCCCATTTGAATTTTTGAAAATATAATTATCGTTTATCAGTATTATAATTCAATGCTGAGCTTATAGATAAAAAACAAAAAATATGTGGTTAAATTTTATTTTTATATTTTGTTGGTAAAACATTCGTAAATAACTCATGTGAGTTTCAAAATGATTAAGGGTGAGAAACATCCCCATTTATATTTTTGGTTATATAATTATCGTTTACAGTATTATAATTTAATGCTAAGCTTGTAAATAAAAAACAAAAAATATGTGGTTAGATTTTATTTTTATATTTTGTTGGTAAAACATTCGTAAACAACTCCTGTGAGTTTCAAAATGATTAAGGGTGAGGAACATCCCCATTTAAATTTTTGATTATATAATTATCGTTTATCAGTATTATAATTTAATGCTAAGCTTGTAAATAAAAAACAAAAAATATGTCGTTAAATTTTATTTTTACATTTTGTTGGTAAAACATTCGTAAACAACTCCTGTGAGTTTCAAATTGATTGAGGGTGAGGAACATCCCCATTTAAATTTTTGATTATATAATTATCGTTTATCAGTATTATAATTTAATGCTAAGCTTGTAAATAAAAAACAAAAAATATGTGGTTAAATTTTATTTTTACATTTTGTTGGTAAATCATTCGTTAACAACTCTTGTGAGTTTCAAAATGATTAAGGGTGAGGAACATTTCTAATCTAATTATAGAATTTGTTGCAAGTTTCCGTTGAACTTTCGAGTTTATTTTCTACATATTGATAAATTTATTTATTTAGCCTAATGTTATATACTCTAATCTATATTCCGTGCGAGTTTTGTCGAGCTGTGTTTTGAAAAACACAATATTTAATGAAATAATGATTCTAGCCTTTTTGGTGGAGGCGCCAATTTAATGCTGAGTTTTTAATGCTAACTTCTCGTCGGTAATCAAATATACCTTCTTATCAGCAAGTTGAAAGATAATTTTATTAAATACAATTTTTTTTTTTAGTTCTTTGTGTTTTGTTACGGAAATGTGTGTGTAATTTATAACTAAATTCCTGGAAGAAATCAATAATTTGCCTATTATTTCGATTTATTTTTGTAGAAGACATTACGATTCCTAAAGGATGTTCTTTAAGGGTATGCACTTATCAAATGCACAGGGATCCGGATTACTTTCCTGATCCTGAAAAATTCGACCCCGAAAGATTTTCGAAGCCCGATGCGCATCCTAGTGTTTTCATTTCATTTAGTGCTGGACCACAAAATTGCATAGGTAAGAAAAAAAATTATACGTTGTAAAAATTTCAGGTGTTCAGTTAAAAACACGATCGAGTTGGCTGTGAAATTTTCAAAACATTGTAAAGTAGGTCGTACGTGAATTTGTCAGTCGCTCCTGTCAATGTTAATCTAACCCCAGTTTTATAAGAGTTTTATTTTATTCTATATTGCAATTGCCATTGTTTATTTAGCTATGAAAACAGCTGATTTATTTATAAGAAGAAATAACACAGCAACTATAAAAACAAAGCAAAGCAAAGAGCTACTGATTAATAATTAACACAATCTGACATTTATGTCAGGTATGACAAAACGTAAATTAAGCTGCGACTTAACTTTTTTGTTCCATTTCCTTTTATGAAAAAAGCAACGCCTTCTATATTCTATTCTAATATTCAAAAGGTTTTTGTATGTTGATTACATTAGGAGTTTATTTAAAAACCCGATTTTAAATAAACTCCTAATGTAATCAACATACAAAAACCTTTTGAATATTAGAATACTGGCCTTATTGTTGGGGTTTCAGAATATTAGAATACTGGCCTTTTTGGGGTTTCAGAATAGTGGAACTATGATCAAAATACAAAAACTCTTCAATTATTAGAATTCTGGCCTTTTTTGTGTTTCAGCATAGTGATAATATCGTATGTTCAATAAAAAAAAACCTCTAGAGTGCCATGATTTTATCTTTTTTTAAATTTAGGTTGGCTACACGCTTTAGGAATTGAGATATAAAACGTCAGACATAATATTTATAATATATAATTTTAGAGTTGCCAACCTACAATATTTTCCATTTTTGTTTATTAAACATATGATATAATCAACATACAAAAACGTGTCAAATATTAAAGCACTTTTATGAATAAGGTATTTTTATTTTGTATTTCAGAGCAGAAGTTTGTGATGTTTTATTTGAAATTCACCGTTTTAAAAGTGCTGAGGAGTTTCGTGCTTAAGCCAACCGTTCCTGAACACGAATTGGAAATTGAGCAACTTTCGGCTTTGAATTCAGCGAATGGAATGCTCGTCAAGTTGGAGGAACGAATTTAGTTATTGCTTTTATTAAAACGTTTACCTATAGTTTATCAAAATAAAATAGCGTTGCTTACAGGCCTATTCGTCATATATCCAATTCATATTTATCAAGAATATGAATTTGTGTTCAGTCTCACTCATTCACCGGATTCTATATTTATTAAATGACATAATTTGCATGCAACTTGAATTGAATTCTAAGTAATTGTACTTTATGATTTCTTAAAGTTCATACAAAATCAAAGTAGACTTTTTATTTAATAAAATTAAATTAACGGGAGCATAAGGCATTCTTTCTTAATTTTGAAGCAATATTTTATCAAAAGGGTATTCTTATATAAATATTTAGGCTTTTATAAATTCGAAATTTATGCATAATCAAGGAGTCGAAACACTCGTAAGAAGATTTAAATTAAAATTGAAATCAAAAATGTTTGGAAAATCAACAGCTAGATTCGCTGTATATTTTCTTTATATTTATTTGTCAAAACAGAACTCTTCTTGCTGCATTTTTGCTGCTTGTATAATTGAGCCGTTTATTTTGAAAGTGGCCTAACTCCATTTCTTAATTTTTTGTTATTGATCTTAATAACCTTTATAATTTGAGGTTTTTAGCCATAAAAAACAATTTCTGGTTCAGTATATTTAAAATATATATTATAATGTTTAGATATACTTAACCAGAAATTGTTATTTATGACAAAAAATCTCAAATTATGAAGATTATTTCAGTCAACAACAAAAAATAAGAAATGGAGTTAGGTCACTTTCAAAATAAACGGTTCAATTAGTAAGTTTTGAATTTTTATTCAATTCCCCGTGTTTTACTTTTTTTTATTTTTAGCGAGTAGAAAGAATGCCTTATGCTCCCGTTAATTTAATTGAGACTTCTTCACGCAGATTTCAAGATCCGTTAATTTTGTTATTTCGGTCTCTCTTTGTAGACGTGATTACGAGAAAATTTCTCAATTTTTTTTTTATCTGTCTCTCGGGGCGTTGGTCGTTAATTTTGATGGGCCGCGGCCGTTATGAAGCCATTAATTTTTGCGAAACCGCTTTTAATTACCCGATCGTGCACATTTTATTTGCTGCGAACTTTTCTGAGTTTTTTCCGTTCTCGATTAATTTAGAAATAAAATTTCCAAGTTTTGTAATCCACCCACAACTTTTCAATTTTAAATCGCCAATTTTTGTAATCTACCCACAACCTTTCAATTTAAAATCGCAGAATTTCAAATATGTTTAATAATTATGTATGTATGAAAGTTTAACCCATTAACAGAAACTGATGCAATAACGCAACGTTATTATATTGTTTTAAATCTCTACTTAAGTTAATTTGAAAAATAACCAAAATAAAACGTACTGTCCTAACGTTTTATTTTGGTTATTTTTCAAATTAACTTAAGTAGTGATTTAAAACAATATAATAACGTTGCGTTATTGCATCAATTTCGGTTATTAGGTTAAACTTTCATACATACATAATTTATTTTATAATTAAAAATCATCAACAATTCATCATCAAACAATCTTCTCTCGGGCATACCAATTAAATCAACGTCTTTCAAATTGATTAATTAAAACCGAACCGTTTTGTTGACTCATTCAATCCGATTTTTCTTACGTCTCCACGAAACATGTGCACGCCTCTGACATTTATGGGTTATTTACAACTCGGTGTGTACTTATGTCGTAAATCGGTTCTGTGTGTGTTGGGAATTTCTGAAACGACCCATTAACTGCCTTCAGTAATTGTTGGAACGTTTGATCGGATCAATAGTTCCAATAAAAATTGTCCGTTTCGTTATTTATTGCTTTTAAAGGATGATTAATGTTCTTTAGGCTCGGATTTGTGGTTGACAGTGTGTAGTAAAATATGTTCGTGGATTGAAACGAGCGTACGGAATTTTCCTAGAAATGTGGTTTTGATCGGAATTGTGAAATATTGTGAAAATTACACAAATAAGACACTTATACTATAGTATGTTCAATAAAAAAAAAATGATTTTATCTTTTTTAAAATGTAAGTTGGCTACACGCTTTAGGAATTGACATATAAAACGTCAGACATAATAATTATAATGTATAATTTCAGAGTTGCCAACCTACAATATTTTCCATGGCACTCTAGAGATTTTATTTTATTGAACACACGATACAAATGCGCGACCCTCGACAAATTTTCTACGCGGGGCTTTTCTAAACTCGAAATTTTACTTCATGCTTAGTCTGGGAGTGGAAGACACTCGTTACTTTAAAATACATCACGACTGCTAAAATATGTATCGTCGGATGGCTATCTTTAGGGGTGATATGTAAGCAAATTATGGGTCCCAGGAGTTGTCAAATGAGTGAGTTACTCAACTGTTTCCAAGGCACTCTTTACAAAAAACAAAAGATTAAAATTTTACATATAAAATGTACGATAAACTATAAGTGTGATACATCATTGAATTCAGAAAAAAATATTCTTCCAAAAAATATGAAAATCCAAAATGGCACCCATAAGAAAAACAAAAGTTGGCTATGGTCCCCGGGTAAATGTTATAGTTATCATAAAATATAATATTTTACTAGATTTCTCGTTAAAAAGTGCCTGTATAATGTCAAAGTTGTAAATATCTGGATGCAATGGTTTTTGAATAAAAAAATAAAAACCGAATTTAAAAAAAAAATCCGTTTTTTGACAATATCTTAAAAACGAAACAAGATATTTTAAATTTGTTTTTAGATTATTATTGGGCCCTAAAATACGCAACTTTGCCCCAATTTAACGGACTCTCTATCTCTTCAAATAACCAATACATTCTGTTGGAACACGGACATCCCCTGTGTAATAATTGTATTTTTTTAAATTTAGTTCTCTTTATGTAATTACAAGGTGTAAACTTGATGGAATTTTTCGGCCCCTTCGATTAATTTACCTGTCGTCATAAAAATGGCCCGATAAAATATTTACGAGCTGGGTCATTGGTCATTAATAATCAAGAAACCGTTCGTGTATGGTCAAGTGTGCGATTTTTCTTCATTGGTATTCTTGCACCATTCCATTTTGATTGAAGTCGCATGTGTGCGGCTTGTTGAGGCCTTACAATTACATTTTAGTCGTGTTATGTGCGTGTATTTGTTATTGATTAATTGGCACAGTTTGAGACTTAAAAAAAAAATGCTTAACTAAACGGTAAACATTCTGTAGAATTTGAATTTATAAGAAAAATACTAAGAGTTTAAATGTGTAACAAAAATACCCCTACGAATGTTTCCACTCCTTAATTAAGCATAAAGTAACTTAGAATAAAAACACTAACACTTTCTTTACAATATTTTTTATTTTTGCTAAATGTACAGTCAACGCAACCCAAATGTGAACGCTCTTTGGTTGTCATGGTATTTGTTACTAAAATGGACAAGATTTTTTGAGAGCTGTCAAATTTATTTGCGAGGAACGACTATGATGCAAAGTGTTAATTACACCATTCAATTTTAGTATTCAGATTTGGGTTGCGCCGACTGTATATTTCGAGTAACATGTACCACGGAGACCGTAGTGCAGGGACGCTAAGCGATACCACCTCATGTGGAAAAAAAAAACATGTACTTATTATCAATAGCTTACTGTAAGTCAGTGGTCTCCAAACTACGGCCCGCGGGCCAAATCCGGCCCGCGACTTGCACGAATCCGGCCCGCGATTGTTTGTATTTTTTTTGCAAATGTCATATTTTGAAATATTGTAACAATTGTTCCTTAAATTTTTCCTAATTTTATAAAATTAATCGGATCTTGGCCGACTTTATTATGTAGAATTGTATTTGTGGCCCGCGAAGAAGATAGTTTGGAGACCCAGGCTGTAAGCTATTGATAATGAGTACATAGTACTCGAAATGTACATCTAGCAAAAATAAAAAACTATTGTGAAGAAAGTGTTTTCATTCAAAGTTAGTTGAAATCTTCACGTAACTCAAAAAAAAAACACATTCAAGCATAAGGTAAATATATTTAGTTTTAAAAAGACCATTTCCAGCCTTAAATTTACCGCTGTTATAAAAAAACAATGAATTCCTGCAAAATTACCAAACGCTGTATTTATATTTATATATTTATATTTTATTTTAGATTTAACTATACTGTAGCATTATATTAAAGTTGTGTGTGATTAAAAAAAGTCACGCGATTTTTATTTGTATATAATTTCCACAATTTATGTTACATGTGTCGGTTACATAACTTTTGATGGTCATTTGAATAACCGCACATAAATGTTGCCATGGATACGGTCTGCTGAACATTTTCTCGTGTTGAACCGATCATTATAGCACATTATAAAAATTACAGCTACAAAAAAAAACATACACACAACAGAAGACCAGCACATTGTGAATGATTTAAAATTGTAGTCTATACTGTAATCCAATCATTTGTTTTGAAATTACACACATCAGGAAAATGGCAGTTGTTTTATGAAGGGATTCTTTTGTTTTACATGAATAAAAATTACGTAAAATGTTGAATTGTTCAGGTCGCGAGTCTATATAATATAAAAACGCATTTTTTAACTGAAATGTCTCCTAATATCTGACGATTGTTTAAGAAAATAATAAGTTTGGCCCAAAATTCCAGACAAATCAACCTAGCTTTTGACAAATATTTATTCTTGTTTAACTACTCGGTATTTTTGCTTTGAATCATTTTTATAAATGTTTACAGTATTATTTTTACCCGTTAGAATTCCATCTATTTTCTGAAAGTGCATTTGATTTATTTTTATATTAATTCTCAAATTGTTCTTTAAGTTGGCAAAATACAATATTTTAGAACAGGAATTTTATTGAATGTTGGTAGTTAGTCCTACATGTCATAATGACATTGTCATTACAATTTTTATTTTAAAATTGCTCTTCATTTTCATCAAAATGTCTAAAAACTACGAAATCTTAGCAAAAAATCGAAAACCTACAATGATTTCCCCCTTCAGGCAAAAAAAACATCAGTGGACCGATACATTGAAGAATTCAAAACACGAATTTTAACAAGATAGAGCTTTTTGAAAAAACACAATTTTAATAAATTGAACGTTTAAACAAAAATCCCAAAATTCAATAATTTTCGAATTTTTTAAAATGGCATATTTAATTACCGAAAAATCGAAGAAAAAAATGTACCATCTCCTGTGAGTTTATCGTGAAGGGCTGAAATTTTGATCGAATATACTTTAGGGTAGTACCTTTTATATGCCTTGGATCGCCTATTATTTTTTTAGATATTTGCTGAAATATTTCTGTTTATGTTGGCGAAGTCATCGAAATCACGAAAATCGGCCATTTTTATTTTTTTACTTCGGTAATAATTATATTAGAACAATGGAAGTTGGACCATAAACGGGCAATACAAATCTGCATAAAAGCTGAAAATTTCATTGACCCAGCTTTATTAAGACGGAAATTGGTATTTTTTTCTGCGCTTGAAAACCGCCTTTCAGGCTAAAACAGCGATTTAAAAAAAATATTTTTATTTTTTAACTCCGGTATTATTTATAGTACAACAATGATTTATAGTACAACAATGATTTATAGTACAACAATGAGAATGATCAATAAATAGGTAATACAAATCTCTATAAATGCTGAACATTTTATTGACCTAGCTCAATTTAGATCGGAAATAGAATTCTTTTTTACTTTTTAAATTATTTAAATAAACAATTTTTATTTTTTTGCTATAGTATTCAATACTGTAAAACAACAGGAGTTATACCAATAAATAGGAAATACAATTATGTATAAATGCTTAAAATTTCATTCACCTAGCTCAATTTCGATAGGAAATAGATTTTTTTAAATTTTCCAAATTAATTTATACTTTTTGCTTCAGTATTTGATACAGTACAACAATAGGAGTTATACCAATAGATAGGAAATATAAATTTGTATAAATGCTGAAAATTTTATTTACCTAGCTCAAGTAGGACCGGAGCAATAATTTTTTTTTAGTTTTTAGCAATTTAGGAATATTTTGATGCGCTAGCTATTAAAAGCCGTGAGTGGGAAAAGGACAGACTTATGCGGGTTTCAATGTTAAATTTCGAATCAAGGGGTACGTACTCCTTGGCTATAAAAAAAATGGTCCCAAAAAATTCCTCAATTTTTTCTATAACGTTTTCGTAGGAAGCGTTTTTTCCTGCTTAACAAGAAGTATTTTTTTAATTAAATTAAATTTAAAAATTATTATATTTTAAACGAAATAAATACGAATAGCATATTTAACGATATTTCATAGATTTTAAAAGGGTAAAAATCGAAGCTAAGCGCGATTCAACTTGTGAGCGAAGCGAGTCTTTCGCGAGCGCAGCGAGCAGGCAAGCGAGCGAAGCGAGCTGGGGTGAGCGTTAGCGAGCTACAGAAGTTAATCGAAGCTAAGCACGGTTCAACTTTCGAGCGAAGCGAGCCTTTTGCGAGCGCAGCGAGCAGGCAAGCGAGCAAGGCGAGCTGTGGTGAGCTTTAGCGAACTACAGAGTCCTTTTAATATACAAACTGCTTTTTCCATCCACCGCATCCCCACTACCTCAACGACATTTCAATGTCCGACCACAACCTTTCGGCTTACGCACCCTCCCTTCCCCCCTTATCACTCCACTCTTGCTATTATTGTATTTTCTATTCGGTAAAAACATTTTAGTTTTCAGCAATCTCTCACGCTTTCTGTGGGCTTTAGTTCTTCCCGCTTTAGCTTCAGCTTTAGCTTTGAGCGGAGCGGTGGTGATTTTAGGGTAATACTAGATACATTCTAGTTTGTATATACTAAATTTTATTACTTTTTAATTGAAAAAAGATATGAGTAAGCATATTTTAAAAGTATGCATTGTTTGTATTTCAGTGTCATTTACACCAAAATTAACAAGTCCAGCACATGACAAGCCTCGTGATACACAAATTTAAAGGTAAATAATTGTTGTGTTTTGTTTCGCGAGCAAAGAAACGCGATGTGAAATTCTTAATGAGTTTACTCTTGGTTTTGTTATAAAAATTTACTTAATTTAAATTTAAAAAAATAATGTTAAATTAATACTATTACATTTTTTTAAATTAAAATTTAGCACGTCTTTCTCGATTTATTAATAAAATACAATAAATAAATACGCTTTAATTTAACGTGTATTACGTTTTTCATACTTGAAAATTGCGCTTGGTAAAAGCGCTCAAAGTTAATATTAATTATAATAATAATTTATAGATAAAATTGCTGTGTTTTTAAGGAGTACTAATCACTAATAAACTTATTCGATTTGGGAGCAAATGGACATAAGTGTTTTATTTGTATAAATAATGATGTATAACGAAGTAGGCTGTGAAGGCTACAGTTAATAGTTTATAGTTACCATTTTTCACTTGTAAACAAACTTCAAATTCCGCGAGAAAATGTTTATTATATAAAATTGTTTAAAAATTCTTACAAACAAAACAAAAGTAATAAGTTAAGTAAGTTTACTTTACGAATTTGTTTATCTAATTCCTACTGTTACCTTATTCAGTAATTTTTTGTAAATAACACACTTGGTTAAGATTTCACTGTTTATTGACTGACACTGCAACACAGTGGCTTCATCAGGCAGATTCTGCCTAATGAAGCCAACTATTAAATTTTTATTCAGTAATATTCTGAAAGTACAAAAAAGTGTGTATTCTTTAGAAGTTCTATTGAATTAATTCTTTCTTTAATGCCGACTTAACATTTACAAATGTAGTAACGCGTGTTAAACAAGAAATGAGTACATAATTCCCCCGGATTACAAGAATATCAAGAAAACCGAAACGCATTCATAAATATTAAACAGACACACCGACTAAATTCATTCCGAAAGAGAGAGACAGAGAAAAATAAACGAGCGGAGATAATAATTTACGTCCATTCAGTCAGAAAATATCAGATCGATTAAAATCCGCCCGTGCATGTTAATCAACATCATTAAGAACTTAATTTATACGCAGGTGTCAGAATTTACAATATTTTTTTTTATATATACAGACGCGTTTAACTCGGGAGTTAATTTATACATGAAATGTGTCCGTTTTCGCGCTATGCGTAATCCTTAAATTAAAGACTCGACAAATTTTGGATGTGATGTTTTGCTAATTAGAAGAATTTTTCGGAGCAGATTTTCGCTTTCGAATTTGGATTAATGGATTTGGGCAGAAATACAAGACAAATTAGGGGAGTGATGTTGGCTAATTAATGAGATTCGCGCTTTTTTTGTAATTATTTTGGAGGATTTCTCTTCTTGAAATTGAATACCTGCTAATTTAGGGGGTAGTCCTCTAAATAATTTGTTTTTATGATTTTCTTTTTCGCTTAAAATGTTCTTTGGGGTGTATATTTTATTATATGCTTTATCCCATCTTCGCCGGAAACTTCGTTCGTCAGTTATGAGGCGATATGCAAAGATGTGCACTGGCGCCCTAAGCGCGCTTCCGAGCGCGCTCGAAGGGTACCTCAGTTACCGACAGAACTGGAGGAATTTGTAGTTCAGGATGCTGTCACTAGCATCGGAGGTGGCGCTAGGATCGTATACAGTTGATTGAAATGTTCCCTTCGCATTTTGAACAGTCTATGGTGGTTATTCACAACAAAATACGCTTACGTGCGCGCCTTCGTCGTTTGGTGTTGTAATCGTGATTGTTTGTCGTGCGTTCCGTGAAAATGCCTTTCAAACGGCTCAGGAATCGCGAAAAAGGTGCAAGAGACAATAGCTCCCGTGCGTCAAGATCTTCCGCGGGAAATCGCCATCCACAGAATCAGTACTTGATGGAAGGCGACGTTGACGGTGTTTCGACGTCGGCGAAAAAACTTCGATTGACGGGGAAGAGTCATGTCAACGTGGATCCAAGTTTCGGTTATCGGCTGATCGAATTCATGACTGTTTTCACTGCCCTTGCTGCCCTGGTTGTTTGTAAAAAGTGCGGTTCAAGTGTACAATTCAAGGAAACATTAATGCGCGGTCTTGGCTTCAAAATTGCCAGACTTGTCAGCCCCAGTACATCGATTCCAGCCCGAAAATCGGCGGGTACGCATTCGAAATCAACCGCCGCATAATTTTCTGCATACGACTTCTGGGAATAGGATACAACGGCCTATTGAAGTTTTGCACATTTATGTGTCTGCCTGGTCCGGTTGTAAAATCGGCGTACTACAAGATTGTCGACGCTATGGTCATCGCCTCAACAGCTGTACGAGATTCGTCCATGAAGAAGGCAGCTACGCAGGAAAAGGATTTGTCCCAAGGAGAACAAGGACTCAGCGGGTTGACGGTTTCCGGCGATGGGACGTGGAAAAAGAGAGGGTTTTCGTCTCTGTTGGGCGTAACTTCTCTTATCGGCTGGAAGACGGGGAAAATAGTGGACCTGGAAGTAAAATCGAAACTGTGTAAGGCGTGCGAACTGTGGAAAGGTAAGGAAGAAACGGCGAAATTTGATGAATGGTACAGAACACATGAAAGCACTTGTCAACGTAATCACGAAGGTTCGTCAGGCAAAATGGAGGTGGACGCTGTCGTCGAAATGTTCCAGCGTTTGGTCGATTTGCACGGAGTAAAATACGGCCAATACATCGGTGACGGCGACAGCAAAACGTTCAAGGGGATTATTGAGGTTGATCCGTACGAAGACTTCATTGTTAAAAATAAAGAGTGCATCGACCATGTACAAATGCGGATTCGCAGCCGACTTCAACAGCTGGTAAAGAAAACAAAAGGACTCAGCGGTAAGGGAAAACTTACTGGTAAATTGATTGACGAATTATCCATTTATTACGGATTGGCCATTCGGAGGAATTCGTAGTCAGTGGAAGATATGAGGAAAGAAATATGGGCAACCCTTTATCACAAAACATCGACGGATGCGGCTCCACAACACACCAATTGTCCAGAAGGCGCAGATTCCTGGTGCACGTGGCAGAAGGCTAAAGCCGATGGTCAGCTTGAGGACTACACGCACAAACCACCAATGAAGACAGAAGTTTTCGATGCCATTCGTCCTGTATATGAAGACTTGAGCCGTGACGACTTGCTGGAGCGATGCCTGGGAGGATACACTCAGAATGCCAACGAAAGCTTCAACGCTTGCATCTGGTCGATTTCTCCAAAAACCATCCACAGCGGGAAAAATATCGTCGATATTGCGGCCAGTGTAGCGGCTTGTACTTTCAACGACGGTCTATCAAGCATTATGGACATCATGATCCAACTCCAACTCGAGATAGGTCCCAGCTGCTACAACTTCTGCACGAAAGCGGACAAAGAGCGGATCGAGCGCGCAGAGCTGCCAATGACGCCCGCCGGTCGTCCATGGCAGCAAAGAAAGATTGACCATGCCCTCCAAAATAACCTGGAAGGGATGCTGTATGGGCCAGGAATTACTGACTAGAGGTATGCTGAACGAAACTGCAAAAAATGTAACCCGAAACTTCAAACGCGTTTTTCTCGTGTTTTTAAAATCGGTGGCCGGCATAACATTTTATTGACACATATGATTTTGATCGGACTCTGCGTTTCGCATTCGCAATTGAATTTTCTAGTCCCCTACATAGCCGTTTTCCGATCCGTTGAAAAGTCTGTGCTCGGTGCACGTTTTTATACCGATTTTTAGGGTGATAAATCAATATTTTTAACACGTCGCCATTTTGTTCAAGTTTGATTTTTTTCAATTCTCCTACGTAGGGGACTAGATTTACTAATTGACAATAACTTAAAAACATTGATGTTGTTGCAAGACCAATCGGAGGACCCCCAGGCCGGCCACCGAAAATGGGCGTTTCGAGAACAAGGGGTGCTTTCACCTGGTGCAGCGGTCACGGGAAGCGGCTGATGGCGTTACAAAAAATGGTGGCTGGAAAATGTGTGTATTATTAATAAACGGATATACTCAAAGTTGTCATTTCCTTTTCTTTTAGTGTTAAAAAAAAATCCGAAAAACACCTATTTTTCAGCCATATTGAGAGGACTACCCCCTTAACACACTAATTTATTTTTTTAAATATAATTTATTTATTTATTCAGTAGATGTTAACTGAAATTTAGAATCTGGCGTTTTAAAATTTTCTTCAACAAAATCTGTGCGTTTTTTTGGTTCTATTGGCATCGGTTTGACCAAGGCCGTAGCCAGAGGAGTGGAGATATGGGGTACAACCCCCCCCCCTTTCCCCTTCTAACGAGTGTCTTCCACTCCCAGACTAAGCATGAAGTAAAATTTCGAGTTTAGAAAAGCCCCGCGTAGAAAATTTGTCGAGGGTCGCGCAGCGACCCGAGACAAATTTTCACGGGGCTTTTCTAAACTCGAAATTTTACTTCATGCGCCACCCGTATAAAAAAAACTGATTTCAAGTAAACCTTAAACTGCCTTAAAATATCATATGATTAATAAAACAAAAACCTCTCTCTAGAGTGCCATGATTTAACCTTTTTTAAATTTAAGTTGGCTACACACTTTAGGAATTGACATATAAAACGTCAGATAATAATTAAATCGTATATTTTCAGAGTTGCCAACGTAAAATATTTTCCATTGCACTCTAGAGATTTTTTTGAATTGAACATACGATATTGCTTAAGCAGTATATTTTGAACTTCGCGATATTTTAGTGTTTTATGCGCGTGGCGCGTGAAGTAAAATTTCGAGTTTAGAAAAGCCCCGCGAAAATTTGTCTCGGGTCGCTGCGCGACCCTCGACAAATTTTCTACGCGGGGCTTTTCTAAACTCGAAATTTTACTTCACGCTTAGTCTGGGAATGGAAGACACTCGTTAGAGGTAATGCTGGGAATTTTTCAAATTTAAGTATTCGAATATTCATTAAAAAATATATTCAAATATTCGAATTATTCGAATATTTTTATTATTCAAATATTTGGATATTCAAATAGTCGAATATTTAAATATTCGAATATTCAAATAGTCGAATACTGGAATATTAGAATATTTAAATATTCAAATAGTCGAATATTCAAATATTCGAGGAATTGACATATTAAACGTCAGACATAATAATTATAATGTATATTTTCAGAGTTGCCAACCTAGAATATTTTTCATGGCACTCTAGCGATTTCTTTTTAATTGAACATACGATATTACTTAAGCAGAATATTTTGAACTTCGCGATATTTTAGTGTTTTATGCGCGTGGCGCGTGAAGTAAAATTTCGAGTTTAGAAAAGCCCCGCGAAAATTTGTCTCGGGTCGCTGCGCGACCCTCGACAAATTTTCTACGCGGGGCTTTTCTAAACTCGAAATTTTACTTCACGCTTAGCCTGGGAGTGGAAGACACTCGTTAGAGGTAAAGCTGGGCATTTTTCAAATTTAAGTATTCAAATATTCATTAAAAAATATATTCAAATATTCGAATATTTTTATTATTCAAATATTTGGATATTCAAATAGTCGAATATTTAAATATTCGAATATTCAAATAGTCGAATACTGGAATATTAGAATATTTAAATATTAAAATAGTCCAATATTCAAATATTCGAGGAATTGACATATTAAACGTCAGACATAATAATTATAATGTATATTTTCAGAGTTGCCAACCTAGAATATTTTTCATGGCACTCTAGCGATTTTTTTTTTTAATTGAACGTACGATATTACTTACGCAGTATATTTTGAACTTCGCGATATTTTAGTGTTTTATGCGCGTGGGGCGTGAAGTAAAATTTCGAGTTTAGAAAAGCCCCGCGAAAATTTGTCGAGGGTCGCTGCGCGACCCTCGACAAATTTTCTACGCGGGGCTTTTCAAAACTCGAAATTTTACTTCACGCTTAGCCTGGGAGTGGAAGACACTCGTTAGAAGTAAAGCTGGGAATTTGCAAATTTAAGGATTCGCATATTCATTAAAAAATATATTCAACCAAATTTAAAATAAAATTTCAGCAAAACTATATAATATTTTAATTAGTATAAACAAACAATACAGGGATTTTTTCTTTTAAGTATACATATCTTGATTTGTAATTGATTGCATACTGAATTTTTCCTCCAAAATATTGTTTTCTTTTTTTCCGTAATTAATTAAGCATTCCGATGTGTGTGACCTTGTATGAGAAAATACGCGAAATAATTGCGGATTGTTTATGAATTGACCGGACGGAATTAAAATAGCCGCTGAAGATAATTGAGGATAATTGCAGAATCGGCTTATTAATTGCATTTAATCACCGTTTTCTGTCCGATTATTTTCGCTCCTTCCTCGTATTTATCTCCCAGAAAAATCGGCGATTGCGTGAGAATCTCAAAAGGCCATCATTACTCATTATTATTTACTTAATCGGCCTGTTTATACAGAAATTTTTTTTAGAAAAATTAATCAGTTAATTAACCTGTTTATAAAGAAAAAAACTTTAGAAAATAGTAAACAATAAAAAAAAATCTTGAATGCGTAATTTTGATTTAAGTTTTTTTTAAAATTGTTGATTAAATAATGTGTAATGAATGATTTTATTTGAAATTGAATGTACTTTTTTTTATCTAGAAGAGAATATCGATTAACTACTTGTACTACTTGGCACTACTGACTGCTAACACATAGTTTACCATAACCTTAAATTTATTACATCTTCAATTAGATTGGCACTACTGACTGTTAACATATAGTTTACCATAACCTCAAATTTATTCCTCTATTCAATGAGCATTCTGGGCAATCGCACAAAAAAAATCCGCCTACTCTAAATCATAATTTAAATGATTGCATGGTATAAAAATACAAAACAGAGCACAGGTTTTTTAATGTCCTTGGACAAATGTGTCTGTTGACTTTGTCTAATGACGTCAAAAGAATGATTTTTAAAAAATCGGGACACACGAGGTTTCAGAAGTAGTTGATCGATATATTATCTTCAAAAAATTTGTAACTTTAGAATAAAAACCAAGTTTACTTTAAAAATTGCGTAAATTGAAAATGACAAATTGCCGTTGAATTAATTTTGGAGAAATCTGGAAAAAATCTGATACTCTACTTCGTGTTAGAAATAGCTTGAACTTATTTTTGTTCCCGAGAAAGAAAAATAAAGTTTCGGATTTTTTATATCACTTAAAAAATGTTGAAATAATAAATTCTAACTTTGCGCCCCGACTATGAACTCGATTTGAGCGATAGAAACAAGCTATTAACCCTCAATTCAAAGTTTATTTAATCCTGAACATCTAGCATTGTCAATTGTCATCTGTTTCAAAAAATAACTTTTCATAAACGTTTTATGAGGAAAAGCAAATTACGTGACGTTTTCACTTGTTGCGTTTTAGGGCTGTATTTCAAAAACTACGATACAGATTTAATTTATTTAAAAAGCAATTGATTAAGAATTTAAATATCTTAAATCTGAAGTATAGAAATTTGTTGAGAATTTAAAATTATGCACAGCTCGAGCGCTCAAATAAAAATGTATGTGGATTCATTAATTTCTTGTAATTTTTTTGTTGCGTTTTAGTGCTGTATTTTAAACACAATGAAACCAATTTAATTTATTCAAAAAGCAATTGATGCAAAATTAAAATATCTTGAAATTAAAGTACAAACATTTTTTGGGACTTTAAAATTATACTCAGCACGAGCGCTCAAAGAATAGTTTGTGTGGATTCATTAATTTATTGCAATTTTTTTGTTGGGTTTTAAGGCTGTATTCCAAAAATTACGAAACCGATTTTATATATTTAAAAAGCAATTGATTCAAAATTAAAATATCTTGAAATTAAAGTAAGAACATTTGTTGAGAATTCAAAATTATGCTCAGCACGAGCGCTCAAAAATACATTTGTGTGGAATTATTAATTTCTTGTAATTTGTCGTTATGTTTAAGTGCTGTATTTTAAAAACAATGAAACCGATTTAATTTATTCACAAAGCAATTTATGCAGAATTAAAGTATCTTGAAATTGAAGTACAAACATTTTTTGAGAATTTAAAATTATGCTCGGCACGAGCGCTCAAAATTAAATTTGTGTGGATTCATTAATTATTTGTAATTTGTTTGTTGCGTTTTAGTGCTGTATTTTAAAAACTATGAAACCGATTTAATTTATTCAAAAAGCAATTGATTAAGAACTCAAACATCGTAAAATTAAAGTACAAAAATTTGCTGAGAATTATAAATTAAGCTCAGCGCGAGCGCTTAAAGATAAATTTGTATAGGTTAATTAATTTCTTGAAATTTTTTGTTGGGTTTTAGTGCTGTATTTTAAAAACTATGAAACCGATTTAAATTATTTAAAAAGCAATTGATTTAGAATTTGAATATCTTAAAATTTAGATATAAACATTTGTTGAGTATTTTAAATTAGCTCAGCGCGAGCGCTTAAAGATAAATTTGTGTAGGGTCATTAATTTCTTGTGATTTTTTTTTGTTGCGTTTTTGTGCTGTATTTTAAAAAGTACGAAACCGATTTTAATTATTCAAAAAGCAATTGATTCAGAATTAAAATATTTTGAAATTAAAGTACAAATATTTTCTGAGATTTTAAAAAAATGCCTAGGACGAGTGCTTAAAAAAAATTGTGTGGATTCATTAGTTTCTTGTAACGTTTAAGTGCTGTATTTCAAAAACTACGAAACCGATTTGATTTATTCAAAAAGCAATTGATTTAGAATTTAAATATCGTAAAATTAAAGTACAAACATTTGTTAAGAATTTTAAATTAAGCTCAGCGCGAACGCTCAAAGCTCAAAGGACAATTTGTGTAGATTCATTAATTTCTTGTGATTTTTATTTCGTTGCGTTTTTGTACTGTATTTCAAAAACTATGAAACCGATTTAATTTATTTCAAAAGCAATTAATTAGGAGTAAAAATATCTTAAAACTGAAGTACAAACATTTTTTAATAATTTTAAATTATGCTCAGCGCGAGCTTTCAAAAATAAATTTGCGTGTATTCGTTAATTTCTTGTAATTTTTCCTTATTGAAATCCTAGACGGAAATATTTTTTTCTTAAGGAAATAAACATCTCGGGTTGTTTTAAATATTAGTGAGAGTGTCTGTGAATATTTTCGGATTTTTTGAAAAATATAAATTTTTGAATGAAAATTTCTTTTTTTTCTATTTAAAAATTGTAAATTTTCGATGAAAATTTTTATTTAAAAAAAATCTGAAAAAATTCTCAGATACTTCCCTTGATGTGAGAAATAGTTGGAACTTATTTTTGTCCTTAAGAAAAACATTTTTCATAAAAATTTCGGCTTTTTAAAATCACCTGGAAGAGCCTGTAAATAATAAATTCGAACTTTGCGCATCCATTGTGAATACAATTTTTATAATCTAAACAAGTATTTAACATCAATTTAAAGCTTATTCAATCCTGAACACGTTTCTATAAATCAATTGTCATTTATTTGAAAAAAATCAACTTTTAATCGACGTTTTATAGGGAACGACGAATTTCTCGATTTGTCACTTATTGTGTTTTAAGCGCTGTATTTCAAAAACTGCAAAAGCGATTTGATTTTTTCTAAAAGCAATTAATCTAGCAATAAACGAGCTTTAACTTCAAGTCTAAGCATTTTTTTCAGAAATAAAAAGTAAGCTCAGCACGAGCGCTTAAAAATAAATTTGTATGGATTCGTTAACATCTTGCAATTTTTTTTGGAAATCCTAGGCGATAATAATTTTTTCTTGAAGAAAAAAAACAACCCGAGTAAATTTTTTTGGATTTTTTAAAAAAATAAAAATATTCGAATGAAAATCTATTTTTTTCCATACTACCCCTTATGATAATTGCCAATTTTCCATGAATACTTTTATTCGATAAAAAAATCTGAAAAAATTCTCAAATACTTCTCTTGATGTTAGAAATAGCTAGAACTTATTTTTATCTTTAAGAAAAAAATATTTCATTAAAATTTCAGGTTTTTAAAATCACTTGGAAAAGCCTCTAAAGAATAAATTCCAACTTTGCGCATCCAGTGTGAATACAATTTGTATGATGGAAACAAGTATTCAACATCAATTTAAAGCTTATTCAATCCTAAACACGTCCCTATAAAACAATTGTCATTTGTTTAAAAAAAATCAACTTTAAATCGACGTTTTATAGGAAACGACAAATTACTCGATTTGTCACTTATTGCGTTTTAAGCTCTGTATTTCAAAAACTACAAAACCGAGTTAATTTTTTCTAAAAGCAGTTGATTAAGCATTAAATTAACTTTAATTTAAAGCGTAAGCATTTTTTTCAAATTTAAAACTATGCTCGGTACGAGCGCTTAAAAATAAATTTGTGTGGATTCATTAATTTCTTGTATTAATTTTTTGCTAATCCTAGACGGAAATATTATTTTCTTGAGGAAATAAATACCTTGAGTTGTTTTTAATGTTGGCAAGAGCATCTGTACATTTTTTTGGATTTTTTAAAAAATAAAAATATTCGAATGAAAATTTATTTTTTTCCATACGATAATGATAATTGCCAATTTTCCATGAATATTTTTATTCGATAAAAAAATCTGAAAAAATTCTCAAATACTTCTCTTGATGTTAGAAATAGCTAGAACTTATTTTTATCTTCAGGAAAAAAATATTTCATTAAAATTTCAGGTTTTTAAAATCACTTGGAAAAGCCTCTAAAGAATAAATTCCAACTTTGCGCATCCAGTGTGAATACAATTTTTATGATGGAAACAAGTATTCAACATCAATTTAAAGCTTATTCAATCCTAAACACGTCCCTATAAAACAATTGTCATTTGTTTAAAAAAAATCAACTTTAAATCGACGTTTTATAGGAAACGACAAATTACTCGATTTGTCACTTATTGCGTTTTAAGCTCTGTATTTCAAAAACTACAAAACCGATTTAGTTTTTTCTAAAAGCAGTTGATTAAGCATTAAATTAACTTTAATTTAAAGCGCAAGCATTTTTTTCAAATTTAAAACTATGCTCAGTACGAGCGCTTAAAAATAAATTTGTGTTGATTCATTAATTTCTTGTATTACTTTTTTGCTAATCCTAGACGGAAATATTTTTTTCGTGAGGAAATAAATACCCTGAGTTGTTTTTAATATTGGCAAGAGCATCTGTACATTTTTTTTGGATTTTTTAAAAAATAAAAATATTCGAATGAAAATCTATTTATTTTCCATACCTACCCCTTATGATAATTGCCAATTTTCCATAAATATTTTTATTCGATAAAAAAATCTGAAAAAATTCTCAAATACTTCTCTTCGTGTTAGAAATAGCTAGAACTTATTTTTATCTTTAAGAAAAAATGTTTCATTAAAATTTCGGGTTTTTTAAATCACTTGGAAAAGCCTATGAAGAATAAACTTGGACTTTGCGCATTCATTGTAAATACAATTTTCATGATGGAAACAAGTCTTTAACATCAATTTAAAGATTTTTTAAACCTTAACACGTCCCTTTAAAACAATTGTCATTTGTTGAAAAAAAATCAACATTTTATGGGAAACGACAAATTACTCGGTTTGTCACTTATTTCATTTTAAGCGCGGTATTTCAAAAACCATAAAACCGATTTAACATTATCCAGAAGAAGTTAATTGAGCATTAAATGAGCTTTACTTTAAAGTATACGCATTTTTTGAGAATTCAAAATTATGTTTAGCACGAGTGCTGAAATATAAATTTGTGTGGATTCGTTAATTTCTTGTAAGATTTTAGCGCTGTATTTCAAAAACCACAAAACCGATTTAATTTTTTCCAAAAGCAATTGATTGAGCATTAAATGCGCTTTATTTTAAAGTACAAGCATTTTTTGAGAATTTCAAATTATTCTTAGAACGAGCGCTCAAATTTAAATTTGTGTAGATTCGTTAATTTCTTGCAATTTTTTTCTTGTAATATTTTACCGCTGTATTTTAATAACCACAGAACCGATTTAATTTTTTCCAAAAGCAATTGATTGAGCATTAAATGCGCTTTATTTTAAAGTACAAGCATTTTTTGAGAATTTCAAATTTTGCTTAGAACGAGCGCTCAAATTTAAATTTGTGTAGGTTCGTTAATTTCTTGCAATTTTTTTCTTGTAATATTTTACCGGTGTATTTTAATAACCACAGAACCGATTTAATTTTTTCCAAAGGCAATTGATTGAGCATTAAATGCGCTTTATTTAAAGTACACACATTTTTTGAGAATTTAAAATTATGCTTAGAACGAGCGCTTAAATTTAAATTTGTGTAGGTTCGTTAATTTCTTGCATTTTTTTTCTTGTAATATTTTACCGCTGTATTTTAATAACCACACAACCGATTTAATTTTTTCCAAAAGCAATTGATTGAGCATTAAATGCGCTATATTTTAAAGTACAAGCATTTTTTGAGAATTTAAAATTATGCTTAGAACGAGCGCTCAAATTTAAATTTGTGTAGATTCGTTAATTTCTTGCAATTTTTTTCTTGTAATATTTTACCGCTGTATTTTAATAACCACAGAACCAATCTAATTTTTGCCAAAAACAATTGATTGAGCATTAAATGCGCTTTATTTTAAAGTACAAGTATTTTTTGAGAATTTCAAATTATGCTTAGAACGAGCGCATAAAGGTAAATTTGTGTGGATTCGTTAATTTCTTGTAATTTTTTTCTTGTAATATTTTAGCGCTGTATTTTAATAACCACAGAACCGATTTAATTTTTCCCAAAAGCAATTGATTTAGCATTAAATGAGCTTTACTTTAAAGTACACGCATTTTTTGAGAATTTAAAATTATATTTAGAACGAGCGCTCAAAGAAGAATTTGTGTGGATTCGTTAATTTCTTGTAACATTTTAGCGCTGTATTTGAAAAACCACAGATCCGATTTAATTTTTTCCAAAAACAATTGATTGAGCATTAAATGAGCTTCACTTTAAAGTACAAGCATTTTTTTAAGAATTTAAAATTATGCTTAGCACGAGTGCTCAAAGATAAATTTGGGTGGATTCATTAGTTGCTAGTTATCTTTTTTCTTGCAATATTTTAGCGCTGTATTTCAAAAAACACAAAACCGATGTAGTTGTAACTTCAAAAATAAAGTAAAATCATCACAAAAATAATCTTGTTCCACTTCCTAATTTCTAAAAATAAAAATCGAATTTAATTCAACTTCGTTTTATATTTATTTCTTTTTTCAACACAGAAGATACGAAAAAACCGGTAATAACGCACACTTTAGTGGCAATAACTGTCGGAACAATTTACACCACTTTTACCATTTACACGCACCATTAACAGTTTACCGATTTTTCTCACCGGTAACGCAATAACTTTCTTAAATAAATGCCATCGCTAAATATATCTTAATTATACGACCGAATTTATCGGTCGCATCCATAATTTCCAATTAGCCGGGATAATAAATTAAGAAAAATGCGTGTTCATTTTAATTTATCTTAACACACTTAAGTACTTTATGGTTGTGTGTGTTTTTCTTTAATTTTTTCCACGAACATCAAATTATTATTTTTTTTTTGTTGTTTTGTTCATTTTGGAAGTTGATGGGGTTTTAATGAACCTTCAATTAAAAACAGGGAATCTGTGACAAGAAAAATTAGCAAAACGAAAAAAGAAAAAGAAGTTTTTAAGCAGCAATACTTTTGAAACATTTTTCATTTATAACAAATAAGCAACAATATACAATAAACAATACATTTATGAATTAAAAACAAGGAATCTATGATGAAGAAGGAGATACAAGATAAATTAGCAAAACGAAACAAGAAGAAGAAGTTTTTAAGCAGCAATACTTATAAAACATTTTTCATTTATAACAAATAAGCAACAATATACAATAAACAATACATTTATGAATTAAAAACAAGGAATCTATGATGAAGAAGGAGATATAAGATAAATTAGCAAAACGAAACAAGAAGAAGAAGTTTTTAAGCAGCAATACTTTTAAAACATTTTTTATTTATAACAAATAAGCAACAATATAGAATAAATAATACGTTTATGAATTAGATAAAAGAAGGACAATTATTTTAAACTTCGCTTTAAATCAGTGTTTTAAATGCGAGGCGCATGAAGTAAAATTTCGAGTTTAGAAAAGCCTGAAAATTTGGATTTGCCGGGGCGCGACTCGCTTCGCTCGCGCGCCCCGGCAAATCCAAATTTTCAGGCTTTTCTAAACTCGAAATTTTACTTCATGCTTAGCCTGGGAGTGGAAAACACTCATTGAAGATAAGTCTTTAAATGCTATTCATTTTTGTTTAATGAAAAAAAGGTTTTTTTATTAGGGATTAAAATTTTTTTAAAGAAATCTTGAATACATTCCGTTTTTTAATTGTATAATATTAAATTATTATAATTATACTTCTTCAACTTATTTACAGTTAATTAGCAATTATGCTTGCAAGTTTTTATCAGCCATTGGATATAATTGTTATTAAAGATGGTGTTCAAAACGTCATTATTCACTGATAATTTTTTATAAACAGATCATTTCGAAATAGGTCGACATGACAGGAAGAAAATGATAAAAAAAAATGAAAAAGTTTGCAAAAATACAATATGTAATTATTTTCTCGTTCTGAATTAAATTTATTATAAACTTTTAACTGTAGACTCAACTAACACTTGGTGAAACATGTTTTAACATTAAATTTAAAACTGGTTTAAAATTAATAAAACACTTGGTTATTGTTTCACTGTTTGCTTTTATTTTTAACTGACTGGCAGTTAAAAATAAAAACAAACAGTGAAACAATAACCAAGTGTTTTGTTAATTTTAAAGCAGTTTTAAATTCAGTGTTAAATTTATTATGTATTTTGTCAGGTATTTCAGTAAATTAGTAAAGCTATTTAATTCCGAATAAAAGGCGAGTCAAATGCATTACACCAGTTATTGAAAACAATGATTATAAGCAACCCAATAACGTTGAATTTGTTTTTTAACTTCACTTTAAGTCAGTATTTTATAAGCCTGGCGCATTTTACTTCATGCTGAACGACGGCTATTTGATACCGAATAAAAGGCGAGTCAAAATGCATTAAATTTGCATCAATTGTTTAAAACAATTATTATAGGCAACCCAACCGTTGATATACAGGGTGGTCCATCTCAGAGGTACCAAGCGACTTTGTTGAGTTACGCGGTATTTTAGAAAAAATCGCCACGTCGATTTTTGTTTCGAGGGGGACAACTTTTAATGACATTTCTAGCCTCAACCCTCTAATATAACCTAACCTTACCCCCGATTTTTAATAGGGAACGTGGGTCGAGTGATACATTGTTGAAAAGCTTTTTCAATTCTAAATACAACGGTGCCATTTTTTTCATGTTTACACTTCGAAAACATATCGATTTTTGTTTTGAGGGAGACAACTTTTGATGACATTTCCACCTTCTTAACCTCAACCCTCTAGCCTAACCTAACCTAACCTTACTCCCTGATTTGAAATAGGGAAAGTGGGTCGAGTGATATATCGTTGAAAAACTCTTTCGATTCTGAATACAACGGTGTCATTTGTTTTCGTTTTCATCAAATTAATGCATTTGCACCAATTGTTTAGAACAATTATTATAGGCAACCCAATACCGTTGATATACCGGGTGGTCCATCTCAGAGGTAATACGTGACTTTGTTGAGTTACGCGGCCTTTAACAACTGTATGTGTTTTTGAACTCCACTTTACGTCAGCATTTTACTTCATGCTGAACAAGGGCTATTTGTTTTTGAATAAAAGGCGAGTCAAATGCATTAAACCAATTGTTTAAAACAATAATTATAAGCAACCCAATATCTAAACAAAATTTGACGTGTTTTGGCGATTTTTTCAAAAACGCCGCGTAACTCAACAAAGTCACTTGTTACCTCTGAGATGGACCACCCTGTACAGCAACGGTATTGGGTTGCCTTCAATAGTTGTATATGTTTTTGAACTCCACTTTAGTAAACAGTATTTTATACGCCTGGTGCATTTTATTTCATGGTGAACAAGCCGTGGTAGCCCTCGTTAAAGTTATGTCATAGAATGCTACTAATTGTCTATGTGTTTAATGACTTCTACCCCTTAAAACAACGATATTGTGATTTACCCGTGAAATATCGGGAAACCGATATTGATTGTCACAGTTACCGAATTGCTGGTAATTGAAAAAGTCGGCCAATTTCTAATTATTTTAGTTACAAATGTTATTTTTTATATAATTAATTTAAAAAGTTGACATAAAATATTAATTAAAACACTTGGTATTGTTTCACTGGTTTTATTTAATTTTCCGACTAGTTTCGACTATAATCAGAGAATACAGACATTTACAATAATTCCTTAATATTGACTTATAGTCGAAACTAGTCGAAAAGTTATTATTAATATTATTATTCAACTTTATTTGAGCCGTTTATTTTGAAAGTGGCCTAACTCCATTTCTTAATTTTTTGTTATTGATCTTAATAACCTTTATAATTTGAGGTTTTTAGCCATAAAAAACAATTTGTGGTTCAGTATATTTAAAATATATATTATATTTTTTAGATATACTTAACCAGAAATTGTTATTTATGACAGAAAATCTCAAATTATGAAGATTATTTCAGTCAACAACAAAAAATAAGAAACGGAGTTAGGTCACTTTCAAAATAAACGGCTCATTTACAGAATTCACCTTTTTTTTTTTACAAATGTAAGACGTTCAATTATTTATACTATAAAAAAATTACAAAAACCTTCATTTTTAAATTAAATCAGTGAAACAATGCCAAGTGTAATAGCTTATAGTTTAAAATGTTTCACTACGGATTAAGTGAGAAATTCATAACTAAGAAACAGTTGGTTATATTTTCTGGTAGAAAATTAATTGTTATAAATGATGGATGAATTTATTTTATTTTTTTGTTGTGAAATCAGCTCTATTATAGTACAAACAATCATGCATCCTGCAACGATAAAATTTATCTATATCGGTTATTATCGGTGTACACATTGAGGTTAACTTAATTATAAATTGTTGGGGCATAAAAAAAGGTACACCGAATGATAAAACAGGCGTAATCAAACGAAATATACCACGATTATCTATTTTAATTATACAACATAAAAGCATTGTTATTTATTGAAGAGTTTATTAAAACAAATTTATAAATATGGCAATAATTTTCAATAATTGCCAAATTTACTAAAAATTAATTGACTTATACCAGGTGCCGCAAAAGTCATGACCTTATCGGAATAGGCTATAATTTGTGCAAATGCCCTCAAGAAAGCGGAATAATTGAATAATTGAATTTCCGGCTCGCCTAATCTCTCGTTTCGGTGATTTGCACTAGCCGGCAAGATCGCTCGATTTAACCGTTCCAGATTTCTTTATGTGCGGTTTCTTGAAGTCACGATTCTATATCAACAAGCCTAAGACTCTTGAAGTCCTCAAAGAGAATGTCCGCCAAGAATGCGAGAACCTATCAACGGAAGTTCTGCCAAGAGTGATGGTCGTAGAAAAAGTATAGTGTACAATTCCCAAGGAATGATCTTTGAGTTTTAAACTCAATGTAAATGATATGATTCCATGCTCATTGTACAATATGCCATTGTCAGTTTCAGTGTCAATAAAAACGTTTCAAAAAGTTTGAACATTACTTGAACTACTATTGCGAATACTAGAAACTTCATTATTATTATTGTTGTACAATATTTCATAGATGTTAGGTGGTTTTTATTTTAATTAATGGTGCACGTGTGTATGTAACGATTTTTTTCTTATTGATTTTATTGACGATTAATCATTACACTTAATGTCTGTCCATTAAAAATGGTAGCTTTTAATGAGATGTAATTTATAAACGGAGCACTTTTAAACGATTCAATCACGTTCAAAGTTGTTAGTTCAAATTTAAAATTAACTCACGTAAACAAATCATAATTCATGTTATTCTTGATGAAAATTAAACTTGATATTATATCCCTGTTTTACACGCCTGGCGCACAAAGTAAATATTTCGACATCAAGATTGTTGAGATCTTTACTATGTGGAATACCACTTCCATTTTTTAAAAAGTTTAACTCTTTACTGCACGCAGTAACATACAGGGTGAGTCACTACGCGGAAATCGGTCTATAGTGGGCGTATCGTTGAAAATAGCAAAAAATGTTTCAAATAAAAGTTGTTCAGAATCAAGTTTTTCATAACCCAAAATTATTGCTAAACATGGCGGCCTTGCGGTTATACCGGAAGCAAACACCAACTTAATTATTTTAAATAGAACACCCTATATATTTTTACATTTTTAGATTGCTTGTTAAAAATAAACATGAGTTTATTCATACAACATTGGGTCTCAGTTGAACCGTTTTCGAGTTATTTCATTTTTTTTTTTTTCAGAGCTCGACGCCATTAACAATATCTTCAAAACGAAATAAGTCAGAGTTGTGCGGCTTACGGTTTGGGATGTTTATGAGATTTATCTCTGTGACGATTCCTTTTATTTTTGCACTGGTTCTAGAGATCGCCACTAGTTATGATGCGGGTGAATTTAAGTGGAATAAAACATTCGTTGCACTTATTATTTGTATATTCACCTTAAAATGTAGAAATATTTACAAAATATTTACATTTCTCACTTATTGCTAATATATGTTGACTGTTTGGAGATTTTATTTAGAATGATTACAAAAATGAAAATAGAGTTAAAAATATGAATATTTACAAAGTGGGGAGAGCGTTGTAATTGGTCATTGACATTTCGTGGGTGTATTTTTGGCATCCCTTCCTTCAAGTGAAGTAAGGGATAGTTTTTCTTAACTGTACGGTCGTTCCGTACCTGCTTTAAGAGTTTCCAGATGTAAATGTTTCCACGAAACATCGAGTGAACAAAACAACACCCCCCGGCGTGAGGAAGGGTCTGCTCAATTTTACAACAGCCCATTAAGAATTTGAATGAAATGAATTTCTAAAGAAATACAAAAGTATGCATGGAAAAATAGAAAAAATATAAATATATAAATGTACATATGAGCCGCAACAGGGAAGAAATGCAGTTTTTGCCATTAGTCAGATTTTCTAAATTGAACCGAGTCCGTCGACGGTTTTCTTCAGTACTTCAAACATGCATAACTTCATTTTTTAAATGGAACCATCTATCTTGTGACACTTTATCTGATGCGAAATAAAATTTCCTTTTTATTACACAGAACAAGTAAAAAATCCTCTCAACACATATAGTTCTAGAATCAATAATTTCTTCAAAACCCCAACAAATTTAATCGACAAAAATATGATTTATAGACTAAAAAAAAAAATCCATCATTACCAAAATTATATTGCCTACCAAAAATACATAAACCCGGGAACAAATGGAGACCCATAGTTTCAAATTTAAATTCACCTACCTATAACATAGCTAAATGGTTAGTTAAAGAATTCAAACAACTTAAAATGAACAATGACTTCTCTGTAATAAATTCCTTTGACCTATCTAAAAAGTTACAAAATATTCACATAGAGTCCGACGAAATTCTGGTTTCTTTTGATGTAGAAGCGTTATTCCCCAGTATCCCTATTGACGAAACAATTAACATATTAAAAAATCTATTAACAGAAAATTCAATTCCACCAGAAAAAATAGACTTTTACATAAATCTAACGAAACTAGTGATGGAGTGTAACGCATTTGAATTCAACAATAAAATCTATAAACAGACTTTCGGAACAGCAATGGGCAACCCTCTGTCACCCTTTTTGGCTAACATTTTTCTGAATAACCTCGAAAACTTAGCCAAAAGTAAAGTACACAATTTTCCGAGAGTCTGGTTTAGATACGTAGATGATATATTCACAATAATAAAATCTGATACCAACATTGAAGACTTACAAGCTAATTTAAATGCGTTGTACCCCAGCATTAATTTTACTTACGAGATTGAACAAAATAATCAAATCCCTTTCCTCGATTTACTATTAACAAATAACAAAATAAATAACAACATAGAATTTAATATATATAGAAAACCCACTCATACATTTAATTATATTCACAATTCTTCATCCACGCATTTTAAACATAAACTCTCAGCTTTTAATAGTATGATATTTAGAACCCTAAATCTGCCTCTTTCAACAGAAAATAGAAAAACAGAACTAACACTAATAAGACCAGTGATGACATTTGTCGAGGATGCAACGAAGAAGAAGTAACAGCGAGACACATTCTTCACGCGTGTCCGGCGCTGTCAAAAATAAGAACCACGTTACTAAGGGAAGAAGCCCCAAATCGTGAAGGACCCGGATGGCAATGGTCACCCGCACAGATCCTGGCAATTGCCGACTGTGCGGGGTGGGTCTAACCATCAGGGGGGAGGCACTACAACGGGCCCGACTGTGGCCTAAGTGGGTGCGGCTGCTGCTGCCCTCCCGCCAAATAATCCTTAACACTAATAAGAAAAATAGCAATTTCATTAGGTTACAAAAACTGCACAATCAACAAACTAATTAATAAACACAAAAGAAACCAAAAATTAAACTTGACCACAAATCTCACACCGCTTAAAGAAAGAAAAAACAACAAATTTGCTAGGTTTATATACAACAACAGCACGGTTAACCAATTTTCAAAGCTCCTGAGTAAATTCAATATAACTCCTGCATTTTATAATAACAACAAATTAAGATCATTACTAGGCAATCAATTTACAAAAAGGAGCCACTTAGAAGAGTCCGGAATTTATTCAATTGCATGCAATGAGTGTGACAAATGTTACATAGGCCAAACCCAAAGGAATTTGTTAAAAAGATTCAAAGAACACATATACCACGTCAAAAATAGAAACATAGATAAATCCGCTTTAGCTGACCATAATTTAAAGACAGGACATTCTTTTTCGAAACATAATATTAAATTACTAAAACAATCATCACATTTCCGATTAAATATGTTGGAGGCCATAGAAATGCACAAACAGAAAGATAAATTATTGAATTTCGATTTAAGCCCGTTAGACAATCCACTCTTAAATCTCTTGAAAAACCCGAAAAATCGTAATCCCCTCAACAGTCCATAATGTAATCCCCTTAATGTTATTCAACCTTGCGACACAAATGTAATTATATTTAGGTTTTCCCGTTTCCACCATTTTTGTTCAGGTATATATAATTGCGCACCTAGTTTGTAAGAGCATTAGTTATTGATAATGAGTGCTTAGCACTCGAAATGTACATCTAACACATAAAAATAAAAGTGAAGTAAGGAATAAAAACAGTTTTTTCATTCCTTTTTATTGATACCGGGTTGTTGGCATATCCTTCCAACAGTTTTTGAGAAATTTGCGATTTTGTAAAAATTTTAATATATTTCGTATTATCCAGGGCTAGATACTGATGACGTTTGGTGATTTTGTTTTGACTCGCTAGTTTTTATGTACACAGTTGTTTGGCATCCGTGTTATGTACGTTTATTCAAGCAAATTCGGGTCTAGCGTTCAGATTGGGTTGCGTTCTCCAATATATTGTTTCCAAAAGTACTGATATTTCATATAAATTACAAGTTCTTATACTTTACTATTTATAAAAGGTATGAACGTTGATTTTATCTTTTGTTAAAATTATCTCATATATTAAATCAGAAAACGTTTAAAATATATGTAGCATACATGCAGAATTTTGCAGATTTTAATTAATAATAAATAAAAGCAATAATATAGATTTTTTTTTCATTATTTTTCCCGTATTCCCGGACAGTTTGGACACCAATAAACATTTGTTTTGCTAAAACTAAAAAAAATAATCATGCAGTAAAGGGTTAATAAAATTATATTACATTTAAACAAGATAAATTCAAATTCAAAACTATTTGAATTCGAGAAAATAAGCTTACGCTTCTTATAGTTTGCACACTTTAAACATAATATATAAAATTACGAAAAAACTATTCGTGAAAATGCAAACAATGTCTTAATTAATAAGACAAATTAAGACGATAAATATCCATTGAAACAACTACTTCCCGTGCAAATACACCTCCGGATATTAAATTATACAATGAAATATTATATATATATATAATCAGTATTCCCTTTTACCATATGGTGTCGGGTTATGAAATATTTAAAATCAAATTAAATAAGATTTTACATATTTCATTGTATAATTCAATATCCGGAGGTGTATTTGCTCGGGAAGTAGTTGTTTCAATGGATATTTATCGTCTTAAGTTGTCTTATTAAATAAGACATTGTTTGCATTTTCACGAATAGTTTTTTCGTAATTTTATATATTATTACATTTAGTTTAATGTTTCTATTTACTATTTAAATATTTCTAGTTTAGAAAAGCCTAAAATATTTACTTCATGCTTAATAGGATTTACTATTTAAATATTTCTAGTCTAGAAAAGCCTGAAATATTTATTTCATGCTTAGTTAACAATAAACACTTAAATAAATATGATGCTACGAAAGAATAAAACCAAACTAAATGAGTAAGTAATTGTATATTTAATAAATTTACTTGAATAATTAAGTAAATTTTCAACTGCTATAAAGAAAATCACATATTTTTCAAAATGATTCATTGATGAATTTCATGTTTGAAAAAAAAACTTCTTTATTTCTGAGTTGACTACAAAAGAGATATAATATATATAATACAATACATTTTGATTTTCTATTTTTTTTCCAACTCGGAAACTGGCTATCTGCCAGCGGTCTTTCAGCCTGTATTTGTCCAGTCTATGCTATTTTCATGTTTGATTTTTTCGTAAAACTGAATTTTAAATTTGTTGTAAACAATTCAAACATGAAATACTGAAATAAATGTGTGACTTGTTATTTTATCACTTGATTAAATATTCAAAAATTATATATACAGGGTCGCTACAAAGTATGGAAACACGGCTCTCACGTGAAAACGGCTAAAAACAGAACCAAAATTGGGTTTTCTAAATGGGATATTTTCTTGAACAATTTGGCGTGAAAAAATCAAAAATGATTCTCAGGATTTTCACATACGGACGCCATCTTGAATTTTTTTAAATGGAATTCGTTTTTTTTTTATTTTACAACTTTTATAGACCTTATAATTCTGATTACAACCATATACCTTTTTTTAAAAATACTTGTCTTTTCATCGATAAACCGGACTTTGAAAAGTATGGAAACAGCGAAATATTTTGAGAACGGTTTATCGGAATGTCCTGAAATTTTGCAAAGGTTTAGAGTACGTTAAGGCCTTCAACTTGCATTTTTTATTTTTTCATATTCATTTGTTTTGTAAATATTCTATTTTTGGTCGAAACTTAAAAATAAAAATTAACAATTTCAACTTAAAAAAATAGTTGCCTTTGAAAACAGTTTTCATTAGCCTGTCAAACTTGTAAAAAACATTAGTAAGTAACTGGTTGTTGCAAAAATGCCACATTTGAGTGAAACGGATCGCATAGAGATTCTCATGATGATTGGGTGTGGGGATAGAAAACGAAGCTTTGCCGAAGCTGCTAATCTTTTCAACGTAAATCATCCAGATCGAGCACCTATTTCCAGGTCAGTTGCATTTAAAACATGGAATAGGTTTAATGAAACTGGAACTGTTAAAAATCGGCCAAAAGTTGGACGACCAAAAACTGTTACAAATGAAGAAAATTCATTTAATCTTATGATAGATGTAGTTGAAAATCCAAAAACTTCGGTGCAGCAATTGGCTTTCAATAACAACACGAGCAAGAGATCAGTTCAAAAAATAATGAAAATTGAAAATTATCATCCCTACAAAATTCAGCTGCTACAAGAATTGAATGAAGATGACTTTGATCGCAGAATTGAATTTTGCGAAGCAATGATGAATAGGATAAACCAGGACGCCAATTTTATTAACCGTGTGCTCTTTTCCGATGAATCAACTTTCTGCTTAAATGGACAAGTTAACCGCCATAACTGTAGATACTGGTCAAACAAAAATCCACATTGGATGGAGCAGATTCATACGCAGCGTCCACAAAAAATGAATGTTTGGTGTGGTATAATTGGGCAGCATATTATCGGCCCTTTTGTTATTAATGGCAATTTGACATTTGAAACATATTTACAACTTTTGCAAGAACAGGATGTTCCCAGACTTAAACATATATTCCCAAATTATGAAACTCAGGCTAATCCAGCTGAAAACATATGGTTTCAGCAAGACGGAGCACCAGCTCATTTCGGACTAATAGTACGTGAATATTTAGACATAACTTTTCCCGGCAAATGGATAGGCAGGAGAGGAACAATTGAATGGCCTGCTAGGTCGCCCGATTTAACTCCACTTGATTTTTTCCTGTGGGGACATTTGAAAAATCGAGTTTATAACAACAGGCCACACAATATACAAGAATTAGAAGAACGCATAAGAACCGAAATTGCAAATATTCGTCCTAATATTTTAACTAGTTCATTACAACACTTTGTCCAGCGTATTCATTACTGCCAAGAAGTTAATGGAGAGCACTTTGAACATATATTGTAAAATAAAAAATCATTTATTGTTTAATATTTTATTTTTTCATTTGACTGTTTAAAATTTTTTTAAGTTTTGATCAAAAATAGAACATGTATTTGTGGTATTGCAGCATTTAGAAAAAGTACTCGTTTGGCTGTTTCCATACTTTTCAAAGTCCGGTTTATCGATGAAAAGACAAGTATTTTTAAAAAAAGGTATATGGTTGTAATCAGAATTATAAGGTCTATAAAAGTTGTAAAATAAAAAAAATCGAATTCCATTTAAAAAATTCAAGATGGCGTCCGTATGTGAAAATCCTGAGAATCATTTTTGATTTTTTCACGCCAAATTGTTCAAGAAAATATCCCATTTAGAAATCCCAATTTTAGTGGTTCTGTTTTTAGCCGTTTTCACGTGAGAGCCGTGTTTCCGTACTTTGTAGCGACCCTGTATATACCACATTCCTTGAAAACAGCTAGAAGATGTTATTATTATTAATTTTTGCAAATACTGTAATAAAGTTGTGATACTTAATTCACTATTAGATTTATTCCACTTTTTAAAGTGTGGCCTCATAATAAAATAAAAGTCACGTGGAATTGTAACAAAAAAAATCATCGAATTGTGCTATTATCTACTCCAAGAATTATTGCAAAATTGGTAATTAATTTAAAAGGCAACATTGGAAGTAGATAATGACGTGGACAGTTTTTTTACATACATACATTACACAACTTACATAATGATGGTTAATAATTTTCTAAAAATAAAACATAATTTAAGTCATCAAACCAAAACCACTTATTTAGAAACCAATAAAAAATAGCTTACGGGAAATTGTTTGTGTTTTAAAATATTCAATCACTTTAACCCAACTAGAATGCAACATTATCAATTTTTTGTTAATTAAATTACTAAATAAGTTGATTTGATATATTGTATTATTTGACCTGACTTGTCAATGTGTGAAGAAAAATGTTAATATTTTGTTATTTAAATATTTTGATCATTACTTATTTTAAAAATGTAGTTTTAAGTGTATTTCTAGCACTGTTTTTAATATGTTCTATTAATAATATTAATATTACTTAATTTATCTATTAATCTTTGCTATAATTTAATGCTTTTTATCTATACAATTTTTTATTTAGCCTTATTGTTCTGTCCCAATATACACTGTTTTTAATCTGTAATTTATTTCACTAAAAAAGACTGTAATTCCTTGGTTTACTTTTTATTTGTTTCGTTAGATGTACATTTCGAGACACAAGGTGCTCATTATTAATAACAAACTTTGTTATTGATAATGAGCACCTTGTGTTTCGAAATGTAGTAAGGAATAGCAGTCTTTTTTAGTGTAACAATCACTTCACGTAAACTCAAAAACATACAGTTGTAATTTATTTATTTATTTGTCTTAGTATTTATTTATATTATTATATTTGCTTCAAGTTAGGCATTTACTATTACAAAAACAAATCTGTCTGCTATAAAAGGAGTTTATATTTTAACTTGTAAATAAAACACTTTTTACTTTGTTTAACCACTGGATCTTACATTTAATTGTGTGACTAGTTTCGACTATCTAGTAGTCATTCTCAAACTAAAGTGACTAGTCACACAATTAAATTTAAGATCTAGTGGTTAAACAAAGTAAAAAGTGTTTTATTTACAAGTGTATTTAAGATGTACCACAAAGTGAACGCCTACAACACCAAACAATTTATATTTTTAGTAAAGTTCATACTTTTCATACTATTTATATCAACTACTATCGCGATTTGTATTGATAAGTATAAAACATATTTGTAATTAGCACAAATTAAGATTTTATGATTTAGCTTCACAATATTTCAGCGTTTTATACGTGTGTTTGTTTGCTTCTTGTGATGTCAATAAAAATACATAACAACTCAAATTATATTCAACTATATCTTTAATTAATTTCTCAAACATTTTTGAATGTAATACTGGATGATTTAAAATTAAATTTAAATTAAAACACTTGGTTTGTTTCGACTATTTCTGTCATCATTTATCCGATTAAAGATTTATTTATCAATTTCCCGACTATAATTCAGTGCATATTTGTTGATTGAGTAGTGTATGTGGAGCACATTTTATTAATTGCGTGTACATTTAGCCCGTTGTTAGCATGGAACGAAGGTCAAGATCGAAAAATTCTGGATTCTGATTTAAAGTAATAGACGTTTATTGTTTACAGCGCTTTCGCACTCAAGGCCGAAAGAAAGAATGTTCAAAGTTGAAATAATTATAAACACTGTGTATATATCGGGAGCGATAAACAATAATTATGTATATAAACGTGGCAGTTATTTACGTTTAAAAAATGAGTTTCCATTTATATATTTAAAATAATTATATTTAATAATTAATAAAGACTACTCCACGTGGATTGAGTGAAATCGCTCACAAATTGTGCCAAGACTTGGTTAATTATCTATTCATATTGTTATCTTTTAAATCACAAAAAAACTCCTTCTCGATAACTTCCACCCTCGAAATTTTACTTCATGCTTAATCTGGGAGTGGACATACTTATTAAAAGCTTTGAATATAATAAAACGATTGTCTAAAACAATTAATGCATATAAAATTAAAGCGTTTATATTGAGATGTGTATATCTGAAAGAAACATTTCCTATATTTTTTTTTATTTTTCGATAAAAATCGTATTTTTCCACCTCTTACAAAACCAACAATTTCGCGATGACTTTTTATTTTTTATAGGTTTTGAAAATAATATTACAGATACTTCTAGATATGAGAAATAACGCTGGATGTTTATTTCGATGTTAAAAAAATTATTTCCGCTATTTTTACGCTTTTTCAAACTGTTAAAAAGAAAATTCAACTTTTAGCCTTTGTCATGGAAACAATTTGAATGTCAGAAAATGTTGTGGTACATCAAATAAAAGCTAATTTCATGCTGAATTGACTACTTTTTAAATGAATAAAATTAATTTAGAATTGATTAATTTAAAATGGATTTCGTGCATCAAGTCACAATTGAGTAAAATTCATCTACCCTAGAGAAATGAAGATTATTCGATTTTATTGTTTGATGATGTACCGAAATGTTTACAATATTGGATTAAGGATTAAATTTGCTTTAGTTAAAGCCTGGGAGCTTCACGCAAACCTAAAAATTGCGCTTTGTGTATATATTTAAAGTTAACTTTTTGTGAAAATTATTTTTTTTTAATAACTCTTATGAGGCTGAGTGGTTTTGATAATTTTTTTCGAGTGGAAATAAATAGTGGGAATTGTTTCTAACGTTCCTTGGAACAACTATGATTTTTTTTCGATAACTTTTTTTTTTCGATAAAAGTCCTATTTTTCCACCCCTTACAAAAATAAGTATTTCGCGATGAAGTTTATATTTTTTTTAAGTTTTGAAAATAATATAGCTGATACTTTATGATATGAGAAATACGCTGGATATTTATTTTCCTGATAAAAAAAAAATATTTCCGCAATGTTTACGCTTTTTTAAACAACCTGGATTCTGTTAGAAAAATAAAAATCCAGCTTTGGGCCTTTCTCATGGAAACCATTTGAAGTCTGACATTCAAATTGTTTCCATGAGAAAGGCTCAAAGTTGGATTTTTAATTTTTCAACAGAATCCGGGTTGTTTAAAAAAGCGTAAACATTGAGGATTTTTTTAACAAAAACACTAAACTTTTTAACGAAAACTACAAAAATTTCTTTGATGCTTCCCGTTTTCGTTAAATTTCGATTTATTTAATAAATTTATTCAAACAATTAAAAAACCAATTAAGCCAATTAAATCGGTTGATAAATAACAAATGAACATAATCAATCCTCCCGTTAATTTCCATCACTTCAAACAGCTTCGCAAAGGACGCGTAATTTTGGTTAAAATTCAAATCAGCAATTAGAAAACCGAACTCGTTTAAGTCAATTGGGTAAATTCACAATAAATTAGCGTTTTAAACGCGTGGCGCATGAAGTAAAATTTCGAGTTTAGAAAAGCCTAATTTGGCTCGGTCGCTCCGCTTCGCTACGCGCCCGAGCCAAATTTTCAGGCTTTTCTAAACTCGAAATTTTACTTCATGCTTAGTCTGGGAGTGGAAGACACTCGTTTGTTTCATGATTAAAACAATTGAAAATTGACGTGATGTGTTTATTGTTGTTTTATTGACGGATTTGTATTTTTAAAACGGAAAGAACGTTTTCATTTGGCGCCATCTATCACGAACTCATTTTTTTTCTCTCGGATAAAACCTACATAATTTTTGGTGTAGAATCCGAATCTGAAATAAAAAATAGGGGTTGCTATTTAAGATTTTAAAATTGCCCCCCTCCCCCACTCCCTGGGGGGCGGGGGTGACAATAATTTTACAGGATCGGATGCCCCCCTCGAAACCATTAAACTTTTGTTCGAAACATTTTTTTGTGCGATGCATATTTGTCGAGATATTCCGGTGGATAAATTAAAATGGGTCACCCTGTACATTAAAACTGTTATACAATGTGCAGACAATATAGAAACAATATTGTGGAGGTGTGATATTGAATGTCTTTCACCATCATCCTACAACAGGCCCGGACTGGCATCTTTAACAGACTCCCGAAAAAGTCGGTTAAATTAAAATGGGTCACCCTGTGCATTGAAATTGTTATACAATGTGCATACAGTATAGAAACAATATTGTGGAGGTGTGATATTAAATGTCTTTCACCATCATCCTACAACAAGCACGGGTTGGCATCTTTAACAGACTCCCGGAAAATTCGGCCCCCATACCCGAGTTTCACTGAGTTTCACGGCCTACCGGATCCGAAATTCTATAATATCTTTTATTTAAATAAAGTTTAGCTTTAAATTGTTGTTGTTTCAATATTTTTATAAATAGTTTACGTAGATATTTCAAAGACAAATAACGTTACAATATATTTTGTATAAAAATCCTAAGTAGAAATTCTATATTGTTACAAGATTGAATGTTGAGCTTTAAATTGTTGTTTTAATATTTTTATAAATAGTTCACGTAGATATTTCAAAGGCAAATACCGTTACAATATATTTTGTATAAAAATCCTAGGTAGAAATTCTATATTGTTACAAGATTGAATGTTTAGCTTTAAATTGTTTTGATTTAATATATTTATAAACAGTTCACGTAAATATTTGAAAGACAAATAACGTTACAATATATTTTGTATAAAAATCCTAAGTAGAAATTCTATATTGTTACAAGATTGAATGTTGAGCTTTAAATTGTTGTTTTAATATTTTTATAAATAGTTCACGTAGATATTTCAAAGGCAAATACCGTTACAATATATTTTGTATAAAAATCCTAAGTAGAAATTCTATATTGTTACAAGATTGAATGTTGAGTTTTAAATTGTTGTTTTAATATTTTTATAAATAGTTCACGTAGATATTTCAAAGGCAAATAACGTTACAATATATTTTGTATAAAAATCCTAAGTAGAAATTCTATATTGTTACAAGATTGAATGTTTAGCTTTAAATTGTTGTTTTAATATTTTTATAAATAGTTCACGTAGATATTTCAAAGGCAAATACCGTTACAATATATTTTGTATAAAAATCCTAAGTAGAAATTCTATATTGTTACAAGATTGAATGTTGAGTTTTAAATTGTTGTTTTAATATTTTTATAAATAGTTCACGTAGATATTTCAAAGGCAAATAACGTTACAATATATTTTGTATAAAAATCCTAAGTAGAAATTCTATATTGTTACAAGATTGAATGTTTAGCTTTAAATTGTTGTTGTTTTAATATTTTTATAAATAGTTCACGTAGATATTTCAAAGGCAAATACCGTTACAATATATTTTGTATAAAAATCCTAAGTAGAAATTCTATATTGTTACAAGATTGAATGTTCAGCTTTAAATTGTTATTGTTTTAATATTTTTATAAATAGTTCACGTAGATAATTCAAAGGCAAATAATGTTACAATATATTTCGTATATAAATCCGAAGTAGAAATATTGTTACAAGATTGAATATTTAGCTTTAAATTGTTGTTGTTTCAATATTTTTTATAAATAGTTTACGTAGATATTTCAAAGACATATAACGTTACAATATATTTTTTATAAAAATCCTAAATAGAAATTCTAGATTGTTACAAGATTGAATTACAACTTGAAAATTAAGATTAAAACATTATTGTATCAAGATTGTCTCAACATGACACAATTGACCTACGACTAGGCTATACTTTGACCTGCGATAAAGCTATATATCAACCTGCAATACGACTATATTTGGGCCTGAGGCAAGCTCAAAACATAGCCTTGTTACGTCAAAATGTGGCCATACTTTATATAGCTATATTTTGACTTGTAACAAAACTATAATTAAATGATCGCACTATACAAGATAATTTAACAAAAGTTACCATTTCTTATATTTGTTAATGTAAATCATATTAGTAAAAATACTATTTTAGTATGTTTATATCAGATAATTCCTCTGAAATTTTGTACGAAATTATTATTTTTCGAGATCCACAAAAATCTTTTGATGCCTAAAAATACCCGCATGCATCCGGAGATGCAGTTTATTTTCATTGCATTATTTTTTCTCCAGATTCTCCCGAAAACTCTTCGTAATTGAACAAGCTACAAAAGTCTTCCTCTGGAGTAAATAATACGCCCTTGGCTACAAGCCTGAATCATTTAATGATTCTGGCGCATTTATTGAGCTATAACAAAATTGTATTCAACGAATGACAGTCAATATTCAATTCGTTGAATACAATTTTGTTTAGATGTAATTGAAGTTGGAGATATCCACAATGCGTTTCAATAAATTCGATACTTGTTCTGCTAATTTCTCGAATTAATTTCTCGTCTGGCACTTGGTGAAACATATTAGAATATGTAAAGTTATTTAAATTAAAAACACTTGGTATTGTTTTGCAAATTAAAACATTATTCCGACTAGTTCTTTTGATAATGGTCTAACAAATCGAAACTATTCGGAATAAAGTTTTAATTTGTGAAACAATACCAAGTGTTTTTAATTTAAATAACTTTACTTGTTCTGCTACTTTCTTGATGGAACAATACAAGTGTTTAACTTTACCCAATGTGAGTTTCAATAAGTATTTTAAAAACAAGTAAATTAATATGACACGTCGTTTGCATTTTATACGAAAAAACATTTTTATAATTTTATATATTATAAGTAAATTCGGTTTTTATTTAAAGAAATATTTACTTTACATCCCAAAAGAGATATCAAAATGTCTCTTTCATTTGCCCTATTCGATTTATATTGGTCGTGTTTGTAATAAATTTACCGTTCCTTTAACATTATCAATTTGAATGCAAACTATCCGCGTGTGGTTAAGTGATGTAATAATTATAAAGAAAACACAGTTATAGCTTGTGATTACCAGGGTCAGCTAATTGTCCAAATTAGTATAATCCTTGCATACTGGTCATTGTTGTACGCTTCAAATTAATTCACTTAGCACTAAACACTAATCGAAACACAGGGGCACTCTTTTAAAAAACACGAAACAACAATAAACAATCACGTAAACTTAGTGTTAAATTAAATTGCAATAAAATGGCAATAAACAATCACCAAGACTTAATGTTAAATTAAATTGAAATAAAATGGGTGTGTGAGTACCACGAACGTCGGCGAATGACTGACTGAAAACGAAGTCCAATCTAAAAACTATCCAAAGCACGCGAATCGCGCACAACGCATATATACAAACACGAAGCCGGGGAAGCGAAAAATTCGCGCTCTTCCGTATAGTTTAGAACATGTGAAATTTATTGTTGGTTTACTGCTTTCGCCTTGCCGGCGTCTTTCAGCGGTGGTGCAATTTACGAAATGTTCGGAAATAAACACCGCTGAAACTGAATTAACGGATGTGTTGATTGATGCTTTAAGAAAAACCTGAAAGAATATTTTGGTTACCTAATAAAAAAAAAAACAGAAATAGATAAGAAATATATGGCGTTTTGGCATGAGGTTTGTGACACCGACTTGTTGGAACCAATGTTGCTTTGCTTAAGGGGCTAGGCCACTCTATAAAGAATATTTTGGTTACCTTAAAAAAAAACAGAAATAGGTAGGGAATAGATGACTCTTGGCATGAGGTTTGAAACCAGTGTTGCTTAAGGGGCTAGGCCACTCTATAAAGAATATTTTGGTTACCTTAAAAAAAAAAACAGAAATAGGTAGGGAATAGATGACTCTTGGCATAAGGTTTGAAACCAGTGTTGCTTAAGGGGCTAGGCAACTCTATAAAGAATATTTTGGTTACATAAAAAAAACAGAAATAGATAAGGACTAGATATAGGTGGTATTTTGGCATGAGGTTTATGACACTGACTTGTTGGAGCCAATGTTGCTTAAAGGGCTAGGCCACTCAATAAAAAAGATTTTGGTAGAAAAAGAAAACAAAAGAAAAAAACAGTACGGAATAGATGGTATTTTAGCATGAGGTTTGGGACACCGACTTGCTGAAACCAATGTTGCTTAAAATAAATTCACAAACTATGACTAATTTATTAATGGATTTCGATAGCAAACGCCATCTAATGCTTCATAGTGGCATCGTTAGTGACACGAATGCACAAAGTGCATATACAGGTCACTGTTTCGTCCACGAACGAGCAGAGTCAGAAATGTTCAGTATTCCTCAGCACTGGGTCGGGACCACACTGAAGAGGACCTTGAAGTCCGAAACGCGTCTGTGGGTATCTGGTGCTGGAATACTGAAAACAAATTCAATTTTGATATTTGTTTTCTGGTTTCACAAACAGAATTCTGCTCATTCGTGGACGAAACAGTGACCTGTATATGCACTTTGTGCATTCGTGTCACTGACGATGCCACTATGAAGCATTAGATGGCGTTAGCTATCGAAATCATTAATAGTTTTCACATATTGGCTTGAAATAGTCAGAAATGTTCAGTATTCCTCAACACTGGGTCGGGACCACACTGAAGAGGACCTTGAAGTCCGAAACGCGTCTGTGGGTATCTGCTGCCGGAATGCTGGACACAAATTCAATTTTTATGACTATTTTCCCTACCTCTAGAGTGACCTAACACTCTAGAGATAGAGAAAATAGTCATAGTTTGTGAATTTTTATAACAGAACAATGAAATAAATGGAAACTCTAAACAAAGGTATTTATTAAACAAGTAATAAACTATAATTTTTAAAACATTTCCAATCGATACATTTTAAAATGGCAACTGTAGAGCACTTTTCTATTTAAATTTATCTCTTTGCAGTGACGAAATCTTGAACGTTTTAGATCGTAAATAATTTGTCAAACGGACAATAGTTTGTAAATTAACCTTTATGTGAAACTAAATAGCGGATACATAAACCTATTGTGGGTATTTAAATTATCACCAGTAACATTAATCTTTCGCAAATTAGCACAAGAGCGAATTTGTCAGATTTATGGACATCGAAACGCGAACGCCCATAACTCAAAAAAAGTAAACGAATTGTGGGCATGCTTTACTTCAAACAGCACTCAATCTAATCTTAATTACGTTTCAACTTTACCAAGATAATTTGAGTCATTCGCGAATTAGGACCTGATTAAAACATCCACAGAGTTTGTCTGAGGACTTTACAAAGAATGTTTGAGTCATTCACAAACTAGGACCTGATTAAAACATCCACAGAGTCTGTCTGAAGAATGCCCAAGAATAAACTTTTCAAGAGCGGCAATTTGTTACACAAAATAGATTGTTATATACTATGAACACAATTTTTACGATGTAAACAAGGAATTAACGCAATTGTACAGCTAATTTAAAAGCAAACGTAAGCAAAACAATTTTAATTTAGTTTTAAAATTTAACTTTAAATTAACTTTAGGAAATGCGATATTATTTGTTGGCAATTTGTTACACAAAATAGATTCTTATATAATATGAACACAATTTTTACGATGGAAACAAGTATCTAACGTAATTGTACAGCTAATTTAAAAGCAAACCTAAACAAAACAATTTTAATTTAACTTTAAATTAACTTTTTTTTCGGAAATGCGATCTTATTCAATTTTTTACTTATTGTATTTAAAGAACCATATTTCATAACAAACTCAAGTGATTTTATTTATTCGAAAAGCATGCGTTTCGCGATAAATTGCGCTTTAATTTGATGTTCATATATTTTTTGAGACTTTAAAATTGTGATTAGTACGAGCGCTCAAAGATACATTTTTCTTGCTCTACTCATTTTGACCAATTTTAAAAACTTCAAAAAGTTGGCGGAAATATTTTTTTTTTGCGGAAATAAAGAGCTCACATTGTTTCTAATGTTGATAGAATTATCTGTGATTGTTGATAGATTTTGAAAAAATATTTTTTTTTTTGGTAAAATCGGGATTTTTCTCTCCTACTTATAAAAATTGAGAGTTCGCGATGAACATTTTTATACTTTTAAAATTATGAAAATAAATACAGATGATCTTCTTGATGTAAGAATTAGCTTGAGCTAATTGTTTTTCCTGTCAAAAAATAATTTCAATAAAATTTCAGCTATTCAACATCATGAAAAATGCAAAATCAAATAAAATTTCAACTTTGAGCTTACTCCATGAACACAATTTTACGGATGGAAAAAAATAATTAACATTTATCTGTAGCTAATTTAATCCTTAATATATTCCTTTTAAACAATATTAATTTATTTTTCAAATTTATCTTGAAATCAACTTTATTCCGGAAATGCAAATAAATTGAATTTTTAATTTATTGTATTCAGGGGGCTATATTTTATAAAATACTCAATTTATTTTATCTATTCAAAAAGCATACGACTTGGGATGAATTAAGCTTTAATTTGATGTTCAAATACATTTCGAGACTTTACAATTATGCTAAGTACAAGCGCTTAAAGATACATTTTTGTTGCTTTACTCATTTTGACCAATTTTAAAAATTAAAAAAAGTTAGCGGAAATATTTTTTTTGGTAGAAATAAACAGCTGAATTTGTTTCTAATGTTGATAGAATTATCTGAGATATTTTTTTAAATTTTTAAAAAATATTTTTTTTATTAAAATTAGGTTTTTTCCATTATTTCCTTATAAAAATTGAACATTTTTATTTTTTTTTAAATTATGAAAAAAATTACAGATGACCTACTTCATGTAAGAATTAGCTTGAGCTAATTGGTTTTCTTGTCAAAAAATTATTTCAATAGAATTTCAACTATTCATGAAAAATGCAAAAATAAATAAAATGTCAACTTTGAGCATCCACTATGAACACAATTTTTACGATGGTAATAATAATTTTTTGATGGAAGTTTAAAAACATTAGTGTGTTTTAAAATATGTAAAATTCTGAAAAATGTATTTTCAGGTTTTCAAGTTATTTTCAGTTAGACACTTCATTATAGCGTAATTTTCAGGAAGGTAAATTGTTAAAATTCCCATAACTTCAAAATTCCCTAATGGATTTTAATGATTTTTTTAATGACAGTTTAGAAACATCAGCTTTTTTGAGGTATGCGAAAACCCGAAGAAACCCATTCATAACTTTCAAGTTATTTTTAGTTAAACGTAATAATACACTTCGTTATAGCGTAATTTTCAGGAAGGTAAATTCTTAAAAACTGTGTAACTTAAAAATTTCAAAATAGATTTTTATGAATTTTTTAATGGAAGTTTAGAAACATCAGAACAAAATTCCATTGTTTTCAAGTTATTTTCAGTTAAACTTGAAAAACACTTTTCTTTAGCGTGATTTTCAAAAACGTAAATTGTTAAAATCTGTATAACTTTAAAATTCCCTGATGGATTTTTATGAATTTTTTGATAGCATTTTAGAAAAATAAGTTCTTTTAAAATATGCGAAAATCTAAAAATACCCCATCCATAGTTTTCAAGTTATTTTCAGTTAAACTTAAAAAAAACACTTATTTTTATGATTATCAAGAACGTAAATTGTTAAAATTGAAAATTCAAAACTCCCTAATGGATTTTTATGAATTTTTATATGTCAGTTTAAAAACATCAGCTCTTTTAAAATATATGAAAACCTAAAAAAAAACCATTCATAATTGTCAAATTATTGCCAGTTAAACTTAAAAAACGCTTCTCTTTAGCGTGATTTTCAAGGTTGTAAATTGTTAAAATTTGTGTAATTTTAAAATTCCCCGAAGGATTTTTATAATTTTTTTATGTCAGTTTAGAAACATCAGCTCTTTTAAAATATAGGAAAAGCTAAAGATACCCCATTCATAGTTTTCAAGTTATTTCCAGTTAAACTTAAAAAAGGCTTCTCTTTAGCATGATTTTCAAGATTGTAAATTGTTAAAATCTGTGTAACTTCAAAATTCCCCAAAGGGTTTTTATGATTATTTATAACTCAGTTTAAAATTATCAACTCTTTTAAAATATATGAAAACCTGAAAATACCCTATCCATAGTTTTCAAGTTATTTCCAGTTAAACTGAAAAACCGCTTCTCTTCAGGGTGATTTTCAAGATTGATAGTTTTTTAAATCTGTGTAACTTCAAAATTCCGTAAAGGATTTTTATGATTTTTTTAATGTCAGTTGAAAAACATCAGCTCTTTAAAAATATACAAAAACCTGAAAATATCCCATCCATAATTTTCAAGTTATTTTCAGTTAAACTTAAAAAAAACGCTTCTCTTTAGAGTGATTTTCAAAATTGTAAATTGTTAAAATCTGTGTAACATCAAGATTCCCTAAAGGATTTTTATGATTTTATTTAGGTCAGTTAAGAAACATCAGCTCGTTTAAAATATGTGAAAACCTGAAAATACCCCATAATAGTTTTCAAGTTATTTTCAGTTAAACTTAAAAAACGCTTTTATTTAGCGTGATTTTCAAGATTGTAAATTGTTAAAATCTGTGTAACTTCAAAATTCACTGAAGGATTTTTATGATTTTTTTTATGTCAGTTTAGAAACATCAGCTCTATTAAAATATATAAAAACCTATAAATACCCCATCCATAGTTTTCAAGTAATTTTCAGTTAAACTTAAAAAACGCTTCTCTTTAGCGTGATTTTCAAGATTGTAAATTGTTAAAACCTGTGTAACTTTAAAATTCCCCAAAGGATTTTTACGATTTTTGTTATGTCAGTTTAGAAACATCAGCTCTTTTAAAATATATGAAAACCTAAAAATACCCCATTCATAATTTTCAAGTTATTTCCAGTTAAACTTAAAAAACGCTTTTCTTCAGCGTAATTTTCAATATTGTAAATTGTTAAAATCTGTGTAACTTCAAAATTCCCCAGAGGATTTTTATGATTTTTTTTATGACAGTTAAGAAATATCAGCTCTTTTAAAATATATAAAAACCTGAAAATACCTCATCCATAGTTTTCAAGTTATTTTTAGTTGAACTTAAAAAACGCTTCTCTTTAGCGTCATTTTCAGGAACTGAAATTGTTAAAATCTGCATAGCTTTAAAATTCCCTAATGGATGTTTATAATTTTTTTATGGCAGTTTAGAAATATCTGTTCTTTTAAAATATACAAAAACCTGAAAATACCCCCATCCATAGTTTTTAAGTTATTTTCAGCTAAACTTAAAAACCGCTTTTTTTTAAGCGTGATTTTCAAGAACATAATTTATTAATATCTGTATAACTTTAAAATTCCTCAATGGATTTTAATAAATTTTTTAATGGACATTTACAAACATCAGTTCTTTTAAAATATGCGAAAACCTGAAAATACCCTATCCATAGATTTCAAGTTATTTTCAATTAAACTTCGTTAAGGGTGATTTTTCAGAAACGTAAATTGTTAAAAAGTACGTAACATTAAAATTCTCTAATGGATTTTGATGATTTTTTTTATGGCAGTTAAGAAACATCAGTTCTTTTAAAGTAAGCGAAAACCTGAAAAAACATATCCATAGTTTTCAAGTTATTTTCAGTTAAACTTAAAAAATACATTTCGTTAGGGGGGATTTTCGGAAACGCGAATTGTTAAAAATTGTGTACCTTCAAAATTTCTCTATGGATTTTTATGATTTTTTAATGGACGTTTAGAAACATCAGTTCTTTTAAAATATGCAAAAAAAAAACTAGAAATACCCTATCCATAGTGTATTTTGTTTCGTGGTTTTTGCGTTAAACCTTACAGCGGGTCATTTAGAAAATTGTGTTTACCGTTCGATATTGTGAAATTTCGGCGGTTTATTTTTACAGCCCGACTGAAAATAATTGCTAAGAATTTCTCGATTTTTTTTTCTTTCCTATAATTAATGTCGGCTTTATTTAAGTTTATCGTAAACTGCCTGTTTTCATGAATGCAGTCATTAATAATTAGCTTCTGGTTTATTGTACGCGCGCACGAGAGTTATCAAAATATTCAAACGTGTTGGTTGGTTTTTTTTAAGAATGCGTATTTTATCGTTCAAATACTTTTAATTAATAAATTAATTAATGCATTAGCAAATTCATTTATTCATTTATTTACTGTATCACCTTATACATTTACAATATACATTTAAGTATAAAATAGTATATGAGCCGTTTATTTTGAAAGTGACCTAACTCCATTTCTCATTTTTTTGTTGTTGAATTAATTAACCTTTATAACTTGAGGTTATCAGTTATAAAAACCAATTTGTGGTCAAGTATATTCACAATACATTTTATTTATTTTAAATATACTGAACCAAAAATTGTTAGTTTTGGCAGAAAGCCAGAAATTATGAAGATTATTTTGGTCAACAAGAAAAAATTAAAAATGGAGTTAGGCCACTTTCAAAATAAACGAGTCATATGTAAAACTATAACAATATTAATATGTATATCACAATGAGCACTCTATAAAAAAAAATATAAATATAAAACAGACTTAAAATAAAAGAAACAACAGACTAAAAATGAGATGAGAATGTTAGTGGCGAATGAAATAAACATCCATGGATTTTCACAGAATATTTTATATACTGAATTGAATTCACGTTTCTGTTTTGGTGAATGAAATCATAAGCTCGTAAAATACCCAATATATCGTTTAAGATTGTTTTTTTTTCTTTTAGTGAAGTAAGTAGGTTAATTTTGAAAGATTTTTTGCGAGATTTTTCTTTCGCACTGCTGCTGAGTCAATGGATTCATTTGCAACTTTGTATTTTTTATTTATATCAATATGTTTTGATAGCCTCATTTAACCAAAAAGCAAATGTTTGCTTTAAGTGTATAAAACCCGTTAATGCGCGCGCACTTCATGAGATTTACCTCCGAACGGAGGAAATATTATTTTTTCGCTCTTAGCGTGGATTTTTAATGGCATCCTGCATGTAATTATGGTTTGAGTGTTTAATTGGGTTGTGTAATTAAATCCGTTTAATTTATTCAATAAATTTAATTTTAAGAAGGAATATTATATTAAGTAAATGACTTTATGACATTTATAAATTTATGTATGTTTTTAACAAGGACGATCTCTAAGTAGACTGAAATTATTTTAATAATATTGAATTAAAATGTATAGTATATATACATTTACCAACATCTCAAAATTTGATGATTAGAATACCCTAGTGTTAAAGCAGGATTGCAACTGTTAGCAGTAAATACACCCTAAGTTTGGTCATATTAAAAACAACAAAGTATACATTGTATACTCTCTTTTTATTTTTTAATCAATAGAGTATACATTGTATATTTTTTCGCTACATGTCGGTAAATATTGATCAGCGTTATATATTTTTAACTTTACTGCAAATCAGTGGTTTACACGCGTGGCGCATGAAGTAAAATTTCGAGTTTAGAAAAGCCCCGTGAAAATTTGTCGAGGGTCGCGCAGCGACCCGAGACAAATTTTCTGGGCTTTTCTAAACTCGAAATTTTACTTCATGCTTAGTCTGGGAGTGGAAGACAATCGTTAGTTTAAAATACATCACAACTGTTAAATATGTATCGTCGGATGCCCGTCTTCAGGGATGATATACCGGGTGGTGCATCGGACGACGCACCATAGGGATTTAAATGTATTTTTTTTAATTCGTATTCATTTACTTCCCACGTCGTTTTATCAATAACCATAAGATAGGTTTTTTGTGGGGATCCAAAAATTGAGTCTAATACACCCATTTAAAATATTTATTTATTATCTAAATTTGAGATACACATTATATTAAAACTACAATTTAAAAAAATTAAATACACCTTGCTTTCTTTTTATTAATTTTCTTTTAAATGTAGAAAATAAAACAATTACGAAATATTATTTTATACTCTACATATAAACTGTTGGGAGGCAAATAATGAGGTGCAAATAATTGAAGTAAAAAAAATACATCGTCATTTATTTCCTTCCCAACGTAACGTAACGGTTAACAATACTCTTGCAATCTATTTAGTTCCACTTATTTTGACTTGCAATAACCATCTAGTATTTAACTATTCTATTAACTCAGTTTTAGGTATGTATTGCACCTTAAACTGAACTCTTTAGCAGTAAAACAGTTATTATTTTTCGTTATGTATTCACAAAGTGGATTTTAAGAGTACTTTAACCTTTTGCAAGGCACGGCATATTTTTATTTTGAAAGTAATGATTTTGAAATAATTTATTACTAGAAAATAGATAAAAATTTAATTTCTCAAATGAGTGGTTTTCTTAATTCTCGTTTATATACTTTTCATGTCATTTAATCAAAAAATCCTAAGATAGACTTTTTGTAGAGATGAAAAAATTAAGTTTATTTTTTCATCTCTACAAAAAGTCTATCTTATGATTTTTTGATTAAATGACATGGCAAGTATATAAACGAGAATTAAGAAAACCATTGAAATCCCTATGGTGCGTCGTCCGATGCACCACCTCGGTATAAGTAAATTATCTGTCCTAGAAGTTGTCAAATAAGTCAGTTACTCAACTGTTTTCAGTGCACTCTTTACAAAAAACACAAGATTTAAATTTTACATTTAAAATGTACAATAAACTATAAGTGTGATACATCATTAAATTCAGAAAAAAATATTCTTTTAAAAAATATGAAAATCCAAAATGGCGCCCATAAGAAAAACAAAAGTTGGCTATGATCCCTGGGTAAATGTTGTAATTATCTTTAAATAAAGTATGTTACTAGATTAATCGTTAAAAAGTGCGTCTATAATGTCAAAGCTGTAAATGTCTGGATTCAATAGTTTTTCAATAAAAAAATGAAACCGAAATTTCAAAAAATCCGTGTTTTGACAATATCTCAAAAACGAAAGAAGATATTTCAAATTTGTTGGCCAGAAAACCCACGAAAAAACGATCTCATGGTAGAAGCCTTCACCGTTCATAATAAAATTATGTTGTTTCTCTCAATTTTGTTTGCTTTGCTTTTTGTTTTCCTTTAGGAGAGTATTATTTTGTTTTTTGCTTAAAATGCAATCCATTCTTAATTTCTTGTGAAAATTGTAATATTGAAATTTAAGTGTTTCTTTTATTTTTTCAGAGTTTATTTTTAGTTTTAAAAGCAAATTCAAGATTTTCCTAATTTCTTGTAAAAATTGGGATATTGAAATTTAAGTGTTTCTTTTATTTTCTCAGAGGTTATTTTTAGTTTTAAAAGGGAATCAAGATTTTCTTAATTTCTTATGAAAATTGAGATATTAAGATTTAAGTGTTTCTTCTATTTTCTTAGAGCTTATTTGTAGTTTTAAAAGGGAATTTAAGATTTTCCTTCAAGTCCGGTGGTTTCTTTTTTCTCTTTAATTTCTGTGGAATTTATTTTGTTTCGTGTTTTTTCGGGTTAAATCTTTCAGCGGGTCATTTTGCTAATCGTGTTTACCGTTCGCAATATTGTGAAATTTCGGCGGTGTTTATTTTTACCACCCGACTGAAAATAATTGCCGAAAATTGAGAAATTTTCGGCAATTATTTTTTCTTTCCTATAATTAATGTCGGCTTCATTTTAGTTTATCGTAAACTGCCTGTTTTAATGAATGCAGCCATTAATAATTAGCTTCTGGTTTGTTGTACGCGCGCACGAGAGTTATCAAAATATTTAATCGTATTTCGTTGTTGGAGAATGCGTGTATTGTTTTAAAATTTTTTCAAGAAATAAAATAATAGTATTTAAAGTAAGAAAACAGAAATGTTTAATTCAATTAATTATAAAAGTAATCTTCCGCTACTTAATTAATCTTTATGATAGGGTAATTAAGCACATGGCAACCATGTGGAAAACATAACCTTAAATGTATTTTGAAGGCAAAAGTTAGAATTAAAACCAGAGTAGAGTATCCAACCAAATATCCAACATTATAAAAAAATCACCAGATTTGAAACATTAAAAGTGCGATTCTTTTCGCAATCTACAACAAGTTAGTCTTACAAAGACTATATCAAACACTCATTGAAACAACTACTTCCCGGGCTAATACCCCGACGGACATTGAATTATACAACAAGTGTTTGCTGTTACATACAGTAACTTACTGCAAATGTAACAATTTGGATCAAATTATTCAGGCCATCTATCAATTAGTTAGAAAAGTAATGTTCCTCCACTTAATTAATCTTTATGATAGGATAATTAAACACATGGCAACCATGGGGAAAACATAAACTCAAATGTATTTTACATTATAAAAAAAAAATCACCAGATCTGGTTGTCCATTAAAAAAAAAAAAATCAGAATATATGTCTTTCAAATCATGCTCTCAGTAAAGCTAGGATTTAATTTTTATTTTAGGACGACAGCAGGGACTTTACCAGCGGATCGGAAGAATCACGCTTAATTTAAGTGTTTCATATCAACAGTTGTGGTACAAAGTCGCACGCAATTAATCAAGTTGTTTTTTTTTTTCTTGTTTAATATAAGCAGTCACCGGTGCGGCGCGGTGCGCTCCCGAAAAACTTGAATTATTAAGACATAAAATCGCCATTAATCATATTTAGTACCGTAATCCGCGTCCAACTCAAAATGAGCAAACTCAACCCGTGCCATTTCTGCAACATTAACATTACGAATTTTGTTATTGTAGTTAGCAAGCCAGGAATATAAAATAAAATACTTAAGGATTTATGGGCGTTGTTAAAACTGGCCCACAAAAATATTATAATTACCTAAAAGATGTAAGGTGTGTCATCTTTTAGGTAATTATAATATTTTTTTTGATAGGACCGAAATTTTTGTAAGTTATTTAAATGCAAAATAATAACTTTTCCTTTGAATCACTTTGTGAAACTAACATAAATTATAAAAGGTAATATTATTTTTTAAACTCGGAAATAATAAAAAATTCATTTTTGTAAGGGGTGGAAAAAATACGATTTTTATCGAAAAAAAAAAATTTTTTTTTTAATTCTCAAAAACACAAACAGTATCACAGTTGTTCTAATGGATGTAGGAAGCAATTCCCATTATTTATTTCCACTGAGAAAAAATGATTAATCCACCCAGCCTCATAAAAGTTATTTAAAAAAAAAAACAATTTTTCCAAAATGTCAATTTTAACCTATTAGGCGCCATTGATGCATGTACGCAACATTATTAATCTTATGTTAATTAAATTACTAAATAAGTTAATTTGATATATTATATTATTTGACTTGACTTGAAAATGTATGAAGAATAACGTAAATATTTTGTTATTTAAATATCTCGATTATTACTTATTAAAAAAAAAATATTTTCAGTGTATTTATAACTTCACAATATTTCACTGTTTTTAAATTCTCAAAGTCACCCTATAATTTTTCAATAATTAAACGTTTTTGTATTCCCAGAAAGGATAACGTATCCCATCCAAATACAAATTTCCCACTAACACAATATTTGAAACCATTATAGCATCACGTGGATAACTCACTAACACCAAAATATCTGCAAAAAAGAAGAATGAAGAAACAAAATAGGTGGAAAGACCTAAGGTCGATAACCTGTTTGACAAACAAAATAACATATAAGTATGAATTGTATAACAGGTATATTCTATTTTGTCAAATAAAGATGATGATGATGTCACTGTTTTATACGCGTGGCGCATGAAGTAAAATTTCGTGTTTAGAAAAGCCCCGTGAAAATTTGTCGAGGGTCGCGGCGCGACCCTCGACAAATTTTCTACGCGGGGCTTTTCTAAACTCGAAATTTTACTTCATGCTTAGTCTGGGAGTGAAAATACTCTAAACTTCATATTGCACGTTTTTATACAAAATCGACGAATGCCTTACATTTACAGCGTATACATTATGTATATTTTAAAGAAAAATTCACAGTATGTAATACAGTAAGTCATTCGTAGAAATCAAAAAACGAAGTGTAGAATTTTATGTAAAATCAACTTTTAGAGTTAACTCTATAATTGCTCGGCCGTTAATGGGTTAAACATACACACAAAGCGCAATTTTTAAGTTTGCGTAAAAAAACCTAGGCTTAAACTGAAGCAAATTTAATCCTCAATCCAATATTGTAAAAATAATGGTACGTCGTTAGACAATTCAATCGAATAATTCACATTTTTCTAGGGTAGTTTAATTTCACTCAAATTTGACTTGATGCATAAACCGTTGTAAATTTATAAATTTTTAATCAATTTGATCCTTTTAAAAAGTGGTCAATTCAGCATGAAATAAGCTTTTATTAGATGTATTACAACATTTTTTGACATTAAAATTGTTTTCATGACAAAGACTCAAAGTTGGATTTTCATTTTTCTAACAGTATCCATGGGGTTTAAAAAAACGTAAAAACTGTGGAAAAAGTATTTTTAGCAGGAAAATAAATATCAAGCGTTATTTCGCATAACAAGAAGTATCTGTGATATTATTTTCATACCTTAAAAAAAATTAAAAATAATCATCGCAAAATTGATATTTTGTTGGAAAAAATACGATTTTTATCGGAAACAAAAAATTTTTTTTTTCTTCTCTAAAAAATCAGGGTTGTTCCAATGGATGTAAGAAGCAATTTCCATTATTTATTTCTGCTAAAAAAAATTTATTAATCCACCCAGCCTCATAAAAGTTATTAAAAAAAAACAAATTTTTCCAAAATTTCAACTTTAAACATACACACAAAGCGCAATTTTTCAATATGCGTAAAGCGCCTAGGTTTAAACTAAAGAAAATTTAATCCTTAATCCAATGTGGTAAAAATAATGGTACATCATCAAGCAATTAAATCAAATAATTCGCATTTTTCTAGGATAGTTTAATTTCACTCAAATTTGACTTGATGCATGAAAGCCGTTTTCAATTTATCAATTTTAAATAAATTTTATCCATTTCAAAAGTAGTCAATTCAGCATGAAATAAGCTTTTATTTGATGTATCACAACATTTTCTGACATTCAAATTGTTTCCATGACAAAGACTCAAAGTTGGATTTTCATTTTTCTAATAGTATCCATGGGGTTTAAAGAAAAGTAAAAATTGCGGAAAAAGAATTTTTATCAGGAAAATAAATATCAGGCGTTATTTCTCATAGCAAGAAGTATCTGTGATACTATTTTCAAAACTTAGAAAAAAAAATGAAAAAAATCAATGCGAAGGGAAAAAAATGGAAAAATTACGTTTTTATCGATAAAAAAAAAAAATATATTTTTTTTACTTCTCAAAAAAATCACAGGTGTTCTAATGGATGTAAGAAGCAATTTCCATGATTTATTTTCACTAGAAAAAAATTTATTAATCCACCCAGCCTCATAAGTTATTAAAAAAAACAAATTTTTCCAAAATTTCAACTTTAAACATGCACACAAAGTGCAATTTTTAAATTTGCGTGAAACGCCTAGGTTTAAACTAAAGCAAATTCATTCCTTAATCCAATATTGTAAAAACAATGGTACATTATCAAATAATTAAATCGAATAATTCACATTTTTCTAGGGTAGTTTAATTTCACTCAAATTTGACTTGTTGCATGAAAGCCGTTTTAAATTCATCAATTTTAAATAAATTTTATCCATTTCAAAAGTAGTCAATTCAGCATGAAATAAGCTTTTATATTATGTATCACAACATTTTCTGACATTCAAATTGTTTCCATGACAAAGACTCAAAGTTGGATTTTCATTTTTCTAATAGTATCCATGGGGTTTAAAGAAAAGTAAAAATTGCGGAAAAAAAATTTTTATCAGGAAAATAAATATCAAGCGTTATTTCTCATACCAAGAAGTATCTGTGATACTATTTCCAAAACTTAGAAAAAAAATTAAAAAAATCAATGCGAAGGAAAAAAAATGGAAAAATTACGTTTTTATCGATAAAAAAAAAAATATTTTTTTTACTTCTCAAAAAAATCACAGATGTTCTAATGGATGTAAGAAGCAATTTCCATGATTTATTTTCACTAGAAAAAAAATTATTAATCCACCCAGCCTCATAAGTTATTAAAAAAAACAAATTTTTCCAAAATTTCAACTTTAAACATGCACACAAAGTGCAATTTTTAAATTTGCGTGAAACGCCTAGGTTTAAACTAAAGCAAATTCATTCCTTAATCCAATATTGTAAAAACAATGGTACATTATCAAATAATTAAATCGAATAATTCACATTTTTCTAGGGTAGTTTAATTTCACTCAAATTTGACTTGTTGCATGAAAGCCGTTTTAAATTCATCAATTTTAAATCAATTTTATCCATTTAAAAAGTAATCAATTCAGCACGAAATAAGCTTTTATTTCATGTATCACAGCATTTTCTGACATTCAAATTGTTTCCATGACAAAGACTTAAAGTCGGATTTTCATTTTTCTAACAGTATCCATCGGGTTTAAAGAAACGTAAAAAATGCGGGAAAAGTATTTTTAGCAGGAAAATAAATATTAAGCGTAATTTTTCATAGCAAGAAGTATCTGTGATATTATTTTCAAAACTTAGAAAAAAATTTAAAAAATCAATGCGAAGGAAAAAAAATGGAAAAGTTATGTACGTTTTTTATCGATAAAAAATTTTTTTTTTTAATTCTTAAAAAAATCACAGATGTTCTAATAGATGTAAGAAGCAATTTCCATGATTTATTTTCACTAGAAAAAATTTATTAATCCACCCAGCCTCATAAGTTATTAAAAAAAACAAATTTTTCCAAAATTTCAACTTTAAACATGCACACAAAGTGCAATTTTTAAATTTGCGTGAAACGCCTAGGTTTAAACTAAAGCAAATTCATTCCTTAATCCAATATTGTAAAAACAATGGTACATTATCAAATAATTAAATCGAATAATTCACATTTTTCTAGGGTAGTTTAATTTCACTCAAATTTGACTTGTTGCATGAAAGCCATTTTAAATTCATCAATTTTAAATCAATTTTATCCATTTAAAAAGTAATCAATTCAGCACGAAATAAGCTTTTATTTCATGTATCACAGCATTTTCTGACATTCAAATTGTTTCCATGACAAAGACTTAAAGTCGGATTTTTATTTTTCTAACAGTATCCATGGGGTTTAAAAAAACGTAAAAACTGCGGAAAAAGTATTTTTATCGGGAAAATAATTATCAAGCGTTATTTCTCATATCAAGAAGTATATATTATTTTCAAAACTTAGAAACATTTTTAAAAAATCATCGCGAAGGAAAAAAATTGAAAAGTTGCGATTTTTATCGATAAAAAAAATACATATTTTTTTAATTCTCAAAAAAATCACAGTTGTTTTAATGGATGTAGGAAGCAATTTCCATTATTTAGTTCTACTAGAAAAAAAAATTAATCCACCCAACCTCCTAAAAGTTATTAAAAAAAAACATTTTTTTTCAAAATTTCAACTTTAAACATACACACAAAACGCAATTTTTAAATTTGCGTAAAACGCCTGAGATTAAACTAAAGCAAATTTAATCCTTAATCCAATATTGTAAAAATAATGGTACATCATGAAACAATTAAATCGAATAATTCACATTTTTCTAGGGTACTTTAATTTCACTCAAATTTGACTTAATGCATGAAAGCCGTTTCAAATTTATTCATTTTAAATCAATTTAATCCATTTAAAAAATAGTCAATTCAGCATAAAATAAGCTTCTATTATATGTATCACAACATCTTCTGACGTTCAAATTGTTTCTATGACAAAGACTCAAAGTTGGATTTTCATTTTTCTAACAGAATCCATGGGGTGTGAAAAAGCGTAAAAACTGCGGAAAAATTAGTTTTATCAGGAAAATAAATATCAAGAGTTATTTTGCATATCAAGAAGTATCTGTGATATTATTTTCAAAACTTAGAAATTTTTTAAAAAAATCAATGCGAAGGAAAAAAAATGGAAAATTTACGTTTTTTACGATAAAAAAAATATATTTTTTCAATTCTTAAAAAAATCACAGTTGTTCTAATGGTTGTAAGAAGCAATTTTAAATATTTATTTCTACTAGAAAAAAAATTATAATTCCACCCAGCCTCATAAAAGTTATTAAAACAACTAATTTTTCCAAAATTTCAACTTTAAACATACACCGAAAGCGAAATTTTTAAATTTGCGGGAAGCGCCTAGGTTTTAACTAAAGCAAATTTAATCCTTAATCGAATATTGTAAAAATAATGGTACATCATTAAACAATTAAATCAAATAATTCGCATTTTTCTAGGATAGTTTAATTTCACTCAAATTTGACTTGATGCATGAAAGCCGTTTTAAATTTATCAATTTTAAATAAATTTTATCCATTTCAAAAGTAGTCAATTCAGCATGAAATAAGCTTTTATTTTATGTATCACAACATTTTCTGACATTCAAATTGTTTCCATGACAAAGACTCAAAGTTGGATTTTCATTTTTTCTAATAGTATCCATGGGGTTTAAAGAAAAGTAAAAATTGCGGAAAAAGAATTTTTATCAGGAAAATAATTATCAGGCGTTATTTCTCATAGCAAGAAGTATCTGTGATACTATTTCCAAAACTTAGAAAAAAAATTAAAAAAATCAATGCGAAGGAAAAAAAATGGAAAAATTACGTTTTTATCGATAAAAAAAAAAAATATTTTTTTTTACTTCTCAAAAAAATCACAGGTGTTCTAATGGATGTAAGAAGCAATTTCCATGATTTATTTTCACTAGAAAAAAATTTATTAATCCACCCAGCCTCATAAGTTATTAAAAAAAAACAAATTTTTCCAAAATTTCAACTTTAAACATGCACACAGAGTGCAATTTTTAAATTTGCGTGAAACGCCTAGGTTTAAACTAAAGAAAATTCATTCCTGAATCCAATATTGTAAAAACAATGGTACATTATCAAATAATTAAATCGAATAATTCACATTTTTCTAGGGTAGTTTAATTTCACTCAAATTTGACTTGTTGCATGAAAGCCGTTTTAAATTCATCAATTTTAAATCAATTTTATCCATTTAAAAAGTAATCAATTCAGCACGAAATAAGCTTTTATTTCATGTATCACAGCATTTTCTGACATTCAAATTGTTTCCATGACAAAGACTTGAAGTTGGATTTTTATTTTTCTAACAGTATCCATGGGGTTTAAAAAAACGTAAAAACTGCGGAAAAAGTATTTTTATCAGGAAAATAATTATCAAGCGTTATTTCTCATATCAAGAAGTATCTGTTATATTATTTTCAAAACTTAGAAAAAATTTAAAAAAATCAACGCAAAGTTGATTTTTTGTGAGGGAAAAAAATGGAAAAATTACGATTTTTATCGGAAAAAAAATTGGTTTAATTTAAAAAAAATCACAGTTGTTCTAATGGATGTAAGAAGCAATTTTCATTATTTATTTCTACTAGAAAATTTTTAATTAATCCACTCAGCCTCATAAGTTATTAAAAAAAAATCATTTTTCCAAAATTTCCACTTTAAACACACACACAAAGCGCAATTTTTAAATTTGCGGATATGTACTTAAAAGTATAAATTATTTAATAAAAATGAATATTGATTTTATTTTTACAAAAAAACATTTATGGGTTTTGAATCATTAACTGTTATATTTATCATCTAAATTGCTTTTATTAGCCTTTCTCATATTCACAAAACTGAATGTAAAATTTTCCATTGAAAGAACAGAACGGAAAAAGGCAATCTAATGGCGTGCAATAAATGTCCACATCGACAGGCTGTGTAATTTTTTTTTTTGCACACACACACACTTAAACACACGCACATTCACATTCGCGTACAGAAATACATGAAAACTAGGTTATCATTACATTTAATTTAACAAGACCGCACTGCAAAAAAAAACGGCAATTATCCGTTGATTAATCCACATAAGGCAATCAGCCAATGTTACAGTTTTTTTTGCTCTCTGCCTCATTTTTTTCGCTAATTAGAAACGGTTGTTGCGTAAAATAAGATATTTATGTAATTAATCGATTAATTTTAAATTGAAATAAATGGAAAAATATCAATTAATTCAAATTCACGTCTTTTTTTTAAATGAAAACCGAATTGAAGATATTTCTAAATTCGTTACGAATGTATTTTTTTAGCAAGAAATCGTTATCATAAAAAATTAGGATACTCCAGTCTTTTACTTTTGGTTTTCCTCTTTTGTCACCTGGTATAAATCACCCTGTATATATACATATTTAATTTACCCTATAAAATATTCGTATTTTATTTGCTATTTTGATTGCCCCCTCCCCAAGATAGAATCCTGGCTGCGCCCATAAACAAACACAATTCTCTGTTTAATAGAGATATACAATAGTTTTGAGAAATAGTGAAATATCATATGTTCAATATAAAAAAAAACCTCTAGAGTGCCATGAGTTAATCTTTTTTTTTAATTTAAGTTGGCTACACGCTTCAGGAATTGTCATATGAAACGATATAAGAAATGTAATGTATAATGTCAGAGTTGCCAACTTATAATATTTTTCATGTCACTCTTGAGGTTGGTAAATAACAAATGAACATAATCAATCCCCCGTTAATTTCCATCAATTTAAACACCTTCGTAAAAGATACATAATTATGGTTAAAATTCAAATCAGGAATTAGAAAACCGAACCCGTTTGAGTTGTTTTTTTTTTTATCGAAATGATATTCATTAATAATTTGTGCGTTGGTCGTAATTAAAATGTATCAAAAATGTTAATGTTTGTTTTCATTAGTGGGTTAATTGTAATATCACCTGGTGGAATTTTTTTTTTTGCGCGCGGACGAGAAGGAGATAAAAACATATGGGAGTGGAATATTTGCAAAAAAAATTTAATGGGCGTAATTAAAATGAGTTATGACTGCGATTTATTAGAGGGGAATTAATTTTTAAAAAGGAGGTTGGGTTTTTTTACGGTGATGATAAGTCTGACGTCCCACAAAGTGATTTAATTAACAAAAATTAAGGTTATCTAATTTATAAGATAAAAATATGTTGTTATAATGTTTATAATGTTTCGTTATTGTTAATCAAGCAAGACCAACAAACAAGAAAAATAGAAACTTATTTATTCTATTTTTCTTGTTTGTTGGTCTTGCTTAATATACAAAATAACGAAACATAAATTTTTTGTAATTAAATAACTAAATCAAATAAGATTTTAAACACTTTAGTGTATAATCCAATAATCCAATATCCTGCGGTGTATTTATTTATTAAATTTATTTAACCAACGGATAACGTCTACTTACAGATTAAAATATATACAAACAATAAAAAAAAAACATAATAATTATGCACGGGAAGTAAGTTGTTTTAACAGGTATTTATTATCTTAACTAGTTTTATTGATTAAGACGTATTGTTTGCATTTTATACAAACATTGTAGTAATTTTAAATATTATAAATAAGTTAAAAGTCAAAAGAGGAAGAGGAAGACCACCAGAAAACTGGGATAACATAGTGACAAAAGAAATAAAAAGAAGAGGTAAAACAATTCAAGAGGCAAAACGAACAGCTAAGGACAGACAACAATGGAAGGAATTTATAAGGACAACACATGAAAGGACAAACCCTGACAACTGAAATGAACAGCACATCAACCAAAAACAGACATCAACACCAGAAGAAGGGAGCAACGCAAATGACAAAATGACAGAAAGAAGTGAAAAGAATGGACAGAAAATTACACAAGAATATAAACACACACAATCTCGACACCCTAAAGGGTAAAAGGGATTTTAAATGATTATATATATATATATAAATAAGTTAATTTGATCCATTGTATTATTTGACCTGACTTGTGAACAATGTACAAATTTTGTCATTTAAATATTTTTATGATTAGTTATTTTATAAAAGTATTATTAAGTGTATTTCTAATTTCACAATATTTTAGTGTTTTATACGCGTGGCGCATGAAGTAAAATTTCGAGTTTAGAAAAGCCCCGTGAAAATTTGTCTCGGGTCGCTACGCGACCCTCGACAAATTTTCTACGCGGGGCTTTTCTAAACTCGAAATTTTACTTCATGCTTAGTCTGGGAGTGGAAACACTCGTTCGAAATTTTGAAATAATTGTTAATATAAAATTCTGAACGCAAACTGCAGTAATAATTTTTAATTAATTGATTGACACATGTACGCCGATAAAATAAAAACGCGAGATGTTTTCTAATTAAACTCAATCAATAAAATTTTATTGGTCGATTTCCTAATACCATACAACTACAACTATTTTTTTATTTCTTACAAAATGTTTATTTACTAATATACTTAATTGCAATTAAATGCGTTTCAATAAAAACTAATAAGACACCCTGTATATTATAAATAAGGTAATTTTATACATTGTATTATCTAACTTGACTTGTGAATGTATGAAGAAAAATGTTAATTTTTTGTCATTTAAATATTTGTATCATTATTTATTTAAAAAAAGGATTTTTAAGTGTATTTCTAACTTCAGTTATTTAAATATTTGTATCGTTACTTATTTTAAAAAACTATTTTTAAGTAAATTTGTAACTTCACAATATTTCAGTGATTTACACGCGTGGCGCATGAAGTAAAATTTCTAGTTTAGAAAAGCCTAATTTGGCTCGGTCGCTTCGCTTCGCTACGCGCCCGAGCCAAATTTTCAGGCTTTTCTAAACTCGAAATTTTACTTCATGCTTAGTCTGGGAGTGGAAACACTCGTTCGAAATTTTAAAATAATTGTTAATATAAATAATTCCGAACGCAAACTGCAATAATAATTATTAATTAATTGATTGACACATGTACGCCGATAAAATAAAAACGCGAGATGTTTTCTAATTAAACTCAATCAATAAAATTTTATTGGTCGCTTTCCAAATACCATACAACTAGAGTTTTTTATTTCTTACAAAATGTTTATTAATTAATATACTTAACTGCAAATAAATGGGATTCAATAAAATCAAATTGAGTTTTGTTAGATACATTTGTAATTAACATTCTGAAAAATAAAGATATATGAATAAGTTTATATAAGTACTATTATTATCCAATAATTATTTCTTATATACAGGGTGTCCGTTTATAGAGCGGCACTATGGGAATCTCGCTTATTTGAAAACATAGAGACTCGGTTAAACGGGGGCAAAGTTGCATATTTCAGTGCTTAATAATAATCTGCTTTCACATTTGAAATACCTTCAACTGTTTTAATGTACTTCGACAAAAAAATGGAATTTCGGATTTTTAAAAATCGTCCATATCTCCGTTATTTTTCTTTTTTTCCAAATTATGTCAAATCTTTCTTAAGGCAACTTTTAATGTCTGATCGAACGGAAAACGTTTAAATTTTCAGATAGATTTAATTTTGTTTTATAGACTCAACCCTTGTTTTATTTTCTTTTATGAAAACGTACACACTTATGCAAATCATTGTAATGCATTTTTAATTCTTCTTTGAACGATGTGCCACATGTAGGCTTTTATTTAATTATTGTTGTTGTTCAAGTTGCCATGGTAACCAAACAATACCAAGTTGCTATGCAACAGTTGAAACAATACTTAACAGGAAGACTATTTATGATTGGTTATCTTTTGTTATGCAAATAAATTGTTTTTGAGGGCTTTGCGCGATTGTTTCCATGGCAACATGCCATAAAAATAATACATTTTTTAACAAATTTTGTATAAATGAAATTGCCAATTCTTGGTTGCAGAACACTTTAAACATTAAGAGTGCGATTCTTTTCGCAATCTACAACAAGTTAGTCTTACAAAGACTATATCAAACACTCATTGAAACAACTACTTCCCGGGCTAATACCCCGACAAACATTGAATTATACAACAAATGTTTGGAGGTAATGGCAAAGCTATACTGATGAGAGATAAATCTCGAAACGCGTCTATAGATGGCCTGAATAATTTGACCCAAATTGTTACATTTGCAGTAGGTTACTGTATGTAACAGCAAACACTTGTTGTATAATTCAATGTCCGTCGGGGTATTAGCCCGGGAAGTACTTGTTTCAATGAGTGTTTGATATAGTCTTTGTAAGACTAACTTGTTGTAGATTGCGAAAAGAATCGCACTTTTAATGTTTTAACAAACAACATTACCTAAATGTGTTTGTTCAGTGGGTAGTTTTGAAAATTCAATTTTCAGAACTATCATTACTTGTCAAAATAAAAATATCAATACACAAGTATAGCGACGAAATGTCTGTTCTCAGAAGCGGTCGTAGGAAAAGATATATAATTATTGATTCTTTACTTGGGAAATAAATAAATTATTGTTATAATTATTGATTTTTTCGTTGGGAAATAAACAAATTATTATCATTATCCAAATTATTTTCATTTCTGACTCAACAATTATTTAATCTTTGCGGTTTTGCTGATTTCAAAAATAATTGCCTGCAAATTTGTTTTTATAACTTGTGGCGCCATCGTACGGAATGCGCTTGAAGCTCTCTCAGCAGGAAAACTGAGCGGTACTGCAGAGTAGCGACATCTGCAGGATTCGAACTTCACTCGCTTTGTCCATTCATTCATTCATTCGCAATCGTCTGACTCGAGTTACGTAACGCGAAATTGGCACTGAATTAAAAATAAATTATCGTGAGAGATTATTAATTAAAGCTGATAAACGCTGAATAATAATTAATAATTATCTCTCTCGCTCGGCAGACAAACAGGATTAAAAATAGATTCCAACTTTGCCTCGCATAAAATTTGCACATGTATTATAATTATTGTAATCATTATATATTGAATTATAAATTTAAAAGTTAGAATTCTATAAATTTTAAATACGCCAGGCGTATGAAACATTGAAATTATACAATATTTCAGTGGTTTATACGCGTGGCGCATGATGCAACATTTCTATTTCAACTTTGCCTCGCATTATTGTTTAAACATGTAATTATTGTAATCATTCGAGATTAAAATATAAATTTAAACCTTTGAGTTCGACAGATTTTAAATAAGCCAGACGTATAAAACATTGAAATTTTACCATTTTTCAGTGTTTTATATGCGTGGCGCATGAAGTAAAATTTCGAGTTTAGAAAAGCCTGAAAATTTGGTTTGGTTGCTCCGCGCTTCGCGCTACGCAACCAAACCAAATTTTCAGGCTTTTCTAAACTCGAAATTTTACTTCATGCTTAGTCTGGGAGTGGAAACACTCGTTCGAAACTTCAAACTGAACGCTCAGAATATGTACGCTTAAAAGAAGCATTCTCTGTATTTGTATGAAATGTAACATAATTTTAGCTTAAAAAATGCTTAGTCTTTAAGCTTGCAATTTTTCTAAAAGTTATTACTCGTGTATATTACAATTTACTTTTGTATACTAAATAACACTTTCATTCAAACGCATGGTACTTAATCCACAAAAAAATATTATACAGGGTGTCCCCGAATGGTCTGTACAACGCTCTACCACATATTCTCTGAAACAAAATAAGACGATTTAACTAAACTTATCTCTATCCAAAAGTGGTTCCTAAGCCTTCTACGAGGCCTCAAAGATATAATTTTTTTTCACTTTTATATAAATAAAATAAAATAATTAAAACTTTCAAATATATATTGTAAACTCGCTACAATTGTTTCGCCACACTGTGGCTTCTTCAGGCGAAGAAATGATCATTTCTTCGCCTGAAGAAGCCACAGTGTGGCGAAACAATTGTAGCGAGTTTACAATATATATTTGAAAGTTTTAAATTATTTTATTTTATTTATATAAAAGTGAAGATGAACTTTCAACATTTATCAGCCTTATCAATCAATTATAATTTTTTTTCATTATTTTTCAAATATTTTTATTTTGGACTTAGGTAAGAAAACCTAATTTGGCACATTTAATTACATTGATACCATGCACTTTATGCGATATGTTTCTTTATTCTACGTTTAAAGTAAGTGGTCAAACTAGGACCATCGACTTCTTAAGATACCTAAATATTTTTATTCAACAGGTCAAATCATAAGGAATACTTTTTTTCTGCAAGATCATTCAATTTTACGTATTTTTTGTCTCTTATAAAATTTTGCTATTTTCCCCACAAAAAAATATTTTTATTTGTCAAAAAAAAGTAATAAAATTATGAACAATATTTTGCTTCTCAAAACAATTAACAAAGTAGAAATAAAGATAGGTACCTAACAATAACCACAAATTTATTAGTTTCACAACAAATGTTCAAACTGATTGCCATTTTCAGCAATACAACAATTTACACGTCGCAAAAAATTAAAATGGACACGTTGTAAAACACCAACATTATTTTTAACTGTTTGAAACGCATTCTCTATTCGCGCCCATAATTCGTCGTGCGTATTTATGGGCTTACCATAAACAAAGATGGCTTAGGAACCACTTTTGGATAGAGATAAGTTTAGTTAAATCGTCTTATTTTGTTTCAGAGAATATGTGGTAGAGCTTTGTACAGACCATTCGGGGACACCCTGTATATGTAAAGTATTTTTAACAGAATGTATGGGGATCTCAGTTATTTGAAGAGATAGAGAGTCGGGTAAATTGAGGCAAAGTTGCGTATTTTAAGGCCTACTAATATCCTGAAAACAATTTTGAAATATCTTATTTTATTATCAGCATAAAATTGATTTTTTAAAAAATCGTTTTTTTTTTAATTCAAAAACTACTGAATCTAGACATTTAGTAAATAAAAATAATTAGTAAAGAAAAAGATTACTACAATAATTATTTAGAACTTTAACATTGTTGAGGCAGAATAACTAAGATCCCCATACATTCTGTCGAAATACGGACACCCTGTATTTCAGTTAATAATAACGGTATGAACAACAAAACTTTCTTAAAAGAAAATCATGGTATTTTATACAAAAAACAATTTTATACGAGTAGAGCATATTTAGGTTAATAAAAATTCACGCGAGTAACTCGACTTCGATAACAATCTTTTTTACACAGAAGACGCAATAAATTCAAAATAATTGTCGTTAATATATACTCAGCAGGGCTACATAAATAAAGACAATTATTTAAAATTTACGAACGCCGCGGTAACGTTTTCAAACACATAAAATCTTAACTTTAATTGTTTATAAATTTCAACTACCCGACACCTAAAAAGGACATTCGAACGAAGAAGATATATTTCGTCTTAAAAGAAATCAATCAATTTTTCTAGGATAGTAATTAAACCTTTAAAATATATTTATCTGTGCGTACATCGAGAATTAATTGACATTATTTGTAACTAATTGACATTATTTACTACACAATATTATTAAAGTCTGTTTATAATGAGATTTGCATTGAGAGATTCTGAAACTAACTGTGCGCACATTTTAAAATTAGCAACACAAGGTTTTCGAAATTAGTGTACGTTAGGATTCTCAAATATTTGTAACGCAATATAAAAAAAACAGTATTTTTAGAATAAATTTACGTTCATTCTGAGGTTTACAAAATAAAAATCTTAATTTTGCGTGCGTGGATTAAACTTCCTAACTTCGTATCGTAAGTAAAATACTGGAAATGCGACTTTCGAGTTGTCAAAACGGTGCTCGAAACTTCACTTTCGAGGCGGCGAATTCAAAAATAAATTTACGTTCATTTAGAAGTTTGCAACCCAAGATTCTCAAATATTTGTAACGCAATATTAAAAATAACAGTGTGTTTAGTTACGTACCAAAAACGGAAATTATTTGGCTGATAGAGGAGACTTTTTCTGTTGGAAGAAAATATGGCTCATTTTGTGGATACTGACCTGAAACAAAAAAAAAATTATTATACCAGGGAAAAAATTGTTATTAAAAAGCAGAGCTTGTTTGCAAAATCGTATTTTTTGTGTATTTATAAATTAAAAAAAAAAACAGGACTGAGTTACATTTAATCTAGAGTCGCCCGGCGCATCCACCATTTTCTAAACTTGTATTTATTGTTGTAAAAATCGTAATTTTAAGGAAAATTGAATAGCACAAGTCATTTTATCGCTTTTTTTTTAAACGTGATTATGTTTGTGCTCAGTTTAAAAGTAAAACTGATTAAGTGCATCGAAAAATAGTAGAACTTCATGACTAGTTGATATATTGATTACTTATATATTTTTGTATGTTTTATAATTAATTTACTTTCTTTTTAACTATATTGTCTTGTAATTAGGATACGTTTCCTGTTGGACAATAAAGATTTATTATTATTATTATTATTATTATAAGTAGAGACGTGGTAGGGTTATTATTATAGGAGGGAATAATTAAGTATTTTTACATGTTTTATTGAAGCAAAATTTGTCAGAAATTTTAGAATTAAAAGTAAAAGCTATTAAAAACAAATTTTTGAATAATAATAATAATTTTAAAACCTTGCTAACACGAAATAAACATTTGTAATATTTATTAAGGTGGGATCAAACTTAAGCGGTGTATTTTAAACTTTAGTTTAAATCAGCGTTTTATACGCGTGGCGCATGAGGTAAAATTTCGAGTTTAGCAAAGCCTAAAAATTTGGTTGAAGTACATGTTTAATAAAGACAAGCTAAATTTGTCGAACTGCAGTCACGCTCAATAAAAAGTGCAATACAAACAAAGTAAAACGTGTTTTATTGTAAAATTAATATGGATAACGAAATAGAAGCCTCCACAATACAGCATTTATTAAGAACTTACTATTGCACATTGATTCTAACGAATGTTTATGAAGATATTTTAGAACTTATAATTACTAATTTCATTCACGGAATGCCAGTATATTTCCAACTTTGTTTTTCTAAAAAAACCACATACTTCTTTTACATAACATTTATATATACTTTTTTTTATTTATAACTATGTATGATTATTATGTAGGAGTATAATAATAAAATTAGCAATAGATAAATCAAGCAAATTGGCGAATGCCATAACGCTTCCCTCGAGGTCTGATTACGCAGTCGATTACGTTCCACACATACACACACACTTAATAAAAAAAAACGTTAGCAACAATGTAAGTTATTAGAAAGTCGCGTAATTATACGTTCAATATAATAATAATAAATCAGCGCCGGCATTTGAATAAAATATTGCCGTGATCTTGTTAACCACATTGTGCATTGTATTCTATTAATATACAAACACACACGCGCATGTTTGTAATAAAAAAAAGTATATATAGGTGTAGATTTATTTCGCGAAAATTATTCAAAATAAACTAGTTCACTTTGTTTAAGAATTATTTTATAAGTTATTAATTTATTATTGTAGTTAATTTAAATAATTGACATTTAGTAGTTTAGTAGTTTATCGACGTGTAAAAATTAAACGTCGATATCTGACAAATTTTAATTTCGTAACAGAAGCCCAGTTATATTTTAAACTTTGACCTGAAAAAGCTAACAAATGTATAACGAAATATTGGCTAATTAAAATAAAGTTCCTATAATTTTTTGAATTCGGTCGCTTTTTCCCAAAAGTTTATAGACGTTTTTTAATTTGAATAATTGGCATGTATCTTCGGTTTTTTTTTTATTGGCCAACCAGATCTGGTGATTTTTATAATGTTTTATATTTAATTGGATACCATGGTTGTAAATCGCTCAGCGACCAATACAAATTTTGACGCTTTTCTAAACTCGAAATATTTACTTCATGCCTAATCAAGGATTGTAACGAGTGTTTTACAATCCTTGATTAAGCATTAGGTAAATATTCAAGGAGTGTATTACAATCCTTAATTAAGCATAAGGTAAATATTTCGAGTTTAGAAAAGCCTCAAAATTTGGATTGGTCGCTGAGCGAATTACAACAGATACAAATTGTAGTGAATTTAAATAATTGGCATGTATATTCGGTTTTTTTTTATTGGCCAACCAGATCTAGTGATTTTTTATAATGTTGGATATTTAGTTGGATACTATAACTAAATATCCAACATTATAAAAAATCACTAGATCTGGTTGGCCAATAAAAAAAAAAAACGAATATACATGCCAATTATTTAAATTCACTACAATAATAAATTAATAACTCATAAAATAATTCTTAAACAAAGGTATTATGATTAATTTTTATTAATCTCTTTGGATTATATACAATAAATACAATAAAGTCATTAACATGTTAATAGTGGGGGCTTTCACTTTAGGAATTTTATTTTTTCTTTCGTAATCTCCTTGCCTTTCAAACAATAAAATTAATAACAATTATTATTGCATGAAAAACATCATAATTGTTATTATGAAATGTGAATACAATGTATGTAAACAATTAAATCTATTTATTTGTTTTTACAGACAAATCATTCCGGTGGAATTTTGCGGTAATCATTTTTTGGTAACGTGATAAGCCGTGTATCTGTGTGTAATCCTGATAAGGTAATGAAGTTTTATATTTTTCTATTAATACACATGGGGTCATTTATTTATGTAACTTCATCACACGAACAACAAAATAATAAAATATCTATCAAATATAAATCGTACTAATCCAAATGTTCAGGTTTATGTTACCCTTAATATAAGTTTATTAATAAACTTGTTAAGTTTAGTCCAGTATAGTTTTAATTAGTTTTGTTTACTTAAAATATTTTTTTTATTATTGTTTAAAAATGGTTTATAGTATAAATAAATAAGCCGCCTATTTCCAAAACCTTCAAAATCCGGTTTTTACAATTGTATTTCGGAGTTTTTGGATAAATGAATAATAAAAATTTCTTTTGTCTAATCAACTCCTGCGCATTTGAAATTCGAGCAAAATCAATCAATAAACTAATAATAATAATAAAATGATTTACATCACTTAAACTCGAACAAAGTATTTGTATTCGAATCCTGTGTAGCAATCACGATTAGCAAAGATTTCAAACTTGCCTACTTTAAACACTGAAATCTGAAATCTTTTATGGTATATGGATTCCGTTAATAAATAAATAAATAAATAAAACGGGTAACTGCGAAGGCTTCTGCTTCGTTTTACATCATTAGTTACACAAATAAGACTTAAACTTTGTTTGTGTAGCTGAAGTTTTTATTGTAACTTTATACTCCTAGTTTGATAATGGAAAGTTAATGTTTTTGAAACTATAGTCACAATAAAAACCTCAGTTATACAAACAAAGTTTAAGTGTATTATTTGTGTAAATAAATAAAAGGGAAATGTAAGATTACGATAATTTCCATGCAAGTTACTTAAGTTTTGGTCTTTTAAACAGAATGCATTGTCAATTTCAAGCCCCTGTGTGTTTTATAACGTAAAAGAATTATAATAATATTTAGATAAAAGGTTAATTTCGGACGGGTTGAGTTATTACCGGGCGCAATTTTCGAAAAATCGCTTCTCGGCACGAAATCGTAAATAACCCATCATAATTTGCGGTAAATATAGCCGACGATGAGGAATTATTTATGGAGGAAATTTATGTAAATATATCGCCTGACCCAAGTACAAGGTGCACACCTTGCGGCAATAACCAAACAAAAAAAAAGGTTCATCTTCATGATCATTCAATTTTCATAAATATTACGCACTTTGTATTTATTCACAACCAGATTTATTGTTAAATTCGATTGATGGTAAATTATACAATTTTCAGACAAACTTAACATTATTTGATTCACAAACTATGTTTACTAGTAAAATTTACCTTTAGTCAAATTCATTAATTTTAATTTCATGAATTTTACACGCGTGTATTTATTACTGAATTTGTTTGAAGGAAAATTTTACAAATAAACACAGTTTGTTAATCAAATAATGTTAAGTGTCAAATATAAAATTTACCCTTAATAAAATTTAGCAATAAATGTGGCTGTAAATAAATACAAAGCGTGTAGTATTTATGAAAACAAAGTTTATAAAATTTACCATTAATCGAATTTAACAATAATCTAGCTAAGAAACACAGTGACGTAGCCAGGATTTTTACATGGGGGAAGGGGGTTTCTAAACTTAAGCGCAGAATATTATTACAGAATATATAATTTGCATAAACATAAAACATTTCTACCGAAACTACATAAAAAACAACTATTTATAACTGTTTGGTGTTGTAGGCGTTCACTTTGTGGTACATCTTAAATACACTTGTAAATAAAACACTTTTTACTTTGTTTAACCACTGAATCTTACATTTAATTGTGTGACTAGTTTCGACTATCTAGTAGTCATTCTCAAACTAAAGTGTTAGTTTGAGAATGACTACTAGATAGTCGAAACTAGTCACACAATTAAATGTAAGATTCAGTGGTTAAACAAAGTAAAAAGTGTTTTATTTACAAACTATTTATAATATAATTTCGCGTTAAATCATGGCGTGTGCAGATGCTTACTAACGCACAATTTTTCAATAAATTTAAACACGCGGAGATTTCAAAGAGACAAAATTAAATTGATAGCACCGACTAGAGGGGAGTTCTAACCCGCCGTGGCCCTTTCCTGGTTACGCCACTGAAGAAACAAACCAACTGCTTCAGGTGTTCGAATTGTAAATACACAAAACAAAATAAACATTGTAACCCCCCATAACTCCTTCCTACCTACACCACTGAAGAAACAAACCAACTGCTTCAGACACAAAACAAAATAAACATTGTAAAATTATCAAAAGTGCGATACAACTAATTTATCTTACAAGACAAAGAAATAAATGGTTGTAACATTTATTAGCATACGATCAAACTCAGTCGGGTATTAATTATAAACGTAGATATTTAATCAATATATTTTGTACTTTAATTGAAATCAGTGTATACGCGTGGCGCATGAAGTAAAATTTCGAGTTTGGAAAAGTCAGAAAACCAATTTTTAAATATTTCAGCATTATTGATATATTACAGAAAATTATAGAAGGTTAAACATAAAGAAAATTTAACATAAAGAACAATTGAGTTTGTCAATAGTTTGCAGAATATTAAAAAATATAAAAAAGCATTAAAATTAATACAAAAAAAAAACAAAATTGCAGTAAGTTGATTTATTTTTATAGTAGGTTTAAACATGTATTCATTCTTTGTTTTTAAGATTCTTCATTTAAAAATTGTCGGTGTGTTGAATGCGGAAGCGCAACATCGGTGTCAGATTGCCTTTAATGAATAATTTATAACAAATAAACGCTGGACGAGTGTGTGTATAATTTTGTAGTGAAAGTGAGAACACGACGACAAACCGCAAACTTGTTTCGTATTCCGCTGACAAGTTGATATTGATTACAAATTTGGTATTAGCAAAAACTGTAGCGAATTTCTGTCCACGCTTTTTTTGAAATTACAGTTACAACACTTAATTATACTATCTGTTGTCTAGCCTAAGTTGACTTATTTAAAATACTATCTGTTATATAGTCTAACTTGACTTATTCAAAATAAAACTCCTAACAAACTGTAATTTCAAGTCAAATTTATCAATTTATATAATTCTTAAGTTACACTACCAATAATATTAAAACACTTAACTACCAAACCAAATTAAAGTTTATGGATGAATAAAGTTGAAATGTCTATTTTCTACAGTTTGATTTTTACCATTTTTACCTACAATATCTTACACTACACATTATATAGGATGTTCAATAAAAAAAATCTCTAGAGTGCTATGATTTAATTTTATTTTTAATTTAGGTTGGCTCCACGCTTTAGAAATTGACATATAAAACGTCAGACATGATAATTATAATAAATAACTTCAGAGTTGCCAACCTACAATATTCTCCACAGCACTCTAGAGGTTTTATTTTGTTGAACATACGATATTAATTTTTTTCTCTTTTTCACGGTGTGAGTAAATTATGTAAAAATAATTGAGAAAATGAGGAACAAAAAAAAAACGTTATCGAGTGCGGTAATTCGACGTGGAATCGACCAATTATCAGCATTTTTCGTGCAGTTTGCGAAATGTCAAGGCGGATTGAATTAAAGTATTAAAACAACGCGACCAATCAGAAACTGCCATAAAGAGAAAATGGGACAACAATATTAATATCCCCAGTCTCGCGCGAAATGTAATCACTTCAATTAATGCTCGCTTTTTTTTACATCAAATTTTATAAACAACTTTTGACATCTTTATATTTCATTAATTTTGAGTTAATATGTCGAATTTAATCGACTTGTAGAGGTTACTGTAATTTTGCTTATAGCTTGAGGGTTTTATTTAGGGTATAGATTAATTAATGCTCGCTTTTTTGTATTCATATCAAATTTAAGTCGATGTTTTTAAACAACTTTTCACATCTTAATATTTTATTAATTTTAAGTTAATATTTCGACTTTAATCGACTTGCAGAGGTTACTGTAATCTTGCTTATGGTTTCGGGGTTTTATTCAGGGTATGGATTACATTATCTACATAAAATCTCTAATATTTCAGAGATAAAAATATTTTATATTTTTCATTATAAAACTAAACAAAGCCCCTGGAAAGCCTGCCTGGGCTAGGTTTCCAGGGGCTTTGTTTAGTTTTAAAATGAAAGATATAAAATATTTTTTGTACTACTGTTTTTTATCCAAAATACAAATAATAAGGATGTAATGCTACAGACTAAAAAAACCGTGGCACAGGTGAGAAAGCCTTATAGTCGATCGCCTTTATAGAAAAAAGGAAATAAAAGTTATTTACATTAACAATATCAATTTCTTACTTCATTTTTTATTTGTATCGTTAGATGTACATTTCAAGACACAAGGTGCTCATTATCAATAACAAACTGAGTTGTTATTGATACAAATAAAAAGCAAAGTAAGGAATAACAGTCGCGTAATAATCACTTCACGTTAACTCAAAAACATACAGTTAATATCAATTTGTCTAAAATTGTAGAAATGTGTACTATTTTTATGTATTTCACGTCAGCGTCTTTGAAATAACAAAGAATGCTTTGAATATTTTTATTTTGACAAGTTACAAAAAATGTTTACTAAATTATATTTTTAATTAAATTTAATTTTTTTACGGAATCCCCAGTTTACAATAGATTAATACATATACATCTTAATACAATAAATTGACTGTATTAGTAAATTAGAAATTGTGTGTGTGTGTGATTTTAAACTTTACAATAAATCAGTGTTGTATACGCGTGGCGCATGAAGTAAAATTTCGAGTTTAGAAAAGCCTGAAAATTTGGATTTGCTGGGGCGCGACTCGCTTCGCTCGCGCGCCCCAGCAAATCCAAATTTTCAGGCTTTTCTAAACTCGAAATTTTACTTCATGCTTAGCCTGGGAGTGGAAAACACTCGTTTCAGTTTCAAACTGCCAAACCTAACCTAATAAATCGCGAATTAATCTAACCTAAAAAAATAGTTGCACATATCAGAAAACATCGTTTTGCAAATCTGGATAGCATTGAAATCACGTCGGTTTTGTTTTAGGAAAGTCAACAGAATTAAAAATCAATAAAACAGTAATAAGAATTACAAAAGATTTATATCATTAAAATTATTTCAATTAAACGTAGAAATATATTCATTTTATGCGATTTTTCGAGAAGATGAACATTTCAAAGATTCATATCTTGATAATTGTTTAAAATATTTCTTTGAAATTTTGTATGGATATTAGGTAAACATTGCTCTTTAAAAATGTGTAAAAATCTGAAAATAGTCTATCAATAGTTTTTGAGTTATTTCCAATTAAACGTAAATATAGACTAATTTTATTCGATTTTTGGAAAGATAAACATTACAAAGATTCATATCTTGATAATTTTTTGGAATATCCGTGTAAAATTTTGTACGGATATTAAGTAAACATTGCTCTTTAAACATTTGTAAAAATCTGAAAATACCCTATCAATAGTTTTTGAGTTATTTCTAACTGAACGTAAATATAGACAAATTTTATTTGATTTTTGGGAAGATGAACATTTTAAAGATTCATATCTTCATAATTTTTTGAAATATCCGTCTGAAATTTTGTATGGATATTAGGTAAACATTGCTCTTTAAAAATTTGTAAAAGTATAAAAATACCCTATCCATAGTTTTTGAGTTATTTCCAATTGAACGTTAAATAGATTAAATTTATGCGATTTTTCAGAAAGATGAACATTTCAAAGATTCATATCTTGGGAATTTAATGAAATATCCTTTTAAAATATCGTGTGGATATTAAGTAAATATTGCTGTTCGTAAATGTGTGACTATCTGAAAATACATTATCAATAGTTTTTTAGTTATTTCCAATTGAACATAAAAATAAATTAATTTTATGCGATTTTTCAGGAAGATGAACATTGCAAAGATTCATATCTTGATAATTTTTCGGAATATCCGTGTGAAATTTTGTATGGATATTAAGTAAACATTGCTCTTTGAAAATTTGTAAAAATCTGAAAATACCCTATCAATAGTTTTTGAGTTATTTCCAATTGAACGTAAATAGAGACACATTTTATGCGATTTTATGGAAAGATGAATATTACAAAGATTCATATCTTGATAATTTTTTGGAATATCCGTGTAAAATTTTGTACGGATATTAAGTAAACATTGCTCTTTAAACATTTGTAAAAATCTGAAAATACCCTATCAATAGTTTTTGAGTTATTTCTAACTGAACGTAAATATAGACAAATTTTATTTGATTTTTGGGAAGATGAACATTTTAAAGATTCAAATCTTCATAATTTTTTGAAATATCCGTCTGAAATTTTGTATGGATATTAGGTAAACATTGCTCTTTAAAAATTTGTAAAAGTATAAAAATACCCTATCCATAGTTTTTGAGTTATTTCCAATTGAACGTTAAATAGATTAAATTTATGCGATTTTTCAGAAAGATGAACATTTCAAAGATTTATATCTTGGGAATTTAATGAAATATCCTTTTAAAATATCGTGTGGATATTAAGTAAATATTGCTGTTCGTAAATGTGTGACTATCTGAAAATACATTATCAATAGTTTTTTGGTTATTTCCAATTGAACATAAAAATAAATTAATTTTATGCGATTTTTCAGGAAGATGAACATTGCAAAGATTCATATCTTGATAATTTTTCGGAATATCCGTGTGAAATTTTGTATGCATATTAAGTAAACATTGCTCTTTGAAAATTTGTAAAAATCTGAAAATACCCTATCAATAGTTTTTGAGTTATTTCCAATTGAACGTAAATAGAGACACATTTTATGCGATTTTATGGAAAGATGAATATTACAAAGATTCATATCTTGATAATTTTTTGGAATATCCGTGTAAAATTTTGTACGGATATTAAGTAAACATTGCTCTTTAAAAATTTGTAAAAATCTGAAAATACCCTATCAATAGTTTTTGAGTTATTTCCAACTGAACGTAAATATAGACAAATTTTATTTGATTTTTGGGAAAATGAACATTTTAAAGATTCATATCTTCATAATTTTTTAAAATATCCGTCTGAAATTTCGTATGGATATTAGGTAAACATTGCTCTTTAAAAATTTGTAAAAGTATAAAAATACCCTATCCATAGTTTTTGAGTTATTTCCAATTGAACGTTAAATAGATTAAATTTATGCGATTTTTCAGAAAGATGAACATTTCAAAGATTCATATCTTGGGAATTTAATGAAATATCCTTTTAAAATATCGTGTGGATATTAAGTAAATATTGCTGTTCGTAAATGTATGACTATCTGAAAATACATTATCAATAGTTTTTTAGTTATTTCCAATTGAACATAAAAATAAATTAATTTTATGCGATTTTTCAGGAAGATGAACATTGCAAAGATTCATATCTTGATAATTTTTCGGAATATCCGTGTGAAATTTTGTATGGATATTAAGTAAACATTGCTCTTTGAAAATTTGTAAAAATCTGAAAATACCCTATCAATAGTTTTTGAGTTATTTCCAATTGAACGTAAATAGAGACACATTTTATGCGATTTTATGGAAAGATGAATATTACAAAGATTTATATCTTGATAATTTTTTGGAATATCCTTTTGAAATTTTGTATAAATAACAAGTAAACATTGCTTTTTAAAAGCAATCTAAAAATATCTAAATATCTAAAACTCTTAGAATATCGTATTAATATTTTTCGAGTTATTTCCAATTGAACGTAAATATAGATAATTTTATGCGATTTTTTGGGAAGATGAACATTACAAAGATACATATCTTAATAATTTTTTGGAATATCGCTTTGAAATTTTGTATAAATATTAAGTAAACATTGCTTTTTAAAAATATCCAAAACTCTTAAAATACCCTATCAATAGTTTTTCTGTTATTTCCAATTGAACGTAAATATGGATACATTTTATGCGATTTTTTGGGAAAATAAACATTTCAAAAATTCATATCTTAATAATTGTTTGCAATATGCCTTTGAAATTTTGTATAAATATTAAGCAAACATTGCTCTTAAAAAATATCCAAAAATCTTAAAATACCCTATAAATAGTTTTCGAGTTATTTCCAAATGAACGGAAATATAGATACATTTCATGCAATTTTTTTTGGGAAAATGAACATTACAAAGATTCATATCTTAATAATTTTTCGGAATATCTGTGTGAAATTTGGTATGGATATTAAGTACACGTTGCTCTTTAAAAATTTGTAAAAATCTAAAAATACTCTATTCATACTTTTTGAGTTACTTCCAATTGAACGTTAAATAGAATAACTTTATGCGATTTTTCAGAAAGATTAACATTTCACAGATACATATCTTGGTAATTGTATGAAACATCTTGTTGAAACTTTATGTGGATATTAAATAAATATTGCTGTTTATGAATGAATGTGAAAATCTGAAAATACCCTATCAATAGTTTTCAAGTTATTTCTAATTGAACATAAAAATAAATTATTTTATGCGATTTTTCGGGAAGATGAACAATTCAAAGATTTATATCTTGATAGTTGTTTGGAACATCCCTTTGAAATTGTGTATAATTATTAGGAAAACATTGCTCTCTAAAAATATCAAAAAATCTAAAAATACACTATCAATAGTTTTTGAGTTATTTCCAATTGAACGTAAACATAGATACATTTTATGCAATTTTTTGGGAAGATGAACATTTCAAAGATTCATATCTTGATAATTGTTTGGAATATCTTTTTGAAATTTTGTATAAATATTAAGTAAACATTGCTCTTTAAAAATATTCAAAAATCTTAAAATACCCTATCAATTGTTTTTGAGTTATTTTTAATTGAACGTAAATTTCGATACATTTTATACGATTTTTTAGGAAGATGAACGTTACAAAGATTCATAATTTGATAATTTTCTGTAATATCCTTGTGAAATTTTGTATAAATATTAAGTTAAAATTGCTTTCTCAAAATTTGTAAAAATCTAAAAACACCTTACCAATAGTTTTTGAGTTATTTCCAATTGAACGTTTAATAAATTAATTTTATGCGATTTTTTCAGAAAGATGAACATTTCAAAGATTCATATGTTGATAATTGTTTGGAATATCCCTTTAAAATTTTGTATAAATATTAAGTAAACATTGCCTTTTAAAAATATACAAAAATCTGAAAATACCCTATCAATAGTTTTTGAGTTTTCTCCAACTAACCGTAAATATAGATAGATTTTATGCGATTTTTTTTTAAGATGATTATTACAAAGATTCATATCTTGATAATTTTTTGGAATATCCGTGTAAAAGTTTGTATGGATACTAAGTAAACATTGCTCTTTAATAATATCCTAAAATCAAAAAATACCCTGTCAATAGTTTTTGAGTTATTTCTAATTGAACGTAAATATAGATACATTTTATGCGATTTTTTGGAAAGATGAACAATATAAAGATTCATATCTTGATAATTTTAATATCCCTTTGAAATTTTGTATATATATTAAGTAAACACTGCTCTTTGAAAATGTGTAAAAATCTTAAAATACCCTATCAATAGTTTTTGAGTTATTTCCAACTGAACGTAATTATAGATACATATTATGCATTTTTTTGGGAAGATAAACATTACAAAGATTCATATCTTGATGGTTGTTTAGAATATCCATTTGAAATTTTGTATAAATTCTAAGTAAATATTGCTTTTTAAAAATATACAAAAATTTTAAAACACCTTATCAATAGTTTTTGAGTTATTTTCAATTAAACGTAAAAATAGATTAATTTTATGCGATAAGCATTTCAAAGATGCACTTGGTATTGTTTCACAATTAAATCTTTATTCCGACTTTCAGTTTGTTAGACCATTTTCAAAGGAATTAAATCTTTATTCCGACTTTCGGTTTGTTAGACCATTTTCAAAGGAATTTCTTTGAAAAAGGTCTAACAAACCGAAACTAGTCGGAATAAAGATTTAATTGTGAAACAATACCAAGTGCCTTTCCTTTAATTAACTTTACATAATGTAATATATTTCACCAAGTGCCAGATGAAAAATTAATTCAAGAAATTCAAAGATGCGTATCCTAATAATTTTTTGGAATATCCGCCTGAAATTTTGTATGGATATTAAGTAAACATTGCTCTTTGAAAATTTGTAAAAATCTGAAAAAACCCTATTAAATTTCCTTTTTATATTTGTCATAAAAATAGCATTGGCACAATGGAGCGTGCAATAATAAATATTTATATTCAGGGTGGGGCATTTATTCTAGCCATCTGGAATATCTAAAACCTAAATTGCGGAAAAAATCTTTTAAATAAGAAAAATGTGTTAAGGAAGGGCTGATGTCATATCCATTTTTAATTTTCATAATGGTTTTAAGGTCATTCCAAAGTAATTTATTTTTTCAAATGGAAATGTATATCTTTTATTACAAATGTATATTAAAACATATGAACATTTCAAATTTATAAATTGTTTAGTTCTAGAAAATATATTAGACATTTTCTAACACTAAGTTATTGAAATATTCAAATAGCTAAATTAATTAAATATGTGAAAAAGTAAGTGATTTAATATAAGTAATGTGGTATGTAAATATTCGCGAATATTAAAATTCCCAGCCCTAATTTAAAGTTGATAACTTTTACAAATGTTTATTTTATTTAACCAAATCTTGCAATTTTTTGATTTATTGATATTTTAAAGAAAAAATCCCTGTATGTTTCTCAAAAGAAAAGATAAGGAACTTATTCAATTATAATCAATTACATTGTCACAAATTTTTAACTTTTAAACTAATTTCTCACTTAACACTTAGTGCAACATGTTTAAAAGATTATCTAAAGATTAAACACCTTGGTTTGTTTCAAAAAATATTGCGAAATAAACCACGGTGTGTAATTTCTATGTAATACAATCTTTCAACTCTAAATATAATTTTCACTAAATATATGTGTCTGTTTCGTGAGCTGTATTGGTCAATTAGAAATCGTGTCATCGTAAAATTCAGTAATTTACTGAACCAGAACAATGAGTGCGTCTCGTACAACCGAGCACACTTTACGAACGGGCTTCGTCGTCTATTTTTAGAGCTCCATAACGAGATGTAATTAGAAAATTGTTGCTTTTATGGACCAAAGGTATGCCTTCATGGCTCCGTTTAATTCGACCCTAATTGGTCCGAACAGAAATGGAGACATGGTTTCAAATTACAAATAATAATCAAGTCTAAAAGTATTGTAAAAGAGTTTTTGAAAATACATTAAAAATAGAAAACTTACAATTTTGTTAATATACCTCTTAATATTTTATTTTTTAATCGTATATTTTATATCATATGTGTTTTTTTCTATTATTATTCTGTTATCACAAACACTGTACATTTTGACGTATATAAGCACTGCTTTAGCACAAATAAACATGTTTATTATTAACAACAAATATGCATTTTGCATATAATCCGAGTTTTAGTCCTAACAATTTTTTTCACACCTAAATTTGAGTTACCTAATAAAGACATTATCTAAACTAAATTTACAGAAATAACGTAAATTTGAGTTTGAGTAAGAAATAATAATAATAATAATAATAATAATAATTTATTTGCCAACAGAAATTACAAATCTTTGAGTAATGTTAACGTTTTCTTTAATTTTTTAATTTATCAAAATATAGTAATTTTAACACTTTAGTTTAGGATAATGCCCTCATAAGGTGCAATATCCTAAACTAAACTGTTAAATATAAATTGAGTTGGAGTCCATTTACTGTTAAAATTACTATATTTTGATAAATCAAAAAATCAAAGAAAACGTTAATTAACATTACTCAAAGATTCCTTACTTCAGGATTTTGAACACTCATAAAATAAACGGAATTCAGGACAGAAATGTAATTCTTTATTAATATCGTGTTTTTTTGTGTTATTTATGATATTTACACTTTTTTTTTGGAGAAATAAGGACGTTAGAGTGTGCCAATTAAAAGGAGTGAATTAACGGGCGACGTTAACGAGTGCGAAAATTTCGAAAATGACCGCAATGGCCGTCCATTTAAATGCAAATTCGGCCAAGTGTGAAATACCCGAAAACGACGACCCACCTAGTTATCTCGGACACTAATCAACGAGATCACAATTTAATGAGTTAACTGCGATAAAGTTTAACCAAAAAAGGCAAACGAGTTTTTTTTTCAGCCAGAAAATTTGTAAAGGATTACACTTGAGAGGTATTAAAAAAAAGGTAAGATAAATAAATAAAATTGTATGGTTTTTACAGAAATAATCAACATTTAACCTAACTTAATAAAAGTCATTAATTAGTTTATCACGACATTACGTGAATACAGAGCCGTAGTTTTGTTCCTAGAGCTACAAAAATCAAAATAAAGCCTTGTATGCACGTAATACAATAATAAACTAATTAATAACTTTTATTAAGTTAGGTTAAATGCTGATTATTTGTGTACAGCTACAAAAACCAAAATATGGCCCTGTATATACATTTCGGACACAAAATGCCCATTATCAATGGATTAACACTGTCAAGTAGTACAAACCATAGTTAAAATAAGGAAACAAATGCGTCGTTTGTTTGTAAATTGTGGGTGAGGATTATAAAAAGTGTATGATTTAAAAAAAATATATTGTGTCTGAGCAAAAAGGTCGAGCAATTAAATTTTCGCGTGCGCGCATTCACCATTTCGTCCGGATTTACAATTTAAATTCCAAGGTTTTCCACAGGACTAGACTCGATTAATATTCAACGTAATGACCGGCGTAATAATAGGCTTCATTTCCTAGAAAAATTCTTCATCGACACGTGGGTGTGTTGCTGGAATGGAGAGATTATTGTCTCAAACAAAAATAATTCAATTTTACTTCATGCTTAACCTGGGAGTGGAAAATATTCATTTAAAGCATCAAATTGAATTGTTTCAAAAAAACAACGAATATCTAGAGATTTACAGAATATAATTGGGATATGAGGAAAGGGGTGTTTTACAACTTTTGCACATTTTGAAAAAGCATAGTTTTCTTAATACTCCCAAAAAGTTTTATAATAATCCTCGCTTGTTTTTTCAAGTTATGATTTGTTTCAAATCCAATTTCTACAAAAATCAGTGTAATAAAAAAAATACAATTTTTGACTTTGAGTAAAAAAAAACTCGAAATCTAATTGGTTGGTATTTTCCAACTTTTACATATTTCGAAAGAGCACAGTTTTCTTAACACTTTCAAAAAGTTTCATGAGAATCCTTAATTGTTTTTTCGAATTATCATTGTTTTCAAATCCAACTTCTACAAAAATTAGTGTAATAAATAAACACATATTTTGACTTTAAGTGCGAATTACTCGAAAACTAAGAAAGGGGTATTTTTCAATTTTTACACATTTTAAAAAAGCATAGCTTTCTTAATACTTCTGTAAAGTTTTATAAAAATCATCGTTGTTTTTGTCAAGTTATAATTGGTTTCAAATCCAATTTCTACAAAAATCAGTGCAACAAAAAAAAAAACAATTTTTAACTTTGGGTGAAAATAACTTGAAAACTAATAAAGGGGTATTTTTCAATTTTTACATATTCTGAAACAGCTTGTTTTCTTAACATTCTCAAGGAGTTTCATAAGAATCCTCAGTTGTTTTTTTGAATTATGATTGTTTTTAAATCCAACTTCTACAAAAATCAGTGTTCTAAATAAACACCATTTTTGACTTTAAGTGAAAATAATTCGAAAACTAAGAAAGCGGTCATTTATAACTTTTACACATTTTGAAAGACCATAGTTTTCCTAATACTCTCAAAAAGTTTTATAAGAATCCTTAATTGTTTCTTCGAATTATGATTGTTTTTAAATCCAACTTCTACAAAAATCATTGTAATGAATAAACGCAAATTTTGACTTACAGTGAGAATAACTCGAAAACTAAGAAAGGGGTATTTTACAATTTTTACACATATTGAAAGAGCATAGTTTTCTTAATACTCCCAATAAGTTTTATAAAAATCCTCGATTGTTATTTCAAGTTATGATTGGTTTCAAATTCAATTTCTACAAAAACCAGTGTAATAAAAAAACACAATTTTTGACTTTGAGTAAAAATAACTCGAAAACTAATAAAGGGGTATTTTCCAACTTTTACATATTTTGAAAGCGCATCGTATTCTTAGAACTCTTAAAAAGTTTCGTAAGAATCCTTAATAGTTTTTGCGAATTGTGATTGGTTTCAAATCCAACTTCTACAAAAATCAGTGTAATAAATAAACACATATTTTGACTTTAAGTGCGAATAACTCGAAAACTAAGAAAGGGGTATTTTTCAATTTTTACACATTTTGAAAAAGCATAGTTTTCTTAATACTTCTGAAAAGTTTCATAAAAATCCTCGTTGTATTTGTCAAGTTATAATTGGTTTCAAATCCAATTTCTACAAAAATCAGTGTAATAAAAAAACACAATTTTTGACTTTGAGTGAATGAAACTCGAAAACTAATAAAGGGGTATTTTCCAACTCTTGCATATTTTGAAAGAGCATAGTTTTCTTAACACTCAAAAAGTTTCATAAGAATACTTAGTTGTTTCTTCGAGTTATGATTGTTTTAAAATCCAACATCTACAAAAATCAGTGTAATAAATAAAAACATATTTTGACTTTAAGTTCAAATAACTCAAAAACTAAGAAAGCGGTCTTTTACAACGTTTACACATTTTGAAAGAGCATAGTTTTCTTAATACTTCTGAAAAGTTTTATAAAAATCCTTGTTGTTTTTGTTAAGTTATGATTGATTTCAAATCCAATTTCTACAAAAATCAGTGTACTAAAAAAACACAATTCTTGACTTTAAGTGAAAATAACTCGAAAACTAATAAAGGCGTATTTTCCAACTTTTACATATTTTGAAAGAGCATAGTTTTCCTAACACTCTCAAAAAGTTTTATATGAATCCTTAATTGTTTCTTCGAATTATGATTGTTTTCAAATCCAACTTCTACAAAAATCATTGTAATAAATAAACACAAATTTTGACTTACAGTGAGAATAACTCGAAAACTAAGAAAGAAGTATTTTACAACTTTTACACATATTGAAAGAGCATAGTTTTCTTAGTACTCCCAAAAAGTTTGATAAAAATCTCCGCTTTTTTTCAAGTTATGTTTGATATCAAATCCAATTTCTACAAAAATCAGTGTAATAAAAAAATACAATTTTTGACTTTGAGTGAAAATAACTCGAAAACTAATAAAGGGGTATTTTCAAACTTTTACATATTTTGTAAGAGCATAGTTTTCTTATCACTCCCAAAAAATTTCATTAGAATCCCTAATTGTTTTTTCGAGTTAAGATTGTTTTCAAATCCCACTTCTACAAAAAATCAGTGTAATAAATAAACACATATTTTGACTTTGAGTGAGAATAACTCGAAAACTAAGAAAGAGGTATTTTTCAATTTTTGCATGTTTTTCAAGAGCATAGTTTTCTTAACACTCCCAAGAATTTTCACAAAAATATTCGCTTGTTGTTTTAGGTTTTGATTGTTTTTCATTCCAATTTCTACAAAAATTAGTGTAATAAAAAAAACACAAATTCTAACTTGGAGTGAGAATAACTCGAAAACTAAGAAAGCGGCATTTTTAAATTTTTGCATGTTTTTAAACAGCATAGTTTTCTTAACACTCCCAAAAATTTTCACCAAAATATTCGCTGGTTTTTTTAAGTTATAATTGTTTTCAATTCCACTTGCTACAAAAATTAGTGTAATAAAAAAACACAAATTTTGACTTTGAGTGAGAATTACTCGAAAACTAAGAAAGGGGTATTTTTCAATTTTTGTATGTTTTTAAAGAGCATAGTTTTCTTAACACTCCCAAGAATTTTCACAAAAATATTCGCAAGTTTTTTTAAGTTATGATTGTTTTCAATTCCACATTCCACAAAAATTATTTTAATAAAAAAACACAAATTTTGACTTTGAGTGAGAATAACTCAAAAACTAAAAAAGAGGTATTTTCTAACTTTTACACATTTTGAAAGAGCATAGTTTTCTTAATATCATCATCAGGTTTTATAAGAATCCTCGCCTGTTTTTTTAAAGTTATGATTGTTTTTAAATCTAACTTGCCATTCCCTTAGGGAGAAACAAATTATTTTAATTTAATTAAAACACTTAACTTTGTTTTACCACGTTTATAAGTAATAATAAATGTGGTAAAATAAAGTTAAGTGTTTTAATTAAACTGTTATGAAGATGTACCACAAAGTGAACGCCAACCAAATTAAAGACAAATTATTTCATCAACTTTTTTTGAATGTCACATTAAAATTAATTCTCTTAGTAAAGTGATGTTACAGAGCTTAGTTGAGTTAAGCGCGAAAACTGCTTGTTATTATAAATCTGTAAAAAAAAATCGCAAATTTAAATAAAATTAAAAATTGCTTTCAATTAGCCAATTTAGATTATTTTTTTAATTTTTAACGGCTCACAATAAAACCCGCATACACCCATACTTACGATTTTCAATCCACAATGCGATAAAATGAGCATTCCTGTGGGCCTCAATTGGGCAAGTTGCGAATGTGCAAAATAAAGTAAAATACTATAACAACATTGTTGGACTAAAAATAGCGGAGCGGAGCGGCAAAACCAAATTTTCAGGCTTTTCTAATCTCGAAATTTTACTTCATACCTAACCTAGGAGTGGAAAACAACCGTTTAAAGATGTAAACTAAGCTTGTTATTGATAATAAGCACCTTGTGTCTCGAAATGTACATCTAACGATACGAATAAAAAGTGAAGTAAGGAATAACAGTCTGTTTTAGTGTAATAATCACTTCACGTAAACTCGAAAACATACAGTTACTTCAAACTAAACTTAAAAAAAAAACTACAAATATCTGAAAATTTACAGCACATAATTTGGATATGTATTCGTGAGTTATGTTAAGATGGTTAAAATTGTAATAAAAACGGTTAAATTCCTCTCTTCACTGTTTTTATTTAAGTACTATATGTACATTTCGAACACTAAGTGTCCATTATCAATAGTTAACTAGCGGTTAGTAAACTATTGATAATGGACACTTAGTGTCCGAAATGTACATATAATACTTAACTAAAAACAGTGAAGAAAGGAATTTAACCGCTTTTTATTACTATTGGATATGTATATTTAAAAGAAAAGCTCTCTGTACATCATTTATATTTTTGTTAACAAATGTCATTCAGCTGATATTCAGCTAACATAAACTTTTATGGTTTATAACGTCAATGCTTCTATTTAATAGCCCCACTTAAAATTAGATTAATAAGCCTTCCTACGAACATAAATTACAAACATTTTAGAAAGCAACAAATCACGCGCATAATTTTTATTTTATTAACCATCCCAACTGGACTTTTATTGCCCACTCAACATCAAACTTTAATATCTCCAATCACGATTATACAAATCCACAAACAATATCCTCGAATCATTATTATAAATAGAAATCGCTTTCACACTGTTACAATAACATTTTTATCGTCATTATTTATCAATAAATAAAGCGACTGACTTAATTGATATTCACTCATTTGGCATGCAAATAGTTCGACAATAGATCTAGCCGTGTCGTGTTTAGGTGTCGGGTTCACGTGGGCATTCGGTGTTTGTTCGAAACGGGCAGTAAAATAAATTCCGAGCTACTGAAAAACTGTAAATTATACCGAAACCGCATAAATAACTATTTCTTGTCACGTCCGTTTTCTAATTAATAAGAGACAAGTCGTAAAGAAATCACAGCGTGCTGCGCGCTATAAATATTTCAAGCGAATTCCGTTTCATAAATCTGATCGAGTGTTAATAAATTAATGGATCGTTAAGTGTGATTAATTTAATTGTTAAAGGTTTTTGAAGAATATTTAAAGTGTGTAAAGTTGGGTTAAAATTAAAGTATTGTAGGGAGTTTTTGAAACGAGTTTAGAAATAATGCAATGTTTCATGAAACCACAAATTTCATGTAAATATTGTAATTACATTTCCTAGAAAAATAAATAAGAATAAATGCCTGAAAATTTGGATTATTGGATTTAGAAAAATGTTATTATCGGGAATATTTTCTAAAAAAAATATATATACACTGTCTCCCATTAGTGCGTTCATTATAGATTTTTCATTAAAATTTCATTTAAGTTATGATTTGTTTACACTTTCTTTCAAATTAGTGTAATAAAAAAACATAAATTTCGACTTTGATTGAAAATAATACGAAAACTAAGAAAGGGGCATTTTTTATTTTTATATATTTTAAAAGAGCATAGTTTTTTTAACACCCTTAAGAATTTTCATTAAAATATTCTCTAGGTTTTTTAAGTTATGGTTGTTTATAATTCCAGTTTCTACAAAAAATAGTGTAATAAAAAAACACAAATTTTGACTTTGAGTGAGATTAGCTAGAAAACTAATAAAAAGGAATTTTCCAACTTTTGCATATTTTGAAAGAGCATAGTTTTCTTAACATTCTCAAAAAAATTCATAAGAATCTTCAGTTGTTTTTCCGAAGTATGATTGTTTTCAAATCCAACTTCAACAAAAATCAGTGTAATAAATAAACACATATTTTTGACTTTGAGTGAGAATAACTCGAAAACTAAGAAAAGGGTATTTTTAAATTTTTAGATATTTCAAAAGAGCATAGTTTTTTTAACACTACCAAGAATTTTCATTAAAATATACGCTAGGTTTTTTTTAAGGTTTGATTGTTCTCAATTACACTTTCTACAAAAATTAGTGTAATGAAAAAACACAAATGTTGACTTTGAGTAAAAATAATTCGTAAACTAAGAAAGAGGTATTATTTAATTTTTGCATATTTTGAAAGAGCATAGGTTTTTAACACCCCTAAGAATTTTCATTAAAATTTCCCCTAGGTTATTTAAATTATGATTGTTTTCAATTCGACTTTCTACAAAACATAGTGTAATAAAAAAACACAAGTTTTGACTTTAAGTAAGATTAGCTCGAAAACTATAAAGGGGTATTTTACAACTTTTGCATATTTTGAAAAAGCATAGTTTTCTTAACACTCTCAAAAAGTGTCATAAGAATCCTTAGTTGATTTTTCGAATTATGATTGTTTTTAAATCCAACTTCCACAAAAATCAGTGTAATAAGAAAACACATATTTTGACTTTGGGTGAGAATAACTCGAAAACTAAAAAAGGGTTATTTTTCAATTTTTACATATTTTGAAAGAGCATAGTTTTCTTACTACTCCCAGGAATTTTCATAAAAATATTTGCTAGTTTTTATAAGTTATGATTGTTTTCAATTATACTTTATACAAAAATTAGTATAATAAAAAAACACAAATTTTAAATTTGAGTGTAAATAATTCGATAACTAAGAAAGGGGTATTTTTAAATTTTTGCATTTTTAAAAGAGCATAGATTTTTTAACACTCCCAAGAATTTTCACTAAAACATTCTCTTGTTTTTTTTAAGTTAGGATTGTTTTTAATTACACGTTCTACAAACATTAGAGTAATAAAAAAACACAAATTTTGATTTTAAGCGAGAATAACTCGAAAAATAATGAGGGGGTATTTTCCAACTTTTGCATACTTTGAAAGAACATAATTTTCCTAACACTCCTAAAAAGTTTAATAAGAATCCTCAGTTGTTTCTTTGAGTTATGATTGTTTTCAAAATCAACTTCTTGAAAAATCAGTGTAATAAATAAACACATATTTTGACTTTGAGTGAGAATAACTCAAAAACTAATAACGAGGTATTTTTAAACTTCTGCATACTTTGAAAGAGCATAGTTTTCTTAACACTTCCAAAAAGTTTCATAAGATTCCTCAATTGTTTTTTCGAGTTAAGATTGTTTTTAAATCCAACTTCAACAAAAATCAGTGTAATAAAAAAACACAAATTTTTAATTTGAGTGAAAATAATTCGAAAACTAATAAAGGGGTATTTTTCAATTTTTATATATTTTAAAAGAGCATAGTTTTCTTAACACGACCAAGAATTTTAATTAAGATATTCACTAGGTTTCTTAAGTTATGGTTGTTTTCAATTACACTTTCTACAAACATTAGTGTAATAAAAAAAAACACAAATTTTGACTTTAAGTGAGAATTACTCGAGAAATAATGAAGGGGTATTTTCCAACTTTTGCATACTTTGAAAGAACATTGTTTTCCTAACACTCCTAAAAAGTTTAATAAGAATCCTCAGTTGTTTCTTTGAGTTATGATTGTTTTCAAAATCAACTTCTTGAAAAATCAGTGTAATAAATAAACACGTATTTTGACTTTGAGTGAGAATAACTCAAAAACAAATAAAGAGGAATTTTCAAACTCCTGCATACTTTGAAAGAGCAGTTTTCTTAACACTCCCAAAAAGTTTCATAAGATTCCTCAATTGTTTTTTCGAGTTAAGATTGTTTTCAAATCCAACTTCAACAAAAATCAGTGTAATAAAAAAACACAAATTTTTAATTTGAGTGAAAATAATTCGAAAACTAATAAAGGGGTATTTTTCAATTTTTATATATTTTAAAAGAGCATAGTTTTTTTAACACGACCAAGAATTTTAAATAAAATATTCACTAAGTTTTTTAAGTTATGATTGTTTTCAATTACACTTTCTACAAACATTAGAGTAATAAAAAAACACAAATTTTGACTTTAAGCGAGAATAACTCGAAAAATAATGAAGGGGTATTTTCCAACTTTTGCATACTTTGAAAGAACATAGTTTTCCTAACACTCCTAAAAAGTTTCATAAGAATCCTCAGTTGTTTTTTTGAGCTATGATTGTTTTCAAAATCAACTTCTAGAAAAATCAGTGTAATAAATAAACACATATTTTGACTTTGAGTGAGAATAACTCAAAAACTAATAAAGAGGTATTTTCAAACTTCTGCATACTTTGAAAGAGCATAGTTTTCTTAACACTCCCAAAAAGTTTCATACGATTCCTCAATTGTTTTTTCGAGTTATGATTGTTTTCAAATCCAACGTCTACAAAAATCAGTGTAATAAAAACTAAGAAAGGGGTATTTTTCAATTTTTGCATATTTTAACAGTAATTGTGCGTTTCTCGAAGAATCAATTTCGCGTGTTGAATCAGTGTAATTACTGAATTATTGAATAAACGGGTGTAAGAGTTTTTTCCTCGATTCGTGTTTTCAATTTCGCCGTGATAAGCATTTATAACGGAATGACCTACTGTGCTTATTGATTTTTTTCGGCAAGGTTCTTGGAAATAATCATCGCCGATTAAAATCGACATTTCTTAATAATAATTATTTACACGTAAAATTATTTTAATACAATTATACAGGGTGATTTTTTTAAATGACAAATACAGTTAATGACAAATTCAATGTTATTCCAATCACATCATGAATTTATCTTGTGGTGGAGGCGGTTACTTTGTGATACATTGTAAATATTTAAATAATTAACACTGATTACTTTTTTTTTTTGAATTCTTGTTTTAAATTTCTCCTAACAATTGAAGATCATCACAAGTTTTCTTATACAGAAAAAAGTTTACATTCACCTGCGTACCGTGTGATCGTTTAAAATATGATTTAGAGCAGGGGTTCTGAACCTTTTTCAGGGCGCGCCCCCTTTCATAACTCCTCGCCTCGCCTTTCTGATTTTATTTGGCTTTTTAAGTTAGATTGAAACACCAGTATAGCTTTATTTTACTTCACCTACTCTTTAGGAAATCTGCGCGGACTTCTAATGGGGCGTGCCTAACCCCAAAAAAAAAGTACCGAGTGCTTCGTCTTCGTGATTAAGCATCTTTGTGATTAAGCATGAAGTAAAATTTCGAGTTTAGTAGCGTAATAAAATAGGGGGATTTTTTCTTTTAAGTATCGCAAACCAAATTGCTCGAATTTTGAAAAGGCAAGATTTGGTTGAACAAAATAAACCTTTGTAAAATTTATTAACGTAAGATCGAACTTAAAGAGTATATTTTGAACTTTATTTGAAATCAGTGTTTTGCACGCGTGGCGCATGAAGTAAAATTTCGAGTTTAGAAAAGCCTGAAAATTTGGTTTGGCCGCTCCGCGCTTCGCGCTACGCGACCAAACCAAATTTTCAGGCTTTTCTAAACTCGAAATTTTACTTCATGCTTAATCTGGGAGTGGACAACACTCGTGAACGCATTTAAAAAGCAATGAAAGTTTTAAACTTTACACTTTTACAATTTTACATGCATCGAGATACGTATACTTAAAAAAAAACCCGGTGAACTGAAATAGCAATGTTTATTTAATATCCACACAAAATGTCATAAAAATATTTTAAAAAGTGTTTAAACATATGTAGCATATAGAAAACTTTAACTTTAATTATTTATATCCCCTGAAAATTTAAAACAATTACAGTATTACGATATTAATTTGAATATAACTCAAAAAATATTAATAAGGTATTTTGAAATTCTTATATATTTTGATAGGACAATGTATTTCTAGTGCCCACCTCAAATTTTATGAAGATATCTCAAAAAATATGATACACTGATATTTTTCTAACTTTTTATATTCTACAAAACATAAATAAAATTACAGTTTTAACACTTTTAATTGAATATAACTCAAAAACCATCGATATTGATTTTCACATATTTCAATTCCATTTAAAACAAGAATAATTCAACTTCAACACTATTTGAATTCAAGAAAAGAAGCTTACGTTTTTTATAGTTCTTAAATTAAAAACAATTATTATATTTAGATTTTTTTTCTCATATTCTAAAAGAGCAATGTTCACTCTAGCAATTAATTGTAAACATCGATAAAATAGCAAACTTAATGCTCGCAATAATTATCAACCTATAAATCGTTAAGTGCTTTGCACCGGATTCTGAAATAGGAATACGCGGAATTTGATGGGATATGTTCATGTCTTATCGCATTTTGCATTCGATTGCCGTTTTTATCTCACGGAAAATCACTGCTTTATCTATTTCTAGGAGTGGGCATTCAATAATTTATCTGCACTTACCAATTAACTAATAATTACAGCTAAACTGTTATAAACATAAAACTCCATGAAATCCAATACTATACAATCCAATTTAATTATTTATAATTAGAAGTAATGATACTTTCATGAGTGAGTTAAGTTTAGTCAATATAATTATACGAAAGTATAGCAAAAAATAGTAAATAGTAGTAATAGTAGTAGTAAATAGTAGTAATAGTAGTAGTAAATAGACAGACTGACAAAAATACAACAAAGACAAATAATTTATATTTTATATAAAAAAAAAAATGTTTTTTATGTCTATTTTGTTGATTTCTTCAATTTTCAATTATTTTTCAACGATCAAATTATTTGTTTCTGAAACTTGACACTTTGAGATTAAAGATTTATTCTATTCTATAATTTTTCTGATTCATGATTTGTATCATTTATCGTTCATAACTTGAATACTTTTTACGATATCTGTATAAAACTTATTGTGCATATCACTCAATTATTGTTCTTTTTAAATATATAAAAATCAAAATATACCCCATTAATAGTTTTTGAGTTATTTTTACTTGAACATCAAACGGGAGTCAATTTTGATACATTCGAGTGATATTAAAATTTCATGAGATCATAACTTGGACACTATTTACGTTATTTGTTTAAAAACTTAATGTGCACATCACTCAATTATTGTTCTTTTAAAATATGTAAAAATTAAAATATACCCTATCGATAGTTTTTGAGTTATATTCACTTAAACGTGAAACTGGAGTAAATTTTGATTATTTTGAGTGATACAGAAATTTCAAGAGTTCATAACTTGGACACTATTTACGATATCTGTAAAGAACTTAATGTACATATCACTCAATTATTGTTCTTTTAAAATATCTAAAAATCAAAATATACCTCATTAATAGTTTTTGAGTTATTTTCACTTGAAAGTCAAACGGGAGTCAATTTTGATAAATTCGACTGATATTGAAATTTCGAGAGATCGTAACTTGGACACATTTTATGATATATGTATAAAACTTAACGTGCATATCACTCAACTATTGTTCTTTTAAAATATGTAAAAATCAAAATATACCCCATCAATAGTTTTTGAGTTATTTTCACTTGAACATCAAACGGGAGTAAATTTTGGTAAATTCGAATGATATTGAAATTTTGAGAGATCATAACTTCAACAATTTTAACGATATATGTATAAAACTTAATTTGCATATCACCTAATTATTGTTCTTTTAAAATATGTAAAACTCAAAATATACCCCATTGATAGTTTTTGAGTTATTTTCACTTGAACGTCAAACGGTAGTCAATTTTGATAAATTCGAGGGATATTGCAATTTCCAGTGATCATAACTTGAACAATTTTTAAGATATCCGAATCAATATATACCCCGTTAATAGTTTTTGAGTTATATTCACTTAAACGTTAAACGGGAGTAAATTTTCATTATTTTTAATGATATAGAAATTTCAAGAGTTCATCACTTGGATACTATTTGAGATATCTGTATTAAACTTGGTGTGCATATCACTCAAGTATTGTTCTTTCAAAATATGTAAAAATCTAAATATACCCCATCAATAGTTTTTGAGTTATTTTCACTTGAACGTGAAACGGGAGTAAATTTGGATTATTTAGAGAGATATAGAAATTTTAAGAGTTCATAACTCGGATAGTATTTACGATATCTGTATAAAACTTAATGGGCATATCACTCAATTGTTGTTCTTTTTAAATATTTAAAAATCAAAATATACCCCATTAATAGTTTTTGAGTTATTTTCACTTGAAAGTCAAACGCGAGTCAATTTTGATAAATTCTAGTGACATTGAAATTTTGAGAGATCATAACTTGCACACTATTTATGATATTTGTATAAAACTTAAAGTGCATATCACTCAATTATTGTTCTTTTAAAATATGCAAAAATCAAAATACACCCCATTATTACTTTTTGAGTTATTTTCACTTGAACATCAAACGAGAGCCAATTTTGATAGATTCGACTGATATTGAAATTTCGAAAGATCATAACTTGGACACTTTTTACGATATCTGTATAAAACTTGATGTGCGTATCACTCAATTATTGTTCTTTTAAAGTATGTAAAAATCAAAATATGCCCTATCAATAGTTTTTGAGTTATTTTCACTTGAACGTCAAACGGGAGCCAGTTTTGATAAATTCCAGTGATATTGAAATTTTGAGGGATTATAACTTGGACACTATTTAGGATATTTGTTTAAAACTTAATTTACATATCACTCAATTGTTCTTTTTAAATATGTAAAAATCAAAATATACTCCATTAGTAGTTTTTAAGTTATTTTCACTTGAGACACAAACAGGAGTCAATTTTGATAAATTTGAGTAATTTTAAAATTTCGAGATCATAACTTTGATACTATTTACAATATCTGTATAAAAATTAATTTGCATATCACTCAATTATTGTCCTTTTAAAATATGTAAAAATCAAAATACACCCCATTAATAGTTTTTGAGTTATTTTCACTTGAACGTCAAACGGAAGCCAATTTTGATAGATTCGACTGATATTGAAATTTCGAGAGATCATAACTTGGACACTTTTTACGATATATGTGTAAAACTTAATGTGCATATCACTCAATTGCTATTCTTTTAAAATATGTCAAAACCAAAATATACCCTATCAATAGTTTTTGATTTTTATATATTTTTTTTTTAATTAATTATATTACGTTGTAATTTTATGTACAAATGGTGTTTACCGTAAATAAATTTACTTTACTTTACTTTACTTTTGAGTTATTTTCACTTTAACGTCAAACGGAAGTCAATTTTGAAAATTCGACTTATAATAAAATTTCTAGAGATCATAACTTGGACACTTTTTACGATATCTGCATAAAACTTAATGTGCATATAACTTAATTATTTTTCTTTCAAAATATGTAAAAATCAAAATATACCTCATCCATAGTTTTTGAGTTATATTCACTTAAACGTGAAACGGGAATAAATTTTGATTATTTTGAGTGATATAGAAATTTCAAGAGTTCATAACTTGAATACTATTTACGATATCTGTATAAAACTTAATATGCTTATTACTCAATTATTGTTCTTTTTAAATATGTAAAAATCAAAATACACCCCATCAATAGTTTTTGAGTTATTTTCACTTGAACGTCAAACGGGAGTCAATTTTGATAAATTCGAGTAATATTAATATTTTGAGAAATCATAACTATTTACAATATCTGTATAAAACTTAATTTGCATATCACTTAATTACTGTTCTTTTAAAATATGTAAAAATGAAAATATACCTTATCGATAGTTTCATAAAATTTCGTGTGGATCTTAAGCAAACATTTCTCTTCTAAAACACGTTTTAAACAAAGCCTAATAATTCTAATAAATTCCTCTTCCCAAACACAGAAAACTCTTCATGAATTTAAACATAAGACAAAACCTATTTACACACGCATTACAACATTTTATGTTAATTTCTGCACCTTTATAAAACAACAGCGAATCAGAAAAAAAAGAAAACCGCATGCCATCAAAATTTATCGACTCCGTGAAGGAATTGTCGGTCGGCGAATGCCAACATTGGCTACCGAAAAATTCCGAAAAAAAAAATAAAAGGAGGAGAATAAGTGAGGAAGATTAAAGGTGTTCCAACCGGATTTTCTCCAAAAAGGCGCCGCCATTCGGCCACATATTTAACCCGATTGAAATAACCGAAAGCAGCTTTAATTTTTTTCAGTCTGAAATTATGGTGATTAATCAGGTGCGCTTAAGCTTTTAAGTGGGTACATCATCATTATGCAAGAGTTAAGTTTTTGTCCAGTTAAATTAATTTAAAGTATTCTTTTTTTTCGGGGGTTTAGGGAATTAAGGGAAATTATTATACGAGAGTTAAGTTTTTATCCACTTAAATTAATTTAAAGTGTTATTTTTTGGGGGTTTTGGGAACTAAGGGAAATTAAGTGTAATTGAATTTGGAAAGAAATTATCGGTGACACAAAACTGGTAAATTATAAAGTGTGTAAACTTGCTTGAAATGATTTTTATTTCATACTTACATACATACATACATAATAATAACAATTATAAAATAAAAATCATTTCAAGCAGGTTTACAATGATAATAAGTATTTAGTGCCCAAAGGAAAAAAATTCCAATTACAGGACACTTCAAATAATTCGCTTAAAAAAGAATTTATGACAATAAAAAATAATTCTAAATTATATTTACAATTTCGTACGCTGAGTTCTTGTTATATTAAAATGTTTTGATTTCCTTACATATCACCCCTAAAGACGGACATTTGACGATACAAATTGTAACAGTTGTGATGTATTTTAAAGTAACGAGTGCTTCCACTCCCAGACTAAGCATGAAGTAAAATTTCGAGTTTAGAAAAGCCCCGCGTAGAAAATTTGTCGAGGGTCGCGCAGCGACCCTCGACAAATTTTCACGGGGCTTTTCTAAACTCGAAATTTTACTTCATGCGCCACGCGTATAAAACACTGATTTACAGTAAAGTTAAAAATATATAACGCTTAGATGTGATGGTGATTAATATTTACCGAGATGTAGCGAAAAAATGCAAGAATTAATTTTTTTGTGAAGAGTTTTGGAATAATAATAATTAAAGAATAATACATTTAGTTAGGCGGAAAGACCAATGGTCGATAGCCAATTGGCAGAAGAATTTATCTGTTATTTTAGCCATCAGAATTATTTTTATGTTAATTATTTATTGTACAATCTGCCAATAAAGATTTATATATATATATATATACATTTAGTTTGTGCAACTTTTTTAATTCGAATTCATCAAAATTTACTCCCGTTTGACGTTCCAGTGAAAATAACTCAAAAACTATTGAATTTTGGACAATAAAAATTAATTCTAAATTGTATTTACAATTTCGTACGCTGAGTTCTTGTTATAGTTTGCTTACATATCACCCCTGAAGACGGGTATTTGACGATACAAATTGTAACAGTTGTGATGTATTTTAAAGTAACGAGTGTCTTCCACTCCCAGACTAAGCATGAAGTAAAATTTCGAGTTTAGAAAAGCCCCGCGTAGAAAATTTGTCGAGGGTCGCGCAGCGACCCGAGACAAATTTTCACGGGGCTTTTCTAAACTCGAAATTTTACTTCATGCGCCACGCGTATAAAACACTGATTTACAGTAAAGTTAAAAATATATAACGCTTAGATGTGATGGTGATTAATATTTACCGAGATGTAGCAAAAAAAATGCAAGAATTAATTTTTTTCTGAAGAGTTTTGGAATAATAATAATTAAAGAATAATACATTTAGTTTGTGCAACTGTTTTAATTCGAATTCATCAAAATTTACTCCCGTTTGACGTTCCAGTGAAAATAACTCAAAAACTATTGATTTTTACATATTTTAAAAGAACAGTAATTGTATTTACAATTTCGTACGCTGAGTTCTTGTTATAGCAGAATGTTTAATGCTTAATACGATTTCGTGAAATACCAATTTATATGATGTAATGAAATGAAATTTACACAATTATCGAGTTGTCAAAAAAGTGTGCGAAGAAAAAAAAACTGGTCGTTTTTAATGATGTTTTTCGGGTTGTAATAAACACAATAAAATAATTTCACGACACGTCGGTAATTCGCCCACGTGTCGACGATTTCGACAAAAATTGCACTTTAATAACCGCGACCCGAATCCCGAACTTAACTTCCAGTCCGTAATAATGACAATAACAATAATGTAAAACTCGCCGAATGTCTTTCTGAGTGCGCTCCAGAGGAAATGAGATGTAATTTGGTTTTAATAAATGAATTGAAATTAATGAAAAGACAAAATTGTGAAAACTATTTCTTTAATTAATTTCTCACTTAACCCGCGGTGAAACATTTTGAACTATAAACTAATAATTAAAACACTTGGTACATCTTTAATTAATTTCTCACTTAGTATTATTTCACTGATGAAAATCAATAAAATAATACCAATCATTAAAATAATACCAAGTGTTATAGTTGGAAACTAATGTTTTCTTTAGGTACCATGGCAAATAAATCACTAAGCATTTTGCTTTTGTCTATGAGTTCTCAATTTCCATTTTTGCTTTTTCAAGTGGGGCAGAAAAAGAGAAGATGTTGGACGTTTATAGATTGGAATGATGGATAATGATACCTCCTTGTTTGCACATTTGTTACGACTTACAACACACACACACCTACATTCCTAATCCTACTTAAACAGCCATTTGTTACACTTTTCCAAAAATAAATTAAAGGAGTTAATGTTGAAATCAAATAAATTATTTAAGTAAAAAATCAATTACAGTAATAAGTGCTATTAAAAAAACTGTGTTATTAGGAGACGTTGGTTTAATTTATATAGACAACTTAAAAATTAAAGAGTTTATCCATAGCTCAGCTTAAAATAAGATTTGTGTATATTTTTTTCAAGAAATCTATTAATATTTGTCTTCACTTTAAAAAGCAACAGTATTGCAAAATATTGAATCGTTATTTGTTTAAAGAAATATAGAAAAAAATGAAATTCTCTGAATGCAAAAATCTATAACTACTAATAAAAAGGGTTGATAACACATATTTCAAAATTATACAATATTTAGTAACTTTTTAACTAATTTTTGTACACTTGTAAATAAAACACTTTTTACTTTGTTTAATCAATGTATTTGTGGTTAAACAAAGTAAAAAGTGTTTTATTTACAAGTGTATTTAAAATGTACCACAAAGTGAACGCCTACAACACAAATCAGTTAATTTTTGTATTTCACGACAATTGAATAAAATGTTGTTTAAATTGCCATAAGAAGGGACCAGAAATTTTAGTTTCAGGTTCCTAACTAACGCCAATTTAAACAAAATTTGATTCAATTGTCGTGAAATACAAAAATGAGTTGAAAATCAAGCTATTTTTTAAAGTATCTTATTAATATCTTTAATTAATTTCTCACTTAACCCGTGGTGAAACATTTTTGAATATAATACTGGATATTTAATTAAAACACTTGGTTTGTTTCACTAATTTATATTTTCTCCGACTAGTTTCGACCATTGGTCATCTTCGGGAAGATGACCAATGGTCGAAACTAGTCGGAGAAAATATAAATTAGTGAAACAAACCAAGTGTTTTAATTAAATATCCAGTATTATATCTTATTAATGCTTGTTTAAATAGCAAATATAAAATTAACGCGATTTTGTATTTGTTTGCATATATATAATGAATATAATGTAACATTAATCGCTTCTCAGAAATGAACTCTGTTATTTTTTTGTATACAACTTAATCACTTTTTTTTTAAATTATATATATACATTTTGTTAATTACGTGCTGTAATTTACATTGTCGAATTATATTTTTTGTTCTTGATTAATTGTATTGTTGTCAACATGACCGTAATCGCGAAACCTGTACTCATTTTGAGGATTTATGACATTGTTAAACTTCAACATTAATTAGTGATTGTGTGTAAAGAACCCGTTAATCTTTTACACGGCGCATTTTTTGAGATAATGTCAAAATACCCGTTGACAAATTATTCAGTCGTAATTGTTGGGCTTACATTAATCACTGCCAAAGTGGATTTTGGATTTATTTCATTTTTGACTAGGATTTTATTAAGAAACATCAAAAATAAATCAAATCAAATTTATTTGGTGTTAATACATAAGTTGACATAGGTCTAATAGTAGTAAATAATGATTTAAATATATAAAATTCTATACGAATTTGAGATCAGTATTCATTCATTTATTCACCGAATAAGCATATACGTGTTTCAGGTTTCAACGTCATCATCAGTATAGTACCGTACCAGTGTGTGTATGAAACTAACGACGAAGTTAGTTATGATTCTCAAAAAGTTAAAGAAAATACTGTTTTATGACGTTCTATTGAATATTAAATAGTCAAAAACTTTTAATGTGGGTAATTTTCAGTTTTAATCTGTAATTCCAATGAGTTTAAAATGTTTGAAACATGTTTCTCCGCTCTTCAATTAAGCATGAAGTAAATATTTCCAGTTTATAAAAGGCTGACAATTTGGTCATCATCAGTATAGTCCTTAACCATTGTGTGTATAAAACTAACGACGGAGTCGGCAAATCTAAGTAAATTAAAGAGGCCCTTATCGATGTAAATTCCTCTTTTCTTTTCGGTCTGGCCAGACTGAAGTGGACTGTATTTAGGGGTTGAAATAGCACGCAATTGTTCTTAACACACAATCTTAAAAATACAATGACAGCGACTATCTCGGCGGACGTCTCACGCAGAAGTGCCGAAAAGTTTCCCAACGAAAAATAATAAGGCTTGCCGACATAATCCGAAATTAACTATATATAGCGCGAAAAATAAATTAATTACTTACCTAAGATTCAATTTACGACACGACAAAATAAATAATTTTAAATCCCCGAAATTAGATAAATACACAAATTGTATCAAAAAAAAATAAAATAAATTAATGAATTTCCGAACACAGTGCTTGAAAAATAGTGAACATCTTTGACCACTATATCAAGGTCTGTGAAATGTTCACAAAACTGTTAACGTAAAGACCATCTGGTAACATCTGTTAAATAACCTAACTTAACCTAACCTATCCACACAGATTTTATAAAGATATTATAATTTTTGTAATTAATTATTTTCTCAAAAAGTTGAAGAAAATACCTGTTTTTTGAAATGCTATTGAATATAACTCAAAAACTGTTAAAGGGGTAATTTTGGGTTTTGACATATTTTGAAAGCGAAATGTTTGCTTCATATCCACACGAAATTTCATAAAGATATCGTAAGTAATTTTCCAGTGATAATTTTTTTAATAATTTATTTCTTCAAAAAGTTGAGGAAAATACCTGTTTATTAAAATTCTATTGAATATAACTCAAAAACTGTTGTATGGCTAATTTTGGGTTTTGACATATTGTGAAAGCGAGATGTTTGCTTAATATCTCCACGAAATTTCATAAAGATATCGTAAGTAATCTTCAAGTGATCACTTTTTAATTATACATTACCTCAAAAAGTTGAAGAAAATACCTGTTTTTTGAAATTCTATTGAACATAACTCAAAAACTGTTGATGGGGTAATTTTGGGTTTTGACATATTTTGAAAGCGAAATGTTTGCTTAATATCCACAAGAAATTTCATAAAGACATCGTAAGTAATTTTCCAGTAATCATTTTTTTAAATAATTTATTTCTTCAAAAAATTGAAGAAAATACCTGTTTTTGGAAATTCAATTAAATATAACTCAAAAACTGTTAAAGGGGTATATTTGGGTTTTGACATATATTGAAAGCGAAATGTTTGCTTAGTATCCTTACGAAATTTCAAAAGGATATCGTAAGTCATTTTCAAGTGTTCATTCTTTTAATTATTTATTACCTTCAAAACTTGAAGAAAATACCTGTTTTTTGAAATTCTAGTGTATATAACTCAAAAACAGTTGAAGAGGTAATTTTTGATTTTGACATATTTTGAAAGAAAAATATTTGCTAAATATGCACAAGAAATTTCATAAAGATATCGTAAGTAATTTTCCAGTAATCATTTTTTTAATAATTTATTTCTTCAAAAAATTGAGGAAAATACCTGTTTTTGGAAATTCAATTAAATATAACTCAAAAACTGTTGAAGGGGTAATTTTGGGTTTTGACATATTTTGAAAGCGAAATGTTTGCTTAATATCCTCACGAAATTTCATAAAGATATCGTAAGTAATTTTAAAGAGATCATTTTTCTAATAATTTATTTTTTCAATAAGTTGGGAAAAATACCTGTTTTTTGAATTTCTATTGAATATAACTCAAAAACTGTTGATGGGGTAATTTTGGGTTTTGACATATTTTGAAAGCGAAATGTTTGCTTAATATCCACAAGAAATTTCATAAAGATATCGTAAGTAATTTTACAGTAATCATTTTTTTAATAATTTATTTCTTCAAAAAATTGAGGAAAATACCTGTTTTTGGAAATTCAATTAAATATAACTCAAAAACTGTTAAAGGGTTAATTTTGGGTTTTGACATATATTGAAAGCGAAATGTTTGCTTAGTATCCTTACGAAATTTCAAAAGGATATCGTAAGTCATTTTCAAGTGTTCATTCTGTTAATTATTTATTACCTCAAAAAGTTGAAGAAAATACCTGTTTTTTTGAAATTCTATTGCATATAACTCAAAAACTGTTGAAGGGTTAATTTTTGATTTTGACATATTTTGAAAGAAAAATATTTGCTTAATATGCACAAGAAATTTCATAAAGATATCGTAAGTAATTTTCCAGTAATCATTTTTTTAATAATTTATTTCTTCAAAAAATTGAGGAAAATACCTGTTTTTGGAAATTCAATTAAATATAACTCAATAACTGTTGAAGGGGTAATTTTGGGTTTTGACATATTTTGAAAGCTAAATGTTTGCTAAATATCCACACGAAATTTCATAAAGATATCGTAAGTAATTTTAAAGAGATCATTTTTTTAATAATTTATTTTTTCAATAAGTTGGAAAAAATAACAGTTTTTTGAATTTCTATTGAATATAACTCAAAAACTGTTGATAGGGTAATTTTAGGTTTTGACATATTTTGAAAGCGAAATGTTTTTGTAATTTTCCAGTTATAATTTATTTAATAATTTATTTCTTCAAAAAGTTGAGGAAAATACCTGTTATTTTTTTAGTTCTATTGAATATAACTCAAAAACTGTTGATGGGGTAATTTCGGGTTTTGACATATTTTGAAAGCGAAATGTTTGCTTAATATCTGTACGAAATTTCATAAAGATATCGTAAGTAATTTTTCAGTGATCATTTTTTTAATAATTTATTTCTTCAAAAAGTTGAGGAAAATACCTGTTTTTTGAATTTCTATTGAATATAACTCAAAAACTGTTGAAGGGTTAATTTTGGGTTTTAGCATATTTTAGAAGAGAAATGTTTGCTTAATATCCCCACGAAATTTCAAAAGGATATCGTGAGTCACTTTCAAGTGATAATTATTTTAATTATTTATTACCTCAAAAAGTTAAAGAAAATACCTGTTTTCTGAAATTCTATTGAATATAACTCAAAAACAGTTGATAGGGTAATTTTGGGTTTTGACATATTTTGAAAGCAAAATGTTTGCCTAATATCCCTACGAAATTTCATGAAGATATCGTAAGTAATTTTCCAGTAATCATTTTTTTAATAATTTATTTCTTCAAAAAGTTGAGGAAAATACGTGTTTATTGAAATTGTATTGAATATAACTCAAAAACTGTTGATGTGAAAATTTTGGGTTTTGACATATTTTAAAAGCGAAATGTTTGCTTAACATCCCCACGAAATTTCAAAACGATATCGTAAGTCATTTTCAGGTAATAATTCTTTTCATTATTTATTTCCTCAAAAAGTTGAAGAAAATACCTGTTTTTTTTATAATTCTATAGAATATAACTCAAAAACTGTTAAAGGGGTAATTTTGGGTTTTTACATATTTTGAAAACGAAATGTTTGCTTAATATCCTCACGAAATTTGAAAAGGATATCGCAAGTCATTTTTAAGTGATAATTTTTTAAATATTTATCAAACGAAAAAGTTAAAGAAAATACTTGTTTTTTTGAAATTCTATTGAATATAACTCAAAAACTGTTTATGGGGTAATTTTGGGTTTTGACATATTTTGAAAGCGAAATGTTTGCTTAGTATCCCCACGAAATTTCAAAAGGATATCGTGAGTTATTTACAAGTTATAATTTTTTAAAATATTTATTACCTCAAAAAGTTGAAGAAAATACCTGTTATTTAAATTTTATTGAATATAACTTAAAAACTGTTAAAGGGTTAATTTTGGGTTATAACATATTTTGAAAGCGAAATGTTTGCTTAATATCCTCGCGAAATTTCAAAAGGATAACGTAAGTCATTTTCAAGTGATATTTCTTTTAATTATTTATTTCCTCAAAAAGTTGAAGAAAATACCTGCTTTTTGAAATTCTATTGAATATAAATCAAAAACTGTTGATGGGGTAATTTTGGGTTTCGACATATTTTGAAAGCGAAATGTTTGCTTAATATCCTCATAAAATTTCATAATAATATCGTAAGTAATTTTCAAGTGATAATTCTTTTAATAATTTATTTCTTCAAAAAGTTAAGGAAAATACCTGTTTCTTGAAATTCTATTGAATATGACTCAAAAACTGTTGATGGGGTAATTTTGGGTTTTGGCATATTTTGAAAGCGAAATGTTTGCTTAATATCCCCACAAAATTTCATAAAGATATCGTAAGTAATTTTCTAATGCTAAATTTTTTAATAATTTATTTCTTCAAAAAGTTGAAGCAAATACCTGTTTTTTGAAATTCTATTGAATATAACTCAAAAACTGTTGATAGGGTAATTTTGGGTTTTAACATATTTGAAAAGATATATGCTTGCTTAATATCCCCACGAAATTTCATAAAGATATCGTTAGTAATATATCAGTAATCATTTTTTTTTAAATTTATTTCTTATAAAAATTGAGGAAAATACCGCTTTTTTGAAATTCTATTGAATATAACTCAAAAACTATTAAAGGGGTAATTTTGAGTTTTGACATATTTTGAAAGCAAAATGTTTGCTTAACATTCACACGAAATTTCATAAAGATATTGTAAGTTATTTTACAGTGATCATTTTTCTAAACTATTTATTTCCTCAAAAACTTGAAGAAAATACATGTTTTTTTAATTCTATTGAATATAACTTAAAAACTGTTGGAGGGGTAATTTTGGGTTTTGACATATTTTGAAAGAGAAATAGTTGCCTAATATCCACATGAAATTTTATAAAAAAATCGATAGTAATTTTCAAGTAATCATGTTTTTAATTATTAATTCCCTCGCTGAAGAAAATACCTGGTTTTTGAAATCTATTGAATATAACTGAAAAACTTTTGATACTCAATAGTTTTTCGGTTTTTAATTGTGTTATTGCATTCTAATATATAATAACGGTTTTCTTTTTATTAGTGCGTGTACATTTTATTTTTTTATTTTTCGATAATCAGAATTTTTAAAGAAATAATTAGTAGATAAAAGGTGCCAAGATTTGTTATACTTCAATACCATATTTATGTTTTATTTATTTATTTATTTGGTAATAACCCAACAGACTGTAAAGTCCAATAACAGGGCTATATCATTATTACAAATTAAATACAATATAACTTATATAAATATATAACAAAAGATGCATGCAGAACAGAAATACATTTTTTTTGAATCCTTCTCTACCTTAAGTTATTTTTATTAGTTTTTTATTTTTCGATAATCAGAATTTCTAAACAAATAATTAGTAGATAAAAGATGCCAAGATTCTTTATACTTCAATACTATATTTATGTTTTGAATCGTTCTCTACCTTAAAGTTATTTTTATTAGGAGAGGTCATTGAAATCCTTTCGCGGATAATTAACTTCGAAAAACAAAAACCTCAATAGATACAGTCCCCAAAAATAATCCATTTCGAACGTTAGCAACGACAAAAATATAATGGGCCAAGTTTTCAGGCGCTGTCTATTTTAAGAAAAGCACAGTTTCCATCCTAAACACTCACTAAAAAATAAACTATTATTCCTTAATTCACTTTTTATTTGTATCGTTAGATGTACATTTCGAGACACAAACTGCTCATTATTAAACTAACTTTGTGTCTCGAAATGTAGATCTAACGATACAAATAAAAAGTTAAGTAAGGAATAACAGTCTATTTTTAGTGTAATAAACTTTTTATTTGTATAGTTAGATGTACATTTCGAGACACAACGTGCTCATTATCAAACAAACTTTGTGGCTCGAAATGCAGATCTAACGATACAAATAAAAAGTTAAGTAAGGAATAACAGTCTATTTTTTAGTGTAATAATCACTTCACGTAAACTCAAAAATATACAGTTACTAAACAGTAACCTTTCATCCTTGTCGTAGGTTTTTAAGAAAAGCACAATCTCCATCCTGCAAACATAAAGAAAAAACAACTCACCTTTCATCCTTGTCGTAGGTGCGGAAAACCTGCTGCGACAACTCGTGCAGAGTGGCATCGCTCTGCGGCTCCGCGGAAATCCCGGCGCGCTGCTTCCTCGGCCTGCCCACCCCCACGTTATTATTCAACCCTATATGCTTCGGACTAGCCGCGTGAAAAGGAAACACGCTCTGGAATTTATCCAAGTGCGATCGCAGATCCACAATTTCCTCATCCCGCATCCGCAACAGCTCCTCCAGCTGCCGGATTTTCTCATCCTTAATCTGCAGCAGGGTTTGCAGATCCTGGAGGGTGCCCATGCTGTTGGTGTTTTCCATCTGGTGGTGGTTGTGGTCGGTGGATGCTTCCTCGTCGGAACGGCTCAGCCACGACGAGAAGCACAGCGTATCGAAGCACACGCGCATTCACCCGGTTTTTCCGGCACCGGTGGGAAAAATAGAGGATTAGGCGACGCACGCACCGCACACACAGAAAAGCACACTTTTTTGGCCTGGATTCTGGCCAATTTTTTTATCACAATCGGAAGAAAACACTGACTGTTTTTTTTTTTAAGTTGAGTTAATCCAAACCTGGAAAAAAAGAAAAGAAATGTTTTATTATTTTGTATAATTAGAGTTGTTGTGGTGCAGTCCAAGCCAGTGGGAGGATTTTGCTGGTTTTCCCGTTTGGCTCGGATTCAGGAGTGATTTAACCACGCACAAATGCTTATCGAATGGAGCTCTAACATGTGTTCCAATTTATTATAAATAGCTAATGTTTAATATTAACAAAGACAGTCGAATATAACTGGGAAATTGTCGAATTTTCATTACAAATGATTGTTTTTTCATGTGTTTTTACGTGTATGAAGATGATTGAATAAAGCACTAATTACCAGTGGCGTAGCAAGGTCAGATGATTTAACCACGCACAAGTGCTTATCGAATGGAGCTCTAACATGTGTTTCAATTTATTATAAATAGCTAATGTTTAATATTAACAAAGACAGTTAAACATAACTGGGAAATTGTTGAATTTTTATTACAAATGATTGTTTTTTTTTGTCTTTTTTGCGTATATGAAGATAGGGTGCATAATAGCACTAATCACCAGTGGCGTAGCAAGGTCAGATGATGTTAGATTTCTTAATTTTCGCTTTCAAAGTTGAAATTAATAATACAAATAATTATTTTCAACTTTAAACTAAATCAGTGTTTTACATGCGTGGCGCATGAAGTAAAATTTCGAGTTTAGAAAAGCCCCGTGAAAATTTGTCGAGGGTCGCTGCGCGACCCTCGACAAATTTTCTACGCGGGGCTTTTCTAAACTCGAAATTTTACTTCATGCTTAGTCTGGGAGTGGACAACACTCGTTCTTAAAAGTTTCAATTGAAGGATCACTTAGTTTATTACCATTTTACAAAGGCTACAGCTCGAAGGACCAATGATGGTCTTCGGAGACCGAAGGACTACAGGGAATCGACGTTTTTTTACAAGAAAACAACGAATATCCGAAGGTTTACAGCATGGATAGGTAAGAAAACATCCAATTTTGAAAAAAAATATCGAAGTTGGGTTGGTTTTCGGTGCATTTTTAACTTCACTTTGAATTTATACGCGTGGCGCATGAAGTAAAATTTCGAGTTTAGAAAAGCCCCGCGAAAAGTCAAATATAACTGGGAAATTGGCGAATTTTCGTTACAAATGATTGTTTTTTTATATCTTTTTTGTGTATATGAAGATAGGATGCACAATAGCACTAATCACCAGTGGCGTAGCAACGTCAGATGATGGTAGATTTCTTAATTTTCGCTTTCAAAGTTGAAATTAACAATTCAAATAATTATTTTCAACTTCACAGTGAATCAGTGTTTAATACGCGTGGCGCACGAAGTAAAATTTCGAGTTTAGAAAAGCCCCGTGAAAATTTGTCGAGGGTCGCTGCGCGACCCTCGACAAATTTTCTACGCGGGGCTTTTCTAAACTCGAAATTTTACTTCATGCTTAGTCTGGGAGTGGACAACACTCGTTCGTAAAAGTTTCAATTGCGGGATCACTCTAGATTACCTAGTTTATTACCATTTTACAAAGGCTACAACAGCTCGAAGGACCAATCATGGTCTTCGGAGACCGAAGGACTACAGGGAATCGACGATTTTTTACAAGAAAACAACGAATATCCTAAGGTTTACAGCATGGATAGGTAAGAAAACATCCAATTTTGAAAAAAATTTCGAAGTTGGGTTGGTTTTCGGTGCATTTTTAACTTCACTTTGAATTTATACGCGTGGCGCATGAAGTAAAATTTCGAGTTTAGAAAAGCCCCGCGAAAAGTCAAATATAACTGGGAAATTGGCGAATTTTCGTTACAAATGATTATTTTTTTGTCTTTTTTGTGTATATGAAGATAGGGTGCACAATAGCACTAATCACCAGTGGCGTAGCAACGTCAGATGATGTTAGATTTCTTAATTTTTGCTTTCAAAGTTGAAATTAATAATACAAATAATTATTTTCAACTTCACAATGAATCAGTGTTTAATACGCGTGGCGCAGGAAGTAAAATTTCGAGTTTAGAAAAGCCCCGTGAAAATTTGTCTCGGGTCGCTGCGCGACCCTCGACAAATTTTCTACGCGGGGCTTTTCTAAACTCGAAATTTTACTTCATGCTTAGTCTGGGAGTGGAAGACATTCGTGAGGACAACACTGAGACACCTCAATAAGAAAAACTCACAATTTCTAATGTTTATAAAAGTGGAAAAAATTGCGTATACAATATCTTAAATTGTTTCTTAGCATCACACATTAATGTGTGTGATTTTTTGTGATTTTCAGTAAAGTAAACCTTCACTGAAAATCACAAAAAATCACATACATTAATGTGTGATGCTAAGAAACAATTTAAGATATTTATTTTAGCAGAAAAATTGTATACGCAATTTTTTCCACTTTTATAAACATTAGAAAGAAAAATACGAACTTTTCCATTAATGTTAGAAATAAGATTTCGTTAGAAGAATATTATTGGGGCGTCCAGCTTAAATTAGTGCATACTTAAAACCATTGGATTTCACACAATTTTCAAGTTGCAAAACTTGAAACAAAACCCTGTTATTTAGAAATACGTTTCCTTAAAAATGTGAAAATGTGAAATACGTTTCCTTAAAAATGTTATGTTTTTTTTCAAAAGTACTAAAATTGTAGCCGTTTCATCGGCTATTTAAATATAGATGTTTAATTGAATTCACTTGGTTTGTTTTACAAAAATATTTTATTTCAACTAGTTTCGGCTTAATGCCATTTTCAAGAATGGCTAATGGTGAGATCTAATTTGGAATATTGTACTTCTATATGGTCACCCTATTATAAAAAATACTCGTACAAGGTTGAAGCTGTGCAAAAGAAATTTTGTAGATATATTTCATTTAAATTGAATTTACCATTTACGAAATATGAATCGGTATGTATCTATTTAAATATAGAACACTTGGAAGTACGTAGATCAAAGTTTGATCTGTTTCTGTTGCATAACATTATTTCCGGTCATACTTCAACTCATTTGCTCCAATGTTTAAACTTTCACGTTCCCACTAGATCATCTAGACAAAAACCAATTTTCAAATTACAGACCGTATCTTCGATTTATAAATACCACAGTCCTATATACCGCTGCATGAGATTGGCTAATCAAATGAACAGTCATGATTTATTTGATTTATTTAGTTCATCCCATATTATGTTTAAGAATATAGTAAATAAAATTCAGTTCACGAGCAGTACACTGCCTAATTAATTGTACTTGGTAGAATGTATTTAGGTTTAAGTTTAAGTTAGTCTAATAATAATATAAATATGTAACTTAATGTTTGTTAGTGAATTCCTAATGTTAATATTTTGTAAAAAAAGTATTATCCGTTAATGAATAAATAAATAAATGCCCAAAAAGATTTTTTCCGCTGCAATATATAATAATAATAATATTTATTACCCAACAGGACATCCCAATTACAGAGTAATATTACAAAAGTAAAAATTCTTAAAATAATATATATAAACAAAACAAAATAAAATTACAAAAATAAAGATAAAGATCACGTGATTCTATTTAAACAAAATATATTAAATATTTAGAAATTATAATAATAAAATATATTTTTTTTTAATATAAGGTTCTGCTAGCATAACCGAAAGTTAGCAGAACCGCACAAAATTACACTACAATGGTAATAGGACGGATTCAGGAGTGATTTAACCACGCACAAATCCTTACCGAATAGAGCTCTAACATGTGTTCCAATTTATTAAAAACAGCTAATGTTTAATATTAACAAAGACAGTTAAACATAACTGGAAAAGATTACAAATTTTCTTTGAAGTTTCTTATTTTATTTTTGTATACAGGGTGTCTGTATTTCAATAGAATGTATGGGCATCTCAGCAATTTGAAGAGAAAGAGAGTAAGCTAAATTGGGGCAAAGTTTCGTATTTTAGGGCCCAATAATAATCTGAAAACAAATTTGAAATATCTTGTTTCATTTTCGAAATATTGGTAAAAAAAGTATTTTTTGAAATTTTGTTTTTATTTTTTTATTCAAAAACTATTAATAATAATAATAATAATAATTCTTTATTAACGGACAAGCCATTTACAATGTAGAGCCAAAAACATATAACTAAAATGTAAGACACAAAACATGAATCTAGACATTTACAACTTTGCCATTATACAGGCACTTTTTAACAAGAAATCTAGTTTTAAAATAACTATAACATACTAGGTGTTCGCTGACTCGAAAGTGAGGTTTCGAACGCCAATCTGACAACTCAAAAGTCGCATTTCCGGTATCACACTTTCGACACGAATCATGTAAAGTTAAAACCACGCACGCAAAACGTAAGTTGGCAGCACTGATAAAGTTGACGGCTAAACTGTCAGTTTCAGTTGAATTATCATTTAATTATGGAATGTAGGGCTAAAGTTCAGTTTAGTTTCACAGCTATTTTTCCCTCAAAAACAAGTTTTACGGAAACGGCTGGTGCCTCGTTCTGCAAAGCTCGATCCCGAACTTTGAGGACCCGGGTACTTTGGTTGTCGCAGCACTCAGCTGGCGCCTCGTGCTGCTGTGACTGCTGGCTTCGCTCGCCTCGCTTCGCTCGTACTCGGTTCGCTTCGCTCGTTCGCCGTTGCAGCACTCGGCTTCGCCTCGTGCTGCAGTGAGTGCAGAACTCGGCTGGCGCCTCGTTCTGCAATGCTCGATCCCGAGCTAGACGGACCCGAGTATTTTGGTTGTCGCAGCACTCGGCTGGCGCCTCGTGCTGCTGTGACTGCTCGCTTCGCTCGCTCGCCGTTGCAGCACTCGGCTTCGCCTCGTGCTGCAGTGAGTGCAGAACTCGACTGGCGCCTCGTTCTGCAATGCTCGATCCCGAGCTAGACGGACCCGAGTACTTTGGTTGTCGCAGCACTCGGCTGGCGCCTCGTGCTGCTGTGACTGAATCTAGTTTTAAGATAACTATAACATACTAGGTGTTCGCCGACTCGAAAGTGAGGTTTCTAACGCCATTTTGACAACTCAAAAGTCGCATTTCCGGTATCACACTTTCGACACGAATCATGTAAAGTTAAAATCACGCACGCAAAACGTAAGTTGGCAGCACTGATAAAGTTGACCGCTAAACTGTCAGTTTCAGTTGAATTATCATTTAATTATGGAATGTAGGGCTAAAGTTCAGTGTAGTTTCATAGCTATTTTTCCCTCAAAAACAAGATTTACGGAAACGGCTGGTGCCTAGTTCTGCAAAGCTCGATCCCGAGCTTTAAGGACCCGGGTACTTTGGTTGTCGCAGCACTCAGCTGGCGCCTCGTGCTGCTGTGACTGCTGGCTTCGCTCGCCTCGCTTCGCTCGTACTCGGTTCGCTTCGCTCGTTCGCCGTTGCAGCACTCGGCTTCGCCTCGTGCTGCAGTGAGTGCAGAACTCGGCTGGCGCCTCGTTCTGCAATGCTCGATCCCGAGCTAGACGGACCCGAGTATTTTGGTTGTCGCAGCACTCGGCTGGCGCCTCGTGCTGCTGTGACTGCTCGCTTCGCTCAGCTGGCGCCTCGTGCTGCTGTGACTGCTGGCTTCACTCGTACTCGGTTCGCTTCGTTCGCTCGCCGTTGCAGCACTCGGCTTCCCCTAGCGCTGCGGTTAGGGTGGGGAACTCGGCTGGCGCCTCGTTCTGCAAAGCTCAATCCCGGGCTAGACGGACCCGGGTACTTCGGTTGTCGCACTTGGCTGGTGCCTCGTGCTGCTTTGAATGCTTGTGATTCTAAAAAATTCATTGCTCTAGCTTAATTTTTAAGTATTTTGCAATTTAGGAAGATTTTTATGTGCTGGCTAATAAAAAGCATGAGTGGGAAAAGGACAGACTTATGCGGGTTTCAATGTTAAATTTTCAAAGAAGGGGGTACCACCCCTTTGAATTTTTTGAAAAAAAAAGTTTTTCGCTATTGGTACCGAAAAATTCCTTATAATTTTCTAAGACATTTTTAAGGAAAGTGTTTTTTTTTACTCGACCTAAAGTATTTTTTTTTTAATTTTTAAAAAAATATATTTTTAACGAAATAAAAAAATTAAAATTAAATTAAATTATTTTATCGGTTAGAGATTTGAGGCCCGGTGCTAAAATGTGTCTGTGCAAAATGCGCTTTTGCACAGACACATTTTAGGACCGGGCCTCTAATCTCCAACTGATAAAATATTTTAATTTAATTTTAGTTTTTTTATTTCGTTAAAAATATATTTTTTTGAATAATTTTATTTAAAAAAATACTTCCGGTCGAACAAAGAAAAACACTTCCTTTAAAAATGTCTTAGAAAATTATGAGGAATTTTTTGGTTCTACGATAACCACAAAAAACGCTGTGAATTTCTTTACCGAGAATTTCTGAAAAGAAGCGCACCGCGCATTTTACCTGCGCCGGCCCTGTTGTACAAAAAAAAAAAAATTTCAGCGGGAGATTAAAGGCCCAGTCCTAACATGTAAAGCGCAGTTTAGCGGAACGTTTCACGATAAACACAAAGGAAGCAGTGATTAAAAAAAAAAAATTGGACACCCATCCGAAGACTGACCACGCGCGCCGTTGCTTATTTGCGCCACAATTTTCACATTCAAAAAAATCCACCTAAGGATTGAAACGGGCGATCAAAACGAAATTTGTCAGGATTGTAGGTCGTACTATAGGGTCCACAAAAAAAAATAAAAAGTTCATTCGATTTCGTAACTTTTGAAAAAATCAAAAAAACAATTGGAATTTTCAATTTTTCAAAAACAAAAGAAAGTCACATTCTAATGCTATAGCAATGAGCCGCTAGAATTTTGTAAATCGCATGGCTGAGCAAAAAAAAATCAAAAAGTCTAAAACTGTTATAATTATTGGTAAAATCACTTTTGGACGGAATCCTGTATATATTAATTAATTTAAAAAAAATGTGTCTGATTTTGATGCGACAGCGCCTAAGTCATAAACTGCATAGATGTGCAAGAAAATGCGGTTAAAAAATCTTAAACTGTGAGTACGTATAAAACTATGAGTTACAAAAACTGGATCTACCCGAAAATATTACTTAAAGAAATTATGTAAAGTTAATTAAAGGAAAGGCACTTGGTATTGTTTCACAATTAAATCTTTATTCCGACTAGTTTCGGTTTGTTAGACCATTTTCAAAGGAATGTGAATGTAAAACAATACCAAGTGCCTTTCCTTTAATTAACTTTACATAGTGTAATATGTTTCACCAATTGCCAGATGAGAAATTAATTCAAGAAATTACTTAAAGAAATATTTTTTCTTTATTAATAACCCAACGTTAAGTTTTTTTTTTTTTCAATTACAAGAAAATTGCTGGAAACACAAAATTACAACTTCGAACGTCCACTACGAACACAATGTTTATTTTAAAGAAACGTTAATCAAATCGAGTTAAAAAGTAACTAGTTTGAAAAGCAACGCTAGTAACTTGAAATCAACTAAACAGTGAATCTTTACAAAACAAAAATAAGCAGCTAATTTTATACTCACTTGTAAAAGTTACAGAAATCCTCTTCTATTCAACAACGCCACATTTCATTAAGCACCCGCAAAAAAACCATATAAAATAAGAAAACAGATTTTTTTAAATCCAATCTTTACCGAACGAACCGAGTTTTACGAATGATTAGATTACACTCAACAATTTCACACACATAACAATCTCTTATCAATCCCGTTAATCTTTATCACACGATATCCCCAATGATTATTGATTGATTCTATTAAACCACTCGAAACGTACAAAATAAAAAATAAACATGTAATGAACTAGTTTAATTGGAACCACTGGATTTTCTGTTTGATTTAATCTCAAATGCACACACGCGATGAATTAAAGAGTTTATTTTATTTTGATTTAGATTTAATTATAAAGTTTAAAAAAAAAACAGTAAGTGAGTATTTGCTGGAGGTTCTTTAATTTAGATTAAATATTTAATCTAAAACGCACACACACTATGAATTATCGAGATAATTTTTTATTGATTTTGATTTAATCTTAAAGTTTAAAAGAATCAAAAGCCGAGTATTAACTTGAGTTTAATATTCCTTGATTTTGATTTAATTATGAAATTTAAAAGAAACACTGACAATTTGCTTGATATTTAGCTTGAAGCTCACTTTCTAATAGTGCATATAAAAACATTCAGTTTAATAGAACCGAATGTTGTGTTTTATTTCATTTTGAAACTGGTTTGATTATAAAAAAAAACTTATATTCTTGAAGTTCTATTGAAAAGCAGTACAGCATTCAATTTCGAAATTCAGTTTATAAAACACTTTCGTAGCTATGCTGCTAGTTTTTCTGTGATTTATTTTTGAACTGAGAAGTAAAAACTGTTCAAATCTTTAAACTCAGTTCATAATGATTCTTTTAAAGCATTCACAATGTTATTCCTCTGATTCTCTTAAATTTAAATTGATTAAACACTGAATTTTATTCTGATTAATTTGTTGGAGATGCTCAGTTGATAACAAATATTTTTTGTTAAATTTAATAACTTTATTTATTAATTTACTCTATGGCCAGAAAAACAATGTTCCAATTACAGGACTAGGTTTAGGTTTAAGTTTAAGTTTGAAGCTAACTTTAGTTAGAAACGACGATGAAAACTCTTTAAATGTTCGTTATACTTTAGTTCTGAAGCTCACTTTTGAAGCACTGAATATCTCAATTGAAAACACTTTTGTATGGTTTTGTCACTGATTTCTTTTTATTTGATCTGACTATAATTTTAATCTAATACTTTTTAAGTATCAAGTATCAAAAATACACTGAATATTAATTGCAAACACTGAACACTTATATTTAAGGTTTTGTCACTGATTTCTTTTTATTTAATCTGACTCTGACTTTAATCCGACACTTCTTAAGTATCAAGTATTAAAAACACACTGAATATTTTGTTTCGTTATGTAATATCACTGTTAAAAAGCTCTGAACTGAATGGATGTGTAATATTAATCTGGTGAATCGAGAGAGCTGTGAATTGAAAACGCGACACGCACTGTCCGATAATTCCGATGAATTGATTTCGATTGAATGCTGCGATTGGTCGTTTGGAAGCTCTGTTTCTGTGGCGGTGTCGGAACCTGTAACAAGAAATTTTAGTGTTTATTTAGATCACGACCTTTAAGCACGCGATTAAATCGTAATTAGAAGGAGGAATGCGAGAATAATAAAGGAGGAGTTGCTTTTTTATTATCATTATTATATTCTCAGAGCGAGGCTAAACAAAAAACCCTGATTGTTAAAATTGAAGCAGTATAATAAAATAAAATGTATCACTTTCTTTATTTTAAAGAAGGAAAATCGTTAAACAATTTTAGTGAATTTTTGAAAATAAACGAGTTTTTTATTAAAATAAGTAAAGTAATATGGATTTTCAACACTTAAATCAAACAATCAACGATCTAAAATAAAATATGTTTAAATCTCTTGTAAAAAAGGACATTAAGTTTGTTGTAATCTTTTGCGACATCTTGAAAAAACACTCTCACTTTTCAAAAACATCTTGTGACATCTCCAAAAAACATCTTTTTGCAAAGAGTGCCTTGAAAACATTGACTTCATATCTGTTAATCAATAAATACTTGACACCAGTCAATCATTGTTAGCACTCAAAATTAATTAATAACTGTCAATCTATTGTAATAACAATAATAAGTATCGATTACGAGATAACAGTAGAATGTATTCTACTTTTATTATTATTATTCCAAAACTATTCCCAAAAAATAACATTTGCATTTCTGCATCTCGGTAAATATTATTCACCATCACATCTAAGCATTATATATGTTTAACTTTACTGTAAATCCGTGGTTTATACGCGTGGCGCATGAAGTAAAATTTCGAGTTTAGAAAAGCCCCGTGAAAATTTGTCGAGGGTCGCTGCGCGACCCTCGACAAATTTTCTACGCGGGGCTTTTCTAAACTCGAAATTTTACTTCATGCTTAGTCTGGGAGTGGAAGACACTCGTTACTTTAAAATATGTCACAAGTGTTAAAACTATTAATTAAATTAGGAAACTTTAAATTGGAGTTTCATAAAAAAATATTTACATTTTATAGTAGACTTTTATTAAAACAATCACAAAAAATGGTGATGTGTCCATCATAGTACTTTCCCCCGTAAATTGCGTATTAAATCACTTTTAAAATATTTGTAGCATTATTATTTTCAAAATATCTTTAACTTTTTGATAACTACAACTTTTATTTGAAACATTTTTCAATTGGATCAACACATACTGACACAAACCAATGACTAGATAAAAAACACTATTTATTGAATATCTCAAAAACTAAGAGTGCTATGACAAAAAGTGAATCTACAAAAAATCTTTAGTTTTTCATTTCCTACAACTTTTATTTGAAACATTTTTCAATTGTATCGACACATACACTGTCACACACCAATAACTAGATAAAACACACAACTTTTAAAATATCTCAAAAACTAAGAGTGCAATGACAAAAAGTAAGTGAACAATACATCTTCATTTTGTTATTATCTACAACTTTTATTTGAAAGAATTTTTTGTTTGATGAACATTTATTGAAAAAATCTGAAAAAACTGAGAAACGCTAAGAGTAAAGTACCATTTTTTACGATTTTCACCAAAAGCTTTTCAGTTCTTCCGATTGTAACAAAAAGCTTAAGTTTCAAGTTTGATCTTGATATCTTTAGCGGTTTTGCGGTACAGCGCACACAGCCAGACAGACAGACAGACAGACAGACATTTTTCAAAAATGGTCTTATTCGACTCAGGGGACCTCAAAGCGGATATTTCCGCTAAAATTTTTGATTCGAAAATTTTCACGAAAACAATACTTTCCCTTTGTATTACATACGGCGGAAAGTAAAAATGTATTTCTCAGTAAATTTGTATTAATTTCTCAGGATTTCTCTAAAATTAACCAATTTTGATGATTCAATACAAAAAAACTAAAATATTTAGGACCAAAATCAAATTAGCAGACTTTATATTTCCTTTTTTTAAACAAAAACTAGATTCTGGATTTCTTTAAGATTATACATGTTTAATGATTCAATGGAGTAAACCAAAATATTTATATTAAAAATTAAATTAGGAAATTGGAGTTTCATAAAAAAATATTTACATTTAACTGTAGACTTTTATTAAAACAATTAGAAAAAAATTATATCTTAGCAAATTTGTGTCAACTTCCCAGGTTTTCTCTAAAATTACCCATTTTTGATGATTGAATACAGAAAACAAAAATATTTACATCTAAAATTAAATTAGGCGATCTCGAATTGGATTTTTATTAAAAAATATATTACATTTTATTGTAGACTTTTAATAAAATAATCACCAACAATTTATTGTTTATCAAATTTGTTTCAAATTTTCAGAATTGTTTCAAATATATCCAATTTTGATTATACAACACAGAAAACTAAAATATTTAGTCCTACAATTGAATTAGAAGACTTCAAATTGGATTTTTATAAACAAATATTGCATTTTACTGCAGACTATTATTAAAACAATCACCAGAAATTTATTTATTGCCAAAATTGTTTCACTTTCTCTGGATTTCTTTAAGAATATCCATTTTTGATGATTCAATACAGAAAACCAAAATATTTATCCCAACATTTTATAGTAGACTTGTATTAAAACAATTACATTACATTTTTCCTGTTGGGTAATAAATAAATATTATTATTATTATTATTATTACAAGAAATTTATTTCTTAACAAATTTGTATCAATTTCTCAAGATTGTATTTTAAATTCTTATCACAAAAATGATGATATCTTTAAAAACAATTACCTTTATTGGTGTACGATTATTTCTTAACACAAATCTTAAAATTTTCTGTTAATCTTTCAAAACTGTTACTTTTTTTATGTTGTGTATGACTTGATGTATTGATAAGTTGATGATTAATGAACCTCCGTGTAATATTCACGTTTTATAATAAAACACAATTTTTTCACTATAAAAATTAGTGACATAGATAACAGTCTCAAGGTTGCTTACACCTTAACACTTGCAATGTGCTAAACGTGCGGACAAATAACGTTCATTATCAATGTTGAAAACAAAATATTTTGTATGCACAGAAAATTAAATTTAAAAAAAACTGATAGTTTTTATTTTTATAATTAGAAACTTTAGGTATCCTTGACAAAGACACCAATATACATAATTAATTCCAAATAGAAAAAAATATTAATATATTAATTCCAAATAGAAAAAAATATTGTATACACAGAAAATTTAATTTCTTTCTCATCTAGCACTTGAAATATATTGGAATATGTAAAGTTATGTAAATTAAGAACACTTGGTATTGTTTCAGAAATTAAAACTTTATTTTGATTAGTCTCGGTTTGTTAGACCATTTTTAAAGAAATTGCTTTAAAAATGGTCTAACAAACCGAAACTAGTCGGAATAAAGATTTAATTTGTGAAACCATACCAAGTGTTTTTATTTAAATAACTTTACATATACAGAAAATTTAATTTAAAAAAACAGATAGCTTATATTTTTACAATTAGAAACTTTAGGTGTCCTTGACAAAGACACCAACACACATAATTTATTCCAAATAGAAGTCCTCTAATAATAATCACCGCAACGTACTTGTTTATTTTAATTGCCAGTCATTAGGCGCGTTTTGTAAGAACGTTTTCGACTCTTGTGCAATAAAATTAGTTTCCGGCTGATCCTAATGAGGAACAAAAACTTTAATAATCCACACCGGTTTTCCAGTTTATTTTTGGAAGACGATGCGGTTAATTGCGGTTATTTTACAAATCCAACAACACAAATTTTATTTATGTAATAGTCAGAAAATATTATTTCTTTACTTGAAATTGAATAATACCTCATTTTTCTTGTTATTTCATAAGTTTAACTTAACAGAATTTTTTTACATATATTTGAAAGCGTAAACGCCATGTAATGCCCATTAGCTTAAGTAGCATCGTGATTCGGGACTATACTGGTGATGGCGTTGAAGCCTGAAACGCATATATAGTTATCCGGTGAATGAATGAGTACTGAACATGAATTCATATTCTTAGAATTTTTTTTAATTAGTATATTTTTGCTTGACATGTATTTTTACTTTACATGAATACTTTTTTATTGTATTTATATTGATCATTGTTTTATTATATTTACCTACGCCCTATCTAGTAACCGCTTTATACCACACTGCCATCTTGACAAGTATGATTAACATTAGGTACACATGCACGTAATAGCTTTGACAAGTACATTACGTGCTGACAGCTGAACAGCTGATTGCTTACCGTACAACCAATTGACATTTCTTTGATGTACAGGGTGTTTTTCTTGAAAGTAGACGTATTACAAATTCAGCTTATTTTCTTTAAATCTTTAGTTTTTAGTTGTTTTTTTTTTAAGAGTTCAATTCGAAGCTTTAAACAAGTGTTTTCCACTCCTATAAAACACCGATTTCAAGTGAGGTTCAAATATACATAGAGTTCACAATATTTTGGTGTTTTATACGCGTGGCTCATGAAGTAAAATTTTGAGTTTAGAAAAGCCCCGTGAAATTTTGTCGAGGGTCGCGACCCGAGACCAATTTTCTGGGCTTTTCTAAACTCGAAATTATACTTCATGAGCCACGCGTATAAAACACCAAAATATTGTGAACTCTATGTATATTTGAACCTCACTTGAAATCAGTGTTTTATACGCGTGGCGCATGAAGTAAAATTTCGAGTTTAGAAAAGCCCAGAAAATTTGTCTCGGGTCGCTGCGCGACCCTCGACAAATTTTCACGGGGCTTTTCTAAACTCGAAATTTTACTTCATGCTTAATCTGGGAGTAGAAAACACTCGTTTAAAGCTTCAAATTTAACTCATTTAAAAAACAACGAATGTCGGAAAATGTACAGCTTTATTCCTTGTATATTTATCAAGTAGTAATTTAGTTTTCATTATTGCTATGGTACTATTAAAAATTATTACAATAAACAAGTTGTTCTTTCATGCTTATTGCTTATTTTGTTAGAGCGTAGGTAAAGTATCATACGTTTCTCGAGTGGTATGGCAATTACATACTCGCGGAATACTGCACTCGCCGCTGCGCGGCTCGTGCGCAACATGTCCGCTCATATGAAATATGCTGCATACCACTCTCGTTACGTAATATACTATTATATTTATCATTGTAATTTGTCCTGTTTTGGTTTTTCCTTTGGACACTAAAACAATATTATTATACGTTCTTAAGCACTATTTATTGATTTAGCACTAGTGATACTTGTAACAATTGTCACTATAAGATTATTAATGATTAATTAATAATATCGTATGTTCAATAAAAAAAAATCTCCACAGTGCTATGGAAAATATTTTAGGTTGGCACCTCTAAGATTATACATTAAAATTATGGCTGATGTCAATTTTTAAAGCGTGTAGTCAACCTAAATTTGAAAAAAGATGAAATCATGGCACTCTAGAGGTTTAATTTTATTAAACATACGATACCTTCTTCACACTATTGATTCATCTATATTGGATTGTGTAAGAATTATCATTATTAAATTATGTAACATCCACCCTGGACGCTCGCCACTAGCGACCATCCTTGTTGCACAGGCACTCTCGCGCTCGTCCACCACCCTCGCACGCTCGCCAATGGGACCCTTCATCCCCCACCGCAGCTATCCGAGAACCGCGGCCGGACACCTTTAAAACCAGCGCACCCTGCCTAAGAATTCATTCTCTTGCTAGCGCTGAATACGGCCTAACCTAGAGAATCACTTCTAAGCACTGAGCACGGTCTTAGACATCTTACCAATTATCGTATTTATAGTCGTATCTGTATACTTGTACATACTTTGTGTTAAATATACGTTTTGGAACAACACCGGACTCTAAATATAAACGAACCCCTACAAACTGGCCTCCCAACGCGGGTCCGGATATAACACAAGAGCAAAAATACGAAGCGACACCAAGGTAAATATGGCAGTCACACTCACAACGGAACAATTTCAAGAACTGATACGAGCCAACCGAGGAGACAGTAAGCCCGGATCCTTCGCGAACTGCACGGTACGCTTTTCGGGACTAAGCAGGAACCCCGTAGAAGTAGAGGGATTTATCAACACCGTGAAAGTTTACAAGAAGATAGAAAAGATAACGGACGAAGATGCACTGGAAGGATTATTACTATTGCTCACTGACGACGCTGCAGTTTGGTGGCAAGGAGTAAGAACGACGACAGCCACGTGGAACGACGCCACTAAGTTGTTACGAGAAACGTTTGCACCGCAGAAACCGGCATATGCAGTATTCCAGGAAATATTCGCGAGACGCCAAGAAAGCGGTCAAAACACGGATACGTTTGTCGCCGAAAAGAGGGCCCTCATCGCGCAGATTAAAGAGCACAATCTGAGTGAGGCGCTGCAAATGGGCATGGTCTTCGGCCTCCTGAACGTTAACATCCGAGACAAGATACCAAGAGACGGAATCCAGACGTTCCAAAACCTCATCGCCAAGGCTCGCGAGATTGAACGCTCATGGCAGGAGAACAGCGAACAGGAAAATCCTCAAAATGGTATGATTATCGAAGCGAAGAAAAAGAAGTGCACCCACTGTCACGCTCACGGACACACCTTCGCAGAATGTAGAAAAAGGAAGAAAGCCTTAGAAACACAGGCAAAAATGGCAGACGAAAAGACAACCACCCCGACGTTCGCATGCTACGGTTGCGGTAAGCCAGGAACCATCCGAGCTAAGTGCACAACATGCAACCCGACCGTAAACGGAAACAGTAAGCTATCGTTTTGCGCGATGAACACCGTTGCCTTACAACGAAGAAGCCCAATAGTTCACATCGACATAAAGGATTCAAAGGGAAGTGCGTTTCTGGATTCATGTGCTGAAAAGTCCGTCGCCTCCGCATCACTGTACAAACATCTACTACGACAAGGTACGAAATTCCACAGTGTACAAGGACAAGTTACGTTGGCCGATGGTAAACCTCAAGAAAAGGATATGCTCAGCACGGAAGTCATAGTCAACCTCAGAAACAGACAGATAAAAACCTCATTCCTCGTCTTCCCGGACAGCGAGAACAACGTCACCTTACTAGGAGTGGACTTTATGGAAAACGCGGGTATTATCCTAAACATACCCCAGAGAACATGGTCGTTTGTCGATACACCGCACGAGCATCACTGTTATGAATCTATAAGAGACTTAGGAAACGAAGTTGAAGCAAAAGAAGAACGACAGCTCAGGATGTGCCACCTATATGGACTAACGACACCCCTGACGGCCGACACATCTGAGCACATTGACAACGAACCGATGGATATCGACTGGGAAGAGTACCGACCACCACCACTGATGGATCCCCTACCAGACACCCCCGAGAAGGTTGAAACAGATGACACATACGCACCGGAGTATATCGACAATTTATTTGCGGATTATGTAGACGCATATCCCCCGGTACATACGGACTATTCGCGGAAGGTATTTCCTCGAGGAGCAAGAAGACCACGGCCAGTAGCGCTGTTCTACGTCAACGTATCGCTCCGTGACGACGAAGCCACCGATCTGGACGACCAAGAAAGAGCAGAGGTCAACCGGATGCTTCAGGACAACTCAAGCTCATTTGAGTTATGGGGCCCACCAACTACGGAGATAGAGCACAACATCACCGTAGTCCAAGATACCCCGATATCCACGCGCCCGTATCGGATGTCCGCCGTACGGCAGGCAGAGTTAAAGAAGGAAATTAAGGAAATGATGCAACAAGGCATCATCGAGGAAAGCCAGTCCCCTTGGGCAGCACCTGTGGTAATGGTCCCCAAGAAGGATGGAGGAACCCGACTATGCGTGGATTTTAGAAAACTGAACGCGGTCACCGTACCCGACATTTACCCGCTTCCCCGTGTGGATGATCTACTGCACGCAATGGGTAAACCAGACTGCTTCTCCACCATTGATCTACGCACCGGATACTGGCAAATCCCTGTGAGACAACAGGATCAAGTAAAAACCTCGTTTATAACCCCGTTTGGCTGTTACCAGTTTAGAAGAATGCCGTTTGGCTTAAGAAACGCCCCATCGACATTCCAGAGATTAATGGACAAATTTCGTCGGAAACTACCAGATGAATGTATGCTCGCCTACCTGGACGACCTGGTAATCTTGTCAAGTTCCATCAAGCAACACTTAGATGATCTCCGGAAAGTTATAAAGGAACTAAACAAGTGGAACCTCCGCATCAACAGGGAGAAGACTTCATTCTTCTGCCAATCCGTGCGCTTCCTGGGCCACAGGATAACGAAGAGTGGATTTCTACCGGACCCAGAGAAGGTTGACGCCATCAGAAACAGAACGAAACCAACGAATAGCAAGCAACTGGTCTCCTTCCTACAAATGTGCTCCTGGTATAGACGTTTCATACCAGAATTTGCGCGCATTTCAAAACCACTGAGCAATCTCACCAAGAAGGGCACCCCTTGGAAATGGAGCGAAGACGAAGACGCCGCATTTTAGCAGTTAAAGGAAGCACTGACCAAAGCCCCGGTACTACAAACAGCTGACCCGACAAAGCCATTCACCGTTAGGACGGACGCAAGCGCTTACGCCGTCGGAGCAGTTTTGTGCCAGGGGGAGGGTGAAGAGGAACACCCAGTCGAATACGCGAGCAGGCTGCTGACTCCAGCAGAAAGGAACTACGCCACCATCGAGAAGGAGGCATTAGCCATCATATGGGCTATGAAAAAGTTCCGAGGATATTTGGATGGGTCACAAATCACCATCGCCACGGATCACCAACCGCTCCGCTGGCTGATGAATTTGCAGTCGCCAACAGGACGATTGGCACGATGGGCCCTGCAGCTACAGGCCCACAACATCCAAATCAATTACATACCAGGGCGTGCGAACAGAGTGGCCGACACCAACCGCAAGGAAGAAATTCCCCGAGTACTAAAAGCATTCCACGACGATCCCAGCGCAGGACACTATGGAATCCAGAGGACACTTACACGTATACGCCTAAGCTATTTTTGGAAAGGGATGCAAAACAGCGTGGAGCAATATGTCAAATCATGCGAAGCATGCCAACGATACAAGGTAACAAATCTAAAACCCGCCGGACTGTTACAAACCCGCGCTATTAATCAGAGATTCGAGGTACTCGCATTCGACTTATTTGGACCACTGCCAGCCACTCCCGAAGGAAAGACGACCATCCTCATCGTAGAAGATATCTCTTCAAAATGGGTGGAGTTGTTCGCCCTGGAAACCGCCACCGCCGAGAAATGTGCCACAACTTTAATAGAAGAAGTTTTTCTGAGGTACGGTTTCCCACGTCGAGTAATAAGTGACAATGGCACACAATTCGTCAGTGCTGTGATGCAGCACGTCATGTATGTCCTAGGAATTCAACATGCATTATTACCCAGTTATCATCCCCAAGCTAACCCGGTTGAAAGGAAGAACCGAGACCTAAAGACACAGTTAGGGATACTCACGGGACAACATCATACACGATGGGCCGAGAAGTTACCAGCCATCAGGTTTTCCATGAACACAGTCATGTGTCAAACCACAGGATTCAGCGCTGCATTCTTGACCTTCGGCAGGGAACTCCGCACTCCTTACGAAGCCACTCAAGACCCCAAGGCCATCATCGAGTCCGAGAACTTCGTCGCTGAGATAACTCCGTATCTCTCCCGTCTTACGGAATACCTACGACAAGCTGGTGAAAACCAGGATCGCCAACAAGATCTCAGGAAGAAGAACGCTGATCAGACCAGAAGAGCCACTCCGCAGTATACCCCTGGAGACAAAGTCTGGATCACGCTACACCCCCTGAGCAACGCAAAGAAGGGATTCAGTTCCAAATTGGCTCCCCGAAGAGATGGGCCCTACGTCATCCTACAGGCTCTAGGACCAACCACCTTCGAAGTCGCGCCACTGGACAACCCAACCACGGCAATAGGAGTTTACCATTCGTCAGCACTCACCCCATGTGTTGGACAGGATGTCATCTCCCAGCCCATCAAGCCCTTAAGAAAAAGAGGAAGACCCAGGAAGGATTAGTGGATGTCTCATAGCTGGATGGATCGTCGGGACGACTTCACCTCCAGAGGGGGAGACTGTAACATCCACCCTGGACGCTCGCCACTAGCGACCATCCTTGTCGCACAGGCACTCTCGCGCTCGTCCACCACCCTCGCACGCTCGCCAATGGGACCCTTCATCCCCCACCGCAGCTATCCGAGAACCGCGGCCGGACACCTTTAAAACCAGCGCACCCTGCCTAAGAATTCATTCTCTTGCTAGCGCTGAATACGGCCTAACCTAGAGAATCACTTCTAAGCACTGAGCACGGTCTTAGACATCTTACCAATTATCGTATTTATAGTCGTATCTGTATACTTGTACATACTTTGTGTTAAATATACGTTTTGGAACAACACCGGACTCTAAATATAAACGAACCCCTACAATTACCAATTATTAATCTGGGATCAATTAATTCAGCATTAAATTAGTGTTTTACATGCCTGGTGCATTGAAACAATTGAAAGTAAATATAAAAGTGAAGATCAAGAAAGACTTACTCGTAAGCTGTTTAAGACAAGACTCATAGATAGAGAATTCACAAGAGTTGGAAAGTGGGATTTAAATTAGGAAAGATGAAAACCGTTGCATTCATTGACTTTGTGTTTTATTCATTAATTTACTTTGTGTTTATTAACCTAACTTGTTGTTTTACCTTTATTTTTGTAAATATTCTTTTATATATATATTTTTATGATGCACAGTGTTTGTTAATATACTTTCAATTACAAATTTATTTAATTTTAAAAACAAATCGCGTAATCCGCTTAAACAAAATCCTCTACATTCTCTTCGTAATGTCAACAATTTATTAAACAGTAAAAGTGCTATTTTTTCCGCAATCTACAAGTTAGTGCTACAAAGACTATATCAAACACTCATTGAAACAACTACTTCCCGGGCTAATACCCCGACGGACATTGAATTATACAGCAAGTGTTTGCTGTTACATACAGTAACCTACTGCAAATGTAACAATTAGGGTCAAATTATTCAGGCCATCTATAGACGCGTTTCGAGATTTATCTCTCATCAGTATAGCTTTGCCATTTCCTCTAAACAATTTTACACCTTACACTGGCGGTCACGTTACCGTTCAAACATATAATTGAAATTGCCAATTCTTGGTTGCAGAATACTTCAAACATTAAAAGTGCGATTCTTTTCGCAATCTACAACAAGTTAGTCTTACAAAGACTATATCAAACACTCATTGAAACAACTACTTCCCGGGCTAATACCCCGACGGACATTGAATTATACAGCAAGTGTTTGCTGTTACATACAGTAACCTACTGCAAATGTAACAATTAGGGTCAAATTATTCAGGCCATCCATAGACGCGTTTCGAGATTTATCTCTCATCAATATCGCTTTGCCATTTCCTCTAAACAATTTTACACCTTACACTGGCGGTCACGTTACCGTTCAAACATATAATTGAAATTGCCAATTCTTGGTTGCAGAATACTTCAAACAATATATTATCTTTGTCCTTTAAATAAATGTTGTCTCTTTACTTCGTTCAATCTAGAATTAGTCAGTTTCGTCTTTTTAATAATTTTCTGTCTATACTACGTTTAGTCTAGAATTTTGAATGTTCTTCTTTACGTACATTTTCTATATTAATAATAATAGTTTATTCACTGCCGAGTGAATGCACTGTTAAATTCATGACAGTAAATCTTCACACACAAAAAAATACCACAAGGAAATAATAGTAATTGCGTCAATTAATAGCTCAAAAGCAAAAGCTGGGTCAATAAAGGTTAAATCATTACGCCCATAAGGCTCCAATTGCGCCAATCAAGCGTTTATTCGCCAAGTCTAAAATAGACGCCACAAATTCTAAAATTATTAAAAACTAAATTTGTTCAAATAGTCGCACCCAAATACTCTCCTCAATACGTTTTTAATATTATTATTAAGGTTACTGTACATTTTCAGTAAAATTTCAAGTCTAGAAAAGCCTGAAAATTTGGATTTGGTCGCGCAGCGAAGCGGAGCCACCAAATCCAAATTCAGGCTTTTCTCGAAATTTTACTTTATGCTTAAACCATTTTTTTTAAATTTTACTTCATGCTTAATCATGGATTGAAAACATTTGTTGAAGCTTCAAACTAAACGCTTTTCAAAAACAACGAAAGCCTAAAAACTTACAGATAATTCTTTGTGCGTTGACTTATAATAACCATTATAGCAGTGATTCAACTAAGTAGGAAGGAGAACTTATTTAATGGTTATTTATGTGGCTGGAGCTCGAAATTCAGCCCATTATTGTGGTAAAGAATAAGCGATTACTGTTATTGATGTACCTGGAAGTTAAGACGTTTATTTTTGGAGTAGCGGTTTTTGTTATTTAATCGATCTTCTTCTTGTTGATTTATTTACATATTTACTACTAAAACTTCCTAAAAGAAACATTTCTTAACACTTTTCCAACGGAGTTTCACTTTTACAAACAAACAAACAAAATCGACGCGGAATTTGATATAGTTTCCATCCGTCAATAAAACAACAATTAATCTATTATGGCAATTGTTTTAATGACGAATCGAGTGTTTTCCACTCCCGGATTAAGTATGAAGTAAAATTTCGAATTTAGAAAAGCCTGAATTTGGATTTGGTGGCTCCGCTTCGCCGCGCGACCTAATCCAAATTTTCAGCCTATTCTAAACTCGAAATTTTACTTCATGCTTAATCCGGGAGTGGAAAACACTCGATTTGTCATTAAAACAATTGCCATAATAAATTGATTGTTGTTTTATTGACGGATGGAAACTATATCAAAATTCCGCGTCGATTTTGGGAGTGAAAATACTTGTTAAGGTTGTGATTTTTTTTGATTATTTAATGCAGAAAACTAAAATATTAAGACATTAATAAATACACATACAGGGTGACTGTATTTCGTGGAAAAGCGTGGGGATCTCGGTTATTTCAAGAGATAAAGAGTCGGTTAAATTGAAGCAAAGTTGCTAATTTCAAGGCCCACTAATAATCCGAAATCAAATTTGAAATATATTGTTTTATTTTCAAGTTATTAGCAAAAAACAGATTTTTAAAACCCACGAAATACGGACACCCTGTATATGTCGATTTATTAGTGTTCAAATATTTACAATATATACAAAATTAAATGTTAATTTTTTGGTAGACTTTCATTCAGATATACCAAAGATTTAACAATAGCGGATAATATTTATAATTACGAATATTCCATTTATAAATAACCATATTTTATTACTTAATTCAAAAAAACTAAAATATTCTGTTAAAATTATAAGATCCCAAAATTAAAGCAAAATTATGTATGAAAATATGTTATTTTTCCTACAAGAACAAAAAATAATTAAAGAATTATCAACGTTTTACAATATTTAAAATTATCAGCATTATTTTAAAAATACCTATTTTTGTATATATTTATAATACAGAAAACAAAACTATCAAAGTTATAAGATCGCAAAATCAAAATATGATATTGAATGATATGAAAATAATCGATTTTCTTTTGACTTAATAAATAATAAAAATTAATTAAATTATGATCTACATTTAAAATCAATTTTAAATCCTCAGCTTAATTTAAAATTTCACTAATTTTTCTTTGTCCAATGCATAAAACAAAAATATTTAGGAAATTATTACGTTATCAAACTAATGTATAAGAGAAAAATAGCTAAACCCTATTCATTTTTCACGTACTTAATTACTTTTACGTTTAAATCGACGGAAGTATAAATTACATGGAGCGCTTCAACAAATTGAACCATAAACGGATACAAAGGGATTTTTCTATACAAGCCCATTAGATTCCGGAAATATCCAACAGAACCAACAATTTTCAATGGATGTCAACTATTAAAAAAAATCAACAAAAAAAATACAAATCATTCAACCGATGAAAAATCCAAACATACACTCAATTAATATCTATTCTAATTCAAAATTCTGTACGTGATTTTAAACTTTCTACTAAATCAGTGTCATATGTGACTACTTTCAATTACATGGTGGTAATTATTATCAAATTACCAACCTTTGTTGATAATGATTATCGTGTAATTGAAATTAGTAACATAAGTAATATTTATTTATTTATTTATTTATTTATTTTAACGGTGGGCCATTACATAATAAAATAACAATAGTCTTTTAACAAATCGAAATAATCGCACAAAATCACACAAACAATGTGAATAACGACTAAAACTAAATTTATATACAAATACAAGTATGCATACACGGAATCATACATACTATAACACTACGTACTACATTCAAGCACATTTTTACAATTACGCTTGAAACATTGTAAGCTTACACCAAAAACATCTATCAATCTACAATATGTATTAATATTATCAATTAATGCATTCCTAGGGCTGTTGGATGCATAATTTGTTGCGTGATACTTGCTAGCAAGTAGTTGTTGATGCCTAGTTAAGCGTGTAGGTACATATAGTGAAATTGATGCAAGTATTACAGAACAATTTATTCTGCTATTTAATATGCGGTACGCAAAACACAAGGAAAAGTACACTCTTCGTTTAATTAATGGAAGAAGTCCAAGATATTTAAGTATCATATTATAATCATGATAAAATAGATGACATCGAAAACAAATCAATTTTATCATTTTTCGTTGCACATTTTCTAGACGATCCACATGACATTTATAATGAGGTGACCATATAATTGCGCAATAATCTATAATAGGCCTTACAATAGATATATAGAGAGATATAAATGTTCTAATAGAATTAAAATTTGAGCTAAATCTTCGTATAAATCCAAACATCTGCAATGCTTTAGCAGAGATTTTGTTGATGTGATCATTAAACTGTAGTTTAGCATCAAACAAAACCCCCAAATCATTAATTGAATCAACTCTCTCGAGGAAACTATTATTTAATGAATAATCAAAAGCTAATATTGAATCTTTTTTACGTGAAAACCGCATGGACTTGCATTTTTTTATATTTAAATAGAGATTATTATCATTACACCAAACCATAATCTGATTTAAATCATTTTGAAGAGTATTACAGTCATATATGGACTTTATATTGCGAAATACTTTCATATCATCTGCATATAGAAGAATATTAGAAGTAAGATGTTTGCCAATATCATTCACAAATATAAGAAAAAGTAACGGCCCTAAGTGAGAGCCTTGTGGCACCCCTGAGGTTGCATCAATTATGATATCAGATGTGATGTTATTTACTTTGACCAACATTTTCCTTTTACAGATAAAGGACCGTAGCCATTCAAGCATGCGTCCCGAAACACCATATGAGCAAAGTTTATACAGAAGCCTCGTATGATTAACCCTGTCGAAGGCTTTGGAGAAGTCGGTGTAGACAGAATCCACAACTGAGCCTTCTTCCAAAATATCCGATATAAAGTTTGAATAAATAAAGAGATTCGATTCTGTAGATCTTGATGGAAAGAATCCATGTTGTTGATCAATTATTGTGGATGAAAAGTGCAGCATCATATGTTTATATACAATCTTGTCAAACAGTTTCGGAATACAAGATTGAATGGCTATAGGACGATAATTGTGTACATCTTTTTTGACACCCGACTTAAAAACAGGAACGACATAGCAACGTTTCCAGACATCAGGGAACTTACCATCTTGAAGAGATTTGTTAAACAGCCAGGTTAGAGGAAGGCATAACACATTAGCACATGATTTAATTATTGATGGAGGAATTCCATCCGGACCAGGAGAACTGTTTATCTTGATATCAGAACTTAATTCTACGATATCAGATTCAGTAAGCTGAAGATAATTAAAAATTATATTTGATTCTACGGTAAAAATAGGACCCACACAAGAAATATCTGAGTGGGACTCTTGAAAAAAATGGGCGAATAAATTGCCTATATCTTTATTAGAAGTAGCTATCGCTGTTCCTTTGTGCATGCATGAAGGAAAAGTACCAACACTATCCCTTTTGGATTTGCAGTATTTCCAAAAGGCATTAACATTATTTGGTATGTTATTTTCAATATCACGAATGTAGATAAGGTGGTCATTTTGAATTAGTCATTTGCAATCTGCTCTTAATTTAGAGAAGGTGTTATAGTCTTGAATACACCCAGTATTCTTGAATTTTATATGCGCAAGACGTTTATCTTTAATTAAGTCAATTAACGACGGCGAAAACCATTTAGGAAAATGGGACTTTAATTTTCTCCTAGCTGGAACATGTTTATGCAAAATATTGTATAATATTTCATAAAAAATATCAACAGCATTGTCAATACCATGAGATTCTAAATAGTACATCCAATTTACACTGCTTATTTCATTACAAATAGCATTAATATTACAGTTCGTAAAGTCCAAATAAAATTCCTCATTTGAATCATCATTAGCAATTGCAGCATCAAAGTCTATATGCAAAGGCGGGTGATAACCATCAGGCTTACATAAAGGGTCACCTATGGCGCAACTTATATGAGGATTATTAGAAAATATTAGATCTAAAACATTACAAGAACTATTTATGTTGTTATTAAATTGATATAGCCCATTGCTCATAACACTATCACACAAAACCCGGGCACAAGCACTTTCAACACTAGTTGGTAAGAATCCCACGCAGTCTTCTTCTGGAGTCCAGCCAACATTAGACAAGTTGAAATCTCCAACCTCAAATAACGTAAGATCTTCATATTTATTGATGATATCTGATAATGTATTTACGTGTTCAGTATAAGTGTCCTCATGAGATCGTGGAGGCAGATAAACACAGCCAATAATATAAGAATTATTAATTAAAAAGTTAAGTGTTTTCTGTATATAATTTTTCATAAGTTTCAAATCATAAAACTGCCAAATTATTTAAAAAAAAAACGATCACAAAATGAATTTGTAATAATTTATCTATCTGATGAAATATTCAAACAAAAAAAGTTTTGATAAGTGTGTTGACAGGTGAAATCGCTTACTATTTATTAGTGCAAATAAATTAAATGCCAACGAGTTTTGCGAGAACAATGCTACACACCGTGGAAATGTCTAAATAGGATGTTTTGCGTTAGAAAAAAAATTACATTAACAAGAACGAAATTTTGCCTTCGTCATTGCGCGAACAATGCGCGCCTTCTCCGATTCATAATTAATTTATTTTCGGTTTGGGCGGTTGCTTGGCTTCGTTAATAAGTTTGGTAACAACTCTATTTATCAGTGAGAAAAAGCAAACGTTTCTTTCAGCATTGAATAATTAGTCAGATTATAATATTATTAAGAGCTTTAAACTACTGAATTCGTTTCATGAATGCGTCAGTGAAAGAGAAAAAGTGGGTAATTTTTTAAAACAAACTTTAATATTTCTTGAATAACTTTCTCATTTATGACATTAAAAATCTTGGTTTTTCACAATTTAAAAAGGTCATAAAAAATATGCTACTAAATAGAGTTGTATACACAATTAATGACTTCAAGTTTTAACCTCGATCGGTGGCAAAAGTGTACCTGTACATACTATACAAAATTTGTTTTGATATTGTTTTGATGCTTCACATCTATCATATACAATTTATTGTATCATTGCATTATGTAGCATACGTGAATAAAGCTATTATTATTATTATTATAATTATTATTTATCACTTGGTGAAACATTTTGAAATAATATTAAAGGATAAATTAAAAACACTTGGTTTGTTTTTCAAATAGTTAAATTAAGTGTTTTTAATTTATCCTTTAATATTATATACTTGATATTATAAATTTGATTTTTATTTTATAAAATCTCACGCGCTACGCGACCCAACCAAATTTCCAGGCTTTTCTAAACTCAAAATTTTACTTCATGCGCCACGTGTATAAAGGAAAATAAACTATAATTAAAATAAAAAAAAACCGAATACCAATTACCCCAGGAGCTTGAATTTAAAAAAAAATTGTTTACATGAAATTAATATATCTGAAAATAATTATTTATTGATGTTCCTAATACATAAATATATTTCACATTTATAATATTTATTAACGTAGGATTTAACTCAAGCAGTATATTAAGAACCTCACTAGAAATCAGTGATTAATACGCGTGGCGCATGAAGTAAAATTTCGAGTTTAGAAAAGCCTGAAAATTTGGTTTGGCCGCTCCGCGCTTCGCGCTACGCGCCCAAACCAAATTTTCAGGCTTTTCTAAACTCGAAATTTTACTTCATGCTTAATCTGGGAGTGGAAAACACTCTTTTTAAAAATCAAAATGGCCGTTTGCATAAAGTAAACAACGGATTCTTAAAAAGTTATTAAACACTGTAGACCGATGTTAAGATAGCCATAGATTTTCCAGCCACGGATTTTCCCGGCGCATCCACCATCGATCGTAAATTAAAATAAATGTTTTTCTTAATTTAAAACATATTATTAATGAAACAAAGAAAACTATTTTATATATCCAAACTTAAATTTATTTTCGTATATAGGCTTTATTAAACACAAATAGATAGTCCTCCCAAAAGCATGTAATAAAATGACCAGATTTCAAACTTAAATTAAACGTATGTAATTGTGATTAAAATTATTTTTTAACTCTGACGTGTAGCTTAAAGACTAACTAAGCCATTTAAGTAATAAAATTTTAGCAAAAATGTTAAATAAATTTTTTATAAATGTTTTCCATAGGAACGACTCGAATAAAATGACCAGATTTCAAGCTTAAATTAAAAGTATGTAGTTGTGATTAAAATTATTTCTTTTAACTCTGACTTGTAGTTTAAAGCCTAACTAAGCCAGTTAAGCAATAAAATATTGGCAAAATGTTAAATAGATTTTTTATAAATTCTTTCCATCCTAACGACTCGAATAAAATGACCAGATTTCAAACTTAAATTAAAAATATGTAGTTGTGATTAAAATTATGTCTTTTAACTCTGACGTGTAGCTTACAGCCTAACAAAGCCATTTAAGCTATAAAATTTTGGCAAAAATGTTAAATGAATTTTTTATAATTTTTTTCCATCCGAACGACTCGAATAAAATGACCAGATTTCAAACCTAAATTAAAAATATGTAGTTGTGATTAAAATTATTTCTTTTAACTCTGACGTGTAGCTTAAAGCCTAACTATACATACTTTTAATTTAAGTTTGAAATCTGGTCATTTTATTCAAGCCCTTCGGATGGAAAAAAATTATAAAAAATTCATTTAACATTTTTGCCAAAATTTTATAGCTTAAATGGCTTAGTTAGACTGTAAGGTACTCGTCAGAGTTGAAAGAAATAATTTTAATCACAACTACATATTTTTGATTTAAGTTTGAAATCTGGTCATTTTATTCGAGTCGTTCGGATGGAAAAAATTTATAAAAAATTCATTTAACATTTTTGCCAACATTTTATACCCTAAATGGCGTAGTTAGGTTTTAAGCTACACGTCAGAGTTAAAAGAAATAATTTTAATCACAACTACATATTTTTAATTTAAGTTTGAAATCTGGTCATTTTATTCGAGTCGTTCAGATGGGAAAAATTTATAAAAAATTCATTTAACATTTTTGCCAACATTTTGTAGCTTAAATGGCTTAGTTAGGCTTTAAGCTACACGTCAGAGTTAAAAAAATAATTTTAATCACAACTACATATTTTTAATTTAAGTTTGAAATCTGGTCATTTTATTCGAGTCGTTCGGATGGAAAAAATTTATAAAAAAATTCATTTAACATTTTTGCCAAAATTTTATGGCTTAAATGGCTTAGTTAGACTGTAAGGTACTCGTCAGAGTTGAAAGAAATAATTTTAATCACAACTACATATTTTTAATCTAAGTTTGAAATCTGGTCATTTTATTCGAGTCGTTCGGATGGAAAAAAATTATAAAAATTTCATTTAACATTTTTGCCAACATTTTATACCCTAAATGGCGTAGTTAGGTTTTAAGCTACACGTCAGAGTTAAAAGAAATAATTTTAATCACAACTACATATTTTTAATATAAGTTTGAAATCTGGTCATTTTATTCGAGTCGTTCAGATGGGAAAAATTTATAAAAAATTCATTTAACATTTTTGCCACCATTTTGTAGCTTAAATGGCTTAGTTAGGCTTTAAGCTACACGTCAGAATTAAAAAAATAATTTTAATCACAACTACATATTTTTAATTTAAGTGTGAAATCTGGTCATTTTATTCGAGTCGTTCGGATGGAACAAATTTATAAAAAATTCATTTAACATTTTTGCCAAAATTTTATAGCCTAAATGGCGTAGTTAGGTTTTAAGCTACACGTCAGAGTTAAAAGAAATAATTTTAATCACAACTACATATTTTTAAATTAAGTTTGAAATCTGGTCATTTTATTCGAGTTGTTCGGATGGAAAAAATTTATAAAAAATTCATTTAACATTTTTGCCAAAATTTTATAGCCTAAATGGCGTAGTTAGGTTTTAAGCTACACGTCAGAGTTAAAAGAAATAATTTTAATCACAACTACATATTTTTAAATTAAGTTTGAAATCTGGTCATTTTATTCGAGTCGTTCGGATGGAAAAAATTTATAAAAAATTCATTTAACATTTTTGCCAAAATTTTATAGCTTAAATGGCTTAGTTAGACTGTAAGGTACTCGTCAGAGTTGAAAGAAATAATTTTAATCACAACTACATATTTTTAATTTAAGTTTAAAATCTGGTCATTTTATTCGAGTCGTTCGGATGGAAAAAATTTATGAAAAATTCATTTAACATTTTTGCCAAAATTTTACAGCTTAAATGGCTTAGTTAGACTGTAAGGTACTCGTCAGAGTTGAAAGAAATAATTTTAATCACAACTACATATTTTTAATTTAAGTTTGAAATCTGGTCATTTTATTCGAGTCGTTCGGATGGAAAAAAATTATAAAAAATTCATTTAACATTTTTGCCAAAATTTTGTAGCTTAAATGGCGTAATTAGGCTTTAAGCTACACGTCAGAGTTAAAAGAAATCATTTTAATCACAACTACATATTTTTAATTTAAGTTTGAAATCTGGTCATTTTATTCGAGTCGTTCGGATGGAAAAAATTTATAAAAAAATTCATTTAACATTTTTAGCAAAATTTTATAGCCTAAATGGCGTAGTTAGGTTTTAAGCTACACGTCAGAGTTAAAAGAAATAATTTTAATCACAACTACATATTTTTAATTTAAGTTTGAAATCTGGTCATTTTATTCGAGTCGTTCGGATGGAAAAAATTTATGAAAAATTCATTTAACATTTTTGCCAAAATTTTACAGCTTAAATGGCTTAGTTAGACTGTAAGGTACTCGTCAGAGTTGAAAGAAATAATTTTAATCACAACTACATATGTTTAATTTAAGTTTGAAATCTGGTCATTTTATTCGAGTCGTTCGGATGGAAAAAAATTATAAAAAATTCATTTAACATTTTTGCCAAAATTTTGTAGCTTAAATGGCGTAGTTAGGCTTTAAGCTACACGTCAGAGTTAAAAGAAATCATTTTAATCACAACTACATATTTTTAATTTAAGTTTGAAATCTGGTCATTTTATTCGAGTCGTTCGGATGGAAAAAATTTATAAAAAAATTCATTTAACATTTTTAGCAAAATTTTATAGCCTAAATGGCATAGTTAGGTTTTAAGCTACACGTCAGAGTTAAAAGAAATAATTTTAATCACAACTACATATTTTTAATTTAAGTTTGAAATCTGGTCATTTTATTCGAGTCGTTCGGATGGAAAAAATTTATGAAAAATTCATTTAACATTTTTGCCAAAATTTTATAGCTTAAATGGCTTAGTGAGACTGCAAGGTACTCGTCAGAGTTGAAAGAAATAATTTTAATCACAACTACATATTTTTAATTTAAGTTTAAAATCTGGTCATTTTATTACATGCTTTTGGGAGGACTAATAATATGCCCTAAATTAAGAAAAACATTTATTTTAATTTACGATCGATGGTGGATGCGCCGGGAAAATCCGTGGCTGGAAAATCTATGGCTAACTTAACATCGGTACACTGTAGTTATCAGGATTTGTTTATTTACGAGTAAAATGCCCTGTAAAATAAAATATTTTTAAAACTCGGACTTTTTTACTTATAAATAGCAGTTGAGATTTTCTTTATTTTATTTGATTTTATTTTATTTATTTATTTATTTATGTTACGGACAAGTCCTACATAATTTTTCTATTTTATTAGGTTATGTTCACGTTAAATCTTTACAATTATTATTTTAATTTAGTTTAATAAATAATCTATAAAAGTATCACTTTAATAAAACACTTAATTTGTTTAGATTTCAAAATTATATTTATTAATTTAATCTAATCTAAGTTAATTTTAAGTTTCTCTGTAAAAGGATCTTTGTATTTGTTAAAAAATAAATAAATAAGTCATACAAGGATTTAATAATTATTGCGTCTTAAAACTATATTGATGAAAATTTGTTATGGTTGTTAATCTCCACTTAATAAATAAAACAAAATGCGTGTCACGATTAATTTCATAAACAGTCTACATTCATTTGTTATATCTGTATAATGTTTGGTTTACACACTTAATTTGATTAGATTTAAAAATTATATTTATTAATCTAAATTAAACTTAGATTATAGTTAATTTTAAGTTTCTCTGTAAAAGGATTTTTGTATCTGTTGAGAAATAAATAAATAAATAAGTCATACAAGGATTTAATAATAATTGCGTCTTAAAACTATATTGATGAAAATTTGTCATGGTTGTTAATCTTCACTTATAAATAAAACAAAATGCGTGTCAAGATTAATTTCATGTAGAGTCTAGTCTACATTCATTTTTTTATGTGTATAATGTTTGGTTTACATGTTTTGTGTAATAAGTCGTTAATTGTGCGGTAAATACCTCGACTCGGTTTCATTTATTATTTATAGTCATCACGCGATTTTATGTACACTAAACACTAACGCTTAAAACTATGTGCCTTTTCAAGGTGCGTAAAAATAGCGCCGGTAAATGCAAATGCAAGCAACTTGTGAAATACGATGAGATACATGAAACACAATATTTATTTAACCCTGTTCTAAATTTCAATGTTAGAAAAAAAATCGAAAATCTTGGAAGTAAATAATCTATAAAAGTATCACTTTAATAAAACACTGAATTTGTTTAGGTTTCAAAATTATATTTATTGTACTACAACAATTGTTTCATCACACTGTGGCTTCACCATTTATCTACCTGATGAAGTCACAGTGTGGTGAAACAATTGTTGTAGTACAATAAATATAATTTTGAAACCTAAACAAATTAAGTGTTTTATTTGAGTGATATTATGGAGTTTCAACAACGAACAGCCTCTTATATACTATATAGTTGTAATGTACCTCTCACTTGTATAAATTTAATGTTTTCATGAATCACTCTGTATATTATTATCATTATAGTGTAATTATCTCATTGTACAGATAATTTTTGAATAGCAAATAATTCGTAAATCACATTCCGAAATCGATTCTTAGGAATTATAATCTTGTTTTGTTATTCCATTTTATCTTATCTTATCACTGAAGAAATAAAATTGTTCTGGTGTTAAGGAGGACACTTCTATTTCGACAGTTGAGCAAGACAGCCAATTCAATTACAAATTCTAAACTCTGAATCTTTGACTTCTAATTCTTATTCTGTTTCAAACTGTAAATTGATGTATTAAGTAGCAAATTAAATATCAAGTAAAAGGTTTATCTTTGAATCTCTTTGTTTGGACCCAAGTTGACTAAATCGCGTCTTCGACGACAAATCCAGGAAATCTAAATATAAACAAAAGAACCGTAACGACAAACAACACCTTCGTACGTTACATAGTGTATAAAAGTATTAATTTAAGTTGTAACTAAAGTGAGATTCAAGTCTTGTTTCCCAAATTATCCAGTTTAAATCAACTCTTTCCGATTATTTAGAATTATTTGAAACCTATACAAATTAATTGAAATTTACTAATAAGAAAAAGAGCTCTTGGACAAGAATTTCTTACTTAAAAACAAGTTCTACGTTTTGATTGTAGCATGATTATATTAACAAACAAATAATTAAACCACTAACAGATTTAGCTACACAATTTCTAAAGAAAAATTAATGTTTATAAAATTTATGTAACAAAACAGTCAATCTTATTTATTTGGTGATTAATTCCTGTAATGGTATTTTTAAGAATGTCTAATTGCCCGTGCAAACTTTTAATAAATAACCGTGGCTTATGGCATTTAATCGTGGAATAATGATGGCGATAATAATAATAACAAGCCTTGAACGGTGTAACCTGGAATTAACTAATAACAAAGCATAAATCAAAAAGTTTGTAATAATTACAACGATTAAGACCGCCCAGTTTGCCGGTAATAAAATTTAATTGTAAAGGATTTTCTTTTAATGGACGTGAGGAAATTTCATTAGTGTATCAATGTTATAAATAGAACCAGGGTCGGATGTTATTTTATTTCATTAAATTTTTAATTAATTTTGAATATTTTAATCTATTTATAAAGTTACAAGATCCCAATAGTGAGCATGATTATTTAAAATGTAAATTGCAGTAGGCTTTGAATTTTTAATTATATTGGCAATTTTGACAGTTAAAACATTTGACAATTTTGAGGTTATGATAGAATATCTTTTGTTATTTATTCATGTAATAACACAAGTTTGACATTCGTTACAGTATTCATTCGATTTGGACGTGTGGAAATTTCATTAGTGCATGAATCTTATAAATAGAACCAGGGTCGGATTTTATTTTATTTCATTAAATTTTTAATTAATATTGAATATTTTAGTCTATTTATAAAATTACAAGATCCCAGCGGTGAGCATGATTATTTAAAATGTAAATTAAAGTAGGCTTTGAATTTTTACAGTTAACACAAATTTGAGGTTATGATAGAATTAACTTCAAATATCTCTTTTTATTTATTCATGATTTACCACAAGTTTTACATTCGTCACAGTATTCATTCGATTCGAAGGGATAAGGAGAAAAAACCTTAAACACTCGTTTCAGTTTCAAACTGCCAAACCTAACCTAACAAATCGTGAATTAATCGAATCTAAAAATAGTTGCACATGTCAAAAATCATCATTTTACAAATCTGGATAGCGTTGCATCACTTCCGTTTTGTTTTCGGAAAGTCAACAGAATTAAAAATCAATAATGCAGTTATGAGAATAACAAAAGACAAATGAAATCTTAGAAATTATTTCAGTTAAACGTACAAATAGATTAATTTTATGCGATTTTCAGAAAGATGAACCTTTCAAAGATTGATATCTTGATAACTTTTTGGAATGACAATCTGAAATGTTGTGTGGATGTTAAGTAAACATTGCTCTTTGGAAATGTGTAAAAACCTAAAAATACCTTATTAATAGTTTATCAGTTATTTCCAATTAAAGGTAAAATAGATGAATTTTATGCGATTTTTTAGGAAGATAAACATTTCAAAGATTCATATCTTGATAATTTTTTGGAATATCCCTTTAAAATTTTGTGTAAATATTAAGTAAACATTGCTATTTGAAAATGCGTAAAAACCTAAAAACACCCCATTAATAGTTTTTGAGTTATTTCCAATTGAACGTAAAATAGAATAATTTTATGCCATTTTTCAGGAAAATGAATTCTCATCTTGATAAGTTTATGGTATATCCCTTTAAAATTTTGTGTGGATATTAAGTAAAGATTACTCTTTGAAAATGTGTAAAAATCTAAAAATACTCTATCAATAGTTTTTGAGTTATTGCCAATTGAACATAAAATAGATTAATTTTATGCCATTTTTCAGGAAGATAAAAATTTAAAAGATTCTTATCTTGATAATTTTTTGGAATATCCCTTTGAAATTTTGTGTGGATATTAAGTAAACATCACTCTTTAAAAATGTGTAAAAATTTAAAAATACCTTATCAATAGTTTTTGAGTTATTTCCAACTGAACATATAATAAATTAATTTGATGTCATTTTACAGAAAGATGAATATTTCAAAGATTCTTATCTTGATAATTTTTTGGTATAACCCTTTGAAATTTTGTCTGGATATTAAGTAAACAATACTTTTTGAAAATGTGTAAAAATCTAAAATTACCCTATCAATAGTTTTTGAGTTAGTTTCAATTGAACATAAAATAGAATAATTTCAATTTTATGCGATTTTTCAGGAAGGTGAACATTTAAAAAATGTATATCTTGATAATTTTTTGGAATATCCGTGTGAAATTTTGTGTGGATATTAAGTAAACATTGCTCTTAAAAAATGTGTAAAAACCTAAACGGACCCTATCAATAGTTTTTGAGTTATTTCCAATTGAACGTAAAATGGATTAATTTTAATGCATTTTTTTTTTTTTTTTTTTTTCGGGAAGAAGAACATTTCAAATATTCCTATCTTGATAATTTTCTGGTATATCCCTTTGAAATTTTGTGTGGATATTAAGTGAACATTTCTCTTTAAAAATTTGTAAAATTTAAAAATACCCTATCAATAGTTTTTGAGTTATTTCCAATTGAACGTAAAATGGATAAATTTTATTCGATTTTTTAGGAAGATGAACATTTCAAAGATTCATATCTTGATCATTTTTTTGGATATCGCTTTGAAATTTTGTGTGGATATTAAGTGAACAATACTCTTTAAAAATGTGTAAAAATCTAAAATTACCCTATCAATAATTTTTGAGTTATTTTCAATTGAACGTAAAATAGATTAATTTTATGCCATTTTTCAGGAAGATGAACATTTAAAAAATTCTTATCTTGGTAATTTTTTGAAATATCTCTGTGAAATTTTGTGTTAATATTAGGTAAATATTGCTCCTTAAAAATGTGTAAAAATCTAAAAATACCCTATTAATAGTTTTTGAGTTATTTCCAATCGAACGTTTTATGCCATTATTCAGGAAGATAAAAATTTCAAAGATTCTTATCATGATAATTTTTTGGAATATCCCTTTGAAATTTTGTGTGGATATTAAGTAAACATCACTCTTTAAAAATGTGTAACAATCTAAAAATACCTTATCAATAGTTTTTGAGTTATTTCCAACTGAACATATAATAGATTAATTTGATGTCATTTTACAGAAAGATGAATATTTCAAAGATTCTTATCTTGATAATTTTTTGCTATAACCCTTTGAAATTTTGTCTGGATATTAAGTAAACAATACTCTTTGAAAATGTGTAAAAATCTAAAATTACCCTATCAATAGTTTTTGAGTAATTTTCAATTGAACGTAAAATAGATTAATTTTATGCCATTTTTCAGGAAGATGAACATTTCAAAAATTCTTATCTTGGTAATTTTTTGGAATATCCCTGTGAAATTTTGTGTGGATATTAGGTAAACATTGCTCTTTAAAAATGTGTAAAAATCTAAAAACACCCTATCAATAGTTTTTGAGTTATTTCCAATTGAACATAAAATAGATTAATTTTATGCGATTTTTCAGGAAGTTGAACAATTAAAAAGTTTATATCTTGATAATTGTTTGGAATATCCGTGTGAAATTTTGTGTGGATATTAAGTAAACATTGCTCTTAAAAAATGTGTAAAAACCTAAACGGACCCTATCAATAGTTTTTGAGTTATTTTCAATTGAACGTAAAATGGATTAATTTTATGCCATTTTTTTTTCTCAGGAAGAACATTTCAAATATTCTTATCTTAATAATTTTTTGGTATATCCCTTTAAAATTTTCTGTGGATATTAAGTAAACATTTCTCTTTAAAAATTTGTAAAATTCGAAAAATACCCTATCAATAGTTTTTGAGTTATTTCCAATTGAACGTAAAATAGATTCATTTTATTCGATTTTTTAGGAAGATAAACATTTCAAAGATTCATATCTTGATCATTTTTTTTGGATATCGCTTTGAAATTTTGTGTGGATATTAAGTAAACAGTGCTCCTTAAAAATGTGTAAAAATCTAAAAATACCCTATTAAAAGTTTTTGAGTTATTTCCAATCGAACGTAAAATAGATTCATTTTATGCCATTATTGAGGAAGATGAACATTTCAAAGATTCTTATCTTGATAATTTTTTGGAATATCCCTTTGAAATTTTGTGTGGATATTAAGTAAACATCACTCTTTAAAAATGTGCAAAAATCTAAAAATACCGTATCAATAGTTTTTGAGTTATTTCCAACTGAACATATAATAGATTAATTTAATGTCATTTTACAGAAAGATGAATATTTCAAAGATTCTTATCTTGATAATTTTTTGGTATAACCCTTTGAAATTTTGTCTGGATATTAGGTAAACAATACTATTTGAAAATGTGTAAAAATCTAAAATTACCCTATCAATAATTTTTGAGTTATTTTCAATTGAACGTAAAATAGATATCGCTTTGAAATTTTGTGTGGATATTAAGTAAACATTGTTCCTTAAAAATGTGTAAAAATCTAAAAATACCCTACTAATAGTTTTTGAGTTATTTCCAATCGAACGTAAAATAGATTAATTTTATGCCATTTTTCAGGAAGATGAACATTTCAAAAATTCTTATCTTGGTAATTTTTTGGAATATCCCTGTGAAATTTTGTGTGGAAATTAGGTAAACATTGCTCTTTAAAAATGTGTAAAAACCTAAAAACACTTTATCAATAGTTTTTGAGTTATTTCCCATTGAACATAAAATAGATTAATTTTATGCGATTTTTCAGGAAGGTGAACAATTAAAAAGTTTATATCTTGATAATTGTTTGGAATATCCGTGTGAAATTTTGTGTGGATATTAAGTAAACATTGCTCTTAAAAAATGTGTAAAAACCTAAACGGACCCTATCAATAGTTTTTGAGTTATTTTCAATTGAACGTAAAATGGAAAATTTTATGCCATTTTTTTTTCTCAGGAAGAACATTTCAAATATTCTTATCTTGATAATTTTTTGGTATATCCCTTTAAAATTTTGTGTGGATATTAAGTAAACATTTCTCTTTAAAAATTTGTAAAATTCGAAAAATACCCTATCAATAGTTTTTGAGTTATTTCCAATTGAACGTAAAATAGATTAATTTAGTCGATTTTTTAGGAAGATAAACATTTCAAAGATTCATATCTTGATCATTTTTTTTTTTGATATCGCTTTGAAATTTTGTGTGGATATTAAGTAAACATTGCTCCTTAAAAATGTGTAAAAATCTAAAAATACCCGATTAATAGTTTTTGAGTTATTTCCAATCGAACGTAAAATAGATTCATTTTATGCCATTATTGAGGAAGATGAACATTTCAAAGATTCATATCTTGATAATTTTTTGGAATATCCCTTTAAAATTTTGTGTGGATATTAAGTAAACATCACTCTTTAAAAATGTGTAAAAATCTAAAAATACCTTATCAATAGTTTTTGAGTTATTTCCAACTGAACATATAAAAGATTAATTTGATGTAATTTTACAGAAACACGAATATTTCAAAGATTCTATCTTGATAATTTTTTGGTATAACCCTTTGAAATTTTGTCTGGATATTAAGTAAACAATACTCTTTAGTAATGTGTAAAAATCTAAAATTACCCTATCAATAATTTTTGAGTTATTTTCAATTGAACGTAAAATAGATTAATTTTATGCCATTTTTCAGGAAGATGAATATTTCAAAAATTCTTTTCTTGGTAATTTTTTGGAATATCCCTGTGAAATTTTGTGTGTATATTAAGTAAATATTGCTCTTTAAAAATGTGTAAAAACCTAAAAACACCCTATCAATAGTTTTTGAGTTATTTCCAATTGAACATAAAATAGATTAATTTTATACGATTTTTCAGGAAGGTGAACATTTAAAAAATTTATATCTTGATAATTTTTTAGAATATCCGTGTGAAATTTTGTGTGGATATTAAGTAAACATTGCTCTTAAAAAATATGTAAAAACCTAAACGGACTATATCAATAGTTTTTGTGTTATTTCCTATTGAACGTAAAATGGATTAAATTTATGCCATTTTTTTTTTCGGGAAGAAGAACATTTCAAATATTCTTATCTTGATAATTTTTTAGTATATCTCTTTGAAATTTTATGTGAATATTAAGTAAACATTTCTCTTTAAAAATTTGTAAAATTTGAAAAATACCCTATCAATGGTTTTTGAGTTATTTCCAATTGAACGTAAAATAGATTAATTTTATTCGATTTTATAGAAAGATGAACATTTCAAAGATTCATATCTTGATCATTTTTTCGGATATCGCTTTGAAATTTTGTGTGGATATTAGGTAAATATTGCTCCGTAAAAATGTGTAAAAATCTAAAAACACTCTATTAATAGTTTTTGAGTTATTTCCAATTTAACGTAAAATAGATTAATTTTATTCGATTTTTTTAGGAAGATGAACATTTCAAAGATTCTTATCTTGATTATTTTTTTGGATATCGCTTTGAAATTTTGTGTGGATATTAAGTAAACATTGCTCCTTAAAAATGTGTAAAAATCTAAAAAATACCCTATTAATAGTTTTTGAGTTATTTTCAATCAAACGTAAAATAGATTAATTTTATGCAATTTTTCAGGAAGATGAACATTTCAAAGATTCCTATCTTGATAATTTTTTGGTATATCCTTTTGAAATTTTGTGTAGATATTAGGTAAACATTTCTCTTTGAAAATTTGTAAAAATCTAAAAATTCCCTATCAATAGTTTTTGAGCTATTTCCAATTGAACGTAATATAGACTTATTTTATGCCATTTTTCAGGAAGATGAACATTTCAAAGAATCTAATCTTGATAATTTTTTGGTATAACCCTTTGAAATTTTGTGTGGATATTAAGTAAACATTGCTCTTTGAAAATGTGTAAAAATCTAAAAATACCCTATCAATAGTTTTTGAGTTATTTCCAATTGAACGTAAAATAGATTAATTTTATGCCATTTTTTTTTTCAGGAAGATGAACATTTCAAATATTCTTATCTTGATAATTTTTTGGTATATACTTTTGAAATTTTGTGTAGATGTTAAGTAAACATTTCTCTTTAAAAATTTGTAATAATCTAAAAATACCCTATCAATAGTTTTTGAGTTGTTTCCAATTAAACGTGAATTAGATTAATTTAATGCCATTTTTTTTTTCAGGAAGATGAACATTTCAAAGATTCATATATTGATAATTTTTTGAAATATCCCATTGAAATTTTGTGTGGATATAGGGTAAACATTACTCTTTAAAAATGTGTAAAAATCTAAAAATACCCTATCAATAGTTTTTGAGTTATTTCCAATTGAACGTAAAATAGATTAATTTTATGCCATTTTTTCAAGAAGATAAAAATTTCAAAGATTCTCATCTTGATAATTTTTTAGAATATCCCTTTAAAATTTAGTGTGGATATAGGGTAAACATTACTCTTTAAAAATGTGTAAAAATCTAAAAATACCCTATCAATAGTTTTTAAGTTATTTCCAATTGAACGTAAAATAGATTAATTTTATGCCATTTTTTCAAGAAGATAAAAATGTCAAAGATTCTCATCTTGATAATTTTTTAGAATATCCCTTTAAAATTTAGTGTGGATATTAAGTAAACATTGTTCTTTGAAAATGTGTAAAAACCTAAAAACACCCTATCAATAGTTTTTAAGTTATTTCCAATTGAACGTAAAATAGATTAATTTTATGCCATTTTTCAGGAAGATGAACATTTTAAAAATTCTTATCTTGATAATTTTTTGGAATATCCCTTTGAAATTTTGTGTGGATATTAAGTAAACATTGCTTTTTAAAAATGTGTAAAAATCTAAAAATACCCTATTAATAGTTTTTGAAATATTTCCAATATTTAATAATAATAATAATAATAATAATAGATTAATTTTATGCGATTTTTTAGGACAATGAAGACTATTATTACTTTTCTTTTTTTTTTCATTCGGGAGGGGGGGAGCCTTAAAAAAATCTGCAGCCGCCCATAGCATAAACTAAATATTTCAGGATTTTCTAAACTCAAAATATTTAGTCCATGATTGACGAAGGACTGTAAAAACACCCGTTTAAAATAAATATGAAACGTTTTAATAAAACTCTTAAGTGGTTTTTAAATTCAATACGAACATAATTTATTAAAATTGAACAAAATTGATACATCACCTCGCTTCGTTGAAAAAAGTGCCCTTAAATTACAGCTTTTATCCGAAAATAATGGCGATGAGTTTCACTTCGATTAAAGCACTTATTGATCACGTTTATTGTTGCTCCCACAATTTTTATAAATACCACTTTATTTCAGAAATTACTAAATGATTGATAAAATGTATTCGCCTGAAGAAGTCACAATATGTCGAAACAATTGTAGCGAGTATACAATATATATTTGAAAGTGTTTTAAATTGTTTTATTTATATAAAAGTGAAGATGCACTTTCAACAGTTATCAGCTACATCGATCAATTTTTGTTATTGATTAAAATATTTACCACGATTTTCCTTTATAATACATAATAGTGAATTATACAAGAAATGTATAATTCCATAAAATTACAGGGTGTAATTTTTAAATGTAATAAAAATAAAAACAATTTGTGGGACATTACACATCACAAAAATTGAAAAAAAAAAACGCAAACTAATTGATTGTGTTTTTTTGTTTTCATTTTTATACCATTTAAATATTATACCCTGCAATTCTCTTTCAAATAAAGAAATTGATCTGATTTTATTATTATTATTATTATTTAAATGCTGATTTTTTTTTTGTACAAATAGTAATTATTTATTTATTGATAGGGATGGCCAATAGCATAAAAAATAGCATATATAATACGAAATATTATAAATTCACCTGCGTTGTTTATTTTAGGGAGAAAACTTCAGGCGTTTGTTTATATGTTGATGAACGTTGTTATTATTTTTGTTTAAAGAGAAAATTATAGAAATTCCAGTGTGAAAAGCGCACGCACTGTACACCCAGATCGTAAACACGGACTGACCGATGCTGAACTGAAACAATTTCTGCTTCTCTCCGAGTCCGCAGGCAGCAGGCAGCAGGCACACACACTGCTGCTTTTTTGCTTTCTGCTCGGCTTTCTGTATTCTGCTCTCAACAACAATTTTAACAGTCAAACACGAAATTTTCTTAAAAATCTCGTGTCTTGAAAATCATTCTCAAGTCAATTTACAAATCACTTCACTATATTTAAATAATTGAAAATCTCGTGCCTAAAAATCGCTCTAAAATCTATTTACAAATTTCTTCACTATATTTAATTTATTGAAAATATCGTGCTAATAAATCGTTCTAAAGTCAATTTACAAATCACTTCACTATATTTAATTAATTGAAAATCTCGTGCTTAAAAATCGTTCTAAAGTCATTTTACCAATCACTTTACTATATTTAAATAATTGAAAATCTCGAGCTTAAAAATCAAACACATTTACACAACACTTTACTACAGTAAGATATTTATATATATATAAATCTCGTGTTTAAAAATCACATCACATTTACACAATACTTCACTATATTAAAATATTAAAAAATCACGTGCTTAAAAACCGAATATTTTTAAATATTTTAATACATTAAAATTATTAAGATATTTAAAAAATCTTGTGCTTAAAAATCGAAAATCAATATTTTGGAAAAATCAAAGACGCGAACTGCACTCGAAAACAACTCGAACTCGACTGATAATGGCGTACACACGAAATACGCACAAGAATACAATGCTTTTTTTATCAGTATTTAAATTCTAAACATTTTTTGCGCCCTTGTTAAAGGTGAATAGATTTTTGTTTTTTTTTTGTTTTGGCTTTTGCCTGGCCTTGGGAACTTGCCCATTAGCCATCATCAATGTTTATTTTTGTATCAATTAATTTATTACAATTTGTATTATTTAACTATTCATTCGGACAATCACACACATTCATACCACACCCAGGGTCACAACGAGACATTATGTTTCAAATAAAGTCTCCCCGTGCACGGGAATCGAACCCGAACTTGTGGCTCGCCGAGCGATACAGCCCGGCGACGTTACCGCTCGGCCACCACCTGCCCGAATAGGAGATGCGATTGTTGATTGAAACCGGTTTTTTTGAGGATTAATTTTAACATACTAAGAAAATAAAGCAATGTATTTTTGAATGAATTAAATTTATTAATTAGTATAATAATTGTGATATGAGAACATCACCACAAGCTATGGATGGAAAGCAATGCAATTATTTTTTGATTGGTAGAAGTAAGGATATGCTGAAAAGGGCGGAGAGGTTTATGGATGAGAGGGGGTTGAGCGTGAATGTAGGAAAAATCAAATGGATGAGATTCGGAAATAAAGGGAGGGAGGGAATGGTGAAGGAATTAGAGTGGAAGGGAGAGGTAATTGAGAGGGTTAAAGGATTCAAATATTTAGGGGTTATGTTCAAAGGGAAGAGAGGGTATGAGTAGCATGTAAAGTGGGTGCAGGGGAAGGCTAAAAAGGCGTGGGGTATAGCGTGGGACAAGTGGGGGAAGAGGATGGAGAACAATGTATGAGTGGCGTGTAAAGTATGGGATGGGTGTGTGAGGTCAGTGTTAATGTATGGGGTGGAAGTATGGGGGACGAGAGGGTATGAGTGTATAGACAGAGAGCAGTTGTGGTTCCTGAAGCGTATGTTAGGGGTAGAAAGGTGGTCAACACCCGGATATATAGTGCTTCTGAAGACAATTAAAGAGAAACTAGAGTGTGAGGAAATGGTGAGGTATAAGATGAAGTTATTGGATCTGGAGGTATCAACGGGATGGAAGGTACTCCACGCTGATTACTAACTAGCTAAGGTTGGTTGAGTTAGAGAGAGATGAGCAACTAACTTTTGAAACACATATGCTGTTTTAAATTATTTATTTTAAACAAAATAAAACAAATAAAACATTAAAACAACAAATAGAATAAGAACAAGAGAAACAGTGCACGAGTTACAGGGCAGACTTGGTGTGGCGTCGGCGTCGCGATCGGGATTTTTACTAGACCAACGGTGGCGTCTGGCTAGTGGTGGCTTCCGGATGGAGGCGGCGTCTAAGTAGCAAGACAGCGTCTCGGCGTGAGACGGCGTCGGTGGGGTGGTGCGTCTGGCTGGATCCGGAGGCAGCAACAAACACTATGCTCGTAGTGCGGGACGTCAGGAACGACAGCGGAACGGCTAGCGTTGGCGTCGGGCAAAGTTTCCTGGCGTCGGTGGGCTGCTGGCCTGGCCCGGATCTGGCGGAAGCAACGAACGCTACCCTGGAGCATCATTGTGGCGTCGAGGCGACTGCGCTGGCAATCGGGTTCTCGGCGTCCTAGTCCAAAAACAGGAACGACGGCTGAGACGGCTAACGTCGTCGTCGGTTGTTTCCTGTTGTTGGAATCTTCTTCTGTCGGCAGGAACGACGGCTAGAACGTCTGGCGTCGGTCGGAGCTTTCTGGCTCAGACAGAAGAGTTGAGGAACGGTAGTTCCTCCTGAATCCACATACTGCCCCTGTACAGCACAAGAGTGGACTGCCTTCCTGGATGCCGTCCCCCGGTATTTATGCCACGAAAAATGGCTTGGAGAAGGGATGATTTTGAGGACTACGTGACCGTTGGCAAAGAATTCGCTAGAAAGTAATTATTGCAGACAACGTAATTACTTCCAGCGAACCCTCAAATCCAAACAACCGTTAAGCTGCAATTTGAAAGAAGTATAGAAATTTATAATCTCTCTTCTTTCAAATTGCAACGGTGGTCATTAGTCCTCTCCCTTAATTGCCGATTTCGAAAAACCCGAGGGACAATCCGCCACACCTGCCCAGGTAGATGGTGGCCCGGGCACGGTTCGAACCGCGGGAGATAAACTTTTGGACCGGTCAATTAGTTAATTGCTGGGTACGAACTCATTTTAAATAAATGAAGAATTGTAAATGTTATTTACAATTCTTGTTGCCGGAGATTAAAATAATCCCCGGTAACAGAGGAAGAGAGATTGGTGAAGGCGGTATGGGTAACGTGTATGAATGGGAGAGAGGGTAGATGGAGGAGCGAGAGAAGGAGAATGTTTGAGAGGGTCGGTTTGTCAAAGGCGAAGGTGATGGAATGGCTGGGGAATGAGGTGAAGGTGAATGCGTGGGTGAAGGAGAAGGAGGTGGAAGTACAGAAAAAGCAGGGGTGTATAGAGAGGAGTAATTATAACGATAGATACGGGAGGTGGCAGGTGCATGGGAGGATGCCAAGGTATTTGGTAGAGGGGGGGATGGAGTAGGGAGGAAAGGGTGATGCTGGCGAGGGCGAGGTGTGGGTCAAGGGAGAGAGGACTAGGTACGAGAGGTGGCAGGTGCATGTCAGAATGCCGAGGTTTTTGGTAGAGGGAGGATGAAGTAGGGAGGAAAGGGTGATGCTGGCGAGGGCGAGGTGTGGGTCAGGGGAGAGAGGAAGAAAGGTGTGGATTGAGGAAGAGTATGGGAAGTGTGTAATGTGTGAGCGGGAGAGGGATACGTGAAGTCATTTGGCGGAGGAATGCGAGTGGGTGAAGGAGAAATGGGTGGGAGTAAGAGGGAATAGAAAAATGACGAATTGGATGAGAGAAAATGGGGCCGGGGTAAAGACGCTGGAGAAGTTGGGGAAAGAGAAGGACAGCAGGAGGAAGAGAGGGGGTAGCGATTAGTATGTAGATGTAATGTAGTATGCCAATAAAGATTTTTTTTTGTTTGTTCACAACCAGATGATCACTTTTATATAAACAACGAATGTCTGAAGAAAAAGGACCTGTATATATTTTTTAAAGTTCGTAATTTTAGTAAAACGAGTTTGTAATTAATAATGAGCACATTGTGTCTCGAATCCACAATAGATCTGAAAAGGTCGCGGTGGTACAGGCCAATGAGGCCACCCCTACGAATATCTAATCTAATCTGTGTCTCGAAATGTATATCTAACGATACAAATAAAAAGGAAAGTAAGGAATAACAGTCTTTTTATGTGTAATAATCACTTCACGTAAAGTTAAAAACATACAGTTATTATGAAACGAGTTTAGAAAATATAGTAAAAAGAAAGAATGTACACAAACAAAAATTCTTAAAGATTTTTGCTTGAACACGAAGAAGGAAAGGAAAATTACTGCATAAATTAATAAATAAAGTGCGGAATGAAGTGAAAAAGGGGTATCGAAGAAGTGTGGAAGTGTTGGAAGAAAACGGGCGACCGTTCCGAAGCGAGCAACCGGTTTCTATACACCCAAGTTATTCGATAACAAGTGCACTATAAATGACTTTTGTAACCTTGCAATTTGATTCGTTTTGTCCGTTTTGTGTTCCTGCTAGATGGAAGTTTATTATAGTTGTTTAGTTCACTCGATCATCGTTCATTCTTCAGTGAAGATTATACGAAGCAATAAAAATCCTGTAATTTTATTTTGCTACATTAATATTTAATAGTTGAAAATGTCCTTTTTTATATATATATGTATATTAAAGTTTTAGAAAGGTTCAATAATTTTTGGATTTGAGCATTCGTGATTCTAATCATTTTAATTCAAAAAAAGGTTTAACTAGAAACATTTCCGAATAAACCTGCTCGAAAATACCTTAGAAAGGACATAGCTGGGTAGACTCCTCAAAAAAAAGGATTAGATATTCGGATTCGTGATTCGATTCCTTTTTGTTTTGAGGAGTCTACCCAGCTGTGTTTTCTAAGGTACTTTTACTAGGAATTTTCGAGCAGGTACATTTAAAAGAGGTTCAATTTGTACAGGATTATTTAAAAAGAAGGAACAGATTTCAAAAATTTATTTCTTCCAAATTACAAAAGGTAGAACCATAATTCCAACGTTCCTGTATAGACAAAAGTATACAATTTGAACAGTACAGGCAGAAGTTCTAACCACGATCGCATTAGCGCTGTTGCTTGTCATGTTGATTGTCCAGACCTCACTTTTTGTGATTTTTATCTGTGGATTTACGTAAAAGACCGTGTTTTTACGGTCTAGGACGTTTCATCGCCGCCGATTCATCGCCGCCGATTCATCGCCGCCGTTTCATCGCCGGGCCAGTTCATTGCCGGCCGTTTCATCGCCAGGCCTGTTCATCGCCAATATTTTTATAAAATAAATTTTGAAAGAAAGATCATATCTAATGATATAATTTCAAATATTATCCAATTCTGGAAATTGTCCACTAATTTAATATTAGGTTTTATAACCAAGTAATCGTTACTCAAACTTAATAAAAATCGAATGAGAATCCTGTCATTTTTTGATATATGTTATTGAGTGAGTGAAACACAAATTTTGACCAAAAGAGGGAAAAAAAAGTTTATCCACGGAGGACATATGTATATTTTTGACAAAAACAGTAAGTCTGACCAATGTCTTACATTTTGGCGGTGTGACCACGTAGGACGTATCCTAACCTATCCTAACCTATCCTAACCTATCCTAACCTATCCTAACCTATCCTAACCTATCCTAACCTATCCTAACCTATCCTAACCTATCCTAACCTATCCTAATCTATCCTAATCTATCCTAATCTGTCCTAATCTATCCTAACCTATCCTAACCCATCCAAACCTATCCTGACATATCTTATCGCAATTGGCCTGGCGATGAACTGGCCTGGCGATGAACTGGCCTGGCGATGAAACGGCCGGCGATGAACTGGCCCGGCGATGAACTGGCCAGGCGATGAACTGGCCCGGCGATGAAACGTCCCATTCCCGTGTTTTTATCCCCCCCTATGCCTGACATTCTTAAAAATCAACAACATGGAATTGTTGAAGCAGTGAATTCTGATTTCGATAACTAGAGACTAGCTGATTTGTGTGTGGCAAGAATTGAGCCACCGTTTTGATATTTGTCGTGTAACACATAGTGCTCATATGGAATGCATAAAAAATGGACTTATCTCTTTTCAGAAACGTTGGAATTGTGTTTCTATCTTTTGTACTTTGGAAAAAATAAATGTTTGAAATCTGTTCCTCAATTTTGAATAACCCTGTATATTAGTCATGTTTCATTAAGTGATTGATAAGAACCAAACTAAAAATATTCAATTTGTACATTTGCTATGTAGTTTCATTTCCTCCTTTGTAAACATTCAGTAATTTTTAATTATTTTAATTATTATTCTCTAATTTACCAACAGATACATACAAATATCCAACTACAGGGGACTTAATATTATGTTATGCTATGCTACCTAATAATAAATTTAATAAACTGTTTGGTGTTGTAGGCGTTCACTTTGTGGTACATCTTAAATACACTTGTAAATAAAACACTTTTTACTTTGTTTAACCACTGAATCTTACATTTAATTGTGTGATTAGTTTCGACTATCTAGTAGTCATTCTCAAACTAAACTCTTATTTACAAATAAATTAAATAAATCATTCGATATTTTTTTAAACGATATTTGGACTTCTTAGAAGCATTAAGTAAATATTTCAAGTTTAGGTAAGCCTGAAAATTTGGATTCTGCGCTACAAAGAAATATGCTAGATTTTACAGTTTTCTGAAGAAGTGAGTTTTCTAAAGTGAGTGAGTAAAAAATTTTAATGATGCCAATATTTTTCGAATATCATTTCATTTCTTCGAGGCGATTTCTTCGAAATTAATAAGCCTTTTTGACCAGACTGGCGTACCTATACCTCAGGCTGTTGGAATTTTAATGGAATAAACGAGATAATCAGAAAATGCCAGCAATTCGTGTTTCTTAGAAAACCTCTCCGGAGTATTCATTTAAAACGAGATGTTCAGAAATGAAAAATAAAGATAATCAATAAATAGCACTATTTTTTTGAATATTTTGTAATAAAAACAACACGATTTAAACAGTTTCACTAATATTATTGAATACTGCAGTGTTTAATAATAAAAGTGAAATCCTCCCAACTGTGTTCGCTTCAAATAGTATTATGGATATTAATATTAAATGAAACAAGTAATCCTTTTTCTTAAGTGGTTTATTTTAATCACTAGGTATACATTTCGTTCACCAAGTGAACATTTTTAATAGTTGTAAGAAACAATTAAATTAGTTTAGTACAACTATTGAAAATGTTCACTTGGTGAACAAAATGTACATCTAGCGATTAAAATAAACCAGTGGAGAAAAAGGATTACTTGTTTCATTTAATATTAAATTCATCTTCAAGTACCTCATACCAAAACATTTAGTATTATGGATAATATATAAAATTACGAAAATGTTCGTATAAACTGCAAACAATAAGTCTTAATTAATAAGACAACTAAAGCGATAAATATTCATTAAAACAACTACTTTCCCTGCAAATAGTACAGATTGTGTTTAGTTTTGCAAACTAAAACGAGCGAAATAGTTTAAATTTGAAATATTATATTTATATTATATTTATTATAGTTTCAGAATTTATCCGCCTCGTCAATTAAATCGTAAAATAAAAACACTCATTTAGATAAAACTATAATCATTACAACTAAATTTACGTAAATAAGGATTGAAAATAAAATAAATCTGTTTATTTTTTATTTATAAAAAAAATCATCAATAACAACTTTTACTTTACTTTTACGTATTGCTCGGTTTCAAATTAACAATCATCAAGTGGACGAGAATTCGATTTCACTTGGTGAATTTTACTTTTATATCGTTGAAGCGTACGTGTAAAAATGAAGATTGCACTTTCGTATAAAGCAATAACCAATGATCATAATTTTTCGTGAGATAAACCGGCCGTAAAGTTTGCATTCGCGTTTGGGTGTATAATCTGATTAAAAATTCGACGGCGCACAATAAATAAAGCCATAACTTATTTCATCACTTTTACCGAAATTAGCATATTTATCGTGTAACAGGCGGATAAATGAAGATAGGAGGAACTTCGTATACATTTAAATACATTTGCACAGAATAAGGTTACTCACATCTGATCAACACACAAAAATTAAAATTGTTGAATTTTACCGCACTTCTCATAACAACAATTTTTCAAAGTTAATTATTTTTTGTAATAGTTTTAATTTATAATTTTAAAGCTGTCTCTTAATACTAAATTGTCTTATAATTGGGAATTTGTTTCTTGTTTGGCAATAAACATTATTATCAAGATTTTGCGACACACTTTAAAAGGTACCTACTTCTGTTTATTGACTTTTTCTAAACAAATATTTTCCACATGAAAATCTTCAAAATCTTCACAGAATTATTTAAGTAAGAGGAATGAGCAATTTACTCGTTCTTCTTACTCAGGCAATTCTACTCTGGTGTAATTTCTTCTCCTCACTTGTGGTCTAAATTTAATTTTTACGTCAAGATTACTATGTAAAAAAATCCCCAACAGCAGCAATTCTTCTTTTTACTCAACAAATTCCTTTCTGGCTTAATTTCTTCCTCCTCAAACTGTCAATTGCTCATTCTTCTTACTTAAGTAATTCTGTGAAGTATTTGAAGATTTTTATGTGAAAGAAATTCGTTTAGAAAAAGTTAAACCAATTTTTTACGCATAAATGTTTTTAAAACCTTTACAGAATATGTTCAGTCGAGAATTAGAAAACTGCCATGCATCTTGGGGGTCTGTATGGTAGCGGGTCTGGCGACAAATGCTGTCACTTACATCACCGAAATGGAAAAAAAGTGTGTGTCGTTCGAGTGGAATGGCCTCGCGAGTTTAAAATTATTTAGTTTGTTGTGTAAAGACTTAATTAGTTAAGAAATCGTCTACATCACCCAAATCGGAAGTTAGCGGTGCGGAATGGACTAAAGCTAAGTGGCAGTAGTGATCCGTCACCCCTTGTGCGCCCCCGATTCTGATCTTTGCTGATAAAATTAAAAATACAGTCCACAGAAACTGATTCTTACCCCAACAGAATTACTTAAGTATGAATAATGAGCAAGTGACTCGCTCTTTTCACTCTGAAGCAATTCTTCTCTCGCGTAATTTTTTCTTTCTTCACTTGTGGTCTAAATTTCATTTTTCCGTCAAGATTACTCACGTAAAAAATCCCCGAGAGCAACAATTCCTCTTCTCACTCAACAAATTCCTCAGTGTCTCAATTTCTTCGTCTGCGGTCGAAATGTCAATTTTTCTTCTGACAGATTTCACCTGATTTAAACGGAGCGTGTCCGTGAATGGTGAAATTCCGCAGTGGGCTCGGGGGGTTGGCCTTACTGGTGGGCTTAAATCACCGAAACGAGAATCGAGAATGATTGACGTAAAATTTTAAGTTAATGCTTAAGCGTCGGCTTTTCTTACCCTGTACTTAAATCTGACATTAATGGCAATACGCGCGCACGCGAAATACAATATAATAATTGAGAGAATACTAAATAATCATATCATATTTAATTTAAATTACAGGTGAGTACAGAAAGAAAAGCAATTATCAAAAATATGTATATGGGAATAAAATCAGTCGAGAAATTATTACAGAATTTCATTCGGCACATTGCTCGGCTCAGACCATACTGATGAGACCCTGGAAGTCTGAAACGCGTCTATAGGTTTATCATACGCGCACACGCGAAATACAATATAATAATTGAGAGAATACTAAATAATATCATATTTAAAATTAATACTACAGGTGAGTACTGAAAGAAAAGGAATTATAAAAAAATATGTATATGGGAATAAAATCAGACGAGAAGTTATAAGAGAATTTTATTCAACACATTGCTTGGCTCAGACCATCCTAAGGAGACCCAGGAATTCTGAAACGCGTCTATGGGTTTATCCAACTATATATGATTTACTTGTCTTCAATTTGGTTGGTTTGGTTGGTTGGTGATTAATGACTTGATGAAACATGTTTACAATATTGATAATTAAATAAAAGTAACTTGGTTTGTTTCATTACTATTTTTTTATTCTTTCCAACTAGTTTCGACCTATCGTTATTACTCCTTGAGAATGACGATAAGTCGAAACTAGTCGGAGAGAATAAACAAAATAGTAGTGAAACAAACCAAGTTACTTTTATTTAATTATCAATATGATTTACTGGTTTCTCGCTGACTACTTGGATTTTTATTTCTACTATAAAATACATACAGTTTTGCTTTTGAGTATAAATACCCTAATATACTGTATACGCTGTAAATTTTCAGATATTCGTCGTATTTCAATTTTGAAGCTGCAAATGAGTGTTTTCCGCTCCCAGGTTAGGCACGACAATTTAGTTTAGCCGCTCCAACCATGCTGGAATACTGAACAGAAATACAACTTCTTACATAATTACCTGTAAATAACTTCTTACATAATTTGTTTTTGTATAATTATAACTAAAGATGAATTTAATTGATTTAATTAAATTCTAGATCATTTTTAAACTTTAAAATAAATCAGTGTTTAACACGCGTGGCGCATGAAGTAAATATTTCGAGTTTAGAAAAGCCTGTGAAAATTTGGATTGGTCGCTCCGCTTCGCGGAGCGACCAATCCAAATTTTCACAGGCTTTTCTAAACTCGAAATATTTACTTCATGCTTAATCTGGGAGTGGAAAACACGCGTTAAAATTGATTTTCACATGTTTTTCATTACGCTAAGCGTATTGTAATTTCAAATTTGAAAATGTACGTACTGTTTAACTAATATTAGAAGCAACAACACGGAGTAACCTTGGTTTATTTGCGTTTGCTGATCGATAGATATTTGGTATTGAAATTAGCTCTTTAATATTCGTCGACGGTCGATTGTTGATTCAAGGAAGTCGACAAATGCCACCGCTACTGAAGTATATTTAAATGTAAAAAAAACTTTACATTTAAATAAAATTATACTATTAAGATATGATTATCAATCAATGATTCAAAGATTTTATTTTTGATATGTAATTCTGCACTCTTGCTGAATGAATAGTTAATAATCTAATAACTGTTTATTTAGAGCACAATTTATTCGTATGGTGCCATCATCATACGAATAAATGGTGCTCTAAACATCAGTTATTCAGTCAGTTAGAGTGCAGAATTACGTACCAAAAATGAAATCAAGATGAAGTGAAAGCAAGATTTTTATGGCATGTATGTAAATACTAGCAATTATACATTTTTACAAAAACTATTGTTCGATTTAACTGACGGTGGTAAAACCACCGTCAGTTAAATAGAGCAATACTAATTCGTAAAAAATGTTGAATTACTCCTTTATTTACAAACCTGCCATGAAAATCAATCAATTACACATTTTTGATATTGTTAATATGGACATTTTTATTTTAATCGACAAATAAATTAAATATTTGAATAAGATTAACTAAAATCTTATGAAGCTTGAGATGAATGAATTACTTATTTAAATCGAGAGAATTTCATTGGTCTTGACATTGAAACTTGTGGAATGTTGCTAATATTTAAGTTATATTTAAATTTAAAGGTAAAAATTATTAAATCCCATTAATTTCCTTCGCACTTAATACATTTTACTTCTCGACTTAATGACTTTTTTTTCTGTTAAACTATTTATGAAATGTGGTTTTATGTGTAAAATTATGCGATTATGTGTTTTTTGCATCTAAAGGAAATGGGCAAGTTTATGGAATTTGATATCCTCAGCATTGGTTTGTATTTACATTTGCGGAATGTCGCTGTATTATCATAATTCAATACGGAAGGAATATTACGAAATGTGTTCTTGAATTAAAAATATCGATTTATTTCATCTTTCCAATAATATGTTATAAACATAACATATTATTGGAAAGATTTGACGTTAAGTCACTTGAATCTCGTCGTAAAACTAAATGCATTTCTTTTCTTTATAAAACTTTGCACAATTGATTCGCCTGATTTCTTAGCTAAACTCGAATTGCATATTCCTTGTATTTCCAGCAAGCAGAAACCAACACTTTATATTTTTGCGCATCGAACAACCACGGGATTAAAATCTCCTGTTAGAATTATTTGTAGTTGTTTTAATACAGTTTTGCATTGTCTTGACATCTTTTACGATTCTCTGAAAATGTTACTTTTCACCTTGGAGCCAACTGTGAATTAATTACTCTTACTAAAAATTTGTTTTAATATTCACAGGACATGCCTTCAACATTTAATAAGTAATTTTATTGTTACAGAATTTATTTAAATTTAATTATTATTGTATTTTTAGATGTACTAGGGTTATGTTTTGTTTTTGTCTTGTAATTGGGAAATATTTCCTGTTGGACAATAAATGGATTATTATTATAAATGTATAACTCTTGATTGCAAATACATTTATTATTATTATTTTTCGAGGATAAATTCTATATTACTACAAGAAGCACTATGTAGACTTTCTTTGCGCCTACAATTTTTAGAAGATTTAAAATTGGTAAACAAAAATAGAGCAATTATATTTTTAACAGACAAAAACTAGCTACAACTTCTACAAACAATAATTTCAAAATTGTGGATTTTTTATAAATCGATTTGGCGTAATTGATAAAAAAATAATTTATAAAATGTGTAAAAAATTATCAAAATCAATCTGATTTTTAAATTAACAAAATGCTACAATTTTAAATAAAATCGGGCCCGCCGTGGCCGAGCGGTTGAGCCGCTGGTTTCGCCAATCGTTCACGGCGGTGATCTGGGTTCGATTCCCAGCCGGGGCGAGTAATTTTTCTAACGAAAAATATTCGTCCCGTAGTCCATGGGTGTGTGTGAATGTGTTGTGACGTCCAAATATATAGTTATAGGTAATTAGCAATAAGTTAAAGAAATAAAACAAAATACAAATATAAATAAATGATGTTGGCTAATGGGCAAGTTCCCAAGGCCAGGCAAAAGCCAAACCCAAAATTGAATTCAATGTTTATAAAGAAATCAGACTCAATCATCTTTTTAATTAACAAAATACTCAATCAATTGACGATCGATGTGTGATTTTAATTAACACTAAATTCAATGTGAATTTAAAAAGGTAAAATGTATATTGACTTTTTAGAACGTCGAATGAGTTTCTCGTTTTTCTTGTTTTTTGTTTGAAAATATTATTATTGATATTTTTTATATTCTTATTATTGTAGTTAATTATTAATTACACAATCTAGATTAACATTATGATATAATTATATGACGTGTGTAAACTTATGTAAAAACACAAATAAAATTATTGAGATTGAGTTCTATGCTCTGTCCCCATAGAAAAGTAATAAAATGTCAAGGTCAAAATTTTAAATTCGCCAGAATTTTGAAAAAAAAATCGCAAATTGTCGAAAAACGATGAAATATTTAAATTTGAGAAAATGTTAAAACAATCCAGATTCTTTGGGCTTTTCTCAACTTCATATTGTTTAGATTTAAATTTATTTATGTACATACATACATTGTTTATTGTATTATCATTGTCTTGTAATTGGGAAATTTCCTGTTGGGCAATAAATACTTATTATTATTATTATTATTATTAAAATGTTACTTCATGCTTAGTCTGGTAGTAGAAAACATTCGTAAAAAAATAATCACTGGCCTTTTACACTATTTTCAATAGTATCAGGGGTTTTAAGTTTTTAAGGAGTTTCAAGTTTTTGTTATTTATAAAATCTTCTGAATTTTCGTGAATTTCCAAGAATAATCTTAGTTTTCAAAATTTGGCAACTTGTAAATGTTACAATGTTCGTTAATTTTCAATTTTTTTTTTAAATTTCCAAGATTTTTATTTGATAAAAATATGAGGCATTTCTTCAAAAATAGCAATGCTGAAAAATTCATGATAAATTTTGATAAATATTGAAAATTCATGTTAATTTTTATAACTTTTGTAAAAAAGGATATAAATAATATATATTATAATATTCCGCTTCGGTTCGTGTTCTGCGTCACGCCAATATTTTAAAATTTGACTTTTTTAATGGGTCTTTTTCATTATTAAAGCGCCTTTTAAAAGAATTGTAACTTTTCTTGTTTAGTTTTAAGTTCAGTGTATGTATATATATGTTTTTTCTGTTTATTGTATTTTTCATGTAAATGCCAAGCCATTGAAATAAATAAATAAATAAAGATAGGTATAGGGAATACTAGTTAAACCTCCTCAATGTATACTATCGTCTTGACTTGTGTAAATCCTTTGTATATTAGCACGAATAAATTATTATTATTATAATTATTATAGATCAATGCAGAATTTAATTATGATTCCATTTAAAAAAATCGAGATTTAAAGGTTTAAAGTTAACTAAACATGATATGAAAATTTCAAAACTCTGTAAATTATTATTTAAAAAAATAATCACCATTGGGTACCTTCAGGTAATGGCTTTCTATAGCTAACATTCCATACCTTTAATTTTCTTTTGTTCGGAGATACAAATTTTAAAATGAATCACAAAAAAACCGTTTGGTTAATTTTTTATAATTAAATAAAGAAAATATTGATTTTTTGCAATCATCGCAATTAAATTGAAAATAATTTATTAAATTTGAGAGTCTGTAATTTAATTTTCGCTGATAGGATTGTGTTTTTGCAAACGTCAGAAGAAAGTTTGTTTATTTCTCAACAAAATCCCGTTTGGTACTTAAAAACCCGCAGTTTGTTTATTTTTTTATGAATGAATAAAGAATATATTGATTTTGTTTACAATCATCGCAATTAAATTGAAAATAATTTATTTAATCCACTTTGAGCGTCTGTAATTTAATTTTCGCTGATCGGATTTTGTTTCTGCAAACGTTAGAACAAATTCTGTTAATTTCTCAACAAAACTCCGTTTGGTTTTTAAAAATCCGCCGTTTGGTTGATTTTTTATAATTAAATAAAGAAAATTTGATTCATTTGCAATCATCGTAATTAAATTGAAAATAATTTAATCAACTTTGAGCGTCTGTAATTTAATTTTCGCCAATCAGATTTTATTTTTGCAAACATCAGAACTACGTTTGTTATTTTTTAACAAAACCTGTTTGGTTTTTAAAAATCCGCCGTTTGGTTAATTTTTTATAATTAAATAAAGAAAATTTGATTTTTTTGCAATCATCGCAATTAAATTGAAAATAATTGAATCAACTTTGAGCGTCTGTAATTTGATTTTCGCCGATCGGATTTTGTTTTTCCAAACGTCTGAACTAAGTTGGTTTATTTCTCAACAAAACTCCGTTTGGTTTTTAAAAACCCGCCGATTGCTTAATTTTTTATGACTAAATAAAGAAAATTTGATTTTTTTGCAATCATCGCAATTAAATTGAAAATAATTTAATCAACTTTGAACGTCTGTAATTTAATTTTCGCTAATCGGATTTTGTTTTTGCAAACGTCTGAACTAAATTTGTTAATTTCTCAACAAAACCCCGTTTGGTTTTTAAAAATCCGCCATTTGGTCGATTTATTATAATTAAATAAAGAAAATATTGATTTTTTTGCAATCATCGCCATGAAATTAAAAATAATTTAATCAACTTTGAGCGTCTGTAATTTAATATTCACCAATCGGATTTTGTTTCTGCAAACGGCAGAACAAAGTTTGTTTATTTCTCAACAAAATCCTGTTTGGTTTTTAAAAATCCGCTGTTTGGTTGATTTTTTCATAATTAAATAAAGAAAATATTGAATTTTTTACAATCATCGTAATTAAATTGAAAATAATTTAATCAACTTTGAACATCTGTAATTTAATTTTCGCCAATCGGATTTTGTTTCTGCAAACGTCTGAACTAAGTTTGTTTATTTCTTAACTGAACCCGTTTGGTTTTTAAAAATCCGTCGTGTGGTTTATTTTTTATTATTAAATAAAGAAAATTTGATTTTTTTTACAATCATCGCAATTAAATTAAGAATAATTTAATCAACTTTGAGCGCCTGTAATTTAATTTTCGCCAATTGGATTTTGTTTATGCAAACGTCTGAACAAAGTTTGTTTATTTCTCAACAAAACTCCGTTTGGTTTTTAAAACTCCGCCGTTTGGTTGATTTTTTATAATTAAATAAAGAAAATATTGATTTTTTTTACAATCATCGCAAATAAATTGAAAATAATTTAATCAACTTTGAGCATCTGTAATTTAATTTTCGCCGATAGCATTTTGTTTTTGCAAACATCAGAACAAAGTTTGTTTATTTCTCAACAAAACTCCGTTTGGTTTTTAAAAATCCGCCGTTTGATTGATTTTTATAATTAAATAAAGAAAATATTGATTTTTTTGTAATCATCGCAATTAAATTGAAAATAATTTAATCAACTTTGAGCGCCTGGAATTTAATTTTCGCCAATCAGATTTTATTTTTGCAAACATCAGAACTAAGTTTGTTTATTTTTTAACAAAACCCGTTTGGTTTTTAAAAATCCGCCGTTTGGTTAATTTTTTATGATTAAATACAGAAAATATTGATTTTTTTGCAAGTATCGCAATTAAATTGAAAATAATGTAATGAACTTTGAACGTCTGTAATTTAATTTTCGCTGATCGGATTTTTTTTCTGCAAACGTTAGAACAAAGTTTGTTTATTTCTCAACAAAATCCCGTTTGGTTTTTAAAAACCCGCTGTTTGGTTTATTTTTTATGACTAAATAAAGAAAATATTGATTATTTTGCAATCATCGCAATTAATTTTTACTTATATATTTGTGTTATAACATGTAATTTTATTTTAAATCCCTGTAAGTGGACTGTATGTCTGTTGGGTGAAAATAAATAAATAAATAAATAAAATAAATAAATAAATAAATTAAATTGAAAATAATTTAATCAAGTTGAAGCGTCTGTAATTTAATTTCCGCCAATCGGATTTTGTTTTTGCAAACGTCAAAACAAAGTTTGTTTATTTCTCAACAAAATCCCGTTTGGTTCTTAAAAATCTGTCGTTTGGTTGATTTTCTATAATTAAATAAAGAAAATTTGATTTTTTTTGCAATCATTGCAAGAATAATTTAATCAACTTTGAGCGTCTGTAATTTAATTTTCGCCAATCGGATTTTGTTTTTGCAAACGGCAGAACAAAGTTTGTTTATTTCTTAGTAAAATCCAGTTTGGTCTTTAAAAACCTGCCGTTTGGTTAATTTTCTATGACTAAATAAAGAAAATATTGATAATTTTTGCAATCATCGCAATTAAATTGAAAATAACTTAATCAACTTTAAGCTTCTGTAATTTAATTTTCGGCAATCGAATTTTGTTTTTGCAAACGTCTGAACTAAGTTTGTTTATTTCTTAACAAAATCCCGTTTGGTTTTTAAAAATCCGCCGTTTGATTGATTTTTTATAATTAAATAAAGAAAATTTGATTTTTTTGCAATCATCGCAATTAAATTGAAAATAATTTATTCAACTTTGAGCGTCTGTAATTTAATGTTCGCCAATCGGATTTTGTTTTTGCAAACTTCAGAACAAAGTTTGTTCATTTCTCAACAAAATACTTGCTTAATTTCTTATGAATAAATAAAAAAAATATTGATTTTTTTTACAATCATCGCAATTCAATTGAAAATAATTTAATCAATTTTGAACGTCTGTAATTTAATTTTCGCCAATCGGATTTTGTTTTTGCAAACGTCAGAACAAAGCTTGTTTATTTCTCAACAAAACTTTGTTTGGTATTTAAAAATCCACCGTTTTGTTGATTTTTTATAAATGAATAAAGATAATGATTTTTTCGCAATCATCGCAATTAAATTGAAAATAATTTAATCAACTTTGAGCGTCTGTAATTTAATTTTCGCCGATCGGATTTTGTTTTTGCAAACGTCAAATGGAAAGCTTAAAACGAGTGTTTTCCACTCCCAGACTAAGCATGAAGTAAAATTTCGAGTTTAGAAAAGCCCCGTGAAAATTTGTCGAGGGTCGCGCAGCGACCCGAGACAAATTTTCTGGGCTTTTCTAAACTCGAAATTTTACTTCATGCGCCACGCGTATAAAACATTAAAATACTGTGAAATTTATGTATATTCGAACTTCGTTTGAAATCTGTGTTTTATACGCGTGGCGCATGAAGTAAAATTTCGAGTTTAGAAAAGCCCCATGAAAATTTGTCTCGGGTCGCTGCGCGACCCTCGACAAATTTTCACGGGGCTTTTCTAAACTCGAAATTTTACTTCATGCTTAGTCTGGGAGTGGACAACACTCGTTTTAAGCTTTAGATTGAACTCTTTTAAAAAACAACGAATGTCGGAAATTTTACTTCACTTAAATCCGGATTAAACTTACTTCTTTTTTAATAAATTAAGAAATATTTTAGCCAGACGTATTAGGAATTAAAAGGGCTATAATTTAAGCTGAAATAAATTTTTGTGAGTTAAAAGCTAAGCTCAGCACATCGGCTCAAAATTAGGTTTTACTGGATTTAGCTAATGCATGTTTACCTTAAAAAAAATGCACTGTATATCAATTTTAAAAATTTGCAGCTTTAGAAGAAACTGCATAGTTTCATTGCAGGAATATTTGAATAATTTCAAAGTAAAACAGGATTATTAAGATTCAACATTAAAATTCCTGCTCGGCTCGTTATCGCCCAGCAGCAGCAGCAAAATAGCAGCGTTTTATTTATCACGATCGCCGGATGACCGACGAAAGCGAGAGTCCGCAGTAATTACGCGCAGCTCTAAAAATAACCCTGCAAACTCAGAACAACAAAAAAAAATAACTTACTCAGTCCCCTCAAAAGAAGAAAATCTCTTTCCCTCAATCTAGTGGGAAAAATCAGTCAGGTCAATCGGGTCACTCTCGCACACACAAAACAACAAACACTCACACAAACAACACACACACGTGTCTTTCCTGCTGAAGGTCGTCTCCGACCCGGAAAAGGTCCGCACGCCGATTAATACAAAAAAACCACTGCGAAAGCAGACAATTTTTGAATTAAAAAATGAATCACCCACGAAAACTGTCACATCTTTTCTTTTCTAGTGTGTTGACTTCACATTGTGATTTAGTAATAGTGTATAGTGAGGAATAGTTGTGTGTTAGCAAACGCGGCAGGACTGGTGTTTGCGCGCGCCGTCGCAGCGCCTCTGCTCTTTGTGATCCCCCTTCCCCCCCCTGGATCCACGTTCCGAGCATGTGGTTTCCCCCTCTCCTTCCTACTTTGTTCTACGCGCCGCTGCGGTCCGTTTTTCTGTTTACTACTGCAGCAGGAATGAGCCGGGGCGAACACGTGTAAGACTGATCTAGGCAACAAGTGGTTTTCGGGAGATGGAACGCGAACGGGTTTAAATTTAAGTCTGAGCGGCGGCAGGATTTTTTTTTGTTATGTGTGTGTGCGAGTAGGTTTACTGCTAGCAGGTAGTGATGTGCATAGATAGCAAGCAGGCTAGGCAAGCGTGTCCTCTTTTGACCCCGGCGCGCGGGAATGAGCGGTTTTTGAAATTCTCCTGCTGAGGTTATTTTCAAATTCCTATTGGTTTTTGTTTCTAAATAAAACAACGGTTTGATAATGATACGTGTAGTATCGAAACTATAGTCACCAAATAAACCAATTGTTATACAAAGTGATAAACAGTGTTTTATTTATGTTCAACAATGTATAACGAAGTAGAAGCCTCTATAGTCAGTGAATTTTTGTTTCTAATTCATTGTGTTGAAGCATGGTCCCCACATTATGAATCGCCCCCCTAGACCAGGATCCAACTTTTTCAAAACTTTGAAAAAATAAAAATTTCAATAGAAAAAGTGTATTTTTTGTAAGCAAAATCTGCAAGATTTTTAAAAATCTCAAAAAATTCACAACTTTCTTACTAGCATTAGAAACAGCGCTGGCTACTTATTTTCCCCTGAAAAAAAACATGTCCACCAATTTTCTTTGTAAGGGGTGGGTGTGAAAAATTGCAAAATTTTTAAAAATCTCAAAAAATTCCCAGACTTTCTCACTAGAGTTAGAAACAGCGCTGGCTACTTATTTTTCCCTGGAAAAAAAATTCTGTATCTATGATTTTTGCAGAATTAAAAAAAATAAATATTTCCGGAAAAAACCTGTGGTATTTTTTTAAGAATATGGAAAATTGACTAAATTTTACAAATTTTTTAAAAATCTTTAAAAATTCCCAGACTTTCTCACTAGCGTTAGAAACAGCGCTGGATACTTATTTTTCCCTAAAACAAAAATGTCCACCAATTTTCTTCACTTTTAAAGACGAGAAAATTTACGTACTCATTAAAATCTAACTTTGAGCGCTTGCAGTAAGCACGGTTTTTATGTGTAAAACAACTGCTTGACATAAAATTAAAGCTTATTTAATTCTAAATCGCTTGCTTTTCAAATAAGTTAAATCAAGTAAATATTTTGCGAAATAGAGCGTGTTGAATGTCAAAAGTAAAAATATTGATAAATTCTTGTTTTTCACTTAAATCCGGATTAAGTTTACTTTTTTTAGAATAAATTAAAAAATGTTTAAGCAAAGTCTGTTAGGAATTAAAAGTGCTATAATTTAAGCTAAAACAATTTTTTGTAAGTTTAAAGCTAAGCTCAGCACGTCCGCTCAAAGTTAGGTTATATTGGATTCATCAAATTTCTGCTGTATATAAGAGTGGATAAAATGGATCTAATAATTTTTTTACTAGAAATAAAAATGGCTCGTATAGTTTCTAACATTAGGAATTGTCTCTATGATTTTTTGCAGAATTTTAAAAAATTAAAAATTTTCGGTAAAAATAGTGCATCTTTTTCTAAGAATGTGGAAAATTGGGAAAATTTTACGAAATTTTTAAAAATCTCAAAAATTCCCAGACTTCCTCACTAACATTAAAAACAGCGCTGGCTACATATTTTCCTCTGGAAAAAAAATGTCCACCAGTTTTCTTCATTTTTAAAAACAAGAGAAAATTCACGTACTCATTAAAATCTAACTTTGAGCGCTTGCATTAAGCACGGTTTTTATGTCAGAAACACCTGTTTGACATCAAATTAAAGCTTATTTAATTCTTAATCTCCCGTTTATTCGAATAAGTTAAATCGAGTAAATATTACACGAAATAAAGTGTGTTGAATGCTAAAAGTTCAAAAATTGATAAATCCTTATTTTGTATTTAAATCTGGATTAAGTTTACCTTTTTTTTAATTAATTATAAAATATTTTAGCTAAGCCTGTTTAGAATTTAAAGGGCTATAATTTAAGGTAAAACAGATTTTTGAGGATTTAAAACTGTTCTCAGCATGTGCGCCCAAAGTTAGATTTTACTGAATTTATCAACTTTCTGCTGTATATAAAAGTGGATAAAATGGATGTAATAATTTTTTTATTAGAAAAAAGTTGGCGCGTGTAGTTTCTAACATTAAGAACTGCATCTATGATTTTTTGCAGAATTTTAAAAAATTAAAAATTTTTAGTGAAAAAAAAAAATTTTGTAAAAAAAGGATGGACAATCGACAAAATTTTACGAAATTTTTAAAAATCTTAAAAAATTCCCAGAATGTCTTACTAGCATTAGAAACAGCGCTGGCTACTTATTTTCCCCTGGAAAAAAAATGTCCACCAATTTTCTTCACTTTTAAAGACAACAGAAAATTCACGTGCTTATTAAAATGTAACTTTGAGCGCTTGCACTAAACACGGTTTTTATCGGTGAAACAATTGCTTGACATCAAATTAAAGCTTATTTAATTCTTAATAGTTTGTTTTTCGAATAAGTTAAATCAAATAAATATTATACGGAATAGAGAGCGTGTTGAAAGTTAAAAGTAAAAATATTGATAAATTCTTGTTTTTCACTTAAATCCGGATTAAGTTTATTTTTTTTAGAATAAATTAAAAAATGTTTTGGCAAAGTCTGTTGAGAATTAAAAGGGCTAACAATTTTTTGTGAGTTGAAAGCTAAGCTTAGCACATGGGCTCAAAGTTAGGTTTTACTGAATTTATAAACTTTCTGCTGTATATAAAAGTGAACAAAATGGATGTAATAATTTTTTCTGTAGTTTCTAACATTAAGAACTGCATCTATAATTTTTTCCAGAATTTTAGAAAATAGAAAATTTTCGATTAAAAAGTGTGTTTTTTGTAAGGGGTATGGAAAATCTGCAAAATTTTACGAAATTTTAAAAAATCCAAAAAAATTGCCCAGACCTTTTCACTGGCATTAGAAACAGAGCTGGCTACTTATTTTCCCCTGAAAAAAAAAATGTCCACCAATTTTCTTCACTTTTAAAGACAAGAGAAAATTCACGTACTCATTAAAATCTAACTTTGAGCGCTTGTACTAAGCACGGTTTTTATGTCAGAAACAACTGTTTCGCATCAAATTAAAGCTTATTTAATTCCTAATCTCACGTTTTTTGAATAAGTTAAATCCAGAAATTGTTACACGAAATAGAGCGTGTTGAATACTAAAAGTTCAAACATTGGTAAATCCTTATTTTTTATTTAAATCTGGATTAAGGATACTTTTTTTAAATTAATTAAGAAATATTTTAGCTAAGCCTGTTTGGAATTTAAAGGGCTATAATTTAAGGCAAAACAGATTTTTGAGGATTTAAAACTGTTCTCAGCATGTGCGCTCAAAGTTAGATTTTACTGGAATTATCAACTTTCTGCTGTATATATAAGTGAATAAAATGGATGTAATGATTTTTTTACCAGAAAAAAGTTGGCTCGTGTAGTTCCTAACATTAAAAACTATATCTATGATTTTTTGCAGAATTTTAAAAAATTAAAAATTTTCTGTGAAAAATTTACATTAATTGTACGGAAAGGGTATGGAAAATCGACAAAATTTTACGAAATTTTTAAAAATCTCAAAAAATTCCTAGACTTTCTCACTAGCATTAGAAACAGCGCTGGCTACTTATTTTCCTTTGGAAAAAATATGTCCACCAATTTTCTTCACTTTTAAAAACAGGAGAAAATTGACATACTCTTTAAAATCTAACTTTGAGCGCTTACACTAAGCACGGTTTTTATCGGTGAAACAATTGCTTGACATCAAATTAAAGCTCATTTAATTCTTAATCGCTTGATTTTCGAATAATTTAAATCAAGTGAATATTATACGAACTAAAGCGTGTTGAATGTTAAAAGTGAAATTATTGAATAATCCTTGTTTTTCACTTAAACCGGATAAAAATTACTTTTTGTTAAATAAACTAGTATTTTATTTAGCTAAGCGTGTTAGGAATTAATAGGGCTATAATTTAAGCTAAAATAATTGTTTTTTTAGTGTAAAGCTGAGCTCAGCACGTCCACTCAAAGTTATGTTTTGTTGGATTCATCATCTTTCTTCTGTATATAAAAGTGGATAAAATGGATCTAATAACTTTTTTAGTAGAAAAAAATTGGCTCGTGTAGTTTCTTACATTAAGAACTGTATCTATGATTTTTTGCAGAATTTTAAAAAATTAAAAATTTTTTGTGAAAAATTTGCATTTTTGTAAGAGAAAATCGGCAAAATTTTATGGAATTTTTAAAAATCTTAAAAAATTCCCAGACTTTCTCACTAGCATAAGAAATAGCGCTGGCTACTTATTTTGCCTTGGAAAAAACATGTCCACCAATTTTCTTCACTTTTAAAGACAAGAGAAAACTCACGTACGCATTAAAATCTAACTTTCAGCGCTTGCACTAAGCACGGTTTTTATGTGTGAAACAATTGCTTAACATCAAATTAAAGCTTATTTAATTCTTAATCGCTTGATTTTCGAATAAGTTAAATCAAGTAAATATTATATGAAATAGAGCGTGTTAAATGTTAAAAGTAAAAATATTGATAAATCCTTTTTTTCGCTTAAACCGGATTAAGTTTACTTTTTTTAAAATAAATTAGGAATTTTTTTAGCCAAGGCTGTTAGGAATTAAAAGGGCTATAATTTAAGCTGAAATAAATTTTTGTGAGTTAAAAGCTAAGCTCAGCACATCGGCTCAAAGTTAGGTTTTACTGGATTTATCAACTTTCTACTGTATATAAAGGTAGACAAAATGGATGTAATAATTTTTTTATTAGAAAAAAATTAGCTTTTGTGGTTTCTAACATTAAGAACTACATCTATGATTTTTTCAGAATTTTATAAAATAATAAATTTCCGATAAAAATATGCATTTTTTTGTAAAAACAAATTTAACGAAATTTTAAAAAATCTCAAAAAATTGCCCAGACCTTCTCACTGGCATTAGAAACAGAGCTGGTAACTTATTTTTCCCCTGGAAAAAACATGACCACCAATTTTCTTCACTTTTAAAGACAAGAGTAAATTTACGTACTCATCAAAATCTAACTTTGAGCGCTTGTACTAAACACGGTTTTTTTGTGCAAAACAATTGTTTGTCATCAAATTATAGCTAATTTAGTTCTTAATCGCTCGCTTTTCAAATAAATTAAATTCAGCAAATATTATACGAAATAGAGAGCGTTGAATGTTAAAAGTAAAAATATTGACTAATCCTTGTTTTTCACTTAAATCCGGATTAAACTTATTTTTTTTTAAATAATTTAAGAAATATTTTAGCCAGGCGTGTTAGGAATTAAAAGGGTTATAATTTAAGCAGAAATAAATATTTGTGAGTTAAAAGCTAAGCTCAGCACATCGGCTCAAAGTTGTGTTTTACTGGATTTATCAACTTTCTGGTGTATATAAAAGTAGACAAAATGGATGTAATAATTTTTTTATTAGAAAAAAAATTAGCTGCTATAGTTTCTAACATTCAGAACTGCATCTATGATTTTTTGCAGAATTTTACAAAATAGAAAATTTTCGATGAAAATATGCATTTTTTGTAAGGAAAATCTGCAAAATTTTACGAAATTTTTAAAAATCTATAAAATTACCCAGACCTTCTTTATAGCATTAGAAACAGAACTGGCTACTTATTTTTCTCCTTGAAAAGCCATGTCCACCAATTTGCTTTACTTTTAAAGACAAGAAAAAATTCACGTACTTATCAAAATCTAACTTTGTGCGCTTGCACTAAGTACGGGTTTCATGTGTGAAATAACTGTTTAACATCAAATTAAAGCTTATTTCATTCTTAATCGCCTGTTCTTCGAATAACTTAAATTAAGTTAATATTATACGAAATAGAGCGCGTTGAATGTTAAAAGTAAAAATATTGATAAATACTGGTTTTTCACTTAAATCCGGATTAAACGTACTTCTTTTTAAATAAATTAAGAAATATTTTAGCCAGGCGTGTTAGGAATTAAAAGAGCTATAATTTAAGTTTAAATAAATGTTTGTGAGTTAAAAGCTAAGCTCAGCACATCGGCTCAAAGTTAGGTTTTACTGGATTTATCAACTTTCTCCTGTATATAAAAGTAGACAAAATGGATGTAATAATTTTTTTATTGGAAAAAAAGTTAACTTTTGTAGTTTCTAACATTAAGAACTACATCTATGATTTTTTTCAGAATTTTAGGAAATAATAAATTTCCGATGAAAATGTGCGTTTTTTGTAAGGGGTGGGTATGGAAAATCTGCAAAATTTTACAAAATTTTTAGAAATCTATAAAATTTCCCACACTTTCTTACTAGCATTAGAAACAACGCTGGCTACTTATTTTCCTCTGGAAAAAAAAATTCCACCAATTTTCTCCACTTTTAAAGACAAGAGAAAATTAACGTGCTTATCAAAATCTAACTTTGTGCGCTTGCACTAAGTACGGTTTTTATGTGTGAAACAACTGTTTAACATCAAATTAAAGCTTATTTAATTCTTAATCGCTTGTTTTTGAAATAAGTTAAATCAAGTAAATATTATACGAAATAGAGCGTGTTGAATGTTAAAAGTAAAATATTGATAAATTCTTGTTTTCACTTAAGTCCGGAGTAAACTTACTTCTTTTTAAATAAATTTAGAAATATTTTAGCCAGGCATGTAAGGAATTAAAAGGGCTATAATTTAAGCTGAAATAAATTTTTGTGAGTTGAAAGCTAAGCTCAGCACATCGGTTCAAAGTTAGGTTTTACTGGATTTATCAACTTTATGCTGTATATAAAAGTGGACAAAATGGATGTAATAATTTTTTTACTGGAAAAAAAGTTAACTTTTGTAGTTTCTAACATTAAGAACTACATCTATGATTTTTTTCAGAATTTTAGGAAATAATAAATTTCCGATGAAAATGTGCGTTTTTTTGTAAGGGGGTGGTGGGTATGGAAAATCTGCAAAATTTTACAAAATTTTTAAAAATATATAAAATTTCCCACACTTTCTTACTAGCATTAGAAACAACTCTGGCTACTTATTTTCCTCTGGAAAAAAAATTCCACCAATTTTCTTCACTTTTAAAGACAAGAGAAAATTAACGTGCTTATTAAAATCTAACTTTGAGCGCTTACACTAAGCATGGTTTTTATATGTGAAACAATTGCTTGACATAAAATTAAAGCTTATTTAATCCAAAATCGCTTGATCTTCGAATAAGTTAAATCAAGTAAATATTATACGAAATAGAGCATGTTGAATGTTAATAATAAAAATATTGATTAATCCTTGTTTTTCACTTAAATCCGGATTAAGTTTACTTTTTTTATAATAAATTAAAAAATGTTTAAGCAAAGTCTGTTAGGAATTAAAACGGCTATAATTTAAGCTTAAATAAATTTTTGTGCGTTAAAAGCTAAGCTCAGCACATCGGTTCAAAGTTAGGTTTTACTGGATTTATCAACTTTCTGCTGTATATAAAAGTGGACAAAATGGATGTAATAATTTTTTTACTAGAAAAAGAAGTTGCTGCTGTAGTTTCTAACATTAAGAACTGCATTTATGATTTTTTTCAGAATTTTTAGAAAATTAAAAATTTTCGATTAAAAATTGTGTTTTTTGTAAGGGTATGGAAAATCCGCAAAATTTTACGAAATTATTTAAAATCTTAAAAAATTCCCAATCTTTCCTAGTATTATTTAAAATAGCGTGCGCTATTTATTTTTCTCTGAAAAACAAATGCCCCTCAATTTTCTTCACTTTTAAAGACAAGAGAAAATACATGTAATCATCAAAATCTCACTTTGGGCGCTTGTACTAAGCAAGGTTTTTATGTGTATAACAAATTGTTTAACATCAAATTAAAGCTTATTTAATTCTAAATCGTTCGGTTTTCAAAAAAGTTAAATCAAATAAATATTATACGAAATAGAGCGTGTTGAATGCTGAATATCCAAACATTGATAAGTCCTTGTTTTTTCACATAAATCCGGATTAAGTTTACATTTTCAAATGAATTAAGAAATATTTTAGCCAGGCCTGTTTGGAATTTTATTTATTTATTTATTTATTTATTAACGGATAACACCTTTTTTTACAAAATATTAACATTAGGAATTCACTAACAAACATTAAGTTACATATTTATATTATTATTAGACTACTTAAACTTAAACCTAAATACATTCTACCAAGTACAATTAATTAGACAGTGTACTGCTCGTGAACTGAATAAAGGGCTATAAATAAAGGAAAAACTCATTTCTAGGAATTTGAATCTATGCATAGTATGTGCGCTTAATGTTGTGTTTTTGTCAGTTTAAATATATTTTTTTTAAATTTAGACTAAACTTTTTTAAATTTCGCCAGAACATTAAATAATCATTATTCAATTTAAATATAAAAACCAATAAATTCTATTAACTTTCAATGTAATTTAGGACTTTAACGTTCTAATTGAAGAAAAATAAATAACCGTTAATAAATAATTAGAATATTTCTTGAATTGAAAGGTATGTCATTAATTATGTAGAAAGTTAATAAAATTTTATAATTTGCATACAGGATTTTTTTTTTTAAGTATTTAAACATGTATTCTATAAAACAGTTTAACGAGTATTTCCACTCCTAGGATAAGCATTGAGACGTCCGGCTAGTTGTAATATGTGGGGCGGGTAAACTCAAAAAATCGTATCGAAAAAATATGTTTTCACTCTCGCCAAAACTCGACCTCCTTGTTTTCCTTTTTTAACAACCTCAGTTTTGTCTTTTCCCTCGCAACCACCCATATTTGATCAAAAAAAAAACTAGACTGAGATCTATCAAATTAATTAAAAATAACACGCTACAGCATGAAGTAAAATGTCGAGTTTGGAAAAGCCTGAAAAATTGGATTTAACGGGACGCGCGAGCGAAGCGTCCAAATCCAAATTCAGGCTTTTCTAAACTCGAAATTTTACTTCTTTAAACACTGAAATAATATAAGGTTCAAAAGATAATTTTGCGCTTTCAAAACTCGAGTGGCTGGAACTCGAAAGTATACATATCGCAATTTGCTTGGGGATATGACCTTACAGAAAAAAGAACCTGAATATTTTATTTTACCTATACCCTAGAATTTATTTCTAAAACAAACCAAGTGAATTCAATTAAAAAGTGGAAATGTTTTACCAAGTGATCAATTAAAAAGTTAATTATATCCTAGGATCAGTTCGAAATGTCTAAACATACTGTTCGGATTTATTTTGCTGTTTATCTTAATATACGAAACTACGATTCGAGTTTCGTGTTTTTTCATAACACGAAACTCGAATCGTCGAAATTTAATTCCGCTCACGTTCGTTTATTTCTTCTTCACGAACCCAAAAAAGCACAAAACCCAATTTGTTACCAACTCCTCTACAGTAATCATTAAACTCAAACCAGCGCACATATCCCACATAAATCCACCTCGTTTAACCACAAGGCAAATTTATTTCAATCACGTAGAGTTTGTCCAAAAGAGAATCAACTGTTTGTACACTAACCATTGCTTTTTTGAAGTGAAGCAATGGGATTCCCAGTTCAAGAGAATTTCATAATTAGCCAAAATCCCTGAAAAAGAATAACTGGACTTCTTAATTTATTGAGCACATGGAACGTGATTTAAAGACCCGCTAATTGAAATAATTGGAACATACACGTATAAATCGTCGATTTAAAAGTAAATCTCATTAAGTGGCGTTTGTTTTCCGTGTACTTAGGGACTTTTACGTTAACAGTGAAGAATTGTAGTCAGTGGTTTCGGCGTAATGCATCACGAGAGGACGAAGACGTTTTTAGGGTAATTAACTCATTGTTTTATTCAGTGGTTTCTTTATTCGTTCTCTTTTGTGTAATCAAGGTTTTACCTTTGAAAATGTTTTTTTTTTGTTTATTTGTATTGATTTTAAATGTGATTTAATTCGAAATCTAGATTCAGAGATGAATTTCACACTTGATTTAATTTTCAAGCTACTTTACCGCAGGCTGTTTATTAGTTTAAAGTGCTCTATTTCGTAAAATACTCGAATGATTTGCTTAATTCAAACAGCAATCGATTCAGGATTTAATGAACTTTAATTTATGTTAAAAACATTTTTTTGAGACTTAAAAACTTCGTTTACTACAGCCGCTCAAAGTTGAACTTTCAGCAATTATCTATTGTTAAAAAAGTGACTAAAACGATTTTAAGTTTTCCTTTGTGTAATCAAGGTTTTGCCGTTGAGGATGTTTTCTTATTTGTATTGATTTTAAATGTAATTTAATTCGAAATCTAGAATCAGACATGAATTTCACACTTAATTTAATTTTCAAGCTACTTTACGGCAGGTTGTTTATTTGTTTAAAGTACTCTATTTCGTAAAATACTCGAATGATTTGGGTAATTCAAGCGGTAATCGATTTAGGACTCAATAAACTTTAATTTATGTCAATTACATTTTTTTGAGACTTAAAAACTTCGTTTACTACAAGCGCTCAAAGTTGAACTTTCAGAAATTTTCTATTGTTAAAAAGGTGACTAAACATTGTGAAAATTTGTTTTTCTGCAGGACGAAGACGATTTTACGTCCTCCTTTGTGTAATCAAGGTTTTGCCTTTGAAGATGTTTTTTTATTTGTATTGATTTTAAATGTAATTTAATTCGAAATCTAGATTCTGAGAAATTAATCTCACATTTGATTTAATTTTCAAGCTACCTTACCGCAGATCGTTTATTTGTTTAAGGTGCTCTATTTCGTAAAATACTCCAATGACTTGGGTAATTCAAACAGCAATCGATTCAGGATTCAATGAACTTTAATTTATGTCAAAAACATTTTTTTTAAACTTAAAAACTGCGTTTACTACAAGCGCGCAAAGTTGAACTTTCAGTAAATTTCTGTTGTTAAAAAGGTGATTAAAAATTGGTTTTTCTGAAGGACGAAGACTTTTTTAGGGTGATTAACTCATTGTTTTTTTCAGTTGTTTGTTTATTGGTGCTCCTATTATTTATTTATTCATAAGGAGGATATTTTAAATTTCACTTTAAATGAGTGTTTTGTACGCGTGGCGCATGAAGTAAAATTTCGAGTTTAGAAAAGCGTGAAAATTTGGATTTGCCGGGGCGCGACTCGCTTCGCTCGCGCGCCCCGGCAAATCCAAATTTTCACGCTTTTCTAAACTCGAAATTTTACTTCATGCTTAACCTGGGAGTGGAAACACTCGTTAAAAGTTCAAAATTGAACGCTTTTATAATAAACCTTGCATTAATTAATTAAAATAAAACTACTTGATTTAAAAAGTAAATAATTATAGGCATAAGTTTTACTTTAAATAATATCAAACCAAACTGGATTAGTTAATAATGAATCACTTTTAATTATAAGAAGAAGATTTTTACACAAGGTTAATTATAAAAGCGTTCAGTTTGAAATATCTAATGAATATTATCACTTCCAGATTAAGCATGAAGTAAAATTTCGAGTTTACAAAGGCCTGAAAATGTTGATTTTATATTTAAATCGATGAAGCGGAATGCTTTATTTATTTTTAATGTATATTAAAAAAAATATCGATGATTATCATTAATTCCAGTCTTGATCATAAAGATACAAAATGGCGAAGGACCACCCGAAGTGAGAAACACATTAACACGCTCATTGATAACAATCAATTCGGTTTTGTTTATTTTGCACTCGGAATATTATTTATTTTGTAACACAAACAGCACAGTGTGTGTTCTGCTAATTTGACAATCAATTAATTTTTTGTTTGTGAACTGCTCAAAACCGGTCGAGTTTTTTTGTTCAGTTTGTTACTGTTCATGTTGAACATTAATACTAGAAGTGGAAACTTGTTTCACTTTTTAAACAGGTAATTCAATTTGTAATTATCAGTCAAACAAACCAAGTGTTTAAATTAAATATCCAGAATTAGATTAAAAAATGTTTCACCACGGGTTAAGTGATAAATTTATTGAAAATATACAATTTCTAGTTGTTAACAAATCGTAACTCATTAAATTCTTAATAGATTTTCTTGAAATTTCATGAGGAAGTTAACTAAACTAAGTTCTTTGAGAATGTGCAAAAATCTAGAATACCCTATTCATAGTTTTTGAGTTATTTTTACTTAAACATGCAAGTATCTAGTATTTCAGCAATGTTTTTTAGAAAATCTTATGTTTGACAAATCATACCTCATAAAATTCCAAATAGATTTTCTTGAAATTTTGTATAGAAGTCAACTAAAGTCTCTTCTTTGAAAATGTGCAAAAATCTAAAAATACCCCGTTCATAGTTTTCGAGTTATTTTTACTTAAACATGCAATTATCCAGTATTTGAGGAATGTTTTTAAAAAAGCTAATGTTTAATAAATCATAACTCTTTAAATTCTAAATGGATTTTTTTGATATTTTGTTTGGAAGTCAACTCAAGTCAGCTGCAAAAATATAAAGATACCCCGTACATAGTTTTCGAGTTATTCTTACTTAAACATGCAAATATCCAGTAATTCAGCAATGTGTTTTAGAGAATCTTAAATTTAACAAATATTAACTCATAAAATTCTAAATGGATTTTCTTAAGATTTTGTATTCAAGTCACCTAAGGTCAGCTCTTGAAAAATATGCAAAAATCTAAAAATACCCCTTTCATAGTTTTTGAGTTATTTTTACCTAAACATGCAAACATTTAGTTTTTCAGTAATGTTTTTTTAGAGAATTTAATGTTTGACAAATCATAACTCATAACATTCTAAATGGATTTTCTTGAGATTTTGTGTGGAAGTCGACTAAAGTCAGCTCTTCGAAAATAAGCAAAAATCTAAAAATACCCTATTTATAGTTTTCGAGTTATTTTTACTTAAACATGCAAATATCCAATATTTCAGCAATGTTTTTTTTTTTTTGGAGAATCTTATGTTTGACTAATCATAACTCACAACATTCTACATGGATTTTCTTGAGATTTTGTGTGAAAGTCAACTAAAGTCAGCTCTTTGAAAATATTCAAAAATCTAAAAATACCCTATTCATAGTTTTTGAGGTATTTTTACTTAAACATGCAAATATCCAGTATTTCAGCAATGTTTTTTTTTTTTAGAGAATCTTGTGTTTGACAAATTATAACTCCTAAAATTCTGAATGGAATTGCCTGAGATTTTGTGTGAAAGGCAAATAAATTTAGCTCTTTTAGAATATGCAAAAATCTAAAAATACTCCATTCATAGTTTTTAAGTTATTTTTACTTAAACATGCAAACATCCACTTTTTCAGCAATGTTTATTTTTTTTGAGAGAATCTAATGTTTGACAAATCATAACTCATAAAATTCTAAATGGATTTTCTTAAGATTTTGTGTGGAAGTCGACTAAATTCAGCTCTTTAAAAATATGCAAAAATCTGAAAATACCCTTTTTATAGTTTTCGAGTTATTTTAACTTAAACTTGCAAATATCCATTATTTCAGAAATATTTTATATTAAATCACAACTTATGAAAATCTGAATCGATTTTTTTTGAGATTTCGTCGACTAAAGTCAGTATTTTCAAAATATTTAAAAATCTAATGTTTATTAAATCACAACTTATGAAAATCTGAATGGATTTTTTTTTGAGATTTCGTCGACTAAAGTCAGTATTTTCAAAATATTGAAAAATCTAAAAATACCCCACTTATAGTTTTCGAGTTATTTTTACTTAAACATGCAAATATCCAGTATTTAGGGAATGTTTTTAGTAAATGTTTAACAAATCAGAACTCGTTGAATTCTGAATGAATTTTCTTGAGATTTTGTTTGGAAGTCAACTAAAGTCAGCTATTTGAAAATATGCAAAAATCAAAAAATACCCCATCAATAGTTGTCGAGTTATTTTACTTAAACATGCAAATATCCAGTATTTCAGCAATGTGTTTTAGAGAATCTTAAATTTGACAAATATTAACTCATTAAATTCTAAATGGATTTTCTTGAGATTTTGTATAGAAGTCAACTAAAGTAAACTCTTTGAAAATATGCAAAAATCTAAAAGTATATCATTTATAGTTTTTGGGTAATTTTAACTTAAACATACAAATATCTGACATTTTAGCAGATTTTTAGAGAATCTTATATTTGACAAACTATAACTCATAAAATTCGGAATGGATTTTCTTAAGATTTTGTGTGGAAATTAACTAAAGTCAGATCTTTAAAAATATGTAAAAATCTAAACACACGCCATTTATAGTTTTAGATTTATTTTTACTTAAACAAGCAAACATCCAGTTTTCTAGCAATATTTTTTAGGGAATCTTGTGTTTGGGAAATTATAACTCATAAAATTCTGAATGGATTTTCTTTAGATTTTGTTTGGAAGTCGACTAAGGTCAGCTCCTTGAAAATACGCAAAAAACCCAGAATACCTCCACATAGTATTTGAGTTATTTTTACTTAAATATGCAAATATCCAGTTTTTCAGCAATGTGTTTTAGGCAATCTTATGTTCGAGAAATAATAACTCATAAAATTGTAGATGGATTTTCTTTAGATTTTGTTTTGAAGTCGACTAAAGTCAGCTCTTTAAAAATATGCAAAAATCTAAAAATACCCTATCTGTAGTTTTTGTGTTTTTTCTTCTTAAACATGCAAATATACAGTATTTCAGCAATGTTTTTTTAGAGAACCTTATGTTTGACAAATCATAACTCATAAAATTCTGAATGGATTTGCTTGAGATTTTGTGTGGCTGTCAACTAAAGTCCGCTCTTTGAAAATATGCAATTAAAATACCCCGTAAATAGTTTTCGAGTTATTTTTACTCAAACATGCAAATATACAGTATTTCAGCGTTTTTTTTTTAGAAAATTTTATGTTTGACAAATCATAACTCATAAGTGTTCTTGAGATATTGTGTGGAAGTCAACACAAGTCAGTTCTTTTATAAAATGTAAAAATCTGAAAATACCCCATTAATAGTTTTTGAGTTATTTTTAATTAAACGTGAAAATGGATTTTTCTCACCTTCATTTCTGTGAAAGTAATGTTTGAGAAAATTGTAACTTGGACAATCCATGGCATATCTTCATGAAATTATGTGTAAATACTAAAAACATGCTGTTCTTTGAGAATATGTAAAAATTTAGAAACACCCTATTAATAGTTTTTGAGTTATTTACAATTAAATGTCAAAGTTAGATTTTTTACCTACATTTATATGAAACTAATGTTTGAAACAATTGTAACTTGGACAATCTTTGAGTAATTTTTATGAAATTCTGTTTGAATATTAGGAACATAGTGTACTTTAAGAATTTATAACAATCTAAACATATCCTATTTAAAGTTTTTGAGTTTTTTAAATTAAACAAGAAATTGGAATTTGTTTACGTAAATGTTTGAACCTAATATTTGAATAAATCGTAACTTGGACAATCTTTGATATATATTCGTGAAATTCTGTATAAATATTAAGCAAAATATGCTCTTTGAGAATATGTCAGAATATAAAAACACCCCATGAGTAGTTTTTGAGTTATTTTCAATTTAACGTGAAACTGCTATTTTTTAACCTACATTTTTATGAAACTAATATTTAAAAAAAAACGTAAATTAAATAATTTTTGACTTATTTGGATGAAATTCTGTGTGAATATTAAGAACATACTGTTCTTTCAGAATATGTAAAAATATAAAAATACCCCTAGAACAGTTTTTGAGTTATTTTCAATTAAACGTAAAATTAGAATTTGTTTACGTAAATGTTTTTGAAACTAATAATTGAAAGAGGCACAATCTTTGAAATATCTTTGTGAAATTTTGTGTAAATATTGAGCGAATTGTGTTCTTTTAGAATATATATAAATATAGAAATACATCAATAATAGTTTTTAGGTTATTTTCAATTTAACGTGAAATTGGATTTTTCTTAGCAACATTTTTATGAAACTAATGTTTGAAAAAATTGTAACTTTGACAATATTTAATTTATCTTTATTAAATTCTGTGTAAATAATAAGCAAATTATGCTCTTTGAGAATATGCAATAATATAAAAATACCCCATCAATAGTTTTTGAGTTATTTTCAATTAAACGTGACATTTGAATTTGTTTAGGTAAATCTTTGTGAAACTAATAATTGAAAGAATCGTAACTTAGACAATCTTTGAAATATCTTCGTGAAATTTTGTGTCAATATTAAACAAACTATGCTCTTTCAGAATATGTGATAATATAAAAATACCCCATTAATAGTTTTTGAGTTATTTTCAATTTAACGTGAAATTTTATTTTTTACCTACATTTTTATGAAACTAATATTTGATTGTTTTTTTTTAATTTAAACAATCTTTGACTTATTTTCATGAAATTCTGTGTAAATATTAAGAACATGGTGTTCTTTAAGAATATGTAAAAATCTAACAATAACCCATGAATAGTTTTTGAGTTATTTGCAATTTAAGGCGAAATTGGATTGTTCTTCTCTACCCAACATTTTTATGAAACTAATGTTTAAAAAAATTGTTACTTGCACAATCTTTAAATAATTTTAATAAAATTCTGTGTAAATACTAAGAACTTAATACTCTTTCAGAATATGATAAAATCTAAAAATACCCCATTTATAGTTTTTGAGTTATTTTGAATTAAACGCGAAGAATATAGAATATAGGATAGATAAATTGATATACATTTTTGTAAAATTAATTTTTGTGAGATCAAAAGTTAAATCAAGCTAAATATATTTTTAACATCACACTAAATCAGTGTTTTATACGCGTGGCGCATGAAGTAAAATTTCGAGTTTAGAAAAGCCCAGAAAATTTGTCGAGGGTCGCTGCGCGACCCTCGACAAATTTTCTGGGCTTTTCTAAACTCGAAATTTTACTTCATGCTTAGTCTGGGAGTGGAAAACACTCGTTTAAAACTTTAAATTAAACTGTTTAAAAAAAACAACGGTTGTCGGAACATCAAAAGAATTGACATAGGACTCTATAGGTTTTATTTTATTGAACATACGATATATAGAAACATATCAACTCAATCAAAAAATGTTTTAAATAAAAGTTGTAGCTAATGAAAAAACACACAACTTTTGTATAAACAATTATCACCTCAGCTCTATTGTTTTTGTTCAAGAAGGTAAAAAGTGTAGTGGAGATTTATTCGTTTAGTAATTACTTGCTAATTGCAGCTTAATTATCGACTCATTCGAAAAAAGTTTCAAAGCTCGCTTTAGTCACTTTAGTATTTGATAATTTAAACATTTATAATTTTACACAGTGTTACTTTTGATAACATTTGATTTAATTTTCTTTTTAATTTAGGTTGGCTACACGCTCTAGGAAATGTCATATAAACCGTCAGACATGAGAATTATAATATATAACTTCAGAGTTACCAACCTACAATTTTTTCCATAGCGCTCTAGAGATTTTATTTTATTGAACATACGATATATTGAAAGATATTAACTAAATCAAAAAATGTTTTAAATAAAAGTTGTAGGTAATGAAAAAATACACAACTTTTGTATAAACAATTATCACCTCAGCTCTATTGTTTTTGTTCAAGGAAGTAAAAAGTGTAGTGGAGATTTATTCGTTTAGTAATCACTCGCTAATTGCAGCTTAATTATCGACTCATTCGAAAAAAGTTCCTCTTTAGTCACTTTAGTATTTGATAATTTAAACGTTTATAATTATACACAGTGTTGCTTTTGATAAAAAAATTTTGTGTAAATGAATTTATTCAAATTTAGGCTCTAATTATTCGTTTTTATTATTAGTAATTTACAAATTTGATCGAGACTTGTAAAATGTTTTTATTTAGTAACTTTTATATGCATTGAGTGCACCTAAAACATTAATTTGAAATCTTATTATTTTCACTAGTTTTATTTAAATAAAAATATCTTAAAAACGAAAGGAGATAGGTATAAGGAATACTAGTATAGATGAATGCAGAATTTAATTCTGCGTCAGAATTTGTCAATACATACTGGGTGTTACCTTTGAAAAAATCGAGATTTATTTATTTGAAGTTGACTAAATGTGAGATGAATTTTCACTAGTTTCATTTAAATAAAAATATCTTAAAAACGGAAGGAGATAGGTATAGGGAATGCTCGTATGGATCAATGCAGAATATAATTCTGCGCCAGAATATGTCAATATATACAGGGTGTTACCTTTGAAAAAATCGAGATTTATTTATTTAAAGTTGACTAAATGTGAGATGCATTTTCACTAGTTTCATTTAAATAAAAATATCTTAAAAACGAAAGGAGATAGGTATAAAGAATGCTAGTATAGATCAATGCAGAATTCGATTCAGCGTCAGAATATGTCGATATATACAGGGTGCTTCGTTTGAAAAAATCGAGATTTAGTTATTTAAAGTTGACTAAATGTGAGATGAATTTTCACTAGTTTCATTTGAATAAAAGTATCTTAAAAACGAAAGGAGATAGGTATAGGGAACGCTAGTATAGATTAATGCAGAATTCAATTCTACGTCAGAATATGTTAGTATATACAGTTTGTTCCGTTTGAAAAATCAAGATTTTTTTATTTAAAGTTGACTAAATGTGAGATGCATTTTCACTAGTTTCATTTAAATAAAAATATCTTAAAAACGAAAGGAGATAGGTATAGGGAATGCTAGTATAAATCAATGCAGAATTTAATTCTGCGTTAGGATATGTTAACATATACAGGGTGTTCTGTTTGAAAAAATCGAGATTTATTTATTTAAATTTGATTAAATGTGGAATGAAATTTGGAACGCTCTGTATTTTATTATTCCGAAAATATATCACTCTTGGGTGCCTTTGGGTATTGGCTTTTTATAGTTAACATGGCATCCCTAAGATTTTTATTTGTTTAGAGATACGTATTTTTAAGTAAATTATGAAAAAGCACTAAATTCTAACCAAATGTCAGATATCTCGAGAACGGTTAAATTTGGAGGTTATGTTACTTGATGATTTTTTTCATAGAATTTTATGTAGAATCCAAATTCACAATAAAAAATACAGCATTCCGTTTGATGAAATTTTAAACGCTCTGTGTTTTATTATTCCAAAAATATATCACCATTGGGTGCCTTCTGGTATTAGCTTTTTATAGTCGACATGGCATCTCTACGATTTTCATTTGTTTGGAGATACGTATTTTTAAGTAAATTATAAATAAGCACTAAATTTTAACCAAATGTCAAATATCTCGAGAATCGTTAAATTTGGAGGTTATGTTACTTTATGATTTTTTAAATAAAATTTTATATAGAATCCAAATTCGCAATAAAAAATATAGTATTATCTTTAAAATAAGGGAGTTGGTGTTTACTTCCGGTATAACCGGATGTTGTATAGTTTTGAAAATATGTTCATTGAAACGAGCATACATGATTACATGCAAACCGAAAATTTCATTACAATTCATTGATTAGAAGTCCGTATACTTTTAGTGTGCGGTTGCGCTGGAACACCCTGTATATAATCTAAACTAAATGTAGGTTTATAGGTTATTAAATATGTTATGCTAAAGCAGGATTAAAATTATACTGCTAAACACGAATAATTTAAATTTCACAATATTTGAGTGTTTTATAGGCGTGGCGCATGAAGTAAAATTTCGAGTTTAGAAAAGCCGAGAAAATTAGTATTTTCACGGGGCTATTCTAAACTCGAAATTTTACTTCATGCTTAGTCTGGGAGTGGAAAACACTCGTTTAAACCTTAAAATTAAACTCTTTAGAAAAAACTACTTAAAAGAAAAATTGACTGTATTTAAAATCGCAACCGTACGGCATTCTCGCTTCAAAAACCCATTCATGCATAATGCAAAATCGAAATCCGAGAATTTAAATTGGCCACCGACTGGTTTCGTTTTTTCTTCATTACAATACAATGCAACGCGAGGCCTAGAACCGCGGAGACGGGAAAAAGCAATTTATTTCTTGCGCGTCTTGTCCTTCTCAAAGTGCAGTTACTTTTTTTCTCCATTTCGATTCCAACTCGCTTTAAAATTTAATCTCGCGAGTTCGATTCTAATAATAATTTATTTATTATTTTTGCATTAACATTTTAATGCGCTAAGGATATTTCGCCTCGGGGTTCACAATTCTCGAAGAGAAAGGTGTATGTTAGGTGTGGGTTCGCAAAAAATAAAAAATAATTACCTAGTGCTGTGGGTAATTAAATTTGCAATTTGATTAGTCTTGGGTAATTTATTGTTAGGGATGTTCAGCTTTTACTCGAGTGTTTAAACTTAATACTGTGTGGGGATCTGTAAATCCGCACACATTATTATATATTTATATTTGAATTTCTAGTGATTATTTTTTTTGTGTTCATCTTATCTATAATTTCTAATCATTTTTTAATTATGTATTATTGGCAATGTTATACCTTCTGGTGCTAAACAATAAAGATGTATTATTATTATTAAATCTTAAAAGTAAATGTATAATAGGAATGAGTCTACATTAATATACAGAGAGTTTTATATAAAACTGAACATTACAACACACATTGAACGTTAATTTTCGTATATTCGATTTGTACTGAAACAAGTCTAAGCATTGAACACAATTTGACAAGTTTAATTTTGAGGTTAAATATTAATTGGATTGCCTATATGACTATTAGAAATGGCAGGTAATCAAATGCGATTCAGTGCAAATCGTACTATGTTTGGTATTACATATAACTCTCTGTATAAAAGTTCTATAAGGTGATTTTTTATTGAAACAGCACAGAAATATACTTTTTTGTAATTTTCTTAATTGATTTATCATTACAAATTATTTTATTTCTTAACCGTTGATTTTTTTTTCACCAAATAAAATTTTAAGACTGCAATAAACTGTATGGGTAATTACAGGTCGTAAACATGATAAAGGCATATCTATGGTAAGTGTCCGAATGGCATACGAAACGAGGTTAATTTCACTGCTGCACGACAATAATTTAAACGTTGTTGCGCGCCCGTCTTTTATTTTTGAAATCATTGCCGTTAAGATTGCCCACAATGATATTTTTTTGTTCATGCTCGAAACCAAAATTACACACCTTATAAATTTAAACGATTGCAATCAAATGTTTACAAATGAAATGTTGATGCTTGTGCTTATTTAACACGTTTAATTTATTTTTATATAATAATAATAATAACATAAAGTATTATTATTATTATAAAAGCCATTAAGTGCATTTGAAATTGTTAGCGGTTTATACAAATATTGGGCCCGTTTATCAGAGACATCTGTTTGGAGGTTACTGCCAACTGTTGGGGAATTCTCTAATGACCGGATTGTTAATTGTGAACGTGTTTGGGATTTTCGCAATCGTACAAAATAGACCAACCGTAGTACCGTTCATTAGATACCAATATACATCACAAACAAATCCAAACATGTTGAATGTTGAACATTTTGATGTACGAGTCCATTATCGTAATTTTATATTGGAAATTAATATCACTGTAAAAAATAGTACAAGTGCAAGTTTTTCAATAATGACTTAAGCCTAGTTTAGCTTAAACTTAGCTTATATTACAATTATCATAATATTCAAAATAAGCTTGTCTTAAGCCACTATTGAACAATTTGTCCTTAATGGTTATATAATATTGTTTTATTACTTAGATAATTACTTTCGGTTTATAATTGTAATCTTGAAGATATTCAACGTATTTATGTAATTTTATATAGAATAAATGTGAAAATATTTTTTATTTTATTCAACTTTAATCAAATTAATGCAATCAACAACATTATTTTTTTATTGTATGTTAAATTCCCGCAATAACTAAACAAATCGTAAATATATCATATGCAACTTAACAAATACAAGTGTATAATGAGTTGCATATAAAACAGATACAAGTGTATACTGAATTGCATATAATACCGATACAAATGTATCAGGTCTGTAAATATGAAACAGGATTTTTTTAATAGAAAATACACATTTTTTGTATGAAAATGGTACAATATATTTTATTCAAAGTATTGTCCATCGCTAGTTACACATCTTTCCTATCTCTCTGCCAATTTGTGGATGCCACGCCAAAAAATAGTTAATCTTTTAAGGCAAACCAATCACCGAGCCATTTTTGTAAGAAGTAAAGCGCTGCTCAGCAAGCCAAGTCTGGTGAGTAAGCCGCATGCGGAAGTATTTCATCGCCAGTCACAATTCGACAAAGAAATTATTTTTTTGTACTTGGTGAGCAGTATTTCGTAGGTGGTTTCTCTGTTTTCCTCCCGTCTTTCATGTGAAACTCATCTTCCTACCTTCTAAAAAAAAAATCGCTAAATTCGTCTCGAACATTGGCCACCAAGATCGTGCGATTTAACGCCGACGGACTTCTTTCTTTGAGGCTACGTGAAGAAATAGGTGTATGCGAACAAGCCTTATACAATTGGACGCCTTAAATAAGAGATTCGGCGCGTTATTGGCGAAATAGAGCCACAGTTATGCAAAAACGTTATCCAGAAGTTTAAGAAATAAATGACGCCGTGTCGGAGATTTCGTAATGGCTATTTGCCGGATGTCCTATTTCATGTTTAATCGCAACCATTTCTCTTTACATTGAAATATAAATATTTGCTTAATTCGAAAAAATGTGTTTTTCTTGATAATTAAATGCGGCGCTCTTGTTAAGACATCCCTTTAAAAGTGTATATTGAGTTGCATATAATACAGGTGCAAGTGTATACTGAGTTGCATATATTACAGATACAAGTGTATACTGAGTTGCATATAATACAGATAAAAGTGTATACTGAGTTGCATATAATACAGATGCAAGTGTATACTGAGTTGCATATAATACAAATATAAGTGTATACTGAGTTGCATATAATACAGATGCAAGTGTATACTGAGTTGCATATAATACAGATGCAAGTGTATACTGAGTTGCATATAATACTGATATAAGTGTATACTGAGTTGCATGTAATACAGATAAAAGTGTATACTGAGTTGCATACAATACAGATGCAAGTGTATACTAAGTTGCATATGATAAAGATGGAAGTGTATAGAGTTGCATATAATACAAATAAAAGTGTATATCGAGTTGCATATAATACAGGTGCAAGTGTATACTGAGTTGCATATATTACAGATACAAGTGTATACTGAGTTGCATATAATACAGATATAAGGGTATACTGAGTTGCATGTAATACAGATAAAAGTGTATACTGAGTTGCATACAATACAGATGCAAGTGTATACTAAGTTGCATATGATAAAGATGGAAGTGTATAGAGTTGCATATAATACAAATAAAAGTGTATATCGAGTTGCATATAATACAGGTGCAAGTGTATACTGAGTTGCATATATTACAGATACAAGTGTATACTGAGTTGCATATAATACAGATATAAGTGTATACTGAGTTGCATGTAATACAGATAAAAGTGTATACTGAGTTGCACATAATACAGATGCAAGTGTATACTGAGTTGCATATAATACAAATATAAGTGTATACTGAGTTGCATATAATACAGATGCAAGTGTATACTGAGTTGCATATAATACAAATATAAGTGTATACTGAGTTGCATATATTACAGATACAAGTGTATACTGAGTTGCATATAATACAGATATAAGTGTATACTGAGTTGCATGTAATACAGATAAAAGTGTATACTGAGTTGCATATAATACAGATGCAAGTGTATACTAAGTTGCATATGATAAAGATGGAAGTGTATAGAGTTGCATATAATACAAATAAAAGTGTATATCGAGTTGCATATAATACAGGTATAAGTCAGAGCTGGGCAGGATTCGAATCATTCAGTATTCGAATCCTGGATTCGAATCCTTTTAGAGGATTTAAAAGAGGCATTCGAATACTTTAGTTCAACTGGATTCGTGATCCGGATTCGTTACATTTTTTTAAGTGGATTCGTATTCGAATCCAAATGTGGGTGATTCGAATCCATATAAAGGGATTCGAATCCTTATGAAAGGATTCGAGTCCTTATAAAAGGATTCGAATATTTATAAAAGGATTCGAATATTTATAAAAGGATTCGAATACTTACAAAAGGATTTGAATCGTCAAAAATAATTCGAATTAATTGTAAGGACTAACATAAAAAATGTCTTTTGTGTGTTTTTAAATTACTCGTTAAATCGCTGTTTTATACGCGTGGCGCATGAAGTAAAATTTCGGGTTTAGAAAAGCCCAGAAAATTTGTCTCGGGTCGCTGCGCGACCCTCGACAAATTTTCACGGGGCTTTTCTAAACCCGAAATTTTACTTCATGCTTAGTCTGGGAGTGGAAAACACTTGGTAAAGGTAAATGTCTAAATTGTATTAATTATCCACGTAACGTATTTAATGAATTGTACCCCTGAAACAACCATATCATGATTTCTCGGTGAAATATCAGTAAACCGGTTTAGATTCATTAATTTATTGAATCATGGGTAATTTACAATTCTTAATAAATTTATTTATATTTATTAAGAATTGTAAATTACCCGTATAATTACCCTGTATTAAAAATGTACGAATCAAATTAAAGCGTATTTAGTTATTAATCAATAAGTCAACAAAAAAATTATTAAGCGTTCATTTTGAAGTCTAAAAGAGTGTTTTCCACTCCCAGACAAAGCATGAAGTAACTATAAGTAGGGTATTTTTATATAATTGCATATTCTAAAAGAGCATAATTTGCTTATTATATAAACAAAATATCATGAAGAGTTTTCAAAGATTGTAAAAGTTACAAATTTTTAAATTATTAATATCGTAAAAATGCTTGCAAATAAATAATTTAATTTTACGTATAATTTAAAATAACTCAAAAACTATAAGTAGGGTTTATATTTTTTAGGGTTTATATTTTTACATATTCTAAAAGAGCATAGTTTGTTTAATATTTACACAAAATATCATAAAAATTTTGTAATCATTGTACCAGTTACGATTTTTTCAATTATTAATATCGTAAAAAGGCATGCAAATAATTTAATATCGCGTTTAATTTAAAATAACTCAAAAACTATAAGTAGGGTATTTTTATATTTTTACATATTCTAAGAGAACATAATTTGCTTAATATTTACACAAAATATCATGACGATTTTATAAAGATTATACAGATGTGTTTATTAATAATTTTGTAAAAATGTATGTAAATAATTTAATTTTACCTTTAATTCAAAATAACTCAAAATCTATAGGTAGGGTCATTTTATATTTTCACATATTCTTAAAGATCATAATTTGCCTTATATTTGCACAAAATATCATGCAGATATTTCAAAGATTGTTTAAGTTAAGATTTGTTGAATTATTAGCATCGTAAAAAGGTATGTAAATAATTTAAGTTCACGTTAAATTCAAAATAACTTAAATTCTATAAATAGTGTATTTTTATATTTACACATATTTAAAAGTACATAATTTTCCTAATATTTACGAAAATATCATGCAGTTATTTCAAAGATTGTCCAAGTTAAGAGTTGTTCAATTATTAGCATCGTAAAAATGTATGTAAATAATTTAATTTCACGTTTAATTCAAAATAACTTAAAAACTATAAATTATTAAGCAAACTATGTTCTTTTAGAATATGTAAAAATATAAAAATACCCTAATATTTTTACATATTCTAAAAGAACATAGTTTGCTTAATATTTACACAAAATATTATGAAGATTTATCGAAAATTCTAAAAGTTACGATTTGATCTATTTTTAATATCGTAAAAATGTATGTAAATAACTGAATTTCACATTTAATTCAAAATAACTCAAAAACTGAATTTAGGGTATTTTTATATTTTTACATATTCTAAAAGGGCATCGTCTGCTTAATATTTACACAAAATAGCTTGAGGATTTTTTAAAAATTGTACTAGTTACGATTTATTAATTTATTAATATCGTAAAAATGTATGCAAATAATTTAATTTTACGTTTAATTCAAAATAACTTAAAAACTATTAATGGGGTATTTTTATATTATTACATATTCTAAAAGAGCATAATTTTCTTTATACTTCCTCAAAATTTCATAAAGATATTTTTGTTTTATTTAAATTTAGGTAAAAAAAATAAATTTTACGTTTAATTAAAAAAAAACTCTAAAACTGTACCAGGGGCGGGAGTTGAATTTGGTGTAAGAAAAGAAAAACGAAACGTCCTTGAAATAAAACACGTGCGTCATTTTAATAGGCGTGAAAAGTTGCCATAAGATAGTGTTTACATTCAGAAACCATAGCATAAATAAATATATTTGGTCGATTTTCAGTGTATTGTAATAAATAATTGAGAAATCTGAATTCCTGGGAAGGGAGGTAAGCGCCCCCTCTTGCCCGTATGTACGGGCGCCTATGGATACACGTACAAAATAAAAATTGCGTAGTGAGTAATGCCTCTTGATAAAACAAGAAGTAAGTTAGGTATACAAGTTTAATTTTACCTCACTTTTTGTCTAAATAACACTTAAAAAGAGAAAGCTACAAAGTCATCAAACGAAGAGATGCATCGCTAATTTCTGATTAGAAAGAGAGAGCGTTAAAACACGGAGAGGAGGGAAAATCGTGATGGTGCTTTTAATATAAATTATGCATAAGTAGATATAAAAGTTAAGGGGCGCAGGGCCGTGTATTGAATTAACGAGTGCCGGTAATTCCCCGTTTGTGGGTGCATTTTTACCAATTACGCCATTTTTGCCATTTATAATTTTTTTTTTCTGTAGGATTACATTTGCATCCCGCTCTGTTCTTTCAATTACGACGGGCCTTCCAATTTTCCCCTTAATTTTTTTTCATTCGCCCTCTCTCAGTCTCAACAAAGAACGTTTTATATTAGCCAATTATTTGTTAATTTTGTATTATTATTCGAGAGCTTTTTGAAGCACTCACGTTCCTGTTTTTTTTTTGTATTCTGGTTTTATTAGGGATTAAAACAAATCATCACGTTGTGATGATGATGGGATGTGATGTTATGGAGTTACAGATACAGACATTTGATAAACGTAAATAAAAATAAATACTGTTGATGTTTGAAATCCTCTTTTTGAATACCGAATTCAGGCGACGCTAAAATTATATCAGGTGTTCATTTAAAAACCCGATTAAGAAGGCGTTGCTTTTTTGAAAGCATATATTAGTTTTTGATATTAATGGTACATTACTTGAAGTAACCATCGAAAATGCTTCACCCTGTACATATTCCTATTTAAAAGAAAAATGCTTTATGTAATATAATAAGTGATACAAATTTAATCGTAATTCAAACCCAAGGCTGTTCTAGAGTATAAGCAAAAAACAAAAACTGACCGCAGATTTTTCTCTACCTATTATCACGCTTAATCTATATATTTATCCTTTTAATACACCCCCAGAGGACCAATCAAAGTAGGCGGCGGCCGCCGCAGAAAAAAAAAGGAGAGCGAGGAGAAGAGACGCCGCCGCCCCGCGTAGAGTTAAGAAAATCTCTCCCCCACCCGGGGCGGCCCCCCTCTCGAGGGGTAAAAGTGCGGGGCGGGGCGGACGTCCTTTGATCTCGCCATATCTCTTACAAATGCAAATTTTATTTGGCTCTGCCGTACCCCATCAAAAATATGAACTAAACGATAACTTTATTCATTATTCATACCTCGGGCGACTGCCGTGCGCCCCAATCACCGACCTACGTCTCCGTCCGCGCGTCTCTTTCCTTCCGAGCTTTTTACGACCCCCTTCGCGCAAGGGGATGCACATTACCGTATAAATGGTGTCGTGGTGGAGGACAAGTGTACTCAAAACACTTCAATTGTAATAAATGTTGCTGGAGAGAGAATAATTATTTTTCTTTGTAGTTATTTATTAAAACCGCTAGAATAAGTAGAAGTTTTATTGGTTATAACAAACTGCGAGCGATTTTTTCGATTAACAGTGACAAGTCGAACAAAAACCTGTGACAGTACACACGGTTTGTTTGATTGGTGCTTTTGTTAGTTGTGATTGTTTGAAACGAAGACTAGATTAATTTGCTTAACAGTCACACACATTTTTATTTTTAAGTTGTTGAATTAGACTTAAATAAGCTTGAACATAAATTTCAAGCTTATCTAAGTCTAATTCAACGTAGATAAGCTTGAAATTTATTTTCCAACTTAAATAAGTCTAATTCAACAACTTAAAAATGAAAATAAAAATGTGTGTGAATGTTAAGCAAATTAATCGAGTCTTCTTTTCAAACAATCACAACTAACAAATGCACCAATCAAACAAACCGTGTGTACTGTCACAGTTGTTTGTTCGACTTGTCACTGTTAATCGAAAAAATCGCTCGCGGTTTATTATAACCAACAAAACTTCTACTGATTGGATTTGTTTGCTGTTTTCGGTTAAAATGAGCCAGAATCATCCCTCCAGATTCACGAGTGAAGACATCGCGGCAGTTCGAAGGGGATTCGCAACCGATCATGGAAGGTACATGGCGCTGATGGACCTGAGTCATTTGCTCAGCAGTGACAACATGGAGGCTTTGTTGCCGGCTGCTGAGGCGGTTTTGAACCGACCAAGTGAGTATTATCATTTTTAATGTAAATGGGTAGAGTTTATCTCTCATCAAAGCATTGAGTGCGATGTGATTGGCTACGATTTCTAATTGTAGTATAGGCAACCCAATTTACACCTTCCCTTCAAAAATAAATGAACTCCGTCAGTTGTCGCAAGCAAACGATATTTGCTGTTCTAGCACTTGAAGTAGACGTAGAAGAAGAACGGAGAGTTGAACATATCAATAATATTTACAAAGGAGGAAACTATTTTGCTGGTAAACTCTTTGTTTTATTGACCTTTGAACCATAGAGAAAACAGTTTAAGAAATTCCCATAAATCATTTACTGTAAAATTTGTTGATTGACTAATGCCATTTATTTCGACCATTTCGAACCGTATAAAACAGTTTGTTTCTATAAATTTCACAAGCGAGGAGTTAGAAGTCCGTCGATATTATCAAAAAAGATGAAATTAAACAATTTCTTTTATGTTGAAGAGTGTCCAATAAAATCCTTACTATTGCAAAATCATTTAATATTTAAAAATTGTCTGCACATATGAGTTCTACAAGAATTTAAGTTTAAGTCCTACAAATTCCAACATTATTAGTTGCTGTATGACAAAGTTAAGGGATAAAATGTTTGTAAAATTATATTTTATATGTTAAATTAAACAAGGAAATGTTGCGAAAATTCTGTTTACTGATGAAGCGTTTATATCTTCTTACCTTCTTTAATTAGTATTTTACTGATTAAAAATATAACAAAAGTTGATAAGCATTTCGTTGAACTAAAATATTCAAAATACAACATATTGTGGTTGATGTAATCAGGGGCATAGCCAGGATTTTCACCAGGTGGGGGGGCCATTTTGTATATATTTATTTAATAAAATATTATAAAACAAACTATTGTATATAGGAACACTATTTTAATATTAAAAAAAAACAAAACAAAAACACAAATGTATATGTAATCAAAATCACAGAAAAAAGTAAAATTTATATACATACTCTTACACTAAGCATAACTTTCTTTTATTTTCGCAGAATTTTTGAAGTACTTTTTTTTGAAAATCTATTTCATTGTCAGTAACAAATTTTCGATGTACACTTAGCATGGACAACCCATTTAATCGATCTTCTAACATGGTTGACCGTATCCACGTTTTTACTCTTCTGAGCGTACTAAAACTTCTTTCGATAGTTGCTGTTGTGCACGGTTGAGATATAAGTATAATTAATGCTCGCCTCGTTATTGGGAAGAAATATTCAGCCTTTTTTATTATATCCGTAAGCTCCAAGTCTTTACTCGATTTCTCGTTTGTCCAAAGATTGAACCATAATTCGAGCTCATTTTCTAATCCATCTAATTTATAAAATGAACAAAACGTATTAATTTCAGTCCTTAAAGTGTTTAAACTTATATTTAACAAATTTGATGGATGAAGCAATGATATTAAAAAAGCAGGTTCATTTTCTTGTGAAAATCTACTTTCAAGAGAATTTTTAAAAGAATCCAGATATGGAATATAAATGGATCTATTTAAGTATTCGTTGAGAGAGGCTGCTGGGTGATTTGAACGGTGTTGCTGTCTATTTGCAATCCTAGGTAATTTCAAATCTATTTCTAAATGATTTGAAATTACTTCCATCTCATTGATTAGTAAATCAACTTCTTCGTTAGTCCTGTTACGATGGGATTCAATTACAGTTATAATTCTAATGATATGCTCCTTGCATTTTATAATGTCCATATTTTTGGATTGCAGAATATTGACAACAGGCTCTAGATAAGAAGAATATTTCGAAATCAAACAAACACAAAATATAAAAACAGTTCCGGTAGCAGCACAGTGAAGTTGAAATGCGTATTTTCTGGTGGCGACATTTCCTTTTCGGGACAATGTTTCTAAACCCTTCACTATCGCTAAAAAGTTTTGCCTAAATACAGCTATACTTCTGTATTTTTGGGACCAACGAGTTTCGGATAATAAGGGAATATTTGGGGCACGCCTTCTTCTTAAAACAGATTCGCGAAAAAATGTTATTACGTCTTTTATTGTCGAAATCGCATTTCTCACCTCTACGACGTTATTTAAGTCATTTACTACAAGATTTAATTTATGGCTCTGGCAATAAGAAAACAAAGCTTTGGGAAATTTCTCCCGCAAAAGTTTCTGAACGCATCCCTCCTTACCAGCCATTGTCGAACATCCGTCATACCCTTGGCCTACACACTTATCGGAGTCAACACCCAAATTTCCGAAAAATGAAGATAATGTAGCCGCAATGGTTTTGGCATCCATTTTGTGAATTTCCACAAATCCAAGAAATTATTCTCGTATTGCCTTTCTATCTGCATCGAAAAATCGTACTCCGACTGAAAGCTGTTCTTTACCTGCGATATCTGCACTCTCATCTGCTAAGATGCTGAAGGCTTCTGCTTTTTTTAAACTCTGAACTACTTCATCTTTGATTACATCTCCACAAATATTAATTAATTCATTTTGAATCTGAGGAGACATATACATAGCATTCTTTTTCCCGTCTTTTAAATGATTCTTTAAGACTTCATCACCAGATTCTACCCTCAAAGCAATTAATCTTCGAAATACGCCATCTTCTAATTCTTTTCCTCGTAAAGGCAATTCGAGAGTCCCACAGAACATAATGGCTTTAATGATACTCGATATTATTTTTTTATTAATTTCAATAGTATTTTGTGATATTGATTTCATACGTTCGGAAATTGGAACGTCCTGGATAAAAGCTCTTGCTGCTTCAGTTGCACTTTTATGTAAGTAACTACCTGCGTGATTTCGGCAGTATTCATGCATGTCTTTATATTTTGTAAACTGTTTTAAAATTAATCCTCCTAAATAACCATGCACGATATTGGGTGGAAACAATACGCAATAAAGACATAATGGTCCTTTCAGTTTTTGGGAATATTGTAACCATGGGCTATATTGTTCTAACCAGCAATGCCGAAACTTTCTCTTGAGATTGATTGCATCGTCTTCAAAATTGTATGTCGCAGGTGGCAACCAGCACCTTTGCACCATATTAATTTTCTGTTCTACTGTCATGAAAGCAGAGCGTCCTACCCAGTTACCAATGTCATTTTTCGGAATCACATCCAAATTAATGGCAAATTGATTAGAAGGACCTGCCTGGTAACTTGCACAAACAATTTGTTTATCAACATCGGTACGCTTTCTCTTATGAGCCAACTCTGTAATGCAAAATCCCGGCGTTAGTTCTAAGTAGATGATTTTTTTCTGAAATATACATACACTACTACTATAATATTTATTGAAATTAATTTAAAAAACTTGTTTTCTGTATTTAGATTTAATTTTGTTTTATATTATTTAATGACTTTCATAAGTCAATACAAATTATATACAAATATCTAACCAAATTTATTTTAATAATTTGATGAAGTTGTTTACCATTTTCATTATCCGAGATATTATCTAAAGTAATTGTAGATGTGTATGAAGAAACTGCCTGGGGACTTGCACAAACCATTGGTTTATTTTGTATATTTTTGTCATCGTCACTCTTATTTGTGTTTTCATCTCTCTTTCTCTTATCAGATAACTCTGTAATTAGTCTAATATATATATATATATGAGGTAATGACTGAAAAAGTGGTGTAAGTCTTTTTATTACAATATTAAGTTAAATAAATACTCAAGTACTCTATTTGATAATAGCAAGTTAATTTGTCGAAAATGCAGTCACAGTAATAAAAAAAATGGTGTTATACAAGCAAGTTAAATTTTATTTATTTTAATCAACATGTATAACGAAGTAGAAGCCTCCGCAGTTCTCAATAAGTTAAATTGACTTACACCATTTTTCTTTCACTACCTCATATACAGGGTGTACTACGCAAAAGTAGATGATTGGTGTAATTTGTTTTTTGGCTAAATTGAACAATTGGCGGTGACCATTAGCATTAGAATTAACGCGTGCGCATTGGCGCGGTTCTCAGCGGTCCAAAACCAAATTACGGCCATATTACGTACATTGATATAAATATAAAAGGTCTTTAGGTTAAGGAGCGCGGTAGTTCGGCCCGAGGTTATGGCTGCATTTCGAATTGAACGTATGGTGCACAGACAAGGAAAGACAATAGACGAATAACGAATTATAATAATAATATGTTCCATTCGGCACGCACCCTATGTTGTCGAAATCTGGTTTGGGACGGCCGAGAACCGCACCATTACGCATGCCCCGTCAGCTGATGGTCACCGCAAATTGTTCAGTTTCGTCTGATTTTTTTTTAATTTCGCGTTATTTAAAATAAAGATATGTACTTACTGAAATAATTCCGTATATCCATTTTATAACAGTAAACAGCACTAGGCGAAAAATACGAAAACAACACACAAAAAACTATTAGGAGAGTAGTGGATTCATATGGAATGCATGGGCTGTAGATGTCACAGGCTAGACAAGGATCGCGGCAGCGCGCCAGACGGTTAGGAAGCCGTGCGCAAGTCAGTTACGGTGGCAAGCACCAATAAGCACACGAGAAATACACATCTGTTTGGCGCCGACTGTTATTTTTCAAACATGTATATTTTACAGCATTTTGCTCTTCTCCGAGTCGGGGCATGCGCAAAAAAAAAACAGACCGACCCTAGAGTGTGTGTCCGTTGTTTCACTTTTCGACCGTAGTTTGCAATATAGTACTAATATATATATATATATATATATATATATATATATATATATATATATATATATATATATATATATATATATATATATATATATATATATATATATATATATATATATATATATATATGGTACAGAACAAACGAACAGGCCTTATGACAGGTTGTGCGAAACGTTTCGCACACCGTGGTGCTGGGTGATAAGCGTGATGCTGCCTGCAAAAACCGGTTTTCGATAGTTTATCGTTCGGTGCGCGAAACTTTCGCGTAGTTTACAACAATATGACAGAAATATTAGTTTATTTTGTCTGCATTAAGAAAAAAAAATAATTCAGTGCAGTCCTCCGTAACGCCTGCAACTGAAAAAATCTGCGTTGATAATACTTATACGCATAATTACAAAAAAAAATCGAAACAAAGCTGAGGGGGGGCAGCTGCCCCCCTTGCCCCCCCCCTTGGTTACGCCCCTGGATGTAATAATTAACAAATTTAAATCATTTTTGACGGGAAGAGTGTACATTGGGTTGACTATATTACCATTAGAAATCGTAGCCAATCACATCAAAATTAAATAATCTCCTAATTGGCTATCGACCGTTGGTCTTTCCGCCTGGAATTATAGAATTCTGTCCTTGTCAGTTAATGTATAGGAAATGTCTTAATTGCTAATTTTATCCATCTTCTAGTCAAATGAATTTAATTGTCGTGATCACTAAAGTTATTCATATTTGTTTATTTTTAGAAGAAACATTCGCCAGTTTTTCGTTATTAGATATAATTACCAAACATTTAAAAACACAGTGACAATTCTGACAATTCATTTTCCACAATAAGTAAGAGTGATTGGGGAATAGAACGAATTGTCTATTTATCGGCTTTGTGAGTTTTCCTCGAATTTCAGCCAATCAGCGATCTTGGACAAATAAGCCCTATGTTTCCCTAACATTAATCTAAACGCGAATTGAGTGTAAATCGCATTATTGTAACTATAATAAATAAAGGCTTCAATTTCATGCAAAAATAATGGATATCTTTTTACTACACCTTACTAAATCTTATGAAAAAATCGTATTTTTTAATTATACAGGGTCGCTAAAAAGTATGGATACAGCTAAATATTTTAACAACGGTTAAGCGGAGCTCGTTGAAATTTGGGATACAGTTAAAAGTGTTTAAATTCATTTATTTTGAAAATACAAAGCTAACTTGATTTTTTTTTAATGGCACGGGTGGTCAAGTTTGTTATTTTTAAAAAGAGCATTTTTTTCTGAATTCAGTAATGTACCACGTGCCCACCTTTATTTTTATTTTAAAAGGTAAAGAAATAAAATTCAAACATGTATTTCGTGTTTAAACCTTTTTCTTGTATTAAAATGTGTTCTGTTTCAGTTAAATGTCTTAATTTTACATTAATTATTAATTATTATTATTATTTATTTAGTTTTTGATCAAAGTTCAGGCGGCAAAGAACTAGCGGTAGATAAAGACAACATTTCCAAAGCTAAGAATTTTTTACATTTTTAATATTTTGTTAGTTTGATAATTATTTTTTAAGTTTTGATTAAAATAAGATACGCATGTGTTACATTACTAAACTCAGAACAAAATTCTCGTTTTAAAAATAGCAAATTTGACCACCTATGTCAGTGGTGGGGAAACTTTTTTTAAGACGGGCCATTTGTAATAACCAGACAATCGTAGCAGGCCAAAGAATAATGCTTAATCGTAGGTAGGTAGTTTTTATGCGGGTCGTCACATTACGAAGTAAGAACGCGTTCAAACATTCTCACGACGGCACTCTTAAACGGGCCGGATTAAACCTTTCCGCGGGCCGGACTTGGCCCGCGGGCCGTAGATTCCCCATCACTGACTTATGTCGTTAAAAAAAATCAAGTTAACCTTGGATTTTCAAAATAAATGATGGTAGAACATTGAAAAAAATCTGAGATGATAGAATTTAAACACTTCTAACTATATCCAAAATTTTAATGAGCTCTGCTAAACCGTTATAAAAATATTTAGCTGTATCTATACTTTCTAGCGACCCTGTATAGTTTTCTGAGTATTAGACCTACATTTTTCTTTAATTATGCATCAGGTATTAGTTGCTTTGATAAAATCATTAAATTCTCACAAATGTTTCAACTTTCAACTGAGCACAAACTAAAATTTCTAGTTTAGAAAAGTCTGAAAATTTGGATTTGCCGGCGCGAACCCTGCAATTTTTTAGGTCTTTCTAAACTCGCAATTTTACTTCATGCGCCACCCGTGCAAAACCCTGAAATAATATGATACCTTATGTTTCATTTCACAAAAATAAATAATACAAATGGTTATTTGAGTCGCCTATTTCCAAAAACCCCTAACTCCATTTGAAAACCATGGATTTAGAGGTTTTTGGAAATAGGCGACTAATTTCTTTTAAGCAAATCTTACGTTTTTAAAAATTAAGCGTAATTTGGGTAAATTTAATAAGAATTTCTGTATACTGTGATATTTTAAATTTCATATTATGATAATTTACATTATTTTCCTTCAGATCCCATAAATCCATCTATGGTGGACTTACCATCAACCAGCAGACTCGACATGGATGAATTAACCCCTCCGCCACCCCCTCTTCCACTTCCCAAAATCATGGTGAAAAACCTTTTAAAAGACCGCAGAAGAATTGCCCTTAATTTTCCGCCTACGACTAATTTACCTCCAATTTTTCAAGAAGAAGTCGTGAAAACCGTGGATAAATCTCTAGAAAATTTCCAACTGAAGAAGTTGTTTAAGAGTGAGGCAAATGCCATGAAGAAAGAAACGGATTGTACGCAATTTGCCACGGATATGATTTATAATATATTCATGGAGGATATGGTGAATGAGGATGTTTAAAGATGTTAAGGATTAAATAAAAAATTATTGTTATTAGTGTGTGAATATACAGGGGGTTTTTCTTTAAGGTATACATACCCCCAATATCCTGTATCCGCTGTAAATGTTCAAATATTCGTCGTATTTAAATAGAATTCAAATTGGAGTTTTAAACGATTGTTTTCCACTCCCAGATTAAGCATGAAGTAAAATTTCGAGTTTAGAAAAGCCTGAAAATTTGGTTTGGTCGCGTAGCGCGAAGCGCGGAGCGACCAAACCAAATTTTCAGGCTTTTCTAAACTCGAAATTTTACTTCATGCGCCAGGCGTATAAAACACTGATTACAAGGGACGTTGAAAATATACTACGAAAGCAGTTATTAGAGATGTATGTTGTGAACTTTACGTCAAATCAGTGTTGTGTACGCGTGGCGCATGAAGTAAAATTTCGAGTTTAGAAAAGCCCTAAGAAAATTTGTCTCGGGTCGCTGCGCGACCCTCGACAAATTTTCACGCGGGCTTTTCTAAACTCGAAATTTTACTTCATGCTTAATCTGGGAGTGGAAAACACTCGTTTGAAAGTTTATTTGGTAATATTTGTAAAAACAAGATTTACAACGTTTACAGTATATTGCGATATCAATACAGTACTCTCTCGCTAATCCGCCACCATAAAATCCGGACCATCGGCGGATTACTGGAAACGGCGGATTATAGTGTCTAGGAACAAAAAAATAAAAAACATATGTAGATATTTACTCATATGCAGATATATTTTGTATTAGTATGTAGGTTTACAAAAATGAATTGAAATTAGAAAATAAACTGACACGTAACTGATTACTCAGGTTTTGAAAAATACTGGTCTAGTTTGGCCTGTTTTTTGCCATAATAAATCTTCGTAATTACTTGATCACGCATTTTACGTAAATTTCTAACCATATCGTATGTCATTCCATTTTCCTGAGCCCATTTAATGCAAGTGTCAACACTTTCCAAAGCGTCCTCTGATTTGACAGTGCAATCTACATGTACCGACATTTCGTCTGATGAGCTATCAAAGGATGAGTCAAATGATTCATTTACAAGCTCATCTTCGGTTAAACGTGGCTCATATATTTGGGTTTTCTTTAAACCAATTTTCAACATCTTCACGTGTTAAACCTGCATTAGGATTTGTTGCAAACTGTATCAATTCCTGTAATGGAATTAGATCCTCTTCTTCCCAAGTGTCATCATCTTCACAAATTCTAGGCCACAATTTTTTCCATGATGATTTGATTGCTCTTTCTCCAACTTCGTCCCAGGCATCAGAAACTGTAAAAACTGCATCTTTGATATTCAACATTTTCAGAGTTTCAGAAATGTTTGCCTCTCGACTTATGGCGTTAAGTAAAATCTTCTTTTTGTAATTGTTTTTCATCATTTGTATCACATTTTGATCCATTGGTTGGAGCAGAGGCGTACAATTAGCAGGAAGGAAGAGTGTTTTTATACAGCCGTCACTAGATGATAATTCGTCATTTGGGCCGTGTCCAGGAGCATTATCAAGCACAAGAAGAGCTTTCTGTGGTAGATTTCGCGACTTTAAAAATTTTTTCACCTCAGGCACGAAAACATGATGAAACCAGTCGTAAAACAAATCTTTGGTTACCCAGGCTTTATTTTGACTCATATAAACAACCGGGAGATATATGTTCTTGAATGGCCTAGGGTTTTTAGATTTTCCAATAACTAAGAGTTTCAACTTATGACTGCCACTTGCATTTGAACAAGGCATAACGGTTATCCGCTCCTTGGATACTTTTCTGCCTGGAGCACACGTTTCACTTCTGTGAACATACGTTTTATGTGGTAAAAGTCGCCAAAATAAGCCAGTTTCATCGGCATTGTAAACTTGATCCGCCGTCAAATTAAGCTCTTCAATTTTTTTCATAAAAACTTCAAGAAATGGTGATACAGCAGCCTCATTGCTGGACAATTTCTCTCCAGTTATGGACAGCAACCTGATTCCAAATCTTGCTTTAAATTTTGTAAGCCATCCTTCACTAGCTCTGAAATCATTTTTCTTATAAATTTTCTCATAGAACTGGAGTGCTTTCTGTCGCAACACTTCAGCAGTTATCGGTGTGTGACGTTGACGCTCTTGTAAAAACCACGAAAAAAGTGTTTCTTCCAACTGTGGATATTCACCAGTTCTCATCGTTTGACGTTTTCCTGTTCCAGACTCGGCGTTAGTGACATAGTTTTCGATCTTATTTCTGTTCTTCCGAATATCGTAAACTGTTGACCGCCCAATATGAAACTGATTTGCTATGTCTGTAAAAGGCACACCACTATCCACTTTCTTTAAGATTTCCATCTTTTCCATTAAAGTTAAAGTTTCGTGCTTTCGTTTAGTAGATCGCGATTGTGGTGAAGAAGCCATTTTTTTGCTAATGAACAACAAGAAAGACACGCGACCGTTCGTTTTTGTTCCTAGTGGTGGACTAACGAGTAGTTGTTTACGACTAAACGGCGATGTATAGAACATTCCAGAAAAAAAAGAGAGGGAGGTGATTGCGGCGGCGGATTACCGAACCAAACTCGTTCAATAACGGCGGATTACAGAGAGTCTATAGATTGGATCAACTTGCGAAAAAACGGCGGATTATAGTAGTTGTCGGATTATGGAGCGGCGGATTAGCGAGAGAGTACTGTACTTAAAAGAACTACAGTCTGTATATTTGAGATAGTATTAAATAATATGCAGTGTACAAAACATTTTTTGGGGGGCACCAGAAAAGTTTCAGTTCTGAACGGGTTCAAACAACATGTTAGGTAGCTAAAATGAGTGCTTTATTTATTTAATTTAAGTTGAGAAAAAACAGTTTTTTTTTTTTTAATTTTTTTTTAATTTGTTTCATTGGCCTCGGCTTTCGCCATACAGCCATCTGCCATTGTATTATTTTGCTAATTAATTAATTAACTAATTATCACGTATTTAATTCGTTTATCACGTATTTAATTCATTCACACTACATCCATGGACACGGATGAAATAATTTGTTACTAACAAATTCTTCCACCGGACGGGATTCGAACCCGCGACCTCTTGGTTTATGGGCAGGGTCTCTACCCACTCGGCCAACGAGGCCCCAAAAGTAAAAGTTAAACTATTTGAAATAAAACAACGCAGTTGGGAGGGTTTCACTTTTATTGTTGACAAGTGTACAACAATAAAAGTGAAACCCTCCCAACTGCGTTGTTTTATTTCAAATAGTATTATGGAGTTTCATCATGTATCCGCCTCATCAATTAAATATTTATGTAAAAGTTAAATTTTATATGGATTGTTTAATGTAGAATAATAAAACCATTTCCCTTCAAATAACTCCTTTATCAATCTCTCTACTTACACATACATGTACGCAAAATCGATGTAAACTCGAGGCTCGAGTCTCGTTATTATTTTTTCCCTCTCATTTTATTTTCCCATCCGTCTTTCTTATTTATATACACGCATACACATACATATAAAGTGACTGAAATACTGGAAATCTTATGTATCCACTACATTTATATGTATATGTTGTGTGCGAGGAGCGGTGTGTGTATATAGAGATATACGATTCCCCTCGAATAAATCTCCCGATCAGAAGCAATTTCTATCAATTCCCGTATAAATATAAAATAAGCAGACAAAAAGGAAGGACAAATGGGAAAATAAGTTTCCATAGATTTCGCCTCGGAAAGTTATCCGAACAATAGGAAAACACGCTCGCGGGCTTCGCAATAGATTTCGATTCATTTTCTCGGGGTTTTCACAATTTCTCATGCATTGGCATTTGCACCCGTATAATAACACTGGTTTCGCGGATTTATTCAAACAAGCGAATGGAAAATCGAACAATGATGAGGGTGAAAATTGGGAAAACAAGGCTTGTAAAAAAGAAGTTAATAAAGGCATTGCAGTATGACCAAACCAAATTTTTAAGCTTTTCTAAACTCGAAATTTTACTTCATGCGCCACGCGTATACAACACTGATATGACGTGAAGTACAGAATGTACGTCTTTAATAACTGCTTTAACAGTATATTTTCAACTTCACTTGAAACCAGTGTTTTATAAGTCTGGCGCATGAAGTAAAATTTCGAGTTTAGAAAAGCCTGAAAATTTGGTTTGATCGCGTAGCGAAGCGGAAATAAGAAATATTGTTCTCGTTCTCTTTTTCTGTGGAAGGCACTAGTAATAACAGCTATGTTTCTCTTTTCAAGTCTTTCGTGCTCATTCGGTGTAGATTATCATAAAATTTTCTATTGTGTTGAAATCCATAAAACCGCACAATCAATCAAAAATGAAGACAAACACGAGGCAAATAGATTTGTGTAGAGTGGTGCAAGATTGAATAGTAAGCCACGATTATCATATTAATGGAAGCAGCATCCATCAATTTTTCAAGAGACTCCTCCTCATAATAATATATTCAACATTCATACAAACTAATTTCCATTTGTTTCATTTTTATTTTAAAATATCCGCTGATAGAAAATATAACCTTTAGTGTAAATAATTGACTGCCTTTAATTCTAATTCAATACTATGATCTAGTATTGAATAAGGATTAAAGGCAATCAGTTATCTACACTAAAGGTTAGATTTTCTATCAGTAGATATTTTTAAATTAAAATCAAACAAATGGAAATGGTATACTTATAAATACCGTACAATTATTTGAATTATAAATTAGAGTGGGCGGTATTTTTTTGTGCGGTTGCCCAGGGCAACATCACCGATGCAGCTTGTCATCGGTGAGAAGTCGCACTGAAATTACGTCATTTTGAGAAGAACTGGCCAAACTGAATGGAGCAAAATGACGTAATTTCAGTGCGAATTTTCACCGATTACGAATTACATCGGTGTTGCGAATAAGCCCCCCCCTAGAATATTGATTGAATGCTGGAATAAATTTAAGGTTATGATAACTATGTGTTTACAGTCAGTAGTGCCAATCTAATTTAACATTCAAAGCCTACTCTATTTGTAAATAGTTGCTGATGCGAATAAAAAAGAACTTGCGTTTTTAATCGATTAAATTTTATTCCATCTGAATTTGCAGAGTCCTAGTTTTGCGAGTAATATCCTCGCATGAATAAATAAATACATTAGGCCCTCCTTCTTATCCGAGTGCGGAGTATAATTTTCATAATAGATTCGTCTTTGTCGGCGCGCACGTTCCTCGCCGTGCATTCCTGAAGGCTGAAGGCGGGAGGCGGCAGTAAAAGCCATTTTTAAATTTAAAATGTAATCCATTTTGCCGGCGCCGCCGCCGCTAACCGAATCCAGTCCAACCTGAAACGGCGGTCCCGGGTTTCGGGTTTTCGCAGCCGCCGCCGCCTCCAGGAATTTCCGCCCATAAATCCATTCCCTGCCCCGGCAACGTAATTTTTTGATTATATGCAGCGGCCGCGCCGCCCGGGGGCTTCGAATTTTTAAAAATTGCCCTCGTATTTCAAGGATCGCCCCTAACAGGTAGGATGCGGAATGGATTTCTGTGAGGGGGGGCCGGGCCCGTTCGACGTGATGTATTTGCGGCGGCGGCTGGATCTATTACGCCCAAATTGCAAACTGCCCTCGATTCGATTGATGGACTCAATTATTTAGATTTATCGCCTCAAACCGGATATTCATGGAATTTATACTTTATAAAATATCGATTATTATTTATCCTCCTTACTTTACCAACCAACTAAATGTATCTCTAAGCATACAGTATTAAACAATCTTGTATTGACACCAATATATATATATATATATATATATATATATATATATATTATTATTAATACATCTAAGTTCAGACTTAAATAAACCATCGCAAGTGGTGCAGTGTAAACTAAGTTGCATAGATTCGCAGATAATTATAGGCAACTATAATTATCTGCGATTCTATGCAACTTAGTATACACCGCATTTTTTCGTAACTCATCTTTTTTCTTGGAGAAAAACGACAGTTTGTTGACGAATCTTTCAACAAACTGTCGTTTTTCTCCAAGAAAAAAGATGCGTTACGAAAAAATGCAGTGTATACTAAGTTGCATAGATTCGCAGATAATTATAGTTGCCTATAACTTATAATTTTTACAAAATCATAGAATAACTTTGAATTATTTATAGGAATTTGTGTGTGTTTTTAAACTTCGGGATAAATCAGTGGTTTGTACGCGTGGCGCATGAAGTAAAATTTCGAGTAAAATTTTCTGCGCGGGGCTTTTCTAAACTCGAAATTTTACTTCATGCTTAGTCTAGGAGTGGACAACACTCGTTCTTAGGAGAAAAACGACAGTTTGTTAAAAGATTCGTAATTTTTACAAAATCATAGAATACCTTGGAATTTGTGTGTGGTTATAAACTTCGGGATAAATCAGTGGTTAATACGCGTGGCGCATGAAGTAAAATTTCGAGTTTAGAAAAGCCCCGTGAAAATTTGTCGAGGGTCGCTGCGCGACCCTCGACAAATTTTCTACGCGGGGCTTTTCTAAACTCGAAATTTTACTTCATGCTTAGTCTGGGAGTGGACAACACTCGTTCTTAGGAGTTTCAAATTGAAGGATCCCTCTAGATTACTAAGTTTATTATCAGTTTACAAAGGCTACACAGCTCGAAGGACCAATCATGGTCTTCGGAGACCGAAGGACTACAGGGAATCAAAGTTTTTTTACAAAAAAAACAACGAATATCTGAAGGTTTTTAGTATGGGTAGAAAAGAAAACATCCAATTCTGAAATAAAAACTATTCAAACAAGATAAATTCAAATTCAAAACTATTTGAATTCGAGAAAATAAGCTTACGCTTCTTATAGTTTGCACACTTTAAACATAATATATAAAATTACGAAACAACTATTCGTGAAAATGGAATAAGACATTGTTTGCATTTTCACGAATAGTTTTTTCGTAAAAAACTATTGATTACAGCACAGGACATGAATATATTTCTCTTGGTTGGCTATACATCCCTCCGGCTTCGCCGTTGGGAGTTGGGTATTTTTTGATTATGACATATTTTGAAAGAACCAAGTTTACTTAACATTCTCAGTCAATTTTAGAAAAATCCATGCAGTTATTATTTTTCTAAAAACAAAATCCTTGAAAATCGAGCCAAAATAAACATAATTTCAACTTTAAGTCAAAATAACTCAAAAACCATTGATGAGGTATTATTAGATTTTGACACACTTTTAAAAAGACAAGCTCACTCAACATCCTCAATAAAAAAATACAAGAAAAATCCATGCCGTCATTATTTTGTTTAAATCAATATCCGTGAAAATCGAGCCAAAATAAACATAATTTCAATTTTAGATCAAAATAACTCAAGAACTATTGATAGGGTATTTTTGCATTTTGACATATTTTAAAAGAGCTAAGTTTACCTAACATCCTCATGAAATATTAGAAAAATTCATGAAGTTATTATTTTTTTTAAAGCAATATCTTTGAAAATTGAGCCAAAATAAACATAGTTTCAACTTAAAGTCAAAATAACTTAAAAACTATTGATGGGGTATTTTTAGATTTTGACATATTTTTAAAGAGCTAAGTTTACTTAACATCCTCAGCAAATATTAGAAAAATATATGCAGTCATTATTTTTTTAAAATCAATATCCTTGAAAATCGAATCAAAATAAACATATTTTCAAATTTAAGTCAAAATAACTCAAAAACTATTCATGGGGTATTTTTGGATTTTGACATATTTTATAAAAGAACTAAGTTTGCTTATTATCCTCAGCTAATTTTAGATAAATCCGTACACTTATTATTTTTTGAAAAATTAAAATCCTTGAAAATAGAGCTAAGATAATTTCAACTATAAGTCAAAATAACTCAAAAACTATTGATGAGGTATTTTTGGATTTTGACATATTTTAAAAGGAGTAAGTTTACTAAATATCCTCAGCAAGTTTTAGAAAAATCCGTACAGTTATTACTTTTTGAAAAATGAATATCCTTAAAAATCGAGCTCAAATAAAGATAATTTCAACTTTAAGTCAAAATAACTCAAAAGCTATTGATACGGTATTTTTGGATTTTGTCATATTTTAAAAGAGTTAATTTTACCTAATATCTTCAGACAATATTAGGAAAAATCATGCAGATTTTCTATTTAAATCAATATCTTTAAAAATCGAGCTAAAATTAACATAATTTCAACTTCAAGTAAAAATAACTCAAAAGCTACTGGTGGTGTATTTTTAGATTTCAACATATTTTAAATGAACTGAGTTGACTCAATATTCTCAGTAAATTTTAGCAAAATCCGTACAGTTATTATTTTTTCAAAAATCAAAATCCTTGAAAATCGAGCTAAGATAAACCTAATTTTAACTTTCAATCAAAATAACTCAAAAACTATTGATAGGGTATTTTTAGATATTAACATATTTATATAGAACTAAGTTTACTAACCATCCTCAGCAAGTTTTAGAAAAATCCGCACTGTTATTATTTTTTGAAAAATCAATATCCTTGAAAATCGAGCCAAAATAAACATAATTTTAACTTCAAGTCAAAATAACTCAAAAACTGTGGATTGAGTGTTCTTGGATTTTAATATATTTTAAAAAAACTAAGTTTACTCAATATACTCAGCAAATTTTAGAAAAATCCGTACAGGTATAATTTAAAAAAAATGGATATCCTTGAAAATCGAGCTAAAATAAACATAATTTCAACTTTAAGTCAAAATAACTCAAAAGCTATTAAAGGAGTATTTTAGGATTTTGACATATTTTAAAAGAACTAAGTTTACTTAACATCCCCAGCAAGTTTTAGCAAAATCCGTTCAGTTATTGTTTTTTGAAAAATCAATATCCTCGAAAATCGAGCTAAGATAAACATAATTTCAACTTTAAGTCAAAATAACTCAAAAACTATTGATGGGGTATTTTTGGATTTTAACGTATCTTTAAAGAGCCAAGTTTACTTAACATCCTCAGCAAATTTTAGAAAAATCCGTGCAGTCATTATTTTTTGAAAAATCAATATCCTTGAAAATCGAGCCAAAATAATCATAATTTTAAGTTTAAGTCAAAATAACTCAAAAACTATTAGTGTTTTTTTTAGAACTTTAACATATTTAAAAAGAACTAAGTTTACTTAACATCCTCAGCAAACTTTAGAAAAATCCGTAAAGTTATTATTTTTTGAAAAATTAATATCTTTGAAAATCGAGCTAAGATAAACATAATTTCAATTTTAAGTCAAAATAACTCAAAAGCTATTAAAGAAGTATTTTTAGATTTTGACATATTTTAAAAGAACTAAGTTTTCCTAACATCGTCAGCAAATTTTAGAAAAATGCGTACAGTTATTATTTTTTGAAAAATCGATTTCCTTGAAAATCGAGCTAAGATGAACATAATTTCAACTTAAAGTCAAAATAACTCAAAAACTATTAATGGGGTATTTTTAGATTTTAACATATTTTAAAAGAACTAAGTTTACTTAACATCCTTAGCAAATTTTAAAAAAATCCATAGAGTTGTTATTTTAACAAAAAATCAATATCCTTGAAAATCGAGCTAAGATAAACATAATTTCAACTTTAAGTCAAAATAACTCAAAAACTATTGACGGGGTATTTTTAGATTTTGACATATTTACAAAGAGCAAAGTTAAATTAAAATCCTCAGGAAATATTAGAAAAATCTATGCAGTTATTATTTTTTGAAAAATCGATATCCTTAAAAATCGACCCAAAATAAACATAATTTCAACTTTAAGTCAAATTAACTCAAAAACTATTGATGGGGTACTTTTAGATTTTAACATATTTTAAAAGAACTAAGTTTACTTAACATCCTTAGCAAATTTTAGAAAAATCCATACAGTTGTTATTTTTAAAAGAATCAATATCCTTGAAAATCGACCAAAAGTAAACATACTTTCAATTTTAAGTCAAAATAACTCAAAAACCATTGATGGGGTATTTTCAGATTTTAACATATTTTAAAAGAACTAAGTTTACTTAACATCTTTAGCAAATTTTAGAAAAATTCATCAAGTTATTATTTTTTGAAAAATAAATATCCTTGAACATCGAGCCGAAATAAACATAATTTCAACTTTAAGTCAAATTAACTCTAAAACTATTGATGGGGTATTTTTAGATTTTAACATATTTAAAAAAATCAAAGTTTACTAAAGATCCTTAGCAAATGTTAGAAAAATCCGTAGAGTTATTATTTTTTGAAAAATCAATATCCTTGAAAATCGACCCAAAGTAAACATAATTTCAACTTTAAGTCAAAATAACTCAAAAACTATTGATGGGGTATTTTTAGATTTTAACATATTTTAAAAGAACTAAGTTTACATAATATCCTTAGCAAATTTTAGAAAAATCCATCAAGTTATTATTTTTTGAAAAATAAATATCCTTGAACATCGAGCCAAAATAAACATAATTTTAACTTTAAGTCAAAATAACTCAAAAACTATTGATGGGGTATTTTTAGATTTTAACATATTTTAAAAGAACTAAGTTTACTTAACATCCTTAGCAAATTTTAGAAAAATCCATCAAGTTATTATTTTTTGAAAAATAAATATCCTTGAACATCGAGCCAAAATAAACATAATTTCAACTTTAAGTCAAATTAACTCAAAAACTATTGATGGGGTATTTTTAGATTTTAACATATTTAAAAAAATAAAAGTTTACTAAACATCCTTAGCAAATGTTAGAAAAATCCGTAGAGTTATTATTTTTTGAAAAATCAATATCCTTGAAAATCGACCCAAAGTAAACATAATTTCAACTTTAAGTCAAAATAACTCAAAAACTATTGATGGGGTATTTTTAGATTTTAACATATTTTAAAAGAACTAAGTTTACATAACATCCTTAGCAAATTTTAGAAAAATCCATCAAGTTATTATTTTTTGAAAAATAAATATCCTTGAACATCGAGCCAAAATAAACATAATTTCAACTTTAAGTCAAAATAACTCAAAAACTATTGATGGGGTATTTTTAGATTTTAACATATTTTAAAAGAACTAAGTTTACTTAACATCCTTAGCAAATTTTAGAAAAATCCATTATGTTATTATTTTTTGAAAAATAAATATCCTTGAACATCGAGCCAAAATAAACATAATTTCCACTTTAAGTCAAATTAACTCAAAAACTATTGATGGGGTATTTTTAGATTTTAACATATTTTAAAAGAACTAAGTTTACATAACATCCTTAGCAAATTTTAGAAAAATCCATCAAGTTATTATTTTTTGAAAAATAAATATCCTTGAACATCGAGCCAAAATAAACATAATTTCAACTTTAAGTCAAAATAACTCAAAAACTATTGATGGGGTATTTTTAGATTTTAACATATTTAAAAAATCAAAGTTTACTAAACATCCTTAGCAAATGTTAGAAAAATCCGTAAAGCTATTATTTTTTGAAAAATCAATACCCTTGAAAATCGACCCAAAGTAAACATAATTTCAACTTTAAGTCAAAATAACTCAAAAACTATTCATGAGATATTTTTAGATTTTAACATATTTTAAAAGAACTAAGTTTACTTAACATTCTTAGCAAATTTTAGAATAATCCATCATGTTATTATTTTTTAAAAAATAAATATCCTTGAACATCGAGCCAAAATAAACATAATTTCCACTTTAAGTCAAATTAACTCAAAAACTATTGATGGGGTATTTTTAGATTTTAACATATTATAGGAGAACTAAGTTTACTTAACATCCTTAGCAAATTTTAGAAAAATCCATACAGTTGTTATTTTTTTTTTTAAATCAATATCCTTGAAAATCGAGCTAAGATAAACATAATTTCAACTTCAAGTCGAAATAACTCAAAAACTATGAGTGGGGTATTTTTAGGTTTTACCATATTTTAAAAGAACTAAGTTTACTTAACATCTTTAGCAAATTTTAGAAAAATCCGTACAGTTATAATTTTTTAAAAAATCAATATCCTTGAAAATCGAGCCAAAATAAACATACTTTTAACTTCAAGTCGAAATAACTCAAAAATTATTGATAGAGTATTTTTGGATTTTGACATATTTTAAAAGAACTAAGTTTAATTATTACCTTTAGCAAATTTTAAAAAAATCCGTACATTTATTATTTTTTGAAACATGAATATCCTTAAAAATCGAGCTAAGATAAACATAGTTTCAACTTTAAGTCTCAAAATAACTCAAAAACTATTGATGGGGTATTTTTTAATTTTGACATATTTTAAAAGAACTAAGTTTACTTAACATCCTTAGCAAATTTTAGAAAAATCCGCACAGTAATTATTTATTAAAAAATAAATTTCCTTGAAAATCGAGCTAAGATAAACATAATTTCAACTTTAAGTCAAAATAACTCAAAAACTATTGATAGGGTATTTTTGGATTTTAACATATTTTAAAAGAACTTAGTTTACTTAACATCCTTAGCAAATTTTAGAAAAATCCATACAGTTGTTATTTTAAAAAAAAATCAATATCCTTGAAAATCGAGCTAAGATAAACATAATTTCAACTTCAAGTCGAAATAACTCAAAACTTATTGACAGGGTATTTTTAGATTTTGACATATTTTCAAAGAACTAAGTTTACTTAACATTCTCAGCAAATTTTAGAAAAATCCGTACAGTTAATATTTTTTGAAAAATTAATATCCTTGAAAATCGAGCTAAGATAAACATAATTTAAACTTCAAGTCAAAATAACTCAAAACTTATTGACAGAGTATTTTTAGATTTTGACATATTTTCAAAGAACTAAGTTTACTTAACATTCTCAGCCAATTTTAGAAAAATCCATGCAGTTGTTATTTTTTAAAAAATCAATATTCTTGAAAATCGACCCAAAATAAACATAATTTCAAATTTAAGTCAAATTAACTCAAAAACTATTGATGGGGTGTTTTTAGATTTTAACATATTTTAACAGAATTAAGTTTATTTAATATCCTCAGCAAATTTTAGAAAAATCCATACAGTTATAATTTTTTTAAAAATCAATATCCTTGAAAATTGAGCGAAGATAAACCGAACTTTTACTTCAAGTAAAAATAACTCAAGAACCATTGTTGGGGTATTTTTAGATTTTAACATATATTAAAAGAACTAAGTTTACTTAACATCCTTAGCAAATTTTACAAAAATCCGTACAGTTATTATTTTTTGAAAAATCAATATCGTTGAAAATCGAGCTAAAATAAACATAATTTCAACTTCAAGTCAAAATAACTGGAAAACTATTGATTAAGAAGTGATTTATTAAGGATTAAATCAGCTTCAAATTAATATAATTTAATTTAATTTTTCTCCAATTTTCTGTTTGTGTTGGGGGGCGCAAACTCAAATTTTCATAAATCTAATAGTTAATTGCGTTTTGCTTCTTTATACAAAATTTCAAATGAACATTAAAGTTGATATGGCTAAAGCATTTAATATTTTTGTAATGACTGTTTTTCACTCCCAGGCGAAGCATGAAGTAAAATTTCGAGTTTAGAAAAGCGTGAAAATTTGGATTTGCCGGGGCGCGCGAGCGAAGCGAGTCGCGCCCCGGCAAATCCAAATTTTCACGCTTTTCTAAACTCGAAATTTTACTTCATGCGCCACGCGTATAAAACACTGACTTCCAATGAAATCTTCGATAAATTGGTTAGAGCGAAATACATTTTGTATGTCAATTAATAATTGTTTAAATAGCATTTTTACTTACCCAAAAGTTCATATTTTCCTTGTTTATTTATTTATTTATTTATTTATTTATTTATTTCCCAACAGATAATACATCAAATTACAGGGAAAAGGTATAAAAAAAACATTCTACTAACAGTGCGCAGTTTTAACTTAGATGTAATAATAATTAATTATGAACAAATAATATAAAAAAAAAAATAAACTGATAATTTTAATTTTGGTCTTATTTATACAGGATGTCTACGGCAACCCTATAAACTTTTAACGAACGGTTTAACGTAGACATCCTGTAGATGAACACATTTAATATTTTTTTATGGGGACAAACTTTTATTTTTATTTCATCACAGTCACATCAGTTTAGTTTGACTTTATTTGCCTTCATTTGAGATAATTAATAAACTGTAAAACACGACGTCCCTCACAAACAAGCTGCGAAACAAAAATTAAAAAAAACCCATCTGAAACAGAAACGAGCTATACGAATAATAGTGTATTCATAAACATTATTTTAAATGATCTCATAACGAATTCATGGACTAGGGAAGTACGTACAAAAGGGAGCGAGAACGGACAGGACGAATAATAAAAAAAAGACAGTCGGAGGGAATAAGGGAGTGCATCATATTCGTACATCAACTTTATGCAAAAGTGGCAAGTAATTATATTCCGTCAAAAAATGAGCTCCGGAATAAAATTTTCCCGTTACGGAATTTCCGCGTGAAACGTAAAAGAATTATTAATCACACGGAAACATAATAAAAAGCTCTATTATTACCCCCGACGTTAAAAACCGGGCGAAATTGTCAGCGTTATTTATTCATGGGGATAATTGCAGATGCCCCTGTTATACACAACTATAGTAGTACAGAAAAAATATTAAAATAATCATAATTTAATTTAAAACTATTTTAATAATGCATTATTTATTTTTATACAATTGGTTTCTAACGAGTATTTTCCACTCCTAGATTAAGCATGAAGTAAAATTTCGAGTTTAGAAAAGCCTTTAATTTGTAAAAATATTCAGAAAATTACAAAAGTCATAAAAATTAAATCCCGCCCGGCAAAAAGTAAATACATCCGGTTTTTCGTGTAAGGGCTGGATGGAAGCGGGGGGGCAGAGAGAGGCGGGCAGTTTTAAATGCAATTTCCGTCCCCTCCTCCCCGCCGCCGCCGCCCGCATAAAAAGTTGTTAAAGTATTCTAATTAAGTTATGTTTAATTTATACTCCTCTGATACGGATTTTTGGATTACTCGGATTTAATCCGCAACTTAATTACGAAGTTGCTTATAAATTTTCGAGTTTATTCCTTACTCTCCTTAATTACCAACTCGCCGAATTGTTTTTTAAATAATTACCGCCGCGGCGACGAGGAGCGCCGCTGACAATTTCCACTCGCATTTGCATCTTTCATCACCGTTCCAGATGTAAAATGCAAATGTCCAAACTCGATTTGAGATTAATTATGAATATACAAAATTTCAAACGCGCAAGAATATAACAGATGCATAGATTTGGATGAAATTGAATTCAAATAAAATTAAAGGGATAATAAAATCATCTTTTTCTTCTTCTTCTTCTAGTAATTAAATCACTGTAGTTGATCCCCCTATCAACCAGAGGTTTTATAGTCTGAAATGACCTCCGGTCAATTGCATTTATCTTTACATCGTCGAAGCTAGAAAATACTTTTAAGGTTTTAGTTAATTTTGAAAGGGTTTATTATTTATGTAACTGCATTTATCATTGAATTGTCGAAGGTAGAAATTACTTGTAAGGTTTTGGATTGCTCTATAACATTATAACAGCCTCAGGGCTTGAGCTTGGCTACTGAGCGCGTTGGCAGATGGTGGATAGCCGAACATCCTGAGTCGCCCTCTGGACTTTTGCCGGGGGACGAAGCAGGACAGTCTCGAATAAACTGAATAAGAGACCGCGAACCAACTCCCCCAGCTCAAGGTGTTATGCGACCCGTGCCGAGGAGCTAATGGCACCCGGGGTATAAGGGTGTCTCGCACGGAGCCTCCAAGGTACAAGGCGCCCCCTTGGAGTAAGTAGCCTTACCTCGCTAATCGGGTCACTGGCGGGATGGACCTCTTAGATACCCGTTACTCGTGGGAACTACATGGACAAAATCAAAAAAACCAAATCACAGCAGAAAGGGGAACTTCGTAAAGAAGAAGACCCTACCGCTAAACACAATCCCGAAACCAGCGCCGAGGCAGGGACAGTGGGGGTGGATGCCCAGTATCGAACCCTACCTCCCCAACCCAGCGGATCGAAAGCCCAGGGCAGCCAAGCAAACCCGGAAATTACCGAGGCTACAGTAGGAGTATCCAAACTCCAGCTGGAACCGAGGCTCTCCGGCTCCCAAACGAGGAAAGCCGCGATCAATTTGGCCAAAGCACGTGGGGAGCCAATCAAACCCAGGAAGCGTAGGTCAAATCGACAATGGGTTCGCGAGGAAGAACGTCGGGGAGTTCGTCAAACCCGACTGCAAACTCCCTCACGAACCCCACCTCAAACCAACAAGAGGCCTCGCTCGGAAACCAGCACACCCTCTACTGGAGGCAAATATAAAACTCCAGCCAAGAGAACGCGCCCAGCCTTGGGCATGACCGAGGTGAGACCCAGCACTACAGCTGGGGAGACCTACAGTCAGGCACTAGGGGCGGCGCGAATGGCTGTGGTACTCGAAGAGTACCCAGAACAAAACCTCACGGAGGACCAGAGAAAATCCGTACAACGGACTATCTTAACTGAGGTATGGAAGTGCGAACCTTCCAAAGGTCCACAGTTCACCAACAGCTACTTCGAGAAGGGGGTTGTATACATCACGTGTGCCAACGAAACTTCCAAGGAGTGGCTGCTGGAAAAGATCCCGACAATAAAACCATGGGAGGGCGCTGCTTTACGCAGCGGAACTGCCAGGGAAATTGTCAGGATGACCAAGGTTGGAGTCTGGATACCAAAGACGGACCTAATCGAGGCCAAGGATACGGCTGACCTTATCAGTTTGCTGAAAACCCAGAACTCTGGGCTCGAAACAGCAAAATGGAAAGTAGTCAGCCGAAAAGAGGAGGATAAAGGAACAACCCTTATCCTCTACATAGACGAGGGTTCACTGAAGGCTCTGGAGAAGGTAGGATTTAAAGCCTACCTAGGTTTCTCCCAATTAACCTTCAAAATCCTCGGAAGGAAGCCCGACACCCTGGAAGGTAATGGAGGCAATACAGATTAACCTCCACCACTCCAAGGCGGCCACCGCTGCCCTGTGCCGCCAACTCCAAACAGGGAAATACGGCCTGGCCCTTATACAAGAACCCTGGCAATACAGAGGCGTTGTAAAGGGCCTTGGTAACACCGGAGGTAAGTTAATATATGACACAAACTCCGAAAAGGTCAGATCCTGCATTTTTGTACGGAACGACATAAACTTCTTAAAACTGCATAACCCCTGCTCCCCAGATCTTGTCGCAGCGAAGGTGAAACTCTGGGGTGAGGGAACCACACTCGAGGCCGTTATAGCCTCAGCATACCTCCCCTACGACTCCCCGCAGCCCCCACCTTCCAAGGAACTTGAGGAGCTAGCGACCTACTGCAGGACGAAGAAACTGCAGCTGTTGGTAGGTGCGGACGCCAACGCCCATCACCAACTCTGGGGCAGCTCAGACACCAACAAAAGAGGTGAGTACCTATTAGATTTCTTAATGTCCTCGGACTTTGAAATTCTCAATCGGGGAAAGGAACCCACTTTTGTTACCAAACAACGTCGCGAAGTGATCGATATAACGTTTGCGTCGCGAGGTGTAAGTGCCCAACTAGTGAAGTGGTATGTGTCGGACGAACCATCTCTCTCCGACCACCGTTACATCATTCTGGAGATTGGTCAAACCCGGGAAACCAAAATCGAGTTCCGAAACCCACGAAGAACATGCTGGGAATCATACCTTGTAGACCTTGGCACCTGCCTTAAGGGTACCAAGGAAAGCATCAAAAACAAACTGGACGTAGAGCTTGTGGCAGAACAAGTCCAGGAGGCCATCCTAACCTCTTTCCAGAACAACTGCCCTACAACGAGGAAATCTTCAGGCAAAATAAAAAACTGGTGGAATGAAAACCTCGAAACACTAAGGAGGGACACACGCCGGCTCTACAACAGAGCGAGGAAATCTGGTGAGTGGGAGGAATATTCCAAAACACTAACGGAGTACAGCAAGGAGATCAGGAGGGCGCGCCGGGAGGCGTGGAGGATATTCTGCTCGGAGATTGACCAAGTCCCCGAGGGAGCAAAACTCCACAAAATCCTAGCGAAAACCTCCGACACCTCTTGCGGAACCCTGAAGAAACCAGATGGATCATTTACAGAAACCGGCAAGGAAACAGCGGAGATCCTCATGAGAACCCATTTCCCCGGATCTGAAATCCTGCAAAATGGTGCAGACACTCACTCAGTGCTTGTAACCCCTGGTAAGGCGGCAACACAACAAGACTGGGAAATCTCAAAGAAAATTGTAACCTTTGAACGAATCAGGTGGGCGATAGGTACATTCCACCGATACAAATCACCGGGACAAGATGGGATCCATCCAGTGCTCTTGCAGCAAGGGCTGGACCACCTTCTACCGGTGCTATGTAAACTCTTCAGGGGCAGCCTGGCACTAAAACACGTGCCAACTACCTGGAAGAAAGTCAAAGCGGTCTTTATCCCTAAGTCTGGGAAGGACTTAACCCAGCCAAAAGGTTACAGACCAATTTGCCTGACATCGTTCCTACTTAAGACGATGGAAAAACTAGTTGAAAGACACATAAGGGAAACCTCACTTCTAGAGAGGCGGCTCCACCCCTTTCAACACGCCTTTCAAGCTGGAAAATCATGCGAGTCTGCCTTACACCAACTGGTAGTTAAGGTAGAGGCCTCGCTGAAAAACAAAACAGTGGCTTTGGCTACATTTCTCGATATTGAGGGAGCGTTTGACAACACCTCTATCAGAACGATCGTAAGAGCAGTCGAAAGTCACGCTGTGGAAACCACGATAAGCTCGTGGCTACAATCCATGCTGACGGACAGACTAGTAATTACGGACCAATTCCAAGAAAAAATCAGCATAAAAGCCAAAGATGGATGTCCTCAGGGGGGCGTTCTATCCCCCCTTCTATGGGACATGGTGGTGGATGAGCTACTCACGTTACTAAACGACTCAGGATATTACGCCCAGGGATATGCGGATGACATTGTCATTCTCGTCACGGGAAAATATCCAACTACTATAACAAGCATCATGAATAATGCCTTGAAAACTGTAGAACGATGGTGTGGGGAGGTGGGGCTAAGCGTTAACCCCACCAAGACTACGGTCATCCCCTTCACAAAAAGAAGGAAATGCGCGGGCCTCAAACCCCCAACCTTCTTTAACCAAACTCTACAACTAACCAATGAAGTCAAATATCTTGGTATCTACCTAGATACAAAACTCACATGGAACCGTCAATTAAAGCACACAACCGACAGAGCATCAAGGACGCTAATGACAACAAAGCGTGCTCTGGGAAAAACATGGGGCCTCAATCCAAAAATGACCATGTGGATATATAATGCAATAGTAAAACCCATGATCACCTACGGATGCACCACTTGGTGGCCGAAAGTAGAACAAAGTACTGCGCAGGCAGCTCTATCTAGAGTACAGCGACTAGCCTGCTTATGCATAACTGGCGCACTGCGTACAACACCAACAGCCTCAATGGAAACCTTACTAAACCTCCAACCGCTGGACCTAGTGGTTAAAAGCGAGGCCAGACTAGGGGCATATAGGTTGAGGACAACTGGAAACTGGCACCCCACAGGAAACCACTCCAGAATAGAACAGGTAGTTACCAAACCTCTACTACAAATGGGAAGTGACTACATGATACCACGCTACTCCCTGAAGAGACCCTTTACAATAGAATGTGAGGGGGACAACGAGAAGCGCAACCCTTCACCTGGAACCCTGATCTGGTACACCGATGGGTCGAAAAGAGGGATTCACGGCGTAACCCCAAAACATGACATCTACGTGTCTCTGGGGAGGATGGCAACTGCACATCAAGCCGAGATCTTCGCGATCAACCAATGTACCATGGAAAATCTGCGACGGGGATATAAGAGGCAAAAGATTCTGATCCTCACCGACAGCCAAGCCGCTCTAAGAGCACTCAACAGCTATAAGATCCAATCTGAGCTAGCATGGGAGTGCATCCAAAACCTGACGAAACTGGCGACGGAAAACACCGTAACACTACGCTGGACGCCGGGACACACAGGGGAGGATGGCAACGAGAAAGCCGATGCTCTGGCAAAGATTGGATCACGCAGACCCTACATTGGACCAGAACCAATGCTACCGATTCCCAAAAAATCAATAAGACCAAGCGTGGACCCTTGAAAGACACACCGAGCGCTGGAAAAACCTGACAGGGCATAGACACAGTAAACTACTGATGGAAAAACCCTGCCAAGAACTAGCAACTGAGGCCCTCAGACTCAGTAGAAACAACCTTAGAATAGTCACAGGACTGATAACTGGACACTGTACCCTAAGGAAGCACCTGCATAACATGAAACTGTTCACAGAAGATCCAATATGCAGACTATGCCTGGAAGAGGATGAAGACGCCTCACATGTACTATTCGAGTGCGAGGCACTTTCCACCTGGAGGGAAACAAACCTTGTCCAAGGGAATCCAAGCCACTTCCCGAAGGGAAAGATGATCGAAATGCTGCTGGGACTAGCCAAGGAGACAGAGCTTTTTGATTAACTACGGCAACGGAAGAAGTACAATAAGCCACACGGCTGCGGTGCTAGGGCAGAAATAACCCTAACTTCCGTTTCCTGCCCCTCAAAAAAAAAAAAAAAAATTACATTATATAATCTTTCACCTAAAGAATGAATAAGTTCAAAAATGAAATTATCAACTTAGCAACACGAAAATTATCAATTTTTAAATTCGCCGCCTCGAAAGTGAGACGTGACAGACTCTTTAGAGTACGGAAACGCGTATTTCCGGATCTGCTAGACCGAGAAAGCATAGCCTCGTAAAGGGCGCGCATTACACTGTACAAGGCTATGTTTTCCCGGTCAAGCAAATCGAGGAATACGCGTTCCCGCACTCTAAACAGTGCGTCACATCTTATTTTAGAGGCGGCGAATTCAAAAATTGATATATTTCGTGTTGCTAAATTGACAGGTTCATTTTTGGACTAATTCATTCTTTAGGTGAAAGATTAAATAATATTACAGAACAATCTGAAACCTTACAGGTAATTTCTAACTTTGACAACTCAAAGATGAATGCAGTTACAAAAATAATAAACCCTTGTAAAATCAATCAACGCTTCAACAAACATAAGCAGTATATTTTAATCACCACTTGAAATCAGTGTTTTATGCGCGTGGCGCATGAAGTAAAATTTCGAGTTTAGAAAAGCCTGAAAATTTGGTTTGGCCGCGCAGCGCTTCGCGCTGCGCGACCAAACCAAATTTTAAGGCTTTTCTAAACTCGAAATTTTACTTCATGCTTAGTCTGGGAGTGGAAAACACTCGATTCGAGCTTCAATTTAAACGCTTTTCAAAAACAACGAATGCCTGATCATTTACGGAGTACACATCGGGATATGTTTACTTAAAAAAAATCTTCCTGTATGCTAATTATCGTTGTTTTTGTTTTTAATAATTTTATTCAAAGCGTTTTTATTGTATTTGTTTCACCGTAAATAATTTATTTTGTAACTGTATGCTTTTGAGTTTACTTGAAGTGATTATTACACATAAACATACTGTTCTTCTTTTTATGTGTAATTTATTTTATAGTTATTCTGTGTATATAAATAAATTTGTGGATTCTCTCGTTTTATTTTCGTTACAATAATAAAGTTCGATTTATACGGAATGAGGCGATGTATAAATTTTTGCATGAGCGAAGACGCCGCATGCATATATCTATCTAAACTTCCTCCCCGGGGATTTCAAGAAAAACTCTTTCAGGCATCGGCTTTATTCCCTTCCCCTTCCCCTTGCCGTTCCTCAAGGCTTTTATTTAATATTATGTTCTGAGCGTACATACACAAATATACAGGGAGACGAATTTCACGAGTGAAAGAATTTTAACAGAACGAATGAATCATCAGAAGAAGTTTAAGTAAAATCACGTGTACTAAATGGATTTTACCTTTAGAGCGACAATATAGATAATGTTTATCTTGTGTTATTTTAAATAGAAAATCAAAGGGAAAATCTAAAACGATAATCATAATATATAAAATTAAGTAAATGTTTTTTGTGTGCAAACTATCGTATGTTCAATACAAAAAATCTCGAGAGTGCCATGGAAAATATTGTAGGTTGGCAACTCTGAAATTATACATTATAATTATTATGCCTAACGTTTTATATGTCAATTCCTAAAGCGCGTAGCCAACTTAAATTTAAAAAAAGATGAAATCATGGCACATTTTTTTTAGTTGAACATAGTATATAAGAAGCGTAAGCTTATTTTCTCGAACGTAAATATTATTGAATTGGAATTATTCAAAAAAATGAAATATAAAATTATTATTTGGATTTTATAGCCATATTTATTAGCAATTCATTTCATAGCTATAAATATAGCTATGAAAAGAATTGCTAATAAATATGGCTATGAAATCCAAAATTAGCAATTAATTTTAGTAAATTTTGTTAAATTTATTCAATTTTCAAAAAATTTGATACATTTTTTAAAAATGTTTATCTTCTGTATTAAGTATAGCCAGGAATTGTAAAAAGAAACTTTGAACATAAGCTTTTCATTGCAATCTTAGGACAGGAAAAGCTTTTGGATAAAATCCGACACAATTTGCATTTACTCTGCATGAAAAAAGATAAAGCTGAAGACATTAGGGAAAAAAGAAGAAGATCCGGAAGGTAAGAAAACAAATCAACGCGATGACGAAAAAATAATTAATGAGTCTGGCAATGCCTCATGGGATTGCCAGAAGCCAAAAGCCAACTTTTTGTACTAATCTTATGAGCCCCAAAAACTAATTTTTTGTACGAATTAAACATACAGAGAGTTTTATGTAACACCGAACATTTTCATAACGAGAATTTTTCTTTGAAGTGTCCATATACATACGTTGCACATTTTCCGATACTCGGTTTATTAGAAGAATCTAATTTGAAGCTTTAAGCGAGTATTTTCCACTCCCAGGCTAAGCATGAAGTAAAATTTCGAGTTTATAAAAGCCTGAAAATTTGGTTTGGTCGCGTAGCGCGAAGCGCGGAGCGGCCAAACCAAATTTTCAGGCTTTTCTAAACTCGAAATTTTACTTCATGCGCCACCGGTACAAAACACTGATTCAATGTAAAGTTTAGCGGTGGGTTTTAAACTTCGTAATATGTCTGTGTTTTGTACCGGTGGCGCATGAAGTAAAATTTCGAGTTTAGAAAAGCCTGAAAATTTGGTTTGGCCGCTCCGCGCTTCGCGCTACGCGACCAAACCAAATTTTCAGGCTTTTCTAAACTCGAAATTTTACTTCATGCTTAGCCTGGGAATGGAAAACACTCGCTTGGAGCTTCAAATTAAATTCTTTTAATAAACCAAGCATCGAAATGATACTTCAAAGAAAAATTCTCGTTATGAAAATGTTCGGTGTTACAAAAAACTCATTGTATATTTTTCTCCAACAGCGTTTAGCAAATCTTTAACTTATTGCCCATTGATCATATTGAAAACTTCAAGTGATCTTATTTTAATATATGTTAAAGCCACGAAAACTCTAAAAAAAGACTATTCCAATTAACGGTTGAGTGGTAGAACAGCAACATCTCCTGGAAATGTATTTTAATGTAAAATGTGAACGTAAATTTTTTAATTCCAATATAGTGGAAATGAGGTTAAAAAAAGAAATAAGATGAAATATCATATGTTCAATAAAAAAAAAGCCTCTAGAGTGCTATGATTTTATCTTTTTTTAAAATTTATGTTGGCTACACGCATTAGAAATTGTCATATAAAACGTCAGACATAATAAATATAATGTATAATTTCAGAGTTGCCAACCTACAATATATTCCATAGCACTCTAGAGGTTTTATTTTATTGAACATACGATACTTATTTATACGTGAGATTTGGTAGAGAATGAAACCATTGAAAATATAGTAGAAAAATGTTGGTCTTTCGAAGAAATGCTCTTCACATTAACAGTACATTATTCTTTTATAGAAAATCAAGTGCGTGCGTTTTTTTTTTTTTTATATGAAGATATCCTTTTGTAAATGTAAATGTTATTTCGGGTAGCGGAGAATTGTTATCTACGTATTATTGTTGTAAAGTGGCGGTGTTTGAGCCCCCTCGCTTGTAAAATCAAAGCTCTTCCCTTTAAAGGCTAACCTAATAAAAGGCAGAAAGTCCCAAGAGCCGGCGTCGACGACGTCGTCGTCGGCGTCGGCGTCTCGGCGACGAAATTGCATAGCGATACGACATCAAGAGACATCAATTCCGGCCGGAGTCTAACGAGATAAAGCAGGTTTTCGAGCCAAATCTGTTTTATCTCGTTACACACTTACGGTTTTCTTCTCTCGCACACTCACACACTCAACACACTCAACTTACATCCGCACATATACAAATTTAATCTTGTCTTTCATATAAAATACGAGTTTTATTAAATTATTGTATATAAAACTTCTATGAATGGATTTAAAAATACACGAAATTATGACGATTATTTATTTTATCTTTCAAAATTCATTGTTGATATGTCATAATTTGCTACGATTGAAATAAACAACTGAAATAGATAAAAAAAAAATAGTCGACTATTCCTACCTCTTCCTCCTCTCTCTCTCTCCCTTTTTACGACATAAAATTACGAATAGTAGTCTGTGCTTGCTCTTTGACATTTGATATAAAGTCAAATCGTTGTATATAAAACTTCTATAAATGGATTTAAAAATACACAAAATTATCAGGAATACAGTGGGGTATTTTTTTTAGGCATTCGCCGTTTCCACTCCCAGACTAAGCATGAAGTAAAATTTCGAGTTTAAAAAAGCCTTTAAATTTGGTTTAGTGGAATATGGCGCTCTGGTGGGTTGGTGCTGCAACGAATGCGGTACTGTGCGGTGGGGTGGAAATAAAGGGAGAAACGTGTGGTTGTGGTTGGTTGTACAAGCCGAATGGTCGTGGTTAGTAATTAATTGTTGTTCTGGTAATGGAGATGCGGTGGATGGAGGAAGCAGTCCGTATATAAGAAGGACTCTGTAGCTCGCTGGCGTGAGAACCTTGCTCGTTTTCGCTCGCTATCGCTCGCTACAGCTTCGCAGCAGTTGAAAGTTGTGTTGGACGGAAAAAAGAGTGGACGCAGCACACGCTGGATCGAAGATTGAAATGTTGTCGCGTTAGTGGGGATGCGGTGGATGGAGGAAGCAGTCCATATATTAAAAGGACTCTGTGGTGCTGGCGCTCGGACCAGTAACTGCTCGCTTTGCTTCGCTCATACTCAGCTCGCTTGGCTCGGTAATGCTCGCTTCGCTCGCTCCCTGTTGCAGCACTCGGCTTCGCCTCGTGCTCCAGTTAGGGTGCAGAACTCGTTCTGCAATGCTTGATCCCGGGCTAGACGGACTCGGGTACTTTAGTTGTCGCAGCACTCGGCTGGCGCCTCGTGCTACTGTGACTGCTCGCTTCGCTCGCTCGCCGTTGCAGCACTCGGCTTCGCCTCGTGCTGCAGTTAGGGTGCAGAACTCGGCTGGCGCCTCGTTCTGCAAAGCTCGATCCCAAGCTAGACGGACCCGGATACTTTGGTTGTCGCAACACTCGGCTGGCGCCTCGTGCTGCTCTGACTGCTCTCTTCGCTCGCCCGCGTCGGTCGTACTCGTTTGCTCGCCGTTGCAGCACTCGGCTTCGCCTCGTGCTGCGGTTAGGGTGCAGAACTCGGCTGGCGCCTCGTTCTGCAAAGTTCGATCCCAGGCTAGACGGACCCGGGTACTTTGGTTGTCGCGCACTCGGTAGCGCTTCGTGCTACTGTGACTGCTCGCTTCGCTCGTACTCAGCTCGCTTCGATCGCGCTGGCTGGCGCATCGAGCTGCTGTTACTGTTCGCCTCGCTTCGGTTGTACTCAGCTCGCTTCGTTCGCATAATGCTCGCATTGCTCGCGTGTTGTGCTGCTGTTACTGCTCGCTTCGCTCGCGTAATGCTTGCTTCGCTCGCGCTTTCTAACGCTTCCTGCTTCTGTTACTGCTCGCTTCGCTCATACTCAGCTTACTTCGCTCGCGTAATGCTCGCAATATGCTCGCAGTATGCTCGCAGTATGCTCGCAATATGCTCGCAGTATGCTCGCAGTATACTCGTAGTATGCTCGCAGAATGCTCACAGAATGCTCGCAGTATGCTCGCTTTATGCTTCTCTCGCTTGTTATTGCAGAAATTGATAGTTTTTTCTCCTTTTAAATTTTAAAATACACTTTTTATTTTTTAACTTTGGTATCAGTTATAGTACAGCAATGGCAGTTGGACTAATAAATAGGGGATACAAATCTCTATAAATGCTAAAAATTACATTGCTCTAGCTCAATTTTTAAGTATTTTGCAATTTAGGAACATTTTTTATTTGCTGGCTAATAAAAAGCATGAGTGGGAAAAGGACAGACTTATGCCAGTTTCAATGTTAAATATTGAATGAAGGGTACCCCCCGTTGAATTTTTTGAAGAAAAAAAAAGTTTTTCGCTATTGGTACCAAAAAATTCCTCATAATTTTCTAAGACATTTTTAAAGGAAGTGTTTTTCTTTTGCTCGACCGGAAGTATTTTTTTTAAATTAAATTTAAAAAAATATATATATTTTTTACGAAACAAAAAAATTAAGTTATTTTCTAGGTTGGAGATTTAAGACCCGATCCTGAAATGTGTCTGTGCAAAAGCACAATGTTCTGCGATAACCACAAAGAACACTGTGATTTTTTTTACTGAAAGTTTCTGAAAAAAAGCGCACCGCGCATTTTTCAGCGGGAGATTAAAGGCCCGGTCCTAACATGTAAAGCGCAGTTTAGCGGAACGTTCCACGATAAACTCAAAGGAAGCAGTGATTTAAAAAAAAAAAATTGGTCACCCATCCAAATACTGACCACGCGCGCTGCTGCTTAATTGCCGCCACAAAATAAAAAACTGTTTTCTTAATAAATTAGCTATTTATCTATCTTTATTCTTTAATATTTCTTGTCAAATTCATGAAACCTGAATTTTACAAGAAATATTAAAGAATAAAGATAGATAAATAGCCAATTTATAAATAAAAATGTTAGTCACAGCTGTGTCTGTGCAAAAACCCTTCCTGTAATCACGACTGTGGCTTTCCTAAGGGAAGTCCGAAGTGGTTCAGGTAAAGACAATGGAGAAACAATCGTGCATGATTGGAACAATGAAACGGAGAATAATTAATCTTTTGAGATAATGGAAGAATACATTTTTTTATCGATTTATATTGACAATAGTTGTATATTTAAACAAAAGAAAAGCAGTTTGGTGTTGTAGGCGTTCACTTTGTGGTACATCTTAAATACACTTGTAAATAAAACACTTTTTACTTTGTTTAACCACTGAATCTTACATTTAATTGTGTGACTAGTTTCGACTATCTAGTAGTCATTCTCAAACTAAAGTAAATACAAATTACACGTTAAAAACTATTTATACGGCTTCGAAAAATGTAAATGTAAATGTACGATTCAGTGGTTAAACAAAGTAAAAAGTATTTAATTGATGAGGCGGATACATGATGAAACTCCATAATACTATTTGAAATAAAACAACACAGTTGGGAGGGCTTCACTTTTATTGTTGAATACTGCAACATGTTTCACCACACAGTGGCTTCAACAGGCAGATGCAATAATTATTATTTCATCTGCCTGATGAAGCCACTGTGTGGTGAAACATGTTGCAGTGTTCAACAATAAAAGTGAAACCCTCCCAACTGTGTTGTTTTATTTCAAATAATAAAGTAAAAAGTCTGTATTGTGGAGGCTTCTACTTCGTTATACATGTTAATTACACAATGAAACACTTTTAACTTTGTTTGTATAACTCCTTTGTTACTCCATGTTTGATAATGACAAGCTAAATTTGTCGAAACTGCAGTCACATTAAATAAAACGTGTTATACAAACAAAGTTAAAAGTGTTTCATTGTGAAAGTAAAAAGTGTTTTATTTACAAAAGAAAAGCAGTTTTATTAATAAATTACCTATTTATCCATCTTTAATTCTTTTTTATTGTTTTAATTGAGAATTAGGATAGATTTTGTTGAATGATATCGTCTCTTGTTACGTCCTGAAAGTACATGACTTTTAAATAATTCAGCGGAAACCAGAGGAGCCCGGTGAGTGACAGTGGCGTTCGTGTCATCGGGCCGTTTCCGTTTTCCACGTGCAGTACGGCCTAATTTAGTTACAAAGCTCTAATGTGATTACCGGGGATGCGGCATACTCAAACAGGACTAGGGCAGAGTCCAGTCTGTTTTCATTAACAATGATCTGTCAGAAAAATTCAATAATTATAAGTAAATCAAAGAAATATCAGAAATTTAAAAAAACGTAATTATTAAGGAATGGAAATATACAAATGTATAGTTTATAATCTGATAGTGTCCGGTCTATTTTCATTAACAATGATCCGTCAGAAAAATTCAATAATTCAATAATTACAAATAAATCTATTTAAAAAAAAGTTATAGGCAAAGCTATACTGAAGAGAGATGTCGAAACGCGTCTATAGACATTAGTTTTAATCCAAGTCCTTTTCATTTTTAATTTCTTGTAATGTCTCCTTTCATTTTTCATTTTTACTTGTTATTGGTTTTAAGAAAATTTGACCTAAATGTTACATATCTATCAAAGTAGAGCGTTGTAACAATTCGAAGAAGATTTTAAATATTTCATTGTATAATTCAATATCCGGAGGTTTATTTGCACGGGAAGTAGTTTCCTATAAGTTAACGAATAACAAAAACTAGCCGAATGTACCACCAAAATAAGTTAATAGTCTTAAACTACTCTAACAATTTTTATTAATAGTGTTATATATGTATATATGATTAAATGGTTGTTATTTTATTTTATTCTATACTGTATATATTATTGTGTATTGTTCTACAGAAAGAGTTTTTTGTTATATCTGTAAGATAAGCCGCGTCCCAGATGTTCTCGGACGCTTAGTGTGAATTAGCGAGTAGAAGAATAAACACCTTAGCATATTATAAAGTGATTTATTTACAACGTTAGTGATTCCCCACTTACTAATACTAAATTCGCGTACATTAAATCTGCGGATTTAACAAATAGAAATGCTACAACTTTTACATTTACAAAACAATTTCAGAGTCACACTAACAAAATAATATTCCTAATAATTATTAAATTCATTTAGAGAAATACTACAAACTGTTTTATTTCAGCATCGGAAATAAAACATTGTATAATTTTCTGACTGTATTTGTGAAACTATCCCCTCTATGATAAAACGTAGATTTTTGTATTTTGAATCAAGGGAATTTTACAAAGAGAATTGAATATATGCTCTTAAATTATTGTGTTATGTACATACAAACTTAAATAAATTCATGGCGCAGGGATCACATCATAACTACCCAACACGATTACGGGAAAACCTGGTACTGATTAAACACAAACATTATTTCTATGAGAGATCTCCAAACCATGCAGGAATTGCGTTATACAATTATTTACCAACATACATAAAGTCCCTAAAATACAGTTTATTTAAATCACGCATTAAACATATATTTGCAGTTAATGCATTCTACAATATGACTGAGATTGTCACCTATATTAAGGGTCTTAAATGAACACCATGTATATGCTACCCTCAGAAGTACTGTCTACTTATTGTGCATTTATTGTTTGTACTATATTTATTTTTTATTATTATCCTAACTAACTTTTATATCTATTTTTTTTTAATTGACTTATCATATGTTATAAATATGTAATCTTGCATGACCAATGAAGATATGAATACGAAGATTAATATGAAAAGGCAAATAAGCTATTCTTTCCTGTTTATTTTAATATTAATTTACTTTAATCAATTAATAAATAAAATATTTCTGATTTTAAGCTTATGTATTTATTTTCGGTAGTAATATACTAAGATCGAGGTTAATTATCAAAAAATAGATTTTGAGTACCTTGTTACTGAGTAATTTAACAAAGCAATAACATTTGTTGTCTGATTATTAACCGAGAGCATTAGCTTAATAATTAATTGACAACAAATGTTAGGTCGAGATAATTTATTAAACAGTAACAGGTACGATTTTTTTTGATAATTAAATTGTATTTATTAGCTAATTGTAACTTGAATTTTATAACTATCATGTGCATTGTATTATTTGTTATATGTTTAATTTACACACATTTATTATATATATATATATTTAATGTAAAATGGAGATTTCCGTACAAATAAATAAATAAATAAATCCTAACTCCCGGTATATTTGCTTAGTTAATTTACAAAATGAAATAATAAGGAATTTTTGAGTTTGGTGTATAAGCACCGTATTTCCACCCAGAACATAATTTCTTTCTTGGCAAAACACACACATCTTGGTGACATATGTTCTACTATACATCGTATTTTTTTAATATGTATGTATCGTATGTTCAATAAAATAAAACCTTTAGAGTGCCATGGAAAATATAGTAGGTTGGCAACTCTGAAATTATACATTATATTTATTATGTCTGACGTTTTATATGTCAATTTCTAAAGCGTGTAGCTAACTCAAATTTAAAAAAAGATAAAGTCATGGCACTCTAGAGATTTTTTTTTATTGAACACACGATACTATCAGCTCATCAATACCTTCGGAAGTTTTGAACCCAAAACGCGACACTTTTTATTCAAATACTTAATGACAGTGTTATAATATCATGGTCATCGTGCTCTTATAATTTTAAAAGCTACTTGCCTAGTTACCGTTTTTTTGTTATCGATTTTGAAATTACAACAATTCAAAACATTGTTGTAATGTCAAGATACTCGACTAATTATCGATTTTCTAGTATCGCTTCTATTATTATGTGGTAAATTATCACTATAATTGTTTCGCTACGGAAATAAAAAATATTTTATTTATTAATTTGTTAAAGTAATCATGGATTTTAAAAAATTAAGTGCCTCAGTAATCAACGATGTTAGTGTCAATGTTTTTAAATATTCTACAACCAAGTATTGGCAATTTGATTCATACTTATTATTTCATTTTGCAAATATACATACTTATAAAATTACCTGTTAATTTGAAACACAAAATCTGCATTTAAAATTGCAATATTGTTGTAATTTTTGGTGCTAGAAAAAATTAACATAACAATCAGATATTTGCAAAATTACCTCTTAATGAAAAATACAATAATCTACAATAAATTTCCATTATTTTTGTTATTTCCGGTTAAACTGAAAGTGCTGAAAAAATTCAACATGACAATCAATCAAAATGTATGTTAAGTCTAACACTTTTTGGAATTTAAAGTTGCTATCTTAAAGAAAATTAAAAAGTTATGTAAGTCTGCCTGAACTGAAATTGTATATTGTTGAATTCGGCACTTGAAAGTTTCAATTCATACTTAAATAATTTTTGCTTAAAGGTAAACATAATATAAATGTAATATTTGTACTTTTAAAATTCATAACGAGTATCAGGAAAAAGCTAATAAAAGCCGAACTATATAGCGTAGAGGATTATTATAAGATAAACTTTTGAATTGGCAATTTTAATTTGTTTGTAATTTTTGTAATTTTTGCCATTTTAATATGTTTGTAATTTTTGCCACTTTAATATTTTAATATGTTTGTGACTGTACATTAATTTATTCTATGTTATGTTAGTGTTTTCAATATTTTAATATTTTTAATATGTTTGCGACTATACAGGGTGTCCCATTAGTGCGTGTTCGGAGGATATCTCCGTTCTCGTTAAAGATAGAAAAATATTTTTTAGACGAAACTTACCTGACTTGAAGAGCTGCATAACCCAAAATTATTTTAATGTATACAGGATGTCCCATAAAAGTGGTACTGAAAGTATTTTTTTTTTAAATGGAACACCCTATATATTATTTGATGTTTAGATATTACTAACAATTATACGTATATTTTATACAACATGTATATACCTAAACCTAACATATATCATAATATTTACAATTTAATGAAAAAAATAAAATTTTTAGTTTATTAGATTTTATTTTATATCTCTATTATTAGTAATTTTAAAAATAATCGATATAGTACTTTCATAATTTATACCCGACGATATCCTCAGCCGAAGTCAATTTTACCTTTGCACTTACTTTGTAGTAATTATAACCTCTCAATCTTAAGAAAATTCAAACAACAAAAACTTAGTTTTTTTTAAATGGCACCCCCTATATTTTTATACGGCATAATATTCGTCTTGAAACACGAATAATATTCCGTATGTAAATATAGGGTGTGTCATTTAAATAAAAATAGGTTTTTTTGTTTGAATTTTTTTAAGATTGACAGGTTATAATGACTAAAGACTGAAAGACGAATAATATGCCGTATAAAAATATAGGGTGTGCCATTTGAAAAAAAATAGTTTTTATTGTTTCAACTTTCTTAAAATTGACAAGTTATATATACTACAAAGTAAGTGCAAAATTAAAATTGACTACGGCTGAGAATAGCGCCTGGTATAAATTATGAAAGTACCGTACCGATTATTTTTAAAGTTACTAATAACTGAGATATAAATTCAAATCTGATAACCTAAAAATCTAACTTTTCTCATTAAATTGTAAATATTATGAAATATGTTAGGTTTAGGTATATACAATGTTATATAAAACATACGTATAATTAATAGTAATATCTGAAAATCAAATAGTATATAGGGGGTTCCATTTAAAAAAATGTTGTTACTTTCAGTACCACTTTTATGGGACAGCATGTATACATTAAAATAATCTTACGATATGAAGCTGTTCAATTCAAGTAAGTTTGGCCTCAAAAATATTTTTTTATCTTGAACCAGAGCGGAGATATCCTGCGAGCACGCACTAATGGGACACCCTGTATATAAATATATTAATTGTACCTAGCTCAGTGTTAAAACACTTATATTTTCTTTTACCTTGACAAATGTAAACTTTTATATATAAGTTACACGAATAAATCTTACTTACTTACTTAAAGTTATTCCAACAGCTTTAAATGATCTTTAGTGGAGAATGGCCCGGCGCATTCACCATAATATGCAAATTGCTGGTGGTGATAATACAGTTGTATTTTTTTGAGAATATGTGATATTTTTATAAAATTAACTAAAATCAATTGCTAATGAATGTAGCTATGTAATTCAGAAACAAAATATTTATATTTAGTTATATACAGTGTGATTCAGTTTAGTGTTCCATCCCCTTGTAACTTTTTTATTTTCTTAGTAAAGTGTAACAAACTATGTATATTTGTAAACGGCAGAAAATTCTCTAACTAATGGCGCCACCTTATTGACAATACGATGACAACTGTCAAGGTACCGATAGTCAACTTTTTTCGCTCAAATGACATGTTCGAGTAACAATTCAATCGCAATTGCCATGTATAAAGAATAAATTGATATTTTTTTGATTTGTGCAATTATTTATTAGTTGATTTCTGTAAAACTTTGTACTAATTCTTTTTATTATTTGACATATCGCAATACAATCGCAACAAAACAAAAGTATACTATTTGCCTACTAAAATTCAATTGCGAATTATGCGCGCATTATTCCCTGCATAAATGCGGCGAAAAACTAATTTTCGAAGTTATTCTAAAACTACTTGCTTTAAAAGTATAGTTGTTGATACTTTTTTGTAGGAAATGTTCCCCCCGACCGTACCATGTGATAAAAATGGATTATTTCATTTAAAAAAAAAATTACTAGATATTAAAGAGGGCACTTAGATATTGACATTTTAAGAACACTTATCGTCAAAATTTACAGTTTTTAATTAATTCACTCATAGAGACATTCTTTAGGTACAAGTAGAGATATAAATTATATTTCTATCTTATTCTTAAGAGAAGTTACAGACAGATTTCAAGATGCCTTTTAGAGGTTAAAATTTTAGAAATATTTTTATTTTCTGGAAAACTATAAGAGATAAGTGTACATATGTTTGAATAAAATATGTCGCAATTTAAACAAGGAACCCAAAAAATTACTAATATATAGAGTGTTCTATTTAAAATAAAAAATTAGGTGTTACTTCTAGTGGAACCGGAAGTGAAATAAAGTTGAAAATATTTTACACGAGGAGAACTAATTCAATCGTATAAGGATTTTTTTAAAATTTTTAGTGAAACGGCAACCCCATAAAATTTTAACGAACGGTTTAGCGTAGACACCCTGTATAAGAAAACTTGGTACTGTAAATAATAAAGAAAAACTACAAGTAGTTAATACTGTTGAAGTGAGAAAATAGCCGATGAGATTATCGGATTATCGGGCTGGGCGTTATTTTTGTTGATAACCGGATTAAGTGCTGGAGGGGCTTGATTCACTTTGCGATCTCTGCACGTTTTCATCTGGTCCACTCTTAACTAACCAAGAACATGGGGACTGGAGTAACTGAAGTAACTCGAGAGAGTCTGCACCGGAATCGACCCAATTTTATTTTGAAATTAAAGGGAAAAACACAAAAAGACCGATAACAGAAGTAGAAAAATTCTTAATGAGAATAATAATTTTATTATTCACATCTTCACTGCCGCAGTTTAAAAACCGATTAAAGCGCATTAAGTTGACAAATTTCATACAATGACCAGTATCATAATTATTTATATTTATCTTTTAATTCAATATTTTATTCCTACATGTTATTTATTGCTTTAATGTTGTTAATTTCAATTGTAAAAAAGGTGAATTCCGTAAATAATGAATAATAATAATAATAATAATAATGTTATAAACCAAACATTTAGTTAACATACCTCGTTAACTAAATGTTTGATTTATAACATTTAAAGTATTTTTTAAAATAAAATAAAATAAAATAATAATAATAATAATAATCATTTTCATGTTAATACATAAAGCCCCAATTTTACCGACTTTCTATCTCTTCAAATAACTGAGATCCCATACATTCTGTCGAAATACGGGCACCCTGTATACGTCAGTGAATGCAACATTAATAAGTAATTAATACTATCATCACAAAGAATTAACTCAATGACTAATAATAAATAAACAGGTAAATAAATAAAAAAAACGGTAACACAACTTTACGGAACACATTAAGGACCAGAAAAATGCTAAGCTTTATTTTTTGTGATTCAATTTTATCAAAGTATTCAATTTTGTTTAAACATGAATTTTCTACTCCTTGGTTAAGTATGAAATAAATATTTCGAGTTTAGAACACCCTGAAAATAAATTTGTATTGGCCGCGAAGTGAAGTATTTGTTAAAAGTAGAAGCAGTTAAGTTGATAGAAAATCAACATCACTTAATGACTTTTACTTTTAAATCACCAAAACACATCTTTCGTGAAACACTTGTGAATTTAGTTAAAACTCGAGTAACCTAATAAAACGAGCTGAGGACGATTTGTGTGTGTGTATGTGTGTGAGTGAAGAATTGAACGGTAGAGGCAGTTAATTGGATAGAAAATTAACATCAGTTAATGACTTTTACTTTTAAATCACCGATACACATCTTTAGTGAAACACTTGTAAATTTAGTTTAAACTTGAGTAACTTGATAAAACGAGCTGAGGCTGATTTTCGTGTGTGTGAGTGAGGAATTGAACGAGTGATTCGCACGAACGCCACTGGGCGCGCGTCTTTATCCTTCTCTTTCTTTCGTTTTTTCCTTTTTTTGTATATACATATATCTATAAAAGGTTAGACGTTTTGAACCGGAGGAATAACGGGATAGAGGGATAGAGGGACAGAGGAACGCCCGCCCCCGGAACTCCGGGGGCATCGGGGCGCCTGCGCCGCGGGCGCACGCCGAGCAGCGCGGGCCCTCCTCCCCGTCCCTTCTCTCTCTCATCTCGTCCCATTTGACGTGATAGCCATAGCAACCGGGAACGAGCCGAGCTTTATTATTATCACTCGTGTGTGTTCATCTGTCACACGAAGTATCTCGCGCCAGGGAAAAACGGCCGGTTGAGAAACAAACAGTGATTCTGAAAACAAGTTATTTTCATCAACCATCCTCAAACTTAAGTGCAAATCAACAAACTTCAAGTTAACAATAAAGATACTTTCAAAAAATGCGAAAAAGTGTGTATCAAAATAGTGTTGTATAACAACAATTTAGAAATAGTGTATTTCAAAAAAAAAAAACATTTCGAAATAGTGGATTTCTAAAAGAAACTAAATAGTGATATCCTAGAAAACAAAATAGTGCGCGCCTTAGTTGGTTAAGGGCAAAAGCCATAGTTTTGTTTAATAAAAGTAAAAAAGACTAATTAATCAGACTAGTGAACAAATGAACTCAGAACAAAAGAAAAAAACAATAGACTTTTTGAATTTTGTAAACGAATGGCATCGAAAAGACATTTATTCCAATTTTTTGCGCGAATTATTAGCTTGCGAAAAAAACAGTGAACATTCAAAATTCTCGAATTTTTCAAGAAAATGATTTTACAAAATTATCTCATTCCCAACGCTGAGAAAACTACAAAATATTCGCGAAATGTTGACTGACTAAACACAGCAAATAAAGTCGACTGACTATAAAAAAAAAAGAAAACAGAAAACAAAGCTGCTTCAATCCCGACAATTATCCAAAAATCGTGCGCGGTTTTTTGATTGAAGACATAAACGAAGAAAATAAGTACAAACTACGCGTACGTTTTTTATTCTTTTGTTTTTAAATAAAAAGGTATATTCGCAAACAATAAAACGTGATCCCATTATAGAAAATCAGATCCTTTAAAAAGAGCAAAAATTGTTTGATGTTAGTTACAAAACGCACGAGTTTCTATTGATTCGAAAAAATAGAATTTGAACAATAGTATTTGATTTAAAATCACAACTAAAAGACTGTTTCCTTATTAAAAAAAGAAAAAACGAATCGCAACAAACCTGCAACGAAGGTTTAAAGACGAACAATTTCATTTTGATTGACTCTTTGTTGATTCTCGAACAAACCATAAAATACTGATATTTTGGATTTAAGAGGAAATAAATTCATCAATTGTTTAATTTGATTTGTTTAACTTGTGCGTGATTTTCGTTGAACATTTGTGACCCTAGTGCGTGAAAAAAACTGAACGCGAAAAAAATGTGCGAGAACTTTTGAAGAAAACTTTGAGTGCTTAAGTTTTTTTCTGTTGATTTTTTTGTTTGGATTTTTTGGGAACACGTTGGGGGATTTACCCCCACCAGCAGCATCACGATTTTCGGCGAAAGTCATAAGGTATGTAAAAACTAATGAAAGCCTGACAAAAACATGTATTGAAAATCATTCAAAAGTAATATTATTTTGTAAATACCATTCCTTTTAATTGAAACAACAACTGCGGATGTCAAAACGGCACTAGATGTCGCTGTCACTTTATTAAAGTAAATGTTTTCGAAATGAATTACACCAGCGCTTCCCAAACTATTTTGTCTGGCGAACCGGTATTTTGGGTCCCAATTTGTCACATTTTTTTTATATCGTATTGAGAAAACGACATGATGAAAATTAACGATGAAATTTGACAACATTGAAGAAAATCTTGAAAATTGATAAATCTCCGAACATTGAAAACTTATGACTAATGCGGTAAATACTTTGTTCACTGCTCTCTTGATGAAACGAAATTGTAATATTAGGTAAATTAAAACACTTGTTTGGTTTCATATTTGTATATTCAGTTATTCTTGTAATTCCTTTGAGAATGGTCGTTATTGACCGAAACACGTGTCAGGAAACTGAATATACAAATATGAAACCAAACAAGTGTTTTAATTTACCTAATATTATGACTAATGATTCGACATTGACGAAAACCACCAAAATGTACGTAAACTGATTAAAATCGTAGAAATTGACGGAGTCATGAATATTTAGTGAATTGATAAACATCTTAAAACTTTAAAAATTATAAAAGTAGACTAAAATATCGAAAATTCCAGACCATTAAATTGGATGAAAATCAAGATAAAAATTAGGTATAGTCAATTGACTGTCTTTTGGTTTTGCGACTAACCGGCACCGGTCCGCGGATTCTACTTTATGTAGCGCTGATTTACCATATCTTGTACCATTTTGACATCCGCTATTATTGTTTCATTTCCATGGCATGTCATTATCTTTATAGAATCACATAACTTTTTCTTAATTATTTTAACTTTAAAAACGTAAAGTATTTAGTGTGAATATAAATAAGTTTAGAATTTTTCCCTCCACAAAAAAGTAAAATTCATTTTGTCTCTAAAATAAATAGGGGAGCCAATATTTGAACACGTCAAAATTAACATGCGATTTTTCATGTTGCGTCCACCAAGTCAACACCCGGTATATATGAGTGCCTCATTGAAAATAACTAATTTGTAAGGCGTTCAGGAACCCTGTATATACAAAAATAATTTGTAGTTGTGATGAAAATGATTTCAGGAAATTTGTATTTGTAATATTTGTTCGTATTTTTATTATTTGGGAAATATCGAGCTTTTCGTGATCCTGAAGCACGCTGTATATATTTTTCATTTCCTTTTTTAATACCTAATTTAATTTTCTTCAATTAACCCATTAACGGCCGAGCAATTAAAGAGTTAGCTTTAAAAGTTGATTTTAGGTAAAATTCTACATTTCTTTTAATGATTTCTACGAATGACTTATTGCATTACATACTGTGCATTTTTCTTTTAAATATACATAATTTATACGCTGTAAATGTAAGACATACGTCGATTTTGTATAAAAACGTGCAATGTACAGTTTTGAACGAGTATTTCCACTCCCAGACTAAGCATGAAGTAAAATTTCGAGTTTAGAAAAGCCCCGCGTAGAAAATTTGTCGAGGGTCGCGCAGCGACCCGAGACAAATTTTCGCGGGGCTTTTCTAAACTCGAAATTTTACTTCATGCGCCACCCGAGTAAAACACTGAAATATTGTGAAGTTGGGAATACACTGAAAACATTTTTTTTTAAATGAGTAACAAACGAGATATTTAAATAACAAAATATTTACGTAATTCTTCATACATTTTCAAGTCAAGTCAAATATTAGAATATATTAAATTAACATATTTAGTAATTTAATAATCAACATAAAATTAATAAAGTTGCGTATATGCATCAATGGCGCCTAATGGGTTAACACGAAATACATGTTCTGCTATTCAGAGGTGAACTATATTTAGTATTTATGCAACAAAAACTATCGCAAATGCTTAATGCAAGTACGCCTAAGTGGCTTATTTGGAAAATGTATTCTAAAAATTCCCCTGTCAAAGCAATTGTTATCATTTAACGTATCTCAATTCGAGCTCAATCAAAAGTACACTAATTGGAAACTTAATACAATTGAATACGTAATTACCCTTAGCAGTGATTCTCAATACGTACAATTGAAATTATTATTCCACCGCCCAAATTGCGCCCTCACTTGTTTCGAGTGTAATCCAACACATTTGAAGAGGGCATTCGAATATTAGAAGAGGGGTGTGTAATTTACACACACACACACAGAATTATGCATACTATCTGCATATAATAGGCGTAATTCTCACTATCAAAATGAACAAATTGTAACTCCAATTATCAATAAGTTACTAAGCCATAGATATTAATTAAAATAGAATTACGCATACTATCTACTATAAAGTATGCATAATTCTCACTACTGAAATAATTAAATTGTCATTCCAATTATCAATTAGTTATTAAGACAGATATTAATTAAACTATTACTACGATCATTATATTAAATAATTATTTTGTAAAAAGGTGTTGTACCGTTAATTTAATAAAAAAATAAATTGAGTGGTCTAACTGCAAAACTCACATTCTCCACTTTTGTGAAAATTGAGTTAGCGGTTTTTTATGTCCGCCATGTTAAAGTACAAGTGTTATTTTGCAATTTACCAGAAGTTTTTATAAGTGGAAAATGTCAGTTTTGCAGTTAGACCACTCCAGTGGTGTAGCAAGGATTTTTACATGGACGGGGGGTTTAACTGAAGCGCAGAAGAACAAACAGTTTAGACAGAATAATATAATTTGCATAAACATAAAATATTTCTATAGAAACTAATTAAAAAAAAAAACTATAATATAATTTCGCGTGTGCAGATGCTTACTAACGCACAATTTATTAATGATTTTAAACACGCGGCGATTTTAAAAAGACAAAATAAAATTGTTAGCAGCGACTAGGGGGGGTTCTAGCCCCCTGTAACCCCTTTCTGGCTACGCCACTGGACCACTACATTAACATCACTTACCCATATTGATAATAAAATATAAATATTCATCCATGATTGTTTAAGATAAACCCACTCACAAATTTCACTTCCAAAATTTATTTTAGTTGATGTAAACTTATACACTATTATTAATTTTTACTCTTTGTCGTTTGTCGTTTTTAGCATATAAGCTTTTACCTGTACTTTGTAAAATCATTATTTCATCTGCTTGATGAAGCCACTGTGTGGTGAAACATGATGCAGTGTTCAACAATAAAAAAGTGAAACCCTCCCAACTGCGTTGTTTTATTTCAAATAGTATTATGGAGTTTCATCATGTATCCGCCTCATCAATTAAATATTTAAAAATAAATAAATATTTGGAAAGAGAAAAAATACATAAAAAAAAGTCTAAGTAAATAATTACCCGCAAATTGAAAATAAAGAAGTTGTAGGCCATTAAAATACTGCATATTTTAAAATTGGACTATCTATTCGAAATCAAAACGGCGATAAACGAACGATAAAGGATGTGGTCAAAGTATCCATGCTTTGTGACGTTTAGCTAATTTTCTTGAATTAGCGTGATTTTTGTCATGTTTTTTCGCCTTTTCAGTTGCATTTTTTTTAACATAATAAATAACACTCTAACATGCCACATCAAAAAGGCATAATGCAAAAAAATTGACTAAACGGCAGTAAGCATAGATACTTTGACAGCATCCGACATCGTTTGTTTATCGCCGATTTGATTTCGAATAGGTAGTCCAATTTTAAAACATGCAGTATTTTAATGGCCAATAACTCCTTTATTTTCAATTTTAGGATAATTTTTCACGAATAAATGTTTGTTTGTGTATTTTGTCTCTTTCTAAATATGTCAAAATATACAGGGCATTCTATTTTAAAAAACGTTGTTTTTGCGAATAAATCAAAAACTTGAGGTTCACTTGTTTTTCTGTTTACACCATCGTAATGTACATCAAAAATACTACTAGTTTGGTAATTTAACCGACTTTGTAGCTCGAAAGATAATAAAGTTACCAATGGTAGCCTGATAATTTAGAACACCCTGTATTTATATAATTACATGTCCCTGTAATTTATAATATCCATTTGTAGTTATAGCAAAAGATATTATATCATATTCAAGATTATATTAAGAAAGTTCAATACCCTAAACAGAGGCGTAGATACCGTTAGGTTAGATTTAATAAACATTTGTAAAATTGATTAATGTGAAATCAAATAAAAAATTAAGCTGTGTTAGGTTTGAATCATAAATTAACATATCTAAGCTGTATATTTTGAACTGCAATTAAAATCAGTGTTTTATACGCGTGGCGCATGAAGTAAAATTTCGAGTTTAGAAGAGCCTGAAAATTTGGTTTGGCCGCTCCGCGCTTCGCGCTACGCGACCAAACCAAATTTTCAGGCTTCTCTAAACTCGAAATTTTACTTCATGCTTAATCTGGGAGTGGAAACACTCGTTTAAAGTTTCAAATTAAACTCATTATCATCCATGCTATTATCTAAATAAATTACGAAATAAAATAAATGGTTCTATTATCAATTACAAACATTTTTAACTTTGAAAATTTAAAACTCTGTTTGTGTTTGTTGCAAAAAATATTATTTAATATCCAACATTATTTTAGGACAATATTATCCTCTAAACAGGGGCGTAGCTATCGTTAGGTCCGACAAAATGAACATTTGTAAAATTGATTAAGGTGCGATCAAACCAAAAATTAAGCTGTTAGGTAAGAATCATAAATATACATATTTAAGCTGTTTTTTAAACTACAATTAAAATCAGTGTTTTATACGCGTGGCGCATGAAGTAAAATTTCGAGTTTAGAAAAGCCTGAAAATTTGGTTTGGTCGCTCCGCGCTTCGCGCTACGCGACCAAACCAAATTTTCACGCTTTTCTAAACTCGAAATTTTACTTCATGCTTAGTCTGGGAGTGGAAACACTCGTTCGAAGTTTAAAATAAAACTCAGTATCATCTATGCTATTGATTAACTACTATAACGTCTTTATTAAAAAAAGAAATACATCATAATTCAGTTGATACTGTGTTTACCGATTTTGCCAAGGCAAAATCGTGTTAATCACGATATTTTAGTTGCTAAATTATCTATATTGGGATTCCATCCGGATGTTGTCAAGTGGGTACATAGCTTTTTATGTAACCGTGTGCAGTGTGTTAAAATCAAGAACTTTTTATCGAATACCATTCAAGAGCCGCCGGGTGTTCCCCAGGGTTCGCATTGTGGTCCATTGCTGTTTTTACTCTTAATTAATGACATATCACTAGTTATAAAATATGCCTCATTTTCGCTCTTTGCTGATGACCTGAAATTGTACAAAGAAATTGTGTCTATGGAGGACTGTTTACTGCTGCAAGATGATTTATTATCTGCTTATAAAGGGTGTTTTTTTAGACGTGTGGTTTTCAAGAAGAAATAAAACGCATATAATTTAATGTTATGGCCAAGAATTTAGCTTTATCACAAAGATAAGGGTTTGCCATTATGTTTTAAAAAATGATTTCGGGCAAGTGGGCGCCGCGGCTGGCTCGAATAAACTCCAGCCGAGAGGCCCAATTTCCGATCACTTTTTGCAGCAATTGGGGCCATATGTCAGCAATAACGCGCCGAATATTGTCTTCCAAGGTGTCAATCGTCTCGGGCTTATCTGCGTACACAAGCGACTTCACATAACCCCACAAGAAATAGTCCAGCGGTGTTAAATCGCACGATCTTGGAGGCCACGCCACAGGTCCACGACGCGAGATAATGCGCTCACCAAAAGTTTCCTGCAACAAAGTGATTGTTGCGTTGGCTGTATGGCATGTAGCGCCGTCTTGTTGGAACCATAGGTCGTCCACATCAACACCCTCCAATTCAGGCACGAAAAAGTCATTAATCATGGCTCTATAGCGTTCCCCATTGACTGCAACATTATGGCCGGCTTCATTTTTGAAGAAATATGGACCTCTGTCCATAGAGCACACCAAACAGTGATTTTTTGAGGATGTAACGGCGTCTCATCAATGACTTGTGGATTATCTTTACTCCAGAAGGGACAATTTTGCTTATTGACATACCCATTTAACCAAAAGTGAGCTTCATCGCTGAACAAAATTTTCTTGTGAAAATCGGGATCGGTGGCCATCTCGTTTTGGGCCCATTCACCGAACATGCGACGCACTTGATGGTCGTTTGGCTTCAATGCTTGCATGAGTTGGATTTTGTAAGCACGCAAACCAAGATCCTTCCGCAAAATCTTCCATAAAGTTCCATAAAGTTGATGGACACAGCTCCAATTGTTGCGCGCGATGGCGGATAGACTCATTCGGGTCTTCTTCGATACTCTGCTCCACAGCAGCAATAGCGTCTTCGGTGCGCACTGTACGGCGTCTCTGAGGATGCGCACTATCCACTAGAGTAAACGTGGTGCGAAACCGATCCATGGTTGCTCGAATTACCGACTCTGCTGGGCGATTATGTCGGCCGAATATTGGACGCAGCGCGCGATGCGTCGCGCGAACCGAACCATTATTTTGGTAATAAATTTGCACGATTTGCAAACGTTGTTCAGGAGTAAGTCTATTCATTATGAAATGGCAAACCAAACTGAGCATAAATCAAGTGACAGCTGTCAAAAAGACCATCTCCGAAAAAAGTAGTGCCGACTTGAAAACCACACGTCTAAAAAAACACCCTTTAATTGATGTCAAAATAATCTTTTGTTTTTTAATGTACAAAAATGCAAAATCTATAAAATTTTCTAAAAAAACAAGTGTTATACAATTTAATTATACAATTGATTGTCACCACCTTGAACAATTAAGTGTTAGTAAAGATTTGGGTATAATCTTTGATAGAAAATTGTGTTATGCCAGCCATATTAACGCAATTTGTATTCGGGCTAGAAAGATATTAGGTTGTATAAAACGAATGGGTAGAGACTTGTCACCAGCAGCATTTAAACGAGTTTATTTCGCATTTGTACGTTCGCATCTGGAATATGGATCCAGTGTTGGGCACCAACTCAAAGTGTTTATATTAATTCTTTGGAAAACGTTTGCAACAAATTTTTAAAAGTACTTGCGTACAAGTTAGGTTTTGATACCAGCACAAATTTAGATACAATTTTGTCTATCCAATGTATTAATAAACTAAGTATCCGCCGGGTGTGTTATATTTTTCATAAATTAATTCGTCACATTGTTGTCGCAAATTACATTCTCTATTACTCAATCTATTTGTTCAATTTGACATTTACCCTTATTTCGTATCCAGTTCCACAAGACAAATTATGAGAATAATAGTCCATTTACAAGGTTTATGCGTACAGCAAATAAACTATCACTGCATCCAAATTTTGATATTTTTAATTGCTTCTCACCCTCACAGTTTATCAGCAAACTTAAGCGTATAAATGTTTGTTATTTGTCTTAGTATTGAAAGTTTATTTTATGTATAAGTATTATTATTTTTCTCGTAGTTATAAAATGTTGTCTAATTAAGCTGTGTTAGGTTTGAATCATAAATTAACACATCTAAGCTGTATATTTTGAACTGCAATTAAAATCAGTGTTTTATACGCGTGGCGCATGAAGTAAAATTTCGAGTTTAGAAGAGCCTGAAAATTTGGTTTGGTCGCGTAGCGCTTCGCGCAACGCGACCAAACCAAATTTTCAGGCTCTTCTAAACTCGAAATTTTACTTCATGCTTAGTCTGGGAGTGGAAACACTCGTTTAAAGTTTCAAATTGAACTCATTATCATCCATGCTATTGACTAAATAAATTGCGAAATAAAATAAATGTTTCTCTTTCCAATTAAAAACATTTTTAACTTTGAAAATTTGAAACTCTTTTTGTGTTTGTTGCAAAAGTATTATTTAATATCCAACACTATTTTAAGAAAATATAATCCCCTAATCAGGGGCGTAGCTATCGTTAGGTTAGACAAATTAACATTTGTAAAATTGATTAACGTCTAATCAAACCAAAAATTAAGCTGTGTTAGGTTTGAATCATAAATTTACATATCTAAGCTGTTTATTTTGAACTGCAATTAAAATCAGTGTTTTATACGCGTGGCGCATGAAGTAAAATTTCGAGTTTAGAAAAGCCTGAAAATTTGGTTTGGTGGCTCCGCGCTTCGCGCTACGCGACCAAACCAAATTTTCAGGCTTTTCTAAACTCGAAATTTTACTTCATGCTTAACCTGGGAGTGGAAACACTCGTTCGAAGCTTAAAATTAAACTCATTATCATCTATGCTGTTTATTAACTACTATAACGTCTTTATTAAAAAAGAAATACATATTTTTTCTTGAATAACTTTCTCATTCATCAACATTTTAAAATAATATTAAAGGATAAATTTAAAAAAAAACACTTGGTTTGTTTCACTATTCGTACTAGTTGGAGAAATACATTTTATAATATGTATACATATAGGTCTTTCTGTCCTGTGCAATATGTATTTTTTTTAGTCAATTTCAAACTATAAATTAAATAAATTGCGAAATAAAATAAATGTTTTATTTTTAATTAATTAAAAATGTTTATTTGTGTGTGTTGTGAAAAATGTTTTATTAAATTTTAACGATTAAACGAATAAAGCCCTTATGTAGAAAACGCGAAACAAGCGGGCGCTGTAAAATTACCGGGATTAAAATAACTTTTAAATTAGTGTACAAATTGACTTAAACGCCACATTTTTAATGTCCCGGCGTATACATTTCATAATCCGATTAATTATGGCCCTAATGAAATTCCTCTCTTTTATTCCGCACGCACAAATTACATTCGCTGAATTTCATCTCCAAAAATAATTTTATATTAATCAACAACATTCATTAATTAATATGAGCAAGTCCGTAGCTAAAAATGTTATTTAACTATCGTAACTTACCCAATCCAATCCTTAAAAATTTGAAACTTAAGAAAATGGGAAATGTACGGTGATTGTCTCGCACCGTCTGGCGCTTAATATCGAAACTGACATAAATAAGAGTGGATTATGTTTTAAAGTTGATTTAGTTATCTATCAAATGAGCCCAAATTTATTAAATTTAGTAAAACCTAACAAAAGTTACAGGCATTTAAATAATTAGACATTTTCGTTCTCCCGTGCTTCTTGTGTAAAACATACAAAAACGAGAAGATAGGTAACTTTAAATAAAATTTACCGTAGATTAGGATTTTTATATTTTTCACATCGCTTAATTTGGCATTTATAGATCGATTGTGGCATGGGCTGTGTGGCATGGCGCGCCATCCTGCATAAACCAGAGGTCGTCCAAATCCATGTCTTCATTTTCATTTAGATAAAAATTGAATTAATCTTTTACTATAGAGATAGCGCCCTCTTGTGGCAAAGCTACGCACCTAAAAATAATTTCCAGCGATTTATCTTGACCACTTTTACAGAAATTAAACACCCGGTACAAAAGATAAATATTTTTGTTAACACTACTCAAAATACTGCCAATTGGAACTCTCATTCTCGATTACTCTGGATACATTTTGGTGTCTCGTAATTACTCTTATATTCGAATGTTTTGTATTACAAAAATGCAGACGAAATCAACATTTGTCATTTTTAAGAAGAAGTCGAACGCAATCTAAAAGTATAAAACTCAGCATGTTGTCGTCTTAAGTACGGCCTTATTTTAGGATGAAAGATTTTGAAAAAATTGATATATTTTAAGGAAGGTACAAACTTTTTAATCATCTCAATAAAATGTTTTATACTCTCATGGTTGTTTAATAAAAAAATATTAATCATCGCTACATTACCATAATAATTCAGTCAGATAGTAAAAGATTCCTTTTAACTTAAATAAAACACTTATTGATTTTCAACTAATTGCGTATTTTACGACCATTGTTTCGCAACGTTGTTGCTTCTTCAGATGAAGAACTTATAATTATAAGTCCTTCGCCGGAAGAAGCAACAACGTTGCGAAAAAAATGTCGTGAAATACACAATTAGTCGAAAATTATTAAGTGTTTTATTTAACTTAAAAGGATGAAAATGCAACAATGTTGCGAAACAATTGTGAAAGACACAATTAGTTGAAAATCATTAAGTGTTTTATTTAAGTGATCATGGATTTTCAAACATTAGGTGCCTCAACTATCTACGAAAAGATTCCTTTGTTTATTTTGACACCGTTTTCAAAATCACAAACAAAACGATCACATTTGTTTCATTTCAAGTGTCGTCAAATGGAAAATGTGTTTATTTCGAATTGTTCGCGTTTGGTTTGGGGGGTGTCGAAAATCGCACCCTTCTCGAAAAACCCCCCACTCGTGAATTCGGATTCAAACAAACACACGAATCGAATGGATAATTACCCCCGGCGAGTGCGACAAATCGCGTTTCACACACCGGCTGTTTCGGGGAATAAAGGGCTCAAGAGTCGGAAACACACGATCGGGCGTTTCTGAAGGGTTAATGGCCATCTAATTGCGTCAAATTGAGCGGATGGTAATGTGGGTATTGTGCTTATTGATTCAAAAATTAATCTACGCAATTACAAGTAAATAAATGTATTACAATAAAGAATATCACATTTTATGCGCTACGCGACTAAACCAAATTTTCAGGCTTTTCTAAAATCGAAATTTTACTTCATGCGCCACGCGTATAAAACACTGAAATATTGTGAACTCTATGTATATTTGAACCTCACTTGAAATCAGTGTTTTATACGTGTGGCGCATGAAGTAAAATTTCGAGTTTAGAAAAGCCCAGAAAATTTGTCTCGGGTCGCTGCGCGACCCTCGACAAATTTTCACTGGGCTTTTCTAAACTCGAAATTTTACTTCATGCTTAGTCTGGGAGTGGAAAACACTCGTTTAAAGCTTCAAGTTGAACTTTGTTAAAAAAAAAACAACGAATATCTGAAAATTTCTTGAAATAATTTCTCATCTGGCACTTGGTGAAACATATTACACTATGTAAAGTTAATTAAAGGAAACAATACCAAGTACCTTTCCTTTAATTAACTTTACATAGAATATCTGAAAATTTACAAGATATAATTGGGATATGTGTATTTAAAAAAAATCCCTGGAATAAATATAACTTATTTTTTTTACAGCAAATTAATTATATTTTCTAATTTTCTTTCGTTTTTTAAATGTTGTTGATGTTATTATCAGAAAAGTGTTGCGTTCCAGATGATTTAAATTGAAACATTTAAACGAGAGCCGGCTTATTAATTCGCAATCAATCAATCAAGCATTGGTGGCTCAGTGCTAACAATCCATTTGAACTGATTCGTTCCATTAATTCCAATTTGGAGCACTTCGTAATCAAAAATGAATGCACACATACACTGGACAAGGCTACTAATTTGACATTGATTTCATTTCAAAAATATCCACCTAAAATAAACACCACTAATTATTATTATTATTTCAAAAAAACATATTTTAGATTCGGCTTTTATAAACTCGACATTTTACCTCATGCTTAATCTTGTTTAGAATTTTCAAACTTAACGCTATTCAAAAACAACGAAGGCCTGAAAATTAAGAGGGTATACATCGGGGTTTGTATATTTAAAAGAAAAATTCCACGTATACACAGAATTAATTATTTGATTCCTTATATACAGTTGTATTCAATAAAAAAAACGTAGAACTACTAAACTTAAATTTGATATATCATATGTTTAATAAAAAAAACCTCTAGAGAGCCATAATTTATTTTTTTTAATTTAAGTTGTCATAGGAAACTACCAGTATGGTGGGATGATGATTGTCATAGCTTAATTTTAAACACACAAAATTGTCTAAGGGCATATAAATCTTACCCGTCCTACAACAATTTTCTAGAATATAAGAAAATTGCTGCTACAACCAAACGTAGATTTAAAGAAAAAGCTAAACAGTCGTGGGTAAAGTATTGCTCTAGTCTGAATGAAAGTACGCCTATATCACAAATATGGAAGGCCATGAAAAACATTCCTAATAGATCAGACTTTGGTTGTGTCATTCCTGTAAATTTGGTAGAGGAAATTGGTAATTCCCTAGCCCCTCCATCCGTTGGAACAAATCCTGATGAATTCAATAATTCTACTCAAGAAAATGTTTATGGTATGGACATGGAGAGACCATTTACGGAAATTGAGTGGAATATTGCACGAAAATATACTAATAATTCTTCTCCGGGTCTTGATAAAATTACTTATAACATGTTATCACAGCTGACTAAACAAGGTGTTAAGTATTTGTTAGATGTATTTAATAGTTGGTTGGTCAACTCGAAGCGCGAGGATGTAATAAATGATGCTATAATAGTACTATTGAAAAAAACCAAATGACAGCTCTTTGTCTACCTCATCATTTAGACCTATATCACTAACATCTTGCATATTTAAAACGTATGAGCGTTTGATAAAGTTAAGACTAAATTGGTATCTTGAGTATAATTCTAAGTTGAATAACGGTGTTTATGGCTTTAGAAATGGTAAAAGTACGACAGATGCACTAACCGATCTGATTGCAAATATTCAAAATTCCTTCTTGAATAACAAATACCATGTTGTATTTTTGCTGATTTTAGCCAAGCTTATGACTCAGTCAATCTGATTATTCTTAGAGATAAGCTTATAGCAATGGGCTTATCAGAGAAAGTTGCAAATAATATAGTTTACATATATTTAAATAGGAAAATATATATTAGGAACAACAATGAATTGCATGGGCCCTTGGAAACTTCCACGGGTCTAATGCAGGGATCCGTGCTTGCACCAATATTGTTTAACATTTATACTCATGATCTACATCAATTAGATATACGTGACGTGAAAAGTGTCCAATTTGCAGATGATTTTTGTTTTTATGTTGAATGTAATAGCTTAGCGGAGGGAATGGAGTTAGCGACCAAGGTTGTAGATAAGGTTAAGAATTGGGGAGATGTGAACGGTCTTCAACTGTCTCCGAGTAAATCGGCGGTGATGGTTTTTAGTAGACATAGGGATACGTTACCGGATTTTATCCAATTTGAGCATGGACATATTCCCATTGTAAATTCGTATAAGTATCTCGGTGTAGTATTAGATAAGAAACTACTTTGGAAGCCTCACATTGTATATTTACAAAATAAATGTTCAAAAGGTCTGAATGTAATGAAAGCGGTATCTAGAGTCAAATGGGGTTGCGACTTAGGTTGTTCGTTGCTTTTTTATCGTGCATATATTCGATCAATTATGGATTATGGTAGCATATTTTATGGTCAGGCTGCTAAGACGCATCTTAAAATAGTGGACAGAATCCAGTATAAAGCTTTACGTATTTGTATCGGTGCTATGAAGTCAGTACCATGTGAAACCCTTTTAGCTGAATCTGGCGAATTGCCGTTGGAGCACAGACGAAAGGTAATTGCTTACAAGTATATTCTTAAACTAAGATCAAATAACAAGTTACATCTTTTAAACACAATTGGTTCTACGGCTATATGCAGTCTAACTAGTAGATATTGGAAAAATCGAACTGACCCTTTTATTTATCAATCATTTCTGGATACTGTGCATATAAATCTTATTAATGATCACAAATCGAATCGCCAAAATCTAAATTATTGTTGTCTAACTCAAATACCACATATAATACTTCCCCATTATTCTAATATAGCTGCCCAAAATATTAGAGTGTTTAACAATGTTGTTAGCCAGTTGTCAACTATGATGCAAATTTACACAGATGGATCCATAACATGCGATGGGACTAGTTTTGCTTTTGTGATACCCTCCGAAAAGATTAAAGTTATGAAACGATTTCCTTCAATGGCATCTATTTATTCAGCTGAGGCACTGGCCATAATAGAAGCTCTTGAGTGGGCTATTAAGCACACGAATAGTGATATATTAATCTGCTCGGATAGCTTATCTGTTCTTAATGCAATACGCTCATTCCATCCACATAAATATAATAACCCGTTGATTTTTAAAATATTTAACATTCTTGGGGACCTGCAGAGACAGGAAGTTCAAGTAAAATTTGTATGGACCAAGGCCCATTGTGGAATTAGTGGAAATGAGGAAGTGGATCGAGCAGCTAAATCTGCAATTGACAACAACAGTATAGAATATAGTAGAAGTCTACCTTATTTTGATTATGTGGCATCATTTAGGCGAACGGTATTAAAAGAGTGGGAAAGACTTTGGAAAGTTAAAATGCATAATAAAACCAACTATAGTATAATCCATCGCTCTCTGCCAAGGAATATAGTATATATTGAAAAGTCCTGTTCTAAGTATTTTACTTCTACCATGTTTCGACTTAAAACAACACATGGCGTGTCTCCATCTCACTTAAATTACATTAAAGTTAAACCAGACCCTCTATGTGAGTGCGGTAAACATGGAGATATCAATCACATCCTGTTCGAATGTTCACTAAATGTATTAAATATTAATAACTTTTTCAAGGAACTCCATCAGTTAAATGTAGATTATCCAGTAAATGCAAATTATTTATTGAGTCTAAATAATATGGCTGTGTATGACTGTATTGTTAACTTTCTCCTAAAATAGCGAAATACTGTGGAAATCAGTATTTCGCTAATGTGATTCTAGCTTTTTGAATTGTATCAATAGCATATCAAATTTAAAACCTTTTACTATAACAACCATTATAATTATAATCCACATTTACAATCTAAAAGAGTAAGTGTACGTTTTTTTATTGAATAGAACTGTGCATAAGTAAACATCCCTGCAATAATATTCGCATATCCATCTTAAAATTAGCAAATTAACAGCAACACATATGTATTTTACTCCCGCAGTTTACATAGCACAATATATAGGGCATGCAAATCAATTATCATCAAGTGGAATAAAGCCTAGACCCTTAATAGAGTCTGATCCGCAGCAGCGAGGATGTCGTTATTATTTGAGAGGGAGAGACTATATACTGTATATATGGATCGCATCAGGATACGGACCGAACTTCATTTGCATTATTACATTATTACTGACACCCAGTTATATTACACTGATCCTAATTATTCGGCTTAATTGCCTAATCATCTCTCATTTACTCAAATAAGGGACACGCTCGTACTCGTACTCTCATGCACTATAATCTACATCTATGTGTACTACGTGTCTGTACTCCACGGAGTCTGCATTAAATATACATAACGATATTTCTGTTAATTGGAGACAAGAGCTCATAGAGCAAACAGAAGAAACAAAAACAGAGAGATACAGTGGTGTAGCCAGGATTTTTACATGGGGGGGTTTCTAACTAAAGCGCAGAAAGAAAAAACAGTTTAGACAGAATAATATAATTTGCATAAACATAAAATATTTCTATAGAAACTACATAAAAAACAACTATTTATAATATCGTATGTTCAATATAAAAAAACCTCTAGAGAGCCATGATTTTTACTTTTTTAAAATTTAAGTTGGCTACGCGCTTTAGAAATTGACATATAAAACGTCAGACATAATAATTATAATACATAATTTTAAAGTTGCAAACCTACAATATTTTCCATGGCACTCTAGAGTTCTTTTTTTTTAATTGAAAATACTATATAATTTTGAGTTAAATCAGGGCGTGTGCAAATGCTTACTAACGCACAATTTTTCAATGATTTTAAACACGCGGCGATTAAAAAAGATAGCAGCGACTAGTTTCCCTTCCTGGCTACGCTATTGGAGAGATAAGTTTTTGAATATTTTGAGTAGAAATGAGACTACATAAATATAGAAGTATAGACAGAATTTTCCAAGGCATAGCTTGTTTGTAATGACGTTTAGTTGTAGATATATAAATAAGAGAAAAATTGATGATAGAGTTAATTTTAAGATGATTTAATTTTTAAGGCACACCAACAAAATATGCTTATAATGATTTTCTGTTTTAATTCATTGCACTACGCGCGTCTGGAGGAATTGATATTAATGACGTTTCGGTGTTAAGTGGATCCAAGTCGTCTCCGCACGCAAACCTACACCTGATGCCGGGAAATCTTTATTTCATTACGCGCCCGCCTAATTTGAATTTATCGACTTTTACCGGCGCCAGAGGGCGCGCGAGAGGAAATTTTGATTAGAGCCGACACCAAACCTGCGGGAGAAGATGTAATAAGTGCACACAAATTGACTTTGCCAGTTTTGATATATACAGGGAGTGTTTCTTTTAAGTTATACATCTCAATGTTTGGTAAACTTTCAGGAATTCGTTTATTTTTGTACTAATATTCCATTTGAATTTTAAAATAAGTGTTTCCACTCCTTGGTTTAGCATGAAGTTAAATTTCAAGTTTAGAATAGCCCGAAGTTCACGTTTGATAATGACAAGGTAAATTTGTCTAAGCTGCAGTCGCATTTAATAAAAAGTACAAACAAATAAAAAGCATTTTATTCTGAAATTATAATATATTTGATAATAATGATTCACATCATCATTATTTAATCTTAAAAATATAATTGTTGATTAATGTGATTGTCTGATCATTGAATTTTCTATCAAATAATCAACCCCAAATAATATATCCTTGTATAATGAAAGTTTTGTAGAGAGCAGAATAATAAAAATAGTTGTTGGTCTGATAAATAGGAATTAGGGTGTGTAGTAAATATGTTTGGCACTTTATTAGGTTCCAATCGAGTAGCCACTCTGCGCACACTGAATCCCTCACCCTTCGTAAATCATTGCCCTTTGAGAGTGCAAATACAGCTCTTTGTGCATTTCACAAAAACCCCCCTCTCATTCAATCCAAATCCATAAAAGAGAAGTGTGATTTTCGTCATTCGTTCGACAAATGCTCTCATTTTCAATAATGGGATTATTATTATTTAACAAAATTTACATGTACAATAATAAAACCCATTATTTTCAATAAACGGATTATTATTACACCTCATTTGATTTAACTAGGCGAGAAATGCGGACATCTGGAAAGATATTTTAATATCTGTAAAGTATTTCTGTGTGCCGTATTTTATAAAATTGAGACTTTCTTTTATAAAGAAATATTGTTGAATGAGATGGATTAATACTAATTGTTTGTATGAAATCGCACGCACGAGCAGTAATTATAAGTACATCAGCACAATTGTATAATTAGTATGAATTCTATTTGGTTTAAGTGGTGCAAGTGATGCTAATTTAAAGAGTGATATCATTTCTCGCTGAAAAACCCGAGCACACAAATATAACAACTAATTTCATTAATGACCTTTGTGTACTTCATTAAGCTCACACACGGAGAAACATAAATTATAATTGAATTAAACTCTCTTCTAACTCGACCAAAATACCTAAATCAATTTATTTCAACCGACCCTAACCGACTTGAAAAAATAAAATTTATCAAGTGTGAACACATTAAATCATCAATTGGAAATTAAAATCGGAATTGTTTCAATCCAATTCCGAGTAACGATATCATCTCTATGTGTATGTGTAAGTGTACGTGCCAGGATCGGTGTTAATAGAGACATATCACATTTTGAGTTATGGGTATAAATTCAATGACATTAAGGCCCGTATGTGTCGGCCAAGAACGCACATAAACGCACTTAATTATATTACAGTAAAATATCCCACATGCATACACATCTATATAATATATTTTTTAAGCGAGTGTAATTAGTAAATGTATGTATACAGGGTGCAGCATTTTAAATATAATTAAAAGAAACAAATCCCAACGTGCTTTTGGATTTGTTTCTTTTAATTATATATTTAATTGATGAGGCGGATACATGATGAAACTCCATAATACTATTTGAAATAAAACAACGCAGTCGGGAGGGTTTCACTTTTATTGTTGAACACTGCAACATGTTTCACCACACAGTGGCTTCATCAGGCAGATGAAATTTCATCTGCCTGATGAAGCCACTGTATGGTGAAACATGTTGCAGTGTTCAACAATAAAAGTGAAACCCTCCCAACTGCGTTGTTTTATTTCAAATTTTAATTATATTTAAAATGCTGCACCCTGTACATAAAGAGCACAAAGAGCTTGAATTTTTGAAATTTTTTTTACATGAAATAAACATAATAATAACTTCACATATACTGCTTAAGTTTGATCTTACGTTATATCTAAGATCAAACTTAAGCAGTATATATGAAGTTATTTAAATTAAAAAAAAAACTTGGTATTGTTTCATAAATTAAAACTGTATTCCGACTAGTTTCAGTTTGTTAGATAAAATTTTGAAAAATGATAATTCGTAATAGATTTTCAATTTTAAGTGCTTCTACTAAACGCAATTTTTGAGTCACTAAAACACACTTAAACTGTAATTAAAGCAAATTTAATTCACAAAAGGCTAAGCACCAACTATTTCGACATTTTGTAAAAATTAAATGGTTTATTAAAATATTTCTAGAAATAGTCAGTTTTATGATTTTTTCACTTTTTCCATTTAAATCGCATTCTTTTAAAAAATTCTTACCTAATTTTATTTTATACTAGCATTTAGCCCGATTTACCAACCGGGGAGCCGAGGGCCGAATCAAGGAAATGTAAAGAGAATTGCATAATTAAAAAAAATAAATGATGTTGAAAAAAATATATGTATAATAGTAGCAAGGGTAAAGGGAGGGGAAGAGGCGTTGGTGCATGAGCCGAATTGTGGTGACTGCAAGGTAAATCATTGTTTTGTAATGGTTATGGAGTGGATGGATGTAAAGGTCCGTGAAAAGGTTGGAAGAGATGGTCGCTTCGCTCCAACCGCTCGCTTCGCTCGCTTGCCTTGCTCGCTTCGCTCGCACATAGAGAGGGTAGTTGCTCCTTTATCCCCGCGAAAACAAATTTTCTCTAGCGCAATTTTTGGACCGAAAATTTGCTGAAACACCGGGAGGGCGGCCATTTGTTGGCTCGAAAATAATTTGCTGAGCACGGCGAGGTCAAACCATACCACCCTACGTTTAAACAAATCGTTTTGGAGCATTTTAAGTCGGTCAAAAAAAATAATCAAGAAAATCACGGTTTTAGACCACCCTGTATATACACGTTAAACTTAAAAATTAATTAATTTTAATTGTTTTGTTTCGTCTTGTTTCATTTTGTCGGTTGCGGATAATTATTCGAAATCGAAATGTGAAAACCAAATTCCTCTATCGCAATTTTTCGACCGAAAATGTGCTGACAGCCCGTGAAGGCGGCCAATAAAAAAAAAAAAACCATGTCCCAATACCGCTAAATTTAATCCTAGCAATCAGCGTTTAAACAAAACATTTTGGAGAAAAAATAAAAACCATCGATTAAATGCGAGATTTAGACACCCGGCATATATTTTTATGAAATTTCAATTGCAAAAAAAATACTTTTCGTCGATAGAAAAAATTCTCGATAGATAGGTCGTGTTTCTAATGGAATTCTGAACACGATAGACGCAAAATTTTGAAAATCTATTTTTCTTTTTGCAAAATCGATTAAATGCGATATTTTTTTTAATCGGGCGATTTGAGCGCTCGGAAGTGTCGCGTTGGAAAGCCCAGGTCAAATCCCATCGAAATTGTGCTATGCGCGACCTGAAAAAGTTCCGTGTGAAGCAAGACCAGCGTGTAAAGTATTGAGGTTAGGAAATCTTCCGTCAGGCGTAAATTAAAAAAAATGATTTAAAATAGAAAACGCGGTCGGATTTGAACGCCGCTTAGCCTAAGACACGCGGAATTTTTTTTATCGGTCCTGTGAAAATTTGAACTTTCTAAAATGACTTCTTCGATTTTTCCACTCCCGGTGACAGTCGTCTCCCATAAGAGCAATGTAAAAGTGGTTGCCATGGCGACCGAATCGCAGCCTTCTCGGATCCCCGCTGCTTTAACGTTTTTATTAAGGGAGATAAATAGCAATTTATTCAAGATTAAATAAACTTAAATTTGAGGTACAATACGTTCCTAAAATTTTAAAATTGTGCCTAGTACAAGCGCTTAAAACTATATCTTTAATTAATTTCTCACTTAACCCGTGGTGAAACATTTTTGAATCTAATACTGGATGATTTAAATTAAATTTAAATTAAAACACTTGGTTTGTTTCACTTATTTAATAAGTGAAACAAACCAAGTGTATTTATTTAAATTTAATTTAAATCATCCAGTATTAGCTTAAAACTAGTTTTTGTTGGATTGAATATTCTTCTTTTGTTTATCAAACTGTAAAAAATTAGAGAAAATATATTTTTCTTGTACAAAAGAAATAGCGTACGTTACTTATAATAATGCAAAGTATAACTGTGATTAAGTGAAAAAAAATCATACGAAAATCGGTTATTTTCCCTTGCAATATTTATAAAATTTATATGAAAATTTAAATTTTTTTAAAAATCTAAAAAAAATTACAGATGTTCTTACTAATACTAACAACTATGCAAGCTATTTATTTTTCCAAGAAAAAAATTATTACGACTCGTACCAAGCAAATAAAATTTTGAAAAACGCTCTTTCTAAAAATATTTTCAATTTTGATTGCTTCTACTAAACTTAATTTTTAAGTCACAAAACGCACCTAAACTGAAATGAAAGAAAATTCAATTCTTAGTAAGCTAAGTACTAATTATTTCAAGATTTTGTAAAAATTAAATGATTTACTAACATTTTCTAGAAATAGTTAGTTTCGTGATTTTTTCACTTTCTCCACTTAAATCGCTCTCTTTCAAAAAACTCTTAACTAATTTTATTTTTTATAAAGAGTTATTAGTTCAAGATTAAATAAGCTTGAATTTGAGGTACAATACGTTGCTAAAATTTCAAAATTGTGCCTAGTACAGCGCTTGTAAAGCTAGCTAGATTTTGTTGGATTTATTAATCTTTTTTCTACCCTAGAATTAGGTCAATAGATAATCAACATTTTAAAACAATCAGCTACTATGGTACAATAAGTTGTAAAATTAAAAACATCCTTAAAAAATGTAACATTAATGTAATATTAAAAACGCCCCATAAACTTAATAATATAATTTTCAACCCAAAAACAAAACTTAATCCCCTAGTTAGATCAGGCATTTATAAATTGAACTGCGAAAATTGTAAAGGTGTGTACATTGGACAATCTGGTCGTAGAATCGAAATAAGGTTGAAAGAACACGAGCGAGCCTTTAGATTAAAACATAATAGTTCTACCTATGCTAACCATCTTTTAGAAGAGAATCACACTTTTGGCGAGGATGTGCTTTCAGTAATCCATTTTGCCGAAAAAGGTCGTAAAATGGATTTACTGGAAGCACTAGAAATACACAAGGCCCGAATTAATCCCGGAATTTCCCTTCTTAATGACCAGGTTGACCTAATGTACACCCCTCTCTTCGAAGCCGTATAAATAGTTTTTAACGTGTAATTTGTATTTACTTTAGTTTGAGAATGACTACTAGATAGTCGAAACTAGTCACACAATTAAATGTAAGATCCAGTGGTTAAACAAAGTAAAAAGTGTTTTATTTACAAGTGTATTTAAGATGTACCACAAAGTGAACGCCTACAACACCAAACAATTAATCTTTTTTTGTTTACCAAAGTGAAAAAAACTGGTGGAAATATTTTTTTTATAAAAAAAAGGCTTACGTTGCTTATAATAATGCGAAGTATACCTGTAATTTTTTTTCAAGAGTTTGAAAAAATAAAAATTTTTATACGAAAATCGACATTTTTTCATACCTGCCCCTTATAACATTTATAAATTTCGTAGAAAAATTTTAATTTTTTTAAAAGTATAAAAAAATGACACATATTCTTGCTGATACTAGCAACTATGTAGGTGACTTATTTTTCAAAAAAAAAAATATTACGACTCGTACCAATTAATAAGATTTTGAAAAACGCTAATTTTAAACAGATTTTCAATTTTGATTGCTTCTACTAAACGCAATTTTTAAGTCATCAAAACGCACTTACAATGAAATTAAAGCGAATTCAATTCATAATAAGCTAAGTACTAATTATATAAAGATTTTGTAAAAATTAAATGGTTTATTAACGTATTACTATAAATAGTCAGTTTCATGATTTTTTCACTTTTTTTATTTAAATCGTTCTCTTTCAAAAAACTCTTACCTAATTTTATTTTTTATAGAGAGTTATTAGTTCAAGATTAAATAAGCTTGAATTTGAGGTACAATACGTTGCTAAAATTTTAAAATTGTGCCTAGTACGAGCGCTTAAAGCTAGATTTTGTTCGATTTATTAATCTTTTTTTGTTTATCAAAGTGAAAAAAACTGGTGCAAATATTTTTTTTTTATGTAAAAAATAGCTTACGTTGCTTATAATAATGCGAAGTATAACTGTATTTTTTTTCAAGAGTTTGAAAAAATAAAAATTTGTATACGAAAATCGACTTTTTTTCATAACATTTATAAATTTCGTAGAAAATTTTTAATTTTTTTAAAACTATAAAAAAAATTACAAATGTTCTTGCTGATACTAGCAACTATGTAGGTTACTTATTTAAAAAAAAAAAAATATTACGACTCGTACCAAGTAATAAGATTTTGAAAAACGCTCATTTTAAACAGATTTTCAATTTTGATTGCTTCTACTAAACGCAATTTTTAAGTCATCACAACGCACTTAAACTGAAATTAAAGCGAATTCAATTCCTAATAAGCTAAGTACTAATTATTTTACGATTTTATGAAAATTAAATAGTTTACTAACATATATCTAGAAATAGTCAGTTTCGTGATTTTTTAACTTTTTCCATTTAAATCGCTCTCATTCAAAAAATTCTTACCTAATTTTATTTTTTATTAAAAATTATTAATTCAAGATTAAATACGCTTAAATTTGAGCTACAATAGGTTGCCAAAATTTCAAAATTGTGCCTAGTACAAGCGCTAAAACTAGATTTTGTTGGATTGAATATTCATCGTTTGTTTATCAAACTGTAAAAAATTGAAGAAAATATATTTTTCTTGTAAAAACAAATAGCTTACGTTCCTTATAGTAACGCAAAGTATAACTGTGTTTTTTTGAGAATTAAAAATAAAATAAAGAAATTCATACGACAAATCCAAATTTTCAGGCTTTTCTAAACTCGAAATATTTACTTCATGCTTAATCAAGGAGTAAAAACACACCTGTAATTAACAAAAAATTAACCTACAATTTCTATGCAGAATTGTAGGTTAATTTTTTGCTACTGACAGGTGTGTTTCGACTCCTTGATTAGGCATGAAGTAATTGCAGTTAAAAAAAATCGAATTAACAATAAACAAAACAATCCCTTCAGTAATTTATCTGTCTGCGTTTGTTGAATTGGCAAATAGATGACGAGTGTGTGTGTGTGTGTTTGTGCGGTGGAGGGGATTAAATTTTGTGAGGGCGGATATTTGTTGTTAGAGCAGCACTTTAATTTTATTATTTTACAGTGTTTGTGTGCGTTACAGCGATATAATAATGACAACAACAATTTCGTACGGTGTGTGTGTGATTGTATTAGCCCCATTACGGCAATTACGATTATGATATTAATAAACACATCCTGGCTGCGACTAAATTATAAAGTGCAAAACAAAACGACATTTACATGGGTGTTGTGTTCATTGGTCTGAATTTAAATTTATCACCCGTCATATATTTTTTTTTGTTTTGTTCAAAACTGTAATTATACGCAATTTAATCCAACTATAACTAAAGTTCGAGATACCACACAAAAATGTTGCATGAAAGGATTATTATCTTGATATTTACAGTAATATTTTGTATTATGGAGATTTCTACTGTGCGATCGTTTTTTTTTTGTGCGGCTGCCCAGAATGCTAAATGAATAATGGAATAAATTTGAGGTTATGGTAAACTATGTGTTATCACATAGTTTACCATAACCTCAAATTTATTCCATTATTCATTTAGCAATCTGGGCAGCCGCACAAAAAAGAAACGATATGGTATTGTGTGGCCAATTTTAATTTAGTGTTTTTTTTTTGTTAAATTTACAGAAATACTAAATATTAAAATAAAAGTTATTCTTTATGTTGTAATTGTATCGCGACAACATAAATAATGATATTTAAATGTTGTATACGCGTGGCGCATGAAGTAAAATTTCGAGTTTAGAAAAGCCCTGAAAATTTGTCTCGGGTCGCTGGGCGACCCTCGACAAATTTTAACGGGGCTTTTCTAAACTCGAAATTTTACTTCATGCTTACTCTGGGAGTGGAAAACACTCGTTTAAAGCTTCAAAATGAACTATAATAGCTATTTTCATTATATTTAAACGTTAAAAACAGAAATAAATAGTTTCTGTCAGAATTTATAAAAATTGTCATTTTAAGGCATTAGGTATAAGTTAGATGTATTAATGTCAATTGCCACTTTTGGTTACACCTTAATGTTTTTAATATAAATTGTTATTAATTTCTACAATAAAATGTGCGAGACTGGTAAAATATATATTTTATCGCTTAACAAAACTTCCTGTCGGCAAAAAAAAATAAAAATAGCATACACGTCACAGAAAAAAAAATAAGTAATTTTTTTTGGTAGCTTAAAAAAGATTTTTTTTTCTGAAAAAGTCGAAAGGGGTACCCCTTAGATCAAATTTTACATTAAAACCTGTATAAGTCTATCTCACTCCCACTCATGTGTTTCCCACCCTTGAAAATCGAAAATTACAAAATAACGAAATAACTGAAAAATAATTATATCTTACGTTCAAATTGAGCTAGGTCAATGAAATGTTCACGGTTTATAGAGATTTGTATTCGCTATCAATTAATTCAAGTCCCGTTATTTTGCTACAATAAAAAGTACAGCTAAAAAATATAAATAATTTTCTGAATCCATTTTGTGGTGAAAAAACCCCGTTTGAAATTTCTGAAAAATTCATAACTCTAGTTGTTGATGAGCTAGGTTTAATTTTTTTTGATAATTTGTAGAGCTTTTTGTCGTCTATCTTTAATATTGATATTGTTGTTTCACTGTAATTAGGAGGGGAGTGGGGATTTTTTAAATGGTATCAGAAGCCAAAACTTTAGCAAAAATGGGGTAAAACTACTTTTTGAAAAATCATATCTCCGTTCAGTTTTGAGTTGGAATGATACAATTGTAACTGTTTGTAGAGCTTCTTGTCGTCTATCTTTTAGTGTTAATCTTGTTATTTCACTGTGATTAGGAAAGGAGTGAGGATTTTTTAAATGGTATCAGAAGCCAAAATTTTAGCAAAAATAGGATAAAACTACTTTTTGAAAAATCATATTTCCGTTCAGTTTTGAGTTGGAATAATAAAATTGTAACTGTTTGTAGAGCTTCTTGTCGTCTATCTTTTAGTGTTAATCTTGTTATTTCACTGTGATTAGGAAAGGAGTGGGGATTTTTTAAATGGTATCAGAAGCCAAAACTTTAGCAAAAATGGGGTAAAACTACTTTTTGAAAAATCATATCTCTGTTCAGTTTTGAGTTGGAATAATAAAATTGTAACTGTTTGTAGAGCTTCTTGTCGTCTATCTTTTAGTGTTGATCTTGTTATTTCACTGTGATTAGGAAAGGAGTGGGGATTTTTAAAATGGTATCAGAAGCCAAAATATTAGCAAAAATGGGGTAAAACTACTTTTGTAAAATCATATTTCCGTTCAGTTTTGAGTTGGAATAACAAAATTGTAACTGTTTGTAGAGCTTCTTGTCGTCTATCTTTTAGTGTCGATCTTGTTATTTCACTGTGATTAGGAAAGGAGTGGGGATTTTTTAAATGGTATCAGAAGCCAAAATTATAGCAAAAATAGGATAAAACTACTTTTTGAAAAATCATATTTCCGTTCAGTTTTGAGTTGGAATAATAACATTGTAACTGTTTGTAGAGCTTCTTGTCGTCTATCTTTTAGTGTTGATCTTGTTATTTCACTGTGGTTAGGAAAGGAGTGAGGATTTTTTAAATGGTATCAGAAGCCAACATTTTAGCAAAAATGGGGTAAAACTACTTTTTGAAAAATCATATTTCCGTTCAGTTTTGAGTTGGAATAATAAAATTGTAACTGCTTGTAGAGCTTCTTGTCGTCTATCTTTTAGTGTTGATCTTGTTATTTCACTGTGATTAGGAAAAGAGTGGGGATTTTTTAAATGGTATCAGAAGCCAAAATTTTAGCAAAAATGGGGTAAAACTACTTTTTGAAAAATCATATTTCCGTTCAGTTTTGAGTTGGAATAACAAAATTGTAACTGTTTGTAGAGCTTCTTGTCGTCTATCTTTTAGTGTTGATCTTGTTATTTCACTGTGATTAGGAAAGAAGTGGGGATATTTTAAATGGTATCAGAAGCTAAAATTTTAGTAAAATGGGGTAAAACTACTTTTTGAAAAATCATATTTCCGTTCAGTTTTGAGTTGGAATAATAAAATTATAACTGTTTGTAGAGCTTTTTGTCGTCTATCTGTTGGTTTTAGTCCCGTTATTTGTATATTTTCAATCTAGCTTCATTTTGCAGTTTTATGATTAAAACCAATTTTTCTGTTTGACGATAAATGTTACGCCCTCTAGCGACGAAGTAAGAAACTTAAAAATAATTTCCAGTGATTTCTCTTGGCCACTTTTACTGTGAATTTTTTTTGCCCCAACACTCTACGCTGCATAGTTTCTGAGATACAGCGCTTAATCAAACACCCGGTACATGTGTTACGTCACAGAACTCAGAAGAAAATCAAGTTAGCCTTGTATTTTCAAAATAAATGAAGGTAGAAAGACAAAAAATCTGAGTGATAGAATTTAAACACTTTTAAAGGGTATCCCAAATTTCAACGAGCTCTGCAAAACCGTTCTGAAAATATTTAGCTGTATCCATACTATTTACCGACCCTGTATATGTGTTCTAAAGTCTATAATTAATAGGAATAACAGTTTTTTTAACACATTTTCGTATAACATACCGTTTTTTGAGCTAATAAAGTTAACCCTTTTTTAAAATTCTCAAATGAATAAAAAGTGCACTTACTAAATAATTTATATTTTATACAATAAGCTCAATATTTAAAACCACCCTATGTTTTCTAAAAACTGAATATTTGTTCTTACTATACAGGTGAATAGTAATAATTTGTACTGCCTCTTAATTGAACAGCATTTATTTAATGTTTTACATTTACTATTTGAAATAAAACAACACAGTTGGGAGGGTTTCACTTTTATTGTTGAACACTGCAACATGTTTCACCACACAGTGGCTTAATCAGGCAGATGAAATAATGAAATTATGAAGCCACTGTGTGGTGAAACATGTTGCAGTGTTCAACAATAAAAGTGAAACCCTCCCAACTGTGTTGTTTTATTTCAAATAGTATTATGGAGTTTCATCATGTATCCGCCTCATCAATTAAATATTTTACATTTACTTAATATAATAGCAGACAATTTATGATTTTCAACTTTTTATTTAACTCACTACAATTGTTTCGCTACACTGTAGCTTCTTCAGGTGAAGAAATATAATATAATAATATAATAGTTTTACATTTAATTTTCTAGAAGTAAAACTTTAATGGAGCCGCAATTTTGCAATTGTAAAAGTAGAGATTTGGGATCTGAATCATTTTAAAGGTATATATGTGGTTTAATTGCATACTTAAAATCATTCCTCTAGATCTGCGCGTTATCAAGTTATAATTTTTTGACTCAGCAAAAGTCTGAGATATCATTATATCGTTAGAAAGAAAAAAGCTTCCTAAAATAAATAATCGTAACATTTTTTCTAATACCTCTATTAAAATAAAACCAACAGTAAATTATACTGAAATAAAGTGTTAATAATATATGTCAAAATGAAAGTATTTTATAAAATAAGGACAAAGTAATAAATTGTTAAAAATGTACATCCAATCCTAAAATAAGCATGAAGTAAAATTTCGACTAAAAACTGTGTTTTCTATTTAATTCAAATCTTGCGTTCATTTTGGGACACCCTTTACAACTTAAGTTGGAGATACCACACAAAAGTGTTGCATGAAAGGATTATTATCTTGATATTTAGAGAAATATTTTGTATTGTGGAGGCTTTTACTTTGTTATACATGTTAATTTAATAATAATACACTTCAAACTTTGTTTGTACAACCATTTTTTTTATTTTACGTGACTGCAGTTTCGGCTACTTTAGCTTGCTATTATCAAACATGTTTGATAATGGCGAGCTATAGTTGCCGAAACTGCACACGTAAAACGAAAAAAATGTTATATAAACAAAGTTAAATGTATTAATTTCAATTCGTTTTTATATTTTGTAAATATTTTGCGAACTATTGGCAAATTCAATATTTCTTTATGTTGAAGTTAAAAGTGTTTTATTGTTAAATTTACAGAAATACTAAATATAAAAATAAAAGTTATTTAAACTGTTCACTGTGGAGGCTTCTACTTCGTTATAAATCATTATTTACACAAATTAGACAATTAACTTTGTTTGTATAACTGAGGATTTTATTGTGACTATAGTTTCGACAACTTTAACTTGTCATTATCAAACATAAAGTTCATTCTCACTTTATGTTTGATAATGACAAGTTAAAGTTGTCGAAACTATAGTCATAATAAAATCCTCAGTTATACAAACAAAGTTAATTGTCTTATTTGTAAAAGTTATTCATCATGTTTTATAATTGAATCGCGACCACATAAATAACAATATTTCAGTGTTTTATACGCGTGGCGCATGAAGTAAAATTTCGAGTTTAGAAAAGCCTAATTTGGCTCGGTCGCTCCGCTTCGCTACGCGCCCGAGCCAAATTTTCAGGCTTTTCTAAACTCGAAATTTTACTTCATGCTTAGTCTGGGAGTGGAAACACTCGCTTAAAACTTCAAATTGAACTTAAAAAAAAACAACGTTTACCTAAAAATGTACAGCGTATGCATCAGGATATGTATAATTTTTTATACTCTTTACTTTGTTATTATTATTATCAGAAATAATTGGTGTAGAATGAATATAATGTTGATCGATGTTAATCCAATTTAAGTCATGACAGGAAGGGATAAGTTTATCAAATCGAATTACACGAGTTTATTAAAATGATCGAATTATAGGGAATTAATTAAAACATTTTGAACTAATTTCGGAGCGGCGCACAAATTGTGGCGTAATTAAAGACCAATTTTCGAAATTCAATTTAGCTACCCGACTTCTCCAAGAGTTTTACACTATAATAGGAAAATTGGCATAAGTAATTGTTCACATCATTTAATAAAATAATGAAATATTGTAGAAAAAAGTAGCCAACTAAATTCAACCTCTCCTTGAAATTGAAAATTTGAGAAACTGTACAAAATTAACGCGTTTTATCCAATACAAGAGATAATTGAAATCCCACAAAAAATTTGTAACGATCTTGTGTATAATCAATAAGCGGTTAATACACTAGCCCGTTAAATAACTATTTTGGGGTTTCGAACTACGAACAAATGTATAGTCAACAGCAATATAACAAGATATTTTCAAATAGCCGACTATTATTTTTTACTAATTTGTCGAGAAGGCTCGCATTTTGACAATTCAAACGAGACGAAATATCAAGCATTCATAATCTGATTAAAGCCCGAGAGCTTTACCTCGAGGGCTTTAATCTTTGAAAATATAACACGATCTTTACAAATAGCGACTACTATTTTTACTTTCCCCCGTATGTAATACAAAGGGAAAGTATTGTTTTCGTGAAAATTTTCGAATCAAAAATTTTAGCGGAAATATCCGTTTTGAGGTCCCCTGAGTCGAATAAGACCATTTTTGAAAAATGTCTGTCTGGCTGTGTGTCTGTGTGTGTGTCTGTGTGCGCTGTACCGCAAAAACCGCTAAAGATATCGAGATATAACTTGAAACTTAAGCTTTTTGTTACAATCGGAAGAACTGAAAAGCTTTTGGTGAAAATCGGAAAACCGGAAGTGGTACTTTACTCTTAGCGTTTTTCAGTTTTTTCAGATTTTTTCAATAAATGTTCATCAAACAAAAAATTCTTTCAAATAAAAGTTGTAGATAATAACAAAATAAAGATGTATTGTTCATTTACTTTCTGTCATAGCACTCTTAGTTTTTGAGATATTTCAAAAGTTGTGTGTTTTATCTAGTTATTGGTGTGTGACAGTGTATGTGTCGATACAATTGAAAAATGTTTCAAATAAAAGTTGTAGGAAATAAAAAACTAAAGATTTTTTGTAGATTCAATTTTTGTCATAGCACTCTTAGTTTTTCAGATATTCAATAAATATTTTTTATCTAGTGATTGGTTTGTGTCAGTATGTGTTGATCCAATTGGAAAATGTTTCAAATAAAAGTTGTAGGTAATAAAATATTAAAGATTTTTTGTATCTTCACTTTTTGTCATAGTACTCTTAGTTTTTGAGATACTCAATAAATAGTGTTTTTTATCTAGTCATTGGTTTGTGTCAGTATGTGTTGATCCAATTGAAAAATGTTTCAAATAAAAGTTGTAGTTATCAAAAAGTTGAAGACATTTTGAAATAATAATGCTACAAATATTTTAAAAGTGATTTAATACGCAATTTACGGGGGAAAGTACTATGATGGACACATCACCATTTTTTACCTTGAAGTTTTGCATTTTTAGACAATTCAACTCGACATTTCAAGCATTAATAGCTTGAAATGTCGAGTTGAATTGTCTAAAAATGCAAAACTTCAGGGTAAATTATTTAAAAAAATAATAATCGCTATTTGAAAAGATCGTGTTATATTTATAAAGATTATTTATTGAATCATTCACATAACCTTAATTGTATATACCTTATAGTCATCCATGTTCTCTTTCCTCATATTCCAAGCCCAATCCTTTAAAATTTCAGCTATCTCTCCATTTGGAGTTGATTCCTCCAATTTTTAATTATTAACCTCACAATTTTTTTTAAATTGACGCCATACACATGTCTTGTTCTGCTATTGATGTTTCTCCGAACCGAGTCGTTTTTATGACGTTATAACGAGAGACAAGAGAGAGAGTGAGAGAGAGAGAGAGAGAGAGAGAGAGAGAGAGAGAGAGAGAGAGAGAGAGAGAGAGAGAGGGAGCAGAGACAGGAATATCGTATCAATCGTATCAATTATGACATATCAACAATGAATTTTGACAGATAAAATAAATAATCACAGAAATTGAGTGTATTATGAATTAATCCTCCATAGTTACTATAAAGCTTACTTTTCTAATAAATTTTATCATACTTATGTTACGATTTCAAAACTTGTATTGTCTTAGTAGTCTTATTAATTAAGACCTATTGTTTGCGGTTTATACAAATGTTCTCGTAATTTTAAATTTACAATTTTATTAGTTGGGTAATTTAAATTTTCCAAAAAAACAATACTTTCCTTCTGTATTCAATGTGGGAAAAGTAAAAATCCATATTTTGAGTAATAGTTACTTTCAGCATTCATGATGTTATAGATCAAAACATCCACACTATTTTTACCAGCCATAATGCTGGTCCTCTACCTACTTGTTTAGCATAACTTTGAAAATTTCATTTAAATAAATTGAAGTACTTATTAGTATGTACAAACGTTAAGAAATTTAGATACCTGTAATATTTTGCAGTTTGTCCATTAAAATAGGGTCCGTCAACTTGGACCCCCCATTTCAAAATTTTGAAATAAAACCTATTGCACCATAAAGGCCTTAAGTTGCACCGCAAAAATTAAAAGTTGCACCAGCAAGGGAAAAAAGCTACAGCGGTTTGAAATTTAGGGAGGCTGAAATGACGCCAGCCCCCCCAATTCAAATTCAAAGTGGGCTTTGAAAACAAAGCCAACACGATTGGTTTTAAAGAAAATATTTACAATACGCGAAACATTAAGCACACTACTTTTAGTGTAAATTGCTATTTTAATGGGTCCGTAAACTTGGGCCCCCATTTTTAAAATTTTGAAATCAAACCTAAATTTTAAAATAAAACCTATTGCACTCTAAAGGCCTTAAGCTGCACTAAGTTGCACTGCAAAAATTAAAAGTTGCGCCAGCAAGGGAAAAAAGTTACAACGGTTCGAAGTTTAGGGGGGCTAAAATGACGCCCACCCCCCCTCAATCCAAATTTATCAATATTTTATGTATGGAATCTATTCTACTAAAGTTGCACTATCGAAACCACTAATTTTCATAAGTTGCACCAGCTAAATACACCCCCTGTTGAAGCGAGAGAGAAATTTGGGAGCCAGCCCCCCCTTTTTGAAATTTTAACAAAATGTCTTACTTATCTTAAAGCCTAGAAGTTGTACTAAGTTACACCACAAAACATTATTATCCTAACACTCAAAACAAAAACGTTATAAACAAATATTGTTTGAGCTTGAAACCAGTATACGTATTATCCAATTATCGAGCTTAAACAATATTTGTTCAAGGTATGAACAAATATTTTTTTTAAGTGCTAGGATAATATTTTTTTAAATTTCATTCTTAGGTATTCTTCAGAGAGACTGTGTTAATTTATTTGAAATAAAACAACGCAGTTGGGAGGGTTTCACTTTTATTGTTGAACACTGCAACATGTTTCACCACACAGTGGCTTCATCAGGCAGATGAAATAATGATTTTACAAAGTACAGGTAAAAGCTTATATACTAATGCAATTAAGTTAATAGAAGGGGGGGGGGGGGGGGGGGTAATGAGGTAATTAGGCTGAAACTAATACAAACAATTTTGAGCGACTAAATATTGATTAGGGGTGAATTGTTTACTTCTATTTGGTCATTTAATAGAATACCTTTTTTGTTGTTTGTGTTATGTGTTAATGTTTTGATCGGGTCCTTCATAGATTAGTTCCTTCTAAAGAAACAAAATAAAGCTTATAATTAACTTATAAAACTCAATTAAAATACATATTTGTGAATCAAGCTGAAAATTATTAATTAATTGCACGTTTAGTCGTTTCGGAATGCCTATCTCGTTCAGTCGGTTTAATTTCCCCATTCCGAGAAGCGAGGATTGAATACAATTAATAATTAAATTAGAATAGTGGCTGTTGCCGTCTTTGTTTTTATAATTGGCCGTGTGTCTGTGATGTCACACACACACACACACTCGATGGTACAGCTAACTTAATCAGAATTAATTTGCTGTTAATTGAACCGATGTAACCGACAGTGTAGGTTTTTATTTAATTTAAAGACCACTTTTCAGCCACACAAAACATTGACGCGTTTAAAGACAATTATCTTCAACAGATTTCCTCTAACTGTAACTTAAAAAAATGTTGATGTGTCCATCATTGTACTTTACCCCGTAAATTGCGTATTAAATCACTTTTAAAATATTAGTAGCATTATTATTTTCAAAATGTCTTCAACTTTTTGATAACTACAACTTTTATTTGAAACATATTTCAATTGGATCAACACATACTGACACAAACCAATCACTAGATAAAAAACACTATTTATTGAATATCTCAAAAACTAAGAGTGCTATGACAAAAAGTGAAGATACAAAAAATCTTTAATATTTTATTACCTACAACTTTTATTTGAAACATTTTCCAATTGTATCGGCACATACACTGTCACACATCAATAACTAGATAAAACAAACAACTTTTGAAATATCTCAAAAACTAAGAGTGCTATGACAAAAAGTAAGTGAACAATTCATCTTTATTTTGTTATTATCTACAACTTTAATTTGAAAGAATTTTTTGTTTGATGAACATTTATTGAAAAAATCAGAAAAAACTGAAAAACGCTAAGAGTAAAGTACCACTTCCGGTTTTTCGATTTTCACCAAAAGCTTTTCAGTTCTTCCGATTGTAACAAAAAGCTTAAGTTTCAAGTTTCATCTCGATATCTTTAGCGGTTTTTGCGGTACAGCGCACACAGACACACACACACAGACAGACAGACAGACAGACATTTTTAAAAAATGGTCTTATTCGACTCAGGGGACCTCAAAACGGATATTTCCGCTAAAATTTTTGATTCGAAAATTTTCACGAAAACAATACTTTCCCTTTGTATTACATACGGGGGAAAGTAAAAAGTTGTTCAATTGTCATTCTATTATTTATTTATTTATTCATAACAGTTTTAGTTTCTCATTAAATTTTAATATTTTAAAATGTTTTAATGTTAGAGGAAATTTGTATGAATTGCGTAATTCTCTGGTAGACCACCGTTAAGTCTTAAACTCTGAAAACACTAAAGTATTGTTAACAAGTGAACTTCAATTGAAATCAGCGTCTTATACGCGTGGCGCATGAAGTAAAATTTCGAGTTTAGAAAAGCCCCGCGAAAATTTGTCGAGGGTCGCGCAGCGACCCTCGACAAATTTTCACGGGGCTTTTCTAAACTCGAAATTTTACTTCATGCGCCACGCGTATAAAACACGGACTTCAAACGAAGTTCGACTATACATAAATTTCACAATAATTTGATGTACGCGTGGCGCATGAAGTAAAATTTCGAGTTTAGAAAAGCCCGGAAAATTTGTCTCGGGTCGCTGCGCGACCCTCGACAAATTTTCACCGGGCTTTTCTAAACTCGAAATTTTACTTCATGCTTAGTCTGGGAGTGGAAAACACTCGTTTTAAGCTTTCCATTTGACGGTTGAAAAAACAAAATCCGATCGGCGAAAATTAAATTACAGACGCTCAAAGTTGATTAAATTATTTTCAATTTAATTGCGATGATAACAAAAAAAAATCAATTTTTTTTAATTTAATTATACAAAATTAACCAAACGCGGGATTTCTAAAAACCAAACTGGGTTTTGTTGAGAAATAAACATACTTTGTTCTGACGTTTGCAAAAACAAAACCCGATTGGCGAAAATTAAATTACAGACGCTCAAAGTTGATTAAATTATTTTCAATTTAATTGCGATGATTGCAAAAAAATCAATATTATCTTTATTTAATTATAAAAAATCAACCAAACGGCGGATTTTTAAAAACTAAACAGAGTTTTGTTGAGAAATAAATAACCTTTGTTCTGACGTTTGCAAAAACAAAATCCGATTTGCGAACATTAAATTACAGACGCTCAAAGTTGAATAAATTATTTTTAATTTAATTGCGATAATTGCAAAAAAAATCAAATATTCTTTATTTAATTATAAAAAATTAACCAAACGGCGTGTTTCTACAAATCAAAAGGGATTTTGTTGAGAAATAAACAAACTTTGTTCTAACGTTTGCAAAAACAAAATCTGATTGGCGAAAATTAAATTACAGACGCTCAAAGTTGAATAAATTATTTTCAATTTAAATGCGATGATTGCAAAAAAATCAAATTTTCTTCATTTAATTATAAAAAATCAACCAAACTGCGGAGTTTTGAATACCAAACAGAGTTTTGTTGAGAAATAAACAAACTTAGTTCAGACGTGTGCAGAAACAAAATGCGATTGGCGAAAATTAAATTACAGACGTTCAAAGTTGATTAAATTATTTTCAATTTAATTGCGATGATTACAAAAAAATCAATATTTTCTTTATTTAATTATAAAAAATTTACCAAACGGCGAATTTTCAAAAACCAAACGGAGTTTTGTTGAGAAATAAACAAACTTTGTTCTGACGTTTGCAAAAACAAAATGCGATCGGCGAAAATTAAATTACAGATGCTCAAAGTTGATTAAATTATTTTCAATTTAATTGCGATGATTGCTAAAAAAATGAATATTGTCTTTATTTATTCATAAAAAATTATTCAAACGGCGTGTTTTTAAAATCCAAACGGGGTTTTGTTGAGAAATAAACAAACTTTATTCTGACGTTTGCAAAAACAAAATCCGATTACCGAAAATTAAGTTACAGACGTTCAAAGTCGATTAAATTATTTTCAATTTAATTGCGATGATTGCAAAAAAAATCAATATTTTCTTTATTTAATGATAAAAAATTAACCAAACGGCGGGTTTTTGAAAACCAAACGGGATTTTGTTGAGAAATAAACAAACTTTGTTCAGACGTTAGCAAAAACAAAATCCGATTAGCAAAAATTAAATTACAGACGTTCAAAGTTGATTAAAATATTTTCAATTTAATTGCGATGATTGTAAAAAAACTCAATATTTTCTTTATTTATTCATTAAAAATCAACCAAACAGCGGATTTTTAAAAACCAAACTGAGTTTTCTTGATCAATAAACAAACTTAGTTCAGACGTTTGCAGAAACAAAATCCGATTGGCGAAAATTAAATTACAGACGTTCAAACTTGATTAAATTATTTTCAATTTAATTGCGGTGATTGCAAAAAAATCAATATTTACTTTATTTATTTATAAAAAATCAACCAAGCGGCGGATTTTTAAAAACCAAACAGATTTTGTTGAGAAATAAACAAACTTTGTTTTGCCGTTTGCAGAAACAAAATCCGATTTTCTGGGCTTTTCTAAACTCGAAATTTTACTTCATGCTCAGTCTGGGAGTGGAAGACACTCGTTAGTTGAAAATACATCACAACTGTTAAAATATGTATCAACAATAAATAGGGAAGCCAATACATGAACATTTCAAAATTTACATGGGATGTCCTATGTTGCGTCCGCAAAGTCAACACCCGGTATATAGATATTTAATGACGGTTACGAAATTATTAATATTCGCCTTTTTACAAAATAATAATAATAATATTTCAATGTTTTACACGCGTGGCGCATAAAGTAAAATTTCGAGTTTAGAAAAGCCCCGTGAAAATTTGTCTCGGGTCGCTGCGCGACCCTCGACAAATTTTCTACGCGGGGCTTTTCTAAACTCGAAATTTTACTTCATGCTTAGTCTGGGAGTGGATAACACTCGTTAAAAGTAAATATCAATTAAAAATTTAACATTTTCACAAACATAAACAAGGACAGTGTTTCGTGTTTAACAAATATTAGGGGTAATTTATAATGCTAGCCTTCTTCCATCTTAAGTTTATTAAAGATTGAGGTAAGCTCACTTGTTGAATAAAGATTGAGGGTTATTTAAGAGGCTAGATTTGTTCTGCAGCAAGTTTATTAACGATTAAGTGTAATTTACGAGGCTAGCCCACGCGTTTAATAAAAGTTTAAGGTAATTTATGAGGCTAGCCTCAAGTTTGAAGGTAAATTACGAGGCTAGCCTATACGTTTAATAAATATTGAAAGTAATTTACGAGGCTAGCCTCGTTCTGCCTCAAGTTTGAGGGTTAATTACGAGGCTAGCCCATATGATTAATAAATATTGAAAGTAATTTATGAGGCTAGCCTCGTTCTGCCTCAAGTTTGAGGGTAAATTACGAGGCTAGCCCATACGTTTAATAAATATTGAAAGTAATTTATGAGGCAAGTCTCGTTCTGCCTCAAATTTGAGGAAGAACGATTAATAAAATTGAAAGTAATTTATGAGGCTAGCCTCGTTCTGCCTCAAGTTTGAGGGTAAATTACGAGAATAGCCTAACATTTAATAAATATTGAATGATTTTTATGAGGCTAGTCTCTCTCTGCGTCAAGCTTATCAAAGATTTATTTAATAACGCTACGAATTACAAATGTGCATACCTGATCAGTATGCTTTGAACTTTACTTTAAATTAGCGTTATATACGCGTGGCGCATGAAGTAAAAACACAAGATACCTTACAAATTTATAACATTCTTATATACTAGATACTTGATTTAATCACAGGTTAAATCAATGATTAGTGAATGATTACAGTTAATCAGTCGGGGTGCAGATGAGCCTGAGTCTTTTAAGATTATTGAGACGGGATTTAGGATACATATGACATTGAAACCTAAACAAACGTTTACGATATCTTACAGATTTATAATATTCTTATATACTAGAATCTTGACTTAATCATAGGTTTATACAATGAGTAGTAAATGATTAAAGTTAATCTGTCTGGGTTCAAATGGGCCTAAGTTTTTTAAGACTGTTGAGACCGAATTTAGGATACGTATGACCTTGAAACCTAAACAAACGTTTGTTTTGCTTACTACAAGTATTAGACAGGAATATAATTTCCGATTATAAGGAAGTACACAGTCTATTACGATTGTTGAGTCCGATTTTATAATGAATATATCCTTGAACTCTCAGTTAACGTATGTATTATTTAAAAAAGGCATTCCAATGAAACTTTTACTAGAAAATGTAATGAAATGTCAATATTAGATGGTGGATTATTTTTATTATTAAAAATGCGAGACTTTTTGCAATCTACAAGTAATCTGTCTTACGAAGATGAATTGAAACACCCATTAGAACGACTACCTTGGCGGCTAATACCTCGACTGCTATTAAATTATACAATGAACAGTTTATAATGTTTGAAGTATTCTGCAACCAAGAATTGGCTGATTCATTTATACAAATGTTTGAACCGCAAGTTAAAGTAGCTACTAGTCTAAGGTGTCAAATTGTTCAGAGGGAACAGAAGAGCTATACTGATGAGAGATGAATCACGAAACGTGTCTATAGATGGCCTGAATAATTTGACCCAAATTGTTACATTTGTAGTAGCTTACTGTATGTGACAGCAACAACTTTTTGTATAATTCAATGTCTGTCGGGGTATTAGCTAGGGAAGTAGTTGTTTTAATGAGTTTTTTACATAGTCTTTGTAAGACTATATCAAACATTTCAATATGTTGCTGCATAACACTTGCTGTTACATGCAGCAACATATTAAAAAATCTAAGAAATCAGGTTAAATCATTTACAGTAAAAAATGGTTTGGTATCAAATGATACGTGTTTTTCGTATTATTGTCACTTAATTTTTAGTTATAATTAATATCACTATATTGTCTTTCAATGTCTATTGTAATCTCGCTACAATTGTTTCGCCACACAAATTCTTCGTCTTCTTCAGGCGAATAATTTCTTCGCCTGAAGAAGCTACAGTGTGGCGGAACAATTGTAGCGAGATTACAATAAACATTAAAAGACATTATACTGATATTTAATATAACTAACTATGAACTCTTAACAATTATCAGCCTACTCGATTTATTACTTAACTTTTAGTAACCATTTTTTAAGTAATAGTAAGAACTTGGATACGTGCATATAAAGCGAAGGGCTAAATATGTAAATTGTAAGTGAATATCAACGGGTATTTCTATTCCATCCCGCACAGTATAATTTGTGTTCAATTTAGGAATTAGCCAGTTGATTGCGACGGAACAAACGAAATTCTCCCCAATTTTGGGGCCCGCCTGTATCTAATTACACCTAACATCCAGCCCATACGAAATAAATATATTCGGGCCACTCTAATCGAGTCATCAGGAGCAAAGAGGAAAGCAAGACGGAAACATCTCCTCTCTCTCTATTTCCGTACGTGATATTAGCAGATGATGTGCGTGATGTCGGGTGGATTTGTGGATGAAAGCCGGTAAGTTGATCGTAGGGGATCTCACTAGCTCTGTGCATAATCACATTACCACATTATGTACATCCCGGGGTTCGAATCCCCTAGCAGCAAAGATCACGCCAACGGAAAGGAGAATCTTGAAAAAGAATCCAAACCCGCATAAATCGGATGTAAGTTCTGGGTTTTTAATTAAAAAGCGGGAAATAGCAGCGACATCAAGTGAGTAATTAGTACATAATACCTTTGTATAAAAAAGGAGACTCAAACATACCAACTAATTATAGACCGATATCTTTACTTCCAGTTTTCTCAAAGGTGCTGGAAAAAGTCATGTTTCTCCAGATGTACAAATATCTAGAAAATGAAGGAATTATTGCAGATAATCAGTTTGGTTTCAGATCAGGAAAATCGACCGAAGACGCGGCATTGCACCTCGTCGATAGTATTCTACGTGCTTACGAAGATCACAAGCACTGTATTGCAACTTTTCTAGATCTAACCAAAGCCTTTGACTGCGTGAATCATAACCTACTGTGCGATAAGCTGCTGCATTATGGTTTTGACATGGACAGCACAAATTTAATTAAATCTTACCTATCAAATAGGAGCCAAATTGTTAAATTTGGCAGTGAGGTGTCTACCACGGTTGAAATAAAATATGGTGTTCCTCAGGGATCCATTTTGGGCCCTCTATTATTTTTGATTTATATCAATGATTTCACCAAATATCAAAGAATAAGTAAAACCATCTTGTATGCCGAGGACACTTCATTGCTAAACAATGGCCGAACTTTGCCTGAGTTGGTGCGTCTGAACCGTGATGCAAAGCATGTCTCAGGTGAGTGGTTCAGCAGTAATGGACTAACAATTAATGAGGCTAAAACGATTGATCTGTGCTTCACATTAAGACCTTGTGAACATGACTTTGCTACCTCATCTAAATTTTTGGGTGTGGTGTTGGATTCCTCTCTAACTTGGAGTTCTCATGGTGATATGTTGGCAAGGAGATTGTGTTCCAACATTTTCCTTTTACGGAATATCCCTCATTCAGTATCTCCGGCAGTTTTGAAAACAGCATACTTCGGCACGTGCCATTCTTTAATGACGTATTGTATACTCGCCTGGGGCCACTCTGTTGTTAGACACAGGATTTTTGGACTACAAAGACGCATAATCAGAATTTTAGCAGGTATAAACTACCGTGAAGAATGTAAACCTTTTTTTATAACTCTAAATATAATGACATTTCCATGTCTTTATATTTATAAATGTCTTATATACATCAAAAGACACCTGAACACCCATCAGTGCACTGATACTTTACACAGGCACGATACCCGTCAAAAACACAACTTGAAAATTCCATTCTCTAGGTTAAATAGATCACGAGATGGACCCAGATACTAACGGTTAAATTTTTTTAATAAAATACCTGTCCTCGTCCGATGTTTACCTATGGAATAATTTTAAAAGCACTTAAAAATTGTTTTAAACGCTACACCGTACTACTCGTGGGACGAATTTTTTCAGTCCTAATAGGGTTATAAAACTGTGATATGTTTCATATGTTTCATATATGTTTCTGTCCATTGTAAGCAGGTCTCCTCCTACTACCATTCTTAATTGCACGTGTTTTATATATAATGATATATTTTAATATTTGCTTTTTTTTAATGACTTGTGTTAAACTTCCTTGTAGTTATGGCATCAATAAATTATATGAATATGAATATGAATACAAATATACAGCGACATCTATCGTTTTGTATGGTAAAGTAATATTTTCAATATCAACCAATAGATGTCGTCCAATATTTACACTTATTAGCGTCCCTGTATGAAAAAGATTACCACAAATTTGCATCGCTAAATTTTAACTAAATCATTTTACACTAAATTAAAACATAATTTTTACTACCCGTGGTAATGGAGTAGATAAATATTGTATGAAAAGAACCTCTAAATTGCAAAACACAACTATAAAGACAAATAAAACGCACGCGACATTTTCGGCGAAATGACGTTTGTACCTGACGTTTCTTGAAACATAGTGTTCCATCTAATGTTAGATAATTGCAAATTTTGAACATTTCATCAACTAATAAATCGTAATTATTGTTTATTCATTTTTGTTATAAATTGAGAATCTGGGTGTACGTACATTCTTTTATTAATAATAATAATGCACCTAATGTATTACTGGACATGCACACGACAGTTTCAAGCGTTGTAATGGAACAGTCATGAAGCCATGTTGACGCCCTTATCAACTGCGGTACTCTCTTACATAAAGGGACACTAATACTTATTTGGCTTAGGCCCTGTGTACCGCTTTCAGCGAAAAAGGCTTTTGGGATTTTCATTCAATTTTGTATTTGTAAGCATTCGTAATAAGTGGTAGGAATAGTCGATATACTCATAACATTTTAATTTGCGATTAGTACCCGTTTTGGTAACAGCAGATTTGTTTATTATTAAATGAATTAATATAATTATCGCTTACTAAATACCTGAATTAAGCATTCGTAGTAAGTGGTGGAAATAGTCGATACACTAGTCCACTAACATTTTAATTTGCGATTAGTACCTGTGTTGGTAACAGCACATTTTTTTTATTATTAAATGGATTAATATAATTATCGCTTAATAAAAATACCTGAATTAAAGCCCTCTTTTTGATAAACATCAAACACCTCGTTGTGTGCTTTGCGTACGTACAAGGTGTTGATGTTTATCAATCCAGACGATCAAAAGAGGTTATTGAAAAGATAAGTGCGCGAATAATTGTAATCCCGGATGGCGAGGCACTTCACTAAAGAGGCCCTCTCTCGCCCAATCTGCGCGTATTGTAGCACCGACTGTGCGAACTTCATAAAAGAACATCCTGTCCTTATCCCAGCGTACCCAACTAAAATATTCAATAAATAAACAAAGGAAATTGTAATGAAAATTAAAGAATTGTTGAAAATGCTTTAATATTAATGTTTGAAGAAAACTTACAAAAATGATTAGAAACCATCCAAATTTTCCGAATTATTAATTTTAATCAATCGATTAATTTTAAGTATCCCCGTAACAAGATTAGCCATTTCATTGATTGATGCGATCAGATTGTTGACGTCGAGTGCGCAAACCAAACCAAATACACACACACACATTGGTGAAATTGATTATATGGCTAAATGAATAAATATTAATTGGCTGGTATAAATAATATGTCCGGGGCCGCGTTCCTCGTTTAATCGGCTCCAATTGCATTACACCAATTGAATTATTAAATATTCCTCGTCCTCTCTGCAGTCTTGATCAACGTTTGATCGCAATCAACTCGACAGGCGCCACACCGCATTATTCACAAACAAGGACAACAATATACTTAAATAGAAAAGTCGTAAAAAATCTATAAAAACTAAATCTTAAATAAGCGCAATCCCATGTCAAATACCGCTAAATGTAAAGTTGCAACATCTAAAAATTAATTTACTTTTATGTTTAGAAAAAACTTAACCTTAATAGATTCAGTGGGGTCTTACACCGTTAAATTGTAAACAATTTATTCAAAAACTGCAAGGCTGTTCCTATCATAAGTCATTGGAGACCGTTGAGACCGGTTTTAGGATATATATCACCTTGAAATCTGAACAAACGTGTTGCGCTAAAGTATACAAAGTATAGCAAACTAGCAAAGTCGTAAAAAATGCATAAAAACCAAATCTAAATCTTAAATTAGGACCATCCCATGTCAAATATCGCTAAAAGTATAGTAGCGAAATCTAGGAATTCATTTACTTTTATGTTTAGAAAAAAACTTGACCATAGTAGATTCAGTAAGGTCTTACACCGATAAACTGTAAGTTATTTATTTAAAAATCGCAAGGCTGCTCCTATCATAAGTAATTGGAGACTGTTGAGACCGGTTTTAGGATATATATCACCTTGAAATCTGAACAAACGTATTGCGCTAAAGTATACAAAGTATAGCAAACTAGCAAAGTCGTAAAAAATGCATAAAAACCAAATCTAAATCTTAAATTAGGACAATCCCATGTCAAATATCGCTAAAAGTATAGTAGCAACATCTAGGAATTCATTTACTTTTATGTTTAGAAAAAAACTTGACCATAGTAGGTTCAGTAAGGTCTTACACCGATAAACTGTAAATTATTTATTTAAAAATCGCAAGGCTGCTCCTATCATAAGTCATTGGAGACTGTTGAGACCGGTTTTAGGATAAATATGACCTTGAAATCTGAACAAACGTGTTGCGCTAAACGCGTGTGTTCAGATTTCAAGGTCATACTCGTCTTAAAACCGGTCTTAATAATCTCCAAAGACTATGAAGTTTTTTATGAAAGTAATCGCCAGAATTTTTTAATTATTCTGGCTTTTATAACTCTAAAGGTTTAATATTAGGTAATTTCAAATTAACACACTTTTTTAGTTTCATGTTTACAAGTGTTTTAATTTGAAATTACCTAATATTATAATTACGTATGCCCCTGCTCCAGTGCAGTGAACAAAGTATTTACCGTCTAAAGGTTTATTCAAATATTAATTCAAAATCATTAAAGATTTATATATAAGTAATCTTTATAAATGTAAATAATAATAATACTTTATTTCCCAACGAAAGAACCAATACAGGGAAAGATTAAACATACATGTTTCACAAGAACATAAATTTTATATTTTTATACATTTAACTTTTTTATTGATGATTTTTTTTTGTACGATTGTTTCAGATTGGTGGAGGGGGTGGTCGTGGCATGTTCTGCTACCACTGCCCTCCGGCCCTGCACCCCGGAGCCCCGCAGCCACGCCTGCCCCAGCTGGACTACCCCTTCAGCACTTCGCATCCCTGTAAGTGCTTAATACCGTATCATTTCGAGATTACACAATTACAAGATTACACGTCTGCCCGTTCACATTTACATACCTAATTATCCACTTACACGCCCATTCAACCGGATTATCATCACCACCACCAATTCACCCTCTTAAAAATCCAACACAAAAAGGACTGAAGTGTTCAAACTAAATTTATGAATTTACTTGTGCAAATACTACTTATATAGTACATGTATAAAGTAGTATTATATTATGTGAAGGGTAGTTGGGTAGGATGCATTTGCAAATTGGACGCTAAACTCGTTTGCGGGTGTAGGAATGAGGGAAAAATTTGCGAGCCCTCGAGGAGCGATAAATTCACAATTATCAATTTGTCGTCGGTTGCCGGTGTAAAAGGGTTACACGTTGCTTGGATTTATTCGGCCAATTTGTCCTTAGATGATTTATCAGTGGACGCAATATTCTAATTGGGGGATCTTCTGCGATCGCCATTTGGGGCACCGCCATAAATTAGGCTAATTCAATTTGAAATCCACAGATCATTTATAATTGTGGTCATGTTTTATTACCACCATAGAAATTAATGTGTCAATGCCGAATGACTGAAAACTTAAGCAAACATCAATTAAATTAACTTATTAACAGAGGTTTTATTTTTATTGCACTAGCAATATAACGAGTGTCTATAAACTGTCGGCATCCCAGTAGGTTCTGACTTCAAAAACATACGTCGTAAATAAATTCAGCACTGTGACACTACCCAATGACGTATAATTAAATGTATTTGACGTTTCTAAGATTAACCGTTTTGTATAGCATAATCTAAGATATGTAATTTGTTTTTCAAAGCAACAGAGATACCGACAGTTTATAGACACTCGTTATATACATTAAAATACATTTATAATAAAAACATCACATTTGGGAGGGTTTCACTTGTATAGTTAAACACTGCAACATATTTTCACTGTGTAATGAAATATGTTGCAGTGTTCATCAATTAAAGTGAAACGTTCCCAACTGTGATGTTTTTATTTTTACCTACGCCCTATCTAGTAACCGCATCATACCACACTGTCATCTTGACAATTATGATTGACATTACGTACACATGCACGTAATAGCTTTGACAAGTACATTACGTGCTGACAGCTGAACAGCTGATTGCTTACCGTACAACCAAATGACATTTCTTTGATGTACAGGGAGTTTTTCTGTAAAGTATACGTATTCCAAATTCAGCGTATTTTTTTTAAATCTGTAGTTATTCGTTGTTTTTTTTAAGAGTTTAATTTGAAGCTCTAAACGAGTGTTTTCCACTCCCAGACTAAGCATGAAGTAAAATTTCGAGTTTAGAAAAGCCCCGTGAAAATTTGTCGAGGGTCGCGCAGCGACCCGAGACAAATTTTCACGGGGCTTTTCTAAACTCGAAATTTTACTTCATGCGCCACGCGTATTAAACACTAAAATATTGGGAACTCTATGTATATTTGAATCTCACTTGAAATCAGTGTTTTATACGCGTGGCGCATGAAGTAAAATTTCGAGTTTAGAAAAGCCCCGTGAAAATTTGTCTCGGGCCGCTGCGCGACCCTCGACAAATTTTCACGGGGCTTTTCTAAACTCGAAATTTTACTTCATGCTTAGTCTGGGAGTGGAAAACACTCGTTTATAGCTTCAAATTGAACTCTTTTAAAAAACGGAAAATGTACAGCTTTATTCCCTGTATATTGATCAAGTAGTAATTTAGTTTTCATCATTGTCATGGTACTATTAAAAATTATTACAATAAACAAGTTGTTCTTTAATGCTCATTATTTATTTTGTTAGGGCGTGGGTAAACTATAGTACGTTTTTCGAGTGGTATGGCAATTACATACTCGCGGAATACTGCACTCGCCGCTGCGCGGCTCGTGCGCAACATGTCCGCTCATATGTAATATACTGCATACCACTCTCGTTACGTAATATACTATAAATGTATTTAGGCAGATGCCTTAATTAAATTATTATTTATTGGATATTTAAGTTATTAAATTTGAGTGGATTGAGAGCGGATTATGGGATAGTGTGAAAATTGGTTTGATTTCGGATTGCGCACGGCTAGAAAGTGCTGAAACGCGGTCCGCGAAAGAGGACAAATATTTGCGCCCGAGTGATAATTTCATGGTAATTTCGATATCGGATTATTACAGACCCGCACATCCCGACAATCGTAACCTCTGACACCGGGAAAAGCGCTCATCTCGGCGTGCCCTTTTATTCAGAGACAATGCCAACAATTTTTCTCATACCAGAGTATACATCACAAAATAATAACAACAAATCCTGTATTAATTTTCTATTATTATTACAAATATATTTCATCGAGAGTTAAGTGAGAAATTAATTAATCACAACAGATTCTGTAATCTGAGAGACGTATTCGTGGTTTGTTAATGCCAAGCCCACCATTGTGTCTAATTTCCAAAACACGCAAACTGTTTTGTCTAGTATTGTGGATTCTTGCACTCTTATGCTAAACCACGCCTACTATTATGTATAATACCAAGTCCACGCCTACTATCATGTATAATACCAAGGCCACGTCTACTAACATGTATAATAGCAAGGCCACGCCTACTATTGTGTCTTCTAAAACACGCCTACTTGTTTATCTTGTGTTACAGATTCTTCCACTCTGCTTCTAAAACACGTCTACTATCGTGTCTCGTATTAAAACCACGCCCACTAATGTTTCTAGTAACCACGCCTACTCCCATGTACAATACCAAGGCCACGCCTACTATCATGTATAATACATACCAGCGTATATCATAAATAATTTCAACAGATTCTGTGTTAGTTTTCTATTATTAATACCAATTTATTTCACCAAGAGTAAGGTAAGAAATTAATTATTCATAACGGATTCTGTAATCTGACAGACAGATTCGTGTTTTGTTAACGCTAAGCCTATTATTGTGTCTAATTTACAAAACACAATCACTGTTTTGTATAGTATTGTAGTTCTTGCACTCTTGTGCTAAACCACGCCTACTATCATGTATAATACCAAGGCCATGCCTACTATTGTTTCTAGGTTTCTAAAACACGCTTACTTGTTTTAAGGATTCTTTCAATCAGCTTCTAAAACACGCCTACTATCGTGTCATATTAATATATATCCATCTGTATCCATTACATATGATAACCTCTTACAAACATTTAATGTCGAAAGATTAAGTGACAGGCGTACGAAATCTTCAATTATATTTTTATATGGGGTAGTAAATTACGATATTGATGACCCTAACATCCTAGGTAAGCTGAAGTTTCAGGTTCCTAGACTAACATCTCGCAGTAATAACCTATTTTTTTCAACCACATGCCAATACGCTAGCTCATTTTAATTCACCCGTTTTAAAAATGATTAGAAGGTTTAATGACTTAAATAATAGAGTAAATATTTTCGTAGATACCAGAAAATCCCTCATCAAAATAATGTCAGACTTATCGGTACCAGTGATATTGTTATAAATCTTTAGGCTTTAAGTTTGTTTTTTTTTCTTTTCTCTTCTTTCTCTGCGCACTGTATGTATGATTTAAAATTATGTTACATAGCATATTAGATTAAGTTCCCTGTAATTTGATACATGTATATCTGTTGGGAAAATAAAGAATAATAATAATACTATTAAATCCACGCCCACTATTGTTTCTAGTAACCACGCCTGCTATCATGTATAATATCAAGGCCACGCCTACTATTGTGTCTAGGTTTTTAAAACACGCCTACTTGTTTATCTTGTGTTAAGGATTCCTCCACTCTGCTTCTAAAACACGCCTATTATCCTGTCTCATATTAAAACCACGCCCACTATTTTTTTTAGTATCTAAAATACGCTCATTTAATTATCTAGTATTGAGAATTATTTTATCCTGCTCCTAAAACAAGTTAACTAACGCCTACGTTTCACGCCTTCTATCGTGTTTCGTAATAAAACCACGCTTACTATTGTTTTTAGTATCTAAAATACGCCCATTTAACTCTCTAATATTGAGAATTATTTTATTCTACTTCTAAGACAAGCCTACGTATTACAGATGTTTTCATAATATTGTAAAGTTCAAAATATATATCTTTGGCATAAGTGATTTATACCAGGGTTGTTAAAAAAACGTTTTTTTTTCATTTTAATTAAATCAAACAGTTTTTTTTTTAAAATAACGTGATTTTTTTCAATGAAGCAGCGTTTAACACATTAACAATTAAAAACGTGTTTAAAACATGTTAAAAAGTGTTTTAAACATATCCAACCTTAGCATACAGCTTTAACACAATTCTAAGGATGATATTGACATTTTCAGATTAATAAAACGTTTTATTAGATTACTATTGTTAGTTTACAACTAATAATTTAATAGCCCTAATTTAAGTCTTATACATAACCTTAACTGCCATAACAAGAAAGGGTTATTTAGAATTTATGTAATAATGCAATAAATCATAAATGTATAAACCTCATCAGTATGTTTTTAACTTCACTGTAAATCAGTGGTTAATACGCGTGGCGCATGAAGTAAAATTTCGAGTTTAGAAAAGCCCCGCGAAAATTTGTCGAGGGTCGCTGCGCGACCCTCGACAAATTTTCTACGCGGGGCTTTTCTAAACTCGAAATTTTACTTCATGCTTAGTCTGGGAGTGGAGACACTCGTTAAAAGTACATTTCAATCTAATAATATATCAGAACACAAACATAATAAAAAAACAGTGTAATAAACCTTCTAAATTACTTCATTACAATGAAGTTAGAACATATAAAAATGTAACGTTGCTACGTTCATTCTGTTATTAATTTAAAACTTACTAACAAGATGAAGATTTTGCTCTGGGTTTCTAAAACACGCTATTTGTCTATCTTGTGTTAAGGATTCTTTCACTCTGCTTCTAAAAAACGCCTACTATCGTGTCTCATATTAAAACCACGCCCACTATTGTTTCTAGTAACCACGCCTACTATCATGTACAATACCAAGGCCACAGCTACTATCATATATAATACCAAGGCCTACTATTGTGTCTGAGTTTCAAAAATACGCCTACTTGTCTATCTTGTGTTAAGGATTCTTCCAATCTGCTTCTATAACACGCCTACTATCGTGTCTTATATTAAATTTAATTTTATTTAAGGTAAAAAGTGATTAATTAATTTGTCATTAATAATAATAATAATAATAATAATAATAATAATAATAATAATAATAATAATAATAAATTTCTTTATTAGCCAAATAGTAAAAGCATAACATACATGATTGATATGAGTGACCAAAATAACAAAAAAGTTTACTAATAGCTAATCTTAAGGCGGGATTCAGTTTTGAAGTATACCCCAAACTGTTCTGCCATTCAAACCTTAGAACTAATAAGATTTACAATATGAAAAGAATTAAACATAATGTGATCTCTATGTAAAATTTAGTGATCGAGTATATAATAGAAATGTATTATTTATAATACATTTATACTAAAGAGAAAAGCAACAAAATGAAAAATTAAAAATACTACATTATTCATTTCTTTATTTATTTAATTTGTGATTATCTCATTTATTTATTTAATCCTTGTAATTTTTGTCATAATTCCGATGATTTGAATGATTTCATCATCGACATGTGTCCGACTAAGTGAATTTCGCCCCCAGGATGGGGTGCTAAGACCGTAATTAGAGGGTTGTCGGTCTCCCGAGAGCCCGGGGAATCTTTATTGGCCGTGTACTGAATTAGTTTTATGTTCTTTGTGCATTTAATGTACCGCCAGGGCTATTAAATTTTAATCTTTATTTACTTCTGCACACGCAGATGTGCTCCCAATTCAAATCTAATTAACATCAACGGGGGATTATTGATTTTTATCCAACCTACCTTTACACTCAATCCATCCACTTGTATACAGCGAATTAATTATTTATTTAAGTATACATACCCCAATTATGACGCTGTACATTTTTAGGCGTTCGTTGTTGTTTTATTATTTATTTTAAATTAAATAGCGCTGCATTCTATATGCATTTCAGCGCAATAATTCGAGTTCAAATCAAATGATTTTGCTTTGGATTTATTTTTACCATTTATAACGACGTCACCTCGAGAATACGATAATCCACAGAAGTTTGCAATAGCTGTGTAGTTGTGTAATGTCATAAAAGGATGATGTGCACCGGTGCTCAGATATGCATAAAAATGTGGGCTCTTCAATGGGTTGAAAACATTTATTTTATCAATTTTGTTATATAAACCTTGCACGTTCATTTTACTAACTATTTCTATAGAATTTATAGATAGTGAAATAAAAATTAAACAATACTTACCTATTGTTTTGCATATGGGGGAAAGTTAAAATTCTGGTGTGGCCAGATAATATATCAATTTTAAAAACCCAGTGTCTTATACGCGTGGCGAATGGAGTAAAATTTCGAGTTTAGAAAAGCCTAAAACGTTCAGACTTCTTCAAACTCGAAATTTTACTTTATGCTTAATCTGGGAGTGAAAACAGAAGCTTCACAATAACTGGTTTTGTAAAAACAAGGAATTTCTACAAATCCACCAAACACTGTAATTATCGGGATTTGTATGCTGTATACAAAAATATATTTCAAATTTCAAAAGAGTAATTTGCTAGTGGAATTAACCCCACATTTTAAAACTGGTTTTTAAAATATTAATTGATTGAAGGGTTTGATTGTTAATTATATACTTGTTTTTTTCTTATAGGAATTTATTCTTTATTTGTATTACCACTATTAATTAAATTGACTGATTGAATTCTACCAACAAACCGATTGCTGAATTACAGCGTTATTATCAACGAGGAAATTGTTTGTGTGTGCTCATAAGCAACATTATTATGGCAATCGCGATCAATCACTGTTAGCTAATTAACAAACTATTTAACCGTAATGTGAATCGAATTGAATTAATCAATTACCTAAATTAATCACCCATACATATTTAATTATCGTTAATTAAATTCAAATCATGGAAATAACGTTTGTTCCTAAAGCGATTATTTATAATAATAATAATAACTTTATTTGCCCGACAGATAACCAATTACAGGACAAAATTAAGTACAATATATGTTTATAAAATGTTTAAAAATTACAGCATTAAATAGTTTCAAATAAGTAAAGAAATAAAAAACAAATACATATATAGGTGAATATTTGACTTTAAAGAGACATATTAACATAATTATGCTTACAAGTTTTTTACAATAAAAGATAAAAGAGTATTCCTAAGTTGACGAAAATTCACATTAAAACATTTACAGCTCAAAGTGACGGATATATTTTACTGTACAATCGTAATCAGAAAATATATCACAGCTCGTGTTTGTTAATATTCTATTTGCATTTTCAACCATGTAATGTAAAGGAGTTTTTGATGTTACAACTGATCTAGAAGGTGTGTTATAAAAAGGTGTATGAGAACGAGAACTATGGGTTGGAATGTGGAGATTAACTTTAGAAAGTATGTAACGAGAATCTATTTTGTTATGTAGAATTTTAATTAGAGTTAAGACGCTGCTACATATTTTCCTAGAATCAAGACTACAATCAACGCTAATTAAAAGTAATTCACTATGTTCAATATTTCTAGGAGGATATGTGCCAATTTTAAGTTTGCAGATATATTTTAAAAATCGCCTTTGGACATTTTCTAGTGATTTTCTATGACACTCATAATGAGGGTGCCAGATGTTATTAACATATACATCTATAAATATTGTTTATACTAGAAGATATGATTTAATTTACAAAAATTGTTTCCACTGCTGAAAAACTGCCTAGTTTCCAAACCTATAAAAATTTTACAATAAATGTAACTTTAATTAAAGTAGAATTGCCTAATTGTTTGCAGAATATTTACCTAATTGTTTGCAGAATATTTTAATCTTTTTTTCAAATTAATGAAAATCAGGGAGACAACGTTTGTCTCAACGGAAATTTAATAAATAATGTGTGTAAAACCGGCAAATACATAAACAATCTAAATGTAGAATATTTCAAAAATATGAAACGTGCGATACTTTTTGCAATCTACAACTTATTTGTCTTACAAAGGTGAATTGAAACAACTATGTCCCTTTCTGATATATAATCCAGGGAGGGTAGCTCGCGGGCTTGAGCCCGTATGGTTGGTTTTGCATCTAGGCGACTCGTTTCATAACCTAATTTAGTTTAATTACTCATTTAATGAAACATGTTTACAATATTGATAATTGAATATTCATAATTAGCTAGTAATTATTAAACAACAAACATTTTTTTTTGTTGAGTTGTTATATAAAATATTTAGAAAAAAAACATGATAGTCATTATGTTTTTCCTATACGTGTGCACATCGTAATAACATCAGGTTCGTTCCAGCAGCGATATTAATTAAAAGCTCATGGTTAATTCAGGGAAATTGTACGTTTAATCTTATAATCCGGGCCGTCCTCCCGCGAATTAAAACCGTATAAACATCGTTTATTTCGAACCTCGTCAAATATTCACGGGGCATTATCGATTTAATATGAAAATCGGTTTAACTTTTTATTTTAAACTTCCTCTACTCCCTTTCCAACCCCGACAAACATCAACAGTGGTAACAAAACGCGCCAGCACAAAAATTCTGGAAAGGGAGAGGTAATGACGATATGTTTCATGTTTATTAAATTAAAATTGTTTGTATTATATCAATAAATAGAAGGTTTTTGTCTTGTAGCGTAGTATAGGGCCAACATACAGGTAGTTTTTCTTTTAAGTATAAATATTTCAATATACTACAGACGCTGTAAATCTATAGGTATTCTTTGTTTTTAACCCTTTAACTACCAGTGTCGACAATAACCGACTTAAATAAAACACTGTTTATCACTTTGTTTGTATAACAATTGGTTTATTTGGTGACTATAGTTTCGATACTACACGTATCATTATCAAACCGTTAGTAACAAAAAACTACAAAGGAACATTATTTATATTTGCGAATTTTCTAATAACAGCGTTAAAGAGGGGGGTGTATTTAAGGTCAAGCTGGTCGTTAATTACGGGAGCTTGACCTTAAATACACCCCCCTCTTTAACGCTGTTATTAGAAAATTTGCAAATATAAATAATGTTCCTTTGTAGTTTTTTGTTACTAACGGTTTGATAATGATACGTGTAGTATCGAAACTATAGTCACCAAATAAACCAATTATTATACAAACAAAGTGATAAACAGTGTTTTATTTATGTTCAACAATGTATAACGAAGTAGAAGCCTCTATAATCAGTGAAATAACCGACTTGACAGAAATTGCCCTATCCGGTGATTAAGCATATATAAGTCACTTGTAAATTTTCATTATTTTATCACAATAAGCAAGTTTATTTGAAACGGCATGTATTGCAATATTTTTATTTCACTGTGATTTATCGGACGCTCGTTAACTTTTACGGTAAAAAATAATTTGGGGTCTGTCCGAATTGAAATTGAAAAAAAATACCCGTAGTTAAAGGGTTAAAAGAGTTCAAATTGAAGCTTTAAACGAGTGTTTTCCACTCCCAGACTAAGCATGAAGTAAAATTTCGAGTTTAGAAAAGCCCCGCGTAGAAAATTTGTCGAGGGTCGCGCAGCGACCCGAGACAAATTTTCACGGGGCTTTTCTAAACTCGAAATTTTACTTCATGCGCCACGCGTATTAATCACTGATTTACAATAAAGTTAGAAATATATAACGCTTAGATGTGTTGGTGATCAATATTTACTGAGATGTAGTGAAAAATTGTAAGAATTACTTTTTTTGCGAAAAGTTTTGGAATAATAATAATGAAAGTAGAATAAATTTAGTTTGGGCATCTTTTCTATATTGTTGATATTTAAATCAATTTCGAGTTTACAAATGCCTTAAAATTTTATTTTCAATGTAATTATCGTTATAAAATTAATTAAAAAATATCTTGTTTTTTTCTCTTTATTAATTTCTTTATGAGTTCAGAACTATAACCATTATTAATTGCTATTTCTTTTATTACATTTACTTGCTCTTTATAATCTGTTATTGTAAGCGGTATATATATATATATATATATATATATATATATATATATATATATATAAGTCTGTCTATAAATGAGTGGAAAGTGCTACGTTTTATCTGACCATGTGTATTTTACTCTAAAATTTTAACAATCATATTATTATTTCTCTTTTCTCTGGCCCTTGATGTGTGGAATTATTGGGGAATATGTGGTGGTCGGTGGCACATACGCCTCTGGTCATTCCAAGAAAATTCAATAATCTGTAAGTGAGTTTGACTTACATAAAGTTATCTCGTTGGCGGAATCCACTTTGAAAAGTTTTGACCTACGGTCGCTCCTCTTATCTAATAATAAAGAGAACTTTCGCAGATGCGCCACCGTACAAGTCAATCTAATCATCGCCTTTCATAATCCCTCGCCAGAAACTCAAACACATCCTCTAATACAAGAACTAACGTACAAAAATATAATTTATAATTTTGTTTACATTTATAAAAATGTTCAACTAATAAATTAAATAACGAATGTCTATAAACTGTCGGTATCTCAGTTGCTTTGAAAACCAAATTACATGTCTTAGATTAAGTCTTGCGATCTGGTTAGGCTTGGAAACGTGAAATAAGTTTAATTATATGTCTAATTACGACGTATGTTTCTAAAGTCAGAACCTACTAGGATGCCGACAGTTTATAGACACTCGTCATAATTCAGGATTTTATTCATAAATTCATGACAAAAAATGTTTCATTTCGAACTATGTATTCATGATAGAAAATCCTGAATTATATTTAATTGTATAAATTTGAAATTTTTATAAATGTAAACAACATTTATAAAAATTTCAAATTTATCCAATTAAATATAATTCAGAATTTTCTATCATGAATACTATGTATTCGAAATGAAACATTTTTTGTTGTGAATGGTGGATTGAATACTGTTTAAATCTCTCCTGGATGTTTTATATTTTCCTTTTTGATTCAATTGGTTTATATTGTATGCAAAAGCGAATCAAAAGCAAATCAATGGCGAAAGAATCTCGGATTGATAATCCGCAGCGAAAAAAAAAATCGCGAATGAATCAATTCCGACGTCGCATTTCGACATTTCACCTGCAATTAAGCTCAATTACGCTGGATAAAGCTCATTGTTCTCCATAGACGATCATCGCTTTATATCCCTTCTGTCAACAATAATTACACCTCCCCCACATTTAAAATGCAGACGAGAGAAAAAGAGAAATCATCACACATTCCGATAAAATCAGGCGAGGCTTTGGATACCAAATCATATGAAAAAAGAGCAGAGTACTGTTATTTTGTTATTATCATTGGGAGAAAATTAAAATATAAGTTCGGAGGTGGCAAATTTATACAGGGTGTCTACGCTAAACCGTTCATTAAAAGTTTCCGGGGTTGCCGTTGCACTAAAAATTTGTCATGCGGTTGAATCAGTTCTCCTCATGTGAAATATTTTTAACTTTATATCACTTCCGGTTTCACTGGAAGTAGCACCAAATTTGTTATTTTAAATAGAACACCCTATATATCAGTAATTTTTTGGATTCCTCGTTTAAATTGCAACAGATTTTATTCGAACATATGTACACTTATCTCTTATAGTTTTCAAGAAAAAATATATTTCTATAACTTTGACCTCTAAAAGGCATCTTGAAATCTGTCTGGAGCTTCCCTTAAGAATAAGATAAAAATATGATTTATATCTCTACTTGTACCTAGAGAAAGCCTCTATGAGTAAATTAATTGGAAACTGTCAATTTTGACAATACGTGTTCTTAAAATGTCAATATCTAAGTGCCCTCTTCAATATCTAGTAATTCGATTTTTTAAATAGAATAACCCATTTTTTATCACATGGTACGATCGGGGGGAATATTTCCTACAAAAAAGTATCATACAACTATACTCCTAAAGCAATTAGTTTTCGAATTATTTCGAAAAATCGTTTTTCATCGCATTTATGCAGGGTATAATGCGCGCATAAGTCGCAATTGAATTTTATTAGGCCAGTAGTATGCTTTTGTTTTGTTGCAATTGTATTGCGGAATGTCAAATAATAAAAAGAATTAGTACAAAGTTTTACAGAAATCAACGAAATGAATAATTACACGAATTATCAATTTATTCTTTATAAACTTTATAAACTTTTACAAGTTTAAGTAACAATTCTATCTCAAAAAACTGTCTGAAACATGTATATATTTCTGTAGAGTTTTTTTCTGTGGATTTCATTAAGAGATTTTCCTAAAAATTATCCCATTTCATTACAATAATTCATGAGCACAAATGTGTTAGAATTTCTCGCCTATTTAAATAAAATAAGCATTACCTACTAAAAGATTTACATTTATACTATAAAAAATATTAAGTATTATTATTTTTGTGTGTACTTAATGATATTTTTACCTGTAAGCTGGTGAAATATACAGTATGTGATGAGTGGGAATTATAGGGATTAGGGATTAGCTTTCGCGCACCCTTCGGCTCTCTGAGCTAATTTCGGTGTATCATCTGTGGATGGTTTATTGGGTTAGGGTGTTACCCTCCGTTCACACACAGAAAAAAAATATAGTTATTGGATGTGATGTATTAATCTGTACGTGTTTTTCTTTTCATTGCAGACACAAGTTATTCGTATCATCCTGCCATACACGACGATACGTTCGTCAGGAGGAAACAGAGGAGGAACAGGACTACATTTACCTTACAACAGGTAAAAATAAAAAACTTTAAAAAAATAAAAACAATAGTCTAAAGACGTAGTCTGTATTTTTTAATTCTTTTTTTACTCACAAGACACCTGAATTTTTCAAAAATGGTATTAATAACCTAGTAATACTCTTACCAACGTTTTACTGGGTTATTATTATAATTTTTGAAAAATTTAGGTGTCTTGTGAGTGCAAAAAGAATTAAAACATACAGTCATATTAAATTAAAACATACAGTCATATCAAACTATGATTAACTAGGTGGCCTAAATTAATAACCTAGTAAACCTCTTGCTAACGGTTTACTAGGTTATTATTATTATTGTTTAGATTTAAATTTATTTATGTACATACATACATTGTTTATTGTATTATCATTGTCTTGTAATTGGGAAATTTCCTGTTGGGCAATAAATACTTATTATTATTATTATTATTACCATTTTTGAAAAATGCAGGTGTCTTGTGAGTAAAAAAAGGATTAAAACATACAGTTATATCAAATTAAAACCTCCAGTCATATCAAACTATGCTTTACTTGATTATATTGAAGTAATTAAATTAAATTTTTTAAATAACCGATTTACAAATTGACGTTAAAAAATGGATTACTTTCCGGTACTCCTAATAAAAATTTTGTGGGACACTACATGTTTATATAAGTTACAATCAATGTTCCTACGATAGACCTAAAAGTGATTTCATTAGTATCTTTTGAAACATATATTCTTTCAACATATTAATGCTAATACATGCTCACTATAAATTGTGAGCAACAATGTTTGCAGACAAGTTTAATTTCCCGCCAAAAAATCTGGGGACTTTGATCGCTCCAAGTTCATGCCAAGGAAAAATTAATTAATTTTGTACATATTCTTTGTAAAACGGGTTTCCCGTGGGAGAATAAATAAAAAATAATTAAAAAAAGAGTAACTAGATTTGACACTAGCAGGGTCATGCGTCGTATTTTGCTATTGTGTTCATTAATTCTTCGAATTCAATTATTTTACCTTCTGTTTCGTAGACATCAGTTCTTATCAGCATAACTTTGTTTTGTGGTGAGTAACTTGCAATTTTTAAGGTTAGAAAATTATAAAATGTAAGTTTCACTCTAAATTTACAGAATTTGAGTGAAATCGCCTTTGATTACCGTGATGTATTACACCACAGCATGATGTTTTCATCTTGAAGGCTCATTATCGAAGTGGAACTATGAATGAAGATGGCACATGTAAATACTCAACAGCAATATAACAAGACCTTTTCAAATAACCGACTATTATTTTTTACTCATTTTTCGAGAAGGCTTGCATTTTGACAATTCAAACGAGACCAAATATCAAGCATTAATAATCTGATTAAAGCCCGAGAGCTTTAGCTCGAGGGCTTTATTTATTGATTATTAATGCTTGATATGTCGCAATGCAGGACTTCAAGATAAATTATTTAAAAAAATAATAGTCGCTATATAAAAAAAATTGTCGTTATATTTATAAAGATTCACTCTGTTTGATAATGGCAAGTTGAGTTGCCAAAACTGCAGTCACGAAAATAAAAATATTGTGTTGTACCAACAAAGTTAGTGTTTAATTTTGTATTTATAAAGATTATTTATTAAATCATACAACCTCAATTATATATTCCTTATAGTCATCCCCGTTCTCCTTCCGCATACTCCAAGCCCAATCCTTTAAAATTTCAGCTGTCACTCCATTTGGGGTTGCTTCTTCCAATTTGTAATTTTTTTCCTCACAATATTTTTCAAAGTGACGCCATACACTTGTCTTGCTTCTATTTATATTTATTGGTACGGGGTTTTTAACAATTTCGTTAATTTCTGCCGTTGATGTTTCTCCGAACCGTGCCATTGTTATGACTTTATGACAAATGTCAAAGTGAAATCACAGACTACTATTCATAATTTTATATCGTAGAAAAGAAAGAAGAAGAAGAGGCAAAAGATAGGGAGAGAAAGAGAGGAAGAAATTATGACATATCAACAATGAATTTTAAAATTCAAATTGTTTAGAGGGAACGGCAAAGCTATACTGATGAGAGGTAAATCTCGAAACGCGTCTATAGATGGCCTGAATAATTTGACCCAAATTGTTACATTTGCAGTAGGTTACTGTATGTAACAGCAAACACTTGTTGTATAATTCAATGTCCGTCGAGGTATTAGCCCGGGAAGTAGTTGTTTCAATGAGTGTTTGATATAGTCTTTGTAAGACTAACTTGTTGTAGATTGCGAAAAGAATCGCACCTTTATTGTTTAAATAAATAAATAATCGTTACAATCGTGTCTGAATCAATTTAATCAAGCCTTCTGCGATGTCGGTCGACATTCCTTACATTTGCGTTTATTATTTTCAAATACACAAAACCTTAACTTACTTCAATTTACTTTGTATGTTTAATTAAAATTGTAAAAATAAATATATAGTTATGATTAAATAGTTCATTTATTTTGGGAAAACATGTTTGCTACGCCATTGGAAAAGTAATCTAGGGGATTTTTTTTTTCATACGATCACTTGTACTAACATGCATATTTGGTTGCCTACCTATCAATCTGCAACCATTTTTGCTCACTCTGTACCTTTCCAAGACCACGCCTACTATAGTTATCCAAACTACTACTGTAACAAAAACACGCATACTAATCTTGTTTAGACTGCTAACTAGGATAGTGCAAAAATAGGTCTACTATAGTTACCTACAGATATATAATAATATTAATAATAATCTTTATTGTCCCACATTCACTAATTACAGGACAATGTAATTACATATAATACAACTTAAGACGTGTATATATATATATATATACAGGGTGTCCCATTAGTGCGGTCTCGGAAGATATCTCAGCTCTCGTTAAAGATAGAAAAAAAATGTTTTCATGAAATTTGCTTGATTTTAAGAGCTGCATAACCTAAAATTATTTTCAAATATACAGGGTGTCCCATTATTCCATACTTAATACCAACTTTGTTATTTTAAATGGAACACCCTATATATTATTTTTTTATTTGATCCGCCTTTAAATAACATACACAAAGATATATCATTATCGGCACTTTAGGTAATTCGTTACTTAAAAAAAAATATTTTTTGAAAATTTTGGCAGTTTTAGTACTTTACTTAAAAATTCACTGTGTTCGTATTTTTTAAGATACCAGTCTGAAATTTTACACACATATGCAGTAAAGAATGCTCTATCCATTGACTATAACACATTTTAATATTACTTATAAAACCTAGTAAAAAACTACCCTCGAATATTTAATATTTAAAATGTACATTACTTCATTTTTTTAAATGGGACATCCTATATTTTTTTATTTTATCAAATCCGCAATAAAAAATGCTTCATTTCTTGTATATCATACCCTTTATCTATTTTCATTAGTTTTGGAGATATTAACATTTTTCTGTCGAATATAGGGTATACAAAAAATAAAGCATTTTTCATTTCGGATCTGATAAAGTAAAGAAATATAGGGTGTCCCATTTAAGAAAATGAAGTTATGTACATTTTAAATATTAAATATTAGAAGGTAGTTTTTTATTAGGTTTTATAAGTAATATTATAATGTGTTATAGTCAATGGATAGAGCATTTTTTACTGCATATGTGTGTAAAATTACAGACTGATATCTTAAAAAATAAGGACACAGTGAATTTTTAAGTAAAGTACTAAAACTGCCAAAATTTTCAAACAATATTTTTTTCTGAAGTAACAAATAACCTAAAGTGCCAATAATGATATATCTTTGTGTAGGTTATTTAAAGGCGGATCAAATAAAAAAATAATATATAGGGTGTTCCATTTAAAATAACAAAGTTGGTATTAAGTATGGAATAATGGGACACCCTGTATATTTGAAAATAATTTTAGGTTATGCAGCTCTTAAAATCAAGCAAATTTCGTGAAAACATTTTTTTTCTATCTTTAACGAGAGCTGAGATATCTTCCGAGACCGCACTAATGGGACACCCTGTATATATATATATATATATATATATATATACGTGTATATATATATATATATATAACAATAACTTAAGATTAGTTACAATAATAAAGACCAGACAAATGTTTAACTTAACAGAAGACATCATCAAAAACGTTATTAGCATATCTGGTCCTATGAAACAGCGATGATTTAAGTAAAGTGTTAGATTTGGCTAATTATATATAAAAAGTATTATTATGACGTGATTGCATTTTCGGAACAGATAGGTTGACTTGCAAATACGATATTATTGCAAGTCAACCTATCTGTTCCTAGAATTCAATAAAAAAAAACTCTAGAGTGCCATGATTTAATCTTTTTTCAAATTTAAGTTGGCTACACACTCCAGGAATTGACATATAAATCTTGAGACAATAAATATAATGTAAATTTTTAGAGTTGCCAACCTAGAATATTTTCCATAGCAGTCTAGAGATATTTTTGATTGAATATACGATATATCTGTTAACGTTGTTAAGAAAACTTGAATGAAACAGGATAGTGCAAAAATAAGTCTACCTTACAATATTAACAGATATATCTGTTAATGTTGTTAAGAAAACTTGAATGGAATACTCCTAATTATTCTATAGAAACAACGAATTGTATTGGTAATTTAATTTCGATCGTTACAATCTCTGGTCATCGCAAATTCTGTATTATTTCTTGTTCATATTTTTCTAGTTGGAAGAGTTGGAAACCGCCTTCGCCCAGACCCACTATCCGGACGTGTTCACCCGTGAGGATTTAGCGATGAAAATCAACCTGACCGAGGCTCGAGTGCAGGTAAGCCCCCTTTAACTTCCTTTTATATTTTCATCCCTTTTGCGGGGCGAGGGTCATCATTCTCAATAAGCGTAAATCCCGTTTTGATCAGGGCCCACCCCCCGGATAATATAGTTTGATTTTTTTCTGGCCTTCTCCACTCGCTTACAGACTTTGATCCGCAAACGTCCGCCGCAATTTACTCAAGGATTTATTCCGAGGAACATTTTCACACTCCTCGAAAATTAATCGGCGAGCTGATCATTTATTTCAATCAAAAGATCCCTATCTCAATGTTTTCAGTATTATCTGCAGAAATTGTATAGAAGATTGTATTGGATTGTTGCGAATAGTCTTTTTTAACAAATATTTTAAGTTAAATATATCTTTCACTGTATTCTCATTAATCACTTGGTAAAACGTGATTCAAATAAAATTTGGAATAAAAAGCAATTACTTTGTTTCGTTAGTGAATCAAATAAAGTGTTTTTTATTTCAAATTTTATTTTAAGTTTATATTAGTATATATTTTTAACTTGTTTCTCATTGATCACTTGATGAAACATGATTATTATTTTAAAAAAAATTAAATTTAAAATAAAATCACTTGGTATGTTTCACTAATTTTACTTCTTTATTCCGACTTGTTTCGGCTATCAGCCATTTTCAGGGAATGTGAATTATATTTGTATTCCTAACTGTGAAAATAAATGAAAATATTTGTATATTGACAATATTAATCTCGATCTTGAATACATATTCATAGACAGTATTAATTTCGATCTTGAATGCATATTTAAAATGAAAATCAAATCGTGTGAAAATGTTGGTTGTTGAACCTAGTTTGTTGGGTGTTGATGTCGTTGTTGTGAGACAGGTACAAAGGGTCGTTATTAGGGCCGTGATGAGTGTAATTGTTCCGTGGAGGCTCATTAGGCGCACTAATTGCCGGCTCAATCTAATACACACGTCCCCGCCGGGATAACCCCGGGACACCACCTACACGGACGCCCTTCGCGCCCTTTCCTCTCGTCCCGGCTACCTAGACGATCCACTCACCGCACGCGACCCGAAATGAAGAAGATTTTACACCGGTAATTGCACACTCGACGAACAACAAATAGAAAAATAACTTACAACAGAGAAAGTCTCGAGAGATCGGACAACTGGTCTAATCAAGAATTCTTTGAAGTCATTAAAAATAACGTTACAAGGGAATTTTCTAAAAACTTAGTCAACAGTTACAATTTTTGTTAACTAATAAAGATTTATAAAAGAGTGATAAGTGAATTATTTTATATAATCTATTGTAGTTTTAAAATAATCTACCTTATAAAATCTACCAAAGCAAAAAGTTCCAGCTACTGAAAGTTTGAAAAATTTACAAAGCAAAAGGCTTAAATTTTGAAAGATTTGGTTAGATGAAATAATCATTTGTATGATTTATTATCGTGAGATTAAACATAAGAAGTATATTTTGTACATCACTTGAAATCAGTGCTTTATACGCGTGGCGCATGAAGTAAAATTTCGAGTTTAGAAAAGCCCCGTGAAAATTTGTCTCGGGTCGCGCAGCGACCCGAGACAAATTTTCACGCGGGGCTTTTCTAAACTCGAAATTTTACTTCATACTTAGTCTGGGAGTGGAAAACACTCGTTTAAAGCTTCTAATTGAACTCTTTAAAAAAAAAAACAAGCGTATGCATATGCATATTTTATCAAAAGCGTTCTGTATTAATTATGGTGGATGCGCCGGGTTATCACCAAATAAAGTTACCAATTTTTAACAAATTAATTATTATACGTACAAACCAAGATTATCATTTTTAATCCTTGTTTTCTAGTAGTGCACAAAAATTGTATTTTACTTTCTTCAATTGCCAATATATCGATCAACTACTTTCAAAACCTCCAAAATGTCAAATTTTACAGGAGACACAAAATGCTTCTTAATTATTATATAAGCTGCGAAATTGTTCTGATTTTTTTTATGGTAGTATTTAATAAGTATTTCAAGTAATTGATTCATATTAGGGCTGGGAATTCGCATGTTCGTGAATATTCAAACATAAATTAAAAAATACACTTGTAAATAAAACACTTTTTACTTTGTTTAACCACTGAATTTTACATTTAATTGTGTGACTAGTTTCGACTATCTAGTAGTCATTCTCAAACTAAAGTTCACTTTAGTTTGAGAATGACTACTAGATAGTCGAAACTAGTCACACAATTAAATGTAAAATTCAGTGGTTAAACAAAGTAAAAAGTGTTTTATTTACATGTGTATTTAAGATGTACCACAAAGTGAACGCCTACAACACCAAACAATAAATTAAAAAATTTTAAAAAAAATGGGACAAAATACCAGTTAACAAAATATGCAGAATCAGCAGACTGTATAGGTGACATTTTTTAAGCCTTAGTTATTAGATTTAAGTTAGTTTTAAGTTTTATACCTTTACTATTGTAATCAATGTTTATATTTATGTATTTCTGTAAATGGCTTCCGTTGATTTACCAAATAAAATAAAATGAAACATTCAAATTAGTTAAACATTTAAACAATTTAATTTATAAATTGTTTAGTTTTATAAAATATATTAGACATTTTCTAACACTAATATTTATTAAAATATTTAAATATTCAAATAGCAAAATAATTGAAATATGTGAAAATGTGAGTGACTTAATATAAGTAATGTGGTATTTGAATATGCGCGAATATTAAAATTCCCAGCCCTAATTTATACTAATATTGGTAAATCAATAATTTCTGAAGAAATTGTAATTTCTGAAGGAATTGTGTTTGAAAAATCTGGACTTACGAGGTTTCGGAAGTAATTGCTCGACATGTTTATATCATTTTGTAAAAAGGATGATAAAAACTCGTCAGTTACATTTTTTAAATTAATAATAATAATGTAATACATTAAGGTATAATATTTTATTTTTTTCAGAAATTGGCTAGGTCTATTAAAAGTTAATGTTGTTTTATGCAATTATATTATATAAGGGTTTGTCTCGTAAAAACTATTTAAATATTGACAACGAGAGGAGAAAAGGGCTATCACCCACGAGACTGGTAATCGAATCGAAGCCAATTTAAAATTTACCCGTGCCCGTGTCTGTCCGTCAAATTGTCCCGGACACGTACCGCAAAAAAAATTCGACTCCTTTATTAAATCCGTCCGGCATCGGCGTGGCCTAATTGAAATGATGCGATGAAACTGTCAGGTATCCACCCCCGAAATTGACAGTTTACCCCCAGTATCGCTACAAAAATGTATAGACAGAAACCCCCAGTTGTGGGAATAAAAATATAAATTCCCCGCGCAAGAAATGTTAGTGTCCAGATATTGTAGAACATAAAGCAAGGGGCGTAAAAATTCACAACCTGTCCCTTAGGGGTGATGTCTAGTGTCATATTACAGCGTGTTATCGGGCAGTGTCTTCTATTGTTATGTGTTTTTTTTTTTTTGTTACGAGAGGGGTTTACTCGCGGGAGGTCGGCTTGAATTTCGGAAAATGCGGGAAAAACGTTTTACTTCTTGGGAATGATGAGGAGAATATGGAATGTCTCTCTCCGGACGTTTTCTGGACGCGTTCGGAAACTGATACTTTTTATTAGATATTGTTTGCTTCTTAGTCGTGTCCGTTTTTATTACAGCTATAAAATTCGAATTGTAAGTCATCCCTTCTTATATTCCTGGTAGGGTTTTTTTTATTGTGTCAATTTATGCAATTAATACGTTCCTGATGTATTGATGATGAAATCCTAATCCTGTAAAATATACAGGGTGTTCCAGCGAAAGCGCACACTAATAGTATATGAACTTCTAATTAATGTATTGTAATGAAATTTGCAGCTTTTATGTAATCGTATGTGCTCGTTGCAATGAAGACTATACGACTTCCGGTTTTCAGTGAGACACCCTATATATACGATGGGTGATCAAAAAGTAAGGTTACATTGCGACGAGCACATACGATTACACAACAGCTGAAAATTTCATTACAATACATTAATTAGAAGTGTATATACTTTTAGTGTGCGGTTTCGCTGGAACCCACTGTATTTCAAACATCAAACGTAAGCTTTGCATTATCACATGTGCGTGTTGAAATGTGAGTAATTAAGAATTTCCCCAACAACCTGTCCCAATTTTCGCAAACTTCCCTTCGCTAACAACTCTCTATTTCTCTCTAAAATACTTATTTGTGTTAAAATGAAGCGGTTGGGAGAAGATTTCGCAGCAAGTCGTCGTCGCGTCGTCGTTTTCTGGAAAAGTGAATTAGAGACTGTAATCTGTACATTTAAGAGCCATAAAAGCATGTCAGCACTTTAATATACTTAAAACGCAAACTTACTTACCGTCGGGGATTTTCTACAACGGGATTTAATCCATTCCGGCAGGCAGGCAGGAAGGACTCTTCAGGCAAAGTCGAGACGTTTACGCTCGTCTAGATAAATTTAATTAAGTCTAAAAAGTGCCGAGAGTGGAGAAAATTCGTCTCACTCACTAACATTTTAAACACACACTTATGTATTTACTTGTAAAATGTTAAGTGTTTTAAGTTATAATTTAAATTCGACGTGAGCTTAAGCTCAAAACTTAATCTGACAATCTGAAATACACAGATCTAATTTTAATGAATTAAACATAAATAGCCTTATTAATGGATGTTAGCATACTGCTTTAACACGGTTCTAAGGACGATATTAAGATTTTGTATTAATAAAACATTTAAATAAATTATTATTGGTAGTTTTAAACTTACTATTTTATAAATCATAAATTAGTATATGTATGTATTTATTTCGTGTCTTCAACCAAAGGTAACACGCTATTAGCGTGTTACCTCTAGTTTAAGAAACGAAATAAATACATACATACATATACTAATTTATGTTTTATAACATTTTAATAAAATAAATTCTAAATAAGACCATTGATATCAAAATAGGAGTATCTAGAACGTATTAAATTATAATGCCATATATTATAAATGACAATCTAATCAGTACATTTTGAACTTCACTGTAAATCAGTTTTTTATACGCCTGGCGCATGAAGTAATATTTTAAGTTTAGAAATACTAAGGTACCATTTTCATGAATATGTAAAACAATCCTAGCAATCCACAGATTAATTTATATTTATGTATAGGATTTTTCGTTCGTAAATTTGACAATATATTTGCTAATAAAATTAGTAGTCGAAAATGTACCGGGTGTAACTCAAAACTGGGGGTGTACCAGTCTATTCTTTTATTATTTGAAATATCAATTTGAAATTTGCTAGGTTTATATTAACCCATTATGTGCCATTAATGCTTATACGCAACATTATTGATTTTATGTTAGTTAAATTACTAAATAACTTTATTTGATATATTATATTATTTGACTTGACTTGAAAATGTATGAAGAAAAACATAAATATTTTGCTATTTAAATATCTTGATTATTACTCATTTAAATAAAATGTTTTCAGTTTATTTCTAACTTTACAATATTTCAATGTTTTATACGCGTGGCGCATGAAGTAAAATTTGGAGTTTAGAAAAGCCCCGTGAAAATTTGTCTCGGGTCGCTGCGCGACCCTCGACAAATTTTCTACGCGGGGCTTTTCTAAACTCCAAATTTTACTTCATGCTTACTCTGGGAGTGGAAATACACGTTCTAAACTTTATATTGCACGTTTTTATACAAAATGGACAAATGCCTTACATTATTTATATTTGAAAGAAAAATTCATACATTTACCCGGTATATATATATTTTTGAGTGTATAAAATTCTGTCACAAATACAAACACCTATTTGCGGAAAATGTCAGGGATGCATCAAGAAACAAATATAACTTGATATACCCACGCCATCGTTTAACATTAACAGAAAAATCTGCGTTTTATGCATGTGCTAAATATTATAATTTTTTACCAAGGCATATAATCATCGCAAATAAGTTTGATAAATTTAAACCATTAGCGTTCGAACACTTGCGAAGTATGGAACCTTACACTATTTCAGAATTTCTTAGTTATGGAGCGGCTAGAACTTAAATTTTGTATCCTGAATTTCTATTTTCTATTTTTTGACGTATTCAAATTTGTTAACAACCACTTGTAATTCTAATCGTAGCAAATATTGAATAAAAAGTATTATTATTATTATTACTGTATTCATTAGAATACAGTAAATCATTCGTAGAACTCATATAAAGAAGTGTAGAATGTTACCTAAAATCCACTTTTAGAGTTATCTCTATAATTGCTCGGCCGTTAACGGGTTAAGCAGAAATTGGAGTTTAGTGATGATCTGAACGATTTATAGCATTATTATTCGTACCATACCATTTTAATAGTATACAGTGTATCAAGGGCCGAAAATAAGCCTTAGCAGCCCGCCGCTTTTAGCAGCTCGAGCGAGCAAAGCGAGCGAGGGCTGCTAAAAGTGAAGGGCTGCTAAAGTATTTTGGCATGAGTTACACTCGATATTATTTCGCCTGCCTTGAGTAAAAATAGTGTTGCAGGAAATTTTCTATCGCGCACCATTGAAAGTGAACAGAGTTTATCCTTGTAGCCTACTCATATTCCGTGAAAAGTTGTCTATAATTTATAAAAACTCACAAATAAAATTGTAAACTGTAATAAATAATGAAAATCTAATTAATGCACAACAAAACTGATTTTAGCATTGAAAATTCTGACCATAAAGTTGTACTATTTACTACCTTGCTTCTTTCCGATAAATATGCCAGAATTACATTTTCTGATGTGTTTCTTGCCTTTTTACGTAGTTTCCACCTGCAAAATACGGCATAGTTCTGTTCATATCGTTGCCTTGATTTATCCGGCAGTAGATTGTCGCTGACACTGGATGCGATGTTTTGTAATTCAGGAGGAGTACACTCCATTAGATCATCGCTGTCGCCCTTTTCTCACTTTCTACACGAATTGATTTCTTAATTCATTAACAACTTCTGCTACTAATTAATATTACATACGTTACACTATTAAAATTGAAATGTCACAGCCTTCCGCGAAAGGTTTTCTAGATTATGCATATTATTTTTTCAGCCCTAGATACGCTAAGTCGTCGTTTCGGCCCGATTTTTTATCCGAAATATATGATTTTAGTAGAGGCAGGCGAAAAAAGTTATTTCATCCTAATACTATTTTAAATTATAAAAAGTACAAAATCGCGTATGATCCTTTTGAGGGTCTTAACATACTGGAGCAGCAATGGTAGCAGCGATACAAATGCATCTACGTAGAAATACTATGTTTCTCTTTCATGCAGACTGTTTGATCCACCAAGCAAAATCTAATTGTTCCGAATCCACAATAAAAACCACCCCATTCAGTTAAAATAATCAACCCCAAAAACACTCGTTACATTAGTTGGTTCAATTGTTTAGCTCGCAACACCCACTTCGATACTAGCAACTTGCAACAAACAACCCTGTGTGTACACATGTATTCTGTATACAAACATCCCGGTGATTAGCCACCCCCCTTTTTTTTTTTCGAAAAACCTCTCCACTTTTATTTATATCGATGGGGTGTTAACAAGCGGGTAACGAGCGCTCAAATACCCCTGTCGTGTTAAACACAATAGGCTACGCACACTCATTAAACACCGAAACGTAATAGAGATTGAATGAATAGGAACAATAATAATTGCAAATTGAAAATTGAAAATCGCAACTTGCGGATTTTTTCTGTTTCCCTCTGCTTTATATATATTTTCATGTTTGTTAATCCTCGTATATGCGGAGGAGGAAGGCGCGCTGTCACCGGCTCCTCGTTTTCCGAGGGCTTTTCTATCTGAGCGGGACTGACAAGTTAAGTATTATTGAATTTTCAAGTTTTAAGACTGTCATCGTTGCGGCCGCATGGAGGAAAATTGTATGTAAGGAGCGCTGAGGAAAATATAACTGTCGCTATTAAAAAAGGATAGGGTTCTATTATTTATACAGAATTGAATAAGAAATATTTATTGTTTGAAAACAGAATTTTTAATCCTGGGAATTAAACAGTACCAGACATTAAATTTACACAAAGTGTGTTATTATTGTGTAATTTTCTAATTAAGTCGATTAACCCTATTAATAAGTTAGGAGCATATGCAGTTTAAAATATACAGAAATTCTAGTTTTAAATATACATATCTCGCTGTATACGCAGTACCTTTTCAGGTATTCTTTGTTTTTTTATATATATAAATAACCTTTATTTCTCATACACCCCTACCAATTACAATTATAATTATTTAACCCATTAACGGCCGAGCAATTATAGAGTTAACTCTAAAAGTTGATTTTAGGTAAAATTCTACACTTCTTTTAATGATTTTTACGAATGACTTATTGTATTACATACTGTGAATTTTCTTTCAAATATACATAATGTATACGCTGTAAATGCAAGGCATTCGTCGATTTTGTATAAAAACGTACAATATAAAGTTTAGAACGAGTATTTCCACTCCCAGACTAAGCATGAAGTAAAATTTCGAGTTTAGAAAAGCCCCGCGTAGAAAATTTGTCGAGGGTCGCGCAGCGACCCGAGACAAATTTTCACGGGGCTTTTCTAAACTCGAAATTTTACTTTATGCGCCACGCGTATAAAACACTGAAATATTGCAAAGTTAGAAATACACTGAAAACATTTTTTTTGATGAGTAATAATTGAGATATTTAAATAACAAAATATTTAAGTTTTTCTTCGTACAATTTTAAGTCACATCAAATAATATAATATATCAAATTAATTCATTTAGTAATTTAATTAACATAAAATTAATAAATTAGCAATACTTTATTAAATGCCTCTAATAATTTATCCTCATTTTACACAGCTACTCCTCCCTGGCCTTTGATTTACCCCTCCATTATCATACTCATACCCCGTCCATTCTCACACATACTTTTAATTCGACTCATGCCTTTTACTCCATTCGTTACTTGCAAACCCCTACATTCCTTCATCCAATGTTCCCATTGATCCTTCTCCACCCCGCAAAACACACACTTCATATATTCTTCTCCCAATTATCATTTCCTTCCTCTTTCCTTATAAATTAAATTAAAATAAAATTCAAAGGAATGTCTGGTTTCACTAGTTTCAATTAAATCTTATTCAAAGGTTACATTTATTTGTCGATAAAATAAATAGTTTCCATGTCATCAACGTCAAAAAATGTGAATTGATAAATAATAAAATAATAATAAAATTAAAAATGCTTTCTTATAATTCTATGAATCGGTATGTTTCTCTATTATCCTCAGTGATCCTTTCTGCAAGACATGAGGATAAATCACGGTCATAGGGCGCCTGGTTCCTTCGACTAAAAGGGTGAACGTCCAATGGGGCGCGTTCCCTTCAGTCGGCGTTTCCAGGGCAACGGGCCGACGCCGGGGATCTGTCGGAATGCATATGGCCGATCCCTGGGGACGCAAAACCTCCCCCCGTATACATTTTCTAATGCATTCACAAAGAACCAAATCTATACACTTTATAACACGCGACTTCGGAAAATCTTCGCTCGGTTTCCCAACGGCAAGGACATGCACTTAAGTAATTCGGGGTACTCTCGAAAGGTTCACCAAATCTTAAGTGAATTCAGTAAAATATCCAGTATTCAAGGTGTTCCACGTAAAACTAGTATAAATCTTAGTAACCAGTATGAATCTTAGTAACCAGTATGAATCTTAATAACTAGTGTTCGGTAGAGATATTGAATGGGAAGACAGATTGGTTCAAATTTCCAATTTATTTCTAAACCCTTTTTTTTTGTTTATCCCCATCATCCTACACTTATGCGCAGCGGGCGCGTGAGTGGAAGTTGGAAAGAAGTAGAGCATGGACACAAAACGTGTGTGACTTATATGTGTACGTTTAAATTGAGAGTTTATATATGTAATCGTTGAGGGCTGCAAAGGTTGCGTGATATCAGTGACGTCGATTGTTTATTGCAAATATTAACGTTATTGGTGATCAGCGACACAGTAGTCTAGTGATCAGTGTTCGGCTGCCAGAAACCTCTGGGAGCGACAAAAACGTGGGGCAAACGCGCGTACGGACCTTACAACCCTTCCGCCTACGTTGCGCACGTCACAGAAGCTAAGTCAGGTGAGTGTGGGTTCCTTTTGCCACAATCAATCTAGCCTGGGTCAGTCTGTCTGTTTTACAGGCCGGAAATATTCCGTACTCTCCTCTGAGAGGCTCGTTTTCTCGACCGTCTCCGGAAAGTTTAAAAACCCTCCTCAACAACTAGTATGAATATTAGTAACTAGTATGAATCTTTGAGTGTGAAATGTAACAAACAATACAAGTTTTGTAAATAGTGCAGTGCTATTAGTGTGCAACCCAATGTACACACGTTGTACGATCATTTAAAACATGGTTTAGAGTACGCTTTGAATTTTAAATTAGATTGGCACTACTGACTGTTAACACATACTTTACCATAACCTTACATTTATTCCTTTATTCAGTCAGCATTCTGGACAACCGCACAAAAAAATGCCTAAATCATAATTTAAACGATCGTATATAAATTAAAACAAATCTATGCAACCTTATATACCGTTGTTTTTATTTTAAATTTCTAACAATTTTTTCTATTATTTAATTAAGCATGAAGTCAAATTTTGAGTTTGAAAAAGCCCGAAAATTTGGATTTGCCGGTTGAATTTAGAGTCTCTTGTTAAATTTAAACATAAATTTATTATGAGATTCAATATAAATTCAATATGTAACTTGAATTTTACGTTTAACCTCTCGATAAATTTAGTTTAAGTCAAATAATTATTTTTCAAGTATTTGATAAAATGAAGTTGTTTAATCTCTTACTTTATGAACACTCAACGTTTTTTTAATTTATTTTTTTTATCAAAAATATATCGGTTTGAATTTGATAGAAGTATGTCCTCCTTTTTAATTAAATAATACAATTATGCTCTAGCAGCATTGGCTATTAGTTAGTTTTGAACTATTGATAAAATAAACTTGGCAACGTCGCGTTTTCATGTGTTGCAACTTCACTCTAGTTACATTGGAATAATTTTGAGGTTATGTTACAGTGGTTTTGTTATTTTTGTGAAAATATATTTCTTCTGCTGAATTATTTAATTGAAATTTATAACTTTCTTTGTTTATACTAAATTGTCTTGTGATTGGGAATTTCTTACTTGTTAGGCAATAAACATTATTATTACTATTCTATTGAAAGTGAGGGGGTCCACTGTGACCGCAAGGATCTATTATGGCTATTATTATTATTACTAACTAGTGTTTTCATTCCCCGATTGAATGAAGTAAAATTTCGAGTTTAGAAAAGCCTAAATAAATATTTCGATTCGCTGGAAGTGAATTAATAAAAATTTCTTTAACCCTTCCTCAACCACTTCTAATTCTCACAAAATCCAATCCGTATATTTCCCTTTCCATCCCCAGTGCATGATTTTTTCCTTCCTCCTTTTTCGTGTTATTTTTTTTTGTTTGTTTTGTTTAGAAGTGCTCGGTGTGGAAGTGGAGTGGTTCTCTCTATATATCCGGACAACAAAGCGAAATGCAATTAGCAGTCGAGGCGTACGCGATGCATTGTATCATTAAGACAAAAGGGACAATATTCAGTTAAAATAATAATAAGACAAAAGGGCAGGGGAGGGCGAGCTTGCGTCCCAATTAGGCACCATTTTAGAAAAGCACCCTCGACGACGATCGCCATCTGCACACTCGATCCTCTCTCTAGTGGCGTGTTTGATACGATCGCCTATTAAATTTGCATGCGAGATCGTTTTTTGTTTTGTTTGTTCGTTGTGATACATAAAAGATGATGGAGGAATAAAGCGGGTGATAATAGGCATCCCTTTATTATTAACTCATTATTGATATTGAGATGAAGATAATAGGACTTGTAGTTACCAAAGTTCCTATCTTAAAAAATACTAAAAAATACTTCACTACTTGTAAGGATACGAAATAATTAGCAAGAAATATTGACAAAGTGTTTGGTAGATACTTAAATTTATAAACAAAGCAATTAAAATATTATAAATGCAGAGAAGTAAGTGTATTAAAAGTGTTCAGTAATTAGGTACCTACCTTTATGAATATAATAAAAAATAGTTTCTCACATTATTTCAAAACGTGAGTAACTTTTTTGTAATTTTCATAAAATTGTATCAATTAGCAAATGCAAGATTTTTTCGCACCACTAGAAATCTATAATCATTAATAATGATATTTGTAACGATTTGATATAAATTGGCAACTTTATTTAGACCCATCCCGGCGCATCCAGCACAATTAATCGAAAACGCTGTACTAAATTATCAAAAAATAATTAGATTGTACTAATTATCGATTGAAAATTTAGTTAAAGTATCACTTTTAAGCTACGATTTCTCAAGACGAAGTATTAATGTGTGTGGTAAACTAGTAACTTTAAATTGACCTCATTAATTATTCTCTGCATGTATACTTAGAAGAAACATTAAATCTATAGTATTTGTAAATAAATACAAAACTAGGACAACTACTTCAGCTTGAAATTATAATTGAAATGTTTCAAGTCACATCCTCTCTTAAAACAATTAGTCCAACATTTTTTTCTCATCTTTAAAGTTTAGGCTTGTTGCAATCCACCTCGAATTATTTGTATGTGTGCGTACGCGTGTGTGTATGTGTGGATGAGAGATAGTGTACACAGAGTGGGGCTAATTTAAATATTAAATTTGCGGTCCGCTGTGTCTGGGGGTGTTTGCCGAACAAACAGTGCACAGTAACAATGTAAAGCATTACACGGTTTATGATTTTCAATTAACGTTGCGGATTGCGGTTCCTTGCTCGCAGTTAGTGTGTATGTATAGGTTTTGGGAGGGAAGGAGGGTTATGAATAGTAATTTGTTTAAAGGGGTGTGCGCGGATTATGCCAATATCTACAGGGGGATGTTAACGTGTTTATCTTCTTTTGAAATGAGTTCTGATGTGTTTCTTATTAGTTTTACAAATTACTATAATTACAACCAATCAAGTGGTCGAAAGGGATTCAATATAAAATCAAATACAATAAAGTTTTTATATACCGTTCAACAATATTTTTACACAGCATAGCAAAATCCATAGGTTAATAAGATTTTCTAAAGTAAGAGAAAGACAAAATATATAGCAGGAATAAGGAATACTGTTCATTTATTTGTGGCATATTTTGAGAACCGGCAAATTCCACATTGTTCAACAATTTCAAGAATTGTTCGTGCTTTTGAACAGACTGGATGTATTGCTAACAATAAATGCCACAGAAGAGAACAAAGGGCTGCCACAAAAGAAAAGACGGGACGTAATGATTTGTGCTATTGCATTTTTTTAAATTATTTTTTATCGCTCTATCTCGATAAGCATTAATATTAAGTAATTGAAATAATCAATTTAATAATCCTATATTATTTCAATTAATGGTCGGTACCTATGTTGGACGCAGCAGATTTTTTTTTGTTCAGAGAAAATAAATATTATATGCACTATATGGAAAATAAAGAGGCCGTATGAATTTTCTATGCATAATGAATAATTCAACAAATGCGAATGCTGTTGATTTAAAATAAATAACAGCATGCATTTGTAATAATTTGAACGTTAAATAATAGGAAATTTAATCAAATGTAGCTAATGTGAAATTACACCGACTTTCGTTTAATTAATTCAAATTGAATTATTTATGATTGTTAAGTGTTATCATTTTATCATGATTATTTCACCCACCTAAAACACAAAGGTTTATTAAAATTACCGGAAAATAATTGTTGTGTGTCTATTAGTTAATAGAACAATCTCTCACAGCACTTACTCAGGTCTGTCCTACACATCAATTGAACAAAGTCGACTAGATAGTGGGACAGTCCCTCGTTTTGCACTCTCAAGTCGGCTCTACACATCAATCGCACACTGAGTCGATTAGTTAGTTAGTAGGTTAATCATACAGTACTAATTCAGTTCGTCCCTACACATCAAATGGAACAAAATCGAATAGATGCGTACTCATCAATCGCATACTGCGTCGATTAGTTAGTAGAACAATCACTCACAGCACTTACTCAGGTCTGCCCTTCACATCAATCGAACAAAGTTGACTAGATAGACAGTCCCTCGTTTTGCACACTCAAGTCGGAAATGCTAAAAGTAAAAAGTTCATGCTCAGCAAGGCCGAGCCGAGACAGCTTGTCGATCGACGAGCAGCGTGAAAATCAAGCAATACAGTGCAAATCAACATTCAAAGTGAGCCGTAAAACTCTAGAAGAGCGGGCGAATCAAAATGAGTCGTGGCTTAAGAAGAACTGAACATTTTGAACTGAGCCACTTGGCTCACTAGCTCACTTCACTGAACTGACCCTTTGAGTCGATTTGCTCAGGAGTTACACATTCCTATTTCGAACTGAGTCACTTGGCTCACCAGCTCATTTCACTGCGCTGACTCTTTGAGACGATTCGCTCAGGAGTTACCCATCTCTAGTACATAGTCTCTAGAAGAGCCGGCGAATCAAAATGAGTCATAGCTTAAGAAGAGCTGAACATTTTGAACTGAGCCACGTGGCTCACTAGCTCACTTCACTGAACTGACTCTTTGTGTCGATTCGCTCAGGAGTTACCCATCCCTATTTCGAACTGAGTCACTTGGCTCACCAGCTCACTTCACTGAGCTGACTCTTTGAGTCGATTCGCTCAGAAGTTACCCATCTCTAGTACATAGTCTCTAGAAGAGCCGGCGAATCAAAATGAGTCATAGCTTAAGAAGAGCTAAACATTTTGAACTGAGCCATGTGGCTCACTAGCTCACTTCACTGAACTAACTCTTTGTGATCGATTCGCTCAGGAGTTACCCATCCCTATTTCGAACTGAGTCACTTGGCTCACCAGCCCACTTCACTGAGCTGACTCTTTGAGTCGATTCGCTCAGGAGTTACCCATCTCTAGTACATAGTCGGCCCTACACAGCATACTGAGTCGATTAGTGAGTGGGGCAATACCTCACAATAGATGGTGTGAAATGGAAGACGACACATTCTCAGCGATTGCCTGGCACTCTCGTCAACTAGAGGCTCCTTACTAAGTGAAAGATGGCCTACAATGGCCTACATAAGGGATCTACCCACCTAGACTACCTAAACTAGGTAGGCTGGCTGAGCTGAGGCTGGGAATCGACGGAAAGAAGCACAATGGGTCTAATGGGGCCTAAGTGTAGTGCAGAAATGCGCACTACCCAAAGAACTAGAACCAGAACCCTCACAGCACATACTCAAGGTCTGCCCTACACATCAATCGAACTCGGTTGATTAGTTAGTGGGATAGTCCCCCGTTTTGCACACTCGTCAGCCTTATCACTCGATTTTCACGCTCAAGTCAGCCTTGTACAACAATCGCATACTGAGTCGATTAGTTAGTGGGGCAATCTCTCACAGCAGAGGGTGTAACATGGAAGACGAGTCTGCCGGACACCTTCTCGGCGATTGCTCAGCACTCTAGTCAACTGGAGGCTCCTTACTGGGTGGAAGATGGCCTACAATGGCCTACATAAGGGATCTACCCACCTCGGCTTTACTAGACCACCTAAACCAGGTAGGCTGGCTCAGCTGAGGGTGGGTAATCGACGGGAGGAAGCACAATGGTCCTAATGCAATGCACTTCCCAAAGAACCAGAACCAGAACCCTCACAGCACATACTCTAGGTCTGCCCTACACATCAATCGAACTCGGTTGATTAGTTAGTGGGATAGTCCCCCGTTTTGCACACTCAAGTCACCCTCATCACTCCATTTCTACGCTTAAGTCGGCCCTACACAACAATCGCTTACTGAGTCAATTAGTTAGTTGGACAATCCCTCACAGCACAAACTCTAGCTCTGCCCTACACATCAATTGAACTCGGTCGATTAGTTATTGGGATAGTCCCTCGTTCTGCACACTCAAGTCAGCCTTATCGCTCGATTTCTAAGCTCAAGTCGGCCCTGCACAACAATCACATACTGAGTCGATTAGTTAGTGGGCAATCTCTCACAACAGAGGGTGTAACATGGAAGACAAGACTGCCGGACACATTCTCAGCGATTGCCCGGCACTCTCGTCAACTAGAGGCTTCTTACTGGGTGAAAGATGGTCTACAATGGCCTACATAAGGGATCTACCCACCTCGGCTTTGCTAGACTACCTAAACCAGGTAGGCTGGCTAAGCTGAGGCTGGGTAATCGACGGGAGAAAGCACAATAGGCCTAATGAGGCCTAAGTGCAGTGCAGAAATGCGCACTTTCCAAAGAACCAGAACTCTCGTCAACTAGAGGCTCCCTACTAGGTGAAAGATGACCTACAATGGCCTACATAAGAGATCTATCCTAAACCAGGTAGGCTGCCTGAGCTGAGGCTGAGTAATCGACGGGAGGAAGCACAATGGGCCTAATGAGGCCTAAGTGCAGTGCAGAAATGCGCACTCTCCAAAGAATCAGAACCAGAACCCTCACAGCACATACTCTAGGTCTGCCCTACACATAAATCCACCCCGGTTGATTAGTTCGTTCTGCACACTCGAGTCACCCTTATCACTCGATTTCCACGCTTAAGTCGGCCCTACACAACAATCGCATACTGAGTCGATTAGTTAGTGGGGCAATCCCTCACAGCACATACTCTAGGTCTGCACTACACATCAATCGAACTCGGTCAATTAGTTATTCGGATAGTCCCTCGTTCTGCATACTCAAGTTAGCCTTATGACTCGATTTCCACGCTCAAGTCGGCACTACACAACAATAGCATACTAACTCGAGTAGTTAGTGGGACAATCCCCCTGCACAAGTTTCTTAGTGAGTGTTTAGTTACAAAAATAAGAGAGTGCCTGTTCAGTTAAGAGTTTTTCTAGTGCGGAAGCTAACTTAAGTAAAAAAAAATAAAAAAAAAAAATAATAAACAATAAATCGAAAACTGATAATTCAAAGAAATGTGGAATTTATGAAATACAGTGTGATAATTGTGATGCAATTTATATTGGACAAACCGGCAGATCTTTCGAAATCAGAATGAAAGAACATAAAAAATCTGTTTTAGATAATAAACCAACAACTGGCTTTTCCAAACATTGCATCGCATTCAATCACTTCTTTAATCCGCATAATTTTAAGATTTTGCATTCAGGTAATAAGGGATACGCACTAAACCTCAATGAGGGCCTGGAGATTAACAGGGCCATAAAAATGGGGAAAAATATCGTAAACGACAACGAGGAGATTTGGAATTCCCCAATTCTGACTTCTCTTATTACCTGAAACAAAAATATTGTATATATACTTAGGAAATAATTTTTTCTGTACATTCCTTTGAAAATGGTCTAACAAACCGAAACTAGTCGGAATAAAGATTTAATAGTGAAACAATACCAAGTGCCTTTCTTTTAATTAACTTTACATAAAAAAAAGAGTATTCAATAAAGTGATTCCGTGTTTATATTATGAAAACTGCTTAAAAATTGGAAAGAAATCATTTTATAGCGGTTTATCGGAGCGATAAATTCGCGTCAAACACATCCCTCGGAGTATATAAATTTCATTTCCGTGCGCGGGAGCGCGAGGGGCTACGCGGGGGGTCGGTTTTCCACCAGAGACCGAATGTAAAGTGACGTGCGATTGACATGAGAAACGGGAATTCGGATGGAAAGAGGGCAAAAGAGGTTGAACGCTTGATTCGATTTTCCTCTTGCAACCCGATACTTTTTATTGTAATTGCGTGCGTCCGTACGTGGATTGAGGGCACGTGCCCAAATCTAATTTATACGTACCCACCCCCTGAATTACAGGAAGATGATACGTTTTAATTCGATTAAAATCTAATTTGATAATTGGTTATTCAAATGGAAGTGGATTGGATTCGGAATAATTGGGCTGGAACGTGAAAATCAATTGAAATTCTTCGATGCCGGTTTTATTGAGACCTTACACTCTTAAGTAAATGAAAATCGAAGCATTTCAATTGATTTTTACAAAAGTATTCTAATTTTACCCAATCTAATCCACTCCTATTTAAGTAACCAATTATCACTTTAGTAAAACACTCAATTTGTTTAGGTTTTATTTTCTGACATTCGTTGATTTTTAAAAGAGTTCAATTTTAAGCTTTTAACGAGTGTTTTCCACTCCCAGACTAAGCATGAAGTAAAATTTCGAGTTTAGAAAAGCCCCGCGTAGAAAATTTGTCGAGGGTCGCGCAGCGACCCGAGACAAATTTTCGCGGGGCTTTTCTAAACTCGAAATTTTACTTCATGCGCCACGCGTATAAAACAGATTATAAGTGAAGTTCGAATATACATAAATTTGACAATATAATAGTGTTTTATACGCGTGGCGCATGAAGTAAAATTTCGAGTTTAGAAAAGCCCTGTGAAAATTTGTCTCGGGTCGCGCAGCGACCCGAGACAAATTTTCTGGGCTTTTCTAAACTCGAAATTTTACTTCATGCTTAGTCTGGGAGTGGAAATCACTTGTTTAAAGCTTTAAAATGAACTTAAAAAAAAACAGGGAATATCTCAATGACTAACTAAATGTCAAAACAAAATCACCAAACGTCATCAGTATCCAGGGCTAACGCGATAATACGAAATGTATAAAAATTTTTACGAAATCGCAAATTTCTCAAAAGCTGTTCGAAGGATATGGCAACAACCCGGTATCAATAAAAAGGAAATTTAATTTCGCATCAGATAATGTATCTCAAGATAGATGGTTCCATTTAAAAATATGAAGTTATGCATGTTTGAAGTACTGAAGAATACCGTCGACGGACTCGGTTCAATTTAGAAAATCTGACTAATGGCAAAAACCTAAACAAATTCTACATTTCTTTCCGAATCCAAAACCGTAAGCCGCATAACTCTGACTTATTTCGTGTTGAAGATATTGTTAATGGCGTCGAGCTCTAAAATCGTCAAATTTATCAAAAAAAATGAAATAACTCGAAAACGGTTCAACTGAGACCGAATGTTGTGTGAATAAACTCATGTTTATTTTTAACGAGCAATCTAAAAATGTAAAAATATATAGGGTGTTCTATTTAAAATAAGGAAGTTGGTGTTACCCGCAAGCCCGCTATATTTAGCAATAATTTTGAGTTATGAAAAACTTAATTCTGAACAACTTTTATTTGAAACTTTTTTTGCTATTTTCAACGATACGCCCACTATAGACCGATTTCCGCTTAGTGACTCACCCTGTATATATGTTTGTTATTTTACAGAACACAAAAAAACAATTCAACGCGCAAATATTATACACAAAAAACCACCCTTTTTGTGGTCGGATTAGTTTTGGGGCAGCAGGTTGCCTTTATCTGCTACTGTTGCCGGTTTTAAAAGTACGTGTAATAATAACAACCCATCTGTCTACATGCGGATGGCATATGGTGCATTATTCCGGATGCTAATCCGAATTTACCCCCTTCCCGATGGTATTAATAATCCGGCGGAAGGGTGCCGCGGGCCTTTTTCGCTGCCTGCCGGTGGCTGCGGGCGGAGGGTAATTGCCCGACCCCCGATTGATTTGGAAGGAAGGAGTAATAATGAAACGTCGGTTTCGTGTAACCCCCTTAATTGATCGCTTGATTTATCCCTTTCTTGTGATTAGGTTCGAATTGACTTGAGGTTACATAAAAATACAATGGAAAGATAAATTAATACACTGTATTATTATTTAAATTTTGGTGGTGTAATAATAATTTTTATTTCGTGCTAATTACATATATACTCTTGTTTTTTAATATAACCAAACTTCGAGTGTTTTTACTGCGAACAGTTATAGTCCTGCTTTACCAGTAGGGTATTTTAAACATAAAATTTTGAGATCTATTAAATGAATTCGATAGCTAACGCCATCTACTGCCCCATAGTGGCATCGTCAATGACACAGTGCACAAAGTGCATATACAGGTCACTGTTTCGTCCACGGAGCTATACTCTGTTTGTGAAACCAGAAAACAAATATCAAAATTGAATTTGAGTTCAGTATTCCGCACTAGATACCCACAGACACGTTTCGGACTTCAAGGTCCTCTTCAGTGTGGTCCCGATCCAGTGCTCAATTCAATTTTGATATTTGTTTTCTGGTTTCACAAACAGAGTATAGCTGCGTGGACGAAAAAGTGACCTGTATATGCACTTTGTGCACCGTATCATTGACGATGCCACTATAGGGCAGTAGATGGCGTTAGCTATCGAATTTATTTAATGGTGCGTGCAGAAGGGGCTCACTATCAATCCCAACAAGACTGTAATTGTCCCATTTACAGGTCGTAGAAAATTAAATCTTAAGGCACTAACCATGAATGGGACACTCATTGGGCTTTCCAACACAGTTACATATCTCGGCCTCACCTTTGACCAGAGGCTAAACTGGAAAACCCATGTAGATAACATCACTGCCAAAGCAGTAAGGGTAACATGGGCTTGCCGCAGGCTATTTGGCAAACGATGGGGTTTACTCCCCAAGATGATATACTGGCTTTTCATTACGGTGATAAGACCAATAATCACCTATGGTTCCGTTGTCTGGTGGACGAAGACAACGGAGATCACAACCCAAGCAAGGCTCAGCAAGGTTCAACGGGTGGCATGTTTGGGCATCACAGGGGCTATGAACACCTGCCCCACTGGAGCAACGGAGGCTATGCTAAATCTCACACCTCTGCATCTGCACGTGAAAAGGGAAGCAGCACTAGACGCATTAAGAATAATCCAGACAGACATACCAAAATATAGATACTTTAACGGGCACCTAAAAATCCTCAACACTGTGTGTGTGAAAGAGCGATATACATGCCCAAAGACTACATGTCAACTGACTACGACTTCGACACAACGATCGAAGTGGCCATACATGGCCGCCATGATGTTGGAGCGAGGGTCAAGCAGTTACAAGGCTCCTCGATAGCTTGGTTCACTGACAGATCCAAAACTGAGAACGGAGTCGGAATCGGTATCATTGGCCCTCGATTCGAGTTATCAAAGGCCTTGGGACGATCCCTATCGATATTTCGGGCAGAAATCGAGGCCCTGAACATATGCGCCCACATATGTTTAGACAGGGGATACAACAAACAGAGGGTTTGCATCTGCTCAGACAGTCAAGCTGCATTATAGGCAATAAAATCGCCTACATGCAAGTTTAAATCTGTCTGGGAGTGCAAGCTCTCCGTAAAGCAGCTGGCTAGGAACAACAGAGTCAAACTGGTCTGGGTTCCGGGACACGCAGGGATCAAAGGCAATGAAATTGCCGACAACCTTGCCAAGGAAGGGTCCAAGACTCCATTTGTCGAACCAGAACCTTACAGTGGAATAACTAAAGTCCACATCAAGGGGATGATCCGGGAATGGGAAGATGCTGCCAAAAGTGTTCATCTGAGAAACACACCTGGTCTGCGGCAGGCGAAAAGGTTCATCGCCTTCTCTGCCGTAAGAGCCGGACAGTTTCTCAGGTTAAGCAAGGGCAACCTAAGGCTCATAACCGGCCTTCTAACTGGACATTGTCCTCTGAAGTACCACCTCACCAAGGTGGGTCAGACAACTGATGCCAACTGCAGGTTCTGCAACGAGGCACAAGAAACAGCAGAGCACCTACTTTGTGAATGCCCTGCCTTGTCCCTTTAAAGAGGGAACTACCTGTCATCGGCCACTTTAAACACCGAGGAATTGGTACACATTAACCCTCAAGTTATAGTAGACTTCATAAGAAGTCTAGACATTGAGGGACTCAAGTAGGTCAGGGATAGTTACAAAAGATCGAGGTAACTTCGAAAGGCCCAGAGGCCATACGACCCACCGACCCCATAACATAACATAACATGGGGCAGTAGATGGCGTTAGCTATCGAATTCATTTAATAATGTTCACATATTGGCTTGATATAGTCAGAAATGTTCAGTATTCCTCAGCACTGCATCGGGACCACACTGAAGAGGACCTTGAAGTCCGAAACGCATCTGTAGGTATCTAGTGCGGAATACTGAACTCAAATTCAATTTTAAAATTATGAAATGTTGGTAAATGATTATCAATGTGACAAATAAATCATAATTTAAACATTAAAAGTGCGATTCTTTTCGCAATCTACAACAAGTTAGTCTTACAAAGACTTTTTGTAGATTGCGAAAAGAATCGCACTTTTAATGTTTGAAGTATTCTGCAACCAAGAATTGGCAATTTCATTTATACTTAAAATCATAATTTGTCAAATAAATTGTCACGATTCAGAGATTTTCAAAAAAGAGAACGCTACAACCTGCAACTTTACAACACGTACAGGAATTTTTTCTATTAGTTATACTTTCACATATACCATATAAACATTTGTAAAATTATTGAACTAAACAAAACTAAGTCGAAGTATATTTTGAACTTCACTTTAAATCAGTGTTTTGTACGCGTGGCGCATGAAGTAAAATTTCGAGTTTAGAAAAGCCTAATTTGGCTCGGTCGCTCCGCTTCGCTACGCGCCCGAGCCAAATTTTCAGGCTTTTCTAAACTCGAAATTTTACTTCATGCTTAGTCTGGGAGTGGAAAACACTCGTTAGTTTTTAAGTTGAAAGTTTTTAATAAGATCGCGGATGTCTAAAAATTTACGATGAAAAATCGTATTTTTGAGTCTGACGAAAATAATCAGAAAACTGTGGAAGACTTTTTAATCAGCAGCCGCAAAAATTCAATGAGCAAGGTATACAGTCAGTATAGATGTATAAAGTTTTATAATAAATTACCGCAAAACATGAAAGCCATCAAGTGTATTAAGAAATTTAAATCTAGTGTGTTTCGCTTGTTGCTGGAAGCTGAACTGTACAGCGTAAATGAATATTTTAATATAAGTATGGATATATGATTAATTACTACTAGTTAAATGTGACACAATTTCATTTATGTTTCATGTATATATATATGTAGTATGTGCTACATTATTTGAAATAAAGATTCTGTTATTTTTATTATTATTATTATTATACGTCGGTTAATAAAACAATGGAATCGTGGTCTTAGTTGTTACGGTAATTATTTGTAGTAAAATTGTTAAATATTTATTTTTATAAAGCAAAGATAGGTTTTAATTAAACTCGCCTAGTAGAATAACTATATTCAAACTAATACGAGGTCTGTTCAGATAATAACCGAACTTTATTTTATTAAACTTTATTATTTATTTTACAGATTATTGGTCCTTGCCCACTTTTAAGTACTCTACAAAAAATCGTAGACAAAAATAAGATTGTCGTATTTAGAAGAAGCGAATTGATTTTTGCGATTTTCAATTGTTTCAGGTGTGGTTTCAAAATCGCAGAGCAAAGTGGCGCAAGGCTGAGCGCCTAAAAGAGGAGCAGAGGAAAAGGGAAGGGCAAGACGTGAAGAGGGATGGAGAGACGAAGGAGGAAACTGTAAGTATTCTGGTGAGTTCGAAAAGTATATAGATATTTTGCAGCATAGAAAAAAATCTTGTTATCTATCATTTTAGAGGTGCCACATATTTACTTTAATTTACTTTATTGACGGCTTATCGCCATTTTACAATAATACAATATAAATTTAATTCATGATACTTAATGATATAAAAAAAACAAATAGAAAATAGATACAAATGTAGGCAGTGAACAAAAAAGAACTACATAACAATACATTCATATGAATCTAAGTCTAAAAAAATAATAAGAATACATAACATTATAAACAGACGTATACATCAGTATTTAATAATAATTTTTTGAATTTATTAAATGTGTTACCAAAGATACAAATGTTTCTACTATCACATATTTAGTTCCAATATCGACACATTCTAGAAAGTGGTTCATTGTTCCCATAATTTGATTTAAACATTTTAATTCTAAAAGTTAGTTTGGATCTAGAATTGGTAGGGATACTAAAATTAATCATGTTAAGAAGCTCAACACAATCGCATAAACCATTTACTATTTTGTATAAGAGACATAAATCCAAATAAATCCTTCTATCATGGAGTGATTTTAAATTTAAAAGTGCTAACATTTGTGATCTGCTGCAATTAACGCTAGATATGCCCAGAGTGAATGAAATATTTAATAAAAATTTGTTTTGTACTCTTTCAATGCTGTTCACAGAATTTTTATAATATGGCGACCAAATATTCGACGCATATTCTAGTTTAGATCTTACTAATGACAAATACAATGTTCGTTTAGTGTCAATAGAAAATTTGTAGCCAAAACGTTTCATAAATCCAAGTGATTGTAGAGCTAAATTTGTAATAGGGTTTATGTAATTCATAAATGTGAGCTTCGTATCAAAAATCACTCCAAGATCTTTAACGGAACCAACACGAGATAGAATACAGTTATTTAGGATATAATTATGTAGTATAGGGTTCTTACTTCTGCAAAATGACATGTCTAAACATTTGCTATAGTTTAATGAAAGATCGTTGTCTGCACACCATTCACTTGAGTAATTAATATCTTGTTGCAGAAAATGTATATCGTCAATTGAAGAAACAGTTCGAAAAAGTTTAAAATCATCAGCAAAAAGCAAGAACTTAGTTTTTTTATATAACTACCTATATCATTAATGAACAACAAAAATAGGATTGGTCCGCAGTGCGATCCCTGAGGGACACCAGATGATACTTTTATTGTTCGTGATATAAAGTTTTTTATTTTAACAAATTGTGTTCGTTCCGTCAGAAAGCTCGAAAGCAAATTTAAAACTGCAGTTCCAAAGCCATAATTCCCCAATTTACTCAACAAAATTGCATGCGATACACGGTCGAAAGCTTTTGAAAAATCTGTGTAAATGGCGTCGATTTGTTTATTATTTTTAAAAGCGTTTAAAAGGAATGATTGAAATGTTAGTAAATTAGTAACAGTTGACACTTTTATTTAAAGATATATTGAAAAACCGTTTTCGCGAGCCAGGGTCACATTTTGGTGTATTAATTAATGACAAAAAGAAAATTGATCTATCTCTAACCGGTTCCGAACAGATCATTCTCATATAATTTGATTTTCCTCTACAATTGATATAATTGCATACATTTTTTGTTTACTAATTAAATCCCGAAACATAATCCTCTCCATATTTATAGTATGAACCAATTTTAACTGCATTTAATACTTATATTAAGTGTTTATAACACAAATATTGAATGTAGTTAGAATTGGTCCACACATACGCCTTTTCGACGTTGAAGTGAAAATAACTCAAAAACTATGGATAGGGTATTTTTGGGTTTTCACATATTTCAAATAAGCTAGGTTTAGATAACATCTACACAAAATTTTATCAAAATCCACTGAATTTGAGTGTCTCGAAATTTTGTGCGAAAAAACCGCAACTTCGAGATTCGAGTGAAAATAACTCAAAAACTATGGGTAGGGTATTTTTGGATTTTTACATATTTTAAATAAACTAAGTTCACTTAACATCCATGCAAAATTTTATTGAAATCCCCAGATGAATTCTTAAGTTATGATTATATGAAATTTGAATGTCTCGGAATTTTGTGCGAAAAGACCGCCTTTTCGACGTTGAAGTGAAAATAACTCAAAAACTACGGATAGGGTATTTTGGGTTTTCGCATATTTTGAATAAGCTAGATTTACATAACATCTACACAAAATTTTATAGAAATCCACTGATGAGTTCTCAAGTTATGATTATATGAAATTTGAGTATCTCGAAATTTTGTGCGAAAAAACCGCTTCTTCGAGATTTGAGTGAACATAACTCAAAAACTATGGGTAGGGTATTTTTGGATTTTTACATATTTTGAATAAGCTAAGTTCACTTAACATCCATGCAAAATTTTATTGAAAACCCTAAATGAATTCTAAAGTTATGATTATATGAAATTTGAATGTCTCGGAATTTTGTGCGAAAAGACCGCCTTTTCGACTTTGAAATGAAAATAACTCACAAACTATGGATAGGGTATTTTTGAGTGTTCACATATTTTTAATAAGCTAAGTTTACATAACATCTACACAAAATTTTATTAAAATCCACTAGTGAGTTCTAAAGTTATGATTATATGAAATTTGAGTGTCTCGAAATTTTGTGCGCAAAAACCGCTTCTTCGAGGGGTAGGGTATTTTTAGGTTTTCACATGGTTTGAATAAGCTAAGTTTACATAACATCTACACAAAATTTTATCAAAATCTACTAACGAGTTCTTAAGTTATAATTATATGAAATTTGAGTGTCTCGAAGTTTTGTGCGAAAAAAAACGCTTACTCGAGATTTGAGTGAAAATAACTCAAAAACTATAAGTAGGGTATTTTTGGGTTTCTAAATATTTTGAATAAGCTAAGTTCACTTAATATCCATGCAAAATTTTATTGAAATCCCGAGATGAATTCTTAAGTTATGATTATATGAAATTTGAATTTGTCGAAATTTTGTGCGAAAAGACCGCCTTTTCAACGTTGAAGTGAAAATAACTCAAAAACTATGGATAGGGTATTTTTGGGTTTTCACGTATTTCGAATAATCTAGGTTTACATAACATCCACACAAAATTTTATTAAAATCCACTGATGAATTCTGAAGCCATGATTATATAAAATTTGAGTGTGTCGAAATTATGTGCGAAAAAACGCTTCTTCGAGATTTGAGTGAAAATAACTCAAAAACTATGCGTAGGGTATTTTTGAGTTTTTACATATTTCAAATAAGCTAAGTTCACTTAACATCCATGCAAAATATTATTAAAATCCCCGGATGAATTCTTAAGTTATGATTATATGAATTTGAATGTCTCGGAATATTGTGCGAAAAGACAGCCTTTTTGACGTTGAAGTGAAAATAACTCAAAAACTATGGACAAGTTATTTTTGGGTTTTTACATATTTCGAATAAGCTAGGTTTACATAATATCTACACAAAATTTTATTAAAGTCCACTAAGAAGTTCTCAAGTTATGATTATTTGAAATTTGTATATCTCGGAATTTTGACCAATAAGACCGCCACTTCGTGATTAAAGTGAAAATAACTCAAAAACTATAGACTGGGTATTTTTGGGTTTTCACATGTTTTGAATAAACTAAATATGTCGTCTCAGCGTTGACAAAATAAAAAGTACTGTTGGTTTTATTGATATAAAATGAAGGAATTGGAAGCAATACAGCCTGAGTAATAATAATACTCAAACGTTTTTTATTTAGTAAGAAAATATCCTGAGTGAATTTGTTACCATTAGTGCCATCTATCAGTGTATAAAATATCCTGCTACCAATTTACATATATTTTGTTGTTACTAATAAACTTTAAAACTTAATTACACAAAACTGTGTTTGTGACGCCTAAGCTGTTTTGTTTTTAATCCATTCAAATGTTTTCTCAGCACTTCTATAAACTACATAGATAATTTTTATGAAAGTGTGTTTATGAAGAAATAAAAATGCTTTTTATTATAAATGGTGAATTTTTATTAGAGTGAAGAAATCAATCCGATCAGTTCACCGGAACCGATGAACCCGGAAGAAGAAAACGCCCGCGAGTGCAGCAGCCGCAGCAGCGCCGGCAGGGAAACTCCGGAACAGGTCAGATCGGCACCGGAAGCGGCGCCTTCGAGTCCCTCATCGCCCCACAGTCCGGCCCCCTCGGCCTCCAGCGAACCACCCAGGCCTCTGCCACCGCCGTTTCCACACATGTTTCCCTTCGGAGATAGGTAAGTCAATTATAATAAACAGCAACAACAAAAATATGAATTTGTGTTTAGGATTCATTCATGCACCGGTTAACCATATACGCGTTTCAGGCTTCAACGCCATCATCAGTATAATCCCGAACCAGTGCTTAAAGAATACTAAACACCTTTGACCATTATATCACGGTCTATGAAATGTTCACAAAACATGACGACGTAAACGCCATCTATTACCTATTTGCTACTAACGATGCTACTTAGCAAATGGGTAACAGATGGCGTTTACGTCGTCGTATTTTGTAAAACATTTACTATATAATTTAAATAAAACACTTAACTTTGTGTTACCACTTTTATTAAAACAAATAAAAGTGGTAAAACAAAGTTAAGTGTTTTAACTGTTTTGTGTTGTAGGCGTTCACTTTGTGGTACATCCTAAATAAACTTGTAAATAAAACACTTTTAACTTTGTTTAACCACTGTAAATACAGTGGGTAAACAGAGTTAAAAGTGTTTTATTTACAAGTTTAAGTGTTTTAATTAAATTATGAAGATGTACCATAAAGTAACTCCAACCAAATTAAAGATCCATTATATAAAATAAAACTGCAATAATAATTCAAGTTATATAATATGCCAAAGATGAGCATAATAAATGTAACTTCTTTTAATGTAATCTTCACTCTTTTTATCTTTGGTATAAAACTCATCATCATAAACAAAGTGCTCGTATTAGAAACATTATACAACACATAATTAATGAAAGTAATTACATAACGCGATCAATTCAAGCCTAGGAGGAATTTAGCCTCGAACACACAAACAGATGTCCGTTCTTTTAATTACCATTTAATCCCATTATTAATATTGATAGCCGTGAACGCGAACACGAAATTCATCGGCGTAGGTGACGAAATCAACGCGTCCTCCTCCTCTTCCATCAAAATCATGGTGGTGCTCTTAATTGACCCCGAAACGAAAACAAAAATTAATGATTCCGCTTCCACAATTCACGGAACGCGTTTGATTAATCCAGAAATTTTATTTAATGATTGTGCTGTTGTAATTTACGCAATTATTCACTTGAGCTGAAGGAAAAAAACATCACCCTTTTGTTTAATTTTTTCGTGTCGGAAATTTTTGGGGAATAAGGCAGATGGTGTGCCCGCTTTCATCAACTTACTTCATCAACTGAAATTATGTAAGAGCGAAGAGAGGCGTGGTTTTTGTAATTTAATTTTTTTCATTTTTCGTGTGTTTATTTGATTAAGTGTGCCAGCATTTCGTTGTTTTTTGGTAATAGGGTTAAATTTATAGGGCATTATTTAATAACAGGGTTCATCAACTTGAAAAGTCTTTTAATAATATGGGTAATTAAAAGTTTATTATTATTTTTTCGTGTGATAAAACATTGTATGGAATTAATTGTGCATGGAAATCGAATGATAAGGCCAACATTTTGTGTGATAAGACATTGAAATCAATTGTGTGTGGAATTAATTGTGCATGGAAATCGAATAATAAGACTTAAGTATGCAAAACTTGAGTATGCAAAACGAGAGACTATCCCACTAACTAATCGATCAAGTTTGATTGATATGTAGGGCAGGCCTGGGCAAGTAAGAGATTGTCCCACTAACTAATCGGTTGGTGTGTACATTGTAGTACAATTGTATTCTATTTGAAATAAAACAACACAGTTGGGAGGGTTTCACTTTTATTGTTGAACACTGCAACATGTTTCACCACACAGTGGCTTCATCAGGCAGATGAAATAATTTCCTCTGCCTGAGTTTCATCATGTATCCGCCTCATCAATTAAATAATTAACAATTGTATTCATCAATATCTTGAAATTTTTACTCAATGTGCAGTTATTAACATGACTGCAGTTATTAATTAATTTAAAAATTGATCTGGCATAGAGTTTTTCTAAATTCCACTGCCAAAAGCCACAAAATAGCTCTGGTTTGTTTATGCTGGGCCACCCTGTACATAAAAAAAACGTGTAACTTTTTTTTGAGTGAATTTGTAAAGGAGATCTTTTTAACATGAGCAAAATGCTGTCGAGTGTTTGTTGAGAATATTTGTACATCAGTATGATCTTATTAATATGTACTCTGTGTGCATTATAGTTTCAGAATTAATAACAATTCGCCTAATGGAATAAAGTATGAATAATTCAAGTTGTACACTTTGAACATTCATCCAAATTGCATAACTCAATTACTCCGTCCTCATGCCCATGCAACGAGCGAACATCACGAGTTGACACTTGACCCACGACGCCCGATTTCAACGCATTCCAGGGCGTCCCGACGCTCTCGTCGAGCGTTTGGGCGTAGAGGGGGTTGATTTCGGAGAGGGACTAATTAGTCTCAATTACCATTTTAATAGAATTACGCCAACCGTTCCTGTTGCCATATAGACCGCTCTCCGAGAGCCGATTAATTAATTGATGACGTCACGAGAGTGTGTGTTAATCAGCCCCGCGCTCGTATGATCTTGGTCCCGGCCAATTCATCATTACACGCGATTTTAATACGGTAATTTTTGGTGAGGGGATAGAAATGGATTTTTTAATTGGAAATCGGAAAAACATCAAATGGGCGATTTTTATTATCAAAGCGGAATGCGAATCATTCGATTGCAAATATGGAAAGCGCGCGCCTAGTTTTTTTTTTTGTTTGTTTGCTCCCCCGTTATACGAGCGAGTAATTGATTAAGATATGTGATTGGTGTTTGCTTTACGGGTGTGTTTGCACACAAACAAATTCGAATTTGCGGGTTTATTTGTTTGACGACATGTTTCATGTTGGGTAAATGAACAAATATGCAATTTTTACAAGTTTTCAGATATGGCGAAGTTTTTATTTATGAATTCATAGGAATATGTAAAACAAACAATTAATTAAAATAATATTTGCTGCAAAAAAACGAAGAGTTAAAGGTAGAAGTAATTAAGTACATCGCAATTATTCAATCCTAAATTAGATTAGTATTTCTATATTTTAATTATAAAAGCGTTAAATTTGAACGCTGACGATTTATGGCGCCCAACTAGGAGCCACAGCGTTAGAATGGCCCCACGTTGGGCGCCAAAAAACCTAAAATCCAAGCGTTTCTAGTATTTTTAAACAAGTATTTTTTCACTCCCAGATTAAGCATGAAGTAAAATTTTGAACTGATATATATACAGGGTGAACGAAATAATATGGCCAAACCTTCAGAAAACATTCCGCACAAATCGAGGAAGAAAATATGTTATATAGCGCTATACGAACGAGTAATTGACGAAGATATATGATTGCACACAAACAAATTTAAATATTGCAGGTTTATTTGTTTTTTTACAATTTTTTATGAATTTAAATAAATATATGATACAAACTATTAATTAAAATAATATTTGCTGCAAAAAACGAAGAGTTAATGGTTGAAGTCGTTAAGTACATCGCAGTTATTCAATACTAAATCAGATTAGTATTTTTTAATTTTATTTATAAGAAAAATATAGTTCAAGAGTCGTTGATGAACATTATTCATCAACGACTCTTGAACTATATTTTATATATTTTGAACCTAACACTAAATAAATGTTTTATACGCGTGGCGCATGAAGTTAAATTTCGAGTTTAGAAAAGCCTGAAAATTTGGTTTAGTCGCTCCGCGCTTCGCGCTACGCGACCAAACCAAATTTTCAGGCTTTTCTAAACTCGAAATTTTACTTCATGCTTAAGCTGGGAGTGGAATCCCTCGTTTAATTACAATCACAATCTTATTAGGTATGACATTTACTTGAAATAAAGCAAACTTAATCATTTGACAATGTTATAATTCAAATTATAAGAAGATTTTTTTAATGTGAATTTTCAGGCAATTTGTGTTTTTAAAAAACGGGGTGTTTTCAATCCCAGGTAAAGCATGAAGTAAAGTAAAACTTTTGGCAAATTGCAAAAATCACGTGTACTTTATTAACATGGCGGACATAAAAAAAACCGCCAACTCAATTTCCACAAAAAGTGGGGAATGTGAGTTTTGCAATTAGAGCACTCAATTGTTTTACACACGTTAATAATAAATATAATATAGTAAAATTAATAATATAATAGTAAACATCTAATAATATTAATAAATAGCTATTTGTAAAGGTGAGAGGATATAAATACTGATTTTAATAAATAAATAACATTTATAAAATTTGAGAAGAAATGCAAGATCACCAATTGCAAAACAAATAAACAAATTATAATTTATAAGAATAATTGACGATGCACATAATATGAACGTTAAAAACACTGTTATAAAATAAATTAATAAATAAACATGTACGAACATTAAAATATACGCAGCACACAATGTAAAAGATAAAAGTCAAAAGACAAAAGTAAAAGATAAAAGTCAAAGGATAAAAATACAGTTCTTAGTAAATAAATAAACAAATTAATATTATCATATAAATAAAAGTTAAAAATTCTGTTTTAAAATAAGTTAATAAATAAACATTCGAGTCGCCCAGATGCAAACTCAGCCAACCACCTATTTTTTGATTTCGAGGTTTTGGTATCCCTGCATTCTACTCGACTAAGAGTACAATTTAAAACATAAATTAACTTTAAAAACCCATCCCAAACCTTTTAAAATTAAGTTTGAAAAATCCTGCTACATTTCTCAGTTGTAAAAGCTGGCATATTTTTTTAACTGCAAAATCTACCACCTTTTTACTTAGTTTTACATAATTTTTCTTGTCCCCATTCAATACAATGCTCATTCAACACCATTTCATTTATTTAAAAGAAGCTGCAAAATCAATTTTTGCCACAAGTTTGTCAAAGCACATATGGCTGGCTTTGCATCTGGGCGACTCATTTACAAACATTAATAAACGCCGCACACAATGTATAAGATAAAAGTCAAAAGATAAAAGTAAAAGATAAAAGTCAAGGGATAAAAATTCGATTCCAAATAAATAAATTAACAATAAGAACAAATATAATAGACAGACGATACACGCGATTTTAAATACGAACGCGTTAAAATCATAAGTTACCTGTTTCATTTTACGTTTCATTGAGTCAACTTTTTTAAATAATTTAAATATTAAAATCGTTTATTTCAGAAACCCATTAAGCGCCAAAACGACAGAAAATTAATGGTTTTAAATTATTACCAACTAAGCGTGCTAGGATGTTTTTTTGATGTAAATATACACACCATGTTGATATTAATAATAATATAATCATTTTCACCACTACCAAAACAAAGTTTATTTCCACATATTTCAAATACTTTTAAGTTTAATCCCGTATCTAGTCTTGAAGTGCGAAACGTAATAAAGTCACTGAAAAACAGCAGCTCCAAGGACTTCTATGGTTTAACAGTTGACACAATTAAATCATGCAAGGACGTAATATTAGAGCCGCTCACAAACATCATAAATGCCTGTATTTCATCCGGAATATTCTTTGAAAATCGCATCAGTGGTACCAATCCACAAAAAAGGTGATAAAAACGACACTAATAATTACAGGCCCATATCGGTTTTGCCAGTATTTTCGAAAGTTATTGAAAAACTCTTTTGTAACCAAATGGCCACACATCTTGAAAATAATAATCTCTTGCACAAAACGCAGTTTGGTTTTAGAAAGAATATGTCCACTCCAGACGCAATAACAACACTAGTAGATGAACTTCTGGACGCATTTGAGAAAAGTGAGCACTCTATAGTTACTTTCGTTGACCTCATCAAAGCTTTTGACTGTATAAGTCATGATATACTGTTAACTAAAATATCGATGATAGTAGTTTAAATTTAATTGCGTCATACCTTGATAACAGAAGGCAAGTTGTGCGTTTGAACCATGATGTGTCAGAGGCAGCTTTCACTAAGTATGCCGTTCCTTGGGGCTCTATCCTGGGCCCCCTTCTTTTTATCATATATATTAATGATATTGTAATTCACTTGGAAAACTTTACTACTGTGCTGTATGCTGATGACACATCAATTAAAACGTCCAACTCGTGCATAAATGAAGTACTAAGAGAAAACCACACAGCTGTAGCTAAAGGAACTGAGTGGTTCCACACGAATAAGTTACACCTAAACTAAAACAAAACTATCAATATGCTATTTACGCTCAGAAATCATGACTTACACATGGCTCAATCGACAAAGTTTCTTGGAGTGCATCTTGACACGAGACTGAGATGGGATGTAAATGGCGAGGCACTAGCAAACAGACTCAATAGAAATATATTTCTACTAAGAAACCTGGGAAACTGTCTCGGAACAAATGCAACTAACATGTTACTTTGCGACCTGCCAGTCTATAATGACTTACTGTCTACTTGTGTAGGGTCATTTCGCAAGTAGGCACAGAATATTCAGCCTGCAAAGAAAATGCGTTAGAATTCTGGCAGGTGCAAAATATAGAGTTGACTCCAGACCTCTGTATAAAAAGCTAGGTGTCATGACTCTTCCTTGTCTTTATATATACAGTTGCCTGACTCATATCACTAAAAACAGACACAACTATATAACAAGCGGAACAGTTCATAACTATGGAACAAGACAAACATCCAACTTAAGAACTGAACCGATGCGACTGTCTAAATCATTCAATGGGACAACATACTGGGCACCTAAATTTTATAACGTTCTGCCGACAACTATAAAAAAACTGCCACCAAAATAAAAGTTTAATAGTTTCGAGAAGGCTATTCGATCCTATGAAATTTTCGTCACCCCTGCCCCTCAAGAGGTGCCCCCGCGCAACTTTGAAATCTTAGATAAAACTCCTATTTTTTTAATTGAAAATTCAGATTCTATACCAAAAACGATAAGGGTTTTATTCAAAAAATGTCTTTAAATTCGTGATAAAAAATTTGCTATGGCCAACAGATACCGACCCCAAATTTAAATAATATAGAACTATAAAATCCATTATTTTAATGACTTATTAAACTTAATTTTAACAATAAATGTCCGCTACTGGCAAAATGATTTTTTTCTACTTTGTCGCTAAAAAAAACTTTCTGTCGGCCTAAAAAAAAAAACAAAAAATAGCATACACACTGTAGAAAAAAATAAGTAATTTTTTATTAGCATTTTTTTTTACCAAAAATCGAATTGTATGGGCAGTTTTTGAAAAAAATCTAATATCGACGATTCTACTGCCATTTATCAGGATTAGAAAACCCTAGAAGTAAACTTTATATACGTTTTTGAAAAAAAATCTAATATCGTCGATTCTACTGCTATTTTTATAATTGTTCATGAACTGTTTTATAAATTAAATGTATTTATATGTTCTTGTTCTTTATGTTTATATTTATGTATTGGCCTTACCGTTAAATAAAAATTAAAGAACATTATATTTAAAATTGAGAAACATATGTACAATATATGTGTAATTTGCGTAACATTTACCCACCCTCATCTTAAAACTCACATTCGCATTCCCTCAAGTCCCGGTGATTTACATCCCCCGTGCGCTCTTTCCCCCCCAAGAGGGGGTTAACAGGGGATGTAAAGACGTCTCGGGAAAAAGGGCGAAAACATAAGTAAAAAACAAGAAAACAGGGGACACATATCTATAAGTCACACGAACAACGCATGCATATTCCTTCTGTGAGTGCGCGCGGTTTTAAAATATTCATCGGGCCCAGACATAAAGGATCCTAATATTGTAAAACGAATTTTCCATACGTTCAAACAAGCGAAAAAGGAAAATAGCGTACGCCGAGGGGTGGATTTTTCATCCCTCTACTCTTTACAATCTCCTCCCAGTGTTTCCGTTTCCGCGTCCTTAAACAATTGGGAATTATCAAATCCCCATTCTCCAAACGGTAAATAGTTGTTAAGACGTATTGCATCTTTCAAGGGAAAAGGTTTTATCCCCCGCACGACATTGAGATATGAATATTGCAGGAGATTACTTCATGTGATTACCGTTTTACAATTTATCAAAACGTATGTGGAAAATGCAGACGTAATAACGGTTTATGTTTATCCAGAAAATAGAATGAATAAATCAAACTGTTAAACAATATAAACTTCGTATAGTTTGTTATTGATAATGAGCACCTTGTGTCTCGAAATTTACATCTAACATAAAAATAAAAAGTGAAGTAAGGAATAACAGTCTTTCTATTTGTGATAAATCACTTCACGTAAACTCGAAACAATGCAGTTAAACTTCGTATGTTTGAAAGCGTAAACGCCATCTAATGCCCATTAGCTTAAGTATCATCGGCAATTAATGGCAAACTTGATGCTACTTAAGCTACTGGACATTAGATGGCGTTCACGCTTTCAATTCAATTCAATTCAAATTATTTATTTCCAGGAAGAACAATTACATTCATGGGTTGGTCAATTTAAAATAGTTGCATCGTATGGACATAACAAAAGCTTACTGACTAGGTTGTATATATATAAAACTTACTCACTAGGTGTATAATTAAAAAAAATATATAAATTAGTAGTGTATATAAAACGATCTACATAAATAAAATAAGACAAACAATATGAACTCTTTAAAAACATAGGGATGAAATATATAATGTTTGGACAACAACCCACTGCATGCACAACATAAATATCATAAAATATCACACGAAATTATCACAGAAGTGGTTATATTCTTCTACAGTGAAGAATCCGTGTTCTTCTAGTTGTTTTTTTATTGTCTGTAGGAATTGCTTCCGAGGTAAATCACGAATACATTTCAACCATATGTAAATTGCATGGGCAATAATAAATGGTCAAATATGTTCAGTATTCTGCCAGCACTGGTTCGGGACTATACTGATTATAGCGTTGAAGCCTGAAGCGCGTATATAGTTATCCGGTGAATGAATGAGTACTGAACACAAATTCATATTCTTAATAAAAACCTCAGTTATACAAACGAAGATTAAGAGTCTTATTTGCGTAAATTTTGCGTAAATTTTTGCCGGATAGTCCATTTAATAGCTATTTAACGATCTAGTGCAGTATGAGCAGCCTTTTTTTATTGTTCGCCCTCAGAGAAAATGAAAAATGTCATGCAGGCCTCAAAACATATTTTTGCTTAAACTTAAGAATTACTGTTTTAATGAATTATAAATTAAATTCAATTACTAAAAGTGGAATTACAGTTTTAAGAACGTCGATTTGTCAGTTCCTGTATTTGCGTTGTGATGAATTTTAATTAAAAACTTGATTAAACCTCACACTCACAAAAAATTGCGTTTCCAGAAATAAAAGTATGTGCGCGCTGGGAAAAAAAACGGTGTAAAAAAGAGATAACGTTAAATTAAACTAAAACGGGAGCGAAGGAGAGAGAAAGACAAATAGAGAGAGAGAAAGAGAGAAAAGAGTGGAGGGTTATCAATTTCGTCTGAAAATTTCGTTCCTACTTGAAATACAGAAATTATATTGCAGCATCAAAAGAAATTACGGCACTCATTCCTCTTTGGCGCTGTTATAAAAATTAAATCAAATTTTCCCCAATAAAGTTTCCCGGATACAAGTTAGCGCTCAAACTCCGCCAACAGCCGCTCAAAAGAATACCCCCCCTTCACCCACCCGGCCCCTCGATTCCAGCGCCTCTTTCCGGTTTTCCGGTCCGACATTTAACGTGTAACGTGCACGCCCTTAATTCGACCAAAAAATCGAATGCTCCGAGAAAATTTCGTTACTGTATCTCACACACACTCACATGAGATTACTTGATTTGCACTATTTTTTTTTACCTCGACTTTTCTTTGAATTACTTTGCGCTTTTCCTCTTCTGGATTTAGCATGAAGTAAATATTTCAAGTTTAGAAAAGCCTAAAAATTTAGATTCGTCGCGTAGCGAAGCATATTAGCACTGAGTACAAATTTATACAGAGCTGCAACCCCAGCTAAGAATAGCGTCACGCATTTTCGTCCTCTCGCGTGTGGCGACATCTAGTTCGACTGTTGAAAACTCACTAATAGATGAAGTTAGAAGGTTTCTGTTTGAAATCACAAAAATAAACCCAAAGGTTAATGACTTGATCGAATAGCGTGAATACTCATACCAGCGATTAAATTGCCGAAATCTGTCATTTTAGAGAGTAAAAACACGATCCTCTCTCTCTCAAGCACACATACCTCGACGGGTATCGCGCCGATCCTCCCGAACAGACAATAATACCACTTGATTATTTTATTAGTAAACCATTTTTGTATCTACAAAAATTGACGCACCGCGACTGCTTTTTTTATTTAATTTTGATTGATTTTCGAGCATTGTCGATTTGCGATTTGATTGTGTTAAAAGAGCGATTGAGACGATAAGTCTGATGCATAGACATAAAACAATGTGCATTATTATACACCGGGTGTAACACAAAATATGCTCACCCCCCTTTGATTTGGTGTGTTTATAATAAAAACAAATTTGAGTTTAGTAGGGATAAGAAAACTTTTGTTGCTCAAACACCCTATACGTTTTATAAAATATTGGCCGATTAAATTGACGTTGGTGAAAGCCGGCATTAGTCTATTACACTAATAGTCAAGTTTGTAAAATTGTAATTTTGTAAAATAATGATATAAACAGTTTTTATCTTCACATCACAAAATTACACTAATATCATTGAGTAATTATTACAAAGAGAGGTAACCAGTAGGGTTTTGATGAGAGATAAATCTCGAAACGCGTCTATAGATGGCTTAAGGCTTTTTCTGTAAGATAGTCTAAGATTCTTTCAATTAATATTCATTGCCTATAATGCTTTCAATTTATTTCAATTTCCTGTTGATTTATTTAGTTTGGTGAGAGAATAATTTGACCTGATGTTGCATTTTGCATATAAATTATGCATAAAACAGTAAATCCGTCGTGTAACTCTAATATTCATTGCATAATTCAATATCTGTCGGAGTATTAGCTCGAGAAGTAGTTGTTTCAATGACTTTTAAGCGACTTGTCTAAATGAGACTACATTTTTGCAGAAAATTGATATTAATTTTAATTCGTTTTTATATTTTGTAAATATTCTGCAACTTATTAGCAAACTTAATTTTTCTTTAGACTAAATACTAACTGTGTGTTTTTAACAGCATTTTAAATCAGTCTTTTATACGCGTGGCGCATGGAGTAAAATTTCGAGTTTAGAAAAGCCCCGTGAAAATTTGTCTCGGGTCGCTGCGCGACCCTCGACAAATTTTCTACGCGGGGCTTTTCTAAACTCGAAATTTTACTTCATGCTTAGTCTGGGAGTGGACAACACTCGTTCTTAGAAGTTTCAAATTGAAGGATCACTCTAGATTACTAAGTTTATTACCATTTTACAAAAGCTACAGCTCGAAGGACCAATCATGGTCTTCGGAGACCGAAGGACTACATCGAATCGAAGTTCTTTTACAAGAAAATAACGAGCATCTGAAGGTTTACAGCATGGATAAAAAAGAACACATCCAATTTTGAAAAATATCAAAGTTGGGTTGGTTTTCAGTGCGTTTTTAAATTTACTTTGAATCAGTGTTTTATACGCGTGGCGCATGAAGTAAAATTTCGAGTTTAGAAAAGCCCCGCGAAAATTTGTCTCGGGTCGCTGCGCGACCCTCGACAAATTTTCTACGCGGGGCTTTTCTAAACTCGAAATTTTACTTCATGCTTAGTCTGGGAGTGGAAGACACTCGTTTGACGCTTTAAATTGAACTCTTTTATCAAAACATAAAATCCCCGAACATATACAGCAGATGAAATACTTAAAAGAAAAATTCCCTATACATAAGCGAGATGATGAATTTCGTCCTTGCCCATCACTTACTGCGACACAATTACATTTCAGCATTCACGCACACACGAACTCAAAACAATTTGTTGATATCATATCTCCTCCATAGACATGTAATTAAGTCATTCCATTTCATTATTACTTATTAAGTTTTTAATTCGCGCGCTAATTACTAATAAACAACTGTTCCTTATTAATGATTAATGTTTGTCATTCTTACATACTCCGTGTATAAGTACGACTAAAAATTACTTAGATGCGTTAGCTTACTTTGTATATTGGATTGCATCGTTTTCTAAGTTGTTGCGCTACATATAAAAAATAATTGAATATTTGTTCGGAATAAATTAAATATTGTATAAAACGAACCAAATGATTTTTATTTAAATAATATTCATACCTATATATTTGTTCTTCCGTTTGAGGAATTTATTGGATTCTTTACTTCCTCAGAAGAAAAAAAAGTTATTTCATTTCTCATTTATTTATTCTATTTATTTTATTAAAATAAGGGATTCAGAAAATGTTGTAAAAATATCACATTTATGTAAAATAATTTAAACTTTATATACGATATTAAAAAGTTAGGATTTGCATACGTGTGGAAATTAGAAGGGAACATAAATTGGACTTTCTGTCTGTGTGTGTGTGCGTATAATGGAAACGCCATTGGGGCCGAAAGAACTGAAAATATTTCATATGCACATATTAAAAAGGCGCCTCTCACTCTCACCAGTCCGTGTGCCCGCCCCTAATGGGGTAAATATGAAATGCTAATATTCGCCAAAGTCAAAAATTACATTTCAAATTGAACTGTCCAATACATGTATACATACATATTCTCTATATATTCCATATAAATTCACACCAAATAACAGAATGTATGAATACTGCCAACGTAATTTAAAATATCTTACATTTACTACGATTTAGAAAAGAAACACTTGGTTAAATTTCTTTCTCTAGTGAAATGTAACCAATGTTTTTTTTAATTATAGTTAAAAAGTTTTGTTTGGATTGATTGGGATAATTATAACTTTGATTAAAACGCTTAGAGCCTTTCTTTACAATGTGAAAGATAATAAACTTATTCAAGAGTAACATTTAAATTCAAATCAAATCAAATTGTTTATTGGTCCTTCATTGTTTAATTTTACAATATTATTTACTACTTTTTATAAAAAAAATCAACGTCTTTATGCTCGTATGGTTATTTTGTACATGATACTTGTTTCAGTTGATTACAATCATGTTCAAAATTATTTAAAAGAAAACAATCTTAATACCTATACATTAGTATTGTTTTTTTTTTAAATAAATTGTAAGCATGATTGATTGATTGTCATGTGCAAAATAACCATACGAACATAAAGACATTATTTTGTTTTGTTTTTTGACCTATAAGTTATAAGATACTTGTGCATTGTAACGTAATTTTCTAATGTTAAAAAAATAGGATATTGCTTGGAAAATTTACCTAATTGAAATTATGTGTATATATGTGTGTATTTGTGTATATTTGTGTTATGTTAACTTCGTCTTTTGGCGGATTAATTAATTTCCAGTGGATTTACGAAGGGTACGGATACACGGAGAGCGTGTATGTGTGTGTGTGTGTGTGTGTACAGTAGTCATCTTTGTGCCGGGCTTAATAGTATTACGTAAACGCTTCTGACTACTTAATTTGCTACACTAACATACTAATTGGATACTGTATACTCTATACTCTCTAACTCTATATGCTGATTTATTATTAAAACGCTGTACACTATTTTAGACGAGCGGCACATTAAACTAAACTGAAATTTAAATACCATACTAAAAGGTGTTCAGTTAAAAACCCGATCGAGTTGGCTGTGAAATTTTCAAAACATTGTGAAGTCATGATTAAGCAAAACAAAGTTTAATAGCTATCATTTTAAATAATAACCTGTCGAAAATAGTTTAGTAATGTTAATGCTTTCCATTAGTAAATAATCTATTTTTAATGAAGAATATTCTGACATTGATTTTGTTTATGTACTTTGTAATAAGTACTTACGTAATTCAGCGAGATTTAGATTTCTGTTTGTTACAATAAATTATTTTGATTTCTTAATATTATAATTACCTATTAGTAAAAAGAGACAATATTTGAAATGCGTTGTAACTTTTGAACAAAGAAAGAAAGAGCCTGAATTTATATTAATATTTCTTCATAATATTAAAACTAAATATGATTTTTTTCTTCATGCGCCACGCGTATTAAAAAAACTGCTAGGTTAGGTTAGGTTTATATGGCAACAGCCGAGGCTGTTCACTTAGGCCCATAGGGCCCGTTGTGATACCATGAGGGATCCTTCCCCTATACAACCCAATTTGAGCACCTAATGAATCTGATCAGATCTCCCACCTTTATAGGTGAGAGCTCCGCCAGTTCACTTGCGTGGTTCAGACCGAGGTACTTCATTCGTTTCCCCTCAAGAGCAGGACATTGATCTAGATAGTGGAGTACTGTTTCTTCCTCCTCCTCATCTAGGCATTCTCTGCAGAAGTCGTTGTATTTGAGACCCATCTTTTGTGCGTGTCCACCCAGAAAACAGTGACCCGTGATGATGCCTACTGCCTTCCTTATGTCGATTCTGCTAAGTGCAATTAATCTTTTACTGTTTATAGTGTCACACATAGGCCATAGCTGCCTTGTTATGTGACACGTGTCTTCTTCCTTCCACCTAAGGTTAACCCATGATGTCATTTGGTCCCTTAATAGTCTCTTGCATTCCCTAAGAGGAATGTCGGCGGAAAGTTCAGTAGATAGGTCTCTCATTCTTGCCCCCTTCCTTGCGAGGCCGTCGGCAATTGAGTTTCCCTTGATATTACTGTGACCTGGTACCCAGATGAGCCCCACTTCACAGCTGTTAGCGAGCTTGTTAAACACTTTTCTGTAGTCTCTGACCACCTTGGAGGTGCAGTAGGGACTATTTAATGTCCTAATGGCGGCCTGGCTGTCGGTGACGAACCTGATATGGTTTACCTGAAGGTCGGTTTTACCTATCCAGTCCACTGCCACTCGGATAGCCATGACTTCCGCCTGTAGGACGCTGCAGTGGTTTGGGAGTCGAAAAGATTTTTTGAGGATGAACTCATGTGAGAAAATTCCACCCCCTACTCTGTTTTCGGACTTGGAGCCATCCGTGAAGAGCCAGACTTCATTTCCCTGAACAATCTTGCCCTCTACCCATTCGGTTTTGTCCGGGATGGAAATGGAGAACTTGTTCCCAAAGGTACGTTCTGGAAGACAGCTATCAGTCCTCAGTGGGATATCGACAAAAAAACTGCTAAGGCACCATTAAATAAAGTACTGTTAAACAAGAATATATTGAAGCTTAAAACGAGTGTTTTCCACTCCCAGACTAAGCATGAAGTACAATTTCGAGTTTAGAAAAGCCTGAAAATTTGGTTTGGTCGCGTGGCGCGAAGCGCTGCGCGGCCAAACCAAATTTTCAGGCTTTTCTAAACTCGAAATTTTACTTTATGCACCACGCGTATTAAACACTGAAAGCACTGAAATATTGTGAACGAGTAAACTTCGGTTGAAATCAGTGTTTAGTACGCGTGGCGCATGAAGTAAAATTTCGAGTTTAGAAAAGCCTGAAAATTTGGTTTGGTCGCTCCGCGCTTCGCGCTACGCGACCAAACCAAATTTTCAGGCTTTTCTAAACTCGAAATTTTACTTCATGCTTAACCTGGGAGTGGAAAACACTCGCTTAAACTTCAAATTGACCTCTTTTAAGAAAACGACGAATATCTAAAAATTTACAACACATTATTGGGATATGTATACTCAAAAGAAAAAATTCACAAGAAATTATGATTTAAAGCTTTTTTAAAAGAAAGAACACTAATATACTCGCGACCTAAACAGTATGACATTGTCATGTAACGTCAAAATTTGACACAACTAGGAAAAATCGTTGCAGATACAACTGTCGGCATACTCTCTAAAAAAATTGAACCACGCATTCCACATCAATGAGTGGTAGGACAGTTCTCCCGCTATGTTAGGATATTGTATACTTGAAAAAAAGCTCCCTGTATATTTGAAAACTATTAATGATTTCGATAGCTAACGCCATCTAATGCTTCATAGTGGCATCGTCAGTGACACGAATGCACAAAGTGCATATACAGGTCACTGTTTCGTCCACGAGCGCGCAGAACTCTGTTTGTGAAACCAGAAAACAAATATCAAAATTGAATTTGTGTTCAGTATTCCGGCACCAGGTACCCACAGACGCCTTTCGGACTTCAAGGTCCTCTTCAGTGTGGTCCCGACCCAGTGCTGAGGAATACTGAACATTTCTGACGATTTCAAACCAATATGTGAAAACTATTAATGACTTTGTGCATTCGTGTCACTGACGATGCCATTATGAAGCATTAGATGGCGTTAGCTATCGAAATCATTAATAGTTTTCACATATTGGCTTGAAATAGTCAGAAATGTTCAGTATTCCTCAGCACTGGGTCGGGACCACACTGAAGAGGACCTTGAAGTCCGAAACGCGTCTGTGGGTATCTGGTGCCGGAATACTGAACATAAATTCAATTTTCCCTGTATATTTGTCTCTGCAACCTCACTAGTAAAATATTCCACAAGTAAAAATTGACAATATCAGTATAATATGCGTTAACTAATATTTAATATAATATTCCACAAGTAAGAATTGGCATGTTCGTTTCTGTTTTAGTTGTATGATTTTTTAAATTTTTTGTGTGTTTTCAACTGCTGTAAAATATTCATTCTATTCTGTCAAAATTTTGATTGTCAAATTTTGGTGTTTACAAAAGTCGCTGTGCTGAAGCAAAATATGGGTTCAATAAAATCCTGTTTCATGGACATGTACGGATTTCTCCTTAACGGCTGTTCTTCGCGGCAGGATTATTCTTATCAAGATTTCGATTACTATTTGAGTGATTTCGGACCGGTAACAGTCCAGCCGGGCAGTCGGGCATCTGAAGAACAACTCATAGATGTTGTTTAAGATAGGAATACGCAGGATTACATAAGTAAAATGTTATTATTTCCACATCAAGTTTCATTCATATTGTACGTAAAATAAAAAAACAGTTTTAGTAATTTTTTCTTGATTTAAAACAAAGCAATTTTAATTTTGTTAAGTGTTAATCATATATTGATCTACCCACAATCATATCCTATGATACGCCCTCTGTACTACCTAATGACACTCCCACAATTGTATCTAGTAAAATACCACACCCACAACTGCATCTAATAATACATATACTACTGTAATCAAAAAATAAGGTGAATTTGTTTATAAAATGTAAAATATTTATTTAATCATCCAAATCAATTTCATCTCCTTAAAAGTTTAGACACAATGCACTTATGCCAACGTTTTCCAATCCTCGAAACAGTCAGAGAAGTCATTTTCTAAGGTGACCTTCAATACTTTCTTCGATTCGGCTTTTTTTCCCTAAATCGAGTCGAAACGGTGTCCCTGAAGCAGTCTTTTAAGTTTGTTGAACAGCCAAAAGTCGCACGGTGCTAAATCAGGCGAATGCAGTGATTGCGGATCGATATAAGTCGAATTTTTGGCGAAATGTTCTCGAAGAACCAATGCAGTGTGTGACTATGCATTATCGTGGCGCCAAAACCAAAAATTGTCTGTCATTAATGCCTCTTGAGGCGAATAGTTTCACGCAAAGGACGCTTAACATTCAAACAATATTTAAATTGGGTAAAGGTAAACACTTGTATTGTTCTATGTTTCTTTTTTTATTTTTCAGTTGCCTGACACGTGTTTCGATCCATTACGATCATTTTCAAAGTTAAAACTAATTTGAAAATGATCGTAACGGATCTAAACACGTATCAGGCAACTGAAAATAAAAACATGGAATAATACAATAATACTCCTTGAGAATGACTCAAAGTTAGTTTCGACTTTGAGTCATTCTCAAGGAGTATTATTGTATTATTCCATGTTTTTATTTTGGAATAAAAAACCAAAATATTAGTGAAATTTAACCAAGTGTTTTCTTTATTAAATCATAGAATAATACAAGTGTTTACTTTTACCTAATTTGAAAATTTGGTTCCATCAAGAGAGTAGCAGAACAAGTATCGAATATATCAAAAAATGTTGCTTGTTAACAGTTTGGTTTGGCGAAAAAAACCATAATGCACAACATGGTGATAATTGAAGAAAACTGTTAACATGACCTCACAGTAAAAATAATTTGTGTATGTTTAAAAAAACGCGTGTAGGACTTGAATATAATAATATAATAATAATAATATAATTTATTTCCATTTGTAAATTACATACAGTTGTTCATCACTAAACAATACATGCATTCAAAAGGAAAACGTCATAATCCAGCTGAAGGGTGTAAACTAAAATGTACCTATTTGAATATAAACAATAATTAGACATAGACAATTTCTTTAAACAAAAAATTCTTCAATTGTATATAAACTTTTTTCAAGCAATATTTTTTTAAGTTTTCGTTTGAAAATTATAAGAGATGCATTGTCTTTAATTTCATGAGGCAAACAGTTATAGATTTTGGAACCGTTATAAATGATCCCCTTTTTAAATAGGGTGGTTTTATGAGCTGGTGGTTGAAGGTGATTTTTATATCTGGTAGGGTAGTTGTGTTGCGCTGATGGAAATAGATGAGTGTTTTGTCGAACAAATAAGGCTACTTCATATATATACGTTGAAGCGAATGTTAAAATACCGCAATCTTTGAAACCTTGGCGACAAGAGTCCATAGGCTTTATAGAACTTAGTGCTCTGACGACACGTTTTTGAATCACGAACAGACGTTGAAATAACAGTTTTTTACAGCGTCCATATTGCATATATTGATATGAAAGTCTGCATAGATATCCAAGACAGTGCTACCAACCCACAAGATAAAATAATTTCATGATTTCATAGTAACCACGAAGTTTAAATGAAAAATTCGCCTTACTTTTTGATCACAGTAGTACAATATTATCCTATTCTTAGTTAAAATTATTTTAAATTCTTAGGGTTTACTTTGAACTAACTATTTGTAATTAATTTCTAGAGAAAACAAGAGAAATCGAAATAAAATTTAGGTTATCACTTAAAGTGAGCAGTTCCCCAAAAATAAATCTATTTTATGTTAGACTTCCGCTAAAGCATTCACAAGAAATGTATTCTTAGTGGAAATTGTTTTAAATTCTTAGGATTTACTTGGAAATAACTATTATTGATAGTCAGTAGAGAAAACAAAAGAAATCGGAATAAAATTCAAGTTGTGAACACTTAAACTGGGCAGGTTCCCAAAACAAATCGATTTTTTGTTGGACTTCAGTTCGAACGTTCACAAAAAATGTCTTATTAGTGGAAATTGTTGTAAATTCTCAGGATTTACTTGGAACTAACTATTTTTAAATAATCTTTTGAGAAAACAAAAGAAATCGAAATAAAAAAAAGTTATTAACACTAAAAGTGGGCAATTCCCCAAAATAAATCTATTTTTTTGTTAGACTTCAGCTAAAACATTCACAAAAAATTTACTCCTAGTGAAAATTGTTTTAAATTCTTAGGATTTACTTGGAAATAACAATTTTTGATTATTCAGTAGAGAAAACAAAATTAATCGGAATAAAATTTAAGTTATCAGCACTTAAAGTAGACAGGTTCCCAAAATTTATCGATTTTTTTGTTAGACTTCAGCTTAAATAATCACAAAAAATGTATTCTTTCTCGAAATTAATTTAAACTCTTACGATTTACTTTTAAATAACTATTTATGACTAGTCTGTAGACAAAATGAAAGAAATCAGAATCAAATTCAAGTTATCAACACTTAAAGTGGGCAGTTATCCAAAATAGACCGATGTTTTGTTAGACTTCAGTTCAGAGATTCACAAAGAATGTATTCTTAGTTAAAATGGTTTTAAATTTTCAGGATTTACTTGGAACTAACTATTTCTGACTAATCTTTAGAGAAAACAAAAGAAATCTGAATAAAATTTAAGTTATCAACACCTAAAGTTAGACTTCAGTTCAAACGTTCACAAAAAATTTATTCTTAGCCGAAATCGTTTTAAATTTTCAGGATTTACTTACTAATATTACTAACTATTTTTGAGAGCCTGTAGAAAAAATAATAGAAATCGAAATAAAATGTAGGTTATTAACACTTTAGGCAATTCCTAAAAATTAATCGATTTTTTGTTAGACTTCAGCTAAAGCATTTAAAAAAAATTGTTCTTAGTCGAAATTGTTTAAAATTCTCAAAATTGACTTGGAAAATAACTATTTTTGATTAGTCTGTAGAGAAAATGAAAGAAATGGAAATGAAATGTAAGTTATTAACACTAAAAGTGGGCAATTCCCCAAAATAAATCTATTTTTTTATTAGACTTCAGCTAAAACATTCACAAAAAATGTATTCCTAGTGAAAATTGTTTTAAATTCTTAGGATTTACTTGGAAATAACTATTTTAGATTAGTCAGTAGAGAAAACAAAATAAATCGGAATAAAATTAAAGTTATCAGCACTTAAAGTAGACAGGTTCCCAAAATTTATCGATTTTTTGTTAGACTTCAGCTTAAATAATCACAAAAAATGTATTCTTACTCAAAATTAATTTAAATTCTTAGGATTTACTTTTAAATAACTATTTCTGACTAGTCTGTAGACAAAATGAAACAAATCAGAATCAAATTCAAGGTATCAACATTTAAAGTGGGCAGTTACCCAAAATAGACCGATGTTTTGTTAGACTTCAGTTCAGAGATTCACAAAGAATGTATTCTTAGTTAAAATGGTTTTAAATTTTCAGGATTTACTTAGAACTAACTATTTCTGACTAATCTTTAGAGAAAACAAAAGAAATCTGAATAAAATTTAAGTTATCAACATCTAAAGTTGGACTTTAGTTCAAACATTCACAAATTTATTCTTAGCCGAAATCGTTTTAAATTTTCAGGATTTACTTACTACTATTACTAACTATTTTTGAGAGCCTATAGAAAAAATAATAGAAATCGAAATAAAATGTAGGTTATTAACACTTTAGGCAATTCCTAAAAATTAATCGATTTTTTGTTAGACTTCAGCTAAAGCATTTAAAAAAAATTGTTCTTAGTCAAAATTGTTTAAAATTCTCAAAATTGACTTGGAAAATAACTATTTTTGATTAGTCTGTAGAGAAAATGAAAGAAATGGAAATGAAATGTAAGTTATTAACACTTAAAGTGGGCGGTTCCCCAAAATTATCGATTTTTTGTTCAATTCAAACATTCACAAAAAATGTATTAAAATTATAGGCTCACTATAATTTGTACAGATTTTTACAGTGGGCGTGTATTATTTGTAATGACACGCCCACAGTTGTGTTAAATGATATATGCTCAACCAGATGCTATGACACGTCAAGAATAGTATCCTAGGATACTCCTACTATAATATCTACAGGCACTTCCATTAGAGTATTAAATGACACGCCCACAATTGTAGCCAATGATACGCCCACAATCCCATCCTATGACACGCCCACAATTATGTCAAAAAAACAGATTCAGAAAGATACTTTCATTTATAAAATTATAATCATATTATTATAATTTAAGATTAGTTGAGGCCAACGGTACGCCCTCAATCACATCCTGACACGCCCACAATGGTTTCTAGATAGAAGACACGCCCACAATAAAGTCAAAAAACAGATTTTGAAAGATACAAATATTTATAAAATTATAATCATATTATTATAATTTAAGATTAGTTGAGGCCAATGGTACATCCTCAGTCACATCCTCTGACAGGCCTACAAAGGCATCTAGATAGAAGACACGCCCACAATAATGTCAAAAAAACAGATTTTGAAAGATCCAATTATTTATAAAATTACAATCATATTAAAATTTAAGATTAGTTGAGGCCAATTGTACATTCCCAATCACATCCTATGACACGCCCACAAATGGTGTCTAGAGAATTTTTCTTTGAAGTATCGGTATGCATACGTTGCACATTTTCCGATGGTCAGTTTGTTAAAACAATTTATTTGAAGCTTTACGCGAGTGTTTTCCACTCCCAGGCTAAGCATGAAGTAAAATTTCGAGTTTAGAAAAGCCTGAAAATTTGGTTTGGTCGCGTAGCGCGAAGCGCGGAGCGACCAAACCAAATTTTCAGGCTTTTCTAAACTCGAAATTTTACTTCATGCGCCACCGGTACAAACCACTGACATATTACGAAGTTTAAAACACACCGCTAAACTTTACATTGAATCAGTGTTTTGTACCGGTGGCGCATGAAGTAAAATTTCGAGTTTAGAAAAGCCTGAAAATTTGGTTTGGCCGCTCCGCGCTTCGCGCTACGCGACCAAACCAAATTTTCAGGCTTTTCTAAACTCGAAATTTTACTTCATGCTTAGCCTGGGAGTGGAAAACACTCGCTTGAAGCTGCAAATTAAATTGTTTTAATAAACTGACCATCGGAAAATGTGCAACGTATGCATATGTTACCGATACTTCAAAGAAAAATTCTCGTTATGAAAATGTTCGGTGTTACATAAAACTCTGTGTATGTATATATATACAGGGTGTCCCATTAGTGCGTGTTCGGAGGATATCTCCGTTCTCGTTAAAGATAGAAAAATATTTTTTAGACGAAACTTACTTGACTTGAAGAGCTGCATAACCCAAAATTATTCTAATGTACACAGGATATCCCATAAAAGTGGTACTGAAAGTAAAATATTTTTTTTAAATGGAACACCCTATATATTATTTGATATTATACGTATGTTTTATACACACAATGGTGTTTAGATAGAAGACACGTCTACAATAATGTCAAAAAAAACAGATTTCGAAAGATACATTTATTTTTAAAATTAGAATCATATTATTATAATTCAAGATTAGTTCAGGAATTAACATTTATTAATACAAAATTTAAACATGCACGGTTAAAATCCCGGCCGCGAAATGTAATCAGAGCGTAGTTGATTTGTTTAGGGGGGTGGGACGGCGGGTGGGTTTCATGCGTAGTCTCACGTGTGTATGTTTTCCAGGTGGGAAGAGAGAGACGGGAGTAACGCGCGGCGCGGTTTGGAATTCCGCTTTGATCCGCGCTCGTCTGCTAATTAACTGATTAATTAATTGCACATTCACTCTAATCCGATCCGTATTTATTTATGAGCAACTACATTAATATAATTAAACTAGGTGTTATCCACCCCTCTAAGGTTGTTATTAACTTTGCAGCAACTTTCAGCCCGAGACAAGACCCATTTCACCTCACACTTAATTCCCCGCTAATTACGTCTTAGCACGAATCACGCAAAGGTATAATCCGATTTGTTCAAAATATATATACAGTGAGTTTTATTTAAGTATGGCCATAGCTATTTACATGGTAAAAATTGTACCCTTTGTTAACTTATGTTGTCGTTCAAACTTGAAATAATTTTTTGTTTTTATTAATAAATATTTTCATTGTTTCATTATTTTTTCATTATTTGTATATTATTATGAAATTGCTTTGTAATTGGACTGTAGTCTGTTGAGCAATAAAGAATTATTATTATTATTAAAGCATAAAGAAGACACTTAAAACATTAAAAGTGCCGAGATTCTTTTCGCAATCTACAACAAGTTAGTCTTACAAAGACTATATCAAACACTCATTGAAACAACTACTTCCCGGGCTAATACCCCGACGGACATTGAAGACACTTAAACTTTGTATAACTGAGGTTTTTTTATTGTACAGTAAAACAACCTCAGTTATACAAACAAAGTTTTATTGTACAATAAAAAAACCTCAGTTATACAAACAAAGTTTAAGTGTCTTATTTATGTTAATAATAATAATAATAATAATAATAATAATAATAAGACCATTTATTATCCAACGGAAAAAATCCAAAACGGACAATTATCAAATACATAATATAATTCTTACAATAACTAAATATAACATAACAAATATATAAAAATAATAATAGGAGATAACACTAAATTATGAACTAAATACGTATTATTAAAACAAAATTTAAATATTTTTAATGCCAATAAAAATGTCACTATAAATGGAATTCGCGTTCTTGCTCATGTGAACAATAGGTGCTCTTAATAGAGTGTTAGAGGTCGCAGTTGGTATTAAAAACGTTGGTGGTTGACGAGACGAAAGACGTGGAATATGGAAGTTTACTTTTGATAACAAATCGGGTGGAATCGACTAACCCATCTATCAGCTTTAACATAAATAATCCGCTACAAATATTTCTACGTTCATATAAAGAAATACATTCATATTTTACAAGTAAGTCCTCATAGTTGACAGTTACATCGGAATAGATACCAGTCGATTTAAAATGTAAATACTTCATAAACCTTTTTTGCACACGTTCGATTGTTAAAGAATGAGACACATAATATGGGTACCAGATTATGGAGGCATATTCTAGCTTGCTCCTAACAAAAGCAAAATATAAAACTTTTAATAAATGTATGTCGTGAAAGTACTTTGATGAGCGCATTATAAAACCAAGCATTCTAAAGGCTGAAGAACTAATGGTATTAATATGCTCAACAAATGTTACGTTCGAATCAAACACAACCCCAAGATCTTTAATTTTGATGTCACGTTGGAGAATGGTGTCTTTGCACATATAGTTATGTTATATGTAGTTACATGCTTCTTGCGGGAATATGTAACAACTACACATTTTTTGATATTTAGTTTAAGCTTGTTAGTATCACACCATTCTTCAATGCTATTCAGGTTACGTTGTAAATGAATACAGTCAGTTTCATTGTTGATTGTACCATATATCTTTAAATCATCAGCATATGCTAACACAGAACATGAGAGAGAACCAATAAGGTCATCAATATATACATTAAATAGTAAAGGTCCCAGATTAGATCCCTGTGGTACCCCAGAAGAACTTTGAAAAGAATAAGATTTATAACCATTATAATATACACAATTACTGCGATTGTCCAAGTATGATTTAATGAACGATAAAAATGTAGGTGATAGTCCGAAATTGTTTAGCTTTTGTAGCAATATTTGATGATTAATTTTATCAAAGGCTTGTGAAAAGTCCGTGTATATTACGTCAGCCTGACTGCGATTATCAATAACTTCACATAGGTGTTGTGAAATGTTAGCTAAGTTCGTTACTGTTGATCGACTTTCAAAGAACCCATGTTGATAGGGTGAAATATATTTTTTTACATGGCTTTAAATAATATTATACACAACGTGCTCGAAAATTTTTGAAAAGTTGCAAAGAATGGCGATAGGTCGATAATTCTTTATATCAGATTTATCACCACGTTTAAACACAGGACTTATTATTGCATGTTTCCATACGTTAGGAAATGTGTTTGTTCGTAGAGAGAGGTTAAATAATACAGTCAATGGCTGAATAAATGTTAGTTTGCAATCCTTAATGACGAAACTAAGAATCCGGTCATCCCCACAAGCCTTAGAATTTTTTAGATGGTTAACACTTTTTAGAACATCAGCTTCTTCAATATTTGGAACAGTTAAGTTCTCACAGTAAGAAATGTTATTCACGGGATCAATTAATTCTTCTGAGGTAAAAACATTTGAAAATATATTAGCAAAGGCCGAGACAATATCATGGGGACAGGAATACGTGATATCTCCATCATGTAACTCTCCAGGGATTCCTGTTGTACCCGCTCTTTGATGTAAAAACTTCCACAAATCATTCGGATTACTTTTTATATTTGATTCAACAACGCGCATGCAGTCCGTGTAGGAGTTAGAAATTAATTGTTTACTTAACTTACGCATTCTTTTAAATTCATTGTGAAAGTAAAGAGATCGAGAATATTTCCATTTACGATGAAAATAGTTTTTCATTTTTAAACATCGTTTTATTTCCTGATTAAACCATGGCGGAAATCTAGCTTTAACGAAGTAGAAGCCTCAATAGTTAACAGTTTTATTATTAAAGAATTATTATTAACAAATCAAACACTTTTCTACGAAATGTTCATTGTTTGAAGAGCACAAACATGTTAGAATTCTGTATTTTAGCTTTCAAGTTTAGCAACAAACTGCAAATTGCGTCTTTATAAATCACAAACATATATTTAATATTGATAATCTTCAGTACTTATATTTATAGCCTCGAAAAATACTTACATTACGGCATTTCGCCAACTTAATATTTTTTTCTTAAATATTTGTATTATTAATTTTAACTTTAAAAGCGAAAATAAAGAAATCTAACAAGTTTATGTTCTCCTAGCTTTGTATATTTCGTAGAAAAAAATTTTGATTTATCAATAAAATCAAAAAATTGTTTAAAATTTGCACGGCCAACGAAAGTTTACATGGGGTAAATTTTTTACCATGTAAATCCCTGTGGCCACATACAGAGAGTTTTTTTATTTTCATAACGAGAATTTTTCTTTGAAGTATCGGTATGCATACGTTGCACATTTTCCGATGGTCAGTTTGTTAAAACAATTTATTTGAAGCTTTACGCGAGTGTTTTCCACTCCCAGGCTAAGCATGAAGTAAAATTTCGAGTTTAGAAAAGCCTGAAAATTTGGTTTGGTCGCGTAGCGCGAAGCGCGGAGCGGCCAAACCAAATTTTCAGGCTTTTCTAAACTCGAAATTTTACTTCATGCGCCACCGGTACAAAACACTGACATATTACGAAGTTTAAAACACACCGCTAAACTTTACATTGAATCAGTGTTGTATACGCGTGGCGCATGAAGTATAATTTCGAGTTTAGAAAAGAATGAAAATTTGGTTTGGCCGCTCCGCGCTTCGCGCTACGCGACCAAATCAAATTTTCAGGCTTTTCTAAACTCGAAATTTTACTTCATGCTTAGCCTGGGAGTGGAAAACACTCGCTTGAAGCTGCAAATTAAATTGTTTTAATAAACTGACCATCGGAAAATGTTCAACGTATGCATACCGATACTTCAAAGAAAAATTCTCGTTATGAAAATGTTGGGTGTTACATAAAACTCTCTGTATGTATATATATACAGGGTGTCCCATCAGTGCGTGTTCGGAGGATATCTCCGTTCTCGATAAAGATAGAAAAATATTTTTTAGACGAAACTTACTTGATTTGAAGAGCTGCATAACCCAAAATTATTTTAATGTATACAGGATGTCCCATAAAAGTGGTACTGAAAGTAAATTTTTTTTTTAAATGGAACACCCTATATATTATTTGATGTTTAGATATTACTAACAATTATACGTATGTTTTATACAACATGTATATACCTAAACCTAATACATATATAGTGCGTGCTCGCAGGATATCTCCGCTCTGGTTCAAGATAGAAAAATATTTTTGAGGCCAAACTTATTTGAATTGAACAGCTTCATAACGTAAGATTATTTTAATATATACAGGCTGTCCCATAAATGTGGTACTGAAAGTAACAACATTTTTTTAAATGGAACCCCCTATATATTATTTGATTTTTAGATATTACTATTAATTATACGTATGTTTTATATAACATTGTATATACCTAAACCTAACATATTTCATAATATTTACAATTTAATGAGAAAAGTTAGATTTTTAGGTTATCAGATTTGAATTTATATCTCAGTTATTAGTGATTTTAAAAATAATCGGTGTACCATACCGTTCATAATTTATACCCGACGATATCCTCAGCCGAAGTCAATTTTACCTTTGCACTTACTTCTTTTTTGGAAATTCTCAAATAGTTTTCAATTTTATATTAGTAAAAGAGTGGGAAAAAATAAACAATAGGAAATTGCCGAGAGAAGCGTCATTTAATTCGCGCTATTGTGCGCGTCTGGGGGCTTTATGGGGTGGGCGCGTGGCGACAATTTAGGGACAATAAGGGTCGCGTATGCAAATAGGGGCGACGTCGCCCCATTGAGCACTGGGGCGTCTTTTGTGCTCGATGCGTTATTGATACACTACCCTTAAACAACCAGAAATAAGCCCTTATTCACATCTCAATCATTTAGAAATACATTTATTATATTATAGTCCAGTCGTCGAGATAAAAATACCATCCAACCTCTTAAACTCATCCGAATTGGCTGGAAGTTTGTGTGCATGTCAAGAAAAAATCCCTGTATGTAGCAATTAAATCAAATTCTCTTCAAACCAACCGACAAATGAAAATGAAAAATGTAATTGAAATTGTTGTAATCGAATTTAAAATAGTGTTGAATTCGAAATATTCATTTTGTTCAAATTTGTGGTTCTTTATTTGTTAAATATAATTTATAATTGACTTATGTTTTAATTGTTAAGTAGTATCAATAATAATTATTTATTGCGCAAAATTTTAATCAGCTTATTTAAACGATTGTTTTCAAATGATCACCTAAACAAAATGTGACATTCTTGTACACGTAATCTATATCATCCTGTATATAAAAATACGGTAAGCATATACGTAGGTCCGATTTTAATTATTTACAAAACTACAGTTGATTTAAATTTTGCGAAATAGTATAAACTGGTTTATTGTGTCCGTATAATTATATATTGAATATAAAATAATCAATTGCACAAATCAGCGGATTTAATTCCCTGTAATTGAAAATAACCACAAAACTAAAATGAAACCGGATGGAAATTTCAATTCACACTGATTTGTCGCGGAATCAACCCTTGTCCGCTCCATGCGGATGGTGTTAAGGGCGTAATGAAGGGATTTGCAATGCATCGGGCCGGTCAAAGCAAAGGGCTCTCGCGCCCGACCATGGCTGCGTAAAGGGGGGTGAGGGCGGTGAGTGGCTTAATTGAATTTGATATAGTTTGCATTAATTGGTAGATGATGTATCATAATTACAGATACACATCCCCATTTCCATTTCAATATTGCGCGCATCCATATTTAATATTCAAAACATGTATTAATATCCATAACTGTATTTGCGAATTTGCGAATTTCGGAATATGCTCTCACACATATATATGCATAACACGCAGAATTTAATACCTACCTCCCTTGCAATTAGCCCGAATATATGCGCGCAGTGAATTAAGGGACGATAAAACCCGTTCAACCCTATTTGGTGGTGTGTACTTTTTGTTTTGGATTAAATGGAAATTTTATAAGCACGATTTTTAACACGAATACATAATAATAAGAAGAACGCGAAATGTATAATAGTTATTTAGGTAACTAGTGTGAGAAGTAAAGCTATTTTAAAACTTAAAGAAGAATACGAAATGTATAATAGTTATTTAGGTAACTAGTGTGTGAAGTAGAGCTATTTTAAAGCTCTACTTAACACACTAGTTACCTAAACACAAAACCAAACAATAAAGTATGAGACATTGATTTTTCGTCTTAGTAAAAGTCAATATTGTGTCATCTTAATTGAGTTGAGTTGGCGGTTTTTTATGTCCGCTATGTTAAAGTACACGTGTTTTTTGCAATTTGCCAAAAGTTTTCTAAAGTGAAGAATTTCCCTACTATTGCAAAACCCATCCATCCCCTTAAATAAACACCCACTATTAAGTTACACAATAACTGGTAATAACAGCACCCCATCAAAATCACCCCCCCGTCTGTTTCGATTGAAAAGATGCTCTCGAGAGCTAAAAGACGGTCGCCCCGTGTTTCCGCTTCCGGTTATGAGCCTAGTCGCGTGCCGGCGCTTCCGGATGCCATTGACTTAAGGGTAATCGGGCACGCGTCCGTTTTGTTGTCCCACCCTCCCTGCGAATAGAGGGGGTGCATATGGTTCACTGTGTAATCGCCATTAACACAATGCGCTCGTATTTCCGGAAAGCCCACCCCTGGATTTAATCACTTTTTTTTCTAACGTCGACGATGATGCAAATTGTGCGAAAAATGTTGGGAGTTTATGTTGATTGTTGTGTTTTTATAATAGATAATGTTAAATAAAGATCAAAATAGGATTAAAGAAACGTTGCGCGTCAAAAATAAATGTAATTTTATGAAAAGATGAAATAAGATAAAATGGATTCAACATTGCTACAAGTAAATCCCCATTTCCGGTTTCCGGAATTTAACCAAAAACTAAAATTAACAACTTTTGTGTAAAAACTAAATATTGTATATTTAGTTTTTACACAAAAGATGTTCTTAAATCTAAATCCCAGTTAGATCAGAAACATTCAATTCGAGTTCAAGCTGCTTCAAGATGTCAGTTCCTATTGTTCTAATGATGTTCTTTGAACTCGAGTTTAGAGTTGAAGCAGTTCAACGTGTTTCGTGCAACTCGCCCTCATTCATCGTAATTTTAATACTTAATCAAGGAGTTGAGACCACCTTAAATTTAAGTTTTATAATAGCAATGACTGCCTGTACATTTATAGCGAATGTATAATTTAAAGAAAAAAATCCTGTATAGTACGAGTATTCATTTGAATAAGTTTAATAATCAACTTTAATCTAAGAATATTAAATAATTATTATACAGGTAACAATAATAACTTGTTTCAGCAAAAGAGGAACAAGGAAGGGAGGAATAGAGGTAAAGTAATGTGGTAAACTGTAATAAAGTTAAGGTATTCGCGGAGCAGCGCAAGACTTGGGAGGGATGATGAGGGGGGTGGTTTTGTGTTTGTGTGTGTGTATATGTATGATGGTATGTGTGTGTGTGTGTGAGGGCGCATCTCGCGCATCCCGCAGATGATTTTACAATGTTTATGATTGTATTAAGGCAGCATAAGCAGACTATAATAGGGAATTAAGGTAATTTGGTTGGGAGGCGGAAAATGAAGTTATAAAGATGCCTCTCGGTATTACGAGGCGTAAGCTAAGGACGGGGGGTGGGGGAGGGTAAAAAGCCATCTTTTATGCACACATCCGCGCTCCCTAACTACTCGTTACTTCGAATTTTTTCCACTAACGAGATTTTTATCCGCGGTGTAAATGAAAACTGGAATAAGGATTTGATCTTTCCATACTTGCAGTTTTTATATATATTTTTTTGTTGGATTAAATTCACTTTATTATTACTGTATTAAAAATAGTCTTATATGTATATTACAGTGCTTTTCTCCTTAGAGATATGATTTTATATAAGAAAAACATGTTTTCGTACTTTGTTTAAATTATTATTGCAGTCTATTAATGATTTCGATAGCTAACGCCATCTAATGCTTCATAGTGGCATCGTCAGTGACACGAATGCACAAAGTGCATATACAGGTCACTGTTTCGTCCACGAGCGAGCAGAACTCTGTTTGAGAAACCAGAAAACAAATATCAAAATTACAATTTATTACAATTACAATAATTACAATAATAATAATAATAATTACAATTTATTATTGCAGTGATTTGCAGTTAAGAAATAAAGACGTGCGCAGGTGAGATTCTAGTTTAGATGTTTGTTTTTTGTAGAACTCCGACATAAACTTCTTATCTCGCCTGGCATAACATTTGGTGATCATTTAAGAACTTGAAACACATACGCGCATGGGCGCCCGCACAAATAAGCAGGGGGGGGCACTTGCACCCTTCTGGGATTTCGTCTTAGGGGGCCTAATTCAATTCAATTCATAATTATCATACGTTTATAAATCTTGTACAGGGGTCGAAATCAAACACAATTATTTTTGTAAGTAGTTCACCTAGAAATGTCACTAATTTCGAGAAATCTTTAACAAAGTTAAGATTGTAGAAAGTTTCAAGAAAATGATCAACTGTAAGGCAATTCATTGAAAATAAGATAAGTGAGTAAATAAAAACGGTAACATTCGTTGTATTTATACCGTGCGTTTTATTTTATTTATTGCTCCAACAAAAAAACCGGATTTTCCGCCACGCGTCACTCCGCAAGTCGCAATATAGAAGAAAAAGAAAAATACATTAAATGTTTCTATATCAACATGCAAGGTATAAAAAGCAAATTTAATGAACTTTCAGCTTCAATAGAGTCAAATAATTTCAGTGTTGTTTGTGTTAGTGAACATTGGAATTCTGAGAGTAATATGTATGCTATAAATGATCAATCAACAATATCACACTTTTCTAGATCTAACTACATCCACGGTGGCGTTTTAATACTACTAAAGCGCAATATAAAATATGTAACATTAAATCATTTAAATCAACTATCTATAGAAAAACAATGTGAAATACCTGCGGTATCTCTAACTGAATTAAAAATGATCTATATTGTAATGTATCGTTCTCCAGCTGGAGATTTTAATATTTTTATAAATGTACTTGTTAATGTCCTTAATAATTTAGATGTCTTAAATACCAAAGTGGTAGTAGGAGGTGACTTCAATGTCCATTTCAATGAACATACTAATGTGCAAGCAATACAAATCTGTGATATTTTTAAAAGTTTTGGGTTACATCCAACGGTCACCTTTGCAACTCGAGCAAAAAATACGCTAGATAACATTTTTACTAATATATCAGTCAGTGAGTTTTCAATAACTTGTATAAATACAACTTTTTCAGATCATAGGGGCATATCCATTAATAGTACAACAAGCGTAAACAGTAGAGATAATTTTACAAATAAAATAATAAGGCCTACTACGGAAACCGGTGAATTCGATTTTTACAGACTGTTATCTGAAGTCAATTGGCAAGTAATCGCGACTGAGGTAGATTGTAACAAGAAATACGATATGTTTCATAATATTGTCTTAAACAACTTCCACTTAGCTTTCCCTTTGAAAATTGTAATATTTTTGGGGTGTTAGTGAAATAAAGTTCAAATTAACACACACACAATTTATTGTTAATACGATGCACACAACGGACAATTCAATTAACAACTGAAGCGGATCCGAAGATGATCCGCAGCATTGATATTCGTGCATCTTCGTACACCGTAGATGGCGCGAATATCAATATGCATATTAAACATAATTCGTATACATCACATAACTAACATAAAATGTCATATAAATAAATTACATTGGTTCACCAATGATTTGCGGCACATGCGAGATACAGTGGAAATATTTCATGAATTCTATAACAAATACAAAACACCTGCTAATTTAGCATTGCTTCGCATGCATAAAAAGCAATATCGGACAGCAATAAAAAAAGCAAAAATTAATGCAAATTGTAATTTCATTAATAATTCAGGTAATAAAAATAAAGCCATGTGGCATATAATAAAATCGAATAGTAACCAATACAACCAAAACTGTGATAACAAATGTGATATTTTACCGGATACTTTTAATTACACCTTTTTAGACTCAATAACCAATCTTGTAAATTCAATGCCTCCTGCACATGATCCTATACTATTAATGGAAAACAAATCTGATAGTATATTTACTTTCGAACCAGTGTCTAGCATTCAAGTAAGGGAGGTGGTGCGTTCTTTGAAAAGTAGTAGAAGTAAAGATATATATGGCATATCAGTGGAACTCTTAAAGGGTTGCATTGATGTATTAATATCACCATTAACACAAATTATTAATTCTGCTATATTGACATCTACTTTTCCTGATGCCTTAAAACATGCTATGGTAGTGCCATTGCATAAGAAGGGCGATGCACAGGACCCAGCAAACTACAGGCCAATCTCCTTACTTCCCGTTTTTTCTAAAGTTCTGGAAAAAGTTATATTCACACAAGTCCATCGTTACTTACAAGTAAATGGAATTCTATGCGATAATCAATTTGGTTTTATATCTGGTAAGTCTACCGAAGACGCAGTCTTACAGCTTATCGACAGTATTTTACACGCATATGAACATCGTGAGCATTGTATAACAACATTCTTAGACCTTACAAAGGCGTTTGACTGCGTCAATCACGTCATACTATTAAACAAATTATTGCATTACGGTTTTGATGACGCCAGCAGGAAGTTATTTCAATCCTATTTGTCCGGTAGGAGTCAGGCTGTTAGAATTAATAATGCAACGTCATCTTTGCGTACAGTACAACACGGTGTGCCACAGGGTTCCATCATGGGCCCTCTGTTATTCTTAATATATATTAATGACTACATAACATATCAGAAAAGTTGTAGAACAGTATTGTACGCGGATGACACATCGCTGATTAATACTGGAAACGATCTGCCTGAGCTGGTACAACAGAACCGTAATGCAAAACGTACTTCGTTCGACTGGTTTAATAGTAACAGACTTGCCATAAACGAGAATAAATCCATTGATTTAATCTTCACATTAAAACCGTGTGAACATAACTTTGAAACTTCCGCAAAATTTCTGGGTGTTGATTCTTCTTTGACTTGGAGTGTACATGGCAATAAGTTAGCAAACAAACTCTGCTCAAATATATTTCTTTTGCGCAATTTGTCTAATTCACTTTCACCTGCAGCTTTAAAAACTGCCTACTTCGGTACATGCCACTCAGTTATATCATACTGCATCCTTGCCTGGGGTCACTCTGCCATCAAAGAGAGAATATTCGGATTGCAAAGACGTGCAATCAGAATTGTAGCCGGTGCCCAATATCGCGAAGAATGCAGGCCATACTTTGTAAAACTAAAAATTATGACGTTACCCTGCTTATATATACAGGGTGTCCGTATTTCGAGGAAATGCATGGGGATCTCGGTTATTTGAAGAGTTAGAGAGTTGGTTAAATTAGGGCAAATATGTGAAATTTGTAGCCCAACAATAATCCGAAAACAGATTTAAAATATCTTTTTTTGTTTTCGAGATATTGCCAAAAAAACTATTTTTTTCAAATTCCGTTTTTATTTTTTTATTCAAAAATTATTGGATCTAGGAATTTGCAACTTTTACATTATACAGGCACTTTTTAATTAGGCATTTAGTAGTGTACTTACATTTAAAATAACTTTAATATCTTCCCCGGAACCATAGCCAACTTTTGTTTTTCTTATGGGCGCCATATTGGATTTTCATATTTTTAGAAAGAACTTTTTTTTCTGAATTAAACGGTATATCACACTTATAATTTATTCTGCGTTTCATTTGAAACATAGCAACCTTTTGTTTTTTGTAAAGAGTGCCTTGGAAACAATAATATTGATACGTTATTCAGTTATTGATGTGTCAATAAGATACGATCATTATACATATTACATAAAATAAAGTTAAAAATGGTGTTTTCGAACCAAGAAAAACGAGATATGATCGAAGTTTATTATACTTGAAACAAAAATGTACGTATTTCATCCGAAGTCTATCTACAGCGCTATCCAGAAAGGCAACAGCCAAGTGAAAGTCATTTCATAAAACTACATACAAATTTATTGGAATATGGTTCCTTCGTAAAGCCACGACAAAGATATGGATATCACCAACCCCATGAAAATGAAAACCAAATTTTGCAAGCGGTAAAATGATTTCATTTTAATTACAATAAGATAATATTTATTCCCCTAGATTCAGATAACCCTTCTTCCTCAACGAAAGAACTTGCGAACCAGTTTGGTGTGACGTTTCAATACGTATGGAGAATTTTGAAAAAAAAAATAAATATCGCCCATTCAAAATAAAAGTTACTCAAGCTCTCCATCCTGGAGATGCTAGACGAAGGATGGACTTTTGTCGTATTTTATTGGGAAAATTAAACGAAAATCCGAATTTCTTGTCAAATGTGATATGGTCTGACGAATGCCGTTTTACCAACACAGGGATATTCAATAGGCATAATGAACATGTGTGGAGTATAAATAATCCTAGACAACATGAAGAAAGACGACGACAAGTGCGATTCGGACTAAATGTATGGGTCGGTATTTTGGGAGACAATATTGTAGGTCCATATATTTACGAAGATACATTAAATTCACAGAGATATCACGATTTTTTAAGAACATTTTTAAGTGATTACGTAGACAATAACATCCCCTTAAATATGTTAAGAAATGTATGGTTTCAACAAAATGGTGCACCACCTCACAACAGCCAAATTGTCGCTAATTGTCTGTCCGAAATGTTTCCAAATAAAGTTATGGCAAATAATGGTGATATACGTTGGCCAGCTCGCTCACCTGATTTGTCACCTCTAGATTATTTTCTTTGGGAGCCATTAAAGAAAAAGTTTATAAAACTATTCCAGAGGACAAAGACGATTTAAGAAGAATTATAATAGTTACCATTCAGCAATTAAGAACAAGAGACATTTTTCGGGCAGTCCAAAATTTAAGGAAAAGACTAGAATTATGTTTGGAGGTCAATGGTGATATATTCGAACACTTACTCTAAGTTTGTGATAATTTTAGTTCAAAAGATATTTAATTAATTTGTTTATTATTATTTAATATTATGAAAAACTTCATCAAGCAGCAGAGTGATTATTCTGGTTCCTTCCCTAAAAAAATATAGTTGTAGGCCTCAGGAATTTTAAAATGTGCAACTGTTTTCAAGGCACTCTTAAAAAAAAAAACAAAAGGTTGCTTTGTTTCAAATGAAACGCAAAATAAATTATAAGTGTGATATACCGTTGAATTCAGAAAAAAAAGTTATTTCCAAAAATATGAATATCCAATATGGCGCCCATAAGAAAAACAAAAGTTGGCTATGGTTCTGGAGAAGATATTAAAGTTATTTTAAATGTAAGTACACTACTAAATTCCTGATTAAAAAGTGCCTGTATAATGTAAAAGTTGCAAATTCCCAGATCCAATAGTTTTTGAATAAAAAAATAAAAACGAAATTTGAAAAAAATAGTTTTTTGGCAATATCTCGAAAACAAAAAAAGATATTTCAAATCTGTTTTCGGATTATTGTTGGGCTCCAAATTTCACGTATTTGCCCTAACCAACTCTCTAACTCTTCAAATAACCGAGATCCCCATGCATTTCCTCAAAATACGGACACCCTGTATATATAAATGCCTTGTTCACATTAAGAAAAACATCGAGTCATATCAGTGTGCCGCATACATACATATGATACTCGTCAAAGAAATGATATATATATATATATTCAATATACACGGCTAAGTAAATCAAGGGATGGACGTAGATACTGGGGACTTAAGTTTTACAATAAATTACCTGCTATTGTCAAATGCCTGCCACTGAAAAAATTTAAAAGTTATCTGAAAGACAATTTGAGCTCAACACCATATTTTACATGGGAAGAGTTTCTTCGAGCGTAAGTGATGTAACTGTGATATAGTATAGTCTGTGATATCATTTTCTCTTTTTTATTTTTTTTTTGTACTATTTATTTATTTATATATTTATATTTATAGTCTCTATTTAATTTATTTTTTATATACCTGACCTTTTATCATATTTTATCTACTTTTATCTTAATTTTAGACTCTAAATTCATATTAATATATTTTTAAACTGATTTTAATACGTTTAACACATCTACTGCTACCACTACTTTTAGTATGTCACATTACATTATATTCTTTTCTTTATTTGACTTATGTAAACATTACTTGTATGTACTTGCATCAATAAACTATTATTATTATTATTATTAAAGTATGGCCATAGGGATTTACATGGTAGAAATTGTACCTCATGCTTAATTTTGTTGTCGTCCAAATTTGAAACCTTTCTTTGTTTTTATTAGCAAATCAAACCCTTTTCTACGAAATGTTCATTGTTAGAAGGGCATAGACATGCTGAAATTATTTATTTTACCTTTCAAGTTTAGCAAAACAAACACTTACATTAAGACATTTTCGCCAAGTTGATTTTTCGGCTTAATTATTTGTGTTAATAAGTTTACCTTTGAAAGCGAAAATAAAAAAAATGTAGCATCTTTATGTCCTTCTAGCATTGTACATCTCGTAGAAGAGATGTTGATTTATCAATAAAACCAAAAAATTGTTTCAAATTTGTACAACAAAAGTTAACACAGGGTACATTTTTTATTAGAAACCATATACTGTGTTGTTTTTTAATTTAAATATAGTTTTACATATATAGGTAATTGATTGAAATTCACTTGGTTTGTTTTACTAATAAATTGTTTTATTTTCAACTAGTTTCGGCTTAATGCCATTTTCAAGAATGAATTGTGAATTTCAATCAAATACCTATATATTAATAGAAATGTTTTACCAAGTGATCAATGAGAAACAAGTTAACGATATATAGTTTTACATATTCTATTTAAACATTTGCAAAATTAATCAACATGAGATCAAACCTAAGTAGTATATTTTGAACTTTACAATATTTTAGTGTTTTACACGCGTGGCGCATAAAGTAAAATTTCGAGTTTAGAAAAGCCTAATTTGGATTGGTCGCTCCGCTTCGCTACGCGACCAATCCAAATTTTCAGGCTTTTCTAAACTCGAAATTTTACTTTATGCTTAATCTGGGATTGGAAACAGTCGTTACAAGCTTAAAAGTGAAAAGTTTTACGAAAACAAGGAATGTCTTTAAATTCCTTGAAATAATAATATACCAGATGTACATTTCGGTCACCATGTGACCATTATCAATGGTTTGATACTGAAGAGAAAAATGAAATTACACAATATATATACAAAATGGGGGCGGATTAACTAGTGTTGGTACGGACAAGTAAAGGTTATTAGCGGAAAACATCATTAAGATTAACAAGTGGCGTAAGTGGGGTTACAATTATTAGTTGACACAAACAATTGCGGATTAACAAATTCTAATAACATTATCTAGGTAGCGCAGATGGGATTACAAGTTATTAGGTGAACAATTAGGGAGGATTAACAAATTCCAATAACACATTATCTAGGGGGCTTAAGTCAAAATTTAACAGTTTGTTTTCGTGTTTTTTTCATTTGTATGGCCTCTAGCATGTTTAATTTACAATGTGCTGATTGTTTTAACAATTTAACTCTATCTAAAGTGAATTTATGCCCCGTCTCTATTGCATGGTTAGCTACTGCGGATTTGTCTGGATTTTGATATCTAATGTGTGCTGTATGCTCTTTGAATCTTGTTAATATGTTACGTTGCGTTTGTCCAATGTACATTTTATCGCAATTGCTACAATTGATAGAATAGATTCCTGATTGTTCCATGTCGTCTATTCGATCAAAGGTGCTACCCAGTAACATATTTAACTTTGTATTAATATAGTAAGCTGGTTTTAGATTGAACATTTTATAAAGTTTGTTGAAATGGTTTTCGTTTTCCGGGGAATAAATTAGTCTGACGTATTTCGTATCTTTTTCGTTGTTTGAAGGTGTTAATGTCGTTGTATTTAGCATTCTGTGCTTCTGTGAATGTCGATTAATCAGTTTTTGTATCGTTTTTCTATCATATTTTAAACTATTTGCAATTGAATAAATGACGTTGAATTCCTTTTCCCTATTTTGGGGGGATAACGGAATGCTGAAGGCTCTATGAATCATGCTATTGAATGCAGATAATTTATATTTCATTGGGGCATAGGCCTGCGAATGAATGTAATTGAAGGTATGTGTTGGTTTCCTAAATATATCGAATTCAAATCTGCCGTTGCTATTTATTATTAGAATATCTAGGAAGGGCAAGGAGTTGTTGTTTTCTAGCTCATAGGTGAAGTTAATACTGTTATAAATGTTATTCAAAGAGGAGAGGATGTCAGGAATGTCGAAACTAGGTTTAACAACAGCAAAAATGTCATCGACATATCGAAACCAAACATCCGGAAAATGGGAAAGTGACTTTTTGGCAATATTCTCGAAATGATTTAAAAATATGTTGGCAAGGAAAGGTGACAAGGGGTTTCCCATGGCAGTTCCAAAGGTTTGTTTGAAAAATGAACTATTGAATTCAAAGACATTGCATTCCATCACCAGTTCTGTGAGTTCTAGGTATTAGTTCACTTGATCATTTGGAATTTCATTCTTCCTTAAAATTTGTTCTAGGATGGAGATTGTGTCTTTGATTGGGATGCTAGGGAAAAGGGATTCAACGTCAAATGATACAAGTTTATGATTAGATGTGATTTTTAAGTTTTCTAGTCGTTTTGTTAAATCGATGGAATTTTTAACTGAATGATCGTTATCTATTTTCAGCGTCTGAAACTGTTTGACTAACCATTTGGCAATTTTATAGGTTGGGGATTTAATATTGGAAACAATCTAAATTTGTTTCCTGGCTTGTGAGTTTTAGGTAAGCAGTAAAGTTGAGGTATTATAGGATTTTTTACTTTGAGTTTAAAATTCAGTTTTTTGTCTATTAAATTTGCTGAGGCTTTTAATGTATTATTAATTTTTCTGATGTATGTGTTGATTGGGTTTTTTGTTTGCTTAATGTATGGCCCTGATTCTAATAAATTATTCACGCTGTTGACATAGTCTGTTTTATTGATGATGACTATACTGTTACCCTTATCCGTCTTTAAATTCCCTGAATATTGCATTATTTAAAAAACTAATTAATTAATTAAAGATATTTGTGTAATTGTCTGATAATTATTAGAATGCGCTAAATAAATGAAATCGATCGAACATTTTGTAAGTTAATTTAATTTAATTTAATTGACGAGGCGGATACATGATGAAACTCCATAATACTATTTGAAATAAAACAACGCAGTTGGGAGGGTTTCACTTTTATTGTTGAACAGTGTTCAACAATAAAAGTGAAACCCTCCCAACTGCGTTGTTTTATTTCAAATAGTTAATTTAATCCTAGAAAATTCACGAAAACTTTTCACGTTAAATGAAACTAAATGAAAAACTATTATTGTGGTATATTTTAATTTTCGTATATTTTGAAAGACCAATAGGTGAGTGATATGCACACCAAGTTGTATTAAAATATCTTAAATAATATCCTAGTTATAAACTCTTAAAATTTCTATATTACTCAAAATAATCAAAATTGTCTTTCGTTTCACGTTCAAGTGAATATAACTCAAAAACAATCGATGGGGTATATTTTTATTTTTACATATTTTAAAAGAACAATAATTGAGTGACATGCTCATTAAGTTTTAAACAGATATCCTAAATAGTGTCCAAGTTATGATATCTCGAAATTTCAATATCACTCGAATTTATCAAAATTGACTCCCGTTTGACGTTCAAGTGACAATAACTCAAAAAATATTGTTGGAGTGTATTTTGATGTTCATATATTATGAAAGACCAATAATTGAGTGATATGCACACCAAGTTTTATTAAGATATCTAAAATATTATCCAAGTTATGATTTCTTCAAATTTCTACATCACTCAAAATAATCAAATATTACTACCGTTTCGCGATCAAGTGAAAATAATTCAAAAACTATTATTGGGGTATATTTTAATTTTCACATATTTTGAAACACCAATAATTGGGTGATACGCACACCAAATTTTATTCAAATATCTTAGATAACATCCTAGTTATGAACTTTTGAAATTTCTATATTACTTAAAAAGTAAAATTGCCTATCATTTGACGTTCAAGTAAATATAATTAAAAAACTATCAATGGGGTATACTTTGGTTTTTACATATTTTGAAAGAACAATAATTGAGTGATATGCGTATTAAGTTTCAAACAGATCTCTTAAATAGTGTCCAAGTTATAATTTCTACAAATTTCAATATCACTTAAATTTATCAAAATTAACTCCCGTTTCACGTTCAAGTGAAAATAACTCCAAAACCATCGATGGGGTGTATTTTGATTTTTACATATTTTAAAAGAACAATAATTAGGTTATATGCATTATTAAGTTTTAAGCGATTATCTTAAATAATGTCTCTCGAAATTTTAACATCACTCGAATTTATCAAAATTGACTCCCGTTTCACATTCAAGTGAAAATAACTCAAAAATTATGAATGGAATACATTTTAATTTTTTCATATTTTAAAAGAACAATATTTGATTAATATTTACACAGAATTTGATAAAATAATATCAAAACAATTCAAGTTATACTCTCTTCAAATTTGTATATTACATAAATGTATCAAAATTGTCTCTCCAGTGATGATTAACTGAAAATAACTCAAAAACTATTAGGAGGGTATATTTTGATCTTTACATATTTTGAAAGAGCAATATTTGATTAATATTCACACACAATTTTATAAAGATATCTTGAACAGTTTTCAAATTGAGATCACTTGAAATTTCAATACCATTCAAATTTATTATAATTGACTCACGTTTGATGCTTCCGTAAATTTGGAGACATTCATTCCTTTTTTGTGCTTACTCAGTAAGTGATTTTCTGCATGACACTTTTAATGATATACTATAAGCGGAGGATAGGAAGAAATGGAGGCAAATAGCGATGGACATTTTTAACACCGACACAACAAAATAAGAGAAGAAATACGGGGATTAATCCACCCCAATACAAAAGGATTGTAAGGGCTTCAAGCAGAAGCGGCGAAATTCCACAAGGAATGTAGTGCCATAATTGTAATTTTTTACTTATTGTTTTTCGTGTTAACATTAAGCAATTTTATACATATGTATTTCTCCTTTGACAATTGTAATACACGTGAAAGCCATGTCTTCTACAAATAAACGTAAAAAACGAGTCAAATGACTGTTTACACTCCTAGACTAAGCATGAAGTAAAATTTCGAGTTTAGAAAAGCCTAAAAATTTGGATTTGCTTGAACGCGCGAATAATTCGAATCCTGCCCAGTTCTGATACACAACAAATTTTCAACCTGATGCATTGAACTTATTAATATTTAACATTGAAATATATTTCAATCTTCACCTAAACTCAGTGTACATGAATGCGTATGCTGTAGCATGTTAAATAACAGTGGCGTGCGTGAATTTATTCATTATTCCTACACGCATGGCGTACCTTTCATGTTTGCGTAGCGCTGGAATATAAAAATGATTTAAAATCGCCGGCGGCCTCTTTTTTCCACTCGCCGCTATGCAAATATCCAGTAAAATAGTTATCCCGACGCTTTTATGTTTTAATTCGTTTTTAATGGAAATTGCTGCAATTTCATACGAACATATTTACTTTCCCGCACGAAATTACATAATTATCCGGTAAACATAATCCCAAATACCTATTTCCAGTAGACTGGCGGGCAGCAAAGGGGGATCCCCGATTTTCCCATCAGTCCACACGAAGCCTCGACGCTAGCCTCGTCACTATGTTTCGACCCTTAGGATTGTAAAACCGGTTTACCGATAATTTACTGATAAATGTTTGTTACCAGTAAACTTTAACATTTACCGGCAATTAATCAGCATTTTTATACGTCGAACAGCGGAAATGGATAACCTTTAGTTTTACATTTATTATTAGAAAATCTTGCTAAGATTGAATTTATTTAATTAGTTCATTGTTGTATTTTTTTGGACGCCCAAGTGTCATGGACTTGTTGTGTCTAAAAGAGGGGAATAAAATGATCGCATATTATTATTGGATTATCACCTATCATTTGTTGCATTAAATAAACGACGTCCATGCCTCAATGAAAGGTTTAATAAAGAAATTGATATTTTAAGTAAGTGATTCAATAATATAATATTATGCGCGAGCAGCACTGTTTTATTGCGTTAACTAAATTGATCGTAATTCCGCGCCGACTTCAGCCACTTTCGAATAATTTAATATCGCAAGTCTTAGATCTGCTTCAGACTGGTTCAACATTATAATTTTTAAAACACGATGTTTTAAACGTATAGTTCTGTTTTATTGATTATATTGGGTACACTTACAAAAAAAACTATCTATATACAGGGTGAGTCGGGAGGAGCGCACCAAACTCTAGGAGTGTATTATACACGTGAAAATAATGTAAAAAAACTCATTTGTTCTTATCCGATTTTCATTTGTTTTCAAGTTATGGCGTAATTAAAAATGTTCATCTAGCTTTCCACTTCTATCTGAATTTTAACATTATCAAAGTATGCCATGTTCGAGGCTTATAAACATTTGATAATTCTGACGTTTTAATGAACTGTCAGTGTACGGTGAACAGTAACTGAACGTTTAAGTTCGAATTAATGTGATTGTTAGTGTTGCAAAATGCCACATACTTATTCAAATTTAGAATATGCAAATATGGTGTTTGTATATGGTTTCTGTAATGGAAATGCTACAGCTGCTGTTGAAGAATATCGTGAACGTTTTACACACCAAAGACATCCTGATAAAAACATATTTATTAGAGTTTTCAACAAATTGTGCGAGACTGGTAAGCTTCCCAGTGCTAACATAACATATGAGCGCGCTGCTCGACAAGGTTTTGTAGAAGTAGAAAATATTCTGCATCTAGTAGAAGAAGATGCAACTACTAGCTCACGGAGAATTGCCACTCAATTGGCAATTCCACAAAAAAGAGTGATGAACACGCTACACGAGCAAGGCTTATATCCTTATCACGTTCAGAGAGTACAGCACCTACAACCAGGGGATTACGCTAACCGTACGGAATTTTGTCGGTGGATAAATAATAATCATCGTAATGTATCGAGTATACTCTTTACGGATGAAGCTACATTTACGCGTGATGGCATTAACAACACTCGTAACTCTCATGTATGGTCTGATGAAAATCCCCACGCAACAGTCGAAAGCAATTTTCAACATCGGTTTTCTGTAAACGTGTGGTGTGGTATGGTTGACAGTTATTTAATCGGCCCTTTCATTTTGGAGAATCGTCTCACAGAAGGCAACTACCTCAATTTTTTACAAAATGAATTACAAGGCCTGCTAGAAGATGTTCCTATAAATATTAGAATGCATCAGCACGATGGAGCTCCTGCACATGTCGCTCGTCAAGTCAAGCAACATTTGGACGAACGTTTTCCAGGGCGTTGGATTGGTCGTGGAGGTCCTATTAATTGGCCTGCAAGATCTCCAGACCTCACACCACTAGATTTTTGTTTATGGGGCTGGATGAAAAATCAAGTCTACAAAATAAAAGTGGACACACGGGAATCACTAATTAGACGAATTGAGAATACTGCAGCCCATATAAAAGAAGAAAGAAATGAATCAATTGGGAGAGCAACAAACGCTCTTCGTAGATGAAGCAGAAAATGTTTAGAAGTCAATGGCGGTATTTTTGAACATTTTTTGAAAGAACGCTATGATTAAGAACATTTTTTTGTATAATAACTTGTTTATTTGTTAATATGCTATAACTTAAAAACAAATAAAAATCGGATAAGAACAAATTAGTTTTTTTACATTATTTTCACGTGTATAATACACTCCTAGAGTTTGGTGCGCTCCTCCCGACTCACCCTGTATAGTATTTGTGTTTATGAGAAATACTAGCAAAAATGTTCAATATAAAACGCATGCAAAGGTTGAATTAAAATCAAAATGATTGGACGTGGGGTTTAATTCGATTGCAACATCAATGTGCACACCAATCTGCGGCCATTTCCAATTAGTTGCCCGTTATTGAAAATAAATTCCCGCTCTATCTCCACACTAACACACAAACGCGGTGATTTGTCGAAATCGACAAATTCCAGTTTAATTCGCTAATTAATCTACAACGCGATTTTAAAATCGCCGGCTAATTTCACTGAATAATTGATATTATCGCGCGGAAGAACTCCGCGTTTTATTTCGCTTTGATAATTTATAATTGTGATCGTGATTGGAAAGCGCTCTGGATTATTTAAACAAACCCCCCCTTTTTAGAGACCCCCACCCACCCAGTATGAATATTTCAACGCGTTCCACATCAATTAACAATTCTCAATAATTTGATCAATACATTCGACGCTTATTAATTAATACTTAATGCAATTTGCCCGGCGCAATCATACATTTAAATAATTATTATTCATTTATGGAATTATTAACTAAACAGTATTTTTAAATTATTCAAATTGAAATATTGTTTTAATTATTCATTATAATTTATTCATCGAATAAATTTAAACTTTAATACGCTTTAAATGTAATTGTTTTTTTTTTGTTGCTGGTTTACCCATTAAGCGAGATTAATGCAAGAATGCAACATTTATTATTTAATAAAAACACTTAACTTTGTTTTACCACTTTTATTTTTACTTTTCAGTGACTATAGTTTCGACTACAAGTTAGTCATTATCAAACTAAGTAAACTAAGTGAACGCCAACCAAATTAAATATTATTTGATTTATTAATACATAATAATAATAATAATAATATATTTATTGACGGGAACCCCGATTTTATACAAAATAGATATACAAAACAAATAATATTTTAAAGCTTACAAAATAAATGTAACATTAATACATTCAAACCAATAATGCCCAATATGTTGTTCTTAACAAATATTATCGTCCAAAGTAAATTGAAATAAACTTTCTACTTAAAATTATATTTTTTAAAAATTAAATTAGTGCGCCTTGGAAAAAAATATTTAAATAAATCAATTTTAAAAATTCAGACTTCACCGAGAACCAATGTTTTACGCCCGTGGCGCATGAAGTAAAATTTCGAGTTTTGAAAAGCCCCGCGTGGAAAATTTGTCGTGGGTCTTATCTAAGAATGATTCTCGATAATATCAGAAAAAACAACGCGCTTGTAAGACGCACACAAACAAGAAAAAAAAGTTATATATACAAGGGTAGGAGGGTGAAAATTCCGTGTCCGCGTTTACTTATTTAAGCTCCTCTCCACATCATAAATATGCGGCTATTATTTATTTAAATCTTGAGGGGTGCCCGACCGCCGCCGCCGGTAATGGGAAATTAAGGGGAACTTTAAAATGTTAAAAATCATCCCCTCGGCAGCCACCCGCCCCACCCCCAAGAGTACGCAATAATGCCGACCGCAGGCATTATGGATTTTTCGCAATAACGGCTCAGGATTTCGTCTGCTTTCTGCGGTTACTCTCTCGCTCTTAAATCTTCCGGAGGGTGAACACCACCAAAACGGGATTTTTTTATTATTTAGGGTCGCAATGTACAATACAAAAATATATAAAAAAGGGGGAGGAGGAGGGTATTATAAAAATTAAGTTTACAAAATTCAAAAAGGGATTCCCACATAATCAGATAATAATTATATTTTTATTATTCTTATCTGAAAACACTTCGTTTCCATATGCCTCTAGAATAATGAAAACGTCACTTTTTCAAGCCACCACACGGAAAACATTTGTTTGTGCGCTCTTTTTTTTGCGAGCTCTCAAATGTTCCCGTAGCAATGATGTACTTGTCACTGACCTTTTATGTTCCGTCAGTGAAATACGTAAGTTTGGTTGAAATCTACGCAGATTGAGAAGAAATTGATTTTGTATATGATATTTCGGATGATAGCGTAGAATTACTACTAGTAAAATCCATATATAGATGCGAACACAGGCGAAATGGAAACTATGAAAAACACAAAAATTGTGAGTGGTGATGTATACCTTCTATTTTATCACACTAAAAAGGCCAAATCTGTAAAATCGTCCACTACTTTATGCTATTGATTCGCCTCGTTAAAAAGATGTTTGGCTTTAAAAAAGTGCTAACTCGATCAAATTTTAAATTTCTAGTATTCAATTTCATTTTCTTTCGATTTAGTTGTATTTTATCACTACTATAAATATTACCGGTTTGAAAATAAAAACATAATTTAAGTTTTCGGATAAGTATAATGAAAAATTTCGTTTATTAGGCTTCGTCAACTTGGCCCCCCACTTTAGATTTTTTTAAAAAGGCCAGAAAAGCCCTTAGCTAGCACAAGCAAGTATAGCAAAAATTAAAGCCAGCACACAAAATGTAAAACAGTTATAAAAGTTTCAAATATGAGGGAGCTAAGTTGACGTTTGCCCCCCACTTTTGATTTTTTAACTTTTTTTATATGATTTGGATATGAATCTCTAGCCTAGAGCTAGCGCAGGCAAAACATACAAAAATTATTTGAAAAAAGGAAGCGGATAAAAAGATATTTACATTTTATTTGTCGGGTGTGAGCTTTCAAATGATGTATGCGTATTTCCATTCGTGTATTTGAATTATTACGATAAATGCGAATTTTCTATCAAATCACAATAATCCAAGGGTTAAACATCTATCACTCACTACGCCACTGTCTTTCTTGTGCTCGGTCTTCTCTTCACAGCATTCATAAAAAAATACATTGGTGATTTATAATTTAAAAGATTTTTTTTAAATCGGTTGCTATTATTACATTTCAAATTATTCAAGGGTTAAATATCAATCACTTACTACGCCACTGTCTTTCTAGTGCTTGCTTTTCTGGTCACAGCATTTATAAACAATGCATTGGCAAATTCAAATTTGAAATAATTTTTTAATCACAGTTATAACATTTAAATTATTTGAGGGTAAACAATCAAGGCCTTACTAAGCCCTTATTTCTTTTGTGATTGCCAGCTGGTTGACAAGATTTGTTATATTATGGTTTAATACCGTTGATTTGCGTTATTCATATGTTTTAATATATATCCCAATTAATGAATTAATTTTTTTTATCAAATATCACAACAGTTAATGAGTTTAGTATTTATTTCAAGCTGTACTATGACGCAAATTAGGGTATTACTAAATTTTAGGGACTTTTAGTTGAGTTTATGGCAAGGTAATTATCAACAAATCCGTTGGATTGTTGAGATTTTATAGAAAATTCGCATTTAGCGTAATAATTTAAATACACGAATAGAACAGGATTTGAAAGCTCACGCCTGATAATTAAAATCTAAATATCTTTTTGATTCTTTTCTTTTACCAAATAATTCTTGCATGATCTGCCTGCGCTAGCTCTAATGTATAGCATATAGTTAGGAAATGTCACGCGCGCACAGAAAATTCCCTTTTTCTGGACTCCTTATGAAATATACAATTTATGAACTGTTTTAGTTTGTTTAATAATTGAAGCGATAATCACAAAACAGACATTGATTTAGAGCTAAGAAATAAGCGAAAATTAAGGATGGGTTATTTTCATTTTAGCAAGGTTTCAGATTTGAAATGATTACTGATATTTTAACACGTTGATCGCCGCGCGGCATTCACTTTATTCCTCGTTAAATTTGCGTTTAGGTCCCGCGCCGATTAACGTGTTAAACATGTGTCTTAAACTGATTAATTAAGCATGAAATAAATGTTTGAGGCTTTTCTAAACTAGAAATATTTACTTCACACGCCAGACATATAAAACATTGATTTAATATTATGTTCAAATATCTTCAATTTGGTTCTCATTAATCACTTGATGAAACATGTTTAATTATCAATATTATGTTGAAAATATACTTCTTTAATATGGTACGTTTATGTTTTACAAGCCAAACCATCTTGATTTTATGTTTGATATCATTAGGGTCCAAATATACTAGAGCGGCGAGGCTAGCAGCGAGATAAGATGCTGTATTTCGTGCTGGAGATATTTGCCACGTTGCGAATCACGTGGGGGAAGATCACGTTATTTGTACAGTAAATAGACGCGTTGTCATTTCTCCTTATCCTACACACTGTTCAGCATACTATACCATCTGCGTTCTTCAACGCAGTTTAACAGAGAGATATAATATGTTAAATAGTGTGTAGGATAAGGAAAAATAAAGCACAATGCTGAAGAGGAGAACGAAGACGGAATAATATGCTGAATCGTGGATTAAATGACAAATTAATCATGCGCATGAATTTACGCAAGGATGTCACAATGAATTGTGCCATGAGATTCGCAACGTGGCGAATATTTTCAAGGCTAGCTTTATTAATATTGCGTGCGCAACAAAGAGTCGCTTCCATGCGGCATGTCTGTTATAATAGACTAGCCTCGCCGCTAGCCGCGACCTACTGAAATTGGCTCCACCTATAAAACCGACAGAAAAGGGGACACCATAAAATAAAAATCTGATGGACCAACACAACTACCGATCGCAATATAGGATTAATATATCGATTATTTCCATCATTTATTTCTAGAGCTTACAGAGGTAGAGTAATAACATTAAAAAATTAAATTAAAAAATTCACATTTTTAAAAATAACTTTTTAAAAAAGAGATACGAGTAAAGTATATACATTTTGCATGTCAATTTCTGGATTATCTACAACTTTTATTTAGCCAAAATTACAATTATGTTAATGTTAATTACAAAAAAACGCTAATGCGAAAACTTGGAAATATTTTTGTTTTAAGTTTTGAAGTGATTTTTAATAGGTGAAAATTTGGTGTAATATTTTGTTTGCAAGAAATAAAAATAGCTTAAACCATTTTTATTTAACATCAAGAAAAATATCTGTGAATTTTTACAGATTTTTTGGCAAATGAAAATTTTCAAATTCGTAAAAAATCGCGATTTTCGCACAAAAAACGAATATTTTCAAAAAAATTACACTAAGGGAATTAGAAATAACGTGCGGTGTTTATTTCTGCGACAAAAAGAAATTCTTTCATTCACTTGTAAAACTTACAGATATTCAATTAAATTCAATAATAAATCTTCCTAAATGTGCATTTGAGCGCTCGTATTAATCACAGTTGTTAAGTCAAAAAAAAACGTTTGTACATCAAATTAAAGCTCATTGAATCATAAATCGCGTGCTTATTGAATAAATTGAATCCTTTTAAAATTTTAACAGATAAAGCACTATCAATACAATAAGTGCTGAAATCTGGAAATATTCGTTATCGAAATAAACGCTGATGTGAGGTTGAATCTGAAAAACAAATGAAAATTGTTTAAAGGGAACGCGTTTAGGCTTAACTGAGCTTTAAATTGATGTTAATTAATTGTTTTTGCCATTAAAAATGCATTCGTGGTGAGTGCGAAAACTTGGAAATTATTTTTTTAACAGTTTTCAAGTGAAACATAAAGAAAGATTGAGTTTGCCAATAGTTTGCAGAATATTTACAAAATATAAAAACGAATTTAAATTAATATCGACTTTCTGCAAAAATTGAGTCTCTTTAATTAAGCGCCATTAATGCATACACGCAACATTATTATTTTTTTATTAGTTAAATGACTAGTTAATTGCATTTGTTATATTATTTCACCTGGCTTGAAAATGTATAAAGAAAAAGGTAAATATTTTGTTATTTAAATGTTTCGCTTATTACTCATTAGAACAAAAAAAAAATGTCAGTGTATTTCTAACTTCACAATATTTCATAGGTTTTATACGCGTGGCGCATGAAGTAAAATTTCGAGTTTAGAAAAGCCCCGTGAAAATTTGTCTCGGGTCGCTGCGCGACCCTCGACAAATTTTTCACGCGGGGCTTTTCTAAACTCGAAATTTTACTTCATGCTTAGTCTGGGAGTGGAAACACTCGTTCTAAACTTCATATTGCACGTTTTTATATATAATCGACGAATGCCTGAAGGTTTACAGTGAATACATTATATTATATTTAAAAAAAAATTCGCTGTGTATTACATACTATGAATATTTTGTTTAATATGTATGAATGACATATTACAATAAAATGCACTGTGAATTTTTCTTTTAAATATACATAATGTATACGCTGTAAACTTTCAGGCATTCGTCGATTTTATATAAAAACGTGCAACATAAAGTTTAAAACAAGTGTTTCCACTCCAAGACTAAGCATGAAGTAAAATTTCGAGTTTAGAAAAGCCCCGCGTAGAAAATTTGTCGAGGGTCGCGCAGCGACCCGAGACAAATTTTCACGGGGCTTTTCTAAACTCGAAATTTTACTTCATGCGCCACGCGTATAAAACACTGAAATATTGTGAAGTTCGAAATACACTGACATTTTTTCATAAAAAAAGTGCAGAATTGGACCTAAATTCAACATTTAGAGTTAACTCTATCACTTGGCCGTTAATGGGTTAAGACAAGTCTCCAAATTGTTTAAAAAAAATTGCAGCAAGTCGATATTAATTTTCATTAGTTGAACTGAATAAAATAAAGTCTTTTTAAGACAAATTAGTCATAGATTACGGAAAAATATCTCAGCACCTATTAAATCTCGTTCATTATTCTTTTCAAAGTGGCGCGAAGCGCCCATTGAACTTATTAATTTTATTTATAATATCAATCAATTAATTTTTATTATTTTTCTATTTGTTTCCAGTGCGGGATTTCGTCCGGTGTTAGACGGCAACAACCAGACCAGATCGACGCCGCCGCTTTTCTTCCCGCCCCATCTGGCCTCGCACCTCTCGTCGCAGTTCTCGCCGCCGCTCTTCCCGGCCCTCAAAGGTACGCGCGAAACAAACCCTTTAAACGCAACGGCTTAATTACAAGCCGCCCCCCCCCCCGCGCTCCCTGCCCCCCGAAACATACGCTGGGCGCATTATTAAATGGATAATTCGACGCGCGAGCGACATGATAAATTGCGAAAACCAATTTGCGAAATTACGGCGAATCCCCAATTTGGCGCGAATCGGACTTCGTCTCCATTAAAATTATATACACGGAAAGCGTAGAGGAAATTTTGTTAATGATTTTCATTTATCATTTTTCTGCGGTTGTTTAAAGGGGGTAATTAATTAGGTTGGGAATTGGTGGGATTAAATAAAAGCGAGGTTGTTTGTGAAAATAATCGAAACGTTATTAAATAGTATTTTTCATAACGCGAGTAAAAAGAAGCAATTTACACATGATGAGAAAAATTGACTTCGTCTCTATTAAAATTATATACATGAAGCATACAGGAAATTCAGTTAATGATTTTCATGTATCATTTTTCTGCGGTTGTTTAAAGAGGGTAGTTAATTAGGTTGGGAATTGGTGGGATTAAATAAAAGCGAGGTTGTTTGTGAAAATAATCGATACGTTATTAAATAGTATTTTACATAACGCGAGTGAAAAGAAGCAATTTACACATGATGAGAAAGATTGTGCAAATGTTCGGGCTTTTCTATACTCTAAAGTTTACTTAGTGACCCGGTTGCACCAAACACGTTGAACTGGTTTAACAGTGAACTCGAGTTCAAAGTGACATTAGAACAATAGGAACTGTCATCTTGAAATTGAGTTCAGCTTGAACTCAAGTTCAACGTTTCTAATGTAACTGGGCTTTAATGATTAACCAACACTTGCTAAATCATTGTTATTGAAAATCTAAAAGAAAGCTCGTAGATGTAAGCAATATGCGAGTTCAAAGTGACATTAGAACAATAGGAACTGTCATCTTGAACTGAGATTAACTTACGTCAACTGTCATTATAGTCCAAATTTCGGCTGACGCCCACTTGTGTCAAGTTCACACGATGGATTAAATGTCGGCTTGTGCCGATTTATATCACCTGTCAATATAGTTTAAATGTCGTCTGCTGCTGACATGTCACCTATTATTATAGTCCAAATGTCGGCTAACGCTGACTTATGTTAATTGTCATTATAGTCCAAATGTCGGCTGACGCCGACTTATGGGTCCTTTCTGGTTAGTTTCTTGAAAAAATAGGACTTCTTTGTTAAATTATTGTAGGAAAAATAAACGGCTAGGAATCTGAGATCTGTCTCCATTTTATTTAATATTATTTGGAAAGTAATGACAAAAAGTGACAGCCGATTTGGGCTGTAAATACCGTCAGCTTACGGAAGACGGAACCTTTTATCGGAAAGCACTGCCTCCTGGCGGATGTACTACAGATCGCTGGAACTATCTGACAAAGTAAAGCTTACAATTATTTTGTTGAGAATGAGTGGGATTCTAAGATAGACTAAAAGAGATTAACCTAAAAGAAAGCTCGTAGATGTAAGCAATATGCGAGTTCAAAGTGACATTAGAACAATAGGAACTGTCATCTTGGACTGAGATAGCTTAAACTTAAGTTTAACGTTCCTAATGTAACTGGGCCTTAATGATTAGCTAACACTTGTCAAATCATTGTTATTGAAAATCTAAAAGAAATTTCGTAGATGTAAGCAATATGCGAGTTGACATTAGAACAATATGAACTGTCATCTTGAACTGAGGTTAGCCTAAACTTAAGTTCGACGTTTCTAATGTAACTGGGCCTTAATGATTAACCAACACTTATCGAATTATTGTCATTGAAAATCAAAAGGAAGCTCGTAGATGTTAGCAAAGTGACATTAGAACAATAGAAACTGTCATCTTAACCTGAGATTAGCTTAAACTCAAGTTCATCGTTTCTAATGTAACTGGGCCTTAATGTTTTACCAACACTAGTCAAATCATTGTTATTGAAAACCTAAAGAAAGCTCGTAGATGTTAGCAAAGTGACATTAGAACAATAGAAACTGGCATCTTGAACTAAGGTTAGCCTAAACTCAAGTTCGACGTTTCTAATGTAACTGGGCCTTAATGATTAACCAACACTTATCGAATTATTGTCATTGAAAATCAAAAGGAAGCTCGTAGATGTTAGCAAAGTGACATTAGAACAATAGAAACTGTCATCTTAACCTGAGATTAGCTTAAACTCAAGTTCATCGTTTCTAATGTAACTGGGCCTTAATGTTTTACCAACACTAGTCAAATCATTGTTATTGAAAACCTAAAGAAAGCTCGTAGATGTTAGCAAAGTGACATTAGAACAATAGAAACTGGCATCTTGAACTAAGGTTAGCCTAAACTCAAGTTCGACGTTTCTAATGTAACTGGGCCTTATTGATTAACCAACACTTGTCGAATTATTGTTATTGAAAATCTAAAGGAAGCTCGTACATATAAGCAAAGTGATATTAGAACAATAGAACCTGTCATCTTAACCTGAGGTTAGCTTAACCTCAAGTTCAGCGTTTCTAATGTAACTGGGCCTTAATGTTTTAGCAACACTAGTCAAATCATTGTTATTAAAAATCTAAAGGAAGCTCGTAGATGTTAGCAAAGTGACATTAGAACAATAGAAACTGTCATTTTGAACTGTGGTTAGCCTAAACTCAAGTTCGACGTTTCTAATGTAACTGGGTCTTAATGATTAACCAACACTTGTCGAATTATTGTTATTGACAATCTAAACGGTAGCTCGTAGATGTAAGTAATATAAAAAAATTATAAATTCACTAATATATTTTTTTTGTTATTTTTAGGTTTTCCTGGACTCTGTTCATGCTGTCCAATCAAACCGATGTCTTCTCTAGGCAGCTCCTTGCTTCAATCGGACCAGCCTTCTTCCCCTGGGAGCGACCACCGCTCCTCGAGCGTCGCTGAGCTCAGGAGGAAAGCCCAGGAGCACTCCGCGGCGCTTTTGCAGTCGCTGCAGCACGTGGCGAATTTCCAACAGGCGGCGGGATTGGCGGGCGGGCTGAATTTCCCCTTTCCGCCGTTGACGCTTCAAGCGCTCAGGAAACACGAACAACCCGAAACACCAACAAGCAAAGAGCAATAATGATAATTAATCAAAGTAAAGAATGAGAATGAGACATTTTGAAGATAATGATATTTTTTAAGAGTAAATACATATAACTATTTAATGATGATAATAGTGCGTGTTATAATGGGCTAGTCTCGCTGCTAGCATCAGCGCTAGGCTCGCTGCTCCACTATGTTTCTATCCATAAACATAAAATCAAGAAGATTGGGCTTAATAATTATTGTAGTAATCTGTTTTTTCACAAATTAGTTTTATTCACTAAATGTACATTTCGAACACTATGTCTTCATTCTCAATTGTTATACTATTGAGAATTAATACATAGTGTTCGAAATGTACATTTAGTGAATAAAACTAATTTGTGAAGAAAGAGATAACTACAATAATTATTAGAAAACACTTCACGTAACTAAAAGAAGAATATTGAAGATTGGGCTTGTTTATATTTTTTAAAAGTTGCACAAACTAAATTTAATCTACCATTATTATTATTATTCCAAAATTATTCACAAAAAAAGAAGTCTTCACCTCGGTAAATATTTATTACCATCACTTCTAAGCGTCATATATTTTTAACTTTACTGTAAATCAGTGGTTTATAGGCGTGACGCATGAAGTAAAATTTCGAGTTTAGAAAAGCCCCGCGAAAATTTGTCTCGGGTCGCTGCGCGACCCTCGACAAATTTTCTAAGCGGGGCTTTTCTAAACTCGAAATTTTACTTCATGCTTAGTCTGGGAGTGGAAGACAATCGTTAGCTTAAAATACATCAAGACTGTTAAATATGTTTTCAGGGGTGATATGTAAACAAATTATGGGTCCTAGGAGTTGTTAAATAAGTGAGTTACTCAACTGTTTCAAAGGCACTCTTTACAAAAAACAAAAGATTAAAACTTTACTTGAAATCAGTGGTTTATACGCGTGGCGCATGAAGTAAAATTTCGAGTTTAGAAAAGCCCCGTGAAAATTTGTCTCGGGTCGCTGCGCGACCCTCGACAAATTTTCTACGCGGGGCTTTTCTAAACTCGAAATTTTACTTCATACTTAGTCTGGGAGTGAAAACACTTATTCGAGGTATAAATAACATTTTAGAAATATTTTTTTTTATACTGAATAAAAAAAACCAAAAACTAGCTTCTAAGACCTGCTATTTTTTTTTAGAATGACGACTTTACTAACTTTTAAATAAACTAAAATACGGTTATACTTCACATGTAAATTTCAGCATTTACAAACAAAACGTAATTATTAAGTTAAAATAATGAATTGTTTGAGATTCCTGCAACTAGTGTACTTCAAAAAAATCGTGCGTCAGAAAAACGTACGTCAACAAACCGTACGTAAAAAATACGTACGACAAAAAATTGTACGTGAAAAATACGTACGACAAAAAATTGTACGTGAAAATAAATCGTACGTGAAAAAATCGTACGTCAACAAACCGTACGTAAAAAACACGTACGACAAAAAATTGTACGTGAAAATAAATCGTACGTGAAAAAATCGTACGTCAACAAACCGTACGTAAAAAACACGTACGACAAAAATTTTTACGTGAAAATAAATCGTACGTGGAAAAATCGTACGTCTACGAATTTTACGTGAAAAAAACGTACATTAAAAAAAACCGTACGTATACATAAAGTGAAATACGATTATACTTCACTTGTACATTTCAGCGTTTACAAACAAAACGCCATTATTGAGTTATAATATTGAATTATCTCTTAAATTCGTCGAACTACTGCACTTATCGTCCGTAAGAAAAACGTACGTCAAAAAACCGTACGTCAAAGAATTGTAGATTTAAAGGATGCAGACATTTTTTTTTTAATCAAAAATTATGCCTTCTAAATATAAAACGTACGTCAAAAAACCGTACGTCAAAGAATTATAGATTCAAAGGATGCAGACATTTTTTCAAATCAAAAAATATGCCTTTTAAATATTCTCTTCTTTTATTTTACATCTGTAACTCAGTTTTTTGGCAACTTCAGGTAATAAATGACAAAATTGTTTAGTCAAGAGCTTAAGAATAAATCAGTGTTTTATGCGCGTGGCGCATGAAGTAAAATTTCGAGTTTAGAAAAGCCCCGTGAAAATTTGTCTCGGGTCGCTGCGCGACCCTCGACAAATTTTCTACGCGGGGCTTTTCTAAACTCGAAATTTTACTTCATGCTTAGTCTAGGACTGGAAAACAATCGTTACTTTAAAATACATCACGACTGTTAAATATGTTTTCAGGGGTGATTGTAATTATGGGTCCTAGGAGTTGTCAAATCAGTGAGATACTCAACTGTTTCAAAGGCACTCTCTACAAAAAACAAAAGATTGAAATTTTCCGTATAAAATGTACAATAAACTATGAGTGTGAGCTGTTGATTCCGGGGATTTACAACTTTGACATTATAGAGACACTTTTTAACGATAAATCTAGTAACATATTTTATTTTAAGATAACTATAGCATTTACCCAGGGACCATAGCCAACTTTTGTTTTCCTTATGAGCGCCAGTTTAGATTTTCATATTTTTTGGAAGAATATTTTCTTCTGAATTTAATGATGTATAATTCAGAAGAAAATATTCTTCCAAAAAATATGAAAATCTAAAATGGCGCTCATAAGGAAAACAAAAGTTGGCTATGGTCCCTGTGTAAATGCTATAGTTATCTTAAAATAAAATATGTTACTAGATTTATCGTTAAAAAGTGTCTCTATAATGTCAAAGTTGTAAATCCCCGGAATCAACAGTTTTTGAATAAAAAAATAAAAACGAAATTTCAAAAAATCCGGTTTTTTTTTGACAATATCTGAAAAACGTAAAAAGATATTTTAAATTTGTTTTTAGATTATTATTGGGCCCTAAATTACGCAACTTTGCACCAATTTAATCGACTCTCTATCTCTTCAAATAACCGAGATCCCCATACATTCTGTTGAAATACGGACACCCTGTATATATATTTTTTTAATAGAGAAATTGATTACATTCATAAACATAAAATCAAGATACTATTTAATGATAATAATAGTGCGTGTTATAAAGGCCTAGTCTCGCTGCTAGCATCGGCGCTAGGCTCGCTGCTCCACTATGTTTCGACCCATAAACACAAAATCAAAAATATTAGGCTTGTTTATATTTTTAAAAAGAGATAATTTCGAATAAAACGCTGATGTGAGGTTAGATTTGATAACCAAATGAAAATTGTTTAAAAGGGACGTGTTGATTTATTTACTTTATTATACGGGATCCAATTACAATTGAATTTACAATAAAATATTACAATTTAAACATTCTTACAAACCAACAAAAATACATTACATACATACATAAATACAGGGTGATTTATACCAGGAGGCGAAAAATTAATATTCGTGTTTGAGATTAAATTCTGAGCAAAAAACGAGAAATAACTTTTTTTAGATCGTCCTTTGTTTTGGAGATGTCGAGGTTCCTACGCCTCCAAGAATCCGAATTTTGTGTTTTGCGAATAGTTATATGTATGAAAATCTTGCCAGTTTAAACCAAAGAAATAAATAAACGATAATTATTATATAAACAAATGTAAATGTGTACAGTTGTAAACGCTATTTATATAAAAAAAATATATACATAATATACATAAAAACGTAGCCCATATGAATAATATACATACATGTATTGTATAGTGCAATATTTATTAGTTGGACGGAAGCAGACAAATATTTATTACATAAAAAAGCGAAGTAAAAAGAAAAAATAAGTCAGCAAGAGTGTAAAATTAGATGTTGATGCTTTTTTCTAATTACTGCTAATTACACCACTTTGACTTTAAAAAACCTTTTTTGTATACATTTACTGGATATTGGTCCCAGACCATTTCACCCTTATATTTTTGTATTTAACTATATTTGGACGCCAGAAACACCTTCACACACATCCATGGCCCCGGGTGAAATCATTTTGTACTTTAAAATGACCCCATCCGGCGGGACTCGAACCTGCGACCCCTGGATTAGGAGGCAGGACTTCTACAAACTACCCCACCGGGGTCCCCAAAACCTTCATTTGTTAATAGAAGCTAGTACACAGTTACTAAACTAGAGTTTAAAGCATAGATTCTCAACGTGGGCGATAACGCCCCCCTGTGGACGTTTAAGACTTTCAGGGGGGGACAGTAGAAAACGTAGAGAAAAGTAGGGGGCTTATAATATAATTGTGGCAATAGCTGTTTCAGATTCGCGACATATGGTTAATAAACAAAATTGGGGGGCTCTAGAAAAAAAAATTCTCAAAGTGGGCGGTGGACAAAATAAGGTCGAGAACCTATGGTGTATTTAAAGTCTATTAATAACTGTAGAAATTTTAAAAATATAAAATGATAAATTAATCACAAATAACTGTTTATGACAGAAAACCTTAAATTATAAAGATTATTACTAATCTTTATACTTTAAGGTTTTCTGTCATAAACAGCAATTTACCACAAATTGTTATATATGAGTTAAGTAACACATATTATTTCTTGAATAATTTTCTCACTTATCACTTGGTGAAACATTTTTAAATATTGATAATGAAGGTTTAAATTAAATTACACTTGGTTTGTTTCACAATTTTTTACTTTACTATTTACTCGACTAGTTTCGCGTTTTACAGCATTATCAGCATTATCACTCCTGATAATGCCGTAAAACGCGAAACTAGTCGAGTAAATAGTAAAGTAAAAAATTGTGAAACAAACCAAGTGTAATTTAATTTAAACCTTCATTATCCATAACACATATTCTTTAATCATTGTGGTGTAAGTGGTTGTAACATTTTTTTGGTTGAAATTTTCGATACGAGACAAAACATTTTTTATGAAAACGCGTAGTTTTAGTTGTTAAGGGTAGATGTAATACAGATTTAAAACAGAAAAATAAAGCGAGTAAGCAATATATAGAGACAAATTCGTGTGTATAGAAAATTTGGACAGTATTGTCAGGATTATAATATTGTGATTGTAAGATTAAGTTATTCTCTATTTTCCCGTCTTTGAGTGATGGATGGCGGGGTGGGAGAAAATGTGTAAGATATTGTAAAAATAGTGTTCGCAAAAATAAAAAATAAAATTTATAAACGTATATGTTGTTTTATTTCTCTCTCTCTCTCTCTTGTATTTTTTTCTGTTTATGTATCCAACAAGACATGTTGATTCATTTTTACAAGACCAAATTTAATGTAAAATAAATTTTATAGAGTGTTTCTAAATTAATGCTAAAGATTTTATTGGGTGATTTTTCAGCAAAAATTAAGGGATGTCTTTCATTTTATTCAGCTTTGTCGCTACTCAAACAGGAAGACGTTACAGCTTTCCGAGTTGCTGCAAAAGAAGAAATCAGAAAAAAATCATCCAAAAAATTGAAGATTTTCGAACAACAAAATCCAATAGCGACCTAAAAACCTTAAAATCACTTAAACAAAAAGACGTGTTTTATTTAAAATCAGACAAAGTTAATGCTATTATCATAACTAAAAAACAGATTACGTTCAACATATAAATTTAATGCTAGAATCGGGACCTTAAATAGAACAAACAAAAAATCAATAATTCATTAAAGGCTCAATATGTCTAATTGGTAAAAACTTGCATATAAATTAAAAATTAAAAACCCAAAACTACCTAAATAATATTGTCTCCAGAAAATCCATAAACCTGGAAATAAATTTAGACCAAAAGTATCAAATATTAACTCACCTACATACAACCTAGCTTAATGGCTCGTGAAACAATTTTCAAAAAAGTAATTAATAACGAATTTTCGAATTTTTCCAAATATTCCAACTCAAGAAACATTACAGATTTCAAAAAAACTCACTAACAAATAATTCTATACAAAATGAAAAAATAATTGAATATCTTAATCTAAGAAAATTAGTGATGGAATGTAATACATTTGAATTCAACGGCAAGTTTTTTAATCAAACTTTTGAAACCGCAATGGACAACCCGTTAACTCCTTTTTTTGGCCAATATATTTTTAACTGTATGTTTTTATGTGTGATTTTTATATGTGAAACTGACACAGTTTGTTATTGATAATGAGCACCTTGTGTCTCGAAATGTACATCTAACGATACAAATACAAAGGGAAATAAGGAATAACTATAAATACCGACCATCATTTTCACTCATTCCATTTCTGTGTACCTGTTCATTGCACACACACCACTTTTTCCAAGTAAGTTTGTTTTAATTTTATTCCTAATTTTTTTAAACGTCATAAGCAAAGCTATACTGAAGAGAGATAAATCTAGAAACGCGTCTATTGATGGCCTAAGACATTAGTTTTAATCCAAGTCCTTTCACTTCTAATTTGTTGCTATCTCTCCTTTAATTTTAAATTTGTATTGTTAGTTGGTTTGAAGAGAATTTGACCTAAACGTTACATATACTTTAATAGAGCGTTGTAACAAATCAAATTAAATAAGATTTTAAATATTTCATTGTATAATTCAATATCCGGAGGTGTATTTGCACGGGAAGTAGTTGTTTCAATGGATATTTATCGTCTTAAGTTGTCTTATTAATTAAGACATTGTTTGCATTTTCACGAATAGTTTTATCGTAATTTTATATATTATGTTTAAAGTGTGCAAACTATAAGAAGCGTAAGCTTATTTTCTCGAATTCAAATAGTTTTGAATTTGAATTTATCTTGAAGGAATAACAGTCTTTTTATGTGTAATATTTTCTTAAATCATTTAGAAAATCTAGCAAAAAACTCATTATAAAATTTCCTTAGAGTCTGGTTTAGGTATGTTGATGATATTTTGACAATAGTTAAAATTAACGCAGATATAAATTTATTCATATCAGAAATAAATAATTTTAATAATAAGCTGCTAACGGGCGTTTCCATTCATTGATTAAGCATAAAGTAGTTTTACGTCTGTGTATAGTATATGAAACACAATAATTATTTCAAGTGATTAACTCTCATCAATTCCAACGAAATCCACGGGTTTTGTTAATCGGCGAGATAACAGATAACAGAATTTATGTAACCGAGCGCTAGCGGTTAAATCTGTTGGATCAATTTGTCGCCAGTTGAGACTCAACACACACACATACATAAAACCCACCCCTTTCAAACAACCACCCAATTTAATTCTAAAATCCACTACCTTTAAATTTCTTCTTTTTATATTAGGATAAATTATCCATCTTTTCATTTATTTTTAAACGTTAAAAACGATTTTGAGTTATTTGCCTTCTCTGGGTCGAGATTGCTTTGGTTTTTGTTTTGACAATATTGTTTGGATCCGATTGACGCCATTTTTCAATTTTAATTTTGTGCTGAAAAGAAGACGCTGCTTGAAGATAATTGTGAAGTAATTGTGAGTATTTTTGAAACGATTGCCGCATTTCTGCACGCCAATATCACCAGAGAGGCCGCTCACCATCTAAGGCCTCAACTGAAACTCTAATTTGAAGTCGTTAATCTTTATTGAGGATATTTTGATTGGCCCTGTCCGGTGCGACATCTTGCTGTGAAACATCAGGTTAGTGAAGACCAGCGACGGGTAGGACACAAATTTCAGGTTGGGATCGCGCTTTATAAATAGAAGGAATTGCACAACAAAGTTACCTTTTAATAACGGATACATATTATCTTGGGTCTCTGGCCTACCTTGAAGTTAGGCTGCGAGCTGCTGCTGGTGAAGACTGTTTCGAAACAGTTTATCTACCGGCTTCGTTTAAAGAAGTTACGGTACAAACGGAAGAGCGCGGAGGTGACACGTGCAGTTGTCCATAGACAAAACAAAACAAAATAAAGCACACGGTCACAAACGCATGTCTACGTTTTTATTTTATTTGTCAAACCTGTCAGTAAGCAATCAAATTATTTTAAAAAGGGAAACGACGAACGAGAACGAATTGAAACCCACAGAACAGTAAACCTCAGTTAAATGGGAGGCTAATGTGTAGAACAAAGTACATACTACATTTTTGATATGTTTTCATGGTTACCATGCACCCACTCCAGTGGTTTTTAACAGATTATTTATATGGATCTGTCTGATGGTGTGTATGTTTGTGTGTGTGTGTGTGCTTTAAAATCAAAAATCAAACGTCAAAAACCAAACGTCAAAAATTAAAAAAATTAAATATTTGTAACTTTGATAATCGACAGTTTTGAGCGTCGCGAATGGTCTCGTTGTACCGGGCGTGTGTTCGAACGTCGGAATTGTTCTATCCTCTGGGACCATTCGGGCTTTGGAACGCAAGCTCAGTATAATTGTATATAGTAATTTCGCGATTGATTTTTTAACCACTCACCAAAAATTGAATCTGCACGGATTTCTTATGGGTTTTCTCTAATGAGAGGCCTGATGTACCCCCTCGCACTATTTTTGCTTTCCCGAAGCTCCGATGCCCTGTTTTTATCAATGAACTGTACAACGGCATTCGGTGGCGATGGGAACATTTAAATTTCTAAGTATAAATGAAATTGCCAATTCTTGGTTGCAGAATACTTCAAACATTAAAAGTACCGAGATTCTTTTCGCAATCTACAACAAGTTAGTCTTACAAAGACTATATCAAACACTCATTGAAACAACTACTTCCCGGGCTAATACCCCGACGGACATTGAATTATACAACAAGTGTTTGCTGTTACATACAGTAACCTACTGCAAATGTAACAATTTGGGTCAAATTATTCAGGCCATCTATAGACGCGTTTCGAGATCCATCTCTCATCAGTTTAGCTTTGTCATTCCCTCTAAACAACTAACTAACTTGTTGTAGATTGCGAAAAGAATCGCACTTTTAATGTTTGAAGTATTCTGCAACCAAGAATTGGCAATTTCATTTACACTTATGTTTGAACGGTAACGTGACCGCCAGTCTAAGGTGTCAAATTGTTTAGAGGGAATGGCAAAGCTATACTGATGAGAGATGGATCTCGAAACGCGTCTATAGATGGCCTGAATAATTTGACCCAAATTGTTACATTTGCAGTAGGTTACTGTATGTAACAGCAAACACTTGTTGTATAATTCAATGTCCGTCGGGGTATTAGCCCGGGAAGTAGTTGTTTCAATGAGTGTTTGATATAGTCTTTGTAAGACTAACTTGTAGATTGCGAAAAGAATCTCGGCACTTTTAATGTTTAAATTTCTAATTTATAGTTAACCTTTTTACTTAAAATATACCCCGTACTTGTACTAACGTATCGGGCGTACGATTTTACGTCGGGTTTGACCCATCTGAGGGTTTGATTCGGTGTAATGTGTGTCGAGCGTACAAAGTTTGGACATTTTTGACAATTTGTTAGATTTGGTCGGCCATTGTAAAAATTGCATTTATTTAAAATGCACACATAATTACACACACACACACACACACACACATTTATCTACATGTTGAGAACCACTGGAGTGGGTGCTGCTGCGCAAACCTATCAAAATCGACCGTGTACCCTATTCTACACATTAGCCAAATGGGATAATAATAATGTGTTTACTATTGTATTAGTCACAATATATAAGAAAATAAACTTTTGGCTCTGCGACAAATTGTAAGTGATGAATCCGTATGAATTCTCTTGATTTTTAACATTACAATTATTCTCTCATTTACTATTAATGCAAACCTTTCTCACTATTAGAAATCCGATGTTTCTTCTTAAAATGGTTTCGCCGCAGTTCGAATGATATTCTGAGCATTTTCGTAAAATTGGAGCATTTGAAATATTTTGACAGGCGTCATGAATGTCATGATGATCATAGATTAAATTAGATTGATAACTCCTAGGGAACTCCACGTATTATGATTTTAGTTGACCGACCCACTCGATGAGGTGGCGCTGTAATCACAAATGACGTCAAAAGGCGCGTATATTTTAAAAAGTATTAATTGAATTGAAGACATTATTTTATGTTCTAGGATCGTACTTTGTGACTAGATAGAATTTTAGAATTGCTTAATCCAACAGCAACGGGAATTCTCCATGGAAGAATGCTATTAGCCATGTGTTTCTTTTAAATTTACTGATTATGAAGCTGGACTAGTGGTTTGACTTTTTTCATCCTGATATTACTAGGATCTGCCAAATCTGCAATCGTGAGTGTAACTTGTGGATTTCTCGTTCCCGGCTTTGGATATCTTAAAGATCTGATATCTGGATAGAGTCTTTCTTCGGATCTAGAACCGTACTAAGGAAATCGCAGTTCTTCGACTAAACTGTCATTGAAGGTCGCGAAGACCAACATATGTCTCTCGAAATCCAGATCACTGAATTCGTTTCCAAAATCTTCTCTAGAAAATAACATTATCTTGATTTTGGTTATTATATAGAAGAAATTAACCTTTACTGGCACAATAAAAATAATACATAGTACTATACAAAATCAAATTATAATTCTCACTCGTATCCTACATTAAAATTATACAAACGGACAAAAACAAAAGCAAAAGATTGAACGACAATAAAAAATCTAAATAAAAATCGCTTCCTTCTGTTGCATAATTTTTGAAGATTATTCACGAATGCTAGAAAGAAATGAAAAAAAAAAATGTAGACACCCTGGTATTAAACTTGTTTGACTGAAGACCTAATTAAAAGAATGCACAATAGCTTAAAAACTTGAAATATTATACCGGGTGGTGCATCGGACGACGCACCCTAGGGATTTCAATGTATTTTTTTAAAATCTCATTTATTTACTTCCCACGTCATTTTATCAAAAAATCATAAGATAGGTTTTTTGTGGGGATCAAAAAACTGAGTCTAATACACCCATTTAAAATATTTATTTATTATCTAAATTCGAGATACACATTATTTTAAAATTACAATTTAAAAAAAAATAAATATACCGTGCCTTGGAAAAATTATAACGTCGCGCTTACAACTGACATTTTTAATTATCTCTATTGACATCAAATAGTAAAAGTAATATTACCTACTGTGTTAAAAGAACTTTTAAAATAAAATTATGTATTCAATTGACGAACAAATAGAAATGGTGAAATGGTTTTACGGAGGAAACAGTTCTCGAGAAGTAAGTGCAATGTTTAGTGTAAAATACCCAGATCGAAATATTCCTGATCACACAACAGTTAGTAGATTTGTATACACTCATGAGAAGCTTTAAATTGAACAAAATTAATCAAGGAGTGGAATGTGTGAAGTTATTTAAATTAAAAACACTTGGTATTGTTTAACAAATTAAAACTTTATTCCGACTAGTTTCGGTTTGTTAGACCATTTTCAAAGGAATGTGACATTCCTTTGAAAATGGTCTAACAACCCGAAAGTTTAAATTTGTGAAAAAATACCAAGTGTTTTTTAGTTTAAATTACTTCACATATTCTAATATGTTTCACCAAGTGCCAGATGAGAAATGAATTCAAGAAATTAAGAAGTAGAACATTTTCTTACTAAATTGTCTTCACAATTTGCTAATTGTTCCATTATATTTTATAAATGGTTTGAAATATTTTTTTAAATTTTTATTCCAATTTCTATACCTCATAATTTGTCATCTTTATTAAAAATTTTAATAGAATTGGAACTTTTATTCATATGAACTAAAACTTTCATGAAAAACTCCCCACTGAAAAAGCACCGAGTGGTGTTAGCAAATTAATTGGCGCAAGCTGCGGTGCAGCTAATTAATTTATTTAGTGGAATAATTATGAAGTTGTAAGGACGGAACTATCTGGGATCTCGGACACAGCACCAGTGGAACTTTGCCGAAGTTTGCCTTTGAAACCGCTAATGATCCGTTTCCGGCTGTTTCAGACCGCGAGGTCCGTTTCACTTGCCAATTTGAGGTCACATCCAGAACTCTAAATTATCGAGAGATTAATTTACAATAATCCTTTGTGCGAATCCTTTTCAACCTGCTGGAAAATTAATTAAGACACCATCGGCATTTAATCGATATTTATATAAGGTTGATAACCTTTACTTTCAGAAATGAATTGTTTCAAGAAGGTATTTATAATTAGCAAAAAAACTGACTATAAAACGAATATCAATTGATTTTATACTAAGAAACTACAAATAATATATTTATCCAAATAATTAAAATCACTTATAGGGATAGGATTGTATTTCCGAAAATTTGTGAATCAGTTTACTAATAGTTTACCGGAAAATCGCAATATAGTTGTTTATGGGATAAAAGTCATTAAATACAAGGAACATTAAAAATCAACAAGAAAAGATGAAAATCGATAAAAAAGAACAGATGTTTATTAAATTAAGCTTAGTTTAAAATGACACAAAAATTTATAAAAATCATGACGAATTCAAGATGAATTTGTTGTTGATATTTGTGCGCTTTTTTAAACAAATATCAACAAAGAAACGATTGGAATAGATAACAAAAAATAGTCTTTTTTTAATTTTATCAATCGATAAAGCTCGTAGAATTGATAAACAAGTAGTCAGATTTAATTAGGTATACATATGCATACGCTTTGTTTAATGATTTTAATTTGAAGCGTAAGACGAGTGTTTTCCACTCCCAGACTAAGCATGAAGTAAAATTTCGAGTTTAGAAAAGCCTGAAAATTTGGTTTGGTCGCGTAGCGCGAAGCGCGGAGCGGCCAAACCAAATTTTCAGGCTTTTCTAAACTCGAAATTTTACTTCATGCGCCACGCGTATTAGACATTGAAAGCTCTGAAATATTGTGAACAAATGAACTTCACTTGAAATCAGTGTTTTATACGCGTGGCGCATGAAGTAAAGTTTCGAGTTTAGAAAAGCCCAGAAAATTTGTCTCGGGTCGCTGCGCGACCCTCGACAAATTTTCACGGGGCTTTTCTAAACTCGAAATTTTACTTCATGCTAAGTCTGGGAGTGAAAAACACTCGTTTTAAGCCTCAAATTGAACTCTTAAAAAATACAACGAAAATCTAAAGATTTAAAGAAAATAATAAAATAATTTCTTTTAGGTAAACATACGAATAAGCTGTACATTTTCCGACATTCGTTGTTTTTTAAATAAGCTTTATTTGAATCTTTAAACGAGTGTTTTCCAGTCCCAGAGTAAGCATGAAGTCAAATTTCGAGTTTAGAAAAGCCTGAAAACTTGGTTTGGTCGCGTAGCGCGAAGCGCGGAGCGGCCAAACCAAATTTTCAGGCTTTTCTAAACTCGAAATTCTACTTCATGCGCCACGCGTATTAAACATTGAAAGCACTAAAATATTGTGAGCGAGTAAATTTCGCTTGAAATCAGTGTCTTATACGCGTGGCGCATGAAGTAAAATTTTGAGTTTAGAAAAAGCCTGAAAATTTGGTTTGGCCGCTCCGCGCTTCGCGCTACGCGACCAAACCAAATTTTCAGGCTTTTCTAAACTCGAAATGTTACTTTATGCTTTGTCTGGGAGTGGAAAACACTCGTTTTAAGCTTCAAATTGACTTGTTTTAAGAAACCAACGAATATTTAAAAATAGTCATTGGATTAATCTGGTAATACAGGGAATTTTTCTTTTAGGTATACATATAGGGAATTTTCTGTTAGGAATACATATGCATACGATTTTTTTTTAAGTTTAATTTGAAGTTTAAAACGAGCGTTTTCCACTCCCAGACTAAGCATGAAGTAAAATTTCGAGTTTAGAAAAGCCTAAAAATTTGGTTTGGTCGCGTAGCGCGAAGCGCGGAGCGACCAAACCAAATTTTTAGGTTTTTCTAAACTCGAAATTTTACTTCATGCGCCACGCGTATTAAACACTGAAAGCACTGACACCTTAGACTGACCGCCAGTCTAAGGTGTCAAATTGTTTAGAGGGAATGGCAAAGCTATACTGAGGAGAGATAAATCTCGAAACGCGTCTATGGATGGCCTGAATAATTTGACCCAAATTGTTACATTTGCAGTAGGTTACTGTATGTAACAGCAAACACTTGTTGTATAATTCAATGTCCGTCGGGGTATTAGCCCGGGAAGTAGTTGTTTCAATAAGTGTTTGATATAGTCTTTGTAAGACTAACTTGTTGTAGATTGCGAAAAGAATCGCACTTTTAATGTTTGAAGTATTCTGCAACCAAGAATTGGCAATTTCATTTATACTAAAGTGATTAACACAAAAACACAGTATCCTGCAAAAGTCAACGTTTGTCCTGGAATTTTAGGACAACACATTATAGGACCATTTTTTATCGATGGAAACTTGACAGGAGAAAGTTTTCTGGAATTGTTAATTGAAAAAATAGCGCCAGCAATAACTGAACTGGCTCAAGAAGACCAACAAATATGGTTTCAAATGGATGGCTGCCCTGCGCACAACAGCCGCATTGTGCGTGAATTTTTAAACGACAGTTTTAATCGAAAAATAATTGGACCTAATTACGATATTCAGTGGCCTCCTCGTTCGCCTGACCTTTCTCCTAACGACTATTATCTATGGGGACACTTAAAATCCAAAATTTATAATGGAATACCATTCAATAATGTGGAGGATCTTAAAAATGCCATTTGTACCGAGTGTGGAAAAATAACTCGCTATCAGTTAGCAAATGTTAGACGTGAATTTTATAATCGATTGGGATATTGCCAAGCTGCCGAAGGAAATGTATTCCAACACTTGATATAGTTTTTTTTTTATTCTTTCTTGTTTTGGCTTCGGAATCTAGTTTATAGTTATTTTTTATTTTGGTGTTAATTAAACGATTATTCAGTTTTTAATATTACATAATGAGTTTTATTAATTGTCTTTAAAATCTATAAAATAAAACTATTAAGAAATATTTTTCTATACTCTACATAAAAACTGTTATTGATTTTACGATAAAAGCACATGGGGAGTAAATAATTGAGATTTAAATAAATACATGGTCCTTTATATCCTTCCCATGCTATTTTTTGATAAAAAATCATGTTACCTATTATAAATATTTATTTATTTTCTAAAATCCTACATTTACACATTATACATTAGTTTTAAATAATAATGTCTTGCGCTTACATTTATAATTCATTGCGCCAATGATAATTACGAGTAATTAAGCTGTTTAAGTATTCTTGTAATCTATTTCCACACTTATTTTTACTTACAATGACCATCAGTTCTATCAAGTCGGTTTTAGGTATTTAACCGTAAATTGGCACTTTCTTGCCGAGAACTGTTTCACCCGTAAAACCATTTATAATTTTTCGTTACGTATTCAATACGTAGATTTTAAGAGTACTTTTAACAGTGTGTTTATTTGTATACACAGTTCCATTTGTTTCTGGATCTCGCCTAGCCATGCTTTCGTGTTGTTATGTTGCAGTATCAACATTTACATTTTTTATTAGTTGCTACTCCTGATTCCTTATTTTAACAGTGTTGCAATAATTTATGATATCATAAGTAATCCTCTTTTTAATTTTGAAGATTGTTAATCTTGCAACAATTATTTCACCATTCTGTGCAATTAGACAAAACTCCTTCATTTTCTTGTAAGAAATGCGAAATGCAGGAGTGGTTGGTTAAACACAATGTAAAATTCAATCCAAAATTAACCAAAAAGGAACTATGGGCTTTATTTATACCTTTTCGATCAAATGACAAAATTTACGTAGTTGATGACATTTTGAGAAAGAACGGGCACGAAGTTCTTAGATTACCGCCATACCATTGTCAATACAATCCAATTGAAATGGCATGGGGGTTTTGTAAGACTTAAGGCTTATTGTAGAAGCACATAAATTCTAAGCAACCATCTAAGGATCGTGTTCAGAATTTATGGCTTGAGTCTCTCTCAAAATGTACATCCGATATGTGGCTAAATTTCTGTGATCATTGTGAAAAACTTATTTCGGATGACTGGACAAAACACATGGGGAACCTTTCTTTTGAAACCATTCTTCCTTTTATTATTTCGCTTGGGGAATCTGGCTCAGATCAAACATCAGAAGATTCAGATGCAGGTTCTCTTGACTAAATAATAAAAGTGGAATGAGGGCTTAAAAATTGTTTGACATGAAAATTATCAGTATCACAAGAGGGTGGGAATAAATTTGCAATTCTACAAAAAAATACTGAGGGCCAACAGAAGAGAGAATGACCAAAATTAAGGTGGATGGATGGAGCTGATCAAAATGTGTTAACGGGAAGACCCAAGCGAGAAATACAAATGGATGACGAAATAAGTTTGCAGAGCCGAATTCATTATATTTGTTATATACAATATTATTGCTGTGTTTGTATGTACAAAAACCAAGTAGTAAATTTTGTTAATCTAAAAACTGCATATTATTATCCTTTTATATCTGAAAATTTGTAAAACAGGCAACAGTGTAAGATCACAATAGTCAGAAATTATAACCTTAAAATCGATCATCTGACAATGACATTTAAAAACCCTGATTTAAAACACAACCAGCCCCATTTACAATACTTAAACTGTCACTTTTCCATAGCTAGGCGAGATCCAGAAACAAATGGAATATATAATAGATGTTAATACATTTAATAAATAATGACAGGTGTAAACGCGACATTATTTTTGCAAGGCACGGCATATTTATATTTTTAAACTAATGATTTCAAAATAATTTATATCTTGAAAAAAGATACCTTTAAAATATCTCAAGTGGGTGTATTAGACTCAGTTTTTTGATCCCCACAAAAAACCTATCTTATGATTTTTTGATAAAATGACGTGGGAAGTAAATAAATGAGAATTTAAAAAAATACATTGAAATCCCTATGGTGCGTCGTCCGATGCACCACCCGGTATAAACTTACGGTTTTATTTATTTATGTTAACCCTCAAATCCAAAAATTCAGAATTGCTTAATCCAACAACAACGAGGATATACTCCATGAAAAAATGCTCCTAATCCAGTATGATAAAAATATCCCCGACCATGGGAATTTCGTACACTTGAAGATCATCCACATTTGCTACAAGGAAATAAAGAGAAATAATGTAGTAGCACCATGGTTATAAATTTGTTCGACTGTAGACTTGTTTAAAATAATACACAATAGCTTAAAATTTAAAAATATTATATATACTTACGGTTGTAATTATTTATATTTATTAATTCGAAACGATTTCATATTATCGGCATTTGTGTGCCTTCAGATCTGACAGCTGTTGATTGACAACTAGACAACATGTTCGAAATTGTGGGAAATTTGAAATTCCGACATATACGCCCTCCCATCGAGTGGGTCGGTCAACTATATATGTGAACTTACAGAATCATATTGAGCCGACGGGATCTGATATTGATAATGATAATGATAACATTCGACGTGTTAAACAATTGAAGATGTTCTGTTTCAACCAGAATCCATTGATTGAAAACAGATAGAAGTAGAAAGGTAATGTGTTGAGAATACAACTCATAGCCTACTAGAACGAATTTTAAACCAATGAGATGCAAGAAAAGCCGTAGGTACATGTCTATCACCGCGATGATAAAAAACAAAAGAAGCGGTGGGTGATAAGTTGTCCTGTCAATCGAAACGTCAAAATAGGTAAAGTTTCGTGCAGTGATATTAATAGAAAAGTGAAAAGTGCGACGCCAAAAAACACCATCATGAATAAAGAATCACAGTGGCGGCAGTTTACGAACTTTTGCGCGGTCAAAAAATTCTCAATCAATAGGGAAACAACAATATCTCAGCTGTCGATAATGTTAAGGGACTCACATTATTTTATTCGTATTATCCTGTCTCACCATATTTACAGAAACCTGTCAGCTAGCAGTGTGCATAATTCTTCAGATGTGAGTAATTCTTTTCCAGTTACTCTATGCAATTGAGTTTTCACTCCTTCTACCGCCGCCTCCCTTCTAGATTTTCCACCGACCCCAACGATCAGTGTGGTGCTATCCTTGTATTTTATAGTGCGAGACATTTTGCACACGATTCGATGATTAGGTTGGCTTGTGACCCGGTGTCTAACACTGCACATAGAACATGTTCACAGCCACTCTGGTCGTTTGTAATCACCTTGCACGTGGATAATAACACTAGAGACAGAGAATATGCGAAATTCACTGCTGACGAAGTCAGCACTTGCACTTGCAATGCCTGAAGTCACAGATTCTCCTTGAATTTGTTGAAAGTGTAGCAAGGTGTGATGATTTTTACCGCACTTACGACAGGAGCCCGATGAACAGTAGTTAGATGAGTGATTTTTTATTCTCTCACTAAATATAACTCGTGATATGATTAATTATCGATGATATTTTGTCGTTGAAACCGAAGCAGCACATTCAACTCGTGCTGCGCACTCGTTGAATCTGCAGCTCGGTTTCAACTCCAAAATATCATCGATAATAATCATACCACTCGTTATATTACGGTTGACTATATGTAAAATCACGTCGAGGCTTCTTTTATCAATTAGTGTTTTTTAATTGATTTCATTTACGATATCTAAGGGAACCACTTAAAAATAATTACAGTCAAATTTGACTTTCTGAATATTGATTATTAGTGCTGATGTTTTAATTGTTGTATTTATTATTTTATGGGGTCATTCATTGAACACATGAAGATCTTGCTTAACTCCTTTCCAGTCCTTCTCTTCCCCCCTCTATTTCCTCTCAAGAAAAATCGTCATCTCTCTTTCCAAACAAATTCCGCGCCGCATCATCCCCCTATCTCTTTTGTTTTTTTTTTCGTTCCTCTTCCCCGAGACGATTCTGGTTTCTCTCCCTGTTAAAATGAATTCCATTCGGCGGGAATCTCGTTAGGTTAGTTATACATCATGCATAGTCGACGAGAAGGGGTTGGCGGGGGTGGAGTTTGGCGGCGCGGCGCCGCCAATGGGACGCCGTCGTCGGGACGCATCGATCAAGTCGCGACGCCTCCTTCGGGCCCCTTTCCACTCTCGCTTTACTCTATTACTAAATCCGGGAGACGGTGTCAGGCGGTTAAGCGCCTAAACACCGACACGTCAATTTGCTAAATTGCTTAAGAGATTCGTCTGGATTAACTATTTGTTTTTTTTTTTTAAATAAAAACAACAAAAATACAAGAATTTATTAGATTTTCGAATGTAATTAACAAGAATTATTGTTTGAATATTGTTTAGACTTTCTCCACCTCCCTCCAAAGCTACCCTATTGTAAAAGGTAGGAGGGGGTGGCCTGCCTTAAGACGGGTACGTCCGGCACAAGAGACGAGAGGAACGATCATAACTGTCAGAGCGCCACAAGTGTAAAAACCAATCGCATATTATGTAAATGACTACTTTGAAAGTTAAATAGAAAGTGTTTGAAACGACTACAGTTTTATTAATTGGTACACCTCGCTGTTTTTCCGATAACAATCCTCTGCAACATCAAGAGCTTAACAAATATGAAAATTGGAATAATTTAGTTAACTAAATTGCTTAAGAGATTCGTGAATTTGTGATTTAATACCGAAAATCGTTTTTGACACAATTCTGTAGCTTTGACCAAGTATTTTAACGACGAAAAAAATATCACAACCTGTCAGACATACACAATTTAAATTTTCATTTTGTTGCCTTGTAAAATTCGAAAATTGGAGCATTTGGTCTAGATTAAGTACTATTTTTTTAAAATAAAATCAACAAAAATACAAGAATATATTGGATTTTCGAATGTAATTAACAAGAAGAATTGTTTGAGTATGAAAATTGGAATAATTAAGTTAATTAAATTGCATAAGAGATTCGTGAATTGGTGATTTGATACCGAAAATCGTTTTTGACGCAATTCTGTAGCTTAGACCAAGTATTTTCAAGACAAAAAAAATCACAACCTGTCAGACATGTGTATGTCTGTGTAATTTGAATTTTCATTTTGTTGCCTTAAAAAATTCCAAAGTTGGGACTTATTTGGTTTTCCCCCTTAACCCTTGAATTGAGGCGTTGATTTCATTAACATTTCATTTCATTAGCTTCAGAAGAACCTCGAAAAATATTACTGATTCAAGATTCTATGTAAAGTAATAGAAATTACAATTAAAAATATCAAAATAGTGAATACGCCGGGTATATTTCAGGAAATATTACCTATTTGAAATAAAACAACACAGTTGGGAGGGTTTCACTTTAATTGTTGAACACTGCAACATGTTTCACCACACAGTGGCTTCATCAGGCAGATGAAATAATGCCATGAAATAATGTCATCTGCCTGATGAAGCCACTGTGTGGTGAAACATGTTGCAGTGTTCAACAATTAAAGTGAAACCCTCCCAACTGTGTTGTTTTATTTCAAATAGTATTATGGAGTTTCATCATGTATCCGCCTTATCAATTAAATAAATAAATATTACCTATTTTTTAACAAATATCCCCGGCGCAGCCATCATTTTGATATTTATATTTTTAATTGTAATTTGTATTGCCAAGTAAAACACAAAGAAATAATTTATTTATCATTACATACCAAAAATAATTAGTTATATATTGTTTTATGTTGGTTTTTTTAGAAATAACTTCTGTAATATTAAAATACATACAGGGAATTTTTCTTTTAAGTAATAATATACAAACGCTTTTATAAAGGTGTTCAATTTGAAGCTTTAAATGAGTGTTTTCCACTCCCAGGCTAAGCACGAAGTAAAATTTTGAGTTTAGAAAAGCGTGAAAATTTGGATTTGCCGGGGCGCGCGATCGGAGCGAGTTGAGCCCCGGCAAATCCAAATTTTCAGGCTTTTCTAAACTCGAAATTTTACTTTATGCGCCACGCGTACAAAACACTGATTTCAAGTGAAGTTTAAAATATACTGCTTATCGCACCGAATTTTAAATTCTAAAAAAATTACCGTTAGATACGTTTGGGAATGGGACGTTTCATCGCCGGGCCAGTTCATCGCCGGCTGTTTCATCGCCAAGCCAGTTTATCGCTAGGCAAGTTCATCGCTAGGCCAATTGCGATAGGATATGTCAGGATAGGTTAGGATAGGTTTGGATGGATCAGGATAGGGGTAAGGATAGGTTAGGATAGGTTAGGATAGGTTAGGATAGGTTAGGATAGGTTAGGATAGGTTAGGATAGGTTAGGATAGGTTAGGATAGGTTAGGATAGGTTAGGATAGGTTAGGATAGGTTAGGATAGGTTAGGATAGGTTAGGATAGGTTAGGATAGGTTAGGATAGGTTAGGATAGGTTAGGATAGGTTAGGATAGGTTAGGATAGGTTAGGATAGGTTAGGATAGGTTAGGATAGGTTAGGATAGGTTAGGATAGGTTAGGATAGGTTAGGATAGGTTAGGATAGGTTAGGATAGGTTAGGATAGGTTTACTAAACAATAATAAAACACCTACTTTCGAAAGAAGAGGCCAAGAGTCTTTTATTGACTTAACTCTTGGCTCTCTAAACAAAATTATTTGGCAAGTTGATCAAACTGAAAATTTTAGTGACCACAATAATATTATAACCGAAATATATCTTTATAACAAACCTAATTACACAGCCGATAAACCAACTGCTTGGAAATTTGTTATTCATAAAATTGAACATATTTCAAACTTCCTAAAAGAAAAATTATCAACGAACAACAACTTGGATATAAATAGTAAATATTTAGACACAACCCTTAAAAATGCCTGTATAAAAAATCTAAAAAAACTAGGAAATAACAATTATAAAAAAAAAACAAAATTATTGGTGGAACGACGAACTTTCCAAATTAAGATCAAACTGCAACAAAACTAGAAGAGAGATTTTAAGAAACAAAAAGAAAAACAGATTAGGCCAACTAGACCAACTAATTGAGAACCTAGAATCTAAAAGAAAAGATGAACAAAAGATATTCAAGAGCGAAATCGTAAAAGCAAAAAAGAAATCATGGCTAAATTTATGTGAAGAAGTAGATTCTGATATCTGGGGACTAGGATACAAAATTGTAACGGGCAAACTTGGTTTACGTATAAACCTTCCCCTGACTACAGAAATCCAAATTCAAGAAGCGAAAAAATTATTCCCCTCTAAAAAAAATATTACATGGCCCCCATTAAACGTTAATAATAATGAAATCCCAATTTGTAATAATGATGAAGTTTTGGCAGCCAGCTCTAAATTAAGCAGCAAAAAAGCAGCAGGTCCAGATGGTATCCCTCCGGAAGTAGCCAAACTTGCTTGCAAGGAAGGCACAAATTTTATTAGCAAACTTTTTACAAACCTACTCCTAACAGGACAATTCCCTATTCAATGGAAAGTAGCAAAATTAATTCTTATAGAAAAATCAAGAAAAAACAACACAACCAATTACCGTCCAATATGTCTTCTCAATACTATTAGCAAAATTTTCGAAATATTATTAATTCTAGACTAAAGGAAGAAATAATGACCAACAATGGAATTTCAAACAATCAATTTGGATTTAGAGAGGGAAGGTCCACTTTGGATGGTATTAAAAAAGTTATTGAAACTAGTAAAAATAACTCGAAATTTTCAATATTAATATGTATTGACGTTAAAAATGCGTTCAACTCTGCCCCGTGGAATCTTATATCAGATGCACTAATCAAGAGAAACACCCCAAATTATTTAGTGAGAATCATTAGAAATTACTTATCACAAAGATTTATATTAATTGGCAACAATACTAAATTCAAAGTGACCTGCGGTGTACCTCAGGGTGCAATTCTAGGCCCTACACTATGGAACATCTTCTATGATGACATTTTGAACGTTTCACTACCAGAACACTGTACCTCGGTAGCCTTTGCTGATGATCTAGCAATAATTGTTAATGGTAATAGTCAACAGGAACTGGAAGCACGAGGAAACAGAGCAATCTCAATCATAAATAGATGGATGTCCAACAATCAACTAAATTTGGCTAAAGAAAAAACAGAAATTATAGTGCTAAATGGTAAAAATACAATTAAAGATATTCAAATTAATACTGGCAATAATATTATAATCAATTCATAAAATAAACTCAAATATCTCGGCATTCATATAGGACGAAATTGTAGTATGCGAGAACATTTTATTCAAACTTGTTTAAAGGCCGACAAATCGATAAATTCAATAAGTAAATTGATGCCAAATTTACGGGGCCCATCGACCTGGACGAGAAAAATTTTGATGTCCATCACAAATTCTATTTTATTATATGGAGCTCCCATCTGGGGAGATTGGCTAAATGCAATCAAATATAAAAGAATGTATGAAAGTGTCCAAAGAAGAGCGGCTTTACGAATTGCCCGGGCTTACCGCACTGTTTCGACAAAAGCCATCCAAGTAATCACTGGCTCAATTCCCATCTATTTATTAGCCATTGAAAGATCAAATAAATTTAACAATAGAGAATTATCAAAAATAGAACTAAGACGCATTACAATAAATTCATGGCAAACAATCTGGAATAATGAAACTCAATTAGGACAAAGAACCAAAATTGTAATACCTGAAATCAATAAATGGATCTCAAGGAAACACGGTGATCTCAGCTATGGCCTTACCCAATTTCTGTCAGGACATGGTTGTTTTAACCAATATCTCCATAAATTCAAAAAAAGGAACTCCCCAATTTGCAACTACTGCTCAGAAATAGACAACCCAGACCATACTTTCCTAAAATGTACCCGCTGGGATACCGAACGCAATATTATTATCGATAAATTTGGATCTTTTGAAAATTGTAGCGAATTAATTGAACTCATGATGATTGGACTAGAAGAATGGAACCTTATTAAAAATATGATCGACAAAATTATTACTATCAAAGAACATGAAGAAAGGGAATTATTTAACTTTTGAATTTTAACTGACATTCATGCAAGCAACTTGATGGAATGCGCAAGCGATGCCAAGTTGGTTGCTAGATTAAATAAGAGTGAGGTTTTAGTGAGTAACAATCCTTTAGATAAGGTTGAGTCTCACACATCCCAGGTAGACTGGTAGTGCATAAAGCATTTCCTCCTCTTCAAAAAAAAAAAAAAAAAAAAAAGGTTAGGATAGGTTAGGATAGGTTTATTAAGTTTGAATAACGATTACTTGGTTATAAAACCTAATATTAAATTAGTGGACAATTTCCAGAATTGGGTAATATTTGAAATTTTATCATTAGATATGATCTTTCTTTCTAAATTTATTTTATAAAAATATTGGCGATGAATAGGCCTGATGATGAAACGGCCGGCGATGAACTGGCCCGGCGATGGAACGGCGGCGATGAATCGATGGCGATTAATCGGCGGCGATGAAACGTCCTAGACCGCAGCTTTTCACAGCTAACGTTGTGTTTCGATTATCTTTTGTTCGGAGTTGCGAATTTTTAAACGCACTGTATCCTTAAATTCTTGATTTGCTTTTAATAAAGACACTTAACAATAATTCTGGTAATAAAATAATGTTTCATTACTCAATTACTGCCAAGCGTCAACAAATCGCATGCCAGAAACGGTAATGTTCACTTTTCTGTTCTTGTTAAGTAATATACACTTGCGTAAGGATTTTGTCGACATCGCAAACAATAAATTAATATAAATATAAATTCCTGATATGCTTTTAATAGAGAGAGAGACACACTTAACAATAATTCTGGTAATAGTATAATGTTTCGTTCCTCAATTACTGTCAAGTGTCAGCAAATCGCATGCCAGAGACGGTAATGTATACTTTTCTGCTCTTGCGCATTTAAACAATCGTGATGTATTTGACAGTAACGAGTGTCTTCCACTCCCAGACTAAGCATGAAGTAAAATTTCGAGTTTAGAAAAGCCCCGCGTAGAAAATTTGTCGAGGGTCGCGCAGCGACCCGAGACAAATTTTCACGGGGCTTTTCTAAACTCGAAATTTTACTTCATGCGCCACGCGTACAAAACACTGATTTCAAGTGAAATTCATAGTATCCTACTAAAGCAGTATGCCAATAAAATTATATTCTGAGCTTCATATCAAATCAGTGGTTTATACGCGTGGCGCATGAAGTAAAATTTCGAGTTTAGAAAAGCCCCGTGAAAATTTGTCTCGGGTCGCTGCGCGACCCTCGACAAATTTTCTACGCGGGGCTTTTCTAAACTCGAAATTTTACTTCATGCTTAGTCTGGGAGTGGAAAACACTCGTTTATAGCTTTAAATTATAATAAAAGAATTATTTGAAATATATTATTAGATGTTTTTCTTTAAGACACTTGCGACACATATTTTGATAGTTGTGACATATTTTAAACTAACGAGTGTCTTTCACTCCCAGACTAAGCATGAAGTAAAATTTCGAGTTTAGAAAAGCCCCGCGTAGAAAATTTGTCGAGGGTCGCGCAGCGACGCGAGACAAATTTTCACGGGGCTTTTCTAAACTCGAAATTTTACTTCATGCGCAGCGTATAAAACACTGATTTCCAGTGATGTTTAAAATATACTGCTTATCATTTTTTTTTTCAAAATTCGATCAATTTGCTTTATATGTAAGTATACATAAAAGAAAAAAATCCCTGTATAATTTTTACTTTTACCTTTCTACAAGTTTTAACTTGATTTTATTTTATTTCATTTTTAATACAATAGATGGTGTTTATTACTAGTATCGTATGTAAAGACAATGGCCAGTATCATTACATACGATACTAGTAATAAACGCCATCTATTGTATTAAGAATGAAATAAAAACATTTGTATCGATGGTAGCGATATATCGAAAAATTAAATATCGATTATTTTGCACCAAAATATCGATATTCAAAGGTGTCGATTCATATCGAACATCCCTAGTATAAAATATAGTTAGGCAAATTAATAACAAATAAATAAAAAGGTTTTAAAAAAATATACACAAATATACACGAAATCTTCAGATGCGTTTCGAGATTTATCCCTCATCAGTATAGCTTTGCTTTAGACTTTCAATATAAAAAATATAAAAATAAAATTAACAGGAAACTTACAGGAGTTTCCTGTTAATTTTATTTTTATATTTTTTATATTGAAAGTCTAAAGCAAAGCTATACTGATGAGGGATAAATCTCGAAAGGCGTCTGTAGATGGCTTAAGACAATTAAAATTCATTCCCGGTAATTTTTTAATTTATTTCAATTTCCTTTTGTTTCATTTAGTTTGGTTAGAGAATAGTTTGACCTGATGTTGCATTTTGCATATAAATTATGAATAGAACAGCAGTGCTGTCGTGTAACGCAAATATTCATTGTATAATTCAATATCTGTCGGGGTATTAGCTCGAGAAGTAGTTGTTTCAATCAATATTTCGAGACAAACTTTTTGCAGAAAGTCGATATTAATTTTAATTCGTTTTTATATTTTATTAATATTCTGCAACCTATTGACAAACTCAATTTTTCTTTATGATAAATTGTCTTTATGAAAAACGTTTTGAAGAAATTTAACGTTTAAAACATGTTTTAAACGAGTTTAACATGTTTGAAACAAAACCCTTTAAAACACGACGGTTTGTTTAAAACACTGTTTTAAAACAACAATAATAATAAGCCCCCTGTCCCCCGCATAAGCGCTGAGCTTATGGGGTCTGTAGAAATACAGGTTGAGATTGGAAGGATTATTATTATTATAAACTCGTCAAAACTAGTCGGAAAGTTCTATTAATTAATAGTTAATCGTACAAAATGTTTCACTAAGTGTTGAGTAAGAAATTTATCAAAGATTTATTTATTACCTCAATTTAGCCACTAGAAAATTATATTCTAAATCTTTTGAAGATGGACATACAAAAGTTTAAAGTATTGAGATCGGATTTAGGATGAGGGTGACCTTGAAAGTAATACCTGGACTTTGCTCGAAATCGTCTAAGTAATGCTACCCTGAAGTTAGGCTGCGAGCCGTCGCTAATGACAGTTGATGTAGGCATTAACTGGAATTTGATCAATAGTAATAGTTTCACATAAAGACAATTTATCATAAAGAAAAATTGAGTTTGTCAATAGGTTGCAGAATATTAATAAAATATAAAAACGAATTAAAATTAATATCGACTTTCTGCGAAAAGTTTGTCTCCAAATATTCATTGAAACAACTACTTCCCGAGCTAATACCCCGACAGATATTGAATTATACAATGAATATTTGCGTTACACAGCACCACTGTTCTATGCATAATTTATATGCAAAATGCAACATCAGGTCAAACCATTCTCTAACCAAACTAAATGAAACAAAAGGAAATTGAAATAAATTGAAAAAATTACAGGGAATGAATTTTAATTGTCTTAAGCCATCTATAGACGCGTTTCGAGATTTATCCCTCATCAGTATAGCTTTGCTATAGACTTTCAATACAAAAATATTAAAATAAAATTAACAGGAAGTCGATATTAATTTTAATTCGTTTTTATATTATTAATAGTAATAGTTGACATAAGTTGACGTGAGCTGGCATTTAGTCCACAGAGTGATATCTAACCTAACCTCATTTAAAAAAAGTGATATCTAACCCAACATGAATTGATAAAGCTAAATCTAACCTAACCTAAATAACGTAACCCTTATAGTTTCATCACTTATTAACATACTCTCCACATTGTATGTGACTTTTTGATATTTCGAGCGCATTGCTTGTGTTTTCACAGTTAGGTTAGGTTAGGTTATTAATAACAGGTGACATAAGCATTAACCGACATTTGAACTATAGTGACAGTTGACATAAATGGGTGCAAGCCGACATTAAGTCTAAAGAGTGATATCTAACCTGATATTTCGAGCGCATTGCTTGTGTTTTGACAGTTACGTTAGTTTAAGTTATTAATGACAGTTGACATAAGCATTAACCGACATTTGAACTATAGTGACAGTGGGCATAAATGGGTGCAAGCCGACATTAAGTCTAAAGAGTGATATCTAACCTGATATTTCGAGCGCATTGCTTGTGTTTTGACAGTTAGGTTAGGTTAGTTTATTAATAACAGTTGACATAGGCATTAACCGACATTTGAACTATAGTGACAGTTGACATAAATAGGTGCAAGCCGACATTAAGTCCACAGATTATTTGAGCAATTTCAACCAAGTATGCATATCCTAATGTTTGTTTTTTATACTTCACTTTTAAACTTATAACGAGTGTTTCCACTCGCTGGTAAAGCATTCAGAAAACTCACTACTTTTAAAAATGAATATACACGTATAATAACGAGTATGTATTGGTGTATTATTTAAGTAAATTATAATTATTAGAATAAACACCAACACAATCCTATTAAATTTCCAAAAGGGTTCTTCCCGGTTAGCGCCGGGTGTTGATTACTAAATTCGAGTGCCGGGCGTGAAATAATTTGAAATTCCTCTCTCCATTGTTGTCTGTATGCATATGTTATATATCCATGTAATAATTTCAACGTATAATTAATCTAAAATATCATAGATATTAATAACCATAAATTACGGAGGCAAACAGCATCATGCAATTCCATTACGGCAGCCAGGTACACGCGGAGTATCTAATTTCACAATTGCTCCCATAACTCAGCCCGTATTAATCTCGACAGATGTAACCAACACACACCCCCCTTCCATCCCCTTTTCCTAATTACTAACAACTCTCGCGTATCACGAGATGATATATAGACGACACACGTGATAACCCCCAGCCAGCTATCTCTCTCTCACTTTGCAAAACCTCTTTCCATAATTGTAATTAACACCTTCAAACCAATACATTTTAGAAATGTATTTAATACTAATACATTTTATGAAATTAAATAAAATAAACTATTATAAGTAATAAATAAGAATTAATTAAAAATATAAACGTTGAAAAAATATATATTTTTTACTTTCCCCCGTATGTAATACAAAGGGAAGTATTGTTTTCGTGAAAATTTTCGAATCAAAAATTTTAGCGGAAATATCCGTTTTGAGTCGAATAAGACCATTTTTGAAAAATGTCTGTCTGTCTGTGTGTCTGTGTGCGCTGTGCCGCAAAAACCGCTAAAGATATCGAGATGAAACTTGAAACTTAAGCTTTTTGTCACAATCGGAAGAACTGAAAAGCTTTTGGTGAAAATCGGTAAACCGGAAGTGGTACTTTACTCGTAGCGTTTTTCAGTTTTTTCTGATTTTCTGATTTTTTTATTAAATGTTCATCAAACAAAAAAATATTTCAAATAAAAGTTGTAGATAATAACAAAATGAAGATATATTGTTTATTTACTTTTTGTCATAGCACTCTTAGTTTTTGAGATATTATAAAGGTTGTTTGTTTTATCTAGTTATTGATGTGTGACAGTGTATGCGTCGATACAATTGAAAAATGTTTCAAATAAAAGTTGTAGGAAATAAAAAACTAAAGATTTTTTGTGGACTCACTTTTTGTCATAGCACTCTTAGTTTTTGAGATATTTAATAAATAGTGTTTTTTATCTAGTCATTGATTTGTGTCAGTGTGTGTGTTGATACAATTGGAAAATGTTTCAAATAAAAGTTGTAGGTACTAAAATATTAAAGATTTTTTGTATTTTCACTTTTTGTCATAGCACTCTTAGTTTTTGAGATATTCAATAAATAGTGTTTTTTATCTAGTCATTGGTTTGTGTCAGTATGTGTTGATCCAATTGAAAAATGTTTCAAATAAAAGTTGTAGTTATCAAAAAGTTGAAGATTATTTTCAAAAAAATCTATCTCCTATCCAAATTGAGCTGGATGAATGAAATTTTTAGCATTTATACATATTTGTATTTTCTATTTATTGGTACAATTTGAAAAATAATCATGCTACAAATATTTTAAAAGTGATTTAATGCGCAATTTGAGGGGGAAAGTACTATGATAGACACATCACCATTTTTTGCTATAGTATTTAAAACAGTGAAACAACTGCAATTGTACCAATAAATAGAAAATACAAATATGTATAAATGCTTAAAATTTCATTCATCCAGCTCAATTTGGATAGGAGATAGATTTTTTTTTATTTTCATATTAATTAAATAAATAAATTTTAATTTTTTTGTTTCAGTTTTTGATACAGTACAATAATGGGAATTGTACCAGTAGATAGGAAATATAAATTTGTATAAATGCTAGTAGTATAGCTAGCGGGGTACTGTGACAGTCGATGGCCTGTCCATCCGAAGCACCAAAGATTTGACCTCAAAGGTCACCTCAGTAGCTGAAGAAGTTGTTCTTTTGCTGAAGAAGTGTTTTCGACAATGACCAAAAGGTCCCCCAACAGTGTTGTTAAAATATTTCTGCACAGAAGAAGTCAACAATTATTTGTGCACAGAAGAAGTCAGCAATGACCAGAAGGTTTTTTTACAGGGCTGCCAGTTGTGAAGAAAATCTAACAGGTTTACCAACCAGTTCCAGTGTTACCAACTTGGTTTTAGGCTGTAAAAGAGGCGGCAAATTTGAAATGAAAGGTTGGTTGCAGCTGTGCCAAGCTAGTGTTGTGTAGACTTTGATGATGATGCAATACAATTTCTTAGAAGTCTGACAAGACACGACTTGTTTTGCAAAATTTCGTATAATTCGTGCTAGGTTGTGCAATAATGTGATTTGTCAAGGCTGGACTTGTCAGAGGAAGATTCATGATAATAGGTAAGTAAAAAAAAAAATATAAAAAAAGTATAATTTATTTAAATATAAAATTAAAAAATATACAGAATGATCCTACGCAATATTTGTTTTATTTATTCAGCTGTTGTGTGTATTATCAAATCCAAGCCATTTCACATAGACTTTATTATTTTTACGTTTTAAAATTTTTTCAACTAAGTATACATCAGGATATTTAACTTTTTGTAATTGCTCCTTATAAAAAAACCCATTTATATCCTCACCATTAGTGTCCTTTAGCAAATAAGTAATGGGGTTAGATAACTTAATTTCCCTTATAATGAAAATTTCTGTTGACCAATTAGGCATATATTTTTTATCGAAAACTCCACGCACTTTAGAAATTCTAATGTGATCACCAATGTGAAATTTTTTGTTTTTGAAATCAACAATCTTTATACGATTATATGTAGTTTGCAGTAATTTTTTCTCGTCTTTTTCTTTAACATCGATAGGTCTCATTCCAATGGTTCTGTGTCTTTTGTTATTATAAGAATCTACAATATTTTGTAAAATGTCAATCCACTTATAACTACCTCTTACATTAAATTCTTTCCACATCACATTTTTTAATGTTCTATTCACTCGTTCAAGTATTGATGCTTTAAACATTAAAAGTGCGATTCTTTTCGCAATCTACAACAAGTTAGTCTTACAAAGACTATATCAAACACTCATTGAAACAACTACTTCCCGGGCTAATACCCCGACGGACATTGAATTATACAACAAGTGTTTGCTGTTACATACAGTAACCTACTGCAAATGTAACAATTTGGGTCAAATTATTCAGGCCATCTATAGACGCGTTTCGAGATTTATCTCTCATTAGTATAGCTTTGCCATTCCCTCTAAACAATTTGACACCTTAGACTGGCGGTCATACTTATTGATGCTTTTTTTTCACTGTAGGTATTGTAATGATTTACATTATATTTTTTCATTAATGTATTAAAATGATTATTAAAAAATTCTTTCCCTAAATCAGTTTGTAAATGTATGGGTGTTTGTTATTTAAAAACATTTTCCATAGATTGTGTTACTTTAATAGCAGATTTATTTTTTAATGGAAATGCCCAAACGTATTTTGAAAGGCAATTTATAACAATTAATATGTATTTGTAATTTTTATTTTGTTTCGCATATGGAATCATTTCGACTAAATCTGCTTGAAATAAATCATTCAAAGATTTTAAAATAACTTTTCTTCGAGGAAAATTTATTCGTGCTGGTTTATGAATTTCATTAACAACTTGTTTCTTGACATTACTTGTAAATATTTAATTGATGAGGCGGATACATGATGAAACTCCATAATACTATTTGAAATAAAACAACGCAGTTGGGAGGGTTTCACTTTTATTGTTGAACACTGCAACATGTTTCACCACACAGTGGCTTCATCAGGCAGATGAAATAATGATTATTTCATCTGCCTGATGAAGCCACTGTGTGGTGAAACATGTTGCAGTGTTCAACAATAAAAGTGAAACCCTCCCAACTGCGTTGTTTTATTTCAAATAATATTACTTGTAAACTTATGATTCATTATTGAATAATTATAGATTCACGTAATTCCTCAACGATTGAATTTATTTCATTTACGTGATTGGTATTTCAAGCTGATTGTGATGCGAACAGTAAACGTAATCTTTCAACTAATTCATTTGGATCGTCCCAATGTATATAATCGATTTTGTTGTTTGTTACTTTCATCAGCATCGGTGGTAATCCTTCTCCAGCGATTGTCTTACCAAGAAGTGGAGCAACAATATGTTTATATTTTTTTGATCTATTTCCAGAAACTGGGTTTTGTTCACTATAATTTCGTCTATAAGCATTTGTATTTAATAAAATTTTCCTATAATTCTGTATATCATCTTGAGAATAACTTTTTTTGGCTCTCTTTTGAATAGAAGTTCATGTAAACCTTCAGTTCCTTTATATTTGCGACCTTGTATAATTATATCTCGTCCATCTATATCTAATTCTGAATTTCCAATTGAAAATTTTTCTGTATTTTTATTGAAACGTACACCATATTTGTGATCAAATTTTTTATTATTTTTCTATTTTTTATCCAAAAACATATCGTTCATGTATTTTTACTTTCCCCAGTATGTAATACAAAGGGAAAGTATTGTTTTCGTGAAAATTTTCGAATCAAAAATTTTAGCGGAAATATCCGTTTTGGGGTCCCCTGAGTCGAATAAGACCATTTTTGAAAAATGTCTGTCTGTCTGTCTGTCTGTCTGTGTGTCTGTGTGCGCTGTGCCGCAAAAACCGCTAAAGATATCGAAATGAAACTTGAAACTTAAGCTTTTTGTCACAATCGGAAGAACTGAAAAGCTTTTGGTGAAAATCGGTAAACCGGAAGTGGTACTTTACTCGTAGCGTTTTTCAGTTTTTTCTGATTTTTTTATTAAATGTTCATCAAACAAAAAATTCTTTCAAATAAAAGTTGTAGATAATAACAAAATGAAGATATATTGTTTATTTACTTGTTGTCATAGCATTCTTAGTTTTTGAGATATTATAAAGGTTGTTTGTTTTATCTAGTTATTGATGTGTGACAGTGTATGTGTCGATACAATTGAAAAATGTTTCAAATAAAAGTTGTAGGAAATAAAAAACTAAAGATTTTTTGTGGACTCACTTTTTGTCATAGCACTCTTAGTTTTTGAGATATTTAATAAATAGTGTTTTTTATCTAGTCATTGATTTGTGTCAGTGTGTGTGTTGATACGATTGGAAAATGTTTCAAATAAAAGTTGTAGGTACTAAAATATTAAAGATTTTTTGTATCTTCACTTTTTGTCATAGCACTCTTAGTTTTTGAGATATTCAATAAATAGTGTTTTTTATCTAGTCATTGGTTTGTGTCAGTATGTGTTGATCCAATTGAAAAATGTTTCAAATAAAAGTTGTAGTTATCAAAAAGTTGAAGACATTTTGAAAATAATCATGCTACAAATATTTTAAAAGTGATTTAACACGCAATGATGGACACATCACCATTTTTTTATGACACAAAACCTGACACAAAAATATTGTATATAAACTTTGTAATTTGTAAAATCTATATATTCCTTAAATATGACCGTTAGTCGAAACTAGTCGGAATAAATAAATAATATTAGTGAAACAAACCAAGTGATTTCCCTTTCTATTAATTTTTACAAATTAATTTACGTATATTTTAATCATATTTCACAATAATAATAATGAGTATTTACAAAGTAATACATATAAATGAAAAGTGTCAGAGCGAAATACAATATAAAATTAAATAATTAATAATAAACAAATAAATTTATATAAAAAATCAAGTCATCAAGTTATCAACGAAACTTAAAGAAACATTTTTTTTTCCATTCGCAATGATCCCTTGGTAAAACATGATTAAATTAAGTGATTTTAATTTTTAAACTAGAAAAATGAAAACAAAACATGGTATTTGCAGTGGCGTACCTGTGGGGGGGGCGCATATTTTGGGGCGGTATTTTTAATATTTAGTTTTAGTTGTAAAAAACAACGTGTTCACTTCATAAGTTTACTATTTGATTTCTACGAATTATGAATCTATGATTTAGAATATTATTTCTCATCGTAAAGCCAATGTAATGTTAAAAATATTATTTCTAAAAATGTTGCTCGGATACAGACATCAATGGTGCCGACGTCGAGTGGAAGTGATTTAAGACTACAAAATCTTGCAATATTGTCCATAGAACAAGAAATACAAATAATAACAATTTTGAGAGCATTGTACACGATTTTTCTGCTATGAAAGTTAGAAGAGTAAATATATAAATAAGTTTTACAATTTGTTTGTTTATGCAAATGAAATGCAATTATTAATTTATAAATATAAAATAAAAAATAGTGATGTGTCCATCATAACACTTTCCCCGTCATTTACAACAATTGATAATTAACATACTAAACTTATTTCACTTTTCAATTGGGTTATGGACCATTCACATTAAATCAGTGTTTGATGCGCGTGGCGCATGAAGTAAAATTTCGAGTTTAGAAAAGCCTAATTTGGCTCGGTCGCTCCGCTTCGCTACGCGCCCGAGCCAAATTTTCAGGCTTTTCTAAACTCGAAATTTTACTTCATGCTTAGTCTGGGAATGGAAACGCTCGTTAGATGACGAATCAGAAACTTAGTCAATAATTGCCTGATTTTTTTTGTTCAACTTTAGCGCAAAGGTTATTCATTCATCGACAATCACTGATAATTTTATAAAAATCCCAAATGTCTTTTGTAATCTAAGATCGGGAAACAAGAAACTGCACCTTTTAATATTTTTATATTCACTCATTGATTAAATTTTATGCAACTTTAAGCGTCTGTAAAAATTATTGTCTCGTCTGCCGACGTCGAGTACAAGTGATTTAAGACTACAAAATCTTGCAATATTGTCCATAGAACAAGAAATACAAATAATAACAATTTTGAGAGCATTGTACCCGATTTTTCTGCTATGAAAGTTAGAAGAGTAAATATATAAATAAGTTTTACAATTTGTTTGTTTATGCAATGAAATGAAATTATTAATTTATAAATATAAAATAAAAAATAGTGATGTGTCCATCATAACACTTTCCCCGTCATTTACAACAATTGATAATTAACATACTAAACTTATTTCACTTTTCAATTGGGTTATGGACCATTCACATTAGATCAGTGTTTGATGCGCGTGGCGCATGAAGTAAAATTTCGAGTTTAGAAAAGCCTAATTTGGCTCGGTCGCTCCGCTTCGCTACGCGCCCGAGCCAAATTTTCAGGCTTTTCTAAACTCGAAATTTTACTTCATGCTTAGTCTGGGAATGGAAACGCTCGTTAGACGACGAATCAGAAACTTAGTCAATAATTGCCTGATTTTTTTTTTCAACTTTAGCGCAAAGGTTATTCATTCATCGACAATCACTGATAATTTTATAAAAATCCTAAATGTCTTTTGTAATCTAAGATCGGGAAACAAGAAACTGCACCTTTTAATATTTTTATATTCACTCATTGATTAAATTTTATGCAACTTTAAGCGTCTGTAATGTCATCCTAAATAGCTCGATTTTCTATTTTTCGACTGTACCTTAAATTTAAAAACTTTACACGAAGTAAAAGAGAGTATTGTTTAAAAAATCGAGTAGATCGCTCTATCTTATTAGAGAAATTAGTATTACTTGGGTTTAATGCACTTACGATTGGATGGCTCGCTGATTTTTAGAATAATAGAACACAAATGGTAAAAATCAATAACTTTATATCAAAACCTATATCTGTTACTTCGGGGGTCCCACAAGGCACACATTTGGGGCCAATTTTGTTTTTATTATTCATTAATGATATTGAACGAAGCATTTGCAATAGCGAAATACTTTTATATGCAGATGATATAAAAATATTTAGAATTATTAACACCTTAGAAGACTGTAAATATTTACAAGAAGATTTGGATAAAATTCATGACTGGTGCTTGAATAACAAGCTTTATTTAAATATTAATAAGTGTACTAAAATTTCATTCTCTCGGAAGCATTCAGTTAATAATTATTCTTATAGAATTGGTCAAAATATCATTCCCGAAGTGAATGAAATGAAAGATTTGGGTGTTATTTTCGACAGCAAGTTATCTTTTATATCTCATATAACTAATATATGCAACAAATCATTAAAGATGTGGGGTTTCGTGTGGAGAGTATGTAGAATTCTGAGTCCATCGTGTTTGAAAACTTTATATTGTTCTATGGTTCGTTCTAACTTGGAATACGCATCAATAATTTGGTCACCGCATACATCGGGTCTCACCAACAGATTAGAAACCATACAAAAGAAGTTCTTTCGTACGATGGAGTACAAGTTGGTTAAATACCATTCACTTGGCTCTTATTCAGATATAATGGCTGAATTAAAAATGAAAACCCTAGAAGATCGTCGCACAATTAACGACTTAATTTATCTAACATACATAAAATTGTAAACGGAGCGATTGATTGTCCAGAGATTTTATCCATGCTTGACTTCTACGTACCCTGCCATGATCGTAGTCTAAGGTCTAACCCAATTTTTCGCCTGAGGGCGTTTTCATCTAATTATGGTCATAATAATCCCATTGCAAGGATGATGCGAGCTGCGAATAGTTTGGACACGGAATTTATATCGTTATTCGGATCCAATTTAGTTACATTTAAGAATCATCTAACCCACTTAGAGGTTTTTAACAAATAGCCGATAAACTGTGCGATAATTCATATTTATTGTTTGATTAGTGTTGTTAATTTTTTTTTTTTGCATGATTTCGGTGTTTAATACAATAAAAAATAACTGCTTTTTAGTGAGCATAGTATAATTATTTAGTTTTAGTTTTAGATTTATTTCAAATACATTGCATTACTATCTAGATTGTCTACATTGTGTATTTTAAATTTAGTATAGTTTATACATGATATATTTAAGCATTAACTTGTTTTTGTAAAAGGGGTTTCCCGTTGAATATGAATAAATAAATAAATAAATAAAACCACTCACCGAACCGTCTTGGAGCTCAATCTCTTGCAGGACCTACCTTCTGTAACAGCAAGAAAAAAAACAATTAATAAAAACAAAATTATAAAGTAAATTAGTCGTTTACGAAAAAAAGATTAAATTCAATTAAGAATAAATTGATCTTTACTTACTTTTTTGTAGTCGACAGAAAGCTGGTTGTCTTAACCCCCTTCACTGCTCCAAAAGCAGTTGAAACAGAAGAAATCCACCTTCCTCAAATTCCCGTCCGCCATTTTCTCTCTCCGCGAAGACACCGCCGGGTTTTCAATCTTCACATTACCACGACAAGCTGTAAAAACAACACACACTCATGAATCCTAGAGAAAATTAACCGAAATTTCATGAAGAAAAGGTTAACAACAAGGTATTTAATCCATAAGCAAAATTTACTAATAAAAATCATAATTTAATAACTCGGTTTTTTTCTAAGCTGTCAACACAGGTGAAAACAAACGCTGTTTTTTCCTGTGTGATTAAAGCGTGAAAATGCAAGTGCTGGGGGTGAATTGTATATCAAAATGCGCGGAATTTAATAGGGAATAAGTTGTTGTTAGTAGGTTTTCAAATTGAGTTAATTTTACTTACCAAAAGTTTATTTTTAAGCGGAGCAGATGCGTAACAGTGCACTTGGCAAAACTTCGAACTAAGCCTGGTGTGCGCATGCGTCGTTGCCAACCTTAATTAACATACTAAACTTATTTCACTTTTCAATTGGGTTATGGACCATTCACATTAAATCAGTGTTTGATGCGCGTGGCGCATGAAGTAAAATTTCGAGTTTAGAAAAGCCTAATTTGGCTCGGTCGCTCCGCTTCGCTACGCGCCCGAGCCAAATTTTCAGGCTTTTCTAAACTCGAAATTTTACTTCATGCTTAGTCTGGGAATGGAAACGCTCGTTAGACGACGAATCAGAAACTTAGTCAATAATTGCCTGATTTATTTTTTCAACTTTAGCGCAAAGGTTATTCATTCATCGACAATCACTGATAATTTTATAAAAATCTTAAATGTCTTTTGTAATCTAAGATCGGGAAACAAGAAACTGCATTTTTTAATATTTTTATATTAACTCATTGATTAAATTTTATGCAACTTTAAGCGTCTGTAATGTCATCCTAGATAGCTCGATTTTCTATTTTTCGACTGTACCTTGAATTTAAAAACTTTACACGAAGTAAAAGAGAGTATTGTTTAAAACCACTCACCGAACCGTCTTGGAGCTCAATCTCTTGCAGGACCTACCTTCTGTAACAGCAAGAAAAAAAAACAATTAACAAAAACAAAATTATAAAGTAAATTAGTCGTTTACGAGAAAAAGATTAAATTCAATTAAGAATAAATTGATCTTTACTTACTTTTTTGTAGTCGACAGAACGCTGGTTGTCCTAACCCCCTTCACTGCTCCAAAAGCAGTTGAAACAGAAGAAATCCACCTTCCTCAAATTCCCGTCCGCCATTTTCTCTCTCCGCGAAGACACCGCCGGGTTTTCAATCTTCACATTACCACGACAAGCTGTAAAAACAACACACACTCATGAATCCTAGAGAAAATTAACCGAAATTTCATGAAGAAAAGGTTAACAACAAGGTATTTAATCCATAAGCAAAATTTACTAATAAAAATCATAATTTAATAACTCGGTTTTTTTCTAAGCTGTCAACACAGGTGAAAACAAACGCTGTTTTTTCCTGTGTGATTAAAGCGTGAAAATGCAAGTGCCGGGCGTGAATTGTATATCAAAATGCGCGGAATTTAATAGGGAATAAGTTGTTGTTAGTAGGTTTTCAAATTGAGTTAATTTTACTTACCAAAAGTTTATTTTTAAGCGGAGCAGATGCGTAACAGTGCACTTGGCAAAACTTCGAACTAAGCCTGGTGTGCGCATGCGTCGTTGCCAACCTTAATTAACATACTAAACTTATTTCACTTTTTAATTGGGTTATGGACCATTCACATTAAATCAGTGTTTGATGCGCGTGGCGCATGAAGTAAAATTTCGAGTTTAGAAAAGCCTAATTTGGCTCGGTCGCTCCGCTTCGCTACGCGCCCGAGCCAAATTTTCAGGCTTTTCTAAACTCGAAATTTTACTTCATGCTTAGTCTGGGAATGGAAACGCTCGTTAGACGACGAATCAGAAACTTAGTCAATAATTGCCTGATTTTTTTTTTCAACTTTAGCGCAAAGGTTATTCATTCATCGACAATCACTGATAATTTTATAAAAATCCTAAATGTCTTTTGTAATCTAAGATCGGGAAACAAGAAACTGCACCTTTTAATATTTTTATATTCACTCATTGATTAAATTTTATGCAACTTCAAGCGTCTGTAATGTCATCCTAAATAGCTCGATTTTCTATTTTTCGACTGTACCTTAAATTTATAAACTTTACACGAAGTAAAAGAGAGTATTGTTTAAAACCACTCACCGAACCGTCTTGGAGCTCAATCTCTTGCAGGACCTACCTTCTGTAACAGCAAGAAAAAAAACAATTAATAAAAACAAAATTATATTTACTTTATAATTTTGTTTTTATTAATTGTTTTTTTTTAAGCGGAGCGGATGCGTAACAGTGCACTTGGCAAAACTTCGAACTAAGCCTGGTGTGCGCATGCGTCGTTGCCAACCTACATATATCCATAGAAAATTATTGGGCCCGCTCATCAAAGACAACGGAAGTTTACTGAAAACAGTTGGTGAATTCTCTGATGACCAGACTGTTAATCGTGAACGGTTTCCACAAAAAATATTGGACATATAAGATTTTCGTGAACAAAACGTGTTGTATTTGTAAGATATACTTTCATAAAAATGCAAATGTGTAAAAAATTGTTTGTATTTCTTTAAGAAGTACTAATCACTGATTAAAGTTATACAGCCATGGTGCAAGTGGGCATTTAAGTATTAAAAATGTACAACAAAGCCCTGATAAAATTGAATATATTAGATGATTAACATAAATTTTCTTTACCAATAACAAACACTTTATATTTGATAAGGGCAAGCTAAATTTTCCGAAACTGCTATCACGTAAAAGTAAATTGTGTTATACAAAGTTAAAACGTTTTTTATTAATAAATTAATATGTAATATGAAGTAGAAACTTCTACAATACAAAATACATTACATCTTTCTAATCTATACTATTACGAAATAGTAGGTGTATTATAAACACGTATAGGAACAAATGCGTACTAAAAGCCTACAACACTAAATCATGCGAAAATTCCTTGAAAGTTTCCTCGGGGAGGAAATAAATTCCCGGCGCAGATGTGCGCGCACAAACCGAAAGATTTCTTGCCAGACTCACGAATGTGTGCGCCTTTTGTGTATTAACAGAAGAAGGGGGTGAATTATGGCCGCTAAAAGATTAGAAATGCACTTACGCTAAGCGAACGGCAAACTCGCTAAGAAAATGGAAAATTTATATGCGGACTCGCTTTGCGGATTATATACTCTCTGTGTGTGTATTTCGAAAACCGGTAATTAGTTTCAGTAATAGAAATACGTACTTACCAAGATGATGTAAAGTTCGTACTGAAATAATAAATAAATAATGCACAGGTTAAATAAATTGCAAGCGCTGGATTTTTTTAAACTTCTTCAATATAAGGTTTTAAAAACAATCCAGACTTGCTTAAACAAAGAATGGAAAACTGGAAAACATGCAACAGAAAAATTACACACTCAAATAAAAATACTAAAGTTTATTTTCTAATAATAAATATGACAAATTAAAAATGCAAGTGCTTATTTTTTTCTTTTTAAAGCCATGCGGATATTTTCATCGATTTCTTCACTGCATTCGTGTGTCCTTCCTTGAACTGGTACCAAATATCTCCCGATATTGAAGGGTGTGGCAAGTCTGAGAAGGAATTATTATAATAATAAAACTTTAAAAATAAGTACTACTTATTATTATTAATATTATCGGCCACAATATTCTCCAACACTCTTGTGGAAAAAATGATTTTTAATATACCTACAAAATTACAAAAATGTTGAAGCTATGATAAAAAAGAAATCCTTTTTACCTCCGTTAAAACCGCCTTAAAACTACAATAAATTGTTTAGTATCTTGTGAAGTAAATGAAAACTTTTAATTTCTTGTGAGTTTGTTCATTGTTGTCATTGTTTGACTAAGCAAATCCATTTAAGTAATGTTTCATCAACATTAAAACAACGTTTAATCTTGCTACAATGTTGATATAACGTTACTTGTTTGTTTTTTGCTCAGTGGGAATATAAGGTAAAAAAAGTGAAATAAATATTCAATATTTGCAATTTATTTTTCGTTTCTACCTAAATACAGTTAAAATTTCATACATGTTTATGCTTTTTTGTTTTAAGAGATTCACTATTCTGGTAATAAGAAGGATTCTTGCTAGGAGAATCCTTGTAAGAAGGAGGATCCTTGTAAAAAGGAGGATTATTGCAAGAAGGACGATTCTTACAAGACGATGCATCCTTGCACAAACGAAGATTTTAAAGTAAGTAAAGAACTTAAAAGAATGAGAAGAATGAATCCTTGTAAGAAGGATCCTTACAAATAGAAAGATATTTGTAAATAGGAGGATTCTTGCAGGAAAGGGGATCCTTGTATGAAGGATTTTTGCAAGAAGAAGGATTCTTATTATTATAAGGGTCCTCCTTCTTGAAAGAATCCTTCTTACAAGAAGGAGGATCTTACAAGTAGGAGCATCTTTCTTATATTTCTTGCACAGAGAAATATACTTTTAACAAGGAGATACATGGAAGGAGGATCTTACAAGAAGGAGCATCTTCTTACATTTCTTGCGCAGAGGAAGATACTTTTAAGTAGGAGATACCTGGAAGAATAATACCCGGTGGGTATTATTCTTCCAGGTCTTTTAGGAACATTTTTATATTTTAAAAAATCTGAAAAAAATTATAGGTAATCTTTATGATCTTTAAAATAATGCTAGCTATTTATTTTCTCTCAAAAATATAATTTTATCTAAATGTTGGTATTATAAAATCATTTGAATACTGCTGAAATCACAGTTTTCTCTTGTTGCATTTAATACAGGATATTTCGAAAAATAACCAATTGAATTGATTTTTATAAAGTATACACGATTGGAGATTGAAGAACCTTTAATTTTATGTGCAAACTATTTTTGAGACTTAAAAAATGTGCTTAGTACGAGCGGTCAAAAATGTATTTTGGCGGAATTATTGATATCCTGTAGTTTTAAAACATGGAGAAAGTTGATGAAGTATTTTTTTTTTTTTGGAAATAGACAGCCAACATTGTTTCTAATGTTGTCAAGATTGTTTATATTTTTTCAAAAATATTTTTTTTTGTTGAAAATATGAAATTTTTCTAATCCACCCACCATTAACAATTTTTTTGTTAAAAACTTTATATTTTAAAAAATCTGAAAAAAATTGTAGGTAATCTTTATGATATTTAAAATAATGCTAGCTATTTATTTTTCCGAAAAAAATATCATTTTGTCTAAATTTTGGGATTATAAAATCATTTCAATACTGCTGAAAACATAGATTTCTCTTGTTGCATTTAATGCAGGATATTTCGAAAAGTAACCAATGGAATTGATTTTTGTAAAGTATATATGATTGGAGATTGAAGGACTTTTAATTTTATGTGCAAACTATTTTTAAGACTTAACAAATGTGCTTAGTACGAGCGCTCAAAAATGTATTTTGGCGTAATTATTAATATCGTGTAGTTTTAAAACATGGAGAAAGTTGATAAAGTATTTTTTTTTTTTGAGGAAATAAACAACCCACATTGTTTCTAGTATTAGTAAGATTGTTTCTAATTTTTTTCAGTTTTTTCAAAAAAAAATTTCTTGGTTGAAAATATGAAATTTTTCTTACGAATTTTTAATAAAAATGTTTATATTTTAAAAAAATCTGCAAAAAATTGTAGATAATCTTTATGATATTTTAAATAACGCTAGCTATTTATTTTTCCGAGAAAATATCATTTTGTCTAATGTTTGGGATTATAAAATCATTTGAATACTGCTGAAAACGATGTCTTCACTTGTTGCATTTAATATAATATATTTCGAAAAGTACGCAATGGAATTAATTTTTGTAAAATATACACGATTGGAGCCTAAAGGGCCTTTAATTTTATGTGCAACGAAATTGATTAGTTCAAAATGTACACGATTAGAGATTGAAAGAGCTTTAATTTGATGTGAAAATTATTTTTAAGACTTAAACAAACAATGAAGAATGGCGATTATTGTTACAGTAATATTGTGAAGTCGGATTCTTATTTTTTTTTCTTGAATAATTTTCTCACTTATCACTTGGTGAAACATTTTTAAATATTAATGAAGGTTTGAATTAAATTACACTTCGTTTGTTTCACAATTTTCTCTTTACTATTTACTCGTAAAGTAAGTAAATAGTAAAGAGAAAATTGTGAAACAAACCAAGTGTAATTTAATTCAAACCTTCATCAATATTCTTATTATTGTTGACGTGTATCATATTATCATAAGATAGAAGTAAACACGCGTGCATGACATGAAAGAAAACCCGAAAAAAAGTCGAGCAGGGTAAGTTCCCTTTTCGCCGAATCGCAGTCAAAATAAATAATTCGAACACAGCCCGCTTTACAATCCTTTCCAGTGCAGATGTGGAATTGCCGTTGAATATATTTGGATTATAATAAAATAGAATCCGTGAATATTTTATAAATTCTTACGGATTATATCTGTATCTCATTAAATACAAGTTTAATAATAATTACCAACCGCAAATTAAAACTCACACAATTTCCCCATAACCCATTCAATCCCAAAACCGAGACACAATGAAGATTGTATCAACCTCTCCCCCCCATCAGGCGATCAAACATTGTAATTGTAATCTCCGCTGTGCAAACAGCGCCTTTGGGGGTGCGATCCGTAGCGAACGGGAGAAGAGACAATTACCGATGAATTACCGCGCTCGAGCTACCCCCTTAATTGCATATCGCCTTATCCGTTATCCGTTCGAGCCACGGAAAATGGGATTCTCCACTCTCTACACATACCTTAAATAATATTATAATTAACAATTCGATGGGGGGGGGGAGGGAATAATTGGCCGCCAATTCGCACTCCTAATTGCCAATCTCGAATTGCCGGGATGAATTGAAGCGCCTAGGGGGAGGTTTGTTTTAGGGATTGTTATTGATGGTGGTTTTCGGGATAACCGGGGGAAAATTGATTATTTCTATTATCCCGGGGATCTTTATTGATGACGCGCTATAGGTTTTATGGTTCGTGATTTATTTATTGGTGTTTACACTCAGAATTCTCTCATAATTCCAATTTTAAATTAATCATTTACAAAAACTTTCAATTTGTAGCCTCTAAACGAGTGTTTTCTACTCCCAGGTTAAGCATGAAGTAAAATTTCGAGTTTAGAAAAGCCTGAAAATTTGGTTTGGTCGCGTAGCGCGAAGCGCGGAGCGACCAAACCAAGGCAGTATATTTAAAACTTCACAGTATTTCAGTGATGTACACGCCCGAATTAAACAATTTGGTCACTACTTCAATTTTACATCTGTAACTCCGCTTTTGGCAATTTCAGGTAATAAATGCTAAACAATAAAGACTTATTGTTATTATAATTACTATTATTATTATTAAAATATTGTGAAATTCAAAATATATTTGTTTAGCAGTATATTTTTAATCCTGCTTTAGCAGTTTATTTTTAATACTGATTTAGCAGTATATCTTGAATTTCACAATACTTCAGTGATTTGTACGCGTGGCGCATGAAGTAAAATTTCGAGTTTAGAAAAGCCCCGTGAAAATTTGTCTCGGGTCGCTGCGCGACCCTCGACAAATTTTCTACGCGGGGCTTTTCTAAACTCGAAATTTTACTTCATGCTTAGTCTGGGAGTGGAAACACTTGTTCGAGGTATAAATAACATTTCATAAATATTTTTTTTATATACTGAATAGGAAAAACCAAGAACTAGCTGCTAAGACCTGCTATTTTTCTTAGAATGACGACTTTACTAAGTTTTAAATAAACTGAAATACGATTATACTTCACATGTAAGTTTCAGCGTTCACAAACAAAACGTAATTATTAAGTTAAAATAATGAATTATGTTTGAGACTCCTCCAACTAGTGTACTTCAAAAAAATCGTGCGTCAGAAAAACGTACGTCAACAAACCGTACGTAAAAAAAACGTACGACAGAAAATTGTACGTGAAAATAAATCGTACGCGGAAAAATCGTACGTCAACGAATTGTACGCGAAAAAACGTATATTAAAAAAAACCGTACGTATACATAAATAGAAATACGATTATACTTCACTTGTACATTTCAGCGTTCACAAACAAAACGCAATTATTAAGTTACAATATTGAATTATCTCTTAAATTCGTCGAACTACTGCACTTATAAAAAATCGTGCGTGAGAAAAACGTACGTCAAAAAACTGTACGTCAAAGAATTGTAGATTCAAAGGATGCAGAATCAAAAATTAAGACTCCTAAATATTCTCTTCTTTTATTTTACATCTGTAACTCAGTTTTTAATAAATGACAAAATTGTTTAGTCATAAACTTAAGAATATCATCAGTGGTTTATACGCGTGGCGCATGAAGTAAAATTTCGAGTTTAGAAAAGCCCCGTGAAAATTTGTCTCGGGTCGCTGCGCGACCCTCGACAAATTTTCTACGCGGGGCTTTTCTAAACTCGAAATTTTACTTCATGCTTAGTCTGGGAGTGGAAAACACTCGTTTAAAGCTTCAAATTTAACTCCTTAAAAAAACAACGAATATATAAGGATTTAAAGAAAATAAGCTGAATTTGGAATACGTATACTATCTGTAACTCAGTTTTTGGCAACTTCTGGTAATAAAAGACCAAATTGTTTGGTCATGAACTTAAGATTAAATCAATGTTTAATACGCGTGGCGCATGAAGTAAAATTTCGAGTTTAGAAAAGCCCCGTGAAAATTTGTCTCGGGTCGCTGCGCGACCCTCGACAAATTTTCTACGCGGGGCTTTTCTAAACTCGAAATTTTACTTCATGCGTAGTCTGGGAGTGGAAATACTTGGTCGAGGTATAAATAAGATTTTAGAAATATTTTCTAGTTTGGTTAAAAATTACAAAAAAAAGACGATCATCATTTCAATTAATTTTAAGTAAACAGAAAATATAGCAACGAAATAAACAATTGCCGAATTGAATTAGCTTTATTCACGGATTCTATTTTTTGTTATAAATAAATGCAACTTGATCTGGAGACAGTGACATAACTCAGTGCCTTTTAGAAAAAATGTAAACTCTGGGGCAAGTACAAATTTCGAGGCGCTTTAAAATGGTATTCAAAGGGTGCAGACATTTTTTTAATCAAAATTATCGCTTCTAAATATTCTCTACTTTTATTTTACATCTGTGACTCAGTTTTTAGCAACGTCAGGTAATAAATGACAAAATTGTTTAAGTCATGAACTTAAGAATAAATCAGTGTTTTACACGCGTGGCGCATGAAGTAAAATTTCGAGTTTAGAAAAGCCCCGTGAAAATTTGTCTCGGGTCGCTGCGCGACCCTCGACAAATTTTCTACGCGGGGCTTTTCTAAACTCGAAATTTTACTTCATGCTTAGCCTGGGAGTGGAAACACTTGTTCGAGGTATAAATAGGATTTTAGGACAATTTTCTAGTTTGGCTAAAAACTACAAAAAAACAGACGATCATCATTTAAATTAATTTTAAGAAAATCGAAAATATAGAAACGAAATAAACAATTGCCGAATTGAATGGAGAAAAACTGTGAACTTTCAAATAATACTACAAAAGTTGGAAGCTTAAATTATATAAAAAAAAAAATCGTTGACTAAAAATTTCCAAATATAACCTGAAAGTAAAATGTAAAGGTATATTAATTTTTAAGAAAATTCTTAAGAATAATATTTTTATCTAACAATTTCATTAACACTTTAGTAAATAGCAATCTTAACAATCTTAACGAAGTGAGAAATAACTAAAATACGTCAAAAACGAACGTCAACGAATCGTACGTGAAAAAAACGTACGTATACATAAACTGAAATACGGTTAGTTACTTGAACATTTCAGCGTTCACAAACAAAACGTAATTATTAAGTTAGAATAATGAATTATGTTTGAGATTCCTCCAACTAGTGTACTTGAAAAAATCGGGCGTTAGAAAAACGTGCGTCAAAAAACCGTACGTAGGAAAAGACGCACGAAAAAGAATTGTACGTGAAAATAAATCGTACGTCAATAAATCGTACGTGAAAAAACCTACATTAAAAATAACGTACGTATACATAAACTAAAATACGATTATACTTCACTTGTACCGGGCTTTCATTAATTCCCGAACCCCACGTGACCAAAAATAATAGGCAACCAAATGTACAAGGTGGTATGGCTCACACAAAAATTCCCTAGATTTAAAAATATTTATTCGCCGGCGTATTTTTATGACGACTGAAAATATTATATTTAAAATGATTAAAAAATAGGCTCATCTTCAAAAATGTAACTAATTTTTATTAATTCCGGGCGAATCTTGTAAGATCTCAAAGGTTGGTTAAACGATGCACCGCGCATAAACGTTTATGTCAAATTTGACTTTAGTAACGTTTGGTTACTTTTTTCAAAGCCTCCAACGTACAAATACAATAATTTACGCGGCAATTTTAAATTTAGTCACGTGGGGTTCGGGAATTAATGAAAGCCCTGTATATATCAGCGTTCACAAACAAAACGCAATTATTAAGTTAGAATAATGAATTATGTCTTAGATTCCTTGAACTAGTGCACTTAAAAAAAATCGTGCGTCAGAAAAAAGTATGTCAAAAAACCGTACGTAAAAAAAAAACCTTTGTCAAAGAATCATACGTGGAAAAAACTTACCATCCGTGGACATGAAATGTTGGGACAATTGGTTATTTTGTCAAATATAACCAAATTTATACCAGGTTTTTTCAAAGAAAGGTTATAATATGGAGTTACAATAAAGATATTTAAATGAGAGGAAAAGAAAGGTCCAAAGTTTGACACACTAAACAAATGTTACGTGTTCCAACTTTTGTTTCCACCGAAAGTACGTGAAAAAAAACTTTCGCCTGAAAAAACTAAAATACAGTTTGTACTGTATTAAGGTTCTAAGTTTAGGAGACCTGCAAATTGTAAGGCCCGAAACATCTGAAAAATGTAAAATTTGAAACTTCTAACTAGTGTTTCCACTCCCAGGCTAAGCATGAAGTAAAATTTCGAGTTTAGAAAAGCCCCGCGTAGAAAATTTGTCGAGGGTCGCGCAGCGACCCGAGACAAATTTTCACGGGGCTTTTCTAAACTCGAAATTTTACTTCATGCGCCACGCGTGTACAACGCTAAAATATTTTAAAGCTCAAAATACACCGCTTATCTAGTAAGCGTATTATTCATGGCTGTCATAACTCAGTTTTAAATTTGAGCGTATGGAATAGGTATGTAATCTCCAACTGCTCTAAAACTTGAATGACTCAAAACTTGATAGTAACGATTTATTGAATTAAAAATTAAAAACTGTGACTCACCTTTATCCTGATCTGAATCTTTGTTGTTAGTAGACAGCACGAAGAAATTCCTAGGCGCCTGAAAACAAAGAAAATAAAATAATGTGAGCAGTGGCGGTCCTAGCTAAATTTGTAGATGGTGCGAGATCTCATAGTTGCGCCCCTTTAAACACAAAAATTAGAGCTATTTTTCGTTTTCGGCTGTTTTCCGCGCTTCTTCCTTCTTCATTAGAGCTCTTTTTCGTTTTCGGCTGTTTTCCGCGCCTCTTCCAAGACAGTGCGCAGTGCGGTCGCACCGCTTGAATGTGAGGATGCGCAGCAATTTTATGTTTATCACCCCATGGCAAAAGTGTTACATTATGTGCTTCTATGCAGATAAGCAAAACTTTGGGCCAGTTGCACCAAACACGCTAAACTGGTTCCGAACTCAAGTTCAAAGTGACATTAGAACAACAGGAATTGTCATCGTGAACTGCACATCGCCCTAGGGCCGCCACGAATGTGAAGATACGCAGCAATTTTATTTTCATCACCCCATGGCTAAAGTGTTACATTATGTGCTTCTATGCAGATAACCAAAACTTTGGGCCAGTTGCGCCAAACACACTGAACTGGTTATGAACTCAAGTTCAAAGTGACATTAGAACAACAGAAACTGTCATCGTAAACTGCACACTAGCCTAGGGCCGCCACTGAATGTGAGGATGTGCAGCAATTTCATTTTCATCACCCCATGGCTAAAGTGTTACATTATATGCTTCTATGCAGATAAACAAAACATTGGGCCAGTTGCACCAAACACGCTAAACCGGTTCCTTAACTCAAGTTCAAAGTGACATTAGAACAACAGAAACTGTCATCGTAAACTGCACACCACCCTAGGGCCCCCACCGAATGTTAGGATGCGCAGCAATTTTATTTTTATCACCCCATGGCAAAAGTGTTACATTATGTGCTTCTATACAGATAAGCAAAACTTTGGATCAGTTGCACCAAACACGCTAAGCTGGTTCCGAACTCAAGTTCAAAGTGACATTAGAGCAACAGGAACTGTCATCGTAAACTGCACACCGCCCTAGGGCCGCCACTGAATGTGAGGGTGCGCAGCAATTCTATTTTTATCACCCTATGGCAAAAGTGTTACATTATGTGCTTCTATGCAGATAAGCAAAACTTTGGGCCAGTTGCGCCAAACACGCTAAACTGGTTCCGAACTCAAGTTCAAAGTGACATTAGAACAACAGAAACTGTCATCGTAAACTGCACACCAGCCTATTGCCGCCACTGAATGTGAAGAAGCGTAGCAATTTTATTGTTATCAGCCTATGGCAAAACTGTTACATTATGTGCTTCTATGCAGATAAGCATAACTTTGGGCCAGTTACACCAAACACGCTGAACTGGTACTGAACTCAAGTTCAAAGTGACATTTTTGGTGCAACTGAGCCTGTATCTTTTATTAAATAAAACACTTAACTTTGTTTTACCACTTTTATGCAACTTTTCAGTGACTATAGTTTCAACTTCAAGCTAGTCATTATCAAACTAAGTCGGGTTAGTTTGATAATGACTAGCTTGTAGTCGAAACTATAGAGTTGAATAAAAGTGGTAAAACAAAGTTAAGTGTTTTAATTAAATTGTTATGAAGATGTACCACAAAGTGAACGCCAACCAAATCAAAGATTTTATCTTTTTTATCACCCTGTAGCAAAAGTGTTACTTTACGTGCTTCCAAGAAGATACGTAAGACTTTATTCATCTGTCAGTTGAGGATAAACATATAAATCGACTTTCTCCATTTCTTGGGGGGAAAATAATGCACTCTCACACACACACACATTCGATTTATACCCAGTGTGTGTGTTTTGTGGAAAAATAATGTTAGTGCAGACTGTCCCGTAATGAAAGTCGACCGTTGCAGATTGGTAGCTTATCGTGTTACGCCCGCCGCCGCCAAATGGGAAATTCCTCCGTCCCGGTGTCCCGCAGGGGGCGAAAGGGATGCGGCCCCCGCCCGGCCGCAGAGCGGGCATTACTTAAATTACCACGAGAAAAAGAGAGAGAGGGGAATGTCACGCAGGACGTAAGCCACTTTACTCTTGAATTACCTGCCTCTTTACTTTATAACACGTTCTATTTGCTACAAATTCCAGTTGAATTACCTTTCCAGCCCGGGAGCGAGAGAGGATATTTATGTGTGTTGAGATTGCAATTCTAATAACGTGCTTTTTTATTTGTCCAATTTTACGAGGGGATTTTCTTTCAATATAAGTATCTAAACACTGACATTCTGAATTATTGCTTCAGTTATTTAACAAAAAATATATATTATTTCAACATAATTTGCTCTTACACTCTTAAGAACCAGTTGCACCAAACACGTTGAACCATATTGTCTTTGGTAAATGTGAGATGTTTCTTCTGTATTTATGTGTAAAGTTGAACTTAACACGTAATTACAGAAAAAGACACATCTTACAATTACCAAAGGCAATATATTAAATGTGAGTTTGTTTATTTTGTCTGTATTTATGTGTAAATGTCGTTGAATTTAGTAGCAATCTTACTTTATATCTTATCCTCGAAGGCGCAGCTATTAGTAAATCAGTCTTCGGGGGCAATAAATCGGATAGAGAACGCCCAACCGGTCCGACCTCTATTAGCTGACCACCGAGCGAGCCAACACCCACCCACCCCCCTCTTTTGCAGCGGGTCCGAATGCAAAAGTGAAAAAGCACACGGGGGGCGAGAGGATCGAATGGCCGGGGCCGGACGGAAACGGCCATGGCTCTTCCAGTGACAGCTTCCGGCTGGCCGACCTAAGTAATGCTATCATTTGAACACTACACGTAATTTATATCCCTCTATTCGGGGCAGATATATAAAACTGCCCGTAATCTATTTCCCCCGCTCTTTCCCGGCGACTACACTTTTTCCGCACAAATACACGAAAAATAAGTCGAGAAGCCTCGCCCATCCGGTTTGGCCCTTCAGAAAGAAAAGAAGGGGATTAATGCACTAACTTTCTTAACTACACCACTTTGATTCTTTATATAAAGCTTAAACACATTTTTATAATATACAAGTTAGCTATCGCTCACCCTATATAATTCTCTTATATAATTATTCTTATTCCTTTGTCTAGGATGCATATGCACGCATGCATCAGCATAGTGTAATCAGCTTCTTATATTACTCTCTTTAGATAAGTGTACCGTATTGTTATTCATATTATAATTATTCAGTCTTGTATTTGTTCTGCTTGATGTAAGACGTAGTTTGATAATAAAATCCTTTTTAAAAACTCAAGTTTAATCACGAGAAAAATAATTTACATATGAAGACCCTAGAAGCCACGAGGATACAAGTGCATATAAATAGATTTAGGAAAAAAAAAATAAAAATTGAGGAAAGAGAGTAAAAGAAATTAACCTTTATTGGCACAATAAAATAATGCACACTACACTACAAATTCAAACATATTTTATCCTCCATTAAAAGTATAGGAAAAAGAGTAAACTAAGGAAAATTTGCACTCAATGTCTTATATTAAACTAGAATTACCTTTTATTTACCAATATCAGTAATATCCTGTTGCCAACAAACGATTGAATGTATCTAAAAACCAGAGCTGGGCAGGATTTGAATCATTCCACACATCCCCCCCCCCCTCCTCTAGCTACGGTCTTGAGAACAACTGCTACTAGCTAAAAGAATTACTACAGCAGAAAGAACTACCGCTATTAACGGAGATGGTTTTAGCTTCAAATATCTTACCATCAGCAGACGGAACCTGTAATATATGTTCCGTCCATACTAGTAGTAGTAAGACCTACTCGTAGTAGTAGTAGAAGGAACAAAATAGTAGTTGTTCTTTCTACCACTGAAAGAACAAACGCTACTAGCACAAAGACATTGTACTACTAGCTGAAATAACTACTACTATTGATAGAAACGTTCACTCTTTAGCAGAATACGATATTTCTACTAGCAGAAACAACTACCGCTATTATCAGACAAGGCTTCTGATTCAGATGGTTCTAGCATCAAATCTAGCCACCGGCTACTACTAGTAGCAGAAAGACCTAGCAGTCGTTTTTTATAGCAAAAAACACAATTTCTACTAGCAGAAAGAACTACTGCTATTAACAGAGCGTCTAGTTCAAATGGTTCTGGCTTATCGTGTCTTGCCACCAGCAGACGGAGCCTGTACTACAACTAGTTGCAGAAAGTTTTCATTAAAATGTTAATTTTAACAATTGACTGCGTACCGCCCTGATTAGGTAAAACGTTCCGGCGTCATTATTGTATTATATAGTATGTCTTGTTATGTAGGTGGCTACTGCACATACCTGCATTAAGCCTATTATGTTAAAGGGATTAGTAAATACTGGGTCCCTTAAATGCTTATGTTTGGCGTTTCATTGTGGATAAGGAAGACCTGTTAGCCGAATATTGTAAATTTAATGTAAACGGATCGATAAAGTGGCCGCGTCGCGACGCCTTGCGTCACCGCCATGAAATAACTACTACTACTGATAGAAACGTTAACTCTTTAGCAGAATACGCTATTTCTACTAGCAGAAACAACTATCGTTATTATCAGACAAGGCTTCTAGTTCAGATGGTTCTAGCATCAAATCTAGCCACCGGCAGATGGTGCCTGTACTACTACTAGTAGCAGAAAGACCTAGCAGTCGTTTTTTACAGCAAAAAACACAATTTCTACTAGCAGAAAGAACTACTGCTATTAACAGAGCGTCTAGTTTAGATGGTTCTGGCTTATCGTGTCTTGCCACCAGCAGACGGAGCCTGTACTACAACTAGTTGCGGAAAGTCTTAGTAATAGTAGAAGGAACAAAATAGTAGTTGTTTCATCTACTACTAAAAGGACGATTGCTGCTAGCAGAAAGAGCTTGTACTACTAGCTGAAAGATAGATAGTTTACTTCTTTTAACATAAAACGCATTTCTACTAGAAGATTAAAAATACATGTTTTTTCTTTGTCGCCGCCATTGTTTAAAAAACGCCAATTGTGTATAATAATAATTAACGAGTGTTTTTAGAGAATTAATTGTTATCTTTATTATGTATTTAATTGATGAGGCGGATACATGATGAAACTCCATAATACTATTTGAAATAAAACAATACAGTTGGGAGGGTTTCACTTTTATTGTTGGTTATTTCAGCTAGTAGTACAGTTTCATCAACAATAAAAGTGAAACCCTCCCAAGTGTGTTGTTTTATTTCAAATCTTTATTATGGTTTATAATTATTCATATTTCTTCGGAGCAAACAGATACAGGGAGTTTTTCTTTACTCCGCGCCCACTAATGACACGATTTCTGAACCATGCACATACAGTAACTCATTCGATCTCTCTAACGTTGAGGAATGCGAAATACTTGCTGCTTTTAATAAATTAAAAATTAATAAAACTTCTGGTGAAGATCAATTGCCAAGTTTCTTCATAAAAGACTGTAAATTCATATTTGTCAAACCCATGTTGTCAATCATTAACCTGGCCATTCGAACGCAAACGTTTCCCCATTTGTGGAAGCGTGCGCGTCTGACTCCAGTATACAAAAAGGGTGACAAGTCCAACATATTAAATTATAGACCAATAGCCATTTTGTCGAATTTTTCCAAAGTCTTTGAACACGTGCTGTATAAACCTTTTTATAATCATATTAGGTCATCCATTTCTCCACATCAACATGGCTTTATTCAGGGTCGATCTGTAGTTACTAATCTAGCAATTGTCACCCAATATATTAGTGAATCATTAGAAAATCGTTGTCAGACAGACGTGATATACACTGATTTCGCCCGGGCGTTTGACTGTGTCGATCACAAAATACTACTAAATAAACTTGCAACCTTTTGATTTGGGCAACGTACCATTAATCTTATGAAATCTTATCTGTCCCGTCGGTGTAATTATGTACATTACAATGGGTATAAGTCTTTTGAATTTACTTCTACTTCCGGGGTACCCCAAGGTTCGAACCTGGGGCCTCTTTTATTCGTTATTTTCATTAATGATCTTCTTAATTCTTTATCCTGTAACGTTCTGGCATACGCGGATGATTTAAAGATATTCTCTACTATTAGTGATTCAATTATATTGCAAGATAATCTTGAAATGATATACAAGTGGTGCAAGGATAACAACCTGAATCTTGATGTAAGCAAGTGCTCCACTGTTACGTTTGCTCGCGGACGCATGGATCGAATGAACTACCATTACAACATTAACGGGCAAGTTTTACAGAAATTAACAGAAATAAAGGATCTGGGTGTGCTTTTTGATAGTGAAATCACTTTTCAACAGCACATTCTATCTGTATGTGCACCTGGCTTAAGAATGCTGGGCTTCGTTATGCGTACGAGCAAACATTTCAACAGTTGTGACGTCATTAAAATGTTATATTTCGCATTTGTTCGTAGTCGTCTGGAATATGCTTCTTTAGTCTGGTACCCTCACTATAATTACTTGTCACTTGCAGTGGAAAAAATACAGAGAAGGTGCTTAATATTCCTAAGTTTTAAATGTGACGGGTCCTATCCAGAGAGGGGGATAGACTATGAATCTCTCCTACAGCGGCATGATTTTCACTCTCTATTTAAACGTAGGGAAGCTTCTAGTGCTACATTTATGCATTGCTTAATCCACAACAAAATTGATTGTCCTGTGCTGTTATCAAGGGTTAACTTTTTGGTACCGAGGTTAGCGTCACGGCATGTTGATACTTTTTACACTCCTACTGCCAGAACGATTACATTACTAAAGTCACCGTTACACGTAATCAGTAAAAATGCGAATAAATTATTTGATGACATTTTTGTATAGGCGCCCCTGCAGTGTCCCGGTTTTATGTTATTATGATTGTACTATGGTTGTATATTACATAATTTAATCTTGAAATGTAACTTGTAAGTTATAGGTTGATTCTGTTGCGTCATTGATATTATTATTTTTGATTTTTTTGTTCCTAATGTAGTTCAAATTTATCATTACTAATTAGCTTTAGTTTTAATTTATTATGATTTTTATTAATTTTTGATTATTTTTTGTTGTCCTGTTATTAGTGTATACTGTTGGGCAATAAAGTTGGTATTATTATTATTTAATTTAGCACGTCCTTAATTGACAGTGAGTAAATGGACACGGTTTTTAAAACAAGTGTCCATATCGCTATGGAGGGAGATTGAGGTGAGAACGAACTATTGCTGTGGTGTTTAGAATTACAGACTTTTGGAGCTGAATGTAGGTGAGTGGAGGTAGCTTAATTTTTAGGAGGCTATCGTGCAGTTTCTTTGGTATTACTCCTGTTGACGATATTACAATAGGTAAGACATATACCTCTTTCTGCTTCCACATATTCCTAATTTCGTCTGCCAGGGGTTTGTACTTGTTAATTTTCTCCTGACATTATTATTATTATTATTATTATTAAGTATACGTATTCCAAATTCAGCCTATTTTCTGTTAATCTTTATATATTCCTCGTTTTTTTTTTAATGTTCAATTTGAAGCTTTAAACGAGAGTTTTCCACTCCCAGGCTGAGCATGAAGTAAAATTTCGAGTTTAGAAAAGCCCCGTGAAAATTTGTCGAGGGTCGCGCAGCGACCCGAGACAAATTTTTGGGCTTTTCTAAACTCGAAATTTTACTTCATGCGTCACGCGTATAGAACACTGACTTGAAGTGAAGTTCAGAAACACACAAATACATCTTTAATCAGAGTAACAGGGAGTCAGATATTTAGTCTGTTATTAACGATGTTCAGTGGTAATAATAAATAATAAGGTTGTGAATATTTTTGTTAAAACAACTGGTAACGATATTTATATAATAATGGTTGCAAAAAAATAATAAAATTAAATTTATTCTTAAAGGATTTGTATTCGTGATTCGAAAAAACAGGATTCGAATCTTTGATTCGAAAAAACATATTTATCTCCTTTATTCTAGTATTCGTGATTCGAATCGTATTAGGTGATTCGGATTCGTGATTCGAATCCTTTTTACGAGGATTCGTCCCAGCTCTGCTAAAAACCCATCTCCACACTTGTAACTCCAATTTTGTAAAAATTGCACTTATACCCCTTGGCTTCTAGGGTCCTCATATATCCTTGATTTAGTAAGTAGTGATAGCATCCGACACCTGAAAGGGTATAAGGTTTCGAGAAGAAGAAGTTATTTAAAGATCCGTGGCGAGTATTAGCCCTCTATAAGCCGTAACGAGCGCGCAAAGCTTTGACAATTCAAAAATCTTGTCATATTTTCATCGTTCATCATGGTTTTCTATTCTAGTGTTTGTAATTTAGAAGGACGTTTACAAAATCTGAAAGCACTTTTTCCATTGACCGCGTAGGTGGAGCTGGTCGTACAAAGTGTTCATGCGGGGGTGGACCTCCTTAAGTGGAAACACGGGGGCGGGGGATGTCTTTGCGGGCGGAAATCTAAGGGTGCGGGGGGAGAGATTCCATTTATTCCAGCGAAAACTCTTTTATTTAGGTCGTTAAACAGATACTTTCGTGATTTACCCCCTCTCTCCGCCCACTCTCGCGTTCGATATGTTTTTGTGAGTAAGAGAAAAGAAAGGGGATGTTCTGAGCGGGGGGCGGGGGAGGGGAAAGAGCGGGGTTTTCCAGGACGCTAAATGTCTCGGAAAATAAATTTCCACTGTTATTATCCGAGATTATTTACTTGTTAGCGTTGCTTTTATTGGCGCTCTCTCTATACCCTCTTAATGGATTTCCACCCCTTGGTAATTATCCTAGTTTCTATGTGAATATTTAAGTTAGGGGTGTGTTCTCGCTCTCTCTCTCTTCAGCGGATATTGTCTTTAATTGTCCGTGTTTGTCTAAGTGGATTTGAGTTTAATCTTTTGTCTACAAATGTGTTTTACTATAAATATTAATTATGTGAGTAGGGATTAGTCCATAACGAGTGTTTTCACTCCTTGATTTCGAGTTTCCAAGAGCTTCTAAACTCGAAATTTTAACAAACAAGATTTAACCCACCTAACCTACAATTTTGATATAAACAAACAAGATTTAACCAACCTAACCTACACTATTGATGTAAACAAACAAGATTTAACAATCCTAAACTCCTAATTCGATGTAAACAAACATAACCTTAAAGATCGACATAAACGAACACGATTTTACAAACGTAACCTCCAAATTTGATTTAAACACTGGAGATCTTAAAGACGTAAAAATCATGTCTAATGATGAAACGAGTGTTTTCCACTCCCAGACTAAGCATGAAGTCAACTTTCGAGTTTAGAAAAGCCCCGTGAAAATGAAGTAAAATTTCGAGTTTAGAAAAGCCCGAAAATTTGGATTGGCCGCGTAGCGTAGCGGAGCGGCCAATCCAAATTAGGCTTTTCTAAACTCGAAATTTTACTTTATGCGCCACGCGTGTAAAACACTGAAATATCGTAAAGTTTCAAATATACGGCTTTAGCAGTCTACGATTTAGATGTGAATAAAACGTGAGTTAAATTCAGCGCTGAACCAATTGTTTAAAATAGTGATTATAGGCAACCCAATAACTCTAACGTATATTGGGTTGCCTATAATCGTTGTAGTCTGTGTTTTTTTAAATTCCTGTAAATCAGTGTTTTATACGCGTGGCGCATGAAGTAAAATTTCGAGTTTAGAAAAGCCCAGAAAATTTGTCTCGGGTCGCTGCGCGACCCTCGACAAATTTTCACGGGGCTTTTCTAAACTCGAAATTTTACTTCATGCTTAGTCTGGGAATGGAAAACACTCGTTAAAAGCCTCAAATTGAACGTTTTGAAACAAAGAATTTCCGCTGTAATTATAGGGATATGTATACTCAAAAGAAAAATGCACTGTATAGATATTTTACGGAATTTTCTCTTTGTCCATTTATACAAAAAATTAAAAGAAATAAACGATTAAAAATAAATAAACTAGAATACGTCTAAAATATTTAGCCCCCACTAAAACACACATTTTTCTGTTTCTGTTTTAGTAGAAAAAAACAATTGAAGGGAATGCTTAAACACATATGTTTTCCCCTTTTTTTATTGTATAAAATTCCTTTGTTCTTTGGTGTGTGTCTTCTGCGACGTGTAAGAAATTCAGGCTTTGGAGAGGGGTACAAAATAATCGGGGCCGGATGCCCCGAGTGCAGTATTTTACCGCTTGGCAGTTACCACACCATTTAACTAATTCGCCAGGCCAATACGATTCTTACGATTTTAAGATACCGGATGCTCGTGCCGCCACATTTCTTTATACGAGGAACATCCGATAAATAGACAAATATTATCAACACCCGATTAAACTACATAAATAATTAATAATTAAAAGACACCCGTTTAGACCTGAAACTATTGGAAAATTCAATTTTTCTTTATATTGAAGTATTTTTTTGAATGAAAATGAAAACCCTTGCGTAATTAATGGCCTAATTCAACATTTCTCAAACTGTGAATCGCGACCCACTGGTGACTCGTGAGTCGATTTTTGGTGAGTCACAACAGAAAATCTTCAATATATAATAATAATAACTTTATTAATGTCAAATCCAAAACGACACACAAGTCAAAATATACATAAATATGAATGAAATTAAACAAAATTAGTACAATCTTAGTTTATAATAATAATACGGGTCAGTTAGGAGATTGTTAATCATTTAAATTTGGTCTTCCAAAAAATCTTTCCAATGATAGTAAGCTTTACTGCACAGAAATGTTTCAACTCTGGTTTTGAAGACAGTGTAATTGTCACATTTAACTCCCACGGGAAGTTTGTTATAAAAAAGCGGACCATAGTAATTTAAACAATTATGCGATCTATATACACGTGTATAGTCTACTGGAATATAATCAATTCCGTTTGTTTCTGGATCTCGCCTAGCTATGGAAAACTGACAGTTTAAGTATTGTAAATGGGGCTGGTTGTGTTTTAAATCAGGGTTTTTAAATGTCACTGTCAGATGTTCGATTTTAAGGTTATAATTTCTGACTAATGTGATCTTACACTGTTGCCTGTTTTACAAATTTTCAGATATAAAAGGATAATAATATGCAGTTTTAAGATTAACAAAATTTACTACTTGGTTTTTGTACATACAAACACAGCAATAATATTGTATATAACAAATATAATGAATTCGGCTCTGCAAACTTATTTCGTCATCCATTTGTATTTCTCGCTTGGGTCTTCCCGTTAACACATTTTGATCAACTCCATCCATCCACCTTAATTTTGGTCATTCTCTCTTCTGTTGGCCCTCAGTATTTTTTTGTAGAATTGCAAATTTATTCCCACCCTCTTGTGATACTGATAATTTTCATGTCAAACAATTTTTAAGCCCTTATTCCACTTTTATTATTTAGTCAAGACACAGCATTGCAACACTAGATTAATTTGATTTAATAATAAAATGCTCGAAGAAGCGACCGCGTGGCGAAATAATTGTTGCAAGATTAACAATAAACCTCTTGAAAATTAAAAAGAGGATTACTTATGATATCATAAATTATTGCAACACTGTTAAAATAAGGAATCAGGAGTGGCAACTAATAAAAAATGTAAATGTTGATACTGCAACATAACAACACGAAAGCATGGCTAGGCGAGATCCAGAAACAAATGGAACGGTGTATATCTCCACATCTCCGGGTATTATAGCCGTGTTGATATGATGTAGAATAGCTGGAAAAGTGTTTCCTTACTAGTAGAACGCAGTTTAAAATGTACATGGAGGGTACAGTTAATATGCCCAGTGATACGAAATGTTCACGAACATCATGTCTATATTCAAGCTGTAGAATTACTCTTAAGCATCTACGTTGCAAGCCAACGTAGATAGAAAATAGTGTCGTCGAATACAAGCTTAACTTAAGTAGTATATTCTAAAATTCACTTCAAATCATTGTTTTATACGCCTGGCGCATGAAGTAAAATTTGGAGGTTAGAAAAGCCAGACAATTTTACTTTGTGCTTAACCAATGAGTGGAAAACAATTAAACTAACAAACGCATAATCAATCTAATCTAAATACGGTTACATATGACATAACATCATTTTACATGAACGGAAATGTTTCGCTCGCTTTACGATGTTTGCTTTTATATCGGAGGTGTGTTTTTTGAAGGAAAGTTTTGAGTCTAACAGGATTCCTAGGTATTTACATAATGGGGAGGAGTATATAGAAGATCCGTTAATGTTTATGGAGAGAGGATTAGGCGGTAAGAATAGTTGGGATTTGTTGAATTAATTTTAAGCCTCCACTTGGAAAACCAAGTAGCTGATTTGTTTATAAATTCTTAAAGGGGGTGAATGGCTGAGGCTAGGGTTGATGAATGGGTGATTTAGGTAGTATTATCAGCAAACTGTTGGGTTTATAAAGTTGGATTGGGATGGTATAAGCCGGAGCAATATATATTGTATAATAGAGGAGATAGAGGGGAGCCTTGAGGAACACCTTGTTCAGGATGGAATGTCGAGAATAAGGTTTGTCGGTTGCGGTTGAAAAGGAAGTTTTGCATTAGGTTGATAAGATGGTTGGGTAGTTTAAGGATACTGCATTTATTTAAAAGGCCCCGATGTCAAACGGAATCGAAAGCCTTAGATATATCTAGGAATAGGATACCTTCCTTCTAGATGCATTGTTTGACAGTTGGATGTAAGAATATTGGTAGATATAGATATGGGGTAAAACAAGGATGAGTATTTTTTTGTTTGAGGAGGCATTCGTACAGTTCCCTAAATATGGACAATAAGGTAATGGGACGGTAGTTGTTTGAATGTATAGGATCGGTTTTGGGTTTGTGGATGCAGGTGATTATTCCATGTTTCCATTCAGAGTAAAAGAATTGATGGGTATAGTTAAAATTAGGGATTTTTAGGATATATGTATAAATGAATGTGGAAGGGCTTTCAATATTAGTCGGTGTACTTTATTATGTCCAGGTGCTGTATTTTTTGTCGTATAGAGTACTGAAAAGTACGTCGTCTCTTCGTCCAGTCTATCGTCAGAAGGAGGGGGAGGTGGGGGTTCTGGGAGGATGCGGTTTTCGTACCAACTGTTTACGGTTTCAAAAAAGTCATTGTTAAAGGAAGCGTCGTTCGTCATTTTGTATACATTTTTGAAATTATCTGCAAATGTTTCTGAAATGTCTTTGTCTGTTATTGGTTTGTCATTTGTTACTGGGTCGATAATTTCTGAGATATGGAAAGATGGTCTGAACATAGATCTGGAATTAGTTAGACTGAGTGGATAAGGGGTTTCAAATTATTGGTACATAATAAGATGTCGGGCGTGCTAGCTTGGTGTTGGTTCATAATAAAGGTGGGATCGGTTTTAGCTTGGACAAAATTGAAGTGGTAAAGGAAATGTGATAAGTAGTTCTTCTTGGCAGAGTTTATATTGAAGTCTCCTATAATTATTACGTTGTCGTATAGAAATGCCTTAGTAAATATTGTGTCTTCAATTGCCGAGGAAGGATGGATGTACACCAGAAATAGATGAATTTGGAAGGATGGGAATTTGAGGGTTACATGTATACATTCATTTAGGATATTGTTTATTCGAGGTGAATTAGCTATTCCTAATAAAATGGAGAGGTGGGTTAGTATGGAAGCGCCACCTCGTCGGTTTTCGTTGTATACAGAGGCAGCAATTTGGATAGATGCCCAATTACAGATGGAGATAGGGTTTATTTAGAAAACGAAAAATCTCCAATTTTATACATTGATTACAAAATATAACTTATATCTTATACTAAACTCTATTAACTTAAAAATAGGTACATTATGCACAATAATGAGGAACACAAAATATTGAGGTGAGGTGATGAAGTTATGCAAGAATACTTTCTAAATCGATACGCAGCAAATTACTTAAACAATATTTTCTTCAAATGGGGAATATAAAATACTAATTTCGCAGTGAAATGGCAACCCAATGCACATGAATGAAATTGGGTTGCCCTTGATTATTGTTTTAATCAATTGACTCGCGATTTATGAAGTACGTATACGAAAAATATATGGTGGGCCCTCGTATGTTCCATGGGATTTGTTTAGAAGTTTCAGACGTGGCGCGAAAACGGTTACCGGATGCGAATTTATCGTCCGCATAAAAGAAAAACACATTCTATACAGCGTTTTAACACCGTATAAAATAACGGAATAATGCGTTATATTTCATAATCATTTCATATTCATGAGGAGCGTCCCTCGTTTCAGTTTTCTGGTTCAGTGTCACTTTTTACCCATTTAATACAAACATTTAATATGATTAATGGTATTGGATAGAATTGTAATTATTTTGAAACGAATAAAATATTTTTTAAATTAGCGGTAATTTAACACGGAAATTAACAGTAGTAGTAACAGTATATTACAAGACCCGCTTTTGATTCCAGGTTATTTATTTTTCATCACAAATCCGGACTAGTTTCATTTATTTATAAATGTAAACTCGATTGTTTCGTTGTGCAGTTAAGAGAAGTAAAGTGGTAGCTGTTTAAAAACATTAAGAGTTTCTCTCGTGCTGGCACAGTCGATTAATCCCTCGGTCGTATCCTCCAGTGATCTCATTTCCTCCCTTCCTGGCTTTTGCTCCGCGTTACGGCCCTTCTGTCCAGAAAAAATCCATTATACGTGTGGAAGCAATTTAGCCACTGTTAACACATCGCCCCCTTTTCCGGTACCACTTAGGCCCCGCAAAGATGTTCCGGTTTTTCTGCGCTCTCGGATCCTTCTATTTGTGTGTGTTTTTATTTTCACTCTATTGTGTCATCATCTAATATTTTCTCTCCCTCTCACTTGGATTTTTATATGAAAATGATTCAATCGAAGGGAAAGTGATGCTTACGTAAAGTACTTGCGGATACATTAGCTTTGCGTGATGTAAATACGTTGCGGTTGCTTTTTTGGGTTTTCGTGTGCGTTCCTTTTTTGAAGGAGTGAGAAGCGAGGGGATTTTTTATGGGGGCTTGTGGGCGAACGACTAAAAGGGATGGGCGTTTATTTAATTCCATGTTCTTTTGTGTGTAAACTGTTGATAGCTTCCTTCAATAAAGCAATTCAAGCCGATTGATTTTACAGAGGTTTTCTTAATAAATGAAGTTTACTCTATTTGTATCAACACTTTTTGATGCCAAGTACTGTATCAGAATATTAAAAACTTGGTTGACTACGTGGGCAAAGCCATGGGGGGATTCATGAACGCTATGGACGTCAAAAAATCGTTAATGTTTGACGTTTAAATTTAAAAAAAATAACACATTTCACAAATTTTTGGGTTTGTTCGTTAGGTGAACTAGAGCAGCACTGTGTTCACGTTTTGCATTGAATCTGTTCGTTACATGAACTGGACAATTGCAATTATTAATGTGAAGTTGCAGTAACTTGAACTGTATGGTCGCAAATTTTAACTCACTTCAACTTAGTACAGTACACACGTACAAACCATTGATAATGGTCACCTTGTGACCGAAATATACATCTGGTGTAAAATAAATTTGTGAAGAAAGGTTAAAAAGTGTTTTTATTTAAAACGTACAAACCTTTTGTTTTTTATGGTCAGTTGATCAAAATCCTGGCCACTAAAATAAATGTCTTCAAGTTTTTCCTGGATAATAAAATAAATGTCTTCAAGTTTTTCCTGGCAACAAAAATAATTTCTTCAAGTTTTCCTGGCTACTAAAATAAATGTTTTTGCAGGTTTTCCACTTTCAGTAATAACAGAAAATCTAACTTTTTTAAGCATTTGTACAGATCAATCGACCCAACAATGGATAGAAAGATAGTCCACAAAGTAGCGAAAATTAAGAACATTTTGAATACATTTCCTGATTAGAAAACTTGCAAAATTTACAAGCGTGTAATATTTTCTTCCCCCCATTTCGTCGCGCATCAAAATTTTAAGAACTTCCGTACACATCTGCTAATGGGAATACGAATGCCTTTAAGTGTAATTTATGCGGTGGATAAGTCTTTACAAAAGCAGCGATTCTGAAAGACTTAGGCTGCTTGATATTAATTTATGAGATTCGCGAACTCTTAACTACCCCCATTATTTTACGCCCGGCGACGTTTAAATGCCCATTTCCGCTTCCTCATATTTTGCATTTGATTCATTAATATTACTATTAAAAAAAAAACATATACGAAATTAGAAATTATAAACAAAAAAACTAAGCTTTTATTCTTTTAGAACTTAGTATTATTGAAAATATAAACTAAATTTCCGTCTCAAAAATGGGCTAAATGTTTGAAATATTTATGCTGTTGTCCCGATTTCACCAACTTCAATTATATCTTATTCATTGATTAAATTTATTTGTCGATTGCAAAGCCGTTTTCTATATTTATGACATCAATAATAATAATAACTTTATTGCCCAACACCCATTACAGGACAATTACAGGACAAGAAAATAATAATACATAATTCTTATAGTTTTATAAATAACATTATTGTCGGAAACTAATACCTACTTAAGAACTAATAAATTTGATTTGAGAACAACCGCTAATATATACAGGGTGAGTCACTAAGCGGAAATCGGTCTATAGTGGGCGTATCGTTGAAAATAGCAAAAAAAGTTTTAAATAAAAGTTGTTCAGAATCAAGTTTTTCATAACCCAAAATTATTGCTAAATATGGCGGCCTTGCTGTTATACCGGAAGTAAACACCAACTTCCTTATTTTAAATAGAACACCCTATATATTTTTAAAAATATATAGGGTGTTCTATTTAAAATAAGGAAGTTGGTGTTTACTTCCGGTATAACAGCAAGGCCGCCATATTTAGCAATAATTTTGGGTTATGAAAAACTTGATTCATTTTTGGATTGCTCGTTAAAAATAAACATGAGTTTATTCACACAACATTGGATCTCAGTTGAACCGTTTTCGAGTTATTTCATTTTTTTTTTGATAAATTTGACGATTTCAGAGCTCGACGCCATTAACAATATCTTCAAAACGAAATAAGTCAGAGTTGTGCGGCTTACGGTTTTGGATTCGGGAAGAACTGTAGTATTTGTTTAAGTTTTTGCCATTAGTCAGATTTTCTAAATTGAACCGAGTCCGTCGACGGTATTCTCCAGTACTTCAAACATGCATAACTTCATTTTTTTAAATAGAACCATGTATCTTGTGACACTTTATCTGATGCGAAATTAAATTCCTTTTTTTATTATTACCGGGTTGTTGCCATATCCTTCCAACAGTTTTTGAGAAATTTGCGATTTGGTAAAAATTTTAATACATTTCGTATTATCGAAATTTTACTTCATGCTTAATCTGGAATTGAAAAACATTCGTTCCAACAATATTGAGCAATCTTCATCATCGCGACATTAAATAATATTAGCAACTATCTAAATCTAATCCTTTGGTTATTATTATAATCACACAATCACCCTCATTGCATATTTAATCGACATAAGGGTTGTTTTGTATTTTCCCATAACACTCGAGCGGAAATTAATTTTAGAACATTAAAAAACATTAAATAATCCCCCGCATGTAATTCAATCCGCCGTTTCCTGGAGTGGATCTCTCCCTCCCTCTCTCACTCTTTCCCTCAAAAAATCGCGAGCTTTTAGAATAATCCGGGGCATAAATCACGGGCCGAAGAATCGATACGTCATCGCACTCATACAAATAAAGTAAGACGTCATAAAAATTGTAATGTCGAAATAATGGCCCGCATTAGAATATGAAAAGAATCCTATATTGTCTTAATTACGGGCTTAATGCTCGCCCTGTCATAAATTAATGATTAATCGGGAGGGCGAATGTGAAAAGGAGAATGGAGAAAATGTATTGATGGAGAAAAAATAAATCGAGATTCTGTTGAAAGGATTTTAATTCAGTTTAAATATCACGAAATAATTCTTGCAAGAAAATTATCAGCTTAAAAAAATGATTTAGTTTTAAAATCGTTAAAGAACTTAAAACAAAATAATTCATGATTTAGTTATAAAATCGTTGAAGATTTGACACAGAATAATTCGTGGATATTCGAAATCAAAATTATAGTTAGAGATTTAAAAAATTAAAAGAAAACAAATCTTGAAAGTTTTAAATTCATTTTAGCTGGAGCCTTCACAATTTGAACTAAATACTTCGTAAAGATTTAAATCAGTGCATTTTAGTTGGAGATAGTTGATACTTAAGTTGAATTCCCAGCCCAATTTTAAAATTCACATTAAATCGGTGTTTTATACGCGTGGCGCATGAAGTAAAATTTCGAGTTTAGAAAAGCCCCGCGTAGAAAATTTGTCTCGGGTCGCTGCGCGACCCTCGACAAATTTTCTACGCGGGGCTTTTCTAAACTCGAAATTTTACTTCATGCTTAGTCTGGGAGTGGAAACCCACGTTACAAAATATAATGTCAATTATTCGTGACATTTATTTATTAAGATTATAAGGAAACGTTTTTCACAGAGGCATATTTACAAAGTTTTCGCCACGTTTGTCAAAAATAGACTATTTCCTATTATTACAACACTTTTTATTATATTTTATTTCTAACTACCAACAAAATGTCGGAAATGTATCATAATTTTATAATGTATAATATTAAATATAAGATTACTAATAACGAAGAACGTAACGTTAAACCAAGGGGAGCCACTGCTTATGGCAGAACTGGAAATTGGGTAGAAAAATAGAGACTATGGACAGGATGTGGGGTACGAGTAAGACATACGACTATATACACCAATCAATGGTCTCGGTTCTGGATGCAGCATCCAAACGATGTTACCAAATTTTATACAGAGACTGGCTAACTGGATATATATAAACTGTGGTTAAGGGGAGGGTAGCACTGCATTTCTTGCATTGTTTAATCAATCCCTTACACTTTATTTAAGGGGGTACATATGTGTATTTTGCCCCAAACTTTGACGATGGTTTAAAGAAAAAGTACTCATGTGATTGAAACGTTTTTTTTTGTATTCAAAAGATTTATTTTTTGAGAATATAATACGTGGTCGGCAACTGCCGCGGTCATCGCGGTCATCTTGAAAGCGGTCATTTTCAGAAGTCCATATGCATCCCGGTGCCCACTGCTGCAATCAGATGGGTGGTGTAAACAAAAATTCAGTAAAACAGGGTTAATTGTAAATATATTTAGCAACTTGTGACGTTCCAACATTTTGTTTATAATAATTAGAAATAATATAGCGGCAATCTGAAAAAAAATTCGATTTTTACCCGTGTTTTTCAAAGTTTACCCTTGAATTAAATCATGAAAGGGTACTTTTTTTAAAAATGTTAGATAGTCACAAGTTGCGTAATATTGTTAAGAATATGTGTACAAAATTCCATATAAATCGGTTGAAAATTGAGCGAGTTCTGATGGGCACGGGCTTTGAAAATGTAGTTTCGAGAAAAACGCGTTTAAAGTTTTAACACTGCGTTTTTTGAATAACAAACGTTCTATCAGTTAGTTTGAAATAAAAATAACGACTCGGAGGGTTTTTGGGTTGCACATCACGAATATAAGGTCAAAATGTCAAAATTCAAGATGACGGACAAAACATGGCGGACAAAACATGACGGACAAAACATTAAAAAAAAAAAATTTTTAATGCTTACGCTCAATCATCAATTCCACGACCATACGAATCTTATGTTCATATTATTGTATAAGTTTATTCTTATTCACGGATGTCCTACCTTAAAACGTATATCGCCATCACATGTTTTGCATTTCACATGTTCACTTATACCATTGAAAACGGAAGCAAAATCCACAATCACATTTTCGAAATCGTTTTCAATGTTGACGTCACAATCTCTTCTCAGCTTCAATTTCTTCGCGCTAGTGCAAACGTATTCTTGACGTTCTGCTTCATTGGGATTTATCGGCCGCTGACGTTTCTTATTTCGATATTTTCTGAATTTTGTAGCAGCCCTTGTTTCTCGATTTATTTTTACTGTTTGGTTAATATTCATTTTCACAAACGCGTGCACGCTGGGGTAACAGATCAAGAAGACTAACCTATGTTTTCAAAATACTTCAAATAATCAGACAATAGCATTACCGCTATCTATGGACGAGTTTAAAAATAGAAAAGGTCAACGAATTTTATACCTGCGCTCGGTCTTACCGTCCGAGCCGCTTCACCGATTAGCCGCTTAGGCGCTCAGTCGACAATTTTCGCTGTATCTCACAAATGAACTGAGATATCACTTTGACAATTTACTATAATATTCTACAGATAATAAAGAATTAATTTAGTGAAAAAAAATATATTTTGATTTTTTGAAATTTTTACACATATGTACCCCCTTAAATAAATACATTAACGAGTGCAACATATATTATTATCCCAATCATAAGAATTATGTATATTCAAAAAAATATAAGTTCTGACTTTAAACAAAGAAATAAGGTTAATGCAAAGAATTTTGAGTAATTACTTTTATAAAATAGCGAAATTTTACAGAGTAGTAGCTATGGCATTGTTACATGTCATGAGTAAATTTGATAAAATTCATCATGTATAAAGAAGTTATTTGCTCTTAATTGCAAAATTATGTTTTTTTCACCGTTTTGCCACCTTTTTCTAATTTATTTTTATAACAGATTGTTCATTTTTTTGTAGTAGCATAAACACAATAATTACGCTTTAGTTGAGGCCAATTTTATCGCAATCCGTTAATAAATAGCTGAGATTCTTTGCATATTAATAAGCAATTTTATTAAAAGATTGTTCTGTATTGGCGTTTATACAGTCGTCATATAACGGTCACTTGTCCGAAGGACCGAAGATTTATTGGAGGCCATAAATGAGATGGCTCGGCTGATCCTTCGTTGGGCTGTATAATGGATTTTCTTTTCTCAAATAACTACTGAATTTCACCATCGACGAGAAACCAAATGCTTATTAAAATATATTCTTGCCGGACGGTTTATAAAATGGACAGTTCAGTTTTACCATTTAAAATGAATCATTTTCTATGCTGACTATTTAATTTTATCTAACTCCCTGTTTTATAAACAGTTAGCAGTTTCTGGCCATTTTCAGGGGTAAAAGTGTTTATCTAGCGTCAATGAATGTGCTATAAGTGATCGAAAAATACTTACCAGCGAAAAATAAGAACACTTTCGTAATCAGCATAACATTTCGAGTTTAATGTGCTAATTTCATCTAAATCGGAATTCATTTAAAAATCCATTGTTTTGTGGTTTTTTGTTAATAACTTTCGCAGTTTAACTTGCCAGCGAATATTTGAATAGAGCGTTAAATTCTACATAGAATGTATAAGTTTAATGAAAATCGGAGTTGTAATTAACCTGTAATTAAGAGTAATAAAAAAATCGAATTATGCGATTTACTCATAAAGTATACATTGTATCAAATTGTGGTTGGCACTAATCTAAAGTGCAATCCTTTTTCTATTAGTGTGTGTATTTTAATTAACATCTGCTAAGTATTTATGGAGATATCGACGAATAAACATTACGAAATATACTTTATGGCTGGAAACTTTACGGCTAACTTCACAAGGGTAATTGATTGTATAAAGGTAAGATTGAAAAATACGAATATTATTGAAAATCGATTTTCTACAAAAGTTTACTACTCGTAATTTAAAATTGTTCAACTTGTGGGATAGTGAAAAAGAGAGATTAAATTGAAATTCCAATAGAAAAACCAGCTAAACCTGGATCAGTATCGGTTCGAAGAAAATATACCAAAAAGATTATTTTTGCCCTCAAGAGAAAGCAGGTATAAATAATTAGAATATTGTGCGAGCTGAAGAAGAAACGATTAAGCGACTTTGTCGCACCGCTCCAACCTACGGGGGTTGGGGTGCGGGGTCCTCTCCTGCAGATTCGGTAGCTACACGGTTGTAAAATGATTATAATTTTATTGAGGGTATTCAGTTCATTGCCCAAAGAAAACAGGTACGGCTAACGCAAAGGTTAAATACATTATTGGGGACAATAAAGGGGTTTTGTTGAAAGACCACAAATCTCTCTATAATTTATTGCACTAATGCCGTTAAACGTAACGTAAATATCACAAAAAACGAAACAAATCAAAATTAATACAATACTAACATACACAGGAGAAATAAGCAATAAAGTCGCGAAAATGTTGGAAAAAATAAATATTAAGGTAGCATTCAAAACAAATAATACAATAGGGAAAATACTTAAAAATAACAAAGATAAAACCTGTATAACTCAACAAAGTGGAGTCTATTTGCTAAATTGCAAAGACTGTCCTAAGACATATGTAGGACAAACCGGAAGGTCGTTCAAAGAAAGAATCAAAGAGCACAAAACCTCTTATGAACAAAGGAAAACCAACTCCACATACTCCAACCACCTCATCGAAGAAAACCACCACTTCGACGAAAACTTCAAAGTGCTTCACAGAGAAGAAAAAGGCCGGAAACTTAACATCTTGGAGAGCATGGAAATTAATAAAAGAAAATACACAGGACAACTTTTGAACGACCAATTAGACTTAACAAACTCACCACTCCTAAATTTAAATTTCGCTGAAAAACCCACCCCCTATAAACATTGTATATATACCTGTACTGACAAATGTAATTTATCATTTCTTCGCCTGAAAAAGCCACAGTGTGGCGAAACAATTGTAGCGAGTTTACAATATATATTTGAAAGTTTTAAATTATTTTATTTTATTTATATAAAAGTAATACAATACTGTCAAATAATGCCAATTTATATTTCGAAAATGACGTTCAGTTACATAGATTGCGTATAAAGTGAAGTCGAAGTTAAAGTCATTCTGATTAACATTTTTGACAGTTTTTCTTTGTATTTGTCAAGATTTTGACGAGCGCACAAACCTTTTGAGAGTTGACGTTTATTGGACATAAGTCGGCGTCGACAGTGGATATTAGTTTATAATGACAAATGACACTTGTGACTGTCAAGTTGGGGGGCGCCAATTAATTTTGGCCCCAGGTGCAAGTTCTCCTTACTGCGGCGCTAGGTGCGCACAAGACCGTAGCTAGAAATAAAATTCGGAGGGGTTTTACTGGTAAAAATATTGTTTTTGCTCCTTCAGGGCCGCTTTCGCATACAAAAATTTAACATTTTAAAAATTTCGGTGGGGGTTTGAACCCGCATATCCCCCCTGACTACGGCCTTGGGTGCGCATATGACAGACAGCAGGAAAAAGACTTTTATACAGCAGGCATTGGGGCCTTGATGAAACAATGGGATAAGTATATTAATGTTGGTAGGTTGAGACTATAGACTTTGTTGAAAAATAAAACTTCCTCTCGGTTAAACATTTCAATTTTTTTTAAATCCTTTAAAATAATTACTGATTTTCTCTCGTACTTATATCGTATGTTCAATTAAAAAAAATCTCTAGAGTGCCATTGAAAATATTCTAGGTTGGTAACTCATAAAATATACATTATAATTATTATGTCTGACGTTTAATATGTCAATTCCTGAAGCGCGTAGCCAACTTAAATTTGAAAAAAGATTAAATCATTGTGCTCTAGAGGTTTTTTTTTTTATTGAACATATATTTAATTGATGAGGCGGATACATGATGAAACTCCATAATACTATTTGAAATAAAACAACGCAGTTGGGAGGGTTTCACTTTTATTGTTGAACACTGCAACATGTTTCACCACACAGTGGCTTCATCAGGCAGATGAAATAATAATTATTTCATCTGTCTGATGAAGCCACTGTGTGGTGAAACATGTTGCAGTGTTCAACAATAAAAGTGAAACCCTCCCAACTGCGTTGTTTTATTTCAAATAATATTGAACATATGATACAATCTCAAATAAGTAAATTTTATCACTTACCGTTGGAGATTTTTTCGTGTTCAAAGTCTTCGGTTTTAACCTCTGCAGATGATTGGGTAGCTCCTTTTTCTCGACCTTTTGCGAAGGCGCAGGTTTATCAGCAGTTTTCGAAACTTCCAAGCGGCGCATTTTCTCGATCTCGATCTCCCTGGCGATCACCTGCCTGTTGGAATACGACAAATTCCGCTTACTTTTCGACTTTGAAAACTTCACGACTTCCTCGATATTCGGATCTGCAAAGTGAAGAAAGAAAATCGAAGCGATAAATCAGAAAAAATACAGCGAGAGAAAAAAATATTGAAAAGTATTTATACATAACTAAATATCACTAAACGATCATTAACGATATTCTGGTGTCAAAAGACCAATAGTGTATTTTCTCTGCAAGTTTTTATTCTAAAATAACATCTTCAGCTTTTGATAAGCACCATTTAAAAAAAACTTATACTAATTTTATTTTTAATTAATTTCTCTCTTATAAAAATTTACCTATTGTGAAAACGTAGCTTCCTTCTTGATTTCTCTCTTGGATGTAATTCAAGTTATAATCGATCATCGTCGAGACGATTCTGCCCAACTCTTCTTTTTCTTGGGCGGTGTAAAGATGAAGGTTCACAGGACGAAGAGGAGGGGTGATTATTTCAATAAGTAAGGGAAGAATATCTAAGTTTATCGAACTGCGATTCGTGTAAGCCCGAACAGTAGGTTTCATGCCCTTCATGACTTCACTGATAAGACCAGTGTGCTTCGTTGCTTTAGCCCTAACCTATAACGAAGAAAATAAAAGAAAAAACTCAATTAATTTTGTTTTAATCAAATATTAACAACATAATAATAATAATAACCCCCCGCCGTACGTCCTTGAACTTCTGGGGCCTATAGGAATACAGATAGTGATGCGGTAAGGATTATTCTTATTATTATTAGTTTACAAAGTGTATTAATGTTGGTAGAGACTATAGACTATAGAACTTTCAAGATTTAATAGTGTTTTAGAAAATAAAACACTGAAATATTGTGAAATTGAAAATATACTGGTTTTTACTTATTATGTTTGAATTTCATGGCAAATTCCGTTTGATTTCATTAGAAATATCTATGTCCCGAGAAATACAGAGTTTTTCTGACGTCACACATGAAATTCCTCGCGTGACGTAAAAAGTCAATGTAATTAAACTAACAAAGTCGACTCGGTTTTAAATTAAGACAACCTTATACACTAACCACCTTGATTGCTGACGTCACGCGTGGAAGTGCTCACGTAACGTCAACAATCAAGGTAATTAACCCTTTCAGGACAACTGGTTACTGCTGCTAACTACAAATTTAAAATAAATTGTCTAAGTGTCTACTGGTTTCTGGTTAAAACCACGGTGCAATATGTGTTGCCTATGTAACAGAAATAGTGCTTGTATAGATTTCATGTTGGTATCATTGTCTTGGAGCTTATTTCAGACTATTTATTGTGGCGATGTGCACATGTCGGGATACTTATAGGTTATGTGTATCTTAGTTCATCAATTTTGTGAGGTTACTGAACGAAATAAACAAAATGACAGGTGAGTTATAGTCATAATTATACCAAAAATAAGTAGCTTTATATATTACCTCCTATTTTCAAGAATAAATGCTTTTTTTATACTTAATACAACATGGTCTTTGTTGCTAACCACCAGGCACACAATGTGTATTTTTATTTTTGTTAAAGTATAAATATTGAATCAAGCTGTGTGCACAATTTTCAGTATAATATAGTACAAATTTTGTTTTTAGCCATGAATAAAAAGTGGAGTATTAGAGAATTGGAAAATATGACGCAAGATGAAATATATGCCTTTATCGATGATATACCAAGTGATGCCTCAGAATCTGATGAAGAGGAATTGGAAAATGATGAGTTATTGGTGGAAACTGAACGTCATGAAGATGATGATGAAGATCTTATAATTAGTGATTGGGAAAGCGAGGATGACGTACCGCTATCCGTTTTGCAAATGCAACAGCGAGGGGATGACGTTATTTGGACAAACAATTCCTCAAATGTAGGAAATGTAAATCCCTTTTTAGAAGATAGTGGACCAAATATTCCAGAAGACATTGATACTCCAACCGAAATATTTAAATATCTGTTTCCAGAGAGGTTGATGGATGAAATTGTTTTTCATACAAATTTGTATGCGACACAGAACAATGGTGGTAACAACAATGTTGTGCCCACAACAAGTAATGAAGTAAACACGTTTTTAGGCGTAAACATGATAATGAGTTTGAAAAAGATGCCTAGCTATCGTGATTATTGATCATCAAGAATGGAAATGAGGGATAGCTACGTCAGTTCGTCAATATCAAGAGACAGATTTTCCTGGTTGCTTACCAATTTGCATCTTAACGACAATGCTATGCAACCTAAAAAAGATCATATAAAGTATGATAAACTCTACAAAATTAGGCCCCTCCTCAACACCTTATCAGAAACTTTTATAACATCACTGAAACCAAGCGAACATCAATCAATTGATGAGTCGATGATAAAATTCAAAGGTCGAAGCACTATTCGACAATACATGCCGATGAAACCGACGAAACGAGGGTACAAGGTTTGGGTGCGAGCTAACCGAAGCGGTTACATGTGTCAATTCCAGATTTATACTGGAAAGGTCAATCATGGGACTGAAACAAATTTAGGCAGTCGGGTTGTAAAAGACCTAACGAGAACACTAGTTCGTAAAAACCATAAGGTGTACTTTGACAATTATTTCAATTCTGTCAAATTGCAAAGAGATTTACTTGCAGAATGTATTTATTCTTGTGGCACGGTCCGTAAAGGAAGAAAAAATCTGCCCGAATTCAAAGCGGACAAGCAATTGAAGAGAGGAGATTCAGACTGGCGGGTATCAACGGATGGTATAGTAGCTCTCAAATGGATGGACAATCGCAGTGTTTTGTTTCTTGCGAATTATATTGATCCCTCAAATAACTCTATTATCACAAGAAGAAAAAGAGATGGGTCTGTAGAAGAGGTTTCTTGTCCCCTTATATGTAATCTATATAACAAACACATGGGATATGTGGACAAATTTGATATGTTACTTTCACTGTATCAAATCGACAGAAAATCCCATAAATGGTGGCATAGGATTTTTTGGTTTTTTGTAGATGCTTGCGTTGTAAATGCATATGTTTTATTTCGAAATAGATGTCCAAACGAGATGCCATTGAAGATGTTTCGCCTTTCAGTTGCGAGCGGCCTAATTGGTGCTGCACCAGAAAACCTAAAGCGTGGTAGAAAATCTAAAGATATGCCAGGAAACAAGTACAAAAAATATGTGCCACAAGAACTAAGGTATGATAAAGCTGCACATATGCCTGAACGGGTACAGTCTCTAAGATGTGCACACTGCAGCACAACAAAAGAAGTGCATAGAACAATTTGGAAATGTTCTATTTGCAATGTGGGCTTGTGTCTTAATAAAGACAGGAATTGTTTTACATTATTCCGCACAAAATAATAAGGTACCACAAGTGCCTCCTGGTTACCAGCGCTAACCACATCCTGGAGGATAATCAGGACATGATTTAAACATTTTCTTCTCATAATTTGCTATATACACTTATTTGTAAACAATTTCTATTCAATATTTTTATTCTGTCCTCAAAGGGTTAAACAATACAAGGTCGGTTTGGTTTAAATTAAGACAAACTTGCTTACACAACACGCGTGGAAATCCGTACGTGACGTCAAAACCAAGATCATTACTGTGCAAGGTTGTCTCGATTTAAACCGAGCTGACCTTATCACGCGCGGAAATCCTCACATGACGTCAAAATCAAAGTCATTACTGTATAAGGTCGACTCGGTTTAAACTGAGACAGTCTTGTATAAGGTTGTTTTCATTTAAACGAGTGTTTTCCACTCCCAGACTAAGCATGGAGTAAAATTTCGAGTTTAGAAAAGCCCCGTGAAAATTTGTCGAGGATCGCGCAGCGACCCGAGACAAATTTTCTGGGCTTTTCTAAACTCGAAATTTTACTTCATGCGCCACGCGTATAAAACAGTGATTTAACGAGAAATTTAAAAACATACAAAAGACATTTTTCATGTCAATCCTCACTATTAGACCTATTGTGCTTAGAAGTCAGCACTTTTAAGATTCAAGCGTGTTTTAGAATTTCTAGAAGTTTCGAGGTTAAAAAAATTGCACTTAAAGTGAGTTTTATCAATTTGCGTGAAGAAACCCATCCCTTATATTTATATAAACTCGACCATACAGAACATCATCCTTCATACAAGATGGTGGTAAAATAGATCCACACACACGCGCGCATACAAAACAAAAAAAAGCGTGTATACAATGGATGAGAAAAACCGTTTGGAGGGTAGGAAATTGCGCGAAAAATAATTTCGCGCACAAGGGCGTAATCCTTTGAGGGCCCTCACGGTTTCATTACACAGCCACTTAACCATTATGATTATTCTTTTTCCCGTCCGGGGTTAATGAGTGTGTGAATTATGCAGCAAACTCGTTAACCCTGAAAAAAAGATATCACGTCCCGATACTGCCCGCTCGCTAATTAACGTACTTTACTTACAAAACTCCCTCCCCCCGCATTAAAATAGAATAGAAAAAGGATGAACGCGAGTTTTTTTTTTTTTTCTTCATCCCCTAACAATTTTTTTAAACCATGAATAAACACATAAAGAGAGGGTGACAGAGAGTGAATGAACACAAGTGACAACGTGCTAGATCCCATTTGTGCCGCGGAGAGTGGTTGAATTTCAAACGAGGGCTAATTATCCCCGTGTTTGCGCAGAGTAATCCAAAAACTCTCGCTTCATACATACAGGGAAAACAAAACCGGCAGGGGGAAAAACAAAAGATCCCTTTCTTTTCCGCTGCGCGCGGATTAATTTCATGTTGCGGATTAAAATATGAAATATACAGACGCGCGCGCGGATTTCCCTCTTCCGCTCTTTATTAAAAAAATGTCGATGAATAATTCAAGGATGCGATTATTAATGCCCGTCCATCGCGGGCGATAATTGCCGTTGTTGTTTTTTTTTGCGGTTTTGAGGGCGGGGTGGTGGAGGAGAACCTTTTAAAGAAATGAGAATGCAGAAAAGGGTAGGGATTCTCGCGGAGCTTTATTTACATTTTAATTAGGGTAATTTGCGTGCCGCTGGGGATTTTTGGGATTCGTCGGTAGGGGGGTGGAAATTGCAAGGATTTTTAAATGGCTCATTTGATAGCCCGCGAAAACATTTATCATTCATGCAAAAATCCGCTTGCTTTTTCATAATGAATAGTTAATTACTTCGTGATTATTTCATGATGACTTTAGTAATTTGAATTTACATAAAGTCCTGTTTTTTTTTAATACGAAATGGATAGCTCACGATATTTCTAAAGTGGTGTTTACACGATGCCAGTGTGCCAGTAGTGCTTGCCAGTAAGCACTACTGCCAGTAGTGCTTGCCAGTAACTGGCAACTAGTGACTGGCACTAGTGACTGGCACTAGTGACTGGCACGGTGTAAACATCTCCTTGCCAGTGGCTGGCAACCCTGTTGTGCCAGTCATTGGCAATGCCAGTGAATCAAAAATATTTGATTTACTGGCAAGCTGGCCCTTCCCCCCACCACTCTTTTTGACTGGCATGCCACTGCTTGCACTGTGTAAACAGGTCTTCGAGCCAGTGCAAGTAAATAAAGCGACACGCGCTTTGTTTTCTGATCTGTTTTCTTTATGAATTTAATTTATTGTTTAATCTTTCATTTAAAGCATGACTGAAAAGGTACTAAAACGTGCACGCGCGAAAGCGTGTCGTATGAATGAGAGAGAAACATCCAAATTTGTGAGTCTATATAAACAACACGAGAGTTTATGGAATATTTTCCTACCTCAATATCGAAACCGTGATGGACGTAGTTCAGCGATTCGAGAAATAGTCAATGAAATGAATATAGAAGGCTTTACTGTTAATCAATTTCCAAGTAAAGTAAAAGCTTTGCGTTGTACATATCACTTGGAGCTTGATAAAATTGAGAAAAGTAAACGAAGTGGAGGAGGTACGGACTTCGTGTACGAACCAACCTTACCATGGTTTGAAGATATGAAATATATAATGAACGTAATCAATACAAGGGATGTTGAAACGGAAAGTAACTTGGTAAGTTTGTATAATATTGTACATATATTTTTTTTTAAATTAACATAACATATTTTTAAGTAAAAAAATAAGTAAGCATATTTAAATTAGTATGTAGGTATAAACATTTCAAGTGATCATCTTGTCTTGCCACTCAACCGCCCAATCCCCATTGAATTTCTCCTTGTATCTCTCCCTCAGTTGATGAGCAATCTTCGAAGAACGATTCGATTTACGTGTTCGCTGAATTTGGGGCAGTTGAATAACTTCGTTTCTCCACTGTCCGGTAACTACTATGGCGTTTACGATGTCTTTGTAGTCAAAACTTCCTGGAGGTGTGAAGGAGTTAGGGGATTTGCTGCGCAACCAGTTGTGAAGGGTACATGCCGTTTTAACAACTTTTTTTGTATTGGGAACTATCAGTGCAATAGGCTGAGTGAAAATACGAAAACGACTTATTAAGATGCCGAATGCGTTTTCCACAATTCTTCGCGCTCTACTAAGCCTGTAGTTATAAATTCTTTCTTCACGATTTAAATTTGCTTTTGAATAAGGTTTAAGCAAATATGGTTTTAATGGAAATGCGTCATCTCCGACAATAACTCCTCCGTTTGGAAGAAAATTATTTTCCAATAATGCATATATATCACTATCTTGAAATACACCACCATCAGCATTTCGTCCGTAGGACCCAATGTCAATGTACTTAAAGCAATAATCGTGATCAACTATGGCTAGAAGCACAATACTGTTTGTCCCTTTATAATTGTAATATTGGCTCCCTGATTTCTTAGGTGCTTTAATCACTATGTGTTTTCCATTGATTGCTCCACAACACCCCACGAAGTTCCATTTATGTTGGAATCCGACTTGGATATTTTCCCACTCTTCCTTATCTGGAACCTCCAACAATAAAACAATATAATTAGATTACGTTTATAGATTTACTAAGGTGGGTTTATGTTTTATGTTTCTTTATATGACTTTGTTTTGTTGCTTTGCAGTCTGTTGGGTCCAATTGTAATACCCCACAAGGAAGTTCAGATACTGAGAACCCGAGTGAAAACCACATGGACACTGAAACTGAAGATGTCGATACCGGAAGTGTGACTGATGGTGAACCGTTTTCTCCTCCCAACTTGAAAAAATGCAACTCTAATTCAGGCAACACAAGGAAACCAAAAAAAGCAGCAAGTACAATAACCGCTGCAGCAAAGGAATTGCAAGATTTAAATAAAATCTTAACTGCCCCTACTCCTTGTCAAAGTGCAACTACCATCATTGAGAATGAGTGTGAAATTATGGGTAAGCAGATCGCAATGCAGCTGCGTAATCTGCCAGAGGAAATGAGGCTACAAGCTAACTTTGAAATACAACGAATCTTAATGGAATTCAGGATTAAAAACCTGAAAGATAAACAAAGTATTGAACTTCACCAGAGTAGCCAGTTGGAGGGAATAACTTCTGATATGTTTCAGAATGCTTTGGGTAGTACTGGGATACAGTTTATACTGGAATGAATTCCACATAACTACAGGTCGTTCAATATCTACAAGTGCATATAGTTTATTGATGTAAATGTTATAATATACTATAACTTATTTTGTTTATCAATAAAAAAAAACTTAAACAAGAAGTCTTGTACTTACTTTTATAAAATCCTTTAATACTGTAGAGATAGCATCACAAACTTCAGGAATGAAATTTGACATTGCGCTTTTTGATACACGAAAAAGCATTTGAAGCATTCTGTAATTGGTTCCAGATGCTAGAAAAGCAAGAGTTACTTCTAACTTAAGTCTTGCGGGTAGTGCTTCACGCATCACAGTATCTTTATGTGTAATAAGTGGGCTGACTAAGCGGAGTAACTCATCAAATTGTTTTGGTAAAAGTCTCATAATCGATTTAAATTCCCGCGGATCTGTCGAATACATCTCTCTTAGAATTGTTTCTGATGACCCCATCCTTTTGTTTCTCAACCAATCTCGTACCCATATCCTTCTCCCTTTATTTTTCTTCTCTTCAAGCAATAAACGAAAAGTTCTTCACACACAATTTTAGTAACCAATCGAACAGATTTTTGAAGAATTCCTCTAGAAACACAAACACACGCCATTTGTGTTTTTCTTGTTGCCACTGCAAAATGTGCAGTTGCTGGCAAACTATACCTTTAACTTGCAAGCCTGTGGCTGGCAAGGTGTAAACACTTGTTGTCAGCCACTGGATTTGCCAACTACCGGCATGCCTTTTCTGAGTCAGCTGGCATGCAAGTAACTGGCAACGTGTAAACCAGCCATAACTTCAAGAAGAGTATCAAATTATATGTAATATGTATTTCACGTTTTTTTAGATGAATTGTTCTATTTTACAAAAGTCTAAAAAGTCATAGGACTTTTTAGACTTTTGTAAAATAGAACAATTTATCTGAAAAAACGTGAAATAAATATTACATATAATTTGATACAGCATTGTAACAAATCAAATAAGATTTTAAATATTTCATTGTATAATCCAATATCCGGAGGTATATTTGCACGGGAAGTAGTTATTTCAATACACTCTCCTTACCAGTATAAAATATGTAATATTACACATAGTGGTCACATATATCTATACCGGTCACGTTTAAGTAAAACACAAACCGGAGTAAGCTATTATGGCCCAAAAATATTTAATAAATTACCTGAACCGATAAAAGTCCTTGAGATAAAACAGTTTAAAATTGTTCTTAAAAAGTATCTCCTAAAAAAAGGGTATTATAGTATTGAGGAACTATTGCTTGACAATTATAAAATATAGCAGAACACCAGACGATTGTCTAAGTACATTATTGTTTTACTGATTATTGTTGTGTCATTTTATATGTCTTTTTCTGTATATATTTTAATGTGTATTTTTAATTTATAACTTATATCCTATTATTTATTGTCTTATAATGTAAATGTAATTTATACATGCATGTAATATTTCGACTTGTGTAAACTGATGTACTCACACTAATGATTAAATAAATAAATAAATAAATATTACGAACAGCAATATAATTATCTAAAAAAAATGGTAGGGGGACATTTCTTCCACTCCATTTTTTCCACTCTATTTTTTCCACCGCACTTTTCTTCCGCCAAGACTATTCTTCCACCAAAACTTTTCTTCCATTCAATTTTCACAGCGCCGCCGAGTGCCGTTGTGTGTAAAAGTTAATATAATGTTCTGTGTAGGTAAGAGCATATGACTTTTATCCAATACCCACTTGGACCACAGATACTTAACCGTGGTTAAGCCATTTCTACTAGTTTGTGGCTTAAGTGAAAGGTTTCAAATTGAATACATTGCTTAAGTATCTTTGCACACGCTAGCGATTTTACATACTTCTAGGTTTGGTTAGGTTAGGTTAGTAGAAAGGTTTGCAATAGAATAAATTGCACAAGTCATTTCGCTCCCGATGCCTGTTCCACATACTTTTAGGTTAGGTTAGGTTAGGAGAAAGGTTTGCTATAGAATACATTGCGCAAGTCTCTTTGCGAACGATGCCTGTGCCACATACTTCTAGATTAGGTTAGGTTAGGAGAAAGGTTTGCAATAGAATAAACTGCTTCTGTCTCTTCGGGCACTGTCCCCATCGTGAACGAGATCATTCGCGACGCTCAAAAGTGTCAATTATCAAAGTTACAAAGATTTGTTTGGTTGTTTACTTTGAAGTTGGCTATAGACGTCAAATTTTGAATGTTTGAATAAAAAAAGTGGAACCAGAAATAGCGGAACTAAATTAGTGGAAAAAAGAATTCGGAGGAAAATATGTACAGTGGAAAAAAGAATTGGTGGAACAAAAGTACTGGTGGAAGTAATGGAGTGGTAAAGATGGGGTACAATCAAAAAAAATATTAAATATGTACCTTGATTTTTGTTCTACAATTTGTGGGGTGGGAACACTGAATTTTCATGATCCACTAGTGGATCACGAAAATGATTCAATTGGTGTTGATCATAAATAATGAATAAATTACTAAATTGTCGTTTTAATTTTTATTGTGGCGTGATTTAAAACTTAAAAAAGTAAATTATATAAAGATGTCGACATCAAGACGATCCTGTTCAATGATTTAAACACATTTTGTAACATTTGTGGTAAATACACAGTAAAAAAGTGTCGGAAATCTAACACTGAATTAGTGCAAAATGCGTACTTACTTTAACTTGAAAATTGAAGATACTAACAAACGTTAGGCACCAAATTGTATTTGCAATATATGTAACAGATGTTGAAGATAGTGGGTACATTGAATAAAAAACATCAACTTTTTTACTGGGACAGCAAAGCCGTTATACAAGGTGTCCAGAAAGGGTATCGGGTATTTGTAAGTTCAATGAAACAAAAATTATTTGTATGCAATAAATAAGTTTATTGTTTATTATTAGCATATGAATTGGAGAATTATTTAATAATTCTCCAATTCATATGCTAATAATAAACAATAAACTTTTTTATTGCATACAAATAATTTTTGTTTCATTGAACTTACAAATACCCGATACCCGATATCCAAATGATGACCGTTACGTTGCTGGCTCTCTTCTAAACGGAAACGAAGATTGGCGATAACACGTTGACACATAGCTATCGATATTGCTGCCATTTCTGACCTGATGTTTTGCTATAACTGGGTTAGATTCGTCGGATTGTTTTGATAAACCTTACTTTTAAGGTATCCCCATGCAAAATAGTCAAGCGGGCTACGGTCGGGGCTTCTGGGAGGCCAGTTGATGTTACCCCTTCGCGAAATGACTTTATTAGGGAATAATTCGTTAACAACTTCCATTGAGTTATTTGAGGTATGGCAAGTGGCCCCATCTTGCTGGAACCACGTTCTTGAGTTGAAACCTGCAAACTCCTGCAACTCTGGGACCAAAAAATTTCGCAACATATCGCAATAACGGTCACTATTCACATTAATTGCTCGGCCTCGTTGATCTTCATGAAAATAAGGAGCAATTATGCCTTTAGCAGACATAGCGGCCCAAACAACGACCTTTGGGCTATGCAGGGGTCGTTCATGCTTTCGTATCGGATTCTCCACTGCCCAGTACCGACAATTCTGCCTATTAACATGACCATTCAGGTGAAAATTTGCTTCGTCACTGAACAGTATGTTGTTAAAGTTGTTAAATCGCTGCAGCGTTTCGTTCGCAAAATTCAGTCGATTAGCATAGTCCGTATCCTTCAATTCTTGAACCAACTGAATTTTATAGGCTTTTAGACGTAAGTCTTTCTTTAAAATCCAATGTAAAGACGATTTTTTGATGTTCAACGCTTGGCTTCGCTTTCGGATGGATAAAGACGGATTTTGACGAACCGACGCCTCAACTTCTTCAACTGTTTCTTCATCGCGAACTGAACGAGGACGACCAGAGTTTTGAATTTTAACTGTCGCACCTGTATTCTCGAACATCCTGATCCATTTCCTTAATGCTATCGTCACTTGGCGCGTGGCGTGTACGATATTCCGCACGATAGAGACGTTGAGCAGTCACCATTGAATCACCATTACGATAATACGCTCGTACGCAAAATGCGCGATGCATCCCCGAGTACTGTTCCATCGTGACTAAAACTCCACAAAGTGGCGGACGCCACGAACCCCTCCACGCACCCTTTAGACGCCCCGTTTTGAATATGGCGCGAAAACAAATACCCGATACCCTTTCTGGACACCTTGTACAAAGTTTATATATTGCTCTGCTTGTGGGATAATGGGTAAAATTATTCTATCTCTACTGACTAATGGTGGGTTTATGGTATTCTGCTTTTCAATGGTTATATTCTTCTTTCAGGCCGGTTTGTTTTACTGCAGGGAGCGAGGTTATCTCTGCTAACCTCGCTCCCTGGAGTAAAACAAACTGGTCTGTAAGAAGAATATTGACCATTGAAAAGCCGAATACCATAAACCCACCATTAGAGAAAGAATAATTCTACCTTCATTGCACATAAAATTAGGTCCAATGAGACAATTTGTAAAAGCTATAGGCAAGCATTTTCAATATTTTCGTTATATAACCAGGAAATTTTCTCGTTTAATTTGTCAATTTTCAGACATACGTTCTTTTTCAAAGGTTTTTAATCCTGGACCGAGTGTTTTCCACTCCCAGGCTAAGCATGAAGTAAAATTTCGAGTTTAGAAAAGCCTGAAAATTTGGATTTGGGCGCGGAGCGAAGCGAGCGCCCAAATCCAAATTTTCAGGCTTTTCTAAACTCGAAATTTTACTTCATGCGCCAAGCGTGTACAACGCTGATTTAATGTACAGTTTAAAATAACGGGTGGACCATCTATTAGTCTCTTTTTGAACTGTTTGTTATTTCCTCATTGGCAACACTGATGCACTTGACATATTGACATAAATGTAGTGTCAAACCTCCGCTGTAAGATATAAATCGTTTTTATTTGGAACAACGTTGGAAAATATTGAAAAATTATTTCTAAAGTGAGTGTTGTGTCACATTGGAGTGAGGTACAGAGACGTTCTGATTGATTTTTTATGGCCGCAATTAGACGATTTCGACTTGGGCGAGTTTTGGTTCCAGCAAGATGGAGCAACATGCTACACCAGCCGTGAAACTATTGATCTTTTGCTCACTAAGTTTAATAACTGTGTTATCAGTCGTTTTGGAGACATAAATTGGACATCGCACAGCTGCGATTTGTCGTCGTTGGACTATTTTTTGTGGGGATATGTTAAGCACCATTGTTACTCCAACGATCTACAAACAATTGACACACTGAAGGAAAGCATTTGTTGAACTATTCATCAAATAAAGCCACAAACAGTCGAAAATGTTCAGCAAAATTTTGTGAAAGGAGGCGATACTGTCAAACTAGCCGCGGTGGCCATTTACCTGAAATTGTTTTCCATAAATAATCGGAAGGTGTACTTTCTTGAATAAAGCAACAATCACTAAGAAATATTCAACGGTGTAGTTTTAATAGCAATTTCAAAAAGAAACCATCAGATGGCCCACCCTTTATACTGCTTCAGAAATATATTTTTGAACTTTACACTGTTAATATTTTGTATTTTTTGCGAGAAAATAATTTTTGTCCATACGGAAATCTGAATTATTAGATATATTTTAAAAAAATTAAACAATCAGATGTATTTTAATCAACATGGAGTATTTATTTTTCCCAGTATAATATACTTAACATTGCTAGCTCAAAATAAAATTACTTTAAAAAGTCGAACTGAATGAACTTGTGACTGAGTGCTTATGCTAACTGCAATTTTACTATAGCTGAAATAAAACCTCATTCGAATCTAAATGAATTAATTTCTATTACATTTCTAAATTTCGATAACATTGAATACGCGAATATTCGACTATTTAAATTATTCGTATTCGAATCCCAATATTCATTGTTTAATTCAATATCTGTCACCCCGACAGATATTGAATTAAACAATGAATATTGGGATTCGAATATGAATAATTTAAATAGTCGAATATTCGCGTATTCAATGTTATCGAAATTTAGAAATGTAATAGAAATTAATTCATTTAGATTCGAATGAGGTTTTATTTCAGCTATAGTAAAATTTCGGTTAGCATAAGCATAAGGTATTCGTTGTTGCTTCAATGAATATTTTGAAAAGTTAAAATTAAAATTAATATCGACTTTTTGCAAAAATTTAGTTTCATTAAAACTAAATTTTTGCAAAAAGTCAATATTAATTTTAATTTGAATTCCATCTTTGGATTCTATAATGAAAGATTTGCATATTTTAATAGAATAAGTTTTAATTTTTGATGATCACAATTTGTAACTAACCAATTACAGTAAACTCAACTCTATGGCAACAGACGGATAAGCCAATTTACTCCTCTGTAAACTCCCGAAAACGTAACGCCAAACGAGTGAAAGATTTGCATATTTTAATAAAATATATATATATATATATATTATCATTTGCCTTTTACCTTTCGGTGTAGGCTATTTTAATAAAATAAGTTTCAATTTTTAATGATCACAACTTTTAACCAAACAATTATAGTAAACTCACCTCTGCAGCAACTGACGGATACGCCAACTTACTCCTCTGCAAACTCCCGAAAACGTAATGCCAAACGATGAACCCGTACTGCAAATAAGTGCTCAACGAATAATTCTGCGACGCATTAATCCGCGCGCTGACGATATCCGAAAAACAAAACCACTCCATGGCCTCGCAGGTCCCCGCCAGGGTGGAATCCCTCACCTGCACCAGAGGGTAGTTCTCGAAAACCCCCTGTGCCACCCGATTGTAATCCCCGAAAGACGCAACCGTGCCCAAAACCTTCTTCCAACGACTCCTTAACGTTACGACTTCGTCCTTCGTTTTCGGCCTCTCAATCTGGAAAATCTCCTGCCACACAGAAAACAGGCCCTTCTGTATATCCTTTTGCCCAATTGATACTTTTGTTATTTCGCTCAGGGTAACGGGTTTGTTCTGCGTTTTGAAGAAATGAAGCACGGAGAGGCAGGAGCGTATATCGTTGTTGGATTTCTCACCGAGCGCAACCAGCGCAGCGTTATGCGCTTTAATTCCTTCTTTCGAGCAAATTTCATTCAACCGAGTGGCTAATCGCATCGTTGAAGTCGGTGGGAAGTGAACTACGAAGGAAATTTGGCGCAGGGCGCGTAAAGCCGGTACGTAAACATCATTGCAAATACAGATTATCGGTCGTTTTAAAATTGTCGATTTTGATTTTTTCCCTTTCTTCGATTTTGCCACGTGGGCTCCACTGATGTATTTTATGAGGAAATCGATTGAGGCCGAAGGTGCGCCATCGATTTCATCAAAGATTAGACAATTGGGGCGTTTTTCGTGATCCAACACTGAAGACATTTGAGTTGCGTTGTCCAGGGCGTTTTTGAATGACTCGATGTTTCTATCATCAGATGCATTTACTTCAATTACCTGTAATAAAATAATAAAAGTAAGAAAAAAAACCTCAACTTTCCTCATCTCTGATTGCATTTATGGGGATCTCACTTATTTGATTTTACGCACAGTGTTGTCGAAATTATATTCGGAATTTCACTTACCTTATAACCAGCATGTCGAGCCACCATATGCGCCAAAGTTGTCTTACCTTTAAAAATAAAATTAATAAAATAAAATGATCACAGTAGAGAGCCAATTGTGTTAAATAAATAAATCCATTTATTCAATTTTGTTAATTTAAATCAACATTATTAACTCCATAACAACCGTAATAAACAAGGTTTTATTCACTAGTGAACTAAATTTTTTTTAGGTCACTAGTGTGTTAAAAAATTTATTTAAAAATAAATGTAAAGTACATTTTCTTTACAATTTCCTCAAAATTGAATAAAAACATATATACGCCACGTGAATTAAACACCTTTATTCACTCAAAGAAATGATTTCACTCGCGCCAAGGCGCTCGTGAAATCAAAAATCTTTTCGTGAATAAAATCGTGTTTAATTCACTTGATGTATAATATTTAATAAATGGAGCGAATTATGTTATCCCACTGAGCAAACACATTTAAGTAATGTTTTGTCAACATTAAACGTTATTTGTTTGTTTTTTGCTCAGTGGGATGGTTTGTTTAAAAAATAGGAGGACCACAACAAAAATCAGCTGATGAAATTATCGTATTGGCTGCCGAAATGGCAAATTTAAACTGAAGCATACAGATCTAAGCACGCTAAATTTCGGCTGTCATGTTAACATCACAACTGACGTTTCTTTACCAAGTCGCCGTTTCCACATCTTGTGATTGAACAATGTTATTAATGTGTTAAAAGTAAGTATTTCTGTATTACCTCTCCCCAATCATCAAAATATTTACTTATATTTCGGCTGTGTAAATCAGAAAGTTTGTTAATTTGTTGTGGTCCTCTTACTTTTGAAACAAAGTATTAATAAATATAATTACCTAAACCTGGTGGTCCACAAAGTAACGCAACTTTAAAATACGGCCTGCCGTGTTCATCTAACTCGGTATTGAGCTCGAATTTTTGGTTAAAAAACGGTGGATTTTCCGTTTTCTGAATTTTCATTTTCGGCCTCCTGTTGAACACGACTTTATCCCACAATTTCAACCAACGCAACAAAGTCCTGTTGGTGCCTTCATCACTCAACAACTCGATGTATTTCCTCGGCTTGTAAACATCTACCCAAAGTAGGGTGTTGTTTTCGGATTGTTGCGAGAAAGTCTGTGTCGATGCGATTATTTCTGATTCGGATTCCTTCTCAATCTGAAATAAACAAAATGTATAAGCTGATTTAAAAGAAGACCACAACTTCAGTTGCGTAAACGTAGTGTACGTTACGTGTAAATATTCCAACTACACGAATAATAAAATATTTGGAGATTCGAGTATTTAAATAAAATAATTGAAATGTTTATATTTAAATATTCGATTATTTGAATTATTCGTAATTGAATCACAGCCTTAATTAGAAATTATTAAAACCTCTTTATAAGTGAAAATCAATCAGAAAAGTTTAGATACATAAATTAAAATATCTCTATAAGTATCAAATTTACATTTACCAATTCTTTAGCATCTTTCCAAATATCCTTAAACCTCCCACCCAACAACCCATTAAAACTCAAATCCTTGGTAATCCTCTCCCGCTCCTCCTTCTCGAACTCCTCGGAATGGCACCGCACGTAAACAACAGCACCGTCGTACCCCCTCAAACTCACGTGCGAATACTTCGGAACCAAATAACTCAAATTATCCCTCAACCTCTCCCTGCTAGTCTTGACGTAACTCTTTCCGAAAGCAGCGCCCAAATCGTTCTTTTCTTTGGCCAACTTTCGCATTTCGACAATGTGCTCGATCAGGGCGAACTCTTCATCGCGGTTCTTTTCCTTTTCCAGTTTCAGTTTCTTTGGCTTTGGAAGCTTCATGGCTTCGTCGGCTTCATGATCGAGATCCGAGATATCTCCGAATAAACTGCTGTACGATCTTTTTTCGGCTTGGGAGTTTTGCTGGAGGAAATTATCGACTTCGGCTAGGGTTAATTCCGATGGACCCGGTTGACTCTCTAAAAAATTATTATTGAAAAAAGTTTCCCCACCACTGCTATAGGATGTTGCGAGAAAATTCATAGACCATCATTAAGATTATTATGTGATAAATTTATTATACATACACAATTTATAGATTAAGGATGATCAAATGTTTATTTTATATATATATATATATAGATATACATATATTTTTCTATGTTATTATATAGCAAAGATGCTAAATAAAGATTATTATTATTATTAAAGATGTTCTTTTACTATATTTGCAGTTTGGAATGAGCTATATGTTGATTTCAGTCTCAAAAAAAATATATGGGAAAATACGACACAAATGACATCTTTTGGAAACAAAATCAATTTAAAAAATAAAGAGCTAAAATTTTAGATTCTTGTAGAAAATATATCTAACTTGGAAATAATGCTGTAGATGATCTTTACTGGGGTACTGAGAGACCCTACGCTCAGAAATTTGTCATGTGTGGTGCTGCTGAAGCTAAATTATTCCTAGTATGTATCGCATGAGAAAGTTAAATTGGTTTACTGTCCGTAAATGTCACGATTAGTATCTTTTTCAATGATTTTGAACGTTTAAATTACAATTTTTTTCGTCTGGGGTACTAAAATACCCCAGGTGGCCGCCAAGGGCTAACGATCGCACGGTATTACATTACTGTAAAATAAGACGCAGGGGCAAATGTACAGAACACGGTACATGCTCCAACTTGGATCCGCAGTAGCAACTACTTCAGTGACTCTCAACAAGTTAGTTATGCGTGTGTGTGTGTGTTTTCTATTAAAATTCTTAATAATTATATAAATCTCTTTAATTATAATCATTATTATTAATTTTATAAACGTCATTGATTCTACAAACGTCATTGATTCTATTCAACCTCTTTTTCACTCACCTAACCTAAGCATACGCATACACACACACCCAACCATACAAATAACCAGTTGAGAACCACTGGTGTAGGCGCTACTGCGCAGGCGCAAATCTGGATGTACAGTGTTCTAAACAAGGCCGTAACCAGAAAAAATTAACGTAACCGTAAACATTTCGGGGAGGTTTTAACGATAAAAATGTTGTTTTTGCTTACATACAAAATGTACCATTTTGAAAATTTCGGTGGGGGTTTAAACCCCTATATCCCCTCCTGGCTATGACCTTGGTCTGCATATTAGCCCAAATTAGCCGTGATTCACGAGCCGCAGTTTTCCCAATACATGCCGCATAGAAAACTGCGTTGCATTTCCTTCGCCTCATCTCCCGATAATAGTTCTTCTTTTTATAAATAATATTCATATTAAACTTAAGACTTACCTTGAGTGATTGGTGTGAAATCACGCTCGAAAGACGAATCCAAAGCGTCGTTTGTTTTCTCAGCGATAGTGACATTTTGTAGAACTTTAATCGGGCTTTTCTTTCCCTCCGGAAAATCGAGGTTTTTACGGGATTTCGGCGGAAAGGGTTCTCCACCAACTACAAACACCATAATACCATCAATTGCATTAATTAAACACAGATAAATAGATACATAACATGAATAATTAAGTTACAAAATGACTAACCCTTTCGCTACGAGGAACGTATCCATACGTTTTGTTGTTATGTGCTTCATGTGCAAAGAGCGTACATTTTCAAAAGCCTGTAAATTATGAGCGGAGAGCGAACGAATTTTATGTACAGTTGCGAGAGAAAAAACTAGTACAGCAAAATATTTGGCTATGTGAACTGGACTCACTTAGATTTTTTAAATTGTCAATCAAATTGGCAAATCTGCGGAAATGTCAAATGAAATTTAATGAACGTCGACATGGCTAATGGACTGAAACACAAAAAGCGATAATAACGACCGGTTTAGAGACGATATTAGCATTAGAGACATTGCGAATGAAGTGCATGTCAACAGAGGCACCGTCTTGTTGTCTAAGAAAAAAATAGTTGTTAACTTATACATGACAAGTTTGTTTCACAAGAAAAAAATACGATATTTTAGAAGTGGCTAATAAAGCTCCCTGCTGTACTAGTTTTTTTCTCTCGGAACTGTACCTCTTCAATGCGCAGTCTATCCAGTGTATAATTAAAAAAAATCTATGGCTAACTTTTGATTATTTTGTTTTTGGCAAAAAATCTGTTACAGGCAGATTGTAGCAATCAAAAACTTCTATAAACTTTTTGGGGAAAAAAAAAGTTTATAGAAGTTTTTGATAACTTGACGGCAAACTACTATATGTTGATTGTAGCAATCAACCCCCAGCTTTGTAGTATGAGCCTGTGGTACGAAATACGCATTGTGTTTCGAGCACCGTACACAGGGCACGCATTTGACATTCAAGCTGCGTAGCGAAAGGGTTAAAACAAATTATCTACAAATACCATAAACCAGCGACGGTTCGCAGCCTAACTTCAGAGTCGGCCACAGCGCCAAGGAATTGCACAACAAAGTCACCTTTCATTAACGGATACATATTACCTTGGCTCTCGGGCCTACCCTGAAGTTAGGCTGCGAGCCGCCGCTGCCATAAACCAACAATTGCATTAAATAAACAAGATAATTAAATACATAACATACAAAATTAAGTCACAAAATTACTTTAAAACAAATCCTATGAATATTCTTAACGCACCTTCTTGTTCTCGGAGTAACTCCAATTCATCAGCGTACATCGCCTCGAATTCTTCCTCGGAATTCGGATATTCATCCATATTTGTTATTTTTACGATATTTTCTACGATTAACTCAACTTTTACAACTATTCAAAAATGTTAAAGAGTACGAGTGCGAAATATGATTTGAAGGTTATGTTAAGTTCGCGCCAAAATTACTGTCAAAGATTTATTTAAATTACGGTGTTGTAATACAGGCAACTTAGTTTACCGATAGTGTCCCTGTATTTAAGAGAGTAGCGCAAACTGGCATCCATCTTGACGCACTTAAGCGCCAAATTCAAACTAAATTAATCACACTCCATGATTTGACGAATAAAACACTGATAACCTTTCTTCGCACTTTTTTATTCGTCAAATTAATTTATCTTCACGTAACTCACAATCAATTTATTTTTTTTATATTCTATGGTGATTGCCGCGCGTCCTGTTAATTTGGTTTAGTTCGAATTTGGCGCCTAACGGCGTTAAGATAGATGCCAGTTTGCGCTACTCTCTTAAATATAGGGACACTATTTACGGAAACCTCCTTGCGCCATCTATTGAATGAATTAATAAGAAATTTATTAGATTAAACTGTTTCTCTAAAATAGTGATGTGCCGAACTTACAATTTTGTAAGTCAGCATTTAAGGAGTATTAAAACTGTTTTCAGGTTGTTCAATAGTTTGCGGCAAAATTACTATCAAAGATTTATTTAAATTACGGTGTTGTAATATAGGCAACTAAGTTTACCGATAGTGTTCCTGTATTTAAGAGAGTAGCGCAAACTGGCATCCATCTTGACGCCTTTGAGCGCCGAATTCAAACTGAACCAATCATATTCTATAATGATTAACGCGTGTTCTGTTGGTTTGATAGTTTGAATTTGGCGCCTAATGGCGTCAAGATGGATGCCATTTGCGCTACTCTCTTAAATACAGGGACACTATTTACGGAAACCTCCTTGCGCTATCTATTGAATGAATGAATTATTATATATTTATTAAACTAGAATGAAAATATATTTATTAAATCAAACGGTTTCTCTAAAATAGTGATAAAACAAAATTACAATTTCGTAAGTTATCATTTAAGAGTACTAAAACGGTTTTTAGGTTGCTAAAAAGTTCGCGCTAAAATTAATGTCAAAGATTTATTTAAATTACGGTGTTGTAATATAGGCAACTTAATTTACCGATAGTGTCCCTGTATTTAAGGGACTAGCTTAAACTGGCATCCATCTTGACGCCTTAAGGCGCCAAATTCAAACTGAACCAATCATATTCAATAATGATTGACGCGCGTCCTGTTAATTGAATTAAGTTTGAATTTGGCGCCTAATGGCGTTAAGATGGATGCCATTCGCGTTACTCTATTAGACACAGGGAGGGACACTATTTACGGAAACCTCCTTGCGCCATCTATTGAATGAATGAATTATTATACATTTATTAAATATAACTGAATCTTTAAAATAGTGATAAAACGAACTAACAATTTTGTAAGTCAGCATTTAAGGAGTACTAAAACTGTTTTTAGGTTGCTAAAAAGTTCGAGCCAAAATTACTGTCAAAGATTTCTTTTAATTACGGTGTTGTAATATAGGCAACTTAGCTTACCGATAGTGTCCCTGCATTTAAGACAGTAGCTCAAACTGGCATCCATCTTGACGCCTTTAGGCGCCAAATTCAAACTGAACCAATCATATTCAATAATGATTGACGCGCGTCCTGTTAATTGGATTTAGTTTGAATTTGGCGCCTAACGGCGTCAAGATGGATGTCAGTTTACGCTACTCTCTTAATACAGAGATACTATTTACGGAAAACTTCTTGCGCCATCTACTGAATGAATGAATTATTATATATTTATTAAACTAGAATGAAAATATATTTATTAAATTAAACGGTTTCTGTAAAATAGTAATTAAACGAAATTATAATTTTGTAAGTCAGCATTTAAGGAGTACTAAAACTGTTTTCAGGTTGCTGAAAAGTTCGCGCCAAAATTACTGTCAAAGATTTATCTAAATTACGGTGTTGTAAAATAGGCAACTTAATTTACTGATAGTGTCCCTGTATTTAAGAGAGTAGCGCAAACTGGCATCCATCTTGACGCCTTGTGGCGCCAAATTCAAACTGAACCAATCATATTTTATAATGATTGACGCGCGTCCTGATAATTTGATTTAGTTTGAATTTGGCGCCTAACGGCGTCAAGATGGATGCCGGTTTGCGCTACTCTCTTAAATACAGGGACACTATTTACGGAAACCTCCTTGCGCCATCTATTGAATGAATGAATAACTTATTTATTGAATTAAACTATTTCTCTAAAATAGTGCTAGAACGAACTTACAATTTTGTAAGTCGGCATTTAGGGAGTATTGTAACTGTTTTCAGGTTGTGAACAACTTGCGGTGAAATTATTAATAACGTTTTATTTAACTTACGTTTTATTTAAATTACATAGGCAACTTAATGTGCCAATTCCCTTATTGGCACATTAGGTTGCCTATGTAATTTCGCGAGACGTAATTTAAAATTGGCTTAAAAAAGTAAGTTATAGAAATTATTATTTGCAAATTCATTTTAATTGTTGTGTTTAATACACACAGGAAATTTTTCTTTTGAGTTTATTTATCCCCAGGCGCTGTACATTTACAGGCTTTCGCTGTTTTCTAAAAAAGTGCAATTTAAAGATGTAAATGTGTGTTTCTAATCACCGATTAAGCATAAAGTAACATTTCAGGCTCATTTAAACTCGAAATATAACTTCATGTACCTGCTGCATAAAACACTGATTTAATCTGAAGTTAAAAACCAGATATTTCGTTGTTTTAACCTAAAAATGTTCGTTTGTACAAGACATAAATATCTTATCTAATAGAATCAGTGTGCTTTTAAATGCCGTGTGTTTGGGTGTTGTGATTACAGAAAGATTAAGGATTACTGCTTTAAGTTCAGGCAAAGAATAGTCAAACTCTTTCGCTATAAACGATAAATTTAAAAATGGTAGGTGTTAACATACGCATTCTAACATACATGAAAGTGTAATGTGTTGCATACATTACAAGATTACAGCTTTAATTATTTATTTTAAAGGCGTATAAACAACACTAAACTACTCTAATGTAGAAAATATGCTGCCTTAGCATACTGATTTATAGGTATATTAAGAACTTCACTGGAAATCAGTGTTTTATACGCGTGGCGCATGAAGTAAAATTTCGAGTTTAGAAAAGCCCCGTGAAAATTTGTCGAGGGTCGCGCAGCGACCCGAGACAAATTTTCTGGGCTTTCCTAAACTCGAAATTTTACTTCATGCTTAGTCTGGGAGTGGAATCACTCGTTAGAAACTTAAAGTCGAACTATTTTAAGAAATAGCGAATACTTCAACTTCTTACCTTATTCTTCAGATTTTACGGCATTACTTCCCTAAATTTATATCTAGAAATATACTTGGAAATAATCTAAGAATTGTTTTTACCTAAAAATGTTCGTTTGTACAAGACATAAATATCTTATCTAATGGAATCAGTGTGCTTTTAAATGCCTTGTGTTTGGGTGTTGTGATTACAGAAAGATTAATGATTACTGCTCTAAATTCAGGCAAAGAATAGTCAAACTCTTTGGCTATAAACGATAAATTTTAAAATGTTCGGCGTTAACATAGGCAATTTAACATACATGAAAGTGTAATGTGTTGCATATATTACAAGATTACAGCTTTAATTATTTATTTCAAAGGCGTATAAACAACACTAAACTACTCTGATGTAGAAAATATGCTGCCTTACCATACTGATTTATAGGTATATTTTGTACTTTACTAAAATCAGTGGTTTGTACGCGTGGCGCATGAAGTAAAATTTCGAGTTTAGAAAAGCCCCGTGAAAATTTGTCTCGGGTCGCTGCGCGACCCTCGACAAATTTTCTACGCGGGGCTTTTCTAAACTCGAAATTTTACTTCATGCTTAGTCTGGGAGTGGAAACACTCGTTAGAAACTTAAAATCAGACCATTTTAAAAAAATAGCGAATACTTCAACTTCTTACCTTATTCTTCAGATTTTACGGCGTAAGTGAATGAAATTATTATTTGCAAATTCTTTTTAATTGTTGTGTTTATTACACACAGGGATTTTTTCTTTTAAGTTTATTTATCCCCAGGCGCTGTACATTTACAGGCTTTCGCTGTTTTTTTTGTAAAAAGTGCAATTTAAAGATGTAAATGTGTGTTTCCAATCACTGATTAAGCATAGAGTAACATTTCATGCTCATTTAAACTCGAAATTTTACTTCATGTACCTGCTGCATAAAACACTGATTTAATCTGAAGTTAAAAACCAGATATTTCATTGTTTTTACTTAAAAATGTTCGTTTGTACAAGACATAAATATCTTATCTAATTGAATCAGTGTGCTTTTAAATGCCTTATGTTTGGATGTTGTGATTACAGAAAGATTAAGGATTACTGCTCTAAATTCAGGCAAAGAATAGTCAAACTCTTTGGCTTTAAACGATAAATTTTAAAATGTTCGGTGTTAACATAGGCAATTTAACATACATAAGAGTGTAGTGTGTTGCATACATTTAAAAATGTTAGGTTAACATAGGCAATTTAACATACATAAAAGTGTAGTGTGTTGCATACATTTAAAAATGTTAGGTTAACATAGGCAATTTAACATACATAAGAGTGTAGTGTGTTGTATACATTACAAGGCTGTAGCTTTAATTATTTATTTCAAAGGCGTATAAACAACACTAAACTACTCTGATGTAGAAAATAAGCGGCCTTAGCATACTGATTTATAGGTATATTTTGTACTTCACATTGTTTCAGTGTTGAATACGCGTGGCGCATGAAGTAAAATTTCGAGTTTAGAAAAGCCCCGTGAAAATTTGTCTCGGGTCGCTGCGCGACCCTCGACAAATTTTCTACGCGGGGCTTTTCTAAACTCGAAATTTTACTTCATGCTTAGTCTGGGAGTGGAATCACTCGTTAGAAACTTAAAATCGAACCATTTTAAAAAAATAGCGAATACTTCAACTTCTTACCTTATTCTTCAGATTTTACGGCGTTACTTCCCTAAATTTATATCTAGAAATATACTTGGAAATAATCTATACGTGGATTACTGTATGTGTATAAGATGCAAAGTTTTAAAATCCATTTAAAACTATAAAAATTTTAGATACAAAAATTCATTTACAAAATTAGTTAAGCATCCCGCCGTTATGGCGCTACAATCACTTCAACAATTTCCCATCCAATCATTTTTTATAGTCATCGGTGAAATTGCGTGTTGTGCAAAAACAAGAATTTCAATTTAAATTTCCAAAATAATTACTCCACTTAAATTAAAACGTGCCTATTTTTTCGCAACGCAATCGCCCGAGTTAATCGAAATTAAAAGCGCGATGGAATCCGCAAACCACTTAACGTAACGACCGACAATTACCGATAAACACAATTTCAAGGTTATGTCCCTGCCTGAGTGTGCATATAAGCCCGTTTTCCTGACGTAATTCGGACTCTGCGAAATCCAAAGAAGATGTCGTGGGTCGCCGACAACTCCCTGAGCTGGTACCACAAGTTCTGCATACAGGTGCTGAAGTGCGGTCCAGTACCCGAGCACATCGCTATTATAATGGATGGTAACCGGAGGTACGCTAATAAGGAGAAGGTGAAAAAAGTCGTGGGGCACTCGAAGGGTTTCGATAAGCTGGCCGAGACTCTCCTGTGGTGTTCCGAAATGGGGGTGAGGGAGGTGACGGTGTACGCTTTCAGCATCGAGAATTTCAAGCGGACGAAAGAGGAGGTCGATACTCTCATGGAGTTAGCCACGGATAAGTTCAAACGACTTTTACAAGAAACGGAAAAGTTGAATTCCCTCGGTTTGTGCATTCGAGTCGTCGGGAATTGGAGCATGATATCCGATGAATTGCGCAAGATTATGGCGCAAGCTATGTTAGCAACAAAAGACAACAACAAGGCGTTTTTAAACATCGCCTTCGCTTACACGTCGCGTGACGAAATACTGCATTCCATCAAATCAATCAAAGAAGGTATTGATAAGAACCTGATAACAATCGACGACATCACCGCTGATTTGTTATCAGACTGCATGTACATGAATAAAAGCCCCAATCCGCACTCGCTCATAAGAACATCGGGGGAGGTTCGATTCAGCGATTTTCTCCTCTGGCAAATTTCCAATACTTACATTGTTTTCAGTGACGTTTTATGGCCCGAGTTTAGCTTTTGGCATTTTTGTGTTTACATATTTCAATATCAAAGGCAGTACGCGGAAATGTTAGTGATCGGCAAACAGATTAACGAGGCGAGTTGTAGGGGGCAACGGGTACAAGCGTTTTTGGGCGCGTTGGAAAAGGAGAGGTTTAAACAAATCGAGTGTTACGCGAACGCTTAGAGAAATTATTCTTGTGATATTGTTATTGTTGTAATTGATTTTTCACTTATTGAGTATCATGCGTTTTAAATGATTTTCATGTATATTAAAAGACAATAGGATGGATTTTGTAAGAGGTTAAGTTTTTAAAAGTGCATTTAGTTCAAATGGAAATATTGTATGTTTTTGTTACAAAGAAAAATTAATAAAAAAATTTAAAGAATACCATCTTTTTTAACACTGCTGCGCCAGAAATTGGCAAAGGCTGCACTACTTTTTTTATAAAAACGTTCAGTATGAGGTTTAAAACGAGTGATTCCACTTCCAGACTAAGCATGAAGTAAAATTTCGAGTTTAGAAAAGCCTGAAAATTTTGTTTGGTCGCTCCGCAACACTGAAATATTAAATAACAAAATTTTCTTATCCAAAAAGTATGTGCAAGTCTTATAAATGTTACATCAGAAAAGGAATTAAATGAGACAAAGGAATATACTTGTATACTTGCCAGTTTGAAAGTCACTAAGTGCATAAAAATCCAGCGCACTTAGTGGATTTTGCTTGTAAAATGTAGATTTCTTTCACAATTTCCTATCAACAAGGAACGTTGATAAAGAATTGCATGCACCACAAATATTGTTCAATAAAAGGCTTGGAATGATAAAAATTGATACACCAGTCGAGTCTAAATATAAAAACAATTAAACAAAATAACAGAAATAACGAATTTAAAATGCTTTTCTTTATTTTGTTTTTTTTTTTTTGTTCCGGCCAACGTGACTTTTGGTGTTCACACCTTAAAAACTGAAAAAAAAACTTAGTTTTTGACGATAAACGTTGTACACTGCATAAACGCCTCAAATTTTTATAAAAGATATTTTAAATTCAAACCAATACTGACGACAGGTAATATTTTTAAGGAATAATTTAAGTTATAGACTCATAATGTATGCAACACAATACACTTTTGTGTATGTTAAATTGCCTATATTAACACGCACAATTTTTAATTTATTGTTTAAATTAGTGGTTTTTTAATCGCGATACAAACAAAATCAAACCACTGCATAAACACCTCAAATTTGTATAAAATATATAATAAAAATTCAAACCAATACTGACGAAATGTAATATTTTTGAAGAATAATTTCAGTTATAGACTTATAATGTATGCAACACATTACACTTTCGTGTATGTTAAATTGCCTGTATTAACACGTACATTTTTTAATTTATTGTATAATTTAGTTGTTTTTTAATCGCGATACAAAGCAAATCAGACCACTACATAAACACCTCAAATTTGTATAAAATATATAATATACATTTAAACCAATTCCGACAAAATGTAATATTTTTGAAGAATAATAAAAGTTAAAGACTTATAATGCATGCAACACATTACACTTTTGTGTATGTTAAATTGCCTATATTAATACGAACCTTTTTAATTTATCGTTTAAATTAGTGGTTTTTAATCTTTTTTAATCGCGATGCTAAAAAATAAAACTACTGCATAAACACCTCAAATTTTTATAATATATATATTTTAAATTCAAACTAATACTGACGAAATGTAATATTTTTGAAGAATAATTAAAGTTATAGACTTATAATGTATGCAACACATTACACAATTGTGTATGTTAAATTGCCTATATTAATACGAACCTTTTTTAATTTATCGTTTAAATTAGTGGTTCTTAATCTTTTTTAATTGCGATACAATAAAATAAGACCACTGCATAAACACCTCAAATTTTTATAAAATAAAAAATGTAATATTTTTGAAGAATAATCAAAGTTATAAACTTATAATGTATGCAATACATTACACAATTGTGTATGTTAAATTGCCTATATTAATACGAACCTTTTTTAATTTATCGTTTAAATTAGTAGTCTCTAATCTTCTTTTAATCGCGATACAAAAAAAATAAGACAACTGCATAAACACCTTCAATTTTCATAAAATATATTTTAAATTTAAACCAATGCTGACAAAATGTAGTATTTTTAAAGAATAATCAAAGTTATAGACTTATAATATATGCAACACATTACACTTCTGTGTATGTTAAATTGCCTATGGTAATCCGAACCTTTTTTAATTTATCGTTTAAATTAGTGGTTCTTCTTTAATCACAATACAAACAAAATAGACCACTGCATAAATACTTCAAATTTAAAAGAAATATTTTAAATTCACACCAATACTGACGGAATGTAATATTTTTGAAGAATAATCAAAGTTATAGACTTATAATGTATGCAACACATTTTACTTTTGTGTATGTTAAATTGCCTATATTAATACTAACCATTTTTAATTTATCGTTTAAATTAGTGGTTCTTAATCTTTTTTAATCGCAATACAACAAAAGACCACTGCGTAAACACAAAATTTTTATCTAATAAATTTTAAATTCAAACCAATTCGAACGAAATGTAATATTTTTGAAAAATAATCAAAGTTATAGACTTATAATATATGCAACACATTACACTTTTGTGTATGTTAAATTGCCTATATTAATACGAACCTTTTTTAATTTATCGTTTAAATTAGTGGTTCTTAATCTTTTTTAATCGCGATACAAAAAATAAGACCACTGCGTGAATACCTCAAATTTATATAAAATATGTTTTAATTTCAAACCAATACTACCGAAATGTAATATTTTTGAAGAATAGTCAAAGTTATAGACTTATAATGTATGCAACATACACAAAAAAAATTAATTTATCGTTTAAATTCGTGGTTCTTAATCCTTTTTAATCGTGATACAAAAAATAAGATGAAAAAATTTGAAAGCACCCTGATTTAATTTGCTTAGATGTTTACACTTGCTACAAACGAACATTTTCAGGTAATAAAAGACGAAATAGCCGGTTTTGAATTTCAGAATGAATTAGTATCTTATACACGTGGCTCATAAGTTTAGAATTCCCCAACAGTTGCCAGCAAACTCCTATCTGTTGTCTCTGATAACCCACTAGTTCAAAGTAACATTAGAACAATAGAAACTGTCACTTTGAACTTGAGTTCAACGTTTATGGTGCAACTGGGAATAAATAAAATTCTTATTACTTTTTTTTTTACGGATTTAATATAAATTTATTTCAAGTAATACTCATATTCGATATATACAGAATGTTCCATCACCATCGTATCATTTCCGTTTTTTTACTTTCGAACGGCCTCTTTTCTTTTTACTATTGCTCTCCTTTTTGCTGTTTTTCAAAGCTTTGGGGGCGGGTACGGCGCCCCCGGGTCTTTTGGGAATGGACAAATGCGCCTCGACTAAATCAGCGAGTTTACCTTGTTCGGCCAGCATTGATAAAAACGTGCAAATGAATTCATCGTAGTTATGCGTCCGTCTACAATCATCAATCTAAAACAACAACATTAAACAAAGAAAAGTATAAATAAAACAAAAGATTAGATAAGAAAGTAAAAATAAAAAAATCAGCGGCGGCTCGCAGCCTAACTTCAGGGTAGGCCGGAGACCCAAAGTAATATGTATCCGTTATTGAAAGGTGACTTTGTTGTGCAATTCCTTGTATTTGTAAAGCGCGATCCCAACCTCAAATTTTGTGTGCGTTGACGCTGTGGCCTACCCTGAAGTAAGGCTGCGAGCCGCCGCTGGAAAAAAAAACAAATAATAAAATTGTAGCAATAAAACAACAAATGAAAAAATAACAAAGTGACAATTGTCAACAAGTATTAGTATTTTGTTGCGGCACAGAGCCCGGAGATTGGTTTCTCTTGTCCGTACTCGTCCTGCTGGAAAATGAACCGTGACCAGAATCAAAACTGAACTTATCGGGAATTCGAGTTCGCCAAAAAGTTCTACTACATATTAGGAGCAATTTGTGCGGTCCTGTATTGAAATTGCTTAATTATTAGGGCTCTTTACACGCACACTCCTTCACCGACGATTGAATAGCACACACCGGAAGTAGACGCAAAAGTGTACGTATAAATGCAAATTTTGGGTCGAGGAAAGAGTCAAGAAAAAAGTGGTATAAAAACTGCATATGTAAATGCCACTCCGTCGAGGAAAAAGTCAAGGAAAGAGTCGAGAAAAGAGCCGAGGAAAAAGTGGAGTGCATCAACTTTGCAAGCGAGCTGTTCAAAAACTACTACTTCGATGTGGCCCAGCTTCACACAGCTTATGCTCCCATTCAATAACTACATTTTAGTGTAATATCAAGTCATTTGGCGATTTTCAGATTTTCGGCCAAATTTAATTTTTTGCATACAGGGGCGTAGCGAAGCCTTAACTTTTGGGGGGGGGAAACACCTATATATTTCCAACTTCAAAATTAAAATTAAAATTTCTATTTTTATATTATTTTATTTTAACAAATTAATATAACGTAGTACATTGATTTATATAAATTAAGCTTAATTTATTATCCAATAATAAATGCTTTTAGTAAAACTTATTAATGTTCATCAATTTGTTTCGTCCGAGATTTGCCAACTGCGTTAAGCCCTAACCCATTTTCTGGGAACATATCCATTTATATCATATAATTTTTTTTAGATTTGCCAACTGGTTTAGCAATTTTTCATTATAAAGTAAAATTTGCCAACTGCCTTAGCTTTGGGGAGGGGGAGCGTCCCCCCCCACCCCCCCCTCATGGCTACGTCCCTGTTTGCATAAATATCCCTTTGGATATTTTCAAATTTCGGTAAACATTTTTTTCTCCCCAAAACATCTTTTTTTTTTAATTTTTTTTTATTTTGGGTTTTACGTCATCTATTTCCGCTGCTAAGGCCAATCATGACGCCGGAGATTAGGTCTACAGCTATCCGGGAATTTTGCCGAACCCGGTGGGAGTTCCAACCCACCGGTAGGGATCTTTAACGTGCACGCAACATCCAGGCAGTACACGGGTCCTACATGCATTTAACGTCATATCCGAGAAGACGGAGTGTTTGGCATTTTTATCCTAACCTATATAAATGCAGACAACTTGTTAGGCCGGTATTTGAACCCCGGTTCGTGGCGTGGCAGTACAACACTCTAACCACTACACCACCAAGCTGCCCCTCCCCAAAACATCTGATAAAATTCACGAAGGCCCTTGATGATGGTAGACAGGAAGTGGGCTATTCATTTTTCCAAGAAAAAATTATTTATCAAATTTGATACCTTTTTCCATAGCAACCACTTATTAAATTATAATCCTCATTTACAATGTAAATCAGTAATGCCGGGTTTCACCAACGTGAATTTTCATCGATCAAAATCTAGTACTAGTTACATCCATATCAAAAAATTAAGCAATATACATGACATTGATGTTTATGACATGGAAAATGTCTATTCCAATCTACGAATAAGATTTAATTCACTGATTATAGAGGCTTCTACTTCGTTATACATTGTTGAACATAAATAAAACACTGTTTATCACTTTGTTTGTATAACAATTGGTTTATTTGGTGACTATAGTTTCGATACTACACGTATCATTATCAAACCGTTAGTAGATTAGAGATTTAATTGAAATTTGTGAAACCGGACATAAGTGTACACTTTTTCAAGGCCGTAGCCAGAGGGTGGCTTCAAATCCCCCTGAAATTTTATAACACCCCCCAAATTTGTTTTCTAGCTACATTTGCGCATTTATATTAAATAGAACTGTACATCTAGCACAACAAAATAAAAAGTGAAGATTAAAAGGAACATAACTGTGTGACAAAAGTCCACATTTTTTTATTAGTAATCTCAACTCACCTTATATTTATTTTGTTTATCGTTTTCGTCCTTTAAATTAATTTCACAAATGCAAATCTCGTTTTCCAAGTTCTTCAAAAGCGCTATTAAATCCTGCGGGGCGAAAGTGTGGGGCTCCAGCAGCTCGGGATTTTTCTTTTCCGCCACGACCGTGTCCCCATCGCTGGTGCGCACCCGTGCATGTCCACTGTTTATAGGCTTTTTCGCGCCGGGTTCACTAAACTTTTTTACCGAAGGATTATTCCCACCTGTAAATATTAAGTTTCTAAAAGTGTTCGTATTAGAGTCTACACGAACACAACCTCAGTTTTAGTTGCTCCAATCAAAGAGATTAAATAAACTACTACCAAACCTAACATAACGCATAAATATTAATTTTCTAGAAGTTCGAATCACAGTCTACACAAACAAAACTTTACTTCTATAAAACTAAATCCCCTTCCTTCTATTTTTCCTTTCCCTACCCCATTCTCTCTCATCCACTTCATCACCCTTCTACTCCCTTTCGCTCTCAGCCATTCCTCCTTCACCCCCTTGCATTCCTCCGCCAAGTATGTGTTGTAAAGCGTTCTCTTTTTTGAAACTTTGCATTGTGACAATTTATTTGACAAATTATGATTTATTTATCACATTGATAATTGTTATATATGTATATATGTATTAAATGGTTATTATTTTATTTTATTCTATACTGTATATATTATTGTGTATTGTTCTACAGAAAGAGTTTTTTGTTATATCTGTAAGATAAGCCGCGTCCCAGATGTTCTCGGACGCGCAGTGTGAATTAGCGAGTAGAAGAATAAACACCTTAGCATATTATAAAGTGATTTATTTACAACGTTAGTGATTCCCCACTTACTAATACTAAATTCGCGTACATTAAATCTGCGGATTTAACAATAATAATTTACCAACATCTTAAAACTTGATGTTTAAAGTACCCTACTGTTAAAGCAGGACTGCAACTGTTCGCAGTAAATACACCCTAAGTTCGGTTAGAAAAAACAGAGTTTACATACCGGATCGATCTTCATTAGCCACACGTATAACAACAAATCTCTTAAAATCCTTCGATGTGGGACTGTTTTGTGCCGTGGCCCAATTCCAAGCGGCCGTCGGTGAATTGAAAGCCGAGCCGACCTCCGACGAAGTATCCGTGCTGGAAGTGCTCGGAGCCGGCGAGGTTTGTATAGTCAACGGAGTGGAATAATCCAAAGGACACAGAGTCACTTTTTCCTTAATCTTACTAGTCTCCGGTTTATCCTCATCTTTAACCTCACTCGCACCCTCCGGCTCGACTTCCATCAGAGCATTCGTTTCCTCCGTTTTCACCAGCTTTTCATCTTCACTTTTCACCGATTCCGTGCCGTCTTTCTTCATTTTATCCTCCTCCAATTTCAACTTCTCCAATTGTTTATTCTCGGCGTGCTTGATACGCATTAGTTGTTGTAAAGCGTCGACGACGATTTGTTTGTTGGTTTTGAGCATTTTTAATTTGTGGGTGATGGCGAGTCTACGATCGGGCACGCAGGCCATTAAATTGAAGCGAATGTCGTGGTATTGTTCGCCGGCCGTTAGCCCCAAACGCTCGCTCATTACGCTCCTGAATTTTTCCGTCCAATCGCCCGTTTCGGCCCAGGGGCCGTGATCGATCGGATGGGGTTTTAAACCGTCTAATTCAAACAGGTGTCCGTTGATCGGGACGAAACTTACAAAATGGAATGCTTCACCGGTGAAGCGTCCAGTCGATACACCACTACCTAAAAGAAAAAGTGATTTACAGTTTCGAATAAATAATTTATAAGTTAGGTTAGGTGACAATTGCTTTTAGGTTAGGTTAAGTGACAATTGCTTTAAGGTTAGGTTATCACACCACAAAACGAAGTGCAGACTTAGGCATGAATAGGTTTATTATGTATGTATTCTGTATCATATGTTCAATTAAAAAAAAAACCTCTAGAGTGCTATGATTTAATCTTTTTTCAAATTTAATATATAATAATAATAATCTTTATTTAGTATCTTTGCTATATAATAACATAGAAAAATATATGTATATCTATATATACAGGGTGTCCCATTAGTGCGGTCTCGGAAGATATCTCAGCTCTCGTTGAAGATAGAAAAAAAATGTTTTCACCAAATTTGCTTGATTTTAAGAGCTGCATAACCTAAAATTATTTTCAAATATACAGGGTGTCCCATTATTCCATACTTAATACCAACTTTGTTATTTTAAATGGAACACCCTATATATTATTTTTTTATTTGATCCGCCTTTAAATAACCTACACAAAGATATATCATTATTGGCACTTTAGGTTATTTGTTACTTCAGAAAAAAATATTTTTTGAAAATTTTGGCAGTTTTAGTACTTTACTTAAAAATTCACTGTGTCCTTATTTTTTAAGATATCAGTCTGTAATTTTACACACATATGCAGTAAAGAATGCTCTATCCATTGACTATAACACATTATAATATTACTTATAAAACCTAATAAAAAACTACCTTCTAATATTTAATATTTAAAATGTACATAACTTCATTTTCTTAAATGGGACACCCTATATTTCTTTACTTTATCAGATCCGAAATGAAAAATGCTTTATTTTTTGTATACCCTATATTTGACAGAAAAATGTTAATATCTCCAAAACTAATGAAAATAGATAAAGGGTATGATATACAAGAAATAAAGCATTTTTTATTGCGGATTTGATAAAATAAAAAAATATAGGATGTCCCATTTAAAAAAATGAAGTAATGTACATTTTAAATATTAAATATTCGAGGGTAGTTTTTTACTAGGTTTTATAAGTAATATTAAAATGTGTTATAGTCAATGGATAGAGCATTCTTTACTGCATATGTGTGTAAAATTTCAGACTGGTATCTTAAAAAATACGAACACAGTGAATTTTTAAGTAAAGTACTAAAACTGCCAAAATTTTCAAAAAATATTTTTTTTTTAAGTAACGAATTACCTAAAGTGCCGATAATGATATATCTTTGTGTAGGTTATTTAAAGGCGGATCAAATAAAAAAATAATATATAGGGTGTTCCATTTAAAATAACAAAGTTGGTATTAAGTATGGAATATTGGGACACCCTGTATATTTGAAAATAATTTTAGGTTATGCAGCTCTTAAAATCAAGCAAATTTCGTGAAAACATTTTTTTTCTATCTTTAACGAGAGCTGAGATATCTTCCGAGACCGCACTAATGGGACACCCTGTATATATAAAATAAACATTTGATCATCCTTAATGATTTAAGTTGGCTACACACTTCAAGAATTGACATACAAAACGTCAGACATAATAATTATAATGTAAATTTTCAGAGTTGCCAACCTAGAATAACTTCCATGGCACTCTAGAGATTTTTTTTAATTGAACATACGATATTATGTGTATCTAGCTTCACTTTAAATCAGTGTTTTATACCGGTGGCGCATGAAGTAAAATTTCGAGTTTAGAAAAGCCTGAAAATTTGGATTTGGGCGCTCGCTTCGCTCCGCGCCCAAATCCAAATTTTCAGGCTTTTCTAAACTCGAAATTTTACTTCATGCTTAACCAGGGACTGTAAACACTCGCTTCGCTCCGCGCCCAAATCCAAATTTTCAGGCTTTTCTAAACTCGAAATTTTACTTCATGCTTAACCAGGGACTGTAAACACTCGTTAGAGACTTCCTAATTTAAAAAAAACAACGAATCCCTAAAAATTTACCGAACACCGCAATCAACGAGATATGTACACTTAAAAAGAAAATTTCCTCGTATACCTTTATCCAATCTTCTCTTCGCTTGAGGCATGGCGTGCGAATTATGAGCGCAAGCCAACTCCGGCGTATTCCCAATCGCCCACCCTTTATTCTCCGGACTCATCCCGTGCGTGTGCTGCTTCAACCTGCTCAGCGTATCCCCCAAATGAATGTTCGGGCAGTTCAACAAAATCGAAATCAACGCGTGCGTCGCGCAGCTGTTCGGCACCATTTGCTGGGCGAAAAAAATATTGTTCACCACGTCCTCGTCCCGGACGAACATATCGGTTTGTTCGACGACTTTCCTCCGAGATCGCCTCTCTTCGATCCACCTGAAGAGGAAGATGAACCCGTAAACGGGGCTGTCCAACGGTTTGTTCAAGTCGTAAATCTCTTCTACCTGCACTCCCTTCACTCCGAAATCTTCTAGCAACAAGGTGAACAAACCGGGGTCGCTTTCCAACTCTAACCAACCCTCGGTTAGTTCTTTTATATCCACCGGCATTATCTTCATTTGTACAATCTTTCATGTGTTCAGGTACAGAAGATGTAAATACTAAAGCACTTCTTGTAAAGCGATTAATTAGGCTTTGAGTATACAGGTTTTTATAAAAAATCATTTACGGGATTAATGAAGCTTCTTGTTGTTGCAAGTTTGTATGGCCTCAGTTGTGTAGAGCTCTGTCGACCAGATTAATTAAGCTTCTCTAAAACTAAAAAAGGAAACAGGCGTTAGGATTAAATAAGTAAGTAGGCAAGACATTTTTACGTGAGCAGTGAAAGAGTTAAGTGCGTTAACCACACGAGTGCGATTTTGAGCCAGGATTTACGGGAAGTAGAACCTCAAAATCTATTTTTAAACGTAATTAACGTTCATTTTTTTAAAGATAATGTATTTCTTAGAATAATTTGTATAAATAATGTCATTTCTATCAAAAAAAGAATTCAGCTTCTGGGTCGATTAAGACATTTTTAAATAATGTCATTTCTAACATTAAAAGTGCGATTCTTTTCGCAATCTACAACAAGTTAGTCTTACAAAGACTATATCAAACACTCATTGAAACAACTACTTCCCGGGCTAATACCCCGACGGACATTGAATTATACAACAAGTGTTTGCTGTTACATACAGTAACCTACTGCAAATGTAACAATTTGGGTCAAATTATTCAGGCCATCTATAGATGGGAAGTAGTTGTTTCAATGAGTGTTTGATATAGTCTTTGTAAGACTAACCTGTTGTAGATTGCGAAAAGAATCGCACTTTTAATGTTTGAAGTATTCTGCAACCAAGAATTGGCAATTTCATTTATACTAATGTCATTTCTATCAAAAAACAATTCAGCTTCTGGGTCGATTAAGACATTTTTATGTCAGCAATGAAAGGGTTAAGGGGGTATTACCATTCGGACAGCAGTTTTTTGACAGTTTTTCTGAATTTTTTTTTTAGGGTAAATTTAATACATGCGACCAGGCGCGCACCCAGAGGGTGGCTCACGGGCTTTGAGCCCCCAAGACTAACTAAATTGAAGTGTTTTCACGTGTATACATAAGACCGGGATGAGCCCTCCTAAGGCCAATTTCTGCACGCCTGCATGGGATCTTGCGGTTTCCTGCAACTTGTTTATAGATTCATGAACTATAAAAAATGAATTTTAATTCTTTGTCCTCTGTCCTCTAAATTTGGCCTCAAATATGGCCGTGTCCTCCATGTTTTTCCTCATGGCTGGAAAGATTTTTTTGGTTCTGTGATCTGAAACATAAAATAAAGTAGCAGTCATTAATCTGTATTAAATTATCTGGAATTGTAACCACCGACAATGAAAAATCTCGACAAATAACAAAATGGAGGCCATTAGAAAAAAGTGGTCGGTTTTTGCTTCCGTTTGTCTGATTTAAGGCCCTCTGAAAAATATCAAATATTAATATATTTGAATGAGGGTGGTTCAAACTCCAGAGAAAAATGTGGAGAACCGGATACTAAAAGCTCAAGTCTATCAGTTTCATAGTTTGAAAAAAAAGTGGTTTCGAGAAAAACGCATTTAAAGTTTTAACCATTTTTGGATATTTTTACCTTTAGACAGCTATGCCACCTCCATACGGTAGGCCCTCTCCTTCCTCTAAAAACTGGGTTTGAATGATTTGGTCGTGCCAGCGTTGTTGGATGGCATCCCGAGCTGCTGGAAAGTCAGGTGACGTTCGGCCCGCGTCTCCCGCTCTGCACCTGGAAGGCCTTGGCTTGAGGGGGCAATACAAATTCCCAGTGTCTCCATCATCTTAAAAACTGCCGAGTATTCGTCATTGAAGATGCAGCGACGATTTTCGCACTACAGTTGAGGCGCTTCGGAGTCAGCTTCCAGACACAAGCATTCAAACTTCTGCGCATTTCCACCCAGGCACCTACTTAGCATTGTTTACTTCAACAAGTGAAATCTTAGCTAATGAATTCGCATATCGTAAAATGGCTTGAATACGGATTCCCAGTATCTCCATCGTCTTAAAAACTGCTGAGTATTCGTCGTTAAAGATGCTGGTGGCTAGGAAGGACCCGACAACGGCGGTTTTCGCACCACAGTTGGGGTGCCTGCTACGGAGTCAGCTTCCAGACTTTCGTTTGAATTCTGCATGTTTCCATCCAGGCACCTACTCAGCATTGTATAGTTCAATAACAAGCGAAAAACTAACTAACTAATTTGCGGATCGTAAAACGGCTTTGAGGCATGAAACTAGATACTACAAAGTATCAATAAATGCAAAAACAAAATCCATTTTCTAAAACTTCCCAATGGTAATACCCCCTTAAGCACAGCCTTTTTTATTGGGCCCGTTCATCAGAGACAACAGTTGGGAGTTTACTGCCAACTGTTGGGGAATTTTCTGATGACCGGATTGTTACTCGTGAACGTGTTTGGGATTTTTGCAATCGTAGAGAATAGACCGACCGAAGTACTGTTCATTAGGTACCAACATACATCACAAACAAATCCAAACATGTTGAATGTTGAACATTTTGCTGAACGGGTCCATTGGGCCCGTTCATCAGAGACAACAGTTGGGAGTTTACTGCCAACTGTTGGGGAATTCTCTGATGACTGGATTGTTAATCGTGAACGTGTTTGGGATTTTTGCAATCGTATGGAATAGACCGACCGAAGTACCGTTCATTAGGTACCAACATAAATCACAAACAAATCCAAACATGTTGAATGTTGAACATTTTGCTGAACGGGCCCGTTCATCAGAGACAACAGTTGGGAGTTCACTGCCAACTGTTTGGGAATTCTCTGATGACCGGATTGTTAATCGTGAACGTGTTTGGGATTTTTGCAATCGTATGGAATAGACCGACCGAAGTACCGTTCATTAGGTACCAACATAAATCACAAACAAATCCAAACATGTTGAATGTTGAACATTTTGCTGAACGGGCCCGTTCATCAGAGACAACAGTTGGGAGTTCACTGCCAACTGTTTGGGAATTCTCTGATGACCGGATTGTTAATCGTGAACGTGTTTGGGATTTTTGCAATCTTACAAAACAGACCGACCGAAGTACCGTTCATTAGATTCCAGCATACATCACAAACAAATCCAAACATGTTGAATGTTGAACATTTTGATGAACGGGCCCATTGTTTAGACTTCTATTGTTGTCGATAATCCCCAATGAATGGAGTTCCGTTCTGGACCCCGAACAGAGCGGACGTCAATCGTGAGTTGTGCGTTCCATCCCTGCTCGCGTTTGACCCACACTTGGTTGTTTCACAAATCCTTTTTCATTCTCTCTATTTTATTTTTTACAATCACCTATATCCTGACAATCCTTTCATTTATTACCCATCCTTGCAATTACGTGTGTATTTTCTGTAAACCCTTTCCATTCCTCGGGGATAGCGAAACTCTATTTATTAAATTATAGAAAATTACTGTGGTCAACAGGGCCTAGTAGCCGAGGCCATAAATTACGCAGAAGAAGAAAAAGAATCCACAATAAATCCACTTTTCGAGATGACCCACAACACTTTCTGCACCTCACTTACCAAATCTGTTTTCTTGATACCATTTGAAAAAACAATTTTCTGGTTTCTTCATTATTTACCAATGCTTTATTTATGGTTCGGTGCAATTAAATTTTTGTTTATAAACAAAGCCATCGGTGATCCAGTTTTGACAGTTCGAAGAAACATAGATGGAGTATGAATAGAGGGGACAGTTCTTACATGAAAGAAATTGATATGCTTATATCTTATTTTAAAATGCGTAAATTCAAGTTAAATCATTGAAGAATAAAATAACCATTTTATATAATACATGGAATAGATAAAAAAACAACTATTTAAACAATAAATTAGAAAATAGGGATTTAATATATACAACTTAAAATACATAAAAGTATGTTGTGTTGCGTATATTATAAGTCTATAACTTCAAATTATTTGAATTAATTTTACAAAAATAACATTTTTCATGTAATTATAAGCACGGTTTTGAAATGTGTTTTATATTAAATTGAGGTGTAAATGCATTGTACAATGTTGTCTGTTAAAAAGAAATGTTTTGTCTGTTTTGCTAAGGTGTGAACAAATATTCCAAACTTTGTTTTAATCTTAAAAAACGTCGATTATTTGTGCGTAAATTCAAGTTAAATAATTATTGAGTAAAATTATTTAAAAAAGCAACTATTTAAACGATAAATTCAAAAATATGGACTTAATATATACAATTTAACATACATGAAAGTATGTTGTGTTGCATATATTATAAGTCTATAACTTCGAATTATTTGAATTAATTTTACAAAAATAACATTTTTCATGTAATTATAAGCACAGTTTTAAAATGTGTTTTATGATAAATTGAGGTGTAAATGCATTGTACAATGTTTATTGTTAAAAAGAAATGTTTTGTCTGTTTTACAAAGGTGTGAACAAATATTTCAAACTTTGTTTTAATCTTAAAAAACATCGATTATTTGTGCTGTATCTTTTGCGAAATTCATAAATTTAAGTTAGATAACTAAAGAATAAAATTACTATTTAAAAACCAACTATTTAAACGTTAAATTCAAAAATATAGACTTAATATATACAATTTACAATACATGAAAGTGTGTTGTGTTGCATATATTATGGAGTATGAAAAGATCGGACAGTTCGCACATGAAAGAAACTAATATGCTTATATCTTTAATTTAAATTGCGTAAATTCAAGTTAAATAATTGAAAAATAAAATAACCATTTATTATAATTGGAATGGATAAAAAAACAACTATTTTAATGGTAAATTAAAAAAGAGGGATTTAATATATACAACTTAAAATACATAAGAGTCTGTTGTGTTGTATATATTATAAGTCTATAACTTCGAATTATTTGAATTAATTTTACAAAAATTACATTTTTCATGTAATTACAAGCACGGTTTTAAAATGTGTTTTATAATAAATTTAGGTGCAAACACATTGTACAATGTCGATTGTTAAAGACAAATGTTCTGTCTGTTTTGCTAAGGTGTGAACAAATATTCCAAACTTTGTTTTCATCTTAAAACACGTCGAATATTTGTGCGTGAATTCAAGTTAAATAATTAATGAGTAAAATTATTATTTAAAAAAAGCAACTATTTAAACGATAAATTAAAAAATATGGACTTAATATATACAATTTAATATACATAAAAGTATGTTGTGCTGCATATATTATAAGTCTATAACTTCGAATTATTTGAATTAATTTTACATAAATAACATTTTTTATGTAATTATAAGCACGGTTTTAAAATGTGTTTTATAATAAATTAAGGTGTAAATGCATTGTACAATGTTGATTGTTAAAAAGGAATGTTTTGTCTGTTTTACTAAGGTGTGAACAAATATTTCAAACTTTGTTTTAATCTTAAAAAACGTCGATTATTTGTGTTATATCTTCTTGCAAAATTCGTAAACTTTAGTTTAATAATTAAAGAATAAAATTACTATTTAAAAAAACAACTATTTAAACGATAATTTCAGAAATATGGACTTAATATATGCAATTTAAAATACATGAAAGTGTGTGTTGCATAGAAAGAGTATGAAAAGATCGGACAGTTCGCACATGAATGAAATTGATATGCTTATATCTTTTTTCAAAATGCGTAAATTCAAGTTAAATAATTAAAGAATAAAATAACGATTTATTATAATACATGAAATGTATAAAACAACAACTATTTAAACTGTAAATTAAAAAATAGGGATTTAATATATACAATTTAAAATACATGAAAGTGTGTTGTGTTGCATATATTATAAGTCTATAATTTTGAATTATTTGAATTAATTTTACAAAAATAACATTTTTCATGTAATTATAAGCACGGTTTTAAAATGTGTTTTATAATAAATTTAGGTGCAAACGCATTGTACAATGTCGATTGTTAAAAACAAATGTTTTGTCTGTTTTGCTAAGGTGTGAACAAATATTCCAAACTTTGTTTTAATCTTAAAAAACGTCGAATATTTGTGCGTAAATTCAAGTTAAATAATTAATGAGTAAAATTATTATTTAAAAAAAGCAACTATTTAAACGACAAATTAAAAAATATGGACTTAATATATACAATTTAACATACATGAAAGTATGTTGTGTTGCATATATTATAAGTCTATAACTTCGAATTATTTGAATTAATTTTACAAAAATAACATTTTTCATAAAATTATATGCAGGTATTTAAAATGTGTTTTATAACAAATAAAGATGTAAATGCATTGTACAATGTTGATTGTTAAAAAGGAATGTTTTGTCTGTTTTACTAAGGTAAGAACAAATTTTCCAAACTTTGTTTTAATCTTAAAAAACGTCGATTATTTGTGTTATGTCTTTTTCAAAATTCGTAAACTTAAGTTAAATAACTAAAGAATAAAACTACTATTTAAAAAAACAACTATTTAAATGATAAATTCAAAATTATGGATATAATATATACAATTTAAAATACATGAAAGTGTGTTGTGTTGCATATATTATGGAGTATGAAAAGATGGGACAGTTCGCACATGAAAGAAATTGATATAATAATAATAATAATCTTTATTTAGCATCTTTGCTATATAATAACAGAGAAAAATATATGTATATCTATATATATATATAAAATAAACATTTGATCATCCTTAATCTATAAATTGTGTATGTATAATAAATTTATCACATAATAATACTTAATATATAATCTTTTTACTACTTTAATAAAATCAGTCTAAAACCATACTTAAATATCTATGTAAAAATAATAAATCCATAATACAACAATACTTATACATTTATGCAAAAAACAATAACTAAAAAGGTAATAATACTTATTTAAAATTTGTACTTATACATATAGGAACAATTAATAATATATACACATAATGCACAGCCCATACACTACGACTATTTCTGAAGACTCTTCAAGTAATCTAGCAACTTTGATTTAAACTTATTAATATTTTCTGCTTCTTTTATTTTTATTGATAGCTTGTTGTGTTCTTGAGCAGCTTTAAAAAAGAGTGAATTCTGTCCTGCCTTTGTGTTTTTGAATGGGAGAAAAATATTTCCTCTGCCTCTTGTGTTGTACGTATGGATGTCTGCATTAGTGATGATACTTTCATCAAAGTATTTGGGCATCTTCCCAGTGTAAACTTTGTGAATAAAAATGAATGCCTTAAATTTTACAAAATTCTCTATGTTTATCCAATCCAGTTGTTCTAACATCGTTCTTATACTTGTATATTTATTACAATTTAAAATTATTCTCATAATATGCTTATATCTTTTTTCAAAATGCGTAAATTTTAGTTAAATACTTGATGAATAAAATAACCATTTATTATAATATATGTAATGGATAAAAAACAACTATTTAAACGGTAAATTAAAAAATAAGGATTTAATATATACAATTTAAAATACATGAAACTATGTTGTGTTGCATATATTATAAGTCTATAACTTCGAATTATTTGAATTAATTTTACAAAAATAACATTTTTTATGAAATTATATGCACGGTTTTATAATAAATTAAGGTGTAAATGCATTGTACAATGTTGATTGTTAAAAATAAATGTTTTTTTCTGTTTTACTAAGGTGTGAACAAATATTCCCAACTTTGTTTTAATCTTAGAAAACGTCGATTATTTGTGTTGTATCTGTTTGCGAAAATTATAAATTTAAGTTGAATAAGTAAAGAATAAAATTACTATTTAAAAAAAGCAACTATTTAAGCGATAAATTCAAAAAAATGGACTTAATATATACAATGAAATAAAACACTTTGACTTTGTTTGTATAACACACTATTCTTATTTTCGTGACTGCAGTTTCGGCAATTCAACTTGCCATTATCAAACAGAGTAACTTAAATTATGGTATGGTACAGGTATATATACACAAAATGGTTATTTACAAAATAGCATTAAAAATGGATAGATAGACAATTAAAACAGTTTATTGATTTTATCAACAACTTTCACCCTAATATTAAATTCACGGCAGAAACAGAAGTTAACAATAATATTTAATATTTAGATATTTCCATTACTAGAGTCAATAACTCATTCTCTTTTGATATTTATAGAAAACCTACTTTTACAGATTCCCTCATTCCTAATAATTCTAGACATCCCCTTAAACACAAAACAGCCGCATTCAACACAATGATCCACAGGGCCTTAAGCATCCCTTTATCAGCTGTTTCGTTAAACAAAGAAATTAATACCATAAAACAGATTGCAAGTAACAATGGTTACAACTCTAATTTAATTGACAACATGTTGAGAAAACATAATATCAAGAAAATCGAAAAATTATTATATGCTGGTAATCCATCAACATTGAAAACACCTTTCCGATCAATTACATATTTCGGTAATATTAGCCTAAAAATTAAAAACATCCTTAAAAAACATAATGTTAACGTTGCTTTTAAAACATATTGTAAAACAGAAAACCACATTTTTAATAACAAAACAAAACATTGTAATCTTAGTAAATCCGGTATATATAAACTTGTTTGTCCCGATTGTGAAGGAGTATACATTGGTCACTCTGGTCGTAATTTTAGCACTCGGCTCAAAGAGCATCAGCGCTCTTTTCGGCTTAATCAAATAGAAGAATCAAATTTCGCCAAACATCTAATTGATAAAAACCATTCTTCTGGCGAGGATGTATTTAAGATCATCCATTATGCCGAAAAGGGCCGAAAAATGAACCTCCTAGAATCCCTGGAGATATAGAAAGCCCGCGCTAATCCGGGAATCCTTCTAATTAACGACCAGGTCGATCTAGTGTATACCCCCATTTTTAATACTATTTTGTAAATAACCATTTTGTGTATATATACCTGTACCATACCGTAATTTAAGTTACTCTGTTTGATAATGGCAAGTTGACTTGCCGAAACTGCAGTCACGAAAATAAAAATAGTGTGTTATACAAACAAAGTTAAAGTGTTTTATTTCATTGAATTAACATGTATAACGAAGTAGAAGCCTCCACAGTTCATAATTTAATATATACAATTTAAAATACATGAAAGTATGTTGTGTTGCATATATTATGGAGTATGAAAAGATCGGACATTTCGCACTAGAAAGAAATTGATATGCTTTTTATTTCAAATTGCGTAAATTTAAGTTAAATACTTGAAGAATAAAATAACCATCTATTATAATACATGTATTGGATAAGAAAAAACTATTTTAACGGTAAATTAAAAAATAGGGATTTAATATATACAATATAACATACATGAAAGTATGTTGTGTTGCATATATTATAAGTCTATAATTTCGAATTATTTGAATTTATTTTACAAAAATAACATTTTTCATGTAATATAAGCACATTTTTAAAATGTGTTTCATAATAAATTAAGGTGTGAATGCATTGTACAATATTAATTGTAAGAATGGAATGTTTTGTCTGTTTTACTAAGGTGTGAGCTATTGGCTTAAAACAAATATTTCCAAACTTTGTTTAAATTAAACAAAAACGTCAATTATTTGTGTTTTATTTAATGTTTTAACTTAAGTTTCCACTCCTAGTTCATAAACACTGCACTTAAGTCGTCGATTTTACTGTAACGAGTGTTTCCAATCCCAGACTAAGCATGAAGTAAAATTTCGAGTTTAGAAAAGCCCCGCGTAGAAAATTTGTCGAGGGTCGCGCCAGCGACCCTCGACAAATTTTCACGGGGCTTTTCTAAACTCGAAATTTTACTTCATGCGCCACGCGTACGAAGCACTCAATTCATATTACATTTAAAACCCACTGAGCAAAAAACAAACAAATAACGTTATATCAACATTGTAGCAACATTAAACGTTGTTTTAATGTTGATGAAATATTACTAAAATGGATTTGTTCAGTGGGAATATTCTCCTTAGAAAGGATTCATACAAGATTAATCAAAAATGATTCTTTTGCAAATGTTTGACCCTTTGGACATGGACAATTTTATGACTGATAGGCTGAATATTCCCCAATTTTTTATAGTTTTGACAGTATTTTGCCTCGCTCGTCTGTTTTAACCTTAATCACTTTCTGACAGCGGCAGCTCGCAGCCTAACTTCAGGGTAGGCCCAAGGTAACATGTATCCGTTATTGAAAGGTGACTTTGTTGTGCGATTCCTTGTATTTATAAAGCACGATCCCAACCTTAAATTTTGTGTGCCTTGGCGCTGGGGCCTACCCTGAAGTTAGGCTGCGAGCCGCCGCTGCTCTCTAATGGCAGTAAATCACAAGATTGTCACTGAAAACTTCCAACAAACACCAGAATTTAGCCACGTCTGAATCACAAACCATTTGTCTGAATCCGAAAGTGGAAAACATCAGATTTGATGACAAAATCACTGATTGAAACCAATTCAAATTCACGCGCTTGGTGCAACTGGAAGAGAGTTTTTCAAAATACCGGGCTTTCATTAATTCCCGAACCCCACGTGACCAAAAATAATAGGCAACCAAATGTACAAGGTGGTATGGCTCACACAAAAATTCCCTAGATTTAAAAATATTTATTCGCCGGCGTATTTTTATGACGACTGAAAATATTATATTTAATAATAATAATAATAATAAACGTCTTTATTCAAATTAAGAGTAATTTTACAAAACAAAATGTGTAAAAGAATAGGCGAAGTTCAGTCAGCATTATCTGTTACTGTTCTTCCACTTAACCTATTATAATTATGCCAGTTAAAATATATAAAGGTTATAAAGTGAGTATTCATAAACATGTAGAAAAAAATCTTATAGTCTCTTTGGTTTCTATACCTTAATAATCTCAGAGCTCATTTTGGAATATTAATTTGCGCATCTGTTTTTTGAATGCTAATAATGTCGCAGATTTCAGGTATGAGGGGATCATGTTGTATAACTTGTAAATATTATAAGTATAACTTCTTAGAAAGAAGGCAGTTTTATATTTCGGAGGTGATATTAGCCCCCGAGACCTGACGTTAATATTGTGAATGTCGGTTCTAAAGACAATTCTGCGGTACAAGTAGGGAGGCTTCTGAAGAATGATTATCTTATGATATAATGTGTAAGAGTGAAGTTTTCTTCGATCAGCCATATTCAACCAATTCAGTTCAGAACACTGAAATATAGTAATACTGGAACGCGCTCTGGCGACGCCAGCGCGAGCCGACAGAGATAGCGAGTAACGGGTCTTGTGTCTCCGTCGTACTTTTGTGCCGTGATGTACGCCGCCTGACATGCGCGAGGAGCGTGAGACAATGACACAAGACCCTTTGGTCGCTGTCTCTCTCGGCTCGCTTTCTTAACCCAGCGATCATAGGCAGTGCGCGTTCCAGTATTACTATATTTCAGTGGTTCAGAACACTTGCCACTGATGTGTTCATACTTTCTTTAAAATGATTAAAAAATAAAAAGAAAAGTTGACGATACTACTTACCTGAAAATTCCGGGCGAATCTTGTAAGATCTCAAAGGTTGGTCTAACGATGCACCGCGCATAAACGTTTATGTCAAATTTGACTTTAGTAACGTTTGGTTACTTTTTTCAAAGCCTCCAACGTACAAATACAATAATTTACGCGGCAATTTTAAATTTAGTCACGTGGGGTTCGGGAATTAATGAAAGCCCTGTATAATGAAACCCAACTCGTGCATCTTTTTTTTACTTATCTATACATTTCTAAATAAAGAATATTCGAATTATCGCCCTAGAACTTTGTAACTGTATGTTTTTCAGTTTACGTGAAGTGATTATTACACTAATAAAGACTGTTATTCCTTACTTGACTTTTTATTTTTATCGTTAGATGTACATTCCAAAACGAAAAGTGCTCATTATCAATAACAAAATAACAAACCCCAGAACTTGCTCATCTTCCGTCTGACGCATCTGTGGTCTGACGTCTCTGCTCATTCTTTTTTTCGAAGTGAGGAATTTTCTCGCGATCACGCAATCACAGCTGTCACACGTGATTTCCTTATGTCATTTCGAAAAACGTCACATCGCACGATAAACGTGAAAGTCTTCTAAATGACCTAGAGAACGCGTTCGTAATAGTTTGTCGCCCTCTGTCACGGAATCGGGAGTATTTTAAGAAGGGAACGAAAAACGAGCAGCGGGGTCACAGAGATGCTGCGAACGATTTTGATCAGGAGCAACGTCGGCAAGGATCTACTCAAGAAAAGTGTCAGACAGAATGCCAGCAGGGTTATAAGCGGCCAGTGCTACAGGAATAAAGTACTCAAACTGTAAGTATTAAATACATATCGGACACTTTTTTTTTTCATTAATAACTTGGTAAAACATATTCAAAAATAGATTGGTTTGTAAATTAAATTGACTTGGTTTTGTTTTACTTAAATGTATTTTGTTTTTTACTAGTTTCGGCTTAATGCCGTTATCAAGAATGATGTACAAATGGATTTGTTTGGTAATATATACAAAACTGTATATATTTCCAAACAAATCCATTTGTACATCATTCCTGATAATGGCATTAGGACGAAACTAATAGAAAATAAATGATAATCGAATTACCAAGAATGATAGATTTGTTTGGGAATATATACTAAACTAAACTATAGTATATATTCCCAAACAAATCCATTTGTACATCATTCTTAATAATAGCCTTAGGCCGAAACTAATAGAAAATAAATAATAATCGAATCATCAAGAATGATGTACAATGGCGGCCGACGAAATGTGAACGGTATTTTGTTGTCATAGAGAAATTGTCTAATTTTGTACAGATTTATCAGAACTCTTAACAGTGGCGTAACTTAGGTTTTAAAGGACTATTATTCAATTGCTAATTACAATGCTAAACATATTTATTCTTAATACAAGTAGAAATTATGAAATTAATATTTTGTAGGACCACCATTTGCTGTGATAACTTTTGCCAAACGTGTACTCATGGATGAAACTAGATTCCTCATATTGTAGTTGTCAGCCAAATCCTCCCATGCATTTTCAACAATTTTGTGAAGTTCATCTGCATTCATAGGTCTAAAATCTCTTTTTGTAGGTATCCCCAAACATTCTCAATTGGATTGAGATCAGGGCTCTTCGCAGGCCAAGGCAATACTTGGATGCGGTGGTCATTTAGCCACTGAGTCACAATTCTTGCTGTATGGATAGGACTATTGTCCTGTTGAAATATAAAATTTTCCGGAAATGTTTGTGTTACTGAAGGCAACATTACATATTCTAAAATATCTCTGTATTCAATAGCATTTAAATGGCCATCTATTTTCCAAATTATTCCGGGTCCGTTTATACTGACCCAAGCCCAAAAATTAACAGAAAAACGACCACTATTTGTTATTGGACGGGTGAATCCTTCTTCATACCTTTGGTTTATTGGTCTATAAACTCGTAGGCTCCCATTACTACATGATTGAAATACTTTTTCGTCAGAAAAGACGACCGAGTTCCAAAAATCATCCCCACGATACACAAATTCGTTGGCAAACTCCAATCTTCGTTGTTTATTGTTTTCTTAGAGAAAAACTTTCTTGGCTGCTTGATAATTTTGTAGACCTGCAGCTTTAATACGTCTCCGAGCAGTTCTAGTAGACCCCGCGAAACCCGTTACTTCTCGAGCATCTAAGGCACTATCAAATGGATTTTCTCTGAGATGATTCACCAATGCAACATCCTGTTCTTCATTAGATATCCTTCATATTCCAATTCGGGGTGGCCTTCTTAAATCTTGCCTTATTTCAAATCGCCTTTTCAAATTATGTATGCAGGTTTTGCTTACATTCAAATCAGCAGCCACTCGGCTAAGAGACCAGTTTTCTTCTAGTTTAGCTATTGCCCTGCTCTTCTCGTCTAAAGATAGATGTCTAGGCATATTTTTGGATGACTTTTATACATCTGTCAATCAAATGTTTGTTTTCACACAAACGCGACGCTCCTGATTAAAAGTCATATTCACATAGCTAATAAACATCGTTCACATTTCGTCGGCCGCCATTGTACAAATGGATTTGTTTGGGAGTTTATACAAAACTGTATATATTTTCAAACAAATCCATTTGTACATCATTTCTGATAATGGCATTAGGCCAAAACTAATACAAAATAAATGATAATCGAATTATCAGCAAAGAGCTGTTTGACAATAGATATATGGTTTATCGCACTGATCGGTCAACAGTCAATAGTTCGAAACTTCGTGGTGGTGGAGTTCTTATCGCTGTATTAAATTCATTGAAATCTTCCGTCATTACTGTCAATAGCAGCTCAGAGGAAACTTGGGTTAATGCTATAATTAATAACAATCACTTCATTCTTGGATGCGTTTACATTCCGCCGAAATCTGGAATCGAGGTATATAACTCTCACTTGACGTCCTTAACTGATATACATACTCAAAATCCTGACGCAAGATTTGTTATTATGGGAGACTACAACTTGCCAGATCTTCGATGGAATGAAATTGAAGACTACGTGGGATTATTTCCAATTAACGTCAGGAGCAACTGTAACACAAAAAGTGCAGTATGTGATGTGTATGCGTTTAATGATTTATCACAATACGATAATATCGAAAATATTGCAGGTGGAGTGCTTGACTTGTGTTTTGCGTCATATCCTGTTGAATCTATCTACAACTGTGAACCTCTTATTACTTGCGATAATTATCATCCTTCTTTGGAGATTGTAATTTCATGTTCTAATTTCGATTGTCTAAAAACTGAGTCTACACTAGTATACGATTTTAAACGTGCTCCTTATGATGCTATCAATAATTATCTACTATCGATAAATTGGAACGATTTATTCGTCAATATTAGTGATATTAATACGGCTGCAGATGTTTTATAAAGTATTATTCGATTGTCTTGACAGATTTGTACCGATTAAGATTATAAAACAATCCAAATTTCCACAATGGTTTACTCCCGAACTCCGTTCACTCATACAGGAAAAACGACTGGCTCATAAAGCATTTAAATTATCAAAACGACATTCAGACTATGTGCAGTTTTCTCAACTGCGTAAAAGATGTAGATTGGCTACAAAATGCTGCTATGCTAATTACATTTCTTACATTGAACAAGCAATACTTGAAAAACCAGCAAATTTTTGGAAATTTGTAAAATCTAAATCAGACTCGGATAAACTCCCATCCTCTATGTTTTTGGATGATATTCAGTTAAACAATGGTAGAAGCATAACTAATGCATTCGCAAAACATTTTTCGTTTGTCTATAATAATCAACGTATGCTACCGCTAGGGTCAGATATTCAATCACATATACACTTAGCAGAAATAAATATTTCTCCATCTGAAGTACAGTCAGCGTTACTGAATATTGATGTTAAAGGTAGTACTGGTCCTGATCAAATACCACCAAAATTACTTCAATCTTGTCATTATTCAATGTTAATGCCATTGCATATTCTGTTCTCCGTGTCATTGTCTCAGGGCGAATTTCCTTCTATTTGGAAGTCATCTTATGTTCAGCCCATCTTTAAATCTGGTAACAAAAACGATATAAAAAATTATCGTGCAATTTGTATTCTGTCAGCTATTCCGAAAATGTTCGAATCACTTATTGCCAATTACCTGTCCAGCATATTCAAAAATGTCATTACCTCACAGCAGCATGGTTTCATGAGTGGGCGCTCATCGGAAACTAATCTCTTTTTGTACAGTAATTTTATATTACAATCATTTGAAACTGGATACGAAGTTCATTCCGTATACATGGACTTTAGCAAAGCCTTCGACAAAGTTAACATTGAACTCCTGATAGTGAAACTTGGCAGGTGCGGAATTGGTGGTCCTATTTTTAAATGGATAGCGTCATATCTAACAGATCGTACTCAGCAAGTTCGTACAAATAATTTTTTTTCTGATATCTATTACACAACATCTGGTGTTCCACAAGGTTCCCATATTGGCCCCCTTCTATTCAATATCTTTATCAACGATGTCGGCACCGGAATCAACTCTCCATTGCTACTATTTGCGGATGATCTGAAACTCTTCAGACAAATTAAGTCAGAAACTGACGCCTTAATATTACAATCTGATCTGGAAAAAATAAACACCTGGTGTTTAAAAAATGATCTGAAACTTAATATAAATAAATGTCATGTAATGTTATTTAGTCGAAAAATTAATAAATTCAAGTTCAATTATCTTTTAGACAGCATATATCTTGATTATGTTGAAACTGTTAGAGATCTAGGTGTTTATTTTGATCCAAAACTTTCATTTGCTTACCACATCGAGACTGTTATTGCAAAAGCAAACAGAATACTCGGATTTATTAAACGAACCACTAAAGATTTTACAAACATCCGCAGTTTAACTACTCTCTTCGTAACATTAGTTCGGTCAATATTAGAATATTGTAATATTATTTGGTACCCGACGCCCTAAGGGGCAACAAGGGATAGCAGAAGAAGAAGAAGAAGTAATATTATTTGGTCACCACACTACAACTGTTACATAGACAGACTGGAATATGTACAAATTAAATTTTTGAAATACATCAGATTTAAATTATGTTTTCATAATATATTTCTGAATGTAGACCAAGTGAGATCTTATGTAAATTTAAGTAGACTATCTAAAAGACGTGAATTCTATGACATTAGCTTCTCATATAAAGTTTTGAATAATTTTATAACCTCATCTGAGTGCTTAGAATGTTTTTCATTGAATATACCACAGTATTCCACACGTAACTTGCAGTTATTACATATTCCATTCTGTCGTACATCCTATAATATGTTTAGCCCGATTGTAAGAATGTGCAACTCTGTAAACAAATATTGTGATAAAATTAACTTTTTTGATGTATCCCTTATCAGATTTAAATCGGTCGCTCGGCATTTTGTTTGTTCGTATTCATTTTTAAATTTAAGTTTAGTTTATGTATGTACATTAATGCTATCCATATAAAATGTTCTTTTTAGGTATATGTGTATTAATGTAATCGATGTAAAATGTTGTTTTGGCGTCAAATAAATAAAAAAAAAGATGTACAAATGGATTTGTTTGGGAATATATACTAAACTAAACTATAGTATATATTCCCAAACAAATCCATTCGTACATCATTCTTGATAATGGCATTAAGCCCGAACTAGTAGAAAATAAAATACATATAAGTGAAACAAAACGAAGTGAATTTAAATATTTGTAAAGTATTGAGCGTTACTACGTGGTAATCCATACTGATTAATCAATATTGAGAAACTCGAGTCGTAGAATTATTCAAATATAGTGGTAAAAAACATTGAAACACTTTTCAATATTGATTAATCAACTGAATTTAATTTATAAACCAATGTATCTGTAGGTATTCATTGATAATGGCTATAAAAAATAAACAGGTGTATGAAAAGGTCGAATTGTTTTGATTAAATTGTGTGTGCCATGCGTTTTCAAGTTCTAAGAGAATACCATAAGTTTTTTTTTTTTATTAAAAAGAACCATTCACTCCAAGCTACAAATTAAAATGGTCTTGGAACTAGAGTGTTTATATTGTACAGCCTCATTTTTATTGTTTTACTATATAGACAAACACACTCATTCATACCACACCCAGGGTCAGGTCGGGAAATTATTTATAAAATAAAATCTCGCCGTGCGCGGGAATCGAACCCGAATTGTGGCTTGCCGAGCGATACAGCCCGGCGACGTTACCGCTCGGCCATCACCTGCCCCATACGATAAGTTAAGATTTGTTTAATTCTTTATAAGAGATTGAAAGTTGTGAGTATATTCCCAGCTTTAATGTTATATTGTAAACATTGCTTGAAATCGGTGTTTAATACCGGTGGCGCATGAAGTAAAATTTCGAGTTTAGAAAAGCCTGAAAATTTGGTTTGGCCGCTCCGCGCTTCGCGCTACGCGACCAAACCAAATTTTCAGGCTTTTCTAAACTCGAAATTTTACTTCATGCTTAGCCTGGGAGTGGAAAACACTTGTTCGACGACCATTAGAAACTTCAATCACAATACTGGTTTCGTGAAGAAAATGGAAAACAAACAGAAATTGTAAAGGGTGTTTCAATAAGGACGCTCGATTTTTAAAAGTAAATAAAACAAATTGTTTGTGAGATATCCACTCAATTTTTTTTTTATTTGAAATTATATTTTATGGCAATAAGTATGGAACACAAGTTTGTTCAAATGTTCGCCACGGCTTTGCTTGGTAGCATGTATTCGGGAGGTTCAATTTTCGATGATTTCGTCGCATAAATCTGGCTGAATTTGCTGGATGGCGTTCGTTATGTTGGGCGCATTCATCAGATAAAACTGTTAATATTTTATAGCAATAAGTACAGGGTGGGGCAGAAAAACCTATCCGATTTCAAAACGTTATAAAATTAAAACCACTCAACTTGACAACAAATTTTTTATATTAACATATCGCAAATTTTATGGCATTTTTAAATTTAAGTTTTGAAAAGCACATCACTCAAATGTCGTCCTTGGGAGCGGATACACTGATTTAGGCGCTCGCGGTAGCTTTCCATGACTTTCACCGTCATTTCCACAGGAATTTCTTCAATTGCCCGAGCAATTTCCCTTCGTAAAGCAAGAAGGGTCCTTGGTCGATGCTGGAATACCTTCGTTTTGAGGTAAGCCCAAAGGAAGAAGTCACATGGAGTGAGATTCGGTGAGCGCGGCGGCCAGCCAATATCACCTCTCAGAGAAATGAGGCGTCCGGGAAACATTTCCCTGAGAATGTCCATTGATTGTCGCGATGTGTGGGCGGTTGCACCATCCTGTTGAAACCACACATTTTCCACGCCATTTGTGGTTGAAGAAAATTTTCCAGCATGAAACAATAGCTCCTCGCTGTTGACCGTTACGGTTTGCCCATTTTCTTCAAAAAAGTAAGACCCCCAGACGCCTAGGCGGGAAAGAGCACACCACACAGTTACTTTTGGGCTATGGAGGGGTTTCTGATGGATTTCCCGAGGATTTTTGTCACTCCAATATCGAAAATTCTGCCTGTTTACGGCGCCACAAAGGTGGGCTTCGTCCGTGAAGAGCACAACATCGTCTATTGGGAGTTCTCGGAGATCGCGACACAGGTTCCCTTTCAATTAATTCCTGTGCAACAACCATTTTGTAGGGATGCATTTTGAGGTCCCGGTGCAAAATTCGCTGAATACTGCGGTTGAAAATCATGTGTTATTGTTTACACTATACTTATATTTATCATGCACTATAATGGATCATTCTTGCTGCACTTTGTTTTAGTTCTTTGTCCAACCGGTTTTCATTTTGACGGTCCTTTCCTCAAGTATTTAATGATCCGTTTGGTGTCGTTTGATTCGCGGTTTCGCTATAATCCGCGAAAAACGTTAGGGTTTTTCCTGTCTGGCATTTTTCTTTGTCCGGTCCGCGCTGCCAGGATCATAAAACCCTGCGTCAGGGACAGACCCTTTACGAACCGTTCACGTCAGGTAGTCGGAGATCGGCCGAGGGTTGCGTTTTTGTTCCAAGACGGGGTGCTTGAATGCAGTACCGATTCGTTCGGGAGGTTCAATTTCTGCATTAAATTTCTCTAGCTGAGAGAAAGTACCGGTTTTGGTCACAAGATTCTCAATTGTCATGATGTAGTAAGCGATGAGGGATGAGGGTTCATTTGCAAGCAAACTTGCATATTGTGTGGCACGAACTTTACTCATTTGAAAATTATCGAAATATATATAAAAGGTTGACGGGACTTGTTACCAAGTGCCGGTAACAGTTCTAGGCGTGCTTTAGCAGAATCAGGAACTCTACCCAGTCAGCCACGATTGGGTCACATTACGCCACTGCGCAACAGACACGTATACTACATTTTTGCCATTTCTTTATTCATCGATAGCCTAAATTATTGCTTTATTGATATATAAATAAATAATAAAAGAAATACTATAGTTGTAAAAAATTTATTATTAATCACATTGTGTTTATTAGTGCATCATCGGCTTCAATAAAACCGAATCAATCGACAATAAAATGCACCGCACACACTTCCATCCGACAATACTCCTCGAAGCTGCCGCCCCACACAAAAGTCCCCCTCCCGGCCCTGAGTCCCACAATGGAGGAAGGCACCCTCATAAGCTGGGACAAAAAGGAAGGTGACAAGCTGAACGAGGGCGATCTCCTCGCCGAGATCGAAACCGACAAGGCCACGATGGCCTTCGAGACCCCCGAGGAGGGCTACTTGGCGAAAATCCTGATCCCCGCCGGAACCAAAGGAGTCCCGATCGGTAAACTAGTTTGCATCATCGTCGAGAACGAGGCGGACGTGGCGGCTTTCAAGGATTACAAAGACGACGGGAAGGCGGATGTTAAAGTGGCCCCTCCGCAACCGCCGCAGATCGCGCCAGCTGCGCCCACTGTTCCTCCACCGCCGCCACCACAGGCGCCCACAGCTCCGCCTCCGGCAGCGCCCATTGGTGCTAGGGTGTACGCTAGTCCGATGGCTAAACGCTTGGCTGAGCAGAGGAACATTCGCTTACAAGGTAGGGTTTTATCTGTTTTTGTAAAAAATAGTTCAAGTTTTACGCTAGTCCGATGGCTAAACGCTTGGCCGAACAGAGGAACATTCGCTTACGAGGTAGTGTTTCATTTGTTTTTGTAAAAATAGTTAGTCCGATGGCTAAACACTTAGCCGAGCAGAGGAACGTTCGCTTACAAGGTAGGGTTTCATTTGTTTTTGTAAAAATAGTTAGTCCGATGGCTAAACACTTAGCCGAGCAGAGGAACATTCGCTTACAAGGTAGGGTTTCATTTGTTTTTGTAAAAATAGTTAGTCCGATGGCTAAACACTTAGCCGAGCAGAGGAACGTTCGCTTACAAGGTGGTGTTTCATTTGTTTTTGTAAAAATAGTTAGTCCGATGGCTAAACACTTAGCCGAGCAGAGGAACGTTCGCTTACAAGGTAGGGTTTCATTTGTTTTTGTAAAAATAGTTAGTCCGATGGCTAAACACTTAGCCGAGCAGAGGAACGTTCGCTTACAAGGTGGTGTTTCATTTGTTTTTGTAAAAATAGTTAGTCCGATGGCTAAACACTTAGCCGAGCAGAGGAACATTCGCTTACGAGGTAGGGTTTCATTTGTTTTTGTAAAAATAGTTTGTCGGATGGCTAAACACTTAGCCAAGCAGAGGAACGTTCGCTTACAAGGTAGGGTTTCATTTGTTTTTGTAAAAATAGTTAGTCCGATGGCTAAACACTTAGCCGAGCAGAGGAACGTTCGCTTACAAGGTGGTGTTTCATTTGTTTTTGTAAAAATAGTTAGTCCGATGGCTAAACACTTAGCCGAGCAGAGGAACATTCGCTTACGAGGTAGGGTTTCATTTGTTTTTGTAAAAATAGTTTGTCGGATGGCTAAACACTTAGCCAAGCAGAGGAACGTTCGCTTACAAGGTAGGGTTTCATTTGTTTTTGTAAAAATAGTTTAAGTTGTACGCTAGTCCGATGGCTAAACGCTTGGCCGAGCATAAGAACATTCGCTTACAAGGTGGGGTTTCGTTTGTTTTCGTAAAAATAGTTCAAGTTTTTTTCCCAACTGCAGTTGAATGTTTTGCGAGGCAACGTGCCAAGGAAAAGTAATTTACAGGACAATGCGTGTAAATATTTTCGAAATGTCATTGTGAGTAATTAATGTTCTCTATTCATGTGTTAAAAGTTGAATCATTTTGTGTATGTAATAATAAACTTTGAATACTTCTTTAATAAAAAAAAAACAATTCTTTTCCTTGGTATTGTACGTTCAATAAAAAAAAAAACTCTAGAGTGCCATGGAAAATATTGTAGGTTGGCAACTCTGAAATTGTCGTATTATACGTTCAATAAAAAAAAAACTCTGGAAAATATTGTAGGTTGGCAACTCTAAAATTTGGCAATTAAAACTTGAACTTTAACCGACTTTCTTTTTGCTTTAGGCCGACTTTTACAAACGCCATGAATGCTGGCTACGGGTTAAACGATAAGTTGTGATTTTACAATCTGACAGTAGAATGTCCTTAGGTGAATCGCAGAGTTTCCACGAGTCTGTGTTAAGCGGTGGCTGAAGCATGAGATAAATCGCTGTTAACGTGCGCTCTCTCTCTCTCTCTCTCTCTCTCTCTCTCTCTCTCTACTGCTCTATCCATATACAGAGAGTTTTATGTAACACCGAATATTTTCATAACATGAATTTTTCTTTGAAGTATCCATATGCATACGTTGTACATTTTCTGATGCTCGGTTTATTAAAAGAATTGAATTTGAAGCTTTACGCGAGTGTTTTCCACTCCCAGGCTAAGCATGAAGTAAAATTTCGAGTTTAGGAAAGCCTGAAAATTTGGTTTGGTCGCGTAGCGCGAAGCGCGGAGCGGCCAAACCAAATTTTCAGGCTTTTCTAAACTCGAAATTTTACTTCATGCGCCACCGGTACCAATCACTTATTCAATGTAAAGTTTATCGGTGTTTTAAACTTCGTAATATGTCAGTGTTTTGTACCGGTGGCGCATGAAGTAAAATTTCGAGTTTAGAAAAGCCTGAAAATTTGGTTTGGCCGCTTCGCGCTACGCGGCCAAACCAAATTTTCACGGGGCTTTTCTAAACTCGAAATTTTACTTCATGCTTAGCCTGGGAGTGGAAAACACTGGCTTAAAGCTTCAAATTGAATTCTTTCAATAAACCGAGCATCGAAAAATGTGCAACGTATGTACAGTAGAACCTCGTTATACCGGGATGGCTTTTGGCTACACCTAGCACGATAAAAGGAAAACACGGTATATCCAAATATATGTAATTTGTATAATAGTCACATACACACACGTGCATATATATATATATATATATATATATATATATATATATATATATATATATATATATATATATATTTATTTTTAGGTTTTCGCGAGCAAAATATAACTGGCTTGAGTTTTTTGGGCTGCTTTCTCGCGTTGGTTGATTTATTTGCGCTCTACGTTTCGGCAGCATCACTTCTGCCATCCTCAGGAGCTTTTTTGTATACTGAGTGATGGATGTCACGTTCACTGTCAGTACATTTGTTTTGTATACTAGGGACTTGTAGTCTAGATCTGCTGCGTGTTATTGGTCCACTCGATGTAGAAGGTGCTAAAATTTCTTGATTTGTGAACCAATAACACGCATTAAACAGCAGATCTAGACTACAAGTCCCTAGTATACAAAACAAATGTACTGACAGTGAACGTGACATCCATCACTCATTATACAAAAAAGTTCCTGAGGATGGCAGAAGTGATGCTGCCGAAACGTAGAGTACAAATAAATCAACCAACGCGAGAAAGCAACCCAAAAAACTCAAGCCAGTTATATATATATATATATATATATATATATATATATATATATATATATATACATATATATATACATACATATATATATATATATATATATATATATATACATACATATATATATACATATGTGCAGCATAACAAGATATACTATATAATACAATAATGACGCCGGAACGTTTTACCTAATCAGGGCGGTACGCAGTCAATTGTTAAAATTAACATCTTTAAAAAAAAAAAGAAACCTGAAAAATGACCCCGATATATCCGAATCACGGTATCTCGAGGCCCGGTATAGCGAGGTTCTACTGTATATGTTCAACGTTGATTATATTGAGATTTCTGTGATTTTTTCTTTTTTTTCCTTTTCTTCGCTTATTTCGTGTGAGAACGGAGTGCTGCAGGTAAATTTGGAATTTTCCATGCATTTATCGACAACACCGATAAAATCCATCTCCTCTCTGACCTCTGTCTCTCTTGTGTGACCTCTTCCGTGGCCCATCTTTAACCAGCTGTTTTGTGTTTACATTTTTTGTTAGCCACTACGACGGGCCGTGTAGTGTGAAGATTTTGTCTATTTGTTTATCCCTCCATTTTCATTTTCATATCTTATTGCAATTACGTATCTTACTAATTAACAAAATTTGTATAACATTCTCGCAATTAAATCTAACTAAATATTTTCCTAATTTATACCTACAAGTAAACATGAAATGCAAGTGTTGCGATACCGTATTATCTGAAAGTAACTCCGTGAAATGCTACGTATGCAGGTGCTTGTACAGTACGATTTGCGCAAAACTATCGAATAGTGAATCTAAAGTCCTACGCTCTGCGTAGAACATTAAGTGGACATGCACTGGCTGCTGTACCTCGGATTTAACTGAGCACATTCTCAATCTCAAAGATATGGTAATTAATTTACAGCGTGATATAACGCAACTTAAAGAATCCCATAATCAACAACAATTAAATCCAAGTTCAAATATCATTGATGAAGTTTTACAAGAAGTTCGTGAACAAAAACGTAGGGACAATAATATCGTTTTAAGTAACTTACCGGAAAAACTGAACAAAGAGGAAGAAGCTGAAAACGTTCTGAAAGTTTTAAATAAAATTCAAACCCCTCCGCTGCAGTCCAACAATCTTAAGGTATTTAGACTCGGTCAGCCCCGAGCTGACACTAAACCTAGACTACTAAAAGTTGTTTTCGACTCGTCACACATCGCACAGAAAATCTTAAGGAATGGAATTAAATTACGGAAATGTGAAGAATATTGCAACATCTATATCAAGAAGGACCTTACCCCCCGCGAGACCGAGGTGAAGAAGAATACGCTCCGTGATTTTAGATCTCGCAAGGAGAACGGTGAAAATATCTATTTAAAATATGAAGATGGTTTGCCTCGCATATTACAAGCAAAAAACGCATTCATACCCAACAGTCAGGTTTAAAACTGTATTATCAAAATGTACGTGGCTTGAATTCCAAAACATTTACATTTTATAATAACGTACTATCATCCGAAGACTTAGATTTAATTCTTCTAACCGAAACCTGGGGAAATGATTCACTGTTTAACTCGGAACTGTTTCCACCATCTTTTAATGTTTATCGTAAGGACAGATCTTTAGGGCGGGGTGGCGGTGTCTTGGTGGCCTCGAAAAATTGTTTTGCCACTAATGAGATAGTGATTAATGATGTTGAACTAGATAATTCTAAAATTGATGTGGTTTGTCTGCGTATATGTATATTCAATACATATTATAATATTATCGTTGTTTATATACCGCCCCAGACATCTGCGACCTCATATGAACTATTATTTAGCATTTTAGAATCACAACTCCTTCTTGATGATAAATTTATATTGGTCGGTGATTTTAATGTAGCAAGTTATCCTGTTATACAATGTAGTAGATCATTGAGTTTATCTAATTTTATTGACTTTCATTCAGCAACTCAACTAAACGGTTGTAGAAATAGTTTCAACGGAATGTTAGATTTAGTAATATGTTCTGAAAACCTAAATTGCATGGTAGCACGAAACGATTCCCCACTTGCTCATGAAGATATTTATCATCCATCATTAAATATAATATGCCATGGTTCTGATGTTAACCCTGTAAAAAACTTTTGCTCAGCGCAGCCGACTTATAATTTCAAGAAAGCGAATTTTACACTGCTTTATAAACTCATACTTGAAACAACTTGGGATTCTGTTGTTAACGTGAGCGATCCTGACCTAGCTTGCGATGAACTTTATAAAATCTTAAATAATTACATAGACTTATGTGTACCCTTTAAAATTAGTTAATCTCATAATTTTCCGTTTTGGTACTCACGTTTAACCATTCAGAGTATTAGGCGTAAGCAGCATTATATGAAAATTTTTAAAAAATTCAAAACTAATTTTAACAAATCACAGTTTTGTGCTTATAGGAAACTAGTTAAAGTAAACATAAAAACAGATTTTTCAAATTATTTAATTTCTATAGAATCTGACATTAAACGTAAACCTCAAAAACTGTGGGAATATATTAATGAACGCAAAGGAAAAACACGAATTCCAGGTTTGATTAAAATAGGTAATGATGTGCTTGACCAACCGCAAGATATAACGAATGCATTTGCTGACTATTTTTCATCCGTTTATAAAGTAATAGACATTACATATGATGAAGCAAATATACCATCGAATAACGAATTATTATCATTTGGAGCATTTAATTTGGATGAATTTATGACTGCTGCGAATTCTTTAAAACAGAACCTTACAATGGGCCCTGATAATATTCCAGCACTTGTTGTTAGAGACTGTAGGCATGCGTTATCAACGCCACTTTTACATATTTATAACATGATGCTAAAATATAACAAATTCCCCACTCTCTGGAAAACCTCCAAAATTACACCAATTCACAAGAACAAAGACACCGATAACATCCATAACTATCGCCCAATATCTTTAATTAGTAATTTTGCCAACATTTTTGAGATCATGCTGTACAAACTTATCTTTAATCACGTTGAGCGGTATCTGTCAACAAAGCAACACCGATTTGTTAGGGGTAAATCAACCGTCACTAATTTATGTAGATTTACAACAGCCGTCTCTGGAGCTTTAGACAATCGGCATCAGGTAGATGTTATATATACCGACTTGTCGAAAGCCTTTGACACTGTTCAACATGATTTGTTAATAAAAAAACTTCATACTTTTGGCTTGAGTGACTGTGTAGTGAAACTCATAAAATGTTACTTAACAAACAGAATTAATTACGTGGAATATAAAGGTTTTCGATCGTATACCTTTGTCTCCTCAAGTGGTGTGCCTCAAGGGTCAAACTTGGGACCGTTACTATTTTTATTATTTTTTAATGATGTCGGTAATTGTTTTAACTCTGATTATTTAATGTATGCCGATGATCTCAAATTATTTAGAATCATATATAACGCCAATGACTGCTTGGCACTACAACAGGACCTTGCTAAATTTAATAATTGGTGTACTAATAATGGGCTCAGGTTGAATATAGATAAGTGCAAACATATGACCTATAGTAGGAAACATACAAACATACATTTCAATTATAACATAAATAATGCGCCTCTTCAACAAGTTACCTGCTTCAAAGATCTTGGTATTTATTTCGATAAGAAACTTACATTTAATGACCATATTAATTATATCACTAGTTTCGGTTACAAACTATTGGGATTTTTAATAAGAAATACCAAATTATTTAAAACTACGCAACCGTTAATCAACTTCTATTATGCGTACATCCGCAGTCGCCTAGAATACTGCTCGGTTGTATGGAGTCCGCACCGCACTACACTATTCATATTTCAGAAATTGAAAAAGTTCAGAGGAAATTTTTAAAAACATTGTACTATAGGAAATACCGGGTATATCCAGCGCAGGGTTATTCATCAGAACTGTTGGAACGTGATTTTGGTATCGTATCACTGCAACACCGGCGCACTTTAGCTCAAATTATGTTTGTATATAAGTTAATTCACCACAAAATCGATGACTCATTACTGTTGTCTTTACTGAACTTTTATGTACCACGCCAAAATAGTAGACTACAACATACTTTCTATTTAAGTACATCAAGTACATATCATCACATGAACTCGCCGATTTTGTCAATGTGTAAAACAGTGAATAGCCATTGCAAAAATATAGATATATTTTATACATGCAGCGAGCGAAGATTAATGAGTGAATTGATAAGTAACGTGACTCAAGTGTAAGTGTATTTTTCTGGTGTTCTTGTATGTGAATATGTATATGTATATACATATACGTGTATCTGTTCTATCATTTAGGAATGTATTGTACTGTCTTTTATTTTTTTTTTTTCTCTTTTTAATTTGTCCTGTAATCGGCCTTCGTGGCTGTTGGGTAATATACAATAAATAAATAAATAAATATGGATACTTAAAAAAATGCTCGTTATTAAAATGTTCGGTGTTACATAAAACTCTCTGTATATGGGATAGAGCAGTAGAAAGAGAGAGGGAACTCCGCGATTCACCTACGGTATGTGGGTAAAGTAAAAAAACATACATATATTGTTTCGTATCTGTGAATTTTCAGGGATGTTTTAAAATTCATTTTACCAACAAATTTACCGTTTTTCTTTTTCAAACTGAAAATAAAATCTATTACAGGTAAGGGAACAGGATTGTTTGATTCAATAACAACATCGGATTTAAACAAATTAGGCGCCGGCGCACCGCAGACGGCACAACCACCGCCGCCGGGCGTCAGTGGTCCACCGCCACCAGCCCCCACGATGCAGCCGGGAGCGGCTTTCTTGGATATCCCTGTATCAAACATAAGAGGTAAAATATGGAAAATGCAAACCTTTGAAAAAATTAATTACATAATATTTTAGGTGTGATCGCGAAAAGACTTTTAGAATCCAAACAGACGATTCCTCATTACTACGTTTCGATCACGATGAACGTCGACAAGGTTTTGAAACTGAAGAAAAAGTTCGACGCGATGGCGGAGAAGAACGGTACGAAAGTGAGCGTCAACGATTTTATTATAAAGGCGTGTGCGCTGGCGTCGCAGAAAGTGCCCGAGGCGAATTCTTCGTGGTTCGGTTCAGTCATCAGACAGTAAGTGTGTTTATAAATTACTCAGTTGGGTAGTTTATGGGCAGTGCTAACAGACCTCCCGTTCTAGCGTTTTAGCGGTACATCTTCTTTATAACAAAAATGTTGTTAGGTTAGGCTAACAGACCTCCCAATACTTGGTGGTGTAGTGGTTAGAGTGCTGTACTGCCACGCCACGGACCGGGGTTCAAATACCGGCCTAACAAGTTGTCTGCATTTATATAGGTTACGATAAAAATGCCAAACACTCCGTCTTCTCGGATATGACGTTAAATGCATGTAGGACCCGTGAACTGCCTGGATGTTGCGTGCACGTTAAAGATCCCTACCGGTGGGTTGGAACTCCCACCGGGTTCGGCACAATTTCCGGATAGCTGTAGACCTAATCTCCGGCGTCGTAGCAGCGGGAGGAAGCACAATGGGCCTAATGAGGCCTAAGTGCAGTGCAGAAATGCGCACTCCCCAAAGAACCAGAACCATGTTATCTATACCGTAGCCCCATATATATATATATCCCATATAGACCCCCCATATAGGTTTTCAAACCCTCCTGAAATGTTCAAAATGTTAAATTTATGTATGATAAATTTTTACCAGTAAACCAGCTTTTTCTAGCTACGGCCTTTTATATGCTGTAATGTTATTCAGTGTTTTTTTCAAAAAGTTCCGTTTGAAGCTTTAAACCAGTGTTTTCCACTCCCAGGCTAAGCATGAAGTAAAATTTCGAGTTTAGAAAAGCCTGAAAATTTGGCTCGGGCGCGAGCCAAATATATATATATCCCATATAGACCCCCCATATAGGTTTTCAAACCCTCCTGAAATGTTCAAAATGTTAAATTTATGTATGATAAATTTTTACCAGTAAAACCCCCCCCCCCCCCCCCCCCAATTTTTTTTCTAGCTACGGCCTTTTATGTGCTGTAATGTTATTCAGTGTTTTTTTTTTTAAAGTTCCGTTTAAAGCTTTAAACCAGTGTTTTCCACTCCCAGGCTAAGCATGAAGTAAAATTTCGAGTTTAGAAAAGCCTGAAAATTTGGCTCGGGCGCGTAGCGAAGCGGAGCGACCGAGCCAAATTAGGCTTTTCTAAACTCGAAATTTTACTTCATGCGCCACGCGTACCAGACACCGATTTAAAGCGATGTTCACTTGTTTACAATATTTCGATGTTGTCAGTGTTTAATACGTGTGGCGCATGAAGTAAAATTTCGAGTTTAGAAAAGCCTAATTTGGATTGGCCGCTCCGCTTCGCTACGCGGCCAATCCAAATTTTCAGGCTTTTCTAAACTCGAAATTTTACTTCATGCTTAGTCTGGGAGTGGAAAACCTCGTTTAAAGCTTCAAATTGAACTGTTTTAAAAAAAACCGTATGCAGATGTATACTTGTAGAAAAAATTCGTTGTGTATAATAAAACAATTTTTTAGGAGAAAAAACGGTAGGAAGTGGTAGATTTTTATCAATCTACCTCTTTTTTTTGTATGTCATCTTTTGTTTTTAGCTATGGCCTTGTATGTGCTGTAATGTTTTAGATAATATTTGTTTTTTTTAAAAAGTTCAATTTGAAGCTTTAAACCAGTGTTTTCCACTCCCAGGCTAAGCATGAAGTAAAATTTCGAGTTTAGAAAAGCCTGAAAATTTGGCTCGGGCGCGTAGCGAAGCGGAGCGACCGAGCCAAATTAGGCTTTTCTAAACTCGAAATTTTACTTCATGCGCCACGCGTACAAGACACTGATTTAAAGCGATCTTCACTTGTTTACAATATTTCGATGTTGTCAGTGTTTAATACGTGTGGCGCATGAAGTAAAATTTCGAGTTTAGAAAAGCCTAATTTGGATTGGCCGCTCCGCTTCGCTACGCGGCCAATCCAAATTTTCAGGCTTTTCTAAACTCGAAATTTTACTTCATGCTTAGTCTGGGAGTGGAAAACCTTGTTTAAAGCTTCAAATGGAACTGTTTTAAAAAAACTGTATGCAGATGTATACTTGAAAAAATTCGCTGTGTATAATAAAACGCTGTGTATAATAAAACCATTTTTTAGGCGAAAAATCGGTAGGAAGCGGTAGATTTTTATCAGAGAAAACACCTTTATTAGGATATACTAGCTACGACTAATTGCTACCCCCTCTCTTCCTCCTGTTTTCCTTCTCTAGCATCCTTACCCCGGCTCTATCCTCTCTCATCCATTCCGTCACTCTTTTTTCGACCTGGCGGCACTGTTTACTGGCCCCCATTTTGCTTTAAATTCTTGTCTACTGGTGCTAATAAATATGACAATTTTTCGTAACTAATCAAGCTAGTGGCTTGACGTCAAACTTCAATCTTCGTAGATTGAGCATTTTTACGAAATTGAAGTTTAAGGGGGTATTACCGTTGGTGGACCCTGTTTTTAGGCTTTTGTAAACATTTTTTTTTTTCGGGGTTAATTAAACACCGACAAGACTGGAGTTTTTTGGGTTTTATTAAGTCAATGTTGATCTATAAAATCTTAATTTTTCACCCGCTTCCGGCGACTGGGTTCCGAGAAAAGTCGGGTCAACTGCACCAATGTTATCCGGGAATTGGTCCACGGCCGGAAACGATTTGTCGTGTGAGTTATCTGAAACACAAAATGGGTTTCGGTCCTTTAATCTATATTGAATTCTCTTGGAATTGGACCAGTTTGGCTTCAAAATATTGAAAATTGCCATAATGGTGGCCATCTGAAAATAAAAGTTTTTTTTTAGACTTTGAGGCTGACGGAAAAATACTTAATATCGATCAATTGGCTTCAGAGTGGTCCAATCCCAGGGCAATAATGTTCTTAATTAAAATCCCAAAGCCCAAGTCGATCCGTCCCATAGGGGAAAAAAAACCTTTCCGGCCAGCAGGAAAAATGGGGTTTCGAGAAAAACGCGTTTGAAGTTTTCAAACGATTTTAAACTGGTTTCCGGTGTCTTACCTTCAGTCTGCGATGCCGGGCCCGTACATCAGGCCTTCCTCCTCCTCGTAGAAGGCGTCTTGCAGACGTCTGTCGCTCCGGTGTCGCTGCAGAGCCTCAATCGCCGCCGGAGACAAGCGCAACTCCGCCCTCCTCTCGCGGTCTGCGTCAGTTCGGGCAGCAAAAGCTCTGCATTGGAAACCAACCCGGATCCCCAGCGTCGTCATCGTCTTCAACACTGCTTTGTAGCCTTCATTGAAGACGCTGGTGGCCAGGAAGGTCTTGGCACCGCAGTTGACGTGTTTCGGAGTTAGCTTCCACACACACGCATTCAAACTTTCATTTGAGTTCTGGGTGTTTCCACCAAGGCACCGGTTCAACAAATCATCGTTTGAAAGTGATTCATATATCGGGCGAAGAATCTCTTGAACTTTGTCTGCAAGCGGAGGAGCGTGTTTAAATTTCTCCAGTGTACCGTTAGCTTTTGCCACCTGCCACTGACACCAGCTGCCGCTGCCTGCTGGGCAATTGTCATGTTGCGGGTTTTGGTCGGTGGAACATTTGTGCAAAAACGTAGCCCAAATTGCCTTCTTCATGTCGCCTGCGGAATTCGGATGACGTCGAATAGCCAAGCCGTAATATATTGTGAGTTGCTTGATCAAACCGTCCGTCAGTTTACCTGGTCCTTTTCCGCCAACGCCTTTGTTCTGCTTTTTGGCCGCACGTAGTCTGGTTCCCATACGCTTTTGGACGTGCCCGACACACTCTCTCTTCTCTACAGTTAAGTCGGGGTAGGAATCCACATCCAAGAGGGATTTGAACGTCTTTGTGTCTCCGTCACCAATGTAGTACCTGTACTTGACTCCATGCAACTCCTCGGATCTGCCAAACATCTCCAGAACTGCGTCGACTTCCATTTTTCCTGAACTGCCTTGATGATTGATCGAACATGTCTCCTGATGAATGTCCTGCCATTCTTCGTACTCAGGTGAACCCACAGCGCCTTTTTTCAAATTGCACCCCTGGCAAAATGCTGACTTGACGACGACATCGACAACTTTCTTGGAATAAATCCCTATCAGTGAGCAAATGCCGTACAATGATGAGAAGCCGCGCTTTTTCAATGAGCCGTCGCCTGACACTGTCAGATGCGTAGGTTCATTTCCGTGTTCCCGGTTTTTCGCGATTTCTTCTCGAACTGCTTTGTTGCGAACGTAGTCAAAAACGGCCGTCAACGCGGAATAAAGATTATCCAGAAACGCGTAGTACGTGGAATTACCGAAGCCCGTTGATAAGTCCATCAGCCCGCAGAAAACGTTGACTCCTCGCTGTCCCAAGTCAAGCAGACGCATCGCGAACATCAGACGTCGATTGACTTCATACGCGCCGTTTATCAAGGGACAAGACGCGACAGAACTGGTATACCGGGGGCACTTGCAGATGATTTCCAACTTGAATCCGAGGCCTCGCGTTGCAGTCTGAGAGAACGAGACGTCACCATCGCAGGATTTGCACTTCAGGTGGAGTGACAAGAAGTTGAACACCAACAAAAAGTTCAGCAGCACGTAGGAACTGCTGGGGTCTACCGAAATATCGTCGTCGGTGTCGTGTAACTTTTCCGCCGACGTGCTTTTCCTTCGTGTGCTGGTTCGCCGAAAACCGTCTTCTTTTCCTCTTTACGAAACCGCTGGAAACTTTCGTGCCTTTCCGTGGCATTTTCGAGGTTATGAATGCACGCTGGACCGAATTTTGCACGCTGGACCGAATTCACTAAAAGCGTCGGTAAATCGATGTGACAGAAACTATTATACCTGCGGCGCCATATCAGCCCGACCGCACAGCTACGCGCTCGGGTCGTTTTCAGGCTGGTGAATTGCATTCTTAAACATGCGAAAAACTTATGAAGGACTTCGCCGATGTTCAAATGGCTTCGGGGCATTAAAGTACACATTATAAGGTATCCAAAAATGCAAAAATTGAAAAAGTGATTTTTTCAATTTTACCAACGGTAATACCCCCTTAACGCTATATCTATTCTATTCTATTGAAAAGTGAGTGGGTAGTTATGCTACCCTCCACTGCGATCGCAAGGATCTATTGTGGCTCACAATCAAGGTCGAACATCCGACCTTACAGCTCACCTTCCAAGTCCATCTTCTTGATGAAGTCAAGGATCTTGTCAGGTGAAGTTTTCTCCAGGTCCTTCAGGTTTAGCTTCGGTGTGCCAAACACCGTGGTCCTGATCCGGTCGCCAGCTGGACAGGCACATATGACGTGCTCTGCTGTTTCATCATCCTCTAGGCATAGGCGGCACTCAGTGGTGTCGCTTATTCCTAGTTTATTAAGGTGATGCCTTAGACGGCTGTGTCCAGTGAAGCAGTTAATGTGTGAACATCTGATCTGCTCAGCTTCAACCATGAGGCCGTCCTGGCCGCAGATGGTCCACTTGTTACCGCTCTGATATGTCTCATCCCAGGGCGGTTTTGCCAGAAATCCTGTGCCTCGTGTCTCATCCATCCGTTGTTACGGTCTCTAGGATATCCCCAGAGCGGGTTCTGGTCCGATGTAGGCTGTACGCGCCCCCTCTCTGGCTAGGGAATCGGCTAATTCGTTTCCCTTCACTCCAGAGTGGCTTGGCACCCACATCAGACTGACCCCGTTTACCTGTGCCATTTGGCAGAGGGCTTCCTTGCAGTTCCGTACAGCCAGCGAGGAGCAAACACTATATCACTAGCTAGCTTAGTTACGAAAAAAAGTATACATACAAAATTCACTTCAAAATTCATTAAAGTATATTCTCATCGAGTAAGTTAAGCTTAGGCTAGTTGAGGGATTTTTACTTAAATTATATCAAACAATGTTATAGAATTGTATTCAAATACAATTCACATGAATTTATTTTATAAACAACTATCGTTTGTTCTTATTTCCAGATATAAAAATGTCGATGTTAGTGTGGCGGTCGCCACAGATAAGGGCCTTTTGACCCCCATCGTATTCGAGGCTAACAACAAAGGCCTCGTGACGATAAGCAAAGAGGTCAAGGCCCTGGCGGCGAAAGCCAGGGAGGGCAGACTGCAACCTCAGGAATTCCAGGGGGGGACCTTCAGCGTGTCCAACTTGGGGATGTTCGGTGTCGATAATTTCACCGCCATCATCAATCCGCCGCAGTCGTGCATCCTGGCCGTCGGCAGGGTTTCCAAGCAGCTGGTCAAAGACGAAAAAGATGAAAATGGGTAATATATTTAATTAATTTTCCACTTAATCTATAGTGAAACATTTTTAAATCTAATTATGGTATATTTAATTAAAACACTTGGTTTCACCGATCAGTGAATTAAATATATCATAATTAGAAAATGGGTGAGTTTAAAAAATGATCGAACATTACACAGCCAATCAAAATTGAGCCCAAATTTGATTGGCAGTGAAGCAATTCGAATAAAGCAATTATATTGGCTGTAAACCTCATCTCCATGTAAAAGTTTATAAAAAAAAGAAGACCTTTATTGGCATATCTCCACACTTTACATTACATTTACATTTGATTATCTCATTACACTCCCGTATCCCTCTTACCCTCCCTTCTCTTTTCCCTCTCCCTCCCCAGCTTTTCCAACGTCCTTACCCCGCTCCCATCCTCCCTCATCCACTCCACTACCCTTCTGTTCCCTTTCGCTCCCAACCACTCCTCTTTCACCCCCTCACATTCCTACGCCAAGTGTCCCCACGGTTTATATATCTAACGGTTGTAGCATTCGTCGGGCGAAGTCGGAAATGTGCTTTCAGTGTTTAATACGCGTGGCGCACGAAGTAAAATTTCGAGTTTAGAAAAGCCTGAAAATTTGGTTTGGTCGCTTCGCTTCGCTACGCGACCAAACCAAATTTTCAGGTTTTTCTAAACTCGAAATTTTACTTCGTGCTTAACCTGGGAGTGGAAAACCTCGTTTACACTTTACATTACATTTACATTTGATTATCTCATTACACTTCCGTATCCCTCTTACCCTCCCTTCTCTTTTCCCTCTCCCTCCCCAGCTTTTCCAACGTCCTTACCCCGCTCTCATCCTCCCTCATCCACTCCACTACCCTTCTATTCCCTTTCGCTCCCAGCCACTCCTCTTTCACCCCCTCACATTCCTCCGCCAAGTGTCCCCACGGTTTATATATCTAACGGTTGTAGCATTCGTCGGGCGAAGTCGGAAATGTTCGTGCTTCTGACGACATTGTGGTCGCTCCTAACCTGTCAAACATTGCCCGCTTACGGTGTTTATGTGCGTTTAGATAATTACGAGTGGTTTTTTCTTAAATTTTATATTACAATTAATATAATTCCTGTATATTTTTGGTAAGTAATTGAATTATTACAAATTTCAATAAATGAAGCGTATAATATGCTGGAACAACGTTGTAACCGCCAATTGTGAAAACGCGGTATTTCCGTGGAAAAACGATGTATGCAGCCAGGATTTTGTCTTGGGGGAGGCAAGTAAAACGTTTACATGCAGAAATGCAACAACATTCATTAAAAAGAAAAAGTGAAAGTGAAGAAAGAAGACATACAAAAAAAATGAAAAAAATATGTACATAAACTTTTTTTTATAAATACACTGGCGAAAGAAATTAACGCATCATTTGTGATTTTTTTGATATCTTGGAATCGAGTTTTCTTTGAACACAAACATATTTTTACAATAAGAAATCTTATCAAGCATGCTGTTTTACATGTTGTGTTTTGTCTTTTGTTCTCATGGTTTTCTGTCAATAAATAAAATGAAGCACTTTTCATTATTCTGACTGTAAGAAAGGTTCATATAAAATTTCTTTTTGAGTTTGTTTTCAAGTAATTGTTAAAATTAAGTGCTAAATAGTGAAGAATGAATATGGATAGACGTCCGAATCTTAATTTAAGCAGTGAAGAAGCTGTGATTGTGGTTACACTTGCAGAAGAAGGTAGGAGTCAGCGTTACATCAGTCAGCGTCTTGGTGTTAATCAATCGACCGTATCCCGTGTCTTGAAGAGACATCGGGAAACTCAGGCATACTCAAGAAGGCCAGGACAAGGGAGAAAAAGGGCCACAACTGCTGTTCAAGACCGTTTTTTAATGATGCAGACTTTACGCGAACGGTTTATTACGGCTCCTAGGCTACAAAATATGCTCGCAGAGATCCACAATGTTCATGTAAGTTCCGTTACCATCAGAAAAAGGTTACGTGGTTTTAATTTAACTCCGAAAACAGCGGCAAAAGGACCACAATTAACCGCAGACCATCGCAGAGCCAGGTTAACATTTGCGCAAGAACATGTAAACTGGTTACAGGCCGATTGGGCTAATGTTATGTTTAGCGACGAGTCCAGATTTTGTCTTTACGGCAGTGACAGACGAATGCATGTGTACAGACGGCCAGGTGAACGTTATGCGCAGTGTAACATTGTTCCAGGATTCGTATTCGAATCCATATGTGGTTGATTCGAATCCTTATAAAAGGATTCGAATATTTATAAAAGGATTCAAATACTTATAAAATTATTTGAATCGTCAGAAATAATTCGAATTAATTGTGGGGATTAACATGAAAAATGTTTTTGGTGTGTTTTTAAACTTCTCGTTAAATCATTGTTTTATACGCGTGGCGCATGAAGTAAAATTTCGAGTTTAGAAAAGCCCAGAAAATTTGTCTCGGGTCGCTGCGCGACCCGAGACAAATTTTCACGGGGCTTTTCTAAACTCGAAATTTTACTTCATGCTTAGTCTGGGAGTGGAAAACACTTGTTTAAAGCTTTGAATTGTACTTAAAAAAAAAACAAGGAATATCTAAAGATTTACAGAAAATAGGCTGCAGAGAGACTCTTTTACATACAAAAATTTATCATTCAGGGGGGGGTTTAAACCACATCCCCCCCCTTCCCCGGCTACGGTCTTGAGAACAACTGCTACTTACTCACAATAGTGGGGAGGATATCGTTAAGGCTTTCTCTGATTTTTTTGCTTCAGTTTTTGTAGATACAATTCCTCATAACACTCTGTTTTTACCAAATAATAATGATCTAATAAATGATAACGTGTTAGATGTTAGTGTGACGGAAGTATTCAACAGCATCATGGATCTCAAAGGCAACTTCTCAATGGGACCGGATCAGGTTCCAAGCATCTTAATTAAAAATTGCGTCTGCACGTTAAGTTCACCAATTCATCGTTTATTTTTAAAATCTCTTTCTACAGGCAAAGTTCCGATAACATGGAAAAATTGTTTTATAAAACCAATTTTTAAATCGGGCCAGAGAAATGTTATCGAGAATTATAGGGGTGTGTGTGTCCAATCTGTAATTCCAAAATTATTGGATGCAATCGTTGCAAAGCAACTAGCATGGATGTCTAATCAAATAATTTCTTCACACCAACACGGCTTCGTAGAAGGGCGTTCCACGGTAACAAATTTATTTTTATATAAACAATTTCTGTCGGATGCTTTGGAGCAAGGTTATCAAGTACATGCTTTATATACAGATTTCTCCAAAGCATTCGACACAGTGAACCAAGTGATCCTTTTGAAAAAATTAAAATTATTTGACTTCAACACTATTACAATGTCTTGGATTGAGTCATTTATAACAAATCGTCGGCTTAGTGTAAAGATCGATAACTATATATCAGACTACTTTATTGCTACGTCAGGTGTCCCCCAAGGATCTCATTGTGGCCCAATACTATTTTTATTATTTATCAACGATATCCAACACCATATTAAACATTCAAAGTTTTTGCTTTTTGCTGACGACCTCAAAATCTTTAAAATTATTACGTCTCTAAATGATTGCGCGGATCTGCATGATGATTTGTGCAGTGTTGATGAATGGTGCCGTAATAACTTATTGCTCTTAAATGTCAAAAAGTGTAATTCTATATCTTTTTGCTATTGATTATACATATAAACTTAATGTCAACATATTAAATAAACTAAGTGTGGTAAAAGATCTGGGGGTACTCTTTGATAGTAAATTGAATTTTAAGAATCATATTTCCTCAATATGTGTTAAAGCAAATAAAATGTGGGGTTTCGTGTATCATACTTGTAAAGAATTGAAACCAAGAGGAAGCATCACGGCAACGTCTTATATTGCAAACATTTTGGAACCATCCGTAATGCCTTTTACTCCCTTTGGAGGAAACGATTTCCTGTTTATGCATGACAATGCAAAACCACACAGTGCCCGAATTGTACAACAGTATCTTGACCTAGTGGGTATCAACACAATGCAATGGCCAGCCAGGAGTCCCGATCTTAATCCGATCGAACACCTATGGGACGCGATGGGCAGACGCCTTAGAGCACTTCCTCGGCGTCCAAGCAATCAACAAGAGCTTGGACAAAGATTGCAGGAAATTTGGGAAGATATTAACCAGGATGAAATTGGATCATTAATTAACAGTATGAGCCGTCGCTGTCAGGCAGTTATTCGAGCAAGAGGAGGAAACACTAGATATTAAGTCTTATAATCACATGTTAACTTTTTTCCTCTTTTTATTTATGACATTATTTTAGTTATTAATGAAAGAAAATGTGTTGAAAATCATTATTATAGTTCAGTTGGTTTTGTTGTTATTTTTTTTGTTTTTAAACATCAAAACTTTATTTTTAAATTAAAAAAATTAATGTGATGCGTTAATTTCTTTCGCCAGTGTATATGTATATGTTACTTTATAATCTGTAGTATTATTTGTTTAATTATGTTTGAATATTAAAGATTTATTTTCCCAGTGATTTTATAAGGTTATTAGCATGTAAACTACTGGTATATAATATTATATTTCAAAAATTACAACTACAAGGTTTAAATTAGTGAAAGATATAATCGATTATTTTAGTAATTTGCGAAATAATCGATTATTTTTTGTTAATCGAATAATAATATCAATGGAATTTCGATTTATTTTTAACTTCGAAACTTAAATTTAAACAATAAATCAAAAATGTTAAAGAAAATATATTTAAATTATTACAAGAAAAACGATAATAATTTAAAACTCTACATTTAGGAAATAAAACATTTTACTACATTTAAGAAAATGTTTAAAAATTGTTAAAGCAATTAAAAGAGACAAAATTTTGGTTAACGATTTAACTTTATATTTGGGTTTCAATTGTTTTAGATTCAGTGATAAATTAATACTTCAACATATACATATTTAAATATTTATTTTTTTTTGCTTAATTTTAATTTTATTGTTGGGATTTTATTTTACACATATCAATTTTTACATCTTCGTACTTGAAAATCAGTGAACCTATCAAGTGAACGTTTTAAAGAAGTATAAGAATTACATCTGGATATCCATTACGTTGAGCAGAACACTGCTCAATATAAAAGAAATATATTATAGAACGGATGTTAATTTGTTGAAAATATATGTACTCATGTTATGTAATAATAATAATAATAAATAAAAATAAATAAATAAATAAAATAATATGTTTCAGCAAGAATTCGAAGATAAAATCAAGAAAGTATCGAATGATGTTTTTAATGAATTGCTTTCGCACTAAATTCTACTGAATTTACTGGAATTTACATAAATTGCACGTTGTATGCAATACGTATTATAAGCAGCCGACTACACTGACGTCACGCGCTCGCGAATGGGCGGGGCCAGCGGCCGCATGCTACAACCGTTAGATATATGAACCGTGAAGTGTCTCCACGTATCCTTCCCCTGTCCACACAACACACACCTTTCATATTCTTCCCCCATCCATACTTTCCTTCCTCTCTCCTCCGATCCACACCTTGCCCTTGCCACAATCACCCTATCCTCTCTACCCCATCCCTTCTCTATCGAATACTTCGGCACCCTCCCATACACCTGCCACCTCTCATACATATCATTATACTGACTTCTGTCAATACACCCTTGCCTTTCCTGCCCTTCCACCTCCTTCCCTTTCCCCCTCACCCACTCATCCATCTTCACCCAATTTCCTAGCCATTCCATTACCTTCGCCTCCGACAGCCCTACCCTCTCATACATTTTCCTCCTCTCCCCCCTCCATCTACCCTCACCCCCACCCACACTCGTCACCCATACATCCTTCACTAATCTCTCTTCATCCAGTTCCCACAATCTCATCTCATACCTCACCATTGCCTCCCACTCTAGCCTCTCTCTGTTGGTCTCCTGAAGCACTATGTAGCTAGGCGTGGACCTTTCCACCCCCAACATGTGCTTCAGGAACCACATCTGCTCCCTCTCTATCAGCTCGTACCCTTTCGTCCCCCACACTTCCACTCCATACATTAGCACCGATCTCACACACGCATCCCATATTTTACACGCAACCGTCATATTGTTCCCCATCCACTTCCCCCACGCCATTCCCCACGCCTTCCTCGCCTTACTCTGCACCCATCTCACATGCTCCTCATACCCTCCCGTTCCTTTAAACCAAAACCCCAAATACTTGAAACTCTTCACCCTCTCAATAACTACCCCCTTCCACTCCAATTCTTCCACCTTCCCCTCCCTCCCTTTATTTCTAAACTTCAGCCACTTCGTTTTCACTACATTCACATTCATTCCCCTTTTATCCATAAACCTCTCCACTCTCTTCAACATCTCTTTCATCCCTTCATACTCTCTTGCAACCAACACCACATCATCCGCATACGCCAGCATCCATACTGTAATATTTTTGGGGTGTTAGTGAAATAAAGTTCAAATTAACACACACACAATTTATTGTTAATACGATGCACACAACGGACAATTCAATTAACAACTGTAGCGGATCCGAAGATGATCCGCAGCATTGATATTCGTGCATCTTCGTACACCGTAGATGGCGCGAATATCAATATGCATATTAAACATAATTCATCACCTCTTCCAATTCACTTACGTATACATTAAATAGCATCGGGCTTAGCGGGCACCCTTGCCTCAAACCCTCCTACGTCCTAAAGCACCCCGACACCTCCTTCCCCACTTTCGCCACCACCCATGTCTCCTCATACACTCTCCTCACCCACTCCACCATCCCCTCACTCACCCCTCTCCTTCTCAAACATTCTATCAAGCTTCCCCTCGACACCGAGTCATATGCTGCCTTCAGGTCCATAAATACCGCATATATACATCCTTTCTCTTCCATCACTCTCTCCACCATTCGCGCCAGGGTAAAGACCTGCTCTCTCGTCCCCCTCCCCCTTCTAACCCCCCCCTGCGTCTCTGGCAGTATCCCCTTCTCCTCCACCTCCACCTCCATCCGATTCCTCACAATCATCATTGCCAGCTTAAAGTAAAAGTTTATATTCTGATTGGTTAAATTTGTAATAGCCGATCAAATACGGTTTGATTGGCTATTTCAAGATTTAACCAAACAAAATATGAATGTATACAGGGTGGTGAATTTTTCAATGCTCACCATTGGTATCTCAGAAGCGATAAAATACACGAGGAAGCGACCTCGTGTATCGTTTCCGAAATACCAATGGTGAGCATCGAAAAATTTCAAATTTCAAAATCTGACTAAGAGTTTTCGTAACTTTTCCTCAAAATAAAATGTATTTCCTCGCAATCAAATGAACAAATTATCATTTCAGTTTCAGAGAAAGTAGCTTCATGACGGTGACCCTGAGCTCCGACCACAGAGTGGTCGACGGCGCCGTCGCCGCCAAATGGATGCAGCACTTCCGCTCGTGCATCGAAGATCCAGACACCATGCTTTTGTAAACACACTCCCTCTCTTGAAACAGAAGAACTTGAGAGAAACGTTCACTAAACTGGCACTTTGGAGTAGGCTATGAATTATAAAAAAAGAGATGCAAACATAACCAAGAAATAAACATCAAATGACATGTGTCAAGCTGAAAGACACCTAGGTGGAAGGCCATTTGTAATGCCCGGTTTATAAGACACTTAAGGGCCGGTTGCACCATATTAGTTAACCTTAAGTTCATCTCTTGAACTAATTTAACATACATTTTCTGTTGCACTATTCAGTTGAACTTGTTCAAGTCGCTCGTAATACAAATGTGTGGTTATGTTTGACTAAAGAGTTAACCTGTCGCGATCGTTCGGTTTACTGTTTAGTCAAATATAACCACACATTATATTTTTTCTTCTTCTGCTATCCCTTGTTGCTCCTTAGGGCGTCGGGTTATATTTTTAATAATAATAATAATCCAATTAGAAGGATTATGAATTGGTTGTCGGGAGAGCAGCTGGCCCACTTAGGCCAAGTTTTAGGCCGATCCAATTAGAAAGAAATAATTTGTTGAAACTTACATATTTTTATAGACTCAAATTAGGCACTTGCGCGGTAGAACAGCATATCCCGCAGGACAATCCTGAAAACGTTGGGCCGTAAATGTACCATTCGGCGCTGGCTCTCGCAGAGATAACACCATTGAAATCCCGAATGGTCCTCGTCTGATGCACCACCTGGCATGTGCGCACGAGTTCCTTTCTTTCAAATAAATGTGCGCCTAACGTAGCCAGGTTCCACTTTCTCATTTTTTGAGCATCGGAAATACACGAACTTTCAAATAAATGTGCGCCTAACGTAGTCAGGTTCCAGTTTTTCATTTTTTGAGCAGCGAAAATAAACGAACGGCGCTTGGTCTGGGATGAGAGAGCCTAATTTGAAAAATTCCATTATACACTTACGTGCAAAGAAAACAGCCCACCCAATATTAATTTTTTTTATTTTTATAATCGCATTACTCTTGCAATACTGCGAATAAAACTTTTGATATTTTACGATTAAATAGACTATTAGGGTGTAGAAAAAACATATGGTACTTATCAGAATATTTAATGAACAATAATCATCACAAATGATATTTAAAGATATGCTGTCCATTCGACATAATTCATAAAGTATTAAGATGTCTACGTTCTTCTACTGTGTTTGTTTTTTTGTTTTAATACTCAGTTAATGTGGGAATTAACCGGTGGTTCATCATGTTTAAGTGCTGTGGATGGTGCAAAATCTGTAGCTCTTTGTGGAAGATTGGCGAAGCCAGTGGTATGTGGCCAGAGTTTATTTTATGCTTAAATGTCTATTTGGTAATTTTATCGTAAAATACCAAACTATTTGTTTGAAGTATTGCAACAGTGATTTTATTATAAAAATAAAATAGAATAGGTGGGTCGATTTCTATGCACTTGAGTGTACATGTGATTAGTAGTAATTAGGTGTTCCCGTCAATAAATATTATTATTATTATTATTATTATTATTATTAATTTCGTAGATGTTGATAGTGCGTATATAGACGAGTTTGTTGTAAAAAATAATAAATAAACATTTCCCGCGCTTGATTACAAACGATCACGTGCGCCAAAAATTTGATACAAACTGAAAATTCCCTAGATTTATGGCTGCCAACTTGAAAAAAAATGTAAATGAACCGGTTCGACTGAACGCCATTCGGTGCAACCCACGCCTCGTTGAACTCGAGTTCAAGATGATCGAAAGGTCAACTCAATCTGGTGCAATCGACCCTTAGTGTTAAACATTCTACTCCACTTAAACTCTACTCAATCTGGTGCAACCGGCGTTTAGTGTTTAACGTTCTACTCCACTTAAACTCTAAAGCTTGAACGTCTTGTAAACCCAGCATTACTCCCTTCTAAATCAGAAGACACAAACATAACAAAAAATAAACGTCGGGCCTGAGGTGTAAGGCCGTTTGTAGCTCTACGATTTTTCTGAAATGATCGAAAGTTCAACTCAATCTGGTGCAACCGGCCCTTAGTGTTAAACATTCTACTCTACTTAAACTCTACTCAATCTGGTGCAACCGGTGCATAGTGTTTAATGTTCTAATCCACTTAAACTCTAAAGCTTGAATGTCTTGTAAACCCAGCATTACTCCCTTCTAAATCAGAAGACATAAACATAACAAAAAATAAACGTCGGGCCCGAGGTGTAAGGCCGTTTGTAGCTCTACGACTTTTTTGAATCGTAGCCTAATTTTGTAGCTCTTCGATTTTTCTGAATCGTAGCCTAATCCCAACTCCCCAAGTTTTTGAACACCCTTTGTTACTTATGAATTAGACTTAATTTCTTTTGTTTCAATTTTTTTTATCAAAGGTTAGGTTAGGCCAGGACATTTTCCCGGTGCATTTGAAGTCGTCACAGCCAACTTGTTACAAACATTTTACATTTGTTTCTTTTTTTGTTATCATTCACTCTAAATGTATATACACTAGTGTAATCTTACTATTATTTATTATTTGTTGGTTTTAAATAATTTTCATCCATACAACTGTACAAAAAAAAAAGGTGTATTGATAAAACAAACGACATAGGATTAAAAAAATTGTTTTGACAATAAATATATTTATATTTATTTACATTGATGTAAAATGAGTGTGTGTGGAGGAGTTTTTGTATACGGGGCAAGGTTTTTTAATGGTAAGCAGCAGTGGCGGCCGGTGGGCAATTTCATGTGAAACTAAAATGCCTCGGCTTTGCTAGACTAGCTAAAACAGGTAGGCTGGCTGAGCTGAGGCTGGGTAATCGACGGGAGGAAGCACAAAATGGGCCTAATGAGGCCTAAGTGCAGTACAGAAATGCGCACTCCCCAAAAAACCAGAACTATGCCGAGGTAATGCATCCAGGAATTAAAAGGTGAGCTCGTTACGCTGCCAGATAAATGTTTCAACTACGCAAATTCTGTGGTGTAGGAGCATTGAAAAACAAAATGCATTTGAGCCTCACATGAAGTTAGACCGCTGGTAAACAGCGTTGCCAGACTTCAATGACGCAAATCTGTGGCGTAGAGCATTGAAAAACAAAATGCATTTGAGCCTCACATGAAATAAGGCCGTTGGTAAACAGCGTTGCCAGACTTCAATGATGCAAATCTGTGGCGTAGGAGCATTGAAAAACATAATGCATTTGAGCCTCACATGAAGTTAGGGCGCTGGTAAGCAACGTTGCCAGACTTCAATGACGCAAATCTGTGGCGTAGGAGCATTGAAAAACAAAATGCATTTGAGCCTCACATAAAGTTAGGCCGCTGGTAAGCAGCGTTGCCAGAGTTCAATGATGCAAATCTATGGCATAGGAGCGTCGAAAAACAAAATGCATTTGAGCCTCACATGAAGTTAGGCCGCCAGCCGTCACTGGTAAGCAGCGTTCCAGATTTTTCGATGCAGGTGTAAAATGTTTTCTTAATTCTTCAACTCATCAAATTTTGAAGAGTTTACATTTTTTGTATAATTTAAATATTTGTTACATTTTTTACATTTGCACAAACATTTATCAAATTGTAGCATAATTTAAATACTGAAAATGTAATCATATCCCTAAGCAAATTACTTCGATAAAATGAACGTTTGTAAGATTATTAACATAAAATCAAATATAAGCGGTATATTTTAAACTTCACTTGAAATCAGTGTTTTATACCGGTGGCGCATGAAGTAAAATTTCGAGTTTAGAAAAGCCTAATTTGGCTCGGTCGCTCCGCTTCGCTACGCGCCCGAGCCAAATTTTCAGGCTTTTCTAAACTCGAAATTTTACTTCATGCTTAGCCTGGGAGTGGAAACACTCGTCGGAAGCTTCAAATAGAAGGCTTTTATAAAAATGATGAATATTTGAAAATTTACATAATCTATCGATTTTGGTACAAACTTTTGCTAAATGCAACGGAATTTCTCTTTATAAAAATTAAACAACTTGAATTTTTGTAAAAACTTGTAAAGATACAAGGTGTCCAGAAAGGGTATCGGGTATTTGTTTTCGCGCCATATTCGAAACGGGGCGTCTAAAGGGTGCGGGGAGGGGTTCGTGGCGTCCGCCACTTTGTGGAGTTTTAGTCACGATGGAACAGTACTCGGGGACGCATCGCGCATTTTGCGTACGAGCGTATTATCGTAATGGTGATTCAATGGTGACTGCTCAACGTCTCTATCGTGCGGAATATCGTACACGCCACGCGCCAAGTGACGATAGCATTAAGGAAATGGATCAGGATGTTCGAGAATACAGGTGCGACAGTTAAAATTCAAAACTCGGGTCGTCCTCGTTCAGTTCGCGATGAAGAAATAGTTGAAGAAGTTGAGGCGTCGGTTCGTCAAAATCCGTCTTTATCCATCCGAAAGCGAAGCCAATCGTTGAACATCAAAAAAATCGTCTTTACATTGGATGTTAAAGAAAGACTTACATCTAAAAGCCTATAAAATTCTGTTGGTTCAAGAATTGAAGGATACGGACTATGCTAATCGACTGAATTTTGCGAACGAAATGCTGCAGCGATTTAACAACTTTAACAACATACTGTTCAGTGACAAAGCAAATTTTCACCTGAATGGTCATGTTAATAGGCAGAATTGTCGGTACTGGGCAGTGGAGAATCCGAGACGAAAGCCTGAACGACCCCTGCATAGCCCAAAGGTCGTTGTTTGGGCCGCTATGTCTGCTAAAGGCATAATTGCTCCTTATTTTCATGAAGATCAACGAGGCCGAGCAATTAATGTGAATAGTGACCATTATTGCGATATGTTGCGAATTTTTTTGGTCCCAGAGTTGCAGGAGTTTGCAGGTTTCAACTCAAGAACGTGGTTCCAGCAAGATGGGGCCACTTGCCATACCTCAAATAACTCAATGGAAGTTGTTAACGAATTATTCCCTAATAAAGTCATTTCGCGAAGGGGTAACATCAACTGGCCTCCTAGAAGCCTCGACCTTAGCCCGTTTGACTATTTTGCATGGGGATACCTTAAAAGTAAGGTTTATCAAAACAATCCGACGAATCTAACCCAGTTAAAGCAAAACATCAGGTCAGAAATGGCAGCAATATCGATAGCTATGTGTCAACGTGTTATCGCCAATCTTCGTTTCCGTTTAGAAGAGTGCCAGCAACGTAACGGTCATCATTTGGATAACATCATCTTTTCCAAATAATAATAAACAATAAACTTTTTTTATTGCATACAAATAATTTTTGTTGATTGTGCGACGCAACTTCCACTCCATTTCTTCCACTGACCGTTACTTCCACTAGTTCTTATTTCCACTAACCATCACTTCCACTAGTTCTTTTTTCCACTCCATTTCTTCCACTCCATTTTTTCCACTCCAGTTCTTCCACTTACCAATACTTCCACTACACCTTTACTTCCACTAACCACCAATTCCACCATACCTTTTTTCCAATTCAAAATAATTGTACAATTTATTCAAATTACATTATATTATTCCACATTTTATACAGTATAAGAATCACAGAGAGATATTGTGGCCTACAGCTTGTAGGTACTCCAGAATCCTATTTTCTTCGTCGAATTTACTAAATTTTTTGACAATGTTTGCTATTCGTTCCTCGGCTTCGATCCAATTTTCGAATTTCGAATTATGGAAGAACTAGTGAAAAAAAGAACAACCGATTCTCCGTGGTGGTGGGGCGCAATCATCTCAGCATGTATGCATTCCTTTTGGAAGTATTGGTAAGTGGAAGAACTGGAGTGGAAGAAATGGAGTGGAAAAAAGAACTAGTGGAAGTGATGGTTAGTGGAAATAAGAACTAGTGGAAGTAACGGTCAGTGGAAGAAATGGAGTGGAAGTAAAGGTGTAGTGGAAGTATTGGTAAGTGGAAGAAATGGAGTGGAAGAACTGTCCCCCTACGATTTTTGTTTCATTGAACTTACAAATACCCGATACCCTTTCTGGACACCTTGTATTTCAATTCTGTATACAGTAAGATAAGGTATTCACTTTAATTTTATATTAAATTTAATTTAATATTAATTTTTAGTTGATTTAAATGAAATTAAGATAGACAGTAAATTTTCTTTAAATCAACGTAACAATTAATATTTAAATTAAATTTAGTATTCTTCTCACTTAACGATCTCGAGTGCCATTTTAGAGTAGATCGCCCTTTAATCTACTCTAAAGTGGCACTCAAGATCGTTAAATGAAAAGGATACGAAAGGAAGGCGAATACGGGACTGAGCGAGACGGAGATACACTTTCCGAACGCCACTTTATCCTAGATTCAACTGTATCTTCATATTGCCTGCAATAATATCGGAGCAAGTGTTTTCCACTCCCTGATTAAGCATGAAGTAAATATTTCGAGTTTAGAAAAGCCTGAAAATTTGGATTGGTCGCGTAGCGAAGCGGAGCGACCAATCCAAATTAGGCTTTTCTAAACTCGAAATATTTACTTCATGCGCCAGGCGTATTCAACACTGATTTAGTGCGAAGTTTTAAAAACACGTTATTCTTCTCAACAATAACACAAAATTCTTCAAAGCGTAAAAATATCATGTTCTTCATTGGTCATTATTTACGGTTAAAGTTCTTCGTATTAACCACTTCATGTACACGCTCGTGTCTGTCACGGGCGCTGCTTATAAATGTATTACCCAAATTAGGCACTTGCGCGGTAGAACAGCATTTCCCGAACGTAGGCAAGATAGTCCTGAAAACGTTGGGCCGTAAGTGTACCATTTAACGCTGGACAATTTGAACGTAGAGCGGGCGCAAGGTTTATATGAGAGTCCCTAGATCAATGGTGGGGAATTTTTTTTTGAAACGGGCCATTTGTAATAACCAGACAATCGTAGCGGGCCAAAGAATAATGCTTAATCGTAGGTAGGTAGTTTTTATGCGGGTCGTCACATTACGAAGTAAGAACGCGTTCAAACATTCTCACGACGGCACTCTTAAACGGGCCGGATTAAACCTTTCCCCGGGCCGTAGTTTCCCCATCACTGTTCTAGAGGATACATACCCACTAAAAACCTCCTCTTAATCTCGGAAATGCAACGGAATTAATCCTTCCGGTTTTACTTCGTTGCAGTTTCCCCTCATTTTTGTATATTATTCTACTACAGATTGTCTGATTCTTTCTTCTTTTTCTTTTTGTCGTAGAATTTGTATGATTGTGTTGTTTATTACATCCCAATTTTCTTTCCTTTCTAACATCAGGTTAACAATATTTTCAGTTCTTATCTCTTCGCTGATAGATGTTATCATCATTCTCCTTACTGTTGCCCATCTGTCGCAAAAAAGAATTGTGTGAGCAGGTGTGTCTACATTTTGACAGTAAAAGCATCTATCACTGTTAATTTTGCCAATCCTTTTTAGATAGTTACCATAACAGCCATGTCCTGATAGAAATTGTGTTAGATAATAACTAACTTCACCGTAATTTCGATTAATCCAAGAATTAATATTTGGAATTAATATTCGAGTCCATTCTCCAGTGATTCCAGGAGTGTTCCATTCATTTTCCCATGTCTGGATGGTTCTTTCCCGAGCTAATTTCCTGGCTTCCACATTGTTAGCTCTTACACCATAGCATCTTTCCAGGGCAAGAAGGTGTATTGGGATACAACCCGAAATCACCTGAATGGCTCTAGTTGATATAGTTCGGTATCCACTTGCTATTCGCAAACATGTTTTTCTTTGAGCTCTATCAATCATATTTTTGTATTTTTTTGCCTGTAGAAACTCACTCCAAACCGGTGCTCCATAGAATAGAATTGAATTAACTACCGAGCACATTATTTTCCTCCGTTCTGGCCTGGCTCCGCCTAAATTTGGGAGGATTCTGCATAGTGATGTAGCAGTTTTCTCGGCTTTCGTGGATACAGTTTTAATATGTTTAAATTGTGACCAAATATTATCCCTAAATATTTAATGTATTTCGAGTTTTTAATTTCGACCCCACCAATATTGACAGTAATTTCTTTAAAATTGCTTTTAGCTACTAAGATTACCAATTCTGTTTTTTGTGCAGCAAGACTTAGCCCTTTATCTTTTAGTGATGTATTAATTCTGTTACATATCCATTCTATGTTATGTTTTGTTGTTTCCGGGTCTTTACCACGTATTAATAGTGCCAAGTCGTCAGCATAGCCGATTAATGTCATATTTTATGGAAACCATTCTCGCAAAATACTGTCATAATATAGCAGTGGTGGGGAAACTTTTTTTAAGACGGCCCATTTGTAATAACCAGACAATCGTAGCGGGCCAAAGAATAATGCTTAATCGTAGGTAGGTAGTTTTTATGCGCGTCGTCACATTACGAAGTAAGAACGCGTTCAAACATTCTCACGACGGCACTCTTAAACGGGCCGGATTAAACCTTTCCACGGGCCGGACTTGGCCCGCGGGCCGTAGTTTCCCCATCACTGCCCTAGATAGACGGGTGCGAGGTGGAAAAAACACCAGCACCCGTCTGTCTAATAACTCTCATATAAACCCATGTGTTTTTTTTTTCCTGTGGGGGCCGTCTTCCTTTCGGATCCGGATGCACTGCAGCCTAGGTGGCTTATTGTACTGCCCCAATATTGTTACACTCACGCAACTATTCCAAACTCGATGCCCTGCACTAGCTTGTGAACCCATGTGTTATAAATGTATTACCCAAATTAGGCAGTTGCGCGGTAGAACAGCATTTCCCGAACGTAACGGTTCTGAAAACGTTGGGCCGTAAATGTCACCATGCAACGCTGGCTCTCGAGATATATAACACCATTGAAATCCCAAAGGGTCCTCGTCCGATGCACCACCTAGAATGTGCGCGCGAGCACCTTTCCTTTTAATAAATGTGCGCGCGAGCACCTTTCCTTCAAATAAATGTGCGCGCGCCCAACGTAGTCAGGTTCCACTTTCTTATTTTTTGAGCAGCGGAAATACACGAACGGCACTCGTTCTGCGCATGAGTGCCTAATTTGAAAAATTCCACTATACTGACAATTTTATGGACGTCGTTATATCTCCTGAACAAATTTTGCCTGCTTGTTTTCGCTTCGTACAACATTTTCATCAAAAAATTATGTTCTGTATTGTGGAGGCTTCTACTTCGTTATACATGTTAATTACACAATGAAACACTTTTAACTTTGTTTGTATAACACGTTTTATTTAATGTGACTGCAGTTTCGACAAATTTAGCTTGTCATTATCAAACATGGATTTAGTTTAAGGGGGTATTACCATTCGGAAGTTTTAAAAAATTGATTTTATTTTTTTTGCATATTATGATACTTGATAGTATCTAGTTTCATGCCACAAAACCGTTTTACAATACGCGAATTCTTTAGTTAGTTTTTTGCTTGTTGAAGTAAACTATGCTGAGTAGGTGGCTGGGTGGAAATACGCAGAACTCAAACGAAAGTTTGAATGCTTGTGTTTGGAAGCTGACTTCAAAACACCTCAACTGTGGTGCAAAAACCGTCGCTATCGCATCTTTCATAGCTACCAGCATCATCAACGACGGATACTCGGCAGTTTTTAAGACACTGGGAATCCATATCGGCCTGCAAGCCAAGGCCTTCCGGTGCGGAGCGCGAGACGTGGGACGAATTTTGCCTGACTCCAGCAGATCAGAAGGCCATCCAACAATGCTGGCAGGAGCAAATCTTCAAAACCCAGTTTTTAGAGGAAAGAAGAGCCTACTGTACAGAGCTGGCATAGCTAACTAAAGCCAAAAATCTTCGAAAATAGTTAAAACTTGTGTCAAAAGTTTAAACGCGTTTTTCTCGAAACCACTTTTTTTTCGCTGGCCGGAAACTTTCTTTTCAAACTATGAAACGGATCGACTTGAGCTTTAAGCTTTCGCTTCTCCACATTTTCCTCTGAAGTTTGAACCACCGTCATTCAAATATTTTAATATTTGATATTTTTCATAGAGCCTTAAAGACAGAAAAAGGGGGGCAAAAAGCGACCACTTTTTTCGAATGGCCTCCATTTTGTTATTTATCGAGATTTTTTATTGTCGGTGGTTCAAACTCCAGATAATTTAATACAGATTAATGACTACTACTTCATTTTACGTTTCAAATCACAGAATCGAAAAAATCTTTCCCGCCATGAGGAAAAACACGACGGACACGGACTTATTTGAGGCCAGATTTAGAGGTCAGGCCGGACGATTGAAAAGAATTAAAATTAATTTTTTATAGTTCATGAATCTATAAACAAGTTGCAAGAAACCGCAAGATCACATGCATAAAATTTACCCGAAAAAAAAAATTCTGAAAAACCGCCAAAAAAACGCTATCCTAGTGGTAATACCCCCTTAAGTTACTCCATGTTTGATAATGACAAGCTAAATTTGTCGAAACTGCAGTCACATTAAATAAAACGTGTTATACAAACAAAGTTAAAAGTGTTTCATTGTGTAAAAAATTATGTGATCGTTTTTGACCAGAAATTCAAAATTAATGTCTGCATGAAGTGGTTAAAGAAATTTCCTAAAATATGGGAACACTGATGATCAGTAATCTTTTCAGTGCGCACTGTCGAAATCATTTTCTGCTTCCATAAAAATCGGAATATGTTGTGTAAATGATGACACTTGCATAACCTTAAAATGTTTAATTAAAACAGGGATAATAGCTAGTTTAAAGGTAAAAAAACACTTTCAGAGTGTGGTTTATTACAAATAGAAAGACTGTTATTCCTTACTTCACTTTTTATTTTTATGTTAGATGTACATTTCGAGACACAAGGTGCTCATTATCAATAACAAACTGTTTGTTATTGATAATGAGCACCTTGTGTCTCGAAATGTACATCTAACATAAAAATAAAAAGTGAAGTAAGGAATAACAGTCTTTCTATTTGTGATTAATCACTTCACGTAAACTCGAAACAATACAGTGTGGTTTATTTCCCACGCACTTAATGACTTTTACCTTTAAACCAGCACTATTACTTAATCAATTTTTAAACTTGTGTATTTAACCTAACTTTGCTGACATGCCCTGACGGCGATGAGCTGCAACAAAATAAAAATGGGAGCGAATATTTCCGAATAATCCAGCGACATGTGCCCCGTTAATCGCTTGCACAACAAAAACTTGAACAGGAACGTCATGAACAGAAAAGTGCCCGACCAGCAAATCCTCAGCAGCGCCGCCTTGACGCTCGACTCCAGCTGCATCCTGATGAAAACGATCGTGCAGAAGTACGCGTTCAGAGCGTCGCCGGCGAACAACGGCAGGAAAATCATCCACCAATCGTTGTTGTACATTTCGATCGAGGGGTTGAATTGCAGAGCGAAGGTGATCGTGAATAGGAGCAGGGCGATCAGGTTGATCCATATTTCGAAGACGGTCAATCCGAGCCACTTGACGATTTCATCGATGGTGAAGAACATTTTCTTACGTTGTGGTTTTCAGTAGGTCGGTTTTGAACACGCGGATTCTTATAGCTGAGTTTTGCCGGCGTTGGATTTCGTAATCGACCTCATCTGTCGCTGGTTCTAGATCATCTAAAAGCAAGAATAAAATCATATACTTATGGTATGTTGAGCGGTGAGTCGTTTGGCTACTGAGCTATTCGAATCACGTCGACCTACAACCAGGGATGGGCTTCGACGCGTTTACTTTAATAGTCGATGTGACAGCACATCGACTTTAATAGTTGACGTGACAGCATGCCGACTTTAATAGTCGACGTGACAGCACGCTGACTTTAATGGTCGATGTGACAGCACGTTGACTTTAATAGTCGACGTGACAGCACGTCGACAATGTCGAGAGCGTCAACAATGGTACGGTCGAGACATTTTTGAAATGAAACGCTGCAGCGGTAAGCGGTTGATGTTCCCTGAACGAACAAAATTCTAGTTGGTAGATTTGCTATATTCACTTCTGTTTGTAAACATAACATGCACATTTAGAGGTATTTTCTGAAAGTGAAGGCGAATGAATCAAAGATTGAATTAACATAAAAGTTTAGTTTAAACGCTGATTTTAAATGTATCAAGTGAAGATTATTCTAATTATTGTGTTTGATTATGAAACGAATAAATTGTTGACTTATAGGAGCAAATGGATATAATAATACTTTTCTCCATGATTATAGAAAAAAAATAATAAAGAATAATAAGCCTCTATAACCTCGGAAGCGTGTTTAGCTGTTTATATCACGAAAATATGGCGGTGTTGTTTACAGCTTGCACGGCTTAAAAAGTGATCAAGCAAAATATAAAAAAAAAAAACCTTTATTGGCATATCCTAAAGCTATTTACAATGTCAACACTATATTCTTACACTCTCAATACTATATTATAACCCCTCTCCTCCCTCCTTTCCTTTCCCTCCCCACCTCCAGCGAAATATATATATATGCTTTACCGCTTGATAAAGCACTGCAGCGCGACACATAAAGTGGTACCGTTCAGCGACACCGCTTTCGTAAGGCGCTGCAGCCCAACAATTCCCTGAACACGACCAATGTCAACAATACTAATTAAAAGTTATGTTATTATATTGTATATGTTGCAGTTTTGGGTGATTTTGGGAGTATTGGATACTCTGTTCACTTTCAAGGTATCTGACAAAATTGCAACTGTCTGCTTAATTCTGTAAATGAGGTAAAGTCTAACTTACCGATTAAATCTGTGGTTAATGTGTTCGCCGAAACTTTGTACGATAAATGTTTCTCACATATTTGCAACGCCAGCAAAATCCCTCTTTGGATAGCCGCCCCCAAACAATTGATCACAATCTCTTCTTCGTTGTTTTGAATTAATTTCGTGCAACGCTCCAATAAAGCCTAAAAACAACCACACTGTAAATTTTGTTTAGTTGAGTGGAATAAAAACTGCATGTGTGAATGCCACTACGCCGAGGAAAGAGTGGAGTGCGTTTAATTCTGCATCACGGTTTCCAACATGATGAAAACGCCACAGCACACAAAGTCGACGATGCAAAGCCGGGACGCTTAATTTCGTTCCACTCTTTCGTTGAGGATTAAATGCCACTCCTGAACGGCGTTCAATCCTCGATGCAAAAGTGGGGTTGAAAAAGGATATCTTTTAGCCAGTGCACCATGCTTTCCTCGACGTGACTGAAAGGATAGGAGTCTTACCACGTGTTGGCTTTGCATTTTAATTTTTGCGCAGTGGTTCAACCTGCTTGGGATCTGTTGACCCAACTAATAATGGATGGAACTTGGATAGTTTTTTAATTAAAATTAAAGTTTGGAAATTGTTGAGTTAGCCCCTTTTTAAACTGACCGATTCATTTACAATCGTATATTATTTATTTATACAGTTTAAAAAATGCAATTATTATGATTGTTGTTGACATAACCCCAAAATCAGTTCCGTACCTTCACGTTGGATTTGGTGCTCACGTAAATTATATTCTCAGCCAATTCCGGTTTCTGCGGGGGCCTTTTTCGCAGTTTGTGGTCCTTGTTGAACACGCGGTTTATTTTCTGCGGGGGTTTCTTCGCGGATGAAGCGCTCTCACCATCTGCCATATCACTGAATTTACTTTAATTCTTGCGTGAACGCAATTAGGTACGCTTTTATTATTGTTAATTCGGGTGATTGTTAAATTCGTGCTGTTAATCGTGTGGACGATTATTTACATAATTATGTGAAATCAAAAGTTTGAAAAGAAAATTATGAATGTGTTTGAATATTATAGATAAAGGGTAAGTTAATGAATGTTGGTATGATTGTTGTTTGTTGAAGCGCCCTCGGTGGTTGTTTGCAGTACTATTAAGATAATCTATTTGAATTCCGGCCTTTTTCGTAGTTTGTGGTCCTTATTGAACACGCAGTTTGTTTTCTGCGGGGGTTTCTTCGCGGGTGAAGCGCTCTCACCATCTGCCATATCACTGAATTCACTTTAATTCTTGCTTGAACGCAATTAGGTCCGCTTTTATTATTGTAAATTCGGGTGATTATTAAATTCGTGCTGTTAATCGTATGGACGATTATTTACATAATTATGTGAAAATAAAAGTTTGAAAAGAAAATTATGAATGTGTTTGAATATTATAGATAAAGGGTAAGTCGGGTAAGTTAATGAATGTTGGTATGATTGTTGTTTGTTGAAGCGCCCTCGGTGGTTGTTTGCAGTACTATTAAGATAATCTATTTGAATTCCGGTTTCTGCGGGGGCCTTTTTCGCAGTTTGTGGTCCTTATTGAACACGCAGTTTGTTTTCTGCGGGGGTTTTCCCCGCGGGTGAAGCGCTCTCACCATCTGCCATATCACTGAATTACTTTAATTCTTGCTTGAACGCAATTAGGTTCGCTGTTATTATTGTAAATTCGACTGATTATTAAATTCGTGTTGTTAATCGTGTGGACGATTATTTACATAATTATGTGAAATTAAAAGTTTGAAAAGAAAATTATGCATGTGTTTGAATATTATAGATAGAGCGTAAGTCAGGTAAGTGAATAGATGTTGGTATGATTGTTGTTTGTTGAAGCGCCCTCGGTGGTTGTTTGCAGTACTATTAAGATCATCTATTCGAATTCCGGTTTCTGCGGGGGCCTTTTTCGCAGTTTGTGGTCCTTATTGAACACGCAGTTTGTTTTCTGCAGGGGTTTCCTTGCGGGTGAAGCGCTCTCACCATCTGCCATATCACTGAATTACATTAATTCTTGCTTGAACGCAATTAGGTTCGCTTTTATTATTGTAAATTCGGGTGATTATTAAATTCGTGCTGTTAATCGTATGGACGATTATTTACATAATTATGTGAAAATAAAAGTTTGAAAAGAAAATTATGCATGTGTTTGAATATTATAGATAGAGCGTAAGTCGGGTAAGTGAATAGATGTTGGTATGTGTGTTGTTTGTTGAAGCGCTCTCGGTGGTTGTTTGCAGTACTATTAAAATAATCTGCTTAAATTTTGATATAATAATTTTTATTCACGACAATCTTAAAATATGTGCATTATTTAATTGTGTAAGCAGCATAAATGGCGTGCATTTAATACTCAAGTAGCGCTGTGCTAGTCAAATCAGCTTCTTTTGTCTTACAATTGACTATGGTGGTGATGAGGTCGCCGACGCCATTTTGTTAAAGTACGAAGTGACGCGTCAACATTTCCGCTGTTCGCACTAGTTTAAACCGCGTAAAACGCGTTTGTAAACATCAATAATACTCAAATCAGTTAAACAATTGTGCTTCTATCTGTTGCGAGTGTTTTTTAAAAGCGGAACAAACGTTAACACAGTGAAAACTCCATCCAAACCCAAGAGTTCGTTTTTTGTGCAAAGAGCGTGTTTCTATATAACTTAGGCGAAAGGGTAGACTGTGTAAGTATTATTTATTGTTGAACGATTGTTCATATTTGTGTTAAAGTGGAATTAACCCTATTACACACTCAAAATAACTAAAATTGAGCCGCAAATAAGACTGAGCATCGTCAATACTCCATACTTCACTTTAATTTCAAACTAATTGTTAGACATTTTTGCAAACATTACCTTTAACTTTAGTATCGAAATGATTTTTTTAATCGTTTTTATTCTTTTTTGTAAAATTTTAAATTTGGTTCATGCGTCCCTTTGCTATGATGATGATAATTTATTCTTGAATTTTGGAGGTATTCACTTCGTGGTAGAATTTCAACTTAATCAGAGGCTTAATGAATGATTAAAATTGATTTGCACCCTAATGGGCCTTGGTGTTTTCATTAAATCAAAAATGCTTAATTTATCACAGTGTACTTTCAATAGATGTCATTATGCGACATCGCGTGGTAATTACTGAAAAGGTAGGTTCGCAAAAATTATGACAGATGTCACTACGTGCGTATTAGCGACATCTACAGACTAATATGAAAAGTATTGGTTCGGGGAAGTTAACAAAGATGTCTCTATTTTATTAGTGCCACCTATTAAGGAATATGGAAAGCATTAATTCATCAATATGCTATCGTGTAAACAATTTTTAAATAAAATTGTAGTGTTTTTAAGAAGTTCTAATCCCTGATTAAGTTAATCAACTTGGGTGCAAAAGGGCATTAGGCTTAGTTGTGTGTGTATTAGCGACATCTACTATCACTACTAAGCTATAAACTACTAGTCAATAATTTATATCAATTCATACAATACTCTAATATGCCACTTTATTATTATTATTATATTTTAATTTTAATTTTTATTCTTATTTTAATTTTTCTTATCTTGCCTGACGTTATGTTTAAAATTTTAATATTTATGTATACGTTTCACTGTTGTCACTATTTTAATATGTTCTATGTTTAATCATTGTATGGCTTTGCTATCACAGAATCTCTCTACCTGACGTATGTAAGACAATATTGTTATTAGCATGAATAAATTATTATTATTATTATTATTATCTACCGACTAATACGGAGAGTATTGGTTCGGGGAAGATAACAAAGATATTTTATTAATGCCACCTATCAAGAAATATGGACAGCATTAGTTCACTGAAGCGTGAATAGATGTCACTGTTTTACTTTTATGTTTTTTGCGGGAATTTTTAAAAATAATGATAATACGGAAAGTCGTAAATGGATTTTTCCCTCCCAAACCACAAAAAAAAAGAAAAAAAAATACGGAAAGTATTGGTTTGGGGAAGTTAACAAAAATTTTATTAGTGCCACCTATCAAGGAATATGGAAAGCATTAGTTCACTGAAGCGTGAATAGATGTGGCTGTTTTACTTTGTTTATTTTTTGCGGGAATTTTAAAAAATATTGATTGTTTTCACTTTTAGACAGCTTTTTAATAATGTATTTCATTGCTACTAAATGATAATCAGTAGAACTATTTAATAAAATAAATTGTATAGAGTTTAGTTCCTATCTTCACTATTTAGTTAAAATTATTAATTTTTAAAAATAATAATTTTCTCATCTCTTAGACAGATTTTTAAAAATGAATTTCATTACTACTAAAAGTTAATTGGTAGAGATTTTAATTCAAATATATAGCACAGAGTTTAGCTTCTCTCTTTACTATTTACACTGGCGAAAGAAATTAACGCATCATTTGTGATTTTTTTGATATCTTGGAATCGAGTTTTCTTTGAACACAAACATATTTTTACAATAAGAAATCTTATCAAGCATGCTGTTTTACATGTTGTGTTTTGTCTTTTGTTCTCATGGTTTTCTGTCAATAAATAAAATGAAGCACTTTTCATTATTCTGACTGTAAGAAAGGTTCATATAAAATTTCTTTTTGAGTTTGTTTTCAAGTAATTGTTAAAATTAAGTGCTAAATAGTGAAGAATGAATATGGATAGACGTCCGAATCTTAATTTAAGCAGTGATTGTGGTTACACTTGCAGAAGAAGGTAGGAGTCAGCGTTACATCAGTCAGCGTCTTGGTGTTAATCAATCGACCGTATCCCCGTGTCTTGAAGAGACATCGGAAAACTCAGGCATACTCAAGAAGGCCAGGACAAGGGAGAACGGGCTGTTCAAGACCGTTTTTTAATGATGCAGACGTTAACATACGCGAACGGTTTATTACGGCTCCAAGGCTACAAAATATGCTCGCAGAGATCCACAATGTTCATGTAAGTTCCGTTACCATCAGAAAAAGGTTACGTGGTTTTAATTTAACTGAGAAAACAGCGGCAAAAGGACCACAATTAACCGCAGACCATCGCAGAGCCAGGTTAACATTTGCGCAAGAACATGTAAACTGGTTACAGGCCGATTGGGCTAATGTTATGTTTAGCGACGAGTCCAGATTTTGTCTTTACGGCAGTGACAGACGAATGCATGTGTACAGATGGCCAGGTGAACGTTATGCGCAGTGTAACATTGTTCCAGGATTCGTATTCGAATCCATATGTGGTTGATTCGAATGTCTTTGGTGTGTTTTTAAACTTCTCGTTAAATCACTGTTTTATACGCGTGGCGCATGAAGTAAAATTTCGAGTTTAGAAAAGCCCAGAAAATTTGTCTCGGGTCGCTGCGCGACCCTCGACAAATTTTCAAGGGGCTTTTCTAAACTCGAAATTTTACTTCATGCTTAGTCTGGGAGTGGAAAACACTTGTTTAAAGCTTTGAATTGAACTTAAAAAATAACAAGGAATATCTAAAGATTTACAGAAAATAGGCTGCAGAGAGACTCTTTTACATACAAATATTTATCATTCAGGGGGGGGGGGGGGTTGAACCACACACCCCCCCCCCCTCCCCGGATACGGTCTTGAGAACAACTGCTACTTACTCACAATAGTGGGGAGGATATCGTTAAGGCTTTCTCTGATTTTTTTGCTTCAGTTTTTGTAGATACAATTCCTCATAACACTCTGTTTTTACCAAATAATAATGATCTAATAAATGATAACGTGTTAGATGTTAGTGTGACGGAAGTATTCAACAGCATCATGGATCTCAAAGACAACTTCTCAATGGGACCGGTCAGGTTCCAAGCATCTTAATTAAAAATTGCGTCTGCACGTTAAGTTCACAAATTCATCGTTTATTTTTAAAATCTCTTTCTACAGGTAAAGTTCCGATAACATGGAAAAATTGTTTTATAAAACCAATTTTTAAATCGGGCCAGAGAAATGTTATCGAGAATTATAGGGGTGTGTGTGTGTCCAATCAGTAATTCCAAAATTATTGGATGCAATCGTTGCAAAGCAACTAGCATGGATGTCTCATCAAATAATTTCTCCACACCAACACGGCTTCGTAGAAGGGCGTTCCACGGTAACAAATTTATTTTTATATAAACAATTTCTGTCGGATGCTTTGGAGCAAGGTTATCAAGTAGATGCTTTATATACAGATTCCTCCAAAGCATTCGACACAGTGAACCAAGTGATCCTTTTGAAAAAATTAAAATTATTTTGCTTCAACACTATTACAATGTCTTGGATTGAGTCATTTATAACAAATCGTCGGCTTAGTGTAAAGATCGATAACTATATATCAGACTACTTTATTGCTACGTCAGGTGTCCCCCAAGGATCTCATTGTGGCCCAATACTATTTTTATTATTTATCAACGATATCCAACACCATATTAAACATTCAAAGTTTTTGCTTTTTGCTGACGACCTCAAAATCTTTAAAATTATTACGTCTCTAAATGATTGCGCGGACCTGCATGATGATTTGTGCAGTGTTGATGAATGGTGCCGTAATAACTTATTGCTCTTAAATGTCAAAAAGTGTAATTCTATATCTTTTTGCAGAGGTAGAACCTCTATTGATTATACATATAAACTTAATGTCAACATAATTAATAAACTAAGTGTGGTAAAAGATCTGGGGGTACTCTTTGATAGGAAATTGAATTTTAAGAATCATATTTCCTCAATATGTGTTAAAGCAAATAAAATGTGGGGTTTCGTGTATCATACTTGTAAAGAATTGAAACCAAGAGGAAGCATCACGGCAGCGTCTTATATTGCAAACATTTTAGAACCATCCGTAATGCCTTTTGCTCCCTTTGGAGGAAACGATTTCCTGTTTATGCATGACAATGCAAAACCACACAGTGCCCGAATTGTACAACAGTATCTTGACCTAGTGGGTATCAACACAATGCAATGGCCAGCCAGGAGTCCCGATCTTAATCCGATCGAACACTTATGGGACGCGATGGGCAGACGCCTTAGAGCACTTCCTCGGCGTCCAAGCAATCAACAAGAGCTTGGACAAAGATTGCAGGAAATTTGGTAAGATATTAACCAGGATGAAATTGGATCATTAATTAACAGTATGAGCCGTCGCTGTCAGGCAGTTATTCGAGCAAGAGGAGGAAACAGTAGATATTAAGTCTTATAATCACATGTTAACTTTTTTCCTCTTTTTATTTATGACATTATTTTAGTCATTAATGAAAGAAAATGTGTTGAAAATCATTATTATAGTTCAGTTGGTTTTGTTGTTATTTTTTTTGTTTTTAAACATTAAAACTTTATTTTTAAATTAAAAAAATGAATGTGATGCGTTAATTTCTTTCGCCAGTGTAGTTAAATCTATTCATGTTTAAAAATAATTATTTTCTCAACTTTTAGACAGGTTTTCCAAAATGAATTTCGTTGCTGTTAAAAGTTAAATAGTAGACATTTAAATTAAATACATAGTACAGAGTTTAGTTTTTTCTTCAATATTTAATTAAATCCATCATGTTTTAAAAATAATTATTTTCTCAACTTTCAGACAGATTTTTAAAAATGATTTTCGTTGCTGTTAAAAGGTAATTAGTAGACATTATTAATAATAATAATAATAATAATAATAATAATAATAATAATAATATTCTTTATTTTCTACAATAAAAAATTACAATATCCCAATATAATTACAAACAATAGACATTGTAGAAAACCCATGGGCGGAGTACAGAAAATAGCTTATACAAGCAAATCTGCTTTCAACTCAACCCAAATTAAACTAAGAATAATATTATGGCTTAAACTTAAATATATATATGTAATATCATAACAATAGCAGTAAAATTGAAAAATTCGCAATTACAATAAAAATAACGTATATAATAACAATATCATTATTGATAATAATAATAACAATAATAATAATTGCAGCAGTAACTAAAAATACAATCACTATGAGTCACGTGAAAACATTAAGAATTTTACAGATCTTTTGAATGCTGACAGTGATTGAGTTTTATACTCAATAGGAATACTGTTGTACACTTTTACTACATTATAAGTAAAACTGCGCTCAAAATAGGTTGTTCGGTGAATTGGTGGTGTTAAGAGGCCTTTATTTCTTATATTAATGTTATGTACATCAGTGCGAAATGATATTTTTTTGTAAAGGTACTGTGGGCATTTCAAATGGATTATTTTATTGAACAAACATGTCATATGTAAGTATCTCCTTCCTTCCATGTTGATCCAGTTCGTAATTTTTAATGTGTGTGATATTCTATCATATTTCCGTATGCCGTGGATCAATCTGAGACATGAGTTCTGCACTAGCTGAATTCTTTTTTGTGTAGCTGCAGTCAAACACGGCCCATACACTGCATCACAAAAATTGAAATGCGAAAGAACTAAACTATTGCATAGCAGCGTTTTTAATTCTCGTGATAAAAAAGATCTGGCCGCATAAATCAACTTAAGGTTACAGTAAGCAATTCGGATACACTTTGAAATTTGTGAGGAAAACCTTAATTTATTATCAATAATTAACCCAAGATTCTTGGCTTCCTTAACAAAAATTAAAGGTATATTGTTTAAAGATATATGTATGTCTTTTTCACTTAGTTTTTTACTGAACAGTATTGCTACGGATTTATTAGGGTTAATTAGTAAACCATGTTGAGTACATGCATCAGTAAATGTTTGTAGATCGAAATGTATTTCATTTACAGCATTTATAAGATCGCAGCTTTTGAATGAGTGTAGCAACTGAGTGTCATCTGCGTACATATGAAATTTTAAATATTTAAAGTATTGTGCGAAGCTGCACGTATACACCGCATACAAGAGAGGTCCTAGAATTGATCCCTGAGGTACACCTCTAGTCGTTTTATAAGGCTTAGACGATACATTTTCTATGACAACTAATTGATCACGATTTGAGAGGTACGAATGAAAGAAAGATAGTGCACTATTAGATAATCCAATATAGTGAAATATTGACATTAAAATATTATGATCTATAGTGTCAAAAGCTTTGCTAAAATCAAGCAAGATTAGCACACTGTCTTCACCACGGTCTCCAGCTCTTAATATGTTATCTGTGATATCGAGTAATGCAGTGGTACAGCTGTGGTGAGGCCTAAAACCTGATTGCTGCTCTGGCAAAATATTATATTCTGTTAAATGTACCCTTAATTGTGTATCTACTATTTTTCCAAGAATCTTAGAAACAGTGGGCAGTATACTAATTGGTCTAAAATCGGATATAACAGTTGGCGATGAAATTTTAGCAAGTGGTTTAATTAATGCATGTTTCCAATGAGTAGGGAAATAATTTGAAAGCAGACATGAGTTAATTATATGTGTTAATAAAGGTATAATATATGGACAGCAAAGTTTTAGCATACATGCATTAATGTCATCAATACCAGTGGCGTTAGTTTTGATTTTATTTAATATTTTAAGCACCTCGAAAGTGTCTACTAATTTAAACTCAAACAATTCACTGAAATTACATTTTCTGTTAGTGTTATAAAATTTAATCACATCTTGATCAATTATCCGAGTATTAGGTAAAGAGGAAATGAAATAATTATTAAAAGATTCTGGATCTTGAAGTGATATGGGAACTGATATTTTAGTTTTATTAGAAATATTTAATTCTTTTAATGCCTTCCATAACTGCTTTGGAGCTGTGCGAAATTTAAAATCAAAGTATGCTTTCTTTTCTCTTTGAATCGTATTTGTTGTTAAATTTCTAAGAGATTTATAATAGTTCCAGTGTTCAGGATTTTTTGTTTTCTTGTACTTACTGAGGGCATTATTTCTTAACTGTATCATTAATTTGATATTATCAGTTATCCAGGGTGTAATTGGTCTTGTAAATCGAGATGTCTTATAGGGAGCATGTTTATTAAATAATTCATAAATCAGGTTATTAAAAGCACTCACTTTGTCATCAATATTTTTCATACTGTAGATATTGTGGAATGATAAGTTTTGAAGATCATTAGCAAAATATTCATAATCTATATTCTTGAATGTCCTGTAAGTATGGTATGTAACATAGTTGTATGTTTAAAATGGTTTACTATAATGTCACAAAAAATTAAATCGTGATCTGTTATATGCACACTTTGTGTGCCAACGTTTCTTATTAAATTAGAATCCGATATTATAATTAAATCTATAAGGGTATGACTATTTGAAACAATTCTAGTAGGCGCGTCTATCATTTGTGTAAGGCCAAATGAATCCAAAAGGGATTTAAAAGATATTGTTAATAAGTTTGTATTATTATATAAATTTATATTGAAATCTCCCATACATATAATTTCATCATTAGTTGGTAAAAGTTCAGATAATGTTATATCAAATTCATCCAAAAACATATTTTGATTGAAATTTGGAGGTCGATATATAACTCCAAAGGCATATTTATTGCCATGCACAGTAATCCTAACCCAAAGTTGTTCTATATTGCCTGAAGTTGGTATAATGTTGCATTCGAATGTATCCCTAATGTAAAATGCAACACCACCCCCACGTGTCCCTCTATCACAACGGATAACTTTGTAGCCTTGCATGTGAATATTTACAGATTGCATGTCTTTACATAACCATGTCTCAGACAAACCCACAACATCATATGACGCATTCAGGATTAAATCTTTTAAGGAACTAAAATGAGCAGTTAATGACCTAATATTAATATGTGCTAGTTTAATTAATCCAGAAGCCATATTCCTATGAAAACTAATAAAATGAAAACTGCATAATTATAAATATTTCCACGCTGTCATAGTATTCAGCAATTAGGATGGTGTAATGTGATAGTTTAGTATTATATCAGAAATTATTGAGTAATATATTGTATATATAATTATTATTATACTCTATATTAATATTAGCAATTCAAAAATAATTAAATTATGTTAGTGTTGATAAGAAATTAAATATAAATTCTGTTTGTTACTACTGTAATTGTACGAAAATATTATATATTGTAAGAGAAAAAATAAACTTAGAATGTAAGCAGTTACAAAAAAGAAATATTACGTAACCTTCTTTAAAGTACGTTAGTGGCAATTTTACGGTTGTACAATAATTAATAATATGAATGGGTACCTAATTCGTAGTTGTAAACAAAAATTTCTTCACTTCATTGCCAGATTTAAAATATATACGACCATTTACGGTCCACACATTTCGAAAACCATATTTATCTGACAGTTTTTTTAATTTCAATTAGTCTGGCACGCGTGAGATCTTCCTTAATAACTAACTGTGTGCCTTTTAATTTAGATTTGTTTTTATATACCTCTGATTTGAGTTTATGTGAAGTAAATTTCACTAATATCGGTCGATTGATATTAGTTTTAGTTTTAGTTTCGCCAACTCGATAACACTCTTCTATGCAGTCAGACGAAACAGTCATATTTAGTTTATCGGATAGTGTGCGCAACACAAGTTCTTCTGTACGCTCATTCTTCTCCTCGTTGATGCCAAATATACGGATATTCTTTTTTCGGAATTGTTGTTCTATGGAATCTTGCCTCGCATCACATTCGACCTTCAAGGCTTGCTTGTCCGATTTTAATAATTTTATATTGTCCTCCAGTTCACTTATCATGGTTTGATAAAACCCAACAATATCCTTCATTTCCTCTTGGATTATACTCTTTATTGAATCGGAGATGGTTTTAATGAATGATTCCTTTTTAAACGTATTGATAATAACTTCTTCGAACTCCGATATTTGGGCACGTGAGAACACCATTTTTTTAGTATACGATACACAGTGTTTTATTAGTGATATGAAGTTGAACACGTAATTAAATTTGATATTTTACTACGAATATTAGTAGAGTTGTACAGACCGTAAAAATCGCGCGTGCTACTCGGTCGCCATTCACTCGTTATTTTTCAAATAAATAGTACAGAGTTTAGTTCCTTTTTTCAATATTTAGTTTAAATTATGAATTAATAATTACATTAATTAAATTTAATTTGGTTCATTTGATGAAACTTTTTAACTAATAATAAATTTAAAGTAGTCACTTGCTTTGCCTTTCATTCAAATTCAAAAACATATTAATTAGATTGTTTTAATTTGCAGGATTATTAAACTGAAATTTTATTTTAAATATTGTTTAATTTTAAATACATTTAGACTGTTTTAATTTGCTGGATTTATTTATTTTATTTAAAATATTGTTTGATTTGAAATCAATGACTAAATTTATAAATAAACGATTGCACGTTTCTCGTTTTCCGCAGTTGTCTTAACATTCGAAATGCGACAAAACCTTGAATTTTGATCCGATTTCGCGATAACATTACGCGACCATTGGACAAAATCCAACATTTCCGGTAAATTATCGCGCATGGTTTAGTTCTATTTGCAAGTACATATTTTAAAATTAATTTGATTGTTTATTCCAAAACTTTAATTCAATTTTGTTCCGAGACCCGGTAATTTCTATTATTTATACGTTTCATAGAGTTTTTTTTCTTACTGGTTCGTTTCATTACTTCAATTATTATTATCAATTTTATTTTAGTTTTGCGAAACGAAATTTTAATTTATTATATTCACATTTCGTTTCGGAAAACTGAAACAAAATTGACAATAATAATTGAAGTAATGAAAACGAACCAGTATCAAAACATCCACACTATTTTTAACATCCGTACTGCTGGTCTTCTATCTAGTTTTTTGACATAATTTTAATAAGTTCTTTTAAATAAAAAGGTACTTGTATGTACTTACTTTTGGAAATGTGAATACCAGTAATATTTTACAGTTTCTCTATTAAAATATATGCATTTTACATTGAAAATAGTGTGCTTAATGTTTCGTGAATTATAAATACTTTCTTTAGAACCAATCGTGTTGATTTTGTTTTCAAAGCCCGCTTTGCTAAAACAAAAAAAAACAATTTTGTATAAGAAATGTCCCCCCCGGGGGGGGGGTATCACTTAGGGGGGCGTGACAGATTTCCTAAAGAGTAGGTGAAGGGAAGTAAGGCTATAATACTGTTTCAAACTAACTAAAAAACCCAAATTAAATCAGGAAGGGCGGGGCATGGATTATGAGGGGGGCGCGACCTGAAAAAGGTTGAGAACCCCTGCTTTAGAGAGACTGTGTGGAGATTGATCAGGTCCTATTTCAATTAATTTTCAAATTGAAATAAATATTTTAAAAAACTCCTTACAGAGACTGTGTGGATGTTTTAATCAATTAATTTTCAAATTGAAAGAATTATTTTAAAAAAAAAACACAAATGATTAACCATACGCTGTTGGGAAGGAGAATGCAATCGCGAAAAGGTTATCTTCGTATCACGAATGGAATGGGAGGCTGGCCCGATTGGCGAAATAATAACGGAGCTAGCTGGCTGAGCGCGAAAGACGAGTTTCGTCGACTGTTAAAAATTTTATATGAAAATGGAAGGCAAACAGGCAGAGGGAAGACACGCCACTTCTCGGCGAGTGCAGTGTCCGTTGGTCCTGGCTACGGGCAAACTTTAGCTGACTCAGTGGCTGAGTTGCCGTTCGACGCGTGTGTTTGTTGCTCGTTCGCTCGCTTGCTTCCACCAGCTGATTGCCGATTGATGGCGTCCTGTGCGAAGAAAAGTGCTTTGAATTAGGAAAGAATCCTCAAGTGTTTAGCTAGTTCCGGATTAAGGGGAAGTGCGCTTCCGGTTTTGCCAAATTTTTTGAGGATTATAAAGAAGCAACAGCAAGAAACGTATGTAAAGTAAAATTGTTGATTGAAGTATTTATAATACTTCAATCAACGGTAAAATGCAAATCTAACTCATGAGAAGGACTTCATGCAAATATATAATAAAGTATTACCAAAGATGATTTCATATACTATGTAATATAATAATAATAAATCCTCATTGGTTTTTCTATGTAAACTCACTCTTACCCAAGGTTCAACATGTGCGTATTCGTTTACGAATATTCAATATTCATTTTTAAACTTTTTTTCTAAGTTTCTTATTCCTAAATATCTTAAAAAGCAAAGTCAAGTAACTTAATAAAATCTTCGTTACTTTTTGAAGATAATAGCCTTCATTTTTCAGTCATTTAAATTAAATTTCTGTTCAGTATTCCGGCATCGGTTAGCAACAGACGCGTTTCGAACTTCAAAGCTCTCGTCAGTGTGGTCCCGACCCAGTGCTAAGAAATACTGAACCAAACTGGATTATTAATTAATGAATCACTTTCAACTATGAGAAGTAGATTTTTTTATACAATGTAATTATAAAAGCGTTCAATTTGAAACTTCTAATGAGTATTTCCAATTTGAAGCTTTAAACGGGTGTTTTCCACTCCCAGACTAAGCATGAAGTAAAATTTCGAGTTTAGAAAAGCCTGAAAATTTGGTTTGGTTGCGTAGCGCGAAGCGCGGAGCAGCCAAACCAAATTTTCAGGCTTTTCTAAACTCGAAATTTTACTTCATGCGCCACGCGTACTCAACACTGATTTCAAGTGAAGTTTAAAATATACTACTTATAAATAATCTGTCAATTTGTTTATAAAACGAAGCGATGTTTTAGAGTACTTGCTTCATTTTGTTTTGTTTGATCGATTTATTTTATGATTTCGGAAAAAAGCGGGAGAATGTCTCGTATTTTTCAAACTTTAGTCCCAACATTTAGCTCCTCTAGCTTTATCGTCTCAATTTTGTTGTTGTTTTATTACATAAAAAAACAAAGAGATTAATGTTTTCCCTTACAAGTTGTTCTGTATTATTTTGCGAGCGTCAAAATAAAGCACAGAAATAATAAGAATTTTTAATAATTTTGATTAACGTTGAGCTTCTGTTATTACAACTTTCCAAATCTGACATTTTTACCTTCCCCCGTATGTAATACAAAGGGAAAGTATTGTTTTCGTGAAAATTTTCGAATCAAAAATTTTAGCGGAAATATCCGTTTTGAGGTCCCCTGAGTCGAATAAGACCATTTTTGAAAAATGTCTGTCTGTCTGTGTGTGTGTCTCTTTGTGTGCCTGTGTGCGCTGTACTGCAAAAACCGCTAAAGATATCGAGATGAAACTTGAAACTTAAGCTTTTTGTTACAATCGGAAGAACTGAAAAGCTTTTGGTGAAAATTGGAAAACCGGAAGTGGTACTTTACTCTTAGCGTTTTTCAGTTTTTTCAGATTTTTTCAATAAATGTTCATCAAACAAAAAATTCTTTTAAATAAAAGTTGTAGATAATAACAAAATGAAGATGTATTGTTCACTTACTTTTTGTCATAGCACTCTTAGTTTTTGAGATATTTCAAAAGTTGTGTGTTTTATCTAGTCATTGGTGTGTGACAGTGTATGTGTCGATACAATTGAAAAATATTTCAAATATTTCAAAAATATTTCAAACAAGATTTTTTGTAGATTCACTTTTTGTCATAGCACTCTTAGTTTTTGAGATATTCAATAAATAGTGTTTTTTATCTAGTCATTGGTTTGTGTCAGTATGTGTTGATCCAATTGAAAAATGTTTCAAATAAAAGTTGTAGTTATCAAAAAGTTGAAGACATTTTGAAAATAATAATGCTACAAATATTTTAAAAGTGATTTAATACGCAATTTACGGGGGAAAGTACTATGATGGACACATCACCATTTTTTTTATTAATCTTAAATTATTTATAAATAAATGTGGTTTAGAAAAGTTATGTGTTTTCTTTATCTCAATATTGTTTTTACCTTTGAGATTTCATTCAATTTAAAACCAATTTCTGCTTCAATCCCTCCATCATATTTTATTTAGCACGTTCGCCATTCAGTTTCCAAGCTAGCCTAGTTTAGTCAGGTTGCATTATAAATACCAAGACGCAATACTTGGTGTGTGCGATGGTGTGCTTGTGTGTGCGTGTGTGTGTGATGGTGTGTGTGTGTGTTTGCGAGTGTGCATTCTGCATTGCATTTCGAAACAATCCTGATGAAATCGTCGCAATTCGCACTTTCAAAAAGGCAACAATGAAACAAAAATGAATGTCAATTGATCAAACGAGAAGATTAAAATAGAAAGAAAAGTTTGGAATAAATCGTGATTTTGATTGCAAGTTAAAAAAAAAACGAAAGAAGAAGGCATATGTGCGTGCAAACAAGGAAATGGATTGTGACTGGATTTAAATAACCTTGATTTTAAAAAGGATTGAGCGAATGTTGTAAAGAGATAGTCATTGCGTTGCATTTGAAGTAAATTTAATGTAAGGATTAATCAATCTGTCTTCTTTTTATGACATTTAAATTGAATTTAATTTAAGTGGGTTAAAAAAATCTAACTTATAAGGAAAAAGAATAATAATATAAGTCGGAATATTTATTAAAACAATTTAACAGATAAATCGATTTTAATTAAATTCAACAACATTTTTAAAATTGTTTAAATATATTAATCAATCTAAGACGACTATGAATCACAAATACACAACTAGGCTAACTTAATAGTCACTCAAAGTTTGATAAAAATCCCAACGGAAATTCATAAGTTATATAATATTAAAAAGTCCACGCTTGGAAAGTTAAGTCAAAATATCGATTTTTCGATGTTTCAATTGAAAATAACTCGAAAACAGTATAATTTAAACTTTACACTAAATCTGTGTTGTATACGCGTGGCGTATGAAGTAAAATTTCTAGTTTAGAAAAGCCTGAAAATTTGTTTATATATAGTTTTTTTTATTTAAGAAGAAAGGTAGATTATGTAAAAATATGCCCATGACATTAAACTCTCTTTGTATCCAAGGAATTGCGGGTTTATTGCGTATTGTAAAACCTGCTTTTCACTGATATATGTAAGTGTAAACAACCGGAGCCGTTTTATCAACCAAGTCTGCGGTTATCTCTTCAATTCAATAAAAATAAGACTTTTATTTTATTTTTAGTAATGCAATGTTTTTCTAACAGCTACTGATAAAGCTAGAAATGGTATAATTTTTACGATTGAATATCGAGTCCTGAATGTAACAAAACCTCTTTGATTTTTACACAAAATATCATAAAAATCGACAAATTACAAAACTTTTAAATATTTATGACCAGAATATCGCTTTTTGGTGTTTTAACTGAAAATAACTCGAAAACTATTGATGGCGTATTTTTAGTTTTTGACATATTTTTAAAGAGCTAAGTTTACTTGATACTCACAGAAAATTTCATAAAAATCGCAAGTGAAATCTAGAAGTTAAAAAACTTTGAAATATTTATGTCCAGAAAATTATCGTAATATATCGCTTCTCCGGTGTTTCAGCTGGAAATAACTCGAAAACTATTGATGGGGTATTTTTAGTTTTTTTACATATTTTTAAGAAGCTAAGTTTATTCAATACTCACACAAAATTTCACAAAAATTCCAACTGAAATTTACAAGTTACAAAACTTTGAAATATTTATGTCCAGAAAATTATCCTAAAATATCGCTTCTCCGGTGTTTCAGCTGGAAATAACTCGAAAACTATTGATGGGGTATTTTTAGTTTTTTTTACATATTTTTAATAAGCTAAGTTTATTCAATACTCACACAAAATTTCACAAAAATTCCAACGGAAATTTACAAGTTACAAAACTTTGAAATATTTATGTCCAGAAAATTATCCTAAAATATCGCTTTTCCAGCGTTTCAACTGAAAATAACTCGAAAACTGTTGATGGGGTATTTTTAGTTTTTGACATATTATCAAAGAGCTAAGTTTACTTGATACTCTCACAAAATTTTATAAAAATCCCAAGTGAAATTCATAAGTTACAAAATATTGAAATATTTATGTCCAGAAAATTATCCCAAAATATCGCTTTTTTAATGTTTTAACTGAAAATAATTCGAAAACTATTAATGGAGTATTTTTAGTTTTTATACATTTTAAAAAAGCTAAGTTCACCTAATAGTCACTTAAAGTTTTATAAAAATCTTAACGAAAATTAATAAGTTATAAAATATTAAAAAATTTATGTTCGGAAAGTTAAGCCAAAATATCGTTTTTTCGACGTTTCAATTGAAAATAACTCGAAAACTATCAATGGGGTATTTTTACTTTTTTACATATTTTTGAAGATCTAAATTTACTTTATACTCACACAAAACTTTGAAAAAGTATTTCTGTTGGGAAATAAATTATTATTATTAAATGTTTATGACCAGAAAATTATCCGAAAATATCGCTTTTTCGATGTTTCAGCATAAAATAACTCGAAAACTGTTGATGGGGTATTTTTATTTTTTGACATATTATTAAAGAACTAAGTTTACTTGATACTCTCACAAAATTTCGAAAAAATCCCAAGTGAAATTCATAAGTTACAAAACTTTGAAATGTTTATGACCAGAAAAGTATTCCAAAATATCGCTTTTTTGATGTTTCAACTAAAAATAATTCAAAAACTATTGATGAGGTATTTTTAGTTTTTATACATTTTTAAAAAGCTAAGTTTACTTAATAGTCACACATAGTTTCATAAAAATCCCAACTAAAATTCATAAGTTATAAAATATTACAAAATGCATGTTCGCAACGTTAAGCCAAAATATTGTTTTTTCGATGTTTCAACTCAGAATAACTCGAAAACAATCGATGGGGTGTTTTTACTTTTTTAGATATTTTCAAAGAACTAAATTTACTTTATACTCACACAAAATTTCATAAAAATCCCAAGTAAAATTGACAAGTTATAAAACGTTGAAATATTTATGTCCGGAAAATGATTACAAAATATCGCTTTTCTGATGTTTCAACTGAAAATAACTCGAAAACTGTTGATGGGGTATTTTTAGTTTTTGACATATTATCAAAGAGCTAAGTTTACTTGACACTTTCACAAAATTTCATAAAAATCCCAAGCGAAATTCATAAATTACAAAATATTGAAATATTTATGTCCAGAAAATTATCCCAAAATATCGCTTTTTTAATGTTTTAACTGAAAATAATTCGAAAACTATTAATGGAGTATTTTTAGTTTTTATACATTTTAAAAAAGCTAAGTTTACCTAATAGTCACTTAAAGTTTTTTAAAAATCTTAACGGAAATTAATAAGTTATAAAATATTAAAAAAATTATGTTCGGAAAGTTAAGCCAAAATATCGTTTTTTCGACGTTTCAATTGAAAATAACTCGAAAACTATCGATGGGGTATTTTTAGTTTTTTACATATTTTTAAAGATCTAAATTTACTTTATACTCACACAAAATTTTATAAAAATCCCAAGTTAAATTCACAAGTTACAAAATTTTGAAATATTTGTGTCCGGAAAATTATTAAAAAATATCGCTTTTCCGATGTTTCAATTGAAAATAACTCGAAAACTATCGACAGGGTATTTTTAGTTTTTGACATATTATCAAAGAGCTAAGTTTACTTCATACTATCACAAAATTTCATAAAGATCCCAAGTAAAGTTCGTAAGTTACAAAACTTTGAAATATTTGTATCCACAAAATTATACCAAAATATTGCTTTTTGGATGTTTCAACTGAAAATAACTCGAAAACTATTGATTGGGTATTTTTAGTTTTTTACATATTTTTAAAGAGCTAAGTTTACTTGATACTTACGCAAAATTTCATAAAAATCTTAGCTGAAATTCACAAGTTAAAAAACTTTGAAATATTTATGGTCAAAAAATTATCTCAAAATATCGCTGCTCGATGTTTCAATTAAAATAACTCGAAAACTATTAACGGGGTATTTTTAGTTTTTGACATATTATCAAAGAGCTAAGTTTACTTGACACTTTCACAAAATTTCATAAAAATCCCTAGTGAAATTCATAAGTTACAAAACTTTGAAATGCTTATGCCCAGAAAATTATCCAAAAATATCGCTTTTTAAATGTTTCAACTAAAAATAATTCGAAAACTATTCGTGAGGTATTTTTAGTTTTTATACATATTTAAAAGGCTTGGCTAACTTAATAGTCACTTAAAGTTTGATAAAAAATCCCAACGGAAATTCATAAGTTATAAAATATTAAAAAATGCATGTTTGGCAAGTTAAGCCAAAATATCGATTTTTCGATGTTTCAATTGAAAATAACTCGAAAACTATCGATGGGGTATTTTTAGTTTTTTACATAGTTTTAAAGATCTAAATTTACTTTATACTCACACAAAATTTTATAAAAATCTCAAGTTAAATTCACAAGTTACAAAACTTTGAAATATTTGTGTTCGGAAATTTATTCCAAAATATCGCTTTTCTGATGTTTCAACTGAAAATAACTCGAAAACTGTTGGTGGGGTATTTTTAGTTTTTGACATATTATCAAAGAGCTAAGTTTACTTCATACTATCACAAAATTTCATAAAGATCCCAAGTAAAGTTCTTAAGTTACAAAACTTTGAAATGTTTATGTCCAGAAAATTATCCTATAATATCGCTTTTTAAATATTTCGACTGAAAATAATTCGAAAACTATTGATGGGGTATTTTTAGTTTTTTACATATATTTAAAGAGCTAAGTTTACTTGATACTCACGGAACATTTCATAAAAATCCCAACTCAAATTCACAAGTTAAAAAGCTTTGAATTATTTATGTCTCAAAAATTATCCCAAAATATCGCTTTTTTGATGATTCAACTGAAAATAACTCAGAAACTATTAGTGGAGTATTTTTAGTTTTTTACATGTTTTTAAAGAGCTAAGTTTACTTGATACTCACAAAATATTTCAGAAAAATTCTTAGTGAAATTTCCAAGTTATATAAGTTTGAAATATTTATGTCACGAAAATTATCTCAAAAAATCGCTTTTTTGATGATTCAACTGAAAATAACTCGAAAACTATTGATGGGGTATTTTTAGTTTTTACATATTTTTAAAAAGCTAAGTTTATTCAATACTCACACAAAATTTTACAACAATTCCAAATGAAATTCACAAGTTACAAAACTTTTAAATAAGTATGTCCAGAAAAGTATCCTAAGATATCGCTTTTCCGGCGTTTCCGCTGAAAATAACTCGAAAACTGTTGATGGGGTATTTTTAGTTTTAGACATATTATCAAAGAGCTAAGTTTACTTGATGCTCTCACAAAATTTCATAAAGATCTCAAGTAAAGTTCGTAACTTACAAAACTTTGAAATGTTTATGTCCAGAAAATTATCCTATAATATCGCTTTTTAAATGTTTCGACTGAAAATAATTCGAAAACTATTGATGGGGTATTTTTAGTTTTTTACGTATATTTAAAGAGCTAAGTTTACTTGATACTCACGCAAAATTTCATAAAAATCTCAACTAAAATTCACAAGTTAAAAAACTTTGAAATATTTATGTCTCAAAAATTATCCCAAAATATCGCTTTTTTGATGATTCAACTGAAAATAACTCAGAAACTATTCATGGAAAATTTTTAGTTTTTTACATGTTTTTAAAGAGCTAAGTTTACTTGATACTCACAAAAAATTTCAGAAAAATTCTTAGTGAAATTTCCAAGTTACATAAGTTTGAAATATTTATGTCACGAAAATTATCTAAAAAAATCGCTTTTTTGATGATTCAACTGAAAATAACTCGAAAACTATTGATGGGGTATTTTTAGTTTTTACATATTTTTAAAAAGCTAAGTTTATTCAATATTCACACAAAATTTTACAATAATTCCAAATGAAATTCACAAGTTACAAAACTTTGAAATAATTATTTCCAGAAAAGTATCCTAAGATATCGCTTTTCCGGCGTTTCCGCTGAAAATAACTCGAAAACTGTTGATGGGGTATTTTTAGTTTTAGACATATTATCAAAGAGCTAAGTTTACTTGATACTCTCACAAAATTTCATAAAGATCCCAAGCAAAGTTCGTAAGCTACAAAACTTTGAAATGTTTATGTCCAGAAAATTATCCTATAATATCGCTTTTTAAATGTTTCGACTGAAAATAATTCGAAAACTATTGATGGGGTATTTTTAGTTTTTTACATATATTTAAAGAACTAAGTCAATTGAAAATAACTCGAAAACTATCGATGGGGTATTTTTAGTTTTTTTACATATTTTTAAAGATCTAAATTTACTTGATACTCACGCAAAATTTCATAAAAATCCTAACTGAAATTCACAAGTTAAAACACTTTGAAATATTTATGTCTCAACAATTTTCCCAAAATATCGCTTTTTTCATGATTCAACTGAAAATTACTCGAAAACTATTAATGGGGTATTTTTAGTTTTTTACATGTTTTCAAAGAGCTAAGTTTACTTGATACTCACAAAAAATTTCAGAAAAATTTTAAGTTAAATTTCCAAGTTACATAAGTTTGAAATATTTATGTCACGAAAATTATCTCAAAAAATCGCTTTTTTGATGATTCAACTGAAAATAACTCGAAAACTATTGATGGGGTATTTTTAGTTTTTTACATATTTTTGAAAAGCTAAGTTTACTTGATACTCACATAAAATTTTATAAAAATTCCAAGTGGTATTCACAAGTTACAAACTTTAAGGTATTTATCTACAGAAAATTATCCCAAGATATCGCTTTTTTTATGTTTCAGCTGAAAATAATTCAAAAACTATTGATGGGGTATTTTTAGTTTTTTACATATTTTCAAAGAGCTAGATTTACTTGATACTCACACAAAATTTCGTAAAAATTGCAAGTGAAATTCACAAGTTACAAAACTTTGTAATATTTATGCCCAGAAAATTATTCCAACAATTGATGTTTTAACCATAAATTACTCTAAAACTATTAATGGCGTATTTTTAGGTTATCGCGTATTTTTAAAGAAATAAGTTTATTTGATACGTATGTAAAGTTTCATAAAAATTCCAACTGAAATTTACAGGTTACAAAACTTTAAAATACTCATGCCCAGAAAATTATCCCAAAATATTGCTTTTTTGATGTTTCAACTGAAAATAACTAAAAAACTATTGATGGGGTATGTTTAGTTTTTTACATTTTTGAATAAGCTAGGTTTACTTGATACTCACACAAAATTTTATAAAAACCCATATTGAAATTCAGAAGTAACAAAATTTTGAAATATTATTGTTCAGGAAATTACCTCAAACATTTAGCTTTTTTGATGTATCAACTGAAAATAACTTAAAAACTATTGATCAGGTATTTTTATTTTTAACATATTTTTAAAGAGCTTAGTTTACTTGATACTCACGAAAAAAGTTATAAAAAAATTCAAGTAAAATTCTCAAGTTACAAAACATTGAAATATTTATGTCCATAAAATTATCGCAAAATATCGCTTTTTCGGTTTCAACTGAAAATAATTAGAAAACTATTGATGGGGTATTTTTAGCTTTTTCATATTTTTAATAAGCTAAGTTTACTTGATGCTCACACAAAAATTTATAAAAATCCATTAAGAAATTCACAAGTTACAAAACTGAAATATTTATGTCCAGGAAATTATCTAAAAAATATCACTTTTTCGATGTATCAACTGAAAATAACTCGAAACTATTGATTAGGTATTTTTATTTTTAACATATTTTCAAAGAGCTAAGTTTACTTGATACTCACAAAAAATTATAAAAATTTCAAGTAAAATTCTCAAGTTACATAACTTTGAAATAATTATGTCCATAAAATTATCCCAAAATATCGTTTTTTTGATGATTCAACTAAAAATAACTCGAAAACTATTGATGGGGTATTTTTTGTTTTATACATATTTTTAAAAAGCTAGGTTTATTTAATACCCACACAAAATTTCATAAAAATTACAAATGAAATTCACAAGTTACAAAACTTTGAAATATTTATGTCCAGAAAATTATCTTAAAATATCGCTTTTCCGATGTTTCAACTGAAAATAACCCGAAAACTGTTGATGGGGTATTTTAATGTTCGACATATTATCAAAGAGCTAAGTGTACTTCATACTCTCACAAAATTTTATAAAAATACCAAGTGAAATTCACAAGTTATAATACTTTGAAATATTATTCTCCAAGAAAATGATCCTAAAATATCGCTTTTTCAAGATTCAACTGAAAATAACGCGAAAACTATTGATAAGGTATTTTTAGATTTTTACATATTTTCAAAGAGCTAAGTGTACTTGATATTTAAACAAAATTTGAAAAAAATCATAATTACAATTCTAAAGTTATGAATCTTGGAAATGTTAATGTCCAGAAATGTATGCCAAAATATTAAATTTTCGATGTGTTAACTGAAAATAATTCGAAAACTATTAATGGGGTATTTTTATTTTCTACATATTTTTAAAGAGCTATGCTTCCTTAATACTTACACAAAATTTTATAAAAATTCCAAGTCAAATTGACAAGTTATAAAACTTTGAAATATTTATGTCCAGAAAATTTTCCCGAAATATCGCTTTTTGATGTATCAATTGAAAATAGCTCGAAAAGTATTGATGAAGTGTTTTTAGTTTTTTTATATATTTTTAAAGAGCTAAGTCTACTTAACACTCACACAAAATTTCATAGAAATACCAAGCAAAATTCACGAGTTACAAAACTTTGAAATATTTATGTCCGGAAAATGAACCCAAAATATCGCTTTTCTGATGTTTTAACTTAAAACAAGGTAGAATAGGAGTAGCCAAATGTAATTTTCAAATAGAAAATAAAACTAGTAATCTGTTTTCTTCACTGGTTTATTTTAATTACTAGTGTAAATCATTACTGATTAAAATAAACCAGTGGGAGAAAAAGAATTACTTATTTCATGTAATATTAAATTCATCTTCACGTAACTCATACCCAAACATTTAATTTTCAAAATTATATTAAAACACTTAACTTTGTTTTACCACTTTAATTTACTTTTTACAGTGACTGTAGTTTCGACTACAAGCTAGTCATTGTCAAACTCAGTTTGATAATGTCTAGCTTGTAGTCGAAATTATAGTCACTGTAAAAAGTTAATTAAAGTGGTAAAACAAAGTTAAGTGTTTTAATATTATTTTATAAAGACGTACCACAAAGTGAACGCCAACCAAATCAAAGATTTAATTTTCAAATGATTATTTTGTTTGTTTAAGATGTTGAGAGTTCATAGCGGCAACAGCCTCCAAGGATTCACCGAATACGAGGAGGACATCCACTTCGACGATGATGACCCCGATTTCGACCATCACGATCATCATCAGCATCATCACCATCACGTTTCCTCCATATCAGTACCAATCATCATTACAGGTGAGTAATTTTTTTACAAATCATTTTACAAATCGTTAAGTGAACGCACGTCATATCACTGACATAAAATGAGTAATTTTTCTAGAATAATTAAACTGAAATTTGTAATTACTACAAATTGCTTGAAACTACATTTCTGTTAAATACTCTACTGTTAAATAAATTACGAGAACATATAATAAATAAAAGTCAACGTTGATATAAAGAAAACACTTAACTTTTTTATACGACTTTAAATAAAAGTGGTATAAAAATGTTTAGTGTTTTCTTTATATCTAATTGAAAATGTAACACTAAGTGAACGACTCCAAGATTTAAGAATAACAGTAAACTATTGGCAAATTCAATTTTTCTTTATGTTAAAAAGTAAATTTGATATATATTTTAACCGGAAAAATTGCATTGCTGTGATTGGTCCAAGAAGAAAAATAATCTAAATGGTAAGTGGGAAAAAGTTCAAAACTTAGTCCAAGAAGAAAAATAATCTAAATTGGGAATTGAATATTAACCCCTTAAGAATCAAATAATTTGAGACTTTTCGGTGAAACAAATATGATGAGAGAATAAAAAAGTAGTAGTGAAACAAACCAAGTAACTTTTATTTAATTATCAATAATAATTTTTCGTTTTTTTTACGTAGTTATTTGAATAATATGACCAACTATAGACCTAGTGTACTCTAAAACTATTAAGAATCCATTTAATAATAGTGTCATGCCTTCCCCGCTCATAAAAAAATATTCCTGATTAAAATATGCAAACATTTGCCAATAGCCTTTGTCCGTACTAGACACAGGGCTGCGCGTTAAGGGGTTAAATTTATTTATTTCCCAACAGATACTACTTCAAATTACTGGAAAAACTTATATAAAACTATGTTACAAATAATGCGCAATGTAAACTGAAATAATATAATGAATAATAAACACACAATATGCAAGAATACAAAATAGAAATAAGAAAATCGTAATTAATAATAATATTAAATGAAATCTTTTGGAAAAATACACGCATTCACCATTTTTTTGGATTAATTCTTTTCATCCTACTAATTTAACTCGAGTAATTTTTCAAAAAATATATTACAACATCACGCTAATACGTAAAACTCAAACTCATCGGGCGCCGTAATTTATAAATTGAAATGATAGCGCGCGTTTCGTTGCGCATTCATTAAATACGATTTCACTTGGAATTAATTGTGTCATCAGTTGAATAAACTATTCAGAATTTTTCATTATTCGAGCCTTGTTTTTTTTTTTGTAATACATTTTTATCACCTTATCACACATTAAAAATAACAGAAGAACGAAAAATCAACAATGGAATGGGATTTATCATGGAATTACCTCATAAAATTGGAATGTTACAAATATAAATAAATCACGATTGGTAAATAGAAATGGTTACGTTCTAAATATTTAATTTTAATTGCAGTTATGAATATCTGTATTTCAAATTAATTACATTGTATTTTTTTATAGACTACTCTATATAAATAAATATAAAAACATCATTATTATTATTAAATAATTTGGTTACTACATATTCAACATTATTACAGTAATTACTACTTACTGTAATAATGTTGAATATGTAGTAACCAAATTATTTATTTAATAGATTCGTTGTATATGTCAATAAAAACTGTGTCTTTGTTTCTTCTTTATTCCTTCTTGATAAAATAGTGGAATTTGGCGACATTCATTCAATTAACTAGTGGGACGATCCCTCACAGTACTAAGATCGGTCCTGTACGTTCATTACTTTGGGTAATCAACTAGTGGAAAGATCCCTTATTTTTCACGCTAAACACGCGTAACTACAGTAAAGTTAGAAGACATAGTTTATGTTGATTTCGTACATAAACTATGTGGAAACGTTCATTTTTTCAATAGTTTAATACTAACTAATAGCAAGTCGATTATTAACAACAATACTATTTATAAGGCTGTTAATCTGTAAAACTGAAATCACGCTATTATTTCTCACCATGTTTTCAATTTCAGCGTATCAGATTAAACACTTACTCCTTACTCACATTATTTATTATTTATTATCTATTTCTATTAACACACTATCAGTTTCTGTGTTTCAAAACTTTACTAGGTTTTTTCCTGAAATCTGAAACCGGCAGAGAGGTGTGTTACGTTATCGGACCTTGATAAAACATTTCGCGGAGCATTAAAAATTTTTCCATTGAAACAATGCGAAATGCGAAAACGGCACGGGCTCGACGAATGCACTAGTTTTGTTATGTGTACCGCGGTCATTTGCGTAATTCACATGAAAGAATGTGAAATTTATTAAAACAAAAAAAATATATATGAATGAATGAGGAGGAATTTAAATGGGGAATTTATACTGAAAACGAAACAAAAATAGTTGAATTATGTGGAGAAGGAATTTGAGTTTTGTAAATTGTGGATGATTAAATGTTACTTAAAATGTTTATTCCGTTGTTAAAAGATAAGGTAATTAAATGTTTGAAATTATAATTATCTACAATAGTTGTTTAAAGGAAATTACATTTTTTATTTCTTACTTCGCTAATTTTATTGTAAGCTACACGTGTATGACATTTCGGACACGATGTAAAGTAAAGTAATTTATTCCTGTTATTACCACAAGGTTTACAACCAAGGCCGTAGTCAGGGGGGGGATATAGGGGTTCAAACGTCCCCTCCAAAATGTTTGTATGTAAAAGCTTTCATGAAGAGCAAACAGAATAAGATATTAATTAATTAACCTTAAAGTACTCACTGTTGATCTTAAATTAAAAAAAGTAAGGTTACAAAATGTAGACGTTTCATTGCAGGCTTTGTAACCTTACTTTCTGATCACCCCTCGTATATAAAAATATGAAATGAAATAGTTAACATCTTTAGTTCAGCTTACATAACCAGTAACCAGTTACCAGTAACCCCCCCGCCTCCCCCCCGAAATGTTTTATAATCCCCGTCGATTTTTTTTTCGGGCTACGGCCTTGGTCGGCACAATCAATGGATTTGTCTTTTATCAATAACAAATTTTGCTATTGATATTATTGCTTTTTTAAGTAGGTATTCATAACCACAGATAAATAATATATGGTTCATAACCACAATAAATGTTATAACCCTATTGTGGTTTACGCAGATTAACATATGTGGCTTTGTGCATATTTGTGATTCATGTTTTGTGTCTTACATTTTAGTTATATGTTTTTGGCTCTACATTGTAAATGGCTTGTCCGTTAATAAAGAATTATTATTATTATTATTACGAATTTTAGTTATATGTTTTGGCTCTACATTGTAAATAACTTGTCCGTTAATAAAGAATTATTATTATTATTACGATAAGGTAAAGATTCTAAATCATTTTCTTCTTTTCTTTCCATCTTTTACAATTTGAAATGTTCCTTTCGTTACGAAAATAAACTTGAATTTACAATTTATTATATCAAACAGATCTTTCACTAAAATAACCCGTACTATTTTCGTATCCTTTCCTCTAACATTTATTTACACATGAATAGACTTTTTTTTAAATATTCACATTTTCATTATTACATTAACAATATTAACGATTTTTATTTCACTTAGCAACAATTGCATTATAAATATGAAAAATGTATGGTTTGTGATAAAAATCGCATAAAATTAGTCTTTTTATTTACGTTCAATTATAAATTACTCGAAAACTATTAATAGGGTATTTTTGGATTTTTATATATTTTGAATAAGCAATGTTTACTTAATATTCACACAAAATTTTATAACGATATTCCTAAAAATTATTAAGATACGAATCTTTGAAATTGTCATCTTCCTAAAAATCGCATTAAATTATTCAATTTTCACGTTTAATCAGAAATTACTCAAACAGTTGTAATAGGGTGTTTTTAGATTTTTGTATATTTTGAATAAGCAATGTTTCCTCAATATCCACACAAAATTTTATAAGGAAATTGCAAAAAATTATCGAGATATGAATCTTTGAAATTTTTATTTTCCCAAAAATCGCATAAAAGTAATCTTTTTGTTTACGTTCAATTATGAATTACTCGAAAAGTATTAATAGGGTATTTTTGGATTTTATATATTTTGAATAAGCAATGTTTACTTAATATCCATACAAAATTTTATAAAGATATTCCTTAAAATTGTCAAGATAACAATCTTTGAAATAGTCATCTTTCTAAAAATCGCATAAAATTATTAAATTTTCACGTTTAATCAGAAATTACTCAAACAGTTGTAATAGGGTGTTTTTAGATTTTTGTATATTTTGAATAAGCAATGTTTCCTCAATATCCACACAAAATTTTATAAGTAAATTGCAAAAAATTATCGAGATATGAATCTTTGAAATTTTTAATTTCCCAAAAATCGCATAAAATTAATCTTTTTGTTTACGTTCAATTATGAATTACTCGAAAAGTATTAATAGGATATTTTTGGATTTTTATATATTTTAAATAAGCAATGTTTACTTAATATCCACACAAAATTTTATAGAGATATTCCTAAAAATTGTCAAGATAAGAATCTTTGAAATTGTCATCTTTCTAAAAATCGCATAAAATTATTCAATTTTCACGTTTAATCAGAAATTACTCAAACAGTTGTAATAGGGTGTTTTTAGATTTTTATATATTTTGAATAAGCAATGTTTCCTCAATATCCACACAAAATTTTATAAGGAAATTGCAAAAAATTATCGAGATATGAATCTTTGAAATTTTTATTTTCCCAAAAATTGCATAAAATTAACCTTTATGTTTATGTTCAATTATGAATTACTCGAAAACTATTAATAGGGTATTTTTGGATTTTTATATATTTTGAATAAGCAATGTTTACTTAATATCCACACAAAATTTTATAAAGATATTCCTAAAAATTGTCAAGATAAGAATCTTTGAAATTGTCATCTTTCTAAAAATCGCATAAAATTATTCAATTTTCACGTTTAATCAGAAATTACTCAAACAGTTGTAATAGGGTGTTTTTAGATTTTTATATATTTTGAATAAGCAATGTTTCCTCAATATCCACACAAAATTTTATAAGGAAATTGCAAAATACTATCGAGATATGAATCTTTGAAATTTTTATTTTCCCAAAAATCGCATAAAATTAATCTTTTTGTTTACGTTCAATTATGAATTACTCGAAAAGTATTAATAGGGTATTTTTGGATTTTTATATATTTTGAATAAGCAATGTTTACTTAATATCCACACAAAATTTTATAAAGATATTCCTAAAAATTGTCAAGATAAGAATCTTTGAAATTGTCATCTTTCTAAAAATCGCATAAAATTATTCAATTTTCACGTTTAATCAGAAATTACTCAAACAGTTGTAATAGGGTGTTTTTAGATTTTTATATATTTTGAATAAGCAATGTTTCCTCAATATCCACACAAAATTTTATAAGGAAATTGCAAAATACTATCGAGATATGAATCTTTGAAATTTTTATTTTCCCAAAAATCGCATAAAATTAATCTTTTTGTTTACGTTCAATTATGAATTACTCGAAAAGTATTAATAGGGTATTTTTGGATTTTTATATATTTTGAATAAGCAATGTTTACTTAATATCCACACAAAATTTTATAAAGATATTCCTAAAAATTGTACAGATATGAATCTTTGAAATTGTCATCTTTCTAAAAATCGCATAAAATTATTCAATTTTCACGTTTAATCAGAAATTACTCAAACAGTTGTAATAGGGTGTTTTTAGATTTTTATATATTTTGAATAAGCAATGTTTCCTCAATATCCACACAAAATTTTATAAGGAAATTGCAAAAAATTATCGAGATATGAATCTTTGAAATTTTTATTTTCCCAAAAATTGCATAAAATTAACCTTTATGTTTATGTTCAATTATGAATTACTCGAAAACTATTAATAGGGTATTTTTGGATTTTTATATATTTTGAATAAGCAATGTTTACTTAATATCCACACAAAATTTTATAAAGATATTCCTAAAAATTGTCAAGATAAGAATCTTTGAAATTGTCATCTTTCTAAAAATCGCATAAAATTATTCAATTTTCACGTTTAATCAGAAATTACTCAAACAGTTGTAATAGGGTGTTTTTAGATTTTTATATATTTTGAATAAGCAATGTTTCCTCAATATCCACACAAAATTTTATAAGGAAATTGCAAAATACTATCGAGATATGAATCTTTGAAATTTTTATTTTCCCAAAAATCGCATAAAATTAATCTTTTTGTTTACGTTCAATTATGAATTACTCGAAAAGTATTAATAGGGTATTTTTGGATTTTTATATATTTTGAATAAGCAATGTTTACTTAATATCCACACAAAATTTTATAAAGATATTCCTAAAAATTGTCAAGATAAGAATCTTTGAAATTGTCATCTTTCTAAAAATCGCATAAAATTATTCAATTTTCACGTTTAATCAGAAATTACTCAAACAGTTGTAATAGGGTGTTTTTAGATTTTTATATATTTTGAATAAGCAATGTTTCCTCAATATCCACACAAAATTTTATAAGGAAATTGCAAAATACTATCGAGATATGAATCTTTGAAATTTTTATTTTCCCAAAAATCGCATAAAATTAATCTTTTTGTTTACGTTCAATTATGAATTACTCGAAAAGTATTAATAGGGTATTTTTGGATTTTTATATATTTTGAATAAGCAATGTTTACTTAATATCCACACAAAATTTTATAAAGATATTCCTAAAAATTGTACAGATATGAATCTTTGAAATTGTCATCTTTCTAAAAATCGCATAAAATTATTCAATTTTCACGTTTAATCAGAAATTACTCAAACATTTGTAATAGGGTGTTTTTAGATTTTTATATATTTTGAATAAGCAATGTTTCCTCAATATCCACACAAAATTTTATAAGGAAATTGCAAAAAATTATCGAGATATGAATCTTTGAAATTTTTATTTTCCCAAAAATCGCATAAAATTAATCTTTTTGTTTACGTTCAATTATGAATTACTCGAAAAGTATTAATAGGGTATTTTTATATTTTTATATATTTTGAATAAGCAATGTTTACATAATATCCACACAAAATTTTATAAAGATAATGGCAAAAATTATCTATAAATTTTTCATTTTCGTAAAATTGCATAAAATTAGTTTATTTTTACGCTCAATTGAAAATTACTCAAAACCTATTGATAGGGTATTTTTAGATTTTTGTATATTTTGAAAAAGCAATGTTTACTTAATCCAAAAAATTATCAAGATATGAATTTTTGAAATTTTCATTTTCGTAATACTTGCATAAAATAATTCAATTTTCACGTTCAATTAGAAATTACTCAAAAAGTTGTAATGGGGTGTTTTTAGATTTTCATATATTTTGAAGAAGCAATGTTCAAAATTTCGTGAAGATAATGGCAAAAATTATCTGTGAAATTTTCATTTTCGTAAAAATTGCATAAAATTATTCATTTTTTACGTTCAATTGGAAATTACTCAAATACTATTGATGGGGTATTTTTAGTTTTTTTTGTATATTTTGAAAGAGTAATGTTTGAAATAAGCACACACAATTCCATAATGATATTTCAAAAAATTATCAAGATATGAATCTTGGAAATATTGCTCTTCCTAAAAACCGCATAAAATTAATGTATTTTTACGCTCTGTTGCCGCTAATTTAGCATAGGGCCGATTTTGTAAATAAAAAGGTTCGCGGGTAGGCGCGGGTTCTTTACCTGCGAGGGACGAGGCCCTCATTATCCACGCGGCCGGACACCCAGAGAAAAAACAGATGATTTAAACCATTCGCTTGAGATGGACATCCGTGCCGGAATTTGTATATTCGCAGAAGATTATGCCAGAGCACGTTTTTTTGGGAACAAAAAGGCAATAAAACGGACACTTTTAGCGGCAACAGGCAAACAACCCTTATTCCCGGAAAAATTTTCCACCACCACCACCAGCCCCAAGAGCTTCATGGGAAAGGAAAAAAGAGACACTCACTCTCCAAAATTCGATTAAGAAACATCGATCTTTTTGTAAAACATTTTTTTTGTCCGCGATAGAGAATTTTATTATGTTGTTGTTTACATAGTTAATAAATAGTGTTAAAGTCATTTTCTTTTATAATTAATGTGAGCTTCCCATTTGGTCCTTCGAGTATTTAAAGGTTTAAGGTTTAAACACGCTCAATTGGAAATTACTCAAAACCTATTAATAGGGTATTTTTAGATTTTTGTATATTTTGAAAAAGCAATGTTTACTTAATACTCATACAAAATTTTATAGGGATATTCCAAAAAATTATCAAGATATGAATCATTGAAATTTTCATTTTCGTAAAAATTGCATAAAATTATTCAATATTTACGTTCAATTGAAAATAACTCAAAAACTATTGATAGGGTGTTTTCAGTTTTGTATATATTTTGAAAGAGCAATGTATGAATAATAGGAACACAAAATTTCATAATGATATTCTAAAAAATTATCAAGATACGAATCTTGGAAATGTTGGTCTTCGTAAAAATCGTATAATTTTAGTCTATATTTACGCTCAATTGGAAATTACTCACAACCTACTGACAGGGTATTTTTAGATATTTTTATATTTTGAAAGAGCAATATCTACTTAATATCCACACAAAATTTTATAAGGATATTCCAATAAATTATCAAGATATCAATCTTTGAAATTTGAATTTTCCCAACAATCGCATAAACTTAATCTTTTTGTTTACGTTCAATTATAAATTACTCGAAAACTATTCATAGGGTATTTTTGGATTTTTATATATTTTGAATAAGCAGTGTTTACTCAATATCCACAAACAATTTTATAAGGATATTTCAAAAAACTATCAAGATATTAATCTTTGAAATTTGTATTTTCCCAAAAATCACATAAAATTAATCTTTTTATTTACGTTCAAATATAAATTATGTTTGAAAATAGAATAATAATTACAAAAATATCTATAAGAAGATTATAAAGAAACTTTAAACTAAATCAGTGTTTATTACGCGTGGCGCATCAAGTAAAATTTCGAGTTTAGAAAAGCCCCGTGAAAATTTGTCTCGGGTCGCTGCGCGACCCTCGACAAATTTTCTACGCGGGGCTTTTCTAAACTCGAAATTTTACTTTATGCTTAGTCTGGGATTGGAAAACACTCGTTTAACAAAAATCATTTAAAAACGACCAAACTTGTGAATTTCAACAAAACAATCAAAAGCATTTATACTCGTGATTTTCAAAGGAATATTCAAAATAATCTAAAACATTTAAACTCGTGATTTTTAAAGGAAAAATTAAAATAATTACAAACATTTAAACTCGTGATTTTCAAAGAAATTAATTTCGAACGGAAATTAAAGCCAGTCATTTTTTAATTTTAATTTATTTATTTACGGAATCTCCAGTTTACAATAGATTAATACATATACATCTTAATACAATACTTAAAAAAATATATCAAATGTTAACGTCTGGAATTCATTTTTCGCTAATTATAAATCTCTTCTCGATTGATAATTTTGCGATAATGTCTGACCTTGGAGTTAATTTTATGAATTTTTATTCAGTGAATTTTAATCGAGTGATTCAATTAAAAATCAGCACTGGAAATTAACTTACAATTTGCATGAGATTTAGAATGATACATTTGTACATGCAAATTAAGGTTTTTCTCAAATCAAATCCTTTATTATTTAAACATTATTCACAATAATTAACACACGATTAGGTTATTAATTATACTTTAATAATAATAATAATAACCTTTATTGAGAAAAAGAATACACTTAACTTTTAAAAGTTGACTAAAATAAACTGATACATTTTGCAGAAAATTTGAGTTGTATATAAAAAAAAATCGCAAAAATCAACTAATCTTAAGATTTTGATAACATTCAGAGATATTGTTCAGAAATAATTAAACATTGTTCTATTGTTGGAAAAAAACAAAATTTATTGAATATTAGCGCAACTGCAATTACGCTAATATTCAATAAATTTTGTTTTTTCAAACAATAAAACAAAGTTTATTCATTTCTGAACAATATTGTTCGCGTCAAAAATTCCCCGAACTTTAGAAAATAAATTTGTACGTGACTTTTTGTTATTTTGTAAAATTGTTTGCTTTTATCGTGAGAGACTGGCTTCATTTTATGACAACCTTAAGAGCCGAAGACCCGAAAAGTAGCAAATAAATGTTTTGTGTAAAATTTCTTGTGTGACAATGGGCTTTCGGCTCTACGTGCCCGATGAGGCGCTAATCCGTCGCTGAAAAATGTTCGTCGAAGTTATAAAATGCAGGCCAGTCGGAGAAATAATTTATTCTGTTTTTTCCACTTCTATTTCCCTTCTTTGCATGCTCTATGTTCTTCTTTCTTTATCTAAAATTTCTCCCACTTTTCACACCCTTGTGAATTCTCGTCTTCAAAACTAAAAATCGGAGAGTCTTGTTTTGAACAGCAAAGGAGTAAGTTCTCTCTTTGAATCGAAAACGTGAAACTTTGTATTCTGCTCATTATTTTAACTTGTTCTTTCACCGTGTATCTTTGCTCAGTTTTCCTAATCTCTACTTTAATCTTTTCTTAACTTAATTCATTTCTTTGTGTTTATTGTTTATTTAAATTATTATGTTAACTTGATATTTGTAAATATTTATGTAAATAATCTGATGCACATTATTTGAGAATATACCCTTTATTACAAATTTTGTGTTTAAGTAATTTTTTAAACCAAATCGCGTAATTCGCGTAAACAAATATCTTCAGTAAATTATGAATTTGCAGTCCAGTTACGCTGTTTTGCATTTTTGCAACATTTCAGCAAACATTATTAATACAATTTTATAACTCTGTTTGTTTTATGTTTGAGAATTGTTCAATAAATAGAACAGTTTTTGAATTTTTTAAAGTTCTAGAAATGTTAACAATTAATATTTATATAAGTTTATAATTCTATTTGTAAATTCAAAAATATTATTCAGAAATGAATAAAATTTGTTATATTATTATTATTATTATTATTCTTTATTTACGGAATTCACCTTTTTTACAATTGATATATTGTTGGAAAAAACAAAATTGATTGAATATTAGCGAATTGCAGCAACTGCAATTACGCTAATATTCAATCAATTTTGTTTTTTTTCCAACAATTAAACAAAGTATGTTCATTTCTGAATAATATCTTCAGTAAAATATGTATTTGCAGTCCAGTTACGCTGTTTTGCATTTTTTTTAAGTTCTGAACATTTCAGCAAACATTATTATATACAAGTTTATAATTCTGTTTGTTTTATGTTTGAGAATTTCATTTTAATTGTTGTAAATAAATTAAACTATTTTTGCATTTTTTAAAGTTCTAGAAATGTCAACAAATAATATTTATATAAGTTAATAATTCTATTTGTAAATTCAAAGATAATATTTAAAAATGAATAAACTTTATTCTATTGTTGGAAAAAAAACAAAATTGATTGAATATTAGCGTAATTGCAGTTGCAATATTTATGTAAGTTTATAATACGTTTGAGAATTGAATTGTTTTTTTTAATTGTTGTTGTAATTAAATAAAATTATTTCGGATTAAAATATCTTTATACGTCATTAAGTAATTAAATGGATTAAGCTGGCATTATCGCCGGCTTTTAACGTAGTTAATAATATTTTCAAGATTTGGTTGTTAATTCAATTTATGGCCCAGATTAAGCTTGTCATGTGATGCGAGTCTTTAAATATTTGATTGGTGCGCATTTTACAAATATTTTTGGGCAAAAATAAAACACTTGTTTATTATGTTAGAACGTTTAAAAATAAACGAATTAAATTGTTAATTAAATTCAGTTAAATAAATATATTAATAATGATAAAAATAGTTAAGTTAAATTGTTGCAAATACAGCAACTTCTCGAGCAGAAAATAATAAATTGTTAACTTAATTGTCTTAAATTATCAATTGCTTACTTTCTGCTCGAGGAATTGCTTTATTTGCAATAATTTTAAACTCTTTGAAATAAGATATTAGTATGTATATGTATAATTATTATATGCTCTGGAAATAAATCTGTGTACTTTACTGTAATTGATATTTTGGGAAAATAGTCTCTTTAACGAAATTTTGGGACAAGTATAATAAATTCAAGTTTCTTTAGCAAAAATTTTTATTTCAGATAACGAGACTTAGAAATAGAAATGATAGAATAAAAAATATAAAGTGCATAATACAAAGAAGTTTTATATTTATTGAACAATACAGAACTTTTTTAAAGTACCTAGATGTTGTACATTTTTTATTTTGAAGTAGAGTGCTTTTTATTGAACTTTCTTAACAGTATGTGAAAACTTCTGATAAGGCCGTAGCCAGAAACAAAATTCGAAGGGGGTTATAAAAATTTCGGGAGGCGTTTAAATGATAAAAATATTAATATTAGGTAAATTAAAACACTTGTTTGGTTTCATATTTGTATATTCAGTTTCCTGACACGTGTTTCGGTCAATAACGACCATTCTCAAAGGGATTACAAGAATAACTTATCAGTTATTCTTGTAATCCCTTTGAGAATGGTCGTTATTGACCGAAACACGTGTCAGGAAACTGAATATACAAATATGAAACCAAACAAGTGTTTTAATTTACCTAATATTACAATTTCGTTTCATCAAGAGAGCAGTGAACAAAGTATTTACTGATAAAAATATTGTTTTTGCTATTACAGGGCCGCATTTGCATACAACAATTCAACATTCTGACTACGGCCTTAATTGTAGATTCGTTTAGTTAGCTGCTGGCTACTAACACTTATATCAATTATTTGTAATTTTCTTGGTACATTTTTAATTAAACTTCTTCTTTTGGAAAGAGGATTTTGTTCAATTTGTTTGTAAGTGAGTATCTTTCGCTTGCGTTATTTTCGTCTTGGTTGAGGTTATTTTCGGAGGGAGGGGAAAAGAGAACAAGAAACAGGACCGTCTAGGCGTTTATAGCATTCTACGAAATTAGAACTGACATTCATTAAATGCACTATTAAATTGCTTCAAGAGAAGAAAAAAAGTCCTAAGTACGCAAAACGTTGCTTCTATCAATAATTTTAGTATTCATGCGATTTTGTTTATTGTTTTTAGGTCCTTTCTATTGTTATTTGTCTAGAAGTATTATTATTTTGTAAAATTTAATTTTAGCTTGCATATATCGCTTGCATGCTAAAATTAAATTTTACAAAATAATAATACTTCTAGACATATAACACTAAAAAGGATTAGTATAAATGAAATTGCCAATTCTTGGTTGCAGAATACTTCAAACATTAAAAGTGCGATTCTTTTTCGCAATCTACAACAAGTTAGTCTTACAAAGACTATATCAAACACTCATTGAAACAACTACTTCCCGGACTAACTTGTTGTAGATTGCGAAAAGAATCGCACTTTTAATGACTAAAAAGGATGTTTATTGTTTTTAGATTTCTTTTTATTATTATTTGTCTAGTTTGCACCCTAGTCGATTAAATTATTCAGTGATTAGTGCTTCTTAGAAACACAGCAATTTTATTGACCAAGTGATAAGTGAGAAAATTATTCAAGAAACAGCAATTTTATGTATAAATTATTTACAAAATTGCATAATGATAAAAGAGACATGTTTAGGATATCTTACAAATTTAAAACATTCTTATATTCTACAATTCTGACTTAATCTGGGGTTTATTCAATGATTAGTGGTTGATTAGAGTCAATCAGTCGGGGTGCAAATAGGCCTAGGAGTGTTATAATTTTATAAATTTGTAAACATTTATAACATTTCTGGTGTTCAGGGAAAGTCCAAACCATCTGGATTTATTTATTCAACGTATAATAAATAAATTAATCCAGATGGTCTAGACCAGGGTTTCTCAACCGGGGGCTCACGCCACATTAGGGGGGTAAGGCAAGATGTCAGGGGGGGTTTGAAAGATTTCCTAAAAAATAGGTGACATGAAATAAAGCTATAATACTGTTTCAATCTAACTAAAAAAAAACGAAATTAAATCAGGGAGAGGAGTGGGGGGGGGGGGGGGCGTGGAGTTATGAGAGGGGGCGCAACCTGAAAAAGGTTGAGAACCCTTGGTCTAGACTTTCCCCGAACATCAGAAAAATTTAATAAAATTTAATGCAATGAACAAAAATAATGTAACGATTTTTTTAATCATTTTACAATGTGATGTTAAAATGAAAAATATAAAAGTGAATTTATCGTGTTTTAAGAAACATTTTTAATGTGGCAATAAACGTATGCTTTTAAAAATAAGACTAAGTAGTGTATATTTTAAACTTTACTTTTAAAATTTGATTTGGTCAAATAACACTACACAAATTAAAGAAAACAAATTTACACTTCACATTAAATCAGTGTTTTATGCGCGTGGCGCATGAAGTAAAATTTCGAGTTTAGAAAAGCCTGAAAATTTGGTTTGGCCGCTCCGCGCTTCGCGCTACGCGACCAAACCAAATTTTCAGGCTTTTCTAAACTCGAAATTTTACTTCATGCTTAGCCTGGGAGTGGAAAACATTCGTTTAAACATTCAAATTAACCTCTTTTCCAAAATAACGAATGTCGTAGAATGTATAGTGTATGTATGGTTGCATATAATATAATTTCTTGCTTGAATACGATTTGTTTAAGAACATTCCTTCGTTATTTTTTTAAATCTATAACATTCCCTATAAATTTTAAATCACTTGATTTGTTTCATAAAGTGAAACAATTCAATTATTTTCTTTTAAACATTTAATAATGCTTTATTCGTAATTGGCGCCAATTTATATTTTTTGCTGGTATTATAGGCAATCGTATGTTCAGCGTATGCATCCCAATGTTGAGTAGTTTAATTCTGTATAGTTTTAGTGTATGTATGGTTGCATATAATATATCATGTTTGAATAATATTTGTTTAAGAAGATTCCTTCCTTATTTGTTGTAATATATGGGAAATGTAATAAATTTTAAATATCTTGATTTGTTTTATAAAGTCAAACTAATCAATTGATTTTTTAAACATTCAATAATGCTTTATCCGTAATTTGCGTCCATTTGTATGTTGTGCTGGTATTATAGGCAACCGAATGTTCATCGTACGCAACCCAATGTTCAGAAGTGTTTAATTCTGCATAGTTTCAGTGTATGCATGGTTGCGTATAGTATTATTTCATGTTTGAATATTGTTTGTTTAAGACGATTCCTTTGTTATTTGTTGTAATCTATGGGAAATGTAATACATTTTAAATAACTTGATTTGTTTCATAAAGTCAAACAAATCAATTGATTTTTTAAACATTTAATAATGCTTCATTCGTAATTGGCGCCCATTTGTATTTTGTGCTGGTAATTCATGTTTGAATATTATTTGTTTAAATCGGTATTTGTTGTAATCTATGGGGAATGTAATAAATTTTAAACTTTTATATAAATAAAATAAAATAATTTAAAACTTTCAAATATATATTGTAAACTCGCTACAATTGTTTCGCCACACTGTGGCTTCTTCAGGCGAAGAAATGATAAATTACATTTGTCAGTACAGGTGAAATTTAAATTTAGGAGTAGCGAGTTTGTTAAGTCTAATTGGCCGTTCAAAAGTTGTCCTGTGTATTTTCTTTTATTAATTTCCATGCTCTCCAAGATGTTAAGTTTCCGGCCTTTTTCTTCTCTGTGAAGCACTTTGAAGTTTTCGTCGAAGTGGTGGTTTTCTTCGATGAGGTGGTTGGAGTATGTGGAGTTGGTTTTCCTTTGTTCATAAGAGGTTTTGTGCTCTTTGATTCTTTCTTTGAACGACCTTCCGGTTTGTCCTACATATGTCTTAAGACAGTCTTTGCAATTTAGCAAATAGACTCCACTTTGTTGAGTTATACAGGTTTTATCTTTGTTATTTTTAATTATTTTCCCTATTGTATTATTTGTTTTGAATGCTACCTTAATATTTATTTTTTCCAACATTTTCGCGACTTTATTGCTTATTTCTCCTGTGTATGTTAGTGATGAATAGTTTTTTATAGATTTGTCTTTGATAATAGGGTAAATAGAATTAATTGTTTTATGTCTTTGTTTTGTTTGTACTATTTTTTCAATTATAGATTTTTTGAAACCGTTTTTGTATGCAATTTGAAAAATAATGTTTAATTCTTTATCGTAATTATGTTGTGCCATTGGGATTGATAGTAACCTATGTACCATACTATGGTAAGCAGCTAATTTGTGTGAAAAAGGTTTTAAATACAATATTAAACAAAATCAAAATAATAAACAAATTGAACTATTAGCAACAGAAACCGAACTTGCGTTAAATAAAATAGATAATACTTTCCTAGAAAAATATAAATTCGCGAATTACCTGAAGAACAAAAATAATATCAAATGTGTTAATCATTATAATAATGAAATTAAAATAGCGAAATCAATTATAGAACTGTCAAAACTACATAATTTAATTTTTACTAAAGCTGATAAAGGTAACACGGTAATAGCAATAGATAAGAATGAATACATCAAAAAAATAGAAACCTTTTTCACGGATCATAAAATCTCATTAATCACTAAAGATCCGACAAAACAATTCAAAAAAAATGTAAAAGCAGCAATAAATAACTCTAACGCATTGTTCTCTGAAAAAGAAAAATACTTTTTGACATGTATGAACCCGCAAGCCCCTAAGTTATATGGATTAATTAAACTCCATAAAGAGAACAGCCCAATTAGACCGGTTGTGTCATATGTTAATGCCCCATGTACCCGACTAGCTAAGAAGTTAAACAACATTATTATAGAACACACTAAATTCAAATCAAAGTTTTCAATTAAAAATAGCGTAGAATTAATTAATAAAATCAAAGACATATATTTACCTAACACAACAAAACTAGTGTCATTTGATGTTAAAAATTTATTCACGAACGTGCCTCCGACCGAAGTTTTCGCATTGATTAAAGATAGGCTAATAAAAAACAACACAAATCCCGTAATAAAATCGGAAATTCTGAACCTTTTGGAAATCTGCCTCTCGCAGAACTATTTACAGTTTGATAATAAATGTTTTCGCCAGAAGGAAGGCTTGGCCATGGGAAACCCACTAAGCCCCCTCATGGCGGAGATATTTATGGATAACTTTGAAGAGGGATTATCTCAGTTGCCGGTCTTTAAGAAATGCGTTTATTGGTTCAGGTACGTCGATGATGTTATTTTAGCGTTCAATGGCACCGACAGACAATTAGATTGATTTTTAAATCTGTTAAATTCACAAAATAATAAAATACAATTTACAAAAGAAATAGAAACAGAGGGTTCCATAAATTTTTTAGACTTAACCATAAAAAGAATTACTAATAGACATGATTTTTCAATTTTTCACAAACCAACACATACAGACACAACGATTAATTATAAACCCAATCTCACACAAATTAGCTGCTTACCATAGTATGGTACATAGGTTACTATCAATCCCAATGGCACAACATAATTACGATAAAGAATTAAATATTATTTTTCAAATTGCACACAAAAACGGTTTCAAAAAATCTATAATTGAAAAAATAGTACAAACAAAACAAAGACATAAAACAATTAATTCTATTTACCCTATTATCAAAGACAAATCTATAAAAAACTATTCATCACTAACATACACAGGAGAAATAAGCAATAAAGTCGCGAAAATGTTGGAAAAAATAAATATTAAGGTAGCATTCAAAACAAATAATACAATAGGGAAAATAATTAAAAATAACAAAGATAAAACCTGTATAACTCACCAAAGTGGAGTCTATTTGCTAAATTGCAAAGACTGTCCTAAGACATATGTAGGACAAACCGGAAGGTCGTTCAAAGAAAGAATCAAAGAGCACAAAACCTCTTATGAACAAAGGAAAACCAACTCCACATACTCCAACCACCTCATCGAAGAAAACCACCACTTCGACGAAAACTTCAAAGTGCTTCACAGAGAAGAAAAAGGCCGGAAACTTAACATCTTGGAGAGCATGGAAATTAATAAAAGAAAATACACAGGACAACTTTTGAACGACCAATTAGACTTAACAAACTCACCACTCCTAAATTTAAATTTCACTGAAAAACCCACCCCCCCATAAACATTGTATATATATCTGTACTGACAAATGTAATTTATCATTTCTTCGCCTGAAGAAGCCACAGTGTGGCGAAACAATTGTAGCGAGTTTACAATATATATTTGAAAGTTTTAAATTATTTTATTTTATTTATATAAAAGTGAAAATTATTTGTTTAACCCATTGAGCGCCATTGATGCATACACGCAACATTATAAATTTTTTGTGTATTAAATAAATAATTAAGATAATTTGATATATTATATTATTTGACCTGACTTGAAGCTGTATGAAGAAAAATGTAAATATTTTGTTATTTAAATATTTCGATTATTACTTATTAAAAAAATAATAAATGTGAGTGTATTTCTAACTTCACAATATTTCAGTATTTTATGCGCGTGGCGCATGAAGTAAAATTTCGAGTTTAGAAAAGCCTGAAAATTTGGTTTGGCCGCTCCGCTTCGCGGAGCGACCAAACCAAATTTTCAGACTTTTCTAAACTCGAAATTTTACTTCATGCTTAGTCTGGGAGTGGAATCATTTGTTCTAAAATGCATACTGCACGTTTTTATATAAAATCGACGAATACCTGAAATTTTACAGCATATACATTATGTATATTTAAAAGAAAAATTCACAGTATGTAACACAATAAGTCAATTATAGATATAATAAATAGAAGCGCAGAATTTTGCCTAAAATCAACTTTTAGCTATCTCTATAACTGCTCTGCTGTTAATGGGTTAAGATGATTTCTTCGTTGTTTGTTTTAATTTATGGGGAATGTAATAAATTTTAAATAACTTCCTAAAGTCAAAAAAGTCAAATATTTTCCTATGAAATCTAAGTTGCCAGTTTTTATTAGCCTCATCCACAGAGCCTTCAGCTTACCCTTATCTAATTTGACGAATAAAGCACTAATAATCTTTAATCTTTAAGAAAGGTTATTTATTTATTTATTTACGGAAAAAAAATCCATTTTTATACATTTATTCGTCAAATTAATTTGATCTTCACGTAACTCACAATCAATTTATTTACCCCTATTTACTAAAACTAGGGAAAAGGAATTCAATATCATACATAACATCGCGAGAAACCTTGAATATACAGGCATACCATTCAAAAATTGAATAATAAACATGCTTTTAGATACAAACTGCATAACACCACATCTTTAACACCTATCAACTCAAATAAAGATACAAAATCGTAAGATTAATTTAATCCCCTACTTCAGAAATGCATTTTAATAAACTTAACACCGGCTTAATATGTTAATTCAAAACTAAGTCAATTATTAGGGAATACGTTTGACAAAACAGAAGATCTAGACTAATCGAGCAGTTATTCAATTAGTTGGTGTAATTGTGAGAAAATATACAGTGTGGAAATTAAGTAGCGGATAAATTCGGTAACTCCGTTAATGTGTATGACAGAGAAAAAATCTAAAAGACGTATAGCGATTAAAATCACTGGGCATGTGAAAAATATTTTTTTAGATTTTTCAAAAAAAAATTTGTAAACGCTGTGACGTCATCAATACTTTTTTCAAATGACAACCTATATTTTTTATTTTTTATTTCGGTACAGTTTTTCAATAGGTTTTCAACCATGTAAAATTTTGTATAGCTTACATAAGAAAAAATACAAGAAAAGCGGTCTTAAAGTTAAAAAGTAAAGATGAATTAAATTAACAGACTAATCCTAGTTATCGGGGTTTAAAACAAACAAAACATATTAGGGCTTGGACAATTATATCAAATGTTCAAACTGATGACCATGCACCATCTGACAATACCCAAGATGGTAATAAAATGCATTCACCACCTTTTGAAGCATTTGAGGCTTTATTAAACTACACTCATGCAGAATTCTTTCTTTAAGGTCCTCTAAATGATTAGGTCGATTTTTGTATACCATGTTTTTTAAGTGCCCCCACAGAAAAAAAGTCCAATGGCGTTAGATCAGGGGACCTAGCCGGCCATTCAATTGGACCTCTTCTTCCAATCCATCTTTCTGGGAACACTTCGTCTAAATAACGTCGCACATCCAATGCATAGTGTGGCAGAGCACCATCCTGTTGCAGCCAAATATTATTGTTTGGTATGTCAGGGTCGTGTTCATTCGGAAATAATATAGCTAATGCAGGTACTAATTCAAACTGTAAAAAGTCTAGGTATCGTTTCCCAGTCGAAAAAGAATGGCCCTAAAATCCTGTCACCGATTATTCCTGCCCATACGTTGAGCTTTTGGGGATATTGTGTATGAGCTTCATGCATCCAGTGTGGATTTTGTCTAGCCCAATATCGACAATTCTGCCTGTTGACAGTTCCATGTAAGGAAAAACTTGCTTCATCCGAAAATATTATACGCCGCGAGAACATTGGATCACGATTGCATATTTCCATCATTTGTTCACAGAATTCTTGCCTAAGATCAAAGTCTGTGTCTGATAGCTCATGGACCAAGTTTACCTTATAAGGATGAAATTTCTGCTTTTTTAGAAGTTTCTGTACCGAAGTATGGCTCAGATTGTGGTTTAACGCGATATTTCGACTAGTTGAATGCGGATTATCTTCATATTCCAGTAATATATTAAGCTGCATATCTTCGGTTAATGTTGTCAAAGGGCAGCCAGTTTTTGGAACATCCTGAACAGTACCATGTTCTCTAAATTTATTTTCAATTCTACTGACTGTGGATTGGGTTAATTGGTGATCAGGATATTTGTTTCTGAAAATTCGACATACTTCTTGATGGGTTCTAACTCGATCACCATACCCAATCATTATTAAAACTTCAATTCTTTGCTTCTCTGTCAGTGATGGCATTTTGGTTAAACAAGATACTTACTACGTATTAAATACTCGTACTATCCACGGGGAATGAAAAACGCACTAAACACTTTGCTTGTACACAAGCACGTGACACATGTCAAAGTGAACACACTGTTTTGTTTGTTTTAAACCCCGATAACTAGGATTAGTCTGTTAATTTAATTCATCTTTACTTTTTTAACTTTAAGACCGCTTTTCTTGTATTTTTTCTTATGTAAGCTATACAAAATTTTATATGGTTGAAAACCTATTAAAAAACTTAACTGAAATAAAAAATAAAAAATATAGGTTTTCATTTGAAAAAAATTTTGATGACGTCACAGCGTTTACAAATTTTTTTTGAAAAATCTAAAAAAATATTTTTCACATGCGCAGTGATTTTAATCGCTATACGTCTTTTGGATGTTTTCTCTGTCATACACATTAACGGAGTTACCGAATTTATCCGCTACTTAATTTCCACACTGTATATTGGTCAAACGCAACGTTATTTACGAATTAGATAAAACATTGTAATTATAAACTTACAATTAAAAATGTGAAATTATTGAAACAATCGTCTTATTATCAATTAAACATGTTAGACGCAATTGAAATGAAGAAATCCGAAAACAAATTAAGAATTTTGATTTGAGTCCACTAAAAAATATTTTGTTAGATTTCATCTCTCCACCTTAATCTGGTTTTCCCAGTAATACGCTTATCCCGTCCATAGCGTTACCCTTATTTTTCTTGATCGTTCTGGTAATTTATGTTTTTTCCCATAATAACCTTACCTCCCCCCTGCACCACTTTGTATTGTAATTCGTTGTGTATAGATTGTGTTGAATTTTAGTTTTGTATTTAATTTGAAACCATTGATACTGGTCACTTTGTGTCCGAAATGTACCATCGGTGGAAACAAATTGATGGGACATGTAAAATTTGTTTAATGTGTGTCAAACTTTGGACCTCTTATTTACATTGTCATGCTGTGATCTTTCAGTATTTAATACACTCTTTTTTAAATGTAATGATGTACTTTTTATTCTTATGTATTTTATATGTTGTTAACAATGTAACCTGACAAGTGTAAGGCAAATTTGCTGATAACACAATTAGGATTAAAAAAAAACATATCCTTATTGTCCCTCCATATATCTTTCTTTAAAAAACCTAACGTAGCCGGTAAAATTTTTATTATATTTGACATTATCCAATTTTCGATTTGTCCCAATATTTTATGTCCACCGTTGGTACATTTGATAATTCAATTAGTGCCCTATTTATCAATTGAATTTAATCTTTACGTAACTCACCCAATCAGCTCAAACAAATTAATTGATTTTCTTTTAAATATTTAATAATGCTTCACCAAATTGATTAATGAGAAACAAGTTATCGAAAGGGACGATTAAAATAGCTATCGAAAAGGATAATTAAAAAAAGAAATAATTATTCTTATTCTTCCTTTTTTTAATCATAGCTTTCGATAACTAGTTAACAAATACTTATTTTCATTTAATTTAAATTTTTTAATTTTGTGCTTAAATATATTATTTTGATGTTAGATTGTTATTAATAATTATAGCCTTTCCTAATTTGTATTTTTCTTGTATGCAATTTAAAGCGACATGATTTGCACATTTACCTTTTATTTTTTTAGACGATTTTTGCCCACTTGTCCGCTCAAACATCTTTTATAAAATTAGGAACATTTAATAAAAGATGATTGAGGGGGGATAAGTGGGCAAACTACGTCGAAAAAAATAAAAGGTAAATATGCATATAATGTCGCCTCGTATTGCATACAAGAAAAATACAAATTAGGAAAGTTTATAATTATTAATAACAATCTAACATCAAAATAAAATGTAAAAGAAGAGATCAAATATTTTTTATCACATTTTTAATTGTATTTAGATGCACATACATAATATATAAAATTACGAAAAAAACTATTCGTGAAAATGCAAACAGTGTCTTAATTAATAAGACAATTTAAGACGATAAATATCTATTGAAACAACTACTTCCCGTGCAAATACACCTCCGGATATTGAATTATGCAATGAAATATTTAAAATCTTATTTAATTTGATTTGTTACAACGCTCTATTAAAGTATATGTAACGTTTAGGTCAAATTCTCTTCAAACCAACTAACAATACAATTTTAAATTAAAGGAGAGATAGCAACAAATTAGAAGTGAAAGGACTTGGATTAATACAAATGTCTTAGGCCATCTATAGACGCGTTTCGAGATTTATCTCTCTTCAGTATAGCTTTGCTTATGACGTTTAAAAAAAAATTAGGAATTAAATTAAAACAAACTTACTTGGAAAAAGTGTTGTGTGTGGAATGAACAGGTACACAGAAATGGAATGAGTGAAAATGATGGTCGGTATTTATAGGTAAAAAAGGGGATTATGTCATTAGCAGATATGAAGAATGTGAGACCTTTATATTTACCTTACGGTACAGTTCAAACAAGATAAAATTCAAATTCAAAACTTTTTGAATTCGAGAAAATAAGCTTACGCTTCTTATAGTTTGCACACTTTAAACATAATATATAAAATTATGAAAAAAACTATTCGTGAAAATGCATTTTGCATCATAAATTAAAATAAATGTTTTTCTTAATTTGAGGTATATTACTAATGAAACACAGAAAACTAAACTAATTCCAGCCCTAAAAATAAAGCTCATCCAAACTTAAATTTAGTTTCGTACATAGGCTTTATCAAACACAAATAGATAGTCCCCCTAAAAGCATGTAATAAAATGACCAGATTTCAAACTTAAATTAAAAGTATGTAGTTGTGATTAAAATTATTTCTTTTAACTCTGACGTGTAGCTTAAAGCCTAACTAAGCCATTAAAGTAATAAAATTTTGGCAAAATGTTAACTAAATTTTTTATAAATTTTTTCCATCCGAACGACTCGAATAAAATAACCAGATTTCAAACTTAAGTTAAAAGTATGTAGTTGTGATTAAAATGATTTCTTTTAACTCTGACTTGTAACTTAAAGCCTAACTAAGCCAGTTAAGCAATAAAATTTTGGCAAAAATGTTAAATACATTTTTTATAAATTTTTTCCATCCGAACGACTCGAATAAAATGACCAGATTTCAAACTTAAATTAAAAATATGTAGTTGTGATTAAAATTATTTCTTTTAACTCTGACGTGTAGCTTAAAGCCTAACTAAGCCATTTAAGTTACAAAATTTTGGCAAAAATGTTAAATGAATTTTTTATAATTTTTTTCCATCCGAACGACTCGAATAAAATGACCAGATTTCAAACTTAAATTAAAAATATGTAATTGTGATTAAAATTATTTCTTTTAACTCTGACGTGTAGCTTAGAGCCTAACTAAGCCATTTAAGCTACAAAATGTTGGAAAAAATGTTAAATGAGTTTTTTATAAATTTTTTCCCATCCGAACGACTCGAATAAAATGAACAGAATTCAAACTTAAATTAATAATATGTAGTTGTGATTAAAATTATTTCTTTTAACTTTGAAGTGTAGCTTAGAGCCTAACTAAGCCATTTAAGCTATACAATTTTGGCAAAAATGTTAAATGAATTTTTTATAATTTTTTTCCATCTGAACGACTCGAATAAAATGACCAGATTTCAAACTTAAATTAATAATATGTAGTTGTGATTAAAATTATTTCTTTTAACTTTGACTTATAGCTTAGAGCCTAACTAAGCCATTTAAGCTATAAAATTTGGGCAAAAATGTTAAATGAATTTTTTATAAATTTTTTCCATCCGAACGACTTTAATAAAATGACCATATTTCAAACTTAAATTAAAAATATGTAGTTGTGGTTAAAATTATTTCTTTTAACTCTGACGTGTAGCTTAAAGCCTAACTAAGCCATTTAAGCTATAAAATTTTGGCAAAAATGTTAAATGAATCTTTTATAAATTTTTTCCATCCGAACGACTTGAATAAAATGACCAGATTTCAAACTTAAATTAAAAATATGTAGTTGTGATTAAAATTATTTCTTTTAACTTTGACGTGTAGCTTAGAGCCCAACTAAGCCATTTACGCTATAAAATTTTGGCAAAAATGTTAAATGAATTTTTTATAATTTTTTTCCATCCGAACGACTCGAATAAAATGACCAGATTTCAAACTTAAATTAAAAATATGTAGTTGTGATTAAAATTATTTCTTTTAACTCTGACGTGTAGCTCAAAGCCTAACTAAGCCATTTAAACTACAAAATTTTGGCAAAAATGTTAAATGAATTTTTTATAAATTTTTTTCATCCGAACGACTCGAATAAAATGACCAGATTTCAAACTTAAATTAATAATATGTAGTTGTGATTAAAATTATTTTGTTTAACTCTAATGTCTAGCTTAGAGCCTAACTAAGCCATTTAGGCTATAAAATTTTGGCAAAAATGTTAAATGATTTTTTTATAATTTTTTTCCATCCGAACGACTCGAATAAAATGACCAGATTTCAAACTTAAATTAAAAATATGTAGTTGTGATTAAAATTATTTCTTTTAACTCTGACGTGTAGCTCAAAGCCTAACTAAGCCATTTAAACTACAAAATTTTGGCAAAAATGTTAAATGCATTATTTATAATTTTTTTCCATCCGAACGACTCGAATAAAATGACCAGATTTCAAACTTAAATTAAAAATATGTAGTTGTGATTAAAATTATTTCGTTTAACTCTGATGTGTAGCTTAGAGCCTAACTAAGCCATTTAAGCTATAAAATTTTGGCAAAAATGTTAAATGAATTTTTTATAATTTTTTTCCGTCCGAACGACTCGAATAAATTGACCAGATTTCAAACATAAATTAAAAATATGTAGTTGTGATTAAAATTATTTCTTTTAACTCTGACGTGTAGCTCAGAGCCTAACTAAGCCATTTAAGCTATAATATTTTGGTAAAAATGGTAAATGATTTTTTTTTTAAATTTCCATCCGAACGACTCGAATAAAATGACCAGATTTCAAACTTAAATTAAAAATATGTAGTTGTGGTTAAAATTATTTCTTTTAACTCTGACGTGTAGCTTAAAGCCTAACTAAGCTATTTAAGCTATAAAATTTTGGCAAAAATGTTAAATGAATCTTTTATAAATTTTTTCCATCCGAACGACACGAATAAAATGACCAGATTTCAAACTTAAATTAAAAATATGTAGTTGTGATTAAAATTATTTCATTTAACTCTGATGTGTAGCTTAGAGCCTAACTAAGCCATTTAACCTATAAAATTTTGGCAAAAATGTTAAATGAATTTTTTATAATTTTTTTCCATCCGAACGACTCGAATTAAATGACTAGATTTCAAACTTAAATTAAAAATATGTAGTTGTGATTAAAATGATTTCTTTTAATTCTGACGTGTAGCTTAGAGCATACCATACATACTTTTAATTTAAGTTTGAAATCTGGTCATTTTATTACATGCTTTTGGGAGGACCATCTATTTGTGTTTGATAAAGCCTATATACGAAAATAAATTTAAGTTTGGATAAGCTATATTTTTAGGGCTGGAATTAGTTTAGTTTTCTTTGTTATATTAATAATATACCTTAAATTAAGAAAAACATTTATTTTAATTTATAATCGATGGTGAACGCGCCGGGCAAATCCGTGGCTGGAAAATCTATGGCTATCTTAACATCGGTATTTAAATTATATTTTTGAACTCGTCTTGCAGACTTTTTCCAATGAATTAACTTATTCTTTAGTTTTCGCATTATTCTTTTTTGTGAACAATTTAATTTTAAATTTGATCGCAGTCCAAAACTAATTTCGAACACAATTGTGTATTACGCTATCGCGTTACCTAACTCTAGCAAACAATTGTTGGCGCCGCGTTCACCAATGGCCATCACATGATTTTCAAGCAAAACATTAGATAGACAACTTTTTTTTTTAAAAGGGTATTAAATACTACCTGTCGATATTTCTAAATGTGATTCTTTTTTTAAAAGATACAAAACTATAAAAATCAGATGATTATTTGGAATGTGTTGCTATTCTTTTTTTAAATGTTGAATAAAGTTAAAGAAATTCCTAAATAGGAAATGTGCGGACGATTTATGATACATTTTCCGAGAATATACAGGGTGTCTACGCTAAACCGTTCGTTAAAAGTGTATCGGGTTGCCGTTGCACTAAACATTTGAAAAAAAAGATCCTCGTCACATGATTGAATCAGTTCTCCTCATGTGAAATATTTTCAACTATCTATCACTTCAGGTTCGCATTACAATCGCGACAAAACAAAAGCACACTACTTGCCTACTAAAATTCAATTGCGACTTATGCGCGCATTATACCCTGCATAAATGCGACGTAAAACGAATCTTCGAAATAATTCGAAAACTACTTTCTTTAGGAGTATACTTCTGTAATACTTTTTTTGTAGTAACTTTTCCCCCTAATCGCACTATGTGATACAAATGTGTCAATCCATTTAAAATAATTGAATTACGAGATATTGAAGAGGGCACTTAGATATTGACATTTTAAGAGCACTTATTGTCAAAATTGACAGTTTCCAATGATTTTACTCATAGAGGTATCCTCTAGGTACGAGTAGAGGTATAAATCATATTTTTACCTTATTCTTAAGAGAAGTTACATGCAGATTTCAAGATGCCTTTTAGAGGTCAAAGTTTTGGAAATATTTGTTTTCCTTGAAAACTATAAGAGATAAATAAGTGTACATAAGTTCGAATAAAATATATTGCAGTTTAAACGAGGAATCCAAAAAAATACTAATATATAGGGTGTTCTATTTAAAATTACAAACTTGGTGCTACTTTCGGTGGAACCGGAAGTGATAGAAAATTTAAAATATTTCACATGAGGAGAACTGATTCAACCGTATGACAATGATTTTTTTCAAATTTTTATTGCAACGGCAACCCCATAAACTTTTAACGAACGGTGTAGCATATTTATTTTTCTCACAAAATTCTTAAGACTATCAGAATTTTTGAGAATTTGATTAATTATAATTGTTAGTATTATCATAGAGTTTTTTTCTAAATTAAGACGTTTGAAGGATTGTTTTTGTTGGTTGGACAAATAAATAAAAGAGGCCGCAAAATTCAGGCCGAGTGCCAATTATGCAGACACTTCCGTTTTCAACGAACTAATTCTGCATCATTTGTTGCACATGTTTTAATTACTCTCATCTAAAAATATCCATTGGAACTTAGAAGAAAAAAAAATTACAGAAACGGTAAAATCCTACTAATTTTTCTTGTCCTCGCTTACGCAACGGATTTCTGTTCGGAATTTATGCGCAAACACAATGTGCCAATATTACGAATTGCGTCAGATGGAAATATTTTTCCATTTTCTCTCGAACTGGTACACGTATTTACTTTTAGGTGGATTCTGAACAAACAATCGATTAAGTCGTAAAAAGTGCTGAAATTTCGCTCCCAAGGTTGCCGTAGGTCAGAGTTGTTTTGATGCTCTAAAATGAGGTCGTTTGTGCATCATGTGGAAGGCCGATGATTGTTGTTAACACTCATATAAGTATAAATAAATTATCAGTAACATTAATTAAAAAATGCCTTTTTGTTAATGAGCAACTATAGATATTGTATTTTAGTACGATTATTTAAGAGAATTATTGAAATTCAAATTAACTTTAAGAAATAATCGAAAACATTAACCTCTTGATACTTTTTCTGCTGGTTGGCTTAAGAATAGCCAACCAGCAGAAAAAGTTAATAAAGTGTTCTTAGAACTTAAATTAACGCACCAACCGCATGTAGTAAATATTTCAGGCTTTTCCAAACTCGAAATGTTTACTTCATGCTTAATCAAGGACTGCAAACACTCGTTAAAATAATATTGAGCATATGTGATGAATTAATTTCTCACTTAACCCGTGGTGAAACATATTTAATTAATACGCTTTGATTAAAACACTTGATTTTTTATTTTTACTCCAACTAGTTTCGACCTTAGGTCATTCTCAAGGAGATATGTGAGTAAAAATAAAAAATCAGTGAAACAAACCAAGTGTTTTAATCAAAGCGTATTAATATTGAGCACTTGAATAAAGCTTGAATTAGACGACACTATTTTCTTGTACAAGAAAATAGTATACTATTTTCTTCTATCATGGTGTAATACACAAAATATGACCAAAGGCAAATCTTGTACAGTTTTGTATAATGGAAATAGGACTATTTGGTACACCATGAAAGAAAATAGTATACTATTTTTTTGTACAAGAAAATTGTGTCGTCTAATAAATGTGTAAAATAATAAAAGAAGTATATTGTATAAAAAAAAATTATGTATGTATAATAATATAATTATTATCTTCTGTAAATAATCATTTTTTTGGATTTGTTCTCTTAAAAGGGTTCTGTTAAGTTAAAAGAAGCTTTGGTCAAATCGTAAATATCCAGCCGCTTCAAAAGCACCTTAGCCTTATCAGCGCACTTCTTCTCGTAACTGGTCCTCACTGGAAGCGAAGCAGCTGCACTCAAATAATATCTTGCCCTGAAAAATTGATTCATCCTGTAACAGCTCTCGCCCAACATATACATATTCGGTATGTAATAGGAATCCGGGTAAATCTCGCAGGATTTCAATAAATAATCGTATGCTTCTGTAAATGACGATGTCGGACTGCCTCCATAAAAAATGTAACAGATCAATTGATCGATTATTGACATGTTCGCCATTTCAAAGCACCATTTTCCTAGAATATATAAGGACACAGCGTCCTGGGGATTGAGTTCGACTGCTTTCAGCAGGTAGGATTTTACTACTGAGAAGGATTTCACGCGCTTGTCGAGGCCCTCGATTCCTGATTTCGCGTCGAGAATTATTGCCATCCATTTATAGACGTTCGGATTATTATCTTCTATAAAAAGAAGATAATCAAGAATTAATACAATTGTTCAATTGTTTGTTGCTCCAAAAGTTGCAAAGAGTAAAAAGCTTGGAAGCAAATATTAATAAAAACGTTTTTCATTTTCACTTAATATAATAATAATAGTAAACTATTGATGATTTTCAACTTTTTATTTTATTCACTACAATTGTTTCGCTACACTGTAGCTTCTTCAGGTTTTTCATTTTGCTTCCAAGCTTTTTACTCTTTGTAACTTTTTGAGCAACAAACAATTGACCGATTGTATTCATCGTTAGTGAAGCTTGAATTCAGAAAAAGTCTAAATTTCCATATTTACCTAATTTCATAGTTGACGTCATGATGGAATAAGCCTCGTTAATCATCTCGTTCCTCAACTCGCGCGACAAAGTCTCATCCCTCGACAGCTTAAAAAGCGCCCTGCTAATCCTCCACTGAATCTCAGCGTTATTATGATACTTCAATCTATTCAAAAACTCGTAAACCTGCAAAAAGTTCCCCTTGTTGAACAAATTATCCGCCTCATGGATGATATCGGTAATTGGCTTAGTCGACCAGTACATCTTCGACCTTGTCATCTTGTCATTGTCGATTTCTTTGCAAGAAATGTTGTTTTCGCATGTGTCGCTGGTTATGCCGAAAAGGAATGAAAATATGGTTGGGGTCGCGGTTGTGGGTTGGTTTCTGTACTTTCGGATTTTGTTGGTCGGCGGGATGAAGTTGTAAAACGCTCTCCAGTATCTAAACCATGATGCTATCATTATTTGATGAGGCGGATGATGGATGATTGATTTAATTTTTGTCACGTTTTCATCGAATATTTAAAATAATTTATCACTCATTTTTTTTTAGACTTTTCGATTAACGTCATTGTCGAGTTGTTTTGAAGTTGTCAATGGTTGTTTTAAAATGTACTGAAGTGATCAAAATAAAATCAAGCCTTAAAAAAAATAACAAATTGGAATAAGTATACTGAAGTTAACTCAATTTAAAAATTAACAGCAATTACTTTTTGTATAATTTATGCTGAATTTCCTGTGTCCAATTCGACGTTTAATATTTGTTTGATCAAAATTATTTTAATACATACGAATCGCCCAAATCTTTAAAATGAACGTTATTTTTGCCTTTTTAATAAAGCAGAATTAATCAAAGTTTAAGATGGCACCTTATTCAAAAAAAAATCAAAATTATTTTAATACATACGAATCTTTCCCAAATCTTTAAATTTAAAATGAACGTTATTTTTGCCTTTTTAATAAAGCAGAATTAATCAAAGTTTAAGATGGCACCTTATTCAATAAAAAATCAAAATTATTTTAATACATACGAATCTTCCCCAAATCTTTAAAATGAACGTTATTTTTGCCTTTTTAATAAAGCAGAATTAATCAAAGTTTAAGATGGCACCTTCAACTTTGATTAATTCTGCTTTATTAAAAAGGCAAAAATAATCTTAGTTTAAAAGATTTGGGCAAGATTCGTATGTATTAAAATCAGAAATCGACTTTTGAACCACAAGAATAATTATTATCATCTAGTCAAGAGTAAGACTAATGACAAAAATCGAAATATAAATCATCAATTTATCAGTACGAAAAATATAATAATCTGTACTGCTATTGAATTGGTGTTGTGTTACTTTAAAGGTTAATAAAGTGTTTTAAAGATTCCACAATAAATCAGTGTTTTACACGCCTGGCGCATGAAGTAAATATTTCTAGTTTAGAAAAGCCTGAAAATTTGGATTGGTTGCGTAGCGCTTCGCGCTACGCAACCAATCCAAATTTTCAGGCTTTTCTAAACTAGAAATATTTACTTCATGCTTAACCAAGGATTAAAAAACCCTTGTTACGAAATTCAAATTTTATAAATTTGCTTTTGTGTTTTATATTTACTCATATTTTATTATATTACAAGTTCTAAAGTTCATAAGTTAAGAACTTACTGAGAATTTGTAGATACTAATCAGATATTGCTCTTTCTGAATATGTCAAAATCCAAAAATACGCCATCCACAGTTTTTGAGTTATTTTCAAAAGAACGTCACATGGAAAATGTATCCATATTTTAGGGGAATTACAATTTCAAATGTTCATAAGTTGGGAACCTAGTAAGATATCTTAAAATTTTTTTTGTAGATACTAATCAAATATTGCTGTTTCAAAATATGTAATAATCCGAAAATACCCCATCCACAGTTTTTGAGTTATTTTCAAAAGAACGTCACATATGGGAAATATATCCATATTTTAAGGGAATTACAATTTTAACCGTTCACAAGTTAGAAACTTTATAAGATATCGTAATTATTTTTTTTGTAGATACTAATCAAATATTGCTCTTTCAAAATATATAATAATCCAAAAATACCCCATTCATAGTTTTTGAGTTATTTTCAAAAGAACGTCACATATGGGAAATATATCCATATTTTAAGGGAATTACAATTTTAACCGTTCATAAGTTAGAAACTTTATAAGATATCGTAATTATTTTTTTTTGTAGATACTAATCAAATATTGCTCTTTCAAAATATATAATAATCCAAAAATACCCCATCCACAGTTTTTGAGTTATTTTCAAAAGAACGTCACATATGGGAAATATATCCATATTTTAAGGGAATTACAATTTTATCCGTTCATAAGTTAAAAACTTTATAAGCTTTCGTAATTATTTTTTTTGTAGATACTAATCAAATATTGCTCTTTCAAAATATGTGAAAATCCAAAAATACCCCATCGATAGTTTTTCAGTTATTTTCAAAAGAACGTCACATATGGGAAATGTGTACATATTTTAGCGGAATGACAATTTTAAACGTTCATAAGTTAGAAATTTTATGAGATATCGTAATAATTATTGTTGTAGATACTAATCAAATATTGCTCTTTCAATATATGTAAAAATCCAGAAATACGCCATCCATAGTTTTTGAGTTATTTTCGAAAGAACGTCAGAGATGGGAAATGTATCCATATTTTAGTGGAATTGCAATTTTAAACGTTCATAAGTTAGAAACTTCACGAGATATCTTAATGATTATTTTTGTACATAATAATCAAATATTGCTCTTTCAAAATATGTAAAAATCCAAAATTACCCCATCGTCTGTTTCTGAGTTATTTCTAAAAGAACGTCAAAAATTAGAAATGGACGCATATTTTAGGGGAATTTCAAATTTAACCGTTTATAAGTTAAAAAATTACTGAGATATCTTAATTAATTTTATTGTAGATACTAATCAAATATTGCTCTTTCAAAATATGTAAAAATCCATAAATACCCTATCCACAGTTTTAAAGTTATTTTCAAAAGAACGTCACATAAGGGAAATGTATTCATATTTTAGAGGAATTTTAATTTGAAACGGTTATAAGTTAGAAACTTTATGAAATATCGTGATTATTTTTTTTGTAAATACTAATCAAGTATTGCTCTGTTATAATATGTGAAAATCCAAAAATATCCCATCGATAGTTTTTGAGTTATTTTCAAAATAACGTCGCATATGGGAAATGTATCCGTATTTTAAGGGAATTACAATTTTAAGCGTTTATAAGTTAGAAACATTATGAGATATCGTTATTATTTCTTTTGTAGATACTAATCAAACATTGCTTTTTCAAAATATGCAAAAATCCATTAATACCCCTCCCACAGTTTTTGAGTTATTTTCAAAAGAACGTCACATATGGAAAATGTATTCATATTTTAGGGGAATTATAATTTTAAACGGTTATAAGTTGGAAACTTTATGAGATAACGTAATTTTTTTTTTTTGTAGATACTAATCAAATATTGCTCTTGCAAAATATGTGAAAATCTAAAAATACCCCATCGATAGTTTTTGAGTTATTCTCAAAAGAACGTCACATATGGGAAATGTATCCATATTTTAGGGGAATTACAATTTTAAGCGTTCGTAAGTTAGAAACTTTATGAGATATCATAATAATTTTTGTTGTAGATACTAATAAAATATTGCTCTTTCAAAATATGTGAAAATCCAAAAATACCCCATCGATAGTTTTTGAGTTATTTTCAAAAGAACGTCAGAGATGGGTAATGTATCCATATTTTAGTCGAATGACAATTTCAAATGTTCATAAGTTAGGAACTTAACAAAATATCTTAATAGTTTTTTTGTAGATACTAATTAAATATGGCTCTTTCAAAATATGTGAAAATTCAAAATTACCCCATCGATTGTTTTTGAGTTATTTTCAAAAAAACGTCGAAGGTGGGAAATGTATCCATATTTTAGTGGAATTACAGTTTTAACTGTTTGTAAGTAAGAAACTTACTGGGATATTTTAATGATTTTTTTGTTTGTAGATACTAATCAAATATTGCTCTTTCAAAATATGTGAAAATTTAAAAATACCCTATCGACGGTTTTTGAGTTATTTTCAAAAGAACGCTAAATGTGGGAATTATATCAATGTTTTAGGCGAATTATAAGTTCAAACGTTCATAAGTTAAAATCTTACTCAGATAACCTTATTTATTTTTTTGTAGATGCTAATCAAATATTGCTCTTTAAAAATATGTAAAAATCTAAAAATACCCTATCCACAGTTTTTAAGTTATTTTCAAAAGAACGCCAAAGATGGGAAATGTATCCATTTTGGGGGAATCACAATTTGAAACCTTCATAAGTTGAAAATTTGCTAAGATATCTTAATTATTTTTTTTTGTAGATGCTTATTAAATATTGCTATTTCAAAATATGCAAAAATCCAAAATTACCCTATCGACGGTTTTTGAGTTATTTTCAAAAGAACGTCAGAGATGGGAAATATATTCAAATTAAAGAAGAATTATAATTTCAAATGTTCATAGGCTAGAAATTTGTTAAGTTATCTGGATTAATTTTTTTGTAGACTCTAACTAAATACTGCTTTTTCAAAATGTGTAAAAATCCAAAAATACCCCATCGATAGTTTTTGAGTTATTTTCAAAATAACACCAGAGAAGAGAAATCCATCCATATTTTAGGGAAATTAACATTTAAAAAAAATCATAACTCAAAAACTAATTGAGATAATTTTATTAACTTTTGTGTGGATACTAATCAAATATTGCTCTTCCAAAAAATTTTAAAATCCGAAAATACCTCATCGACAGTTTTTGAGTTAGTTTCAAAAGAACACCAAAGAAGATAATCCATCAATATTTTAGGGAAATTAAAGTTTTAAAAAAATCATAACTCAAAACCTTATTGAGCTAATTTTATTAACTTTTGTGTGGATACTAATCAAATATTGCTTTTTCAAAAAATGTAAAAATCCAAAAATACCTGTTGATGAGTTTTTGAGTTATTTTCAAAAGAATGTCAGATAAGGGAAATCGATCCACATTCTAAAGAAACTAAAATTATAACATAAAAAATTACTGAGATATTTTTATTTAATTCCGAGAATTTAGAAATATCCATTTTTTATAACTAATTCGTGAAAATCAAAATATTTGTTCGTAAATGAAAGTTATGAAACTTTAAAGTTGGTATTTCTATTCTAAAATCAATATTTTAGGATCCGCATGAATTTAAAAAAAATATTAAAAATTAAATTATTGATAATATGCGCTAAAATGCTCAGAATTTACTTAGAAATAACCATTTTTTAGTACACATTAAAAAAACACCTAAATATATTTTCAAGAATGAAAGTTATGAAACTTTAAAGTAAATATTTCTGTTCTAAATTAAATTTTTTCGGTCGGCATTAGTTTAAAGAAATCATCAAAAATTTAATTATTGACAAAATGCGTAAAAATTCTTAGAATTTACTTAGAAATAACCATTTTTTATTACTCAATAAAAAAAACCTAAATATATTTTGAAGAATTTATATTATGAAACTTTAATATGAATATTTTTATTCTGATGTAATTTTTTGGGTCGGCATTAATTTAAAAAAAATCATCAAAAATTGAATTATTGACAAAATACTTTAAAATTCTTATAATTTACTTAGAAAAAACCATTTTTTATTACTCAATAAAGAAAACCTAAACATATTTTTAAGAATGAAAGTTATGAAACTTTGAAGTGAATATTTCTATTCTAAAGTAATTTTTTTGGGTCGGCATTAATTTAAAAAAATCATAAAAAATTGAATTATTGACAATATGCGTTGAGATTCTTAGAATTTATTTAGAAATAACCATTTTTTATTACTCAATAAAGAAAACCTAAATATATTTTGAAGAATTAAAATTATGAAACTTTAATGTGAATATTTTTATTCTGATGTAATTTTTTTGGGTCGGCATTAATTTAAAAAAATCATTAAACATTGAATTATTGACAAAATGCGTTAAAGTTCTTAGAATTTATTTAGAAATAACCATTTTTTATTACTCAATAAAAAAAAACCTAAATATATTGTGAAGAATTAAAGTTATAAAACTTTAAAGTGAATATTTATATTCTAAAGTATTTTTTTTGGGTCGGCATTAATTAAAAAAAAACATCAAAAATTTAATTATTGACAAAATGCGCTAAAATTCTCAGAATTTACTTAAAAATAACAATTTTTTGTTACCCAATAAAAAAACCTAAATATATTTTCAAGAATGAAAGTTATGAAACTTTAAAGTGAATATTTCTGTTCTAAAGTAATTTTTTTCGATCGGCATTAGTTTAAAATAATCATAAAAAATTAAATTATTGACAAAATGCTTTAAAATTCCTAGAATTTACTTAGAAATAACCATTTTTATTACTTAATTAAGAAAATTAAAATATATTTTTCAAGAATGAAAGTTATGAAACTTTAAAGTGAATATTTCTATTTTAAAGTTAATTTTTTGGGTCGGTATTAATTAAAAAAAATCATAAAAAATTAAATTATTGACAAAATGCGTTAAAATTCTTAGAATTTATTTAGAAATAACCATTTTTTATTACTCAATGAGGAAAACCTAAATATATTTTCAAGAACGAAAGTTAAGAAACTTAAAAGTAAATATTTCTGTTCTAAAGTAAATTTTTTCGATCGGCATTAGTTTAAAAAAATCATAAAAAATTAAATTATTGCCAAATTGCTTTGAAACTCCTAGAATTTACTTAGAAATAACCATTTTTATTACTTAATCAAGAAAATTAAAATATATTTTTCAAGAATGAAAGTTATGAAACTTTAAAGTGAATATTTCTATTTTAAAGTTAATTTTTTGGGTCGGTATTAATTTAAAAAAATCATCAAAAATTAAATTATTGACAAAATGCGTTAAAATTCTTAGAATTTATTTAGAAATAACCATTTTTTATTACTCAATGAGGAAAACCTAAATATATTTTCAAGAACGAAAGTTAAGAAACTTAAAAGTAAATATTTCTATTCTAAAGTAAAATTTTTGGGTCGGCAATAATTTTAAAAAATCATAAAAAATTTAATTATTGACAAAATGCGTTAAAATTCTTAGAATTTACTAAGAAATAACCATTTTGTATTACTCAATAAGCAAAACCTAAATATATTTTCAAGAATTAAAGTTATGAAACTTTAGAGTTAATATTTATATTCGAAAGCAAATTTGTTAGGTCGGCATTAATTTAAAAAAAAACCATCAAAAATTGAATTATTGACAAAATGCGTTAAAACTCTCGGAATTTACTTAGAAATAACCATTTTTTATTACTCAATAAAGAAAACCTAAACATATTTTTAAGAATGAAAGTTATGAAACTTTGAAGTGAATATTTCTATTGTAAAGTAATTTTTTTGGGTCGGCATTAATTTTAAAAAATCATAAAAAATTGAATTATTGACAATATGCGTTGAGATTCTTAGAATTTATTTAGAAATAACCATTTTTTATTACTCAATAAAGAAAACCTAAATATATTTTGAAGAATTAAAATTATGTGAATATTTTTATTCTGATGTAATTTTTTTTGGGTCGGCATTAATTTAAAAAAATCATAAAAAATTGAATTATTGACAAAATGCGTTAAAATCTTAGAATTTACTTAGGAATAACCTTTGTTTATTAATCAATCAAGAAAATCAAAATATATTTTCAAGAATGAAAGTGATGAAACTTGAAAGTGAATATTTCTATTCTAAAGTAATTTTTTTGGGTGGGCATTAATTTCAAAAATCATAAAAAATTCTATTATTGACAAAATGCGTTAAAATTCTTAGGATTTACTAAGAAATAACCATTTTTTATTACTCAATAAAGAAAACCTAAATATATTTTTAAGAATGAAAGCTAAGAAACTTTAAAGTGAATATTTCTATTCTAAAGTAATGTTTCTGGGTCGGCATTGATTTAAAAAATCATAAAAAATTGAATTATTGACAAAATGCGTTAAAATTCTTAGAATTTACTTAGGAATAACCTTTGTTTATTAAGCAATCAAGAAAATCAAAATATATTTTCAAGAATGAAAGTGATGAAACTTGAAAGTGAATATTTCTATTCTAAAGTAATTTTTGGGTGGGCATTAATTTCAAAAATCATAAAAAATTCAATTATTGACAAAATGCGTTAAAATTCTTAGGATTTACTAAGAAATAACCATTTTAGATTACTCAATAAAGAAAACCTAAATATATTTTTAAGAATGAAAGTTAAGAAACTTTAAAGTGAATATTTCTATTCTAAAGTAATTTTTCTGGGTCGGCATTAATTTAAAAAATCATAAAAAATTTAATTATTGACAAAATGCGTTAAAATTCTTAGAATTTACTTAGAAATAACCATTTTTTATTACTCAATCAAGAAAATCAAAATACATTTTTCAAGAATCAAAGTTATGAAACTTTAAAGTGGATATTTCTATTTTAAGAACAATTTTTTTAGGCCGACATGAATTTAAAAAATTATCAACAATTGGATTATCGACTAATTGCTTTAAAATTCATAGAATATACTTAGAAATGTTTATTTTTGATACCTGAATCAAAAAAATTTATAAATTCTCTCAAAAACAATATTATCATTACTTCAAAATTTTAGTAAATGAACCAAGTTTGAGTATTTGTCTCCTCAATACGAAAATTGTCTGAATGTTTTCCATCTTAATTTATAAATTTAATTTTAATTAAATAATTTTAGAGAGCTGCAAAACAATCCATTTTTTTTAACTATCTTCCTTATTCTTCTCTTAAAAAAAAAATGGGAAAATTGTGGTTTGAATAACAAAAAATTAATATTAATAAATGTTTTGTTATTCAAACCCCAATTTTCCCAACACCAACAAAAAATACACAAAGTCTATCGGAAATTCCTGAACAGTTTTTGCGCATAAATTTACGAGCGGCTATATTTATACTTATAGTTTCGTCGAATACGATTGATGTCATCCTTTTCTCAAGAAGAAATAAAAGTTGCGTCGCTCGCGATCGGCATTTTCGATGCGAATTTTTTTTTCGTCCATTCATCTTTTGTTTACGCGCGAATGCAAATCGAAAATCGCTCTTAAAATAGCTCTTAATGTATGCCGTGTTTACGACTAACTTACGTATTATAATCGAGCGATTTGCGCTTTCTGCTTTTGAAAATTTGCATAGTTATTTTTGGAAAATTTTAAAAACATAATTTTAACAATTTCATTTATACTTAAATTTTAATAAGTTATCTATTGAACTAATTATAATTTTAATATGGAAAAAATCTGTGATTTGGAGCTAAAAAGGCCAATATCGAAAATTCCGCTTTTGAGAAAATCGCATTTAAAGTTTTTTTTTTAAATTATTTTAATTCTAAATGACATAAAGCAGAATTTCTATGTTTCAACTTTGGTTTATATACCATGCGATTTTTGTATCTCTGAACATACAAATTCCGAGCATATACAATTTCCTATGTTCGGTTTTAAAAAATACACCTTAAATTGTACGTTTGTCAAGGTCCAACTGTCAAGGTCCAATGCGATTGAAGTGTGTTTTCTAAAACTGAACATAGAAAATTTTATATGCTCAGAATGTGTATGTTCAGAGATAAAAATATCCCATGGTATATTTTTTTTATTGTTTTTGGCTTTTGCCTGGCCTTGGGAACTTGCCCATTAGCCAACATCCTTTATTTATATTTGTATTTTTAATTGTTAACATTACAATTTGTAGTATGCTATTATTTCATACGGACAAACACTCACATTCATACCACACCCAGGGTCACGACGAGAAATTATTTTGAAATAAAGTCTCCCCGTGCATGGGAATCGAACCCGAGTTTGTGGCTCGCCGAGCGATACAGCCCGACGACGTTACCGCTCGGCCACCACCTGCCCCCATGGTATATGTTTACATAGAATCTAAAGACTTTCCAAAAAAAAAAATAATAACATTGGCCTTTTTAGCTTCAAGCCACAGAAATAATCTGAGATAACGAGATGTTTTTTTGTAATGACATTTTACATTATTATTTTTAAGTTAGATGATAAAAATATCTTACAGATTATTTTTAATAACAATAATAATAATTACATAATTTAGACCAATTTTTGTGTATACAGGAATTTCTGTTTAAATATACAAATACTGGTATATACATTTTACATGTTTAGGCATCATTTACATATGAAACAATCAGTGTGCTTTTAATTTTACAATATTTCAGTGTTTTATACGCGTGGCGCATGAAGTAAAATTTCGAGTTTAGAAAAGCCTAATTTGGCTCGGTCGCTCCGCTTCGCTACGCGCCCGAGCCAAATTTTTAGGCTTTTCTAAACTCGAAATTTTACTTCATGCTTAACCTGAGAGTGGAAGACATACGTTCGAAATTTGTATATTTTGAAAGGGAAAAAAATCGCTTAATTTGCGTAATCTATAAAATTTGATTAAAAAACGCACTTTTTGACACTCAGATGGAAATAACTCAAAAACTATTGAAGGAGTGTTTTTAGATTTTTGCATATTTTAAAAGAGCAATATGTACCTAATATCCACACAAAATTTTATCAGGATATTCCAAAAAATGATCAAGATATGAATCTTTGAAATTTTTATTTTCGCAAAAAGTCGCATAAAATTAATCATTTTGTTTACGTTCAATTATAGATTACTCGAAAACTATTAATAGGGTGTTTTTGAATTTTTATATATTTTGAAAAAGCAATGTTTACTTAATGTCCACATAAAATTTTATAAAGATATTCCAAAAAATGATCAAGATATAAATCTTTGAAATTTTTATTTTCGCAAAAATCGCATTAAATTAATCTTTTTGTTTACGTTTAATTATAGATTACTCGAAAACTATTAGTAGGGTATTTTTGTATTTTAATATATTTTGAATAAGCAATGTTTACTTAATATCCACACAAAATTTTATAAGGATATTCCAAAAAATTATTAAGATATGAATCTTTGAAATTTTTATTTTCGCAAAACATCACATAAAATTAATCTCTCTGTTTACGTTTAATTATAAATTACTCGAAAACTATTAATAGGGTGTTTTTGGATTTTAATATATTTTGAATAAGCAATGTTTACTTAATATCCACACAAAATTTTATAAGGATATTCCAAAAAATTATTAAGATATGAATCTTTGAAATTTTTATTTTCGCAAAAATCCCATAAAATTATTCTTTTTGCTTACGTTTAATTATAAATAACTAGAAAACTATTAATAGGGTATTTTTGGATTTTAATATATTTTGAATAAGCAATGTTTACTTAATATCCACACAAAATTTTATCACGATATTCCAAAAAATGATCAAGATATGAATCTTTGAAATTTTTATTTTCGCAAAACATCGCATAAAATTAATCTCTCTGTTTACGTTTAATTATAAATTACTCGAAAACTATTAATAGGGTGTTTTTGGATTTTTATATATTTTGAATAAGCAATGTTTACTTAATGTCCACACAAAATTTTATAAAGATATTCCAAAAAATGATCAAGATATAAATCTTTGAAATTTTTATTTTCGCAAAACATCGCATTAAATTAATCTTTTTGTTTACGTTTAATTATAGATTACTCGAAAACTATTAGTAGGGTATCTGTGTATTTTAATATATTTTGAATAAGCAATGTTTACTTAATATCCACACAAAATTTTATAAGGATATTCTAAAAAATTATTAAGATATAAATCTTTGAAATTTTTATTTTCGCAAAAATCGGATAAAATTATTCTTTTTGCTTACGTTTAATTATAAATAACTCGAAAACTATTAATAGGGTATTTTTGGATTTTAATATATTTTGAATAAGCAATGTTTATGTATTTGGATTGAGTTACGTGAAGAGTTGAATATAATTTACTTAATAAAAGACTAACACTTTCTTCACTAAAAAACATTTATTTTCGCTAAATGTACATTTCGAACACTACGTGCTCATTATCAATAGCTTACTGAATAAATACAAAAAGTAGGCGGGATACTTTACCTAAAGGGGATTATGGGAAAAAACGTGGGCGAGGTTAACATTTGTGTTTGTCGGGGTTATTGGTCGGAATTACCTCTAATAAGGGATTGTTCAGGGGACTTACATCGAAATTAAGTAAATGATTTTGGTGTTTTTTCATCTGTATGGCTTCCAACATATTTAATTTTTTATTTGAAGAATGTTTTAATAATTTTAAATTGTTTTCCGAAAATACATGACCCGTAGTTATAGTGTGATGTGCAACAGCAGATTTATCAGGGTTAAGGTTCTTTATATGATATTTAGGTTCTTTAAATCTAATTGCTAATGTTCTTTGAGTTTGTCCTATGTAAAGTTTTTCGCAGTTGCAACAATTAATCTTATATATGCCAGGTTTTTGGAAATCACCTATTTTATTGAATGTGTTTCCTAATAATAACTTTAGTTGTGTACTTGTATAAACTGCTGGACATAAATTGAATTTTCGATAAAGTTTAATGAATTTATTTTCAATTGTTGGGGTATATATGAGTCTACAGTAATTAATTTTTGTTTTTTCTTCAATATGTTTTAACCGGGTTACACTTTTTATTTTATGTTTATATATATGTTTGTTGATTAACTTATTTATTATGTTTCTTTTGTAGTCTAATGATTCAGCAATTTCTAATATTATCTTAAATTCTGTGTTTCTGTTTGTTTCTGATAATGTTTACTTAATGTCCACACAAAATTTTATAAAGATATTCTAAAAAATTATCAAGATATAAATCTTTGAAATTTTTATTTTCGCAAAATCGCATAAAATTATTCTTTTTGCTTACGTTTAATTATAAATTACTCAAAAACTATTAATAGGGTATTTTTGGATTTTAATATATTTTGAATAAGCAATGTTTACTTAATATCCACACAAAATTTTATAAAGATATTCCAAAAAATTATTAAGATAAGAATCTTTCAGATTGTCATCTTCCTAAAAATCGCATACAATTATTAAATTTTTACATCTAATTGGGAATTACTCAAAAACTTACTTACTTTCCCGCAGAAATTATTTGGATATGTGTTTTTTGTATAAATTAATAAACGGGTATATTTGCTGTCCCGCGCTGTTGGCAGGTCTTGATTTTTGGCACCAAAGATCGGGACCTTCAACAAGACAGCAAATCTTATTTAGAGAGAAATTGCATCGTGCTACGTACGTTAGGAACAACCCGTTGTCCAGATTAACCCGCACCGCCAATTGTTTACTACCCTCAGTAAATTTTGACTTATTTGCCGCTAATTATTCATGCTTTCGTAGGGCGGTAGTGGTCGTTAACCTGGATTTAATTTTCATTTAGTTTAAGTCCTTCATTTTGTTATGGGGAAATGTAATTGGTGTTACTTCAGTTCGTTATTTTTCAATTCTTTGTTGTATTGTATTAATATTAATTTTATGTTTGTAAAGATATTTTCGTTAATTAAAAAAATAAATAAATAAATAAAAACTATTGATAGGGTATTTTTAGTTTTTTATATATTTTAAAAGAGCAATGTTTGATTAATAAGCACACAAAATTTCATGATGATATGCCAACAAATTATCATGAAATGAATCTTGGAAATGTTGCTCTTCCTAAAAATCGCATAAAATTAGCCTACTTTTACGCTCAATTGGAAATTACTCAAAAACTATTGATAGGGTATTTTCAGTTTTTTATATATTTTGAAAGAGCAATGTTTGATTAATAAGCACACAAAATTTCATAATGATATTCCAAAAAATTATCAAAATATGTGTCTTGGAAATGTTGCTCTTTCTAAAAATCGCATAAAATTAGTCTATTTTTACACTCAAATGAAAATTATTATTTTTAGTTTTTTTATATATTTTAAAAGAGCAATGTTTGAATAATAAGCACACAGAATTTCATGATGATATTCCAACAAATTATCAAGATATGAATCTTGGAAAGGTTGCTCTTTCTAAAAATCGCAAAAAATTAGCTTATTTTGACGCTCAATTGGAAATTACTCAAAACCTATTGATAGGGTATTTTTAGTTTTTTATATATTTCGAAAGAGCAATGTTTGATTAATAAGCACACAAAATTTCATAATGATATTTCAAAAAATTATAATGATATGAATCTTGGAAATGTTGCTCTTTTTAAAAACCGCATAAAATTAGTCTATTTTTACGCTCAATTGCATATTACTCAAAACCTATTGATGGGGTATTTTTAGTTTTTTATATATTTTGAAAGAACAATGTTTGATTAATAAGCACAAAAAATTTCATAAGGATATTCCAAAAAATTATCAAGATATGAATCTTGGAAAGGTTGCTCTTTCTAAAAATCGCAAAAAATCAGCCTATTTTTACGCTCAATTTGAAATTACTCAAAACCTATTCATAGGGTATTTTCAGTTTTTTATATATTTTGAAAGAGCAATGTTTGATTAATAAGCACACAAAATTTCATAATGATATTCCAAAAAATTATCATGATATGAAACTTGGAAATGTTGCTCTTCCTAAAAATCGCATAAAATTAGCCTATTTTTACGCTCAATTGGAAATTATTCAAAAACTATTGATGGGGTATTTTTAGTTTTTTATATATTTTGAAACAGCAATGTTTGAATAATAAGCACACAGAATTTCATAATGATATTCCAACAAATTATCAAGATATGAATCTTGGAAAGGTTGCTCTTTCTAAAAATCGCATAAAATTATCCTATTTTTACGCTCAATTGGAAATTACTCAAAACCTATTAATAGGGTATTTTTAGTTTTTTATATCTTTCGAAAGAGCAATGTTTGATTAATAATCACACAAAATTTCATATTGATATTTCAAAAAGTTATCATGATATGAATCTTGGAAATGTTGCTCTTTCTAAAAACCGCATAAAATTAGTCTATTTTTACGCTCAATTGCATATTACTCAAAACCTATTGATGGGGTATTTTTAGTTTTTTATATATTTTGAAAGAGCAATGTTTGATTAATAAGCACAAAAAATTTCATAAGGATATTCCAAAAAATTATCATAATATGAATCTTGGAAATGTTGCTCTTCCTAAAAATCGCATAAAATTAGCCTATTTTTACGCTCAATTGGAAATTACTCAAAAAATATTGATGGGGTATTTTCAGTTTTTTATATATTTTGAAAGAGCAATGTTTGATTAATAAGCACACAAAATTTCATAGTGATATTCCAAAAAATTATCGTAATATGAATCTTGGAAATGTTGCTCTTCCTAAATATCGCCAAAAATAAGCCTATTTTTACGCTCAATTGGAAATTACTCAAAACCTACGGATGGGGTATTTTTAGTTTATATATATTTTGAAAGAGCAATGTTTGAATAATAAGCACAAAAAATTTCATAATGATATTCCAAAAAATTATCAAGATATGTGTCTTGGAAATGTTGCTCTTTCTAAAAATCGCATAAAATTAGCCTATTTTTACACTCAAATGAAAATTATTATTTTTAGTTTTTTTATATATTTTAAAAGAGCAATGTTTGAATAATAAGCATACAGAATTTCATAATGATATTCCAACAAATTATCAAGATATGAATCTTGGAAAGGTTGCTCTTTCTAAAAATCGCAAAAAATTTGCCTATTTGTACGCTCAATTGGAAATTACTCAAAACCTATTGATAGGGTATTTTCAGTTTTTTATATATTTTGAAAGAGCAATGTTTGATTAATAAGCACACAAAATTTCATAATGATATTCCAAAAAATTATCAAGATATGTGTCTTGGAAATGTTGCTCTTTCTAAAAATCGCATAAAATTAGCCTATTTTTACACTCAAATGAAAATTACTCAAAAACTATTGATGGGGTATTTTTAGTTTTTTATATATTTTAAAAGAGCAATGTGTAATTAATAAGCACACAAAATTTCATGATGATATTCCAACAAATTATCATGAAATGAATCTTGGAAATGTTGCTCTTCATAAAAATCGCATAAAATTAGCCTATTTTTACGCTCAATTGGAAATTACTCAAAACCTATTGATAGGGTATTTTTAGTTTTTTATATATTTCGAAAGAGCAATGTTTGATTAATAATCACACAAAATTTCATAATGATATTTCAAAAAATTATCATGATATGAAACTTGGAAAGGTTGCTCTTTCTAAAAATCACATAAAATTATCCTATTTTTACGCTCAATTGGAAATTACTCAAAAAATATTGATAGGGTATTTTCAGTTTTTTATATATTTTGGAAGAGCAATGTTTGATTAATAAGCACACAAAATTTCATTATGATATTCCAAAAAATTATCATGATATGAAACTTGGAAATGTTGCTCTTCCTAAAAATCGCATAAAATTAGTCTATTTTTACGCCCAATTGGAAATTACTCAAAAACTATTGATGGGGTATTTTTAGTTTTTTATATATTTTAAAAGAGCAATGTTTGATTAATAAGCACACTAAATTTCATAAGGATCTTCCAAAAAAATTATCATGATATGAATCTTGGAAATGTTGCTCTTCCTAAAAACCGCATAAAATTAGCCTATTTTTACGCTCAATTGGAAATTACTCAAAACCTATTGATAGGGTATTTTTAGTTTTTTGTATATTTTAAAAAAGCAATGTTTACTTAATATCCACATAAAATTTTATCAGGATATTCCAACAAATGATCAAGATATGAATATTTGAAATTTGTATTTTCCCAAAGATCGCATAAAATTAATCTTTTTATTTACGTTCAATTATAAATTATGTTTGAAAATAGAGTAATAATTACAAAAATATCTATAAGAAGATTACAAAGAAACTTTAAACTAAATCAGTGTTTTCTACGCGTGGCGCATGAAGTAAAATTTCGAGTTTAGAAAAGCCCAGAAAATTTGTCTCGGGTCGCTGCGCGACCCTCGACAAATTTTCACGGGGCTTTTCTAAACTCGAAATTTTACTTCATGCTTAACCTGGGAGTGGAAACACTCGTTTGTATCTAAAAAGATTTATTATAATAACCTAAAATTTTGGTTATTCTGTATTTGGTTAAGACAAGCACTGTTGATGTTTAATTAGAAAAAAAATCATAGCTTGCTTTATTAAAACAAATTTTTGATTAATCACTGCGCGTAATTGTTTAAATAAAACATGTAAACATTGGAACTGTTTGAAGTCACAAGAATTATAAATAAATATTTATTTTAATGAAAAGCTGATTGCATGAACTAAATCGTTGACACAAATGGTTTTAACACAGAAATTCTATAAATCGAATTTCTGTGTGGGTTTAACACAGAAATTCAATTTATTACTTCAATTTTTTAAACTGGAAATACTAATGTAGGGTTTTACCAACGTCAGTTAAATCGAATAAAATCTAGTAACAACCTGCCAGAAAATGCAATCAGTTCATATTATTTGACATCGATGGCACGCGAAATCGCTGGCTTAATATTACAAGGTTGTATGTGACATTTGTTTCGATTTTCAATTTGTGATGTTACAAGGATCTATATATGCACATAGAGCCTTATAACATCACAAATTGTCGATCGGTATATACACACAACTCTTAATTTCATCTGTTATTGGTAAGATTTAATTTTAGTTTTAGTTAATATTATTTCTTATTTCTGGTTTAATTTATTTGCATATGTTATGATTTATTTTATTGTAACACTGATATATATTTGTTTGTATTATTTTGTTAAAAAGGTGATTCCGTAATAAATTATTATTATTATTATTATATAAATTGAAAATCGAAATAAATGTCACATAGAACCTTGTAAAATTAAGCCAGCGAAATATCTATTTCAATTGACAAATTAATTTAACTAAGATTTAACTGATGTTGGTGAAACTGGACATAAGTGTTTTAATTAATAGTTTATAGTTCGAAATGTTTCATCATGAGTTAAGTGAGAAATTAATTGAAGATATGGACATTTTCGATATGTTTGATTTTTTTTTTTTCACTGCACATTTTTTTCCCAACGCATAAAACATTTGGCATTCTCTCAAAACGTAATCACTTGACCTGACGTAGTCTCACTATTATTTATTTTATTTAAATCGCTGACGGACAATTTGCCAGTTGTCATTTTCCCTCGCAGAATTTTCTAAGAACTCGTGCAATTCAAGGCCGGAATTGTTTATTTTTGACTTTGAACTTCGCCGTTTTTTTTTTTATTTCAACGAAGCGCAATTCGCTTCCAACTTCCTTGAGGTGAAATGCCCGGACACTAAAATTAGCTTTAAATTACTCGTACTTACAATACATTGGCGTATTGTGTATATACGTATTGGCGTCTTTGAATAACGAGCCTTGAAGGAAAGTTTATTAATAAATTTGTTCATTGAATGTGTTTCAATGGTTTAATAAATGTACGTGTATTCAGTGGCGGGCCTAGGGCGATGCGAGCGGTGCGATCGCACCGGACGCTTTCATTTGGGGCGCTGAAAACGGAAAATTCGTTTTCCGGGAGCTGCACTATCAGATCCCGCACCTGCACTATCAGATCCCGCACCTCCTAAAAATTTGGGGCGTCAAAAACGGAAAACGAAACGCCGGTGTATGGCGCCACCATGGGATCTCGCACCACCTAAAAATTTTGCTAGGGCCGCCACTGCGTGTATTAATACATTTAATGTAAAATTAAAAACCTATCCGTTTTTATAATAATGCAAAATTATTATAAACGACATTTTAATTGTTGTTAAATCCACGATTTACGAAAAGATGTGTTTTTTGTTTATAAGTAAATACGTTACTAAATAAATATTTATAGGTATAAATATTCATATTTATTTTGTATATTTTGTATTTCTAAATCGCCTGTTCAAAAGTACAGAATGGTGAGTTTTGGAGGTGCCTACATATAGAAAACTTGTATTTGAATAAAAAAGTTTTCCATATGTGGCACCTCCAAAATACACATCTGATTGAATACATATGAAAATAATATAACGAAAAGTGTATATTTAATAAAAACAAAAATTAATTTTTATATTACGTCGCCTTTCAATTATTACAATTTCAAAAATTTAAATGCGCTCACCGTGTAAAAAAAAAACTACTAGGAAATAATTATTTGTGTTGTAAACAATTAATATCTCATTATACGTCGGTAGCTTAGAAAAAAAAAGCCGACAACCTTGCCCGTTTATGATTTTTAATAACTCGCAATGAATATGTAATATTTTATTGTGTTTGCGAAAAGAATTTTCACAGCTGATTTGAATTTAATTTGCACAATCACGTTTGAATTTTTCATCAATATTATTTTTAGTTAGATTTTTTCGTATTATATAAATGTTTTGTTGAAGTTTAATCTAATTTTATATTTTTTATATTTTGTAAATATTCTGCAAACAATTGGGAAATTCAATTTTATTTTAAGTTCTGTATACATTTAAATATACACACAATATATTTTTTCAAGCTATTTATAATAAAAAATTCGATTGAATCATTACCATGCTACAGTTTTGTCAACGCGTGCTATTTCGATCACAAATCACGGTTTAATCACGGGATTATTCTTGGTATGGACTTACCCGACGTGTGGCTCACATTCAGATTTATTTACACACTGATTAAATTTATATTTAGCTCCATTTTCATTCGGTCTGAATCACATTTAGAGAGAGAGATGATTTCTCTCTCGAAAAAAAGTTGGTTAATTTTAGAACGCACGAACTATTTTTGGATTTAATTCAGCCCAATAAAAATAATAATAATGAAAAGAACAGTGAAACATTCAACTGTAAGTCAACTAATATGATGAACCAAGTGTTAAAATATTATCAAGTTCATACAAAACAATTTTATTAATTAAGTAAATAAAAATAATATAGCCAACTCCATTCTTACGAGAAAATCTGTTAGGTATTTAATATTCCTATAAAGTTTAAAATTCTGTGTTATGGTTTAAATTTGCAGTGCTCATTGGTGTATTGTTAGTTGCATGTATAATAATCATTATGTTTTCTTTTTCTTGCATGTAAACAGTTTTTTGTCTCTCCTTAACATTTTGTAAAACTGGATTTGGCTGGTTATTGCATTGGACCCCTCAATTTTACTATTCAATTTTTTTAACGTCAGAATTAAGTTTTTTTCATTTATTAACAATGTTTGTAAGTAAAGTCTTTGATTATAATTATTGAATGTTATAACATTGAAAATAGGGTGTGTGATTGCAATTCTTGCAAATTGTGTGGATGTCGAAATTGCAATCAGGAATTGATAAAAAATAGTGGAAGGCGCGCCCAGGATATGTGCCAATAGGAAACGCTTTTGTTCCGGGAATAAAGTCACCTTTCTCCTTCAAAAGCACCCACAAAATGCAGATTTACTGAACGGAGTACACCCATATTTATTGTTTGAACCCACAAATTTCATTCGACGATTTCACCTTCGTTTCAGTTCAAAAAATTTAGACATAAGAAGAGGATAATCACTGTATGTCACCTTCATTTCAGTTCATTAAATCTAGACATAAGAAAAATATATCATATTTTCATTAATGAATACAATACTAACAATGTTCGTAAATAAAAACGTAAATAAATACAACTAGTAGATAGAGATTGAATCTGAATATTTCAAATTCAAAACTATTTAAACCTTGAGAAAAACAGCTTGCGCTTGCGATAAATTCATTCGTATCGTAATTTTGAATTATTTAGGAAAGGTTAGGAAAGCCTGAAAATTCAGAAAGCGGATAGATTTTCCCGCCAAGCCTAAATAGCCTATCACAGCAGTAGAAGGTATGCTGGGGATTGTAGATAACCAATCAGAAAGCAGTTCGTTTCGCGGCAAATTGAAATTTCTGATCACAGTAAAACCAGATTAAGCGAAATAAACATTTCTTGAATTTATTAACACAAGAACAAGCACGAGGAGTACATTTTATACTTCGAATTGAATCAGTGTTTTGTGCGCGTGGCGCATGAAGTAAAATTTCGAGTTTAGAAAAGCCCCGTGAAAATTTGTCGAGGGTCGCTGACGCGACCCTCGACAAATTTTCTACGCGGGGCTTTTCTAAACTCGAAATTTTACTTCATGCTTAGTCTGGGAATGGAAACACTCGTTCGAACTTTAAATTGAACTCTTTTATAAAATCAACGATAGTCCGCAAATGTACAGAATATACGTATACATAAGGACATGATATGTAAATATGGTAAATTATGTACAGGGTCCGGCAGCGTTACCTGACGGTTTTTAAAATAACACAACTCAATAAATGTTCAAGATATTTTATTAAAAAAAAATGTTTTGTAAACAGGAAGATTGGATGTTTTTAACTTATAAAAAAAAACCTCAAGTAGCGAAATTAACATCAGGTAAATGAAGAACTCCGTTTTCGATGCACAGTCGGGTGGACTTTTATTTGTGGGGTTGCCTAAAAGGAAAAGAGCTAGGTCCCTCAGATATTTCAGCAACTCTTGAAAAATTACCTTGACATTTCAACAAACCCCTAAAAACTTAGACGTTAGTTTAAAGTTCCCATTGAAATGCCTTCTAGCAACAAGTGTCGAAATTTGGCTCAACTGCGTGATAATATTCAGCGAGAAATTCGTGCGATTACTCGAGCAACTTTGTAAGGAGTGATGACTAAATATACCACCCGATGGAGGTCGTCATTTACCTGATGTTATTTTTGCTACTTGAGTTTTTTTATAAGTTTTTCTATACGTTATAAACTTCCAATCTTTCTGTTTACAAAAAAAATGTTTAGTAAAATATCTTAAAAATTGATTGAGTTTTGTGCTATTTTAAAAACCGTCAGGTAACACTGCCAGGCCCTGTATTATAGATTTTTGTTGATTTTAAAGAATTTAATCAAACTTTAAAGGTTCGGTTTTTTTAGTTTTCTTATTGTTATTTATTAGACTGTGCCAAAAAAAATCGACATTTTTTTATTTCGCTCTTCCTCTAGTATATGATTCCCCGTTCAAAATCCGGCGGGTTCCCAAAATCTGAAGCCAATCGGTTGATGTTTAGAGGTGCATCAAGTCTAAAACGTGTTTTTAAAATTTATTCCTCGATTTTCGAGAGGTTTTAGCTTACTGTTTCAAAATAACGGGATGTTTGACGCCTGAGACACATTATTACATTCCAATACAAAGTATTCAATGCGTTTCAGTCGCCAGATCTACTTTCGGAAAGATATATTGGCCAAAAAAACCCATTTTTTGAAGGCCTAAAAACCGTGACTTCAACTTTCAAGTTCAATAACTTCATATTTTTAGGTCCGCGATGCGTCAATTGTTGTTTGAACATAGTCTAGTATCACATAGCATTATTTGAATTCAAAATTCCAGAGTAAATCGGCCATCAGTTGAAATAATCTTCACTCGAGGGAAAACACGCACTACTTGAAAATGGACCAAAATGACAAAAATTCAGATTGCAATAACTCAGCTGTGTTTAGTCGAAATTGTATGAATCTTTGAGTTCTAAATAGGTTGGGATCTTCCGTTTAATGGAATGCATATAGCGAAATCCATTCCACCACCTCCCACTCCGATAAGAAAAAACTTTTTCATGATTTTAACTTACAAAAAACAGCTAGTAGGTAGTGCTAACAAAATCGTGGTTTCAATCAAACATCAGAGTAATAAGTTTCAGTCATTTTCCTTTTCGTTCCCTAAAATGTCCAGTTTCTAAGATGATTTGATGCAAAGTTATGCATTTTTTCAAAAAAAAAGCTGCATCTTGCTCTTTTTTGGCCACAATTTTACCAATTTTGCACCATAATTGTTGATTTTTAATAACAATAATCGACAAATAATCAAATCAATAAAATGTATTGAACACAGAATTTATTCGAGTATTTACAAGTACAGGAACGCTTTTTTTGGCATTCGCCGCCTGTGCTCCGCGACAACTTTCAAAAGGTACTGCCTTTGTTCTTTGCTCGTTGTCAATTCGGAATTATATTTTGTTATCAAAGCTATACCCCTTTCCGCGGTATCGTTCGTAACGCGTAAAAATGAAAGTTTACTATTAATTTTAGTATTTGTCGAGTAATTTAATATAAAATCACCAATTAAAGTGCAAAATTGGTTAAATTGTAGCCAAAAAAAGCTACACGCAGCTTTTTTTGGAAAAATTAGTAACTTCGCTCCAAATCATCGTAGAAACTGGAAATTTTAGGGAACTGAATAATTACTGAAATTTATTGCTGTGTTGTTTGATTGAGAGAACGATTTTTGCGGCCCTGCCTACTAGCTGTTAAAGTTAAACAGCTAGTAGGCAGTGAAAATCATGAAAAAATGTTTTTCTTACCGGAGTGGGAAATGGTGAAATGGATTTCGTATCACAGTGATATGCATGATATTTAAAGGGAAGATCCCAACCTATTTAGAACTCAAAGATTCATATAATTTCGACTAAACACAGCTGAGTTATGGCTATCTGAATTTTTGCCATTTTGGTCCATTTTCAAGTAGTGCGTGTTTTCCCTCGAGTGAAGATTATTTCAACTGATGGCCGATTTTCTCTGGAATTTTGAATTCAAGTAATGCTATGTGATACTAGACTATGCTCAAACAACAATTGACGCATCGCGGACCTAAAAATATGAAGTTATTGAACTTGAAAGTTGAAGTCACGGTTTTTAGGCCTTAAAAAATGGGTTTTTTGGCCAATATATCTTTCCGAAAGTAGATCTGGCGACTGAAACGCATTGAATACTGTGTAATGGAATATAATAATGTGTCTCAGTCGTCAAACATCCCGTTATTTTGGAACAGTAAGCTAAAACCTCTCGAAAATCGAGGAAAAATTTTTAAAAACACGTTTTAGACTTGATGCACCTCTAAATATCAACCGATTGGCTTCAGATTTTGGGAACCCGCCGGATTTTGAACGGGGAATCATATACTAGAGGAAGAGCGTAATAAAAAAATGTCGATTTTTTTTGGCACAGTCTATAATATTTATATTATTTTACTATTTATTTGTAGTTTGTTTTTTTCAATTCTTCTGTTGTAATAGAGGATAGATAGATTATCTTTATTATTTTATTTGGTAAATTTTAATTTGTGTTAATTTCACAATTTAGAAGAGTATCGTTAATTTTTCATATTTGTATGTTTTTATTAAAAATAAAAACTATTATTTAAATATTAAAAGTGCCGAGATTCTTTTCGCAATCTACAACAAGTTAGTCTTACAAAGACTATATCAAACACTCATTGAAACAACTACTTCCCGAGCTAATACCCCGACCGACATTGAATTATACAACAAGTGTTTGCTATTACATACAGTAACCTACTGCAAATGCAACAATTTGAGTCAAATTATTCAGGCCATCTATAGACGCGTTTCGAGATTTATCTCTCATCAGTATAGCTTTGCCATTCCCTCTAAACAATTTGACACCTTAGACTGGCGGTCACGTTACCGTTCAAACATAAGTATAAATGAAATTGCCAATTCTTGGTTGCAGAACACTTCAAACATTAAAAGTGCCGAGATTCTTTTCGAAATCGACAACAAGTTAGTCTTACAAAGACTATATCAAACACTCATTGAAACAACTACTTCCCAGGCTAATACCCCGACGGACATTGAATTATACAACAAGTGTTTGCTGTTACATACAGTAACCTACTGCAAATGCAACAATTTGAGTCAAATTATTCAGGCCATCTATAGACGCGTTTCGAGATTTATCTCTCATCAGTATAGCTTTGCCATTCCCTCTAAGTAATTTGACACCTTAGACTGGCGGTCACGTTACCGTTCAAACATAAGTATAAATAAAATTGCCAATTCTTGGTTGCAGAATACTTCAAACATTAAAAGTGCCGAGATTCTTTTCGCAATCTACAACAAGTTAGTCTTACAAAGATTATATCAAACACTCATTGAAACAACTACTTCCCAAGGTAATACCCCGGCGGGTAGAGGGAGTGGCAAAGCTATACTGATGAGAGATAAATCCCGAAACGCGTCTATAGATGGCCTGAATAGTTTGACTCAAATTGTTGCATTTGCAGTAGGTTACTGTATGTAACAGCAAACACTTGTTCTATAATTCAATGTCCGTCGGGGTATTAGCTCGGGAAGTATTGTTTCAATGAGTGTTTGATATAGTCTTTGTAAGACTAACTTGTTGTAGATTGCGAAAAGAATCTCGGCACTTTTAATGTTTGAAGTATTCTGCAACCAAGAATTGGCAATTTCATTTATACTTATTATTTAAATTACAAATCAATTCCAATAATATTCAGTATCAGTTAAATACAAAACGAAAGGAAAGAAATAATTAAATATCGAAAAAGAACCAAGTGATTTAATTTAAATTTTATTTAAATCATCCAGTATTAGATTCAAAAATGTTTCGCCACGGGTTAAGTGAGAAATTAATTATAGATATCGAAAAATTTTTTTTTAATTTTATTAATTTCTTTCCTATTTTTATTTTGATGTTTAAAACTTAAGTTTAAAAAAGATAAAATCATGGCACTCTAGAGGTTTTTTTTAGTTGAACATACATACAATACTAACAATTTTTGTAATTAAAAACAACTAATAGAGAAAGAATGGAATTTTAATCCCATTTCACAAATTACTTATTACATTTATAGTCGAGTTCATGAGAGGTGTCCTATGGTAATTTTGTTGCCATTACAGTGTATGCTATTCGTGAAACTCCTTTTATGCATAGCATATACTGTAACCCTCCGGTTAAGGTCACAAGCGTATAAAAAACGGCGATTAAATTTTATTTAAAATACATTACTAAATATTTATGCTTATCAGCAAGCATGCATTTATAAAATTAGTAGAGTATAAAATAAAACATAAGTAGAATAAAGGAAATACTTATCAAACAATTTAATCGACTAAAACATTTCCTTTCGGAATTTTATCCATCATTAAAACATTAATTTTACGTCCTGATAATTTATATTAATATTTACAATATTCGTCTGGTAATTTGATGCGTGCTGTACAAGGGTAATATAAATAATACGTAAATGTAATGAAAAACGATAATAAATCAAAGAAATTTATTTTTGCATAAACACATGTGATAATGTTAAGAAAAATGATTTAAAAAACTCAACAATTTTCATATTTTTAAAAATATCTAAAGGGTGTTTTTTTTAGAGCTTGAGAACTATAAATAGTAATACAAGACAGAAATATTGTTGGAATTATTAATTATTATTATAATCTGGTAGATAATTTCAAGGCATTTATTTTTTAAATATGATTTCCGGCATAAGTCCGCCGCGTCTACGAGTTACATGGTCCATTCGATCAGTCCAGTTTCTCGCTACTTTTTCCAATGGCGTCAATGGTGGCTTGAATATTGGCTTCCAATGCTTCAAGAGTTGCTGGTTTGTTGGCATAAACCAATGATTTAACATAGACCCATAATAAGTAATCGAGAGGCGTTAAGTCGCACGAACGAGGAGACCACTTCTGGAAATAAAGTTGTCACCAAATTGATTTTGCAATAAATTGATGGTTAAGCGCGCTGTATGACAAGTTGCGCCGTCTTGTTGCAACCAAATGTTGTCGATGTTTAGCTGATTAATTTTTGGAAAAAAAAAAAAATCAGTCAGCATGGCTTGATAGCGCTATTCACTGTAACGGCAGCTCCTTCCTCATTGCAAAAGAAATAAGCACTGATAATGCCGCCAGCTTGTAAACCGCACCAAACAGTCAATTTTAATGGATGTAACAGTGTTTCGTTAATGGCTTGAGAATTGTCTTCGCTCCATATACAGCAATTTTGCTTATTGACGAAGCCATTTAACCAGAAATGAGCTTTATCACTAAACACAATTCTTCAAAAAAAATGCTCATCTTCGGCCAGTTTCAAATTAGCCCAATCAGCAAAAATGCGACGTAATGGTCATTTGGCTTTAATTGTTGCACGAGCTGTATTTTATAGGCACGTATTCCAAGATCCTTACGTAAAATTTTCCACGTAGTCGAAGGACAAAGGCCAACAAGTTGAGAACAGCGACGAATCGACATTTCGGCAGCAATATTCTCTTCAGTACGCACATTTCTTTGTCTTATTGATCGTTTTGAATCTATAGATGGCCTGAATAATTTGACCCAAATTGTTACATTTGCAGTAGGTTACTGTATGTTTGCTGTTACCAAACACTTTCTGTATAATTCAATGTCCGTCGGGGTATTAGTTGGGGAAGTAGTTGTTTAAATGAGTGTTTGATATCAAAGACTATATCAAACACTCATTTAAACAACTACTTCCCCAACTAATACTAAGACTAACTTGTTGTAGATTGCGAAAAGAATCGCACTTTTAATGTTTGAATCGAGGGGAGCAAAATTAGTGCGAAAACAAACAATAACTGCACGAATTGCTTGCTCACTAAGTCGATTATGTTGACCGTAAAATGGACGAAGTGTTCCATGAACTTCGCGAACAGATTTATTTTTATCTGTTCGCGAAGTTCATGGAACACTTCGTCCATTTTACGGTCAACATAATCTACTTAGTGAGCAAGCAATTCATGCAGTAAGTAAATTTTCACAATTTGGAAGCGTTGTTGTGGCGTTAAACGATTCATGATGAATTGCCTAACCTTACTGAACAAAAATCTCACCACAGTTTGACATTCTCATTGGGTATAGAAAGACAACTACCATCGAAACTTCTCATGCAGCTTAAAAAACACCCTTTAGTTACCCTTGACTTTTTTGAAAATTTTAACGTTGCCTTTTTATTCAGCTTGTAAAACTGCATTACAAAATAATCCATCTCGTGAGTTTTATGAAATTATTATAAATAAAGTTGTTGACCACTCAAGGCTGATTTCACGCTCAAAGAAGGATTGTTTTGGATGCGGTTTTATTTTTAACGCGGAATTGGAAGCTCAGAGTTCGAAAGAAACCTTCACCTTGCTCCCGTATTTAGCCTAAGGCTGTTTAAGGCGAGGTATTACACATGTTGCACAACAATATTATCTCTTTTTATTTATAAATGCAATTCATGAAATAAAAAAGAAAACAAAGCGTTTGTCAATGTTGCGCAAATGTGTCAATTGAATGATTTTGTCATTTAATTACAATATGAAGTACAGGGTATGATAGACCAAAACTAATATATACTTCCAGAGCTCTTTTTTAGAGCATATTTCATGTGCCTAATCAAAATATATCTGTCTTTAATTCTTTTCAAATTATACGACAAAACTCAAAATTTGGCTACTTTGAAATATTGAAATAACTTCCTTATTTAAAAAGACATTGACACGCAGTAAAGACTTTCTTAAAACACATTTTAACTTCTCGATCGGGTTTTTAAATGAACACCTAATATATAATATAACTAGTAAATATTTTGATTACAGGGAGGACCCACTAATTCCTAAAATATATCGTATGTTCAAATTAAAAAAAAGCTCTAAAATGCCATGATTTATTTTTTTTTAATTTAGGTTAGATACACGCTTTAAGAATTGATACATAAAACGTCAGACATAATAATTATAATACATAATTTCATAGTTGCCAACCTACAATATTTTCCATGGCACTCTAGAGGTTTTTTTAATTGAACATACAATAGATGCTTAGTTATTTTGCAGATTTGATATTAATTCGTTTTTAAATAATTCATGTGCATGTATGTTATTGTCTCTATTACATTTGCAAATAATTCAACCTCTAAATCATATTTGTGTGGAGTGCGGTAGCAGGAAATGGTCGTAAAGGACACAACAATGCACGCTGAAATTTGAACACAAGGAAAAACAGTTGTTACGACTTAAATGAAATGATTCCCCAGGAAGAAACCATTATAAATAAATCACGCTCGGTTTCCTGCTAATCTGTTTAACGTTGTTTTATTTTTCACAATTATTTCAACTGCAATCTGTCGGATTAATAAATCCAGTTGAAATATGTTCTCTGCGAAATTTCGAGGTTGAATTTCGGAGAAGCGCGACCGCAGAATTAAATGTGGATTAAGTAACAGGCGCCGATTTTACTCAACCGCTAAATGTTTCATTATTATTTAAGTTGTAATTTTTTGGTTTGGAGGCGCCCATGTCTAAATTTTCAGGCTTTTCTACCCTCGAATTATTTAACTTCATATTTAAACAAAGACTGGAAAAAACAAGTTTTAAATAGTGAAAATGTTAGTGAAATACATTTTCCAAAAAAAATAAATTACCTCAAGCTATTTCTAACATTGAGAAAAGAGTCTGTAATTTTTTTCATATTTACATGTTACATGTTTATCATAAAATGGAAAAAAATCGTAATTTTGACACAAAAATATATTAAAAAAAAAATGTCATTCCCTTTTACCAACATTAGATATAATACGGAGTATTTATTTCCTCATAATAAAAATATTTCCTTAACTTTATTTACTTTTAAAAGTTAAAAAAATATTTTGAAACATTTATTTAAATAAAATTTGAACTTTGCAGAGCGAATTCACCGATAAATCCAATAAACCAGGTTAACGTTTTGGTGCCGAGCATCGTAAATATTTACACTACCGAAAATTCCCAGTACAAAAATATGCAAATTGATGAAACACCTTCGATAATTGGTGATTCAGAAAAAAAAAAAATTACAGTTCATCCAAACTAACACACAAACATTCGAGTTAAAGTGCGCATATATTCAAAGAAATAATTTAAAAATATCTAACCGGAATATTTCAACATGAAAATAAAATAGAAGTTTTAATCGTCACTCACAATTTTTGTGTTTTTCATAGTTCCCATTCCGCCTGTGTTCGTGTCTATATCTGAATTTTACTAGCAGTAATTTTACGCTTACTTGTCCCGCTTGGGTTAATATATCAACCTAAATTTCCAAATCAATAAAAATTACAATTATGTTATTGGAATATTTAAATTGATCAAACGATTTTCTGACCAAATCATTAAAAATAACAGTTAATTGGAGTATTTAAATTGATCAAAAGCTGGTCAAACGGTTTTCCGAAAACCGAAAAAGGTGAAAAACAAAAACAGTCAATTAATTCCCCGCAAAGTGTTGTGCTATTGAAAACAGGAATTAAGTAAGATATAAACGTTTCCAGAGAATCATGACTGTTACAATGACGGGAAAAATGTGTTCACTCCGTACGATTTTCCATTCAATTAGCGTACGAGTGCGATCATTTTTTTAATTCATTCAGTTCTCGGTAATTGGCGAAACTAGTTGCTGTAATTTTTTTTGTGGAATAGTAATGATTGTTATCGTACGAAAATATAATAAGTGAAATGGATTCCAAACTCTCTGATGAATATTTAGAATAGTAATTTCGTTTGCCCGATTTTAAATTAAAATTTTAAATTATTCTTGGTTAAATCATCCATGTCTCACCTCACAGTCATAAAACTAGTTGCAGTTATTTTTTTGTGAAATAGTAATGATTGTTATCGTACGAAAATATAATAATTGAAATGGATTCTAAACTCTCTGTTGAATATTTAGAATAGCAACTTCGTTGTCCCGATTTTAAATTTAATTATTCCTGGTTAAATCATCCATGTCTCACTTCACAGTCATAATGTCATTACAAACAATTGATGTGGGTGTAAGAAAAAAAGGCGCCAAGGGAGGTTTATTTTGGGACGATTGAGTGTTTGTTATTGTATGCGTTACGTTACACGGATATGTAATTACACTCAGGCGCCCACACACCTTCGAGAGCGTCGCGACGCCTGTCTCCCCCCTCTCGCGTTTGTTTGCTGTTCAAATATTTATACATTCTAGCTGTTTCATTTTCATTCTTATCCTTTATATGTACGTGTCATTCTTTTATACTTACGTCACGTGCGTTATGTACCTCTTCTCTCCTCTCCTCCCCTAACTCCTAACTCCTAACGAGAGGAGTTAGGAGTTAGTCCTAACTCCTCTCCTCTCCTCTCCTCTCCTCTCCTCTCCTCTCCTCTCCTCTCCTCTCCTCTCCTCTCCTCTCCTCTCCTCTCCTCTCCTCTCCTCTCCTCTCCTCTCCTCTCCTCTCCTCTCCTCTCCTCTCCTCTCCTCTCCTCTCCTCTCCTCTCCTCTCCTCTCCTCTCCTCTCCTCTCCTCTCCTCTCCTCTCCTCTCCTCTCCTCTCCTCTCCTCTCCTCTCCTCTCCTCTCCTCTCCTCTCCTCTCCTCTCCTCTCCTCTCCTCTCCTCTCCTCTCCTCTCCTCTCCTCTCCTCTCCTCTCCTCTCCTCTCCTCTCCTCTCCTCTCCTCTCCTCTCCTGTCCTCTCCTCTCCTCTCCTCTCCTCTCCTAACTCCTATCCTTTCCTATCCTCTTATCCTCTCCTATCCTTTCCTATCCTCTCCTATCCTCTTCTATCATCTCCTATCCTCTCATATCCTCTCCTATCCTCTCCTCTCCTCTCCTATCCTCTCCTCTCCTCTCCTCTCCTCTCCTCTCCTCTCCTCTCCTCTCCTCTCCTCTCCTCTCCTAACTCCTATCCTCTCCTATCCTCTCCTATCCTCTCTTATCCTCTCCTATCCTCTCCTATCCTCTCCTATCCTCTCCTATCCTCTTCTATCCTCTTCTATCCTCTTCTATCCTCTCCTATCCTCTCCTATCCTCTCCTATCCTCTCCTATCCTCTCCTATCCTCTCCTATCCTCTCCTCTCCTATCCTCTTCTATCCTCTCCTATCCTCTCCTATCCTCTCCTATCCTCTCCTATCCTCTCCTATCCTCTCCTATCCTCTCCTATCCTCTCCTATCCTCTCCTATCCTCTTCTATCCTCTCCTATCCTCTCCTATCCTCTCCTATCCTCTCCTATCCTCTCCTATCCTCTCCTATCCTCTCCTATCCTCTCCTATCCTCTCCTATCCTCTCCTATCCTCTCCTATCCTCTCCTATCCTCTCCTATCCTATCCTCTCATCTCATCTACTAACTCCTTTCCTCTCCTAACTCCTCTACTCTATATTTTATCAATTTGAATCAGAATACGATTCAGAACGTCAAATATTAAAAATGTCACACTTGATGGAATTATTGAAAATACAATTAAAACCGTCAAATTTAACGAAAATCATCGAAATTCATCAAAATGTGTAAGTTGACAGAAATCATAGAAATTTATCAATATGTCAAATTTGGCGAAATTACCGAAAAACAATTAAAAATCTTAGGCACAAATCATGAATTTACTTGATTTTTGATGTTATCGTTTTCTCGAACGAGTATCGTCCACTCCCAGGCTAAGCATGAAGTAAAATTTCGAGTTTAGAAAAGCGCCGCGTAGAAAATTTGTCGAGGGTCGCGCCAGCGACCCGAGACAAATTTTCACGGAGCTTTTTTAAACTCGAAATTTTACTTCATGCGCCACGCGTACAAAACACTGAATTCTAGTGACGTTTAAAAATCTGATGAAAATTTGATAAATTGACGAAAATCTCGAAATGTTGAACATTTTATAGGAATATTAGTTGAAAATCTGATAAAAATGTTATGAGTCGACATGTCAAGCGTCAAAATTTGATTTGGAATGTCAATAATGTCAATTGATATGGAAATTGTCAAAATATAATTTGAAACGTCATAAATGACAATCCGTGTGAAAATTGTCAAAATATGATTACGTTAATTTTTAACTCCTCTTCTCTCCTAAGTCTCCTTCTCTCCTAACTCTTCTCCTCTCCTAACTCCTCTCCTCTCCTCTCCTCCCCTCTCCTAAATCCTCTCCTCTCCTCCCCTCTCCTAAATCCTCTCCTCTCCTAACTCTTATCCTCTCCTAAATGCTCTTTTCTCCTAAATCCTCTCCTCTCCTAACTCTTCTCCTCTCCTAACTCCTCTCCTCTCTTAGCTCCTCTTCTCTCCTAACTCCTCTCTTCTCCTAAGTCCTTTCCTCTCCTAAGTCCTCTCTTATCCTAACTCCTCTCCTCTCCTAGCTCCTCTCCTCTCCTAACCTCTCTCCTCTCCTAACTTCTCTTCTCTCCTAAATCCTCTCCTTTCCTAACTCCTTTTCTCTCCTAACTCCTCTCCTAACTCTTCTCTTCTCCTAAATCCTCTCTTCTTCTCTCTTCTCCTCTCCTAACTTCTCTCCTCTCCTAACTTCTCTCCTCTCCTTTTCTAACTCCTTTTCTCTCCTAACTCCTCTCCTAACTCTTCTCTTCTCCTAAATCCTCTCTTCTTCTCTCTTCTCCTCTCCTAACTTCTCTCCTCTCCTAACTCTTCTCCTCTCCTAACTCCTCTCCTCTTCTCTCCTAACTCCTCTCTTCTCCTAAGTCCTTTCCTCTCCTAAGTCCTCTCTTATCCTAACTCCTCTCCTCTCCTAGCTCCTCTCCTCTCCTAACCTCTCTCCTCTCCTAACTTCACTTCTCTCCTAAATCCTCTCCTTTCCTAACTCCTTTTCTCTCCTAACTCCTCTCCTAACTCTTCTCTTCTCCTAAATCCTCTCTTCTTCTCTCTTCTCCTCTCCTAACTTCTCTCCTCTCCTTTTCTAACTCCTTTTCTCTCCTAACTCCTCTCCTAACTCTTCTCTTCTCCTAAATCCTCTCTTCTTCTCTCTTCTCCTCTCCTAACTTCTCTCCTCTCCTAACTCTTCTCCTCTCCTAACTCCTCTCCTCTTCTCTCCTAACTCCTCTCTTCTCCTAAGTCCTTTCCTCTCCTAAGTCCTCTCTTATCCTAACTCCTCTCCTCTCCTAGCTCCTCTCCTCTCCTAACCTCTCTCCTCTCCTAACTTCACTTCTCTCCTAAATCCTCTCCTTTCCTAACTCCTTTTCTCTCCTAACTCCTCTCCTAACTCTTCTCTTCTCCTAAATCCTCTCTTCTTCTCTCTTCTCCTCTCCTAACTTCTCTCCTCTCCTTTTCTAACTCCTTTTCTCTCCTAACTCCTCTCCTAACTCCTCTCCTAACTCTTCTCTTCTCCTAAATCCTCTCTTCTTCTCTCTTCTCCTCTCCTAACTTCTCTCCTCTCCTTTTCTAACTCCTTTTCTCTCCTAACTCCTCTCCTAACTCTTCTCTTCTCCTAAATCCTCTCTTCTTCTCTCTTCTCCTCTCCTAACTTCTCTCCTCTTCTCTCCTATCCTCTCCGAACTCCTCTCCTCTTCTAATTCCTCTCCTTTCTTAACTCCTCTCCTCTACTAACTCCTCTCCTCTCCTAACTCCTCTCCTCTACTAACTCCTCTCCTCTCCTCTACTAACTCCTCTCCTCTCCTAACTCCTCTCCTCTCCTAACTCCTCTCCTCTCCTAACTACTCTCCTCTCCTCTCTTAACTCCTCTCGTCTCCTCTCCTCTTATTGTATTCCTGAGATTTTTGACTAGCCGAAAATTAAACACAGTGGTTCACTTTAGACAACAAATATATTCACTTTCACATAAAGTTCACAACGAATTCTACAGTCTCTTTACAGGTAATATTCGGAATAAGTAATGTAGACAACAGCAAGTTGAAGCAATTTTTAGAACTAGTACTTGGATGTTTATCGCGGAGTTTTACTTTCAGAGAATAGCGCGATTCAATGATTGAATGGAAATAGCTAGACACGATTGCTGTCTTGACACTACTTTAACTTGCTCTGTCTTTCGTTTTGAAATCAAGAGTAAGTTTTGATTTCTTATTTTTGATTGGGAAGAGATGTTAGAAAATCAGCTTTACAATTTTTAATGTGGGCGTGTCTGAAGGGTGGTACCCTTCTTGTCAAGTTTACATCGGCCTTCCAGGTACCTCTGGAAGGTATACCCTTTGAATTTATAATTAGGGCTACACGTATACTGGCGGGTCCTCAGTGATAATTACATCACATACGTTATCAAGATGTTATTACCTACGAGGTGATTAAATAGATCAACTCCTCTCCTCTCCTAACTCCTCTCCTCTCCTCTCCTAACTTCTATCCTATCTTCTCCTAACTCCTCTCCTCTCCTCTCCTAACTCCTCTCCTCTCCTAACTTCTATCCTCTTCTAACTTCTCTCCTGACTCCACTCCTTTCCTAACTCCTCTCCTTACTCCTCTCCTAACTCCTTTCCTTACTCCTCTCTTAACTCCTTTTCTAACTTCTCTCCTAACTCCTCTCCTCTCTTAACTCCTTTTCTAACTTCTCTCCTAACTCCTCTCCTCTCTTCTCTCCTGACTCCACTCCTTTCCTAACTCCTCTCTTAACTCCTTTTCTAACTTCTCTCCTAACTCCTCTCCTCTCTTAACTCCTTTTCTAACTTCTCTCCTAACTCCTCTCCTCTCTTCTCTCCTGACTCCACTCCCTTCCTAACTCCTCTCTTAACTCCTTTTCTAACTTCTCTCCTAACTCCTCTCCTCTCTTAACTCCTTTTTTAATTTCTCTCCTAACTCCTCTCCTCTCTTCTCTCCTGACTCCACTCCTTTCCTAACTCCTCTCTTAACTCCTTTTCTAACTTCTCTCCTAACTCCTCTCCTCTCTTCTCCTAACTCCTTTCCTCTCCTCTCCTAACTCCACTTCATTTCTCTCCTCTCCGAACTCTTCTCCTATCCTCTCCTCTCCTAACTCCTCTCATCTCCCCTCCTAACTCCTCTCATCTCCCCTCCTACCTCCTCTCACCTCCGCTCCTAACTCCTCTCCTCTCCTCTCCCCTCCTAACTCCTCTCATATCCTCTCCTCTCCTAACTCCTCTCATCTCCCCTCCTAACTCCTCTCCTCTCCCCTCCTAACTCCTCTCCTCTCCTAACTCCTCTCCTCTCCTCTCTTATCTTCTCCTCTTTCGAATTAGAGACGAGACTGATCTCTCTCTCTCTCTAACTTAATCCTCGCTTTCTGCTTCTATTCAGTTTCTTCTTTTTCTTTCTACTTGCTCCCTCTTATACCAAATTATCTCTCTCTTTTTTTCTCTTAGCCTCTCTCTTTCTCTCTCTGTCTCTCTCTTTCTCTCTCTCTTTTTCTCTCTCTTTCTCTCTCTCTTTCTCTCTCTCTTTCTCTCTCTCTTTCTCTCTCCCTATGTACCTTATAATTTTCTCTCCTTGATTCTATGTTTTTTCATTCACTTAATTATCTTTCTTTGTGTTTCTCATAATTGTATTCCTATTTCTCTCTGGTTCTATCTTTTATTCAATCACCTCTTTCTGTTCTCTCTTTTACTCAGGCATTTCTCTCTTCTCTCTTTTACTCAGGCATTTCTCTCTCTACGTCCTTTTTTATTTTCTCTCTCTTTTCATTCTTCCTCTTTCTCCTCGCCCCAGTACGAAAAAAAAAGACTCCAACCGAACGTGACGTACGTTATTCCCCCCCCCCCCTCTTCTACCCGGCCGGTTCCCCCTTAATACTATACGCGACGAGAAATCGAGCGGTTTCAGTTCGATTCCGACAGCCGACCAGTGTTGAGGCATCGCAGCTGCATTTGTTTAATAACAAAAACAAAAATAGTAACAATTGAAATTGTTGATTATTTTCCAGTGTGATACGATTGTTTGTTCTTGTTGAGATTAGTGCAATTATAAGTTATTTCGTTGGATTATCCAGGAGAGAGATTTTTAAAAGTAGCAGGTTTTCTCAAGCAGAATTAAACGTAAGTGTACTATTACTTACTAAAACCTCCTGCTAAAATGATGATGCGTTTTAAAGAAAATAAATGGTTCGCCAAACAGAATTAAATAAAAACATATGTATTTTTTTATACATTCTTTAATATCGTTATTATCCGATGGATTTTGATTATCCAATAGGATAATAACGATTTTAGGATATATTAAGTAATCAACATAATTAAATCAATAATTTTATTTATAAATATAATGGTATACAAAAAATATAAAATATCCAAAATTCTGATATTTATTTGGTGAAATGAAATGTAAATATTTTTCCATAAAAAGAAGCATAGGTACATGTTGATTGTTTTGTTTTCTCAAAAATTATGATACAATATAAATTATTATTCTAGTTTATATAGTATGTTCAATAAAGAAAAAACCTCTAGACTGCCATGATTTATTCTTTTTTTTTTAATTTAAGTTGGCTACACGCTTCAGGAATTGACATATAAAACGTCAGACATAATAATTATAATGCATGCCAACCTATAATATTTTCCATGGCACCCTAGAGGTTTATTTTTATTGAACATACGATATTATTACATATGTATATATAATCAGTATACCGTTTTACCAAATTGTAGTGTAGGGATGTATATTATTACATGAATATATAAATGATAACAAAATTAAAGGCAATTGTAATAAAACAAAAAACCAACTGCATTGTTTTTGTTTATAGGTTCATTTACTACAACTAAGTTAGATAACAAATTCAAATATTTTTAGTGCAACTAGCTGCACTATTTACAACTGTGCCACTATTTCTATCAATTCTTGTGGGTTTTCTGATATTTTCTTTTTTTTTTAACCATCTTCTGTTTTCGTTTTAATAAATATTTGATTTTATTAACTTCCCTGGTATTTTAATCAAAGTTCCTAATCATTTTATATTGAATTTATCAATTTCACAAAATTTTCAATCAGTATGACAATTTTTATGATGATATATAACTGATTTGCGTCTTGTCATTTTTGTTAAATTAAGCAATTTTAACTTTTCTAATATTTTGATCAAATTTTTTTTGTTGGGAAAAATTCACGTTTGAATGTTTTGGATCGATGCAGCTAGAGTTTATACACTGGGGGGGGCGGCGGAGCGGAGACGAAATCGATAAAACGACGCGGCGCATTGTGCCGTTGCAACGTCGACGTCACCATCGCGAAACGCGGGGCCTATTTACACAGAAAACGGCTCATTTTCGAAACGTCGCGTTTTGTAAACAAACAGAAGAAACGCGACTTTCACAAACACTCACTTGCAATTTCACAAAGTCGCTAACAATCGGAAAATAAACAAAACGAAAATAGTGAACGTATTAAGTAACGAGAGGCCAAGAAGTCCGAAACACGTCTACGGAGAATACATAATAAACCGTATTTCTAATTCTAAACAAATAGGTTTTTAAGTGATTCTGTTAGAACCCATTCCGTTTAGCTAGGCAAATGACTTAATTAGGCACACAGATAAACTCTACAGATGTTAAAATCGAATTTATTACACATTTCCAAAACTTATAATTGTTTATCCAACGATATCTCGATTGTTGTATATGAGGTTAGGATAGGTTTACGTTTCCGCGATTCGAGTCGATTATCTCGTAAAGGGAGCGTGCTATAAAAAAAAAAATTGTTTAGGCGAAAATGTAGAGAATTTGATACTCAACGTCTTTTGTTTGAAACAATTTTTGTTATTTTGTACAACAATCGAGATATCGTTGGATACACAATTATACGTTTTGGAAATTTGTAATAAATACGATTTTTCGCTCTAGCGCTTTAAAAATTTGGAATGGCGCGTGGGATTGTGGGAGTTGACAGGAATGGTGAGTAGAGTTAGGTTAGGTAGACGTTTTCGCGATTCAAGCCGATTATCTCGTAAACGGAGCGTGCTATGGAAAAAATTGTTTCGACGAAAATGTAGAGAATTAGATGCCAAACGTCTTTTGTTTAAAACAGTTTTTCTTATTTTGTCCAACAATCGAGATATCGTTAGATACACAATGATACGTTTTGGAAATATGTAATAAATTCGATTTTTTGCTCTAGGGTTTTAAAAAAAATTGAAAACGCGCGTGGAATTGTGGGAGTTGACAGGAACGGTGAGTAGGGTTAGGTTAGGTTGACGTTTTCGCGATTCAAGTCTATTATCTCGTAAACGGAGCGTGCTATGGAAAAAATTCTTATAGCGAAAATGTCGCGAATTTGATGCTGAACGTCTTTTGTTCGAAACATTTTTTCTCATTTTGTACAACAATCGTGATATCGTAGGATAAACAATTATACGTTTTGGGAATGTGTAATAAATTCGATTTTTCGCTATAGGACTTAAAAAATTTGGAATCGCGCGTGTGATTGTGGGAGTTGACAGGAACGGTGAGTAGGGTTAGGTTAGGTTGACGTTTTCGCGATTCAAGTCTATTATCTCGTAAACGGAGCGTGCTATGGAAAAAATTCTTATAGCGAAAATGTCGCGAATTTGATGCTGAACGTCTTTTGTTCGAAACATTTTTTCTCATTTTGTACAACAATCGTGATATCGTAGGATAAACAATTATACGTTTTGGGAATGTGTAATAAATTCGATTTTTCGCTATAGGACTTGAAAAATTTGGAATCGCGCGTGTGATTGTGGAAGTTGACAGAAACGGTGAGTAGGGTTAGGTTAGGTTGACGTTTTCGTGATTCAAGTCGATTATCTCGCAAATGAAGCGTGCTATGGGAAAAATTGTTTTGGCGAAAATTTAGAGAATTTGATGCTAAACCTTTTTTGTTTGAAACAATTTTTGTTATTTCGTACAATAATCGAGATATCGTTGGATAATGCAATGGTTAATTAGTTGGGGTTGTGTTTGAATATTTTTAATAAATTCAGTTTTTGCGCTACAGTTTTAAAAATTTGGATTTATTTTTAGGATTATTGGAGTTTAAGGTACGCTAAGCAGGGATTTAATCCGGGATTTACAAATTGATATACAGTTAATCATAATTGAGATTTAGTTTGAGTTTATTGAATTTTTTAATGCAGTTCCTCTTTTTGCAAGATTAGATTATTAAGGAAATCTCGGGTTTTGTTGAAATCATCAGGGATTGTTGGGAGATGAATAATCTTTGTGTTGGACTTTAAAAAAACAAAATCGAGCTGTTTTTGACTGAATTACAGACGCTCAAAATTTGATTAAGTTTGTGTTAATTTAATTTAATTTAATTTAATTTGTTAAATCAACGGAAGCCATCTACAACAATACATAAATATAAACATGAATTACAATAGTAAAGGTATAAAACGTAAAACTAATAATTGAAATAATTTAAAGTTATTTATTGTTTTCTTTATCGGGTTAAAGGAAAAAAACTCGATATTTTTCGTCAACGACACAAAAATTATATTGGCAAAAATAATGATTCTTTCTCTGATTCTGTGTTACCAAATAATTACAAATAATGCACGTATATCTTTTTGAACTTCACATTAAGTCAGTGTTTAATACGCGTGGCGCATGAAGTAAAATTTCGAGTTTAGAAAAGCCCAGAAAATTTGTCTCGGGTCGCTGCGCGACCCTCGACAAATTTTCACGGGGCTTTTCTAAACTCGAAATTTTACTTCATGCTTAACCTGGGAGTGGAAAACACTCGTTACAGTTATTCATTAAATACTTATTAATTTTCCGTGTATTTAATAATTAAGGATTGTAAATTTACCGGCTCTTTTAAATACATGTAATTCTATACATTTCTGAATCAAAACCGGTTTACTGATACTTTATCGGTGAATCTGAATATAGTCGTTTTAGGGGTAAGACAACTATATTCTGATTTACCGGTAAAGTAGTAGTAAACCGGCTTTGATTCTCAAATTTACTGAATTACATGTAAACCATGCGCGTTTTTTATATCCATAAACATACAAATTGCGAGCATATAAAATTTCCTATGTTCAGTTTTAATAAACACACTTCAATGCATAAATAAAATAACATTTAAAATTATCTTGTAAACGGAGCGTGCTATGGAAAAATTTGTTTTGGCGAAATTGTAGGGAATTTAGTGCTGAACATCTTTTGTTTGAAACGTTTTTTGTTATTTTGTACAACACTCGAGATATCGTTGGATAAACAATTATAGGTTTCGGAAATGTGTAATAAATTCGATTTTTCGCTCTAGGGCTTTAAAAATTTGGAATCGCGCGTGGGATTGTAGGAGTTGACAGGAACGGCGAGCAGGCTTAGGTTAGGTTGGCGATTTCCCGATTCAAGTCGACATCTAAGAAAAAACTTAAACTGTTCCTTGTAAATGAATGCTTCTACAGTTTCTCTGACTTTTTCAACTCTTAATGTCGCATGTATATGTAACCAAATTATTTTATGTACCTGTATAACCAAGGTTATTTTTATCAATGTATTAGTATTATTTTTTATGCATTTGACTGTATTTATAGTTTTAACTCTGCATGCATTTACTGTGTATATTATAATTTGACGAACACATCAACAACTCTATGTAATCTATTATAGATATGTACGTGTCAGGGTATAGGTGTAAACCAGTGATGGGGAAACTACGGCCCGCGGGCCAAGTCCGGCCCGCGGAAAGGTTTAATCCGGCCCGTTTAAGAGTGCCGTGGTGAGAATGTTTGAACGCGTTCTTACTTCGTATAAAAACTTCCTACCTACGATTAAGCATTATTCTTTGGCCCGCTACGATTGTCTGGTTATTACAAATGGCCCGTCTTAAAAAAAAGTTTTCCCACCACTGGTGTAAACAAATGATTTGATTTTGATTTGATTCAATCGCATTGCAATTAGAGGTGTGTTTTTTAAAACTGAACACAGGAAATTGTATATGTTTGGAATTTGTATATTCAGAGATAAAAAAAAACCGCATGGTATATTTGAAAAAGCCTACAAACTTACAATCCCTAGAAATAATCTTCGCATCAATATATTATCGGTGTTGTAAAAAAATTAATAAAATAAACAAACCTCAAGGTGTTCTGAGTAAACTTTCCCATTGTGTGTTTCCCTGTTGATACACTTATCATTGCGGATTTCCACAAATACTTGTGTTTCGGAATTTACCAAGCGCGATAAACACGATTTGCATGCAAGATCAAAAGAACCGTTGGACTTATTATCTAATTTCAACATGACATATTTCTACGCTTTAAATAATTTTTTATCACGCTTGCAATGAGACGCATATTATTATTAAAAGCGTGATCAAAAATTATTGACAGTGAAAACTTTGTTATTCGTTTATTACAAAAATAAAACTACTTAATAGCTAATTTGTAGAATTTAGAACGTGTTTACTTTTTTAGTTTTATTTATTTTTTAAACAAACGCTGAATATTAACGTTTTTCTTTTTAAATCTTAAGGAAGTAATATATTTTATAAATGAGTGAAGAAAAGACACCGTGTTTTATTAGTAATTAATATATTTTAATCTACTCTGCATTTTTTCTTTTCATTACGTTTACACTTATAAACATTTATCAAACATCGATCAGCTGTCAGTTGTAATCAGGTGATTAATTAATTATTGTTTATGGTCTGGAAATTTAAAGACAAGTCAAGGTTGATTCACGCTCAAAGTTTACTAACAAAATTTCCTGCACTAAAACAAACACAGTTTAATAATCAACCTAGCAATAGCAGACATTTGCATAGTTTGAATTGGATTCTTCTTTATTAGTGCAATAGGGAACACACAAATATAAAAAATAAGTTTTTTAATTAGTAATCAATAAAATATATACAAAATAATATGCCGCCCCCTACTTGATTATGCTGCCATCCTTTCCCATAACCCCCACCCAGTCACTATTAAAAATTTGCAAATAGCGGAACGATTGGCTCTTAGAGTGCTAACTAAAATCCATCACCCCTAAAACCCACTCCACAATCCCTTAAATATACTATTTTATGAATTAACCAATGTTGTTCCCATCTAAATTCGCCTCTCCCAACTTGCAGAAAAATTTGCCTCAAATCCTATCTACCATAATTTCCTAAACCCCCGAAATAAAAACATAATCCCAAAATGCAAACATCCCTCCTCTACCATACTCGATTTCATTTCAACATTTCATGACATTAGCGATCATGATGATTAAAGAACACTTCCACCTTGACACTACTGACGGCATTAACAACCATGACCCTTTTTTACACCAAATATGACAGTGAAACACAAGAATAAATTTAGGCGGAAAGACCATTGGTCGATAGCCAATTGAAAGATGGATTTTTATTTAATGTTATAGTTATTTGTACATACTTATTGTTTGTTTGTTGTATTTACTGATACTATCTGTCAATATATATATATATATATATATATATATATATATATATATATATTAGGGTGGGTCAAAAATTTTGGATTTGAGACGGGTAGTGAAAAAATGATAGTTTTTATTATTCTATGTAAGGGAGCTACCGTGGTTTCGATCATGGGTTTACCCCCAGCTCGCACAAATGCCTCAAAAATGGCCATTTTGGTAGTTTTTCATATTTCACCCAATAGATCATACTGTACATATTATATGTGCGACTTTTTGTGCACAAATTACTCATGGGTCTTCAACCTTTAGATAAAGTCCATTGGGACCATATTTTGATGGTAAACCGGTGGAGTTATTGCCCTCTGAAAATATCGATTTTTTGGGGTAAAACTGCGAGATGCTTGTTACAATGATAAATAGGTAACAATTAGCTTTTAAACCTCTGCAAATGTATCATTTTCCTTAATTCCATATCCTATGAATCTGATATCAAGTTATTGTGCTCAATGAGTGTAGAGAATTAGTTTAGTACACTATATTCAACATTTTGTTAACCAAACCTGACATAGGCACATCAGAAAATAAAAAGTCAAAAATAGGCTTAAACAAAAGTTTTCTTCGATCGGAATTCAGTGTAATGAGCTAACGGTGAAGTTAAGATGTTAAATTAGGACAGAGGGTGGTTTTTAAATCCACATTTAGACAATTTTTCACAGCAATAATCATCTCGACATTATCGACGATTTAAGCTAAAAAGTCAAAAATAAACGGCAAAAACAAAGTTTTCCTTTGGTCGAAAGTGAACTACATCTAAATTTAAACAATGAGTGTATTAGAAGCTAATCATCACCTATTAATCACTTTAATAAGAGTCTCGTGTTTTTTCGCCAATTTGAGGTAAAAAATCGAAAATGAATGTCAAAAACAAAGTTTTTCTTCGGTCGAAAACCAACTTCAGACGCTTGCGGTGCAGTTTAGAGTCTAAATTAGTAAATGAGGTGGTTTAAAAGCTAATTGTTACATATTTATCATTGTAACAAGCATCTCGCAGTTTTACCCCCAAAAATCGATATTTTCAGAGGGCAATAACTCTACCGGTTTACCATCAAAATATGGTCCCAATGGACTTTATCTAAAGGTTGAAGACCCATGAGTAATTTGTGACCAAAAAGTCGCACATATAACATGTACAGTATGATCTATTGGGTGAAATATGAAAAAACTACCAAAATGGCCATTTTTGAGGCATTTGTGCGAGCTGGGGGTAAACCCATTATCGAAACCACGGTCGCTCCCGTACATAGAATCATAAAAACTATCATTTTTTCACTACCCGTCTCAAATCTAAAATTTTCGACCCACCCTAATATATATATATATATATATATATATATATATATATATATATATATATATACAGGGTGTCCCCGAATGGTCTGTACAACGCTCTACCACATATTCTCTGAAACAAAATAAGACGATTTAACTAAACTTATCTCTATCTAAAAGTGGTTCCTAAGCCATCTACGAGGCCTCAAAGATATTATTTTTTTTCATTATTTTTCAAATATTTTTATTTTGGACCTAGGTAAGAAAACCTAATTTGGCACATTTAATTACATTGATACCATGCACTTTTTTCGATATGTTTCTTTATCCTACGTTTAAAGTAAGTGGTCAAACTAGGACCATCGACTTCTTAAGATACCTAAATATTTTTATTCAACAGGTCAAATCATAAGGAATATTTTTTTCCTGCAAGATCATTCAATTTTACGTATTTTTTGTCTCTTATAAAATTTTGCTGTTTTCCCCACAAAAAAATATTTTTATTTGTCAAAAAAAAGTAATAAAATTATGAACAATATTTTGCTTCTCAAACAATTAACAAAGTAGAAATAAAGATAGGTACCTAACAATAAACACAAATTTATTAGTTTCACAACAAATGTTCAAACTGATTGCCATTTTCAGCAATACAACAATTTACACGTCGCAAAAAATTAAAATGGACCCGTTGTAAAACACCAACATTGTTTTTAACTGTTTGAAACGCATTCGTCGTGCGTATTTATGGGCTTACCATAAACAATAGATTTAATAGTTCCCCACAAAAAAAGTCCATTGGGGTGATATCCGGGGAACGTGGAGGCCACTGGTGCGTCATTGCCTCTCCCAATCCATTTACCGGGATACTTTTGGTTTAATGAAAAAAAATAATATCTTTGAGGCCTCGTAGATGGCTTAGGAACCACTTTTGGATAGAGATAAGTTTAGTTAAATCGTCTTATTTTGTTTCAGAGAATATGTGGTAGAGCGTTGTACAGACCATTCGGGGACACCCTGTATATATATATATATAAAAAGGAGATATTTGTAAAATGGTAAAAAATCAATTTCGAATTAAAATAGTTATTTACGTACTAAGTGCGACAATAGTAAATTATGAAACAATTTAACTCTAGAATTTAATTATTATTATCTTAACGTAACTCACTCAAATTCATTTGTGTATTCTTCGTTTACATTCGGAAAGAAAATCGTGGATTTCTTCAAATGGTTCGGTGTTTTTATCCATTGTTGATTTTTCAAAGGCGTTGACCCGTTGTTTGCGTTTTCCTTCCTCCGCAACAAGCGCGGAAAATCGCATGGAAAAGAGCTCGGCCATGGAATTTCCGCCATATTAAATTCCGTTAAGCGCATTCCTCTCGCGCCATTGTCCGTTTTTGACATGTACGTCCCTGACTGGGCTATCGACCATTTGTCTATCTGCCCGTCGTAGAATTAATAGTAATTATGAATAATTTAAAGAAATATATATTATTTTATATCCGTGTCCGAATAATTATCACTTATTAGTCTTATTGCATTGATATTAAAAAAAATAATAATAAACTATTCGCGTCCGAATATTTGAAAATATTCCAAACAAAGAACGCGGAAATGCCGTTGATTTCGACAGTTTTTCACCTGCGGCCAAATTTTCTTGCGAAACATATAACTGACCTCAAAACCTCGACCACTTTTATATATAATACCTTCTCGTCACAACACACACACACGACATTTTGTTATTATCCATTAACATGTTGCGTGTTGCGTGTTTGTTTAGAAAACACAAGACGAAGAAAATTTAAGTAATTATTGTTGTTTTCTTCATGATTATTTTTTTTTTCGCCAGTAATGCGAAATCTCTGACGTGCTTTGTGAAAGTGCACGCGTAAAAAATAATTGTTGCGAAATTCTTTAAAGATTAACTTGAAATTACTGGAAAAATAATGAATATTTTAAAACTGAATCATTGATAAGATTTTATTGATAACTGAGGTTCAAAATTACTAAAACAATACCAATAATAATTTACAAGTTTTGTATAAAAACAAAACAAAAAACGAAACAAAAAAACAAAACAAAACAAAACAGAAATCAAAACAAGTATTAAAATAGCCAAAGTTGGCTAAACAGGACCGATGAGAAGTTGGCCACGACTTTCCAGCCACGGATTACCCGAATTTCAATAATTAATAAATTAATATCATTTATCAGCAACCACACGTTATTGTTTGCAACAATTATATTCCAGAATAATAAGTATTTGCAGTTTTCGTTAAAAATATACGAGAAAATTAGTATTTGAAGTCAGTTCATGTATCCAAACGCGTACATAAACAAATATGCATAACTTTTGTTTGCGAAGAAAAACATATAATTTCTCATCGGTTATAAACTAAGCACCCTCTAATTAACAATATTAAGCAATTTGTTTAGAGATGCACGCTTAAATTGAAACTTGGTGCGACTTTATAACTGACATATATTGCCAGCCACAGGTTTAAAAAATTCTTAACTTCAATTGGCGAAAGAAAACATATAATTTCTCATCGGATATAAACTAAGCACCTTCTAATTAACAATATTAAGCAATTTGTTTAGAGATGCACGCTTAAATTGAGACTTGGTGGGACTTTGAAACTGACATATATTCCAAGCCACGGATCGGACGCACTGTTTTAAAAAATTCATAACTTCAATTGGCGAAGGAAAACATATAATTTCTCATCGGATATAAACTAAGCATACTCTAGTTAGCAATATTAAGCAATTTGTTTAGAGATGCACGCTTAAATTAAGACTTGGTGGGACTTTGAAACTGACATATATTCCAAGCCACGGATCAGACGCACTGTTTTAAAAAATTCATAACTTCAATTGGCGAAGGAAAACATATAATTTCTCATCGGATATAAACTAAGCATACTCTAGTTAGCAATATTAAGCAATTTGTTTAGAGATGCACGCTTAAATTAAGACTTGATGGGACTTTGAAACTGACATATATTCCAAGCCACGGATCGGACGCACTGTTTTAAAAAATTCATAACTTCAATTGGCGAAAGAAAACATATAATTTCTCATCGGATATAAACTAAGCATACTCTAGTTAGCAATATTAAGCAATTTGTTTAGAGATGCACGCTTAAATTGAGACTTGGTGGGACTTTGAAACTGACATATATTCCAAGCCACGGATCGGACGCACTGTTTTAAAAAATTCATAACTTCAATTGGCGAAGGAAAACATATAATTTCTCATCGGATATAAACTAAACATACTCTAGTTAGCAATATTAAGCAATTTGTTTAGAGATGCACGCTTAAATTAAGACCTGGTGCGACTTTAAAACTGACATATATTCCCAGCCACGGATAGGGCGCACTGTTTTAAAAATTCATAACTTCAATTTGCGAAAGAAAACATATAATTTCTCATCGGATATAAACTAAGCATACTCTAATTAACAATATTAGGCAATTCGTTAAGAGATGCACGCTTAAATTGAGACTTAGTGCGACTTTAAAACTGACATATATTTCCACGGATCGGACGCATTGTTTTAAAAAAATCATAACTTCAATGGCAAAAGAAAACATAATTGCTCATTGGATATGAACTAAGCATAGTCTAATTAACAATATTAAGTAATTTGTTTAAAGATGCACGTTTAAATTGAGACTTGGTGGGACTTTGAAACTAACATACATGGAGTTTTATGTAACACCGAACATGTTCATCCAATATAATTTGACACCTTTATTTTTTAAGTTATGTGTAAATTGGGTAGCTTATATGACCATTAAATATTGTAGCCAATCAATCGCAATTAATGCCGCAACTTATACACACAGGGAGTTTTTCTTTCAAGTATACATGTCCTAATTACACCGTATATGTCGTACATCTTTAAATACTCGTTGTTAAAAAAAATCAATTTATAACTTGAAATGAGTGTCTTCCACTCCCAGACTAAGCATGAAGTAAAATTTCGAGTTTAGAAAAGCCTGAAAATTTGGTTTGGTCGCGTAGCGCAAAGCGCGGAGCGGCCAAACCAAATTTTCAGGCTTTTCTAAACTCGAAATTTTACTTCATGCGCCACCGGTACAAAACACTGACATATTACGAAGTTTAAAATACACCGCTTAACTTTATATTGCATCATTGTTTCGTACCGGTGGCGCATGAAGTAAAATTTCGAGTTTAGAAAAGCCTGAAAATTTGGTTTGGCCGCTCCGCGCTTCGCGCTACGCGACCAAACCAAATTTTCAGGCTTTTCTAAACTCGAAATTTTACTTCATGCTTAGCCTGGGAGTGGAAAACACTCGTTTAAAGCTTCAAATTAAATTCTTTTAATAAACCTAGCATCGGCAAATATACAACGTATGCTTATATATATTTAAAAAAAAATTTCTCGTTATGAAAATGTTCGGTGTTAAATACAACTCTCTGTATATTCCAAGCCACAGATCGGCGGCACTGTTTTAAAAAAAATCATAACTTCAATTGGCAAAAGAAAACATATAATTTCTCATTGGATATGAACTAAGCATTAATTAATAATATTAAGTAATTTGTTTAAAGATGCACGTTTAAATTGAGACTTGGTGGGACTTTGAAACTGACATATATTCCAAGCCACAGATCAGACGCACTGTTTTAAAAAATTCATAACTTCAATTGGCGAAAGAAAACATATAATTTCTCATCAAATGTGAAGTAAGCATACTCTAATTATCAATATTAAGCAATTTGTTTAAAGATGCACGCTTGAATTGAGACTTGGTGCAACTTTTAAACTGACATATATTCCCAGCCACGGATCGAACGCACTGTTTTATAAATTCATAACTTCAATTGGCGAAAGAAAACATATAATTTCTCATCGGATATGAACTAAGCATACTCTAATTAACAATATTAAGCAATTTTTTAGAGATGCACGCTTAAATTGAGACTTGGTGCGACTTTAAAACTGACATATATTCCCAGCCACGTTTCGGACGCACTGTTTTAAAAAAATCATAACTTCAATTGGCGAAAGAAAACATATAATTTCTTATCGGATATGAAGTAAGCATACTCTAATTAACAATATTAAGCAATTTGTTAAGAGATGCACGCTTAAATTGAAACTTGGTGCGATTTTTAAACTGACATATATTCCCAGCCACGGATCGGACGCATTGTTTTAAAAAATTCATAACTTCAATTGGCGAAAGAAAACATATAATTTCTCATCAAATATGAAGTAAGCATACTCTAATTATCAATATTAAGCAATTTGTTTAAAGATGCACGCTTGAATTGAGACTTGGTGCAACTTTAAAACTGACATATATTCCCAGCCACGGATCGGACGCACTGTTTTATAAATTCATAACTTCAATTGGCGAAAGAAAACATATAATTTCTCATCGGATATGAACTAAGCATACTCTAATTAACAATATTAAGCAATTTGTTTACAGATGCACGCTTAAATTGAGACTTGGTGAGACTTTAAAACTGACATATATTCCCAGCCACGGATCGGACGCATTGTTTTAAAAAATTCATAACTTCAATTGGCGAAAGAAAACATATAATTTCATATCGGATATGAAGTAAGCATACTCTAATTAACAATATTAAGCAATTTGTTTAGAGATGCACGCTTAAATTGAGACTTGGTGCGACTTTAAAACTGACATATATTCCCAGCCACGGATCGGACGCACTGTTTCAAAAATTCATAACTTCAATTGGCGAAAGAAAACATATAATTTCTCATCGGATATGAACTAAGCATACTCTAATTAACAATATTAAGCAATTTGTTTACAGATGCACGCTTAAATTGAGACTTGGTGAGACTTTAAAACTGACATATATTCCCAGCCACGGATCGGACGCACTGTTTTAAAAAAATCATAACTTCAATTGGCGAAAGAAAACATATAATTTCATATCGGATATGAAGTAAGCATACTCTAATTAACAATATTAAGCAATTTGTTTAGAGATGCACGCTTAAATTGAAACTTGGTGCGACTTTTAAACTGACATATATTCCCAGCCACGGATCGGACGCACTGTTTTATAAATTCATAACTTCAATTGGCGAAAGAAAACATATAATTTCTCATCGGATATGAACTAAGCATACTCTAATTAACAATATTAAGCAATTTTTTTAGAGATGCACGCTTAAATTGAGACTTGGTGGGACTTTGAAACTGACATATCTGTGGTTTTGAGGAAAAACCAGTTAAGTGACTTTTTTGGTCAAATTAAGTTATGTGCGGACAATGATAGTTATTTACGTCTATTTTCACTTGGTGAACTCTAAATGATATTATCTGTTACACATTTAGCACAATTTATACAAAACCTATCCAGTTAAGTGTCATTTTTGAGGAAAAACCAGTTATGTGACATTTTTTGAGGAAAAACCAGTTACGTTCCATTTGAATGCATATTAAATGTATTAACATCCAGATTTTACCATATATGGCTAACGTTTATACATATTCAGTGTATATATTTCATGAAAGAACATATATGAGTATTATAATTCGATATATTTATATATCGAATGATATACGGACATTTTTCATGTTTGAAAAAGGAAGTTACACAAGGTGTAAAAGGGTTTGAAAAAATAAGCCACAGAAATTATGAAATAAACGTAACTTTTTCTTACAGATAAAAAACAAGTGGCTACAATTTTCTATACACATCATGTAACGCAGTACAGTAACTAATTAATCGAAGAATAATCGACAGGTTGACGCGAAGAAATTCGGTTAGATCGTCCGACATTAACTTCAATCGCATGTACAGTTTTCACTTTTTTAGGTTGTTCTTTAGGCGAGCGATTACAATTTTCACGCTTCCGTTTCAAACTGTTGCTTGTTCATTCGCTTCCGAAAACTCTTCAGTTGAATCGTCGTCGTCTAAATCCGGATCAAAATTTTTCGCACTAGAGAATTCACTCGTACTGAGGAGTTTGTAAAAGTCGTGAACTTCTGGTCTCAAAAGATCCAACATGGAGAGCAAGTCTTATTTCTTCCCGCGGCTTATGTCGTGGGGCCCTGTGTGTATCTAAGTTGAAGCTGTTCGTTTTAAATATTACAAGTATTACGTCTGCGTACATGTAATTCAGAGAACTCTCCATCTTGAAAATTCTGTTTATAGAAAATCAGATCTTGTTCTTTTAGGTATCTAATCCATTTTACGTTATGCCACAAAAAACGTTACTTTGACGGATTGTTTTGCAAATTTGTAGAGACTGACGCGACTTCATTGGCACCTCTTTTTGCGTCACCTTCGTGCCACATGTAACATGTCGTCTTCGGTGTCGTGTTGACATTGACGGTCAAGTTGTAGATCCACAGTTGTCTCTTGTAGAAAGCTACAGATGTTTGCAAGGAAGAAGGTGCAGAATAGGTGGGTGCCCTCGGATGTTTTGGCCCCCTTCTTATCAGCAGATTTACTTGAATACGCCGTATCTGCTGCTTCTTGGTGATCTTTCTGCAGTGTCGTGTCTTTTCTCGTTTAGTTTCGTCAGTTTCGTACCTTAATTGTGCATGGAACATGTCACACTTATGGCACTTGTCAAGTTGTGGTTGTTTGAATTGAAGTCCTGTTTTCTTAAACACATTATATATCCAGTACTTAACAGGTTTCTGCAGTTCATCTTTGTATAAAGCGTACATCTCCAGAACAGTCAGCCCGATTGGCAAATACCTTTTTGTCGTGTGGCGACGCTTTCATAAGCCGGAAACTTGTCAATGTGAGCTTTAACTTCTGCAATTATTGTGTCTGAGATCTTATTTTTAAAAACTCGTTTTCCTCTTCGATCACTCAAAGGCAACTGACCCATCTCCTTCCATATGTAAGTCAGACAATTTTCAATGAAAGACTCGGTCTCGCCAAGAGTTAGTCGAAAACACTTACGACAAACGTTTTGGTCGATAGACTTGCTGCGCACCGCTATGAATTGTTTTCGCCTCAAGTTCCCTTCGCGCTTTTTTACAGGTTTGAGTGTTATCAAGCCTCTCACAAAATCGCGTCGTTTCAAGTACGTTCTCTGCGCCCAATAGGAGTCGAAAATTCTAACCTGATCCTCGTTTAATCGTCGCCTCCATCACGTACCAGAGTACTCGAATCATGCTTTGTATCGTAACCTAGTGAAACAGTCATGAAATTGTAACAATTTTTAAGTATATTTTGCAATTTGTTCAATATAAAATGGTTGTAAGCTGTCAATGAAAAAGACTTCTAAATAAATGACCATCTTCTTAAATAAATACCTTGAATCGTCACATCTCCAGAGGATAAACTTAAGTTTTCCATCGATAGTTTATTTTCAAGAAGACTTCTCTGCAATTTCTCGTCTTTCTTCAGAAACGGTCGAAGTGTCAACTGTAAAGAACCCAAGAAATTTAAGTAGGTTATCTTTTGATCGCTGTCAACAGGACCCGAGAAAAGTTACATTTACCAACCTTACGATTCCGCAAATGAGTCCTGAGCACCAACAACATAATGCCCCAACTGAACATTTTGTAGCGCCGTCGAATTCAACACTGTAAATAAAAAGGTCAACAGTGTTCAATAGGTTATGTCGTGATCGTTGTCAACAGTGATATACAAAATGCATTTACTAACCTGGGGATTCCAAAAATGGGTCTTTCGAACTGCTCGAGTATTGTCGGATTAAATCCATTTGTTATTTAAAGTTAGGCTTTGTGTGAGTTGTTACACTTTCATTTTAATCAAAAGGTCTGTGCTATTATAAGTTGTGTTCAAATTTTGGGGCTTGAATCTCCAGAAGGTCGACGACGTCGCCAACTGGTGGCTACTTTATGAATCTCGAAGGCGTGCTTAATACCAGCGGTCGGTACAAAGTATGACGATATTTATGTTGGCACGCCGGTGATACAATTTTGTTACTAAAACATGGTCGAATATATCTTGACTATTTAAAATTACGTGGAATAATAGTCAAATTGCGATTTTTTGAAAAAAACCCAGTTATCTGACTTTTTTGAGAAAAAAACAGTTATCTGATTTCCTTTCATTCCTAGCTAAATAAAAGACATATTCACACGTTTGACATGTTTTATATACTTTTTGTTTCAATATACATACTATTAGATGGATATTCGGAGCCATTACAAGGTATTTATGAAGTTGACCTGTGAAACTTTAAACTTAAATTACTCGAAATCATGTAAAATCGATTTAACTGGTTTTTCCTCAAAACCACAGATATATTCCCAGCCACAGATCGGACGCACTGTTATAAAAAATGCATAACATTAAGTGGCGAAAGAAAACATATAATTTCTCATCGGATATGAACTAAGCATACTCTAAATAACAATATTAAGCAATTTGTTTCGAGATGCATGCTTAAAGACTTAGCACTGAAATATATTCCCAGCCACGGATCGGACGCACTGACGTGGCTGGGAATATAGATCAGATTTAAAGTCGCACCAAGTCTCAATTTAAGCGTGAATTTTTAAACAAATTGCTTAATATTGTTAATTACAGTGTGCTTAGTTTATATCCGGTGAGAAATTATATGTTTTTTTTTTCGCAAATGAAGGTTATGATTTTTTTAAAACAGTGCGTCTGATCCGTGGCTGGGAATATATGTCAGTTTTAAAGTCGTACCAAGTCTCAATTTAAGCGTGCATCTTTAAACAAATTGCTTAATATTGTTAATTAGAGTGTGCTTAGTTCATATCCGCTGAGAAATTGTATGTTTTTCTTCGCAAAAAAAATAAACTATTAAACAACGAATTACAATAAAACAGAATGAAAACATGCAAACATCCTTCAATACCGCTAGCCCGAGATCTGGTCCTACAACCGAGAATCACGAGGCGAGGACAGAAGGAAGGAACTCCAACAGCGACAACTACTGACGATACATCAAACAAATAAATATCATACAAATAATATACATACTTATATCTGTAATTGAAACACTGAAATAAATAAATTATTTTCAAAAAAAAAAAACAAAAGTTATGCATTTTTGTTTATGTACCCGTTTGGATACATGAACTGACTTCAAATACTAATTTTCTCGGATATTTTTAACGAAAACTGCAAATACTTATTATTCTGGAATATAATTGTTGCAAACAATAACGTGTTGTTGCTGATAAATTATATTAATTTATTAACTGTTAAATCCGCGAATTTCGTAATTAGTAATTTTTTTTTGGGAACTTTAACTTTGTAAATAATGACTTGATAATGTGCTAAGGTGTTTATTCATCCACTGGCTATTTAATAATGCTTTCACGAACATCTGGCGCGCGGCCTATCTTACAGATATAACAAAAAACTCTTTCTTGGGAATAATACAATAAATATATTCAGTATGAAATAAAATAAAATAAAATAACACAATTATAATATATACATATATATCATTAATCATTGAAATTCGGGTGATGGTGGAGGCGAATAAATCCGTTGCTGGAAAGTCGTGGCCAACTTTTCATCGATCTAAACAGATAAGGAAATATTTGCGAGTGGATACAATTTTATTTACCTTTACCATGGCAACTGTAGTCTCAAATCATGTATCAGCAATAACCCTCCTACATAGTTTCGAACCTAGGATAACGCAAAAATTATTTGACGAGGCTTTTTGTGTAATAAGGGTGTTTTCGTAAGTTTATTACATCTATTTTAATTTTAATTTTACCTTAAATGATTTCTTGTGAGGATCAGATTTTTCCAGTTAGTATCGGTTTTATCGTACATTTATTAAATCCAAGTATGCATTGTAAATGATTGATTGATTGATTAAGTTATTTATGAGATAAATAATATCAATATTTTGAGACGTTCTTACTTAGTATTTACTTAATTATACAAAAAGTAATGCATGGATCATATAAAAAAGGGTAGTTTTTTCCATTATTTGGATAAACAAGGAATTTTTAGATAATCAAGATTTATTACGTGTAAGTATTGAAATATTACCTTGAGCTTAAAAATTAGACTTTGCGCATGACACACTTAACGTAACGTAACGAGTAAGCGGAATTCCGAAGCGCTAACGATGAAAATCATTAGCTCTCGCTCCATTAAACACCGCTCATTTTGATTTTCATTTTCGTTGCGCACCTTCTGGCAAACACAAGGGGGAAAAAATACGGGGGAATTAAACGGTTTGTAATTGAAGTGACTCAGCTTGATTGCAGAAAATCGTTGTTATGTTGCAGAATTATGTGGAAAATAATTAAAAATGAAAAGCTTATTTCTTGAAAATGTATCGATTATACAAATTAGAGACCATTATTAATAATCAAATGCAATAGAAACCAGTGACGGATCCAGAGAGCAATTTTGAGAGAGAACATTTACTAATAAAAACTGTTTTAAAAATGTATTTATTATACAGGGTTTCTACGTTAAACCGTTCGTTAAAAGTTTATGGGGTTGCCGTTGCGCTAAAAATTTGAAAAAATCCTTGTCATACGGTTGAATTAGTTCTCCTCATGTGAAATATTTTTAACTTTATATCACTTCCGGTTCCACCGGAAGTAGAACCAAATTTGTTATTTTAAATAGAACACCCTATATATTAGCAATTTTTTGGACTCCTCGTTTAAATTGCAGCATATTTTATTTGAACATATGTACACTTATCTCTTATAGTTTTCAAGAAAACAATCATATTTCTAAAATGTTGACCTCTAAAAGGCATCTTGAAATCTGTCTGTAACTTCTCTTAAGAATAAGATAAAAATATGATTTATATCTTTACTTGTACCTAGAGAATGCTTCTATGAGCAAAGTAATTAGAAACTGTCAATTTTAACAATAAGTGTTCTTAAAATGTCAATATCTTGTAATTCAATTTTTTTAAATGGAATGTCCAATTTTTTATCACATGGTACGATTGGGGGAAAATTTTCATACAAAAAAGTATTTACAACTATCCTCCTAAAGCAAGTAGTTTTAGAATTATTTAGAAGATTCGTTTTTCGTCGCATTTATGCAGCGAATAATGCGCGCATACTTTTGTTTTGTACTTTAGACAGCCTAGACTATAGTCTCTAGACCCTAGTTATCTAGACTCTAATAGTTAAATTCTGTACTCTAGGCAGCCTAGACAATAGTCTAGACTAATTATCTAGACTCTAATCAGTCTGTAGACAAGACTATAGTCTGTATACTCATTCCTTGACTCTAATATCTAGAATAGAATCTCTAAGCGCTGTACTATAGACATCTTGATTTCTAGAGTTTTGATATTTGACCCAGACTCTAAACTCTGCATTTTGAGCGGTCGATTTATGTAGACTTAGCTAAAGTTTCTAGACAGTCTAGACTTGTTTGTATACTTTAATCTGTGAACTCTAATCTGTGGACTCTATCTAGTCTGTAGACTCTAGTTTATGGACTCTATCTAGTCTATCGACTGCATTTAATCTGTAGACTCTAGTCTGTGAACTATCTAGTCTGTAGACTCTACCTAATCTGTATACTTTTGTCTGTGCGCTCTGTCTAGTCTGTAAACGCTAGACTGTGCACTCTATCTAGTCTGTGGACTCTATCTAGTCTGTATACCAGTCTGTGAACTCTATCTAGACTGTTTGTTGACTCTAGTCTGTAAACTTTAGTCTGTGGAGTCTATCTAGTCTGTAAACTAGTCTTTGGACTCAATTTAGACTGTAAACACTAGTATGTAGACTCTATCTAGTCTGTAGACTCTATCCAGTCTGTAGACTCTAGTTTGTGGTTTCTATCTAGTCTGTAGACTTTATCTAGTCTGTAGATTGTAAACTCTATCTAGTCTGTGGATTCTGTCAAGTCCATAGACTAGTTTGTGGTCTCTATCTAGTCCCTAGACTCTAATCTGTAGACTGTCTGGTCTGTAGACTATCTAGTCTGTAGACTCTATTTAGTCCTTAAACTCTAGTCTGTGGACTCTATCTAGTCTGTAGACTCTAGTCTGGGAATTCTATTTAGTCTGTGGACTCTATCTAGTCTGTAGACTCTAGTCTAGGAATTCTATTTAGTCTGTAGACTAGTCTATGGACTAGACTATAATATGTAGACTTATTTCTAGACTCTGATACCTAGACTCTAATCTGTAAACTCTGTATTCTAGATATCCTATACTCTAGACTTTGAACAGTCGACCCAGACTCTAAAATCTGCACTTTGGACATCAAGCAGTCGACTCATGTAGATTCTAAAATCTGCACTTTGGACATCAAGCAGTCGACTCATGTAGATTCTAAACTGGAGTCTTTAGACAGCCTAGACTAGTCTGTGAACCCTAGTTTAGAAACTGGAGTCTAGTCTGTAGACTAGGCTGTAGATTCTAGTATGTAGTGCAGTCGACTTATATAGACTCTAAACTATAGTCATTTGACAACCTAGACTCTAGTCTGTAGACTAGGCTGTAGATTCTAGTTTATAGTGCAGTCGACTTATCTATACTCTAAACTGGTCTTTAGACAGCCAGACTCTAGTCTGTTGACTCCAATCTATAGACTCAATTATGTCGACTCTTGCCTGTAGACTTTAATTCGAAGACTAGACTGCAGATTCTAGTTTGAATTTAAGTCCCATGTTTCTTTTAAATTAAATTGCACTCGGTCAGTTAAATATTTCAGTTTATGTCCCATTACACATTAGTGATTAAATGGCACATGGGCAGTTAAAAATTTTAGTAAATACTTTTAATCACTAATATGTAATGGAGCATAAAATGAAATATTTAATTGACCATGTGCCATTTAATTTAAAAAAAATAATAGCAATTACAATAATAGTTCACTAATTCAAGAAATTATTTAATTAACATTTTACAAATGTCTGCTATTACTAGTTAAACAATTACAAGGCAATGATAAAAATAAATCAGACGTCGGTTGTTGTTTAAAAGCATTCAATTTGAAGGTTCAACTAGTGTTTCCACTCCCAGATTAAGCATGAAGTAAAATTTCGAGTTTGGAGAAGACTGAAAATTTGGCTGTACCATAGATTTAAAATCTGTAATCATAGGACACCTCTCGTGAATTCTACTATAAAAGGCCGTTAGTAGAAAAAAAAAATCGGGGGCGATATAAAAATTTCGGGGAGGTTTTACTGGTAAAAATATTGTCTTAGCTAAATATAGGTGTTTAATTGAATTCACTTGGTTTGTTTTACTAAAAATAAAAATTATTTTTAGCAAAACAAACCAAGTGAATATAATTAAACACCTATATTTAGTAGAAATGTTTTACCAAGTGAATAATGATAAACAATTACGAAAAACTATTCGTGAAAATGCAAACAATGTCTTAATTAATAAAAGATAAATATCCATTGAAACAATTACTTCCCGTGCAAATACACCTCCGGATATTGAATTATACGATGAAATATTTAAAATCTTATTTAATTTGTGCAAACTATAAGAAGCGTAAGCTTATTTTCTTAAATTCAAATAGTTTTGAATTCGAATTTATCTTGAATGATAAACAATTTAATAATATATTGTCTTGGCTCTTTCAGGGCCCCTTTTACATACAAAACTTTAACATTTTAAACATTTCGGGGGGTTCCAACCCCCATAACCTCTCCCCTCCCGGGATACGGCCTTGCTACTATCTTAAAATATTTGAAGTGTATTTTTTACTCTTTAGAACCAATATTTAGTTTGAGAATGATTACCGTGTAATTGAAACTAGTCACTGAAGTTAAATAAAAGTGGTAGAAAAAGTTAAGAGTTTTCTATATATCAATATTTTGTGGTTTTTATGTATTATACTTTAAAATCTCTAAACTATTACTTAAGGTTATAAAGAATATCGTTCATCGTGATTATCATCATTAGTTTTTGTGTTATATGAAAAAAGGAGACAATTAATTTGTGAAATGACTGTAAAGTTATCGAGAGGCGAATACTTGGTATTGTTTTAAAAATTAAATTCATGTAAAATGACGTTAATTTCAAGAGATCGCAAAGCATTTTACGCATTTTTCGCGAAGTACTTCGCAATTTATTAAAATCAATATAATTTCAAAAACTTAATTGATTAGGCAGATTATAGTTAAAAGTTCACTTTGGTTTTAGTTTAAATAAAAAACTTATTACTTTAAAAAACACTTTATTGTACTCGCGACAATTATTTCGCCACAATGTGCACTGTGCCTTCTAATTTTAAAGAATAATTAATAATAATCGTTTTACCATGGAATAAAAGTGCGTTATTCTACAGAGAGTTTTATGTAACACCGAACATTTTCATAACGAGAATTTTTCGATTAAGTATCCATATGCATACGTTGCACATTTTACGATGCTCAGTTTATCAAAAAAAATAAATTTTAAGCTTTTAGCGAGTGTTTTCCACTCCCAGGCTAAGCATTAAGTAAAATTTCGAGTTTAGAAAAGCCTGAAAATTTGGTTTGGTCGCGTAGCGCGAAGCGCGGAGCGGCCAAACCAAATTTTCAGGCTTTTCTAAACTCGAAATTTTACTTCATGCGCCACCGGTACAAAACACTGATTCAATGTAAAGTTTAGCGGTGTGTTTTAAACTTCGTTATATGTCAGTGTTTTGTACCGGTGGCGCATGAAGTAAAATTTCGAGTTTAGAAAAGCCTGAAAATTTGGTTTGGCCGCTCCGCGCTTCGCGCTACGCGACCAAACCAAATTTTCAGGCTTTTCTAAACTCGAAATTTTACTTCATGCTTAGTCTGGGAGTGGAACACACTCATTTTAAGTTTCAAATTAAACTTCTTTTAAAAAAAAACGATTATCTAAACATTTTTTAATCGTTTGAATTGGCAGACTTTTATTGAAAACCTCACCAACAATTTATTTTCAATGGAAATTAATTGAGATTTTCAGAATTCACTTAAAAATTATCGTTTTTGATAAACCGGAACAAAAAAACGAAATAATTCACCTAATTTTGTATTTAAGGGACGATAAACTTGTTTATATTTTTTTCCTAAAATCCATTAATTTAATTTGCGCAGACTTGTATTTGAAAGCTCATCAATAATTTATTTACAATTGTAATTAATTAATATTTTCTGAATTTACTAAGGAATGATTGTTTTCGACAATCCGTAACAAAAAAACAAAATATTTTACTCAATTTTGGATTAACGGGACGATAAAGATGATTTTAATTTTTGCTCATTGAAATTGTTTAATTTAATTGGCAGACTTTTATTGAAAACCTCACCAACAATTTATTTACAATGGAAATTAATTGAGATTTTCAGAATTCACTTAGAAATGATCGTTTTGGATAAACCGGAACAAAAAAACAAAATATTTCACGTAATTTTGTATTTAAGGGGCGATAAAGTTGTTTATATTTTTTTTCCTAAAATCCTTTAATTTAATTTACGCAGACTTGTATTTGAAAGCTCATCAATAATTTATTTACAATTGTAATTAATTGAGATTTTCTGAATTTACTAAGGAATGATTGTTTTCGACAATCCGTAACAAAAAAACAAAATATTATACTCAATTTTGGATTTACGGGACGATAAAGATGATTTTTATTTTTGCTCATTGAAATCGTTTAATGTAATCGGTAGACTTTTATTGAAAACCTCACCAACAATTTATTTTCAATGGAAATTAATTGAGATTTTCAGAATTAACTTAGAAATGATCGTTTTTGATAAACCGGAACAAAAAAAAACAAAATATTTCACCTAATTTTGTATTTAAGGGACGATAAAGTTGATTTTTTTTTTCGTAAAATCCTTTAATTTAATTTGCGCAGACTTGTATTTGAAAGCTCATCAATAATTTATTTACAATTGTAGTTAATTGAGATTTTCTGAATTTACTAAGGAATGATTGTTTTCGACAATCCGTAACAAAAAACCAACATATTTTACTCAATTTTGGATTTACGGGGCGATAAAGATGATTTTAATTTTTGCTCATTGAAATCGTTTAATTTAATTGGCAGACTTTTATTGCAAACCTCACCAACAATTTATTTTCAATAGAAATTAATTGATATTTTCAGAATTCACTTATAAATGATCGTTTCTGATAAACCGGAACAAAAAAACAAAATATTTCACCTAATTTTGTATTTAAGGGACGCTAAAGTTGTTTATATTTTTTTCCTAAAATCCTTTAATTTAATTTGCGCAGACTTGTATTTGAAAGCTCATCAATAATTTATTTACAATTGTAGTTAATTGAGATTTTCTGAATTTACTAAGAAATGATTGTTTTCGACAATCCGTAACAAAAAACCAAAATATTTTACTCAATTTTGGATTTACGGACGATAAAGATTCGCGCTACGCGACCAAACCAAATTTTCAGGCTTTTCTTAACTCGAAATTTTACTTCATGCTTAGTCTGGGAGTGGAACACACTCATTTTAAGTTTCAAATTAAACTTCTTTTAAAAAAAACAACGATTATCTAAAGATTTACGGCATATACGCCGAAATTGGGACATTTATACTTGTCCCTCCCTGTATGTACAAGTTGAGGCATTAATTGCAATTGATTAGCTACAATTTGTAATGGTCATATAGGCAACCCAATTTACACATAACCTAAAAATTAAAGGTGTCATATCGTATTTTATAAAACTGTTCGGTGTTATATAAAACTCTCTGTATATTTGAAAGTGTTTAAATTGCCTTCAATTTGGTTCTCATTAATCACTTGATGAAATGAAACATGTTTACAATATTGATAATTAAATATAAGTCACTTGGTTTGTTTCACTACTATATTTTTTTTATTCGAATAAAACAAAAAATAGTAGTGAAACAAACCAAGTGACTTTTATTTAATTATCAATGTTTAAATTGTTTTATTTATATAAAAGTTATTTAATTTAATTTGTTACAATGCTCTATTAAAGTATATGTAACGTTTAGGTTATCTTGTTTGTAAATTATAAGATTGGGTGTGGATTTTTCGACCAACCAACAAGCACATCGAAACGCTTGTTGAACTCGCGTAAAATCGATCAGTCCCTTCTTGAATGGAGGGTGTGGATGCAGGGTGCAACCTGGAATTGTTGAGGGCGATGAGAGAGTGGGTGTGTTTTCCAGGCGATCAATAATTTCCACCAAAGGGGTGGGAGATCCGCGAAAAGCGCACAGTCAGAAGGTCAGGAATACGCGCGCTGGCCGAATGAAATGACTAGCTTACATTATAATTATTTTCGTTAATACGCAATTAAAGAGAGCGGCTAATTAAATTAATAAACGAAATCGTTTTCCATTCACGGTGCGACGATCAAAAGAAATACGCCGATGAAATAATGCGCGCAACTTTCATTCTCATAGACCTCTGTTAGTTTTTTTTTAAATAACAATGAGAATGAAAACACTTTCTATTTATTTCGGGAATGTACACTTCTGTGCAATAAAATTAATCACACAAAATGTGGTATAGTTTAAAACGGACTTGATGAGTTTCCTAGTTATGAAAATATGCCTTTCCCTTAATGTCAAAATGGTGCGTCAATTAGACAACAATTATAAGTATAAATGAAATTGCCAATTCTTGGTTGCAGAATACTGCAAACATTAAAAGTGCCGAGATTCTTTTCGCAATCTACAACAAGTTAGTCTTACAAAGACTATATCAAACACTCATTTGAACAACTACTTCCCAGGCTAATACCCCGACGGACATTGAATTATACAACAAGTGTTTGCTGTTACATACAGTAACCTACTGCAAATGTAACAATTTGGGTCAAATTATTCAGGCCATCTATAGACGCGTTTCGAGATTTATCTCTCATCAGTATAGCTTTGCCATTCCCTCTAAACAATTTGACACCTTAGACTGGCTTTGTTTTCTTTATTACGAGCGTTTTTTCAAAAGGTCATAGTTTTGGTTTTTTAATAAAGGTGTTATTTTTAAGTTATGGTGTTTTATCATTTATTTAAACTGCTGCTAGGCAATTAACATAGACCCGAATTATACAACTAGAATATTGTGAAAAATAGTTATAAGACTTGTGCTTAATTTTATTGCACATAAGTGTACATTTTGAATAGATTTCAATTCAGTAATTACAAAACAATTAATTCTATTAGAATATATTGTTTTTTTTAATTTTCAAGCGCATCATAGTTTTGTTTCGGTTTTAAATCTACTGCGTCAATAAAGCGAAAAACAGGAAATTACTTAAACCCCGTGATGTGTTTTTCACGTTGGTTGCCTCAAATAATAACCGTGTGAAAAATCTAAAAACAAAGTAAATAAAAAACAATCAGTTTCGATTCAATTTCATTAATTGCGCCCAACAGTTCAAAATAACACTTTCTATCATCTAAATATCATTCAAACTCAGTTCAAAATGTTTATACAATCGTGAGAAAGTTAACATTGATCTGCAGACAGTTGTTAATATCATAAACATTGTAATCTGAAAACTTACAGGGTTTTCTCTATATATTATCAAAATGCCATATTACATGGATATGATATGTCAATTAATAATAATAATAAATATTAAACTGTAGTAGTAGTAAATATGGGAGTACAATACACAATAAGTGTTGCAATACAACAAAAGCTAAGATGTACCACAAAGTGAACGCCTACAACACAAAACAGTTAATAAAAGTTACATTGAAAAGTGCCAGAAGTAATAACATTAAAAATAATTGATTGATAACAAATGAAATAATAATAAATCTATGGTAAAACTATTAATGTGTAGAACTAGAATGTATCTAGTACTACTTTTATCATCACCGCTCCTCTGGAACTACCTGCGGGTACCAAGCTAAAGCCCGCAGAACGCGTGAGGGATTGTTAAAATCAAAACTAAAAAATTTGTAATGAATTGAAAATACAATAACAGCAAGAGTGGAGAGATGATGGGAGAAAGGAGGGTGCGTAAGCCGAATGTTTGTGGTTGGAGAATGATGTGTTGTTGAGGTAGTGAGGATGCGGTGGATGGAGAAAGCAGTATGTATATTAAAAAGACTCTGTTGCTCGCTAACGCTTACCACAGCTCGATTCGCTCGCTTGCCTGCTCGCTGCGCTCGCAAAAGGTTCGCTTAGGGAAGAAGCGTGGGGTCATGGTTGGGTGCGTAAGCCAAATTGTTTGCTTTGCAAAGCAGTATATAAGAAGGACTCTGTAGCCCGCTACCGCAAGCACCTGGCTCGCTTCGCTCGCCGTCGCTCGCGCTCGCGACAATCACTAACCGCTCCAACTTTTAGGACACATGAAAAGCACTAACCGTAAGTGTATCCGTGCAAAATTTTAGCCCTCTACGAAAAACCCAAAGAAAACTGTGAATTTTTTTCGTTTGGGGCTATTCCCATTAATTTCGTTTAAAACATAATTATTTTTAAATTTAATTTATTAAAAAAAAATACTTCCGGCTGAGCAGGAAACAAACACTTTCTACGAAAACGTCATAGATAAAAGTGAAGAATTTATTGATACCATTAACGAAAAATTATTTTTTTTTTCAAAAAATCCAAGGGGTACCCCTTGATTCGAAATTTAACATTGAAACCCGCATAAGTCTGTCCTTGTCCCACTCATGGCTTTTGATAGCCAGCGCATCAAAATTTTCCTAAATTGCTAAAAATTAAAAAATATTTATTGCTCCGGTCCTACTTGAGCTAGATAATTGAAATTTTCAGAATTCATACAAATTTATATTTCCTATCTACTGGTACAATTCCCATTATTGTACTGTATCAAATACAGAAACAAACAAAATAAAATTTATTTATTTAATTAATACGAAAAATAAATAAAAATCTATCTCCTATCCAAATTGAGCTAGATGAATGAAATTTTCAGCATTTATACATATTTGTATTTCCTATTTATTGGTACAATTGCAGTTGTTTCACTGTTTTAAATACTATAGCAAAAAAAATTAAAATTGTTTTTTTAAATAATTTAAAAAGCGAAAAAAAAAATCTATTTCCGATTTGAATTGAGCTAGGTCTATAAAATATTCAGCATTTATAGACATTTGTATTACTTATTTATTGATAAAATTCCTATTGTTGTACTATAAATAATAGCGGAGCTAAAAAATAAAAATTGTATTTTTAATTCGCCGTTTTAGCCTGAAAAGCGGTTTTGAAGCGCAGAAAAAAAACACCAATTTCCGTTCTAATAAAGCTGGATCGATGAAATTTTCAGCATTTATGCAAATTTGTATTGCCCATTTATGGTCCAACTCACATCGGTCTATTATTATTATGACGGAAGTAAAAAAAAAATTGTAATTTTTCGTGATTTTCACGACTGCGCCAACATAAACTTAAATATTTTAGCAAATATTCAAAAGATAAAAATCGATCCTGGGCATATAAAAGGTACTACCCTAGTGTACATTCGATTAAAATTTCAGCCCTCCACGGTAAACTCACAGGGAATGGTGAATTTTTTTCTTCGACTTTCGTTAAAAAATGACATTTTAAAAATTTTGAAAATTATTGAACTTTGTGAATTTCCGACGGGCCCCCTGGGCCCTTCAGTAAGGGCGATTGGGGCACACCTTTATAAGTGATCTTTTGGCTACTTGTTAGTATTTTTTTCAATCGGATAAGTCATCGCGTTGGCGAACAAAATGGTGGAGGACCGGACCGGATATTTTCTCGATTGTGGGCCCCATTATGGGGCCTCGGTGAAAAGTTCATACACTAATTGAAAGCCCCTTTGATGGGCTACAAGACCCTGAAATCGAATATTTTTTTGGAGCCTCCGTTCGGTCGCTATAGCACTTTAAATTTGAGGAACATTTTGGTTTAAAAAAAACCGTTGCCGCCCCCGAGGTGGAGATTGGAGCACGTCAAGAACTACAGTTTGCCGAAATAAAATTCGACGTAGCTCATTGCAGAAGGGCGGTATTAAGGTCCGAAGTTTAAAATTGTTTTAATTAATTGCCGGCCCCTGGGGGGCCGGCAGAAGTCTGAATAGAAATCCATTCGAAGGCAAATTGCAAGGCGCATTCGATACCGTTGACCGCGATTCGATCAGACATCGCAGTTCGACGCTATGGCAAAAAATGTGAAAACTCGGCCCCCGATGTACTTGGATTTTTTTTTGTCGGCCCCTAGCGATTGGATTTTAGCGTTCTTGTGTTTATTACCTGGATTAAATATGGCACTATGGCTTGATTTTTTTTTTGTGGCCGTCATAGGTAAGGTGTTCCCGTAGGAGGTACCAAGGATTCGTTTTTTTTTCAAAAATCTCGTGTTTTTTTTGCGCCTTTTCCGAATTTGCAAACCGCGATTTTTTATCTCTTTTAGTTTTGTCAAAAAAATTGACAAAGTCGGGATTTTGTGATCGCCTTTGGCCGCCCCCGATAGTTTTGCGTCGGGGAGCCTCCGGCCCCCCTCGCAAAAGAAAAGGCTGAAACGGCCCTGCAAGTACGTTTTTGCACACCCCCCCCCCCCCCTTACCTATTTAGTAGTTTTGAAATGAATGGCAAGGGTTCTTTTGCATTTTTTTTTTCCTGTACATAATCGGGGATTATTCGTGTAATTTTTGTAGATTACGTAAACAGGAACAAATTGCGTTTGCATTCATATGATTATTTACATGTAAATAAATACGTACACCCAATAATAATGTTTTTGACGCATTTCCGAACGAAGGACGAAAGTAATTATGTATTCTGTCGCGTGCCCACCCAATTACAACAGATAGATAATTTTCATAATAATCTCCAACACATGACATATGGTTCTGCGTACGCAATGGCGTCTACGAAATATAGATAACCAGAACAAAAAAAATAGCTATCTAATTCTTCGTTTTGTTGTATTACGTAGAATTATTTAGGTTTTAAAATTTGGAACTAAAAATACCAGAATAATTCAAATTTAAAACTATTTGATTGATTTTTTTGTTAAATTTCAAATCTTAATCCTTAAAATTTAAACCGTAATATGAGCGTATAAACAATTAAGTATAGGGTCTAATCAGAGCTGCATTCTTTGGCTGTCGTTTGCATTTTGTTTCAAGAAAATGTTAAGTTTTTAAATAAAGTGGCACCTAATTGTTTGAGTCGGAAATTTCAATTAAATTTATTAAACAGAGCAAAAAAACAATGTTTTTGACTTAAAATTTAAGAGTTTATTTAAGCGTAACAACAATTGAGCTTTACAAAATTTCAAAGCTACATTCTTCGGCTCTTGTTTGCTTTTTGTTTAATGAAAATATTAAGTTTGTAAAAAAAGTTGTGTTAAATTATTCGAGCATACGATTTTTTATTAAAGTTACATGCAAAGTGGAAAAACGCAGTGGTTTTGGCCTTCATTTGAGCTTAAAAACAATCAAGCTTTACGTCAATTAAAAACCTTGATCTTCAGCTATTCTTTGCTTTTTGTTTAACAAAAATATTAAGTTTGTGAAAAAAGTTGTGTTAAGTTATTTGAGCGTGCGTTTTTTTTTATTAAAGTTGCATGCAAAGTGGAAAAACGCAGTGGTTTTAGTTCAAAATTTAAGCCTTAATTTGAGCTTAAAAACAATTAAGCTTTACGTCAATTGAAAGCCTAGATCTTCTGCTATTGTTTGCTTTTTGTTTAACAAAAATATTAAGTTTGTGAAAAAAATTGTGTTTAATTATTTGAGCGTGTGATTTTTATTAAAGTTGCATGCAAAGTGGAAAAACGCAGTGGTTTTGGTTCAAAATTTAAGCCTTAATTTGAGCTTAAAAACAATCGAGCTTTACGTCAAATGAAAGCCTTGATCTTCGGCTATTGTTTGCTTTTTGTTTAATAGAAATATTAAGTTTGTGAAAAAAGTTGTGTTAAATTATTTGAGGGTGCGATTTTTATTAAAGTTGCATGCAAAGTGGAAAAACGCAGTGGTTTTAGTTCAAAATTTAAGCCTTAATTTGAGCTTAAACACAATTAAGCTTTACGTCAATTGAAAGCCTAGATCTTCTGCTATTGTTTGCTTTTTGTTTAACAAAAATATTAAGTTTGTGAAAAAAATTGTGTTTAATTATTTGAGCGTGTGATTTTTATTAAAGTTGCATGCAAAGTGGTAAAACGCAGTGGTTTTGGTTCAAAATTTAAGCCTTAATTTGGGCTTAAAAACAATCAAGCTTCACATCAATTGAAAATCTTGATCTTCGACTATTATTTGCTTTTTGTTTAATGAAAGTATTAAGTTTGTAAAAAAAGTTGTGTTCAGTTATTTGAGCGTGCGATTTTTATTAAAGTTGCATGCCGAGTGGAAAAACGCAGTGGTTTTGGTTCAAAATTTAAGCCTTGATTTGAGTTTAAAAACAATCAAGCTTTACATCAATTGAAAGCCTTGATCTTCCGCTCTGATTTGCTTTTTGTTTAACAAAAATAATAAGTTTCTGAAAAAAGTTGTGTTCAGTTATTTGAGCGTGCGATTTTTTTTTATTAAAGTTACATGCAAAGTGGAAAAACGCAGTGGTTTTGGTTCAAAATTTAAGCCTTAATTTGAACTTAAAAACAATCAAGCTTTACGTCAATTAAAAGCTTTGATTTTTCGCTATTGTTTGCTTTTAGTTTAGCAAAAATATTAAGTTTGTGAAAAAAGTTGTGTTCAGTTATTTGAGCGTGCGATTTTAATTAAAGTTACATGCAACGTGGAAAAACGCAGTGGTTTTGATTCAAAATTTAAGCCTTAATTTTAGCTTAAAAACAATCAAGCTTCACGTCAATTGAAAACCTTGATCTTCGGCTAGTGTTTGCTTTTTGTTTAACAAAAATATTAATTTTGTGAAAAAAGCTGTAGTAAGTTATTTGAGCGTGCGATTTTTATTAAAGTTGCATGCAAAGTGGAAAAACGCAGTGGTTTTGGTTCAAAATTTAAGCCTTAATTTGAGCTTAAAAACAATCAAGCTTTACGTCAATTGGAAACCTTGATGTTCGACTATTGTTTGCTTTTTGTTTAATGAAAGTATTAAGTTTGTGAAAAAAGTTGTGTTAAGTTATTTGAGCGTGCGATTTTTTTATTAAAGTTGCATGCACAGTTGTTAAACGCAATGGTTTTTGTTCAAAATTTAAGCCTTAATTTGAGCTTAAAAACAATCAAGCTTTAAGTCAATTGAAAACCTTGATCTTAAGCTATTATTTGCTTTTTGTTTAACAAAAATAATAAGTTTGCGAAAAAAGTTGTGTTACGTCATTTGAGCATGCGATTTTTATTCAAGTTACATGCAAAATGGAAAAACGCAGTTTTTAATTTAAAAGCAACAATTATTTAAGTATTTTGCGCGTCTTCATTTCTTTTTGATTTGTTAATTTTTGAAATGATTAGCATGTGTTAATAAATGTGGTCAAGGAGAGAAATTTCTCCTCTATTTTGTAAATTGAAACTGTTGAAAAAGCACGCAAACAAAACATGTCATTGTTCGTGTTGTAAGGTCTGCAATATTTAGGACAGTTTTAATATTCATTGAAAAAATTATAACCAGCGTACTTGATAATCACGACAAACGATTATTTTTAACCTTACGGAATTGTTTAGAGATTTTAAAGTATTATACATAAAACAACAAAATATTTAACACTTTTAATGTATAACACCCTCCTCAGCTATTACAATTTTTAAACAAAATAATTGTTCTAATATTGACAAAGTTAAAAAAAATACACTTCCAATATTTTAACTATATTTATTTATTGATTTATTTATTATTCTACTATAGTAGAATTCACGAGAGGTGTCCTATAATTACAGATTTGAAATCAATGGTACAACTTCTCATTGGGGTATTTTTATATTAACATTATTTCTTCAAGTTTTGCGTGCTTAATTAAGGATTTTTTTATCATAGTGTAATACACAAAATATGACCAAACGCAAATCTTGTACAGTTTTGTACAGTAATTCAAATAGGACTTGTCCTGTTTCGTTTGGTCAACAAAAACGCCAATTGTTTGCAACATTTATTAGAAAAATCAATAAGTCCACTAAAGTCTCATTTTAAGCGCTAGTGATGAGCGCATTTTTCAACCGATTAAAAACATCAGTGGCTCAAATTAAATCTCATTTTATCCTCAATAATCCTCGTGAATTTCATTTGAGTCTAATAACCGCTTGATTTTTTATTAAAAAAAGAATTGGAAAATGCAACAGAACCACAATGAATGTATGTTTCGTTTTAACGAATTTTTACAAATTACTGAAACACCCAATTTTTATGAGATTTACAGGAGTTAATAAAGAAAAGATTGGGCTTTGTGTCTATGTAAGATTAAACAAAACCTGTTAATTTTGGGAAAAGTCACAGAAGCCTAAAGTTCAATTAAAATATGAAAAATTTGACAAAATCTCATTAAATTGATGTTTCGTTAAAAGAATTTTAAAATATTACTGAAACATCAGATTTTTATGAGATTTACGGGGTATTGTTAAAAAATGAAAGAGCTTTGTTTTTACGTAAGATTGAACAAAATCTGTTAATTTGAGGAAAAGTTACAGAAACTTAAACTGCATTGAAATTAAGAAAAAGTAAACAAAATCTCATTTCGTTTAAAGAATTTTGAAAAATTACTGAAACATCAGATTTTTATGAGATTTACGGGGTATTGTTAAAAAATGAAAGAGCTTTGTTTTTACGTAAGATTAAACAATATCTGTTAATTTAAGGAAAAGTTACAGAAACTTAAACTGCATTGAAATTAAGAAAAAGTAAACAAAATCTCATTTCGTTTAAAGAATTTTGAAAAATTACTGAAACATCAGATTTTTATGAGATTTGCGGGTATTATTAAAAAAATGAAAGGGCTTTGTTTTTACGTAAGATTAAACAAAATCTGTTAATTTGGGGAAAAGTTACAGAAGCTTAAAGTTTATTTAAATTAAGAAAAAGTAAACAAAATCTCATTTCGTTTAAAGAATTTTAAAAAATTACTGAAACATTAGATTTTTATGAGATTTGCGGGTATTATTAAAAAAATAGAGGGCTTTGGTTTACGTGAGATTAAACAAAATATGTTAATTTGGGGAAAAGTTACATAAGCTTGAAGTTCATTGAAATTATGAAAAAGTAAACAAAATCTTGATGTTTCGTTTAAAGAATTTTAAAAAATTACTGAAACTTCAGATTTTTATGAGATTTGCGGGTGTTATTAAAAAAATAAAAAAGCTCTATTTTTACATAAGGTTAAACAAAATCTGTTAATTTGGGGAAAAGTTACAGAAGCTTAAACTTCATTGAAATTATGAAACAGTTAACAAAATCTCATTAAATTGATGTTTCGTTTAAAGAATTTTAAAAAATTACTGAAACATCAGATTTTTATGAGATTTACGGGGTATTGTTAAAAAATGAAAGAGCTTTGTTTTTACGTAAGATTAAACAATATCTGTTAATTTGAGGAAAAGTTACAGAAACTTAAACTGCATTGAAATTAAGAAAAAATACACAAAATCTCATTTCGTTAAAAGAATTTTGAAAAATTACTGAAACATCAGATTTTTATGAGATTTGCGGGTGTTATTAAAAAAATGAAACGGCTTTGTTTTTACGTAAGAGTAAACAAAATCTGTTAATTTGGGGAAAAGTTACAGAAGCTTAAAGTTTATTTAAATTAAGAAACAGTAAACAAAATCTATTTCATTTAAAGAATTTTGAAAAATTACTGAAACATCAGATTTTTATGAGATTTGCGGGTATTATTAAAAAAAATAGAGGGCTTTGGTTTACGTAAGATTAAACAAAATCTGTTAATTTGGGGAAAAGTTACATAAGCTTGAAGTTCATTGAAATTATGAAAAAGTAAACAAAATCTCATTAAATTGATGTTTCGTTTAAAGAATTTTAAAAAATTACTGAAACTTCAGATTTTTATGAGATTTGCGGGTGTTATTAAAAAAATGAAAGAGCTTTATTTTTACATAAGGTTAAACAAAATCTGTTAATTTGGGGAAAAGTTACAGAAGCTTAAACTTCATTGAAATTATGAAACAGTTAACAAAATCTCATTAAATTGATGTTTCGTTTAAAGAATTTTAAAAAATTACTGAAACATCAGATTTTTATGAGATTTACGGGGTATTGTTAAAAAATGAAAGAGCTTTGTTTTTACATAAGATTAAACAATATCTGTTAATTTGAGGAAAAGTTACAGAAACTTAAACTGCATTGAAATTAAGAAAAAGTAAACAAAATCTCATTTCGTTAAAAGAATTTTGAAAAATTACTGAAATATCAGATTTTTATGAGATTTGCGGGTGTTATTAAAAAAATGAAAGGGCTTTGTTTTTACGTAAGATTAAACAAAATCTGTTAATTTGGGGAAAAGTTACAGAAGCTTAAAGTTTATTTAAATTAAGAAACAGTAAACAAAATCTATTTCATTTAAAGAATTTTGAAAAATTACTGAAACATCAGATTTTTATGAGATTTGCGGGTATTATTAAAAAAATAGAGGGCTTTGGTTTACGTAAGATTAAACAAAATCTGTTAATTTGGGGAAAAGTTACATAAGCTTGAAGTTCATTGAAATTATGAAAAAGTAAACAAAATCTCATTAAATTGATGTTTCGTTTAAAGAATTTTAAAAAATTACTGAAACTTCAGATTTTTATGAGATTTGCGGGTGTTATTAAAAAAATGAAAGAGCTTTATTTTTACATAAGGTTAAACAAAATCTGTTAATTTGGGGAAAAGTTACAGAAGCTTAAACTTCATTGAAATTATGAAACAGTTAACAAAATCTCATTAAATTGATGTTTCGTTTAAAGAATTTTAAAAAATTACTGAAACATCAGATTTTTATGAGATTTACGGGGTATTGTTAAAAAATGAAAGAGCTTTGTTTTTACGTAAGATTAAACAATATCTGTTAATTTGAGGAAAAGTTACAGAAACTTAAACTGCATTGAAATTAAGAAAAAGTAAACAAAATCTCATTTCGTTAAAAGAATTTTGAAAAATTACTGAAACATCAGATTTTTATGAGATTTGCGGGTATTATTAAAAAAATGAAAGGGCGTTGCTTTTACGTAAGATTAAACAAAATCTGTTAATTTGGGGAAAAGTTACAGAAGCTTAAAGTTTATTTAAATTAAGAAGTAAACAAAATCTCATTTCGTTAAAAGAATTTTGAAAAATTACTGAAACATCAGATTTTTATGAGATTTGCGGGTATTATTAAAAAATAGAAGAGCTTTGTTTTTACCTAAGATTAAACAAAATCTGTTAATTTGGGGAAAAGTTACATACGCTTGTTCATTGAAATTATTACATTACAAAATCTCATTTAATTGATGTTTTGTTTAAAGAATTTTAAAAAATTACTGAAACTTCAGATTTTTATGAGATTTGCGGGTGATATTAAAAAAATGAAAGAGCTTTATTTTTACATAAGGTTAAACAAAATCTGTTAATTTGGGGAAAAGTTACAGAAGCTTAAAGTTCATTGAAATTATGAAAAAGTAAACAAAATCTCATTAAATTGATGTGTCGTTTAAAGAATTTTGAAAAATTACTAAAACATCAGATTTTTATGAGATTTGCGGGGGTTATTAAAAAATGGAAGAGCTTTGTTTTTACGTAAGATTAAACAAAATTTGGTAATTTGGGAAAATGTTACAGAAGCTTAAAGTTTATTTAAATTAATAAAAACGAAACAAAATCTCATTTCGTTTAAAGAATTTTGAAAAATTACTGAAACATCAGATTTTTATAAGATTTGCGGGTGTTGTTAAAAAAAATTAAAGAGCTTTGTTTTTACGTAAGATTAAACAAAATCTGTTAGTTTGGGAAAAAGTTACAGAAGTTTAAAGTTCATTGAAATTATGTAAAAATTAAACAAAATCTCATTAAATTGATGTGTCGTTTAAAGAATTTTGAAAAATTACTGAAACATCAGATTTTTATAAGATTTGCAGGTATTATTAAAAAAAATTAAAGAACTTTATTTTTACATAAGGTTAAACAAAATCTGTTAATTTGGGGAAAAGTTACATAAGCTTGAAGTTCATTTAAATTATGAAACAGTTAACAAAATCTCATTAAATTGATGTTTCGTTTAAAAAATTTTAAAAAATTACTGAAACATCAGATTTTTATGAGATTTGCGGGTATTAATAAAAAATTAAAGAGCTTTCTTTTTACGTAAGATTAGACAAAATCTGTAAATTTGGGGAAAAGTTACAGAAGCTTAAAGTTTATTTAAATTAAGAAAAAGTAAACAAAATCTCATTTCGTTTAAAGCATTTTGAAAAATTACTGAAACATCAGATTTTTATGAGATTTGCGGGTATTATTAAACAAATGAAAGAGCTTTGTTTTCACGTAATATTAAACAAAATCTGTTAATTTGGAAAAAAGTTACAGAAGCTTAAACTTCATTGAAATTATGAAAAAGTAAACAATATCTCATTAAATTGATGTTTCGTTTAAAGAATTTTGAAAAATTACTGAAACATCAGACTATTATGAGATTTGCAGGTATTATTAAAAAATGAAAGGGCTTTGTTTTTACCTAAGATTAAACAAAATCGGTTAGTTTGGGGAAAAGTTACAGAAGCTTAAGGTTGATTAAAATTATGAAAAACTCACATTAAATGTATGTATTTTACATAATTTTGGTATAATTTAAGCTTTCGTTAATTGTTCGTCACAAATATTGTACACGAATTTTTTGTTATAAATTTGTAGTAATAAATAACATCAAATTTTGTATTGTGGAGGCTTCTACTTTGTTATACATGTTAATTTATCAATAAAAAACGTTTTAAGTTTAAGTTAAAACGTTTTTTATTGATGAAATAATATCAACTCTATTTATTTTATGTCATAAATTTGACAACTGCAAAATAAGTTCCTGATTGATCGTTTAACGAGTGTTTCCACTCCCAGACTAAGCATGAAGTAAAATTTCGAGTTTAGAAAAGCCTGAAAATTTGGATTTGCTGGGGCGCGCGAGCGAAGCGAGTCGCGCCTCAGCAAATCCAAATTTTCAGGCTTTTCTAAACTCGAAATTTTACTTCATGCGCCACGCGTATAAATCACTGACTTCAAGTGAAATCTCCAACCAATTGATTAGAGCAGAATAAATTTAGTATGTCAATTATCAATTGTTTAAATTACGGGAAAAGTGCTATGATGGACACATCACCATTTTTTAATACAACATTTTACACTTTAATTAATTTTCAGTTAACCTGGATTTTATAATTTATTTATTTATTTATTTATTATCCAACAGTTTACAATAAACTTATTACAGGATAACATGTTAACAGTAACATAAACAAATTCGAGTGCGCTGTGACTTAAAATTATATTATAATTCTAAATAATAATAATAACAATGTGAATTTTACTAGAAAGACAAAAAAAATATTATTTAATACAAACATACGTAATAATAATACTTTATTGGCCCTAGTAGCAGTTGTTTTACACAGATCAAGATTAAAAAATGCAATATTCCTTCCATTTTTTATCACTATTCTACCTAGAATTTAATATCACTTCCTTTGATTCTTTTTTTTACTTTCCCCCATATGTAATACAAAGGGAAAGTATTGTTTTCGTGAAAATTTTCGAATCAAAAATTTTAGCGGAAATATCCGTTATGAGGTCCCCTGAGTCGAATAAGACCATTTTTGAAAAATGTCTGTCTGTCTGTCTGTGTGTCTGTGTGCGCTGTGCCGCAAAAACCGCTAAAGATATCGAGATGAAACTTGAAACTTAAGCTTTTTGTCACAATCGGAAGAACTGAAAAGCTTTTGGTGAAAATCGGTAAACCGGAAGTGGTATTGACTCGTAGCGTTTTTTAGTTTTTTCTGATTTTTTTATTAAATGTTCATCAAACAAAAAATTCTTTCAAATAAAAGTTGTAGATAATAACAAAATGAAGATATATTGTTTATTTACTTTTTGTCATAGCACTCTTAGTTTTTGAGATATTATAAAGGTTGTTTGTTTTATCTAGTTATTGATGTGTGACAGTGTATGTGTCGATACAATTGAAAAATGTTTCAAATAAAAGTTGTAGGAAATAAAAAGCTAAAGATTTTTTGTAGACTCACTTTTTGTCATAGCACTCTTAGTTTTTGAGATATTTAATAAATAGTGTTTTTTATCTAGTCATTGATTTGTGTCAGTGTGTGTGTTGATACAATTGGAAAATGTTTCAAATAAAAGTTGGAGGTGCTAAAATATTAAAGATTTTTGTATCTTCACTTTTTGTCATAGCACTCTTAGTTTTTGAGATATTCAATAAATAGTGTTTTTTATCTAGTCATTGGTTTGTGTCAGTATGTGTTGATCCAATTGAAAAATGTTTCAAATAAAAGTTGTAGTTATCAAAAAGTTGAAGACATTTTGAAAATAATTATGCTACAAATATTTTAAAAGTGATTTAATACGCAATTTGCGGGGGAAAGTACTATGATGGACACATCACCATTTTTTATCTTTCTTCTCAGTTCTTTGCTTTTTTATTTGATTTCCTTTTGTCGTCTTTTGTTTTTTTTTTTTCCCTGGATTATCAACCAATTTTATTTAATTTGCCCATTTTTTTAGTTCCTTTTTATAACGATATTTTCACAAATAGTGAAGCTTGGTTTGCTTTACTAATTGTGAAAATATCGTTATAAAAAGGAGCTATTTTTTTCGCATTCTAGATTATATTTTTTTATCACACAATCTTTCATTCATACATACTATCTCCACACTTAAAATATTAGCTTGTATCATTATCTTTTTTTTGTCCAGTAACATTATTGTATGTTTATGTGTAGAGTAGTAAATACCTGTGTGTTTATTATTGTACCGTAATTTGCATGTTGAATGTGCTGTATGTTTGTGTGTATATGTGTGTTTATAAAGTAAGTAGGTCAGACATGTTTATGAAGTTAATGGGGAAATCCTAATCGATTTGCAACACATTTTACAATGAAAGTATAAACACTCGTTCCCACACGACGCAACTGGCGTCCGCGAGAGAAGAGGATTGCATTGAATGAATGTCTTTGAATTCTCGTGAAAGTGATGCGCACTTTGAGCTATGTTTTTTTGTTTCGCGTGCAAGGCTAATAAGTTGAGAAAACGCAAAAATGATTAATACGACTTCAGCTTGAATGGGATTCTTGCATTTTATTTTATTGTCTTAATTAATTCTTTAGAAGCAAAAAACATAATATCCTATGTGTTTTTTTTTTCTTATTTTTTACCCAATTTTTAAATTATTAATAGTTAAAGTTTTCCCGCAAATCGTGAAAACGTTGTGTGACGTAGCATTCCACGCACACGCATGCGCTGTAAGATGCTAATGCCCTTAGATTTAGAAGTACCATCCATTTTGACGCCAAAATACTAGGAAGGTGTAACGGACACTTATTAAATTCAGTATTTACCTATAATTTGTTTGCTTGAATGGGATTCTTGCATATTTTTTTTTTATTGCCTTAATTAATTCTTTAGAAGCAAAAAACATAATATCCTTTGTGTTTTTTTTTTATTTTTTACCCAATTTTTAAATTATTAATGCGAAAGGACCATACAAGATGCGAAAGGACCATACAATGCACCACCAGCTAGTGAGCAGATGCGAAAGGACCATACAATGCAAAGACATTGCGTTGGGGGCCTTTCTGGACATTGAAGGGGCGTTTGACAACACAACCTTCAACTCCATAGCAACAGCAATGGAGAAAAGAGGGATTTACCCGCAAGTCCGACACTGGATGAACAAGATGCTCAGGAGCCGGACTGTAACAACCACTCTATACGGAAAGACAGCAGAAGCGGTGGTCGCTGGCGGGTGCCCCCAGGAAGGGGTCCTCTCGCCGCTCCTGTGGTGCCTCGTCATGGACGACCTTCTGCTGCTACTTGAAAACCAGGGCATTTATGCCCTGGGGTACGCAGATGATCTGACCATTCTAGTTAGCGGGAAGTTTGGGACCACTGTATCAAGCCTGATGCAGAGGGCACTAACTACCGTGGAAAGATGGTGCAAGAACGAAGGGTTAGCTGTATACCCGGCCAAAACGGCGATAGTCCCCTTTACCAGGAGACGAAAAACCGATGACATAACATCGCTACGCATGTATGAAATGGAAGTCCCAATCAAAAATGAAGTAAAATATCTAGGGGTCATACTTGATACCAGATTGAACTTCAACTTCCACCTGGAGAACATCAGCAAAAGGGCCATGAGAGGACTTTTTGCGACCAGGAAAATGGTAGGACGCACATGGGGACTGAGACCCAGTATGACCAAATGGCTATACACCGTGGTCATAAGACCCATAGTGACATACGCGGCGCTCGCTTGGGGAGAAAAAACCCAAACCAAGAGCGCAGCCGTAAAACTCGAAAGAGTGCAACGACAGGCGTGTCTGCTGATTACTGGGGCAATGAGAACAACGCCCACAGCAGCCATGGAACACATATTATCGCTTCCACCACTACATCTATATGTTATGATGGAAGCCAGACAGGCAGCCTACAGACTGCACATAAATGGACACACTTTAAATGTAGGGTCATCTAGACCGGAAACATTTAAAGTGCTACAAGAAGAAGAAATCCTAAAAATGAGGTCCGATTTCACTAAAATCGTACACCCATCCCGCAGATTCAAAATAATCATACCACAGCGGAGTGAATGGACAAATGGAACATACCCGGGAACGAGTAAAGGAACCATCTGGTACACAGACGGGTCCAAAAACACTAAAGGAACCGGGGCTGGTATCTATGGAGGCTGTAACCGGAGCAAACAATTCACGGTTGCTCTGGGGAAACATGCCTCCATCTTCCAGGCTGAAGTGGCCGCCATTGACTGGTGTGCCCACCACATAATGGAGTCGGGACTCAACAAAGGACCAATTACCATTGTCGGACAGCCAGGCAGCCCTAAAAGCGCTAGCCTCGCTGATAGTTCAGTCCAGACTGGTTATAGACTGCATAAACAGGCTGGACGCACTGGCGACAACAACAAAAACACAGCTAGTATGGATACCCAAGGACCAAGGAATTATTGGACACTTGGGGGCCGACTTGCTGGCCAAACAAGGGACAACAGGTGAATTTATAGGACCTGAACCCGCTTTCGGAATACCACATGAAACCGGAAAGGAAATAATCCGACGCGAGTTAGCAGAGGAGCATACAAAGGCATGGCACAACCAAATGGGAATGAGGCACACGAGACTCTTCCTAGATGGCCCGGTACCTGATAGCGCATTAGCGCTGTCAGGACTGAGCAGAATGAAACTAAGGAAAATCACAGGACTAGTTACTGGGCACTGTGACCTGAATAAGCACAAACATAGGATGGGTCTTAAGAAAAGCCCCCTATGCCGTGGGTGCTTGGAAGAAGAGGAAACTCCCCAACACCTACTGTGCACATGCGAAGCCTATAAACGGCAACGCACGGAGCAACTCGGGAAGCCCGTGCTTCCTGAAGAACAGCTCAAGAACATCCCCTGGCCCAAACTCCTGGACTTCTTAGAAGACACAGGAATATATAAGGAGTAAAATAACCAGAGGAGCACAAAAGGACCATGGAGACCGTAGTGCAGGGACGCTAAGCGATACCACCTCATGTGGAAAAAAAAATAATATTAATAGTTAAAGTTTTCCCGCAAATCGTGAAAACGTTGTGTGACGTAGCAATCCACGCACACGCATGCGCTGTAAGATGCTAATGCCCTTAGATTTAGAAGTACCATCCATTTTGACGCCACAATACTAGGAAGGTGTAGCGGACACTTATTAAATTCAGTATTTACCTATAATTTGTTTGTATAACACAGCGAATAGTTGTTTATACAAAACACTCTCAATTGCCTGACAAATCCGTTTTTATTGACGGGGCGAGCGTCGCCAATATATCCGCGGACTTGTTTTTGTTTACTCAACAGACGCGACGGCATACTAGTCAACATAACCTTTTATACATCGCATACAAGAAACGTAACTGCAGTAAAGTTAATATTTAAAATGAGTTATTGTTACTGTATTGTATCAATGTGTCCTAACAACTCGAAAAGAAAGTTTTCAGGTAGAAATAAGTATTCAGTTAGAAATAGAATATTTATTTTATTTGAATATTTTTAAATGATCGCGGTTATATTGCAATGCGCATGACTTTTTATGTACTTTCATTATTGAAATTTAATTAATTTGGAAAGTGCGAATTTTAAACAAATTTCGGCTTGCCCGAAAACGCATTCATAAGAATGCGTTTCCGGAAAAGCCGAAATTTGTTTAAAATTTGCACTTTCCAGTTTTAAATTGGTCCTAAAATAATTTTCATTTAATGTTTCTTTTTGGTAGACAATTTTTTAGAACTTAAAATATTATGTAATAATAATTTTATACGATTTCAAAATTCGTGCAAGAACCCCATTGTTGAGAAAACGCAAAAGTAATTGTACAATGTTTTTAGAACTTAAAATAGTATATAATAATAATTTTATTCTATTTTAAAATTCGTGCAAGAACCCCATTTTTGAGTAAACGCAAAAGTAATTTTTCTTGAATAATTTTCTCACTTATCACTTGGTGAAACATGTTTAAATATTGATAATGAAGGTTTAAATTAAATTACACTTGGTTTGTTTCACAATTTTTTTACTTTACTATTTACTCGACTAGTTTCGCGTTTTACACTCCTGATAATGCTGTAAAACGCGAAACTAGTCGAGTAAATAGTAAAGTAAAAAAATTGTGAAACAAACCAAGTGTAATTTAATTTAAACCTCCATTATCAATATGCAAAAGTAATTGTTTATGAATAAAAATGTGTGTAGTCATTCTGCGGCTCTTAAACTTTTTTTTATTTCTTATTTTGTATTATTTCAATGTTAAAGACGTATCTCGTGGATAAATAAATAAAAAAAAAGCGTATTTTATTTGGAATTGTTAAGTTGAGAAAACGCAGAAGGAATTTTTAGTTACTGAGCTAAAAAAAACTCAGCATATTGTTGCCTAAATGCTGCCCTACAGCCCTTATGGACGAACCGAAACTGAACACCTAGATGTTTCAAAAAATAAATCCTCTGATTTTTTTTTCCTTTTCGTTATTGCGGTTTGAACTTTTGACCAACTCGCCCAAGCCGAAAAATTTAGGACAGACGGCCGTTCACCGTTCGTTCCTCCCGTCTAGACACGCTCGACACAAAAGTCGTCGTCCCCCTCTTCTTCTTCCTTGCTTTTATTATTATTAACAAAAGGATAACGAAGAACACGTTAATCCAATTATGCGCACACAAAAAGGAACAAGTGAATAAAAGGAGAAGCCTTCTCGGAAACTGACCTGGCCCAACAATAAATAAATAACGAACGCTAGAAGAAAAAGAAGAAGAAGGAGGATAGGGTCGTCGTTTGTTATGCAACGAAAACAAAAAATGTTCGTCCTTCGGAATAAATAAAATTAGTCGCGATTCGCGTGTAATCCGAGTGGCGCCAATAGACTAAAGCCTAATCTTAAATCAATATGTGTTTAAAAAAATAATACATTAAATAAATACTTACGCAAATAAGACACTTGAACTTTGTTTGTATAACTGAGGTTTTTATTGTGACTATAGTTTCGACAACTTTAATTTGTCATTATCGAACTAAGATAACTAACTAACTAACGAGGCTCATTATGAGAATGGGGGGAAACCTATATAAATCGACAAACGTTTGAATCTCCCGCCTCATTTGACATATGACGAAACTTGAAAATCGCGCGAAATTTGAATATTTAGAAACTTTAAGACTGTGAAAACGATACAAAACGCTATAATTTTTGTGTTCTTGCTTTTCAGTGCCTACAAAAATGTCGCTGGCTAGTGTCCATCCAGTCGAGGTCCATTCCAGTCACAGGTAAATAATTTTCTGTTGTAGCTTTCCAAATATATAATGCTAACTTTACATACAAAAAAAGAATTATATTTTCAAGCTAATCATATTGCTACGATTAAAATTCTAACCTACTTCTTATTGAATATCAGGTAATTGTAGATTGTGGATCTACTAACTTTATGTAGATCCACAATCCACAATTACCTGATATTCAATAAGAACTACGTTAGAATTTTAATCGTAGCTATAGTTTTAGTATTAAAATGAATCCACGAAACAAATGAATTTTAAGCCTTACGCCTAAAGGCGAAGAGGTAAAAGATTTTTAAAAAATAATTGTTTTATTTTTCAAAAATTCTGCAGCACTAGGTTACTATTTTTTTTCTTTTATTGAATTCCTCTTTCGTCATGCAGTAACGACCAAGGCTGTAACCAAGGGGGAGGATATGGGGGGTTTAACCCCCCCCCCCCTAATAAAAGTTAAATTTTTGTATGTAAAAGCGGCCCTATAAGAGAAAAAAACGGCCTTGGTCACGACTTCATTTGTTTATAACTTAGAACCATTATGAAGTAACTAGACAGGTTGCGACTTTAAATTAAGCTCAAACTTTAAAATATTCTCTGTCTTGTAATATGTAATCTAAGTAAATCATTTTCTTAGAACGATTTAAAACACATTTTTTAAGCTTAGATTTTTTGAGCGTAACTAATACATTTTCTTGAAATTTACGATTTAAATCAATCAATTTTGATGTATCTATACTTAATCATTCGATCAAGTATTTAGTTGTGAATGTTCGATGAGTATTTGCGCACTTAACCGCCTCGGCCAATTTCGATCAATTAAACGTTCGATCGTCACCAGCCAAGACAAACGAAACGATTTGAAATGAACGAAAAAAATCTACGCGTTTTCTTTTCTCAATCGATCTCAATCGGTGGCAGGCAGCATTTTGCCACGACATGCGAGAATCGCAAAACGCGACGAAGTGGCGTAATTGAGATAACTGGATTCGGTCGGATTGAGCTTGTAAAACGACACTCCTCCTCTCCGTTTGGCTTCTTCGCCAACCGCCGCGGCGGTGCAATAAAATCCATCGCCTCGTCGGAAGGCGAACAGTGAAGTGCATAAAAGTGCAAAAAATTAAACATCAAAATCGAAGAGGTTTAATAAGAAATCGCAATGTGTGAAGATACAATTTAAGTAAACTAAGAAATCATGAAATTAAATTTGTGAAGGTTTCATTTGCTTTTACAAATTGACTACAATTTGATCAACTTCTAAATTGTAAATTGGAAGTGTAAAGATAGAAATTTAAGTAAACTAAGAAATCGAGAAATTAAATTCGTTGAAGGTTTCCTTTGTTTTTACAAATTGACTACGATTTGATCAAGTTCAAAAATAGGAAGTGTAAACATATAATTGAAAATAATCGTCCATTTCTTTTGATCTAGTCGTATTAAAATAATAGTAATAAATAAATCAAACTACAAACATTGTTTTTTTACTGAATGAGTGATCGAAAAGTGATTGAATTGAAGACACAAATCGGTTTTATGGCAATTGGAGGTCTATTTCTAAGGTTAGTGTCCAAAAAATATATGATGGCAAAGATGATAATTCAAACTTTTGTTTTTCTAAGTTTGTATAATTTCAATGTAGGATACGAATGAGAATTATGTTTGAATTTATACAATATCGTTGAGAAAAGCCAGAATTTGGATTTAGGCGCAGCGCGTCCAAATCCAAATTCTTCGGGCTTTTCTCAACTCGAAATTTTACTTCATGCGCCACGCGTATAAAACACTTAAATATTATGAACTTTATGAATATTTGAACCTCTTGAAATTAGTGTTTTACGCGCTTGGCGCATGAAGTAAAATTTCGAGTTTAGAAAAGCCCCGTGAAAATTTGGATTGGCCGCGTAGCGAAGCGGAGCGGCCAATCCAAATTAGGCTTTTCTAAACTCGAAATTTTACTACATGCGCCACACGTATTAAACACTGACAACATCGAAATATTGTAAACAAGTGAACATCGCTTTAAATCAGTGTCTTGTACGCGTGGCGCATGAAGTAAAATTTCGAGTTTAGAAAAGCCTAATTTGGCTCGGTCGCTTCGCTTCGCTACGCGCCCGAGCCAAATTTTCAGGCTTTTCTAAACGCGAAATTTTACTTCATGCTTAGTCTGGGAGTGGAAAACATTCGTTAAAAAATAATTACTGGGTTTTTACAATATTTTCGTTAATTTACAAAATCTTGATGGTTTTCAAGTTTTTGTTCAATTTTTAAAATCTTGTAAATTTTTTAAATTTTAATTAATTTTCAAATATTGACCACTCTAGAATTTTCCAAGATTTCTAACAATTTTTAAAATTTTGACAAAAGACATGCATTTTTCAAGATTATTGCTGATTTTCAAATTCTTGACCTCTTTCGTTACTTTTTTAAACTTTGACGCTTTTCATGTATTTCCTAGATTTTCGTTAATTTAAAAAAAATTGCCGGTATTCATGAATTTTCAAGAATTTCGTTGATATTCGGGTTCGCAAATTTCAAAGAAATTTATTTGACAACTAAAACTTTACCGCATCCTAACCCAACTCTAACTTATTCCGACTCAACTTTAAGTCATCCCAACCCAACTCTAACGCACCCCAACCCAACCTTACCTAACTCTAACAGAATTTAACACATCCCAACCCAACTCTAACCCATCCCAACCCAACTCTAACCCATCCCAACCCAGCTTTAACCCCCCGCAACCCAACTCTAACCCCCCGCAACCTAACTCTAACCCATGCCAACCCAACTCTAATCCATCAAAAGCCAACTTTAACCTATCTCAACCCTACTCTAACCTATCTTAACCTAACTTTAACCCATCCCAACCCACCTCTTACGCATCCCAACCCAACCCACCTCTTACGCATCCCAACCCAACCTTACCCAGCAATAACCCAATTTTAGCACATCCCAACCCAACTCTGATTCATCCCAACCCAACTTTAACCCACCGCAACCCAACTGTAACCTATCTCAACCCAACTTTAACCTAACCTTTGTGTACCTGTTTCGACGACACACTTCGACATTCCTGTAAGTTTCCTGTTTATTTTATTTTATTTTAATATTTTTTTTTATATTGAAAGTCTAAAGCAAAGCTATACTGATAAGGGATAAATCTCGAAACGCGTCTGTAGATGGCTTAAGACAATTAAAATTCATTCCCTGTAATTTTTGTAATTAATTTCAATTTCCTTTTGTTTCATTTAGTTTGGTTTGAGAATAGTTTGACCTAATGTTGCATTTTGCATATAAATTATGCATAGAACAGCAGTGCTGTCGTGTAACGCAAATATTCATTGTATAATTCAATATCTGTCAGGGTATTAGCTCGAGACGTAGTTGTTTCAATGAATATTTGGAGACAAACTTTTTGCAGAAAGTCGATATTAATTTGAATTCGTTTTTATATTTTATTCAACTTTAACCTATTCCAACCCAACTTTAACCCAACGCAGCCCAACTTTAACTCACCGCAACCCAACTAACCCATCCTAACTTAATTTGAACCCATCCCAATCTAACTCTAATCTATCTCAACCCAACTCTAACGCATCCCAATCCAACCTTACCCAACTCTAACCCAATTTTAATACATCCCAATCCAACTCTGATTCATCCCAACCCAACTTTAACCCACCGCAACCCAACTCTAACCCAACTGTAACCTATCGCAACCCAATTTTAATCTATTCCAACCCAACTTTAACTCATCGCAACTCAACTCTAATCCATCCCAACCCAACTAACCTATCGCAACCCCACTCTAACCTATCTTAACCCAACTCTAACCCATCCCAACCCAACTCTAACGCATCCCAACCTAACCCTACCTAACTCTAACCCAATTTTAACACATCCCAACCCAACTCTGATTCATTCCAACCCAACTTTAACCCACCGCAACCCAACTGTAACCCATCCCAACCCAACTTTAACCTATTCCAACTTAAACATTAAAAGTGCGATTCTTTTCGCAATCTACAACAATTTAGTCTTATAAAGACTATATCAAACACTCATTGAAACAACTACTTCCCGGGCTAATACCCCGACGGACATTGAATTATACAACAAGTGTTTGCTGTTACATACAGTAACCTACTGCAAATGTAACAATTTGGGTCAAATTATTCAGGCCATCTATAGACGCGTTTCGAGATTTATCTCTCATCAGTATAGCTTTGGCATTCCCTCTAAACAATTTGACACCTTAGACTGGCGGTCACGTTACCGTTCAAACATAAGTATAAATGAAATTGCCAATTCTTGGTTGCAGAATACCTCAAACATTAAAAGTGCGATTCTTTTCGCAATCTACAGAATCGCACTTTTAATGTTTGAGGTATTCTGCAACCAAGAATTGGCAATTTCATTTATACTTATGTTTGAACGGTAACGTGACCGCCAGTCTAAGGTGTCAAATTGTTTAGAGGGAATGCCAAAGCTATACTGATGAGAGATAAATCTCGAAACGCGTCTATAGATGGCCTGAATAATTTGACCCAAATTGTTACATTTGCAGTAGGTTACTGTATGTAACAGCAAACACTTGTTGTATAATTCAATGTCCGTCGGGGTATTAGCCCGGGAAGTAGTTGTTTCAATGAGTGTTTGATATAGTCTTTATAAGACTAAATTGTTGTAGATTGCGAAAAGAATCGCACTTTTAATGTTTGAGGTATTCTGCAACCAAGAATTGGCAATTTCATTTATACTTATTCCAACTTAACTTTAACTCATCGCAGCCCAACTCTAACCCATCCCAATCCAACGCTAACCCATCCCAAGCCAACTTTAACCCATCGCAACCCAACTCTAACCCGTCCCAATCAAACTCTAATTCATCCCAACCCAACTCTAACACATCCCAACCCAACCTTACCCAACTCTAACCCAATTTTAATACATCCCAACCCAACTTTAACTCACCGCAACCCAATTTTAACTCCTAACCCAACTAACCTATCCTAACCCAACTTTAACCTATCTCAACCCAACTTTAACCCGGGGATGGGACGTTTCATCGCCGGGCCAGTTCATCGCCGGGCCAGTTCATCGCCGGGCCAGTTCATCGCCGGGCCAGTTCATCGCCGGCCGTTTCATCGCCAGGCCAGTTCATCGCCAGGCCAGTTCATCGCCAGGCCAATTGCGATATGATATGTCAGGATAGGTTTTGATGGGTCAGGATAGGTTATGATACGTTAGGATAGATTAGGATAGGTTAGGATAGGTTAGAATAGGTTAGGATAGGTTAGGATAGGTTAGGATAGGTTAGGATAGGTTAGGATAGGTTAGGATAGATTAGGATAGGTTAGGATAGGTTAGGATAGGTTAGGATAGGTTAGGATAGGTTAGGATAGGTTAGAATAGGTTAGAATAGGTTAGGATAGGTTAGGATAGGTTAGGATAGGTTAGGATAGGTTAGGATAGGTTAGGATAGGTTTGGATAGGTTAGGATAGGTTACATTGTGGAATTGTTAACTCTTTAAGCGACTCTGGATCTGCTCGTACAACACCACTCGTATTTCTTTGCCGACGAATGACTTTCCTCAATGCACAATTGTTGGGCAGTGAAGCTTGAGCTGCCTGGCTTAAATCAGTTATACATTGATTTATTACTTGTGCAGTGTTTTCTACTGTTGATTTTGCACGTCGCTTTATAGCAGTAACAGTGGCAGCTACTTCCACGTTTATTGCTGAAGAATCATGCGAATGTACATTTAATTCATGTACAACATTTCCATTTTTTGTGTGTATCCTGGCGTTACAACGTCCTAAGTGGTCACACCGCCAAAATTTAACACATTGGTCAGACTTACTGTTTTTTTCAAAAATATACATATGTCCTCCGCCTCCTTGGATAAACTTTTCTTTCCCTCTTTTGGTCAAAATTTGTGTTTCCATACTTGCAAATGACATATGTCAAAAAAATGACATCATTCTCATTCGATTTTTATTAAGTTTGAGTAACAATTACTTGGTTATAAAATCTAATATTAAATTAGTGGACAATTTCCAGAATTGGGTAATATTTGAAATTTTATCATTAGATATGATCTTTCTTTCAAAATTTATTTTATAAAAATATTGGCGATGAACTGGCCCGGCGATGAAACGGCCGGCGATGAACTGGCCCGGCGATGAAACGGCGGCGATGAATCGGCGGCGATGAAACGACCTAGACCGCTTTAACCCGCCGCAACCCTACTCTAACTCATCCTAACCCAACTCTAACCTATCCTAACCAAACTTTAACCCACCGCCGCCCAATTTAACTAATAGCAACCCATCCCAACCCAACTCTAACGCATTCCAACCCAACCCTACCCAACCCTAACCCAATTTGAACACATTCCAACTCAACTAATATAATTTTAACACATCTCAACCCAACTCTAATCCATTCTAACCCAACTCTAACTCATCCTAACCCAACTCTAACCCCAACCTAAATTCAACCTATCCTAACCAAACTTTAACCCATCGCAGCCCAACTTTAACCCATTGCAGCCCAACTTTAACCCATTGCAGCCCAAATTTAACCCATTGCAGTCCAACATTAACCCATTGCAGCCCAACTCTAACTCATTTCAAACCAACTCTAACCCATCCCAACTTTAATCCATCGCAACCCAACTCTAACCCATCCCAATCCAACTCTAATCCATCGCAACCCAACTCTAACCCACCACAATTCAACTCTAACCCATCCCAACCCAACTCTAACTCATCCCAACCCAACTTTAAATAAAAATGCAACACAACTAAAATTTACAAAACGACAAGATTTAAAACACTTACATCATCAAAATTGACATACTCATTGAAAATTCGGTGACATTGATAAATTCAATATAAAACGATTAAGATCTTCAGAATATCAAAATCTAATGTCAGTTTTAGAAATTTAGATTATTACAAAGGAATACCTAAATATTAGTTTCTAAGATGCATTGAAATTTGTTTACTGTACATTTTCAAGCATTCGTAAATTTTAAAAGCGTTCAACTTGAAGCTTAAAACGAGTGTTTTCCACTCCCAGATTAAGCATGAAGTAAAATTTCGAGTTTAGAAAAGCCAGAAAATTTGGTTTGGTCGCGTAGCGCGAAGCGCGGAGCGACCAAACCAAATTTTCTGGCTTTTCTAAACTCGAAATTTTACTTCATGCGCCACGCGTATAAAACGCTGATTTATTCTAAAGCTCATAATATATTATGATGTATAACTTGTTAGAATTCTCAGACATTTAAGAATTCGATGAACATTATGGAATTTAGTAATTATGTTCATAAATAAATGATGATTATTCTTGTAAAGCTCAAAATATATTATATTATATAACCTGTTAGAATCCTTAGAAATTTAAAAATTCCATGAACATTATGGAATTTAATAATTATGTTGATAAATAAATGAAGATTTTTTTTAAATAATTCCATATGGAATTCTTAAATTTCTAAGAATTCGATTAACCTTATTTGTTCAATGTTACATTATAAGATTTTTAATGACATTATTACATTCATTGTAAGTATTACGCATACGTTGAATTTGTTGTAGAAAAAAACTTGTATTTAGTAATTATGTTGAAAAATAAATTATGGATTTTTTTATATAATTTCGTATGAAATTCTTAAATTTCTAAGAATTCCAACTTTGTTTGTTCAATGTTACATTATAAGATTCTTAATGAAATTATTACTTTCATTGTAAGTGTTCCACATAAGTTGAATTAGTTGTATATAAAAAACACTTAGTACTTACGTTGAAAAATTAATAATGGATTTTTTTATATAATTTCATATAGAATTCTTAAATACTGAATTGAATTATTGAATGATAATTTACCTTATAATAATAAAAGCGATAACAAAAATCGATAAATAGTCGAGTAGCTTAATATTACAACAATGTTTTACATTATTGTTCGAATGTCAAAATCGATAACAGGAAAACGGTTGTTTTTTTGGGGGTTTTGGCTTTTGCCTGGCCTTGGGAACTTGCCCATTAGCCAACATCATTTTATTTATATTTGTATTTGTTTTTATTTCTTTAACTTATTGCTAATTACCTATAACTATATATTTGGACGTCACAACACATTCACACACACCCATGGACTCCGGGACGAATATTTTTCGTTAGAAAAATTACTCGCCCCGGCTGGGAATCGAACCCAGATCACCGCCGTGAACCAGCGGCTCAACCGCTCGGCCACGGCGCGCGGCGGGCCCTAGGAAAACGATAATTAAGCGAATAGCTTTTAAAATTATAAAAAAAACTTGATGGTCATGATATTATGGCACTGTCATTAAGTTTTTGAATAAAAAGTGTCGCATTTTGGGTCCAAATCGGTAAGAATGTACTATGAACCCCGTGGGCATTATAGATACAAATGATATTTTATTAACTTGTTTCTCATTATTCACTTGGTAAAACATTTCTACTAAATATATGTGTGAATTCAATTAAACACCTATATTTAAAAATGATATTATTCGAAAGTACTCGAAGAGTACTATCTAGATATGCAATTAATTTCGACCGGAGATGTTTATTAAATAAATAAATTTAGTTTGAAAATTTTGAAAATATTGAGTCCTAACAGTATGTAAAATAATCATCGTGCGAAAAGTGATTTAAGCAATTTATTCTATTGCAAACCTTTCTCCTAACCTAACCTAGCCTAGAAGTATGTGGAATATTCAACGTAAGCAAACATTGTTTTCCGCGAAATATAGCCGTTGACACAAACTAGAATTCAGCCTAAATGAATTTCCAAGAGTGTATTAATGTTAGTTATTCTATAAATCCATATGAGTCCAATTGTAATGTGCTAATGTGATATAATCGCCATCCGGTTAAATCTAACTTTAAGTTGAAGTTAGATTGAAGTCTTTAACAAACATTTCTTTCGAAATGTGTTTTAGTTGACCGACCCACTCGTTGGGGCGGGGTGGGGTTGACTGTAGACTCGTTTAGAACAACACACAATAGCTTAAAATTTAAATATATTATATATACTTACCAGCGGCAGCTCGCAGCCTAACTTCAGGATCGGCCACAGCGCCAAGGCACACAAAATTTGAGGTTGGGATCGCGCTTTGTAAATACAAGGATTTGCACAACAAAGTCACCTTTCAATAACGGATACATATTACCTTGCGTTTCGGCCCTATCTTGAAGTTAGGCCGCTGATACTTACGGTTGTAATTATTTATATTTATTAACGCTCATCTCGAGACGATTTCGTCTTATCGGCATTTTTGTGCCTTCAAATCTGACAGCTGTCGATTGAAAACTAGAGCCCACATGTTCGAAATTGCGGGAAATTTGAAATTCCGACATATGCGCCCTCCTATCGAGTGGGTCGGTCAACTATATACAGAGAGTTTTATGTAATTTACATAGTACGATTTGCACTGAATTGCATTTGATTAGTTGTCAATTCTAATAGTTATATAGGCAATTCAATTTACACTTAACTTCAAAATCAAATGTATCAAATTGTGTCCAATGCTTAAACTCGTTATAGTACGAATAGAACATACAACGTGTGTTGTAATGTTCGGTTTTACATAAAACTCTTTGTATGTGAACTTACAGAGTTATAACGAGTCGACGGGGTCTGATTATTGGCCTAGCGAGGCAATTTCATCTTATCGGCATTTTTGTGCCTTCAGATCTGACCGCTGTCGATTGAGAACTAGAACCCACATGTTGGAAATTGCGGGAAATTTAAAATTCCGACACTTGCGCCCTCCCATCGAGTGGGTCGGTCAACTATATACATAGAGTTTTATGTAATATACATAGTACGATTTGCACTGAATTGCATTTGATTAGCTGTCAAGTCTCATAGTTATATAGGCAACTCAATTTACACTTAACCTCAAAATCAAATGTATCAAATTGTGTCCAATGCTTAAACTCGTTATAGTACGAATAGAACACACAACGTGTGTTGTAATGTTCGGTTTTACATAAAACTCTTTGTATGTGAATTTACAGAGTTATAACAAGTCGACGGGCTCTGATTATTGGTCTAGCGAGACGATTTCGTCTTATCAGCATTTTTGTGCCTTCAGATCTGACAGCTGTCGATTAAAAACTAGAGCCTACGTGTTCGAAGTTGCGGGACATTTGAAATTCCGACATAAGCGCCCTCCCATCGAGTGGGTCGGTCAACTATATACACAGAGTTTTATGCAATACTAACCATAGTACGATTTGCACAGAATCGCATTTGATTACCTGTCATTTCTAATAGTCATATAGGCAATCCAATTTACACTTAACCTCAAAATCAAGCGTATCAAATTGTGTCCAATGCTTGAACTCGTTACAGTACGAATAGAACATACGAAAATTAACGTTCAACGTGTGATGTAATGTTTGGTTTTACATAAAACTCTTTGTATGTGAACTTACAGTCATAAGGAGTCGACGGGGTCTGATTATCGGTCTAGCGAAACGATTTCGTCTTATCAGCATCTTTGTGCTCTCAGATCTGACAGCTGTCGATTGAAAACTAGAGCCCACATGTTCGAAATTCCGGGAAATTTGAAATTCGGACATAAGCGCCCTCCTATCGAGTGGGTCGGTTAACTATATACAGAGAGTTTTATGTAATATACATAGTACGATTTGCACTGAATTGCATTTGATTAGCTGTCAATTCTAATAGTTATATAGGCAACTCAATTTACACTTAACCTCAAAATCAAATGTATCAAATTGTGTCTAATACTTAAACTCGTTGTAGTGTTCGGTTTTCACATAAAACTCTCTGTATGTGAACTTACAGAGTCATAAGGAGTCGACGGGGTCTGATTATTGGTCTAGCGAGACGATTTCGTCTTATCGGCATTTTTGTGCCTTCAGATCTGACAGCTGTCGATTGAAAACTAGAGCCTACGTGTTCGAAATTGCGGGACATTTGAAATTCCGACATAAGCGCCCTCCCATCGAGTGGGTCGGTCAACTATATACAGAGAGTTTTATGCAATACTAACCATAGTACGATTTGCACTGAATCGCATTTGATTACCTGTCATTTCTAATAGTCATATAGGCAATCCAATTTACACTTAACCTCAAAATCAAACGTATCAAATTGCGTACAATGCTTTAACTCGTTACAGTACGAACAGAACATACAAAAATTAACGTTCAACGTGTGTTGTCTTTGTTTGTAAACTTACAGAGTTATAAGGAGTCGACGGGGTCTGATTATTAGTCTAGCGAGACGATATTGTCTTGTCGGCATTTTTGTGCCTTCAGATCTGACTATTGCGGGAAATTTAAAATTCCGACATATGCGCCCTCCCATCGAGTGGGTCGGTCAACTATATACAGAGAGTTTTATGTAATATACATAGTACGATTTGCACTGAATTGCATTTGATTAGCTGTCATTTCTAATAGTTATATAGGCAATCCAATTTACACTTAACCTCAGAATCAAATGTATCAAGTTGTGTCCAATGCTTAAACTCGATACAGTACGAATAAAACATACAAAAATTAACGTTCAACGTGTGTTGTCTTTGTATGTGAACTTACAGAGTTATAAGGAGTCGACGGGGTCTGATTATTGGTCTAGCGAGACGATTTTGTTTTATCGGCATTTTTGTGCCTTCAGATCTGACAATTGCGGGAAATTTCAAATTCCGACATATGCGCCCTCTCATCGAGTGGGTCGGTAAACTATATACATAGAGTTTTATGTAACATATATAGTACGATTTGCACTGAATTGCATTTGAGTAGCTGTCAATTCTAATAGTTATATAGGCAATTCAATGTACACTTAACCTCAAAATGAACCGTATCAAATTGTGTCCAATGCTTAAACTCGATACAGGACGAATAGAACATACAAAATTAACGTTCAACGTGTGTTGTATTTGTATGTGAACTTACAGAGTTATAAGGAGTCGACGGGGTCTGATCATTGGTCTAGCGAGACGATTTTGTCTTATCGGCATTTTTATGCCTTCAGATCTGACAATTGCGGGAAATTTCAAATTCCGACATATGCGCCCTCCCATCGAGTGGGACGGTAAACTATATACAGAGAGTTTTATGTAATATATATAGTACGATTTGCACTGAATTGCATTTGATTAGCTGTCATTTCTAATAGTCATATAGGCAATCCAATTTACACTTAACCTCAAAATCAAACGTATCAAGTTGTGTCCAATGCTTAAACTCGATACAGTACGAATAGAACATACAAAAATTAACGTTCAACGTATGTTGTAATGTTCGAACACAAAACTTTCTCTACGTGAAATTACAGAGTCATAAGGGATTATTGGTCCTGCGTTACTATAAATTAAATCCACATGCTGTCAATGTCAAAACGACAACACTAATCATAAACTTTTACAAAACCGACAGTTTTGTCTAGTTTATACAATTATATCTGCTTTATTTTTGTTATTATTGTAGCGAACTATAATAAACTTCTACAAATCCCACATTTTTCTAGTTCCTTCCTTATTTTCTACAGTTTTAAAATAGACTTTTTCTCTGATTTGGATTGCAGTTCCTTGACGAATTTAAGCCATAGCCTGGACGACATCTCCAGCTGGAGCTCGCAAGTGGAACAAGTGATGACCATCGAGCAGCTGAGGGACCAGATGACGAGCTGCTTCACCTGCGGCGTCTCCTGGGCCGACCACCACGTCTCCCTCGACTGCTCGGAGTGCGGCGGGTACGCCATGGAACGCCCCTGTCCCACCTGCGACGGTACTTGCGGCGCCATGTGGAAACGAGATCTTACCATGGTAAACAAAACACAATAGACGATTCTTAAAAAAAAACCCTATTTTATTCAATTCCAAACGTCATCAAAATTCACAATTTTTTTTCCAAGAATTACAATTTATTCAACTTTCCTTTATTTCGTGTTATTACAAAAGTGTACACTCGTCATGTGTAAGATACATAAAAGTATAATGAATAAATAAAATTTGCGTATAAAATAAATAAATAAATAAACAATAATAATAATTGATATAGATTAATATGAAAACATTGCATTGTACAATATAAATATAAAACAGTGAAATGTATGGAAGTAATACAATATCATTACAAACACTTTAAAATTCTATTTAAATTCAAATAGTGAATACCACAAGCAACTAGAGCGTGAACATTCATATGCTAAGGTCTTTAAAATCATCCTCTAAGCATTCAGATAAACTGTAAATGCTTTTTTACAGAGATAGTGTTTTATTACCCTTCTAAAGGGTGTACGTGGGAGGAGTTTAATATTTTCTGGTAAAGCATTAAATAGCTTAGGGCCAAAGTAATTAATACTATTTCTGCATTTATAAATTCGTAGAAAAGGCAATCGGGAGATTGGCAATCCCGTAGTAAACAAAACACAATAGACAATTCTTCAAAAAAAATACTTATTTTATTTAATTCCAAACATCATCTAAATTCACAATTTCTAGTTTTTTTTTTTTCCAAAAATTACAATTTCTTCTTTTCCTTACGGAGGTTGTCAATCCCATGGTAAACAAAACACAATAGACAATTCTTCAAAGAAACATCTTCAGTACTTATTTTCAGCGACGGCTCGCAGCCTAACTTCAGGGTCGGCCACAGCACCAAGGCACACAAAAATTGAGGTTGGGATCGCACTTTGTAAATACAAGGAATCGCACAACAAATTCACCTTTCAATAACGGATGCATATTACCTTCAGTCTCTGGCCTACCCTGAAGTTAGGCTGCGAGCCACCGCTGCCTATTTTATTCCAAAAAACTTCTATAAACTTTTGGGGAAAAGCGGCAGAATTCAAAAATTATAGTTCTATTTCTTAGCCAGAACTTTATTTTAATTAGCCAATATTTCGCTATATAAACATCATCAAAATTTACAATTTCTAGAGTTTTTTTTTTCCAAGACTCTGAATTTCTTTTTCTCCTAATGGAAGTTGCCAATCATCATGGCGATTCTCATTTTTGAAACCGCTGCCTTGAACAGTTCGTTGGAAGTCCATCCAAACCATTCCCTTAGATTACGAAGTTAGAAATCATATAAATTAAACATCTACAACAGCGCCGGCTCGCAGCCTAACTTCAGGGTAGGCCTGTGACCCAAGGGGTAATATGTATCCTTGTTGAAAGCAGACTTTGTTGTGCGATTCGTTGTATTATAAAGTGCTATCCCAACCTCAAATTTTGTGTGCCTTGGCGCTGTGGCCCATCCTAAAATTAGGCTGCGAGCCGTCGCTGAAAATAGGTACTGAAGGTGTTTCTTTGAAGTATTGTCTATTGTGTTTTGACCCTGAAGTTAGGTTGCGAGTCGTCGCTGATCTACAAAATGCCTGAAAAAGGCAACAGTTTTTATAGGGAATATTCTGCTAGGGTATTACTGTTGTAAAGGGTTTTCCAATAAGAGTGATATGATTTCTTTAAAAAAAAAAAAAACACACTTATTGTTAAGGAAATTCAAATGTTTTTTATTCAATGTGAAGTACAATCGATACAATTAAGTTCTAAATAAAACGTCATTCAAATGGCCTCCACGACTTCTTCTGCAGAAACGAATTCGATGAACCCAATTTTCGAGCACTTTTTCCACAAAATCAAGTCGTATGTCATGAATGGCACGTTCAATATTGACTTGTAAAGCTTGAAGAGAGTCTGGTTTATTTCGAAAGACCAATGACTTCAAATAACCCCACAAGAAATAGTCTAATGGTCGATATTTGTTTTTGAGTTTCGTGAAGAGTATAATCATAAATAATTAATTAATTATTAACTATTTCAGTCTAATGGTGTTAAATCACAACTTCTTGGAGGCCATTCAATATCAGAATTTCTTGAAATAATCGAATCTCCAAACTTTTCTCGCAATAATTCAATTGTTGCATTTGCTGTGTGGCACGTAGCCCCGTCTTGTTGGAACCAAATGTTGTCAAGATCAACTTCTTCCAATTTCGGCCATAAAAAGTTGGTTATCATCGATCTATACTGCTCTCCATTGACAGTAACGGTGTTACCATCTTCATTTCGAAAGAAGTACGGACCGATGATTCTACCAGACCAAAAACCACACCAAACTGTCAATTTAGGTGAATGTCATGGTTTCTCTTGAATAATTTGTGGATTTTCTTCGCACCAGAATCGACAGCTTTGTTTATTTACCGCACCACTCAGATGAAAGTGAGCCTCATCGGAGAAGATGATTTTGTTAAAAAAATCGACGTTTACGGTGGTCCAATGGCTTCAGTTCTTGAGTGAGAACAATTTTATACGGGTGCAAACCCAAATCCTTTTTCAAAATCCGCCAGGTTGTGGTTTGAGACAGTCCCAATTGTTGAGAACGTCTTGGAATCGACAAATTGCGGTCTTCAGCAACACTAGCCTGACAGCAGCAATATTTGCATTACTTCGAGCGGTCCTTTGTTTTATTGGCACTTTAACATTATGTAAAGAAAATGTACGCTCACAATTTTCAACAATTCGACGAATAGCGAGCACACTTGGACGATTATTACGACCATAAAATGGCAAAAGCGCACGAAAAGTTGCAATTGGAGAACGATTAGTTTGAAAATAAAACTGAATAATTTGTAAACGTTGTTCTTGCGTATGTCTCTCCATGATGAAATTGTAAACACTACTGAATACAATGAAAAATAAATGACAGATCATGACACATTACATATGGCCGAAACGTCACTTCAAAATCATATCATCCCTATTGGAAAACCTAATATTTTTCAGAAATGTTGCAAATATTTTATTTATATGATCAAATAATGGGGAAACTACTCAAATGTTTTAAACTCTATTTTTTTTTTGTTATTTACAGTCACATGCGAGTAGTAAAGCCCGTTGGCAGGGCGAATGCCACTCCTTCAGCTCCTCGGCGTCCGCCAAAGACCCGGCCACCACCTTCATAGCCAAAGAGCTGGCGAAACGGCTGGAAAAACTATCGGCCAACTCATGACGCCATTTCACCCTCTAGTTCCGGAAACTCCGACCCTTTTCCCCCCTTACGAGAAGAGACTAAATTCTAGGCAATAGAAAAAACACAACATAGACCAAAAATTGAAGAAGAAAAAAACTACCCCAATCACGGAATCCAAACACATTCACACACACACACATACACACCTACGCTCGTTTTTAATATTTATTGAATTCATTTTTAAGTTCGGTTTTACGAACGGGAACAAATGGAAATTATTTGCAAACTGTTTTATTTTTTAAATAAACAGAGCTTCTGCTTCTGCGTATGATTCGTCTTTAAAAAAAATGTGTAAGTGATCGCTAGTGTGCGTAAAAACAAATCCCTTGCCTATTGTTTCTTTTGTTTTGTATATCACAGTGAGTTATTCATTAATAAATGTGCCCCCGTTCTTTTCAATAAAAATAAAAAAATACACAATTTGTTAAAAGAAAATCGTTGGCAAACAATAATACACATAAACCGGGTGCTGATCCGATCGCTCGGTAATAGCAATTTACATGTAAAATCACACTTCTGCAGTTTCCTGCTCCCCTAATTATTTTAGAGCAAAAGCATGAGATCAAAAATGCTAACAAATGATATGTTTTACGATTAAAAACTCACATGTCTGAAAATCTACCGTTAAATTTTATTCGTGTATAAATAAAATTTTACCATGGATTTTCAGACATGCGAGTTTTTAATCGTAAAACATATAATTTGTTATTAGTGTTTTCTTTTGTTTTTAAACGTAGGTTTCCACTCCCAGACTGAGCATGAATTAAAATTTCGAGTTTAGAAAAGCCTGAAAATTTGGCTCGGGCGCGTAGTGAAGCGGAGCGACCGAGCCAAATTAGGCTTTTCTAAACTCGAAATTTTACTTCATGCGCCACCCGTATTCAACACTGATTTTATATCCAGTGCTGCATTCACATTAAAAACCATACTGTTGTCATAAACTATACTAATTTATTATTTTCTTCTTTTCTATTCTGTGTATTTTTTAAATTTTTTTTGAAGAGGGATATGCGTATTTGTTTTCCATATTTGAAAAATCATGATTAAATTGTAAATGAAGCTGGTTCTTTATATTATTACGGTTATAATAATAAAATATATTTTTTCCCTGGCGCGAGAAAGAATGTACAGGTGTTTGTATAAAAATAAGTGCCCGTATTTTTGTTATATATATATTGTAAATAAAAAAAAATGCAAATATATATGACACGTTTGTAGAGAGGATGAACGAAGAATAAAACGAATATCTTGAGGTATCTTAATTAGGATATTTATATGACTGATTGTTATATCTGTACTTGTCTTTAAAACAAAATATAAATTAAAAAATAATACCTCGTATGTTTTTTTTTCCTTGTAAATGTAGATTTAAAAGCTGCGGGGACAGGGGGTGATGAATACTATATAAAGAAAGAAATGGTGATGCGTCCATCGTAGCACTTTTCCCGTTGAAGATATGCGGCCGTATGCTTAGTCCTGTGATTAAACTGTTAGTAAAGTGTGATTAAGTAATTGCGATTAAGGTGTTACTAAGTACATCGTATGCATAGTCCTGTTTTAAGGATTAAGGATTGGTTGTCGGGAGGGCAGCCGAAAAAAAATGGTAATGTGTCGATCATAGCACTTTTTCCGTTAAAGATATGCTGCTGTATGCATAGTCCTGTAATTAAACTGTTAGTCAAGTGTGATTAACTAATTGCAATTAAGGTGTTACTAAGTACGCCGTATGCATAGTCCTGTTTTAAGGATTAAGGATTGGTTGTCGGGAGGGCAGCCGCAGCCGCGCCCACTTAGGCCAAGTTTTAGGCCCATTGTAGTGCCTTCCTCCTGATCAGATCCACTCCGCACTACTGGCAATTGCCCATATTTGTGTGATGGACCAGTTCCATCCGGGTCCTTCACGTTTGGGCTGGGTTTCCCTTGACATAGTAGCCCTTCATTTTGACAGGGCCGGAAACTCGTAAAATATGTGCCTTGCTGTCCCATCTTCGTTGCATCCTCGGCATATGGTATCGTTGGTGTGATGCTTTTGGAAGCTGTAGTGTCCGGTGATGTAGCCGGTTAGTGTTCGTAAGTTTTGCTTGGAGAGTTCTAGGAACTTCTTTGTTTTTTTTGCGGTCAGTATGCCCTGGTTTGGCCGCACGTTGTTAAGTTTTTCCATCTGGATTTGTGTTTTTTTAGCGATGAACTCGTGCACGTGTCTACTCAAAGACCGCGGGGATATTATTATTAATTAAGACACTGTTTGCATTTTCACGAATAGTATTTTCCTAATTTTATATATTATAGTCCTACTTTTGCATAGTTTGTTGCTGTTGTTAATGCTGCTTTACGTGCAAGTTCTTCTGCGTTGTTGTTCCCCTCGTTATTGTTATGGCCTTTCGTCCATGTTAATGTTATGCAGTTGAGTGCCGCTGCTGTGTTCAGTGTTTGCGTAGAGTCAGTTCAGTGTCTCTATGCAGTTTAGTTTTTCCATCTGGATTTGTGTTTTTTTAGCGATGAACTCGTGCATGGGTCTACTCAAGCACTGCGGGTATAGTCCTACTTTTGCATAGTTTGTTGCTGTTGTTGATGCTGCTTCACCCACAAGTTCGTCTGCGTTGTTGTTTCCCTCGTTATTGTTATGGCCTTTCGTCCATGTTAATGTTATGCGGTTGAGTGCCGCTGCTGTGTTCAGTGTCTGCGTAGAGTCAGTTCAGTGTCTCTATGCAGTTTAGTTTTTCCATCTGGATTTGTGTTTTTTTTAGCGATGAACTCGTGCATGGGTCTACTCAAGCACTGCGGGTATAGTCCTACTTTTGCATAGTTTGTTGCTGTTGTTGATGCTGCTTCACCCACAAGTTCGCCTGCGTTGTTGTTCTCCTCGTTATTGTTATGGCCTTTCGTCCATGTTAATGTTATGCGGGTGAGTGTCGCTGCTATGTTCAGTGTCTCTACACATTCATATATTAGTTTTGATATTATTCTGAACTAATGCAGCATTGCTGTCGGTGATGATAGTTATGTTTTGCTTTCTCAGTTGCTTTTCTGAGATTATGTAAAGTTATTTAAATAAAAAACACTTGGTATTGTTTCACAAATTAAAACTTTATTCCGACTAGTTTCGGTTTGTTAGACCATTCCTTTGAAAATGGTCTAACAAACCGAAACTAGTCGGAATAAAGTTTTAATTTGTGAAACAATACCAAGTGTTTATAATTTAAATAACTTTACATATTCTAATATGTTTCAATAAGTGCCAGATGAGAAATTTTTTCAAGAAATTTTCTGAAACTAGTTCGGCGCACTCGATGATTGCGTAGATTTTGGTCTGTGTTGCGGTAGCATGGTTCCCTATGGGAAGACATTTGTGGATGTTTAGAGCAACCTACGTAAACCACCTGATTGAAGAAAACCACCACTTTGACAACAACTTTCAAATCCCCCACATCTCCAATAAAGGACGGAAACTGAATTTGCTGGAAATTTAGACACTAATGTAGTTGTATGAGTTACGTGAAGGTGTTAAGTCACTTGATTAAACACAGTTATATTCCTTTCTTCACTTTTATTTTTCTTCAAAATTCAAAAACCCAGCCACCACCATATTTCAATTGATCTCATCATTTCATCAGGACACTAACTGACGTACCTACTGACAATTTCATGACAATTGACAATTTTGGCGGAAAGACCACGGGTCGATAGCCGATTGGCAACAGGATCAGCACTCATACAAAATAAAATAAAATAATTAAATATACATGTTATGTAATACCTACTGTTGTCAATAAAGATTGTTTGTTGTTGTTGTATTTTTCTTGCTAGATGTACATTTCGGGTACTAGCTATTGATAATGGGTACTTAGTACCCGAAATGTACATCTAGCAAGAAAAATAAAAGTGAAGAAAGGAATATAACTGTGTTTAATTAAATAAATAAAAACCTTCATTCAGGAAATTTGCTGAACGACCAACTCGAGCTCTCCAACTCCCAACAAACAGTGAAACAATAAACAAGTGTATTATTAATTTTAAACCAGTTTTAAATTCAGTGTATGTTTACTAATGATTGTTATATGCAACTTATTATACACCTTTACTAAGGATCGTTATATGCAACTTACTGTACACGTTTACTACATAATCGGTATATGCAACTTATTATACACGTTTACGATATATGCAACTTATTATACACGTTTACGATATATGCAACTCATTATACACATTTACGATATATGCAACTTATTATACACATTTACAATATACGCAACTTATTATACACGTTTACGATACATGCAACTTATTATACACGTTTACTATGGATCGTTATATGCAACATATTGTACACGTTTACTACAAAATCGGTATATGCAATTTATTATACACGTTTACTAAGGATCGTTATATGCAACTTATTGTACACGTTTACGATATATGCAACTTATTATACACATTTACAATATACGCAACTTATTATACACGTTTACGATATATGCAACTTATTATATACGTTTACCATGGATCGTTATATGCAACAGAATTAGAAATAAATTACGTAATTTGCTAGGAATAATAATTCTGTATCCCCACAATAGACAACCATGTTCTATATAAAGCTGATCTTTTCTAATATAAAAAGGTTTATCCTTATCGCAATTTAGTTCATTCGGCCAACCATGTAAACACCATCCCAATATTTTATTTAATGTGATATCTTTTTTGGTTTCTAACGCTACAGTTTTGTGATTAAATTCAATCGCTTCATTTAAATAGAATAAATTTCCTATATCATCATTTTCATTTTCAGAAACATTTAAATTATTTACAGGTAATCTTGACAATGCGTCTGCGCAATTGTTACTAGAGCTAACATATTTAATTTCGTACTGATATGCTGCTAAAATGACTGACCATCGCTGTAAACGACTAGCTGCCATAATGGGGATTCCCTTCTTGTTTCCAAAAATAGCCAACAATTGCATATAACGTTTACTACAAAATCGGTATATGCAATTTATTATACACGTTTACTAAGGATCGTTATATGCAACTTATTGTACACGTTAACGATATATGCAACTTATTATACACGTTTACAATATATGCAACTTATTATACACGTTTACGATATATGCAACTTATTATACACATTTACAATATACGCAACTTATTATACACGTTTACGATATATGCAACTTATTATACACGTTTACGATATATGCAACTTATTATACACGTTTACGATATATGCAACTTATTATACACATTTACAATATACGCAACTTATTATACACGTTTACGATATATGCAACTTATTATACACATTTACTATGGATCGTTATATGCAACTTATTGTACACGTTTACTACATAATCGGTATATGCAACTTATTATACACGTTTACTAAGGATCGTTATATGCAACTGATTGTACACGTTTACTACATAATCGGTATATGCAATTTATTATACACGTTTACTAAGGATCGTTATATGCAACCTAATGTACACGTTTACTTCATAATCGGTATACGCAACTTATTATACACGTTTACTAAGGATCGTTATATGCAACTTATTGTACACGTTTACTACATAATCGGTATATGCAATTTATTATACACGTTTACTAAGGATCGTTATATGCAACTTATTGTACACGTTTACTTCATAATCGGTATATGCAACTTATTATACACGTTTACTAAGGATCGTTATATGCAACTTATTGTACACGTTTACTACATAATCGGTATATGCAACTGATTATACACGTTTACGATACATGCAACTTATTATACAGGTTTACTAAGGATCGTTATATGCAACTTATTGTACACGTTTACTACGTAATCGGTATACGCAACTTATTATACACGTTTTCTAAAGATCGTTATATGCAACTCACTGTACACGTTAACTACATAATCGGTATATGCAACTTATTATACACGTTTACTAAGGATCGTTATATGCAACTTATTGTACACGTTTACTACGTAATCGGTATATGCAATTTATTATACACGTTTTCTAAAGATCGTTATATGCAACTTATTGTACACGATTAGTACATAATCGGTATATGCAACTTATTATACACGTTTACGATAAGAATTTAATTTAAAGCTTTAAGCGAGTGTTTTCCACTCCCAGGCTAAGTATGAAGTAAAATTTCGAGTTTAGAGAAGCCTGAAAATTTGGCTCGGGCGCGTAGCGAAGCGGAGCGACCGAGCCAAATTAGGCTTTTCTAAACTCGAAATTTTACTTCATGCGCCACGCGTGTAAAACGCTGATTTGATGTGAAATGGTTTTCAACCAATTAACAAGTGAAATACGTTTAGTATGTCGATCATCAACTGTTTAAATGACGGAGAAAGTGCTACGATGGATACATCATCATTTTTTGTACTTGTTTTTGGATAACTTAAAAAAATAAATTTATGAAAATACTAAGTCATCACAAAAAGCTATCCACACCACTGATTTAAGCAGAGGGCGCTATTTCTTAGAAGAGACAATGAAACATTGTATATTGGGTTGCATAAGTTTAGCGTCACCTACATTATTATTCAGTTACACTTCTATTTATTCGTAATTCAACGATACTTCCCACTGAGCATTCCGAACTTATCAATTTAAGGGGGAGTATTTTTATAATTGTGACAAAACTACCTGATGTTTGGCAATTTTTTAGGGGAAACTGAAAAGACTTACACACTTGCGGTTTTTGGCACAATGTTTATTCATCTCTTTTCTACAAAATGGATTTTTTTCGAAGTATAATAATTTAAAATGGCGTCCATAATGGCGGCTCCGAGAAGTCATGTTTTGAAAATATTTGTTATCTGCGGGATGGATAGAAGCCGCAATACGTCACCTAGAAGCATGAAACTAAAAAATAAGTAAGGTTTAAACTCCAAGGAGGCATCTGAACCTAAGAAACATGAAAAAATTCCTTATAGAAACAAAATGGGGCCGTTTGAAAAAAAGGTACGAATTTTCGCATGATTTTTTCAACTTTGGCATGCCGTTAAAAATCGTTAGTAATCCAAATGTTGCGATTTTAAAGGTTCAGAGGCCCATAAATTCAATTTCCTTTTATGCAGTCAAAACTAGAAGTCGATTGGTTGAACGGTTCGCAAGCTAGAATTCCCGCAGATTTGAAAAATCTTGTTTCGAGATAAACGCGTTTGAAGTTTGACAACTGTAGCGGAATTGCTACCTGAGCGGCCGGTCCGCGCTCAGGACAATGGTTCATTGAAAGCCGTATAGCGACGGAAATAATGCACGGACCGCCATATAATTTTAACCAAATATTCTTCAGACATGTGGCATTAGATTTATGTAATAAAAAAAAAATCGATTTTTTGAAAAAATTATAAAATACTCCCCCTTAATTATATTTGTACCCTACTCACTTACACTGTAAACCTATATTTAGTTTAGATTATGTATATTTCTCTGCAATTAGGACGCTTGTTAAGAAATAAATTATTATTATTATTATTTTTTTTTTTTATTTTGTAGTGGAAGGGGAAAATCCATTTACGGATGAAGTGTCGGACTCCCTCCAGACTGGAGGACTACCGACTAAAAACCCCTTCCACTTACCGGCTTCGACTGTAAGGTCATTAGCCGGTAAATTATTATTATTACCATTTCCTAATTATTATTTTTTTACATTCAATCCTTTGAATTTATTCTTATAAAGCACGTGTTTTTTTTTTGTTGTTGTTTTGTTATATCGTATTATAGTTATTAACCTTTGGATACGTAAATAGCAGCCCGACCTCATTTTCAGGTAATCTCGAATGCAAGGGGGGAAATGTGAGTGTGTGTGCATGTCTGGCCTTCACCTAACCGATAAGGCATAAAATTATACACGCTGTAAATTACTTGCCGACTTTATGGGGGTTGATTTACACCCCATATGATATTCCGGGCCGGTGTTTTAGATATTTTATTTTAATGGCGTACTTATTATACATTTTATTCGCGTACAACCGACTTTTTAATCAATTTTATAACAGCCTTTGAGACGCTTAAAAAATGTTTTTTTTTATAACAGAAAAACACGTTATATAAATTTAATTTAGTTCTCATTGAACACTAATAAAATATTAAGTCAAATTATGCAATAAATTCAACGATTTTAGGAGAATGTTATGTTGAGAGAATTGTAAAAATTCAACGGATTATCAAATCAACCTAAAATTCATAGAATGTACACAGAAATGAATAAACTTTCATTGGTTATAATAAAAATTTAAATATCTTCACTGGATTTCTCAAAATAATAAATGAAAGTTGTAATTTCGTAAAAAAAGAACCTGATTAACGGATTTATTTTGTTTTAAAAAATTGTAATGAATCAAAGTTTTATGCAATCAACATAAAGTTCACAGAATTTACTTAGAATTGATTGTACTTGCATTTGCTTCAGAGAAAATTAAATTATGTCAACGGATGTTTCCAAAATATTAGGCGAAAGTTGAAATTATGCAATAAATTAAACGATTTTAGAGGAATGTTTATTTTGAGAGGATTGTAAAAATTTAACGGATTATCAATTCAACCTAAAATTCATAGAATCTATACAGAAATGAATAAACTTTCATTGGTTATAATAGAAATTTAAATATCTCCACTGAATTTCTCAAAATAATAAATGAAAGTTGTAATTTCGTAAAAAAAAGAACCTGATTAACGGATTTATTTTGTTTTAAAAAAATGTAATGAATCAAAGTTTTATGCAATCAACATAAAGTTCACAGAATTTACTTAGAATTGATTGTACTTGCATTTGCCTCAGAGAAAATTAAATTATGTCAACGGATGTTTCCAAAATATTAGGCGAAAGTTGAAATTATGCAATAAATTTAACGATTTTAGAGGAATGTTTATTTTGAGAGGATTGTAAAAATTTAACGGATTATCAATTCAACCTAAAATTCATAGAATCTATACAGAAATGAATAAACTTTCATTGGTTATAATAGAAATTTAAATATCTCCACTGAATTTCTCAAAATAATAAATGAAAGTTGTAATTCCGTAAAAAAAGAACCTGATTAACGGATTTATTTTGTTTTAAAAAAATGTAATGAATCAAAGATTTATGCAATCAACATAAAGTTTACAGAATTTACTTAGAATTGATTGTACTTGCATTTGCTTCAGAGAAAATTTAATTATGTCAACGGATGTTTCCAAAATATTAGGCGAAAGTTCAAATTATGCAATAAATTTAACGATTTTGGAGGAATGTTTATTTTGAGAGAATTGTAAAAATTTTACGGATTATCGATTCAACCTAAAATTTATAGAATCTACACAGAAATGAATAAACTTTCATTGGTTATAATAAAAATGTAAATATCTTCACTGGATTTCTCAAAATAATAAATGAAAGTTGTAATTTCGTAAAAAAAGAACCTGATTAATGGATTTATTTTGTTTTAAAAAATTGTAATAAATCAAAGGTTTATGCAATCAACATAAAGTTCACAGAACTTACTTAGAATTGATTGTACTTGCATTTGCTTCAGAGAAAATTAAATTATGTCAACGGATGTTTCCAAAATATTAGGCGAAAGTTGAAATTATGCAATAAATTTAACGATTTTAGAGGAATGTTTATGTTGAGAGAATTGTAAAAATTCAACGGATTATCAAATCAACCTAAAATTCATAGAATCTACACAGAAATGAATAAACTTTCGTTGGTTATAATAAAAATTTAAATAACTTCACTGGATTTCTCAAAATAATAAATGAAAGTTGTAATTTCGTAAAAAAAGAACCTGATTTACGGATTTATTTTGTTTTAAAAAATTGTAATGAATCAAAGTTTTATGCAATCAACATAAAGTTCACAGAATTTACTTAGAATTGATTGTACTTGTATTTGCTTCAGAGAAAATTAAATTATGTCAACGAATGTTTCCAAAATATTAGGCGAAAGTTGAAATTATGCAATAAATTAAACGATTTTAGAGGAATGTTTATTTTGAGAGAATTGTAAAAATTTAACGGATTATCAATTCAACCTAAAATTCAGAGAATCTACACAGAAATGAATAAACGTTAATTGGCCCTAGTGAAAATTTAAATATCTCCACTGGATTTCCCAAAATATTAGGCCAAAGTTGATATTATGTGAAAAAATTGATAATTCTGGGAGAACGTTTTCTTTGAAAAAATTGTAAAAACTTAAAATTATATACCATCCTCGTGAAATTCAGACAATTTACTTGGAATTGATTGCACTTATATCTTATATAAAGAAAATTAAATTATTTCGCCACATTTTTTGAAAATATTCAGCCAAAGTTGAAATTATGAAATAAAATCAACGATATTAGGGTAATGTTTTTTTTTAACAATTGTAAAAAATTAACGGATTATCAAATCAACATAAAATTCTAAAAATCTACACAGAAACGAATAAACTTCGATTGGTTGTAATTTAAATTTGAATATCTTTACTGGATATTCCAAAAATATCAATTAAGTTTCAAGTAAAACTTCGTGTTTTAATGATTAATAAATTCTGAAAAAATAGTCGCTCAAATAATTAAGCGCGACTCTTTCCACGAACTTAATATTTTCTCAAAACAAAAGGCGAACGACAGCCGAATAATGTGGTTTTGGAGTGACATAACGCTCGATTGATTTCAAATTTAAATCAAGGCTTAAATGTCCAAGTCCGAGTTTTAATAATTAGTAAATAAAAAAGGTTTGCTCTAAAAATTAAGCGTAACTTTCTCCACGGAATTGATATTTTCATTAAACGAAAGGCAGATGTGGCTTTGAATTGTGGTACAGCTAAACTGTTTTTACGCTTAACATAAAGCTTAAATTTTAAGTCAAAGTCTATGTTTTAATAATTAATAAATTAAACAATGCTTTCTTGAATAATTAAGCGCAACTTTGTCCACGAATTTTATTAGTATAAATGAAATTGCCAATTCTTGGTTGCAGAATACTTCAAACATTAAAAGTGCGATTCTTTTCGCAATCTACAACAAGTTAGTCTTACAAAGACTATATCAAACACTCATTGAAACAACTACTTCCCGGGCTAATACCCCGACGGACATTGAATTATACAACAAGTGTTTGCTGTTACATACAGTAACCTACTGCAAATGTAACAATTTGGGTCAAATTATTCAGGCCATCTATAGACGCGTTTCGAGATTTATCTCTCATGAGTGAAGTATTCTGCAACCAAGAATTGGCAATTTCATTTATACTAATGTTTAAACGGTAACGTAACCGCCAGTCTAAGGTGTCAAATTGTTTAGAGGGAATGCAAAGCTATACTGATGAGAGATAAATCTCGAAACGCGTCTATAGATGGCCTGAATAATTTGACCCAAATTGTTACATTTGCAGTAGGTTACTGTATGTAACAGCAAACACTTGTTGTATAATTCAATGTCCGTCGGGGTATTAGCCCGGGAAGTAGTTGTTTCAATGAGTGTTTGATATAGTCTTTGTAAGACTAACTTGTTGTAGATTGCGAAAAGAATCGCACTTTTAATGCACGAATTTTATATTTTCATTAAACAAAAGTCGAATGACAGCCAAAGAACGTGGCTTTAAAGTGATGTAACGCTCAATTGTTTTCACACTTAAACCGAAGCTTAAATTTCAAGTTAAAGTCAGTGCACTTTCGCTCCGTGTTTTAATAATTATTAAATAAAAAAATGCTCGCTCAAATAATTAAGCGAAACTTTGTCCACGGATTTGATTTATTCATGAAACAAAAGGCAGACGACAGCCCGAAGAATGTGGCTTTGAATTGAAGTAAAGCTCAATTATTTTACGCTTAAATCAAGGCTTAAAATTAAATCAAAATCACTGCTTTTTCGCCGAGTGAATTAAATTTAATAAAACAAAACAAAAAAATAGATGGATCAGATAATTAAGCACAATATTGAATTTGTGTTCCGGCACCGGATAACCACAGACGCGTTTCGGACTACAAGGTCCTCGTCAGTGTACATTTTTTTCAGTGAAAAACAAACACATTTTGTAAAAAAATCTGTTTGTTTTAATTGAAATGAAAAAAAACATTTTTTAACAACTCTGGTAAATTCTTAGAGAAAAATCGTGATGTGTATACCTAAAAGAATAAAAATCCTCCCTGTAGAATACAAATTTATTTATGAATCAAAATGTAAATGATTTTGTGAATTTTGAAAAAAAAAACAGGATGGATTGGGATTTTATCCAAAAACTTGGTATCTGGCTCTGTGACGTCTGCGACACATGAAAATCGACTAAAATAATTAACGTCTCTTAAACGCTATTGTACGCACGGCCGTAGCCAGAAAAAATGTCGGAGGGGGTTATACAAATTTCGGAGGGAGGGTTTTAATGGTAAAAATTATGTTTTTGCTCCTATGGGGCCGCTTTTACATACAAAAAGGTACCTTTTTAAAAATTTTGAGGGGTTTGAACTCCCATATCCCCCCCCCCTGGCTAAGGCCTTGATTGTATGTGAATGGATTCAGGATATTGAATTAAATAATATTTAGAAAAGCTTGAATCAAAGATTGCTTCAAATAAAATAATTATTTCGGAAGGCTTGAACCAAAGATTGCTTCAAATAGAAATAATTATTTAGAAAGGTTTAAATCAAAGATTACTACAACAGAAACAAAGAAAAACATACATTAAAAACAAAAACACATTTTAATTTTCGAGTAATTACACTTTATTTACTCTTTAAAAATCACAACTGCCAACTCAACAACGAAAACATAAAAATGGAAACAGTACAACAATAAATAAAGGTAACACAATCTGAGACAATTTAAAAAAATACCTCTCTCTCTCTTTCTCTCTCTCTCTCGACCTCTCAACCAATTTTAACCTACAAATATATAAACGTACGTCTTTTTTTAAATTTTATTTTCTCTTGTTTTTTTTTTTAAGGTACACATTTGTACTCTCGACTGTTCACGAAAAAAATAACTTGATCCACTCCCGCTGTACAATTATTCTCTCGTTTTTACTTATATTTTTTTTTAATTCATCTCTTCCTAAGAAAATAAATATCATGTATTTTTATATATATTCTTTTTTATTTATTTAAATATATATATATGTATGTAGTACTCTATGATTAATTTCTGCACGACAGGAAGGAACAAAGCTACAGCGCAATCCTCCTTTCTCTCACAATCGTAATCATCACAAGTTTTCTAAATTTTTTTTGTTTGTTTTGTTTTCACATTAAACACTTTTCCTCAAGCATTTTTTTATAAACCAATTATTATTAAAGTAATTATTATTATCTAATACTGGATGATTTAAATTAAATTTAAATTAAAAATCATCCAGTATTAGATTAAAAAATGTTTCACGACGGGTTAAGTGAGAAATTAATTAAAGATAATTAATTATAATTATTATTAAAATGATAATAAAAGAGCATTAACAGCTAAGATGTCATTTTTTTAGTATTTTCATATTGTTAAGACTAAATCGACCGCTATTGAAACGTACAAAATTTTGCACATTGTCGTCTTAACCAAACCCTTATTTAGGGATAAAATATTTTGTATGCAAAATTTGAGAAAAATAATTATATAAAAAAATCATGTAAAGTGAGCGATTTAAATAATTATGCAGATGAAATGGTAATTAAACAGTTAATTGTTTTTTCTTTTTGATTAACCTATTAAGCGCCTTTGGTGCATACACGTAACATTATTAATTTTTTGTTAATCAAATTACTAAATGAATTAATTTTGTATATTATATTATTTGACTTGACTTGAAAATGTATGAAGAGAAATGTGAATATTTTGTTATTTAATTTTTACGATTATTAGTCATTAAAAAAAATACATTAGTGTATTTCTAACTTTACAATATTTCAGTGTTGTATATGCGTGGCGCATGAAGTAAAATTTCGAGTTTAGAAAAGCCCCGTGAAAATTCGTCTCGGGTCGCTGCGCCACCCTCGACAAATTTTCTACGCGGGGCTTTTCTAAACTCGAAATTTTACTTCATGCTTAGTCTAGGAGTGGAAAACACTTGTTTAAAAATACTTGAAACGCTTGGGTTTGAGATTTTTTGGCGCCCAACGTGGGGCTATGCTAACGCTGTGACCCCCTAGTTGGGCGCCATAAACCACGAGCGCAGAAATTTATAACTTTCCACTAAATCAGCGTTTCGTACGCGTGGCGCATTAAGTAACATTTCGAGTTTAGAAAAGCCCCGTGAAAATTTTTCTACGCGCGGCTTTTCTAAACTCAAAATGTTACTTCATGCTTAGTCTGGGAGTGGAAAACACTCGTTTAAAAATACTTGAAAAGGTTTTTTGGCGCCCAACGTGGGGCCATGCTAACGCTGTGGCCCCTAGTTGGGTGCCATAAATCACGAGCGTTCGAATTTAAAACTTCTCACTGAACCAGCGTTTCGTACGCGTGGCGCATGAAGTAAAATTTCGAGTTTAGAAAAGCCCCGTGAAAATTTGTCGAGGGTCGCTGCGCGACCCTCGACAAATTTTCTACACGGGGCTTTTCTAAACTCGAAATTTTACTTCATGCTTAGTCTGGGCGTGGAGAACACTCGTTTAAAAATACTTGAAACGCTTGGGTTTGAGATTTTTCGGCGCCCAACGTGTGGCTATGCTAACGCTGTGACCCCCTAGTTGGGGGAAACGCTGATTCAGTGAGAGGTTTTAAATTTGAACGCACGTGATTTATGGCGCCCAACTAGGGGCCACAGCGTTAGCATGGCCCCACGCTGGGCGCCAAAAAACCTTGTCAAGTATTTTTAAACGAGTGTTTTCCACTCCCAGACTAAGCATGAAGTAAAATTTCGAGTTTAGAAAAGCCCCGCGTAGAAAATTTGTCGAGGGTCGCGCAGCGACCCTCGACAAATTTTCACGGGGCTTTTCTAAACTCGAAATTTTACTTCATGCGCCACGCGTACGAAACGCTGATTCAGTGAGAGGTTTTAAAGCGTTAGCATGGCCCCACGTTGGGCGCCAAAAAACCTTTTCAAGTATTTTTAAACGAGTGTTTTCCACTCCCAGACTAAGCATGAAGTAAAATTTTGAGTTTAGAAACGCCGCGCGTAGAAAAATTTTCACGGGGCTGTTCTAAACTCGAAATTTTACTTCATGCGCCACGCGTACGAAACGCTGATTCAGTGAGAGGTTTTAAATTTGAACGCACGTGATTTATGGCGCCCAACTAGGGGCCACAGCGTTAGCATGGCCCCACGTTGGGCGCCAAAAAACCTTTTCAAGTATTTTTAAACGAGTGTTTTCCACTCCCAGACTAAGCATGAAGTAAAATTTCGAGTTTAGAAAAGCCCCGTGAAAATTTGTCGAGGGTCGCGCAGCGACCCTCGACAAATTTTCACGGGGCTTTTCTAAACTCGAAATTTTACTTCATGCGCCACGCGTACGAAACGCTGATTCAGTGAGAGGTTTTAAATTTGAACGCTCGTGATTTATGGCGCCCAACTAGGGGCCACAGCGTTAGCATGGCCCCACGCTGGGCGCCAAAAAACCTTGTCAAGTATTTTTAAACGAGTGTTTTCCACTCCCAGACTAAGCATGAAGTAAAATTTCGAGTTTAGAAAAGCCCCGTGAAAATTTGTCGAGGGTCGCGCAGCGACCCGAGACAAATTTTCACAAGGCTTTTCTAAACTCGAAATTTTACTTCATGCGCCACGCGTACGAAACGCTGATTTAGTGAGAAGTTTTAAATTTGAACGCTCGTGATTTATGGCGCCCAACTAGGGGCCACAGCGTTAGCGCCCATCTAGGCGTCAAAAAACCTTTTTAAGTATTTTTAAACGAGTGTTTTCCACTCCCAGACTAAGGATGAAGTAAAATTTTGAGTTTAGAAAACCCCGCGTAGAAAATTTGTCTCGGGTCGCTGCGCGACCCTCGACAAATTTTCACGGGGCTTTTCTAAACTCGAAATTTTACTTCATGCGCCACGCGTACGAAACGCTGATTCAGTGAGAGGTTTTAAATTTGAACGCACGTGATTTATGGCGCCCAACTAGAGGCCACAGCGTTAGCATGGCCCCACGTTGGGCGCCAAAAAATATTTTTAAACAAGTGTTTTCCACTCCTAGAATCTTAGAAGTAAAATTTTGAGTTTAGAAAAGCCGCGCGTAGAAAAATGTTCACGGGGCTTTTCTAAACTCCAAATTTTACTTCATGCGCCACGCGTATAAAACACTGAAATATTGTGAAGTTAGAAACACACTGATGTATTTTTTTTAATGAGTAATAATCGACAAAATTAATAACATTTTACCAATTTTACCAAAAATCAACTTTTAAAGTTAACTCTATAATTGCTCGGCCGTTAATAGGTTAATCAAGATTTGATACTTGAGGAAAAGTATTATTTTTTAAAATTCATTAATATCTTTCACGCACCAAACTTTTTTTTAATTGGAAAGCCCTAAAAATTCAAAAAATTGCGCTCCGGCCTCACAAAAGGTCGAGCTATTATTTTTTTTTTATTTATTAATTAATTAATCATTCGACTGTATTTCTAGTGTTTTTTTTTTAAACAATGCACTAAAATTTAACCAACGAATATTCAAATGAGAATGAATTTAATGAGATTTTTTTTACTTCAAATTAAATTTACTTTCAAATTCATTTTAATACACTCAAATTTATCTAACGAACACTGCAATAAGAATGAATTTAATTCAGATGTGTGTTTAACATGCGAATTAATTTAATGAAATAACTTAATTTTATTCAATCGTCTCGTTTAAAAGTAAAAATCATTAAGTGCTTGTTAATTTCGCACGTATTCAATGAAATTTACAGTTGAACGGATGAAACGCGTTTTTTTTTTTGTGCGTGTGTAAAATTAAAAATTCGAAAAAATGAATCTTTATTTTCGAAAATATTTATGTACTTAGGTTTAAGAGATTTTATTATTGGAACGAGTTGTAAATATTAATTAATCGAGAAAAGTCTTTACGTTTTACACAAGGGAATAAATTGATCGTTTTTAAAAGTAAAAATCATCAAGCGTTTACAAAACTATGAGCCCTTTTTTTTACATCCATTTTTATACACTCAATGACTTTTATCTTTAATTCGATTTAATTTAATAAATCGACCGTTTAAAAATAAAAATCCTTAAGTGTTTACAAAACGATGAGCCCGTTTTTACATCCATTTTTATACACTCAATGACTTTTATCTTTAACTTGATTTGATTTAATTTAATAAATCGACTGTTTAAAAGTAAAAATCATCATGTGTTTACAAAACTATGAGCGCTTTTTTCTTACACTCAATGATTTTTATCTTTAAGCTGATTTAATTTAATTTAATCTCGTCTTGGTAATTTTTTATTATTAATTTAAAATTTCAGTCGACACTAGGAATAAAGTCTAAATCGTCCTATATTTATTTAATAATAATAATATCATATTCATATAATATTTATATAATATTGCATTGGAAGGATTACAACATTTAAGTGCTTCAATTAACGTCCTATGTTTTTTTTTGTTTGTTTTGTATTTTTACTTTCTTTGTGAGTGTCTAGAAATTCATGGAAATCGCCTCCGCCGATTCGATTTGTTTTTTTTTTTTTCTCTCAAAAATTAAAACTTAATCACAGCCATTTATAACGTCCGAAATGTTTCTTCTAAAAAAAACATAATAAACCTAACCATAATAGATAATCAAACAGAAAATGTAATCTGCATCATTTATAGATTCATAGAAAATAAACTTAAGAATATAACAAGATTGTATCTTATCTGGGTCATTTATAAATTAATTCAGAATATTTATTGTTGTAATTATGTAAATTGTAATATATTGTACTTATTCAACTTAAATCGCGTTATTTTTTTAATAAAATTATAATAAGAAAGAAAAACACGAAAGTTAAATACTAAAGATTATTTCACAGTTAGACAATACCGTATGTTCAATAAAAAAAAAATCTCTAAAGTGCCATGATTTTACTTTTTTTAAATTCAAGTTGGCTTTACGCTAGGAATTGGGGTTCTATTTGTCATTTCTTAAAGTGTGTAGCCAACTCAGATATAATAATTATAATATACACATAGTATATACAGGGTGTCCGCATTTCGACAGAATGTATGGAGATATTGGTAATTTGAAGAGATAGAGAAAATATGAATATCCAAAATGGCGCCCGTAAAAAAAAACAAAAGTTGGCTATGTTCCCCGGGTGAATGTTATAGTTATCTTGAAATAAAATATTCCACTAGATTTCTCATTAAAAAGTGCCTATATAATGTCAAAGTTGTAAATGTCTAGATTTAATAGTTTTTGAATAAAAAATTAAAAACGAAATTTAAAAAAGCCGTTTTTTGACAATACCTCAAAAACAAAAAAGATATTTCAAATTTGTTTTTAGATTATTATTGGGCCCTAAAATACGCAACTTTGCCCCAATTTAACTGACTCTAATAACTGAAATTCCCATACGTTCCCTCTAAATACGGACATCCTGTATATAACTAGGTGAAGTACTCGGCTTTCAGAAGTGAAGGTTCACACCGCGGCCGTTTATTGTGCTGGGCGTAGATAAAAGGGTTTTAGGGGAGCAATACCCCTTATGAATCTTGAAAAATAGAAAAAATGAATAAAAGGCTCTTTTTACTGTTAGCGATTTTTTTTATATACATCTAAGTGAAACATATGATCAGTTTTTGTAAGTGTTTTTGTCACATTTAAAAAAAATGGTCCTATGTTTCGCTTACATGTATATAAAAATAATAAAAAATAAATCGCTAACAAAAAAAGAGCTTTTTGTTTTATTCTTCTATTTTTCAAGGGGGATTGATCCCCTAAATCCCCCTTATATCTATCAGCGCTATGGAAAATATTGTAGGTTGGCAATTCTGAAACTATACATTACAGTTATTACGTCTGACGTATTATATGTTAATTTCTAAAGCGTGTAGCCAACCTAAATTAAATAAAAGATTAAATCATGGCACTCTAGAGGTTTCTTTTTATTGAACATACGATACTTCAAGTATTGCAAAAAGAAAATGCGTTTCAAAGCAAGTAAATCACGTAATACTTCAAACTTGAACTTTTTAAAAAGTAATTCGAGAATTAAGAAAATGCTAGCACATAAAATGTCTTCAATGAATATTTTCGACTCAAACTTTTTTTAAACTAATTTGAGGATTAAGAAAATTCCAACACAAAACATTTCTTCCATGAATATTTTCAATGCTTTTGCAATTAATTCACGAAAATATCTTCGTGAATTAATTGCAAAAGCATTGAAAATATTCATGGAAGAAATGTTTTGTGTTGGAATTTTCTTAATCCTCAAATTAGTTTAAAAAAAGTTTGAGTCGAAAATATTCATTGAAGACATTTTATGTGCTAGCATTTTCTTAATTCTCGAATTACTTTTTGATTGAACCAATTAAACAAGATGCTTTAAAAATGAATGCTTTTGAAATGAAATCAGAAACTCATTTTTCTTATTGCTTAGAAAAATGAGTTTCTGAATTCATTTCAAAAGCATTCATTTTTAAATTTAATATTTAATACGGTATTAAAGCGAAAGCGCTGTTCTTTCTTAGAACAAAAAGTGCATGATTTAATCTGTGAATGCAGCTTATGACATAAATTGATGTCAGCGATTTCTTCACAAAAAAAGAGTAAGAATTAGTGAAAATATTAGTTAAATAAGTTCAATTTCACCCGTTGTTTAGCGAAAAAGCGTTAACTTCAAGTTTCAAGGATTAAATAGATTTTTAGAATTATTTTTTTATATGAAAACCAAGCAGTATTAAAAAACAATGCTGTTTTTTTAAAATTAAAATAACTTGATTACATTCACATATGTGGTACCTCCAAAATGCACCACACTGTAGTATTTTGGAGGTACCACGTATGGAAAACTTTTTTATTTGAAAAGATATTAAAAAAACCGTTTTGGCGAGCCAGAGTCATCTTTTCGTGTTTTAATCAACAGTGAAAGGGAAATTTATCTATGCCCAACCGTTTCAACTCTATAAGCGGAAGTTGATAAGATGTCGTTTTTATGAAGTTACTGTAACTCATTTGTTTTTTAAGGTACAACCAAACTGTAAAAACTTTTTATGGCAACTTTTTACGCCCATTAAAATGACTTACGTGTTTTATTTCAAGGACGTTTCGTTTTTGTTTTCCTACACCAAATTCACTCTTTTCTTATGGGCGCATATGAAGATATACACACCATTGAACAGCATTTTTTATGGTGATTTCAACGATGTGCCACTTGCATACTTTGTAAAAAAAATATTTTTCGTTATATACGACAAGCAAAGAAGCACGGAGGGGAGCCAATGCTTATGGGAAAACTGGAAATCGAGTAGAAAAGGACTTAGTTTGATAATGACAAGCTTCTAGTCGAAACTATAGTCACACAAAGTTAAATAAAAGTGGTAAAACAAAGTAAAAAAAAAAAAGACCTTTATTGGCATATCCTACAGTTATTTACAATTTCGACACTATATCACATCTTGCCCTCTTTCTCCCGTCCCACTTTCTCCAGCGTCTTTCCCCTGGCTCCGTCCTCCCTCATCCATTCTGTCGCCCTTCTATTCCCTTTCACTCCCACCCATTCCTCACTCACACCCTCACACTCCTCCGCCAAGTGCCTCCACGTATTCTTCCCCCATTCACACAATCTACATCTCATATATTCTTCCCCCATCCATCTCTTCCTTCCCCTCTCCCCAGACCCACACCTTGCCCTCGCCATTATCACCCTCTCATCCCTGTTCCACCCATCCTCACTCATGTATCTCGGCACCCTCCCATATACTTGCCATCTCCCAAACATATCATTATATTCACTTTTGTCTATCCGTCCCTGTCTCTCCTGCGCTTCCACCTCCTTCATCTTCTCTCTCATCCACGCCGCCACCTTCACCCCTCTACCCAACCATTCCTGTACCTTCCTCTCTGCCAGTCCTCCCCTTTCTCTCTTCCCTCCACCTCCCCCCTTCTACTTTCATGCACGCCTCCCATACTATTCTCACCAATCTCTCCTCTTCTACTCCGCATAATTTCATTTCATACTTCACCACTCTCTCCACCGCCTCACATTCCAATCTCTCTCTATTCGTTTCCTGCAACAGTATATATCCCGGTGTCGACTTCTCTAGTCCCAGCATCCGTCTCAGGAACCATAGCTGTTCTCTTTCAATCACCTCATATGCTCTCGTTCCCCATGCTTCTACCCCGTACATTAGTATCGGTCTTACACATGCGTCCCACACCTTGCATGTCACCTTAATACTGTTCTCCATCCATCTCCCCCATTTTCTCCATGCCATTCCCCATGCTCTCCTCGCTTTTCCTTGTACCCACCTTATATGCTCTTCATACCCACCCGTCCCTTTAAAAATAAATCCCAAGTATCTGAAACTTTTCACTCTCTCAATCACCTCTCCCTTCCATTCTAGCACTCCCACTCTCCCCTCTCTCCCTTTATTCCTAAACCTCATCCATTTCGTCTTCCCCACATTCACACACATTCCTCTCTTATCCATATATCTGTCCACCCTTTTCAACATGCCTTTCACTCCCTCCCAATCTCTCGCCATCAACACTATATCGTCTGCATACGCCAGTAACCATACTTTCTCCTTTCCAATCACCACTCCCCCTTCCTGCCCCTTTCTCAACACCTCTTCTAGTTCGCTTATGTATATATTAAACAGGACCGGACTCATGGGGCACCCCTGTCTCAAGCCCTTCCATGTCCTAAACCTTTCCGATACTTCTTCCCCCACCTTCGCTTCCACCCATGTTTCCCTATACACCTCCCTTACACACTCAACTACTCCGTCACTCACTCCCTTTCGCCTCAGACATTCTACCATATCTTCCCTCGGTACTGAATCATACGCCGCTTTCATATCTACAAACACCGCATACACACACCCTTTCTCTTCCATCACTTTCTCTGTCATCCTCGCTAGGGTAAATACCTGGTAAAACAAAGTAAAGTGTTTTAATTAAATTGAAAAGGAGAGATTATGGTCGTCTTACAGACGACTATATACACCAATTACCGGTCTCGCTTCTGGATGCAGCATCCAAACGCGGTTATCAAATTTTATATAGAGACTGGCTAACTGGATATCTATGAAATGCGGAAGCACTTTATGTCTATCAAGAGTGCTTATTTATGAAACAAAATGTACCACATCGATAGTAGTCATATTTTCAAACAAATTGCAATCATCACCTAGTAACGAAATTGTTTACCGGTTGTCATGGCAACTTTGTGAATGGCATTTTTTTGACAAAAGTACGCATGTGGGACTTTATTGAAATCGGGGTTAGAAATGCTATTCAGTGATATGCATATCTCCATATGCGCCCGTAAGAAAAATGTGATTTTGATATAAGAAAACAAAAACGAAACGTCCTTGAAATAGAACAGGTACGTCATTTTAATAGGCATCAAAAGTTGCCCCAAGAACGTTTTTACAGTTAGGTTATAGCTTTCAAAACAAATGAGTTACAGTAACTTCATAGAAACAACGTTTTATCAACTTCCGGTTATAAAGCGGAAACGGTTAGAGAAAGATCAATTTCCCTTTCGCCACTGATAAAAACACGAAAAAGTGACCCTGGCTCGCGAAAACGGTTTTTCAATATCTCTTCAAATTAAAACGTTTTTCATATGTGGCACCACTAAAATGCACCACCCTGTACATTTCAACGGCATAAGTTTTATACTAAAGAAAATTAACGCTGTGTTCGCTAAACTTAAAAAGAAGAAAAATAAGCTAAAGCGTTAATTTACTTTACGTTTCTACTTAAAAAAAAAATGGAGATGCCAAAACTTTTAAATCTGTTATTTACTAATTAGAAAATAATGCTGATATAAAAAAAAAGCACCAAACTTTGTTATACGAAGTTTATTTAGGCGTTTTCTTTATATCAAAATTAAAATGTACAAAGAAGTGAACGCCTTTAAAATTTAAGAAAATAATGTGTTTTCGACTTAAGGTTTTTATAAAAATATAAAGTAAATCGATATTATAAACGAAATAAAACTAATTGGAGTATTAAAAAATAAGAATAGCATATATACCTATTTAAATAAAAATCTCGTTTTCGACATGCGAATACAGCAAATCGCCTTTCAATTGTTTGCTTTTTTACAAGTGGGTGTGCGAGGATTAAAAAATTTGACGCTTACGAACTAATAATACTGATTTCGAGAGTGCATTTCTTTTTGTGCGCACAGACGGCTTGCGCTTCCTAAACAAAAAACAAAACACACGCACACTCGCACACGCGATTTTTAAAAAATCCAGTGGGTAGGAAGGAAATCGGCTTTTCTTTGAGATATGTACGGCACATTTCCACAAATTTTCAATATCAATTACTTTTTGTCTTTACAAAAACATTGCTTGTTTTATATATATATTTTTTTTTGTAATTATACGCACGTACTAAGCACACTCGGTTGCATTAATTTCAACACTGAATAAGTAATAATAAATGATGCCTAACGAGTGTTTTCCATGCCTAGTTTAAGCATGAAGTAAATATTTCTAGTTTAGAAAAGCCTGAAAATTTGGTTTGGTTGCGTAGCGCGAAGCGCGGAGCAACCAAACCAAATTTTCAGGCTTTTCTAAACTAGAAATATTTACTTCATGCGCCAGGCGTATTAAACACTGACTTAAAATGAAGTTTAAAGCACATAAGTTAATTAATTTCAATATAAAAAGCGCACTTGTCAAAAATATTAATATAATGAATTGCAGCGACGGCTCGCAGCCTAATTTCAGGGTAGGCCACAGCACCAAGGCACACAAAATTTGAGGTTTGAAATTGCACAATAAAGTCACTTTTCGATAACGGATACATATTACCTTGGGTCTCTGGCCTACCCTGAAGTTAGGCTGCGAGCCGCCGCTGATGCATTGAAATATTAATTAAATTAACTTTAATAATTGTTTAATTGAGTTATGTGGAGCATTTAATCACAATGAAAAACTTTGTATTCCTTATTTCACTTTAGGTTAGATTAGGTTAGGTTTTTCATAGTGATTTAATAAATTAACTTTCTAAGAACAGGTTTTCTTTCTGAAACACAAATCTTTAACTTTAATACACTTGTAAATAGACTTTAACATCAACTTTATTTTATTGATGCTATTAAATAACTTAAAATAAGCCAATAAAGCTTATAACTTATAAAACGTGTCTGAAACATAATTTATATTTCTTATTCAATGATTGTAAGCATTACTTTAGATTAAAAATTGTACATTTTATTTCCACGTAAACTGTATTTGTTTTAAATGTGTCAAAGTGTCTTGTGGCTAACTTCAGGGGAGACTACCACGTATATAGAATTTGTTTAAAACTTATCCGTTTAATACGCTGAAAAAAAATTAACATGTTCATAGTTCAAGCCTGTCAAATAACGTGTTGATATCAAAAATTCAACTTAGAATGTTTGACGGAAATTTGATTGAAGTAATCATTTATTTTTTCAGTGTACGCAACTTGCGGACAACTTCAGGGGAAACTACGGATCCAAGGTATACAAAAAGTGAGGTTAACTCGCTCCGTGTACACTTTAATACGCGACTTATGGCCAACTTCAGAGGAGACTACGGATCCAAGTTATACCCAAGTGAAGTTAACTAATTCCGTGTACACTTCACCAAGTTTGTAAACTAGTGTAGCACTTTTTGTACTTGATCTGTTTGTTACATGAACCGGACATCTGCAATTATGCCTGCCAAGTAACGTGTTTACATCAAACATCCAAGTTAGAATATTTGACGGAAACTTGAGTAATCGTTTATTTCTTTAGTGTACGCAACTTGTGGATAACATCAGGGGAAACTACGGATCCAAGGTATACAAAAAGTGAGGTTAACTCGCTCCGTGTACACTTTAATACGCGACTTATGGCCAACTTCAGAGGAGACTACGGATCCAAGGTATACACAAAGTGAAGTTAACTAATTCCGTGTACACTTCACTAGGTTTGTAAACTAGTGCAGCACTTTTTGTACTTGATCTGTTTGTTACATGAACCGGACATCTGCAATTATGCCTGCCAAGTAACGTGTTTATATCAAACATCCAAGTTAGAATATTTGACGGAAACTTGAGTAATCGTTTATTTTTTTAGTGTACGCAACTTGTGGATAACTTCAGGGGAAACTACGGATCCAAGGTATACAAAAAGTGAGGTTAACTCGCTCCGTGTACACTTTAATACGCGACTTATGGCCAACTTCAGAGGAGACTACGGATCCAAAGTATACACAAAGTGAAGTTAACTCATTCCGTTTACACTTCACTAGGTTTGTTATTAGTTACATGAACTGGACATATGCAATTATCAATATCAAGTTCAATTCACTTACACTAACTTAACCCATTATGTGCCATTGGTGCATATACGCAACATTATTAATTTTATGTTAATTAAATCTTAATTTGATACATTATATTATTTGACTTAACTTGAAAATGTATGAAGAACAACGTAAATATTTTGTTATTTAAATATCTCGATTATTAATCATTCAAATAAAATGTTTTCAGTGTATTTCCAACTTCACAGTATTTCAGTGTTTTACACGCGTGGCGCATGAAGTAAAATTTCGAGTTTAGAAAAGCCCCGAAAAAATTTGTCTCGGGTCGCGCAGCGATTTTCTACGCAGGGCTTTTCTAAACTAGAAATTTTACTTCATGCTTAGCCTGGGAGTGGAAAACACTCGTTTAAAAATACTTGAAACGCTTGGGGTTGAGATTTTTTGGCGCCCAATGTGGGGCCATGCTAACGCTGTGGCCTCTAGTTGGGCGCCATAAATCACGAGCGGTCTAATTTAAAACTTCCCACCGAATCAGCGTTTCGTACGCGTGGCGCATGAAGTAAAATTACGAGTTTAGAAAAGCCCCGCGAAAATTTGTCTCGGGTCGCTGCGCGACCCTCGACAAATTTTCTACGCGGGGCTTTTCTAAACTCGAAATTTGACTTCATGCTTAGTCTGGGAGTGGAAAACACTCGTTTAAAAATACTTGAAACGCTTGGGTTTGAGATTTTTTGGCGCCCAATGTGGGGCCATGCTAACGCTGTGGCCTCTAGTTGGGCGCCATAAATCACGAGCGGTCCAATTTAAAACTCCCCACTGAATCAGCGTTTCGTACGCGTGGCGCATGAAGTAAAATTTCGAGTTTAGAAAAGCCCCGCGAAAATTTGTCTCGGGTCGCTGCGCGACCCTCGACAAATTTTCTACGCGGGGCTTTTCTAAACTCGAAATTTTACTTCATGCTTAGTCTGGGAGTGGAAAACACTCGTTTAAAAATACTTGAAACGCTTGGGGTTGAGATTTTTTGGCGCCCAATGTGGGGCCATGCTAACGCTGTGGCCTCTAGTTGGGCGCCATAAATCACGAGCGGTCTAATTTAAAACTCCCCACTGAATCAGCGTTTCGTACGCGTGGCGCATGAAGTAAAATTTCGAGTTTAGAAAAGCCCCGCGAAAATTTGTCTCGGGTCGCTGCGCGACCCTCGACAAATTTTCTACGCGGGGCTTTTCTAAACTCGAAATTTTACTTCATGCTTAGTCTGGGAGTGGCAAACACTCGTTTAAAAATACTTGAAACGCTTGAGTTTGAGATTTTTAGGCGCCCAATGTGGGGCCATGGTAACGCTGTGGCCTCTAGTTGGGCGCCATAAATCACGAGCGGTCCAATTTAAAACTCCCCACTGAATCAGCGTTTCGTACGCGTGGCGCATGAAGTAAAATTTCGAGTTTAGAGAAGCCCCGCGAAAATTTGTCTCGGGTCGCTGCGCGACCCTCGACAAATTTTCTACGCGGGGCTTTTCTAAACTCGAAATTTGACTTCATGCTTAGTCTGGGAGTGGAAAACACTCGTTTAAAAATACTTGAAACGCTTGGGGTTGAGATTTTTTGGCGCCCAATGTGGGGCCATGCTAACGCTGTGGCCTCTAGTTGGGCGCCATAAATCACGAGCGGTCTAATTTAAAACTTCCCACCGAATCAGCGTTTCGTACGCGTGGCGCATGAAGTAAAATTACGAGTTTAGAAAAGCCCCGCGAAAATTTGTCTCGGGTCGCTGCGCGACCCTCGACAAATTTTCTACGCGGGGCTTTTCTAAACTCGAAATTTTACTTCATGCTTAGCCTGGGAGTGGAAGTACACGTTCTAAACTTTATATTGCACGTTTTTATACAAAATCGACGAATGCCTTACATTTACAGCCTATACATTATTTATATTTAAAAGAAAAATTCATAGAATGTAATACAATAAGTCATTCGTAGAAATCATATAAAGAAGTGTAGAATTTTACCTAAAATCCACTTTAAGAGTTAACTCTATAATTGCTCGGCCGTTAATGGGTTAAACTGGTGTCAACTTTATACGAACATGAACTGGTGACGTCAGAAACTTCAACCCAGTTCAACTTAATGCAGCACAAACGAACAAACCTATTGTTAATCTCAAGTTCAGTTCATTAGGGTCCATTTGCACCCCGACCGATTAGCTTTAAACATCCATTAATCATTGATTAAACCTCTGATTAGGTCAAATTTCTAGAACATAAGAATGTTATAAATTTGTAACATGTCTCTTTCATCAATATACAATTGTGTAAACAATTTGTAAATACAATTGTTGTGTTTTTAAAAAGAACTAATCACTGATTAAGTTAATTGACTTGGATGCAAACGGGCATTACACTAGCATGAACTGGTGACATCACAAACTGCTTTCCATGTCAACTTAGTGCACCACAAACGTACAAACCTATTTTATTTATAGCTCGTTACGTCACAGAACTCCGTCACTGGAGGACAAGTCCAACAGCAAGACGAAGCGACTTTTTAGTTACGAGATGCTTTAGCCTTATACCTTAGCCTCCTCTAAGGGTTAGTATTCTACTAATTTGTTTGAGTTAATATTGAATTTAAGTTGATATTGTTTCTCTGTAAATGGATGTACAAACAGAGAGTTTTATGTAACACCGAACATTTGCATCCAATACACCTTTAATTTTTAAGTTATGTGTAAACTGTGTTGCCTATATGACCATTACTAACTGTAGACAATCAATCGCAATTAATGCCTCAACTTGTACATACAGGGAGTTTTTCTTTCAAGTATACATGTTCCAATTACAGCGTATATGCTGTAAGTTGTTTTTTTAAAAGAGTTCAATTTGAAACTTGAAATGAGTGTGTTCCACTCCCAGACTAAGCATGAAGTAAAATTTCGAGTTTAGAAAAGCCCCGGGTAGAAAATATGTCGAGGGTCGCGCAGCGACCCGAGACAAATTTTCGCGGGGCTTTTCTAAACTCGAAATTTTACTTCATGCGCCACGCGTACGAAACGCTGATTCAGTGGGAAGTTTTAAATTAGACCGCTCGTGATTTATGGCGCCCAACTAGAGGCCACAGCGTTAGCATGGCCCCACATTGGGCGCCAAAAAATCTCAAACACAAGCGTTTCAAGTATTTTTCCACTCCCAGACTAAGCATGAAGTAAAATTTCGAGTTTAGAAAAGCCTGAAAATTTGGTTTGGTCGCGTAGCGCGAAGCGCGGAGCGGCCAAACCAAATTTTCAGGCTTTTCTAAACTCGAAATTTTACTTCATGCGCCACCGGGACAAACACTGACACACTATGAAGTTTCAAACACACCGCTAAACTTTACATTGCATCAGTGTTTTGTACCGGTGGCGCATGAAGTAAAATTTCGAGTTTAGAAAAGCCTGAAAATTTGGTTTGGCCGCTCCGCGCTTCGCGCTACGCGACCAAACCAAATTTTCAGGCTTTTCTAAACTCGAAATTTTACTTCATGCTTAGCCTGGGAGTAGAAAACACTCGTTTAAACCTTCAAATCTTTTAATAAACCGAGCATCGGAGCATGCACAACGTATGCTTATGTATACTTTAAAAAAACTCGTTATGAAAATGTTCGGTGTTACATAAAACTCTCTGTATATCTGCTGAGAAATAACGTACCTAATTATTATAATTAATTAATGCAACCGAGCCTCAAAAGTACACATATCTTCAATTTCCTCTCTTTAAAGCTATGTTATATTCATCTTTTGTTTTTTTTTCTTGTTTTAAATCTACCTGAGTTCAACTCAAAAACTAAATACCGGAAAAACTCTCAACCACTTCTCTCCGCATCCTCGCTGTTGTCGACTCGCTCGGCCGCCGCGAAGCTACGATTTCTTCTTGATGTAGTCGATGCAGTTGTGGTAGTACCGTATGTTCCCGTTGAACTTGTACTCGTACGTGTCGCCCTTGCAGTAGAAACAGATGCCGTACGGCGGGTGATCCTTGATCTCCTCCTTGAAGTGGATCTTGAGCGCCAGGTTCGTCGGCGCTATGTAGATTTTGCACGTGTTGCAGAAGTAGTGGTGCTCGGACTCGTACTTCTTCATCTCCTCCTCCTCCTCGGGTTTCAGCACGAAGCGCGGGTGGACGGCGTCCGCCTCGGTGCGCGGCTGTTTCTTCTTCGAGAACTTCTTCTTGTCCATTGTTGTTATGTCGTCACTAATGTGTCAAAAGAATTGGTCGAGTTAGGTTAGGTTTAACGTCACTAGAAGGTTATCTGGTGTGGTTTTGGGGTGGGAGGTTGGATTATCGTGCAACGTCACTCTGATAGGCGGGTATTTTAAAAAACTTTAATTTTCGTAATTTCTAAAAATGCCAGTTGCAAGATTTGTTTGGAATTTCATTTTTTACATGTATGAGTATACCAACATTTTAAGTTAGGTTAGGTTTAACGTCACTAGAAGGTTATCTGGTGTGGATTTGGGGTGGGAGGTTGGATTATCGTGCAACGTCACTCTGGTAGGCGGGTATTTTAAAAAAACTTTAATTTTTGTAATTTCGAAAAATACCAGTTGAAAAATTGATTTGGAATTTTATTTTTTACATGTATGAGTATACCAACATGTAAAGTTAGGTTAGGTTTAACGTCACTAGAAGGTTATCTGGTCAGGATTTGGGGTCAGGGTTGGATTATCGTGCAACGTCACTCTGGTAGGCGGGTATTTTAAAAAACTTTAATTTTTGTAATTTCGAAAAATACCAGTTGAAAAATTGGTTTAGAATTTTATTTATTACATGTATGAGTATACCAACATTTTAAGTTAGGTTAGGTTTAACGTCACTAGAAGGTTATCTGGTGTGGATTTGGGGTGGAGGTTGGATTATCGTGAAACGTCACTCTGGTAGGCAGGTATTTTAACAAACTTTAATTTTTGTAATTTCGTAGAATGCCAGTTGAAAAATTGGTTTGAAATTTCATTTTTTACATGTATCAGTATATCAAGTTGCAAGTGAAAATATTGAAATTGATTTTCTGATTAACAAAAATACTAAGAATCTGGCATTTCTGTTTAAGATTTTTATAATTTGGGTTGTGAGAGTGTAGAGTGTAATGCGCATCGTGAGCTCCGATAATTGAATACGAACATCTCGTGCAAAATCGAGCAAAGGGTGCGAGTTAGTGGACTAAAGGACAAATAAGATATTACAAAACAGGTAGGATAAATAAAAAGTGAAAAATAAAGACGATTAAGAAAACGAAGGTAGAGGTTAGACATCCGAGGGGACGACCCGTGAATGACCCTTAGCCTAGGCGGCTGCGTAGATCAAGTTGCATACAATAACAACGACAATCCACGTTAAAAATTAAATCCGAGGTTGCCGGATCGCCAAAAAGTAGCGGAAATAAGGAATATTATAAATTTAATAAAATAATAAACGTAATTTAAGTAAGTAAAGATAGAAACAAACTCAAATGAGTAAAAGAAGAGGAAGAGACGACATAGAAAACAATAAAGAAGATAACATCTTCAGAAACAGCAAGAAAGTAATCAAAGGAATAACAAACACTTACGGGGTTCAGAACAAACAAAAATACAAGAAAACTCAACAACAACAATAAGTAGCAGTGAAAACGAAGACAAGAAAGAAATGGAAAAACTTAAAAAAATGTTTCAGGACATCATGCAAGAAATGAAAAAAAATACAAATGAACTAAAAGGAGAAATAAATCAAATGAGAATAGAAATGCAAAATAAAGAGGAAAAGTGGGAACAAGAAAAGGCAAAAATAGAAGAAAGACTAGAAAGAGTAGAGAGAAGATTAGAAAAAGAAGACAGAGAAAAGAGAAGGAAGAACATAATAGTAAAAGGATTCAGATCAGAGAACAAAAATGTAAAGGAAGCTTTAACAGAATTTATATCGAATGAACTAAAAATTGAAACGAAAATAAACATAGCGTACAAAATTAATAAAGGAGAAAAAACCGAAATGGTGGTAGCAGAATTAGAATCAACAGAAAAAAAAGAGGAAATAATAAAAGCCAAGAGCAAGAAACTAAAGTCCACCGAAATATACATCGATAACGATACGACAATAGATGAAAGAAGGATCCAACGAGAAATTAGGAATATCGCAAAAGAAGAAAAAGAAAAGGGAAACAGAGTCAGTGTCGCATACAAAAAACTGACTATAAATGGAAAGAAATACTTCTGGAACCACAAAGAAAATGGACTAATGGAGAAAGAAGATAATGAGAAAACAAAAAACTAATACTCGAGGGAAGCAGAGGTAAGTGGACAACAATAGCAATAAATAAGGACACGAGAAAAGAGAACAGCCAGAAAAATTGTTGCCGCTAATTTAGCATAGGGCCGATTTTGTAAATAAAAGGTTCGCGGGTAGGCGCGGGATCTTTACCTGCGAGGGACGAGGCCCTCATTATCCACGCGGCCGGACACCCAGAGAAAAAACAGATGTTTTAAACCATTCGCTTGAGATGGACATCCGGGCCGGAATTTGTATATTCGCAGAAGATTATGCCAGAGCACGTTTTTTGGGAACAAAAAGGCAATAAAACGGACACTTTTAGCGGCAACAGGCAAACAACCCTTATTCCCGGAAAAACTTTCCACCACCACCACCAACCCCAAGAGCTTCATGGGAAAGGAAAAAAGAAACACTCACTCTCCAAATTTCGATTAAGAAACATCGATCTTTTTGTAAATCATTTTTTAGTCCGCGATAGAGAATTTTATTTTGTTGTTGTTTACATAGTTAATAAATAGTGTTAAAGTCATTTTCTTTTATAATTAATGGGAGCTTCCCATTTGGTCCTTCGGGTATTAAAAGTTTTAAGGTTTAAACAAAAATAAAGACAAAGAAAAGAAAAGAGAAATAAGAAAAGACGACAAAGAATTCACAACAATGAGAATAGGAACGTGGAACATAAGAAGCATTACGGGAAAAGAAGAAGAACTAATAGAAGGAATGATAAAATACAAGATAGAAATATTAGGTATAACAGAAACAAAAAAGAAAGGGAGTGGAATAAAGAGAATTCATAAAGGATACTGGATGATGTGGTCAGGAGTAGGAGAAAAGGAAAGGGCGAAAGGGGGAGTGGGACTGATAATCGCACCAGATAGACTAAAAGATATATGTAAACGAAAGGATACTGTCAATAGAAATAGACATGATAGGAAAGGAGACATGGTCACTAATAATCGCATACGGAGAAAACGAGGATGCAAAAAAAGAAGAAAAAGATATTTTTTTTGAAAAACTACAGAAAGAAATAGATGAGGGGTCACAAAACATAATTATAATGGGAGATCTAAATGGACGAGTGGGTAACAAAAATGAAGGGATAGAAGAAGTAATGGGAACAGAAGGAGAAAACGTTAATAACAATAATGGAAAAAGAATAATAGATATGAGTATTGAAAACAATCTAGTAATAGCCAACACTAAGTTTAAACATAAGGAATCACATACTTTACACAATATCTTAATAGTATAATTAGAAGCGTCAAAATACCAACAGACTGGAAAACAGGGATAATACTACCCATATACAAGAAAGGAGACAAGAGAGACTGCAAAAACTACAGGGGGATTACAATCACGAGTGTGCCAGCTAAGATTCTGACAAGAATACTGGAAAAAAGAGTTAGAGACCAAATAGAGGATACAATAGTGGATACCCAAGGCGGATTTAGACGAGGAAGAAGTACGCAAGACCTAATATTCGTAATACGTCAGATGAGCGAAAAATTTATAAATAAAAATAGAGATATCCATATGTGTTTCATTGACCTGGAAAAGGCATTTGACAGAATAAGGAGGAAAGATATATGGAATACTCTAAAGCAGAAATGCACAGACCACGGCCCGCGGGCCGCATGCGGCCCGCCGGTCGAATACTGGTGGCCCGCCGACAGCAAAAATAATACTCTCATACATTCGAAAAATATTGAATTCTATTCCAGAAGAAAACCAAAAAAAATATGTTCGAAAAGTAATTGGAATCTCGCGCGCGCGCTCTTAAGTGCCCAAAAGAGTCGACACCCCCTGGTGCGCCGTGCATGCGTCGGGAACAGCGGTCGGTAATGTTCGTGCCGATCTCGGTTAAATTCGTTTTCTTGAGGAAGCACCGCGGCCGGCGGCGCGGCGAAGACGGCAGCGCGGTGGCGGCTTATCCACGGGTTATATTGTTAGAGCAAGCGAGATAGCAATAGTCCCGAATTCCCGATTGCTCGCGTAGGTAGATACACGAAGCTTCCAGAGTCGGTTTCGAGATTTCTCCAGACAGTTTTCGACTCTATACGCGCGGTATAAAAGCCACACTAACCGCAGCGACCGACAGTTCGGTTTTAATTTGAGTGAAGTGTCAATAGTTCTAGTGTAGATTTTAACTCGACTAGCCGGTATCATATATTTTGATCCACATTCAACGTAGATTTCCCGTCAAGTGCCGTGTATAATTGTGTTGTGAAATCGTAAGTAAAACTCTGTTATTAATAAGTGTTTCCCTACATATTTAATCAATTATTTTTGGTAATTTAAAAAAGGATGGGTAATTTAAGTAGGTACTGTAATTGTTTTTAGGTGCTGTGTTAATCATAGCCAGGATGAGAACGCAACATGGACAAGCCAGGGCCTAGTAAAAAACGTAAGGTTAAAGATGAAAATCGGCAGTTTCAAGAAATTTGGACTGAGAAATACTTTTTTGTATGGTCGCATAACAAAGTCGTTTGTTTAATTTGCAAGAATTCTGTTGCGATTGCAAAGGAATATAATGTAAAAAGGCACTATGAAACGCAGCATCCTACTTTTACCAAGTTTACAGGCGAATTAAGAAAGCAAAAAATGTTGTCTTTAAAACGGGAGCTTACTGGTCAGCAAGCTATGTTTACAAAACCCATTCAAGATTCAGAAACAGCTACAGAAGTTAGTTATGAAATTTCTCGAATGATAGCAAAGCGAAGTCGCCCCTTCAATGATGGGGATTTTGTAAAAGAATGCATAGAAATTGCCGCTAAGAAAATGTGTCCAGAAGCAGCAAAAAAGTTTGAGAAAATTCAACTGAATCGTATGACTATCCAAAGACGAATTATGTCTTTGTCAGGTAATATTGCGGAACAATTAAATGAAAAAAACTAAGATCATTGAATTTTTTTCATTAGCACTCGACGAATCCACTGATATTAGTTCCACAGCTCAGCTTCTCATATTCATACGAGGTGTTACTCAAGATTTTGAAGTCTTAGAAGAGTTATTAGGAATGTGTTCATTGAAAGGTCAAACCAGAGGAGTTGATATACTCAATGTACTTTTGGATGAGTGTTCAAAAACTGATTTGGACTTATCAAAATTATCGGGAGTTGCGACTGACGGTGCTCCTTCGATGATTGGTGTCAATTCTGGGCTAGTTACTTTGCTGAAAAAGCATCTGCAAGAAAAAAACATAAACGCTGAAGATCTCATGCAGTTTCACTGCATTATACACCAAGAAGCCCTCTGTTATAAAAAAATTGAATTTCAAAATGTCATGAAAGTGGTAGTTTCGACTGTAAATTTCATAAAATCACGAGGACTCAATCACAGGCAATTCAAACAATTCCTTGATGATATCGAAAGCGAACATGGAGATTTACTGTATTATACAGAAGTAAGGTGGCTAAGTCGTTGATTGACACTGGAACGATTTCTAAATTTAATAGAAGAAATTTTAATATTTTTGGCGGAAAAGCAAAGGGATGTCCCGGAACTTAAAAATTCTGATTGGTTGTGTGATTTGGCTTTTTTAGTTGACATTACAAATCATTTGAATGTCTTGAACACACGGCTTCAAGGCAAAAATCAACTGATATCCCAGCTCTACGCTCATGTATCATCCTTTCAATGCAAGCTGACACTTTTCAGATCGCAATTGAATTCTGGAAATTACAATCATTTTCCGAATTATAAGAAAATGGCTGAAAAATTCAACAAAACTGCGATTAATTTCAGTTATGTAGAAAAGCTATATATTTTGATTCAATCTTTTCAAGACAGATTTTCGGAGTTTAAAAAAGTGAAACCTCTGTTGGACATATTCAGCAATCCTTTCACGATTTCAGTTGAAAATGCGCCAGAGTCAATGCAGTTAGAAATTATCGACATTCAAAACGACCAAGATTTACGAAACAAATTCAACGAAGGAGACTTGCTGAACTTTTACCGCTGCATTGATAAAAATACGTACAAAGAGTTGCGCATAAACGCTCTGAAATGTGCCAGCTTATTTGGTTCTACCTATATATGTGAACAAACCTTTTCAATACTAAATAATAATAAAACAAAAAATCGAAACCGCCTTGCAAACGAAAGTTTGCAAGCAGTTTTACGTGTTGCTACAAGTAAATTTGAGCCAAATATAAAAAAGATTGTAAGCACAATGCAGTGCCATGCTTCAAATTAATAAATTCTTTTTCAATTTTAATACATTATTATCAATTCTTTATTGTCTTTAATTACCTATACTTCTGGCGGCCCGCCATCAGTTCATAATTTGCCCGAGTGGCCCCTAGTCTTAATAAGTCTGTGCATCCCTGCTCTAAAGATAAGAGGGATAAATAAAACAACAATAGCGCTAATCAAAAGTTTGTACAACGACAATAAAAATATAGTTAGGACTAACAACGAAGAATCACTGGAATTTAGCACTGAGTCAGGAGTAAAACAAGGGTGCATACTAAGCCCTCTAATATTCTCACTCGTACTCGACGAAGCCATAAAAATTGCAAAAACTAAGATGCGGCCAATCAAAGTAGGACATTGGAAAATGAATAAAATATAGATAGGGGAACTCATGTTTGCTGATGATATGGCCATTCTAGCAGAAACGGAAACAGACCTCCAATATAACATAGACATACTAGCAAACGAACTAAACAAAATTAACATGAAAATAAATACGGTAAAAACCAAAACGATGATAATCTCGAGACAAGACAAAACACACAACATACAAATACAAGGGGAACGAGTAAAACAAGTGGATAGGTATAAATATTTGGGGACAATAATATCAAAAAATGGAAAGATAGATGATGAGATTAAGGACAAAATAGGGAAAGCAGGTAAATTATTTAATATGACAAAAACCACCTTCTTCGGAAATAAAGAAATACCCAGCAAAATCAAAACTGAAATCGTAAAAAAAGTCATAAGACCAACAATAATGTACAGCAGCGAAGCGTGGACGATAACAAAGAATCAGCAGACAAAAATTAATGCTAGCGAAATGAGGTTCCTCAGGAAAATCGAAAACAAAACAAGAAAAGACAGAATAAGGAACGAAACGTACAGACAAAATTTAGAGATCGGAGATATAAACGAAAACATAATCGAGGGACAACTAAGATGGTTCGGACATATATGTCGAATAAAGGACACGAGAACGACAAAAAAATATTTGTAGCTCGAACAACAGGAAAAAACTATAAAGGAAGACCAAGAAAAACATGGATTGATGGAGTTAAAGAAGGAGCAGAAAAGAAAGGTATACCGTGGAAAGGAATAAAGGACAAAACACAAGACAGGAAACAATGGAGAGAATTGTACTCGGCAACACAATAAAAGACATAAATTCATGCCTTACACCGAAAGGTATAAAAGGCAAAAGATTAAAAAAAATAATAATAATAATTTTCGTTTTCCAGAGATGTCCAATATTTGTAAATTGTTTTATCAACAGGCAAAAATCATTAAGCACTGAATTCATCCAAGCCTTCGCCTGCTGGAAACAATCACACAACAGCTGCCGATTGTTTCAAACAAAAGTTAGACAAATGGGAATAGGGTTGCTACCAGCGGTGGCTCGCAGCCTAACTTCAGGATAGGCCAGAGACCCAAGGTAATATGTATCCGTTATTGAAAGGTTAATATGTATCAGTTATTGAAAGGTTATTGTTGTACAATTCCCTGTATTTATAAAGCGCAATCCCAACCTCAAATGTTTTGTGCCTTGGCGCTGTGGCCGACCCTGAAGTTAGGCTGCGAGGTATCCCTGGTTGCCACCTTCCTAAAATTGCTCCCCCGGAGACTGCCGAATGGGGGGGGGGCAACATAATAGTAAAGTAATTTTAATATTTATACTGATATGATATGTTAAGTTTCAACTTAACCATTGAAAACATAAGTAATAAATAAATATCAAACAATCACTTATTTACTGATAAATACAGGGTGTTCCAGACCACCCATACACCCCTTTTAAAATTTCGCGGATGAATATTTTTCAAAAACTGAATGGGGGGTATTTCTATTCTATTGAAAGTGAGTGGGTAGTTATGCTACCCTCCACTGCGACCGCAAGGATCTATTGTGGCTCACAATTAAGGTCGAACATCCGACCTTACAGCTCACCTTCCAAGTCCACCTTCTTGATGAAGATTTTTTGCAAAAATTGCCTATATCGAAGTTATGAATTTTATTCCAGTTAAAGTTTCCACACTGTATATACTGATTTCTCAGGTGCTTTTGATACGTTGGACCACAGTATTTTATTGCAAAAATTGTCTTTATTCGGACTATCATATAAATGTATTATGTTAATTTCCTCATATCTACATAATAGACAAAATACTGTTTATTATTAAATTTTACATCTACTTCAGGTGTTCCACAAGGTTCAAACCTTGGTCCATTGTTGTTTAATTTGTACATTGATGATCTAATTGCAACAATTACATGCCCAGTCTTAGCCTATGCAGATGATTTAAAAATTTATTCACACGTTACCACTAATTTAGATTCTATCAATTTGCAAAACAATCTTGATATAATAGATAACTGGTGTACATTTAATAAGCTTAAACTAAACTCTACTAAATGTTATGTAGTTTCATACAGTCGCAAAACTTCAACAATTGTTAGTAACTATAACATTCAAGGCTCAATAATTGAAAGAAAACGTGAAATTTTGGACCTCGGTGTACTTTTCGATTCTGAGTTGAGATTTTCTAGACATATTAATAATATAACATCGTCCGCACTAAAAATATTGGGTTTTATAATGCGGATATCTAAACAATTCAATAATATAAATGCCATAGTATCGCTTTACTATGCGTTTGTTAGATCAAAATTAGAGTATTGTATGTTGGTCTGGTATCCGCATTATATAAATCTCTCACTCATGGTAGAAAAAGTAGAGAAAAAGTTTTTGAAATATTTATCTTTTAAAAAGAATGATACATATCCAGATCGAAATACTGACTATAATTCTTTACTTCCTGAACATAGTTTTGTTTCACTTGTTGATCGTAGGAATGAATATAGTGCTAATTTTATTAAAAAAGTGATTGACAACTCCATTGATTGTATGTATCTACTTTCAAAAATAAATTTTCATGTACCTAGAACTGCCTCGCGCTATACTAACACCTTTGTTTTACCCGTATGCAAAACTAATGTTCTAGTTAAAGCGCCTTTAACACATATGTGTCGTAATGCAAATAAATATTTTATTGATGTATTTTTTAAGTAACCAGAAATCTGGAAATTGAAATTGTCTACTTTCAATATTAAATATTCTAATGTTAGTCATTTGGAATGAAATATTTTTGTTTATTAATATTAATGTTAGATATAAGTTATAATTAAATTTTGTTGCTTGTCCTGTATTGGTTTTTCCGTAGGACAATAAAGTATTATTATTATTATTATTATACCACTCTCATTACGTAATATACTATTATATATAAAATTATTGCAAAACTTTTATATAAAATTCTCAAACAAATTTCAGCGAGAATTCTTGTGTGTGTAAAGCGGCTCTAACACTTTCTTCAATGAAGAATGTCTTATAAGCACCTATCAAGCTGTTAATTTAGAGCAGGGGTCTCCAAACTACGGCCCGAGGGCCACATACGGCCCGCGGACAGATTTTGTCGGGCCCGCGGAGAGCTAGCATACTTTTTCAAGCGTTGCGTACATTTTCAGACATTTTTTTTTCATCAGTGGACTAGTTCACTTTTTACCACCGGCAACAGTGATAATATGGTTTTGGCCCTCGGAACTTACTGGAGTAATCAGTATGGCCCTAAGGCTGGATAGTTTGGAGACCCAGGATTTAGAGAAAACTAGGCACGAAATCATCCTGAGCCGTCAGCTGTTGTTTTGTTCAATAGCCAGTGAACAATTTGAAAAAATGTTGTAGCAGTATCTTCTTCTTGTTTAACTCTTTCACTACGAGGAGCGTATCCATACGTTTAGTTTTTATGTGCTTCATGTGCGAAGAGCACATACTTTTAAAAGTCTGTAAATCGTGAGCAGAGAGCGCTCGAAGCTTGTGTACCTCTTCAATAAGCAGTCTATACAGTATAATTAATAAAAATCCATGACAAACTTTTGCTTTTGTTTTTGATTTTCCTCAAAGAAAATGTAATGCAAGCCTACGAAATGTTTACACACGATATATGCCGGTATGAGCCTGTGGTACGAAATACATACGGATACGTATTGTGTTTTTGAGCACCGTACATGGGGCACGCAATTAAATTTAAAATTCCAGCCTGTGGTACGAAATACATACGGATACGTATTGTATTTTTGAGCACCGTACATGGAGCACGCAATTAAATTTCAAATTCCAGCCTGTGGTACGAAATACATACGGATACGTATTGTGTTTTTGAGCGCCGTACATGGGGCACGCAATTAAATTTCAAACTCCGTAGCGAAAGGGTTAAACGAGAAAGGTTTCGAAAACACTAGCCTGTTTTGCTTAAAAAATTCGTGCACGAAAACATTTTGGGCTGTTAACTATTTTTTTTTGAAAATAATATTAAAACACTCAACTTTGTTTTACCACTTTAATTAACTTTTTACAGTGACTATAGTTTCGACTACAAGCTAGTCATTATCAAACTGAGTACCTAAAATACATTGTACATTGTTTTTATAATACAGCATTTTTTTTATTTCCACAAGAGAGCTTTCGAAAATACTCAATAGTTTTGCTTGAGAAATTTGCCAACTTTTGTTAGTTTCGATTTTTGCATTTCTCAAATAAATTGCAATGCAAGCCTATGAAATGTTTACACACGGTATTTGCTGGTATGAGCCCGTGATTGTGTTTTCGAGCACCGTACACGGGGCACACGTTTGTAATTAAAACTGCGGAGCGAAAGGGTTAGACGAGAAAGGTTTAGAAAATACTCGCTTGTTTGCTTGAAAAACTCGCGCACGAAAACATTTTGGACTGTTAACTATTTTTTTTTATTTCCACAAGAGAGTTTAAGAAAATATTCGATTGTTTTGCCTGATTAATTTGTGCACGAAAGCATTTTGGACTGTTAACTGTTTTATTTCCACAAGAGAGTCTTCGAAAATACTTAATTGTTTTGGTTAAAAAAATTGTAAACGAAAACATTTTGGACTATTGAATATTTCTTTTATTTCGACAAGAGTCTTTGAAAATACTTAATTGTTTTGCTTGAAAAATTCGTACACGAAAACATTTTGGACTGTTTACTATTTTTTTTTAATTTCCACAAGAGAGTTTTCGAAAATACATGATTGTTTTGCTTGAAAAATTTGTGAACGAAAACATTTTGGACTGTCGAGTATTTCTTTTATTTTTACAAGAGAGTCCTCGAAAATACTTGATTGTTTTGCTTGAGATATTTGTGCAGGAAAACATTTTTACTGTCAGCTGTTTTTGTTTTAAATATTTACACAAGAGAGGTTTCTAAAATACTCAACTGTGGTGCTTGATAAAATTATGCATGAAAACATTCTAAGCTGTCAACTGTATATTTTTTATTTCAACAAGATAAGCTTCGAAAATACTCAAATGTGTTGATTCATAAAATTAAGCATGAAAATCCTGACAGTTGACAGGATTTTCATGCTTAATTTTATGAAGCAACACATTTGAGTATTTTCGAAGCTTATCTTGTTGAAATAAAAAATATACAGTTGACAGCTTAGAATGTTTTCATGCATAATTTTGGAATTTTTTTGATCAATTTGGAAAAAGTTGTAGCAGTGTTTTTTTTTTTATTTCATGAAAAGAGTTCTTTAACAGTGTTTATCTAGGAGAAATTATGCACAAGAGCATCTTGAGCTGTCAACTGTCTTTTTGCTGGATGGCCAATGAATGAGCAATTGGGAGAATTTTAAAGCACTGTTTCCTTTTTTATTTCCTTAAAAGAGGCTTGGAATATCTCAATTGTTTCAGATTAGAACAACGTGAAAGAGAAGATGCTGTCTGGATCACTTTTTGCCTGACAGCCGACAATGATCAATTAAAGATTTTTTTATGTCCATCTAATAGAAAACACTCTATTGTTTTGCTTTGTTTCTAATGTTTGAACAATAGAAAAATAGGTACTCTCCGCACTATCACACAAACCAGCACTCATTTATCTCACACATACCACCACTCGATTGTCTCACGACGCTCCAATTACTGAACTAAACTGTTTAGCAATCTACCTGTCAGTGTTTGTTTCGTCCTTTTGCGTACTTCCCAAATAGCACCCGATCGTCTTTTATTTCAGAGTAGCAGCAGCAGCGGATAAATCGGGGACAGGCTCGAAACACGGCCGAATTCTGACACTGACACTGACGTTTCGACCAGTTTTTCTCAGGTTAAGTTCTCTGTGGTGCGCGCAAGTTGCGCAATAGGCGTCGAGCCCCTCCGCCCGGATTTCAAGGCCGCCGGCAGGTGGCGCTCGCGCACAATGCGGCAACGATCTTTATTATTTTCCAAGGGCCCGGCGAGCGAGGGGCGGCCGAGGAGGAGGAGGAGAAGGGTGCGGAAAAAAAATACGTGTATCAACTATCGCCCCTCCTTCACCGCCGCCCCGAAAAAGTTTATCGATCGCTGATTTATTTTTAATGAGGAGTAATTAGGTGAAAAGTTGTTTGGTGCGCGCTTTATGAAAAAAAAAATTGTACGAGCGGTTAGTTTTTGGGATGTGGAAATTGTTGTGTTGATTGGGATTTGTTGGTAGGGGGGGTGGGTTTAAAGTCGTGACGCGCGGTTTTTATGCACCGGTCGCCCCCACTCTTGCGTTTTTGGGGTAGGCCTTCATTCATGTTTGGACTGGCACGCGCCGCGCAAAGTTTTCATTTATTATTCAACGAGGGTGTAAAGGAGGGCATTATCGTCATAGGTGTTAAATAATAAATTCATGCATGCATAAACACAAATATAACTTTAAATTTTAATCAATTCGTAAATTATATCAAGTTTTACTTCTTTATGATAAAATAATATTGTAAGCCATATATATCAAACTCACCTCGGGCCGCATAAACAAAATTTACGTTTATAAGTGCCGTAAAAAACATTTTAAAGAAAATATGAATTAGATTTTGCTGTGATTGAATCAAAATTGCAATAGTCCTAATTCTAACGGTTAAGGCCATGATCCCGTAGGCATTTTCCGTACACAAGTGAGATTAAGTTGCATATGTTATGTTGGAGATTGTAAAAATTAATTAAACGAGCCGAGAAGCGAACCCATCCGTTCCTGCCAATTGATGAACCCACGTCGACAAATTCAGCGATAGATAAAATTGAGTGTGCATACACGAGGCATGGCTACCCGAACGTATTCGGCATTTCTACACACAAACATATTGAGTGCTTGAGCGGCTCGAGCATCTGAAGCAAATTTTGCTTGCGTTTTGATTTGGGCAGCGCGCGGCGTGTGCCTCGAGCCTGACTCATGAAAATACAGCGGCGGTGTAGGAAGCTAAATACAATTTATATTTGATAAAAATCATTTATAGCATCGGTGACGCGCGGCGCACATTTATTTAAATACGGAGAGAAGCAAGATAATAATTATTATGTTTTTTTTTTAATTAAAACTGGTAATTTAGTTATTTTATGGAGCTGTATTATGGATGACACTATTTTATGCAATATATAACTAATTTACTAGTGTCTCAATTTAAGACGTGATTGCCCATTAATATAATATTAATTATATAGTTTATACATATTTTTTGTAAACATCTGTGTAAACATTCTTAAAACAACTTTACGATGTTTTTTTACACACAACTTTTCTAAAAATGTATTGTTTGTTTGTTAAACCATTGAATTTGAAATATTCAATGGTTAAACGAACAAGCTCATAATGTCCATGAAATCTTTTATTTCCAAAATAATATGGTATTTATCAAAAGTAGTATTCTGCTCAAGTACTGCATATAAAATTAATATTGTTGGCTAGTAATGGAATCATGATTATAACAAAAATTATAGGATGCAACAGCCAACTGGATAACCATACAATGGGCCTTATAATTTACCTTTCGTTAATAATTAACGACTGTCGTTAAAAAAATCCTTATAATTTCCTATTCATTGTGTATTTAGAGGCTGTCGTCGTTTTTAAAAAAACGGGGTACGTTCTCTAATCTATTCGTTTGTTGTTGTTTCAATTATGGCCGAGTTGAATGATGATTTCGAATAAATCTATTTAATAAATAACAATTTAAACGTGGTTCCGCCTAATAATATGTATACCTATGGGGATCGGAAAAATCCATTTGAATAATTTTCCTCAATTGAGTTTCGGAAGCGCCATAAATATTTCACGAACATACTATTTTTACTAGTATATTTGAATCGGTAGTTTGAGGAATAAACAAAAAATGTCCTATTAATGTGTGCTCGGAAACGTTTCGTTGGTAAGATACAGGGCAGTATCACATATAGCATACTTAGTCACACATTTACACAATTCTGTGCTTATTAATGTAAATACATCTAGAGCTGTTTTAAAACGTAGCGAGGTATAGCAAAAACTGCGACGGACAAAAAATGTATATTTTATTCCTCTATCGAAATACAAATATCGAACTGGTGTCTCTTATTAGTATTAAATAAAATGCACCCAGAGACGCCCCTGGATTAAATAAGCGACCTGCAATCACATAAAAAGCAGCCCATATTACTAGCATACAACCTGCCAATTATCAATTAAAACTAATGAAACACTTCTGAAATATTAACAATTTTTAAAAGTAACTGAATGAAAAAATCAACGCCGTGTATCTCGCCAACGGAACGTTTCCTCGTAATTAATTAACTGATTAGGTGAATTCGTCACCGTCTTCATACTTTGAGAGAAATGATGAAGATAAACACAAAAATCGAAAATTTGGTTTTTATTCCCTTCTTCAAACTAAAGATTCATTTCTAAGGCGGTCCTACTTTCTCGTGCGCGTAGCAATTTGCTAACATTTACAGCAAATTACTACGCATGTACGCAAAAGTAGTGTCATTGTGCTGTTTCGATATTACGTGTTGTTTTTATTCCTGTGAATATGGCAAAACAAAAGTGTAATCGTGGTTACGGTAGCAAAACCAAAAGAGCACTTAAAATTAGAAAAACAAAAAATGAACGAAAACAGTAAGTATTGATTTATATTATTTTTCAAGTACCGTTTTGTATCAGTGCGGATCCACGGAGAGCAAATAGAGGAATTAACGCCTCAATGCACGTTTTTTTTTTTCGCTGAAACTACAAAAAAATCAGGTTTTTTTTAAAATTATTATTTCACTCAAAGTTTCAATTTAAAACAATCATAACGTATTTTGTTAATTTTCAGATTTCATGAAATATTCCCTAGTAGAAATATTTCTTGTAGCAATATTGTGTCAACATGTATATCTTGTATATACATTGAAACTGTTATTCAAACTGCATACAACATAGACACAATATTGAATGCGAAGAATGATACAATAATAATATTCAATCTAGACACAATGATGTCGAAATTCAGAATAAAATTGATTAATATTCAAACTGCGTACGATATAGACACAATATATATTGCAAAAATAGACACATTATTTATAATTAATATAGACACACTATTGTTTATGCTCTGAATAACATCAATAGTTTGCGCATTTGTAACGGGAACTAGTTGATGTTTGACACTCTACACAGGCGTCAAGTCTGACAAACACTTGATTTTTGAATGCTGGTGAAAAGTTTAAAGTGTTAATTTAATGTGAAATAAGAATTTTTTTAAATACACTTGTAAATAATAAATAATTTGTATTTACTTTAGTTTGAGAATGACTACTAGATAGTCGAAACTAGTCACACAATTAAATGTAAGATTCAGTGGTTAAACAAAGTAGAAATTGTTTTATTTACAAGTGTATTTAAGATGTACCACAAAGTGAACGCCTACAACACCAAACAGAATTTTTTAAAACTTACAATGAAGACTAATTTTATTCTTAATTCTGGGACCAGGTCCCCAAAACCGCGAGAACCTCGGTTCTTTCTTTCACATTTGCAGGTTAGGTTACACTATTGTACCAAATTGATACAATAATGTGTCAACTTGTATAATTTTTGTTTTTCAAGTTGTATTTCAATATTGTGTCAACTTAGTGTCGCCCCGGGCGCCAAGTTCAGGGGGGCGGCAAATTCAAGCGTAACAGCACCCCGTACGGGATTGACGTGGGGGCAAAACTGGCAACTGCACCGGGCGGCAGAATTACTTTTATCCTGTTATTTTAAAAAGTGAAACAGCTACAGTGGCGACAAGAGGCTGACTTGCCCCCCCCCCCCCCCCGAGAAATTTTCTAGATCCGACACTGATATGTATGTTTCACCCGGTATATACATACAAGTTTAAGAATGGAGTGTTCATTTTTTTGTGATTTTTTTGTATATTTACTGATATGTATTTAATGAAATTCAATAAATAAAATTGATTGTTGCAATAAATATAATTATTAAATAATGCATCCTTTATTCATTTATTATTTATTTGTTTTTCTTCTTCGTTTCCTTTAGTACTCAAAATTTGTATACAGGGAGAGTTTTTGTTTGATGGTCTCTATTGGGATTTCTTTCAACTATAATAGATAGAGAAATGATCAAATGGGCAAAGACGTGCTGTTTTAAGAGTGTCATACAAGTTAAGGTTAACTAGACATTTTGAAAAATGTAATAATTGCCGATATTTCTCGATTATAGGAGATAGAAGAAACTGTAAACCAAACATAATGTAGAAGTATCTAAAACGTTGCCTATTACAGTTTCAGTTCTATATCTTTTAATAACCTACTCATTTTATTAAGACATTTGTATCAGAAATTTAGTTTTTTCAAATATAATTCAATTTTTTTTTGATATTATTAAAAAGACGGCTTTTCTCTTTTATAAGATATTCCTTAGGGTCGTGCCCACAATTCAAAAGGTATACATTTATCTTAAAAAGATGTACGCTATACCTAATGTTAATGGTGACGATTTAACAAATTTATTTGGCTGCACTATAATACCGATTTAACAGTTTCTCTTATTAGTATACTTTCCGAGATCCTCAGAGAAAACATCTAAAAACACACCCTTGGTAATTGAAAACGATCTACAGGCAATAATTTTCTCGGCGTATATGTTTTTATGTATGTATGTTTATATTTTTAAAGTGCCGACCTCAATATCTTTAACTTATTGACTAAATTAGCATGATAATTATTTTTAAATAGGCCTGCATAAAGTTATTGAATCCGTAGCGAGTTGCTTCGCATCAGCTGCGTAATCTTGTTTTTGTTGTACATACGCTCGTCCCGCACGTCCCAACGCTATGCATCGGCATCGCATGATTTCATTTCTGCAATAATTCGAATGACACGAATAACTCATCGTATAGAACCGCTATACGTCGTGCGATCTGTCTACCAACAGCTCACGAGCGCTGGAAAACGGGCGGTGGACGAGGTTGTTACACATTTGTGTTTAGTTGTATATCTTCTACTCCAGCTAACATTCAATCACCTATCGGAAATCGGCTGAACTAACAGCGGCTGGTACACGATGAAAACAATGGCGCCTTTTTTAAACAAACCAGATTTTTTCCATTGATACTTGGACCATATTAATGGGTATAAAAAGCTATATTTTGTAGTTTATTGAAGTGGATATGTAAAGAGACAGATTTTCCACATCCATTGTGATATTTTTCGTGATGATTAAATATCATTTTCTATTTATAAATAAATTTTAAAAAACATTTATTTTTTTATTTTTTATTTTCAAAACTAAAAGTATTCTACCTTATGGGTAATTAAATTAAGTAACTATTCCTATTTTTTTTTTTTTTTTTGTAAATCGTGCTACCGTTAATATGCTTTAACTGAAACACACTCGCAGGATCGCAGCCTTAAAGGATTTCTTGGCATTTTTTGTTTGTTGCTCGTTAACCAGTTTATAACGAGCAACAAACATTAAGATTTTTGTTGTAAATTTATATTTACAATAATAATTGTTATTATATCGTTTACAGACGCAATTACTGGTCATATTGTATAAAAAAAATCGCAACTTTAACGCCACTGTAAAACCCAGTCATTTTTTTCTTCCGTCAAAACTTTTCAGATATAAATCATTATAAATAATTTCCGCTACACATGAAAAGAGCAATTTTATTCCTGTTACAACAAGCACACTTGCTTGTACTTTTTTTTATTCTGTCAAAAGTTTCCCCGATTTAAATCATTTTATAAATAATGACTGCAATTACTTTAAAAATCGCTGCAGCCAAAAAAACGAAAGAAAAAAAAAGCAAATGATTGCGGATAAAACTAAACATGCGATTGCGGGTTGTTCTTTTGTTTTTGTCACGCTGGGGGTTGGGTGGTCGTGGTGTTATTTCTGGCGGGAACACGGAAAAGTGGTTCAATTTCCGGCCGGAGCGGAAAATTTATGCGTTCGGAAAGTGGCTTGCTGTTGCATGTCCGACGATTAAAAACGTGAATGAGCGAGAGGGTGCGGGTTAATTTTCTAGTCATGAAATTTTCCCATTGGCATTGGCACACTGCAGTTGTTTGGAATTCGAACGGATATCCATAAATATATAACGGCGTTTTTTTTTTTATAAGGGCCACTTTTGGGTAATCATGTGTCATTAAATGTGGATTAAGGGTGGAGGATCGATGGAATAGAACACTGATTTTTATTATTTAATGTCGAGAGTCGTTTGTTAATAATGAATGTAAATTGTTGATTAATTAAATGTAGATGTGAATTAGTTTTCGAAATTACTGTAATCATTCAGATAGTATCATTAGGGACTTTTTATTATAAATAAAACACTGTTTATAACTTTGTTTGTATAACAATTGGTTTATTTGGTGACTATAGTTTCGATACTACACGTATCATTATCAAACCGTTAGTAACAAAAAACTACAAAGGAACATTATTTATATTTGCAAATTTTCTAATAACAGCGTTAAAGAGGGGGGTGTATTTAAGGTCAAGCTGGTCGTTAATTACGGGAATTTCCCGATTAGCGCGGGCTCTGTGAATCTCCAAAGACTCCAGGAGGTCCATCTTTCTACCCTTCTCGGCAAAGTGAATAACTGAAAGTACATCCTCGCCAAAAGAATGGTTATTTTCAATCAAATGTTTGGCGAAAGATGACTTATCAATTGAATCGATTATTTGGAAAAGGGCACAAAAGACATTTTCGGCCATTTTCGTTTTATATTATTTTTCAACAAGTTTATTGAAGACGCAGCGTTTGGTGCGAAAAGGGAACAAAATATCACGCTAGAAACGCTCTAACATATACCCGCTCCACTGCGTTTGGTTCGAAAAAGTTACATGCGACGCACATGTGACCTTTTCGAAATAATCAAGCATGTGTTTTGTCACATCATGGCGCTGGTTCTCGCTGTCAGATTTCAAAGATTAATAACAGATACAGATTTTAAGCGAAATGAGTGAGTTAAGTGGAAGCGAATCTGATGGTAATAATTTACCAAAACGCAAGAAAGGAGTTTTGAATACGGAAAACTATAAATCAAATGTTATAAAAAGGGCCAAAGTGAAAGGAATTGAACATCTTAATCATGTTGGGAAAGTCATTAGTGCCAGTATAACAGGTCCGGACTGCAGGTAGAAGTTTTGAAATTATAAAACATTAAGTATTTTTGACTTTTTTTTGGGTTTTTGTAGGTGCCAAATGAAATGTTTTAGTAACTTCAGTGAAGACCAAAGGAAGAATATTATAGATCGGGTAAATAGTTTTGATGACAAAGATACACAAGATACATTTCTTCAAAGTTTCATCGAAAGTTGTTCCATCAAGGGAAAAAGTAAAGTTTCTGTCACCGAAAAACCCAAACCCAAGGCCCTTACTTTTTCATATCATATCTGCTTAGAAGGGCAACGCATTAAGGTGTGCAAACAGGCGTTTGTTAGTTTACATGGGATTACAATGAAAAAGTAAGACGTCTCAGTTTACTATCAGTATCCGATACCACACCAAAAGATAGACGTGGGAAAGAAGTAGGATCAAGACATAATGCTGTTTCTGGAGAAATTTGTACCAAGATAAAAGAGCTTATCGAAAAATTCGATGTTAAAGAAGTCCACTACTCCAATACTATAACCAGAAAATACTTACCGGCTACACTTAATGTGAAAGTTATGCACAAGATGTTTATTGATGAAAATTTAGACCTAAAAGGAAAAGTAAAGTACGACTTTTTCTTAAAGTTTTTCCATGAAAATTTTAATTTGAGATTTGGTAGGCCGCAAGTGGATGTGTGTTCATACTGTGAGGAATACGGACAAAAGTTGAGAGATCCCAATCTAAATGATAACGCCAAGCGTGTTGCTGCTGCTTCACTTGTAGTTCATAAACGAAGAGCAAAAAAGTTCTTCTCAAAAAAAATTGAGATAAAAGAACTTTGCGCTGAGAAAGATAATGTCATGGGTCTAGTATTCGACTACATGCAGAATTTGCCGTTACCAAATATTCCTGTACAAGAAATTTTGTATCTGCGACAGCTGTGGGTATATGAATTTTGCATCCACAACTTGGAGACTGGAAAGGCAACATTCTATTCATACCACGAGGGGCAAGCAATAAAAGGCCCGAATGAAGTATGTACATTTTTAAATATGTACATTAATGAGCATGTTGATAAAAGTATAGATGAGCTCTACATATTTTCTGACGGTTGCCCGGGACAAAACAAAAATCATACTGTGGTAAGATTTTTAATGACGTTGGCGGCAAACAATAGAGTTAAGAAAATTATACACTATTTCCCCCTGAGAGGACATTCATTCAACGATTGTGATAGAGACTTTGGAACTGTCAAAAGGAAAATAAGAAGAGTCGATAGAATCTATACTCATCAAGAATATATGGAGCTCATCAAAAAGGCATCTGTATACGGAAAATTTGATGTGAAAGAAATACAAAATTCTCAAATAATAGAATATAAAAAATGGTGGCCAACACAATATAAAAAAAACTACCGAGCCTATTGAAACACAAAAAAGGAAAGTCCCTAGAGATCAAAGAGTACATTTTCAGATTTTACATTACAATCACTTTAGATACGATTCAACAAATCCTGGAGTCCTTATTGTTTTCGAATATATAGATGGGCTCATCTCGTTCTCATTTCAACTAGCAAAGCCTGCTGGGTCCAGGACTAATCTTCCTGCTGGGGAAGCGTATAAAGCCTATACTGACAAGGTTCCAATCAATAAAAAGAAAGTTGATAATTTGAAATCCTTAATCCAGTATATTCCCGAGGAAAATAAAGAATTTTACACTATGGTATTTGCCTGGCCAACAGGAGTTTCTGAAGAAATTCCTGAAGAAGACTTTTAATACCTATTGATATAAATCCTATTTTGCTTTTATAAACTTACTTAAGTTCTACCTATTATGTAAAAATATATTTTCTTTAATAAATAATGTAAATTGCCTTTATTTTTATGTTTCATTCTAAATAAGTTTGGAAAAGGGCACAAATGCATTAAATATAAAATAATTTTTATAATATAAAATTTTCAAATATCCACGAAAAATTACTTTGAATTGGCTTATTCGAATACCAGCGAACATACAATAACATGTATATGACTTTATGTATATGAACATTTAAATGAAAAAGTTTTTTCTTCCTACTGTAAAATTTACTCTGAAGTAGATGTGTCCTTTTCCAAATCAATTAATCAATTCAATTAATTCAATTAATCTATGCCGAAAAGAGTAAAGATGCTCACTGAGTCTGGTCTTTTTAAGATTTCAATTTGAATCTTTAAACGAGGGTTTTCCACTCCCAGACTAAGCATGAAATAAAATTTCGAGTTTAGAAAAGCCCCGCGTAGAAAATTTGTCGAGGGTCGCGCAGCGACCCGAGACAAATTTTCACGGGGCTTTTCTAAACTCGAAATTTTACTTCATGCGCCACACGTATAAAACACTGATATATCTTAAAGTTTAAAATATACGGCTGTAACAATCTAATATGTAGATGTGAATAAAACGTGAGTCAAATTCTGCGCTGAACAAATTGTTTAAAACAGTGATTATAGGCAACCCAATAACCTAACGTATATTGGGTTGCCTATAATCGTTAATTGTATGTGTGCGGTGGCGCATGAAGTAAAATTTCGAGTTTAGAAAAGCCTAATTTGGATTGGCCGCTCCGCTTCGCTACGCGGCCAATCCAAATTCTTAGGCTTTTCTAAACTCGAAATTTTACTTCATGCTTAGTCTGGGAGTGGAAAACACTCGTTAAAAGTCTTAAATTAACCGTTTCAAAGCGGTTAATTTAAGGCTTTTAACGAGTGTTTTCCACTCCCAGACTAAGCATGAAGTAAAATTTACCGCAAATTTAAAAAAACGCTGTAATTATCGGGATATGTATACTTAAAAGAAAAATGCCCTGTATATATAAATAGTATAAAACGTTATAACACATCGAAATAAATAAAGACATATATATATATATATATATATATATATATATATATATATACAGGGTGTCCCATTAGTGCGTTCTCGGAAGATATCTCCGTTCTCGTTAAAGATAGAAAAATATTTTTCAGACCAAACTTATTTGACTTGAAGAGCTGCATAACGTAAAATTATTTTGATGTATACAGGGTGTCCTATAAAAGCGGTACTGGAAGTAACATTATTTTTTTAAATGAAACACACCATATATTATTTTATTTTTAGATATTACTAACAATTCTACGTATATTTTATATAACATTGTATATACCTAAACCAAACATATTACATAATATATACAATTCAATGAAAAAAGTTAGATATTTAGGTTATAAGATTTTAATTTATATCTCAGTTATTAGTAACTTTAAAAATAATCGGTACGGTACTTTAATAATTTATACTAGTCGCTATTCTCAACCGAAGTCAATTTTAACTTTGTACTTACCTTGTAGTAATTACAACCTGTCAATCTTAAGAAAATTAAAACAATAAAAACTAGTTTTTTTTAAATGGCACACCTTATATTTTTATACGGCATATTATTCGTCTTTCAAAGAGCTTTCATTTTTATTAAGTATGTCCTATACTTATCTTTAATAGTTTTCAAGGTATTACTGTTTTATGTGATTAGATTTACAGTATTATTAAATGTATCAATGGTGCCAAGCATCTAAGGTGGCCGGCCAATAATTAACCATCTGTCATAAGCCGTAATTGAAGTATCTTTTTGTTTTATCTTTTGACAGACATACATTAATACTTTAATTTACTGCTGATTCAGTCATAAACTACTTCGAAATTAATTTTACAACAGAAGAATTAATAAATATGACATTTGTTTTGGGCGCTAGTGACGAAAATTGTTTTCTTGCAAGCAGAATATACGCTCAGAAATATCCTAATGCTGAACGCCATCCTCATGCTTCAGCATTTATTCGATTGAAGGAACGATTTCAAAATACTGGAAGTATTGATTATACAAAGAATCTAAAACGAAGGAAAAGGACTACTAATGAAGAAAATGAATACGCAGTTCTTCAGTCTATCGTTGAGAACCCTTTTGTTTCATCCCGCCAATTGGAGTAGCAAATTGATATACCAAAAACTACAATAAATAAAATAACAAAGAAATATAAGTTCCATCCCTACCACGTACAATTAGTCCAAGAGTTAAGTGACAACGACTTTTTGAATAGGCTTAACTTTTGTAATTGGGCGTTACATAAACGCGAACTGGAACCGAATTTTTTAAATCATATATTGTTTACGGATGAGGCCACATTTCATAAAAACGCATTTGTAAACAGGCATAATTTTCATTATTATTCTGACTATAATCCCAAACATATTATACCCATAGCCACCAACACAAGTGGTCTCTTAATGTTTGGACTGGAATTATAGGAAGTAGAATTATTGTTCCTTACTTTTTTGATGGCACTGTTAGTGGTGAATCATTTCTAAATTTTCTTAGAAATGAATTTGAAAGATGGATCGACGAATTATCTCTTGCTATATTACAAAATATGTGGTTGCAATTAGATGGTGCTCCTCCACACTTCAGTCGACGGGTAAGGCAATATTTAAATGAACATTTTTCAAATAAATGGATTGCCAGAGGAGGGCCAATTGTAAGGCCGGCAAGGTCACCTGATTTGACAAAACTTGATTTTTTCTTATGGGGTACTGTAAAAGAAAAGGTATATAAAACACCTGCAACGACAAAAGAAGATATGAAGTTGAGGATTAGAAACGTTCACAACATTAACATTGACATGCTAGTTAAAGTGAATCAAAATTTTACACGAAGACTTCAAGTATGCCAAAATCAAAATGGAGGATATATTGAACACTTAATATAAATGTGCAATTTTTTCTTTCTTATTTTATGTTATAACATCTTGTGATTTATTTTTCTTTCTAAAAATTATTTTTTTGAACTCACCGCCTCGAAAGTGACGTATCCAACACCGTTTTGACAACTCGCAAGTCGCATTTCGAGTAATCAAAATTTATTATTTGACATAGAAACAAATATTAATAATATATTTCATTAAAATAGTTATTCACATAACTAGTGCGTCAGAATTTTTCTCGTGTTCACGCATTTGAAGGCACTGGCTCCTTCGTCGCTCGTGCTTTAAAAATGCATTCACCCGGGAAAATTGTTTTCCCGCACTAGTTATGTAAATAACTATTCTAATAAAATATATTATCAATAGTTGTTTCTATGTCAAATAATAAATTTTGATTACTCGATTATTTTTATTCCATGACCACAGTAGTTGCTTTGATTTCAATAATAATTCCATAAAACAGTGATATCTCAAAAATTATTGAAGATAAGTATAGGGCATACTTAATAAAAAGGAAAGACGAATAATATGCCGTATTGAAATATAGGGTGTGCCTTTTAAAAAAAACAAGTTTTTGTTGTTTGAATTTTCTTAAGATTGACAGGTTTGAATTACTACAAGGTAAGTACAATATTAAAATTGACTTCGGCTGAGGATAGCGCCTAGTATAATTTATTAAAGTACCACACCGATTATTTTTAAAATGTCTAATAATTGAGACATAAATTAAAATCTGATAACCTAAATATCTAACTTTTTTCATTGAATTCTAAGTATTATGAAATATGTTAGGTTTAGGTATATGCAATGTTATATAAAACATATGTACAATTGTTAGTAATATCTAAAAATCAAATAATATATAGGGTGTTCCATTTAAAAAAATAATGCTACTTCCAGTACCGCTTTTATAGAACACCCTGTATACATCAAAATAATTTTACGTTATGCAGCTCTTCAAGTCAAATAAGTTTGGTCTGAAAAATATTTTTCTATCTTTAACGAGAACGGAGATATCCTCCGAGAACGCACTAATGGGACACCCTGTATATAAAAATAACACAGAGATAAGGACGATTACAATTTAAAATGTAGTTTAAAATCAAAATAAATAAAAACGTATTTATAAATAACACAGAGATACAGATGATTACAATTTAAAATGTTTTAATTTATATTTTGAAATTCGCTATATTTCAGTGTTTAATTAAAGTAAAATTTCGAGTTTAGAAAAGCCTGAAAATTTGGTTTGGTCGCTCTGCGCTTTGCATGTTTTAGGAATTTAATCTGAAGATAAGCATTACCATTATTGATATTCTAAAAACGTCATTATCGACATTTTGCAGCATTTCACTTTCCCCCCTAGAAATCAGGTTGCAAATATAGCGTGATTGACCGACATAAGGATTGATTAAAAACAGGATAATGATTGCCAGATTGTATCCTGCGAATGTAGTATGGTGGGGCCTTGGTACGAGCGTATCCATCAAACTTTTCGCTATTGTTCGCGTGCGTTTTGTGTACGGAAACGCAAGGTGAACGCCTGTTTTAATTAAATCGCCACTTTGCTTAAATTAATTATATGTTAATGTTTATGTGTGCGGCCATGACTACAAATAACCCCGCTTTTTTTTTATCAATCTGTTCACGATAAAAGGGTGACAAACGAGCATTTATTTTCGACTCGATACACACACTTTCATGTTTGTATTTATCGGGAATATGAATATGTAATTTTAGTGTGTTGTATTGAGTTTTGGATTATATTCACATCAGTTATTTAGGTTAATCATCATCCAAAAATACACGCACGCACACACACCTCTTTATTTGATTTTAAATGTTTGATTTCGATTTTAAATATTTCATTGTTAATGCAATATGCGGCGGTGTATTTGCATGGAAAGTAGTCGTTTCAATGTCTTAGCAATCTTATTAATGAAAACGTATTGTTTGCAGTTTAGAAAAACATTACTGCAACTTTATATAAGCTTTTAACGGTGGACCAGCTTAACCCAATATAATTCTGGATATTTAATTAAAAAATGTTTCACCACGGGTTAAGTGAGAAATTAATTAAAGATAACCCAATATATACCCCCATTTTTAACGCAATTATAAGACCTTAATTTTAAGTATATGCACCTGTTCAATTGTTAGTATAAATCACTCTGAGCTTGAAAATGACAAGTTAAAGTTGTGGAACGTATAGTCACTTAATAAAGTCTCAGTTATACAAAGAAAATTAAAATCGTGTTTTATTTGTGTTATACACTGGCGAAAGAAATTAACGCATCACATTAATTTTTTTAATTTAAAAATAAAGTTTTGATGTTTAAAAACAAAAAAAATAACAAGAAAACCAACTGAACTATAATAATGATTTTCAACACATTTTCTTTCATTAATGACTAAAATAATGTCATAAAAAAAAGAGGAAAAAAGTTAACATGTGATTATAAGACTTAATATCTAGTGTTTCCTCCTCTTGCTCGAATAACTGCCTGACAGCGACGGCTCATACTGTTTATTAATGATCTAATTTCATCCTGGTTAATATCTTCCCAAATTTCCTGCAATCTTTGTCCAAGCTCTTGTTGATTGCTTGGACGCCGAGGAAGTGCTCTAAGGCGTCTGCCCATCGCGTCCCATAGGTGTTCGATCGGATTAAGATCGGGACTCCTGGCTGGCCATTGCATTGTGTTGATACCCACTAGGTCAAGATACTGTTGTACAATTCGGGCACTGTGTGGTTTTGCATTGTCATGCATAAACAGGAAATCGTTTCCTCCAAAGGGAGCAAAAGGCATTACGGATGGTTCTAAAATGTTTGCAATATAAGATGCTGCCGCACAGTGGGCGGAAAGCCCGAAAACGTGGCCAAAACTACAAATGACCTTTGATGGGGATAAAAATTGGCATAAAGGGGTTTTGAAGGTCGCTGATTACGAATCCGAAAGCCAAATTATTGTAAACAAAATGGCCGATCCAAAATGGCGGACATGGATGTGAAAAATGTGTCAGATCTTGACGAAAATCGGTATATACGGGTTTTGAAGATCGCTGTTTACGAATCTGACATCCAAATTATTGTGAACAAAATGGCGGATCCAATATGGCTGACATGAATGTGAAAAAGGTGTCAGATCTTGACAAAAATTTGTATATCCGGGTTTTCAAGGTCACTGAATACGAATCCGAAAGCTAAATTATTGTCAACAAAATGGCCGATCCAAAATGGCGGACATGGATCTGAAAGTTGTGTCAGATCTTGACGAAAATCGGTATATGCAGGTTTTAAAGGTCGCTGATTACGAATCCGAAATCCAAATTTTTGAAAACAAAATGGCGGCCGAAATATGGCGGCTCGATTATCGAAATACCATTGCATATAGTCGAAAAATACTAAATTTCAGTTTTTGGGTTCACTGTACACAAATTTGAGACATTTTGTTGAAGAACGATCATATTAATAACTTTTATTTGACAAAATGTTTAAACAATTTAATCAGAGTCACATTCCTCGTCCTCGCTTGAATGCGTCTCTGCTTATGTACAAGATATTAGTCGCTGAGCATCAGGTTTCGTTGGAAGTTCTCGGAGACTTGAGATATAAGGATCTGATGACACCAAGAGCCAGTTCAGCACGTCCTGCATCGTATTTTCCCGCGAGCTCTTTCGAGAGAATCCCTCTCTATATTTCTTGATGTCTTTATTTCGCGCTTCCTGAGCCTCCTCAGATAGCTGCCCGATTGGTAAAGATGCAGAAGCTATTATTTGAGAACCGTGAATCAACAGCTTATGCACTGCTGTCGGCATATTATACCACGGGTATTCGGCCACATACATTCTTGCTGTTTCCAATGCGTATTCTTTGTACTTTTCCACATCGATATTTTTTCCACTGGATATCGCCTGTAGAATTGCGTGGAATCTCTCCATCAGCCGTTCATTCAAACCAGTTATAAGCGAAACTTCCACTGAATTTTCAAAGAAACGCCTGGCCGTGTTACCGTCATTACTGCTACCATAACCCGGTTTTGGTCGATCTACGATGAGCCCCAAGCTCGATCGCAACTCTTTTTGAATTTCTAACTTGCGTCGATTAATTGATTCCTTATCATTCTCATTACGTGCCTGCCACTTTTTGAGGTGCAATTTGTAGGAAATATGTAGTAAACACACGAACATACGGATCCACGCGTGCAGTGTTGACATACCATAACTCAAATTAGACTCGTTCAATGGCTTTTCCAGAATTTTGTCGATATTATTGAAGTCTTTCGATGTGGAACCGCACAGGTAGCACCTCATTGCTGAAGAAGTCGATGTAACAGCGTTGCATATCTTGCCATCTATCATCGTAAACAGCATTTTGTAATTGATAGTTATTGCTGAGCCATCTACAGTCATTGTATATGGTTCCAGCGAAGCTATTTGATCTTCGATATATTGTTGTTCTCTTACAGTCAATTCAGTAGTTTCATGAAGGAATTGCATTCTAATTGGTCGACAGAATCGAGTCGACGAAAGCCTTGGATTTTCCCATATGACTGTGCTGTTGAGTTTGTCAGATTCACTATCAGGAAAGGCAAGTCGAAAATATACTTGCGTCCGAATCCGAATCATCGTTGAATGTTTGTTTGATACGCTTTGACCCGAACTTCCGTCGCATCCCCACTTACATATCAACTCTGCTGTGAGACTCTGGGTAATGAGTGATTTTAAGAAATCTCTACAAGAGAGGAAGAGGCGTTTGCAGGTGTGATCCAGTAAATCTTGTAATTTTACGTCTGCACTAGTTTCTGTAACAGTAATGCTGGATGGAGGCGGATAACAGAGCTTCTTGGCTACTCGGACGGACTCGTAGCTAGGGTGTAATTTGCAATTATTCTTTTTCATGGTTGTTCTAATGACGTTGTACTGTTTTCTTGTTAGTTTTGCTTCGATTATATCTGATAGCGCTTCGTCCGCAGAAATCGTTGTCTCTTGTGCAGCAGATGCTTTCGCAAACGCTGCTCTATAACGTGTGGATCTCGTTGGTGAAGTCGTCATATCTTTTAAAACTTTTGCAGAATCCAAGTTTCCAGATAATCGAAGATTCATTTGTGTTGCATATAATAATTCTGCAGTAGAAACATTTTTGCGAAGCTCTTCTGTTTTTCGTCGTTTAGTGCGATCGCTTGATGAAGCGAAGTCCAACGATGGCCGACCAAGTGTGGTCAGAGATTCATTCAAGTCTTTTGCTTAATCTATTGAGTGAACGGGGAATGAGACATCCACATTTAGCCAAACCTCATTTTTGTGGAGAAAAAATGTTTCGTTGCCTTTGGCCTCCTTCCACTTCGTACGCATTTTAAAAAACAATTTTTATAACTGCTGTCTGGCATTGGAACGTATCTTCACAGGACAATTAGCTTCTTTCGATAATTCGTGCTCAAAATTTAGCATTTGGTCGTTGAAGTCCGAGGTCATGCAGTTTCGCAGTGTGGAAAATACCTTTGTCCGTGGCCACAACATAAGCTTATCCTGAGATCCTGAAAACATACGGGTACATATAATTTAATGTATATTTACTGTGTTAAAACATCTATTATAGAGCTCTGTTTGCAGACTACATCATATATTCGATAGTTTTCAGTTAAGATTTGATTACAGCAGCAGCAGCAGTTCGAATTAAGGATGTATCACACATACATTCCCAACCAAAACATTAATCCGATGATAACTTATGTACTTCCTAATACGTCAAAAATTTGAAAAAAATCAACTACGTTAAAGATATCGAGAACATTGATTTTACATTATTATTATGTAAAATCAATGTTCTCGATATCTTTAACGTAGTTGATTTAAACAGCTAAACAGTTATTAACAAATTGGTAAAAAAAACATTGTTTTTCAATAAATTTCTTGACTTACTTTTTTTTCTCTTTAAATGAATTTATTGATTTTTCTAAAACCGTATGAATTTTTTCAAAATTTTCTACTATTTTTGAAAATGCTGACATTGAAAAAAATATAAGGCTGTAACTATGGCTCAATCATCTGGAAACTTCTTACGTGTGGAGTGGAACCTTATTACGAAAACATATCCAAAATTCAGAACTTTTTGTTATTTTTGAAAATCCAAAAAAAAAATTCAAAAACAGAAAATTTTGAAAAAATGTATTCGGTTTTGGAAAAATCCGTGAATTTATTTAAAGATAAAAAAAAGTAAGTCATTAGAAATTTATTGAAAACAATGTTTTTTACCAATTTGTTAATAACTTTTTAGCATTATTATTATGTAAATTCAATGTTCTCGACTTCTTTAACATAGTTGATTTTTTTCAAATTTTTGACGTATTAGGAAGTATATAAATTATCATTGGATTAAACTTTTGGTTGGGATTGTATGTGTGATACAATCCCAACCAAAACCAGGTTTCCTTAAGTATATAAATATATCCTTTATATTGCAAAAATAAGACGAGCTGTCTCACTTGCACTCACTAGGAGCCCGCTCCAAGAAGGACGGAGCGCCCAGCAGGCAGCTGCTTGCTACAGGTACCTGAGGCAAGCAGTCAGCGCGCTGCGGACGCAGCTGCTCGAGTCAGAGACCTACGTAGAACCCAGCACGCTGTGTGAAAAAAATACCTCACATCAAGGCTAGACAAAACTGGACGCTGATTTTTTTACAATCTGTTCCTATTCCCCGGGATTCGGTACTTTTGGTATATATATCATCAACTTTATTTCAAACGAGTAGTCACTTTTTCGATGTATAATTATATGCAATAAACAAACAGAGCAACGTATTTTTTTCAAAAAGCAAAATATTCGTAATATTCTACATACCTCCAGGAACCGAATCCATGTTTTCGACTTTCTTTTTTGATGAAAACTTTCAAGTTATATAAATATAAACTTTTCACTACGATCGGTTCACGCGCGCGTCGTCGAAACTCCGTCGTCGCAGGTCAACTTGGGACTGAAATATTTCAACAACCACAAGTCGCAGGGGGCTCGGCCTAACGGTTTTGTGTAGAGGGGTTAGTCCCTAAACGATCCCCACCAACCATAGGCTTCAAATCAAAGGTTCATAATTCGACTTATGGCCACGTTTTCGGGCTTTCCGCCCACTGTGTGCCGTGATGCTTCCTCTTGGTTTCAATTCTTTACAAGTATGATACACGAAACCCCACATTTTATTTGCTTTAACACATATTGAGGAAATATGATTCTTAAAATTCAATTTACTATCAAAGAGTACCCCCAGATCTTTTACCACACTTAGTTTATTTAATATGTTGACATTAAGTTTATATGTATAATCAATAGAGGTTCTACCTCTGCAAAAAGATATAGAATTACACTTTTTGACATTTAAGAGCAATAAATTATTACGACACCATTTATCAACACTGCACAAATCATCATGCAGGTCCGCGCAATCATTTAGAGACGTAATAATTTTAAAGATTTTAAGGTCGTCAGCAAAAAGCAAAAACTTTGAATGTTTAATATGGTTTTGGATATCGTTGATAAATAATAAAAATAGTATTGGGCCACAATGAGATCCTTGGGGGATACCTGACGTAGCAATAAAGTAGTCTGATATATAGTTATCGATCTTTACACTAAGCCGACGATTTGTTATAAATGACTCAATCCAAGACATTGTAATAGTGTTGAAGCCAAATAATTTTAATTTTTTCAAAAGGATCACTTGGTTCACTGTGTCGAATGCTTTGGAGAAATCTGTATATAAAGCATCTACTTGATAACCTTGCTCCAAAGCATCCGACAGAAATTGTTTATATAATAATACTCTCATACATTCGAAAAATGTTGAATTCTATTCCAGAACAAAACCAAAAAAAATATGTTCGAAAAGTAATTGAAATCTCGCGCGCACGCTCTTAAGTGCCCAAAAGAGTCGACACCCCCTGGTGCGCCGTGCATGCGTTCGAAACAGAGGTCGGTAATGTTCGTGCCGATCTCGGTTAAATTCGTTTTCTTGAGGAAGCACCGCGGCCGGCGGCGCGGCGACGACGGCAGCGCGGTGGCGGCTTATCCACGGGTTATATTGTTAGAGCAAGCGAGATAGCAATAGTCCCGAATTCCCGATTGCTCGCGTAGGTAGATACAGGAAGCTTCCAGAGTCGGTTTCGAGATTTCTCCAGACAGTTTTCGACTCTATACGCGCGGTATAAAAGCCACGCTAACCGCAGCGACCGACAGTTCGGTTTTAATTTGAGTGAAGTGTCAATAGTTCTAGTGTAGATTTTAACTCGACTAGCCGGTGTCATATATTTTGATCCACATTCAACGTAGATTTCCCGTCAAGTGCCGTGTATAATTGTGTTGTGAAATCGTAAGTACAACTCTGTTATTAATAAGTGTTTCCCTACATATTTAATCAATTATTTTTGGTAATTTAAAAAAGGATGGGTAATTTAAGTAGGTACTGTAATTGTTTTTAGGTGCTGTGTTATTCATAGCCAGGATTAGAACGCAACATGGACAAGCCAGGGCCTAGTAAAAAACGTAAGGTTAAAGATGAAAATCGGCAGTTTCAAGAAATTTGGACTGAGAAATACTTTTTTGTATGGTCGCATAACAAAGTCGTTTGTTTAATTTGCAAGAGCTCTGTTGCGATTGCAAAGGAATATAATGTAAAAAGGCACTATGAAACGCAGCATCCTACTTTTACCAAGTTTACAGGCGAATTAAGAAAGCAAAAAATGTTGTCTTTAAAACGGGAGCTTACTGGTCAGCAAGCTATGTTTACAAAACCCATTCAAGATTCAGAAACAGCTACAGAAGTTAGTTATGAAATTTCTCGAATGATAGCAAAGCGAAGTCGCACCTTCAATGATGGGGATTTTGTAAAAGAATGCATAGAAATTGCCGCTAAGAAAATGTGTCCAGAAGCAGCAAAAAAGTTTGAGAAAATTCAACTGAATCGTATGACTATCCAAAGACGAATTATGTCTTTGTCAGGTAATATTGCGGAACAATTAAATGAAAAAACTAAGATCATTGAATTTTTTTCATTAGCACTCGACGAATCCACTGATATTAGTTCCACAGCTCAGCTTCTTATATTCATACGAGGTGTTACTCAAGATTTTGAAGTCTTAGAAGAGTTATTAGGAATGTGTTCATTGAAAGGTCAAACCAGAGGAGTTGATATACTCAATGTACTTTTGGATGAGTGTTCAAAAACTGATTTGGACTTATCAAAATTATCGGGAGTTGCGACTGACGGTGCTCCTTCGATGATTGGTATCAATTCTGGGCTAGTTACTTTGCTGAAAAAGCATCTGCAAGAAAAAAACATAAACGCTGAAGATCTCATGCAGTTTCACTGCATTATACACCAAGAAGCCCTCTGTTCTAAAAAAATTGAATTTCAAAATGTCATGAAAGTGGTAGTTTCGACTGCAAATTTCATAAAATCACGAGGACTCAATCACAGGCAATTCAAACAATTCCTTGATGACATCGAAAGCGAATATGGAGATTTACTGTATTATACAGAAGTAAGGTGGCTAAGTCGTGGATTGACACTGGAACGATTTCTAAATTTAATAGAAGAAATTGGAATATTTCTGGCGGAAAAGCAAAGGGATGTCCCGGAACTTAAAAATCCTGATTGGTTGTGTGATTTGGCTTTTTTAGTTGACATTACAAATCATTTGAATGTCTTGAACACACGGCTTCAAGGCAAAAATCAACTGATATCCCAGCTCTACGCTCATGTATCATCCTTTCAATGCAAGCTGACACTTTTCAGATTGCAATTGAATTCTGGAAATTACAATCATTTTCTGAATTATAAGAAAATGGCTGAAAAATTCAACAAAACTGCGATTAATTTCAGTTATGTAGAAAAGCTATATATTTTGATTCAATCTTTTCAAGACAGATTTTCGGAGTTGAAAAAAGTGTTGGACATATTCAGCAATCCTTTCACGATTTCAGTTGAAAATGCGCCAGAGTCAATGCAGTTAGAAATTATCGACATTCAAAACGACCAAGATTTACGAAACAAATTTAACGAAGGAGACTTGCTGAACTTTTACCGCTGCATTGATAAAAATACGTACAAAGAGTTGCGCATAAACGCTCTAAAATGTGCCAGCTTATTTGGTTCTACCTATATATGTGAACAAACCTTTTTAATACTAAATAATAATAGAACAAAAAATCGAAACCGCCTTGCAAACGAAAGTTTGCAAGCAGTTTTACGTGTTGCTACAAGTAAATTTGAGCCAAATATAAAAAAGATTGTAAGCACAATGCAGTGCCACGCTTCAAATTAATAAATTATTTTTCAATTTTAATACATTATTATCAATTCTTTATTGTCTCTAATTACCTATACTTCTGGCGGCCCGCCATCAGTTCATAATTTGCCCGAGTGGCCCCTAGTCTTAATAAGTCTGTGCATCCCTGCACTAACATCTAACACGTTATCATTTATTAGATCATTTATATTTGGTAAAAACAGAGTGTTATGAGGAATTGTATCTACAGGGGAAGGGGGGGGGGGATGTGGTTCAACCCCCCCCCCCCCCCTGAATGATAAATTTTTGTATGTAAAAGAGTCTCTCTGCAGCCTATTTTCTGTAAATCTTTAGATATTCCTTGTTTTTTTTTTAAGTTCAATTCAAAGCTTTAAACAAGTGTTTTCCACTCCCAGACTAAGCATGAAGTAAAATTTCGAGTTTAGAAAAGCCCCGTGAAAATTTGTCGAGGGTCGCGCAGCGACCCGAGACAAATTTTCTGGGCTTTTCTAAACTCGAAATTTTACTTCATGCGCCACGCGCATAAAACAATGATTTAACGAGAAGTTTAAAAACACACCAAAGACATTTTTCATGTTAATCCCCACAATTAATTCGAATTATTTCTGACAATTCAAATCCTTTTATAAGTATTTGAATCCTTTTATAAATATTCGAATCCTTTTATAAGGATTCGAATCAACCACATATGGATTCGAATACGAATCCTGGAACAATGTTACACTGCGCATAACGTTCACCTGGCCGTCTGTACACATGCATTCGTCTGTCACTGCCGTAAAGACAAAATCTGGACTCGTCGCTTTTTCTGATGGTAACGGAACTTACATGAACATTGTGGATCTCTGCGAGCATATTTTGTAGCCTAGGAGCCGTAATATCATCATTAAAAAACGGTCTTGAACAGCAGTTGTGGCCCTTTTTCTTCCTTGTCCTGGCCTTCTTGAGTATGCCTGAGTTTCCCGATGTCTCTTCAAGACACGGGATACGGTCGATTGATTAACACCAAGACGCTAACTGATGTAACGCTGACTCCTATCTTCTTCTGCAAGTGTAACCACAATCACTGCTTAAATTAAGATTCGGACGTCTATCCATATTCATTGTTCACTATTTAGCACTTAATTTTAACAATTACTTGAAAACAAACTCAAAAAGAAATGTTATATGAACCTTTCTTACAGTCAGAATAATGAAAAGTGCTTCATTTTATTTATTGACAGAAAACCATGAGAACAAAGGACAAAACACAACATGTAAAACAGCATGCTTGATAAGATTTCTTATTGTAAAAATATGTTTGTGTTCAAAGAAAACTCGATTCCAAGATATCAAAAAAATCACAAATGATGCGTTAATTTCTTTCGCCAGTGTATAAGCTTATTCTTTCAAGTTTAAATAGTTGGGAATTTGAAATATTCATGTTTACGTTTATATTTTTAAAGAAACTCCTTTGCTATGATCAATTGCGCATTTTTTGCAATTAAAGAAGTCTTCTAAATTTCTATGTTCTGTTATCGGATCGAAAGTCAATTCACTATTGTATTATTCAAAAATTGTGTGATGCTGCTTTGGTGAGTGCGCCGGACACGCGTTGAAATTAAGAAATTAAATCAACCGTTTTTGCATAAAAACAAACTTTACAATTGAACAAAAACGCATCATTTAATTCGTTTTTTAATTTATTTTATTAAATAAATATAATAAATAATTTATAACAATAATTTTAAGTAACGTCTTACAAAAAATAACTGAATCACTATTCATATTTTTTGTATCTATCAAATACTTCTTCATGACGAAGATCCGCAACTGGAATAGTTGCTACTGTAAACATAACAAAATATAACAGGTATATAATTTTATTAAATACATAAATAAAATCTGCTAATATCTTATTCTTAATTGGCTAAACAAAAATTACCAACAGTTAGCGAGAATTTATCTTTATTAAACGAATCTTAATTAATCAAATCATTCAATCAAATCTTACCAGATGTCGAAGGAAGCAATGCCTCAGAACTATATTCATCTTCATCTATAGAAAAAAAAAATATAAGAAAAATGAAATACAGAATTTACTTACAATCGATGTTTATCTAATTAGTCTTTCTATCTGTCTGTTCGTCGAATTTTTGGTTAGAGCTTTTTATTTTCGTTTATTTGGATTTGGATGTTCATAGCGAAATATTAAATTTCCCTGATTTTTCTCCAACTCTCTTCTGATTCCACATTTTTTTCCCTGACCCCTTACAATCATTTCATGTAATCAAACCAAATATAGGGGAGAAAAAATGAATTCATTAGGTTAGAAAAAACCGCGAAGCAATTTTTAAGTGCCTGTTGTTCAAAAATCTAAATTCTGTACTAAATTCTTACTGTCGATTCACTGCACAAACAAAAAATCATCCGACATTGACGACGTACAGATCAAACAGACACGCGTTCATAAATCACTCACCCTCCACGATCATATATTAGATACCTATGTTACAGAAATTAATAATCCGATTAACACCGACCGCCAGGCTCTCATAAAAAAACTAAAAGAACGTTTCATCGAATCATACCAAATTGACACTCATGCTTCGTTTACGGGAAACCGTATGTTCCTCGTTATGTTTGATCTTAAATACCCCGATAATCCCATCCCAACTGTTCCTTCAGACGGAGTTCACTCTGCTAATTGTGTTGTCCAAAATGGCTAACCAAATTTCCTTTATTTACACCAACATAAACTCGCTCAACAACAAATCCCACATCCTATTCAATTATCTGAACAATAACCCGGTACATGTACAGGGCTTTCATTAATTCCCGAACCCCACGTGACTAAATTTAAAATTGCCGCGTAAATTATTGTATTTGTACGTTGGAGGCTTTGAAAAAAGTAACGAAACGTTACTAAAGTCAAATTTGACATAAACGTTTATGCGCGGTGCATCGTTAAACCAACCTTTGAGATCTTACAAGATTCGCCCGGAATTTTCAGGTAAGCAAAAATTGTTTAATTATTCTGAAACATTGAGTTTTATTTGTATTTATTTTGCAGAGTCAATTTGCTAGGATAAGCAAATACTGCGAAAATGGTATTTACAACGGAGCAAGACGCGTTTATTTTGATGGCACATTTTCGTAGTGCTTCACGTAATATTGACGGCAACTGGAGTTATTCTCTGCAGTCTTGCATTGAGCAAATAATAAATATTTTTAAATCTAGGGAATTTTTGTGTGAGCCATACCACCTTGTACATTTGGTTGCCTATTATTTTTGGTCACGTGGGGTTCGGGAATTAATGAAAGCCCGGTATGTCTTTTGGCGGAAACTAAATTCAAGAAACCTTTCTCTTTTCACAACTGGAACCATATCCAAATCGCCCCTACCATCCACAAGCAAAACCCTCGGGGAGGTTTAATCGCAGCACTCCACCCAAGCCAAAAAATTGGTAAAAGCAACCCCCCTAGAATCAACCATCCCCTTAATGAATGCCTGCATTTTATCCTAACCCACCAATCTCTTCAAATCCATATATTCCTCATTTATGTTCACCCTCACTCTCGTATAGACGACACCATATTTGTTAAAGTTTCACTATACTCAAACACCATCATTATAGGGGACTTTAATATAAACAGAAGCAAATCCCGCCACCTATCCTCCTTCCTTTCCAACTCAAATTTTGTACGTATCCATACCCCTCCAACATTTATAATGAACCAAAACCAATCCACCACTCCAGACATCTTCCTCTGCACACAAAATATCCAACATCTTATCCTTTCTGTAAACCTCACCCCCGACCTATGCTCAGATCACCTATCTATCACTTTCCAAATAAAATCCAACGAACCTATTCCCCGCACCTTTCCTGACTCCATCTTTGACTTTAAAAACTGTGACATAGACAAAGTTTCACTAGACCTCACTCAATTCATATCCTATAACCCCGATATAAATCCCAACTCCATTGAACAATTCAACAAAACTCTATCCGACTCCATTCAACAAAATACTCCAAAAATTATCAAAACATTCTACAAATACCCCCTCCCTAATTTTATCCTAAGACTCCTAAAACACAAACGACAATTATATTGCGACATTAGACTTATGGACACACCGGAACTTAGACAGACATATAATAAACTGAATAAAGACATTAAGACATTAATTTTTCAATATAAGGCAGACGCATGGTTAAACACTTGCAAAGACATAAACGACCTAAACGGCAAGTCATTCTGGACACAAATAAAAAAACTATCAAAATATAAAAAAATTGACCAACTCCAACAAATAATGGAACCTGACACTAACGAGACAATTACGGACGCAGACATAATCGTAGAAAAATTTGCGGACTACTTCAACTACTTCAACGAAACAAACAAGAATTTTCACAAACATGTCGAGGAATGGCACAAAGAATTCCTAAAAAACACTAACCCTACAAAACCAAACGACTTCTTTACAGAACTCGAATACAATAACATCATGAAAAAGGGAAAACATACTGCACCCGGTCATGACTACGTACATAGACGCATCCTTAAATCCTTACCACCTCACATCCACCACGATATTCTGAACATCCTCAACTACAACTACCAAAAAACTATTTCCCACCTGAATGGAAGACAGGCATCATCATATGCATACCTAAACGCGACCACAACACATCTCTCATTCCTAGTTACCGTCCCATAACTCTTCTTCCGGTCCTTGGCAAACTATATGAATCACTCCTCAAAAACAAAATCCTCTCACTAATCTCTGACCGTATTCCCAACTACCAATTTGGATTTATCCCCAAGCGCTCAACCAGTCTACCACTGTCTATCCTTACTTCCAACCTACAAACATCTCACCTCGAAGGCAAATCCTCTGCAACCCTCTTCCTCGACATCCAAAAAGCTTTCGATTCTGTTTGGCATAAAGGCCTCCTTTTTAAATGTCACTCCATTAATATCCCTGCACATCTGATCCGCATACTACATTCATTCCTCTTCAACAGACCCCTCAAAGTAAAAATCAAGAATCGTTTCTCCTCTACCTTTTCCCCAGAACAAGGTGTTCCCCAAGGTTCCCCCCTCTCTCCACTACTATACAATATATTCTGTTCCGACATACACCATCCTGACCCAAAATACTTCAATCCCTCAAAATATATCCTACAGTTCGCCGACGACACTGTTCTCATATCCCACGCTCCCGCCCTACCTAAAGCTCTCCAAACTCTCCAAGAACTCAACGATACCCTTGGACGATGGTTCGCAAAATGGAGAATAAAAATTAATCCCCGTAAATCACAACTCCTTATTCCTTACCGCAAAATCAATAACTATCCATTTATTATCTCCGTTTCACAAAACCAAATCCACCCTTCCTCCTATGTAAAATATCTTGGATTTACTTTCGACCAAAAACTCAACTTCAAAAAACATGCATGTAACATAAAAAGTAAAATAACAACTCGGGCAAAACTGTTCAGAAACCTAACCTACAAACAATCGGGAATAAACATTAAAACTGCTGTAATCATCTATAAAATTATATGTCGTCCCTTGATTGATTATGGTTCCATCCTATTTTCCACATCCCGAAATCCCACCCTACACCACTTCCAAGTTAGTGAGCGAGCATCCCTAAGAACCCTTACCAAAATCCGTAACCCCATAAATCCGCTACATAACCCATCCAACCAACTCCTCTACGACTCAACTGAGATAACCACCATAGAAGAACGCCTCCAATACCTTTCCAAAAAATTCTCCAAAAATCATTTTAATTACCGCACCATTTCCCATTACTGTTTCCATCGAAATCCCACTATTCTTCCCAAATATAAAAAACCAATAACAACCATATTTGAATTAATTTCATCATTTCACCCATACACTCATTAAGGACTGACGTACGACACTAATCATCAATCTAGGCAGAAAGACCTCAGGTCGATAGCCATATGACAGTGACAGTGACAGTTCGCACCACTCATCCATTTTAAATAATAAAATTGTTTTGTAAATATACTTGTAAATATACTGTAATCACTTTACTGTCAATAAAGATATTATTATTATTATTCTTACTGTCGGTATGACGATGATAAAAGAATTGCATTTTACTTTGATATTGAAACGACAATTGAGAATATTGACGTTTGAAGTTGGGTAAGGTTAGATGTTATTTTGTGGAGTTAGGTTAGAATTCATTTTCTGAAGTTGGGTAGGGTTTGGTTGGGTTAGGTTACATGTATTTTGCAGATTCGGATTAGGTTAGTTTAGATGTAATTTTATGGAATTAAGTTATAATTCTATTTGTAGAATTGGGTTTAGTAAGGTAATATGTCATTCCATGGAGTCGAGTTAGGTTAGATGTTACTTTGTGGAGTTGCGTTACATTAGATTTTAGTTGATGGAGTTAGGATTAGGTTGGAATTTATTTTGTGTAGTTTTATTTGATTTTGATGTGTTATGGAGTTGGGTTAGATTAGTAGATCAGATTCCAGTGGTAATTTAGTAAATATATCACATTTTTGTGTTCAAGTCTATCAGACATCTTTCTGCGGATTTATATTACTTTGATTTTAAGGCAGCTGACTATAGTTCGCTTAATCAATATTTAAATTCATTAAATTGGGATATTATTGTTGATAACAATGATTTAAATATTGCTCTCGAGAACATCTATGAGGTTGTCAATACAGGTTTAAACTCGTTTGTTCCAATAAAAAGAAAAAGTCATCTACTTATCCCAAATGGTTTAAACGTGATTTAATCGAACTTATTAATCAAAAGAAGGAAGCTCACGCTCGGTATAAATCATCTGGAAATTTATTCTTCTATGAAAAATGTAAATCTCTTAGATCTCAATGTGCCAATTTAAGCAAAAGTTATTATGAGCATTAATATTGAACAAAATATTAACCATAATCCTAAATCATTTTGGAGTCATGTTCACGAATGCAACCAAACTAATTTGTTTCCAAAACATATGTCTTACGGAGATAATTCCAGTGACAACGGTGTAGACTGTGTAAATTTATTTGCTAGTTTTTTCTCTACAGTATACTGCAATGATGATACTCCCACATATTTAAATACTGATATTAAAGAGTGCGTTTCTTTAAATTCTCTAAGTTTAGATATTTCTGTCGTGTTTGAAGGTTTAAAACTTTTGCCTGATTCTTGTCAGTGTGGCCCCGATGGTTTGCCCCCTTATTTTCTTAAAAGATGTGTTTATTCTTTAACAAAACCTGTTCATATGCTGTTCGAGCGTTCGCTAAAATATTGCGTGTTTCCAGATTTATGGAAACACTCATATATTAATCCATTATACAAAAATGGAGATAGTGTTGATATAAAAAAAACTACCGGGGAATTACAATACAATCTACTATTCCTAAACTGCTGGATAGTGTTGTTTCTAAACAATTGATGTGGGCTTGCAAACATGTCATATGTGAGGAACAACATGGGTTCATGGAAAATTGATCAACGATCAGCAATTTATTGTGCTATCAAACATTTTTATTAAACGCTTTCGAGAACGGTTATCTAGTTAATGCTATTTATACCGATTTCTCGAAAGCGTTTGATCGTGTCAACCATGTTTTACTGTTGAACAAACTTAAAAAACTAGGCTTCGGAAATCTTGTAATTAACAAGTTTTCAATATGTTTTCAATATGTTAAGATTCATAACTATCTGGCAACAGCAATCAATGTAACATCTGGGGTACCTCAAGGGTCCCATTGCGCTCCAATTTTGTTGTCCCAATTACAGCGTAGATGCCGTAAATCTTTAGATAATCGTTGTTTTTTCAAAAGGAGTTCAATTTGAAACTTAAAATGAGTGTGTTCCACTCCCAGACTAAGCATGAAGTAAAATTTCGAGTTTAGAAAAGCCTGAAAATTTGGTTTGGTCGCGTAGCGCGAAGCGCGGAGCGGCCAAACCAAATTTTCAGGCTTTTCTAAACTCGAAATTTTACTTCATGCGCCACCGGTACAAAACACTGACATATTACGGAGTTTAAAACACACCGCTGAACTTTACATTGAATCAGTGTTTGGTGCCGGTGGCGCATGAAGTAAAATTTCGAGTTTAGAAAAGCCTGAAAATTTGGTTTGGCCGCTCCGCGCTTCGCGCTACGCGACCAAACCAAATTTTCAGGCTTTTCTAAACTCGAAATTTTACTTCATGCTTATCCTGGGAGTGGTAAACACTCGGTTAAAGCTTTAAATTGTATTCTTTTATTAAACCGAGCGTGGTAAAATGTACAACGTCTGCATATGTATACTTAAAAGGAAAATTCTCGTTATGAATATGTTCGGTGTTACATAAAACTCTCTGTATATGCATATGTGTATTTATCAAACATTTTTATTAAACGCTTTCGAGAACGGTTATCTAGTTAATGCTATTTATACCGATTTCTCGAAAGCGTTTGATCGTGTCAACCATGTTTTACTGTTGAACAAACTCAAAAAAACTAGGCTTCGGAAAGCTTGTAATTAACAATATTTTGAATATGTTTTCAATATGTTAAGATTCATAACTATCTGGCAACAGCAATCAATGTAACATCTGGGGTACCTCAAGGGTCCCATTGCGCTCCAATTTTGTTTCTACTTTTTATTAACGACATTGGGATATCTTTTCGGTACTCAAATTATCTACTATTCGCAGACGACTTAAAACTATTTTATATTATTAAAAATGTTGATGATTGTATTATGCTACAAGATGATTTAACTCGTCTCTCACATTGGTGTACTTCCAATAAGTTACATTTAAATGTACTACCATATCATTTTGCCGTTCAAAATCAATACCGTTTATGTATCATTTAAATAATCAAATACTAAGTACTACTGAAAATATTAAAGATCTTGGTATAATATTTGATAATAGATTGACATTTATTCCGCATATCAACAACGGTCTGATTAAAAGATTCTCATCCTTATTTAATGCAAATACTAGTAGGTTGTTGTACATATCTTTAGTTAGATCTAAACTTGAATACGGCTCTATTATTTGGAATCCTACATATGAAAAACGGTCGTACAAAATTGAAATGATACAGAGTAAATTTTTGAGAATTGTTAATTTTAAATTGGGTTACCGTAGAATTGACTTTAGCCATTCGAATATGTTAACTCTTTTGAATTTAAAACCATTAAAAACTAGGCGAATAGTAATTGACGTAAATTTTGGTTTCAGACTTATTAATGGGCTTGTTGATTGTAACTATCTGTTATATTCATTTCAATTTAATGTATCAAGAAATACGAGATTCAAAGATTTGTTCAGACTACCATTTCATAATACGAATTATGGTTTAAATAACCCAATAACAAGAATCATGAGAAATCTAAATGTACTTTCTGCGAATTATAATTTGAATATTTTTAATGAACCGATTGAACAATTTAGGAGACGGTTGAATCATCTTGATGTAACCATTTGTATTTGATTTGATAAAAAAACAAAATAAAAATTATTAGTATAATTATTCGGTTATGTATTTTGCGTGATTTAATTAACGGGGATATTGGTGTGTGTATGTATGTATGTGTGTATATATATACAAGGTGTCCAGAAAGGGTATCGGGTATTTGTAAGTTCAATGAAACAAAAATTATTTGTATGCAATAAAAAAGTTTATTGCTTATTATTAGCATATGAATTGGAGAATTATTTGGAAAAGATGATGTTATCCAAATGATGACCGTTACGTTGCTGGCACTCTTCTAAACGGAAACGAAGATAACACGTTGACACATAGCTATCGATATTGCTGCCATTTCTGACCTGATGTTTTGCTTTAACTGGGTTAGATTCGTCGGATTGTTTTGATAAACCTTACTTTTAAGGTATCCCCATGCAAAATGGTCAAGCGGGCTAAGGTCGTGGCTTCTGGGAGGCCAGTTGATGTTACCCCTTCGCGAAATGACTTTATTAGGGAATAATTCGTTAACAACTTCCATTGAGTTATTTGAGGTATGGCAAGTGGCCCCATCTTGCTGGAACCACGTTCTTGAGTTGAAACCTGCAAACTCCTGCAACTCTGGGACCAAAAAATTTCGCAACATATCGCAATAACGGTCACTATTCACATTAATTGCTCGGCCTCGTTGATCTTCATGAAAATAAGGACCAATTATGCCTTTAGCAGACATAGCGGCCCAAACAACGACCTTTGGACTATGCAGGGGTCGTTCATGGTTTCGTCTCGGATTCACCACTGCCGAGTACCGACAATTCTGCCTATTAACATGACCATTCAGGTGAAAATTTGCTTCGTCACTGAACAGTATGTTGTTAAAGTTGTTAAATCGCTGCAGCATTTCGTTCGCAAAATTCAGTCGATTAGCATAGTCCGTATCCTTCAATTCTTAAACCAACTGAATTTTATAGGCTTTTAGATGTAAGTCTTTCTTTAAAATCCAATGTAAAGACGATTTTTTGATGTTTCGCTTTCGGATGAATAAAGACGGATTTTGACGAACCGACGCCTCAACTTCTTCAACTGTTTCTTCATCGCGAACTGAACGAGGACGACCAGAGTTTTGAATTTTAACTGTCGCACCTGTATTCTCGAACATCCTGATCCATTTCCTAATGCTATCGTCACTTGGCGCGTGGTGTGTACGATATTCCGCACGATAGAGACGTTGAGCAGTCACCATTGAATCACCATTACGATAATACGCTCGTACGCAAAATGCGCGATGCGTCCCCGAGTACTGTTCCATCGTGACTAAAACTCCACAAAGTGGCGGACGCCACGAACCCCTCCCCGCACCCTTTATACGCCCCGTTTCGCGAAAACAAATACCCGATACCCTTTCTGGACACCTTGTATATATGTATATACAGAGAGTTTTATATAATACCGAACATTTTCATAAAATACGATTTGACACCTTTAATTTTTAGGTTATGTGTAAACTGGGTTGCCTATATGACCATTACAAATTGTAGCTAATCAATTGCAATTAATGCCTCAACTGGTACATACAAGGAGTTTTTCTTTCAAGTATACATGTCCCAATTACAGCGTATATGCCGTAAATCTTTAGATAATCGTTGTTTTTTCAAAAGGATTTCAATTTGAAACTTAAAATGAGTGTGTTCCACTCCCAGACTAAGCATGAAGTAAAATTTCGAGTTTAGAGAAGCCTGAAAATTTGGTTTGGTCGCGTAGCGCGAAGCGCGGAGCGGCCAAACCAAATTTTCAGGCTTTTCTAAACTCGAAATTTTACTTCATGCGCCACCGGTACAAAACACTGACATATTACGGAGTTTAAAACACACCGCTGAACTTTACATTGAATCAGTGTTTGGTGCCGGTGGCGCATGAAGTAAAATTTCGAGTTTAGAAAAGCCTGAAAATTTGGTTTGGCCGCTCCGCGCTTCGCGCTACGCGACCAAACCAAATTTTCAGGCTTTTCTAAACTCGAAATTTTACTTCATGCTTATCCTGGGAGTGGAAAACACTCGGTTAAAGCTTTAAATTGTATTCTTTTATTAAACCGAGCGTGGTAAAATGTACAACGTCTGCATATGTATACTTAAAAGGAAAATTCTCGTTATGAATATGTTCGGTGTTACATAAAACTCTCTGTATATGCATATGTGTATTTATTTTTAGTATATTCTTTTTTATTTTAATATTTTTTTTTTGTATTTGCAGCAATATTTATTTATATATTTACTATTATAAGTTAGATTTGTTTATTTTTTGTAAAAGGAGATTCCGTTTAATAAATAAACATTCAAACAAAGAATTATTCTAACGAGTGTTGTCCACTCCCAGACTAAGCATGAAGTAAAATTTCGAGTTTAGAAAAGCCTGAAAATTTGGATTTGCTGGGGCGCGCGAGCGAAGCGAGTCGCGCCCCAGCAAATCCAAATTTTCAGGCTTTTCTAAACTCGAAATTTTACTTCATGCGCCACGCGTATTAATCACTGAGTTCAAGTAAAATCTTCAACTAACTGGTTACAGTGAAATAAATTTAGTATGCCAATTATCAATTGTTCAAATTACGGGGAAAGTGCTATCATCGACACTATTTTTTGATTTTGTTTACTATTATTTAATGTAATACTGGATGATTTAAATTAAATTTAAATTAAAACACTTGGTTTATTTCACTTATTTATTATTATTTTATCTTAAATAAGTGAAACAAACCAAGTGTTTTAATTTAAATTTAATTTAAATTATCCAGTATTAGATTCAAAAATGTTTCACCACGGGTTAAGTGAGAAATTAATTAAAGATACATTATTTAATGTGTCAAATTCATGTTCCGAACAGAACTAACAATCTGTCAACTCTTTGATCGTATTATTTGCATATTTATTATTATTATTAATTTAATAATTCCCCGACTTTTCGCTAAAAAGGCCTGACTTTTCCCGACGAATAAAATCCCCCGACTTTTCCTTGACTCTCCCGGTTTTCCTGGTTGGTCGCCGCCCTGATTTTACCTTACTTTTTCTTTCATTTCTACTCCGAATTTATCGAATTTAATTTTTCCCGAACACTTTAACTCAAAATTATCTGAAGTAATGTATGTTCAAAAAAAAAAAAACATCTAGAGTGCCATGGAAAATATTGTAGTAAGTTGGCAACTCTGAAATTATATACTACAATTATCATGTTTGACGTTTTATATGCCAATTCCTAAGGCGTGCAGCCAACTTTAATTTAAAAATAAATGAAATAATGGCACTCTAGAGATTTATTTTTATTGAACATACGATACTTTTACTTAGTATCTTCCCGTGAATGTTTACTAGTCCCTATTTATATCAGTCTTATTTTAATTAAGTAAAACAGTCTTATCTTTTATTCAAATTAAATCTCATTCACCTATGGTTTCGTAACCCTTCTGTCTTTGAGTCACAAGGGAGAAAGTCACTGGAGATGTGTGATAAGGCTCGGCCATGTCATCGTGTAAATTATACTGCCAAGCTGAAAATTATGGTTAATTAAAATGAGTCACAGATATTTTTACAGATATCAAACAAACTCACCTCCATTTGTAACTTGTGAGATTTTTTTCAACAAAAACTCCCTGTCCTTCGCATCTTTCACCTGCAGATCGTGCAAGAGCTTCACCACTTGTTCTTGCACTGAGGCTTTAACTCTCAAATAATAAATTCCTACACTAAAATGCATCGAAATAACGGTTTTAAATATGGAGCAGTAAGTAACGGTAGCAATCATCATATTTTTTAAAGCTATTATTTTGATTTGAATAATAATAAATTATTGCGAAAGTCAAATTTCTATACTGCATCGTAACCCATTAAAAACGTAAGGGTACTTTTCTAGAGAAGCAAAATATCATATACAAAATATAAAAACAAATTAAAATTAATATCAACTTTCTACAAAAATGTAATCTCATTGATAAACCTCGAAACGCGTCTATAGATGGCTTAAGACAATTAATATTCATTATCTGTAACTTTCTCGATTTATTTCAATTTTCTGTATGTTCATTTAGTTTGGTGACAGAATAATTTGAGCTGATGTTGCATTTTGCATATAAATTATGCATAGAACAGTAAATCCGTCATGTAACGCAAATATTCATTGTACAATTCAATATCTGTCGGGGTATTAGCTCGAGAAGTAGTTGTTTCAATGAATATCAGGAGACTTATCTCAATGAGACTAAATTTTTGCAGAAAGTCGATATTAATTTTAATTCGTTTTTATATTTTGTAAATACAGGGCTTTCATTAATTCCCGAACCCCACGTGACTAAATTTAAAATTGCCGCGTAAATTATTGTATTTGTACGTTGGAGGCTTTGAAAAAAGTAACCAAACGTTACTAAAGTCAAATTTGACATAAACGTTTATGCGCGGTGCATCGTTAAACCAACCTTTGAGATCTCACAAGATTCGCCCGGAATTTTCAGGTAAGCAAAAATTGTTTAATTATTCTGAAACGTTGAGTTTTATTTCTATTTATTTTGCAGAGTCAATTTGCTAGGATAAGCAAATACTGCGAAAATTAATAAAAATTAGTTACATTTTTGAAGATGAGCCTATTTTTTAATCATTTTAAATATAATATTTTCAGTCGTCATAAAAATACGCCGGCGAATAAATATTTTTAAATCTAGGGAATTTTTGTGTGAGCCATACCACCTTGTACATTTGGTTGCCTATTATTTTTGGTCACGTGGGGTTCGGGAATTAATGAAAGCCCGGTATTTTACAAACTATTGACAAACTCAATTTGTATCATTATGTACTTTTTAAATTACCATACCACATTCCTAACATGATTAAAGCAACAGCTCCAGGTTTAGCCAGATAAATCAAAACCTTCCAAAAAGTATACCCAGTCTCCAATTGCAAAATTCCATATTTGATGATGTTGTAAACGTACTCTAAATGACTAAAAGGTCCACAAATCGACGTGTGTATGCTGAAAATGATCAAATGTAAACAAAAGTTGGAATCGGTGCTCAAAGGAAGTACTTAGTGATGATGTATCCGAGTCCGACCATAACCAGAACCAAACACATGAAGCTCATGACGAACATCCCTGTATGCGATTGTGCGGCCCTCCAAGTTTTTGAAGACGGAATGCAGACGCTGAGAGTTCCCAAAGTTATTAAATACCACGTCAGGACCATTTTGCATAGTACCACTATGGCTAGCATTGGGGAGAAGTATAATCCCACCCAGAATAAACTTTGATTGTAAGTTAGGTGTAGGACGTAACGGGCGACTTCGAATTCTGGTGGGGATATCATTTTAAACCGTCTAAAATATTCATAGAAAAAAATGTACAAAAACGAATGATTAAGAACCAGTTGCATCAACAATTAAATATAATTTAGCTTCCTTTAAATTGAGTCGCCCAGCTTTATTTGTGTAGGACATGATTCACACATGCGTTACAATTATCATTATGTTAAAAGAATTGAAATATACTGCCTTTAAAAAAAATCAGAACACCAAGTATTTATTGCACGATTTTAATAAAATTTACACAATTTGATCATGTAAACGAACTGTATCGATGATCAAAAAATCAACTTGAAAAACAAAAAAACAAATGAATAAAAATTAATAATGTGTTGGGCCTCCACGATTTCCCAAACACTCATTAACACGTCTAAGCATGCTAGAAATCAGGCTGTCAATATCGACTTGGGGTATTTCATTCCAAACTTCGATAATTTTACCTCTAAGTTCCATTACAGTGTTAGCGGGGCGCTGTAAGTTACTTATTCTAGCACCTATCATATCCTAAACATGTTCTATTGGCGATAGATCTGGAGAACGAGATGGCCAAGGTAACAAATTGATTTCGGCACTATCAAAAAACTGTCTTGTAATGGCCGCTGTGTGAGGTCGAGCATTATCTTGCTGAAAAATGGGGTTTTGCAAGCCATTTATATAGGGCACTAACACTGGCCGTAAAATGTTGTCAATATACCGAATCGCGTTAAGACTTGCTTCTAAAAAAACTAGAGGAGACCGACTACCATATGCTATCGCCCCCCAAACCATAACTCCCTGTGTAAGAGCCGTATGTCTTTCAACAGCAAATTGTAAAATTCTGCGTTCACCGCGTCGACGTCTCACTCTTCTGCGACCATCATGAGCCCATAAACAGAACCGAGACTCATCGCTGAAGATAATGTTATTCCATTCATGGGTCCAATGTTGTCTTTCCCTGCACCAATCAAGTCTTGCTCTGCGATGCTGCGGAGTAAGAGGTAGACAGAATTGTGGACGGTAGGATCTTATACCAAAACTGCGGATTCTTCTGTAAACAGTAGCCATGGATACTTTTTGGCCATTTAGAGCCAACCAGTCATTTCCCAATGCCCGCGACGTTGTAAATCTGTCCCTTAAAGTTGTAAGACGAAGAGCTCGATCTTCACGCTCAGTGGTGCTTCTTGGACGTCCTGATGCAAGTCTACGTCGATTCTCCCCAGCTTCGGACCATCTAGACCAGCAGCGTACGATCACCGATACACTACGGCCTACCCTTTCAGCAATAGCACGAACCGAAAAACCCGCTTCTCGCATTCCAATAATGCGACCCCTTTAAATTTCACTTAGATGATGATATTGTGCACGCCGACGAACACGGGGCATGTTTTTATGTTTTACAAACTGAAACGTCAAACTACTCAGAGGCTACTTGGATATTAGAAGCAATTACAATAAAAAATCAACAGCTCTTCATAATGGTGAAATCAAGGAAAAATACCATTAAATAGTAACCAAAACAATTGATTTTTTGATCATCGATGCAGTTCGTTTATATGATCAAATGTAAATTTCATTAAAATCGTCCAATAAATACTTGGTGTTCTGATTTTTTTGAAAGGCAGTATATAATAATGAAAAATATTTATATTTATATATTTTTATCATATAAGAGCAAATGTACAACAAGTACTTCCCGAGCTAATACCCCGACGGTTCTGCAGCAACATTATCTCTTTAAGAACGCCAACTATTCAATTGACAACTACTTTTGCTTTAGAGAGACGATAAATTCGATGTTCATGTTTTAATAAGTGTTTTACGAGAACATAGTAAAACATTTACTTGGTAAGTATGTAGAAACTATAATAACGATTTTAGTTTATGTATCCTAGGAATAAGTCCGATAAATTATATAAAACGTACAACTGATCCTTTTATAATCAATTTATGAGAAAAATAATATACTGACATTTATGTGGCAATAGTAAAAATAATAAAAACTAAAAAAAAACTCACGTTGAAAGTAATTTACGTGCAACATCTACTAAAACAAGGAATACGATGGAAAATATAAAGTCGAAAATCACCAAGCGGTAAATTTCTTGTCCGATGCTCGTCTCCCAACAAACCTATAATATTTTAATTCGGTATTTAACACAAAATGTAAAGGAATATCTTTTATGGTAAATACTGAAATGGTAGTGTTTTGAATCAATTTTTAATTTAGAAAAAGTATTATTTATTTAACCCTACACCTGAAAGGGCAAATAAAATTTTGATTATATGTATATATATATATATATACCGGGTGTGGCACTTAAGACGCCTCGGACCATAGCTCCTTTACGATAAAAGCTATCGAAAAAAATCTAAGAGCAAAGTGGTGCATAATTACCGTCGCTATGTTTCAAAAATATTTATAATCATCAGTGGCGTGCCGTACTCCAGTGGCGTACCAAACTTATGCTTTTTTAAATGGAATGCCCTATTTTTTATTGCAGATTTGGAAAGTGCTCGAAGAGTACTTATTTTATTATCTAACATGTTATACCCTTCACTTTAGCGGTTTCGCTGTAATAACGCCTTCTTTCAAAATTGCGCCCTATTTTTGAGATTGTTTTGTAGAGAAACTAATTGACGCCGGCGCCTAAATTTTGAATTGAGGTACAGGTTAAGACCTCGTATACCTTCACATAATTTTTTTTCGGGTAATTTATGGAAAAAAAAATAATTTTTGATTGAACTTCGCATGTTGTCATTTTTTTCGAAAATTTCAAATGGCACCCCCCTAATAAAATTACGGCGTTGTACAGCCAAAACTCTACATTTTTCATTGGTACAAAAAAAATTACACATTGCATAACAAAATTTCGGAGAAAAAAGGAATTTCATCGCAAATGTCGGGAAACGTTTTCCGTTCCCAAGAGTGCCATGAGAAAACAAAAGATTGGTAATTGTCAAAGTAAATTATTAGACGCCAGTAGCAGCCATAAGTCATTTTTGATAAACGTTCTAAAAATGTTCCGAACTCAAGAGGAAATGGTTGACATGATATTTATTCTTGGAGAATGTAACAAGAATTGTTTCTTGGCGTCACGAGTGTACGCTTCGAGATATCCGCACAGGGCACATCCAAATGAACGTGCGTTTCAAAAAGTGTTGGAGAGATTTACTACTACGGGAAGTGTGAAACAGCCAAGGAGAGTTAGAAAGAAGACAGTTTTTACCGAAAATAATGAACTGCAGCTTCTGGAGGCAGTTATTGAAGATCCTCATACCAGTATCCGTGATATTAGTAGGAATCACGCATTTCAACGCGATCCGTACATCGTGTTCTTCAAAAGTACAAATTCCGTCCATTTAAGATTCAACTGCACCAAGAATTGCAACCTCAAGATTTTCATGCGAGGCAAGATCTGCTTGTGGGCTATCAACAAAATTGAGCAGGAGGAATCATTTCTTATGCGCGTATTATTTTCTGATGAAGCGACGTTCCATAGAAATGGGCATGTCAATCGCCACAACTACCATTATTACGCCGATGAAAACCCACACGCCATGCGAATGATAAACCACCAGCAAAGATGGTCGCTGAATGTCCTTATTTCATCGAGGAGCACCTGAACGGCAACAGTTATTTGAGGTTCCTTCGCGACGACTTTGATGATCTCTTAGAAAATGTCCCTCTAGCCGCTCTACGACAGATAGTTTTCCAGCACGATGGAGCTCCTGCACATAATAGCCGTGTCGTTCGGGAATTTCTCGATGAAACGTTTCCGGACTCCTGGATTGGTCGTGGGGGTCCTGTGAGGTGGCCGCCAAGATCACCAGACCTCACTCCCCTTGACTTCTTCCTTTGGGGCCATATCAAAGACGAGGTTTACAGGACGGTACCAACTACTGTCGAGGATATGAGGGAGAGAATCCGCGCGGCTTTCCGCGATATATCACCAGAAGTCCTTAGGGCAGTGTCTAGAGCCTGTGAGCCGAAGTTGCGGTTATGCCTCCAGCAGGAAGGTCGTCATTTCGAACATTTAGTTTAAGTTGTTAAATTTTCTATATCTGCATTTTTCATATCATGTTGAATAAATAGGTACAAACTATTATGTTGACCGTATTTGTGTTTTTGTTTTCTCATGGCACTCTTGGGAACGGAAAACGTTTCCCGACATTTTCGATGAAATTCCTTTTTTCTCCGAAATTTTATTATGCAATGTGTAATTTTTTTTGCACCAATGCAAAATGTAGAGTTTTGGCTGTACAACGCCGTAATTTTTTTAGGGGGGTGCCATTTGAAATTTTCGAAAAAAATGACAACATGCGAAGTTCAATAAAAAAATATTTTTTTTCCATAAATTACCCGAAAAAAAATTATGTGAAGGTATACGAGGTCTTAACCTGTACCTCAATTCAAAATTTAGGCGCCGGCGTCAATTAGTTTCTCTATAAAACAATCTCAAAAATGGGGAGCAATTTTGAAAGAAGGGGTTATAACAGCGAAACTGCTAAAGTGAAGGTTATAACATGTTAGATAAAAAATTAGTACTCTTCGAGCACTTTCCAAATCTGCAATAAAAAATAGGGCATTCCATTTAAAAAAACATAAGTTTGGTACGCCACTGGAGTACGGCACGCCACTGATGATTAGAAATATTTTTGAAACATAGCGACGGTAATTATGCACCACTTTGTTCTTAGATTTTTTTCGATAGCTTTTATCGTAAAGGAGCTATGGTCCGAGGCGTCTTAAGTGCCACACCCGGTATATACATATATATATTATATATATATATATATATATATATATATATATATATATATATATATATATATATATATATATACCGGGTGTTGACTTGGCGGACGCAACATAGGAAATCGCATGTTAATTTTAAAGTGTTCAAATATTGGCTTCCCTATTTATTTTAGAGACAAAATCTATTTCACTTTTTTGTAGAGGGAAAAATTCGAAATTTATAAATGTTCACACTTAACACTTTACTTTTCTCTAAGTTAAAATAATTAAGAAAAAGTAATGTGATTTTATAAAAATAATGACATACCATGGAATTGATACAACAACTGCGGATATTCCCTGTTTTTTCTTAAGTTCAATTTGAAGCTTTAAACAAGTGTTTTCCACTCCCAGACTAAGCATGAAGTAAAATTTCGAGTTTAGAAAAGCCCCGCGTAGAAAATTTGTCGAGGGTCGCGCAGCGACCCGAGACAAATTTTCACGGGGTTTTTCTAAACTCGAAATTTTACTTCATGCGCCACGCGTATAAAACACTATAATATTTTCAAATTTATGTATATTCGAACTTTACTTAAAATCTGTTTTTTATACGCGTGGCGCATGAAGTAAAATTTCGAGTTTAGAAAAGCCCCGTGAAAATTTGTCTCGGGTCGCTGCGCGACCCTCGACAAATTTTCACGCGGGGCTTTTCTAAACTCGAAATTTTACTTCATGCTTAGTCTGGGAGTGGAAAACACTCGTTTAAAGCTTCAAATTGAATTTTATTTTAAATCAACGAATGTAAGAAAATTTACAGCTAAAATAATTAAGAAAAAGTAATGTGATTTATGTTTTTTGTCGTGGTCTGCATAATACCACTTTATTGGGAGGATTTTTTCTTGTATAGTGTAAATCATTTGGACAACATTTACTTTAATCAAGTGACTGCGATATCTTTTGCTATTTTCACATCCGCAATTGTTGTTTCAATTCCATGGCATGTCATTATTTTTATAAAATCACATTACTTTTTTTTAATTATTTTAACTTAGAGAAAGGTAAAGTGATAAACGTTAATACGAATGAATTCAGAATTTTTCCCTTTACAAAAAAGGGTTATTCGAATTTTGATGCTTACCAGTGGCGCAGATAGGGGGCAGATTTAAGGGAACAATCCCCCCCCGATGAGTCTTGAAAATTAAGAGAGTGAAATAAACGGCTATTTTTCTGTTAGTGATTTATTTTTGTTATAACAATGAGTCTTGAAAATTAAGATGTCATATGTGGGAATCCTCGAGTGACGTCAAACGTCAAGGTTATTAAAGTAATATCTGAATTGTCAGATATCGGAATCCTCTAGTGACGTCAAACGTCAAGGTTATTAAATAATATAAGTTCGGCTTTATTTGTATACAATCGACCTTATGCTGTTTGTTGTTAACCTTGGCTATTGATGTCACACGTGAAATTTCTCACATGACGTCAAAGTTCAAGGTTATTTAACTGTATTAAGGTTAATTTTATTTCAAAAGAGTCGACATATTCGATTTAACTACCTTGATTTTTGATGTCATATCCGGAAGTCCTCATATGACGTCAAAGTCAAAAAAATTTGATGCTATCCCACTGCTTACCAGTGACCGTAGATAGAGGGCGGGTTCAGGGGAACAACCCCTCCCCCCCCCATGAGTTGAAAATTAAGAGGTTATACACCGTTCCATTTGTTTCTGGATCTCGCCTAGCCATGCTTTCGTGTTGTTATGTTGCAGTATCAACATTTACATTTTTTATTAATTGGCACTCCTGATTCCTTATTTTAACAGTGTTGCAATAATTTATGATATCATAAGTAATCCTCTTTTTAATTTTCAAGAGGTTTATTGTTAATCTTGCAACAATTATTTCGCCACGCGGTCGCTTCTTCGAGCATTTTATTATTAAATCAAATTAATCTAGTGTTGCAATGCTGTGTCAATGTCAAAGTGAAAAATAATTTCAGGCACATATTAAATATTAACATGCCAAAGATTATCTCTGAATCAAAAAGGTTACAAATTCGGATGACTGGACCAAACACATGGGGAACCTTTCTTTTGAAACCATTCCTCCTTTTATTATTTCGCTTGGGGAATCTGGCTCAGAACAAACATCAGAAGATTCAGATGCAGGTTCTCTTGACTAAATAATAAAAGTGGAATGAGGGCTTAAAAATTGTTTGACATGAAAATTATCAGTATCACAAGAGGGTGGGAATAAATTTGCAATTCTACAAAAAAAATACTGAGGGCCAACAGAAGAGAGAATGACCAAAATTAAGGTGGATGGATGGAGTTGATCAAAATGTGTTAACGGGAAGACCCAAGCGAGAAATACAAATGGATGACGAAATAAGTTTGCAGAGCCGAATTCATTATATTTGTTATATACAATATTATTGCTGTTGCTGTGTTTGTATGTACAAAAACCAAGTAGTAAATTTTGTTAATCTTAAAACTGCATATTATTATCCTTTTATATCTGAAAATTTGTAAAACAGGCAACAGTGTAAGATCACAATAGTCAGAAATTATAACCTTAAAATCGAACATCTGACAGTGACATTTAAAAACCCTGATTTAAAACACAACCAGCCCAATTTACAATACTTAAACTGTCACTTTTCCATAGCTAGGCGAGATCCAGAAACAATTATATATTATATATGTGGGAATCCTCGAGTGACGTCAAACGTCAAAGTGATTAAATAGCATAAGGTCGGCTTCATTTGTATCCAATCGACCTTATGCTTTTTAATCTTAGCTATTGATGTCACACGTAGAATTACTCACATGACGTCAAAGTTCAAGGTTATTGAACTGTATGACTTATTTCAAAAGCGTCGACTATATATTCGATTTAACTACCTCGATTTCTGACGTCATATCCAGAAGTCTTTATATAAGTCTTGAAAATTAAGATGTTATATGTGGGAATCCTCAAGTGACGTCAAATGAACAAGGTTATTAAACAGTATAAATACGGCTTTATTTCTATACAATCAACCTTATCCTGTTTGTTAACCTTGGCTATAGATGTCACATGAGGAATACCGTACATGACGTCAAAGTTCAAGGTTATTAAGCTGTACAAGGTTGAATTTATTTCAAAAGAGTCGACCTCATATTCGATCTAAATACCTTGATTTCTGACGTCATATCCGGAAGTGCTCATATGACGTCAAAAGTCAAAGTTATTCAAATTTCGATGTTATCCCACTGCTTCAAGGTTATTAAGCTGTACAAGGTTGAATTTATTTCAAAAGAGTCGACCTCATATTCGATTTAAATACCTTGATTTCTGACGTCATATCCGGAAGTGCTCATATGACGTCAAAAGTCAAAGTTTATTCAAATTTCGATGTTATCCCACTGCAGATAGAGGGCGGATTTAGGGGAACAATGTCTCCCCCATGAGTCTTGAAAATTAAGATGTCATATGAGGGAATCTTCGAGTGACGTCAAACGCCAATGTTGTTAAAGTAATATCTGAATTGAATAAGAATCAATAAATATTGTAATGTTGTAACAATATGTAGAATACCTCAATTTCTAGTCAATCTTGTGTTATTTATAATCCTTGGCCACTCGTAGATTACCTCATGTGTCGTAATGTAAAGGTTATTAAATCGTAGCGTTATTTATTATCCTTGGCCACTCGTAGATTACCTCATGTGACGTAATGTAAAGGTTATTAAATCGGAGCAGGTTGACTTCATTTTAATATAGTCGACCTTTTTGCTACATTAACTACCTTGATTTATGATGTCATATGTGGGAATACTTGAGTAACGTCAAACGTCAAGGTTATTAGATAGTATAAGGTCGGCTTCATTTGTATACAATCGACCTTAATCGCTGTTTGACGTCAAAGTTCAAGGTTATTGAACTGTATTAAGGTTGACTATATTTCACAAGAGTTGACCTCACATTCGATTTAACTACGTCATATCCGGAAGCCCTCATATGACGTCAAAAGTCAAAGTTATTCGAATTTTGATGCTATCCCACTGCTTACCAGTGGCAGTAGATAGAGGGCGGATTTAGGGGAACAATCCCCCCCGATGAGTCTTGAAAATTAAGAGAGTGAAATAAACGGCTATTTTTCTCTTAGTGATTTATTTTGTTATAATTTTATTTCATGTGCTACGCGTATAAGTGATTAATTTCAAATGAAGAACACGTGTTAACAATATTTCAGTGTTTAATACGCGTGGCGCATGAAGTAAAATTTCGAGTTTAGAAAAGCCTAATTTGGCTCGGTCGCTCCGCTTCGCTACGCGTCCGAGCCAAATTTTCAGCCTTTTCTAAACTCGAAATTTTTCTTCATGCTCAATCTGGGAGCGGAAAACACTCGTTTTTGGCTTCAAATTGAATTCTCTATTTAAAAAAAAAAATCCTCGTATTCAATTTTTACACGTTATTTTGATCTGTCTACGTTTTTTATTGTATTGTGTTCAATTCGAGATTCCATAATAAATATACAACAACAAAAACATTTAAATGTCTTCTTGAGGGTCTCATTACATACATTTTGTTCCTAAAATAAATAGGGGAGCCAAAATTTGCACATTTCAAAATTTACATCGGATTTTCTATGTTGCGTCCGCCAATTCAACACCCGGTATATATATATATATATATACAAGGTGGCCAGAAAAGGTGTGATAATCTTCAGGTAGTGTGATTCGTTGATTAATTTTGGATAAAAAATCTAAATAAAAAAATATTGTATTCTTCCTCGTAACATCTCACGAGGTCGTTAAAATATTAAACGTATCTCTGGAAATTAGTGTTATTTTCTATTATTTTGGAAAAAAATCAATAGAACTTACAATCAATTACACATTTGTAAAATTTAAATGACATAGGTGATAAATAAATTGGAAACTTTAACAAATTAATAACTTCTTCAGAAGCATTTTTTTAATAAAAATAGACCTGGCAAACTATGTATTTTCATATGTAACCTGATTAAATTTCACTTGACTTTGACATATACTTGTCACAATTTATTTGTGTAAGTTTGTATAAGTTCATCATACTTTTTGAAGATGTACACATTCAACGAGTATGCAGATATGTACATGATATTTGGATTCTGCAATGGTAATGCAACTAGTGCCAAAGATGAGTACCAAAGAAGATATCCAAATCGCCAACAGCCCTGCGTAAATACGTTTAGAAAATTAGACCAAAGGCTACGCACTTTTGGGTCGTTCGTTTATATTAACATAGATGGAGGGAGACCTAGGGAACGTCGCACTGTTAACCTAGAAGAACAGATATTGAATGCAGTTCAAGAAGATCCCAATATTAGTACGAGACAAATAGCTCAACAGTTAAATGTCCCCAGTAAAACAACAGTCCATGCAGTATTGAAAGAAAATCGAATGCGTCCATTTCATGCAAGAAAAGTTCAACCACTGTATGAAAATGATAACGAGCGTAGACGTATGTTTTGTGACAGGATTTTAGATCAAATTCGGGAAGAACCAAATTTTTTATTTAAAATTCTTTGGAGTGATGAATGTACATTCACTAGAGATGGGGTATTTAATTGTCATAATTATCACTTTTGGGCAGAAGAAAATCCTCGGGCGGTTAGAGAAATGGGACATCAAAGGAAATTTTCAGTTAACGTCTGGCTTGGTATTCTAAATTTACGTGTAATTGGGCCTTTTTTTTTTCATCAAAGATTAAATGCCTTAAATTATGTAAATATTTTAGAAGAAGTTTTGGAGAATGTTCCACTAAATTTAGTAAACAACATGCTGTACATGCCTGATGGTGCACCACCTCATACAGCAAGAATTTCAAGAGAATGGTTGGACGAACATTTTCCAAATACCCATACTATGGCCAGCAAGGTCGCCGGATATGAATCCACTTGATTTTTTCGTTTGGGGATTTTTAAAAGAAAAGGTGTATGCAACACCTCCAGTGGACAATGTAGACGTCATGAATAGAATTCGTGTTGCAGTGGAATTAATTACTGAAGAGATGTTGCTCCGAGTAATTAATTCTATCCCACGACGGCTCCAGATCTGCTTAGAAACGGATGGTTATCAATTTGAACATTTACTTTAATCTTTAATTTTTGATGTATACTTCAAATATTAATTTTTATAGATTTCTTAAATTTATGATTATTATTAAATTAAACACTTGTTTGATCCATTGTTGCCAAATTTACATTTCCTTAAATTGGCTCATGAGGAGTTATAAGCCACAATACAATATTTTTTTACTTAAATTTTCTGCTTGAAATTAATCAATGAACCACTCTACCTGAAGATTATCACACCTTTTCTGGCCACCTTGTATATATATATATATATACAGGGTGAGTTTTTTTCGATGTTCTCTATGGGGATCTCGGAACCTATAAGAGATAGAAAAACGGTTAAATGGGGAAAGAAGTGTAGTTTTATAGGACGAATAAAATGACACTTTCAAAATATTTAAAAAAGTCAAGGGTAACTAGATATTTTGAATAAAGTAAAATGTGTCAATTTTTTGAAATCAATATATCTCTATTATTATCATAGATAGAAAAAAACTGTAAAGGACAAAGTTGTAGAAAATTTTACACAGATTAATAACAAAAAATCAAAAAAGAAAATTTCGCCCATATTTTGGGAGATATGACACAAACTTATCTTTTTTTAAACGGAAACAATAGTTAGCTATGGCCTCATTGGAAAGGTTATTTTTTTCCCTTTAATCCGATATAACATATGCCATAGTTATTTTTAAAATAAAATAAGTTATAGTCGTTTTAATTTTTCCATACACCAAAAAATAGTTAGCCATGAAAAAGACAAAAGTAAAACAATTGCGGTTGTTTATAGCAACGAAATCAATATTTAATTTATTATCTTTCTTTAGATTTGTCAAAAGCAACATAAAGTAAAATAATTCCAAAATTATCAAAATAATAATAGAAGAACATTTTAAATATTACATAAGATGCTCAAAAAGTCCACCATTATTATTATAGCATAAAGTACATCTTTTTAAAATCGAATTTGTGGCTTTTCTGACTTTTCTTCTGTCAATAGAATTAAATGTTTCAAGTACAGCTAGTCTAAGATCCTCCACGGATTGATATGATTGTTGATACACTTTGTTCTTCACATAACCCCACAGAAAAAAGTCTAAAACGGATAGGTCGGGTGATCTAGGTGGCCATAGGATTGATCCATTTCTTCCCACCCATGAATTAGGAAAAGCATCATTTAAATAGTTTCGCACAGCCAACTTGCTATGAGGTGGAGCTCCGTCGTGTTGAAACCACTTCAATCTTGCCCGTACTGATAAATTTAAATCATCGAGCATATCTTCAAATGTTTCTTGAAGAAAACGAAGGTAATCATTTCCATTCAATGTGTTATCAAAAATATATGGGCCGAGAATTCTCGATCCGAGCACACCGCACCATACATTAAGTCCAAATTTAATTTGTGGTCTATGTTGTGCAACTTCTCGTGGATTCTCCTGACTCCAAACATGTTCATTGTGCCGGTTGAAAATCTTACAATAAGTAAATCGCGTTTCATCTGTCCAAATTATTTTTGTAGGGAACGTATTATCCTCTTGGCACATGTTTTTGTACCACATACAGAAGACCATTCTCTTATTGGTATCACCGTCATGTAAATTTTGTGAAATTGATACCTTATATGGGTGATATTTGTGTTTTTGTGTTTTTTCAAAACTCGCACTACAGTCCGTTGAGATATGCTTGCTTCTGTTGCAATTTGTCTGGTCGATGTGTCGATGTGGATGGATCTATCATCGCCAATGCTAATACGTTTATTTCCGAAACTTCATTTATTTCGTTTTTTTCAAGTTTCGGATTCGTAAAGGATCCGTACTCACCCAAATTGTGGTAAATTCTTCTGAATGTTGGTAAAGATGGCTCCCGACTATCGATATATTGATTATAATATTGTTCTGCAGCATCCGCAGCGTTTTTATTACACTGAATGTAACAAACAAGCATATCACGCTTTTCTTCCTTGGAAAAATTCATTATCACTTTAAAAAACTTTCAACACCAAATAAATACAAAACAAACTTATCGAAACAAACCAAATATGGAAATGAATTAATATGTGTTTAGAATAAACAACTGCAATTGTTTTACTTTTGTCTTTTTCATGGCTAACTATTTTTTGGTGTATGGTAAAATTAAAAACGACTGTAACTTACTTTATTTTAAAAATAACTATAGCATATGTTATATCGAATTGAAGGGAAAAAATAGCCCTTTTAATAAAATCATAGCCAACTATTGTTTCCATTTAAAAAAAAGGTAAGTTTGTGTCATATCTCCCAAAATATGGGCGAATTTTTTTTTTATGTTTTGTTATTAATCTGTGTAAAATTTTCTACAACTTTGTCCCTTACAGTTTTTTTCTATCTATGATAATAATAGAGATATATTGATTTCAAAAAATTGACACATTTTACTTTATTCAAAATATCTAGTTACCCTTGACTTTTTCAAATATTTTGAAAGTGTCATTTTATTCGTCCTATAAAACTACACTTCTTTCCCCATTTAACCGTTTTTCTATCTCTTATAGTTTCCGAGATCCCCATAGAGAACATCGAAAAAAACTCACCCTGTATATATATATATATATATATATATATATGTATCACTGTTTCTTTTTTATTTAAATTAATGAAAATGAAAAAAATATATATTTTTAACTTCACTTCAAGTCAATGATTAACACGCCTTTGCATGAAGTAAATATTTCGAGTTTACAAAAGCCTGTAAATTCGAAATATTTACTTAATATGGTTAATAATAATTACAAAAATTGAAGGATCAAAAAATGGGAGAAAGAATAGTTTATGTGAGTATAAATACCTCTCCTTTCGAATGAACCAACCAATAAGCTATGGAAACACCAATCACGACCATTTCCAAAAAGAACGTCCTGCACAAAGTTATGTAAAATCCAGTCCTTGGACGTTTATACCCCTCATATCTATCAACAAAAAACATTTAAGTAATATTAGAGTATCAACTAATACACTAATTAATTTACTTATTTTAAAGAAAAAACTCGTTGATTTTCAGAAATTGGAATTGTTTCGTAAATGTATTGCTTCTTCAGGTGAAAAGAGTTATAACATGTACAGATTTCTTATGGCTATTTATCTACAGAGAATTTTTCTTTTAGGTGAACGTACATAAGCTGTACATTTTCTGACATTCATTGTTTTTTCAATTTGAAGTCGTTAACGAGTGTTTTCCACTCCCAGACTAAGCAAGAAGTAAAATTTCGAGTTTAGAAAAGCCCCGCGTAGAAAATTTGTCGAGGGTCGCGCAGCGACCCGAGACAAATTTTCACGGGGCTTTTCTAAACTCGAAATTTTACTTCATGCGCCACGCGTATTAAACGCTGAAATATTGTGAAGTTAGAAATACACTACCATTTTTTTTTATGATAATATTCAAAACGGGGCTTTTTACGGGGCTTTTCTAAACTCGAAATTTTCCTTCATGCGCCACGCGTATAAAACACTGATTTCAAGCTCGAAAGTTCGAATATACATAAATTTTACAATATTTTAGTGTTTTATACGCGTGGCGCATGAAGTAAAATTTCGAGTTTAGAAAAGCCCCGCGAAAATTTGTCTCGGGTCGCTGCGCGACCCTCGACAAATTTTCTACGCGGGGCTTTTCTAAACTCGAAATTTTACTTCATGCTTAGTCTGGGAGTGGAAGACACTTGTTTAAAGCTTCAAATTGAACCTAAAAAAAAAACCAGGGAATATCTCAGGATTTACAGAAAATAGGCTGAATTTGGAATACGTATACTTTAAAGAAAGACTCCTGTATACAGGGTGTCCGTATTTCGAGGAAATGCATGGGGATCTCGGTTATTTGAAGAGTTAGAGAGTTGGTTAAATGTGAAATTTGTAGCCCAACAATAATCCGAAAACAGATTTATAATATCTTTTTTTGTTTTCGAGATATTGCCAAAAAACTATTTTTTTCAAATGTCGTTTTTATTTTTTTATTCAAAAACTATCGGATCTAGGAATTTGCAACTTTTACATTATACAGGCACTTTTTAATCAGGAATTTAGTAGTGTACTTACATTTAAAATAACTTTAATATCTTCCCCGGAACCATAACCAACTTTTGTTTTTCTTATGGGCGCCATATTGGATTTTCATATTTTTAGAAAGAACTTTTTTTTCTGAATTAAACGGTATACCACACTTATAATTTATTCTGCGTTTCATTTGAAACATAGCAACCTTTTGTTTTTTGTAAAGAGTGCCTTGGAAACAATAATATTGATACGTTATTCAGTTATTGATGTGTCAATAAGATACGATCATTATACATAATACATGAAATAAAGTTAAAAATAGTGTTTTCGAACCAAGAAAAACGAGATATGATCGAAGTTTATTATACTTCAAACAAAAATGTACGTATTTCATCCGAAGTCTATCTACAGCGCTATCCAGAAAGGCAACAGCCAAGTGAAAGTCATTTCATTAAACTACATACAAATTTATTGGAATATGGTTCCTTCGTAAAGCCACGACAAAGATATGGATATCACCAACCCCATGAAAATGAAAACCAAATTTTGCAAGCGGTAAAATGATTTCATTTTAATTACAATAAGATAATATTTATTCCCCTAGATTCAAGATAACCCTTCTTCCTCAACGAGAGAACTTGCGAACCAGTTTGGTGTGACGTTTCAATACGTATGGAGAATTTTCAAAAAAAATAAATATCGCCCATTCAAAATTAAAGTTACTCAAGCTCTTCATCCTGGAGATGCTAGACGAAGGATGGACTTTTGTCGTATTTTATTGGGAAAATTAAACGAAAATCCGAATTTCTTGTCAAATGTGATATGGTCTGACGAATGCCGTTTTACCAACACAGGGATATTCAATAGGCATAATGAACATGTGTGGAGTATAAATAATCCTAGACAACATGAAGAAAGACGACGACAAGTGCGATTCGGACTAAATGTATGGGTCGGTATTTTGGGAGACAATATTGTAGGTCCATACATTTACGAAGATACATTAAATTCACAGAGATATCACGATTTTTTAAGAACATTTTTAAGTGATTACGTAGACAATAACATCCCCTTAAATATGTTAAGAAATGTATGGTTTCAACAAGATGGTGCACCACCTCACAACAGCCAAATTGTCGCTAATTGTCTGTCCGAAATGTTTCCAAATAAAGTTATGGCAAATAATGGTGATATACGTTGGCCAGCTCGCTCACCTGATTTGTCACCTCTAGATTATTTTCTTTGGGGAGCTATAAAAGAAAAAGTTTATAAAACTATTCCAGAGGACAAAGACGATTTAAGAAGAATTATAATAGTTACCATTCAGCAATTAAGAAGAAGAGACATTTTTCGGGCAGTCCAAAATTTAAGGAAAAGACTAGAATTATGTTTGGAGGTCAATGGTGATATATTCGAACACTTACTCTAAGTTTGTGATAATTTTAGTTCAAAAGATATTTAATTAATTTGTTTATTATTATTTAATATTATGAAAAACTTCATCAAGCAGCAGAGTGATTATTCTGGTTCCTTCCCTAAAAAAAATATAGTTGTAGGCCTCAGGAATTTTAAAATGTGCAACTGTTTTCAAGGCACTCTTAAAAAAAAACAAAAGGTTGCTTTGTTTCAAATGAAACGCAAAATAAATTATAAGTGTGATATACCGTTGAATTCAGAAAAAAAAGTTCTTTCCAAAAATATGAATATCCAATATGGCGCCCATAAGAAAAACAAAAGTTGGCTATGGTTCTGGAGAAGATATTAAAGTTATTTTAAATGTAAGCACACTACTAAATTCCTGATTAAAAAGTGCCTGTATAATGTAAAAGTTGCAAATTCCTAGATCCAATAGTTTTTGAATAAAAAAATTAAAACGAAATTTGAAAAAAATAGTTTTTTGGCAATATCTCGAAAACAAAAAAAGATATTTCAAATCTGTTTTCGGATTATTGTTGGGCTCCAAATTTCACGTATTTGCCCTAATTTAACCAACTCTCTAACTCTTCAAATAACCGAGATCCCCATGCATTTCCTCGAAATACGGACAATGTATAGAAACTATCGTATGTTCAATAAAATAAAACCTCTAGGGTGCCATTGAAAATATTGTAGGTTGGCAACTCTGAAATTATATATTATAATTATTATGTCTGACGTTTTATATGTCAATTCCTAAAGCGTGTAGCCAACTTAAATTTTAAAAAAGATAAAATCATGGCACTCTAGAGGTTTTTTTTTTATTGAACATACTATACTTTGGTGGGAGGAACATTTTCAGTAGAGGGGAGGTGGATAGTTCTAATTGCTCGTTGAGGAGAGGTCCGGTATTTTAAAATTTAAACACCAAAATTCCGGACATCTCCTCAACGAGCAATTAGAATTATCCACCTTCCCACTACTGAAAATGTTCCTCCCACCAAAGTAGTTTGTATATAGATAAATAGTCATTAGAAATCTGTACATTTTGTAACTTGCTTCACCTGAAGAAGCAATAAATTTGCGAAACAATTGTAGTACATAAACATTCCAATTTTTGAAAATCAACGAGTTTTTTCGTTAAAAAAAGGAAGGTAACATGTATTGTTGTATTATGGATTTATTATTTTTACATAGATATTTAAGTATGGTTTTAGACTGATTTTATTAAAGTAGTAAAAAGATTATATATTAAGTATTATTATGTGATAAATTTATTATACATACACAATTTATAGATTAAGGATGATCAAATGTTTATTTTTTATATATATATATATATATATATATATATATATATATATATATAGATATACATATATTTTTCTATGTTATTATATAGCAAAGATGCTAAATAAAGATTATTATTATTATTATTATTTTCAACTCGTTAATGCCTCAACAATCAACGATGTTAAACTAATTAATTATCAATCTTTAATTTATTAATTAATATTGTATAGTGATTTGTCGTAGTAAAAATCACATACTCGGCAAAAAAATACCGATTTTTCAAACCGCCATAACTTGGTTGCTTTTGGACGAAAATGGATAAATCTTCGAATTCTGGACGGTTTGAAGTTTTCTCTATAAGGGCATGTAAGCTAATCCAACGTCAAGTTTATTACACCCCCTGTCACCCCCCTGAGAAAAAAAATGTTCCGATGTGAAAAAAACGTCGAACTTTGTCAAGGTGCACTGGGTGGAAAAAAATCCTGGACTCAACTCATCACCCACGGAATCAAGTTCATTCATTTTCCTTTCAAGCGCGCAAAAAATCGAGTGTCTACGACGATTTTGCGCGAAGTTATGAATTAATAAAAAAATCACATTTTGCGCGTCAATCCAGTTGCCGTAATAATAATAATAATAATCATCTTTATTATCCAACGGAAGTATCCAGAATAGGGATAATATACAGTACATTCTTAAAATTTAGGAAATATAGGTTGAACAAAGATTGCAATTCTTCTGTAATTATTAAATATTCAAATGGGACGATAAGTTACGTGCCATTAGCCAGGCAAGAACTCGTTCCATCCATCAATAATATAAACACACCGGGTCTGGGTCTGGTGGAGAGATATTTATTGGAATTCCATCAATTCGCTATCGCACATTTGCCATGCACAAATCCACCAAGAAATCTTTTCTACATGTGATACTTTTCCGTGTAATCGGTAATTGTAGTTGTGAATTGCCAATTGCCAATTGATTTCTTGCATACATATTTCAGCGTGCAGCTTTTGCATTTTCTGGGAGTTTTCGCAATTGCCCGCAAATAATTACTTCCGTACATGGAATGGCTATATGCATGTTTAATGTAAATCATATCTACTGCATAAAGATATACGTCTGGGGAAAAATTACCTATAATTATCCTAAATTGAAAATGTAATACCAAAAAGTAGGACTAAATTCATTTTAGGTTACATCCTTGTAGATCTGTAAAATACAGTGATTATTAATAATTATAATACCTATAATCTATTTTTACTACGCCCTATCTAGTCTTGACAAGTATGCTTGACATTACGTACACATGCACGTAATAGCTTTGACAAGTATATTACGTGCTGACAGCCGAACAGCTGATTGTTTACCGCACAACCAAATGACATTTCTTTGATGTACAGGGAGTTTTTCTTTAAAAGTTAAAAGTTATCCGTTGTTTTTTTTTTTATAAAATTCAACTCACATTGTTGCCATATATCTGATATATAAAGTTGTTTAAAACATTCCTACTAACACCCACCCCCGGAAATTGATATAATTTAGAAAAATCATAAAAAATTCAACCCACAATGCTGCCATATATTTGGTACATAGAGTTGTTCGAAACATCTCTACTAACAGCCTGACTTCAATCACCACCCTGAGAAAACTCTCAGATTCGAGCCACCCACCCCCGAAAATTGATATAATTTAGAAAAATCAGAAAAAATTCAACTCACATTGTTGTAATATATCTGGTATATATAGTGGTTTGAAACATCCCTACTAACAGCCTGACTTCAATCACTACCCTAATAAACTCTCAGATTCGAGCCACCCACCCCCGAAAGTTGATATAATTTAGAAAAATCATAAAAAATTTAACTCACATTGTTGTAATATATCTGGTATATAGAGTTGTTTGAAACATCGCTACTAACAGCCTGACACCAATTATTACCCTGAGAAAACTCTCAGATTCGAGCCACCCACCCCCGAAAATTGATATAATTTAGAAAAATCAGAAAACATTCAACTCACATTGTTGTAATATATCTGGTATATCTAGTGGTTTGAAACATCCCTACTAACAGCCTGACTTCAATCACTACCCTAATAAACTCTCAGATTCGAGCCACCCACCCCCGAAAGTTGATATAATTTAGAAAAATCATAAAAAATTTAACTCACATTGTTGTAATATATCTGGTATATAGAGTTGTTTGAAACATCGCTACTAACAGCCTGACACCAATTATTACCCTGAGAAAACTCTCAGATTCGAGCCACCCACCCCCGAAAATTGATATAATTTAGAAAAATCAGAAAACATTCAACTCACATTGTTGTAATATATCTGGTATATATAGTGGTTTGAAACATCCCTACTAACAGCCTGACTTCAATCACTACCCTAATAAACTCTCAGATTCGAGCCACCCACCCCCGAAAGTTGATATAATTTAGAAAAATCATAAAAAATTTAACTCACATTGTTGTAATATATCTGGTATATAGAGTTGTTTGAAACATCGCTACTAACAGCCTGACACCAATTATTACCCTGAGAAAACTCTCAGATTCGAGCCACCCACCCCCGAAAATTGATATAATTTAGAAAAATCAGAAAACATTCAACTCACATTGTTGTAATATATCTGGTATATATAGTGGTTTGAAACATCCCTACTAACAGCCTGACTTCAATCACTACCCTAATAAACTCTCAGATTCGAGCCACCCACCCCCGAAAGTTGATATAATTTAGAAAAATCATAAAAAATTTAACTCACATTGTTGTAATATATCTGGTATATAGAGTTGTTTGAAACATCGCTACTAACAGCCTGACACCAATTATTACCCTGAGAAAACTCTCAGATTCGAGCCACCCACCCCCGAAAATTGATATAATTTAGAAAAATCAGAAAACATTCAACTCACATTGTTGTAATATATCTGGTATATATAGTGGTTTGAAACATCCCTACTAACAGCCTGACTTCAATCACTACCCTAATAAACTCTCAGATTCGAGCCACCCACCCCCGAAAGTTGATATAATTTAGAAAAATCATAAAAAATTTAACTCACATTGTTGTAATATATCTGGTATATAGAGTTGTTTGAAACATCGCTACTAACAGCCTGACACCAATTATTACCCTGAGAAAACTCTCAGATTCGAGCCACCCACCCCCGAAAATTGATATAATTTAGAAAAATCAGAAAACATTCAACTCACATTGTTGTAATAATACTGGTATATATAGTTGTTTGAAACATCCCTACTAACAGCCTGACTTCAATCACTACCCTAAGAAAACTCTCAGATTCGAGCAACTCACCCCCGAAAGTTGATATAATTTAGAAAAATCATAGAAAATTTAACTCACATTGTTGTATATATCTTGTATATAGAGTTGTTTGAAACATCGCTATTAACAGCCTGACACCAATTACTACCCTGAGAAAAATCTCAAATTCGAGCCACCCACCCCCGAAAATTGACATATTTTAGAAAAATCATAAAAAATTCAACTTTTATTGTTGCCAAATATCTGGTATATAGAGTTGTTAAAAACATTTGAAACTTTAAACAAGTGCTTTTCACTCCCAGACTAAGCATGAAGTAAAATTTAGAGTTTAGAAAAGCCCCGTGAAAATTTGTCGAGGGTCGCGCAGCGACCCGAGACAAATTTTCTGGGCTTTTCTAAACTCGAAATTTTACTTCATGCGCCACGTTTATAAAACACTAAAATATGGTGAACTAATGTATATTTCAACCCCACTTGAAATCAGTGTTTTATACGCGTGGCGCATGAAGTAAAATTTCGAGTTTAGAAAAGCCCCGTGAAAATTTGTCTCGGGTCGCTGCGCGACCCTCGACAAATTTTCTACGCGGGGCTTTTCTAAACTCGAAATTTTACTTCATGCTTAGTCTGGGAGTGGAAAACACTCGTTTAAAGCTTCAAATTGAACTCTTAAAAAAAACGAATAATTAAAGATTTAAAGAAACAAAGCAGAATTTGGAATAGGTTTAGATTAAAGAAAAACTCCCTGTACATGAAAGAAATGTCATTTGGTTGTGCGGTAAGCAATCAGCGCTTTTCTATACTCGAAATTTTACTTCATGCGCCACGTTTATAAAACACTAAAATTTTGTGAACTTTATGTATATTTCAACCCCACTTAAAATCAGTGTTTTATACGCGTGGCGCATGAAGTAAAATTTCGAGCTTAGAAAAGCCCAGAAAATTTGTCTGCGCGACCCTCGACAAATTTTCACAGGGCTTCTCTAAACTCGAAATTTTACTTCTTGCTTAGTCTGGGAGTAGAAACAACTCGTTCAAAGTTTCAAATTGAACTTTAAAAAAAAAAAACAACGAATAACTAACTAACTAAAGATTTAAAGAAAATAAGTTGAATTTGGAATAGGTATAGATTAAAGAAAAACTCCCTGTACATCAAAGAAATGTTATTTGGTTGTGCGGTAAGCAATCAGGGCTTTTCTAAACTCGAAATTTTACTACATGCTTAGTTTGGAAGTGGAAAACACTTGTTTAAAGTTTCAAATTGAACTCTTTTAAAAAACAACGAATGTCGGAAAATGTAAAGCTTTATGTATATGTTTACCTAAAAAAAAAATTCCTGTATATTTATCAAGTAGTAATTTAGTTTTCATCATTGTCATGTTACTATTAAAAATTATTGCAATAAATAAGTTGTTCTTTCATGCTCATTGCTTATTTTGCTAGGGCGTAGGTAAAGTATCGTACGTTTCTCGAGTGGAATGGCAATTACATACTCGCGAAATACTGCACTCGCCGCTGCGCGGCTCGTGCGCAACATTTCCGCTCATATGTAATATGTTGCATACCACTCTTTTACGTAATATACCATTACTTTTCCCCATATGCAGTATTAAATTAAAAAATTAAAATTAAAAACACGAATAAAATAAAATAAGATAAAATGAAATAAAATTAATGAAATGAAATGAAATGTTGGCGAGATACACATAATCTTCAGCTGACGATGCCGATCCGTCAAATGAGGAACATTCTATTACTATTATTTTTCATTCTCTGAAAAACGTCGCGACACATTAATTTGCATACCGTTGAAGAGAAAACTTCAAACTTCTCAGAGTTCAAAAGTTCATTAATTACTGTGCAAAATTAGCCGAGTTATGACCGAAAAAGCGGAAAATGTGATTTATTTGGCGTTGGATTAACATACATGCCCTTAAAGAGAAAACTTCAAACCGTCCAGAACTAGAATATTCATTCATTTTTAACCAAAAGAAACCGAGCTATGGCGGTTTGAAAAATCTGTATTTTTAAGTAGTGCGTTTGTTTTTGCCCAGTGTATTTTAAAAAAAGTTAATTAAATACCTAATCAAGTAGGTGAAGAAAAATGGCACGGAACACATAATTATGTTTATAATAACAGCATTGACGATTCCAAGATTATTCTGCCCATTTTCCACCCCTATTCTGTTCTGATCCAACAGCCTCCACATCCCGTAACCGGTTCCTCCCAACGTTATGAAAATCATAAAGTGGGCGAAAAATTGCACATTGAACGTAATGAATTTATCACAAAATGTCCCAGCTTTCGATGGAAGACGATCGTTCAATAATTGCTAAAAAAATAAATAAAATTATTACATCAATAGCAATCGAACTCTAAAACTTAAAGAACTTAGATCGATTTGTAATTCTGAAACTAAGACCCACTAAGTAATGTTTCATCAACATTAAAACAACGTTTAATGTTGCTCCAATGTTGATATAACGTTATTTGTTTGATTTTTGCTAAGTGGGGAGATTCCTGATCTGGGACTAGCCATGATCCCAGGTCAGGAATCTCTCAATTTCAGAATTACAAATTGATCTAGATAGAAATTTTCTAATTACAATTTTGTAAATTATATTATACCTTAATTTCATTGAAAATAGAAGACGACTTTAACTTGGCGGCGTTTTCCGAAGCTATACTAAAGTCCCAACTCGTGAACAGTTTCTGCACGAAGGCGTTTTTCAAGCTACCCTTCGTCTCGATGAAGTTACGCTTGTACGATCTCGCTGTGCTGCCAAATAATTAGAAATAATTGCTGAATAAAAATTGCTAAATAAAAATTGTAAAAGCATGAACAGCCCCTTCGTCTCGATGAAGTTACGCTTGTAAGATCTCGCTGTGCTGCCAAAATAATTAAAAATTGTAAAAGCACGGATAGAATGTCTCAACTCACCTGACACTGATAACCACGAAATTCATAAAATACATCGATATCATCGTGAAAAAATACGCGTGCGGCATTATGTAATTACCTCCGGAGAAGGATAACGTTTCGTTAGTGTAAAACCCGTAAAATAACAATGAATCTCTGAAGTAGCCCTTAAAAAAAATTACAAAAAATGATAAATTTTAAAATACTAAATTCAATTTTAATTAAAAAAGGAACACTTTAAAAAAGAAGCATAAAAATGTAACTAAAACACTTGACTTTGTTTTACCACTTTTATGTAAAAGTGGTAATGTTTAGAAGTGTTTTAATTAAATTGTTATGAAGATGTACCACAAAGTGAACGCCAACCAAATCAAAGAAGCATGAAACTTACCTCGCCAGTAAAAATATCGCCGAAAGTAAAACTCTCACTGTTTAGGTTAGCTCCTTTTTTAGACAGTTGTGGAATTACAACAAATATAAAAACAGGCAAAAACGTTAAAATATTCAGAAGAAACAGCCAGCGATAAAACCTGAAAAACATGGCGATCGCCGACCCGAATTCCCCTTCGATTTTCTTCAACGAACTGTACCATAATTCCAAAGTGTACATAATATTTCTACTGGTATCTGTAAACTGAAATACACACCAACTTTTCATTAATAATTTTCTTAAAATAACTCATTGAGGAAAAAACAAAGAAATAACGTTATATCAACATTGTAGCAACATTAAACGTTGTTTTAATGTTGATTAACCCATTAAGCGCTATTGGTGCATACATTATTATTTTTTTGTTAATTAAATTACTAAATAAGTTAATGTGATATATTATATTATTTGACCTGACTTGAAAATGTATGAAGAAAAATGTAAATATTTTGTTATTTAAATATTTCCATTTTTACTCATTTAAAAAAAATATAATGTGAGTGTATTTCTAACTTCACAATATTTCGGTGTATTATGCGCGTGGCGCATGAAGTAAAATTTCGAGTTTAGAAAAGCCTGAAAATTTGGTTTGGTCGCGTAGCGCGAAATTTTACTTCATGCGCCACGCGTATAAAACACTAAAATATTGTGAAATTCATGTATATTTGAAGTTCGCTTAAAATCTGTGTTTTATGCGCGTGGCGCATGAAGTAAAATTTCGAGTTTAGAAAAGCCCCGTGAAAATTTGTCTCGGGTCGCTGCGCGACCCTCGACAAATTTTCTACGCTGGGCTTTTCTAAACTCGAAATTTTACTTCATGCTTAGTCTGGGAGTGGAATCACTCGTTCTAAACATTATACTGCACGTTTTTATATAATATCGATGAATGCCTGATTTTATGGCATATACATTATATATATATAAAAGAAAAATTCACAGTATATAATACAATAAGTCATTCATAGATATCATAAAAAGAAGTGCAGAATTTTACCTAAAATCAACTTCTAGTGTTATCTCTATAATTGCTCGGCCGTTAATGGGTTAAATATTACTTAAATGTGTTTGCTCAGTAGGAATTCATATAAATATATCTACAAGATTTATTATTATATGAAATCATACTGAATAAATAATGTTCTTACTCATGTATTATTATATAAAATTGTTAACAGCTAGGGAATCACTGGAGAAAATTAAAAAAAAAAACCAAAAAAGAAGATTCAGAAGAAACACCCTCAAGAAAACAATACGGTAAAATCACTAAAAGAAAAAGACGTATTTTATTTAAAATCGGATAAAGGTAATGCGGTCGTTATTGTAAACAAGAAAGATTATTACAAAAATGTTAATTCTTTACTTGATAATGGTCCCTACACAGTACAAGTAAAAAATCCTCTAAACATACATATAAAGAGAATTAACTATTTTTTGAAAACTCCGACAAATTTAATCAACAAAAAGCTGATTTATAGACTAAAAATTAAAAACCCGTCATTACCAAAATTGTACTGTTTACTAAAAATACATAAACCCCGCAACAAATGGAGACCAATGGTTTTAAATTTAAATTCACCAACTTATAATATAGCAAAATGGTTAGTTAAAGCATTTAAACAACTTAAAATCAACAATGATTTTTCTGTAATAAATTCTTTTGACCTTCTTTTGATGTAGAAGCATTATTCCCCAGTATCCCTATAGACGAAACAATTAACATATTAAGAAATATTTTAACAGAAAATTCAATACTATTTGAAATAAAACAACACAGTTGGGAGGGTTTCACTTTTATTGTTGAACACTGCAACATGTTTCACCACACAGTGGCTTCATCAGGGAGATGAAATAATCATTATTAATCATTATTTTATCTGCCTGACGAAGCCACTGTGTGGTGAAACATGTTGCAGTGTTCAACAATAAAAGTGAAACCCTCCCAACTGTGTTGTTTTATTTCAAATAGTATTATGGAGTTTTATCTTGTATCCGCCTCATCAATTAAATATAGAAAATTCAATTTCACCAGAAGAAATAGACTTATACATTAATCTAACAAAACTAGTGATGGAGTGTAACGCATTTAAATTCAACAATAAAATCTATAAACAGACTTTCGGAACAGCAATGGGCAACCCTCTTTCACCCTTTTTCATTTCATTTCATTTCATTTCATTTCATTTATTAACGGAATATCCTTTTTACATAAAACTATAACAACCTGTAGAAATACAAACACTTAATGTAAATAACAAGGCACTGATCGAGTTCAACTAACAATAATATAAAAATTAGATAGTGTAGAAAGTAAATACAATACATAAATACAGAATAAAAAATTGCATACAACAAAGAAACAAAAATTATTTATCAATATCGGAGAGGCAAATACGGCGCAGACCAGATTTGAACAGTGACGTAGACTGTGCAAATAATATAAAGTTACTATTATTTTGTAATTTATTTGCATAGCGCATAAGTCTATCAATGGGGTTGAACATACCGTAATTTGTAGGATGAAAAGACAAACGAAATAATGGCTTGTGCCTGCAATTAATACCTCTTGGTATATTAAAACACAACTTACATATTAAATCCTGACAATCAATAATCCCATTGACTAGCTTATGCAGAAGACATAAATCCAGTAGAACTCTCCTGTCATGCAGTGATTGAATATTGAGCTCACTGAGCATAAAGCTATGGCTGAAGTTGATAATGTGCCCGCCCATCCTACGATGAATAAGTCTTAAGAATCGACTTTGAACAGTTTCAAGTTGCTGAGTCGTAGTTACCGAGTACGGTGACCACACTACAGATGCATACTCAACATGGGGTCGAACAAGCGCAAGGTATAAAAGTTTCATAGTAGTTATACTAAAATCCAATGTAAACCTATTGACAAAACCTAACATTCTCAACGCCAAATTACATATATTGTTAATATGTTTATTAAAATTAAGTGTAGATGTAAATAGTACGCCCAAGTCTTTAATTTCAGTTACAAAAGTTAAAAGATTATTGTTAATGGAATAAGGAAATTTTATACCATTGCCACGACAAAATGATACATGGAAACACTTGTTAATATTTAAGTATAGATTATTGTCAATACACCATTCAGCAACACTGTTCAAGTCCGATTGCAACAAAGTTTGATCCTCGACTGATCTGACTTCTCTAAATATTTTTAGATCATCTGCATACAGGAGAAATCTGCTATGCTTAATCCTAATGCTGATATCATTTATAAATAATAAAAATAGCACAGGCCCACAATGAGATCCCTGAGGTACCCCCGAGGTCACGTTAATACATCTTGATAGACTTGATCCCACGCGTACGCATTGTGTTCTGTTGGACAGATAACTTGCAAGCCAATCCAAGCCCAATCCACCCACACCCATAGCATGTAGTTTTTTTAACAATACACCATGCTGCACTCGATCGAATGCCTTGGAGAAATCTGTATAAATTGAGTCAATTTGAAGCCTCTTCTCCAAAGCATCCGACAAAACTGTCTTATATAGCATCAAGTTAGTCACAGTGGACCGCCCTTTAATGAATCCGTGTTGTTCTTCAATGATAATATTTTTACACGCCCACATAATTTGCTGAGAAACAAAATAGTCGAGCATTTTCGGCAATGCCGATTGGATGCATATGCCTCTATAATTCATTACATTTGATCTACAGCCACTTTTGAATATAGGTACCAAAAAACTACGCTTCCAGCAATCCGGGAATACACCGGTGTTAAGTGATGTGGTGAAAATGGTATGGATCGGCTTAGAAAGAGTAAAAACGCAGCGCTTCAAAAAATATTCAGGGATCCCATCCGGGCCCAGACTGCATGAATCAGTAAAATGTGATATTTTCTCAAATATATCGTTGAGAGCGATACCAAAATTATTCAAGTTAAATAGTGTATGCATATTAGGTAAATCACAATAAGTGCTCTTAAACGAGTTACAATAGACCGTTGAAAAGTGTGATGCGAATAAATTTACATTCTCATCCAAATTATTTCCAGTATCATTATTTAAAAACATTTGCTCCGGTAAGCCATTGGTGTTCCGGCAAATATTTACGTAATTCCAAAAACACTTTGAATTCACACCAATATCTCGTTCTAGACCCTGGATATAATTTGTATATAATGCGTTATTAAGTATTTCACACTCCAACCGTATTCTTTTAAATGTCTCATAATCCGATTGCAAGCCACTCATTTTATATAACTTATGGGTTGCTTTCTTAGACTTAATCAAAGTTATTAATTCACTGTTAAACCACGATGGGTAATTATTAGAGCGTTTTACAAATTTTGCTGGTATAAACCTATTAAAACAATAATATAAAATGTTATTAAAATCATTAACCTTGTCATCGACGCTTGAATTAAGGAACACCTCATCCCAATCAATTGAAGCAAGAAAATTATTGATACCAGCATAGTCGCCCGATTTAAAATCATAAGACCAATCTTCATACCCATCTACAAAGTTAACTGGCAATAGGGGTAAGCTTATAGAGTACTGAATGTGATGGAAACTTGAACCACATAAAACATCACTGGCACGGCATACAGAGAGATTTAAAACATTGCAGAATACTAAATCTAAAAATACTCCTCTTTCGTTGGGTATACTATTTGCTTGCAGCATATGATGATAATTAAACACATTAGCTAAAACACTTGCAGGCTGACAGTCATTCCTTGTATTCAATACATCATTTGATTGGTCCCAAAACGCAACAGGTAGATTAAAATCGCCACAAATTATATATTTACAATTAGGGTTGGAGGAACAAATATTATCAATATCATTTGCACTGGTCATGTATTGCTCAATAGCTGATCCCGGTGGTATATATATCGATCCAATTATGTACTCATCAATAATTTTAACAAATAATTGTTCACCTTTGTCACTGCATTCTATTGAGCTACTTGCAAAAACGTTTTTGACAGCAATCAGAACACCCCCACCTCTAGTTTTTGTGCTATTTGTACTATTTCTGTCAGTTCTATAGATATTAAAGTTGGAGAGACCTAATTCGGCGTTCGTTACAGAGTCGTCTAGCCATGTTTCAACTAATATGATAATATCGTAAATAGAGGTTTGGGTGTTTAGCATAAATGATTTTATTTTGCCTTTAAGACCACCTACATTTTGGAAATAAATGTTCAGTTTTTTTCACCCCCGGATTTCACAATCGTTGGAAGACCGTTCACAAACTTGATGGTTATATCGGATTCACCTTCATCTCTGCGCCTTGAGAGTTCTCCTCTAACATTTTTTAGATGATCACGTTGAAATTCGGTTCTGTCGCTGTAAAATTTTACACCGTTGGTGTCAATTGCTTGCGTTACCTTAAGTACCTCACGTGACTCTTGAGCAGTAGAAAATATAACTTTTATGGGACGTGTCTTTGTTCCTGGTTTTCCCAATCGAAACATTTTAACTGGTTGAAATTTAACTTGAGAGTCGATTATATCAAGTAAGGTACTCTTATCTTTCTCCGCTTTTTCATTAGGCGGTCCTGTTGGTTCAGGAACATCAAAAACAATCACATTGCATGCACGCCTTTGACGCTCTTCAACTTCACGAATAATCTCAGCTTTTGTTGCTAAATCCGATGGGGAGTTTTCCGAAATATTTGTAGTAGCAGCCGCAGCATTCTCTAGGTTTGTAATTCTAGCATTAAGTGATCTAATTTCATCTTTTAAATCATTCAAGGCAGTGCGCACTTCTTCTCTGAATATGGGAAAAAATTCGTTTCTAAATAATGCGCGAATAGTATCAATGAGAGAGGGGTCTGTTGTAGGCGCGTGCGCTTGTGGCGACACATCGCTCAATTCATTTGTTAAGATCATTGATGTTCGCGCAGGAGAACCTGGAGGACGCGACCCAGACTCAGCCGCTGCTGCGCATTCATTGCATCGATAGTGACGACCATCCACTTTCGCCGATTCAGCAATAAAAAAAGCAATATCCTCCACAGTCAGGTCATTCAGGCAACCGATATGAATGCGCGTGTTACAAATGGAACATTTTAAGACGTTTGAGCGTGGACCGAGATTACGATTACAGCGACCACAAGATAGTACCATTATGTAGGGATTAAACTGCACACGGGATAAACAAAATACAAACTTCACGTCACTGGGTCTGTAGTGACGACTTTAATTTAATACAAACTTAGGAAAGATAGACCACGGATTATAACATAAGAGAACATAGGAGTAATAAAGGAAAGTTTAAAAAATCCAAAAATTGCCCATTTCAGCTAAATAAATATTGAATTTCACATAAATACAATCTTTAAACTCGGCATAAAATTAATTCTTTTTGTGGTAACTGGAATTTGACATAAAACCAGATACAAATAAATGAACAGAGGTCACTGATCCTAACCTCCAAGTACGCTCAACACAACTCACTCGGAAAAACGGGCTCGCAGATAAACCATCAAAGGATTAACACTATTAACATTGAATTCACTAACTACACTGTTATAATGAGCGATCCATTACATTTAATTTCGCGTAAAAACTCACAAATAATCACGAAAGCGAAGCACGATCACGATCACACACCGCTCATTTATTAATGTGGCTAATAATTTTATGAATAATCTGGAAAACTTAGCCAAAAGTAAAATTTCTAATTTTCCGAGAGTCTGGTTTAGATATGTAGACGATATACTCGCAATAATAAAATCTAATACCCGTATTGAAGACATACAAGCTAGTCTGAATGCGTTATACCCCAGCATTAACTTCACTTACGAAACTGAACAAAATAATCAAATCCCTTTCCTCGATCTACTACTAACAAACAATAAAATAAATAAAAAAATAGAAATTAATGTATATAGAAAACCCACACATACTTTTAATTATATTCACAATTCTCTATCAACACACTTTAAACACAAACTTTCAGCATTTAACAGCATGATTTTTAATGCTTTAAATCTTCCTCTTTCAATAGAAAATAGAAAAAATGAGTTATAACTAATAAGAAAAATAGCTATTTTATTAGGTTACAGCAAATTCTCAATTAACAAACTAATTAATAGACACAAAAGAAACCAAACATTAAACTCCGTCACAAATATCACACCACAAAAAGAAAGAAAAAATAACAAATTTGCTAGGTTTATATATACAAACAGAACTTCTAATCAATTCACAAAGATCTTGAATAAATTCAATATGACTCCTGCATTTTAATAACAACAAATTAAAAACATTATAAGGCAACCAATTTACAAAAAGAAGCCACTTAGAAGAGTCCGGAATTTATTCAATTAAATGCAATGATTGTGATAAATGTTACATAGGTCAAACTCAAAGGAATCTATTAAAAAGATTCAAAGAACATGTATATCATGTCAAAAATAAAAACATTGATAAATCCGTTTTAGCTGACCATAATTTATAAACAGAACATTATTTTTCAACAGACAATATCACATTACTAAAACAATCATCACATTTTCGATTAAATATGTTAGAAGCCATAGAAATGCACAAACATAAAGATAAATTATTAAATTTTGATTTAAGTCCTTTGGAAAACCTTTTGTAAAACCTTTTACAAGTTCCGAAAAAGTGTAATCCCATCAACAGTCCGTAATTTTAATCCCCTTAGTGTTTTTCAGCCTTGCGACACCTTATGTAATTAAAATTAGGTTTTTCCCATCTTTGTCAGGTATATATAGTTGCGCACCTAGTTGTAAGACCATTAGTTATTGATAATGAGTGTTTTGCACTCGAAATGTACATCTAACGAATAAAAATAAAAGTGAAGTAGGGAATAAAAGTGTTTTTTATTGTGAAAATTAGTATATATTAAATATTTAACTTACTCGTGAAGTGAATTTTTTTAAGTTGTGCGACATATTATCAATACAATTTCGATCATTTGTCGAGGATTTACTGTACGGATTTTTCTTACGAAGCCTTTCCTTCACCAAACGTTTCATCGTTAGACTCTGAGGCATGTCCCTTAAAGCTTCTCTAAAAAAATTAAATACGCAAATGAAAATACAACAGCGAAATTCGATGTTAACAACATTTCACACCTCCTCAAAAGTTCAGCTTCGTGCGTGTCCTCCATTAAGTTCATATCATTCACCAATTTCTCAACAATTTTATTTGCATGTTTTTCCAACGGCTGTCTTCCTATTGTAGCTGTAATTTAAAAATTACACGTAGCTTTTTTCAAAAACCGCACAAGCACTAAATAAACACGAGTACAATTCTTCGATATATATTCAACAGACCAGTCAAATGCATTTTTATTATCAAAATGTTCGCGGGCTAAATACCAAAACAATAGATTTATACAACAACTCGTTAACCTGTAGCAGCGATTTCATTTTGCTGACAGAAACATGGCTCAAAGATGGGGTGTATGATAACGAATTGTTTTCTGACAAATATGTAGTTTTCAGATCTGACAGGCAACGTTGCAAAGGAGGAGGAGTGTTGATTGCAGTCAAAAGCAGCATTCAATGTACTCGTGTGTCTGTTGATTGTCTTGTTGTCAATATTGATATAGTTGCCGTAGAAATTATTAATAATAATACTAGTTTTGCCATAATTTGTCTTTACATTCCACCTACTACATCAATAGACGAGTATGTTAACTTATTTGAATATTGTGGGGAACATTTTAACAACGAAAACTCAATTATATGTGGAGATTTTAATCTGCCAAATTATAAAACAAACACAATATCAAACATAAAATGTAACAAGGTCGCATCTTTTATGAATTTTATATCATTCAACAATCTGAGACAATGCAATAATATTTGTAATATCAACGATCGAATACTAGATTTTGTCAATGTTCCTGTTAATGCTGTTTGCACTGTTTATAAAGCTGATGACGTCATTATTGCTGAAGACCATCACCACCCGGCTTTAAATATTGATGTGCAGATATTAAAACAAATTAACTTTCCAAGTAGTTCATCGGAAACAGGAATCAAATTTTATAATTTCAAAACTTACCGATTATATGAAGCATATATGCAAATGTCAGCAATTAATTGGATAGAACTTTAAAGTATACATGACGTTGATAAAGCATGTGATTTCTTCTATGATACTATATATGACGTACTGAACAAATTCATTCCCAAGAAAAGAGTCAATTCTAATTCTAATGCATTTCCTCCATGGTATAATAATGAATTAAGAAGATTGTCCCAAAGTAAAGGCAGGCAGCATCGTCAAATGAAAAAATATAAAACCGATGCTAGCGCATCCAAATACCGTGCAACCAGAACCCTCCTCAAGAACAAGACTCGTGAAGCGTATCAAAATTTCATCAAAACTGCCGAAACGAATTTATCCAAAAATCCCAAACAATTTTGGTCCTTCGTCAATAAAAAGAAGAAGAAATCCAGATTGCCTGGACTCATGTTACTTGGCGGGGACAATAAAATAACAGGTGGAGGCATTGTTCAAGGATTCGGTGACCATTTTCAAAAGGCATATAAACGTAACTGCGTGCGATATTAATTGTGATCTTGTGTGTAATATTCTAGGAAACTATTCTATAACTGATGATATCGTCCTTTGTTATTTGAAAGCTCTTAAACCCAAAATGACGGCGGGTGCTGATCAAATACCAGCATTTTTTATAAAAGATTGTGCTAACCAACTGTCTCGACCTTTGACAATCATTTTTAATTTAATTTTATCAACGGGAATTTTTCCAAAACGGTGGAAGTTAACGAGACTTACTCCAGTGTATAAATCGGGTGACAGGAGTTGCATCGAAAACTATCGACCAATCGCATTCATTTCAAACTTTTCTAAAGTGTTTGAAAGCATTCTGTACGATCATATTTATAAAATTGTTTCTCCTTTCATTACCCCTCATCAGCACGGCTTCATGAAGAAAAAAAGTACACAGTCTAACTTATTAAATATAACTCAATTTGTATCTGATCAACTTGATCGTGGAAAGCAAGTTGATGTTATTTATACAGATATAAGTAAGGCTTTTGATAGAATGCCACATGATAAATTGTTGAATTATCTAAAGCGTTACAATATCAACGATAATGTAATTTCTGTTCTTAAGTCTTATTTATGTGGCAGGCAGCAATTTGTTTCGTGCATGGGGTTTCAGTCGAGTCAATTTTCTGCTGAAAGTGGGGTTCCGCAAGGTTCAAACCTGGGCCCCTTACTATTTCTTGTTTTTATTAATAACGTAATTGATTCTTTAACCTGTGACTACCTCATGTATGCAGATGATATAAAATTATACCGTGTAATTGAAACGGAGTTAGACTGTGTATCTTTACAACATAATTTGCAGTCGATGCACAGTTGGTGCTCAGACAATGGACTGAATATCAATATTTCAAAATGTTGCATCGTATCCTATTTTCGTGTTCGTAGGCCCGTTCTGTTTAATTATCAAATATGTAATGCTTCTATTAAAAGGACCACCAGCCACACGGATTTAGGAGTAATATTTGATAATACGTTATCGTTTAAGGAACATATTACAAAGGTTGTAAATGATTGTCTCAGGCTACTTGGATTCATTATTCGAAATAGTCGTGACTTTTCTGACCTATCATCAATTATTCGACTGTTCGACTCTCTAATTATCAGTAAAATAAACTATTGTGCTTGCGTATGGACTCCTTATTATAAAATTCATATAAATTCACTTGAGAGAATACAAAAGAAATTTCTAAGATATTTATACTATCGCAAGTACAACATCTATCCTACCTTTGATGTAAGGTACAGCGCCCTCTTACGTGAATTTGATTTTATGTCTGTTTTTAATAGACATAAATATATTTCAATTTGTGAACTTCATAAACTCATTCACAATAATACAATTCCGAGGATAAATTCAAGAAGCATGCATTCATTTTCATATAATACTCCTCGTACAAATCACCACTTATTTTCACCCGTCATCAATATGATTAGGAATTATCATGAGGTTCAGTACGCTGTCGATATCTTTTGTAATAACACTACTGAATTCGAAAATGTTTTAAAAACGTGTTTCTTATAGATCATATTTGGCGCATGTATGTTTTATTTATATATATTTGTTTTCTATATTGTGTATTTTTAATGTATACTTTTCTTTTTATTTTTAATGTGTACTTTAATGTATTGTACGTTAAATATATTTTTCTCTGTAATTGGACCTGGTCTGTTGAGAAATAAATTATTATTATTATTATTATTATTATTATTATATATGATTTAAAAAATAAATCGCTTGATTTTTTATTTTAACTAGTCTTCGATATAAGTAATACAAGTGGAAAGCATTATTTTTATTGTCAATTTAACTTGTTACAGTTTTAGTTACTTTACACAATTATTATCGATTGGTTAAACGATATTAAATTCAATAATTGTTGGTTTTCAAACAAACAAAAACGCAAGAAACAAACCCCGCGAAACTATTTAAAATAAAACATGTCCTTCTGTGAGGACACACCTTAAATTGACGTAACCTATTTTGTACCGCAAACCTTGGGAAAAATTGACATCCAACGAAAATTACACATAAGTTTGATACAACTCCGCGAATCACCAAACACAGCATTTTCTATACAGGGAATTTCTCTTTGAGGTATACATTTTCCTATGTATACCCATATGAAAAACGCATTGAAACGTTCGTGTATACTGTGCTCTATGTTCATATGATCATAGGCAACCAAACTTTCATACACATACTAAAATGTAAAAAAGTAATCAAATCAAATTTGTATTTAAAATAATAGTAACACAATTTAACAAAATAGTGGAGTGAATTAAACAATTTAGGAAGAGTATTTATTATAACAAACATTGTTAAAATGTTGCTATCTTATAATAATATTAATTAAATTATTTTTTAAGGTAGTTATCGAATTTTATTAGGCATCTTAAATAACAAAATTGAATTTGTGTTCAGTATTCCGGCACCAGATACCCACAGAAGCGTTTCGGACTTCAAGGTTCTCTTCAGTGTGGTCCCGACCCAGTGCTGAGGAATACTGAACATTTCTGACTATTTCAAGCCAATATGTGAAAACTATTAATGGATTTCGATAGCTAACGCCATCTAATGCTTCATAGTGGCATCGTCAGTGACACGAATGCACAAAGTGCATATACAGGTCACTGTTTCGTCCACGAACGGGACCACACTGAAGAGGACCTTGAAGTCCGAAACGCGTCTGTGGGTATCTGGTGCCGGAATACTGAACACAAATTCAATTTTGATATTTGTTTTCTGGTTTCACAAACAGAGTTCTGCTCGCTCGTGTATATGCACTTTGTGCATTCCTGTATATGCACTTTGTGCATTCGTGTCACTGCCGATGCCACTATGAAGCGTTAGATGGCGCTAGCTATCGAAATCATTAAAAATCTTAAATAACGCTTAGTGGGGCATTAAAACTTATTTTTACACCTAATAATAAGGCAGATATTGTTTAAGAGGAAAATATCATAAATTCTAACAATACAAAATAACACAAAAGAAGTTACAAGTGTTGGAAATGACCACCACCTACTTTTGTAGTTTTAAATACCGAACTCCGGGATATTCCAAAGTATTTTGCAATTTCTTGTAGTGCAGCAACAGGTTCTTCTTTCACGAAGCATAAAATATTTAATTTTAGCTCATCACTTGAAACGTTATTCAATTTCTTTCGCTTTGAATGTGAATTACCTGCACAGAATTTTGAAGAAAACTTTGTGATGATATTTTGGATTGTTCCTACTCACGGAATTAGTCGTTCGTCCCTTACACTCCTCAAGGTGTTAGCATTGTGATGCCAGGTTACTATTTTAACTCTTTCTTTTATGGAATACATTACTACTGGGAACTTTTACTCGTATAAACAGGAAACAAATGTTATTGCTAATTGACGTTTTAATGCGTAACATTAGTTGCCTACATAAAGCATGGTACACACCAAGGACGGTCGAGTATACGGTAAGAAGGATCGATAGAATCGAAGATTTTGGAGTGGGGGTAGAGATCGCTTACGTCACAAATGCGCGCTGAATTTAAATGTTAAATGGTTACTTCATGATTTAGATAATTACAAGTAATTACAGTAACTGAATAATAATCTTTAACGAGTGTTTTCCACTCCCAGACTAAGCATGAAGTAAAATTTCGAGTTTAGAAAAGCCCCGTGAAAATTTGTCGAGGGTCGCGCAGCGACCCGAGACAAATTTTCTGGGCTTTTCTAAACTCGAAATTTTACTTCATGCGCCACGCGTATAAAACACAGATTTCCAGTGAAGTTCGAATATACATAAATTTCACAATATATTACTGTTTTTCACGCGTGGCGCATGAAGTAAAATTTCGAGTTTAGAAAAGCCCCGCGAAAATTTGTCTCGGGTCGCTGCGCGACCCTCGACAAATTTTCTACGCGGGGCTTTTCTAAACTCGAAATTTTACTTCATGCTTAGTCTGGGAGTGGAAAACACTTGTTTAAAGCTTCAATTGAACTTTTAAGAAAGGTACGAAAAGGGGAAATTATTATTTTTAAATATGTTAATAATTCTATTAATTTACAATTTAATTAATTTTCTCCTCTTTGCGTTTTATTTTATTTGAAAGATTTTGCTCTTAAAACCTTTGTTATTTTTAAAAATTGAATACTCTAATAATAAAAAATCTATCTATGAAAGTACAGCAAAACCGGAAAGAGAGGTTATGATAGACTCAAAAATGTAACCAAATACAACGTCATTGTTCTCTTTCGCAGGACCTATGGTCTGCGGGGAAAGGGGTAGGGGAAAACATGGAAAGATACAATTCTATCATACCTTGTAACACATATGTGTTCATATGTGTTACGCCCATCGACGTACCTTGAGTACACATGACTATTCCAATGCATTTTTTATCTGAGTATACACAGGGATTTGTATACCGAAATAAAAAAATCCCTGTACACGTATTTCAATTAAACAAAAAATTATATTCGGTTTTTATAGTTATTTATTATTATTTTCAAAATTAATTCAATTGCACATTTGACATATGACAAACACAAAGCGGCAACACCGCAAAACTAAACCAACATGAAGTTAGCCGAAAATATAACTCTGCGCCTTAACTTATCTATTGTTTTGAGGTTATATTTTCAAAATTAAAAGTGCAACCGCAAATTTACAAAGAAAACCTGGAAAATTGCGTAAAAAAATCAATGATACAAGGCGGAAATTTAACAGCATTGAAGGTTCAACGTTTTTACACCGGGTATCAAAATTTACAAAATTAGTTCAATCGCACATTTCACATACGATACACACAAAGCGGCAACACCGCAAAACTAAACCAACATGAAGTTGCCCGAAAGTATAACTCTGCGCATTAACTTATCTATTGTTTTGAGGTTATATTTTCAAAATTAAAAGTGCAACCGCAAATTTACAAAGAAAACCTGGAAAATTGCGTAAAAAATTCAATGATACAAGGCGGAAATTTAACAGCATTGAAGGTTCAACGTTTTTACACCGGGTATCAAAATTTACAAAATTAGTTCAATCGCACATTTCACATACGATACACGCAAAGCGGCAACACCGCAAAACTAAACCAACATGAAGTTAGCCGAAAATATAACTCTGCGCCTTAACTTATCTATTGTTTTGAGGTTATATTTTCAAAATTAAAAGTGCAACCGCAAATTTACAAAGAAAACCTGGAAAATTGCGTAAAAAAATCAATGATACAAGGCGGAAATTTAACAGCATTGAAGGTTCAACGTTTTTACACCGGGTATCAAAATTTACAAAATTAGTTCAATCGCACATTTCACATACGATACACGCAAAGCGGCAACACCGCAAAACTAAACCAACATGAAGTTAGCCGAAAATATAACTCTGCGCCTTAACTTATCTATTGTTTTGAGGTTATATTTTCAAAATTAAAAGTGCAACCGCAAATTTAAGCAGAAAAACCTGGAAAATTGCGTAAAAAATTCAATGACACAAGGTGGAAATTCAACAGCATCGAAGGTTAAACGTTTTTACACCGGGTATCAAAAATTAAACACGATGGAAAACAGAAAATCGCGTTTTTTCAACAACAATAAGAAATGGGAAGGAAGTGAAGATGAAAATACGAAAAACACACGTAATCTACAAAAATCGGATGTACATAATTCACAAACTCCTGAGGATGTTGAACAAAAGAAATCAATGGTATTTGAAAAGTTGAAAAAACAAGAACGAAATGATTCAACCAAAAACGTACGTACATTTTTACAACAATTTGCATCATCCGCACACCAAACCAGATCTTGGAAACGATCGCATCCCACGACTGGGGAAGAAACTGAAACTACCGGAGTGAACAAACCCGACGAGAAGAAATTAGCAAGATTCAACGGCTTAACGGAAATAGAAGTCTTGAAAAAAACAATCCCCGATCACCTCAAAGAGAACCTCGACATAATGATAATCGGAATCAACCCCGGTTTAGCCTCGGCTCACGCCGGATATCACTACGCCGGAAGCGGCAACCACTTCTGGAAATGTTTACACCTATCCGGATTAACCAACCGGCAGTACCCACCTCAGCACGGGTATAAATTACTCGAGAAGGGTATCGGGTTAACCAATATGGTCGAACGAGCAACTAAAGGCAGTAACGATTTATCGAAACAGGAGTTAAGGCATGGAGCGTTGAAATTGAGGGAGAAGTTGAGGAAGTTCAAACCGAAAATCGCGGTGTTTAACGGGAAGGTTATTTATGAAGTTTTTTCGGGGAGGAAGGATTTCGATTACGGGAAGCAGCCGGATTTAGTCGAGGGGATTTACGTTTGGGTGATGCCGTCTTCGAGTCCGAGGTGTTCTTTACTGCCTAGAGCTGAGGATAAGGTCCCTTTTTATGTGGGATTGAGGAAGTTCAGGGATTATTTGAAGGGGGAGTTGGATTCGGTTGACGAGTCGGAAGTTGTTTTTAAAATTGGAAAAAATAAGGCAAAGAAGTGAGTTGATTTAAATTACAGTTGGTTTTGTATTAAATAAAGAAGCAAGTGAATATTTTTTATAGGAAGTAATGTGAATTATATTAAAGAACAAGGTAACCATTCCATTTGAAACAAAATTTTAAAAAAGTATTTATATCCTTAGAAAAAATATTTCATCCATTTACTCACTTTTAAAAAATACAGAAAATTTACCCATTAAATCTTTGATTTGGTTGACGTTCACTTCGTAGTACATCTTCATAACAATTTAATTAAAACACTGAACTTTGAACATTAAAAGTGCCGAGATTCTTTTCGCAATCTACAACAAGTTAATCTTACAAAGACTATATCAAACACTCATTGAAACAACTACTTCCCGGGCTAATACCACTGCTAATAGATTGCGAAAAGAATCACACTTTTAATGTTTGAAGTATTCTGCAACCAAGAATTGGCAATTTCATTTATACTTATGTTTGAACGGTAACGTGACCGCCAGTCTAAGGTGTTAAATTGTTTAGAGGGAATGGCAAAGCTATACTGAGGAGAGATAAATCTCGAAATGCGTCTATAGATGGCCTGAATAATTTGACCCAAATTGTTACATTTGCAATAGGTTACTGTATGTAACAGCAAACACTTGTTGTATAATTCAATGTCCGTCGGGGTATTAGCCCGGGAAGTAGTTGTTTCAATGAGTGTTTGATAAAGTCTTTGTAAGACTAACTTGTTGTAGATTGCGAAAAGAATCTCGGCACTTTTAATGTTTGAAGTATTCTGCAACCAAGAATTGGCAATTTCATTTATACTGAACTTTGTCTTACCACTTTTATTATAAAAGTGGTGAAACAAAGTTGTGTTTGAATTAAGTTGTTAATCCATTAAGAACAAAGCAATTGTAGACTTATCTCTAAAACTTGCTTTGAGATAAAATTCTGCACATCTTTTTCTAATTACTATAAATGACCTATTATTTTACAAACTGGGAATTTTTCTTTTAAATATACATGATGTATAGGCTGCAAATTTTTAGGCATTTGTCGATTTTATAAAATCGTTCAATTTGAAGTTTCGAAAGAGTGTTTACAATCCCAGGCTAAGCATGAAGTAAAATTTCGAGTTTAGAAAAGCCTGAAAATTTGGCTCGGGCGCGTAGCGAAGCGGAGCGACCGAGCCAAATTAGGCTTTTCTAAACTCGAAATTTTACTTCATGCGCCACGCATATAAAACACTGAAATATTTTAAAGTTAGAAATACACCAAAATATACTTAACAATTTTTTTTTTAAAGTAATCGAAATATTTTAATAACAAAATATTTACATTTTTCCAGAGTCAGGTCAAATAACACAATGTATAAAATTAACTTATTTAGTTAGTAAATTAAAATAAATTTATAGTGTGTAATAATGCGCCATCAATGCAATAAGGCGCTTAATGGGTTAATAAACGAAATTATTCATTTATTTATTCAACGGGATCCATATACAAAACGAGACTACAGTTCGTGATTCTAAAACTAACAAAAGTACATATAAGACTGAAGTATAAGATAAAAAAAAAATAAATATATATATCTCCTAAATTACATATACAGGGTGCCTCCTAAAAACGCCCCAGACCATAACTTCTTTATTTATTAAGCCATTTCAAAAAAAATAATTAAAATGACTCCACCAGATCTACAAAGAAGCCTTGATTTGAGTTTTTTTACCAAATCAACTTTTTTTTATAACAAAAAAGAATAGCCCATTCAATTTTTAACATCATGAAGAATGCTTGAAATTTTTTTCAGTTTTTTTAAATATTTTCATTGAAAAATTGCAAAATTCATCAGAAAAATTCGGATTTTCACAAAAAAAAAATTGTTTTTTAAAAAATCATTAAAAATTCACAGACGCTCTTAGCAATGCTAGAAACAATGTGTGCTATTTATTTCTTTAAGAAAAAGATATTTGATCTATTTTTACTCACTTTTAAAAAATACAGAAAATTTATAAACACTTCAACAGCAGAAATTTAAGTGAAATATTTTTTTCTTTACAAAAATAAATAGCCCAGGCTATTTCTAACATCATAAAAAATACTTGATATTTTTTTCAGATTTTTTAAAAAATAAACATTTTTAACAAAAAATTGCAAAATTCACAAAAAAGCCAGATTTTCACGAAAATTTTTTATTTTTTTTAAAAATCTCAAAAAATTTACAGACTGTCTTAGCAATGTTAGAAACAATGTGTGCTATTTATTTCCATACAAAAAAAATATTTCATCCATTTTTACTCACTTTTAAAAAATACAGAAAATTTATAAACTCTTCAACAGCAGAAATTTAAGTGAAATATTTTTTTCTTTACAAAAATAAATAGCCCAGGCTATTTCTAACATCATAAAAAATACTTGATATTTTTTTCAGATTTTTTAAAAAATAAACATTTTTAACAAAAAATTGCAAAATTCACAAAAAAGCCAGATTTTCACGAAAATTTTTTATTTTTTTTAAAAATCTCAAAAAATTTACAGACTGTCTTAGCAATGTTAGAAACAATGTGTGCTATTTATTTCCATACAAAAAAAATATTTCATCCATTTTTACTCACTTTTAAAAAATACAGAAAATTTATAAACTCTTCAACAGCAGAAATTTAAGTGAAATATTTTTTTCTTTACAAAAATAAATAGCCCAGGCTATTTCTAACATCATAAAAAATACTTGATATTTTTTTCAGATTTTTTAAAAAATAAACATTTTTAACAAAAAATTGCAAAATTCACAAAAAAGCCAGATTTTCACGAAAATTTTTTATTTTTTTTAAAAATCTCAAAAAATTTACAGACTGTCTTAGCAATGTTAGAAACAATGTGTGCTATTTATTTCCATACAAAAAAAATATTTCATCCATTTTTACTCACTTTTAAAAAATACAGAAAATTTATAAACTCTTCAACAGCAGAAATTTAAGTGAAATATTTTTTTCTTTACAAAAATAAATAGCCCAGGCTATTTCTAACATCATAAAAAATACTTGATATTTTTTTCAGATTTTTTAAAAAATAAACATTTTTAACAAAAAATTGCAAAATTCACAAAAAAGCCAGATTTTCACGAAATTTTTTTATTTTTTTTAAAAATCTCAAAAAATTTACAGACTGTCCTAGCAATGTTAGAAACAATGTGTGCTATTTATTTCCATACAAAAAAAAATATTTCATCCATTTTTACTCACTTTTAAAAAATACAGAAAATTTAAAAACTCTTCAACAGCAGAAATTTAAGTGAAATATTTTTTTCTTTACAAAAATAAATAGCCCAGGCTATTTCTAACATCATAAAAAATACTTGAGATTTTTTTCAGATTTTTTAAAAATAAACATTTTTAACGAAAAATTGCAAAATTCACAAAAAAAGTCAGATTTTAACGAAAAAATTTTAATTTTTTAAAAAATCTCAAAAAATTCACAGACTGTCTTAGCAATGTTAGAAACAATGTGTGCTATTTATTTCCATACAAAAAAAAATATTTCATCCATTTTTACTCACTTTTAAAAAATACAGAAAATGTATAAACACTTCAACAGCAGAAATTTAAGTGAAATATTTTTTTCTTTACAAAAATAAATAGCCCAGGCTATTTCTAAAATCATAAAAAATACTTGATATTTTTTTCAGATTTTTTAAAAAATAAACATTTTTAACAAAAAATTGCGAAATTCACAAAAAAGCCAGATTTTCACGAAAATTTTTTATTTTTTTTTTAAATCTCAAAAAATTTACAGACTGTCTTAGCAATGTTAGAAACAATGTGTGCTATTTATTTCCATACAAAAAAAAATATTTCATCCATTTTTACTCACTTTTAAAAAATACAGAAAATGTATAAACACTTCAACAGCAGAAATTTAAGTGAAATATTTTTTTCTTTACAAAAATAAATAGCCCAGGCTATTTCTAACATCATAAAAAATACTTGATATTTTTTTCAGATTTTTTAAAAAATAAACATTTTTAACAAAAAATTGCAAAATTCACAAAAAAGCCACATTTTCACGAAATTTTTTTATTTTTTTTAAAAATCTCAAAAAATTTACAGACTGTCCTAGCAATGTTAGAAACAATGTGTGCTATTTATTTCCATACAAAAAAAAATATTTCATCCATTTTTACTCACTTTTAAAAAATACAGAAAATTTAAAAACTCTTCAACAGCAGAAATTTAAGTGAAATATTTTTTTCTTTACAAAAATAAATAGCCCAGGCTATTTCTAACATCATAAAAAATACTTGAGATTTTTTTCAGATTTTTTAAAAATAAACATTTTTAACGAAAAATTGCAAAATTCACAAAAAAAGTCAGATTTTAACGAAAAAATTTTAATTTTTTAAAAAATCTCAAAAAATTCACAGACTGTCTTAGCAATGTTAGAAACAATGTGTGCTATTTATTTCCATACAAAAAAAAATATTTCATCCATTTTTACTCACTTTTAAAAAATACAGAAAATGTATAAACACTTCAACAGCAGAAATTTAAGTGAAATATTTTTTTCTTTACAAAAATAAATAGCCCAGGCTATTTCTAAAATCATAAAAAATACTTGATATTTTTTTCAGATTTTTTAAAAAATAAACATTTTTAACAAAAAATTGCGAAATTCACAAAAAAGCCAGATTTTCACGAAAATTTTTTATTTTTTTTTTAAATCTCAAAAAATTTACAGACTGTCTTAGCAATGTTAGAAACAATGTGTGCTATTTATTTCCATACAAAAAAAAATATTTCATCCATTTTTACTCACTTTTAAAAAATACAGAAAATGTATAAACACTTCAACAGCAGAAATTTAAGTGAAATATTTTTTTCTTTACAAAAATAAATAGCCCAGGCTATTTCTAACATCATAAAAAATACTTGATATTTTTTTCAGATTTTTTAAAAAATAAACATTTTTAACAAAAAATTGCAAAATTCACAAAAAAGCCAGATTTTCACGAAAATTTTTTATTTTTTTTAAAAATCTCAAAAAATTTACAGACTGTCCTAGTAATGTTAGAAACAATGTGTGCTATTTATTTCCATACAAAAAAAAATATTTCATCCATTTTTACTCACTTTTAAAAAATACAGAAAATTTCAAAACTCTTCAACAGCAGAAATTTAAGCGAAATATTTTTTTCTTTACAAAAATAAATAGCCCAGGCTACTTCTAACATCATAAAAAATACTTGAGATTTTTTTCGGAATTTTTTAAAAAATAAACATTTTTAACGAAAAATTGCAACATTCACAAAAAAGTCAGATTTTCACGAGAAATTTTCAATTTTTTAAAAAATCTCAAAAAATTCACAGACTGTCCTAGCAATGTTAGAAACAATGTGTGCTATTTATTTCCATACAAAAAAAATATTTCATCCATTTTTACTCACTTTTAAAAAATACAGAAAATGTATAAACACTTCAACAGCAGAAATTTAAGTGAAATATTTTTTTCTTTACAAAAATAAATAGCCCAGGCTATTTCTAAAATCATAAAAAATACTTGATATTTTTTTCAGATTTTTTAAAAAATAAACATTTTTAACAAAAAATTGCGAAATTCACAAAAAAGCCAGATTTTCACGAAAATTTTTTATTTTTTTTTTAAATCTCAAAAAATTTACAGACTGTCTTAGCAATGTTAGAAACAATGTGTGCTATTTATTTCCATACAAAAAAAAATATTTCATCCATTTTTACTCACTTTTAAAAAATACAGAAAATGTATAAACACTTCAACAGCAGAAATTTAAGTGAAATATTTTTTTCTTTACAAAAATAAATAGCCCAGGCTATTTCTAACATCATAAAAAATACTTGATATTTTTTTCAGATTTTTTAAAAAATAAACATTTTTAACAAAAAATTGCAAAATTCACAAAAAAGCCAGATTTTCACGAAAATTTTTTATTTTTTTTAAAAATCTCAAAAAATTTACAGACTGTCCTAGCAATGTTAGAAACAATGTGTGCTATTTATTTCCATACAAAAAAAAATATTTCATCCATTTTTACTCACTTTTAAAAAATACAGAAAATTTCAAAACTCTTCAACAGCAGAAATTTAAGCGAAATATTTTTTTCTTTACAAAAATAAATAGCCCAGGCTACTTCTAACATCATAAAAAATACTTGAGATTTTTTTCGGAATTTTTTAAAAAATAAACATTTTTAACGAAAAATTGCAACATTCACAAAAAAGTCAGATTTTCACGAGAAATTTTCAATTTTTTAAAAAATCTCAAAAAATTCACAGACTGTCCTAGCAATGTTAGAAACAATGTGTGCTATTTATTTCCATACAAAAAAAATATTTCATCCATTTTTACTCACTTTTAAAAAATACAGAAAATTTATAAACTCTTCAACAGCAGAAATTTAAGGGAAATATTTTTTTCTTTACAAAAATAAATAGCCCAGACTACTTCTAACATCATAAAAAATACTCGAGATTTTTTTCGGACTTTTCAAAAAATAAAAATTTTCGTCGTAAAATTGCAAAATTCATAAAAAAATCAGATTTTTACAAGAAATTTTTTATTTTTAAAAAAATCCCCAAAAATTCACAGGCTGTCTTAGCACTGTTAGAAACAATGTATACTATTTATTTTCATACAAAAAAAAATATTTCATCCGCTTTCACTCACTTTTAAAAAATAAAGAAAATCTATAAAAACACTTCAGCAGCAGACATTTAAGTGAAATATTTTTTTCTTTACAAAATAAATAGCCCAGGCTATTTTTTACATCATAAAAAATACTTGAGATTTTTTTCAGATTTTTTAAAAAATAAAAATTTTCATCGAAAAATTGCAAAATTCATAAAAAAATCAGATTTTCACAAAAAAAAATTATTTTTTAAAAAATCTCAAATAATTTACAGACCGTCTTACTTCATGCGCCACGCATATAAAACACTCAAATATTTTAAAGTTAGAAATACATCAAAAAATACTTCACAATTTTTTTTTTTAAACGAATGAGTGAAATATTTAAATAACAAAATATTTACATTTTTCTACAGTCAGGTCAAATAACAGAATGTATAAAATTAACTTATTTAGTTAGTAATTAAAAAAAAATAATTATGTGTGGCGCTTAATGGGTTAATAATAATAATCACACCAACAGCATAAATGTAAGTCAAATATTTTTACATAACAAAAAAAATAGCCTAAGCTAGTTCTTACCAAATGAAGAATACTTGAGATTTTTTTTTAAATTTTTTAAAAAATAAAAATTTTCATTGAAAAATTGCAAAATTCGGATTTTCACACGAAATTTTTTTGTTTTTTAAAAAATCCCTAAAAATTCACAGACGCTCTTAACAATGCTAGAAACAATACGTGCTATTTATTTCCCCAAGAAAACAAATATTCCATTCATTTTTACTCACTTTTAAAAAATACAGAAAATTAATAAACACACCAACAGCAGAAATTTAAGTGAAATATTTTTTTTAACAAGACCAGGCTATTTCTAACACCATGAAGAACACTTGGGTTTTTTTCAGATTTTTTAAAAAATAAAAATTTTCATTGAAAAATTGCATTTTTACAAGAATTTTTTTATTTTTAAAAAAATCCCAAAAAAATGCACAGACTGGCTTAGAATTGTTAGAAACAATACGTGCTATTTATTTCCCCAAGAAAACAAATATTCCATTCATTTTTACTCACTTTAAAAAAATACAGAAAATTAATAAACACACCAACAGCAGAAATTTAAGTGAAATTTTTTTTTAACAAGCCCAGGCTATTTCTAACACCATGAAGAACACTTAGGTTTTTTTTTCAGATTTTTTCAAAAATAAAAATTTTCATTGAAAAATTGCATTTTTACAAGAATTTTTTTATTTTTAAAAAAATCCCAAAAAAATGCACAGACTGGCTTAGAATTGCTAGAAACAATGTGTGCTATTTATTTCCATACAAAAAAATATTTCATCTACTTTTACTCACTTTTAAAAAATGCTGAAAATTTATAAACACTTTAACAGCAGAAATATTTTTTTCATAACAAAAATAATAGCCCAGGTTATTTCTAACATCATAAAAAATACTTGAGATTTTTTTCAGGTTTTTTAAAAAAATAAAATTTTTATAGTAAATTTTCAAAATTCATAAAAAATCAGATTTTCGCAAGAAATTTTTATTTTTTAAAAAATCCCAAAAAATTTACAGACTGTCTTAGCTGTGTTAGAAACAATGTGTGCTCTTTATTTCCACACAAAAAAAATATTTCATCCATTTTTACTCGCTTTCAAAAATTCATAAAAAATCAGATTTTCGCAAGAAATTTTTATTTTTTAAAAAATCCCAAAAAAATTACAGACTGTCTTAGCAATGTTAGAAACAATGTGTGCTTTTTATTTCTACACAAAAAAAATATTTCATCCATTTTTACTCGCTTTTAAAAATTCATAAAAAATCAGATTTTCGCAAGAAATTTTTATTTTTTAAAAAATCCCAAAAAATTTACAGACTGTCTTAGCAATGTTAGAAACAATGTGTGCTCTTTATTTCCACGCAAAAAAAATATTTCATCCATTTTTACACGCTTTTAAAAATTCATAAAAAATCAGATTTTCGCAAGAAATTTTTATTTTTTAAAAAATCCCAAAAAATTTACAGACTGTCTTAGCAGTGTTAGAAACAATGTGTGCTCTTTATTTCCACACAAAAAAAATATTTCATCCATTTTTACTCGCTTTTAAAAATTGCAGAAAATTTATAAACACTTCAACAGCAGAAATTTAAGTAAAATATTTTTTTCATAACAAAATAAACATCCCAGGCTATTTATAACATCATAAAAAATACCTGAGATTTTTTTCACATTTTTTAAAAAATAACAATGTTCATCGTAAATTTGCAAAATTCATAAAAAAATCAGATTTTCACAAGAAATTTTTTATTTTTGTAAAATTCCTAAAAAATTCACAGACTCTCTTAGCAATGTTAGAAACTATTTGTGCTATTTATTTCCTTACAAAAAAATATATTTGATCCATTTTTACTAACTTTTAAAAAATGCAGCAAATTTGTAAACACTTCAACAGCAGAAATTTAAGTGAAATATTTTTTTTATAACAAAATAAATAGCCCAGGCTATTTCTTACATCATGAAGAATACTTGAGATTTTTTTCAGATTTTTTAAAAACTAAAAAATTTCATCGAAAAATTGCAAAATTCAGGGAAAAAATTCTGATTTTCACACAAAAGTTTTTGTTTTTTAAAAAATCCCAAAAAATTCACAGACGCTCTTAGCAATCTTAGAAATAATGCGTGCTATTTATTTCCTCAAGAAATAAATATTTTATCTATTTCTACTCGCTTTTAAGAAATACAGAAAATTTAAAACGCAGAAATTTAAGTGAAATATTTTTTACATAACAAAAAAGATAGCCCAGGCTGTTTCTTACATCACGAAGAATATTTGAGAATTTTTTCAGATTTTTAAAAAAATTAAAATATTTAACGAAAAATTTCAAAATTTAGAAGAAAAAATCGGACAGCAGAAAACAGCAGAAATTTAAGTGAAATATTTTTTACATAACAAATAAAAGATAGCCCAGGCTGTTTCTAACATCACGAAGTATATTTGAGAATTTTTTCAGATTTTTAAAAAAATTAAAATATTTAACGAAAAATTGCAAAATTTAGAAGAAAAAATCGGATTTTCACACAATTTTTTTTATTTTTTGAAAAATCCTTAAAAATTCACAGATACTCTTAGTAATGTTAGAAATAATATGTGGTATTTATTTCCTCAAGAACAAAATATTTCATTCATTTTTACGGAAACAGAAAATTAACACAATTTCTGCTGTTGAAATTTTACTGAAATATTTTATTCTTAGCAAAAAAAAATAGACTATGCTATTTTTAACATCATGAAGAATACTTGAGATTTTTTTCAGATTTTTGAAAAACTAAAAATTTTCATCGAAAATTGCAAATTTCAGGGAAAAAATTCTGATATTCACACAAAATTTTTTGTTTGTTAAAAAACCCCTAAAAATTTACAGATGCTCTAAGCAGTATTAGAAACAATGCGTGCTATTTATTTTCTTAAGAAAAAAATATTTCATCTATTTCTACTCACTTTTAAAAAGTACAGAAAATTTAAAACGCACAAACAGCAGAAATTTAAGTGAAATATTTTTTACATAACAAAAAAAAGGATAGCCCAGGCTGTTTCTAACATCATGAAGAATATTTGAGAATTTTTTCAGATTTTTGAAAAATTAATTTTTTTTTCGAAAAATTGCAAATTTTCATACGAATTTTTTTATTTTTTTAAAAATCCCTAAAAATGTACAGAGGCTCTTAGCAATGTTAGAAATAACGCGTGTTATTTCTTTCTTCTAGAAAAAAATATTTTATCTATTTTTACTCACTTAAAAAATATAGCAAATTAATAAAATAAACACATGACATGAAACAGTAGAAGTTCAAGTGAAATATTATTTTTCTTAGCAAAAAGCTGTAAGAGCAAAAACAATATTTTTACCATTAAAACCCCCCGTAGCTTTTATAACCCCCTCTGATTTTTCTGGCTACGGCTGTGTCAACAGGAAACAGCTTCAGAAGTTAGGTTAGTCAAAATCACTTTTGTATGGACTGAAAATGGTGATTTTTTTATTTTGTGGCGAAGCTAGGGGATTTCTTTATTCACAAGTGCCAATCCAATCAAATGAAAATGGTGAATTTTTTGTTTTGTTCAATCAAATGTAATTTTTATGAACCCAGGTGGCGAAGCTAAGGGGATTTTTTATTCACAAGTGCCAATTCAATCAAATAAAAATGGTGAATTTTTTGTTTTGTTCAATCAAAAGTGATTTTTACACACCCAGGCGGCGAAGCTAGGGGATTCTTTATTCACAAGTGCCAATCCAATCAAATGAAAATGGTGAATTTTTTGTTTTGTTCAATCAAATGTAATTTTTATGAACACAGGTGGCGCAGCTAATTTTTTTTTTTTTATTCACAAGTGCCAATCCAATCACATAAAAATGGTGAATTTTTTGTTTTGTTCAATCAAAAGTGATTTTTACACACCCAGGCGGCGAAGCTAGGGGATTCTTTATTCACAAGTGCCAATCCAATCAAATGAAAATGGTGAATTTTTTGTTTTGTTCAATCAAATGTAATTTTTATGAACCCAGGTGGCGCAGCTAATTTTTTTTTTCTATTCACAAGTGCCAATCCAAGCACATAAAAACGGTGAATTTTTTGGTTTGTTCAATCAAAAGTGATTTTTACACACCCATGCGGCGAAGCTAGGGGATTCTTTATTCACAAGCGCCAATCCAATCAAATAAAAATGGTGAATTTTTTGTTTTGTTCAAGCAAAAGTGATTTTTATGAACCCAGGCGGCGAAGGTAGAGGGATTCTTCGTTCACAAGTGCCAAAACCAATCGAAAGTAGGCCTCATTTTAAATCCAGCAATCGGATTGATCGTGTAGCCTTCTCTTTATGAAAAGCTCCTGATTAGGAATTATAGCACGGCAAATTTAAGTTAGAGAAGGAGCAAAAAACCAACATGAGGTAAGCGAGACGAAGACCCAACTAACCACGAACCTATCAAGTGTGCCCATTATTTTTCCGACCACAATTCTCCACTGCGCATCGGCAAGTAACGTTTGCCATATTTTATTTGTAATTTTTGTTTCCCGCCACAATTTTACCACTGTGCATCGGCAAGTATTGTTTGCCTTCTCTTTATGAAAAGCTCCTGATTAGGATTTATAGCACGACAAATTTAAGTTAGTCAGGCACGCAAAGAAAGAGCAAAAAACAAACATGAGGTAAACGAGACGAAGACCGAACTAAGTTAGAGAAGGAGCAAAAAACAAACATGAGGTAAGCGAGACGAAGACCCAACTAACCACGAACCTATAAAGTGTGCCCCATTATCCAACCACAATTATACCACTGCGCATTTCGGCAAGTAACATTTACCATACTATATTTGTAATTTTTTGTTTCCCGCTACAACTTTACCACTGCGCATCGGCAAGTATTGTTTGCCATACTACATCTGTGATTTTTAAATTTTTGTATTGTGTTTTATTTTTATTAATATCAGATTTATATTCGAATTATTAAAATTCAAGAATTTTTATATTTATAAAATTTGTAAATTATTATTTTACCTGCGGCTGTAACCCACTCGTTCCTTCTATCGATGCTCCGAGCCCTGTTCCTGAAATTCTCCTGCGAGGCCCCCATCGCAATATTCCGGTGCAACGATGTGGTCCTGTGCCGGTAATACCTCCCGTTTTCATATTCGAAACTCGTGTACTCGTCGTCGTACACGTTGTCTTCGTTGAACCTCAGGTTCGAAGAAAAGTTGTTTTGATGGTGCATTTCGAAGCTGTCATCGTGTTTATTCCTGCCCGGGAACATTCTTATCACTGAGCACAATCGAAATCGAGGCAAGCTGTTCCGTTTGATTAAGTTCTTATCAACCGCGTCGGTGCTCTTATCAATGGTTATATTTTTATTGCGAATTACTCACAATGTAAATTGTGAATACAGGTTATGTTTATTAATTATGACAATTGTTGATAAAAGAAACCTTGATAAATTTGATTGTTTTCTATAAATTTAAAGTATTCAAAATATTAATTAGATAAGAAATTATACAAGAAAAAAAATTGTTACTATCCAGGACCAGAATTTTCAGTTACATTAGTGCTTTACATTTTCAATTTTAATTAATAAACTTTAGAAAAATGCAATTTTATTCTTCACTTCACAAAAAGTGAAGAAAGGAATACAACTGTGTTTTCAGATTCAAATCTTCACATAACTCAAGTAAAATAAATTATTATACTTCATAAATGTAACTCTGAGCATTCACAACTTAAGTATAATAATTATTAATTAATGGAGTTTGTTCTAGGTTAAACACCTAGGATAACAAACTCTATTAATTACCAATTATTATTAATAAAACACGGTGATTTCCTTCGTTGAACAGTTAAAATAGTTAAATTGTCATTTCATGAGAATTGGAATTATTAAATTTAATATTTAGTATACATTTTTTCAGTTTTTATCGCTTTAATTACCACGACATCTGTGAATTAAACATACAACTAAAATAGTGTACACGGTGTTCAATAGATGTCGCCATTATTAACGACATCTGTGATCGAAAACATCAACAAATATAGTAAGCATTGCGTTCAATAGATGTCGCCACAGCTATGATGTTTATTAACGACATCTTTGGTTGAAATCTGCAACTAAATTATTAAACATAACGTTCAATAGATGTCACCGCTATTAATATTATCAAAAGAGCTGTAATGTTGTTATGGAAGTAGTAATGTTTAATTGTAAATAAAGCAGTCAAAATACTTTTGTCATACGTGCCCGTGTTTAATCTGTGTTCTCTACTAAGAGTATCTTATTGTGTCTGATTCATTAAATCCAAGAACCGCATCTTTATTTATGTTAGTGTCCCTTTATCTAAGAGAGTTGGCCAGAGACCTAAGGTAATATGTATCCGTTATTGACAGGTAACTTTGTTGTGCAATTGTATTTAAAAAGCGCGATCCCAACCTCAAATTTTGTGTACCTTGGCGCTGTGGCCTACCCTGAAGTTAGGCTGCGTAAGGTCGTCAATATGGCGTCATAACTGTTCCATCACAACGCTTGAAACAGTCGTGTGCTTGTCCAGTAAATCATTAGGTGAATTATATTTATTAATAAAAAAATGTACTTAAACCCAGATTCTCAATTCATAACAGAAATAAATAAATACAATTTATTAATTTATGAAATGGTTAATATTTGTAATTGTGTAACATTAGTTGGAACACTATGATTCAACAAACGTCAGGTACAAACGTCATTTCGCTGAAAATAACGCGTGGGTTTTATTTGTTTATATAGTTGTGTTTTGCGATTTAGAGGTTGTTTTCATACATAATTCATCTATCCCATTACCACGGGTGGTAAAAATTGTTTTAATTTAATATACAATGATTTAGTTTGATTTTAGTGCTCTTAGGGCGTCAAAATGGTTGCCAATTCGGTATTCTCTTTCATATAGGGACACTAATTTATGTCAACGACATCTGGGATTTAAACCTGTAATGAAGTTAGTAACCATTGTGCTTAATAGATGTCACTGCATATTTTATTTATGTTAGCGACATCTGGAATTTATATCTGAAACTAAATCAACCAATACAGTCTTCAAAAGATATCACCACTTTCTTTTTTTAGTTAGCGAAATTTGAAGCGTTCGTTATTTTAATAAAATGCGTTAATTTTGAAGCTTCCAAGGAGTGTTTCCACTCCCAGGGTAAGCATAAAGTAAAATTTCGAGTTTAGAAAAGCCTGAAAATTTGGATTTATGTTAACGACATCTGTGATTGAAATCTATAACGGAGTTAGTACCCATCGTGCTTAATAGATGTCACTACATCATTTATTTATGTTAGCGACATCTGTAATTTGTACCTGAAACTAAATCAACGAATACAGTATTCAACAGATGTCGCCACTTATTTTTTTAGTTAGCGAAATGTGAAGCGTTTGTTATTTTTTAAAATGCGTTACTTTTAAAGCTTCTAACGAGTGTTTCCAATCCCAGGGTAAGCATAAAGTAAAATTTCGAGTTTAGAAAAGTCTGAAAATTTGGATTTGCCGTCGCGAGCGCAGCGAGAGACGGCAAATCCAAATTTTCAGGCTTTCCTAAACTCGAAATTTTACTTTATGCGCCACTCGTGTAAAACACTGAATTATGGTGAAGTTCAGGTATATTTAGAACTTTACAATAATTCAGTGTTGTAAACGCGTGGCGCATGAAGTAAAATTTCGAGTTTAGAAAAGCCTGAAAATTTGATTTGGCCGCTCCGCGCTTCGCGCTACGCGACCAAATCAAATTTTCAGGCTTTTCTAAACTCGAAATTTTACTTCATGCTTAACCTGGGAGTGGAAAACACTCGTTAAAAGTAAATTTCAGTTAAAAATTTGAAGCTTTAAAAGCAGTAAATCATGACGTTCTCGGTAGATGTCACTGGGCATGTGAACAGTTACCAACCTAAAACTCTACCTATTTCAGGTTCTATGAGTTGACAGTTCATCACGTGATCAAAACAAATTATGGCCCACGTGAAGAGCAAAGTTGTGCACAAAAAGAAGAAAAACAGGGCGAATAAAATCAATTTGGTGTTTGACCCGGAGAAAAGAAAGTGAGTTTCAGTTTAATTGTCTCATTGTGTGCATTTAAAAATTGCCGTGAATCATATTATTGCGGAAATGAAAGTGGTTGATGTTTCTAACCTCTAAACTTGTATTCTTGTTTTAAATAAACACTTGCGATTAATTATTTTTGTTTTGTGGTACGAAATATTTACAAACGAGTAATGTGGATTAGAGAAAAAGAAATATCGATAATTTACTTTCGAAATCTCATAAGTCTAAAATGACAAATTTTACAGAAGACACAAAACACTAGTTACAAAAAAAAATCAGAATTATACAACCCATATAATAGAGAGTTTACTTCATCGTTTTAGGAAATACAGTAACGCTATTGGGCCCGTTCATCAGAGACAACAGTTGAGAGTTTACTGCCAACTGTTGGGGATTATCTGATGGCCAGATTGTTGATCGTAAACGTGTTTGGGATTTTTGCAATCGTGCAAAATAGACCGATTGGAGTACCGTTCATTAAATACCGACATACATCACAAACAAATCCAAACATGTTGAATGCAAGGCCGTAGCCAGAAAAGAATTTCGGAGGGGGTTATCTTAAAGTCCGTGATTAGGAATAAAAATGTTTATAACGTGTTTTGAACTTTGTGTTTATCAGGATCAGTTTTTGATTTTACAAAACCTAAAGTTTGTAGATATTAATTTAAATGTTCATTCCAGCATTTTGGTGATTGCTTCAGTCGATACAGTGCCTTCTTTAGTTTACAAACTTTACCTGCTTTAGTTTCTTTTAAACCTTCTGGTATATACATGTAAACATGTTCCTTCAAAACACTATAAAGAAATGCAGACTTGATATCTAGTTGTAAAATTTGCAGGTTTTCTTGAACAAGCAATTTCAATTAAGATTTTAATATCCACCATTCTCGCTACGGGAGCATACAGATCTTGGTTATTATGCTGCATAAATCCTCTTGCCACTAGCCGAGCTTTCTTTAAAATCTTACCATCAGCTTCCTTTTCATGAAACACCCTTTTCGAGTCAATCAATTCTTTATTTGGTGGTTTATCCACGACATCCCACGTATCATTCCTTTCGATTGTTCCTATTTTCCTATGAGGAAAAATGTTTAAAAAATCAGGAAAATAAAAAATTGCCAACATTTGTTGTTTCGCAGTGTGCTTTGAACGTTCAAATTTTTTGTTGGTCATAAATAGTACTTCTTGTCCAGCATATTTTCTCACATTTGCATCAACTGCTTAATCGGGATACCCTGTATATGAACTGTGGATTGACAAGAATATCAGTGAGCCCAATTAAAAGTGTAAGAAAAGAAAGAATTTTTTTATAGTACATATAACTTAATCATAAGCGTATTTAAGAAGTATTTTGAGTAGATGGTTTATACTAATAAACATTAAAAGTGCCGAGATTCTTTTCGCAATCTACAACAAGTTAGTCTTACAAAGACTATATCAAACACTCATTGAAACAACTACTTCCCGGGCTAATACCCCGACGGACATTGAATTATACAACAAGTGTTTGCTGTTACATACAGTAACCTACTGCAAATGTAACAATTTGGGTCAAATTATTCAGGCCATCTATAGACGCGTTTCGAGATTTATCTCTCCTCAGTATAGCTTTGCCATTCCCTCTAAACAATTTGACACCTTAGACTGGCGGTCACGTTACCGTTCAAACATAAGTATAAATGAAATTGCCAATTCTTGGTTGCAGAATACTTCAAACATTAAAAGTGCGATTCTTTTCGCAATCTACAACAAGTTAGACCCAAATTGTTACATTTGCAGTAGGTTACTGTATGTAACAGCAAACACTTGTTGTATAATTCAATGTCCGTCGGGGTATTAGCCCGGGAAGTAGTTGTTTCAATGAGTGTTTGATATAGTCTTTGTAAGTCTAACTTGTTGTAGATTGCGAAAAGAATCTCGGCACTTTTAATGTTTGAAGTATTCTGCAACCAAGAATTGGCAATTTCATTTATACTTACGTTTATACTAATATTGTTAAATCAATAATTTCTGATTTATGAAGAAAAATCTGGACTTACGAGGTTTCGGAAGTAGTTAATTGATATGTGTTTTATAAATTGCTAATTATAATTGCACAATTAATTGCCTATTCAGAGAGTTCTTGACTGGGTTCCACAAACGCAAACTCCAACGCAAGAAAAAAGCTCAGGAAGACCTCGAAAAGGAACTCAAAGAAGAACGAAAACGCCTAAAATCCGACGCCAAGGAATCCTACAAGAAACTCGTCGTCTCCCACCGGCCGATCCCCGAGCTCGAACACCTCCTAGCCAATGAATACGAAGACGAGGACGTGACGGTGAAAGTCGTCGAATTATCTGCCAGCGACATCGCGAAAACAAACAATTGGATAGGGCCGAATCAACCTAGAACGCAATCCGACGAAGAGGAAGACGATGAAGAGGAGTCCGAGGAGGAGGCAGAGGAAGCCCCGGGCATGGAGTTGAAAAGGAAGAAGGTGAAGAAGAAGGAGGTGGTGGAGGCTGTCGAGAAGGCCGAGTTTAGGACTGAGAGGGACGTGAAGAAGGTGCTGAAGAAGCAGGCGACGAGGAACGTGAAGAAGAGCAAGGTGTTTCAGATGAAGAATAAGTTGGAGAGTCAGAAGCAGAGGAAGAAGAGCAGGAGGTTGAAGAGGGAGAGGATTAAGGTGCAAGAGAGGCAGAGTAAGGGGAAAAAAGGGAGGAGTGCTCACAGTAAATGATAGCGATAGATACAAAAAATAAAACTGGAGCGGAGTTGTCGAATAATTGAAACGATTAAAATTAATACTATTTGTATATAAATAATTTTAATAAAAATTTGTATGTTACGAAATTAAATAACTAAAAATGTATCCAAATCAGGCACTTGCGCGGTAGAACAGCATTTCCCGAACGTAGGCAAAACAGTCCTGAAAACGGGCTGTAAATGTACCATTCGGCGGTGGCTCTCGCAGAGATAACACTATTAGGGCCCTTTACACGTACACTCTTTCGTCGACGATTGAAGGGCACACGCCGGGAGTCGACGCAAAAGTATACGTGTACGTCGAGAAAAGAGTGGAGTGAAAATTGCGTGTGTAAATGCCACTACGGCGAGGAAAGAGTGCAGTGCGTTTAATTTCGCATCACGGCCTTGCGTAGACGAAGGATCGGCAACAACAACCGGGGCGCTTAATTTCAGTCCACTCTTTCGTCGAGGATTGAACGATACTCCTGAACGGCGTTCAATCCTCGACGCAAAAGTGGGGTTGAAAAAGTACATCTTTTAGTCGGCGCGCCACGCTTTCCTCGACGCAGAAATGCTAATTTGAAAAATTCCACTATAATTATATTTAAAATGTTTCGTTGTGAGTTACGTGAAGATGATTTTAATAAAATAAAACACGTTAGTAATCCTTTTTCTTAAGAAAAAAAAGGATTACTAACGTGTTTTATTTTATAATTATATTTCATATTCGCTTCGGTCCTATTCGTCTCATTAAAATGACGTCCACATACTCATTTAAATTTTAGTACAGTATTAACCGTTACTATATAAAAAAGAGAGAGCGAGACTGAACTCGCCACAAACTTATCGAGCACACCCACTCGGTTTCCCGCCACAATTCTAACACTGTACGTCGGCAAGTAATGTTGTAAATGTGTAAACCATACATTCGCCTCACACGCCCCTACAAATCCAAATTTTTAGGTTTCTCTAAACTCGAAATTTCATTTAATCGAGGTGTGGAAACACTTCAAATTGAACACTTTTACTAAATCAACAAATTCCTGAAAATGTACAGTGTTACACGCTGTAAGTATACCTGTTCAGTGCAAATCGGGTAGAGGTCTCTCCAACCCAAGCATCCCCTTGTCAATAACGAATTATTGTACGTGCGGCTCGAAAAGAAGACGTCCGCGTTTTACCGATCTTAAATAGTGCGGCCTCCGGCTTATTGAACCTGCCCCCGGCTATAGGATTGCCTCCGGCTTATTAGTGTACCCAAAGTTGAATTAGGGAGAAGAAGAAACCGCCAGTCCTCCACAAGATGTACGAGGATTAAATCAGGTTAGTCCTTCAGAATTGGAGAACCCACCCCCGCCGCTACGCTTTTTTATAGAGCTACCAAACAATACCTGCTTAAAAGAAAACTTCCCTGTTGAGGTTAAATTATTAGTTGTAAACTAACGATAATATCTACTAGAATGTTTAATTAAAACAAAAATTCAAATATGAATTTTTCAATCACTAAATTATTCACATATTTGAATATTTAAATATCTAATCATTTGAATAAACGAGTATTTAAATATCTAAACATTTGAATAATCGAATATTTAAATATTCGAATAACTCAAATATTTGAATATGTTTTTGAATGAATAATTGAATAATTCAATTTGAAAAAATAGTATATTTTAAATTAACCTCAAAACCGTACACAACATAAAAACTCTGATCTCGGAAACTTGCAGACTGGCATAAAGTTTAATTGTCAAACTTGAGAGTTGTCAACCTACAATATTTTCCATAGCACCCAGAGGTTTTTTTTTTATTGAACATATGATAGTATATAAGGGTGGGAGTGAAAGGGAATAGAAGGGTGACAGAATGGATGAGAGAGGACAGAGCTAGGGTAAAGACGCTGGAGAAAGTGGGACGGGAGAAAGAGGGCAAGATGTGATATAGTGTCGAAATTGTAAATAACTGTAGGATATGCCAATAAAGGTCTTTTTTTTTTTTTAAGTATATTTTAAGCTTCAGAGTATTCCTGTGTTTTACACCGGTGGCGCATGAAGTAAAATTTCGAGTTTAGAAAAGCCTGAAAATTTGGTTTGGCCGCTCCGCGCTTCGCGCTACGCGACCAAACCAAATTTTCAGGCTTTTCTAAACTCGAAATTTTACTTCATGCTTAGCCTGGGAGTGGAAAACACTTGTTTTACAGCTATTGGATCCTTTAACGACACCGAATTTTGAGGAAAAAATTAACAACGGGGTAATAAACGAAACTCGTAAAAATTATGAAAATAACAACACTTTGTGTTGGTTTCCCATTTTCTTTAAGAAATCAGTGTTGTCATTAAAGGTTCCGATAGCTGTCGAACAAGTGTTTTCCACTCCCAGGTTAAGCATGAAGTAAAATTTCGAGTTTAGGAAAGCCTGAAAATTTGGATTTGCCGGGCGGAGCGAAGCGAGCCCGGCAAATCCAAATTTTCAGGCTTTCCTAAACTCGAAATTTTACTTCATGCGCCACCGGTATAAAACACTGATTGCCAGTGAAATTTAAAATATACTATTGTTTATTTTTTGTATTATTTTCAGCCGTCAGTCCGGGGCAGAAGAGTGGCTTTCAAAATTACCGGAAGATGAATATCCTACCAGTTATATGTTTAATAATCGCCGCAACGTCGCCGACGATATCAAGACCGACGAGGGAGTGCTAGTTACCACCGGTATAAAACACTGATTGCCAGTGAAATTTAAAATATACTATTGTATTATTTTTTGTATTATTTTCAGCCGTCAGTCCGGGGCAGAAAAGTGGCTTTCAAAATTACCGGAAGATGAATATCCTACCAGTTATATGTTTATTAATCGCTGCAACGTCGCCGACGATATCAAGACCGACGAGGGAGTGCTAGTTTTAACGAAGGACAACTTTAAAAATGCCATCACCGAAAACGAATTCATCCTCATCAAATTTTAAGCCCCATGGTGAGGACACTGCAAAGCCTTAGCTCCTGAATGTGCCAAGGCAGCTCAAATATTGGCAGAGAAAGAGCCCTCTATTAAATTGGGCAAAGTCGATGCCACTGAAGAGAATGAACTCGCTGAAGAGCATGTCGTCAGGGGTTACCCCACTCTGAAATTCTTTAGTAATGGAAATCCAACTGAATACGGAGTCCATTATTGATGTTATCATAAGCAGCTTTACCGTGTTTTTATCCCCCCTATGTCTGACACTCTTGAAAATCTGCGACATCGAATTGTTGAAGCTGTGAATTCGATAACTAGAGGCCAGCTGATTCGTGTGTGGCAAGAAATGAGCCACCGTTTCGATATTTGTAGTGTAACGCATGGGGCGACTGGGGGACATTTTTCTCCACCCGTTTTTCCCCACCTACATTTTCCCTACCATTTTTTCCCCACCTACATTTTCCCTACCATTTTTTCCCCACTACTTATTTTCCCCATCGTTTATTTCCCCATCATAATTTTCCCCAGTAAATAATAATTTCCCTGCTATGAGAATACATTTATTACAAAAGATGTAAAAGGTACAAATACATGTGTAAAATTGTAAAAATGTGTAAAACTAACAAAAATGAATGTTGTAGCCAATGGATTCCAAATATGTTAAATCGTCATCATCAGTATCATCAGTATCGTAATTTGCAGCAAGTTTTAAAATTCGATCTTCTTTCAATTGTTGAGTTTTGGGTTTTAATTTTTTAACAACGCGTCCTAGTCGAAGTTCTCTCTGCATAGCTTCAGTGTCTCCTTGCTCCTTCTGAATCTCCTTGATGAAATTGAACAAACTGGGATGCTTCTTTCCAACCACCACACGAAATCGGTTGTGCCACCCCTCTGATAGGTTATTCGTACGGGCAAGATTCTGGATAACCGATTCATGGACGCTCCAAAGAGACGGTGGGTATCTGGGTTTCACGGCTTTGCGTCGCCCAACTGCTTTTTTTCCGCGTACATAATACACCTAATTAGATACAGTAATTAGAATTAAAGTGAAATAGTGAGACTAACTTGACTAATGAGACTAACTTCGAAGTACTCTGCAATTGGTGCAAAATTTGGTGGAATATGTCGTTTGAAGATGTCAAAGCAGTGTTCTACGTCTTCGACAGGTACATATGCGAGTGCCGTCATCATTTGTACATTTTTTTTAAATGTTCTGTCTTCGGTGTTTGTGTATTCGGTAACTAAACCCTCACTTTGAACTTTACGATACACTGATTGCTTTAAGTGGAAAAAGCATCCTTTTACAGTTGCGTTAAAAGTGGCGCATGCATTAATTATTGACAATTCGAAGTCCGACATGATGTATTGAGGTTGCATGGCAAGACCAAGTTCCCGGCCTTTCGATAAAACCACGTCGAAGACTGTTGCGTACGCTGTTTCATTTTTGCTCCCTAGCAGCGCGTAGATGAAGGGTAAAGCTATTTCTTGTTCTAAGCCAGTGTTAGATACTTGAACTACGGAACCCATTATAGCAAATAATTGAACAAAAATTGAGGGTGCCGTTTCGAAAGTTCTGTCTAAAAACCAAGTGCGACATTTATCGAGTGCGTGTAAATTTTGTTGAGTGCTGAAAATCACAATTCGTTCCGAATCTTCAACTTCTTCATCCGAGTCCGCCTCCTCATAGGAGTCGTAAAGCAGAAATGCCTCGCCTATAGTTGGAAAAAGGAATTAGTGACGAATTACTGGAAATCAGATCAGTGAAAAATTACCACTCAAAGCAGTTTTGTAAATCGAAGGAATTTCGCCCAAATCGGAAAGATTGACTGGATTGGTAGGAAGATTTTTGTTTCGTTGTCTCGTGATGATTTTCTTCAAGTTGCTTCTTTCGGGGAGCTCTGCCAGAACTTCTGAAGGCACTTCGCTCAAAGCTCGCATAATCTGCACTGGAGGAGCTTCGGGATGTTCGAGAGCCTTTCTTTTCATTGCATTGATGCATTTCAGCGCGCTAACCTCTTCCGCATTTGGAATACATTTGTGAACAGACTCAAGCGGTCCCCCACGGACAATTTCGACAGTTTGGCCGCGTGCAGTTGTGGTTGCCGAGGCATAACAACGAGGTTTCTGCTTGCACTTCCACCTGACATTTCCTCCTGATGTTTCCGTATGCTTATAATTACGGACATATTGATAGCACAACTGATTTTGATGACACAACTGACGTTTGACATGAAGGTAGACGTGACATGAAGAAAAGAAGTTCGAAAAAAGTTCGAACAATCGAATGTTTGAAATGAGTGGGGAAAAAATAATTCCGATTTTAAATAGGTGGGGAAAAAAAGACATGGGGAAAAACAGGTGGGGAAAAATGTCCCCCCCCCCCCATGGGGCTCATATTAATAATAATAATCTTTATTTAGCATCTTTGCTATATAATAACATAGAAAAATATATGTATATCTATATATATATATATATATATAAAATAAACATTTGATCATCCTTAATCTATAAATTGTGTATGTATAATAAATTTATGCATAAAAAGTGGAACTTTTCTCTTTCCAGGAATGTTCGAACTGTGTTTCTATCTTTTGTAGTTTGAAAGAAATAAATGTTTAAAATCTGTTCCATCAGATTAAATAACCCTGTATGCGAATAATTTAATGAAAAACTTAACTATTTGAATTATTCGTATTCGAATCTCAGCTTTAGTTCAGAATAATTACAATATCAATTTGCTATTAGCTACTCGCCCGAGCCAAATTTTCAGGCTATTCTAAACTCGAAATTTTACTTCATGCTTAAATTAGGAGTGGAAAACACTTGTTTTACAGCTAATCGATCCTTTAATGACACTGATTTTTATAGCCGTTGTTAAATAATTAGTTGTAAACTAACAATAATAATCTAGTGTTTTATTGAAACAAAAATGTTCAAATTTGGTGAAGAAAAAGCCCTTGTTTTGTTCGATGATTTTATTTTCAGCTTTCTGACACGTGTTTCGGTCTTTACAGATCATTATCAAAGGTTAAATTATGTAAAGTTAATTAAAGGAAAGGCACTTGGTATTGTTTCACAATTAAATCTTTATTCCGACTAGTTTCGGTTTGTTAGATCATTTTCAAAGGAATGTTAAATGTAAAAATTGTGGAACAAAACAAGTGTTTTTCTTCACCAAATTTGTACACCCGGTTCCATCAAGAGTGTAGCGCAATAAGCATTAGCTATACAAAAATTTCTATATTATCCTTAAAACCGTGTTAAAGCTGTCTGTTAATTATTTAATCAATTTCTTTTAATTTGAGGTTATTCATTTTAAATATCCCGCGTATCAATTGGCAACCCTTGTTTTCCATCCCCACCACTTCGGCTTTCGACCAATCACGTGCGTATCACCGCATAAAGTCGAGCCGATCAGCAGTATGGCTGTCAGTATAAATTTGAACCTTGTGCGATGGCCTTCCCTTCCGTGTGGTGTTTACAAGAAAAATCCCAGAGTCGAAATTTTCAGGGAAAACGACGGAAAAAGCGGCGGAAAACGCGCGGCATGCCCCGAGGAACGTCCCGGTGAACATCTCAGGCACGGTAAGTGCTCGGATCGCGGCGAAAAACCGGGATTTTCTAGCGCGGGCGGAAAGAAATCCGCGAGAGAGGAAACGTAATCGTAATTGGATAAATAAAGAAGGGCTCGCCGTTTGTTTTGGGCGTTTTCGGTTGGAGGATCCGTTGTGGTTTTCAGTGGGGCGATTTGATTTTCGGGGGGGTTTTGTTGTTGTGTTGAGAGTGGTCCGTGCTTCTCGGAATATTGATTAACCATATGGTGATGCAGTGACCCCAAACATGTTATGCGGTTGTGTAAACATTGGGTGAGGATGGGAGTGATGCGAGTTTACGTTTTGTCCTAGTTAAAAATATTAATAAACGCCAAAATCACGCATTTTTTTTGTTCAACTGCTTTTACTTAACCCTATTTTTTTGTTGTTGTTGTGAACGGGACCCTATTAAAACATCCGCAAATTTCATTTAATAATTCAGGCTTTAAATGCAGTAAATCGCGCCTCCCAACCACTTTAGAATTATATCTCCATTTTTTGTTTATTTGCTCTTACTTAACCCTATTTTTTTTTGTTGTGAACGGGACCCTATTAAAACATCCGCAAATTTCAGTAAATAATTCAGGCTTTAAATGCAGTAAATCGCGCCTCCCAACCACTTTAGAATTTTATCTCCATTTTTTGTTCATTTGCTCTTACTTAACCCTATTTTTTTTTGTTGTGAACGGGACCCTATTAAAACATCCGCAAATTTCAGTTAATAATTCAGGCTTTAAATGCAGTAAATCGCGCCTCCCAACCACTTTAGAATTATATCTCCATTTTTTGTTCATTTGCTCTTACTTAACCCTATTTTTTTTTTTTTGTAAACGGGACCCTATTAAAACATCCGCAAATTTCAGTTAATAATTCAGGCTTTAAATGCAGTAAATCGCGCCTCCCAACCACTTTAGAATTGTATCTCCATTTTTTGTTCATTTGCTCTTACTTAACCCTATTTTTTTTTTTTGTGAATGGGACCCTATTAAAACATCCGCAAATTTCAGTTAATAATTCAGGCTTTAAATGCAGTAAATCGCGCCTCCCAACCACTCTAGAATTTTATCTCTTATGCTTATGAGGTTTTGTATTTTAGAAACTGCAAATTATAATTTTACCATTAATTACCTATTCAGAGAATTCCTGACAGGATTCCGCAAACTCCAACGCAAGAAAAAAGCTCTGTCCATTTGCTCTTACTTAACCCTATTTTTATTGTTGTGAACGGGACCCTATTAAAACATCCACAAATTTCAGTTAATAATTGAGGCTTTAAATGTAGTAAATCGCGCCTCCCAACCACTCTAGAATTTTATCTCCATTTTTTGTTCATTTGCTCTTACTTAACCTTACTTTGTTGTTGTTGTGAACGGGATCCTATTAAAACGTCCACACTATTTTTGCCAACCGTAATGCTGGCTTCTATCCACTTGTTTGGCATAATTTTGATAATATCTTTTAAGTAAAAAATTAAAGTACTTACCCGTATGCACTAACTTATATAAATTTAAATACCTGTAATATTTATCAGTTTTTCCATTGAAATATGCAATTTACAAGAAAAAGAATGTGCTTAATGTTTCATGAATTGTAAATATTTTTTTTAAAACAAATCATGTTTTTATTGTTTCCAAAGCTCACTTTGTTTAAACAAAAGAATTAATTTTGTACAAATTAACAAACAAATCTGCTCTTTAAAATGTCATTCTTAAGCATTCTTCACGGAGACTGTGTGGTTGTTTTGATCGGGTCCTGTTGTGAATAATCCACTTATGTTAACGCATAGCCCCGTGTCTAGCACGGGCAAAGGCTACTGGCAAATGTACGTATATTTTATTTGGGATTTTTTTTCATGCACGAGGGAGCAAAGAAATAATTTTAAATTAGCAGTTTAGTAGTTTTTATTAATTAATTAACATGTATAACGAAGTAGAAGCCTCCACAATACAAAAATTAGCAGTTTTATAATATATTAGGTATATAGTTGATCATGGTAGTCTAAATATTTCCATTAAAAAAAAAAAAAAAATTGTTTCGCCGGAAAATCTCAAATCAATTGATTCTTAAGGGGTGGTGGTGGTGCAAAGGGGATGTGCAGTTCTGCACTGCACTTAGGCCTCATTAGGCCCATTGTGCCACCTCCCGTAGATCACCCATCCTCAGTTTAGCCAGCCCACCTTGTTTAGGTATTCTAGCATAGCTGAGGTGGGCAGATCTCTTATGTAGGCCATCTGTCACCCAATATGGACTCCCTGATTGACGATAGTGCCGGGCATTCACAAAGAAAATGCCATGCAGTCTCGTCTTCCATGCTGCAACCTCTACAAGATGGGGAGTCAACTATCCCCATCCTATAGAGGTGCCCGTTTAGTCCACAGTGACCAGTAAGGATGGCAGTTAAGCGCCTGAGATTCCCTCTAGCCAGCTGCAGGTACCGTTTCGCTGATCTCTCATTGGGATACACAAGGGTTTCCTTAGAGAGCTTGCAGCCCTCGATATCATCCCAACGCATCCTGAATTTCTCCAGGGCATTGGTTTGTAACATGTTACACAGGGAGAGAGGAGCTAACCGCACTAGCGGCTCCGGTGAGAGTAGATTCATCCCAGCCGCAGCTCTTGCCAGCGCGTCAGCTCTCCCGTTACCTGTGTCTGTATCATGCCCTTTCACCCAGCAGACTTCAATGTTGTTGTGCATTGCTGCCTGTCTGAGTTTCCCGTGGCACTCTATTTCGGTCTCTGACGAAGCATAGGCTTTCTGCAGAGACAGAATCGCTTGCCTGCTATCTGTTAAGATTAGTATGGCTACATTTGTCACCTTGCGGTCAGCCGCAAGTGTTATTCCCATCAGCTCCAGTTGCGTGATGGTTCCATGAATTCCCATCGGAACCTTTGCTTGGATTTTTAGGGTTTTAGAGAAAACTCCAAGGCCCGATCCTTCTCTCCTTTTCGATCCATCTGTGTAGATCCTTATAGCAGACTCTCTCCTATAATATTAATGAAAGGAGGAATCTCTTATATTAATACACATAAGAAAAGGAGAGTTTCGGGGACCCCGGTGGGGTAGTAGGTAGAGGCCCTGCCTCCTAACCAGGGGTCGCGGGTTTGAGTCCCGCCGGGTGGGGGGTCATTTTAAACTACAAAATGATTCTACCTGTGTCCATGGATGTGTGTGAATTTGTTTGTGGCATCTAAATATAGTTAAATACAAAAATATAACGGTGAAATGGTGGAATAGTCTGGGACCAATATCCAGTAAATGTAAATTTAAAAAAAGGAGAGTTTTTTTATATTAACACACGTAAGAGAAGAGTGCTAAGGCTACTTCATAGATCTAGGGTTTGGTTACGTAAAAAATATTATATAAAGTTCATCTCTCACCCGCGGTTCAAATTGACATTGATTAAGGGCCAAGCCAGTTGCATAACAACTTTGAACTGTAGTTCATCTAAGTTAATTTAACGAATAAAGCACTAATAACCTTTCTTCACACTTTTATTTGAATTACCAAATGTACATTTCGGACATTATCAATTATCAATGGATTAACACTCTTTTTTGTAGTTCATCTCATCGATAACACTCATTAGATCAACAAAAAATAAAAACCTGTGCATTTAATCACTGGTTTCTCCAACTTCAGTAATTTTATTCAGAGATTAAATGTAATGGGTGGGCCGTCTAGTGGTTTCTTTTTAAAAATGCAATAAAATGAACAAAATTAAATTTTTTTCCATGTATTATGGTTTTATTAGTAAGAGCAAACATTTCTATTAATTATGGAACATAAGTTCGTTCAAGTGGCTGGCTTCGCAATAGCGCATTCTGTCACTCCAATTTGCCAAGACCTTGTTGATGGTTTCGAGCTGTAGCTCACGGATTGCTTGGATGATATTGGCCTGAAGTGCTTGAATCGTTTCTGGATTGTTGGCATAACATCGGTCCTTCACGGTTCCCCACAAAAAAAAATCCAAACGGATTAAGTCGCAGCTCTGAGGCGGCCAATTGACATCGCCAAGACGGCTGATAACACGATTTGGGAATTTGGTGCGCAAAAGATCGATTGTGGCATGGGCTGTGTTGCATGGCGCGCCATCCTGCATGAACCAGCGGTCGTCCAAATCTATGTCTTCAATTTCATTAAAAAAAAGTCGGATAACATGGCTCTGTAACGCTCACCGTTGACCGAAATGTTGTTTCCAGCCTCATTTTCGAAGAAAAATGGTCCAATGATTCCACAATCCGCACCAAACTGTCATTCTCCGGGGATGCACTGGCTTCTCGACAATAACATGCATGTTTTAAGAGCCCCAGATGCGGCAATTTTGTTTGTTAACGTAGTCGCCAAAATGAAAATGAGCCTCGTCAGAAAAGATGATTTTTCGTCAAAAATCGTTGTCCAATTCAAGCTGCTCTAAGGATTAAACTGCGAAGCGATAACGAAGCGGATGGTCATGCGCCTTCAATTGCTGAGTCAATTGGACCTTGTAAGCGAATAATCCGAGATTTTTGTGCAGAATTCTCCTCAGGCTAGTGCGTGCAATGTTGAGCTGTTGAGATCGACGGCGAGTTGATGTTCGTGGATTGACTCGGTTACAGCAGCCACATTCTTGTCTGTGCGCACCGTACGAGGACGAGGACCATGACTGTTGTTCACTAGCATGCCAGTCTCACGAAATTTTTGCACAAACTTGCGTACAGCAGGCGCAGTGGGTGATTCATTTCGGCCAAAACTTCTTTTCATCAAACGTACTCTTTGGGCTGCACAGCACTCACTTTGGAAATAAGTTTGCAATATTTCCCAACGTTGTTCAAGCGTAAAGCGACTCATTTCGTAGTGAGGAGGAATGATACCGACTTTCTGTCAAGATTTCGAGCGGGAAAAAGATGTCAGTGTCAAAATAACCTATGATTTAAAAAGAACCACTTGATGGCTCACCCTGTATTTGTTATTTCCATGTCATAACCTTAAAAAAATAGAATGTTTCTGCATGTATTATCACATGTAATACCACTAGTTGTTTGAAATTTTCGGAAAGACTTTGTTTTTAACGAAAGCTCAGTTGTCTAGTAATAGAACGAGATGTAACTGTCTCGCTGAAAAAGGCACGAGCTCGTAGAGCGAGTGACTTTTTTGAGAGGTTCATCGAGTTGAATTTTTATTTAAGGCAACTAAGCTTGAGTATAAAAACAGAGTCTTATTCAACGAAAATTCTAAACGAGTGGTATTCGAATGAATATTTAATGAAATTAATTGTAATCTGAACTGTTTGTTTTTTCATGTAGTATGCCGTTAATTCGGAAATATTTGCCAGATCTGCTTGTCATGTTTTTGCTATCAATTCGTAGTTGTGGGCGTTATAAAAGGATATGAATTGTTTTTAAACATATTTATGGTTTTTAAACGTGTTTGTTGGAATTGCTTTCTTTAATAATTTATCAATTTCGTGATTCATTTCGAAGCGATTCATTTTAAAATGAATGATTTAATATGAAAGGTGACAGAGTTACATACGCGATAATAAAAATTGATAAGACGAATTTGGAAAGACCACTGCGATAGCAAATGTTTTCACGGAAAGACCGTAATGACGACTAATCAAAATCCGTTGTTTGGATTTGAGTTAAATAATCAGCTATAATGTCTCAAGGGCAACGATAACTACGCATTAAATTTGTTTACCTACGCCCTATCCTAGCTCTAGTAACCGCATCATACCACACTGTCATCTTGACAAGTACGTCAATTACGTACACGTGCACGTAATAGCTTTGACAAGTACATTACGTGCTGACAGCTGAACAGCTGATTGCTTACCGTACAACCGAATGACATTTCTTTGATGTACAAGGGGTGTTTTCCACTCCCAGACTAAGCATAAAGTAAAATTTCGAGTTTAGAAAAGCCCCGCGTAGAAAATTTGTCGAGGGTCGCGCAGCGACCCGAGACAAATTTTCACGGGGCTTTTCTAAACTCGAAATTTTACTTCATGCGCCACGCGTATAAAACACTAAAATATTGTGAACTCTATGTATATTTAAACCTCACTTGAAATCAGTGTTAATAACCACCCCTATATTTATTTATTCAATTGGTTATACAAACATTTGTTTAATTAATACTGTGACTGGTCAACAAGGCTTAGATGCCAAGGCGATTAAATAGAGAAGCATTCTAGGCGACCGCACAAATAAAATACCGCCTACTCTAAATCATAATTTAAACCCTGGGTCTCCAAACTTTCCAGCCTTAGGGCCATACTGATTACTCCAGTAAGTTCCGAGGGCCAAAACCATATTATCATTGTTGCCGGTGGTAAAAAGTGAAACAGTCCACTGATAAAAAAAATGTCCGAAAAAGTACGCAACGTTTAAAAAAGTATGCTAGCACTCCGCGGGCCGGATGTGGCCCTCGGGCCGTAGTTTGGAGACTCCTGATTTAAACGATCACACGGTATTATAAACAATTTGTTACTTGCAAATAACCCTCAAGTTATAGTAGACTTCATAAGAAGTCTAGACATTGAGGGACTCAAATAGGTCAGGGATAGTTACAAAAGATCTTTTAGGTCGAGGTAACTTCGAAAGGCCCAGAGGCCACACGACCCACCGATCCCCATACCATACTTGCAAATATTCAAGGAAGAATCTACAACTTTTGTCTCACTTGAACCAGTAGATCCTCGCATTGCATTTAATGTGTTTTCGTGATGATACTTATCTAAATTTAAATAGGGCTTTAGTGATTCTGCTAAACCTAAACTATGTCCTGTAATTTTAGTAATTTGTTGTTCGCTCACTCCTGACTTAGCCAAGGTAAAAACTGCAGCCGTACGGTTCGAATGATTAGTGATCTTCAACCTGGTTCCAATCTTTGCAGCTGAACGTTGGGTCCATTTTCTAATGGTATTGGGGCCAACGGGACAGTTTTTGTACCATTTTCCCGACAGTTTCCACAAAGGGTTTGGCTTCAGAAAAAATCTGTCAGTTTTGACATCTGACATCGATAAAACGAATTTCTTTGCAGCTGCACGTTGCATCCATGTTTCAATGGTATTGGGGTCAACGGGACAATTTTTGTACCATTTCCCCAATAGTGTCTACAGAGGATTTTACGTCTGAAAACATCTGTCAGTTTTGACATCTGATATCGATAATACGAATTTCAAATCTTTGATTTGGTTGGCGTTCACTTTGTGGTACATCTTTATAAAATAATATTAAAACACTTAACTTTATTTTACCACTTTAATTAACTTTTTACAGTGACTATAGTTTCGACTACAAGCTAGTCATTATCAAACTGAGTACCTAAAATACGTTGTACATTGTTTTTATAATACAGCATCAAAGAGAGGAGTATACATTATAAAATATAAAAACGAATTAAAATTAATATCGACTTTCTGCAAAAAGTTTGTCTCCAAATATTCATTGAAACAACTACTTCTCGAGCTAATACCCCGACAGATATTGAATTATACAATGAATATTTGCGTTACACGACAGCACTGCTGTTCTATGCATAATTTATATGCAAAATGCAACATCAGGTCAAACTATTCTCAAACCAAACTAAATGAAACAAAAGGAAATTGAAATAAATTAAAAAATTACAGGGAATGAATTCTAATTGTCTTAAGCCATCTACAGACGCGTTTCGAGATTTATCCCTCATCAGTATAGCTTTGCTTTAGACTTTTAATAAAAAAAAAAAAAAAAAAAAAAAAAAAAAAAAAAAATATTAAAATAAAATAAACAGGAAACTTACAGGAATGTCGAAGTGTGTCGTCGAAACAGGTACACAAAACTGGGGCGAGTGAAAATGAAGGAATGTTATTTATAGGTAAAGGATTAAGTCATTAGTACCCCCCAGTTTTGTGTACCTGTTTCGACGACACACTTCGACATTCCTGTAAGTTTCCTGTTTATTTTATTTTAATATTTTTTTTATTTTTTTTTTTATTTTTTTTTTTTTTTTTTTTTTTTTTTTTTTTTTTTTTTTTTTAATTAAAAGTCTAAAGCAAAGCTATACTGATGAGGGATAAATCTCGAAACGCGTCTGTAGATGGCTTAAGACAATTAGAATTCATTCCCTGTAATTTTTTAATTTATTTCAATTTCCTTTTGTTTCATTTAGTTTGGTTTGAGAATAGTTTGACCTGATGTTGCATTTTGCATATAAATTATGCATAGAACAGCAGTGCTGTCGTGTAACGCAAATATTCATTGTATAATTCAATATCTGTCGGGGTATTAGCTCGAGAAGTAGTTGTTTCAATGAATATTTGGAGACAAACTTTTTGCAGAAAGTCGATATTAATTTTAATTCGTTTTTATATTTTATAAATATTCTGCAACCTATTGACAAATTCAATTTTTCTTTATGATAAATTTTCTTTATGTGAAAGTATACATTATGTCGGTCTGGTCGTTGATGATCATCAACGACCAGACCGACATAATGTATACTCCCCTCTTTGATGCTGTATTATAAAAACAATGTACAACGTATTTTAGGTACTCAGTTTGATAATGACTAGCTTGTAGTCGAAACTATAGTCACTGTAAAAAGTTAATTAAAGTGGTAAAACAAAGTTAAGTGTTTTAATATTATTTTAAAACGAATTTCTTTGCAGCTGAACGTTGCATCCATTTTCCAATGGTATTGGGGTCAACGGGACAATTTTTGTACCATTTTCCCAATAGTGTCTACAGAGGATTTTACGTCTGAAAACATCTGTCAGTTTTGACATCTGACATCGATAAAGACCACTGCAATAGCAAATGTTTTCTCGGAAAGATCGTAATGACAACCAATCAAAATCTGTTATTTAGATGTGAATCGAATAACAGATTTTGGGATTTCACGCTTCGAGCAGTCCGCCTCCCCATCGGCCAGATTGACTTTGGATCAATCTGGCGGGCTGCTCAGAGCGTGAAAATCGAAGCGAGAGGAACATACAATTGCTAGGTTTATTGAACAATTATATCTACAATTTCCTTATTTTTTATGAAACAAGTTTCCTTTCGATTAATGTACGTAGTTAAAATGTGTCACTTGTTTATATCGGGTGGGAATTTCCCAATCATCTCATGATAATTGCATTAATATTAAAAAAAAAACAAGATTCAATTTGCATGATATTTTGTTAACGATTGAAGTATGTTGTTAACCTATAATAAAACGTTCCCAAACATTGTGGTGAATTGCCAAAAGTAATTTTTGCGTGTGAATGAGAGATGTTATAAATTGCACTGCATATCAGGGGTGGCCCATAATCAACTCGAAAAGTTACTATAAATATTATAGTTATAATAAAATAAAATCATAAATTTAATCAAAATCTATTCTTTTTAAATCTTAAAGGAATCATAAATATTATCATGAAGTCCAATAGACCCAATGAGCAGTGGCACTACTTGTAATTTCAACCTCAGCAAGAATTGTAAATTCATTCTAAAAATACTTTTTTCTTATTTTAAATATTAAACAATGTCTGCTTAATTTTAACGAGTAGAGAAAAATCACAACGCTTTGTTTCCCAAAGCATTGCATTTGTTCCCTAACGCATTGCATTTGTTCCCTAACGCATTGCATTTGTTTCCTAACGCATTGCATTTGTTTCCTTACGCAATGCCGCGCACAGGCCAGCTTAGTTCTGGCTCCGCATTTCCATAGAATAATGGTGGTGGCGGGCTGAGGGGGTCACGTTTTGAACATATACAGTCTGTTTGATTTATTGTGACACAGCACATATGTCCGTTATTAGTACAGATAGAAAAAAAAGTTAAAGACAAAGGTTTTAGTATTTTTTATGATCTATTCAATCGTAATGTCAGAAAAACAGTTGAAAATCAAATAAACACATGAAAGTTATTAGTTTCATTTTCTTTAATGGAACACCCTGTATATTTTGTTTATTTCAAATAGGCATTAATATTAGCCTTATAATGATACCACATAAGTACCCCTTTATTATAGAAATAACATGACAATTGCCAATAAATGAAATTTATCAGTTGACATGAATAACTATTTAAAGTGTCTGTTCAAAGTGACGTCCGTTGTTTGCAATACATTCTTCACATCTCTTCATTAAATTTCGTCGTGCTTTTTGCAACATCCGTGGTGTTATTTGGCCACATGCCATACGAATACGATTTTTCAGATCGTCTAGATTTTCTGGACGAGTAACATAAACTTTTTGCTTTAAAAATCCCCAAATAAAAAAATCTAAAATAGACAGATCTGGCGATCTTGCTGGCCAGTTTATGGGGCCACCATTTGCAATCAATTTCAAACCCAACTTTCTTTCCAAAATATCTTTGACATTTCTTGCGTTATAGGGAGGAGCACCATCTTGTTGGAACCACATATCTCGACGTATTTCTAGAGGGATATCATCTAAATAATCTTCAAATTCTATCGTAAGAAAGTTGGCATATCGCTCCGCATTCAACGTTCCTTGATAAAAAAATGGTCCTATTATGGTATCACCTAACACACCAAGCCACACATTATCTGCAAATCTTTGTTGGAATCTGCATTCTCGAATTTGACGTGGATTCTCAGTATCCCAGTAATGGTCGTTTTTTCGGTTGGAGATTCCGTTGTTGTTGAAATTTGATTCATCACTCCAAAGAATTAAATTTAATAAATGTTGATTGTTGCTAAGCCAATTACAGAATACTATCCTCCTGTCAGAATCACCATCTCTTAAACCTTGTACTAACTTAATTTTATATGGTCTCATTTTATGTTTTCTCAGAATAGAAAATATTTTATGCATACTTATTCCTAAGTCAGCCACTGCTTCACGTATTGAATTACGTGGATGTGCTCTAAAATAGGCCAATATCAATACTTCATTATTATCTTCTCTTTCTTGTCTTCTCCTTCCTCATTTATTATTAAAACACCAATTTCTCCGTAAATTTTGTTCAAGTCTTGCAAAAGTGCGATAATATGGTTGTCTTCTTTCTGGATACATGTTTACATAAGTGATACTAGCTTCTCTAGAATTATCGTTGCATCTAACAAAGACCTTTAGTATATCCATTTTTTCATCATTAGAATAGTAATTATCACCCATCTCTAAAGATTTGAATCAACAACACGCAAGACGGGAAGTTACTACACCACTTGAAGCTAATAGCTTTCACGTGTTTATTTGATTTTAAATTGTTTTTCTGACAATGCTACTGAATAGATCATGAAAAATACTAAAACTATTGTCTTTAACTTTTTTTTCTATCTGTACTAATAATGGACATATGTGCTGTGTCACAATAAATCAAACAAACTGTATTTGGAGCTAAATGCCTGCTGGCTCATCTCGTGCGACGCTGATGTGCAATTATATTTTGATAACGGCAAGACAATACTCTACAGAACGAAAAGCTCCGCTCCGTGCCGTACAGGATGAATAAAATTAGTTCATTACGGAATAAGCCTTTTCACTCGTGTACTATCGAGGAAAACGTGCAAATTAAATAATTAGGCAGACCCCTGCTTAATTTGATCATCGTGAAAAAAACAGACTTTGGCAACAGCTTCCAGCTCTATTGTGTCAACTTCAAATACTCGTAAAATCCGAACGAGAACGTTTAAACCAGATAGATACTTAAAAAACAATCGGCTTTTGCGAAAGCGATGAAAAAAATTGTTTAACCACTCATTATCTTGAATTAAAATGATAAATCGTCAATTCTTAAAAAGAGGAACACGGGGGTGTATTTTATGCTGACTGGCTCTACCATCAGAATGTTGTACGAGCCGCCATTGGGACACATAACTGAAAAAAATGCAATGACATAACCAAATTGCTTCTTCGTTTCTTCTTTGTTTTTTCCAAAAAAACAAAGAAGTTCCTAGAACTCTCCATGCAAAACTTACGAACACTAACCGGCTACATCACCAAATACTACAGCTTCCAAAAGCACCTTGCAAAAATGGGAATCACCAACAATACCATATGCCGAGGATGCAACGAAGATAAGACAGCAAGGCACATACTTCACGAGTGTCCGGCCCTGTCAAAACTAACGGATACTATGTCAAGGGAAACCTAGCCCAAATGTGAAGGACCGGGATGGAACTGGTCCGTCGCACAAATATTGGCTATTGCCAATAGTGCGGAGTGGGTCTGACCATCACAAGGGAGGCACTACAATGGGCCCAAAACTTGGCCTAAGTCTGTGGCTGCGGCTGCCCTACCGACAACCAATCCTTAATCATTAACCAAATTGCTAGTAACTTTTTACTACCAACAAAAATGTACTATGTCAAGGAGAACCCAGCCCAAATGTGAAGGACCCGGATGGAACTGGTCCGTCGCACAAATATTGGCAATTGCCAAAAATGCGGAGTGGGTCTGACCATCAGAAGGGAGGCACTACAATGGGCCTAAAACTTAACCTAAGTGGGCGCAGCTGCGGCTGCCCTCCCGACAACCAATCCTTAATCCTTAACCAAATTTTTACTACCAACAAAAATTTCACCCTAACAAAGCGTACTGCGATGAGAATAAAATCTGAATAGAGATTATGTTTATTTCGTTGTCGCAATCAGATACAAAAATGTAATTTATTTCCACTTTTAATCGGTTGACTGTTTAATTTGCACAGGTGTAAACAAAATGTGATTCATTTATAAAATTTTAATTACTCAGGATGATTAAATAATTAATGTTTATGAAATGGACATGAATCATTTTTAATAATAATAAAATGATCAATAATATTCTATTTAATAAACAAGAACAATTGTTTTTATTAAGTAGACTGTTAAAACTTTCTACTAACTTATTCCGTTCCTGTTTCAGGAAAATAATTTCAAACTGGGGATAATACTGAACAGAAAATGACTTCGAGCAGGTAAGAAATTTGGTTATTAATTAATTATAAAATAATTTATAATAATTCTTTGCTTACATTATATCTTAAGAATTTAGTGTATAAACAATTAATAAAATAAACATTAACTACCGTGCGATCATTTGAAAGATACTATTAAGTGAATTGGATAGCTAACGCCATCTAACCATACTGAAGAGGACCTTGAAGTCCGAAACGTGTCTGTGGGTAACCAGTGCCGGAATACTGAACTCAAATACAATTTTTGATATTTGAAAGATAATTTAGAGTAGGCTTTCAATTTTGATTTAGATTGGCACTACTGACTGTTAACACATAGTTTACCATAACCTCAAATTTATTCTATCATTCAATTAGCATTCTGGGCAACCGCAGAAAAAAAAAATACTGCCTACTCTAAATCATAATTTAAATTATCACACGGTACAATAAAGCTACAATAAATACAATAAAACATATTCTAACCATTTGTAACCATCCAAAATGAGTTGAATAAGACATGTTAGAGTTTATAAAATGTTCAATTATTTTTGTAAATAAATACAATATATTTACATATAAAAAACAGACTAGATTGGTTGGCACAGATTTCAATGATTGAAAGCGCCGGCACTAGAGCTAAATAAATACCTCATTGTTTCGATATTTTCATGTCCTGCCAAGTTCTTTTTACAGACCTGGAAATAGTCGTGCTAACTGTAAAAAATATATGTACAGGGAGTTTTTCTTTTAAATGCACATGTCCCAATTACAGTTTATATGCTGTAAATCTCCAGACGTTGGTTGTTTTTTTAAAAGAGTTCAATTTGATGCTTTAAACGAAATGTTACTTCATGTGCCACCGGTGTAAAGCACAGAAATACTCTTCAAGCTCAGAATATACTATCGTATGTTCAATAAAAAAAAAAACCTCTAGGGTGCCATGGAAAATATTGTAGGTTAATTAAACTTTGTCAGTCTGCGAGTTTTCGCGATCAGATCTTTTTTTGTTATGTACCGTTTTGAGGTTATGTCTGAAGTTTAATATGTCAATTCCTAAGGCGGTAGCCAACTTAAATTTAAAACAAAGATAAAATCATGGCACTCTAGAGGTTTTTTGTTGTTGAACATACGATACTTCAGCATTCTGATTTGGAAATATATTTTAAACTTCACTTGAAATCAGTGTTTCATACCGGTGGCGCATGAAGTAAAATTTCGAGTTTAGAAAAGCCTGAAAATTTGGATTTGGGCGCTCGCTTCGCTCCGCGCCCAAATCCAAATTTTCAGGCTTTTCTAAACTCGAAATTTTACTTCATGCTTAACCTGGGAGTGGAAAACACTCTTTTAAAGCTTAGAATTGAGCTCTTTTAAAAAAATAACGTATGTCGCAACACGTTGTAGGTTGACAACTCTGAAATTTGACAATTGAACTTTGTCAGTCTGCAAGTTTTCGGGATTATAGTTTTTTTTTTTTGTTGTGTTCGGTTTTGAGGTTATGTCTGAGTTTTTATATGTCAATTCCTAAGACGTGTAGCCAACTTAAATTTAAAAAAAAGATAAAATCATGGCACTAAAAGTTTTTTTTTTTTATTGAACATAAGATACTTCAGCATAGTGATTTGGAAATATATTCTAAACTTCACTTGATATTAGTGTTTTATACCAGTGGCGCGCATGAGTAAAATTTCGAGTTTAGAAAAGCCTTATTTATAAGATCGATTTTATCTAGTTACAATACGTTGGGGAAACCTGGCGTAAGATCTGATTAATGGTTGGAGCAACACTTTAGGAACATCTTTCTTATTTATAAGATCGATTTTATCTAGTTAAAATGCATTGGAGAAACCAGGTGTTAGAATGACATCAATAAATATCAACAAATTCTATATTTATGTAATACTGGTTCTTCTTTTCTCCAAGATATCTCATTGTATGCTAATGAATTATACATGAGTTGAAAAACAAATATCCGCATGACTGCAATTCATTTGTTTTTCAACTCGGTTGGATAATTCCTCCAAATAAAATTAATGTTTTTGTTATTAGCCTGAATACACATGATTTATGTGTTTTTTTGTAATCAGTGTCGCATCCTTGAGGGATGTAATGATGATATAATTTATATTACATCAAAAAAATGAAATCAGATATACACACACATGTTTGTGATTTGTGAGTGTAATCAATATTTGGGTTCACTTGAAAACACACACGGCCATTCCTGATTAAATAATATTATTTACAAAAATTATTTACATCCATAAAATTTTATTTGCGATTTGATTTATTCAAAACACAGAATGATAAAAATGTAAAAAACCTTGTAAGCACAAAATGTAAAATTTGACAACAGCACAAAATACTTGTTAATTACTACTGCCTAAATCTTCTAATCTTTTTTATAGTACGTATAACTCACTGATGAGTTTTGTTTGGATTTATATTAAATATTTGTTGCTTGTTGTATTCCAGATTGGACAGGTTGTTTGTCCTTTTGGAGACGGGCAGTTCGTCCGTGACGAGATCAGCCGCCGCCAAGCAACTGGGCGAAGTACAAAAATTGCACCCGCACGAATTGGTCACCCTGTTAACCAGAACGGCCACGTATTTACGGTCGACGAGCTGGGATACCCGGGTGGCGGCAGCCGAGGCAGTCAGGGCGATTGTCAGCAACGTTCCACAATGGGATCCGCCACCTTTAGATATACCAATAGGTAATTAATCACTGGCATATCTAGGGTATGGCAATTAGGGCACTTGGAGCCTCTAGCACTTACAATTAACTTGGGCGCAAATGGTGCTTAAATTTCAGTTGATTTATTATGTAGTAAAAATTCAGCGTATCCCGCTAAACTAAAGCTGGAAATGAGTAATTTGATTGTACATTATTATAGCCAACATTTGCCATGGGCTCCATTTCACTTAGTTATGCCATAGGAATTAATAATAATCCTTTTTCCACATCCCATTGGAGCCCTGCACGGGCTGATTTTTTTGGGCCCGGCCCGCTAGCAAATTTTGCAAGGCCGGCCCGGCCCTGTCCCAAAATAATTGACTTGAGCCCGACCCGGGTAAATAATAGAGCAGGCCTGACCCGACCCGTCCAATATTTTGGTCTGAATATTTCAAAATTATCTCGGAGCTAGCTAATAAAGATTTATCACACTTATAAATATATATTTACATGTTTATAGATATAGGTTTCATATTTTGGATTGTTTGCCCGGCCCGGCCCACTTGAAAAAATTCGTGGTCCGGCCCGGTACCAAGTTGGGTCAAAGCCCGGCCTATGCAGTGCTCTACGTCTTATAAGTTCAAGAACTTGTAATACTCATTATGACAAAAGAACATACAATATCATTACTTCAAATTGTGGCTTAATTAAGTGAAGATATGTTAATATATAGAAAATAATGAATGAGTGAAAAATATGGGACCAATTTATACAGCCTAAATTTAATCAGCTGTTTTTTGTTGTTGTGATGCTCTCGTTGTTGGGTTATTTGCCCAAGATAATTTCCCAAATTGAATACATTCAGTGAAATTAAGAATATGTTGAATTAATTTCTCACTCAACCCATGGTGAAACATATTTAATAATTAGTAGAACTTTGATTAAAACGCTTGGTTTGTTTCACTAATTTAAATTCAGAATATTTAATAACATTAAAAATTTAAAAAAATGTATTTCTTTGTAGAAGAAGATGGTGTTGGACAGTCTTTATCCTCTGTGGGACGTTTGAGATTCGAGCAATTCGACATCAACAAAGTACTAGCGAACAGTGCACATTTAATGGCCTCGGAAGGAAAGGAATACGACATTGAGGAAGATTCTAGTTTAGGTAATTTAGCAATCTTTGTCAAAGTTCAAGTCTTTCATTGATATTTTTTTATAGGTATAGATATGAAGGAAAGAATGGCGAAACAACGACAATTACTCAACTCGCGTCTAGGCTTGGATGTAGCCTCGAAAATAGGTATCGACGTGTCGGGAATTTTCTCCAACGAGGATCTCACCTTACCGGCTACAGAAGCTCAAGAGTTGCAAATAAAAATAGAAGACGGAATTAGAGTAAGCAAAATTTGTCTAATATAAATAAGTCTCTTGCAATAATGCCTGTGTAAGTCCAATAATACATTTAGATATACAGAGTGGCGCACATAACACTGGCCCATTAGGCCCATTGTGCTTCCTCCCATTGACCACCCAGCCTCAACTCAACCTTACTCCATTGATCAACGTTTATTTATTGTTAAAGAATATGTGCGGTCTGGATCTATTAAAGTTGTTTGAGACAGTTTTTATGAAAACTTTCCTTAAAGTGATGTCCCAGCAAAATCAAAAATTCAGGGTCTATTGAAAAAGTGGCGTTTAACAGGCAATGTTGTTAATTCAAAGAGAAATAAGAAACCGACTGTACGTACACCCAAAGATCCGTTTTTCTTTTTCAACGGATGACGTTTGCTTTCATCTATCATGTTACGTTACGACACTGGGCCGTTTATTGATATTCCTTAGGGGGGGCGCTTTTATGTGCCCCACTCTTTAACTGAACATGAGGACGAGTTCTATGAAATACTGCCATATTGTTTAATTATGTGCAAGTTCAGAGTTTGATCTTTGTTTCTCTGTAAAAATCTGTACTGTGCAATTACTGGCACACCTCCCAAAAAAATATTCAAATTTTATAAATATTGGAGGTACACCATCTTATTTTGACTACCACATATCCAGTTGCAACATTTGCTAATCACTTTCTTGCTTCTTTAGAAACCTTTAAGGGATTTAATTTCATCAGCGAGTGAAGTTGGTTTAAGCTCGAGGGAGATGAACCGAGCGAAAAGAAAAGCCCGACAGGCCATAAGCAAGCAGAGATCTCGGGAGCCGGTGGACGAAGGTACCGGAGAAGAACCGGATAAGAAGAAGGTCAAAGTCGAAGAGTTGAAGATGAAGGAAGAGAGTTCTAACAGCCTTGGTGGGTCTATTTCACTTAATTAAACACAGTTATATTCCTTTCTTCACTTTTATTTTTCTTGCTAGATATACATTTCATGTAACTCATACAACTACATTAATGAATTATTTCATGAACTTAATTTATGTTTGAAATTTTGGAAAGAAACAAATTGCCTATCTGTGAGATGAACAAATTCTCTTTGTCTGAAAACATTTGTCAACTGCTAGTTTTTTGGTATCATTAAATTTGTTCAGCACTATTTTTTTGTGTTTGGATAAGTTGTTTTTTTGTGGTGTAGATTGTGAACCCGGTGATTGCGGTGATTGGCCTTTGGAGTGGTTTTGTGATCAATTGAGTCAGGATTTGTTCAGCTCGAGTTGGGAGTCTAGACACGGGGCTGCGACGGCGCTCAGGGAAATTCTTTCAATACACGGAAAAGGAGCTGGAAAATCCATTTATCAAACTCGAGCACAGGTAAGAATTTAAATAAGTGCTAACAACAATTTGCAGTGTTAATTATAAAAAATTAGGTTTGAATTTTTATATTTTCATCTCCTTTCGAAATCCCTTTTTTCAGTATAGACCCAAAGTTTGTGTAAGATTTTTTTTTTTAATTGAAATTCTGACAATTTTTAGTTTTAAATCATAAAGAAAAATTGAATTTGTCAATAGTTTGCAGAATATTTACAACATGTAATACCGAATTAAAATTAATATCAACTTTCTGCAAAAATGTAGTTTTGTTGAGACTTCTCCTCCAAATATTCAATTGTTGCAGAAAGTCGATATTAATTTTAATTCGTTTTTATATTTTTTAAATCATAAAATGGAATGAATTAAACCCCTATATCCCCCTCTGGCTACGGCCTTTTAGCATTTTCTTTAAATGTCGTTAAACTTTATTTCACTCTGAAAGTCGTGTACATCTGTAGCACTAATTTAAAAAAAAATTAGATCTCAATTTTCAAAGTAGGTATTTGGAAATTGAAAATAATTCAAGTTTACTTCTCCATTTTTACCAATTCAGTATTTTTAACAAAAATTTTTATGAGTTTATAAAAAGTGTTTCCACTCCCAGGTTAAGCATGAAGTAAAATTTCGAGTTTAGAAAAGCCTGAAAATTTGGATTTGCGGGCGGAGCAAAGCGAGCCCGGCAAATCCAAATTCTCAGGCTTTTCTAAACTCAAAATTTTACTTCATGCACCAGGCGTACTAAACATTGGTTTAAACTTAAATTCAAAACATACTTCATGCACTGAATTAGAATTGTTTTTTTATAATAATAATAAGACTAATAATTAAGGCTGGGATTCAAATACGAATAATTTAAATATTCGAATATTCAAATATGAATATTTCAATCACCAAATGATTCATTTGTTTTGTTAAAAATGTTAATACCGTGCGATCATTTACAATGTGATTTAGAGTTGGCATTGAATTCTAAATTAGATTAGCACTACTGGCTGTTAACACATATTTTAACACAACCTCAAATTTATTGTATCATTCAATTTGCATTCTGAGTAACCGCACAAAAAATATACCGCCTACTCTAAAACCGTTAGGTTAGATGACAATGACAAGCTGTAAAGTTAGGTTAGATGACAAGTTGTGAAGTTAGGTTAGATGACATATTGTGAAGTTAGGTTAGGTTAGATGACAAATTGTGAAGTTAGTTACAATTACTTTTAAACCCGCCGAGTTAAACGAAAAAAAGTTGTGAAGTTAGGTTAGGTTAGATGACAAGTTGTAAAGTTAGGTTAGGTTAGATGACAAATTGTGAAGTTAGTTACCATTACTTTTAAACCCGCCTAACCTAACTTGTCTTTTAACTATTATAACATGTTAAAATAATTTAAATAAGCTTGATTATTTTGACATTATAACATTAAATCAATGTGTCAATTGCTTTTCACCAATAAAATTAGTCTTTAGTCTGTAATAGAATTTTATCAATCAATGACTATGGTAACATTTTGACTGTAAGTTTCTCAGTCGAATAAATTTTCACTATTATGACATTTTAACATTAAACTTGATCCACTGTGAATTGTCATTTGACGTCTGACATAAAAAACGACTGCTTCCTCTTTAACTTGCATCAAAACTGGAACTCCGTTTTGACGTTATAAAACTTTCTGTTAATAGAGCAAGAATTAATGTATCATATCAATCGATTGTTTTAATCCTAAAACAAGTGTCTTCCACTCCCAGACTGAGCATGAAGTAAAATTTCGAGTTTAGAAAAGCCTGAAAATTTGGCTCGGGCGCGTAGCGAAGCGGAGCGACCGAGCCAAATTAGGCTTTTCTAAACTCGAAATTTTACTTCATGCGCCACGCGTATACACTGATTTAATGTGACATGAATCGTCTTTAACCAATTGACAAGTGAAATAAGTATAGTAATTCAATTATCAATGAATATATTTTTTTAACTGACATTGTTAAAAATTCTAAATTTTTGACACAAAGAAAGCTAATTTTTATTAAATATTGTTATAATTATAATGATTTATATTAATAATGTGATTTTCTGACTGTAACGGAAAAACTGACATTCCGTTTTGACGTTATAAAACTTTCTCCGTCAATAAAACAAGAATCAATGTATTATGTCAAAATCAATTGTTTTAATGCTAAAACAAGTGTCTTCCACTCCCAGACTGAGCATGAAGTAAAATTTCGAGTTTAGAAAAGCCTGAAAATTTGGCTCGGGCGCGTAGCGAAGCGGAGCGACCGAGCCAAATTAGGTTTTTCTAAACTCGAAATTTTACTTTATGCGCCACGCGTATAAAACACTGATTTAATGTGAAATTAATGGTCTTTAACCAATTGACAAGTGAAATAAGTTTAGTAATTCAATTATCAATCAATATATTTTTATTACTGACATTGTTGAAAATTCAAAATTGTGTCAATTGTTTTTGACTAATAAAATTACTTAGTCTTTTGATTTTGATAGAATTTTATCAATCAATGACTATGGTAACATTTTGACTGTCAGTTTCTTAGTCGACTGAATTTTCACCATTATGACATTCTGACGTTAAGTTCCTTGATTAACTATAAATTGTCGTTTGACGTCTGACATAAAAAACGACTGCTTCCTCTTTAACTCGTAGCAAAACTGACATTCCGTTTTGGCGTTATAAAACTTTCTCCGTTAAAGAACAAGAATCAATGTATTATGTCAAAATCAATTGTTTTGATGCTAAAACAAGTGTCTTCCACTCCCAGACTGAGCATGAAGTAAAATTTCGAGTTTAGAAAAGCCTGAAAATTTGGCTCGGGCGCGTAGCGAAGCGGAGCGACTGAGCCAAATTAGGCTTTTCTAAACTCGAAATTTTACTTCATGCGCCACGCGTATAAAACACTGATTTAATGTGAAATTAATGGTCTTCAACCAATTGACAAGTGAAATTAGTTTAGTAATTCAATTATGAATTAATATATTTTTATTACTGACATTGTTAAAAATTCTAAATTTTTGACACACAGAAAGCAAATTTTTATCATATATCGTCATAATTATAACGATTTATATCAAGGGTCTCCAAACTACGGCCCGAGGGCCACATCCGGCCCACGGACAGATTTTGTCCGGCCCGTGGAGAGCTAGAATACTTGAAAACTCCTTTCGGACATTTTTTTTCATCAGTGGACTATTTCACTTTTTACCACCGGCAACAATGATAATATGGTTTTCGCCCTCGGAAATTACTGGAGTAATCAGTATGGCCCTAAGGCTGGAAAGTTTGGAGACCCAGGATTTATATTAATAACGTGATTTTCTGATTGTAACAGAATCTCATTTTCGACAAATAGATTGGCATTTTGACAGTATTGTATTGCTGATGTAATACAATAATTATGACATTAAATCACTGTGTCAATTGTTTTTGACCAATAAAATTACTTAGTCTTTTGACTTTGATAGAATTTTATCAATCAATGACTATGGTAACATTTTAACTGTAACTTTCTCAGTCGACTGAATTTTCACTATTATGGCATTATGATGTTAAGTCATTTGATCGACTGTGAATTGTCGTTTGACGTCTGACATAAAAAAAAACGACTGCTTCCTCTTTTACTTGTATTAAAACTGACGTTACGTTTTAGCCTTATAAAACTTTCTCCGTTAATAGAACAAGAATATAATACATTGATTCTTGTTCTATTAACGGAGAAAATCAAATATCAATTGTTTTAATGCTAAAACAAGTGTCTTCCACTCCCAGACTGAGCGTGAAGTAAAATTTCGAGTTTAGAAAAGCCCGAAAATTTGGCTCGGGCGCGTAGCGAAGCGGAGCGACCGAGCCAAATTAGGCTTTTCTAAACTCGAAATTTTACTTCATGCGCCACGCGTATAAAATGCTGGTTTGAAGTGAAATTAATGGTCTTCAACCAATTGACAAGTGAAATTAGTTTAGTAATTCAATTATGAATCAATATATTTTTATTATTGACATTGTTAGGTATTCTAAATATTCAAATAATTAGAATATTCGAATACTTAAATTTGAATAATTCCCAGCCTTACTAATAATGCATCACTTTAGCCTGTAAACCTGCTAGATATTTAAATTATAAGATCACTCCGGAAAATTTTATTTTTGATACACATTAACGTACAGACTAACAGCGAATTTGCCTTACTAAATACTGAACTCATAATATAAGAATAAAGATTATATATGAAAAGGAAGCTGAATAAGCGAAGAGATATGATTATAATAACATTAGCTTGCATAAAGTGGTGAAATACATATAAAGACAAAGGAAAAAATGTTTTAATGTATAGAAAAGGTTGGGTAAAATTAGGGGCTCGATGAAAATAATAAACATAGATAGAAAAAGGTTGGGAAACCCCGTTCTAAAGATTTTTTGTTTGTTTAGATGATAGAACAACACCAAATTTGGTTGGAGGACATAGCCATCCGATTACTGTGCGTTCTAGCGTTGGACAGGTTCGGCGATTTCGTGTCCGACGCTGTCGTAGCCCCGGTGCGCGAGACATGCGCGCAAACCCTGTGCGCAATTTTAAAAATAATGAACACCTCGGGCTGCCGGGGCACTTTAGAGGTGTTATTGAAACTCCTCGCGCAGCAAGAGTGGGAAGGACGCCACGGTGGGCTGCTAGGTTTAAAATACCTCTTAGCAGTCCGACAAGATTTGATCGAAACTTTATTAAAAGAAGCCTTACCTCATATTCTACACGAGCTTTCGGATCCTGTTGATGATGTCGCGGCTGTCGCTGCTTCCTGCTTAATCCCAGTTGCGACGAAATTAATTGAATTAGTTCCGAGTTCAATTCCGGAAATCGTGAATAAATTATGGGATTTGTTGGCGGAGCAGGATGAGTTAGCGGCCGCGTGTAACAGCTTCATGGGATTACTCGCGGCGATTCTGTATTTACCCAATATACAAGACCACCTACCGCCGCAGCCCATTGGAGACGTGGTGCCTAGGCTGTGGCCGTTTTTAAGCCACAGCACTTCGAGCGTCAGAAAAGCGACCTTGCAAACGCTCGGCACGCTGACGGATTGCAACACGATGCAGTGGGAGGCGCAGCTTTTACAAGACGCGCTGCGGCACGTCTACCAGCGCATGCTGGTGGAGCCGCTGAGCGACGTCCGGGATGTCGCGGAAAAAGTCTGGGGGCAACTAGTCTGCAATTCCGGTCTGGTCGAGCTCTTACACGCGAGCTGCCCGTTCATAAGCGCCTGGCTGTGCTTGAGCATGCAACCGGTGCGGCTCCCCTTCGATCCCAACTTGATGATCCAGGCGAAAACCAGCAAGGAGCGCAAGTCGAAAATCGACGGGTTGCAAAACTTCGATCAGAGCATCGTTCCGCCGAAATTATTCATCGGCGGTTCCGAAACGATCCCGCTTGCAACCCGCGAAAGCAACGCTGTTCAAGTTCGATGCATGGCCGCGCGGATGTTAGGATTGTTATCCTGTTACATAATAAAACCCGCGCCCGGGATCGATTACAGCCAACACATCGAGAAGCCCATTGATTGTTACGTGAAGATTCTGCTGGTCCACCTAAACTCGAAATCGGCTTTGCAAAGAATGATGGTCGGATTGGTTATATCAGAATGGGCTCACCTGGACGCTACGCTAGAATCCTGTCCCGAATTATTAAAACAACGCCTGCACGCTTGTTTGGCAGAGTGCGTTTATTTCGACGAGATCGCGCACAGTTTCACGCGGTTGGCGCAAGAGACGCGGGATTTCATCGCGATGATGAAGCATTACAAACTGCCTGTGAACGATGAGAACGAGACGGTTTTAACGCTGGATCATATTCAGAGGCTGACGGGAAACGGAACGCAGGATTTGCTGAGCAAGTACAAGTTGAAGCCGAAGATTTTGGAGAGTCTGGAGGATCGTAGGAAGAGCATTCAAGTGTCGGTGACGCAGACTAGTAATGATCAGTATATGTACAGCGTGACCACATTAGGTAAGTAATAGTTTCAATTTAATTTCAATTTATTCATTTAGCAAAAGACATGTACACGTATTGCATTTGTCATACAGATAAGAAACAATAACATATAGCATATAAACGATTACATTATGAGTTTAATTAAGAATAAAGATACGTTAAATATGAGATGAGTAGTTAAACATCATCCTGCAGAAATTCCGCGACTGAATAATATGCTTTCTCGATAAGCAGTTCCTTTAGCTTGCGCTTAAATGGCTTTATACTAGTGTGTAGTAAAGAATCTGCATCCTACCTATCCTAAGAAACCAGCAACTAACCAAACCTAAGCTATTTGTAATAAACCTAAGCTAAGCAAATATTCATATTGATATACACAATTTGTCATTAGCTGCGATTTCCGGAGCGACAGTGATGTACAAAAGCTTGCCGGAAAAACTGACGCCGGTCGTGAAACCATTGATGGATTCCATACGAAAAGAAACAAACGAACAGTTACAAAACATAACGGCCAAACATTTGGGGAGGCTGCTGGACCAATGCGCAGTGCGCACGCCCTGTCCGAACGACAAGATAATTTCCAACCTGTGCACCTTCCTGAAATGCGATCCGGAATTCACACCGGTCATTCACAAAACAGCGGCGAACAGTCAAGACTCGAACATCATAAACAGTTACGCATGGGTAAATGATTAACGTCCATTAAAATATTGAAGTTCAAGTTCAGCTTACAATTGCTACAATCGCCCAAACTCCAACTGCAACGAAAAGCCATAAACCGGAGCAAATTTCGACCTTATTGAAAAAGGATGATTAGGAACGTTTTAGTAATCGTAAATCTACCTGTCTGTTTTACGAGCTATTGTCAAGTGTTTATATAATGGGGATTCAACCGAAGTTTCTACATGAAATTAAGCATTTTAAAAATACCAACACTTGGAAACTACTACTACTGGAAACGCAACTAAAATTCTTATTTCTAATTAAAAGTTTTATATTTTGATAGTTGTGATATATTTTAAACTAACGAGTGTTTTCCACTCCCAGACTAAGCATGAAGTAAAATTTCGAGTTTAGAAAAGCCCCGCGTAGAAAATTTGTCGAGGGTCGCGCAGCGACCCGAGACAAATTTTCACGGGGCTTTTCTAAACTCGAAATTTTACTTCATGCGCCACGCGTACGAAACGCTGATTCAGTGGGAAGCTTTAAATTTGACCGCTCGTGATTTATGGCGCCCAACTAGGGGCTACAGCGTTAGCATGGCCCCATGTTGGGCGCCAAAAAACCTCAAACCCAAGCGTTTCAAGTATTCTTAAACCAGTGTTTTCCACTCCCAGACTAAGCATGAAGTAAAATTTCGAGTTTAGAAAAGCCCCACGTAGAAAATTTGCTGAGGGTCGCGATTTGTACGCGGGGCTTTTCCAAACTCGAAATTTTACTTCATGCACCACGCGTACGAAGCGCTGATTCAGTGAGAAGTTTAAAATTTGACAGGTCGTGATATATGGCGCCCAACTAGGGGCTACAGCGTTAGCATGGCCCCACGTTGGGCGCCAAAAAACCTCAAACCCAAGCGTTTCAAGTATTTTTAAACCAGTGTTTTCCACTCCCAGACTAAGCATGAAGTAAAATTTCTAGTTTAGAAAAGCCCCGCGTAGAAAATTTGTCGAGGGTCGCGCAGCGACCCGAGACAAATTTTCGCGGGGCTTTTCTAAACTCGAAATTTTACTTCATGCGCCACGCGTACGAAGCGCTGATTCAGTGAGAAGTTTTAAATTTGACCGCTCGTGATATATGGCGCCCAACTAGGGGCTACAGCGTTAGCATGGCCCCACGTTGGGCGCCAAAAAACCTCAAACCCAAGCGTTTCAAGTATTTTTAAACCAGTGTTTTCCACTCCCAGACTAAGCATGAAGTAAAATTTCTAGTTTAGAAAAGCCCCGCTTTTCTAAACTCGAAATTTTACTTCATGCGCCACGCGTACGAAGCGCTGATTCAGTGAGAAGTTTTAAATTTGACCGCTCGTGATATATGGCGCCCAACTAGGGGCTACAGCGTTAGCATGGCCCCACGTTGGGCTCCAAAAAACCTCAAACCCGAGCGTTTCAAGTATTCTTAAACCAGTGTTTTCCACTCCCAGACTAAGCATGAAGTAAAATTTCGAGTTTAGAAAAGCCCCGCGTAGAAAATTTGCTGAGGGTCGCGATTTGTACGCGGGGCTTTTCCAAACTCGAAATTTTACATTAACGCGTATGAAGCGCTGATTCAGTGAGAAGTTTAAAATTTGACAGGTCGTGATATATGGCGCCCAACTAGGGGCTACAGCGTTAGCATGGCCCCACGTTGGGCGCCAAAAAACCTCAAACCCAAGCGTTTCAAGTATTTTTAAACCAGTGTTTTCCACTCCCAGACTAAGCATGAAGTAAAATTTCTAGTTTAGAAAAGCCCCGCGTAGAAAATTTGTCGAGGGTCGCACAGCAACCCGAGACAAATTTTCGCGGGGCTTTTCTAAACTCGAAATTTTACTTCATGCGCTACGCGTACGAAGCGCTGATTCAGTGAGAAGTTTTAAATTTGACCGCTCGTGATATATGGCGCCCAACTAGGAGCCACAGTCCCACGTTGGGCGCCAAAAAACCTCAAACCCAAGCGTTTCAAGTATTTTTAAACCAATGTTTTCCACTCCCAGACTAAGCATGAAGTAAAATTTCGAGTTTAGAAAAGCCCCGCGTAGAAAATTTGTCGAGGGTCGCGCAGCGACCCGAGGCAAATTTTCTACCCGGGGCTTTTCTAAACTCGAAATTTTACTTCATGCGCCACGCGTATAAACCACTGATTTACAGTAAAGTTAAAAATATATAACGCTCAGATGTGATAGGTAGTTACTAAGATATAGCGAAAAAATGCAAACAAATTTTATTTTCACTTTTATAAATAAAACAATGTAAACACTTTCAAATATATATTGTGCATTCGCTACAATTGTTTCGCCACACTGTGGCTTCTTTAGGCGAAAAATAAACGTTTATTTTGTGAATATTTTGTAAATGTCATAATAATAAAAGTAGAACAAATTTTGTTTGACACACTTTTCCATATTCTTAATATTTAAATCATTATATTTCTAACAAGGAGAGTGCTAATCTCTTGTTAATCTCTTTTATGTTTTTAAACTTTAGTTTATTTCTAGGACTCGGTGTACAATGCAACTATACATTACTTGTAACTTGTAAACATTTTTTATTACAATAAACGTTTATTGTTTTAGCTGCAATTACAAAGAGAGCTCATATCCCCTTTTCTTCTTGACTTCCAGCAGCTGGAGTTAATAGTTTTTAATAGGTTCGAACTCTTCAATATCCACTCAAAATGAATTAACGAATTGTACTACGTAAAACTTTCAACACATTTACTGTTAAACAAATCTTATAAAGAAAATCGATAATTTTTACATTGAAAAATACCAAAATCTTCAATGGATATCATTTTAGTTGATTATCGCTTCGTTAACTGAAATGCTCTTGTGCCCAGTGTTACCTACCTGTCCAGCCATAATAGACCTTAGTGCTCGCGGTGGAGAGCTGATTGATAATCACCCACTTAGAAAAAAATACCTTTCGGTCGTATAATGCAAATCAGTTGCAATTCCCAAATGTTCGTAAAGCACTCGTAAAAAAAATGTGCTGCAGTTCGAGTTTGGCCGATTGTACCCTCCAGGTTAACTGAAGTACTAGTAATAATTTCTCTTATTTTTGTTTACTTTTAGTATGGACAAATGGGTAATTACGACGGTATAGTAACCCTAATCAACCAACAAAGAAACGCCGAACGGGCGGCTTTCAAGCGTTCGAACAGCACAGGTCGAGGCCCTGGCCGACCACCGGCCACCGACATTCCCCTCGAAGAACTTTTTAAGGACGAAGATGAAACGCAAAAAGCCAACCGAACCCAACGCCGAGGCGCCACATTCGCCTTAACGGAAATCACCCGATTTTTCGGCGAACATCTCCCCATTAAGGTGCCAAAATTATGGGATTTCATGGTTAAACAGTTGGAATCAACGGTCGATTTGAGTAATTTCAACGCGAAGACTTTGAGGGATAAAGATGAACAGGCCGGGCATTTGGTTTGGATTTTGCAAGTTTTAGAAGTGACATCGCCTAGTGCTCACGAGAATTTACGGGGGATGATTATGGATGTTTGTCTGGATCGGCTGTGTTTACTGTTAGCGCATCCGTATAGAGCGGTTAGGCATCTGGCTTCTAGGTGTTTAGCGGTTTTCGCCAAGATGGATTCGGTGAGGGTTATGGAACAAGTCGTTGAAAAGGTAAGTGTTCTCCTAAGATTCGTTGACCGATATATGTGTTTCACAAGGTACGCTGGACTACCAAACCCTCTCTTTGTTTTCACAAACCCTTTCCTCCTAGCGGTACGTCTATGGCACAGGTCTCCTTATGCTTACAAATTACTATTATCATTCTTACACACCTAAATGCGCAATATTGTGCTGCAATGTCATAGGTCTCATACTTCCCCCTCTCGTAAATTCGTTAGTCTTATTACAATATACAAGGTGGGCTAAAGGTGAAGGCCCTTATCAATTAGAACATTTTCCCGTTGCGTGTCACCGTAACGTAACATTTGGTGACACTTATTGTAAAATTTAAAAAATACTAGCCTTTATTTTGTTCGGTTGGTTGACAAATTGTGTTGAATTTTCTGAGCTGATTGTACATACTAATTCTATTTATTAATTTTGACAGTTTTTTGTCACTTTTTAAGTTGATAATTTCATTAATTAAAACATTTTATTTTCTAATCGTTAGATAATTATCCATTTATTTTAATTTTGGTGAAAACGAGTGTTTTCCACTCCCAGACTAAGCATGAAGTAAAATTTCGAGTTTAGAAAAGCCCCGTGAAAATTTGTCGAGGGTCGCGCAGCGACCCGAGACAAATTTTCGGGGCTTTTCTAAACTCGAAATTTTACTTCATGCGCCACGCGTATAAAACACTGATTTCAAGTGAGGATCAAATATACATAAATTCACAATATTTTTGTTTTTTACGCGTGGCACATGAAGTAAAATTTCGAGTTTAGAAAAGCTCCGCGTAGAAAATTTTTGCGGGGCTTTTCTAAACTCGAAATTTTACTTCATGCGCCACGCGTAAAACCACTGGTTTACAGTAAAGTTGAAAATATATAACGCTTAGATGTGATGGTGATCAATATTTAGTGAGATGTAGCGAAAAAATGCAAGAATTACATTTTTTGTGAATAGTTTTTGAATAATAATAATAAAAGTAGAATAAATTTAGTTTGGGCGATATTGTTGATATTTTAATCATCATATCTTTAACGGGGAAAGTGCTGTGATGGACACATCACCATTTTTAAAATTGATGTCATTTCCGGTAAAACCGGAAGTGCAAATAAGGTTTATCGAAGATCTGTAAACTCGAATTTGTGTTTATTATAAGCATACCAAATTTCAAACTGATATCTCACAAAATAAAAAAAACTGTGATGTTTTGTCGCATTTTGGTCGGTTTCAGACCACTGTGGGGCGGGGAAATGTTCTAAGGGACACGGGCCTTTCCTTCACCATTAATTTTACTAAATGTAAGGATATGGTTGGTCCATCTTATACTAGATTATCCTTGGTGTTCTAACAAGTGCGTCTTTACAACTTTCAACAACTTCTCAAAAAAATCTTACTTTTTACAGGTTTTACCGCTATTAGGAGCGACAGACTGCGACATTAACCGGCAAGGCGCAATCGAGGCGATCGCCTGCATGGTTGAAACCCTACAATTCGACATAATTCCCTTCGTGGTCCTTCTAGTTGTTCCGCTTTTAGGGCGGATGTCCGATCAAAACCAGTGCGTCCGCTTAATGGGCACTCACAGTTTCGCAACACTAGTCCAACTGATGCCGCTAGACGGCGGCGTTCCTGAACCCCCGGCTTTAAAAAATAGCACCTTGAATAAACACAGGGATAAGGAGCGCGAGTTTTTGCAACAATTACTATCACCCAGCAGCATTCCCGATTATAAAATCCCGGTGCCGATTGAGGCGGAATTGCGGAGTTACCAACAAGCCGGCGTTAACTGGTTAGCTTTCTTGAACAAATACAAACTGCACGGAATTCTGTGTGATGACATGGGTTTGGGAAAAACCCTGCAGAGTATTTGTATATTAGCCGGTGATCACTACAACAGAGATTTTAGATTTAAGGAAAGCCGCAGCCCGGATTGCGCGCCGCTTCCATCGCTAGTCATTTGCCCACCGACTTTAACGGGTCATTGGGTTTACGAAGTCGAGAAGTTTTTATCGCAGAAATACTTGAAACCTATACAATACAACGGAACTCCAGTTGAACGCGAGAAGTTACGGATGAAATTCAAGCGTTACAATTTAATCGTCGCTTCGTATGATATTGTAAGGAAAGATATTCCGTTCTTCTCCGCGATCAAATGGAACTACATAATCCTCGACGAGGGGCATATTATCAAAAACGGCAAGACTCGCACGAGCATGGCGATCAAACGCCTCGTCGCCAACCACCGTTTGATCCTCAGCGGCACCCCGATTCAGAACAACGTCCTAGAGCTGTGGAGTCTTTTCGATTTTCTCATGCCCGGGTTCTTGGGGACCGAGAAGCAGTTCACAGCGAGGTATTCGAAGCCGATACTGGCGAGCAGGGATCCCAAGTGTTCGAGCAAGGAGCAGGAGGCGGGAGCGCTGGCGATGGAGGCGCTGCATAGGCAGGTGCTGCCGTTTCTGCTGAGACGGATGAAGGAGGACGTTCTGGACGATTTGCCACCGAAAATAACGCAGGATTATTACTGCGAGTTGAGCGCCCTGCAAGAGCAACTTTACGAGGATTTTTCGAGGAGTCAAGCGCATCACACTTTACAGGTGGGTCAAAGTTTTCTTATAAGTATACACCGATGCCTTAGTGTTAAGTGCTACAGAAACTGTATGCACTCAACACATCTGCGAGCTCTAAGGCATCGACATGTCTCTAGTTGTTCAGGCATTCGTTGTTTTGTAAAAATTGTTCCAGTTGAAGCAGAGCGCTTAAGTACTTATATAATGTTAATGTTAATTTGTTGAAAATATATGTACTCATGTTATGTAATAATTTTTTTTTTTTTCCACATGAGGTGGTATCGCTTTGCGTCTCTGCACTACGGTCTCCGTGGTCCTTTTGTGCTCCTCTGGTTATTTTACTCCCTGTATATTCCTGTGTCTTCTAAGAAGTCCAGGAGTTTGGGCCAGGGGATGTTCTTGAGCTGTTCTTCAGGAAGCACGGGCTTCCCGAGTTGCTCCGTGCGTTGCCGTTTATGGACTTCGCATGTGCACAGTAGGTGTTGGGGAGTTTCCTCTTCTTCCAAGCACCCACGGCATAGGGGGCTTTTCTCAAGACCCATCCTATGTTTGTGCTTATTCAGGTCACAGTGCCCAGTAATTAGTCCTGTGATTTTCCTTAGTTTCATTCTGCTCAGTCCTGACAGCGCTAATGCGCTATCAGGTACCGGGCCATCTAGGAAGAGTCTCGTGTGCCTCATTCCCATTTGGTTGTGCCATGCCTTTGTATGCTCCTCTGCTAACTTGCGTCGGATTATTTCCTTTCCGGTTTCATGTGGTATTCCAAAAGCGGGTTCAGGTCCTATAAATTCACCTGTTGTCCCTTGTTTGGCCAGCAGGTCGGCCCCCAAGTGTCCAATAATTCCTTGGTCCTTGGGTATCCATACTAGCTGTGTTTTTGTTGTTGTCGCCAGTGCGTCCAGCCTGTTTATGCAGTCTATAACCAGTCTGGACTGAACTATCGGCGAGGCTAGCGCTTTTAGGGCTGCCTGGCTGTCCGACATAATGGTAATTGATCCTTTGTTGAGTCCCGACTCCATTATGTGGTGGGCACACCAGTCAATGGCGGCCACTTCAGCCTGGAAGATGAAGGCATGTTTCCCCAGAGCAACCGTGAATTGTTTGCTCCGGTTACAGCCTCCATAGATACCAGCCCCGGTTCCTTTAGTGTTTTTGGACCCGTCTGTGTACCAGATGGTTCCTTTACTCGTTCCCGGGTATGTTCCATTTGTCCATTCACTCCGCTGTGGTATGATTATTTTGAATCTGCGGGATGGGTGTACGATTTTAGTGAAATCGGACCTCATTTTTAGGATTTCTTCTTCTTGTAGCACTTTAAATGTTTCCGGTCTAGATGACCCTACATTTAAAGTGTGTCCATTTATGTGCAGTCTGTAGGCTGCCTGTCTGGCTTCCATCATAACATATAGATGTAGTGGTGGAAGCGATAATATGTGTTCCATGGCTGCTGTGGGCGTTGTTCTCATTGCCCCAGTAATCAGCAGACACGCCTGTCGTTGCACTCTTTCGAGTTTTACGGCTGCGCTCTTGGTTTGGGTTTTTTCTCCCCAAGCGAGCGCCGCGTATGTCACTATGGGTCTTATGACCACGGTGTATAGCCATTTGGTCATACTGGGTCTCAGTCCCCATGTGCGTCCTACCATTTTCCTGGTCGCAAAAAGTCCTCTCATGGCCCTTTTGCTGATGTTCTCCAGGTGGAAGTTGAAGTTCAATCTGGTATCAAGTATGACCCCTAGATATTTTACTTCATTTTTGATTGGGACTTCCATTTCATACATGCGTAGCGATGTTATGTCATCGGTTTTTCGTCTCCTGGTAAAGGGGACTATCGCCGTTTTGGCCGGGTTTACAGCTAACCCTTCGTTCTTGCACCATCTTTCCACGGTAGTTAGTGCCCTCTGCATCAGGCTTGATACAGTGGTCCCAAACTTCCCGCTAACTAGAATGGTCAGATCATCTGCGTACCCCAGGGCATAAATGCCCTGGTTTTCAAGTAGCAGCAGAAGGTCGTCCATGACGAGGCACCACAGGAGCGGCGAGAGAACCCCTCCCTGGGGGCACCCGCCAGCGACCACCGCTTCTGCTGTCTTTCCGTATAGAGTCGTTGTTACAGTCCGGCTCCTGAGCATCTTGTTCACCCAGTGTCGGACTTGCGGGTAGATCCCTCTTTTCTCCATTGCTGTTGCTATGGAGTTGAAGGTTGTGTTGTCAAACGCCCCTTCAATGTCCAGAAAGGCCCCCAACGCAATGTCTTTGCATTGTATGGTCCTTTCGCATCTGCTCACTAGCTGGTGGATTGCCAGTTCGCATGACTTTCCCGCTTGGTAGGCATATTGTTGACGGTGTAGTGGTGAGTCCTTTAGGACTCCTTCCCGTATGTGCCTGTCTACTAGTTTTTCTAGTAATTTTAAAATGAATAATGACAAGCTGATCGGTCTGTAAGATTTGGCCAGGGCATACGAAGCACGCCCTGGTTTGGGTATAAATACCACCCTTACAGTCCGCCAGCTGCTTGGAATGTATGAAAGGGCAAGGCTAGCCCTGAGGATATCACATAGTGGTCCCCTCAGCGCTGCTATCCCCTTTTGTAGCATGACAGGATATATCCCGTCAGGACCTGGTGATTTGAATGGTTTGAACGTGTTAATTCCCCACTCAATGTCACCAGGTTTGATAATTGTTTTCGCTGTGTCCCAGTCCTGTTTTGGAGCCCATGTGTTGGGCTCGCTTAGGTCCCCGGATACAGGATTTTCAAGTATTACAGAACCCGGGAAGTGCGTCTGCAGTAATACTTGCAGGGTCCCTTCTACCGAGTCTGTGTACTCTCCATCTTTGGTCAGCAGTGAGCCGATGTTCCCAGCATGATCTTTGCTGAGTGTCTTAAGTAGACGGGAGCTTGTGGGTTCACTTTCTATGTCCCCACAGAATTTTTGCCAAGAGTCTCTCTTGGCTTTTTTGATGGCATTGTTGTATGCCGTGAGGGCCGTTTTGTACTGCGCCCATTCACCGTTTCTCTTGGCTATGTTGAATAGCCTTCTGGTGCATGCCTTTGCCCTATCAAGATCCCTGTTCCACCAGGTGACCCTGGTGGAAGTGGGTTTGGTAGTTCTTGGGCAGCTTGCTTCAAACGCCGTATTGATGGAGTCCGTGATGCTTTGCACCATGAACTCCAGCTCATGCGTTGTTCTCGCTCCTGTTGGACAGTCCCCGATTCGGCTGGCTAGTACCTAATTGTACAGGTCCCAGTCAGTTCTCCTCGGGTTTCTGTTTTGGGTTTCCGTTGGTTTTTCTGATTCGATATCGAATCGTATATATCTATGGTCTGATAATGATGGTTCATCAGACACATGCCAAAGTTTTATCAGTTCACTTGCCTTGCGAGAGGCAAGTGTAATGTCAATTACTTCGCTTCGCACCGCGTTTACGAACGTGGGTACATTTCCAATATTTGCTATTTCAATGTCATTCTCTAGGATAAAATCTAATAGTTTCTCACCTCTTGGATTGATGTCCGTGCTCCCCCATATAATGTGGTGTGCGTTGGCATCGCATCCAAGGATCAGCGGTATGCCATCGTGGCTCCCGCGATTTATCAGCCGCTGGACGATGTCTGGCGGCGGTGGTCCTGGTTGGTCGTAGGGAAGGTAACCGGATCCGAGTATAAACTCCCTCCGCGTTCCCTTTTCCACTACTTCCAGCCGTGCTGCCACTAGGTCTCTGCAACATAGGTCCCATAAGGGCATTAGATTCAGTTCATGTTTTACGATTATATATGTAATAATAATAATAATAAAATTTAAAAAAAATAAAAATAAAATACAAAATACTGCGTACATCAAGTGACTAAGAAATTTTATAATAATAAATGAAAACTTGAGTATTGAGTACAAGTACTCTACGTAAAATGTAACCATGAGTGCTTAAGTACTTATATAAGTACAAAATACTGCGTACATCAAGTGACTAAGACATTTTATAATAATAAATGAAAACTATTGCAAAGTTTAAAATATACTTCTAAATCAATATGCTAAAGAAGTATATTTTAAACATCAGATTATTTCAGTGTTTTATACGCGTGGCGCATGAAGTAAAATTTCGAGTTTAGAAAAGCCTAATTTGGCTCGGTCGCTCCGCTTCGCTACGCGCCCGAGCCAAATTTTCAGGCTTTTCTAAACTCGAAATTTTACTTCATGCTTAATCTGGGAGTGGAAAAACACGTTAGAAACTTCAAATTAAACATTTTCAAAAACAACGTACTCCTGAAAATTTAAAGCGTATGCATCTCGGGATATGTACACTTAAAAAAAATCCTCTGTACGTAACTAAGAAAAAAAATAGACCTTTATTGGCATAATAATACATTACATCTACACTAATCGCTACCCCGCCTCTTCCTCCTGCTTTCCCTTTCTTCCCCCAGCTTTCCCTAATTTCTCCAGCGTCCTTACCCCGGCCCTATCCTCTCTCATTCATTCCCTCACTCTTCTATGTATGTAACTATTATCCTAAATTTCCTTCATGAAGCATTATGTAAGCAAAAAACAAAAGGTTTTTCACTACTGCAAAGCATAATTTTTACAAAAATTTACTAGAATTGTATATTTTAACAGGAATCGTTATCGTCTGGCGCAACGGCGAGTTCCATGCAAGGAAACACGCACATATTCCAAGCCTTGCGTTATTTACAAAACGTCTGCAACCATCCGAAACTCGTTCTAAACAACACGCACCCGCAATACTCGCAAATTTTGGGACAGTTACAGCAGCAGGATTCCAAACTGGACGATATTAATCATTCGGCCAAACTACCAGCACTTAAGTAAGTTAAGAAGCAAACTTGGAAGTTCAAATCTTCACATAACACAAAAATCAAATTCTTATAAGAGGTTATTAAAAAAATGTAAATAAAACATGTATAATTATTACCCAAATTAGGCACTTGCGTGGTAGAACAGCATTTCCCGAACGTAGGCAAGACAGTCCTGAAAACGTTGGGCCAGAAATGTACCATTCGGTTGGCTCTCGCTGAGATAACACTACTGAAATCCTAAAGGGTTGATGTACCACCTGGCATGTGCGCGCGAGTTTCAATTAAATGTGCGCCCAACGTAGTCAGGTTCCACTATCTCATTTTTTGAGCAGCGGAAATACACTAACGGCACTTGTTCTGTGGATGAGAGTGCCTAATTTGAAAAATTCCACTATTTGAGTTAGGTTCTCAAACCTTCTTTTTTTTCCAGACAATTATTGCTAGATTGCGGCATCGGTGTGTCCGAGCCTCAGTCCTCGGAATTAGTCATCAACCAACATCGCGCTTTAGTTTTTTGCCAGCTGAAAGCCATGTTGGATATAATCGAGAGAGATTTGTTTAAAAATCACATGCCCGGCGTGACGTATTTGAGGTTAGATGGATCGGTTCCACCAGCACAAAGACATTCAGTTGTCACAAGGTAAAAAACACAAGTTATAATACTATGGTTCATTTGCACCCCAACTGATTAACTTTAATCGTCCACTGATCGTTGATTAAACCTCTGATTAAGTCAAAATTCTAGAATGTAAGAATGTTATAATAAACTTGTAATATGTCCTAAACTTGTCTGTTTTATCAATATGCAATTATGCAAACAATTTGTAAATACAATTATTGTGTTTTTAAGAAGTACTAATCACTGATTAAGTTAATCGACTTGGGTGCAAATGGGCATATATCTCATTTTATTTTAATAAGCGAGAAATGCAGACAGCTTTTCATCTCTAGAGAACTTTGGAGATGAAAAGCTGTCTGGAGTTTATTTGTGTGACTAATTAAGAGTTTTGACTAAAAATAATGAACTTTTGATTCTGTAATTCACTTTTGAGTTATTTTTAAGGGCATTTGGTTTTATGTGTACAATTTTTTTTTTTTATTATTTGCAAAACACTTAGTTGTATTTTACTATAATTACAATCTGATCACAAATGGATCAATGAGTAATATTTAGCTAACTTAATTTACTAAAGGTTTAATACTAAGGGTTTACTCATTAGTATCCCTTAGATTTTAATAACTTAATTACACTAATTTTTGTGTACACTAGCTCTATGCTCTGCTTTTGCACTAACACAATATTAAACTAACTCGAACGGTTTAGTCCGCTGTAGTCTTCTGGTCAAATTCGTGTTATCGAGGAGCTGGATGGCTTCGATGTTGACGTGTTGAAGAAGTCGCTGTTCATGACTCTTGGCAAATTTGTGTATTGTCTCATTAACAGTATCCATTTCCAAGTCTCTGTGGAGGTCACTGTTTCGGAAATACCAAGGAGCATTGACAATACTCCTCAGTACTTTATTTTGGTATCGCTGGATTATTTCTATATTGCTCTTTTTGGCACAACCCCACAGCTGGATGTCCATACGGGCTTAAGAATTTGTTTATACAGCAGTCATTTATTGTAGATTGACAGGGTGGAGTTCCGACCAAGCAGCCAATACATTTTTCGAAATTTGATGTCCAGTTCTTCTTCTTTCTTTTTGACATGAGCTCTCCAGCGTAGCTTAGCGTCCAGTGTAAAACCCAAATATTTTGCTGTATCAGCATATGGTACCTGGATATCATTCATACTAACAGGGATATGTTGATTTCTTTTATTTGTGAAATTGACGTGGACCGATTTAGTCTCATTCAATTTGATTCGCCATTGCTTAGTCCAGATGTTAATTTTATTTATCGAGGTTTGCAGATTTACTGCTGCTTCTTCGTGATCTTTGCCTACAGCCAATATAGCAGTGTCGTGTACAAATGTTTTATAATTTCTCGCCTAGTTAAATGAAATGATCTATATATTTGGTACTATTCAAAAGGAGTATGTATCTAATTTAAATGTATTGAAGGGCTGCAGAGCTACAGAAACCATAGTTACAAATGTTGACTTTATGTGTGTTTATTCATTTCTCTAGATTCAACAACGATCCGTCGATCGATGTGCTGTTGTTAACGACTCAAGTGGGAGGGCTAGGTTTGAATTTGACTGGGGCCGACACGGTGATTTTCGTCGAGCACGACTGGAACCCGATGAAAGACCTGCAGGCGATGGACAGGGCCCACCGAATCGGGCAAAGAAAAGTCGTCAACGTTTACAGGTTAATCACCCGGTGTACGCTCGAAGAAAAAATCATGGGGTAAATAATAACAAAAAAAAATCATGTGATTATTGTGAACACATTATTAACTTGTTTCTCATTATTCACTTGATAAAACATTTCTACGAAATATAGGTGTTTAATTGAATTCACTTGGTTTGTTTTACTAAAAATATTTTATTGAAATAAAATATTTTTAGTAAAACAAACCAAGTGAATTTAATTAAAAACCTATAATTATTAACACGTTGAACTGCTGTAATGTTTTTACACATTTAGATGTAATGTTTTGACACATTAAGATTTCTATTTAACGTGAATCGTATTTGATTCACACGGCAGCCAATGAGTTAATTAACAGTAATATATAAAATTACGATAATGTTTGTATAAACAATTATTTTGTCTGTAGTTTGCAAAAGTTCAAAGTGCAAACGGCTAACACGGTGATAAGCGGGGAAAACAGCCGGATGGAGACGATGGGCACGGATCAGCTGTTGGATTTGTTTTCGCACAAACCGGGCGGCAGCAAAGAGGCGAACAACAGCGGTGCCGACCCAACGAATTCGAAAGGCGGCGTCCGGTCGATTTTGGACGCCCTTCCCGATTTATGGGACGATCGGCAGTACGAAGACGAGTACGATTTAACCCAGTTTATGTCGAAATTAAATAGTTAAATCTAAAATGTAAGTAATCATAAATTAAGGTCGGTGAGTGACTTAATTTAAATATTGAAATGTTTGCTTTATTATTCTGTATAATTGAAACAAAAACTTAAGCAGCAGCCTGAGGTAATATTTTTATTGTTACAAAGGTGGCGATCAACGTGTTAGTTAAATAAGAGATTTAACTAACACGTTGATCGCCACCTTTGTAACAAAAATATTACCTCAGGCTGCTGCTTAAGTTTTTGTTTCAATTATACAGAATAATAAAGCAAACATTTGAAGGGACATAAACGTTTAGGCCACCTAGTTTATACAGAGAGTTTTATGTAACACCGAACATTTTCATAACGAGAATTTTTCTATTAAGTATACATGTGCAGACGTACAATTTACCACGCTTGGTTTATCAAAAGAATACAATTTGAAGCTTTAAACGAGTTTTTCCACTCCCAGGCTAAGCATGAAGTAAAATTTCGAGTTTAGAAGAGCCTGAAAATTTGGATTTGCCGGGCGGAGCGAAGCGAGCCCGGCAAATCCAAATTTTCAGGCTTTTCTAAACTCGAAATTTTACTTCATGCGCCACCGGTACAAAACACTGACATATTACGAAGTTTAAAACACACCGCCAAACTTTACATTGCATCAGTGTTTTGTACCGGTGGCGCATGAAGTAAAATTTCGAGTTTAGAAAAGCCTGAAAATTTGGATTTGCCGGGCTCGCTTCGCTCCGCCCGGCAAATCCAAATTTTCAGGCTTTTCTAAACTCGAAATTTTACTTCATGCTTAGTCTGGGAGTGGAACACACTCATTTTAAGTTTCAAATTGAACTCCTTTTATAAAAACAACGATTATCTAAAGATTTACGGCATATACGCTGTAATTGGGACATGTGTACTTGAAAGAAAATTTCCCTGTATGTACGAATTGAGGCATTAATTGCAATTGATTAGCTACAATTTGTAATGGTCATATAGGCAACCCAATTTACACATAACCTAAAAGTTAAAGGTGTCAAATCGTATTTTATGAAAATGTTCGGTGTTATATAAAATTCTCTGTATGTCTATATAGTTATACCAGTTTCGCGGCACGGGCAGCACTGTGCTTTAAAAGTTGTTTCTGGATGCAGCACAAGGTACATGCCACGTGGCCTAAACGCAAATTTAACTGCGGCACAAGTGAATGCCGGGCAGCAATCAATGTGTTAACCTAAGATAGAAAATTAACTTCTTTAGATTAATGCTGGGTTTATATGATGTTTAAGTGTGTTTAAGGTTTAGCGGATTAGAATGTACGCGTTCTTACGATGTTTAACGATTCTAAGAATATTAGTGTTTAAGAATTCGCTCGCTATATTCTATTTTCTATAAATATCCTTAAACATAAATGGTTCGGTTCTGCGCACATTGTTGCTCCAGCACTTTGAAATAGTTGGCAGCTTTGACATGCAGACACATAACCTAAAATGCTCAAACCATAATTCACGTATGAACTAGAGATGGGCGAAATGTCTCTTTTCAGTGAGCTGGTTCAGAAGATCTGGCTCACTTTAATGAGCTGGTTCAGTGAGGGCCAGCTCAAAAGAGTTACATGACTCAGTTACGAGGTAGTGATCCACCTAGAGTTCTGACTCTTAGAGATCCACCTGATTCGCCAACTTATTGAATTGAGCGAGGCGGTGATTAATTATTTCGGTTATACAATGATTGCAACAATTTAATCATAATTTATATAAAAACGTAAGAGTAAATATTAAATCAAAATTACAGTAAACGCTTATTCATTTCGTGCGATTACACTTCAAGTGTGTTTAAATATATTGAATACATGTGCGCGCCTATGAGAACACATACATACACATTCAGCACATCGCGATCCAACCCCGATGAGTGAACTATAGCTCAGTCGGATTCAAGAGCTCCGTAAAACGAGCTAGTTCAGTTGGATTCGAGAACCGTCGTGAATCATTGCGATCCAACTCCGAACCGCGGAGTTGGATCCCGATGAGTGAGCTAGCTCAGTCGGATTCAATAGCCGTCACGGATCATTTACAGTCGATTCGCCAACTCGAAGGGTTTATTAATGCTGCAATAACATGATAGAAATATAACGATAGCTATTTTCTTACTACAATAACAAACACTTCTTATTAAATTTACAATTTTGGTTACAAGAAGGTATAGAAAGAATAATTGCACTTCTAATATTTACTAGATAATAAACAACGCCGTTTGCTTATGATATTTTAAATTGTATCTGTGAAATAGAAAAAAGGCAAATCTCAATCTAAATAAACGAATAACGCAGGCTTAGAAAATGACTTGAAAAATATTCAGTTTTTAGTAATGAATTGAGTAGTATATAAATAGAAATAAGAAGTGCATGTTCAGAGAACCCAGCCTGTCGATCCACGAGCCGTGTGAAAATCAAGATCTAATCATGCATTGCAAATCTACATTCGCTCTAGATGAGCGGGCGAATCAAAATGAGTAATGCCTCCAAAATAGCTACATATTTCTAACTGATTCACTTGGCTCACCAGCTCACTTCACTGAGCTGACTGTTTGAGTCGATTCGCTCAGGAGTTACCCATCTCTAGTATGAACGGCATAATTTCCTTAAACGTTAAACACTAAACGTCTTATAAACCCGGCGTAAACTTAAGCAATAAATGGCGAAGCTGTTAAATTCTACTAGATTAAATTGTATATCATCAGTTTTTGACGTTAAATTAGATCAATACTTAATTACTCTCAAATATCATTTCAGACTATGGATAACCAATCCTCCTTACTGACATCAGCATCATCATCATAGCCGGATTTAAAAATAATAATCAAGGGACAACTTCGACATTTCAGTGACTTTCTTTTTCCTTCGTCATCTTCGAATGACCGTGTTTTTTTTTTGTTTTGTTTTTCGTGCAGAGAATACACCCTTTATTTATTTATGCATCATACTTGGTATATAATCACAGAGAGAGAAAAAAAAACCATCACCTTTTATTTATTTCATTCGAGTAACCAGATTTATTTTTACTTTTCACAGCGAGCGTTTTTATCACTCGTTTGCACGAGTGCGTGTGTGTGTATATATTTCATTTGTTTCTCCATCATTATTTATTGTAGCAGCGTGCATTTGTCTTCCCCCGGGGCATTTATTTGTACTGGATTTCGGGGGCTTTCCGATGTTTCGAGTTTGTGTGTAATCGACAAGACGAAGAGATCAATTATTATAGCAATAAACTTTTGAATGTATAAAAAACGTGTATTGATTTATTCACCCGTCTTGAAGTTTATCTTTGAACTGCGGTTCAAAATGGAATCGGACTGTATTGCAATATTCAGGGGTTGTAGTAGACGGGGTCATACTAATAAAATATATTTAGCACAGATATACACGGTTACTTACTTAGAAAATGATCAATGAATGATTGATGATCGTACAGAAATACGGTGATGTTTTATACGAGGAAGAGTAATGTCGCGAGTACAACGCACCGTGGCGTCCTTGTTGACGCTGCACTTTGATGTACGTAGTCCTCGCGCGTATTTATAATTATTGTTTTATAATACGCGGTGTTTATCATATCAAGCGCCATTGAATAAACAGTCTTAGTCGACTGTTTATATTCGATGCGTTGTTATGTAAACACCGACCAACACAGTATGTCATTTGGAGGTTATGTTATCTTGTTCATGTTTGTGCGAATATATTTATTCTCATTTGATTCAAATTTATTACTAACGAGTGTTTCCACTCCCAGACTAAGCATGAAGTAAAATTTCGAGTTTAGAAAAGCCTAAAAATTTGACTCGGGCGCGTAGCGAAGCGGAGCGACCGAGCCAAATTAGGCTTTTCTAAACTCGAAATTTTACTTCATGCGCCACGCGTATGAAACACTGATTTAATGTGTCAATTGTTTTTAACTAATAAAATCACATAGTCTTTTGACTGTGATAAAATTTCATTAATGAAAGACTGTTGTAACATTTTGACTGTAAGTTTCCTACGTCAACTATATTTTTACTATTAGGCATTTTGACGTTAAGTCGATTGATCGACTCTGAGTTGTCGTTTGACGTCTGACATAAAAAAACGATTGCTTCCTCTTTAATTTGTATCAAAATTAACTTTCTGTTTTGACATTATAAAACTTTCATCGCCAATAAAACAAGAATCAATGTATTATGTCAAATATCTATTGTTTTAATACTAAAACGAGTGTCTTCCACTCCCAGACGAAGCATGAAGTAAAATTTCGAGTTTAGAAAAGCCTAAAAATTTGGCTCGGGCGCGTAGCGAAGCGGAGCGATCGAGCCAAATTAGGCTTTTCTAAACTCGAAATTTTACTTCATGCGCCACGCGTATTCAACACTGAAACATTGTGAAGTTTACAATATAATGCTTGTTTTGAATTTCTTGTAAATTAACTCGACATATGTTTATTTTGATTTCGAACATCTGGAGAATTTTTTTGAAAGATGTAGAAGTAAACCCGATCAACCGGTTTTAATGGGCCGGTTCATCAAAATGTTCAACATTTAACATGTTTGGATTTGTTTGTAATGTATGTTGGTATCTAATGAACGGTATTCAGTCGGCCTATTTCATACGATTGCAAACCAAACCAATTTTCACGCTTCTCTAAACTCGAAATTTTACTTCATGCGCGTTTATAAAACGCTAATTTTAAGTAAAGTTTAAAATATACTGAAAAAGTATGAATATTGATTGATTATAAGAAAATCATAGCATTGTAATTTTTTTTTGTTGTTGTTGTGTGGGAGGGGAAAATCCATTTACGAACGGAGTGTCGGACTCCCTCCAGGCGGAGGACTACCGACTAAAAACCCCTCCCACCTTACTGGCTTCGAAGCATTGTAATTAAATAAATTCCTCATATTGAGGTTATGTATAACACTAATCCCCTCCCTTAAATTCCTCCACGCTATTAAATTATTAGTGGTAAACTAACAATAGTAACCTACTAAAATGACTTATTAACATCATCCTTAAAACCGTTTTAAAGCTGCATGCCATCATCTATTAATTAGGCTGTGTTTTTAACCTTACAATAATTCAGTGATGAATTAATTTCTCCCTTAACCTGTGGTGAAAGTTTCTTTTGGTAATTAAATATGTTTGGTAATTAAATATGTTTCACCGTGAAACATATTTAATTACCAAAAGAATTTTGATTAAAACACTTGGTTTGTATCACTTATTTCCAAAATCAGTGACACAAACCAAGTGTTTCAATCAAAATTCTATTATTAATTAATAAATAATTCAGCGTTTTACACGCCTGACACATGAAGAAAATATTTCTAGTTTGGAAAAGCGTACAAATTTGGATTTGCTGGGCTGAGCGAAGCTTTTCTTAACTCGAAATATTTTTAATATTCTTTTAGTTGCGTGAAGTGTTTTCTATTAATTATTGTAGTAATTCCTACAAAAAAAAGACCTTTATTTGCACATAATTCCTACAATAATTAATCGAAATATTTTCTTCATGCTTAATCAAGGAGTGTAAATGTGTTGTTCCACTCCTTGATTAGCACGTTGAAAACATTTCGAGTTTAGAAAAACACAAACATTTGGATTTGCTACAAAAATTGCACCTTAACACGATTGTTGTTAAAAAATGATTGGTTATGTTGGAAAAGGGATAAAGTTGAAAATAAACTGGCGGATATTCAAAACAAGGAACTAATCTCTGAATGAAAATGAGACTAAACCTCACCATCAACACAATCATCACACATTTAATTAACATCAATTCTTTTCAATTTTCTATTCACAAATAAATCTCCAAATCCACTGTATGTTTTTGAGTTTACGTGAAGTGACTGAAAAAGACTGTTATTCCTTACTTCACTTTATATAAAAAGTGAAGTAAGGAATAACAGTCTTTTTTAGTACACCAAATCCACCTTTGAAATTAAAGGTTATGTTTCTCTATACACTTGAATAAAACTGTGGTGGCCTTGAAGGCTGAAAACCTATCCTTTTCTGTATCTCCTGCTTGTATTTGGGCATCCAGTTAGGTGACGAACTGTAGGACTTGTTCTCCTGCTCTTTGGACTTTTCCTGCAGCTCGGTGTACTCACTAACATCGTCCAATTTCAGTTCGATGCTGGTCAAAGGCCTGCGCAACATCTGCAACGAAAACGAGGTAAACTAGATTTTGACGTGATGCTTGTAGAGATTTGAATCACCTTGAGTATGTTATTTAACTCGCAAATGATGAATAATCTTTTATAATTACCGTTGAATGAAGAATTCCTCATTCAATGTACTAACCCTTTGGTTAATTTTGACTGGGTAATATTCACGCAGTGTTGATTACTTAACTCCCAAACAAAGAGGTTTTGAAATCTCCTTGGGTATATTATTTAACTAGCAAATAATGAATAATCTTTTATACTAACTGTTGAATGAAGAATTCCTTATTCAACGTATTAACCCTTTGGTTAACTTCTGGGTAATATTCACGCTGTGTTGAATAATGCCAAACAAAGAATAATGCTTCATACTAACTAAATCTAAGATATAACTTATTAGATTTCGATTAATTGTGACTTTGTTATAATTATAACAATAGCAAACTTTGTTTGAATGAAAATTTATTTGTTTACAAACAGTTCAGCTTTTGTTACAGCCAACTCGGGATATAAATCACGAGTATAGAATAATCTAATTATTGCATGATTATCTCTTAAAATTTAAGGAACTGTTATTTTTGTACGTTTAATTGTAAAAGTCGTGAAAATTGAGAATCTAACACGTTGACTGCGGGATCGGTTGCCCCGAACCGATCCAGCCCTTTGTTGTGCGGGGCCATATTTATGAAAACTTTCAATTTCCTCAATATATCTTTTAATCATTGAGTGAAACACCTGCAAAGGTTAATAGTAACATATATTAGTAATAAATTAAATCAAAAATATATGTCGTAGGCCGTACAGTATTTGCGTAAAACACATAAATAACCCACTGAGCAAATCCATTTAAGTAATGTTTCATCAACATTAATACAACGTTTAATGTTGCTAAAATGTTAATATAACGTTATTTGTTTGTTTTTTGCTCATAGGAAAAGATATAAAATTATTTAATTTCTGATCCTCGGAGACCGGTAACCCACAGCAGCCCAGTTGTTCGACTTCACTGCTGCAGTGAACGTGTTAAATACAGCTTAAACGTTTAACATGAGGCTGTAATTCATCTAATATCTGAACACAGCTAAACGGCTAAACCAAAAGTGCTTTGCAAATCTAACAAAGAAATCGAAATTTCTAGAATAATCACCCGTTAGATCAAATAATATTCATTCTATTTTTATAAAATTAGAATTAATTCTTGTGTAATTTAAAAACTTACTTTTGTGGATAAATTTAATTTTCCAATATAAACAAATTGCTTTTTGAGGTTACGTTGATTTTAATGAAAACAAAGAAGTTTCCTGTATTACCAACACAATTACATTTTTTAACTTGCACAAATCAATTGAATTATTACTGTAATTCAGTATTTGATATATAAATTACTTACCCTCTGTACACACGTTTAATTTCACATAAATAATAAATCACTAGATGTCTTGCGAATTTAAAATAAAATATGTTTTTAGGTTATGTTGTGTATCGTGGAAGAATAACATTTGATCAATTAATATAATTAATTATTTACATACCGAATCAGTTTTTGCTAAAATAGAGTTTTAGACTTATTAAAATTGATTAGGAAATTTATAAAAAATAAGTGGTCGGTATTGCAGTTCTTCGTTTAGATATTAACGCATGTTGGAATTGATAGATAGCAGCACCAACTTTAATCATAGATAAATATTTATTAAATTATTTAATTTTTGAAGATTTATTCGTCATTTTATTGTGTATTATTTTAAATTATTGTGGAATTTATACAAATATTTCAATTTGTAGAATTTAAATTTTTTAAATTGTGTAATTTTAGGTTTGCGCGAAATTATACAATATGGTCGATAATTCAGTTTCCTGTTTTTTCGAGTTTTGTATTACCAAGAATTTTAAATTCAAATTGTATATTGCGCTGGCTTATTGTAGATTTTAAAATTAATTATTTACATGTCGAATTAGGTTTTGCTAAGATAGAGTCTTAGACTTATTAAAATCGTTTAGGAAATTTATAAAAAAATGAGTGGTCGGTATTGCAGTTTGTCGTTTAGATTTTAACGCACCATGAAATTGATAGATGGCAGCACCAATTTTAATAATAATAATAAACAGTTTATATTTAATTTGAACATTAATTCGTCATTTTATTGTGTTATTTTAAATTATTGTGGAATTTACCTAAATATTTCAGGTTGTAGAACTTCCATTTTTTAGATTGTGGAATTTTAGGTTTGCGCGGAATTAAACAATATTACCGATAATCCAGTTTCCTGTTTTTTCGAATTTTGAATTACAAAGAATTTTAAATTCAAATTGTTTATTGCGCTGGCTTATTGTAGATTTTTAAATTAATTATTTACATATCAAATTAGTTTTTGCTAAGATAGAGTTTTAGACTTAATAAAATCGAATATAAAATTTAATAATAATAATAATATTTATTTGTGTCTTATAACAATTTGAGTTGATATTATGTAAATTCATTAATACCAAATTATCATCTAGGCAACATGGGTTTAGACCTAATAAATCAACGTTATCCAACATTTGGCAAATGACGCAAACTCTCTCGGATTATTTAGACAACCGAATCCAAGTCGACGTAATTTACACCGATATATCAAAAGCTTTTGATAGAATCGATCACGGCATACTTGTAAATAAGCTAAGCCTAATTGGGCTCTCAACAAACCTATGCAATTTACTTTACAATTACCTTACCAACAGACTGTTATTTGTAGAATACAAAGGGTTTAAGTCTCATCAATTTATTGCTTCTTCGGGTGTCCCCTAAGGCTCCAACCTCGGACCGGTACTGTTTAATTGCTTTAATAATGATATTGCTGATGTAGTTAATCATAACATGTTAATGTTTGCTGACGATTTGAAAATTTATCATCCTATAAATACTTTAGACGATTGTGTGTATCTTCAGCATAATCTCGACCTGATAGTAACGTGGTGCAAGAACAACAGCATCACTTTAACCGTTTTAAAATGTAAGACATTGTCTTATACTAGGAATAAGTCACAAATAACGTTCGATTATATGATTAATGGCTCTGTATTATCCCATGTTGAGACTTTCAAAGACTTGGGAGTGTTATTTGACAAGAAACTATCTTTTAATATAATATTTAAACACTTAACTTTGTTTTACCACTTTAATTAACTTTTTACAGTGACTATAGTTTCCACTACACGCTAGTCATTATCAAACTGATCAATCTTTTAATAGTCATGTCATGAAAGTAGTATCGACCGCAAATCGTTCGTTGGGCTTCATAATACGAAATACTAAACCTTTTAAGAATATCGATGCCATTAAAATACTATACTATTCGTTTGTAAGATCTAAACTTGAATATGCCTGTTGCGTTTGGGATCCATACTACGCAAAATATTCGTTGATGGTCGAGACCATCCAGAAGAAATTTGTCAAATATCTTCACTTTAAGAAGTTTGGTTCATATCCTGGGACTGATTATAATTATATTGAACTATTGCGTGAATTCAACTTACACTCCTTAGAAAATCGCCGAAAATCGCATGCAGTGACCACCTTGTATAAAATACTCAACAATCGTATGGATTGCTCTGATTTACTTGCACGAATTAATATTATTAATGTGCCTGTTAATATAAGGAACAAACGTCTTATCCAGTTATCAATCCCAAATACAAATATTATGCTCAAGTCACCACTGTATTCAATGTGTTCATTATATAATAATGTGTTGTCACTTCATCCGGATATTGACATATTTAATTGCATATCCTCTAAGGCGTTCTTCGACTTGATTGTTGAGTATTTCGAATAATTTGCGCTCATATTGTATTGTATTATGCGTATACTGTTTTTTCCATTATTGTTTAGTGTTAATCTTTATTTTGTATTGTTCCATATCTTTTAATCAATCTGTAACTGGATTCGCCCGTTGATTGAAATAAATAAATAAATACAGTTTTACACACGTCGACAAACAAATACAAAAGAAATAAACAATAAACAAATTAGACTAATTATATTATCAATAAGATTTAGAGCACATATGTAATTCCCTAACTTAATTATTAAAAGCAACAATCAATTTGTTCAGAGCAACATTCACTCGGCCTAAATACTCCTTTAAACTATATCACTATATTGTGTGAATTCGTTGATGCAGTAAGGCGCCATTTTAATTAAAAATTCATTAATGTATTTTTTAAATTAATTTATTTCTAGATGTCTAGTTTTCTCGGACAATTTATTGAAAAACATGACTCCATAGTAATTGGGGCCGTTTCTCGTTTTTTTCCAACCGGTGGTGTTTATACGCCAGGTTAGATTTAGTTCTTGTGGTATAGGTATGCTGTAATGTGGAATATTCATGTATGTGGGATCTCACATATACCAGGCATTCAAAAATATATAGTGCCGGAAAAGTTAGAATATTTTCACATATAAAGGTGTCTTTACAGTCACCAGTATATGGAATACCGGCAATTATACGCAGCAGGCCAAATATGCGATGCCTGGAGTATGAGTGACCCCATATTATTATACCGTACCTAATTCTGGACTCAAATAGCGAATGGTATGCAGTTATTAACTGGGTGTGACCGACCCTCTTTGACATCCCTCGAATACAGTATATATTTTTTGATAATGTTTTTGCCAAAGTTTCACCATGTTCATCATAAAGTAATTTTGAGTCTAACTGCACGCCAAGAAATCGTGTGGTTCTGTTGCATGTGACATTATGTGGTTTCAAAGTGAATATAATTGTGTTTGTTTTGGTGTCGTTCAATAAAAGGGAATTTTCCTTACACCACCTTGAAACAGTAGCCATCGTTTAGCAACTGCGCGTTTTCTAATGCCGTTGCACGGTTTAAAATTGTAGTATCATCCGCAAATAAAATGGTTTTTGATTATTTTATATATTGTGGTAAATCATGAATATACATAATAAAAAATATTGGACCTAGGACAGAGCCTTGCGGAACACCAGCTTTTAGGTTTAATATACTGGATCTCTCTTGCTTTAGTGCCACTATTTGTTGACGTTCTTCTAAATATGATTTTATTAGACGTACACTTTGGTTGTTAAAGCCATACATTTTTAATTTGGAGAGCAATATCTTGTGCGATACGCAATCAAAGGCCAATGTAAGATCAATAAATGATCCCACACAAAACTCTTTGTTCTCGTATGCTTTATTTATGATGTCTGTTATTGAAACCAAGGCATCACTAGTACAAGGTGTCCAGAAAGGGTATCGGGTATTTGTTTTCGCGCCATATTCGAAACGGGGCGTCTAAAGGGTGCGGGGAGGGGTTCGTGGCGTCCGCCACTTTGTGGAGTTTTAGTCACGATGGAACAGTACTCGGGGACGCATCGCGCATTTTGCGTACGAGCGTATTATCGTAATGGTGATTCAATGGTGACTGCTCAACGTCTCTATCGTGCGGAATATCGTACACGCCACGCGCCAAGTGACGATAGCATTAGGAAATGGATCAGGATGTTCGAGAATACAGGTGCGACAGTTAAAATTCAAAACTCTGGTCGTCCTCGTTCAGTTCGCGACGAAGAAACAGTTGAAGAAGTTGAGGCGTCGGTTCGTCAAAATCCGTCTTTATCCATCCGAAAGCGAAGCCAAGCGTTGAACATCAAAAAATCGTCTTTACATTGGATTTTAAAGAAAGACTTACATCTAAAAGCCTATAAAATTCAGTTGGTTCAAGAATTGAAGGATACGGACTATGCTAATCGACTGAATTTTGCGAACGAAACGCTGCAGCGATTTAACAACTTTAACAACATACTGTTCAGTGACGAAGCAAATTTTCACCTGAATGGTCATGTTAATAGGCAGAATTGTCGGTACTGAGCAGTGGAGAATCCGAGACGAAAGCATGAACGACCCCTGCATAGCCCAAAGGTCGTTGTTTGGGCCGCTATGTCTGCTAAAGGCATAATTGGTCCTTATTTTCATGAAGATCAATGAGGCCGAGCAATTAATGTGAATAGTGACCGTTATTGCGATATGTTGCGAAATTTTTTGGTCCCAGAGTGGCAGGAGTTTGCAGGTTTCAACTCAAGAACTAGGTTCCAGCAAGATGGGGCCACTTGCCATACCTCAAATAACTCAATGGAAGTTGTTAACGAATTATTCCCTAATAAAGTCATTTCGCGAAGGGGTAGCATCAACTGGCCTCCCAGAAGCCACGACCTTAGCCCGCTTGACCATTTTGCATGGGGATACCTTAAAAGTAAGGTTTATCAAAACAATCCGACGAATCTAACCCAGTTAAAGCAAAACATCAGGTCAGAAATGGCAGCAATATCGATAGCTGTGTGTCAACGTGTTATCGCCAATCTTCGTTTCCGTTTAGAAGAGTGCCAGCAACGTAACGGTCATCATTTGGATAACATCATCTTTTCCAAATAATTCTCCAATTCATATGCTAATAATAAACAATAAACTTTTTTATTGCATACAAATAATTTTTGTTTCATTGAACTTACAAATACCCGATACCCTTTCTGTACTTTGGCCCGTTCTAAATCCAAATTGATCCATGTGAAAGAGGTTTTGTGATTCAATATGTTTTAGTACTTTTTCGACTATTTTTGACAGTATAGGAAGTAATGATATCGGTCGATAATTATTTTTGTCATTTTTATTACTTTTTTTATGGATGGGAATTACTTTGGCAGTCTTAAGAGTATTTGGGAATATATATATATTATATATACACCGTTCCATTTGTTTCTGGATCTCGCCTAGCCATGCTTTCGTGTTTTTATGTTGCAGTATCAACATTTACAGTTTTTATTAATTGGCACTCCTGATTCCTTATTTTACCAGTGTTGCAATAATTTATGATATCATAAGTAATCCTCTTTTTAATTTTCAAGAGGTTTATTGTTAATCTTGCAACAATTATTTCGCCACGCGGTCGCTTCTTCGAGCATTTTATTATTAAATCAAATTAATCTAGTGTTGCAATGCTGTGTCAATGTCAAAGTGAAAAATAATTTTAAATTAATGACCGAGATTACCATGCCACAATGGATGGTAATACTTTTGAAAATTGGGTGGTTAATCAACTTATTCCTGCTTTGGCTAAGCTTTCAGGGAAATGTGTAGTTATTATGGATAATGCTGCATACCATTCTGTGCAATTAGACAAAACTCCTTCATTTTCTTGTAAGAAATGCGAAATGCAGGAGTGGTTGGTTAAACACAATGTAAAATTCAATCCAAAATTAACCAAAAAGGAACTATGGGCTTTATTTATACCTTTTCGATCAAATGACAAAATTTACGTAGTTGATGACATTTTGAGAAAGAACGGGCACGAAGTTCTTAGATTACCGCCATACCATTGTCAATACAATCCAATTGAAATGGCATGGGGGTTTTGTAAGACTTACTACAATAAGCACATAAATTCTAAGCAACCATCTAAGGATCGTGTTCAGAATTTATGGCTTGAGTCTCTCTCAAAATGTACATCCGATATGTGGCAAAATTTCTGTGATCATTGTGAAAAACTTATTTCGGATGACTGGACAAAACACATGGGGAACCTTTCTTTTGAAACCATTCCTCCTTTTATTATTTCGCTTGGGGAATCTGGCTCAGAACAAACATCAGAAGATTCAGATGCAGGTTCTCTTGACTAAATAATAAAAGTGGAATGAGGGCTTAAAATAATAATAATAATAATAATAATAATTTATTGTGCCATAACATTAAGTTTTACACTTGTCAAATACAAATGGAATGATAATGATAATGATATACCTTAAATCTAACAATTTCTAAATATAAACAAATACATACATATTAAAACGTCAATGCACAACCAGAGTTGTACAGAGAAGGGAATAATCATAAAACGCATTTCAACATTTAATCTCCGATATGCTGCTATTAAGAAAATCTTTTACACTGTAGAAGGCTTTACTCTCTAGGTATTCCTTCATACGCCTCCTAAATGCAGGTACACTTAATGACTTCACATCCCCAGGCAATTTATTGTAAAATTTAGGTCCATAGTAATTAACGCCCCTTCGTGACTTGGTTAGCCTAAGCTTCGGTATGTCAATTTCAGATGCCGATCTAGTATTGTGGGTGTGTGTTTCATTACGCTGACTGTAAGATGCCAGATGTTCACGTACATAAGTTAGGCATTCAAGTATAAAGATGCACGGCAAAGTTAATATTTTTAGCTAAGAGAACCTAGAGTTCTTATTGCTCTTCTTTGTAGCTTAAAAAGCCTGGTGGTAATGCTACTATGACCCCATATGATTACTGCATAATTAAGATGACTTTGAAATAACGCATGATATATTTGTACCAGGGCACTTCTAGGAAGCCAACATTTCACCTGCCGCAGCAGGTATGTCGTTGTACATAGCTTTTTTGCTGTTTCTTCTTGATGCTTTTGGAAGCTAAGTTTGCTGTCTAGGTGTACTCCAAGAAATTTTACACAAGTTATACTAGCAGTGTTAGTTAGTGAAAAATTAATGTTAACGGACTTGTCTACATTAAGGCATAATCTGTTTGTGTCAAACCAACGAGACACCTGATTGACCGACTCTTCATGTATTAATACTGCATCATTTGCTGATTTTCCTGAGGTCTTAACCGTCGTATCGTCAGCAAATAATATAACTAATGAGTTATCCGGTTGATAAGAGAGGTCGTTGATGTATAGTAAAAATAGAAGTGGTCCTAAAATAGAGCCTTGGGGAACACCAAATGATAATTGCAGTTCCTTTGATCGGTTGTTATTAATTAGGACTTGTTGGCGCCTTGAGCCTAAGTAAGAGTTAAGTAACCTACAACTTGTGGGATCAAAATTATAATAATACAGCTTCCGCAGAAGAACATCATGTGAAATGCAATCAAAAGCCTTGCTCAGGTCTAAAAAGGTAGCTACTGAGTGAGATTTATTTTCGAAGTCATTGTATATTTCTTCTACAAGTGCAATGATTGCATCCCTAGTAGATCGACCTCTGCGAAAGCCATACTGACTACAATTAATGATTTTGTGCTCACCAAGGAAATCTATCATTTGTTCGAACATAATTTTTTCAAATATCTTGGATAATGCGGGAAGTAGAGATATAGGCCTATAATTATTACAAATAGTACGGTCACCTTTTTTAAAAACTGGAATTACTACCGCATGCTGTAAACAGCTGGGGAAGACACATGAGTCAATACAATTGTTTAGTAATTTAGTTAATGGTAAGACTAGAACATCCGTCATACTTTTGATTAAAGTTGTATTAATGCCATATATATCCTTGCATTTTGTGTTTTTCAGTTTACTGATGGTATTTCTGACGATAATTGAACTGACGTTCTTGAATTTGAAATAAGTCTTGATGTTTAGGTCTATTTTGTACATCAATGATATTGGTGAAGCGTTAGTTGGTTTAATATCATTTATGAGCTTATGAATAATATTTGAAAAGAAAACATTAAAAGTATCTGGATCAATTTCCGGGAGTTTTCTACAAGTGTTATTTTTTTGTACCGATTTCATTAGTGACCAGGTAGCACTAGACGTATTTTTCGATTCTTTGATGAATCTATCATTCGCACTTACCCTAGCATGCTTAAGTTCCATATTATAAAATCTTTTATACGAGTTATAGTAAGGTAGTAACGTTGGATCTCTAGTGCTAGCATCTCTCATTAAAAACAATGTTTCCCGCATTTGTCTTAGATTATCGTTATACCAACTTATTTGATGTCGAGGGTTGGATGGTAATATTTTTTCAGGGAAAGATTCATTGACCAGTGTTTCGATAGTACTTATAAACATGTTAAATTGATCTTCAACATGGTTGAAGACATGAAAATTATCAGTATCACAAGAGGGTGGGAATAAATTTGCAATTCTACAAAAAAATACTGAGGGCCAACAGAAGAGAGAATAGCCAAAATTAAGGTGGATGGATGGAGTTGATCAAAATGTGTTAACGGGAAGACCCAAGCGAGAAATACAAATGGATGACGAAATAAGTTTGCAGAGCCGAATTCATTATATTTGTTATATACAATATTATTGCTTTGTTTGTATGTACAAAAACCAAGTAGTAAATTTTGTTAATCTTAAAACTGCATATTGTTATCCTTTTATATCTGAAAATTTGTAAAACAGGCAACAGTGTAAGATCACAATAGTCACAAATTATAACCTTAAAATCGAACATCTGACAGTGACATTTAAAAACCCTGATTTAAAACACAACCAGCCCCATTTACAATACTTAAACTGTCACTTTTCCATAGCTAGGCGAGATCCAGAAACAAACGGAATATATTATATTATAACAAAATAAAAGGTCGGTATTGCAGTTTGTCGTTTTGATTTTAACGCACTATGGAATTGATAGATGGCAGCACCAACTTTAATAATATAATTGGGCCCGTTCATCAAAATGTTCAACATTCAACATGTTTGGATTCCGGTAGGTCTATTTTGTACGATTGCAAAAATCCCAAACACGTTCATGATTAACAATCCGGTCATCAGAGAATTCCTCAACAGTTGGCAGGAAACTCATAACTGTTGTCTGTGCTGAACGGGCCCAATAATAAATAATTTATATTTAATTTGAAGATTAATTCGTCGTTTTATTGTTTATTATTTTAAATTATTGTGAAATTTACATAAATATTTCAGGTTGTTATACAATTTTGCTATAAACAAAATGTGTCTGTAAAATCTAGAATAAGTTGGCGCAAAATACAATTTTAATTTAATATTCTTGGTAATTTAAAACTTGAAAAAAACAGGTAATATTGTATAATTCCGCGCAAACCTAAAGTTCCACAATTAACAAATGTAGGATTTACATTTGTTAATTGTGGAACTTTAGGTTTGCGCGGAATTATACAATATTACCTGTTTTTTTCAAGTTTTAAATTACCAAGAATATTAAATTAAAATTGTATTTTGCGCCAACTTATTCTAGATTTTACAGACACATTTTGTTTATAGCAAAATTGTATAAGTTAACGTATTCACGTACGATAACGCACAAAAGACGTTAATTACATATCCTGATTTTTGCTGCTAATGTTCAGACATTCGCTGTTTTTATAAAAGGTTTTAATTTGAACGAGGGTTTTCCACTCCCCGACTAAGCATGAAGTAAAATTTCGAGTTTAGAAAAGCCTAAAAATTTGGCTCGGGCGCGTAGCGAAGCGGAGCGACCGAGCCAAATTAGGCTTTTCTAAACTCGAAATTTTACTTCATGCGCCACGCGTATCAAGCACTGAAACATTTAAAATGTAATGCTTGTTTTGGATTTCGTATAAATTTGATTATGTTTATTTTGATTTCGAACGTCTGGAGATTTTTTTTTTAAAGATGTAAAAGTAAACCCGATCAACTGGTTTCAATGAAATATATTTGATGTACAAATTGAAACATAAAATTCTGTTAAAATAATGCACAAAATAATCCGCCACAGAGAGCTGACTCAATTTCGTTAAGGTCAAAAAGTGGAAAAGACCCTTAAAAGAAATCCCTGTATGCAGTGGCGTATATAGAGGGGGGGTTAGAGGGTTGTAAGGAATAGTGAAATACAATTGACACAACGGGAAAACCAAAAGAAAAACACTGTAACAAAAAATGCATGATTGTTTACAATGATAGCGTATTTCTTGATGAGATATGATAATTGATTTTAATATTAATAAGTTGGCAAATCTGCTATTGAGCGATGTGCGCATGTTCTTTTTATTTTTTTGTATTTGTGTGTCCATCTATCGTCCATTATTAAAATAAAACAGTATTGAGTTAAACCTAAATCGAGAAACATCTTATTATTTACTGACCTAAATCCTAATCTTTCTAAATAAAAAAAAGTGTTAATTCACCGGCATTTACGTTACAACATTTCTTTTAGATTAACAAGGAAAATGAAAATGTTAAATCTGTCTAAACTACTTTATTCCAAACAACTTATTAAGCAAACAGATTTAAGTAATGTTTGATCGAGATTACAACAACGGTTCGTGTTATTGTAACGTTGTTTAAATGTTCTTTAAATCTGTTTGCTCTGTTGGTGAAAAATAAAAATCAATGTTTACAACATGCACAATCAAAGACGGTCATGTGAATCCCCCAAGCGCCGACCTCTTCAGTGGCCACGCCGAAATATTTCATCTTCACGTACTCCGCATCCTTGTAAAACAAAATTGTTTCGTTGACGCCCCTCTTTACAGCGATGGAACCGTCTTTATCGTCCAGCACGATGGTGAAGGTGTGGTATTGTTCGTAGGAAAGAAGGCTCCCCTTGAAATCCCTAGATCTATTGCCGGCGGTGTTGTTTGAGCTTTTCTCGATCCAGGATTTCCCCTCGTTGCGCAAGTTGATCGTGTAGTAGTCCTCGTCGAGGTTGTGCTGGGGTTCGCTGGTTAAGGCGATGGCGGCCACTCTGTCCGTCATCACCGAGACTTCGAAAGTGCGGAGTTTTATCGGGAACATGTTGTAGAACATGTTTTTCGTTTGAAGAGCTGAAATTAATCGCAAACAATAATAATCAAAGAGATTCTTGTCACAGCCTTAACAAAAACAATCCAAAAATATAAAAACGCTATTATTTTGATAAAATTGCATATACTTACCAATTAATTCACATCTAGATTCATATATAACTGCACACAAACAAAGAACAAAAAGTAAAAATTTCATTTTGAATTAAAAGCAAATTTCTTTAGCCTGAAAAAAAATCTTGCTCGTCGAGCAAACGGAAAACTAAAATTGCGCTCGAAAATAATTCATAAATGGTTTTGTTTATTTATTAGCAGCAATAAACCACGGTTAATTAACACCAAACAGTTTAATTGAGCGTTTTATATTGTAAATTCTGTAAAAAAAAACAAGTACTGCAGAGAATAGAAAACAAACAGAAAATTTAATTGTGCTGAACATTTTCTACAAAATGCAGTAAAGCAAATGTTGCAAAACGTAGATATTGTCAAATTTATTGATTTTTAAAATATTCTACTAAACATAAGGCCGTAGCCAGAACAAAAAATCTGATGGGGTTGTAAAAATTTCGGGGGGGGGGGGGGGGGGGGGTAATGGTTACTGCTAAAAATATTGTGTTCGCTCTTTCAGGGCCGCTTTTACATGCAAAAATTTACCGTTTTGAAAAATTCGGGGGGGGGGGGGGTCTGCACCTCTATATCCCTCCCCCCGGCTACGGCCTTGACTAAACAAATGCACAAATAATTAGACACAATGACATTCTCAATTGAAAACAAAATAGCAATTAAAGAGTATTAGATCGTATTAAAAAAAATTATGTATCAAGTAAGCAAACGATATCTATACAGGGTGTCCCATTTTAAAGTATCACCTGGAATATTTTCAGAACCATGCATCGAATGAAAAAATGTTTTAAATAAAAGTTTAATGATTTGGAGAAGGACATCCAATTCTGTAAGAAAATTCAGCTCCCTACCCCCAGGGGTGGCTAGGGAGGGGGTAGCTTTGAAATCTTAAATGCAAATTCCTATTTTTAATTACAGATTTGGATAGAGCGTGGAAAAGTAAGTAAATTTTCTATAAAAACATTTTTTGTTACTTTGATAGATCCACACCGCATTTAATAAGCTAGTTTAATGCCGGGTTTCACCAACGTCAATTAAATCGACCAATAGTTATTCATCGATTAAAATCTAGTAATAGTTAGATACATGTCAAAAAAATCAATAAATTCACATGACATTGATGTTTATGACATAGAAAATGTCTATTCTAATCGACGAATAAATGTAATCAACGAATAAGATTTAATTGAAGTTGGTGAAACCGGGCATACTCTATTTTTATTTCTTCCAACAATAGGTGTTTCTCACAAAAAACAAAAATTATAAGAATTAAAAATAGAGTAATGTCTAGTGTTAGATTAATTATTCAACTAGAATAAAGTATTATTCCGGTTAAATGAAACGTCTGTCGAATTTAAATATTTGCGCTGTGATTTCCCCGAAATTGAATTTGCCCGAATGACAAGGCCGGGGCGAATGTTTGATCTACGTCTTGCCGGAAAACGGAGCTGTCGGAAAAGGGCTTCCTCGCTCCCTTTGTGCGGAAGGACTTCAAGGTCAGCCGCTCGCGATTGGGCCCCTGTACAGCTGGCGGGACGGTTTCGATCGAAACCAGGAAAACCTTCGGTTTCGTTCATTCGTAATGGCGTTCGTGTTAACCCACCATCATACTCTCTCAATACGCATGACGGGAAATAGACAACCCAAGGGGCTTATATAAAAAGGTCAATTTAAACAACATATTACATTAGAAAACACAAACACGGTAATTTTTTATTTAGTGCAAGGCCGTAGCCAGAAAAAAAAATCGAAGGGGGTTACAAAAATGTGGGGGGGGGGGTTAATGGTAAAAATATTGTTTTTGCTCTTACAGGGCCTTGATTCAGCGTAGAAGATTAATCTCTCTTTCAGTGTGGTGCATTTTTTTCCTTTAGTTTTAGAACAAAATACACATTTCAGTTTGTTACTAATTCCAATGAATATTGATTCGAAAGAGCAACTTGTTATATGAATTTAATTTCGGTTTATAATGGTCAGTAAATAATGTCCTTAAACTGTGGTTGTAGTTAAGAGGTATATTAATTAATACTTAAAAATATTTAAAGAAAATGTACAAGTGAAAATGTCGCGTTGCCGATTATGTTATTCGTTGTAATGTCTGATTACTTCTGTCGTAGTCGTCTGTTGCTGAGATCCTCGAAAGGGTTAGGGGTGGTACGCAAAGAGAAAATGGTGGTGGTGAAGTTACTCTAATTGGTTGTTGGATGATGAACCTACCACCAATTTCACAGTGTTGCCAAACCGCCTTCATATTTGATAACGAAGCGCGTGTATCTGTCACACAGTGTTAGAAAAAACCGCTGAGCCCTTTTTGGCCGAGGGCTGGTCGTACCGCACTTTTCGCGGAACACAAACAATAGCGCACTAAACTCCTTAGAAATGTACACATTTCTTCCTAAGTAATAAAAATCAATACAATTTCTAATTGCCCTGGACACAGCTCAGACACCCCTTATGTTAATGAGAGTTGGATTACGGCGTATCAGGTAAAGCCGTAACACAGTTACAGGGCAACATAAAATGTTATTGATCAGTGCAGAACTCGGCTAATGCCTCGTTCCGAGGAACGGGAGACGTGTACAGGATTGATTGATTCCATGCACAACTCTCCTAATTTGTCCTTCTCTTAGTGAGAAAACCAATGGTTTCATACAAACATGTAAAATCGAACATCATACTTTATAAATATCAAATCAATTGATATAGCACGCAACTTAGAAATCTCAAATCAATTGATCTAGTACGCAACTCGGCTTTCCCCTCGTTCTGATAAAAACCAGATGTGTACAGGATTGGTTCGGTTGATTCAATGCAAAACTCGGCTTACGCCTGATTCTGGAAACTTATCCTTGTTTCAGTGTGAAAAACTAAGGCGAAATCAACCATCATATCTCACTAAAAAAGACTGTTATTCCTTACTTCACATTTTATTCGTATCGTTAGATGAACATTTCGAGACACAAATTGCTCAATATCAATAACAAACTCAGAAATCTAAAATCGATTAATTCTACGTTCAGTGCAGAACTCGGCTTTAGAAAAGCGTGTTAAGCATTAAGAGACGACTAATTTTATTGAAGCGATTCGACCTTTTCCAGTAAGACCCTTGTTTCATATTTTTTATTTTCAAAAATCGTCTACACAAGGCCGGACCCGCCTTTAGTCATGCGCCTCGGCGGCCTGTTGCAGGTGGAAAAGGACGGCGCGGGCGGGAGACGCGGAAAAGGGAGAGAGCGGCTCTAACTAGGCCAAGTGAAAGAGAAATAGACGCATCGACATTGACCCATTTTATGCAACTCGCCTACATTTCCTTATCACTCTTCCAGGACTGCCCCTTATCCGCATTCGTGCCCCGTCAGCTGCACCGCCAACAACCGGCAGCGGCTCCGCACACGCACACAAATACGGAACACAAGGTATTTCCTCATCATCGTCATACATAATATACACACAAGATACGCAAGTAGTATCATATCAGAAATAACCTAAATACTATCCTCAGAAGATACCAATACTTAAGAACATTTATCATTGCATGATATTTGCACATAAATCTAATCGTATTTTCCTCATCAAAAAGTGTATCATACACACCATACAATAAATAAATAGCTAAATCATTATTCTAAGTAGATATCTTTGTGAACATCTATTATTCTTGCGTGATATCTTTACAAAAACGTATTGGTTTTCCTCATCAAAAAGTGTATCATACATACCATACAAGAAATTCAAAGAGAGAATTCGTTGTAGAAAATAACCTAAATTAGTTTATTGAGAGGATATCCTTAAAAAGATTTATCATCCTTTAATGATATTACAAATATGTATGTATACAAACACGTATTGGTTTTCCTCATCAAAAAGTGTATCATACACACCATAGAATAAGTAAGAGTCTAAATCATTATCCTAAGTAGATACCCTTGTGAACATCTATTATTCTTGCGTGATTTATTTACAAAAACGTGGTTTTCCTCATCATAAAGTGTATCATACATACCATACGAGAAATACAAAGAGTGAATTCGTTGTAGAAAATAACCTAAATTAGTTTATTGAGAGGATATCCTTAAGAACATTTATTACCCTTTAATGATATTACAAATATGTATTGGCATTTGTTTCTTCAAAGTGTGTCATAATTGAATTTGTGTTCAGTATTCCGGCACCAGATACCCAAAGACGCGTTTCGGACTTCAAGGTCCTCTTCAGTGTGGTCCCGAACCAGTGCTGAGGAATACTGAACATTTCTGACTATTTCAAGCCAATATGTGAAAACTATTAATGGATTTCGATAGCTAACGCCATCTAATGCTTCATAGTGGCATCGTGTCATACACAGGGCTGGGCAGGATTCGATTCATTCAGGATTCGAATCCTTTTAGAGGATTCAAAAGAGGCATTCGAATACTTTAGTTCAACTGGATTCGTTACAGTTTTTAAAGAGGATTCGTATTCGAATCTAAACGCTGGTGATTAGAATCCTCATAAAAGGATTCGAATATTTATAAAAGGATTCGAATACTTACAAAAGGATTTGAATCGTTAAAAATAATTCGAATTAATTGTGAGGATTAACATGAAAAATTTGTTTTGTGTGTTTTTAAATTTCTCGTTAAATCAGTGTTTTATACGCGTGGCGCATGAAGTAAAATTTCGAGTTTAGAAAAGCCCCGCGAAAATTTGTCTCGGGTCGCTGCGCGACCCTCGACAAATTTTCTACGCGGGGCTTTTCTAAACTCGAAATTTTACTTCATGCTTAGTCTGGGAGTGGACAACACTCGTTCTCAGGAGTTTTAAATTGAAGGATCCCTCTAGATTATTACTATTTTACAAAGGCTACAGCTCGAAGGACCAATCATGGTCTTCGTAGACCGAAGGACTACAGGGAATGAAAGTTTTTTTTACAAGAAAACAACGAATATCTGAAAGCTTACAGCATGGATAGGAAAGAAAACATCCAATTTTTAAAAAATATCGAAGTTGGGTTGGTTTTCAGTGCATTTCTAACTTCACTTTAAATCAGTGTTTTATGCGCGTGGCGCATGAAGTAAAATTTCGAGTTTAGAAAAGCCCCGCGAAAATTTGTCTCGGGTCGCTGCGCGACCCTCGACAAATTTTCTACGCGGGGCTTTTCTAAACTCGAAATTTTACTTCATGCTTAGTCTGGGAGTGGACGACACTCGTTCGAAACTGTAAACTGATTGCTTTGATAAGAACATTAAATGACACATTTTTTTTTCAAAGACAATAATCTTGTTTTAAAAATTCTGTTTAACATTATTTGAAGTAAAACTGAAATGGTAGCCACAATCTAAAATGTTAAAGTTTTCCGACATTTCCCTGATTCAAGATTTTTTTCCCTGACCTTTTAATCCAACTTTCTTCTGCGGGAAACTCCCAGTTTGTTGAATTGTTTTCATTGTTTTTGTCAATATTTAAGTTGGTTTTATAAATATTTACGTGTTTTATAATTTTTATGATGCCTATAGATTTTGAAAAATTTAATAATATCATATGGCTTTTTCATTAGTGTTTTGGTCAATTTGAATAAAATTCCATGACTTTTCTCTGACTTTCCCGGTTTTAATAATATTCAGTGATTTTTTTATTTACGTAGTTTTCAGGCATTCGTCGATTTTATAATTTATTTATTTATTTATTTATTTATTTATTTGCCCAACAGACGACAGTCCAATTACAGAGCAAAATTCAATATAATACATAATTATACAATACATATACATAATTATACAATACTTATACATATATATAGTAACATATAAACATACAAAAATGACGATAATTCAATTATTACAGCTATAACAGTAACAAAAAGAAAAAAAAAAAAAAGAGAAAAAAAAAAAAAAAGCATATCTAGGCAGCGCTACAAAACTATATTAATTAATGATTTTTTAGGCATGTGGAAAATATCTACGAGATGATGACGATTATTATATACTTTAAACATCTTATTTAATGGCGAATTACCATGTGCCCTAGTGTTTGGTGTTGAACAATAAAATAATCTATTCGAGCGAGAACAATACCTAGGCACATGGATATTAATTTTAGATAATATGCTTGGATCATCGATCGTATAATTAATGATTCCATGTAGAAATAATACCTTTGCATCGTCGCGTCTACTATGTAACGATTTCATGTTAAATGTATCAAGTAGTTCCTGAGATGGTATTGTTATTGGCGGATATTCCTTATTCAACTTGAAATACATAATTTTTAAAAACTTTTTCTGAATTCTTTCTATTTTGTTTATATGTATATAATACTGGGGACACCAAATTATCGAGGCAAATTCAAGGTTGGAACGGACATAAGAAAAATACAGTTTTTTTATTACATCAACATTGTTGAAATCTTTACAAGTACGACTAATAAATCCCAGCATCTTATAACTTTTGTTACAAATATTATTAATATGTTCTATAAATGTTAAACGATCGTCAAATATTATTCCCAAATCACGTAAAGAGGCACACCTCTCAAAGCTAATATTCGTCAAACCGTAATTAAATCTAATCACATCTTTTTTCCTGGTAAATGACATACATTTACATTTGGATATATTTAGAAATAGACCATTTGTTTTGCACCAAATATCAATGAGATTAATATCCTCCTGTAATTCTATACAGTCACGTTCACAGTCAACAACTCTAAATATCTTCATATCATCGGCAAACAGCAGAACTTTACTTTGTAGTTTATCAACTATGTTATTAATAAAAATAATAAATAGCAAGGGGCCCAAGTTTGATCCTTGGGGGACCCCGCTGGTTACAGTATATTTAGATGAATAATGGCCCATATACTGTACAAATTGTTGTCTGCCGGTTAGATATGAACGCATTAATGATATCACTTGATCCGTGAAGCCATAATAACCACGTTTTGTTTCTATTACATTGTGATCAATTGTATCAAATGCCTTACTGAAATCTGTATATATAGTATCAACTTGTCTACGTTGATCTAAGTACTCGGAGATGTATTCCGTGAAGTTTACCAAATTTGACACAATTGATCTTTTTTTCACGAATCCATGCTGTCTTGTTGTTACATATGGGCTAACGTGACTGTAAATGGCTTTAGAAATGATCATTTCAAACAATTTTGCAAAATTATTTATTACTGTAATGGGGCGATAACTCACGATGTTATTTTTATCACCATTTTTAAAAATTGGTGTAACCCTGCCAATTTTCCATAATTCAGGGACACTAGATGTTGTAATTATAATATTAAATATATGACATAATGGGTCTAATAAACAATGTACACAGTCTTGAATAATATATGCAGGAATACCATCTGCCCCAGCAGTATTATTTCCTTTCAAGTTCCGAGCAGCGAGCAAAATTTCATCTTTAGTTATTGCTTTTAATGTACAACCGGGATAATTCGTGATTTCGCATGTAGTAGAACTGGAAGTACGAGTAGTAAAAATACTTTTAAAATGATTTGCAAAACATTCTACTATATCTTTTGGTTTTGTAATAGTTATTTCGTTAAAATGCATGCTACCAGGAATTCGGGTAGTTGACTTTTTCGTGTTCACATAGGAAAAAAGTCTCTTAGGTTCTTTTATAATATTTTTTTCAGTTTCACAAATGTATTTTTTATGGTCAGATTTAATTACGGCGTGTACCTCTCTTTTTAGTCTGTCAATTTTTAGTTTTAAGTAGGTGTATTTGTGTGTCCTAAACATTTTAATTGCCCTATCTTTCTTTTTAAGTAAGGTTTTCAACGACGCACTAAACCATACAGGGTATTTTTTATCTATTATTTTAGTCTTCCGTTTAGGTACACATTTAAAAAAAAACATCATCAAGCATACAATAGAATTTTTCACAAGCTTCATTTGGTTCCTTAATATTAGTGAGGTTGGTCCAATCGATTGTGGAAATTTCAGTATATAATGTTCTAAGATCTGCTTTCGCAAAATTGTATGAGGGAGTCGATGAATTCTGATCAAATTTGGTCAACTGAACGGATGACAATTCCAAATTACACAATAGTGGTGGATGGTATAGATCCGAGTTAACCAAACCATCTTCTTTTACTACACTACACTTAATGGTCCGGCCGGAAATAACAACATCTAGAATTCGTTCGTTGATGTTCAAAACCGAGTTTCTTTGAAACAGTTTGTTAAATTGTATAAAATTGTTGTAGGCTTCAATTTGTTGATTTCGTCCCTGGTTGCGTGTTTCAAATAAATACAAATTCGGCAAATTAAAGTCACCTACAATCAAAACCGGTTCATCTAGGTTGATATTTTGTTCTATTTCCTCGAATATACTTTCATAATCTGTTACAGACGACGATGGTGGTATATATACACACACTACATTAATTGTTTTTTTGCGTGCTAATATTTTAACAATTACTAGTTCGATATTGGCCACCTTTGTGGTGTAGTGCAATTCCGAATGATATTTACTATTCACAGATATGAGTACTCCTCCTCCCCGCCGATTAATTCTATCACAACGAAATACATTGAAATTGTTAGGAAAAATTTCAGTATCTAAGATACCATCTTGTAACCACATTTCCGTTATACAAAAAACATCAAATTGCGAAGCACATACATTATCATAAAATATGTTTGTTTTTGTACCTAACCCCCTAACATTTTGATAGAAAACAGAAAGTGATACACTTTTATGAGAATTAGTATCGTGATGTTGGGCAGTCTTTAGTTTAAATTAGTAATCGATGGAACGCCGTTAACATATTTGATGCGGATATCTGTTTCGCCCTTCTGTTTTCGATCCTTAAATTCTTCCCAAACAGTATTTTCGAATTGGCGCTGCTTTGGCGTTTTATCGCTCTTGATTTTTATTTCTGCAAATCCAATAATATCTCGTAGTTTCTTAGAATTCAATAGAAGTTGCCTTGGTTCATGTATGGAGTTAAATATTGCTTTTATTGGACGCGGCTTTTTCTCTTTTCTGCTACCCAATCTTACGATTTTATTTGGCGGATCGAGTGATTTATCCAATTTCACAATTATATTCTTTACCAAGGATAAGTCGTCATCATTGACTGACTCCGGAACATTGTATAAGATGACATTACATGCCCGTTCATGTCGCTGTTGCAGTTCATGTGCCAGTGAATTAAAATCCGAATCAGTTGATGTGCCACATGTACTTTTAATTTTAACTAAATCATCTTTCATTACTTTATTTTCATTCTCTAGTGCCACTATTTTCATGCTTAAAGTATCTACTTTGGTGGTCATACTAGACATAAATTTTTCCATGTCTTTTTTAAAAGATTCAAGGTGGTCTTTCAGAATTGCTTCAAATGAAGATGATAATGGCAACATATTTAATTTTGATAATTTACAGTGGTAACAATTCCATTTAACATCATTATTCAATTTATCTTGTTCCTCATAGAATGTTTTTTCAGTTTCGGTTAGGTCCATACAATTAACGTGGTACCAATTACTACATTCTCCATTGCACTTTATGCAATTTGAAATATTTTTAGGACTAATAAATTGTTTACAATGACCGCAATTAACCATATTGGAATGTAAATTATAGGTAATTGTTGTAGTATGTATTAGATAAATTGGAAAGGGAAAGACAAATCACAAAACTTCACGTCACTCGACCCTTCGTGACGGCTTTGAAATAAACAAACAGGTAAAATGGGCCACGGTTTGGGATACAATAGAGTACAGAGGTGAAAATAATGTCAGATAAATTCTACGATTTATCAATCGAAGGAAAGTTCATTGAGCATTTATCGATAGGATGTCAATGAACCTGTGAGGAACAAAAAATAGCACATCTGTTTGCTGTTAGTATCGCCGAAATTGTGCAAATTATTAAAACGGATATAACGTTTCACAAACTATCTCAATTTCAACCAAACTAGATATACATGAACTACATAGTTTGATCATCCTTTATACTTAAAATGGTTACTTTTTGACTATTATTTACCAGTAAACAAGTTGAATAATCCTCGACTCGACATGCACGCGGTCACTGTTTCACTTCACTGCCAATATAATAGAGTTCTATTTGATGTTTTGAACGAGTGTTTCCACTCCCAGACTAAGCAGGAAGTAAAATTTCAAAAAATACAACAAAACAACTAGAATTGTCTATTCTTTGTAGAAATAACCTAAATTAGTTTATTGAGAAGATATTCTTGAGAACATCAATCGTCCTCGCATGATATTACAAACGTGTATTAGTACTTTCCTTTTCAAAAAGTGTTTCATACACGCCATACAACAAATAGAAAGAGTTAGTTCCTTGTAGAAATAACCCTAAATTAGTTTTCAATATTCTTCTTTCAGTTACGTGAAGTGTTTTCTAATAATTATTGTAGTAGTTCCTTTCTTCAGTGAAGAAAGGAATTACTACAATAATTACTAAATTAGTTTGTTGAGAAGATATGCTCGAGAATATTACAAATACGTTTTGGCATATGTCTTATCAACAATTATAAATTATGGATTCTTTAAAGAAGTAACCTAAATTAATTTATTGAGAAGATATTCTTGAGAACATCAATCGTCCTCGTATGATATGACAAATATGTATTATTACTTTCCTCTTTAAAAAGTGTTTTATACACACCATACAACAAATAGAAAGAGTTAGTTCCTTGTAGAAATAACCCTAAATCAGTTTGTTGAGAAGATATCCTTGAGAATATTACAAACATGTATTGGCATTTGTCTTATCAACAAGTGTATCATACACACCATACAACAAATATACATTGTGGATTCTTTATAGAAGTAACCTAAATTAATTTATTGAAAAGATATTCTTGAGAAAATCAATCGTTCTCAGATGATATTACAAAAATGTATTATTTTCTCTTTGAAAAGTGTATCATACACACTACATAACAAATTCACAGAGTTAGTTCCTTGCAGAAATAATCTAAATCAGTCAAAATTGGATTAAGCACTAATAACCCTTTTCCACACTTTTATTTAAATTACCATCTTGGTAATTATAAAGTTTTAATTTGTGAAACAATACCAAGTGTTTTTTATTTAAATAACTTTACATATTTAATTAAATTTTAAAATTTTAAAATTTTGCGTGAATTAATAATCCATGAAAGGCATCAAAATGTTGAAAATTAACGAACATCTTAAAAATTCACGAAAAGTGTCAACATTTTTTAATCAGGGAATTTTACAAAAAGAGCGAAGATTTTAAAAATTAACTGAAATTTTACAAATGTTAAGAAAAGTTAGGATGTTTACGCAAACTAAGATTTTAAAATTTCCTGAAAACTTACATAGAGTTTGAACATTTTTAAAATCTAGGAGGTTTATAAAAAACGTCAAAATTTTGAAAATAAACGCAAATTTTAGAATTATACTAAAAACTACCAAACATTTAAAAAAATCATGTAAAGCAACAAGATTTTTATAATTAATTGAACATATCACGATGGGAGTGTAATTTTTATAATTTCACTGAAATCGTCAACATTTTTAGAACTATCAAAAATCTAGAAAATTCGGGAAAACCGCCAAAATTTTGAAAACTAAAGGAAATCTTAGAAATCTACGAAAGGCGTTAAGGCAATGAGCAAACACATTCAAGTAATGTTTTATCAACATTAAAACAACGTTTAATGTTGTTACAATGTTAATAAAATGTTATTTGTTTGTTTTTTGCTCAGTAGGTAATGTTTAAACAAATGGTGATGTGTCCATCATAGTACTTTCCCCCGCAAATTGCGTATTAAATCACTTAAAATATTTTCAAAATGTCTTCAACTTTTTGATAACTACAACTTTTATTTGAAACATTTTTCAATTGGATCAACACATACTGACACAAACCAATGACTAGATAAAAAACACTATTTATTGAATATCTCAAAAACTAAGAGTGCTATGACAAAAAGTGAAGATACAAAAAATCTTTTATTACCTACAACTTTTATTTGAAACATTTTCCAATTGTATCAACACACACACTGACACAAATCAATGACTAGATAAAAAACACTATTTATTAAATATCTCAAAAACTAAGAGTGCTATGACAAAAAGTGAGTCCACAAAAAATCTTTAGTTTTTTATTTCCTACAACTTTTATTTGAAACATTTTTCAATTGTATCGACACATACACTGTCACACATCAATAACTAGATAAAACAAACAACCTTTATATCTCAAAAACTAAGAGTGCTATGACAAAAAGTGAATCTACAAAAAATCTTTAATATTTTAGTACCTACAACTTTTATTTGAAACATTTTCCAATTGTATCAACACACACACTGACACAAATCAATGACTAGATAAAAAACACTATTTATTAAATATCTCAAAAACTAAGAGTGCTATGACAAAAAGTGAATCTACAAAAAATCTTTAGTTTTTCATTTCCTACAACTTTTATTTGAAACATTTTTCAATTGTACCGACACATACACTGTCACACACCAATAACTAGATAAAACACACAACTTTTGAAATATCTCAAAAACTAAGAGTGCTATGACAAAAAGTAAGTAAACAATACATCTTTATTTTGTTATTATCTGTAACTTTTATTTGAAAGAATTTTTTGTTTGATGAACATCTATTGAAAAAATATGAAAAAACTGAAAAACGCTAAGAGTTTCACCAAAAGCTTTTCAGTTCTTCCGATTGTAACAAAAAGCTTAAGTTTCAAGTTTCATCTCGATATCTTTAGCGGTTTTTACGGTACAGCGCACACAGACACACACACAGACAGACAGACAGACAGACATTTTTGAAAAATGGTCTTATTCGACTCAGGGGACCTCAAAACGGATATTTCCGCTAAAATTTTTGATTCGAAAATTTTCACGAAAACAATACTTTCCCTTTGTATTACATACGGGGGAAAGTAAAAATTGGCGCTAATCCCGTCTAAAATACGACATATTTTATTTTCTTACTAAACCTTAGTCGCGATTAGCGGACTATGCATAAGGCCGCAAATATTTTACGGGGAAAGATAGGCACATCACTATTTTTTAATAAAACTTCTATACAAATTATACAACTTCTAATGTCCCTTTCTGTTTCTGTTTTTTTTTTTTTAAAGGTGTTAAAATGGGTCCGCGTAGGGGCTTCAAAATCACCGATGCGGAGCGAAAAGTCCGCGTGGGAATCGCCGTGGAAACCCTCGCCGATCTCCGCAGAAAAACCGTAGAAAAATTCAAGCTGGACATCGCGGACACTGAAATCACTTTTCAAACGCGAGATGGGATGTTCATTGAAAACGATCTCGATTTTGAGAAGCTGAAACCGCAGACTTTACTCATCTGGGTGAAGAGGGGCGAGAGGGCCGAGACGGACGGGGAGATCCTCTACAGGACGATACGGGAGGTGAACCTGGACTTTTTGACCACTGGTGAGAAAGTGCAGGAATTTTTTACAGAACAAATGAAGACGAAAGTGTACAAGCTGGCGGAGGTCCTGAAGGAGTTGGAAGATTCTAAGGCGAGGCTCAGTACGAAGGAGGAGGACGCTGAGTGGTTTAAAGGTAATGTTTTTATAAACACAGTCAGTTTTTTTGGGGGGATGTTGCAATCAAACATTAAAGCTCAGTCAGAATATTTACAAAAATTCTTCAAAATGTATAGGTTTCTGATAGAATTCACTTGTTTTTTTACTAATAGTCGTGAAACACAGTCAGAGATTGTCTTTAAAGGTTTTATCATAGAGTAAATAGAGTGCTATTCAAAATAAAGGAACCGATTTCAAACATTTATTTCTTCCAAACTACAAAAGGTAGAACCATAATTCCAACGTTCCTGGATAGACGAAAGTTTAAAGTTTGAGTTTAGGTAGAAGTTGCAACCACGGCCGCATTGGCGCTGTTGCTTGTCATATTCATTGTCTGTAGTAAAATGGCTACACAACAAGAAACATTTTGTGTGATGCAATTAGCAAAACTAGAGTCCATTATTGAAGTTTAAAGGCACGTTTAATAAACAACGCCCTCGTCATAAGCAGATTTACCAGTAGCATCGATGGTTGCATTTGTAAACAGAAAAGCACGGGACGTTCACGCACATCAAATGAAAATTTCGAGCGTATTCGTATTTCGGAAGGAGCCCAAAAAAAATCAAAGAACGTGTAATACATAGTGCTCATATTGAATGCATCAAAATTTGAACTTTTTGCTTTCCAGGAACGTTGGAATTGTGTTTCTATCTTTTGTAATTTGGAAGAAATTAATGTTTGAAATCTGTTCCTTTATTTTGAATAGCTCTGTATTGTCGACACCCGCAAGAGAGCTAAAATGCGTAACGCAATTTTTAGCTGGGCTTGCCCCTCTTTAAATTACGTACTCAGTGGTTTAATGCTCAACCAATGAGCTTAAATCACATGGTAAACAAAAATTAAACACATACATAAAAACACTGATTGTACAAAAAAATTGACGTGCAAAAACTAGGAAATGTTTTTTTTTTAATTGAGATTTATCAGATTTCTTTGATTAAAAAAAATATGTAACCCCTTATCTGGCTGTGTTTATGCAACTACATTTATTAATCCAAAATAACTGTAATCATTTTTATTAGCAAAAAATAGCAATGAGCAATAGTTGTCGATACTTGCTATTATATTTTAGTAGAAAAAATATTTCTACTTGAATATAATAGCAAATATCGACATCTATTGCTCATTGATAATTCCTTTCATTCTATTTTCTGTTGTTTCTTTTGGGGATTATAGTTCCTTTGTGATAAATGTTACTGATTTTTTTTTAACAGAATAACATTATTGTTTACGTTAACAAATCCCCGTGTCTAGGTCTAAATGTAAAGAGTCTTAAGAGAGCAAGCCTTCGCGTTTGTAAACAAAAATTCCCTTAATCTTCTCACAAGAATTGACAAAACTGAAGAAACAAGCAGTGTCTTTAAAATGTCTAGAAAAGAATAAAAACTACTACAGGATTTATATAAATTGAATGACAACCAATACAAATTTATTTGATCCAAAGAACGAGTTTATTATTTCAAAAAATAAAGGTAACAAACTCTTAAATAAGTTTGTTTGAATTCGAGAAAAGTTTGATTAAACCATCAGCAGTTTAAAAACACACATAAAAGGCATGTAATTTATTTTTGTATCACTTGTATATTTATTCTGTTAAAGCTAGTCAAAAGTGAAGAATAATAGCAATACTATTTTTTCTCCGTATATAAAATGTATCGCAAAGAATTGTTGAGTCGTTGCGATACATTTTCTATCTTCTTAAAAACAGTTCAATCAATTGAAAAATAGTTGCATTAAACTGAAAAAGGTTAACCTTTTGTAATGATTATAGTTAACAATTTTCTGTAGCCTTCAAACCTTTTCTTAAAATAATTTAAATAACTTTACATATTTAAATCTTTTATTAAAATTTTCTAAAAATAGTATTTTCTAAATTGTATTAATCCTAACAAGTTTAATTTAAAATTAATAAAGAAAAAAGAAAGCTTGTTTCATAGAAATATGGTTAAAACTAGTAAATGTCTATTGATTTACAAATCGTTGAAAATTCAAGAAAACCAACTGTCTTCAAATATCAATTGAAATCTTCAAATGCTTAAAGTAGTAAATCTAAAAAGAGTTTACTTCTTAAGACACATTAATATCAGCGTTGCTTAACCTTTGGCTACAGTAGAACATTTTTTATTATACAAATTGTGTTGCCAACTTTTTACAATTTTTAAAATTGGGCAAATTGAGTAAACCAACAAAAATGTTTATATGAGCGCCCGTACTAAGTACAGTTTTTAAGTTTTAAAAAATGTTTGCACATCAAATGGAAGCTCAATTTATCCCAAATCGCATGCTCTTTAAATAAATAAAATTACTTGAATATTTTATAAAATATTGATAGCTGTTTAAATACTATAAGTGAAAATTTCAATAAATTTGCATTTCTGAATCAACAGTTGATTTAAAGTTAAATTTAAAACAATAATTACAATTTTTTAAAGCGATTGTATTTAGGATTAAATTACCCAGAGATTAATGTTAATTACTTATTTGCATCGTAAAAATTGTGTTCGTAGTGGATGCTTAAAGTTGACATTTCATTTTATTTTGCATTTTTTAAGATATTATATAGATGACATTTTACTGAAATATTTTTGCACAAGAAAAGCAATTAGCTTAAGCTGATTCCTACATCAAAAAGATCATCTTAATTTATTCTAGATTTAAAAAAAAATGTTCATCGATAATTTTCAATTTTCATAAGAGATGGTACGTAAAAAATCTCAAATTTTTCAAAATATCTAAAAAAATTACAGATAATTCTATCAAAATTAGAAACAATGGGGGTTATTCTGTAACATTTCCGTTAAATTTTAAAGGCCGTTAAAATTTTAAGAGGCTTTAATATTATGTTGGTATTCGGTATTTCATATTCCCGTTAAAAATTACATGAACCCTTTAAATTGTCCCTTTAAAATAACAGATTTTAGAGGCTTGTTTATTTTAACCTTAAAATTATAAATGACGTTTACTTTAGTTAAAAATGGCTGTTTTTGATATTGTGGGTGAATTTCTAGTTCAAGAAATAATAGAACACGAGGAAAAGTAAGTAATATAAAGTAAGTGTATAATAATAAAAAACATAATCAAATTGTAGCGTCACGTTCAGGTTGCATCAAAGGCAAATCCGAGATCTAAGCAATCCATTTGAAATACCTGAGACTAATTTTAAAAGGATTTTTCGATTCAACAAGAATACTGCTTTAATAATAGTAAATATGATAACTGAACGCATGAGACACGGAGAACGAGTTACTGCTGTTCCTATTCATTTGAAAGTTCTTGCCACATTTCATTTTTACGCTACTGGTAGTTACCAATTGAGTGCTGCACAGGGATATCATTTTTCAATGAGTCAGCCTAGTATGAGCCGGTGTATAAATGAAGTCACAAACATCATATATGAACATTTGTTACATATGTGGATCGTTTTTCCTTCTACGGAGAATGAAAGAAATAAAATTAAAGACGCCTTTTTCAGAAAATTCAATTTTCCTCGGTGTATAGGAGCAATTGATTGTACACACATTGCAATAATTTCACCACCTGAGCAATACCCAGCTCTTCCATATTATTGCCGAAAAGGCTATTATAGTATTAATTGTCAAATTATTGCAGATACTGATTTGAGAATTTTAAATATGAATGCTAGATTTCCTGGATCTACTCATGATTCAGCAATATGGCAAGCATCAAATGTAAGAACTGAAATGGAAGATTTGTATCTACGTGGAGACTCCTCAGTACTAATAGGAGACTCTGGATATCCTATTCAGCCTTTTCTTATGACACCCTTCGATAATCCAGATATAAATACACCTGAAGAAAATTATAACAACAGTTTTATAAGGGCACGAAATGTTATCGAACGATTAAATGGTGTGTTAAAATCTAGATTTCGTTGCTTACTGAAGCATCGTGTTTTGCACTATAATCCTACCACAGCAGGAAAAATCATTTACTGTTGTGGTGTGCTTCATAACATGGCACAATATTATAAAGATGACTTACCTGAAGAAAACATTATAGAAGAAGAAGATAACGAAGTAAATGATGTTAATGTCCAAAACATTTTATTAAGAGATGGGGGTTGGCATAGAAGAGGGGAAGAAGTGCGTAACCAAATTGTTCAAAATGCCTTTATTTAAATTATTATATTTCTTATTAAGCTCAAATAAAAATAGTAATAATATATTATACATATTTATAATTTACGCTTTATAGCTAATGCCAATGCGTTAATTGATTTAGCAATTGCGAAATTTGATTTGACCAATTCTTCGAGAATTTTGTCATGTTGAGTTAAGCAATTTACTACACTTGACTCTCCTCTTTTTTTACATTTTCGGCTCTTTTTTGGTGGTTCTTTTATTTTATTCTGTTTATCTAAATCTGTTTATCTAAATCAAGTTTGAAAATTAATCCTACGCAAACTACGCAGTTTTTTACCATTATGTTCTTCGCTCTCAATTGCAATAATACTGTTGGAACTAAGATTCTTAAATATAATTAAATTGTTAAAAAATCAATGAGTAATTTATTTTACATTACGTACATTCTCTGGCGTATTTTGACTTGCGGAGTCAATGCATATGGGTATATCTTTTGCTATTCCTGGTTCCACCAAGCCGCTATCTCCTTCCGTTGTCAATTTTGATAATAATTTCATTAATCGTTCCTCCATGTCGGACAATTGCTTTACTCCAACACCTCCTCCGGTACCACTTGTACTATAACGTACTTCTCGAGCTCGCCTGCGCACGCTTGTTTTCATTTCACTTACAGTCTATTATAGAATGAATCAAAACAAGTACTTCTTTGTAGATAATTTAATAATTGTATTAAATTAGAAATGTATTAAACACTATTTACCTCTTTCCATTGTTTAATAATTTTAGGGGGTCCGATATTATTCAATTCCTTGGCTAACTCTTCCCATAATTTATTAATTTTCGGTAATTCGTTTGGGTTAAATCTTCCGCCCAAAAGTTCCTTATGTTCGTCCAAGAAATTTATAATAAATTCTTTCTGAATTTTCCTTGTTCTGGGGGAACGCGACATTGCTGTTAAAAAATTGTGTCCTTTCGTTAAGAACGTAACAAAAGTTTCAACAAGTAAATAACCGTATCGTTAGTAACGGTGCAATTGTTGTTTATTAATTCGCGCAGACCATGATTTAAAATTGCATGTGTTTTGTTCGCATTACGGCGTTGCCAAATGTTACTCCTGCCAGTTTTAACGGACCCTTTAAAATATGACCAATTTAGCGGTCCTTTAAAATTTGAAACTACAGAATACTCATTCCTTTTATATTTTTTGACAGGCCTTTAAAAATTGTTTATTTAACGGCCTTTAATTTATAACGGAAAAGTTACAGAATAACCCCCAATGTCAGCTATTTATTGCTGTAAAAAAAAATCTTTCGCCAGCTTTTTTCAATTGTTAATATTGGGTAGAATGAGCAAAGCAACAAAAATGTATCTTTGAGCGCTCGTAATAAGCACAATTTTTAAGTCAAAAATGTACTTAAACATTAAATTAAAGCTCAATTTATCCTAAATCGCATGCGTTTTAAACAAAAGAAATCACTTTAGTATTTTATTAATTATAGCCTTTGAATATAATAAGTGAAAATTTAAATAAATATGCATTTCTGAAAAAAAAAAGTTGATTAAAGGTTAAATTTGAAAAATAAATTAAAACTGCTTAAAGGGAATGTATTTAGGATTGAATTAGCAAAACATTAATGTTAATTACTTATTTCTATCATTAAAATTAAGTTTATAGTGGATGCTCAAAGTTGACATTTTATTTTATTTTACATTTTGAAATTTTGTTAAAAAAAAATGTTTACAAGAAAAACAATTAACTTAAGCTTATTCTTGCTGCAAGAAGAACATCTGTATTTTTTTCATAATTTACAGAAAATTTAACAATTTTGTTAAAAAAAAATGTTTACAAGAAAAACAATTAACTTAAGCTTATTCTTGCTGCAAGAAGAACATCTGTATTTTTTTCATAATTTACAAAAAATTAAATTTTTATCTATAACTTTCAATTTTTAAGAGCAAAAATCACAATTTTAACAAACAAAAAATTTTTTTTTCAATAAATCTAAAAAAAACCATAGTTGATTCTATTACCATTAGAAACAATCTCAGCTATTTATTTCCACAAGAAAAAAAATTCCACCAATTTTTAAAGTTTTTAAAAATGGTCAAAATGAGTAAAGCAACAAAAATGTTTCTTTGAGCGCCCGTACTAAGCACAATTTCAAAGTCTCGAAAAATACTTGTACATCAAATTAAAGCTCAGTTTATAGCGAATCGCATGCTTTTTGAATAAATAAAATCACTTAGATATTTGATGAAATATAGCTCTTTAAATACAATAAGTGAACATTTAAATAAATTTCATTTACGAAAAAAAGTTGATTTAAAGTTAAATTTGAAAAATAAATTGAAATTATTTAAAGAGAATGTATTAAGGATTGAATTAGGTATTCATCATTGTTAATTACTTATTTCTATCGTAAAAATTGTGTTGATAGTATATGTTTAAAGTCGACATTTCATTTTATTTTGCATTTTTCAAAATGTTGAATAGCTGAAATTTTATTGAAATATTTTTTTCACAAGAAAAACAATTAGCTCAAGCTACTTCTTACATCAAGAAGATTATCTCAAACAATTTTCATAATTTTAAAAATAAAAAAATTTTCATCAATAAATTTCAATTTTCATAAGGGGTAGGTATGGAAAAAGTCCCCATTTAAACAAAAAAATATATATTTTTCAAGAAATCTAAAAAAAATCACAGATGATACTATCAACATTAGAAATAATGTTAGGTATTTATTTCCGCAAGAATACAATATTTTAGCCAATTTTTTCAAGTTTTTAAAAATGGTAAGAATGAGTAAAGCAACCAAAATGTATCTTTGAGCGCTCGTACTAAGCACAAGTCTCAAAAAATGTTTGAACATCAAATTAAAGCTCAATTTATCGCGAATCGTATGCTTTTTAGATAAAAGAAATCACTTGAATACAATAAGTACAAATTTCAATAAAAATCACATTTTCGAAAAAAAGTTAATTTAAAATTAAATTTGGAAAATAAATTTAAATTGCTTACAAGGAATGTCTTTAGAATTGAATTAGCTATATATAAACGTTAATTACTTATTTTTATCAATAAATTTGTGTTCATGGTGGATGCTCAAAGTTGGCATTTCATTTTATTTAACATTTTTCGAGATGCTGAATAGCTGGAATTTTATTGAAATATCTTTTTTACAAGGAAAACAATTAGCTCAAGCTAATTGTTACATGAAGAAGATTATCTAAATTTTTTTTCATAATTTAAAAAAAATAAAATTTTTATAGAAAACGTTTATTAGAAAAAAAGGTAGGAAAAAATCCCAAAAATAATTATTTTTCAAAAATCTAAAAAAAAATCACAAGCCATTCTATCAACATAAGAAAAAGTTTCAGCTATTTATTTCTGCAAGAAAAAAAATATTTTCGCAAACTTTCTCAAGTTTTAAAAATGAGTCAAAATGAGTATAGCAACAAAAATGTGTCTTTGAGCGCTCGTGCTAAGCACAATTTTTAAAGTCTCGAAAAATGTTTATACATCAAATCAAAGTTCAATTTATCGCAAATCGCATGCTTTTTTAATATATAACATCACTTGAGTGTTTTATGAAATATAGCTCTTTAAATACAATAAGTGAAAATTTCAATAAATTTGCATTTCCCAAAAAAAGTCGATAAAGTTAAAATTTAAAAATAAATTACAATTGTTTAAAGGGAATCGATTTAGGATTAAATTAGCTATGCATTAATGTTAATTACTTATTTTCATCAATAAAAGTGTGTTCCTAGTAAATGCTTAAAGTTATCATTTACTTTTATTTTACATTTATCAAGATTTTGAATAGTTGAAATTTGTTGAAATATTTTTTTTTACAAGAAAAACAATTAGCTCAAGCTAATTCCTACATCAACAAGATCATCTGTAATTTTTTGCATAATTAACAAAAATAAAAATTTTCATCGATAACTTTCAATTTTTATAAAAAAAAAACCGATTTTAACACCAACAAAAATTTTTTTTAAAAATTGAAAAAAAATCACATATGATTTTATCAATATTAGAAACAGATTCAGCTATTTATTTCTACAAGAAAAAATATTTCTGCCAACTTTTTAGAATTTTTAAAATTGGCTAAAATGAGTAAAGCAACAATCATGTACCTTTGAGCGCTCGTACTAAGCACAATTTTAAAGTTTTATAATGTATTTATACATCAACTTAAAGCCTAATATATCCTAATTAGTATGTTTTTTAAATAAATGAAATTTCCTAAATATTTTATGAAATATAGCTCTTTGAATACAATAAGTGCAAATATCAATGAATTCGCATTTCCGAAAAAAAGTTTATTTAAAATTACATTTGAGAAATAAATTAAAATTGTTTAAAGAGAATAGATTTAGGATTAAATTCGCTATACAAAAATGTTAATTACTTATTTCTATCCTTAAAAGTGTGTTTATAGTGAATGCTCAAAGTTGCCATTTCATTTTATTTTACATTTATCAAGATTTTGAATAGTTAAAATTTTGTTGAAATATTTTTTTTACAAGAAAAACAATTAGCTTACGCTAATTCCTACATCAACAAGATCATCTGTAATTTTTTTCATAATTTAAAAAAAAATTAAAATTTTCATCGAAAACTTTCAATTTTTATGCGGAAAAAAAAGCGATTTTAACAAACATAAAATATGTTTCAAAAAATCTTAAATAAATCACGGATAATTCTATCAACATTAGAAACTGTGTCGGCTATTTATTTCCGTAAGAAAAAAATACTTTCGACAGCGTTTTTAAATTTTTAATATTGGTCAAAATGAGTAAAGTAACAAAAATGTGTCTTTGAGCCCTCGTACTAAGCATAGTTTCAAAGTCTCAAAAAATGTTTGAACATCAAATCAAAGCTCAACTTTTCGCGAATCGCATGCTTTTTTAATAAGTAAAATCACTTGAATATTTTATGAAATAAAGCTCTTTAAATACAATAAGTGAAATTTCATCAAATTTGCATTTCAGAAAAAAAATTGATTTTAAGTTGAATTTGAAAAATAAATTAAAATTGTTTAAATGGAATGTATTTAGGATTGAATTAGCTATAGATTAATGTTAATTACTTATTTCTATCGTAAACATTGTGTTCATAGTGTATGCTTAAAGTTGACTTTTTATTTTATTTTGATTTTTTCAAGATGTTGAATAGCTGAAATTTTATTAAAATATTTTTTTCACAAAAAAAAAACAATTAGCCGAAGCTAATTCTTACATCAAGCAGACCATCTGTAAATTTTTTTTATAATTTAAAAAAAATAAAAATTTACATCGATAATTTTATAAGGGATAAATATGGAAAAAATCAAAAATTTTCCAACAAAAAAAATAGTTTTAAAAAAATCTGCGATATTCATTAAAATCCGTTATTTATTTATTTTATTTTATTTATTCATGGCATAAACCATTTTACAATAATGCTATAATATACAGGGAATATTTCTTTTAGGTATATACAGGGTGTCCCCGAATGGTCTGTACAACGCTCTACCACATATTCTCTGAAACAAAATAAGACGAATTAACTAAACTTATCTCTATCCAAAAGTGGTTCCTAAGCCATCTACGAGGCCTCAAAGATATTATTTTTTTTTATTATTTATCAAATATTTTCATTTTGGAATTAGGTAAGAAAACCTATTTTGGCACATTTAATTACATTGATACCATGCACTTTTTGCGATATGTTTCTTTATCCTACGTTTAAAGTAAGTGGTCAAACTAGGACCATCGACTTCTTAAGATACCTAAATCTTTTTATTCAACAGGTCAAATCATAAAGAATACTTTTTTTCTGCAAGATCATTCAATTTTACGTATTTTTTGTCTCTTACAAAATTTTGCTATTTTCCCCACAAAAAAATATTTTTATTTGTCAAAAAAACGTAATAAAATTATGAACAATATTTTGCTTCTCAAAACAATTAACAAAGTAGAAATAAAGATAGGTACCTAACAATAAACACAAATTTATTAGTTTTGTTGTTTTGACAAATAAAAATATTTTTATTGTGGAGAAAATAGCAAAATTTTATAAGAGACAAAAAATACGTAAAATTGAATGATCTTGCAAAAAAAAAGTATTCCTTATGATTTGACCTGTTGAATAAAAAGATTTAGGTATCTTAAGAAGTCGATGGTCCTAGTTTGACCACTTACTTTAAACGTAGGATAAAGAAACATATCGCAAAAAGTGCATGGTATCAATGTAATTAAATGTGCCAAATTAGGTTTTCTTACCTAATTCCAAAATAAAAATATTTGAAAAATAATTCTTTGAGGCCTCGTAGATGGCTTAGGAACCACTTTTGGATAGAGATAAGTTTAGTTAAATCGTCTTATTTTGTTTTAGAGAATATGTGGTAGAGCGTTGTACAGACCATTCGGGGACACCCTGTATATCCCAATTATACGCTAAAGATCTTAAGATATTCGTTCTTTTTTAAAGAGTTCAATTTGAAGCATTAAGTATACATATCCAAATTATATGCTAAAGATCTTACGATATTCGTTCCTTTTTCATAGAGTACAACTTGAAGCTTTGAACGAGAGTTTTCCACTCCCAGGTTAAGCATGAAGTAAAATTTCGAGTTTAGAAAAGCCTGAAAATTTGGTTTGGTCGCGTAGCGCGAAGCGCGGAGCGGCCAAACCAAATTTTCAGGCTTTTCTAAACTCGAAATTTTACTTCATGCGCCACCGGTACAAAACACTGACATATTACGAAGTTTAAAACACACTGCTAAACTTTACATTGCATCAGTGTTTTGTACCGGTGGCGCATGAAGTAAAATTTCGAGTTTAGAAAAGCCTGAAAATTTGGCTCGGGCGCGTATTTTAAGAGAAGTTCGCTTGTTTACAGTATTACATCGTTTTCAATGTTTAATACACGTGGCATTAACCAAAATTTAGAGTTGATTCACTAATTCACCAGTTACCGAGTTACTGATTCACAGATTCACCGATTTATTGATTTACCGATTCACTGATTTACCGAGTCACTGATTCACTAACTCACAGATTCACTGATTCACCTATTCACTGATTTACTGATTCACTAATTCACTGATTTACAAATTCACTGAGTCACTGATTCATTGAAATATGTTGATTTTTTTATTTTGAATTTCGAATTTTTTATTTTCCGTTTTGTTTTATAATAATTTGACAGATAAACGATGACAGATAGCGGTATCATGATTTGAATATGTATTAGGGCTTGTATCAAAACGCGAATTAGCGTGGTTTAAAAACCACATTAAACACGCAAATGCAGTGTTTCATTAAACTGAGTGTTTAATGCACCCCATTTATGCTGCCCACAAAATGAAATAAGACTGACGTAAACAAACTGAATTTGTGTTCAGTATTCCGGCATTGGATACACACAGACGTGCTTCGGACTTCAAGGTCCTCGTCAGTGTGGTCATTGTTTTGTTTATGGTGATCGTCATATATTAAAAGTTGGCGTTTTTTTGGTATAGTTTTCAACCAAAGGTTAAAAAACACTGGTATAAAATATATTAACAAGCTAGTTTTCTATAAAACTGATTAAAACTAACAAAATCCCATTCAAATAATTTACAAAAACTAACTATGATCTGTTTAATAACTAGGAGGATCGTTTTAAATTTCACGCGCCAAAACCTACAGCTCTGATTGGCCAAGAGCGCGCCCATTTTACACTAGGCTAATTACGTCATTATTAGACACAACAGTTGACATAACCTTAATTCGAAGCGTTACCGAGTTGCAAGTTTGTCTGTTTCGTAATAACCTTTTGTGCGGTGTTCCTTTAGCATAGTTAAAAGTAAGTTTTGTTTATATTGTTGTGATGGATTATGGAACCAGTACAAGCTCGGTGATAATATCACCTTCACCTCTAAAAAAGCGTAAGAAGTTGGATTTGGGTCATTTATATCTGTCTGAAAAACAGTGCATAATAAATATGTATAAGCAGATGATAACAGATGATCCACATATGAAAATGACTGCTGTTATATCAGACATTGTTGGTGCAATAGGTGAGATATCAAATGGCAAAAGAATATGCATCAAATAATAAAATGGGTTATTTTTAGGAGTTGTAAATTCCACTGTCTATCGTACCATTAGCGAATATAAGAAATCTGGAAAGATTTGTAGCCCTAAACAGCTTGGAGGACATAATTACAAGTTTTGATCACGTAGTGAAGAGATCCGTGCATAGTTTCTTCTATAAAATAAAAATAAACTGCCAACTTTGAATAAAGTTTTAAAAGAAGTAAACGATCATGCAGGCATGCCGCAGATAATACGTTCTACCTTGTATAGTTTTATGAAACAAATCAATTTTAAGTAAGATAGAGACCAGAGCTGGGCAGGAATCGAATCATTCAGGATTCGAATCCTGGATTCGAATCCGTTTAGAGGATTCAAAAGAGGCATTCGAATACTATAGTTCAACTGGATTCGTGATCCGGATTCGTTACATTTTTTTAAGAGGATTCGTATTCGAGTCTAAATGTGGGTGATTCGAATCCTTATAAAAGGATTCGAATACTTACAAAAGGATTTGTATCGTCAAAAATAATTCAAATTAATTGTGAGGAATAACATGAAAAATGGAACCGTACACTTTCCCGAATATATTTTCCCGAATGACCTTTTTCCCGAACGCCATATTTCCTGAAAATAGAAATCCCGAATCCCATTTTTCGAATCCAATTTCCCGAAAGGTATTGTTCCTGAATAAAATATATATTTTATATACAAAAGTTACAAAAGATTCCAAAAGTGTCACAATACAATATTGTGGGCGGTTGCACCCAAAAATTCGAGAACGCCTTGACTTCCCGCCGTACCGCCCGCGTAAGACTCATAATCGGCTGTGATACATTGAAGTTTCTCTTGAGTTGTGAGCCACTTCTTCTTTGGCGATGCCTTCACCATCCGACCCAAACTTAATTCCGCGAGCATTATTTCCGTGTCCGCTTGTTCCTTCTGAATTTCCTTCAGCGCGAAATACAAATCTGGGTGGTTTTGTAAGTTTTTTATTTCCAATTTAAATGAATACATTCCTGGATGAGTCAATATTGTTGCAGTATATTAGTATACATATAAAAATGAATATATTAGTAATTGGTAGCTTAATGTAGTGTTAGTAAAGAAACTGACAAACAAAAAGTGAATATAAATAAGTAAAAAAAGACAATGTAACATACAAATTAAAACTTAAAACTAAGGTGTATAACATTTTAAAAATTACTGTATAGAGTAAAATGATATACGTAATAAATACAGGCATAAGAATTACATATAGGAACACATAACACATTGCAAATAGGACAGAACAATTTATACAAGTTAAAACTTAAATATAACGTGTAAAACATATTAAAATTAAGTGTAGATATAAGATAATATTATATAACTGACAAAAAAAATAAATTGCGTACTGGGACAGTTATTTACATGTTTTAAAGATCTTTAAGATAGTCTTCATATTCTGTAATAGTATAGAAAGAATTTTCTTTTATTATTCGTTTAATGGTATTGATAAAAGTCCTTTTCGGGATCTCTTTTAGTCTATTAGGTAATTTATTATAAATATTAATACATTGCACAATACATGCGTTTTTATAATAACTATGTTTGAACTTTGGATGTCTTATAGTTTTTTTTCTGACGTTGTGCTCGTGTTTTACTTCATTTTGGTTAAACAGATGCAGGTTAGATTTAACAAATTTAAGCGATTCATATATATAGAGGCTTATTACTGGCATAAGTTTTAAGTCTCTAAACAGTTGTCGACAACTAGAATTAGGTTTTTTTCTGCAAATGGCTCGAATTAGTCTTTTTTGGACAACAAATACTTTGTGAATATTTGAGGCTGTAGTACAGCCCCAGAATACTATTCCATACGCCATTTGGGATTGACAATGTGCAATATATACAGTTCTGGCTGCATCTATGTGTATGTCCTGTCTTGTCGCATATATTAGATAAAAATATTTAGAAATTTTACCGCAAATATTTCTTATATGTGAGTCCCACTTCATATTACTTTGAAGAGTTAGTCCTAAGAATTTTACTTCTTCGGTTTCAGTTATATCTTTCCCATTCATAGTTAAATTTATTAGTCCCATTGACCTTCGGAAGTTCATAAATTGTGTTTTGCTGGCATTAGCAACTAGATTGTTCATATTTAAATAAGTGCAAAGTTCAATTAGTATTGCATTTGCAGCATCATTTAGATTATCTAGTCGTTCATCTTCAAAACATAATGTTGTGTCATCGGCAAACATTGTTATATGACAATTAAGTGAAAGTGGCATATCATTTATGAACAATAAGAACATCAATGAGCCCAATATGCTGCCTTGGGGTACACCTACGATAGGGCTGGCTGTATTTGATTTGTATAATGTATTGTTAATATTTGCAACCGTCATTTGAAGCCTATCGCTTAAATAAGAAGTTAAGAGTCGATGGCAATTTCTCCTTAGACCATAATTATATAGTTTGTCGAGAAGCAGTTCATGCGGTACGCAGTCGAACGCTTTCGACAGATCCAAAAATATTGACAATACATTCTTGTTTTTATCCATGTTGTTTAGTACAAAAGACAAGAAGTTAAAAATAGCGTGCATCGTTGACTTAGATTTTCTAAATCCAAATTGAAAGCTGGTTATTGTTTGATTGGCTTCAACGAAACTTATTATTCTGTTGTATATTGCTCTTTCGAAAACCTTTGAGAACGCAGGAAGAATAGAGATAGGCCTGTAATTAGCAACATTATGGATATCGCCCTTTTTGAAAATAGGAACTATTTTGCCAACCTTTAGTGCGGAAGGAAATACTCCTTCTTCAAGCGCGATATTAATTGCTTTGGTTAAAGGTTTGGTAATTTTTTCTCTGGTGTGTTTTATTACAACTACGTTTAAGTCATCTACATCTTTACTGTGTTTGCTTTTTAAATTTGATATAATATGTTTTATTTCTTCCTCTGTGGCTGGATGTAAATAAATGGAATTGGTTATTGTTTCTGCTGGGGAATTATTACTTATTACTGGAGAATTTGTGTTACCAACAGTACAGAAGTATTTATTGATTGTTTCTATTATATTTTGTGGATCATAGTTTTTTTCGTGATTATCATTAAGTATATATGAAGGAATACCTGCGTTAGTGGTTTTATTTTGATTATTTTCATTTATTAATTTCCAAAGTTCTTTTGATTTGTTTGACGAATCATAAATACGTTTGCTATTGATGTTTTGTATTTCATTGTTAAGTATTTTTTTATATTGTTTTTTTAAGCAAGTTAGTTGATTTTTAACAGAGATGTTTTTTGTATGTATGTATAATTTATGTAAAATTTCCATTTTGTTTTTCATATCTCTTAATTCTTGAGTATACCAAGGGTGTTTACGTTTAAAGTTATTTTCTTGAGTATATCTTATTGGACAGCATTGATAAAACGTTTGTAAATAGATTTCATAGAACTGATTAAAATATAAACCTGCGCTGTTAGTATCAGGCAAAATTATGTCCCAGTTCAGTTTATCTAATTCTTGGGTAAATGTGTTTAAAGTATTTGAATTTATGGCTCTGTACTGTTTTATCAAGCTATTTTTGTGTTCAGTTTTGTAATTAAATTTGAATAACTGTCCTGTATGATCAGATAGATTAGTATCTATAATAGTAGAATTCACATACGCAACATTAGAAATTATATTGTCTATGCATGTCCCACCTGTGGGAGTTATACGTGTGTTTGATTTTATAGTGATCTGTGAATTATAGCTGTCTAGCATATCTATTAATATTGATGTTTTTTCATCATTTACATTGAGAAAATTAATGTTAAAGTCACCGCCAATTATAATTTCTTTTTTTTCTTGTATGATAATTTTGTACAAAACGTTCTCAAAAGTATTCAGAAAAGCACTATACAAACCGTCCGGTGGTCGATATATAACCAGTACAACCATTTGAAATCGATTGTGCCACCCTTCGCTGATGTTATTGGTCCTGTGAGAACCGGCGAGAGTCGCTTCATATTGATTCCACGTTTCGATGGGATGTCTGGCTGGCACAGCTCGTCGTCGTCCTCGACCCGGTCTGCCAAGAACGTAGTATTCCGCAAAATAGTAACTGGAAGAAGCTCATCTGGTACTTCTGCCATCGGCAACTTAAATGCTTCTCGCACATCAGAGACAGGAAGAAAAGCCAGAGACAGCAGCATGTGAGTGCACGTTTTCAATTCGCGATTGTGACGATCGTTGTATGCTTCTTGGAGTCCCTTCGACTGAACTTTCCGGTAGACCGATTGGCCCAGGTGGAAAAAGCAACACGAGACTTGTGAGCGAGGGAAAACGTCACCACACGCATTAATGATTGCTTTCTCGAAGTCGGTAAGCAGTCTGTCAGGTTCGCAATTTGGTATGTGATGTTTTTGAGCGGTTGATTGTACAGCGCGGAGTACTGCAGCATACTGGATAGTTTCTTTCGACGATAAGAGAGCGTACACAAGTGGAAAAGCAACGTATCCTTCGCCTCTAATTTTCTTCTTCAGGCCCAAAACAGCAAATACTTGAGAAAAAATTGTTGGGCAAACCTGAAACCAATAACTCCAGATATCAACCTAATACAACCTGGATATCAAACTAGGATGTCAGTAATAACCTTAAATGTTCCATCTAAGAACCATGTGCGACTTGCAGCCAGGATTTCCAAGTTTATCCTTGTCGCGAACACTAGACATCGCCCTTCGCCAAAATCGTCATCAGAGTCGTTGGAGTCGAATATGAGAAAGCTTTCACCGGCAAGAGTCTGCGTGTAACGTACGGGTATATCGTCTATTTCGTTTAATGATTTCGGATTGGGTGGCAAATTCTTCCTCCGCTTCCTCCGCATAGCCTTCTTCAAATTTTCCCTCTCAGGTAATTGGCTGAGCACTCCAGACGACACGCCAGCCAACTCAACACGCAAAATTTGAGCGGGAGGTTGTTCTGGGTTTTCCTCAGCTTTCCTTTGAAAAAATGTCAAAATGTCAAAGGTAACCCCTTACCTTTTCAATCTTTTCAATTGCCTTTTTAATCTGTTCGTGAGAATTTCTGCGGAACACTCCTCCTGATTCGGAGGATGAGAATGAGGGGATTGCAGAGGTCCTTTCAGAACTATCACGTTCTCACCCGGGCGACAGTCAGCGGTGATTGCCCTAGCTTTACACTCCTTTGCACGTAACCGCCGGCAGTCCCAGTAAGTGCTTCCCTTACTCTGTTTCCCTCGTAGATATACAAACCCATCAAGAACGAGTTTTTTTATCAACAATTTTGGCCTCCATTGTAAATTATTAAACAACCACAATGAAAAAAACTGTTTTTATTCCTTACTTCACTTTTATTTTTGTGTGTTAGATGTACATTTCGAGTGCTAAGCACTCATTATCAATAACTAATGCTCTTACAAACTAGGTGCGCAATTATATATACCTGAACAAAAATGGTGGAAACGGGAAAACCTAAATATAATTACATTTGTGTCGCAAGGTTGAATAACATTAAGGGGATTACATTATGGACTGTTGAGGGGATTACGATTTTTCGGGTTTTTCAAGAGATTTAAGAGTGGATTGTCTAACGGGCTTAAATCGAAATTCAATAATTTATCTTTCTGTTTGTGCATTTCTATGGCCTCCAACATATTTAATCGGAAATGTGATGATTGTTTTAGTAATTTAATATTATGTTTCGAAAAAGAATGTCCTGTCTTTAAATTATGGTCAGCTAAAGCGGATTTATCTATGTTTCTATTTTTGACGTGGTATATGTGTTCTTTGAATCTTTTTAACAAATTCCTTTGGGTTTGGCCTATGTAACATTTGTCACACTCATTGCATGCAATTGAATAAATTCCGAACTCTTCTAAGTGGCTCCTTTTTGTAAATTGATTGCCTAGTAATGATCTTAATTTGTTGTTATTATAGAATGCAGGAGTCATATTGAATTTACTCAGGAGCTTTGAAAATTGGTTAACCGTGCTGTTGTTGTATATAAACCTAGCAAATTTGTTGTTTTTTCTTTCTTTAAGCGGTGTGAGATTTGTGGTCAAGTTTAATTTTTGGTTTCTTTTGTGTTTATTAATTAGTTTGTTGATTGTGCAGTTTTTGTAACCTAATGAAATTGCTATTTTTCTTATTAGTGTTAGTTCTGTTTTTCTATTTTCTGTTGAAAGAGGCAGATTTAGGGTTCTAAATATCATACTATTAAAAGCTGAGAGTTTATGTTTAAAATGCGTGGATGAAGAATTGTGAATATAATTGAATGTATGAGTGGGTTTTCTATATATATTAAATTCTATGTTGTTATTTATTTTGTTATTTGTTAATAGTAAATCGAGGAAAGGGATTTGATTATTTTGTTCAATCTCGTAAGTAAAATTAATGCTGGGATATAACGCATTCAAACTAGCTTGTAAGTCTTCAATGTTGGTATCAGATTTTATTATTGTGAATATATCATCTACGTATCTAAACCAGACTCTCGGAAAATTGTGTACTTTACTTTTGGCTAAGTTTTCGAGGTTATTCAGAAAAATGTTAGCCAAAAAGGGTGACAGAGGGTTGCCCATTGCTGTTCCGAAAGTCTGTTTATAGATTTTATTGTTAAATTCAAATGCGTTACACTCCATCACCAGTTTCGTTAGATTTATGTAAAAGTCTATTTTTTCTGGTGGAATTGAATTTTTTGTTAATAGATTTTTTAATGTGTTAATTGTTTCGTCAATAGGGATACTGGGGAATAACGCTTCTACATCAAAAGAAACCAGAATTTCGTCGGACTCTATGTGAATATTTTGTAACTTTTTAGATAGGTCAAAGGAATTTATTACAGAGAAGTCATTGTTCATTTTAAGTTGTTTGAATTCTTTAACTAACCATTTAGCTATGTTATAGGTAGGTGAATTTAAATTTGAAACTATGGGTCTCCATTTGTTCCCGGGTTTATGTATTTTTGGTAGGCAATATAATTTTGGTAATGATGGATTTTTTATTTTTAGTCTATAAATCAGATTTTTGTCGATTAAATTTGTTGGGGTTTTGAAGAAATTATTGATTCTAGAACTATATGTGTTGAGAGGATTTTTTACTTGTTCTGTGTAAGGACCATTATCAAGTAGAGAATTTACATTTTTGTAATAATCATTTTTGTTTACAATAACTACCGCATTTCCTTTATCAGATTTTAAATAAAATACGTCTTTTTCTTTCAGTGATTTTACCGTATTATTTTCTTGGAGTTGTTTCTTCTGAATCTTCTTTCTTGGTTTTTTAAGAATTTTCTCCAGTGATTCCTTGGCTGTTAATCGGAAAGTCGTGGATTCTTCAGGTCCTAATTGTAATGCTGCTGTTTCAATGTCGTTGATAATTATTTCAGTGGGGATGTGTGTTGGTTCTATTGCATGTTTTAATCCTCTTCTTAATAGTTCTGTTTCTTCTTCAGAAAATGTTTTATCAGATTTGTTGTGGATGAGTGTCTGGTAGGGGTTGATGAATTGGTGTTCTGTTTCGGGGTGTTTCTTGGGTTTTTGTTCTTCACGTAATTTTCTTAATTTATTCCTCAAGATGAATGATTTTTTGTTTAATTTAGCATTTGAAACGATGTTGATTTTCTGTAATGATTCGTCCCACTCATGCTGGGAAGTGTTTTGCTAATTTTAGGTGGAGATCATATGCGGAGAGTTGTAGGTGTTGTCGTTTCGCGTGTAGTTTGCCCTTTTCAAACTTGAGCCAGCTCACTTTCCACTTAAACGCTAACTTGGGAACTTCTTTATTGATTTTTGAAAATTTCCCTTCAATAAACTTCGGGAAGATTTCCTCTTCTATGCACTTGTTCAAGAAAAAAATATCGGCACTTAAACACTTAATTTTTGTTGTTAGTTGGAAGAATTTGTTGAACTCGGTTGACCAGGAAGCCATTTTTATCACTAATTGTTTGATTTGAGTTATGTGGAGTATTTAATCACAATGAAAAAAACTGTTTTTATTCCTTACTTCACTTTTATTTTTGTGTGTTAGATGTACATTTCGAGTGCTAAGCACTCATTATCAATAACTAATGCTCTTACATTACACATAGAAGAGTCCGGAATTTATTCAATTGCATGCAATGAGTGTGACAAATGTTACATAGGCCAAACCCAAAGGAATTTGTTAAAAAGATTCAAAGAACACATATACCACGTCAAAAATAGAAACATAGATAAATCCGCTTTAGCTGACCATAATTTAAAGACAGGACATTCTTTTTCGAAACATAATATTAAATTACTAAAACAATCATCACATTTCCGATTAAATATGTTGGAGGCCATAGAAATGCACAAACAGAAAGATAAATTATTGAATTTCGATTTAAGCCCGTTAGACAATCCACTCTTAAATCTCTTGAAAAACCCGAAAAATCGTAATCCCCTCAACAGTCCATAATGTAATCCCCTTAATGTTATTCAACCTTGCGACACAAATGTAATTATATTTAGGTTTTCCCGTTTCCACCATTTTTGTTCAGGTATATATAATTGCGCACCTAGTTTGTAAGAGCATTAGTTATTGATAATGAGTGCTTAGCACTCGAAATGTACATCTAACACACAAAAATAAAAGTGAAGTAAGGAATAAAAACAGTTTTTTTCATTGTGATTAAATACTCCACATAACTCAAATCAAACAATTAGTATTAAACAACCATTGCACAATTTCGTACGGCGGTATGACGTGACTACAATTTGTTTGACGGTTGCTATGGAGCTTGTTCAAATTTATTCCATTCGGGAAAAACATCATTCGGGAAAGTTGATTCAGGAAAGTAGTATTCGGGAAAGTGTTTTCGGGAAATGTATTATTCAGGAAAAACGTAATTCGGGAAAAATGTATTCGGGAAAATGGGCGGATACGTGAAAAATGATTTTTTTGTTTTTAAATTTCACGTTAAATCACTGTTCTATGCGCGTGGCGCATGAAGTAAAATTTCGAGTTTAGAAAAGCCCAGAAAATTTGTCTCGGGTCGCTGCGCGACCCTCGACAAATTTTCACGGGGCTTTTCTAAACTCGAAATTTTACTTCATGCTTAGTCTGGGAGTGGAAACGCTCGTTCGAAACTTCAAAGTGAATGCTTTGACAAGAACATTAAATGATTGAAAATGTTTTTAAAGATAATAATCTAGTTTTCAAAATTTTGTTTAATATTGTTTGAAGTAAAACTGAAATGGTAGCCACAATCTGAAATGTTAAATTTTTCCGACATATCCCAGACTAAAGATTTTTTCCCTGGTCTTTTAATGTAACTTTCGTCTGTGGAAAACCCCCATTCTGTTTAATAGTTTTCATTGTTTTCGCCAATATATATATATATTTAACATCTTTATTGACAGAATTTTCGTATAAAAAACATTTAAATATTTTAACTACAATAAATTTGGTACATAAATAATTTTCTGCCAATCGGCTATCGACCATTGGTCTTTCCGCCTGAATTTGTTTAGTTTTGTCTCTGTCATTTTATGTTATAGTTGTCTATTGTCTTTGTCTGACTCTAACTGTCATACTGGCGTCGTGATCATTAATGTCTTGTACTTGTCTAACGGCTGTCTCAAGCGTCGTGATCATTAATGTCATGAAGTGAAGAGATGAATTCATAAATTGTGGTGCAGGGGAATTTTCGTTTAGGGGCAATATTTTTATTACGAGGGATACAAAGGGTTTTAAGAAGATTGTAATAAAAGCGATTAGAGGCAAATTTTTGGGAAAGTTGGTTGAGGCGGTTTTCTATCGGAAGTATTTTTGTTAGTTCGTATAGGAGGGTGTTTGAAGGATTATGTAGAGGATTTTGTGGGTGTCTTATTTTTGTTAGCACTCTGAGGGCCGATCTTTCAGCAATTTGAATATTTTTTAGGGAGCAAGGGTGTGGATTGTGAAAGAGGATTGCAGCGTAGTCAAGCAAAGGGCGGCATATCATCTTATATATATTAACTGCTGTTTCAGTGCTAATGCCTTGTTTCCTGAATGTGAGATTTCTAAAATACGTCGCCCATTGTCTGATCTTTGCTTTAAGAATTGAGGAGTGGGTTTTGAAGGTAAGTTTAGTGTCAAAGGTTATGCCTAGGTATTTACAGGAGTTTGAGGGGCGGATGATGTGGTTATTTACTGATATTGAAAATGGGGATGAGTTGGGTCGGTGAAATGGAATTAGGAGCTGTGATTTGTTGGGATTTATAGAGATTCGCCATTTAGCGAACCATGTTTGTATGGTGTCTATAAGGCCCTGTAGAGTGCTAAGTGCTATGGGGAGAGTGGAGGCATGTGCTATTAAAGCCGTGTCGTCTGCGTATAATAAAGGATAAGCGGATTTGTTAAGGTATTTTGGGTCAGGATTGTATAGATCTGATACAAGGATATTATACAGGAGTGGTGAGAGAGGTGATCCTTGGGGTAAACCTTGTTGGGGTGTAAATGGGATTGAAATGGAACGACGGATTTTAACTTGGAGTGTTCTATTGTGTAGGAAACTATCAAGGATATTAATTAGGTGCGATGGGATTTTTAGGGCGTTGCATTTAAACAGCAGGCCTCTGTGCCATACAGAGTCAAACGCTTTTTGAATATCCAGAAATAAGATGGCAGATTTTTGACCTTCGAGGCTTGCTGTTTGGCAGTTGGAAGTTAGAATGGATAATGGGATTGTGGTAGAGCGGTGTTCTAGGAAGCCAAATTGGTAAGGTGGGAGTATGTTGGAGATATGTTGCATAAGTTTGTTTTTTATGATAGATTCAAACAGCTTCCCGAGGACTGGAAGCAAGGTTATAGGGCGATAATTATTCGCTTTTGAAGAGTCGTTGCCTGGTTTGTGAATGCATGTGATTATACCTTTCTTCCATTCCCTCGGGATTAACTGGGATTTGTAAATTTGGTTGAAAATGTCAATTATATGGGAGTGGATTTCATAGGGCAAGGATTTAAGGATATATCTAGGAATGTTATCGTAACCGGGGGCGGTATTTTTACCCTTATTTAAGATTTCAAAATATTCTTCCTCATTTATATCATCGGCAGGAGTATGGGGGAACTGGGTATTTTTAAATGTGGTGTACCAGGAATTCACTGTGTCTCGAAAGTCGTTGTCATATTCGTCATTGTCATTCATTGAGTATATTTCAGAAAAATGTCTAGCAAAAATGTCAGAATAAGCGTTATCGTCCGTAACAGTTAAATTAGTCATTGGATCATAGATCTTCTGGATAAAGTCTGTTTTGCGATATTTACAAAGTTTTTTTATTTCTTGCCAATATTGTTTGCCGTGCAAGTCATTAATTTTTTCACAGGCCTTTATCCAGTGATCTGTTTTATAATTTGTAATGAGTTTGTGAATGTCCTTGTTAAGTTGATTAAATTTCTGTTTAAGTGTCACGTCCTCTGTTTGTCTGAAGTCCCTGTAAAGCTGTCTCTTATATTTTATTAGGCGTAGGATATATTTAGGAAGGGGATATTTGAAGGGGCGTTTTGTGGCTGTTGGTGTGTTTTGATTGACCGATTGTGATAATTTTTCTAGGAAAAGGGAGATGTAGTTTTGGGAAATAAGTTTGTTGGAGGAAATAAATTCTGTCATTTCGGCGGTTACTTTATCTATGTCACAGTCTTTGTAGCGGGGAATTATATTTGGGGGAGTGGGGATTGGGGGGTCTAGCCTGAGGGAGAATTGAATTGCCAGGTGATCGGAGCACAGGTCCGGGATAAGCGTTACATTGTGGAAAAGATGGTGGATATTACTTGTACAAAGGAGGACGTCTGGGGTGGAGGATTGGGTATTTGACATGATGAAGGTAGGATCTGTGTGAATTCTGACGAAGTTAGAGTGTGATATAAATGAGGAGAGTTGTTTACATTTGGCTTTATTGATGTTAAAATCCCCGATTAAGATAACGTGATCGTACAGGGATGCCTTTGTGAGTATGGTGTCTTCGATGTGAGAGGAATGATGAATATAGAGTAGGAAAATGTGGAGGGTGAATTGGGGAAGATCGATTGTGCAGTGTAGACACTCGTTCATGACATTATTAATTTTTGGGGGATTGGCTTTGCCCAGTTTAATTTCTTGTCTAGCTGCCACTATTGAACCTCCGCGCTGGTTTTGGAGGGGGTTTGAGGCGGGGATCTGAATGAAGGACCAATTATTGTATGAAAAAGGTTTTTTGGATTTTGTTTCAACTAACATTGTGACATGTATGGGGTTATGTGAGAGGTAGTGGGATAGGAGGTGGGATTTGTTGGATAGGGAATTAATGTTAGCATAAATAAAATTCATACTAGACATTATTTGTATTTATCTGTGAGAAACCTGTGTGGACACCAGATAGAGGAGCAACGGGAGGGATTACATTAGGGGAGTCGAGGTCGAACATGACGATGAACATTTTGTTACCTGAAAAATTAACATGAGTGTCGACATGAAATGAGTCCATGAATCTTGTTCTAAGTTTTTTAATAAGTGATTCTCTGTCTGTTGTCGTCGGTTCGTTAATTTTTGTCGTGTATATGTCTATGATGTAGTCATGCACTGTGATGGGATTGTGAATTCGCGAGTTTTTCGTCAGGTCCTTGTCTAATTGCGCAGATTTTTTATTTTGAGTAATTATCTTCACGTTGGGTATCCCCTCGATGGGTTTTAGTGGCCTCTTGGTACATTTTGTAGACCAGGCACCATGATCTGTCTCTCCACACGATTTGCATTTAATAGGAAGCGTTGTCAGACATGTTGAAGTCGGGTGTGCAGCTCCACATTTTGCGCAGGTGACCGTTTCATTGCAATTTGTAGTGATATGGTCAAATTTATTGCATCTGCTACATGGGACCGGGATAGGTGTTGGGGGTTTGCTTTCTATTACGGTGTAAATTTTACACATGTATCTAAATTGTTCGTGTAATAATTTAGTAAAAGATTCTAGCGATGGTGTGATCACTCTAATCATGTGTGTTGCAAAGTTGTCCCTCTTAGCGATGATGCGACGGCAGTATCGGTGTGCTATCCCGTGCGCCTGCAGGCTAGCACTGATTGTGGAATCATCAATCTCCTGCTCCACGCCTTTTATGATACAGCAGTACGACGGCGCTGGCGCGCTGCGTTGAGTTTCTGGGGCTGTATTATCTCGACCTCGGGTCGTTTGTAGAGGACGAAATTCATGTACAATTCTCTCTGAGTGTAATGTTTTTAGGTTGTTTTCAATTATTTGTGTATCATTATTTGATTTAATTAAAAATCCAAATCTCGTTTTAATTATCAGCGCATTATTGTCGAATTTGTGATCAGACCAAATTACGGCAAAGCGAATTCTTGACAGATCGTTTACAGTTGTGAAAGTGAATGTGTTTTTGTAGTTTTGCTGATAACGTTTTTCGTTAGATGTTATTATGTGTGTTTGTTGTAATTGTGTAGTGCCTTGCTGTGGTGTGTGGTGGGTGATATTTGAGATTTCTGATGGTTGTAATTGAATGTAATTGTGATGTGCTTGTTGCGGCTGGGGTTGTGATTGTTGTGTCTGGGCTTGTATCTGGGGTTGTGTCTGTTGTAACTGGGGTTGTGACTGTGTGCTTGTTGAGGGTTGTTGTGACTGTTGGTTTTGTTGTGTGTTCATTTGTTTTAGTACTGACTGTAATAGTTTGTTTGTCGTTTTCGGTAGGTTAAGATTACCTGAGGCGTGTGACTTTTTTGCTGCTTTACTCTTGCAGAACTTCGCGGGGCGACCTCGCTTCCTAGGGGTTTTGAACTCCTCTGTATCCATCTGAGTCCCATCCGAGCCCCAGCTGTCCTCCTCTGCTTCCATATTTTGTGGAATACCACCCACAAGTGGGATATAATTATTTTATGCCGATTAGTTTATTCGGAAAATTCGCTGTGTACGTCCGTCTGCTACGGTGTCGCGCGCGCGAGTGTTTTCGCCAATATTTAAGTTAATTTTATAAATTTTTACGTGTTTTGTAATTTGCCTGCTGATTTTGACAAATTTAATAATATCATATGGCTTTTTTGTTAGTCTTTTGGTCAATTTAAATATAATTCCATAACTTGTCTCTGACTTTTCCGGTTTTAATAATATTCAGTGAATTTTTTATTTACGTAAATTTTAGGCATTAGTCGATTCTATTATAGAGTTCAATTTGAAGTTTTGAACGAGTGTTTCCACTCCCGGGCTAAGCATGAAGTAAAATTTCGAGTTTAGAAAAGCCCCGTGAAAATTTGTCGAGGGTCGCGCAGCGACCCGAGACAAATTTTCACGCGGGCTTTTCTAAACTCGAAATTTTACTTCATGCGCCACGCGTACAAAACACTGATTTGAAGCGAAGTTCAAAAACACACAAATATAGCTTTAACCAGAGTAACAGGGAGTCAGATATTTAGTCTGTTATCAACGATGTTCAGTGCTAATAATAAATAATTAGGTTTTGAATAATGGTTGCAAAAAAAATTTAATTAAATTTATTCTTAAAGGATTTGTATTCGTAATTCGAAAAAACAGGATTCGAATCATATCTATCTCTTACGAATCCTTTATTCGAGTATTCGTGATTCGAATCATATAAGGTGATTCAGATTCGTGATTCGAATCCTTTTTACGAGGAGTCGTCCCAGCTCTGATAGAGACACATTATTATATAAATTCTATATTATAATATGAACATAATGTAAATATGTTTTATTTCACAGATATATGGCTAGATGCCGTATAAACATTTTAATTGAACTGACGATATCGTACGATGAAAAAGAAAATACTTAACCACAATTAAGAAGTACAAAATGGGTATTTGACTTTATTTAAAGAGTAATTATGAAATTATTTAAAATTGCCGCCAAATTTATCTAGTGATATTTCTGGGAACTTTTTATAGTGTAAATTGGGCTTTGGCACTTACTCCTTCTAGTTTTTAAACAGACTATAACTTTCTTCAATAATTCGTTTTGAACCTTAAACAATTGGGAACTCAATAAAAAAAACAGGTATAGACAGCCGTTCAAAAACAAAAGCTAAAAGCAAGCTAGATTTCTATAGAACTGATTAAAACTAAGAAAATCCCATTCAAATAATTTACAAATATTAACCAATTTTCATAATTCATTCATTTTGAAACTTAAACAATTGGGAACTCAAAAAAAAACCGGTATAGATAGCCGTTCAAAAACAAAAATAAATTTTCTATAAAACTGATTAAAACTAACAAAATCCCATTTAAATAATTTACAAATACTAACCAATTTTCTTAATTCATTAATTTTGAAACTTAAACAACTGGGAACTCAAAAAAAACAGGTATAGACAGCCGTTCAAAAACAAAAGAGGAATATATGTTTAGGCGCTCACAAGACCGCATAAGGACCTACTATTACAAAACGAAAGACGACCTCCTGAAGAACAACCGTTCGCGTCTGCCGCAGGAGGGTCTCCGCCTCCTCCTCGACCACCTCCAGGCCCGCCTCAAGTCCGCCAGCTACTACGGATCATACTTCGACCGCACCAACCCCAAGCAATCCATCTGCGACGCGGCGGGCACCTTCAACTGCCAGGGCCAGTGGAACCTGGACGGCTGCCCCTACACCGGCGGGCACACCATCAACCCCTACAAGTCCCGCGAGGAGCGCATCGTCTTCCAAACGTGGAACCTGGACCACCGGATCGAACGCTCGCGCGCGATCCTACCGGCCGTGGTGCACGCGCTGGAGCTGACCGTCAGGGAGGCGGTGAAGGTGGACCTGGACCTCGTCTTCGAGGATATCTTCACCTTAAGCAACCTGAAGCTGGTGCATATTGTCTGTCACGACAAGGGGGCGCACGCAAGCGCGGACCTGGGGCGCTATGTAAAATATGTCTGATTGTTAAAGTTCATTTCGGACGCTTTTTGATTTCGTTTTACATCTTGATTAATTCAAAGATTTGAGCAGAACCCATTTTGGTAGAAACAAACTGTACATAATGATTAGCTTTTAAGAAGTTGTAAATAAGGTGTCTTTTAAAAACAAAAGAAAAACAACAGGGTGTTAATTGTTCTACAGGGTGTCTCATTTATATAAAATAATAATGAAATATTTATCTAAAAAAATTTCATTTGTTTGATATAGACAAAAACCTCGAAATTGAAATCAAAGCCATAGAATTAAATTAATAACTATTGGACAATATCCAAACTTAAAATAAACTACATGCGTTTTGGTTTGAGTTACATGAAGAGATTAATATAATTAAAATTAATACAACACTAACATTTTCTTCACTAAAAACAATTATTTATGCTAAATGCATATTAAATATTAAATAATTAAACTAAGAGAGAAATTAAATTCAAGAAAAAAAAATTGTTACAGATTTTTTTAATGTAATAATTTTAATAAAGATTAAGTTTTATTGTTGAAGTCATCTGAATTTTGTTGGCACATTTTTATCTATATCAAACAAACGTAAGTAGATACACTGTTAACTGATAAAGTATCGTCCGAGAGAATCACCCTGTATAAAAACAACAAACTATTAAAAAAAGTTAATTCCTCGATATTTTTGCAAACAACCCACCCTTATAAATAAATAATTTTAAAGCGTGTTAAACGATTAATTAAGATAAATCATTTTATATACTTATAGGCAAATTAATTAATTAATCAGATTTTCTACTTTTTATATACTTATTGTGCTTTAAACAAAGCAAAACAAAAAAAAACAATCGTTTTAAATTCAATTCCTAATTTCTCGACAATCCGTTTTTTTTAATAAACTTATAAAATAAACGCGCTCAAACTCAAGCTATGTACATTTTTTGAAATTATATAAATATTTACTACGCTTAGAATAATTCGCGAAAACTTTGCATAAATTGCGAAAAATTTGTACAAATCGCGAACAATTTGCATAAATCGCGAAAAACGAAAATGATCTGTTCTGCAAAACAATGCGGAAAAGATGAAAATAACTGTTTGATTTTTTTAATTTTTTGATAATATACTGTATAAAAGCTTGTCAATAACAATGTGATGAACAGTAGAACATACACGTATGTATATTATCCGTATACATAAAGAAAAAAAACTACATAAACATAATGAAATATAAAATAGTTATCCCTTGAAAATATTTGATGATGATGCTGTTGTTGATACAATATACACTAGATTTTAGCGCGATGAAGTTGAAGACAAATTATCTTGAGAAAAGAATACAATCCCAAAATTATCTTGAAAAAAAATGCAATTCCAAAATTATCTTGAAAAAAATACAACTGTGAAATTATCTTACAAAAAATACAATTTTAAAATTATCTTAAAAAAAATACAATTGCAAAATTATCTTGAAAAAATACAATCCCAAAATTATCTTGAAAAAAAATGCAATTCCAAAATTATCTTGAAAAAAATACAACTGTGAAATTATCTTACAAAAAATACAATTTTAAAATTATCTTAAAAAAAATACAATTGCAAAATTATCTTGAAAAAAATACAATCCCAAAATTATCTTGAAAAAAAATGCAATTCCAAAATTATCTTGAAAAAAATACAACTGTGAAATTATCTTACAAAAAATACAATTTTAAAATTATCTTAAAAAAAATACAATTGCAAAATTATCTTGAAAAAAATACAATCCCAAAATTATCTTAAAAAACAATACAATCCTTAAATTATCTTGAAAAAAAAATATAATCCCAAAATTAACTTGAAAAAAATACATTCTAAAAATTATCTCGGAAAAAAAAACAATCCTTATAACCCTTAGTGAAAGTCCTCGTGATTTTTTTTTAAATCGAGGATTTTGTTTAAAGGACTTTTAAGGGAACGAAATGCTATCCTTAAAAATGCATTACAAAAAATAAATGAATACAAGTATAAATGAAATTGCCAATTCTAGGTTGCAGAATATTTCAAACATTAAAAGTGCGACTCTATTCGCAATGTACAATAAGTTAGTCTTACAAAGACTATATCAAACACTCATTGAAACAACTACTTCCCGGGCTAATACCCCGACGGACATTGACTTATACAACAAGTGTTTGCTGTTACATACAGTAACCTACTGCAAATGTAACAATTTGGGTCAAATTATTCAGGCCATCTATAGACGCGTTTCGAGATTTATCTCTCATCAGTATAGCTTTGCCATTCCCTCTAAACAATTTTACACCTTAGACTGGCGGTCACGTTACCGTTCAAACATAAGTATAAATGAAATTGCCAATTCTTAGTTGCAGAATACTTCAAACATTAAAAGTGCGATTCTTTTCGCAATCTACAACAAGTTAGTCTTACAAAGACTATATCAAACACTCATTGAAACAACTACTATACTGATGAGAGATAAATCTCGAAACGCGTGTATAGATGGCCTGAATAATTTGACCCAAATTGTTACATTTGCAGTAGGTTACTGTATGTAACAGCAAACACTTGTTGTATAATTCAATGTCCGTCGGGGTATTAGCCCGGGAAGTAGTTGTTTCAATGAGTGTTTGCTATAGTCTTTGTAAGACTAACTTGTTGTAGATTGCGAAAAGAATCTCGGCACTTTTAATAAATGAATACATTTTTTATCACGCACCAATCAAGATTTTATTTTTATGTTTGAATCGTTGTTGGTTGATTGCATGTATTGCCGGTATGTGCCAAAATATCTTTCGAAATGAAGAAAAAAGTTGTTGTTATTCTTGATATACTTACATAATTGAAAACTTATTAACGAATAAAATTACACTCATAAAGTCTGTCTTCTTATTAAATGCTGCATAACAATTTTCTGAAAATTAAAATTAGATATGTTTAGATATCAACAAACAATAAAATAAAATTAATCAATATTGAAACGTGTTTTAATGTTTTTTACCACTTTATAAAAAAAACATTGAAACACGTTTCAATATTGATTAATTAATATGGATTACCACGTAGTAACGCTTAAATCTATACAGATAATAAAATTAAAGCTGAATTTTATATTGACACATTGATGACAATAGAAGTTTTAATTATTAACCCATTAATGGCTGAGCAATTATAGAGTTAGCTCTAAAATTGGATTTTAGGTAAAATTCTGCACTTCTTTTTATGATTTCTAAGGTTGACTTATTGTATTACATACTGTGGATTTTTCTATTAAATATACATAATGTATACTCTGTAAATTTTCAAGCATTCGTCGATTTTTTATAAAAACGTGAAACATGAAGTTTAGAACGAGTGTGTTCCACTCCCAGACTAAGCATGAAGTAAAATTTCGAGTTTAGAAAAGCCTGAAAATTTGGTTTGGTCGCGTAGCGCGAAGCGCTACGCGGCCAAACCAAATTTTCAGGCTTTTCTAAACTCGAAATTTTACTTCATGCGCCACGCGTATAAAACACTGAAATATTGTGAAGTTAGAAATACACTAACATTATTTTTTTTAAATGAGTTATAATCGTAATTCTTTAATAACAAAATATTTACATTTTTCTTCGTGCATTTTCACGTGAGATCAAATAAAATAATATATTAAATTAACTTATTTAATCATTTAATTAACAAAAAATAAATAATGTTGCGTGTATGCATCAATGGCGCTTAATGGGTTAAATTAAAACTATTGTCATCAATGTATCAATATTAATTTTATACCTTCAAGATATCCGATAAGTGATAATTAAACCCGGCGCATCCATTTTTTTTTTTTTACAAAAATAAAATGTAATAAAAGATATATTCCAGTGAATATAAAATCCATATACAGAGTTTCCGTATTTCGACAGAATGTATCTCAGTTATTTGAAGAGATAGGGAGTCGGTTAACATAGATTATTATTGGGCCTTAAAATACGCAACTTTGCCCCAATTTAACCGACTCTCTATCTCTTCAAATAACCAAGATCCCCATACATTCTGTTGAAATACGGGCACGCTGTATACAGGGTGTCCCATTAGTGCGGTCTCGGAAGATATCTCAGCTCTCGTTAAAGATAGAAAAAAAATGTTTTCACAAAATTTGCTTGATTTTAAGAGCTGCATAACCTAAAATTATTTTCAAATATACAGGGTGTCCCATTATTCCATACTTAATACCAACTTTGTTATTTTAAATGGAACACCCTATATATTATTTTTTTATTTGATCCGCCTTTAAATAACCTACACAAAGATATATCATTATCGGCACTTTAGGTAATTCGTTACTTAAAAAAAAAATATTTTTTGAAAATTTTGGCAGTTTTAGTACTTTACTTAAAAATTCACTGTGTTCGTATTTTTTAAGATACCAGTCTGAAATTTTACACACATATGCAGTAAAGAATGCTCTATCCATTGACTATAACACATTTTAATATTACTTATAAAACCTAGTAAAAAACTACCCTCGAATATTTAATATTTAAAATGTACATTACTTCATATTTTTAAATGGGACATCCTATATTTTTTTATTTTATCAAATCCGCAATAAAAAATGCTTTATTTCTTGTATATCATACCCTTTATCTATTTTCATTAGTTTTGGAGATATTAACATTTTTCTGTCAAATATAGGGTATACAAAAAATAAAGCATTTTTCATTTCGGATCTGATAAAGTAAAGAAATATAGGGTGTCCCATTTAAGAAAATGAAGTTATGTACATTTTAAATATTAAATATTAGAAGGTAGTTTTTTATTAGGTTTTATAAGTAATATTATAATGTGTTATAGTCAATGGATAGAGCATTCTTTACTGCATATGTGTGTAAAATTACAGACTGATATCTTAAAAAATAAGGACACAGTGAATTTTTAAGTAAAGTACTAAAACTGCCAAAATTTTCAAAAAATATTTTTTTCTGAAGTAACAAATAACCTAAAGTGCCAATAATGATATATCTTTGTGTAGGTTATTTAAAGGCGGATCAAATAAAAAAATAATATATAGGGTGTTCCATTTAAAATAACAAAGTTGGTATTAAGTATGGAATAATGGGACACCCTGTATATTTGAAAATAATTTTAGGTTATGCAGCTCTTAAAATCAAGCAAATTTCGTGAAAACATTTTTTTTCTATCTTTAACGAGAGCTGAGATATCTTCCGAGACCGCACTAATGGGACACCCTGTATATTCAATGCATATTCCTTTCTTCTCGTTTAATAATCGTGACATGTTCTTCTTTAAATTTCAGAATATTGTGGTTGAAATTTAGCATTAATATTATTATTATTAAAAATATATTATTATATGAATAAAGAAAAAAAAATATATACTGTTGACTGAATATTTACTTACAAGTATTTATGTAAAATTGTAAGAAAACATATCTGGATGTAATTAAAAAAAATAAAAAATAAAAATAAAAAAATGTAACCATCTTGTACTTAAATGTGAGTTTAAATTTTTAAGGCGTTGTGAGAGAAGTGTAAAAAAACAGAGTTACTATTTAATGGGCCATTTATGTAATTGTTGATGTTATATAATTAAATGAAAAAGATAAATGGAGGAAAATAAATATATTACAGATAATTTTATTTGCGTTTTATTTCCTGTAATATGCACCTAAATATTATCTTAATTTTGTACTAAGGTAAGTATTGTTATTTTATCTATAATCACAAGTTACAAAGTGTCTTAATTTTTAAGATACTTAACACGAATTTCAAGCTACTTTCAAGCTTCTTGAATAAAATTTTATCCGATTAACAACAATTTCAAACCTCTGAACTCTAATTTCAAGTTAGCTAAATCTAATTTCGAGTTATTTAATTCTAATTTCAAGCCACTAATCTCTAATTTTAAACTACTTAACTACAATTTCAAGCTACATAACTCTAGTTTCAACTCTAATCCCAAGCTACTTAAAATCTAATTTCAATTTACTTAACTCTGATTTCGAGCTATTTAACTTTAACTTGAAGCTACTTAGCACTAATGTCAAGCTATTTAACTCTTATTTCAAGCTACTCAACTCCACTTAACTCAGGTAGCATAACAGTATAGAAAAGACTTATAATGCTATGTCAACACTAATTTCCTTATTTTGAATAGAATGGTATATTTTTTATTTCCAATTTGAATTTTACATAAAATTCTGTGATAAAAATATTTTCATTGAAAAGAGCACACATGATTACATGACACTGAAAATACATTACAATACATTAATTAGAAGTCCGTATACTTTTTTTTTTTCCTGTGTGGGCCGTTTTCCTTTCGGATCCGGATGCACTGCAGCCTAGGTGGCTTATTGTACTGCCTTAATATTATTACACTCACGCAACTATTCCGAACTCGATGCCCTGCACTAGCTTGTGCAGGTCCTTCAGAGGTTGCGCGTGGAAATCATTTGGTTCCATTTGTCTGTTCCCAAATATGAGCCGTATTTTGCTCTCCAGCGCATTGCACCTGCACAGAACGTGCATAGCTGTTTCCGGTGCCGTATTACAGAGGCGACAGTTGGTGTCGCCGTTGTATAGCCCGATTTTCCTTAGATGCTCTTTAACAGTCATGTGGCCTGTGAGCAGTCCTATGGTTGTTTTCAGCTGTGCCCCACTCAATGTTAGTAGTCCTGCAGCTTGGCTTGAGTTAGGCCCTTTTATAAGGGCCTTACTAGGGTTAAGGCCTGGTCTGTTTTCCCAGTATTCCTTGTGTTTGTTGCGAGTCCACTTCCTGACTTCAAGGCGACTCGACTTTTTTGTTATGCCCAAGGCAGGTTCGGGTCCCATAAATGAAATGGTGGCTCCCTGCCTTGCTAGCTCGTCAGCTTTTTCATTGCCCGCAATACCAGAGTGACCCGGCGTCCAGACAAGCGTAACCTTGTTCTGTCTCGCTAGGTCATTCAGGGTATTGAAGCATTCCAATACCAGTTTGGATGAAGTCTTTTGACTCTGGAGAGCCTTCAGTGCCGCCTGGCTATCGGACATGATATAGATTTGCCTGTTTCGACAGTCCTTCTCTATGTTGGTTCTCGCACATTCTATGATTGCGAATATTTCTGCTTGAAAGACTGATGCCAGGCTACCCAATGGTTGAGCATAGCCTGTCCTCATGTTTTCATTGTAGATTCCTGATCCAGTACCTGTGGTTGATTTAGAACCGTCCGTGTACCAGATCACACTTTGTTTGTGTATATCTTCCCTAAAGCCGTTCCATTCGTTGCAGTCTGGAATAGTGACTTTAAAGAGTGAATTTTCAAGATATCTGACTACCATATGATCCGACCTCATTTGTAGAAGAGGTCCCCCTATGTCTGTCGAGAGTCTTCTGTGTGGGGTATCAACTCTTACGTTGACCGATGATAATTGCAGCCTATAGAGTGCCAGTCTTGCCTCCCCCACTATCAGAATATGAAGTGGTGTGAGGTCTAGAACCGTCTCCATGGCTGCAGTGGGCGTGGTTCTCATAGCCCCCGTTATGCTAATACAAGCAAGTCTTTGAACCTTGCTGAGTATTTGTATGGTTGTATGCTGTGTGGCTTTAGGCCACCATACCAAGGCAGCATACATGATTGCGGGTCTGACCACTCTGGTGTACAGCCAGTACACCATTCCTGGTCTGAGCCCCCATTGTCGGTCGTACATTCGTCTAATTACCGCAAGGGTAATTTCCGATTTGCGTCTGATTTTTGAGATTTGAGGGGTCCAGGTCAGTTTGGAGTCAAAGATTACTCCTAGGTACTTCACCTCACCCGACATTTTCAGGTTGCCACCATTTAGAAAGAGCGGTCCAAGGCCCGCCAGTTTCTTCCTGCGTGTAAATGGTACCAGGGTGGTCTTCGAGGGTGAGACTTTAAGTCCTTCTCTAGCACACCATTTGCTCACCACGTTCAGTGCACGTTGCATACGCTCTCTGATCGTGTTGTTAAATTTTCCCTCAACGAGTATGACTAATTTCTTGAATTAATTTCTCATCTGGCACTTGGTGAAACATATTACACTATGTAAAGTTAATTAAAGGAAAGGCACTTGGTATTGTTTCACAATTAAATCTTTATTCCGACTAGTTTCGGTTTGTTAGACCATTTTCAAAGGAGTATGACTAGGTCATCCGCGTATCCTAGGGAAGAGTATCCCTCGTTGCTGAGATCCACTAGCAGGCTATCCATGACCAGGTTCCACAGCAGGGGTGAGAGAACTCCTCCCTGCGGACAACCACCGGCCACCCTGGATGCTAGTGTCTGGTCAGCGAACGTTGTGTAGACCAGCTAATTTCCGTATACTCTCCGTATACTTTTAATGTACGGTTTCGGTGGGACACTCTGTATACCGGGTGTTCGATAAAAAAACAACCAACGTCATAACTTTGTTATTTATTGACTGATTTGAATGAACTAAAAATCCATGCAGTCTATCCACCTGCAGCTAATTTCCGTATACTCTCCGTATACTTTTAATGCACAGTTTCGGTGGGACACTGTATACCGGGTGTTCTATAAAAAAACGGCCAACGTCATAACTCTGTTATTTATTGACTGATTTGAATGAACTAAAAATCCAAGTCAATGGCCGTTTTATTATTATAAATTGACAGTAATTATATATTTTTTTAAAAATTAACTTCATTGCCAAATAATGGTCAACTTTAAATTTTTAAATGGCTGCATATACTTTTCTTATTTTATTATATTAGAAACTGTTTTTCTGAATCCAATTATACCCAATATGTTGATTTAAGTTTTATATTAATGCCAGAAAAATATAATAATAAATCAATCATACATATAAAGACTGTTATTCCTTACTTTATTTTTGAATTTATTAAAAAGTAAACTGAGGAATAACAGTATTTAAAAAATCTTGTTTACATGATTTTTTTGACAATAAATGTAGTGTACCTTGAAACGAAAAAAAAAATATTCATTTAATACTTGCACTACTTTTTTATTTTATGCTACATAAAGTATCTAAATAATCAAGATTTAATTAATCTAAACTCCAAACTTGATATCTTTCACAATGTTCTCATTAATCACTTGGTGAAACATGATTAAAATAAAATTTGAAATAAAAACACTTGGTTTGTTTCACTAACGTTTGACTTATTATTCCGACTAGTTTCAGCTTCTAGCCATTATCAAGGAATGTACAGAGAATACTTTTTTACACGATATTTATATACAAAATCAGGTAATAAGGGCGTTCATTATTGGGGATCCATAGCTCGTCATTGTCATTGACCACATGTTTTTCCGATTTTATTGCTTTATTTATCTCCAGGCCTTCTCTGAAATTCAGTATACGACCCTTATTGCCTGTATACAATATTTTAAAATGATTGCTGTTGTATAGATGACCGGCTGTGATGCAGTGTTTGGACATACCCATTGATTGTTTTTTATTTAGAACATCTTTTTTATGTTCGTCGAGACGGATTTGGAATGATCGTCCGGTCTGTCCTATATATACTGCATCACAGTCGTTACATCTTAGATAGATAATTTATTAAAAAAGAAAAAACAAAGTCAATTACTAAAATATTTTTACGCAACCAATCCAAATTCTAAAAACACCTGGCAAAAAATAGATTATGTGGCAGACCTTTCTGTAAAATTAAAAAATACTTTGAGAAACAACAAATTTGACATCATTCTAACAAACCCCATTAATTTAAGTAAATTACTAGTGAATAATAAGTTTAAAAACGATAGAATAGAACTATCAGGTGTTTATGAATTAAGATGTAACGACTGTGATGCAGTATATACAGCGTGTAATCCTCTTAAGGGCGTATACACAAAATATTTTGACACCAATTGCAGCAAAAATAAAATCGGAAAAAAAATATTGGATTTTTCATAATTTTTCATGCATTTTTTACTTTTTGAGAACTTCTGGTTACCTGTGTTCATGATATTTTTCGTGGATGCGTAAGTTGTTGTATTTTTTATTTACTTTTACTACTGCGAGGCGCATAAATCACTTCTCACTCGTCTCGTCTCGAATGACTAGATGAAACTAGGTCACTCATTTGTGGTATTGTTTATTTACTGTTACTACTGCGAGACATATAAATCACTTAGCACGCACTACACACACACACACTGTCTAGAATTACTAGATGAAACTGGGTCACGTATAAAAAAAATCACAATAAGTGTTCAAATTGACGTCCGCCGCACTTAATGCACATTTGGGCTCTACATATCCAATTTGCACGAACAGTAGCAAACATTTCACGAGGTTTTTCACGAATGGTATTAGCCGCGGCGTTTACCCATTGTATCAGCATTTCAGCATTGTCAATTTCCGTAGTGTAGACTTCACTTTTAAAGTATCCCTAAAGAAAAGAATCTAAGGGGTTTAAATCCGGACTTCTTGGAGGCCATGGTACAGGGCCTCCACGACCAACCCAACGTCCTGGAAACTCATCATCCAAATATCTTCTAACGCGCCTTTCATAGTGAGCTGGCGCACCATCTTGCAAATACCACATTCTTCTAAGAACCGCTACGGGTACATTTTCTAGAAGATCTAAAAGGTCATCTTGCAAAAATCGTAAATATCGTTCTCCATTCAAATTAAATGGGAACATAAATGGCCCAATTAATTGATCATTTAAAATACCTGCCCAGATATTAAGGGAGAAGCGATGCTGGAAATGAGTTCTACGCGTAACAAGAGGATTTTCTATTGCATAAACATGCATATTATGGAAATTAAAACTTCCATTACGCGTAAAGCACGATTCGTCGGTCACTAAAATGTCTTTGGTAAAGTTAGGATTTTGAACATTTTGTGCCAAAATCCATTGACAACATGCAATTCTTTTGGGAAAATCATGGGGTTGAAGATGTTGTACACGCTGGTAGTGATACGGATAAAAATTATTGTCTTGTATAACACTGCTGACAAATGTGTGCGATACATTTAGCTGAGCGGCGATAATACGGGTACTTAAACCAGGATCCGCTTCCAACAGATTCAAAATTTCATCTTCCGCTCGCAAATATCGCATTGGACGGTCACCACCTCCGGCGGCTCCGGCGACGGGCTGCAAACTTCCAGTGTCGCGTGCTCTTTGTAATAAATTTCTAAATCGGTTTGGCGGTGGTAAGTGTCGTTCAGGAAATCGCTCTTGATAAATTCTTACAGCTTTCGCGGAATTACACCGAGTTTCACCGTAAATAAGAAACATGTCTGCCAATTCAATGTTTGAATAAACGTAACGCGCCATGTTACAAAATGTAGATGTTTCATGGAATAAGTTTCACCATAGACTAAACAGCAAACTATTTTTATGTTTAAAAATCATCCACCCTCGCCGCTCTTATCTAAACATTTCAATAAGAGTGAAGATAAAGTGAAGTGTGAACCTAATAAGGAAAAATATTGAATTTCATTAACACGTTTAGAAAATATTCGGAATTTAGTCAGCAATGGGTACTTATGAAAACGATAACATAGACATAATTCTTCACAATCTGACCCACTTTTCTCTGGATGGTGTAATTCGATATCCAAATCGTTTAAAAACTACCAGTCTATGTGGAATCTCTCTTAAAATACGCAATGTGCGCGTATACCAGATACCACAAACATGTGGCCTATTATTATTAATTATTTTTAATAATTATTTGTGAGCTATCTACTAAAGGTATGGTAATTTCAAATGCAGGTATTGTTTATTTAAACGCTGCCCCTTATGTGGTAGAGAGCCTGTACAGTAGTTCGTTTACACGCTGTATAGGACAGACCGGACGATCATTCCAAATCCGTCTCGACGAACATAAAAAAGATGTTCTAAATAAAAAACAATCAACGGGTATGTCCAAACACTGCATCACAGCCGGTCATCTATACAACAGCAATAATTTTAAAATATTGTATACAGGCAATAAGGGTCGTATACTGAATTTCAGAGAAGGCCTGGAGATAAATAAAGCAATAAAATCGGGAAAACATGTGGTCAATGACAATGACGAGCTATGGATCTCCCCAATAATGAACGCCCTAATTACCTGATTTTGTATATAAATATCATGTAAAAAAGTATTCTCTGTACATTCCTTGATAATGGCTAGAAGCCGAAACTAGTCGGAATAATAAGTAAAACGTTAGTGAAACAAACCAAGGGTTTTTATTTCAAATTTTGTTCCAAACTTGATGTTAAAAAACAGGATTTAACAATCCTTACCCCTAAATTTTATGTAAATAAATAGTATTTAACCAACCTACCCTACAAATTTGATGTAAACAAACAAGATTTAATTAAGCTAACCTACAAACTTGATTTTAACTAACAAGATTTAACCAACCTAACGCACAAATTTTATGTAAACAAACAAGATTTAACAATCCTTAACTTCGAATTTGATCTAAACAAACAGGATTCAACAAACATAACCTCAAAGTTTGATGTAAACAAACAGGATTTTAGACACTGTAAATTTTGTAGCTTTCGCGACTTATGTTACTTGTAAGGTAACTGTTTGTAAAGACCGGAATAAAATGAATGTCACCGAATAAATTATTAACTTGTAAACAACTCGTATATTCAAAATCAACCTAACGCTTACAGGTCTAAAAACATAATGAATTTTTACAAGAAAAATATATACAAGAAAATATACAAAAATAGAGGGAGTATTTAAAAGTGGGTGGCAAAAACGTCTTCGTTTCCTCCAGGGTGGAGATTAGGCATCGTTGCAGGGTCAGGTAGAAACAACAGGAACTATCCCGTTCGTCCCTAGGCGTGCACATTTTTCTAAGAACTGGTCAAGCAAATCCGTGCTTACGCATAAATTAGCGACTGCGCCATTGTCCGTACTTCTCCACTGGGGGTGTATGAAATATCGTATTTCGGTAAACGGACGAGAATTTTTAAAGTAATAAAAATTCCTCGTCTAATCCGAACAGACACGTAACCTCCGAATTTGATTTAAACACTAGAGGTTTTAACAATGTAAGCTCTAATGATGAAACGAGTGTTTTCCACTCCCAGACTAAGCATGAAGTAAAATTTCGAGTTTAGAAAAGCCCCGCGTAGAAAATTTGTCGAGGGTCGCGCAGCGACCCTCGACAAATTTTCACGGGGCTTTTCTAAACTCGAAATTTTACTTCATGCGCCACCGGTATAAAACACTGGTTCAAAGTGAAGTCCGAGTTTTTAAAATTGATTTATTAGAATATTATTAAAAATAGAAGATTTATTTCCATTTACTTTCGACGACAATATTTTTGAAAAACAACATATTGGGCAATACTGGATTCAGAAAAATATGGTCAAATGTAATAAAAATAAAAAATTACAGGCAGCTGCTTACAAATTTTAAGTTGGCTATTATTTGGCAATGAAGTTATTATTGTAAAAAAATAATATTAATGTCATTTCTTAGTATTTAAACGGCCATTGACTATCGTTTTTAGTTCACTAAAATTAGTCAATAAATAACGGAGTTATCGCGTCACGCGTTTATTTTATCGAACATATGGTATATACTTTAAATAATCATTTTTTTGTTTAAAATAATGCTTTTATCGGTGAAATCGGTGCTTTTTAACGCGCTTTTTAAATTTTTTTGTGCTTAGAAATCCGAGCTCTACTTATAGTATATTTCAAAATTTATGAAATGTTCACTAGTGGTAAAGTACCCTTCATTGCCCGTACCTTGGCTTCGCCTATGCTATTATTTAAATAAAATGCTATTATTTAAATACAGTTTTAAATACTAGCAAATATGTCTATTGGCTTGCTAATGTCTAACAACTGTATTTATTTCAACTTGTTTTAAAAACGCAGTTTGATTAACAGAGTTGGAAGGGTTTCACAAGTGTTTAACAGAGGAAGGTGAAACCCTATTATCTTTGTTGTTTTATTTCAGGTTATTTACTTACTTTATTATACGGGATCCATCTACAATAAAAAAAAAACAGATGCATATAAATAAATAATTGTGTGGAAGGATTTCTTTGAGAGAATTTATTGAACCGTAGAAAAAAATCAAAATTATTAGAGTTACAATTAATTATCTTGAACAAGTTCCTCATCTTTCACGTGGTGAAACATATTTAACTATGATTTAAAAAAGAAAACACTTGGTTAAATTTCACTAATATTACAATTAATTGATTCTATTACATCTAAAATTAGCACAATTAGTGATCAACTTATCCTGTTATATTCATATGTTTTATTCAATGATCGCAAGATCGTAACCAGGGGAGGGATAGGGGGATTGAAAATTAGATTGTTGGGATTTTTGTTCCATAAGTATATGGAATAAAAATTATAATCGACTGTAATATTAGAGTAATGTAATGTTAGAGCTATACTGAAGAGAGATAAATCTCGAAACGCGTCTATAGATGGCCTAAGACATTAGTTTTAATCCAAGTCCTTTCACTTCTAATTTGTTGCTATCTCTCCTTTCATTTTAAATTGTATTATTAGTTGGTTTGAAGAGAATTTGAGCTAAACGTTACATATACTTTAATAGAGCGTTGTAACAAATCAAATTATATAAGATTTTAAATATTTCATTGTATACTTCAATATCCGGAGGTGTATTTTCACAGGAAGTAGTTGTTTCAATGGATATTTATCGTCTTAAATTGTCTTATTAATTAAGACACTGTTTGCATTTTCACGAATAGTTTTTTCGTAATTTTATATATTAGAGTCTTTCAATCAGAAAAATGTTATTTGACACTGAAATTTGGAAAATGGTGTGGAAATCGATAAAAGCGTGATGGAAATGTGGGTCAGGGTCGTGTCTAGTTCTGGGTCAGTGGGGTAAAGCAAAGCATGCTTCGTTCCTGATCTGGGTCAACTGGGCTCTGACCCATTTTCCCCCCACCGTTTTCTGGATGCACCTCTGGCGGGCCCTTTTACCCGGAATTTTTCAACAGGCGATATTCTTCTTAAGACATCAATATATATTTATTTTCACTAAATAGTGAACATTCTCATTAAATAAAATGTTTTTTTTCCTGTGGGGGCCGTCTTCCTTTCGGATCCGGATGCACTGCAGCCTAGGTGGCTTATTGTACTGCCCCAATCATTCGGACAATCACACACATTCATACCACACCCAGGGTCACGACGAGACATTATTTTTCAAATAAAGTCTCCCCGTGCACGAGAATCGAACCCGAACTTGTGGCTCGCCGAGCGATACAGCCCGGCGACGTTACCGCTCGGCCACCACCTAAACCATAAAATGTTAAGACTGATATAAAAAAAAAACACTATAATCGACAACACAATTTTTATCTTAGCAAATATTATAATTACTGTGTTATTTACTAAAAGCGTCATAAACAAGCAATTACAAATAAAATTAGAAATTACAATTTCTATATTAGTTAAACAATAGATATAAATTTAGTGTATAAATAATAAATTTGTTTCTGAAATTAGTAAAGGTGAGGCTTTACATTGGTATATATTTATTTTTTCTCTTACCTTACATTTTTTTACTTCCTCATTATTATTAATTGCATTTTAATCGTTTAAAATATTGAGAAGCATTTCATGCTAGATAAATTTAAATTCAAAACTATTTAAAAATAAGCTTACGCTTCTTATAGTTTGCACACTTTAAATATAATATAAAATTACGAATATGTTATTCGTGAATATGCAAACAATGTCTTAATTAATAAGACAAATTAAGACGATAAATATATCCATTGAAACAACTACTTCCCGTGCAAATACACCTCCGGATATTGAATTGTACAATGAAATATTTAAAATCTTATTTAATTTGATTTGTTACAACGCTCTATTAAAGTATATGTAACATGCATTTAATATTTCTTTATGTCTATTAAGAATATTTTATATTTTCTTTTATCTTGTACGCTAATTTTGGCGGGAATCGTTAAGCACATGGTGTAGGTACGCCCCTGTTTTTGAGCACACCGGTGATTAAAGGGGCCCATTGTAGACACGTGCCACTCGGAGTGCAGCTGCTCCCCGTTCGGCTGGTTCCTGTGTTCCTTTTCGGTGTTTACTTACACGAGGGGAAATCGTAAATCATTGACGGATATATCAGCTATCAACTATCAGAGTCAAGAGGGTCTATATTTATATTTGAAATTTTCCACAAAAATAGCCAAATTGTAAAAGAGGGATACCTTTATTACTATCTAATAAACTCTATTTATAAATTTTAAGGCTTCGTTAGAAGGTAAAACATTCTACTAAAGCCAGTCAGAAATTAATTTATCATAATTAAACGCTGTGGAAATATTTTTTCCCTTACCTTTATTGTGTCCTCCCAATCTAGCTCTTTCCGTTAATGCGTAATTAATGGCACTAGCTACAAAGCTTTGTTGACCAAATACACTATTTATCTCTCAAACTAATTGAGTCGCCTATTTCTAAAAATTCATGGTGTACAGATGGATTTTTATTTATGTGTTTATTTATTTATTTCCCAACAGATACATCCAATTACAGGGAAACATTCTATTAATAATAACAATAATCAAATTGACAATAATAGCAAAGTAAAGAAAGGATTTAGGGGTTTTTGGAAATAAGCGACTCAATTGTGTAGCTGCATCTCTCAAACTAATTATCCATATTTCAAACATTTCCTATACACTCCATTACTCATTAAGACACGAGCCCACAAACAATATTACGTAACACAATTCACAGAATTTACAAATCAATTGTTAAAAACAATGAAAGATCCTCATTGCTCAACGATGCCACTCGACTGAATAGAAAATTTTTATTTGCATGTCCATTTTATTTCATTCTACAGTTTTTTTTTGGTAAAAAAAGTTGAATAAGATTGCTCGTTTGCACCGGGCTCTCGCCTTATCAGAAATGAACACGAATCTGGTGAATCCGGTGAGAAAATGTTCGCCAAAAATTCCTAACTCTAAGAATTTAATAAATAAACTTTGATAATTACTATAAATGTTTACAATTGTTCTTGTGGATAGGTTGGAGATTTTAATTATATATTTGTTTCTTGATAGAATAATAATCAACAGTTCAGATTAGTCCCCCAAACTTTGAGTTAGTGTGATTTTATTTCCAGTCACAGGATTTTTGCTTTTCCAACATTTAAACAAAATATATACAATGTATTGCATCTACCTGACAAGCTACTATGTGGCGAAACATGTTATTACAGTATTTAATTGATGAGGCGGATACATGATGAAACTCCATCATACTATTTGGAATAAAACAACACAGTTGGGAGGGTTTCACTTTTATTGTTGAACACTGCAACATGTTTCACCACACAGTGGCTTCATCAGGCAGATGAAATAAGTTATTATTTCATCTGCCTGATGAAGCTACTGTGTGTTGAAACATGTTGCAGTGTTCAACAATAAAAGTGAAACCCTCCCAACTGTGTTGTTTTATTTCAAATAATGTTATTACAGTTTCAAGAATAAATGTGATACTTTATGAAACTTGGTGTTTTATGTTTCAGTTACAATTTTCCTAACCAAATGATAAGTGAAAAAGTTATTAAAATAAAACAATTTTCATACCGAGTTTCCTGCCCTCCATCCATGTTTTTACGATTTTATTTTAACGTTTCATTCGTCGTTTTTATTTGTATCTATATTAAATTGTTTTGTATCGGAATTGAAAGTACGTTAGGGGAATAATGGCGTTATTGTGCACGAGTACGCCACTGGGCCCATTATCTACCCCCTGCATATTAACACGTGACGTTAGGGAGCAGCTGCTCCCGGCTCCGGCGACCGTTAACCAGAAGCCCCACACGCTCTCCTATTACCCAACGACAACAGTCACCAACAGTCGTTGGTACGAAGTGGAAGCAAAGAGAAGCGCACCAAATGTGCACCTGGTGGAATACCAAATGTGAAGAAATCGTAGAAGAAATCCTACGATTATTGTTTTCATAAAATATAGTGACATTTTTTAAAAATTAAATAGTGAATCTTAGTAAAATAAATCCTGACCAAGTAAAAATTGTGAATATGTACAACTAGCTGGACACCTAGTGTTTTTTTTTTTGATTAATATTAAAATCTAGTGAACATTTTGTAAATCCAACGAAGAAAAATCCTGACTAAGTAAAATTTATGAACTTTTACAACTTTCTGGACAACAGTGAACATATTACAAAATCGTGAAAAAACAGAAAAGTCGTTATTATTATTAGTGCTTTGTTCGTCAAAAAATAACTATTCATAAATCTATAGTGAATCCAAACGATATCTAGTGAAACCTTCTGGGATAAACTTCATCTAATCAATCAAAGTTTTTGCATACCTAAAACAAATCCAATTAATCGATTGGATCAAATCCATTCAATTCAAGTGAATCCGGCAATTTCAAGAAATCCAATGCACTTTCTGTGAATCCCAAAGAATATTTGCAAAAATGTCTCAACAACATCACCATCAACAACAAAACTCCTACAGCAACCCAGCCTTCTGTCAACAAAGTGAATTCTACAAGAGCCCGCAACGCAATCTAAACCTAAGACAATCCCCTGTAGGAGCTCAAACGACGCACCACATTCTAGACACTTCAATACACAGCATCCAAAGTTCTGAGCTGTTACCGCCAAAACCAGGCCCAAAACCTAGGCAACAGTATGAAGAGAAACCTAGGCAGCAGTATGAGGAACAAGAGTTTTATGAAGAAATGGTTTTGGATCACAACGGCGCAGTTCAAGAAAAAAAGTTTGTAGTCGTGCACAATGATAGTAAAAGGTACGTGACGACTCCAGGAGAGCATAAAAGGTTACAGAAGACTAGGTATGAGTATATACCGATGCAGGATCAGGATGTGGTGCCTGTGCACTCGCCCAAGAAAAGGATACAGTATCACGAGGAAGTCGAGGCGTCTACAGGAGTTATTCATAGGTAATTATTTTAATTATAAATATTAAATTAGCCATTTATTTAATTTATATTGTTAATAAAATCTAATTGTCATTTGGTTAGGTTAGTTATTATTAGAACTAGTCTGTGTCGAAACTAGTTTGAATTAAAAAAAAAACAATGATATTTAATCAAGAGTTTTGTTTGAATGTTTTTTACCTGAGACACTTAATCTATGATTACTTTAATAAATTAATAGATAAAATATTTCTAATTTTCAACTTTTTGTATTTGATTTCACTACAATTGTTTCGCTACGCTGTAGCTTCTTCAGGTGAAGAATGTTAATGCTAAATAATTAACACTGTTGTATCCTTTCTTCACACTTTATTTTCTAATGGTTAGATATATATTTCAAGTGCTAAGCACTCATTTTCAATAACAACAGTTCAGTTGCTATTGAAAATGAGTGCTTAGCACTTGAAATATATATCTAACCATTAGAAAATAAAGTGTGAAGAAAGGATACAACAGTGTTAATTATTTATGATTATACTCTTCGCGAAACTCAAAAACAAATATCGAATGTTAATGCTGTTATTTACAGACAAATTTACATTATATATACACAGTTTTATGACAAGGGGGTGAAGCGAGGATCTTTTCTCAGCCTGAGCAGTGAAGAGTTGGAGAGCTCGATCTGTTCTTTTAGCGAGAGGCCTGATGAATGTTTTTTTTATTAATAAAAAACGGGTTAACTTTGTTTGTATAACAGAATTTTGTTATATAAACAAAGGTAAACCGTTTCTTATTAATAAATTAACATGTATAACGAAGTAGAAGCCTCCACAATACAAAACATGTTTTTTTTTTATTTCTAGGTTTTCCATAAGGTTTAATTTTCTTCCTTTGCTGGTGATGTGAAGGATTTTGAATTCTTTGTTGAAATGATGGTGTTCTTCTTTTAAATGGTTAGCATATGTTGAGGTGTCCTTGTCATTTAGGAATGCTTTATGGTGTTCATTAATTCGTTCCTCAAATGCGCTCCCTGTTTGTCCAATATATACCTTAGGGCAATCACCACAATTTAACTGATAAACTTCAAAGCGTTAACCTTTCTCAGTTTTGTCTTTACTGATTTTTATTATTTTTGAGAGAGTGTTATTTGTTTTAAAGGCTATTTTAATGTCTATTTTTTTTTAAATTTACTAATGTTTTGGCTTAAATTACCGTTATATGTTAGTGTCGTGTATCTTTGTATATTTCTGAAGGAAATATCAAGTTATTAATTGTTTGTTGTTCTTTCTGTCTTATTAATTTATTTACCATATCTATTGCAAAAATATTTTTAATTGCGATGTATTTAATTATATTTATTTGATTTCTAAAATCCTCTGCAACTCTCCACTGCTCAGGCTGAGAAAAGATCCTCGCTCTACGCCCCTGTCATAAAACTGTGTATATATATAATGTAAATTTGTCTGTAAATAACATCTTTAACATTTTTTTACCGATGATATGTTTTTTATTAAAGGTATGCTGTAATACCAGACGAAGAAGTGGAAGAAGAAGAACACCCAGCACCGCCACCGCCACCCCCGCAACCAAAACCCTCCTCAGGACGATACGCCTTGGTCCCCGTGGAAGACCTACCACCGGCGAAAAACCGATACGCAGTAATCACCCCAGATGAAATTCAACCCCATCCGCGCTACGAATACCCCCAACAGCAACCCCATTACCCGCAACAACCGCAAATAATCGCATCCCCCCGGAAAATCCCCAACCCGGCAGCCACGCAAAAGCTTTACGAGCTTCTAAGCACGCCAAGAAAAGCCCCGATACGCTCACCTTCCTTCAAATCAACGCCCAAACACCCCAGCCAAAGACGCACCCCACCGAAAGCCCAACAGAAATTAAATTACGCAATCGGAACAAGACAACCGCTTCAAGAAAAACGACATACAGCAATTGTAGCTCCAATGTGCTCGAGTCCTGTTCAAAGTGTTTATAGTGAGACAACTTATTCGAAATCGAATGATTCTTGGATGAATGTTAGTAATGGGAAGAAGAAGCCGGTGCAAACAACTTTGGCTGTGGCAGCGTTTATGATGGTTTTATGTGGAGGGGTTACGACAGGGTTGTGTTTTTACATGATTTCATTTATGGGGAGGTTATATTTCTTGGATTTCGGCGTGGTCGCGGGTTTCGCGTGTTTGCTGTTGGGTTTGCTCGGGTTCAGGTCGAGGAATATTTATTGGTTGCCCAACAGGAATTACATATCAGGTAAGAACATTTGTGTATTCTATTTTTTTTTTTTTTATTGGCCAACCAGATCTGGTGATTTTTTATAATGTTGGATATTAGGTTGAATACTCTGGCTGTTATTCTGACTTTTACCTTTAAAATACATTTAAGGTTATGTTTTCCACATCGTTGCCATGTGCTTAATTACCCTATCATAAAAATTTATTAAGAGCCGGTTGCACCAGATTGAGTTAAACTCAAGTTCAGTTGAACTTTCGATCATCTTGAACTCGATTTCAACGAGGCGCGGGTTGCACCGAACGACGTTCAGTTGAACCGGTTCTTTATAATTTTTTTCAAGTTGGCATCATAAATCTAGGGAATTTTGAGTTTGTATCATATATAAGACGCACGTTATGGTTTGTAATCAAGCGCGGGAAATGTTTATTCCTTATTTTTTACAACAAAATTGTCTATATCCGCACTGTCAACACCTACGAAATTAATAACGGCTAATTACTACTAATCACATGTAAAAATATAAAAAAAATTAAAACAAATAATTCTGTTCTAATGGGATAATTGGGCGCATTCATCAGATAAAACTCTTAGGAGTTTAATGCCAACAGTTGGGGAAATTACTGATGAATGCGCTGTCAACAGTAAACACGTTCGTAAATTATACAAGCGTACGATAGAATTGGCATAGTAGCATTCATTGGATACCAACGTAAAGCGTAAAAAAATCCAAACATGTTGAGAGTATATTTTTCTGATAAATGCGCCCCTTATTATTATTAAAAATGAAATGGTTATGTTTGACTAAACATCAAACCGGACGATCGCGACAGGTTAACTTTTTAGTCAAACATAACCACATATTTGTATTATGAACAAGTTTAACTGAATGGTACAACAGAAAATGTATGTTGATCTAGTTCGAGAGGTGAACTTGAAGTTAACTAATATGGTGCAACCGGCCCTAAGTGGTGGAACATTACTTTCGGCATTTTAGTACCACTTTTCTGCCAAATAATTAATCAATTGCAACGTGGCATTCATATACTAACTAATTTCATTTCATGACAAACAGTATAGACACCCAAATAATCTAAGTACCTAAAAAAAACACAAATCCACTTTCTTAATTTCTATTGTTTCAATCTTGAGTTAATTATCTAAGCCAGTGATGGGGAAACTACGGCCCGCGGGCCAAGTCCGGCCCGCGGAAAGGTTTAATCCGGCCCGTTTAAGAGTGCCGTCGCATAAAAACTACCTACCTACGATTAAGCATTATTCTTTGGCCCGCTACGATTGTCTGGTTATTACAAATGGCCCGTCTTAAAAAAAGTTTCCCCACCACTGATCTAAGCCAAGTGAGAAAAATGTAGAAATAATACACATGAAGGGTTAAAGAGAAACCACCAAATGCGTGCAAAAGGTACCAGTGTTGCTAACTCTGAGAATCCACTTCCCCCTAAATTATGACTAAAAACGTCTCAAATTTGACAAAAAAACCCCTAAAATGTAATGTTTACTTTAAAAGATTAGGAGATAAAAATGGGGTGGGTTTTTAGTTAATTTCTACAAAACGAAAATAAATGTTCTTTTTTTCTAAAAATACAATAAAGATACGATGTCAAAAATAAAATACAAAAATGTATTAGCTCAAAAAAAGAACATATCTCAAAATCTCATGAATGTAAAATGTATAAACAATCTTCTTCCTCTTCTGAGAAAAATGTTTTATCGTAAAACACAAAGGGCCGTATGATTTTTCTTTCGTTAAAAAATCCGCATGATTTCCTATTCATTAAGGCTCTAAAGTGGTGCTGTTCGAGCTTTTAAAAGCGCATTTTTTAATTTTTTTTGAGCTTTGAAATCTGAGCACTAGACATAGCCAAATTGTTAGTAACTCTTTTTACTACCAACAAAAATGTCACCATAACAAAGCCTACTGCGGTGAGAATAAAATGTGAACAGAGATTATCTTTTCTGTTTATTATTTTAATTAATAACGCAAAAACGTTGAAATAGAAAACTTTTAACCTTTCTTCACAAATTTGTTTTTTACCAGATGTACACTTCTGTACATTAAAATTAAGTACACAAAATATGTTATAGTTTAAAGCAGACATGATGAGTTTCCTAGTTACGTAAATATCTCAATTTCCTAAATGTCAAAATACCGCCTCATTTATACAATAATTCAAAAACTCGAATTCTAACTAAAATAGAAGATGGTTTTTCTATTAGATAAATTGCTCGATTGGTGAACATCAGTAAAGACACCGTATTCAGAGTTAATAAACGTTGGGAGCAGGAAAGAAGTGTTTTAGTGTTTTATTATACAGGGTGCTTGAAAAAGAACTCCATAGTTTTATTGTGTTATAGAAACTGTTTAAAGTGATACACACTATTCTAGTTTGTCGGGTTTGATTCATCAACTGTCCATGTTTTGCTCCCCTGCAGCTGGCAAGCCTGCTTGACCTTGAGACGGCGCCATCGCTCAGTTCGCTTAATTCAGTTCAGGCGTTCAGTGCAGTGCAATGGCTACTCCGCAATAAAAAGCGCAGTGTGTTATTTGGCTTGTGCAAACTGAAGCTGTTATAACAGTGCAACGTAATTTTAAACGTCAGTATGGTGTTGAACCTCCTACAGCAAAAACTATCTGGCTAATGACTTCTTTGGGCTCCAAACACACGAAACACGGATCTGTTGAACATCTTCAGAAGTTCTCGGTCTACCTGGCAATTTCCCTTTTAATACACTATTGGTTTCTTTAAAAGAATATAGCCAATAACGGATAATTACTTTGCACTGGTATAACAGATTCAGTTTGCACAGGCTGCGCTTTTTGTTGCGGAATAGCCATTGCACTGCACTGCACGCCAGAACTAAATTAAGCCCTGGCGCCGCACAATGTGCCAAATCCGAGCGCGAGCGCCAGGGGGGGATTTGGAGGAAAAAAATTAAATTAAAAATTTCGAGAAAAAAACATATCCACTCCATTGTAGATACATGAAACCCTTATAATCTTGCATGTTTATATTTTTTAACCCCCTATATTATTAACAATTAACGCTTAAAGTTGAGCAATTTAGAAAACATCGATTTTTCGGCATTTCATTCGCAAGTTTAAATAATTTATTACATGGATAGTAGGCGTACTATAAATATAACATTATACACTATTGTTTATAACATAATACTGTATATTATGGTTGAAAGATCAACTCTCTAAATATTTTAGAAAAAAAGTTAAAAAAATTTGAATATGAAATATATTTTAAATATAAATTTTAACTTTAGAAAGTGTTATAAAAAAATGCCAACTCGATGAGGTCTGTGACTATCACTAAAAATTAGTTCTATGTTTTCTCTAACTACCCTCAAAATTTCGTATCTCCACCGGTGCGTTTTTGGGGTCTTTTTATTTTTTTTATTCGACGCCACCAATTAAAATTGGGTCGGGCGAGGCCCGTGTGCGGTGGCATCGCGGAGTCGAGCGCGCTATTCTCGAGCAGCACGCAACATGATTTCTACGTTGGCCCCGAACAAAAAAATAATAAAAACGCACTTAAAACGCACATGTAAAAATTCAAAAAAATTAGGGCTGTTACAGAAAATATTGACAAATGTTTATATAATAGTCATAATCCTCACAATCTACAATTTTTCTAATATACAGGTATATATCATAGGGAAATTATTTCTTCTCTGAGTATTTTTTGCACCATTTAAATCACATTTACAAAAATAGTTTTATGGGTTTTTTTCTTATTGATATATAAGGGTGTACATCTGTTACTGATAAAGGTCATCTGGTTTGTGTTTACATTTTTATTAGGGGTCCGATTTGAGCTGTCATTTACCGTAACAAATGGCATTCTTGTCACACAGTTTTTACGGTTTAAGTATCTGAAATGGATTTTTCTTAATTTTCTTGAAAGCAAAATATGCGTTTAGTGTTGAACGAAGTCTCCAACAGTTCACATATTTTTCTGATCCCTAAGCGAACGATTGAACATTATAAAGTAATTATTAATTAAGTTAGTGTTAAGTGTTATTTAATTTGTTGACTATATACTCTTTCTTTGATTTAGAGTTTTTTTGTGTATAAAATAGTTTACTTTAATTAAACTAGTGATTAGTGTTAGTGTAATTTAATTAATCCAAAACGCTGAGTGATAATGGAGAAAATTAAAATTACAAACGGTGATTTATATAAGGTATGGTACGAACTAAAACCTAAAAACCTTATTCAGTCAAGCAATACCATTGATTATTTAATAAAATATATTGAAAATGTTTCGACGAAAAACAATAGTGAAAATGATGACATTCTTAAAAAAGTTAAGGGTTTCTGCAGTACTCTTAATAGAAAGTGGAAAATGTGCTCAAGATCTCATATCAATTTCATTAAAAAAAAATAGAAATTGGTTACTGCTGCCTTTTAAATACAACGAGGGTTCTGTCTTAATTGAAAATACAAACCCCTTTGAAAATATAGAAAATATTTCACCAATACCAAGTACATCAGGTACACAGTTCACAATACAAAGTAATACATCTAAAAGAAGACAAACTAATTTATTGATCACCAAAAATACACCAGAACAAATATTTTCAGCAGCAAAAAAAATTTTACGCGATAAAGGAAATATACCAGCGGCCAAATTAGTGGAAAGTGCTTCCTCGGATTCACAGGAAAAAATAAAAAAAGTCTTAACTTATTTAAAAACAAATGAAATTGAAACTGTAAAAAATTTACAGATGAAGAAGCTCTATCAATTTTTATTGATTCAAAAATGACGGCAGCAAGTTATAAAAATTTAAGAAAAAAACTACGTTCTCATGGAGCAAAAGACCTTTTACCATCTTACAATAAAATTAAAATAATGAAGACAATGTGTTACCCAGCTAATATTTCTATTTCTCAAAATGGAGCATCAGTACCTTTGCAGAGCCTTCTTGAGCATACTTTATGTAGATTAATATCAACAATTAAATTTCCTCAAGATACATCATTTAGTAAATTAATTTTGTTGTGTAAATATGGTTGCGATGGCAGCTCAGGGCACTCTACTTATATGCAAAAGCCATCTGATGATAGCAGTACAGATGAAGAAGAAATTACAGAGAAGAGTGTCTTTGTGTTTTCACTGGTTCCACTTAGATTATTTTCTGATGAAAGTGTTATTTGGAAAAACGAAAAACCTTCATCTATTAAATTATGTAGACCGATAAAATGTATTTATGCTAAAGAAACAAAACAGCTTATTCTAGATGAAGTTAAGAGTATGAGGCAAGAGGTAAATTTATTGGAAAAACAACAAATTTATATTAATGGTAACCATGTAGAGGTAAAATTTAATTTGTTGTTTACAATGATCGACGGCAAAGTTATAAATACCTTAACAAATACTCTGAGCTCAAATTGTTTTATATGCAAATGTTCTCCGAAGGAGATGAATGATATTGAAAGAATTAATAATATTCCTATTATCGAAGATAATTTAAATTATGGTATTTCTTCCCTCTATGCATGGATTAAGTTCATGGAATGTGTTCTTCATATCTCCTATAAATTAGATTTGAAGAAAACAACTACTCACGGATGTACGATAGAAGAGAAAAATAATATATTTAGTCGGAAAACTAGAATACAAAAACTATTACGTAAATAGTTAGGGATAAGGGTTGATATTGTTGTGCAAGGAGGAGGTACTTCAAATACTGGCAACGTTGCTCGAATATTTTTTCGAAATTATGAGAAAGTAGCTGTCATCACTGAATTGAATGAAGAATTATTGAACAGATTTTATACAATTCTTATAACAATGTCGAGTTCTCGTAATATAAATATATTGATGTTTGATAAATATGCAGAAAATACGGCCCGGCCCGACTTTACACCTCGTTATATGGATGGTATAGAATGCCTCCTAGTGTCCATAAAATTTTAAATCACGGGAGCAAAATAATTGGACAATGTCTTTTACCAATCGGAGAACTTTCGGAAGAGGCACAGGAAGCAACCAATAAAATATATAAGAGAGTTAGAGAAAACCATACTAGGAAAAACTCTAGGCTTAATACAATTCGAGATTTATTTAATATGCTTCTTGTATGTTCTGATCCAATAATTTTTTCTTTGAGAAGCGATGTAAAAATTCATAAAAACAACTACCTGCAGACGCTAAAAAATTAGTTATTTGTGAAACGGACACAAGTGACAACGAAGACGAACAGACTGATGAGGATACTGACAATTTTTCATTTTAAAAAAGTAAGTAAATAAAACAGTATAAAATACATAACTTCGTTGTGCAAAATCAGGAAAATGTAATGTATATTCTGATTAAAAATTCATATTTTAAACAACAGATTAAATTATTTTTAAACTACAGCAGATACTTTTCACATTTGTACGTTTTTTTGAGGTGCTTTATTTTTTATTAGGCGCAACCGATAAAAATCGACTCGGTCATTCGCAAAAACCTGACACAAAACGCACATGTAGAGTTACGAAGTTTTTAGGGCATTTAAAAACATACCACAGTTTTTGGTGAAAGTCACAACCTATGTAATGATTATAACAATTGTATATAATTTTGCTGCCTTGAATTATTATTATATTATTTTTTTTATCATATAAACATTTGTTAATATTTTCTGTAACTGCCCTAATTTTTTTGAATTTTTACATGTGCGTTTTTATTATTTTTTGTTCGGGGCCAACGTAAAAATCATGTTGCGTGCTGCTCGAGAATAGCGCGCGCTCGACTCCACGATACTCACCGCACACGGGCCTCGCCCGACCCAACTTTAATTGGTGGCGTCAAATAAAAAAATTAAAAAGACCCCAAAAACGCACCGGTGGAGATACGAAATTTTGAGGGTAGTTAGAGAAAACATAGAACTAATTTTTAGTGATAGTCCCAGACCTCATCGAGTTGACATTTTTTTTATAACACTTTCTAAAGTTAAAATTTATATTTAAAATATATTTCATATTCAATTTTTTTTTAACTTTTGTTCTAAAATATTTAGAGACTTGATTTTTCAACCATAATATACAGTATTATGTTATAAACAATAGTGTATAATGTTATATTGATAGTACGTCTACTATCCATGTAATAAATTATTTAAACTTGCGAGTGAAACGCCGTAAAATTGATGTTTTCTAAATCGCTCAACTTTAAGCGTTAATTGTTAATAATATAGGGGGTTGAAAAATATAAACATGCAAGATTAGAAGGGTTTCATGTATCTACAATGGAGTGGATATGTTTTTTTCTCGAAATTTTTAATTTAATTTTTTTCCTCAAAATCCCCCCCTGGCGCTCGCGCTCCGATTTGGCACATTGTGCGCCGTCTCAAGGTTAAGCAGGCGTGCTAACTACAGAGGAGCAAAACTTAGACAGTTGATGAATCAAGCACCATAAACTAGAATAGTGTGTATCACTTTAAACAGTTTCTATGACACAATACAACTAGGGAGTTCTTTTTTAAACACCCTGTATATTGAAACTGCTGCTAGGCAATTAAAACAGACCCGAATTATACAACTAGAATACTGTGAAAAATAGTTATGAGACTTGTGCTTAATTTTATTGCACAGACGTGGAAATTCAGGACAATGGTTTAATACTGATTAAAAAAGGAATTTTGACAATATACAGGGTGTCCGTATTTCAACAGAATGTATTTGGATCTTGGTTATTTGAAGAGATAGAGAGTCGGGGCAAAGTTGCGCAGTTTAAGCCACAATAATAACCTAAAAACAAATTTTAAATATCTTCTTTCGTTCTTCAGATATTGTCAAAAAACGGATTTTTTTAAATTTCGTTTTAATTTTTTTATTCAAAGACTATTGAATCTAGATATTTACAACTATAACATTTTAACGATAAATCTAGTAACATATTTTATTTTAAGATAACTATAACATTTACCCAGAGACAATAGCCAACTTTTGTTTTTCTTATGGGCGTCATTTTGGATTTTCATATTTTTGGAAGAATATTTTTTTCTGAATTCAATGATGTACCACACTTATAGTTTATTGTACAATTTATATGTAAAATTGTAATCTTTTGTTTTTTATAAAGAGTGCCTTGGAAACAGTTGAGTAACTCACTTGTTTGACAACTCCTAGGACTCACAATTTACTTACATATCACCGCTGAAAACGGGCATCCGACGATACATATTTAACAGTTGTGATGCATTTTAAAGTAACGAGTGTCATCCACTCCCAGACTAAGCATGAAGTAAAATTTCGAGTTTAGAAAAGCCCCGTGAAGCTTTAAACGAGTGTTTTCCACTCCCAGACTAAGCATGAAGTAAAATTTCGAGTTTAGAAAAGCCCCGTGAAAATTTGTCGAGGGTCGCGCAGCGACCCGAGACAAATTTTCTGGGCTTTTCTAAACTCGAAATTTTACTTCATGCGCCACGCGTATAAATCACTGATTTACAGTCAAGTTAAAAATATTGTTAACGCTTAGATGTGATGGTGATCAATATTTACCGAGATGTAGCGAAAAAATGCAAAAATTCCCTTTTTTGTTTTGGAATAATAATAATAAAAGTAGAATAAATTTAGTTTGTGCAACTTTTATGTGATAATCGATAATTATTATTATTATCATTATTATAAAGAATTGATAGTTATTAATTAATTTTGAGTGCTTACAATGATTGACTGCTGTCAAGATTTCATTGATTAACAGATATGATGTCATTGTTTCCAAGGCACTCTTTGCAAAAAAAAAATATCATAATTTTAAATATCAAATCTAAATTAAATTATGAGTGTGGTACATCACTGAGTTTATAAATAAATATTCTTTAAAAAAATATGAAAATCCAAAGTGGCGCCCACAAGAAAAACAAAAGTTGGCTATGGTCCCCGGGTAAACGATATAGTTATCTTGAAAAAAAATATGCTACTAGATTTCTCATTAAAAAGTGCCTGTATATTGTCAAAGTTGTAAATGTCCAGATTCAGTAGTTTTCGAGTAAAAAAATAAAAACTATTTTTCAAAAAAAAAAACAGTTTTTTGTTGATATCTCCAAAACAGAAGAAGATATTTCAAAATTGTTGTGAGGCCCCAAAATACGCAACTTTGCCCCAATTTAACCGACTCTCTATCTTTTCAAATAACCGAGATCCCCATACATTCTGTTGAAATACGGGCACCCTGTATATACAATTCTTGAATCTTTATATTTTGATAAAAAGAAAACACTTAATTTTTGTATTCCACTTTTATTTGACTTTTGTGACTAGTTTCACTTACACAGTAATCATTACCAAAAATATAAAATGTCTTGAAAATTGACAAAACGTATTGATTAATTGGAATGCCGAGATTAATGATTGTTGAAACTTCATGCAGATTTTGTTGTATTAACAATTCTATCAGTTTTTAAAATTTTACTTTCTGCAATTCACAAAGAAACACGAAATTATTCAATAAATGAAAATATATGTTAAAATCTACTTTTTATTGTTCGAGTTTTCATTGTGATCATAAAATTAAGCTACACACAAAAAAAGGGAACTGAGCACCCCTTTTTCTCAAGCGAAACGAGGCGTGCTCTGTCATTACAACTTCCGTTTCTTTTCCCATCCACTTATTTCTCATTCAAATTTCCACGCATTTTCTTATGCCATATTAATGCATGTCTCGAATATCAATGTGTAAATAAATGTAAATAGATACAAGACGCGTTTAATTTCAGGTTATTTTATTCTGAGCGTGTTCAGCCTGCTCACCTGCGCCGGTCTGCTCGTCCTCCTTTCGCTCAGGCCGAAGCCGGGCACCCCGCTGGCGGACATGACTTCCGGCGCGGTTTGCGGCATTTCCGGTCTCTCTTTGCTCCTCGCCGGTTCAGGTGTGGTGGCCAGTTACTGCTGCAAGTTGCCACCGCCCGATAACAGGGTGCAACATTGCGCGCAAGGATTCTCAGTGTAAAAAACAAAACATTTCGAAATGAGAAGAAGAAAAACGGCGTAGAAGAAGATATTGCTGAAGGGAAGAAGAAGAAAAACAGCGTAGAAGAAGATATTACTGAAGAGAAGGAGAAGAAAAACAGCGTAGAAGAAGATATTACTGAAGATAAGAAGAGGAATAAACAGGACCAAAGGAAATACTAATCATATTATTTGTTTTAATTGAATGTTAAGAACATTCTTCACTCGTGTGAAATAATAATTTACACCACTTCATCGTAAATGGAAAAACTGAATTATTTTTCCAATTTAAACTCATAAAGAGAAAATATTTATATCAGATAATCGGTTTAAAGGTAAAAATCATTGATTTCCAATGAAATCATTGATTTCCAATAAAATCATTGATTTCCCATGAAATCGTTGATTTCCCATGAAATCAATTGCACTTAACGATTTTTTTCTGTAAGGTAAAAACCGTTAAATGCCTAGATAATCAAGAAAACTTATATCGTCTGTTCAATAAAAAAAACCTCTAGAGCGCCATAGAAAATAGTGTAAGTTGGCAGCTCTGAAATTATAATTATTATAATACGCTTTGATTAAAACACTTGGTTTGTTTCACTGATAAATCAGTGAAACAAACCAAGTGTTTTAATCAAAGCGTATTAATTAAATATGTTTCACCACGGGTTAAGTGAGAAATTAATTCATCATATAATTATTATGTCTGATTCCTAAAGCGTATAGCCAACTTAAATTTAAAAAATTAAAATTGGCACTCTAGAGGTAGAACATAGGATATAATGTTTCATTGATATTTGAACTAGTTTTGCATTATTTCTTGCTCAGTGTAATGGCCGTCTTTTTTTTTAAAGTGTTAAAAAGCGGCTATTACATATTTTATACACCGTCTGTCCCACGAAAAAGGGCTTAAGCTGTAACCTTTTTATTTTTGAATAAAAATGAAAAAAACATATATTATGAAATCGGGCGTTGATTGCTACAATCTGCCTGTAACACAGTTTTTATAACGGCGGCCATCTTGTCGTAAGGACGTCATCAGCATTTTATTTAAATGGCACCAAAAAAAAAATTATTAATACTTTTTTTTATAGAATTTTTTCTGAGCTTTTCAATGGTGTAATCATTTTATAGGCTTGCATTACATTTTCTTTAAGGAATATGCAAAAAACAACTTTGCATTGAACAGAATGTTCACAGTTTCAAGGCCGTGGCCAGAAAGGGGATATGGGGGTTTGAACCCCCCCACGAAATTTTCAAAATGTTAATTTTTTCTATGTAAGAGCAAAAACAATATTTTTACAAGTAATCCCCCCTCTTGAAATTTTTATATCCCCACCCGAAATTTTTATATATCCCCCCCCCAAATTTTTATATATCCCCCCCCCCAAATTTTTATATATCCCCCCCCCCCCCAAATGTTTATATCCCACCCCGATTTTTTTTGTAGCTACGGTCTTGCATAGTTTGAACACTTTTTGTGATTTTATTTGAGAAATTTATAATAGTAATTAGTAAATATTTATTAGTTTGAATTATTTTTAGAATTTAACTTTTATTGCACATTATTTTTGGTCGTTTAGTTTATTACTAATTTAAAAAAAATCCATGGTCAACTATTGTTTGTTTAGTTTTTGCATTTTCCTCAAAGAAAATGTAATATGTAATGCAAGCCGAAAAATATCCATAAATAAGTTTTAATAAAACAAACAAATTTTATTAAAACTTTTTTATAGATATTTTTCTGACATTTAAAAATGGTGAATGACGTTGCTACGACAAGATAGCCGCCCTAAAACAAATCTGTTACAGGCAGATTGTAGCAGCTAACAGCCGATTTTATAACATGTATTTTTTTTAATTTCTATTCAAAAATAAAGCCGCTACAGCTTAAGCCCTTTTTCGTGGGACACACGGTATATGTATTATATAAACTTTTATTTATATTAATTGCTATTGATGTTAATTCTGTAGTGATATTATTTTGTTTTGCAAAAGAAAAAACTATGTAAACTGTACATACGAGAGTATTAATGATAAGAAATATTAAGATATATTTTATTATTGCATTTATGGTATTTTTGTATAATATATTTAATAATCTATTGTAGAATTGTTTGTTTGTTGGTGCTTAGTAAAAAAATATTTATTTCGTATAATGTAATGTGTAAAATTATTACTCCTCTCTTGATTAGTACAAAAAAAGAAACTGTATGGATGAAAACGTGCACGGTAAAAGTATGCAACCGCACTTACACGTCTCAGTGATCTAGCGACACCACCCAAATGAAAGGCGTATTATTGAACTAACTGTGTAGTTTATATTCTTCTAATATGCACAAACAAAAAACGCAGAAAGAAATTTAATGCGTTCGTTGATATGTTGTTTATACTCGTAATTCTTGAAAAAAATCAGTTTAATTATTAATACAATGTTCCATTTATTGATAATAATAATAATTTGTATTTCCCAATGGAAGAATCTACCGTTGGGAGATTAAAATTATTATTATTATATCTATAATTTTTTTAATGGAATCTGATTAAGCACATTAAACTACAACTAATGAACAAAATGTCTAGCATTAATAATAAGAAAGTTAAACGTACCCGTGCGATCATTTAAATCATGATTCAGACTAGGCAGCATCTTTTTGTGCGGTTGCTTAGAATGCTAATTGAATGATGGAATAAATTTGAGGTTATGTTAAACTATGTGTTAACAGTCAGTAGTGCCAATCTAATTAAAAATTGAAAGCCTACTCTAAATCATATTTAAACGATCGCATGGTACTATTACGTGCACAAAATGAAACACTGTATAAATTTAAAAAGAGAACATTTTCCAAGTACTCAGAGTAGAAAAAAGAATTAGATTTAAAAAAAACACACTCACAGAGGCATCTTGGAGCTCAATCTCTTGCAGGACCTACCTGCTGTAACAACAAGAAAAAAAGAAAACAATAAATAAAAAAAACAAAGCTGGAAAAGCTATCAATAAATTATTCCGAATAAAACGCGAAAAATTCCTAACCTAATATTTGCTGCTACTATTATTAACACTGATTTAGTTCATATGAAATTAATGTTCCCACTGAGCAAACACATTCAAGTAATGTTTTATTAACATTAATACAACGTTAAATGTTGATATAATGTTATTTGTTTGTTTTGTGCTTAGTGGGTTACGTATTTTACTACAGTCCAAATTACACATTAAACCCGGCATTTAACATGTGGGGTCTAATAACACCTGATAACAGACCCAACTTGATTAAAATCGATATTTCTTGTAGATCTATAATATTTTTAACAATTTGTGTTTGATTCCACACACATAAAGGTTTACTCTTGTTATGTTTAATAAGGCCAAAATCGTAATGGACATTTGTAAAACCATTTTTAGAATGGGGTTTCTCAGAACCCACCCGTAGGAACATGTAAAATAAATCCACCTGTCGGATGCCGGGTTAACGCAGAGAAAACGAATAATACTAAAAATAAAACGAGGCTTATTAAATAAAAATCGCTCACTTTTTTGAAGTCGGCAGAACGCCGGCCTTTAAAGCCTCTCCAAAATCTCCTGTTTCAATTTTCCAGCCGCCATTTTCCCTCTGCGCCGAAACCCCGTTGGTTTTTCAATCTCCACATTAACACAAAACACTGTGAAAACAACACACATTTACAAACCGCACGGAAACATACTCGGAATTCCATGTATTTTTTGGTTGAAAACAAGATATTTAATCCACCAGCAAAAGCTACTAACAAAAAGTAGGGTAAATTATATATATATATATATCAAAATTAGCGGAATTTCATGAATAACACGTTAAATTTGGCTTTAATTGAGTTTCACACACCGAATTGATAAAAACAAGAGCGAATTTTCAAAAAACACTGCACTACAAATGACAAACGCGAACTGGGATGGGTGCGAATGCGTCGCTGCCAACCTAAATTTAAATAAAATAAATTAAAGCATAGAACAGTCATAATTCCTTGATTTTATTTATTAAATTGTTGAACATTCATAATTACCTGATTTTATTAATTATATCATTAACCATTCATAATTTCCTAATTTTATCAATTCGTTTATTAAAACCAACACATAAGTGTAGAAGAGAAGGAAAATGCAAACATTTCAGTGATATAATTAAATTTTAACAAAAGTGGAAAATTATAAAAAATGCATGTGTTCTTCATCAATTTACATACGCTAATGCATTTATTTGAGGATGTATTTATTGTTATTCGACGAAAGCAGTGTAGAAGAATGAGTGTAGAAGAGAAGAAAAGAGAGTGTAGAAGAGAAGAGAAGAGAGTGTAGAAGAGAAGAGAGTGTAGAAGAGAAGAGAGTGTAGAAGAGAAGAGAGTGTAGAAGAAACTAGAAGAAATGTAAACATTCAAGTGATATAATTACATTTTAACAAAAGTGAAAAAGAATGATAAAAAATACACGTTGATCGCTTTCTTCATGAATTTACAAACGCTAATGCATTTATTTGAGGATGTATTTATTGTTATTCGTAGAAAGCAGTATATAAAAAGCAAATAAAAGCTGTTGGATTAACAATTCCAGTGGATTTCGTAAATAAGCTGGAACAAGATTACCATTGTTTGACACCAACACTATTCTTCCCCATTAAATCGCGACTACACGAATGCCGGATGTAGTTTATTTAGCAGAATTTAATAAGGAATAAGTTAACAACAAGATATTCACCATACAAACAAAAGCATCGCAGAAAACATTGAATTTATTAACAAGGGTTTTGGTAAGATGAGTAAACCAAGGTTATGTTTCACCGCGAGATTATTAGGCGAAAAGATGAGTGCGGAATATTGTTTGTGCATCAAAATGAGCGAAATTTAATAAGGAAATTGTTAAAAGTGGTAAATTTGAGATTGAAGTTAAATTTACTTACCGATGGATGTTTTAAGCTGGAGCAGGAGTGAATTCGAAAACTTTGTGGCAATGACAACCATGCTTGCCAACCTATATTGGAGGACAATTAATTAAATTCCACAATATTAATTATTTACTAACAACAATTTTTGTAGCGCAATTATTTTCTAAAGTAATAGTCGATATTAAAACAGTTTAATTTTCGTGCCATTTGCCATTTCTAAATAGAGTTATTTAAATTTCTGAAAAAATGAAGAGTGTGTAAAATAACTAAGAGATGGCGCCACTAATACCAAATCAAATGATATAAAAACTATAATTAAACGATTAAAGTCGCCACAGTATTATTAATTAAGCACTATAATAAGTTTTTAATTCTTATTTAGTTCTTTAAAAAGCTAAAGTATTGGTTATTACTTTTCTTATTTCTTTTACAGGCTAGCAGTAGTGTTTAAAATAAGTAGCAGATGGCGATACTAGTACTAAAATAAAAATAATGGACCCGTTCATCAAAGCCAGCAGTTATGAGTTTACTACCAACTGTTGGGGAATTTCCTGGTGATCGTAAACGTGTTTGGGATTGTTGCAATCGTACTAAATAGACCGATGAGAGTACCGTTCATTAATTACCAACATACATCACCCCAAAATTCGAACATGTTGATTGTTAAACGATTTGATGAACGGGCCCATTATTTTATAACGCTAATGCATTTATTTGCATGCGTGGTTATTGCTATTTGCCGAAAGCAGTGTATAATGAGCAAGTTAGAGCTGTTGGGTTAACAATTCAAGTGGATTTTGTAAGGAAATTAACAAGTTTGAAAAAGATCACTATTTTTTGACACCAATGCTGTTTTTCAATTAATATTAGAACATTGATTAAAACACTTGGTTTGTTATACTGATTTATCAATGAAATAAACCAATTGCCCTAATCTATGTACTTATATTAACAATATCAAAGCCTCAAGTAGATACATTTAGTTCAAAGCTTCAATTTTCTCAAGAATTTCTAATAATTTAAATTAATCCAAAAATTTTACCGGTAGCGCCATCTATTGCACACAGGTGTATCTACTATATTTCTACGGATTAAAAGTAATGTTTCAATGATTACAATGAATTAAAAACCTGTGTAAACACAATCAATCTTTTACTCGTAATTAAATAAACATTATTAAATATGATTAATTAATTTCTGACTTAACCCGTAATGAAACATATTCAATTAATATTATAACATTAATTAAGGCTCAGTTATACCAGAATACGATAAACTGGTTTATCTTAGAACTTGAGTTTAAGATGACAGTCCCTATTGTTCTAATGTCACTTTGAACTCAAGTTCAGAGATGAACCAGTTCAACGTATTTGGTGCAACTGGTCCTTAAACACTTGGGCCCAGTTGCACCGGAAACGCTGAACTCTAGTTTAAGCTGAACTCAAGTTTAAGAGATGACAGTTCTTATTGTTCTAATGTCACTTTAAACTCAAGTTCAGAGTTGAACTAGTTCAACATGTCTGGTACAACTGGCCCTTAGTTTGATTTATCAGTGAAATAAACCAAGTGCTGTATTTAATGTTTTAATATTAACAATATTAAAGCCTCGAGTAATTAAATTTAGTTTAAAACTTTTATTATCTCAAGAATTTCTAATAATTTAAATAAATTCAAAAATGATACCCGTAGCGTCATCTATTGCACACAGCTGTAATTAATGTTTTTCCAAGGTTTAATAGAAAAGTTACCTTGAGTTGAAATTTAGTTTAAATAAAAAGATAAATAATGAGCTCACATGGTTCAACGTTTATCTATTCGAATTTAATTTTTATTTAAGGAAACTTCACTTTAAATTCTTTGGAAATTATTAAGTGCGATTGTATACAATAGATGGCGCCACGGGTATAACTTTGGAAATTATTTTTATGTTATCAAAAATGTTTACGAAAATTAATACTTTTAACTAAATTTAACTACTAAAGGCTTCATAATATTGTTTATTTAATAATTAGTAGAATACTGATTAACTTTATACAGGTTTTCAATTCATTTTAATTACCTTTCTGACATTTTCTGCTATATTCACAAGTATAATATGTGCAGCTGTATGCAATAGATGGCGCCACCAGTATAATTTTTAGATTTATATTTATATTATTATAAATGTTTGTGATAATTGAAACTTTGAACTTAACTCAACTATTCAGAGCCCTATAATAATTAGTGTTAATTTCTAATTAAGTAGAACAATAATTAAAAGTTTGGAAATTCACCCAAAATTGTTCGAAGGTTAACTAAAATCTTTAAATCTCATCGACATTTCCAAAAAACTAAACAAGTGTCTTCCACTCCCAGACTAAGCATGAAGTAAAATTTCGAGTTGAGAAAAGCCCAAAGAATTTGGATTTGGACGCGTAGCGTCCAAATCCAAATTCTGGCTTTTCTCAACTCGAAATTTTACTTCATGCGCCACACGTGTACAACACTAATTTAACGTGAAGTTAAATTATACCGCTTTAGAAGTTTATGTTAAACTTTTTAGTAGTAGTAGTAGTAAACCAAGGATTTTATCACTTTATTAAAACACTTAATTTGTTTAGGTTTCAAAATTATAATTATTGTACTACAACAATTGTTTCACCACACTGTGGCTTTATCAGATAGTGAAGCCACAGTGTGGTAAAACTATTACAAAGGAAACTATACAGTATTCCAAGTGTTTTACTTGGTTTGTTTTGCTGATTTATTAGAGAAATAAACCAAGTGCCTAAATCAATGTTCTAATAATAACAATATTAAAGCCTCAAGTAGTGAAATTTTGTTCAAAGCTTTTATTTATCGCAAAAATTTTAATAATATATAAATAAATCCAAAAACTATATTAGTAGCGCCATCTATTGCATACTGCTGCACTTATTATTCGTCAAAGAATTATAATTGAAGTTTCCTTGAATTTCTATTAATATATTTACCGGTAGCGCCATCTGTTGCACACAGCCGTACCTAATGTATTTCGAAAGTTTAAAAGAGAAGTTATCTTAAATTGAAATTTAATTTAAATAAAAGGATAAACTGTGAGCTCATATGGTTCATCGTTTATTTATTTAAAAAAAAATTTTATCAAAGAAAACGTTACTTTTAATTTTTTGAAGTATATTAAGTGCGGCCGTATGCAATAGATGGCGCCACCGGTATAATTTTTGAATTTATTATTAATTATTAGAAATGTTTGTGATAATTAAAACTTTGAACTAAATCCACCTATTTATGGCTTTATAATATTGGTAATCTATTAATAAGTAAAAGATTAATTAAGTTTATACAAGTTTTTAATTCATTTTAATTATTTTGACATTTAATTTCTATTCAAGGAAACTTTACTTTTAATTCTTTGGAGTATACTAAGTGCGGCTGTATGCAACAGATGGCGCCACCGGTATGAATATTGGATTTATTTTATGTTAATAAAAATGTTTGCGATAATTAATACTTTAAACTTAATTTAACTACTAAAGGCTTTATAATATTGTTTATTTATTAATAAGTAGAAGATCGATTGAGTTTATACAGGTTTTTAATTCATGTTAATCATTTTGACATTTCATTTCCATTAAAGGAAACTTTACTTTTAATTCTTTGGAGTAAACTAAGTGCGGCTGTATGCAATAGATGGCGCCACCAGTATAATTTTTGGATTTATTTTTAATTATTAGAAACGTTTGTGATAATTAAAACTTTGAACTAAATTTAACTACTAAAGGATTTATAATATTGTTATTTCTTCTAATAAGAAGACTATTGATTGAGTTCATACAGGTTTTTAATTTATTTTAATTATTTTGACATTTCATTCCTATTAAAGGAAACTTTACTTTTAATTCTTTGGAGTATACTAAGTGCGGCTATATGCAACAGATGGCGCCACCGGTATAAATATTGGATTTATTTTATGTTAATAAAAATGTTTGCGATAATTAATACTTTAAACTTAATTTAACTACTAAAGGCTTTATAATATTGTTTATTTGTTAATAAGTAGAAGATCGATTGAGTTTATACAGGTTTTTAATTCATGTTAATCATTTTGACATTTCATTTCCATTAAAGGAAACTTTACTTTTAATTCTTTGGGGTAAACTAAGTGCGGCTGTATGCAATAGATGGCGCTACCGGTATAATTAGTGGATTTATTTTATGTTATTAAAAATGTTTGCGATAATTAATACTTTAAACTAAATTTACCTACTGAACGCTTTATAATATCGTTTATTTATCAATAAGTAGAAGATTGATTGAGTTTATACAGGTTTTTAATTCATATGATTAAAATGACATTTGACATTTCATTTCTATTAAAGGAAACTTTACTTTTAATTCTTCGGAGTATACTAAGTGCGGCTGTATGCAATAGATAGCGCCACCGGTATAATTTTTGGATTTTTTTGTAATTATTAGAAATGTTTGTGATAGTTAAAACTTTGAACTAAATTTAACTACTAAAGGATTTATATTATTGTTTTTTATTCTAATAAGTAGAATATTGATTGAGTTCAAACAGGTTTTTAATTTATTTTAATTATTTTGACATTTCATTCCTATTAAAGGAAACTTTACTTTTAATTCTTTGGAGTATACTAAGTGCGGCTGTGTGCAATAGATGGCGCCACGGATATAATTTTTGAATTTATTTTTATGTTATTAAAAATGTTTGCGATAATTAATACTTTGAACTAAATTTAACTACTAAAGGCCTTTTAATATTGTTTATTTAATAATAAGTAGAAGATTGATTGAGTTTATACAGGTTTTTAATTCATTTTAAACATTTTGACATTTCATTTCCATTCAAGGAAACTTTATTTTTAATGCTTTAGAGTATACTAAATGCGGCTGTATGCAATAGATGGCGCAACCGGCATAATTTTTGGATATATTTTTAATTATTAGAAATGTTTGTGATAATTAAAACTTTGAACTAAATTTACTTATTTTAAGCTTTATAATATTGTTTATTTATTAATTGGTAAAAGAATAATTGAGTTTATACAGGTTTTTATTTAATTTTAATAATTCTGACATTTCCTGCTATTTTCACGACTTTACTTTAATTTTTCTTTCCATTTAATATACGTAATTGATTAACTTTAGTATTTAAGCGTTAACCATGAATTTACATATTGTTATACACTATTTATTCGTTTATATTGTTTTATAACAATTTTATGAGCTTCCGGCGTGATTCGAGGTGCAGAAATTCAAATTTGGCGGGTCGGTGGCGTTGGTAGAGTGGTTCGCGTGGGCCGGGCCAGGTGTCGCCCCGGTCGACCACAAGCGTAATGATAAAATGGAGTACTCATTTATACATGCAAGTTTGTACACAAAATTTTAATTAAGCGGACCCGTGCGAAGAACGAAAAACGGCGCGATCAGACCGACCGGCGGCCGCTCCCCGACAGTGACATGCACGGAACAGTGATATTCGCGGTGAGTGTGCCAAAACAGTGAACGCGGACGGGAATCCGGTGTGTTGAAAATCGCTTTTCGGGAAGAGAGGTACCCAATCACACACACACACACACACATACACACGCACGGAGAAATATACATGTATTGAGGAGAGCGAGAGGTCGTCGTCGGGGCCCGTCTACGGAAAAAAAGGTGTCCATGGTAAGTGATTTCCGAGTTTTCTTAAAAGTGAGAATTTAATTTTTGCAAGGCATCATCCATCTCGCCGTTCGGTTGTTTGTTTTTTTTTTGCATGCGGCCAGGTTTTTTTGTTGCAAACAAAATTTGTTTGGAGCAAACAAACCCGGCGTTTTTGATTTTTCATTCATTTCATTCATCATCCATGGCAAGCTGAAAATTCATTCCGGTTACGATACAAACACGCCGTTTTTTTTTCCGCTCAATCCAGACAATAGGCTTTAGTGTTAGCGACATTGCAAACGGTGAGATGTCCACCGTTTCTGTCTGTGTGTAACTGTTTGAGTGCGTTAGTGCATGTGTGTGTGTAAATGGCGGTCGCGTTAAAGTTCATTGTTCCTCGATATCACACAATCAATCAATTCAATCCGTGTGGAGAGAAAAAAAAATGAAGAACAAAAGCGCACCCGCTTGTGAAAATTGCTTTCGGGCTGAAATTATATGAGATTTTCATGTGACAAAACGGGACGTTCACAGACGCTCGTTTCGTTTCGTTTCTCCGTCTCTCTCTCTACCTCCATCACCATCTTCTCTCCATGTTGTATCTCCCCGGTCCGTGTGCTAATCAATCTTTAATTAATCCAAATCCAGAAGAACGCGCTTTCCGTCCCGTCCCTTTCTTTCTTTCTCTTTCTCCAACCCCTCCGCCGGATAGCGGCGACACTCTCTCTTTCCACTCTCCTCTTCTCATTTCCCCATTTCAATCCCAATCCCGGCCCTCCTCTGCACCCCCCGCTGCCCACCCCCCGCTCACGTCTCTCGATTGTTTATTTTCGGTTTCCCCGGGACGGGACGGGACGGGATCTGCGCCCTTTCGGCGTTGTCATGACGACTCACCTCTATCTAATAATTATTTCACACACACACATTCAAAGTTTTTTCACTCCATAGTTTTTTTTTTGTAGGGGGGTGGTCATTTTGTTTTAGTTTCATATATGTGTGTGTATGCAGAGGGTTGGTTTTTGTATGTGTGTGTGTGTGTGTGATTCGATTCGAGATATCGGATAAAAAATCAATAATTGCGAGCGCTTAAAACACCAAATAGACTGGACCCTCGCCTTTTCGCCCCGACCCCCGCTCCGTTTGAGCGATTGGTCGGCGGGGGTGTGTGTGCGGGGGGTGCTCTTCTCGCCCCCTTCGCGCGCGTCGTTGTCGTCGATCCTCGGCGGCGTTAATGATTGCGATTCCGGATGGGGTTTTCTCTCTTCTTCGACGCCCGTTTTCCTCCGCCTCCCGTGTGTTCTATTTTTGGGGGGACGGCTTTAATTCGATTCGCGCGCGGGGGAAAAAGAATGAAAGAATCGTTTGGAGTTAAATGAAAATGGGTTTGTTTGAAGGTTGAAAGACGTAACTAAACAACAACACAAAAAAAACAAAAGCAGAAATGCTTGGGGTGTGTGTTTTTGATTGATAGTATCGTATGGTCAATAAAATAAAACCCCTAGAGTGCTATGATTTATTCTTTTTTAAAATTTAGGTTGGCTACACTCTTTAAGAATTGACATATAAAACGTCAGGCATTATAATTTTAATGTATAATCTCAGAGGTGCCAACCTAGAACATTTTCCATGGCACTCTAGAGATTTTTTTGTATTGAACAAACGATAGTAAACAAAATGTAAAATTGAATGACGCAAAGAAAAGAGCAGCAGAAATGCTCGGTGGTGTCGTTTTGGTTTGTTTGTAGAAAACAGAATGTAAAATTCAAAGACAGGCAAAACGGTCCAGAAGCGCTTGGGGTAACTTAAATTAACTTTAATTTGTCATTCATTTACATTTTTTTACATAATTTATCGCCTCTATTGATAATTAACCTAAAAAATGGTGATGTGTCCATCATAGTACTTTCCCCCGTAAATTGCGTATTAAATCACTTTTTAAAGTTTGTAAAGAGGCTAATGAATCACCCTGTAGAAAATTGTGTTTGAAAGTTCCCGAAAAACGTTCTTCTTTTTATAACATATTACGAAGTGGTCCTCAATAACTAGATAAAACACACAACTTTTGAAATATCTCAAAAACTAAGAGTGCTATGACAAAAAGTAAGTGAACAATACATCTTCATTTTGTTATTATCTACAACTTTTATTTGAAAGAATTTTTTGTTTGATGAACATTTATTGAAAAAATCTGAAAAAACTGAAAAACGCTAAGAGTAAAGTACCACTTCCGGTTTTCCGATTTTCACCAAAAGCTTTTCAGTTCTTCCGATTGTAACAAAAAGCTTAAGTTTCAAGTTTCATCTCGATATCTTTAGCGGTTTTTGCGGTACATCGCACACAGACACACACCAGACAGACAGACAGACATTTTTGAAAAATGGTCTTATTCGACTCAGGGGACCTCAAAACGGATATTTCCGCTAAAATTTTTGATTCGAAAATTTTCACGAAAACAATACTTTCCCTTTGTATTACATACGGGGAAAATCATCAGATTACTTTAAAATCTGGTCGTTATTCTTGTTCGGAAAATTATAACAAAAAAACATTAGTTATTTCCTTTAAAATAATAAGTTTTGAGATTCTGAAGTCGGAATTGAAATAACAACTGCTTTTTCTTCAGAAAATTGTGTTAAATATTTACTAAAAACATTGTGATATTTGAAAGTAATATTGTTCGGAAAATTATAAATAAATAATGAATTATTCAATGAATTCAAAAGCACTTATTTTGTTGGGATATAAATACGTTTAAAGATCCTAAAGTTGAAATCAAAATATCTCAACTGGTTTTTCTATAAATAAAAATCTGTAACAATCAGTGATATAAAATGACCTGTAATTTAAAATTGGGTAATATTCTCGGTAATATTACTAAACACAGGGCAACAATTGGTAATTTAAAGTGATATACAAAACTTATTGTGCAGCAAAAAGAACCTATGTAATCCCAAAAATTGCAAGGATTCTAAATAAAAAGGAAATCAAAAAGTGCAATTCATACATCCAAGAAATTACTAAATCAATCAAATTTTAAAAAAAACACAAATTGACAGAAATCTTCCATTTTTATTAAAAAAAATCCACTTAAGGTCAAAAATTCGAACAACGATTAATCTTCCACAATAATAAAAATAGATTTTTGAAACTTATACACTGATTTCAAGTAAGGTTCAAATATACATAAATTTCACAGTATTTTAGTTTTTTATACGCGTGGCGCATGAAGTAAAATTTCGAGTTTAGAAAAGCCCAGAAAATTTGTCTCGGGTCGCTGCGCGACCCGAGACAAATTTTCACGGGGCTTTTCTAAACTCGAAATTTTACTTCATGCTTAGTCTGGGAGTGAAAACCACTCGTTTAAAGCTTCAAATTGAACTCTTTTATAGCTTATGCATACAGGGAATCATCTCTTTTCAATCATCGCATTAAGGAGACCTTTTGTGCAATTTGTAGATATTCCTTGTTTTTTTAAGTTCATTTGAAGCTTTAAACGAATGTTTTCCACTCCCAGACTAAGCATGAAGTAAAATTTCGAGTTTAGAAAAGCCCAGTGAAAATTTGTCGAGGGTCGCGCAGCGACCCGAGACAAATTTTCTGGGCTTTTCTAAACTCGAAATTTTACTTCATGCGCCACCCGTATAAAACATTAATTTCAAGTGAGGTTGAAATGTACATACATTTCATAGTATTTTCGACAAATTTTCACGGGGCTTTTCTAAACTCGAAATTTTACTTCATGCTTAGTCTGGGAGTGGAAAACCCTCGTTTAAAATTTCAAATTGAACTTTTAAAAAACAACGAATATCTAAATGTCGAAAAATGTACAGCTTATGCATACAGGGAATCATCTATTTTCAATCATCGCATTAAGGAGACCTTTTGTGCAATTTGTAGATATTCCTTGTTTTTTTAAGTTCATTTGAAGCTTTAAACGAATGTTTTCCACTCGCAGACATTCGAGTTTAGAAAAGCCCCGTGAAAATTTGTCGAGGGTCGCGCAGCGACCCGAGACAAATTTTCTGGGCTTTTCTAAACTCGAAATTTTACTTCATGCGCCACGCGTATAAAACATTAATTTCAAGTGAGGTTGAAATGTACATACATTTCACAGTATTTTAGTGTGTTATACGCGTGGCGCATGAAGTAAAATTTTGAGTTTAGAAAAGTCCAGAAAATGTTCACGGGGCTTTTCTAAACTCGAAATTTTACTTCATGCTTAGTCTGGGAGTGGAAAACACTCGTTTAAAATTTCAAATTGAACTTTTAAAAAACAACGAATATCTAAATATCTAAAGAAAATAATCTAAATTTATAATACGTATACTTTAAAGGAAAACTCCCTGTATATACTCATATGGAATATCAAACTAAAAAGGCATCTGTTTGGTTATAAAGTTATATGTATGTCGATAGAAATTAAAATCGTGAATATTTATCCAGTTTAGTTGTGTCTTCTGTAATTCAATACCCATTAATTCATTCGCACGGCGCTATGTAAACAAACAAACAAAGCGGTCAGCACCCATCACTTTTATTATTCGTTGTGATAAAATTCGGCAGGCACTATAATCCAATACATAGTCAAAATTACTGTCTGCAATTTTGCTATTTCTGCAGCATCTCGTATCTCAGAAACACACAACTGGCAAAAATTGGCCCTCTTAACAAATGAGATAAGCGTAGGTATTTGCATAGAATTTAGTTTATTTTTTATATCGTTATTATTAAAATATTTTTTGTTGAAATAAATAAAATAATAAAAAATAATAAAATATCGATAAAATCTAGACAAAACGTCAGCATTAATTAATAGCATTAAAGATAATACGTAATTAATAAAATTTAAAAACAAACATCTTTAAAATTCACAAATAAATCACTTTTTACCATTGAGTAATTATTATAAATTAATATAAATTTGTACTTAGTGCTGAGAGTTTATTAAGTAATAATAGAAACTAACTTCAACTTGTCATTTTTAAAAATTGAGAAAAATCTTCCGTTATAAGTTATAATAATATTTTATTTTAAAATTTTAAATAGTAATAATTATTAGGATTTTAAATAAAATGTTCAAAAATTGATAAAAATCTCCCATTTTATTATAATAATATTTTGTTTTAAATAGTAATTATTATTAGGATTTTAAATACACTAACAAACATCATAAAAATTAATAAAAATCTTTAAAATTGTCCAACTTGACAATAACAACAGGAATAATGGACAAATAAAATTATAAAATAGCCAAACTTAACTCAAAAAGAAAATCCGCAACAAACTTATAACACAATTCGTAATAATTAATTAAATTGACAAATATACGTAAAATACACCCACACAAAAATCGTCTGGTAAAATTCGTAAATCTAACAAAGTTGGCTACTAACAAAAATCGTCGACTTTTTTAATTTCAACAACATAAGGCGCAGCGGCGTCGGTCCAATTACTTTTAAAGGATTCCTCACACGAAAATATTAGACTTTGGATACTACTTTATTTTGTACGATGCTTATTTTTCGATATATACGCTATTCCAGGTTAATTGAATCACCCGGTATACCATAACATAATTTTATAGAAATGCAATTATATTAAATAAATAAACGTTAAAAACTATACAAAAATAATGGTGATGTGTCCATCATAAATTGCGTATTAAATCACCTTTAAAATATTTGTAGCATTATTATTTTCAAAATGTCTTCAACTTTTTGATAAGTACAACTTTTATTTGAAACATTTTTCAATTGTATCAACACATACACTGAGACAAACCAATGACTAGATAAAAGAACATTATTTATTAATTATCTCAAAAACTAAGAGTGCTATGACAAAAAGTGAAGATACAAAAAATCTTTAATATTTTATTACCTACAACTTTTATTTGAAACATTTTTCAATTGTATCAACACATACACTGACAGGGCAGGTGGTGGCCGAGCGGTAACGTCGCCGGGCTGTATCGCTCGGCGAGCCACAAGTTCGGGTTCGATTCCCGTGCACGGGGAGACTTTATTTGAAAAATAATGTCTCGTCGTGACCCTGGGTGTGGTATGAATGTGTGTGATTGTCCGAATGAATAGTTAAATACTACAAATTGTAAATAAATTAATTGATACAAAAATAAAACATTGATGATGGCTAATGGGCAAGTTCCCAAGGCCAGGCAAAAGCCCAAAAAAAAAACATACACTGACACAAATCAACGACTAGATAAAAAAAACACTATTTAATAAATATATCAAAAACTAAGAGTGCTATGACAAAAAGTGAATCTACAAAAAATCTTTAGTTTTTCATTTCCTACAATTTTTATTTGAAATATTTTTCAATTGTATCGACACATACACTGTCACACACCAATAACTAGATAAAACACACAACTTTTGAAATATCTCAAAAACTAAGAGTGCTATGATAAAAAGTAAGTGAACAATACATCTTTATTTTGTTGTTATCTACAACTTTTATTTGAAAGAATTTTTTGTTTGATGAACATTTATTGAAAAAATCTGAAAAAACTGAAAAACGCTAAGAGTAAAGTACCACTTCCGGTTTTCCGATTTTCACCAAAAGCTTTTCAGTTCTTCCGATTGTAACAAAAAGCTTAAGTTTCAAGTTTCATCTCGATATCTTTAGCGGTTTTTGCGGTACAGCGCACACAGACACACAGACAGACATACAGACAGACATTTTTCAAAAATGGTCTTATTCGACTCAGGGGACCTCAAAACGGATATTTCCGCTAAAATTTTTGATTCGAAAATTTTCACGAAAACAATACTTTCCCTTTGTATTACATACGGGGGAAAGTAAAAATTTGATATATTTTGACTGTTATTTAGGATTTTTTGAGATAATTATAATATATTTTGATTGTTATTTAGGATTTTTGAGATAATTATGCTATATTTTGACTCTTATTTATGATTTATTAAGATGATTATGATATATTTTGATTTTTATTTATGATTGATTGATATAATTATGATATATTTTGACTTTTCTGACAGTTATGACTAGACCTCGGATTGCTAAGCACAAAAAAATTGAAAAAAGCACAAATTTAAGCAAAAAAGCATTATTTTATGCGAAAAAAAGCATGATTTTAAGCAAAAAAAATGTTTAGGTATATACAGGGTGTCCTATTAGTGCGTCCTCGCAGAATATCTTTGTTCACGTTAACCCATTAACGCCCGAGTAATTATAAAGTTAACTTTAAAAGTTGATTTTAGGTAAAATTCTGCACTTCTTTTTAAGATTTCTATGGATCACTTATTGTATTACATACTGTGAATTTTTTTATTAAATATAGATAATGTATACGCTGTAAATGTTCAGGCATTCGTCGATTTTATATAAAAAAGTGCAATATGAAGTTTAGAACGAGTGTTTCCACTCCCAGACTAAGCATGAAGTAAAATTTCGAGTTTAGAAAAGCCTGAAAATTTGGTTTGGTCGCGTAGCGCGAAGCGCGGAGCGGCCAAACCAAATTTTCAGGCTTTTCTAAACTCGAAATTTTACTTCATGCGCCACGCGTATAAATCACTGAAATATTGTGAAGTTAGAAATACACTGACATTTTAATTTTTTCAAGTTAGTAATAATTAAAATATTTAAATAACAAAATGTTTACATTTTTCTTCATACATTTTCAAGTCAGGTCAAATAATGTAATATATCAAATTAAGTTATTTAGTAATTTAATTAACAAAAAATTAATAATGTTGCGTATATGCATCCATGGCGCTTAATGGGTTAAGCAAAAAAAAAACATTATTTTAGTTGTATACAGGTTGTCCATTAGTGCGTTCTCGGAGAATATCTTGGTTCACATTAAAGATTAAAAAATAGTTGGTTTCTCTACCAAAGTTGCTTGGTTTTAAGAGCAGCATAACCTAAAAATATTTTCATGTATGCAGGACGAGCCGTAAAGTCAGTAGGGGATACAACTTGCTTATTTTAAACTGTATATTATTTGGTTTTTGAATCGCTTATGAAAATTGAGTTTTGTTTCAATAAAAACGATCGTTTTAAGTTGTACCGTTTCGAAGTTATTTGACATTTATGGATAACAATGACATTTGCAGTGTTTTCGTAAACCTAAAATATCTCCGAAAGTAAATAAGATAGAGAGTTGCGGTTTTCGCCATTCTCTTGGGAATAGAAGGCGCTATCGATAACACTATATAGTTGTTGCGCTTAAGTTAGTTGACTGTGATATAAAAACAGTCGAATTTCGAAATTTTCAATTAAGGGTAACTTGATTTTTTAAAATAGAACCGTACTATATAGTTGTTGCGTTTAAGTTATTTGGCTGTGATATAAAAATAGTCGAATTTACAAACTTTCAATTAAGGGTCACTTGATTTTTTAAAATAGAACCGTATAACTTTATTAACACCAATCGACTTAAAATGCAATTCTCTTTCAATTTGGTTTATCACTTTGAAGTTTTTAAGATAATTATTATATTACACTTACAGATAAAAAATTCTCAACAACATCGAAAGAGAATTTTATATTGAGTCGATTGACGCAAAAAAAATTAGCAATTCTCTTGGGAATAAAGGGCGCTATCGATAACACTATATAGTTGTTGCGCTTAAGTTATTTGACTGTGATATAAAAACAGTCGAATTTACAAATTTTCAATTAAGGGTAACTTGATTTTTTAAAATAGAACCGTATACATTTTTTTAACACCAACTTACAATGCAATTCTCTTTTAATTCGGTTTATCCATTTTATCCGTAACTTTAAAGTTTTTTAAGATAATTATATTACACCTACAGATAAACAATTATTAACAACATCGAAAGAGAGCTTTATTTTAAGTCGATTGATGCAACAAATATTAAATGGTTCCATTTAAAAAAAAATCAAGTTACCCTTCATTGAAACTTTATAAATTCAACTATTTTTACTTCGTAAATAAAGAACTTAATTGCAACAACGTTATAATGTACTGTCCCTGTATTTAAGAGAGTAGCGCAAACTGACATCCATCTTGACGCCTTTAGGCGCCAAATTCAAACCAAATCAAGTTAACAGAACGCGCGTCAATCATTATAGAATATGATTGATTTAGTTTGAATTTGGCGCCTAAAGGCGTCAAGATGGATGCCAGTTTGCGCTACTCTCTTAAATACAAGGACACTATTATAATGCAGCCGCTAGCGCCCTCTATTCTTAAAAGAATGGTAAAAACTGCAACTCTTATTCTGATTTAGTTTTAGAGATATTTTCGCTTTATGAAACCACTGCAATCGTCATTTTTGTCCGTTAATGTCAAATACCTCCGAAACGGTCCAACTCTGGCCAAATGTATTTAACAAAATATCAAGCAGTTTTTATCAGAAATTCAGAATCCAAATAATATACGGGGTGATTTATTTGGAATAAGCAAGTTGCATCCACTACTGTCTTTATGGCGCACACTGTATTCATAAAAATATTTTTAGGTTATGTAACTTATTAAGTCTAGCAACTTTGGTGAAGAAATTTTTTTTCTATCTTTAACAAGAGCTGAGATATCCTCCGAGAACGCACTTATGGGGCACCCTGTATATATATATTTATATATACAGGGTTTTCAGAATTATGTGCGCACCATTGCTAACTTTGTTATTATTTAAGCTACTGAGTCGGCTAAATGAGTAAAATAGTAGGAATCAACTCTGGCGAAGACCCCTTTTTTCTATCTTTAACAAGAGCTGAGATATCCTCCGAGAACGCACTTATGGGACACCCTGTAAATATATACAGGGTGTTCAGAATTTTGTGCGCACCATTGCTAACTTTGTTATTATTTAAGCTACTGAGTCGGCTAAATGAGCAAAAACAAAATAATAGAACGTCTTATTATTATGATATTTAGAAATTAACATTTTTTTGAATGTAACACATCATTACAAATCATAAATAAGAAAGTTATTCACATATTACTGTTTTATTTAATAAAACCAAGATTCCCTGAAAATATTCAAAATTGTATAACAATGCACGCAACGATAAAAATCACAACAGATTTTGTTTCGGTAATTTGTTAGAATCTTGTTTTCTTGATTGTATGGAACAAAACAGAAATATGTAAATAACTTATTTATTATTCGCATTATTTATTAATGATGTATTAAAACTTTTTTTTGAAGAACAATCTTCTTTATCGATGGGTAATAAAATGTACAGGGTATTTCGTACGCGTGGCGTGTGAAGTAAAATTTCTAGTTGAAAAAAGCCAGTTTAAAGCTTCTAACGAGTGTTTCCACTCCCAGACTAAGCACGAAGTAAAATTTCGAGTTAAGAAAAGCCCCGCGTAAAAAATTTGTCTCGGGCCGCTGCGCGACCCTCGACAAATTTTCACAGGGCTTTTCTAAACTCGAAATGTTACTTCATGCACCACGCGTATAAAACGCTGAAATATTGTAAAGTTAGAAATACACTGCCATTTTTTTTATGAGGAATAATCGAAATATATAATAACAAAATATTTACAGTTTTCCTCATACACTTTCAAGTCAGGTCAAATAATATAATATATCAAATTAACTTATAAAGTCATTTAATTAACAAAAAAATAATAATGTTTCGTGTATGCATGAATGGCGTTTAATCGGTTAATTTTAAAAATTTAACACATTTCATGAATTTTCATCAATTTTGAAATTCTCAACATATTTCATGAATCTCCTGAATATTCGTTATTTTAAAAAATGTTGCAAGTTTTTTGTAGAATTACAAGATTTTCGTCAATTTTCAATTTTAGGTAATTTTGGAAAATTTTAAACTTCAAAATTCTGACGGTTTTTCTGAATTTCTCAAATGTTCGTTAATTTAAAAAATGTCGATGTTTTTAATAAATGTTTAAGGTTTTCGTCAATTTTCTAATTAAAGGCAATTTTTATGGCTTTCCTAAATATTCGTTAACTTGAAAAATTTTAAAGTTTTTCTGCAATTCTGACGGTTTTTCTGAATTTCTTAAATTATTGTTAATTTAAAAAATGACACTTTTCATGAATCTTCATCGATTTTATGATAAATCAACTCAACTTAAAAAATGAGATTTTTGGCGGATTTCCAAAATTTTAATTAATTTTCAACTCTTCGTAAATTTCTAAGATTTACTTTTAATTTTCATAAACCTAACGGTTTTTCTGAATTTCCTAAATTTTCGATACTTTTCGTACATTTTTAAAATTTCCTGCAAATTTCAAATTATTGGCAATTTTCATGAATTTCCCTAATAATCGTGAACTTTAAAAATTCTTAAGTTTTACATGGAATTCCAAGATTTCCGTTAATTTTCAAAATTCAGATAGTTTTCCTGAATTTCGTAGATTTTTTAATCTCAGTAGTAATCGTAAATCTCATAAACATTCGTTACATTAAAAAATGTCTGAGCTTTTTATGAATTATCCACAATTTTAGTTAATTTTCAAAATCTCGACGATGTTTTGTGCATTTCTAAGGTTTCTATTAATTTTCACAATTATAACTCTTTTCCCAAGGCCGTAGCTAGAGGGGGGGGTATGGGATTAACCCCCCTCCCCCTGCCGAAATTTAAAAAAATGTAAAATTTCGGGAGGGGGGAGGCGGTTGTAGACGCCTATTTTTTTCAAGATCTTCATAAATTATAAAAATATTGACGCTTTTCATGAGTTTCCAAGATTGCCGTTAATTTTCAATATTGTGCTGCCATTTAAGATTTTCTCTAATTTTAAAAATAGCGTTTTTTCTTTTCTTTCATTTTTAACATATTTATTTCTTTTCTTTATATTCATCAAGTTACGACTTTACTTAAAATTGCATATTTTTATTCATCAATAGCTTATTATCATGTTAATTTTTAAAAACGTTAAAAATTATTTGTCCTGAATTTTTGAAATTATTGACAACTGTAAGGATATTTGTAAAAGCATGATTTTCGTCAATTTAGGTTAATTTCGGCCACTTTTTGTAGTTTTTTAAGTAAGTTTTAATTTTTCGAGTTCATTAAATGCTATTAATTGTCCATGTACTTGATGACTTTTACCTCAGAAACCACTATATTTAAATTAAAATTATTTAAATTATCGGAAAAAAGGTTTCTATTGATTAATTTACCGGTAATTGAAGAAGTCGGTAAATTTTATATTCCAATATAAACTTTGGAGGGTACGCTAGAATATTTCGAACCCGAGTCCGAGTCTGCGATGGCGTCGGTACGCCACTGACATTTTTGTTGGTAGTAATTATTGACGATAATTTCGAAATATACACGGAATTTATTAAACTTGTACATAAAACACTTTTAACTTTGTTTAACCACTGTATTTACACTTAATTTTGTATAAATGAAATTGCCAATTCTTGGTTGCAGAATACTTCAAACATTACTTAGTCTACTTAATTTTGTGACTAGCTAGTAGTCATTCTCAAACAAAAGTTTGTTTGAGAATGACTACTAGCTAGTCGAAACTATAGTCACACAATTAAGTGTAAATACAGTAGTTAAACAAAGTTTAAAGTGTTTTATTTACAAGTTTATTTAAGATGTACCACAAAGTGAACGCCTACAACACAAAATGAAATTTATTAAGTATACGTATCCCGATGCAGACGTTGTAAATGTTGAGGCATTAGTTCTTTGTTGAGTGTTTTTTTAAAAAGTTTGTTTTGATACATTTTACAAAATACTCGCTAGCCTATTATTTTTTATATTAATAACAGAATATAATGCGGAAATCAGTTTCTTTTCTAATTGTCAGGATTTCCAAGAGACTATTTTTGCATTAATTATTACAATATCTTAATTGTAAATATATTGGTGAAATAATACAATCAGTGGATTTTAACGGAATTTTTATATGAACTGCAAGGAGAAACATATTTTGATCGACAAGCGGATAATGGAGAATTATGCGGCTATTGAAGAAGACGAACATTTTAGGCCCTGGGGTGAAAAGTTGTACAGCTTTTGTATGTTGTATCATAAGCGTATAGCTTTTCCCCTTTGGGCTTAAAAGACACCAACGAGAAGATCCGACAGCAACACCAACGTTAGCATAGGTTAGGACAATATTATCATCACTCGGCGAGTTTCGATTAAATTCAACAGCAAATATTATCATAGGTTACGAGAAGAAAACAGAAGCGTAGCGTCAAATTGTGCCTATCGCAAAATACCTATCATACTTGTGCCGCCGAACACGTATAGTTGTATTAATCAGCTGATTGCAGTCTGACGGCTGCGATTGGTCGGTGAAATTCGTACATTGATCAATGGATATTTCTACTGGCTTCCTGGTTTCCTACGTTCACGTGATTACTCTGTGTCAGGGGTTCTCAACCTTTTCCAAGTCGCGCCCCCTCTTATAATTAATGACAAATTCCGAAGAGGAAAAAAAGTCTCACAAATAATTCGGCGACTAATGTCAAGTGAAGAGCAAAAAAAAATGATTTTAATTCATAAATTACAAGTTCGCGATATCCCTCTGAAATCTTACCGCAGCCCCTCTGAAATCTGACCGTGCCTCCCCCCAGTTGAGAGCTTTACGTGGTTGGCGGCCTGGGTGTAGTAAAATTTAAATAATATTTTTGGCCGTAAATTTCTCCAGTGAAATCAATTCTACTTATCAAAAGGGAGTGAACAACTATGTTTGGTGCAACAGAATACAAAATTAGGAACCACTTATAAATAAGAAGTACTTATATAAAACGTATTTTAAGATTCGTTGGAGAAACCGGGCGTCTCCAACGAATCTTAAAATACGTTTTATATAAGTACTTCTTACTTATAAGTAGTTCCTAATTTTGTATTCTGTTGCACCAAACAAAGTTATACATATCAAAATTTTAAGAACTAACGGAGATCTTTGAATTTCATGAAAAACTTCCAATATATATTTTTTTTGAGTTGAGTTTTAAAAACTGACGAAAACCTCGAGAATTCATAAAATGGGTAAAAATATTGAAATTTAACGAAAATTTAGGTAATTTACAAAAAACTCCAAAATTGAAAATATCGATGAAAATTCATGAAGTGTGAAATTTTTCAAAATTAACCATAATTTAACCTAAATATTGGAACTTAATAAACAACAACATTTAAAATATCGATGAAAATTCGTTAGGTGTGAAATTTTTAAAATTAACGATAATTTAAGAAATTTAGGAAAACCGTCAGAGTATTGAAAATGTTCTGTTGCACCAAACAAAGTTATACATATCAAAATTTTAAGAACTAACGGAGATCTTTGAATTTCATGAAAAACTTCCAATATATTTTTTTTAAGTTGAGTTTTAAAAACTGACGAAAACTTCGAGAATTCATAAAATGGGTAAAAATATTGAAATTTAACGAAAATTTAGGTAATATACAAAAAATATCGATGAAAATTCATCAAGTGTGAAATTTTTCAAAATTAACGATAATTTAACGGAGATATTGGAACTTCATAAACAACAATATTTAAAATATCGATGAAAATTCGTAAAGTGTGAAATTTTTTAAAATTAACGATAATTTAAGAAATTTAGGAAAACCGTCAGAGTATTGAAAAAGAACGGAAATATTTTATTTTATTGTATTTATTTCACAATTTATTTTTATAAACTATATTTTATATTATTATTGTAGAATGGCGAACTGTCAATAAAGATATTATTATATTGGAATTTCATAAAAAAACTTCAACACTTTTCAAGCTAATGAATTTTTTGAAAGTCATGAAAATTGCTAATAATTAGAAAATTGAGAAAAAATTAAACATTTGTGAAATGTATCAATATTTACAAAAATTAAGGAAATCCAGGAAAACTGTCAGAATTATGAGAATTAAAGAAAGATTTACGAAAAGCGTCAAAAATTAAATAAAATTTTGGAAATTCACCAAAAGTCGTCAAAGTTCGATAATTAAGTAAAATCCTGAAAATTCATGAACATTTTTAAAACACTAAACGAGGTCTTCCACTCCCAGACTAAGCATGAAGTAAAATTTCGAGTTTAGAAAAGCCTGAAAATTTGGCTCGGGCGCGTAGCGAAGCGGAGCGACCGAGTCAAATTAGGCTTTTCTAAACTCGAAATTTTACTTCATGCGCCACGCGTATAAAACACTGATTTACCATGAAAAGTCAAATATGGATGTTTCTATAGTTGGAAGGATATTGGTTTAATTCAACATTTAAAAAAAAACACTATTCTTTGTTTGAATTGTTTTGATGTTTAGGAATTTGAAATAAAACGTATTCACAATTAAATAGTAATTGAGAATTTTATCAATATAAAATTGGCAGTCACCAGTTAGATACTTAGCCGCTAGTTACCTAATTCACAAAGGTGAAGTTTCTAGCGGGTGTCATCCACTCCCAAGCTAAGCATGAAGTAAAATTTCGAGTTTAGAAAAGCGTCAAAATTTGGATTTGCCGGGGCGCGCGAGCGAAGCGAGTCGCGCCCCGGCAAATCCAAATTTTCACGCTTTTCTAAACTCGAAATTTTACTTCATGCGCCACGCGTTTAAAACACTGATTTAAAGTGAAGTTTAATATAAACTTACCCATCGAAAATTGATAAACTTACCCATCGTAAATAATTTGTTATTTAAATATCTCAATTATTACTCATTAAAAAACATGTTTTCAATGTATTTCTAACTTTACAATATTTCAGTGTTTTATACGCGTGGCGCATGAAGTAAATTTTCGAGTTTAGAAAAGCCCCGTGAAAATTTGTCGAGGGTCGCGCAGCGACCCGAGACAAATTTTCTACGCGGGGCTTTTCTAAACTCGAAATTTTACTTCCTGCTTAGTCTGGGAGTGGAAATACTCGTTCTAAACTTTATATTGTACGTTTTTATACAACATCGACGAATGCCAGCGTATACATTACGTATATTTAAAAGAAAGATTCACAGAATGTAATACAATAAGTCATTCTTAAAAATCATTAAAAGAAGTGTAGAATTTTACCTAAAATCAACTTCTAGAGTTAACTCTATAATTGCTCGGCCGTGAATGGGTTAAGAGTATATAAATACTTTTAAACTTATGATTATGTTTCTGTTTTATTTAAATCTGTAGGAAGTTTTGTGTTCTCGTCTGTGTTGGCCACTGTAGGCGCTATTTTTGAATTACCTGCCTGCCTGATTCACTGATTCCTTGATTCACAAATTCACCGAGTCACTGATATACTGATTCGCAGAATTTTTTTATTTTCCATTCTGCTCTATAATAATTTGACAGATAAATGATGACAGATTGCGGTATCATGAGTTTTGTAATAGGGCTTGAAACTGACGTCATCATAAATCACGTTCTGTGAACCAATCAAAACGCGAATTAGCATGGTTTAAAAACATTAAACACGAAAATGCCGTGTTTAATGTACCCCATTTATGCTGCCCACAAAATTAAATAATGCACATACCACAAGATTGTCGCGAACAAAATATATTTTAAGATGAACGCAGTTTAATATTTTTGAACCTTGTGGTCCCCACCAAGAACAAAAATATCGCAGTGGTCCCTGATAAAAAAAAAAAAAAACTGCTCTAGGGTGAAAGCATTTTGACAGCTGTCAGTGTTCAAGGTCATTTCATGGCCAACTTTACAATGAAATTATGTATTGACGAATAAATCACTAATAGCCTTTCTTCACACTTTCATTTGAATTATCAATTGTACATTTCAGAACAAGATTCTGGAAATATACATGATTTCAGAATCCATTGATAATAATAATAATAATCTTTATTATCCAACGGAAGTATCCAGAATAGGGATAATATACAGTACATTCTTAAAATTTAGGAAATATAGGTTGAACAAAGAAACAGTATTAAATTAAAAAATTAGAATTAAATAATGGTCAGTTTGCCATTATCAACAGATTCTGAAATCATGTATATTTTCAGAATCTTGTTCAACATAATTGATTGCTTATTGTTACATAATAACGCACTGTTTTTTTTTTTAAATTAGGATTATTCAGTTCAATTTGTTAACCAATTACAATGACGTTTATAGTAAAAACAGTGTGTTTTTAGCAAGGTGAAATCCGCGCACTCGATTTATTTATTTATTTAAATCAGCATTGAAACGAGGAAATTGGTAAATCGCACTCCGGTCGCCATTTCATTTCAACTTTCTGATCGCGCCGATCGCCGCCGGCTAATTAATCGATTCACCGACACCGAATTAATAAAAAGAAAAGAAAGAACAAAAGAAAAACGTATCGCGCGTTTGTCGCAAACAACAAACAGTTATACATAGATTCTCTGTTATTCTAAGCAAATAATAAAGAAGAAAACAATTTTAAGTGTTTACTTTAAAACACCTAAATGTATTTATAGAACGCGAGTATTTGTAATTTAAGAAACAGAAAAATGATATTTTCGGTAGTGCGCGTGCGTATGCGTAGTAATTCTTTGGAAACTAATTCTTTGCTGTGATTACACAGAAAGGTAGGCTATAATTCTATATAGAAAAATATTTGTCCCTGTATTAAGGGACAAATATTTGTCTATATAAAATTATAGCGAAACTTTTATATAAAATTCTCAAACAAATTTCTGCCAGAATTCTCGTGTGTAAAGCGGCTCTTGAGGACTTATGTTCCTGTCATTTTTTTAAATTAATAAAATTACGATTCTTTTCTAATCTTATGATTTTTTTACAGTTCGATCACGGACCCTTCAGTTACCCCAACCAAATAATATTTCATCAGAAAGGTAGGCGCATTGATTTTAAATCAACTATACTATGATATAACGAAGAATTATATATAATTCACACAGTCAACAGCGAAAATATGTTGTTTCTTATGTATCTTTCTTGCAGTCAACGTGATATGAATTTTTGTCGAGCGTGCATATTACATTGTTTTTAATCTAAGAAGTTTGTTTATAATTACAATGGTATTTTTCGCGTCCTTATCAATTTCAGCACTTATCATTATTTATTTTTGTTTTTAACCGGAGCATATTAAGTGAATGGCCTCCATACGTACAATGTATTGATTACTGGAAATGTCGGCTTTTCCTCAAATTCACGAAACACATATTTTTCGTGTAATTTCAATCAAATTCATTTACACCAGTTACATTAGTGTTTTTTTTTTAAATAGTTTGAAACTTCTGGCAAATGCTGAAAATATCAGGATTTGTCTACATAAAAGAAAATTACTTCCTGCGCGTTTATCTTTTGTCAAATAAAATAAACCAGGGTGTTTTATTTTTTAACAAATTGTTTAATATTTCTTAAGCTGAATTGTTTAACTGTCATGTTTCACCAATTTTTTAATGGGGTTGGAAAGTGATGACGTTAAAAATGAGTGAAAAATTCAAACGTGAGTCATACTTCGAAAACAGTGTCAAAATATTGGCGGTATTGACAACCAGGGCTGCCAAATCAGTGATTTTGTCACCAAATCTGGTGGTTCAACATTCAGACGCGGCTTGATTCTAGTGTTTGTTGGATGTTTTTAGTGACAATCTAGTCTTTACATTCATAAAAATGTCCATGTCCAAATGAATCATAAACTTACATTTCTAAGGAGTATCTTTCAAACTTCACTTGAAATCAGTGTATTATACGCGTGGCGCATGAAGTAAAATTTCGAGTTTAGAAAAGCCCAGAAAATTTGTCTCGGGTCGCTGCGCGACCCTCGACAAATTTTCACGGGGCTTTTCTAAACTCGAAATTTTACTTCATGCTTAGTCTGGGAGTGGAAAACACTCGCTTAAAGCTTCAAATTTTTCTCATTTACAATAACTTTCTTCTAGTAATATTTAATTTGTATTTATACATTTAAGGAGTTTTTCTTTGAAGTATACGTTTTCCAAATTCATCCTATTTTCTGTCAATCTTTAGATTTTCCTTGTTTTGTTTTAAGTTCAATTTAAGACTTTAAACGAGTGTTTTCCACTCCCAGACTAAGCATGAAGTAAAATTTCGAGTTTAGAAAAGCCCAGAAAATTTGTCTCGGGTCGCTGCGCGACCCTTGACAAATTTTCACGGGGTTTTCCAAACTCGAAATTTTACTTCATGCTTAGTCTGGGAGTGGAAAACACTCGTTTAAAGCTTCAAATTGAACTCTTTTAAAAAACAACGGATGTCGGAAAATTTTCAGGCTTTTCTAAAATCGAAATTTTACTTGGGAGTGGAAACACTCGTTAGAAGCTTTAATTAAATGCTTTTATAATCTAACCTAAGTAACTCTTCACTAACTTAAACTGACAAAATGAGAACCAACATAACCTAAAAACGGATACAGACGACATAACGTAACTTACCAATAAAGCTAGTATTAGGTTAGATCAAATTAATAATCAATAAATGACGTCCAACTTAATCTAACCTAACCTGAAAATAGTTACGCACAACCTAAACTAATTTTACGATGTTTTATCTAATCTATCCCTAGCTCTAACGCCAATTGTTTTTTTTTTTTTTTTCTTGAATTAATTTCTCATCTGGCACTTGGTGAAACATATTACACTATGTAAAGTTAATTAAAGGAAAGGCACTTGGTATTGTTTCACAATTAAATCTTTATTCCGACTAGTTTCGGTTTGTTAGACCATTTTCAAAGGAATCACATTCCTTTGAAAATGGTCTAACAAACCGAAACTAGTCGGAATAAAGATTTAATTGTGAAACAATACCAAGTGCCAATTGTTTTATTCATTTAATTAGAATTGCTACAAAAGCTCAGCCGTAAGTTAATGTAACTTGTATAAATAACCTAACCTAAACTAATTTCACATTCTATCTTCTAACCTTACCCTATCTGAATATACGGTACTTCGGAGGATTTTAGGTATAACTGTCTAGCAGGAGCACCGCGAACGTACGTCGTGCAATGCGTTAACACTTGCCATTAGCTGTAATATTCAAAGATCAATCTGTTCGATTGGGTTTTCTCCTTACATAAAAATAATGTTTTAATTTCAACTTACAAACAAAATAAGGAGCCCAAACGTAAATAACTAAACCTAACCACACACACGAGGTAAACAACACAAGAATGACAGAACCGTTGGTGCACTGTACGACATACGTTCGGATTTTAAGTAAAGTTGGCTAGCCTGAGTACAGAGGTCAACTGTACCCGAAATTCGCCGAAGTGCCGCATATTTTTTATTTACAGTTTAGAACATATTTCCGTGATTTACAGCAAATGTGTTCGTTTCAAACATTAGATAATGCATTATATTTAGCAAATCAGAGCAATTGAATTTTTAAATATGTAAAACTTAGGTACAGTAAGTCTCCAAGCATAACCTATTTCATTCTCGCCTTTATACAGGGTGAGTCACTAAGCGGAAATTGGTCTATAGTGGACGTATCGTTGAAAATAGCAAAAAAAGTTTCAAATAAAAGTTGTTTAGAATCAAGTCTTTCATAACCCAAAATGATTGCTAAATATGGCGGCCTTGCGGTTATACCAGAAGTAAATACCAACTTCTTTATTTTAAATAGAACACCCTATATATTTATACATTTTTGGATTGCTCGTTAAATATAAACATGAGCTTATTCATTCATACAACATTAAGTCTCAGTTGAACCGTTATTCGCTTTTTTTGATAAATTTGACGATTTCAGAACTCGACGCCATTAACAATATCTTCAAAACAAAATAATTCAGAGTTGTGCGGCTTACGGTTTTGGATTCGGGAAGAAATGTAGTAATTGTTTAAGTTTTTGCCATTAGTCAGATTTTCTAAATTGAACAAATACTACATTTCTTACCGAATCTAAACCGTAAGCCGCACAACTCTGACTCATTTCGTTTTGAAGATATTGTTAATGGCGTCGAGCTCCGAAATCGTCAAATTTATCAAAAAAATGAAATAACTCGAAAACGGTTCAACTGAGACCCAATGTTGTGTGAATAAACTCATGTTTATTTTTAACGAGCAATCCAAAAATGTAAAATTTTCGATTTGTCCCAACATTTTATGTCCACCGATGGTACGTTGTCAATACTGCTAATAGTTTGACAGTGTTTTCAAAGTATGACTCACGTTTGAATTTTGCACTCACTTTTGACTGTCGGACCCTTCTGAGTGGAGTATTCAACGACAATGAACAACAAGTTAATGTTTTATTCCTTACTTTACTTTTATTTTATTAATCCATTAACGGCCAAGCAATTATAGAGTTAACTGTAAAAGGTTGATTTTAGGTAAAATTCTGCACTTATATTTATGATTTCTTTAAACGACTTATCGTATTACATATTGTGATATTTTGAAATATACATAATGCGCTGTAAATTTGCAGGCATTAGTGGATTGTATATAAAAACGTGCACTATGAAGTTTAGAACGAGTGTTTCCACTCCCAGACTAAGCATGAAGTAAAATTTCGAGTTTAGAAAAGCCCCACGTAGAAAATTTGTCTCGGGCCGCTGCGCGACACTCGACAAATTTTCACGGGGCTTTTCTAAACTCGAAATTTTACTTCATGCGCCACGCGTATAAAACACTGAAATATTGTGAAGCTAGAAATACACTGATATATATATATATATATTTTAAATGAGTGAAAATAGAAATATTTAAATAACAAAATATTTACATTGTTCTTCATACATTTTTAAGTGAGGTCAAATAATATAATATATCAAATTAACCTATTTAGTAATTTAATTAACAAAAAATTAATAATGTTGCGTGTATGCATCAATGGCGCTTAGTGGGTTAAATTAAAGTAAGGATTAAACGTTTTTTATTCTCGTGTTTCATTTGCATTTCTTATCAACGCTTTAATCACGAAAATACTTTGTTTTGGTACGTTTTGAAACGATATATATTTTCGGGTCAACTTATTTAATGATACTTTTATGCTTCATTGAAATAACGATCGGTAATGCCGAAATTATTCCGACGGAAAAGTCGCTTTGTTTGCCTCTCGGATCAGGTTTTTGTTTTCGTTAATTCTCCGATAATTTTAATTTCAATTGGTGAAAGTTCGCAAACGGCTCTCGCGATGGTTAAGTTAAAATGGATGGATTGGATGGACTCATTACTGAATTTTAAAATACCGTTGTTTTATTACTGTGCATTATATTATACCCGTGGTTTCGGTTTTTCATGTATAATGTATAAAATTACGATAATGTTCATATAAACTGCAAACAATACGTCTTAAGAGGAAGGTTAGGTACTCGGTTGTCAATTCTGGTTTAAACATAGCGTACTGCCATCTTTCAATTATCGCTTGAACTTCATAGTCAGTTTTCAACTTCATATAAGATGGCAGAACGTTCAAATTAAGAGGGGGTTATGTGCTTAGTTGCCAATTCTGGCTTAAATAGTGTCCCTGTATTTAAGAGAATAGCGCAAACTGGTATTCAACTTGACGCCTTTAAGCGCTAAATTCAAATCAAATCAAATTAACAGAACGCGCGTCAATCATTATAGAATATGATTGGTTTAGTTTGAATTTGGCGCCTAAAAGTGTCAAGATGGATGCCAGTTGGGGCTACTCTCTTAAATACAGGGACACAGCTTTAATAATGTCCCTTTATGTAAGAGAGTACCGCAATTGATAAGGCCAATGTAAAGTCAACATGGCGCCATGACTGTTCCAACACAACGTTTGGAACAGTCGTGTGCATGTACAGTAAAACATTAGGTGTATTATTTTTATTAATTAAAGAATGTACTTTAACCCAGATTCTCAATTCATAACAGAAATAAATAAATAAATAGTAATTACGATTTATTAATTGATAAAATGTTCATAATTTGTAACTGTCCAACATAAGTTGGAAGACTATGCTTCAAGAAAAGTCAGGTACAAACGTCATTTCGCCGAAAATAACGCGTGCGTTTTATTTGTCTATATAGTTGTTAGGCGATTTAGAGGTTCTTCTCACACAAAATTGATCTACCCCGTTACCACGGGTAGTAAAAATTAATGCTTTAATTTAGAGTACAATGGTTTTAGTTTGAATTTGGTGCCTAAAGGCGTCAAAATTGATGTCAGTTTGCGCTACTCTCTTACATACAGGGACACTAGGCTTAGACGTAGCGCAGCGCCATATTTCAATTATCACTTGAACTTCTTGTGTCACTTTTCAACGTCAAATAAGAGGGCGGAATATTCAAATTGGTTATATGGAAGCAAAACTGCCTCGACTGCAGAAAGATTATCGCTTCAACGTATTGCTTTCTGTCTTTCACACGTCGAGTGACTATTATATAATAAAATGGTGCAAATAGAATCTTTATATAAACTTTTATTTCCATATAAATAATAAATTACTTTATTTCTAAATAAATACCATTGTTTTTTATTTAAACATTTCTAACACATCTAAGCAGTATATTCTGAACTTCAAATTAAACTAAGTTTAATACGCGTGGCGCATGAAGTAAAATTTCGTGTTTAAAAAAGCCTGAAAATTTGGTTTGGTCGCTCGACCAAACCAAATTTTCAACATTTTCTAAACACGAAATTTTACTTCATGCTTAGCTTAGAGTGGAAACACTCGTTAGACGTTTTATTTACAAAAAGTGTAAATTATATCGGCCCAAATTGGGTTCCTTGAGAAACCCTAGAAGTTGGAAACTGGTTTTATATTTAAGTTCCTTTTTTCACGGTTTGGAAGATATTCAATAGGAATTTAAAATCTCGTCGGTTCTAGTTAACTTTTAGTTATTAGATTTAAGCTAGTTTTAAGTTTTATACCTTAACTATTGTAATTCATGTTTATATTTATGTGTTTTTGTAAATGGCTTCCGTTGACTTGACAAATTAATAAATAAATAATCCATTTATTGAAATCATTAATGTTTATAATGAATGGATTATTTTCACAAACACATACGGAAGCCAGTTCCGTTGATTTGACAAGTAAATAAATAAATTAATTCATGGAAGGATTTAGGTTTGTTAATTTGATAATATGATATAAAACTGGCAAACTTTTAAATTATTTAAAAAGTTGGAAAATTTCATATCAATGCATTTTAACAAATAATTCAAATAAATGAAAGACAACATTATTTCTGTTTTTATTTAATTTACCTATTTGTTATAATGGACTCATTACTGAATTTTAGAATACCTTTGTTATTACTGTGCACTTAAAGTTTAACTTTTCGTATTTGTGGTTACTCTGGTGTTTTCATCAAATAAAAAGAAAATGGGATTTAGTTAGAAATTTCTGTTTTCGTTAATTTATTTAAGATTCATTTGAATTATTTGTTATAAATAATGAATCCAAGTTCATTGCACTGTTACACGCGTTTCTTCCTTTCTATTTTAAATAATAGCTATAGCCGTACTTTTGTAATATTTATGTAATCTCACAAAGCCGCACAATAATTACACCTACAATGCGCGCACTTTTATGATAATTACGGTTAATAAATACATTTTCAAAGTATTTGGAAGTCTTACTCTATAGTAAAAAATAATATACTTGTAAATTTGGTTTGATATTAACACCAAATCAGAGCTACATGGAATTTTTTTTTCTGTACATTTTCAGACATTCGTTGCTTTTATAAAAGCCTATAATTAGAAGTTTCGAACAGACAAAGCATGAAGTAAATACTATTCACACAAAAGTTAATAGTGGTTTTGGATACTTGTATGTTGTTTGTTGTTGTTTTAGAGATGCTGTGATGAGATGAAAATCAACGAGGCGACGCTATGTGCCGCATAAAGCGATGGAGTCGTACGACCTATTCGGAGAAGATGGAGCCGGTATGTTGGAAGGCCTGCCCGAGCTGGGCACTGATAACTTCGAGCCCGCGGTGACTGGATCACGCAATGCGAACACCTCCTCTTTTCCGCAACCACCTCAACAACAACAACAGCAACCTACCTACTCTCAGGTACAAACCAACAACCCCCTGCAAAGCACTATAGTAATTTTAGGCCGTCACAAAACAGTCCAGTAGCTCAAAAATCTCACTTGTAAACACACACAGAAATAATTGATGTAAGTTTGAATGTGGTTAACACCAGTTTGTTTGTTTTTTTTTTTCTTTATTGCGTTTTCTTTGCGTGTGAAGAGGTGAATAGTGCGACCTTGTTTAAGGAGACTCCGCTGCAGAAACTGGCATCGTTCGGTGGTAGTGAGTTTAACAATCACATGGATCCAAACGCGGCGCAAGGGATGTACGGGCAGCAGGGGTACGCGAGCGATCGGCCCATGGGCCCGCCGCCCCCCGGCTCCGCTTACCCCCACCAGCCGCACCAACCGCACCAGAGGCAAATGACGCGACCGCCGGCTCCACCGCAAGGCACCGCCGCCCAATATCCCTACCAACCCGACAACATGTATTCAATGACTGACCATCAAATGGGTAAGTGTCAATGATGTACTCACTTCGGTCTTCTGCTAAAAAAAGTTAGGAACCACTGCTCTAGAGCAGAGGCGAGCAACCCGCTGCCAGTAGGCCGCATACGAAGGTATTTCGTGCGCCGCGCCGAAGATTGTCAGAAACACAATAGTCGAAGCTAAAATGTGCTTTGTCAGCGAAGAATTTGCGTTTAATAATTAAACAAATATAATTGATTCAGATCTTATTTCAATCTTCATTTTGAATGACGAGAGCGCCAGTTTAATGTAAAAAGGTAATCAAGCGTTATACGTAGGTTCTGGCGCCTTTAGTACGCGTTTCATGTCACTGTTGATTGACAAAGTCCAGAGGACTAGCAGGGAGCTGAAGAGGATCCACTCAACTCCCTGCTGGGACTGGGTTGAAAAAGATCCCCTTAGCTCCCCGCACGCTATTCATGTGACGGTTAATTGACAAAACCCAGAGGTTTTGTGTGGACTAGCGGGGGGTTAAAGAGGATCCACCCCGCTTGAGACTGGACTGAGGACGATCCCCACAGCTCTCCGCTAGTCCACACGCGTTTTATATGACTGTTGATTGGCAAAGACCTGAGGCTTCGTATGAACTAGCGAAAATCTGATTAGGTTCACTCAGCTCCCGCTGGGACTGGGCTGAGGAAGATCCCCTCAGCTCCTCGCTAATCCACACGCGTTTCATTGTTGATTGACAAAGTCCAGAGGCTTCGAGAATCTACTCAACTCCCCGCTGAAACTGGGCTAAGGAAGATCCCTTCAGCTTCCCGTTAGTGCACACGAAGCAGAGAATCTGAGGGGCTCTTCCTAAACCCAGTCCCAGTGGGAGTTGAGTGGATCCTATTCAGCTCCCCGCTAGTCCACACGAAGCCTCTGGACTATGCCAATCAACACTCCCATTAAACGCTTGCCTCTTCTCTATGCTTTGATTCTTACGCAAGAAAAGAGGCAAGCGTCGTCTTGCATGTGGATTAGCGGGGAGCTGAGAGAGCCCCTTTAGTCCATATGCAAGCCTCTAGCCTCACTGTTTGCCTCTTTTCTCGCATCTCAGTTTTCAAAAATGTCCATGTGTGTAAGTAACATCCAACTTACGACATTTTTTGAAAGTACATAGTTATGTTTGCCAGCAATTATTTTCCGCATTGAAAATAGTTTTAAAAAAAAATCCCTATACATCGTTAAGATTTAACCGATGTGCACTGTAAAAGCAGCGTTTTTTGTAATATTTTTGAATCTTATAATTAAATGTGAATACTAGGTATGGGTCAAACGACTGGTATGCAAGCGGCAGCGACCGGATGGGGCCAACACGCGGCTGCTTATCCCCCAATGCACAGATACCAACAAATGAACGCGTACCGGCAGCAGCACATGGGGTATCAACAGGAACATAAACAGCAATTCCCCCCGACGCAGCATCCCATGATGCAGCAGCCCCACCAAGCCGCTTACCCCATGCAGCAGCGCCACACGCCCACGCACTATCCCCAAGGCACGGCCTACCCCAGCGCCGCCGCCGCCGCTCAGGGTTACGGGGGCTACATGCACCAGCGAATGCCGGTGCACCACCAGTACCCGCAAACGCACCATCAGTTGGATATGGGGGTGGGGGTTTCACAGGCGCAGCAGTATAATCACTTGACGCACGCGCAGGGGATGGGACACGCCGGTGCGATGAGCCACGCGGCGCAAGCACCGCCGCAACCTCCGCAACCTACTCACGTACCGCCGGTGGTGCAGCAACCGCAACAACCTCCGCAAGCGCAAAATCCGATGGCCCATCCCAACTTGGGCTACGGGCACCAGCCTAATCCAATGCAGCAAATGCAACAGCAGCAGCGCGGAGGAATGGAGGCGAGCCAACAATTCACGCAAGCCAAACATAGTCAAAACCCGTTAGGCAACGCCAGCCCGCAGTATCGAGCTCCGTTCCCGCAACTCTCACCTCAAATGTCTCCAAGGCCGCAGATGTCGCCCCGCCCACAAGCTCCGCAAATGTCTCCGCGACCGGTGATGTCTCCGGCGAAACCCAACCTATCACCACACCCGCAAATGCAGCAGGCCACGCTAAGCCCGCGCCCAGCCACTAGTTTAACCCCAAAAACGACAACAGCCTCTCCGGTGCCGACGTATTCACAACAAAGCACGCTGCAGGCTTTGGAACAAATGGTAATGCCGCCCTCCAGCACGAACGCAAACGAATACCCTTACCAACCGAGGAATACGCTAGGACCACTACAAGGAAACCCCGTTTCCCCCGCGTTGAGGAATCCGCTGGTGGATCAATGGCCGCCGCAACCTCAACCAACACGGCAGCACTTACAAGGGATGAACGGGATGAACTTGCTAGATCAAAATCCTCTCCCAAGCATCCCCACACAGCAAACCTTACCTCCAACACCAAATATTCCGAGCAGTATACAACAACAGCAGCAACAACAAAATACTCAGATGAACGTTTTCAACGAGGATTTACGCGCTGAATTAAGCAAACAACACCAACAGCAGCAGCAACAACCGCCGCCGCCCCCTCCTCAACCGCAAATCCCGCAACAGCAACCACCAATTTCACTACCTGAAATCAACAATTCTCAACCTCAACACGTCCAACAAGCTCAACACCACCTGCAGCAGCAACAGCCGAGCCCGCAAAATGAAATGATCAGCGTGCAGAGCCCCACCACTAGTATGCCCTCAACGGATAAACCCACTAGTACGACGAACACGGACGTTATCAACACCTCGAGTAATTCGCATCCTCCCACGCCTACACCCTCGAGTACAACGGACGAGCACGCAAACAGCGTGAGTCAAGAGTCGAACAACGCGGTTGAAATGAAACAACAGCACGACGATTCGATTCTACCGCAATCAACGCAAAACTCGAATAGCTTCACAGATTTCAACAGCGTGACGAGCATGTCGATGTTCCAATCTTCGCCGGTGCACAAGCCCAAACAGATGGATGATTTAATGCCGGCTTTTAACGCTGATAACTCGCTGAGTCAGGAATCGCTGGTGAGTGAGAGTCAGCCGCAGTCGAGTCAGAGTCCACCGCCTGATGTTCAGGCCGAGCAATCACCGCCCAGTCCGGAGCGGCAGGTGGAATCGCCAGCACCCTCCACAGTGATGCAACCGATACAGGACATTCATCAAATGTCGCCTCAGACTAATTTGAGTTTACAAAGCCAACCCTCGCCGCCTAGCATAGCTTCTGTCGTTTCCACGAATCAAATGATTCCGACCACGACGGAAATTCCGACGCAGTCTCCAATGATTGCAAATCCGGTTGTTTCGAGCAATCAAATGATGCCGAGTCAACAACCGACGTTTATTAATCAGCCGCAGCAACAACAGCAGGTTACAACCAATCAGATAATGCCGACACAACCGCAACAACCGGTAACGACTAATCAAATGATGCCGATTCAACCGCAAGCCGGAATCAATCCGATGATGCCTAATCCCCAACAAATGATTCCAAATCAACAACAGATGATGCCCACTCAGCAGCCACCACCACAGCAAACAATGTTGCCCAATCAACCCATCACAGCGAATCAAATGATGCCTAATCAACCCGCAATGAACACAACCCTACCTCCAACAAACGCGCAACAACTGCCCCCGCTTACAAACAACATGATGCGCTATCCTGGGATGAACATGGGCATGATGGGGCACCCGATGATGCCGGTTGATACGATAGGAGGCTACCAACCTCCAATAAGCCACCATCAAGAACGCGCAGCGCTGCAACAGCAGTTGCAGGAATTGTACTGCATGCCGCCAGCGCCTGAGCATCAGGAAAAAATCGTGCACCTACAAGAGAGATTAAACATCCTCACACAACACGAGCAAACCGAGCAGTGCAACGGAGGCCCGCAATGCGTCCTGCAGAGTCCCATTTTTACGTCTCCTATGATAGACAGCCCGCAGGTTTCCAGTACGACTGGAAGAGGGCGCGGGAAAGGCGCGCCGCGGACGAAAAAACCCAGAACGAAAAAGGGCGAAAAAAACCTTTCACCCATTTCAACCCTCCCTACACAACAACTTCCCGTCTCCGAAGATTGTGTCACCCCAGGAGCGGGATTGACTATTCCTTCAAATGAGCTCAATGATATGACTGAGTTGGGATCCTCGGATCCCTTTAATAGCGATTTCGAGGAGAAAACAAGCGGGAAGAAAAGAGGGCCGAGGAAACGAGAGTCTAAAAAGGGGAAGGAACCGAAGATCCCGAAAGAACCAAAAACGCCGAAAGAGAGGAAGAAGCGCGAACCCAAAGAACCTAGAGTTAAAAGAAAGTACGTTAGGAGGAAAAAGCTGGACGATAGCCTTTCTTTAACGGATGATTCATTCAATAAAAGCTACGAGAATGGCGGGGAGGATGAAACCCTGATAACCACTGAGAGTAACGAAAGGGATAGTGATTCGAAGCCTTTGTCTGACGGGGAAGTTGTTGAGAAGGTTGAGGCGGAATCAACGAAAAATCAGGACGATAACGATGAGAATCTAGTTGATTCTCAAACAGCTCCAGATGATGAGGATGATGGGGATAAGAAAGACGAATACGCTTTTGAGGACGCGGCTAGTCCCAAGGAAATCGAGGAGATGCCTAAAAGAGCCCCTAGAAGGACTAAGCCTAGTGGGAGAAAAGTTGTTTCTAGTAAAGCTAGGAGGAGCAGAGGTGATGGGAAATCTAAAAAGAGGAAAGGGCAGATGCACGAATCGGATGGTGAGGGTGAAGATTTGGCAACAACGCCCCCTCCATCACCTCCTCCTGAAGACGACAGCACTACAAAAAGAAGATCAGCTAGGAACACGCAGAGGAAGAAGTATATAGATGATGTGATGCTACGATTTTCCGATGACGACGCTCCTCTGGCCGCGCAGGTCGTGCAAAAGGGGAAGAAACCCGCTACGCCCGCAGCGCCCCCTGCTATATCAAGTGTCGCGGAGAGCGAGGAAACCCACGCAGTCCAAGAAATCCCGCAGGGGAACGCTAATAAACCAAATTTTGTTTACGTAAACACCACGGAGGAAGACTCCATGGTTGTCCAGCACATACTGATATCCCGGATGGGAAAAAGGCCGAAGAAGCTGGTGCAAGCGTTGCCTGTAGTCGCGAAAGAAGTGGTAGATAAGGATATGGATAAAAGTGAGGTGATAAAGGAGGAAGGAGCTGTGGATGAGGATGCAAAGCCTAAGGAGGAAGAGGAAGAAGTGAGGGTGGAGGAGGAAAAAACGGAACAGGATGAGAAGAGCAAAGAGGAGGAGGGTAAGGAGGTTAAAGTTGAGGGTGAAGTTGCTGAAGAAGAGGGGAAGGAGAAAACGGAGGTGGTCGAGGAGAAAAAGGAGGAGGCTAGTATTGAAGAAGCAATGATCGACAGTACCGATCCTGAAATGGTCGAATTAGAGGAGTATTACGTGAAATACAGGAATTTCTCTTACTTGCACTGCGAGTGGAAGACCGAGGAGGAGCTTTACAAAGGCGATAAGAGAATTTCAAATAAAATAAAACGCTACAAACAGAAACAAGCGCAGCAATTGAATATATTTGAAAACTTGGAGGACGAGCCGTTTAATCCTGATTACGTGGAGGTCGACAGGGTTTTAGACGCTGCGGTCCACACGGATCCGCTAACCGGGGAAAGCGTGAAGCACTATTTGGTGAAGTGGAGATCGCTGCAGTACGAGGACAGCACGTGGGAATTGGAGGAAGATGTTGACCCTATTAAAATCAAACAATTCGAAAAATTCCAAGCGCTTCCGCCTAGGGATAAATGGAAATCAAAGCGAAGGCCTTCGCCCGAAGCCTGGGAGAAATTGGAAAAATCGCCTATTTATAAAGGCGGGAACAGCTTAAGAGAGTACCAATTGGAAGGGCTTAACTGGCTTCTATTCAGCTGGTACAACACGAGGAATTGCATATTAGCTGATGAAATGGGTTTGGGGAAAACCATTCAGAGCTTGACGTTTTTGCACGCGGTTCACCAGTACGGAATACGCGGCCCGTTTTTGGTTATCGCGCCGCTTTCAACCATTCCGAATTGGCAGAGAGAAATAGAGGGCTGGACTGATATGAACGTGGTCGTCTACCACGGGTCTTCCGCTAGCAGAAACATGCTGCAAGAATATGAAATGTACTACAAAAACGACCGGGGAAACCCGATTAAGGATTTAACGAAATTCAATATTTTAATCACGACTTTTGAGATAATCGTAACCGACTTCGCGGACCTCAAGGGTTTCAACTGGAGGATCTGCGTTATAGACGAGGCTCACCGCTTGAAAAACAGAAACTGCAAATTACTAGAAGGATTGCGACAGCTAACCCTAGAGCATAGGGTTTTGTTATCGGGAACTCCGCTGCAAAACAACGTGAATGAGTTGTTCTCCTTGTTGAACTTCTTGGAGCCGCAGCAATTCCCCAGCTCGGAACACTTCCTGCAGGAGTTTGGGGCTTTGAAGACCGAACAGGAAGTGCAGAAATTGCAAGTGATCCTCAAACCGATGATGCTTCGGCGTTTGAAGGAGGATGTGGAGAAATCGCTGGCGCCTAAAGAGGAAACTGTTGTTGAGGTGGAGTTGACTAATATTCAGAAGAAGTACTACAGAGGGATTTTAGAGCGGAACTTTAGCTTCCTCTCGAAAGGCACCACGCATGCGAACATCCCGAATTTAATGAACACCATGATGGAGTTGAGGAAGTGTTGCATACATCCTTATTTGCTAAACGGCGCTGAGGATCAAATCCAGTATGATTACAAACAACAGCACGGGGAGGATCCCGATTCCTACTACAAGGCTTTAATCAATTCGAGTGGTAAAATGGTTTTGATCGACAAGCTTCTAGCTAAGCTGAAAGCGAATGGACACCGCGTGCTTATTTTCTCGCAAATGGTTCGCTGTTTGGATATCCTTGAAGACTACTTGATGTACAGGAAATACCCGTATGAGAGAATCGATGGGAGGATTAGGGGAAACATGCGGCAGGCTGCGATTGATCGATACTCGCGCCCGGATTCGGATCGTTTCGTGTTCCTCTTGTGTACGAAAGCTGGTGGTTTGGGGATTAATTTAACAGCTGCGGATACTGTGATCATTTACGATTCGGATTGGAACCCGCAGAATGATCTTCAGGCGCAAGCGCGTTGCCACAGGATCGGGCAGCAAAAAATGGTCAAAATCTACCGGTTGCTCTGCCGAAACACTTACGAAAGAGAGATGTTCGATAAGGCGTCGTTAAAGTTAGGCCTTGATAAAGCCATTCTGCAGAGCATGAATACTTCGCAGGGAGGTAAAGACGCGAACAGCAAAGCGTTGAGCAAAAAGGAAATTGAGGATTTGTTGAAGAAGGGCGCGTACGGAGCTTTGCTGGATGAAGAAAACGATGGGGATAAGTTTTGCGAGGAGGATATTGACGTGATCCTTGCGAGGCGCACCCAGGTTATAACCATGGAATCGGAAAAAGGCTCGACTTTTTCAAAAGCTACGTTCGCCGCGAGTTCAAATCGTTCTGATATTAACATAGACGATCCCGATTTTTGGAATAAATGGGCGAAAAAAGCCGATATTGATACGACGGAGAAAGATGAAACTGAGGATCTGGTGATTTCGGAGCCTCGGAGAAGGACGCAAATCAAGCGTTACGGTCACGATGAAAGTGCTATTGATATGTCGGAGCTTGAAAGCTCTTCCGACTCGGACGCAGAAGGTGAGGGGTTATCCTTGGGGATGAGGAGTAGGAGGAGGAAGGATAAGCATAAAAAGAGGTTGAGAGGGGATGATTATGTCCCAGGGAGGGATGAAAGGGGGGAGATTGTTTACGGCAGTTGGGCTAGGAGGGAGTGTTTCATGGTGGAAAGGGGGCTTCTGACTTTCGGCTGGGGGAGATGGCAAGAGATCCTCCAGCACTCGCAGTTGAGGAAAGGATGGAGGGAGCAGGATATTGAAGACTGCGCCAGAGTTATTGTAAGTATTTTGTAATTAATTTAACACATGAGCGTCAATTAGACTTATTTTTACAAAACTCACAGCGTCCAGCAATTCGCCTTGGTGTGCTGGACGTTGCGATTTTTCCGCTAACTCTAACACGGCGCGACATTTGGGGCCAGTTGCACCAAACACGTTGAACTGGTTCATCTTTGAACTCGAGCTCAAAGTGGCATTAGAACAATAGGAACTGTTATCTTGAACTTGAGTTCAGAGATGAACCAATTTAACGTTTTTTTGAGCAACTGAGCCTTAGTCGTAACTCTCAATTGAATCAGATCTAAACGCGATCGCATCAAATTTTTTTTAAATAAATCTGATTCAAGTGCGAGTAGCGTCAAAAAACCGCATCACGTGGGAGTTAGCGGAACATTTGCAGCGTCCAGCACACTAGATTAGATTAGATTAGATTAGATATTCGTAGGGGTGGCCTCATTGGCCTGTACTACCGCGACCTTTTCAGATCTATTGTGGATCCCTATTATCCTAGACGACGTGCTCGAGCTTCGCCTCTTTGATTAGCCCTATTAACCCTGACAGTGAGCCTTGGGTGTAGCTCTCTGTGCTTGGTTTAGTGTTGCCCAGCTTTAGGTATCTAACCCTTGCTAGGGCCTCACATTGGCACAGGATGTGGAGAGGATCCTCCTCGTCTTCCTGGCAGAATCTACATATTGTATCCTCTGCCTGGCCTATTTTGCTCATGTGTTTGTTGAGCCTACAGTGTCCTGTTAGTAGACGTACTATAGCTTTAACCGTTTTTCTTTCTTGGTTGAGAAGATCGGTCGTGAAAGCCGGCGATTGTTTTTTGAGGAACTGTTTCGCCTGCCTCTGCCCTGGTGTGTTCGTCCACCAGGTTTGAGTTTGCGTCTCCGTCCATTTTTTTTATGGATTGTCTGACTGTGGTTTTTGCGATACCGCAGGACGGTTCCGGGCCAATGAATGTGCTTAACGAGCTTTGTTTCGCCAGTTCGTCTGCTTTTTTGATCCCTTGGTGACCCTTGTGTCCTGGGATCCATACCATTGTCACTTTTTTGCGACCACCCATTTCGTTGAGAGCGCTTACACAATCCCACACTAGCTTGGAGTCGACCTGTGTGGTGCTTAGTGCCCTTAGCAGCGCTTGGCTGTCCGAGAAAATAGCTATTGATCGATTTTTGTTGTCTTGCTTTGCTATTTCTCCAATGCAGAAGTGGACCGCGATCAACCTCTGCCTGGAACACGGTGGTGTCCCTCGCCAGACTGACTGAAATCTTTGTCTCCAGTTTTGTGCTGTATATTCCGGCTCCGACTCCTTCCTCTGTCTTCGAGCCATCAGTATACCAGTTTGATTCCGCATTGGTAGGTTGGCCCTTTTCCCAATCTTCCCTCTGCGGGATCATCACTTTGTATTTCCTGTCGAAATTATACTTCTTGACCATGGCATCGCTTGGCATTCCTGTTATAGGGTTTGCCTGCTCGTCTTCTAGCCTTTGGTACTTTTTCCCGTGTGATCGGTTTATGGGAGCCTGTCCTCGCATTAGTCTGTATGTTACTGCCCTGGCTTCCCCTTGTATGAAGATGTGCAGTGGTGGTAGGTTCAGGATTATTTCTAGGGCTGCTGTCGGGGTAGTGCTTAGGGCTCCTGTGACACTGAGACATGCTAGTCTTTGTGTGCTGTTAAAGAGCTTTATCGCCCCCTGCTGCTCCGTCCTTGTCCACCACACTACTGCCCCGTAGGATATCATGGGCCTGATCACCCTTGTATATAACCAGAGGGTCATTTTAGGATTGAGCCCCCAGTTTTTCCCGCACATTCTTCGACACCTTCCCAATGCCATTGAGGCTTTTTTGGCGGTTTTCGTGATGTGCGTCATCCACGTCATTTTATTGTCGAAGATTACCCCTAGGTACTTCGCCTCCTTAGCGAAGGGAATTGTTGTGCCCCCGAGCGTCGGTGGCCTTAGGCCTTCTAGCGCTCTTTTTTTTGTGAACACGACAATCTGTGTTTTTTCGGGATTGACCGTCAGTCGTTCCCTTCGACACCAGTTGTCTACTATGTTTAGAGCCCGTTGTTTTCGTTGTGAGATAACTCCTGCGAACCGGCCTCTGATGACTATGGCCAAGTCATCCGCATACCCTAGGCAGTGGATGCCTTCTTCGGACAGTTTCCTTAGTAAGTCGTCCACAAGAGTTGCCCATAGCAGTGGAGATAGAACCCCTCCCTGCGGGCAGCCTCCGCCGGCTCTGGCTTCAATGGTGTGCCCTCCTAGAGTGGATGTAATTGTCCTTTTCTCCAGGCTAGCCCTTATCCATTGGTAGAGACTTGGCGGGGCGCCTTTTCTTGTCTGTGCCTCTATAAGCGAGTTGGTTGACATTGTTGAACGCCCCTTCTATATCTAGAAATGTGACCATAGCTATCTCTTTGTCCTCCACTGACTTTGTGATGAGCCTGTTTAGGTCGTCCAGCGCCGAGTCCGTGGATTTTCCTGGCTGATAAGCGTACTGACGGTTACTAAGGGGATCTTTCCCCAGTATCTCGTCTCGTAGGTATCTGTCGACCAGTCTCTCCATTGTTTTCAGTAGGATTGAAGAGAGGCTGATGGGTCTGTAAGACTTCGGTGTTAGATCTGCTATTCTACCTACCTTAGGCAGGTAGATTACCTTTACACTTTGCCACGCCCTTGGTACGTGTCCCCATGCCAGACAGGCTTTGAAAATCTTTGTTAGATGCCGCACCAGTTCCTCTATGCCCTTCTGTAGCAGGATGGGATAGATCCCATCCATGGAACCCGCTTATGGCCCATCTGATTCTGCTTGGTCTTGTGACCTCTGTGGCTAACCTCCAATCATTTCGGTCTGGCTTTTTTTGCCTTTGGCCGGGATTTTCGCGTGTGTTCTCCCCTGACAGGATTGTTGAGGCTGGAAAGTGGACTTTTAGTAATTCCTTGAGACTTTCCTCCTTTGTTTCAGTATAAGTCCCGTCAGATATTTTTCCAGCACACTAAGGCGAATTGCTAAACGCTGTGAGTTTTGTAAAAATAAGTAAAAGAGATGAAGATCCAAGTGCGAATAGCGTCGAGAAGCCGGATCACGTGAGAGTTAGCAGAAATCATTAATTATTTTCGCTAACTCTCACGTGATGCGGCTTTTCGACGCTACTCGCATTTGGATCTTTATCTCTCTTTTACCTACTCTAAGAAAATTCGCAGCGTCCAGCAATTCGCCCTAGTGTGTTGGACCGTGCAAATTTTCAGCTTTTCCGCAGCGACCAACACATTAAGGCGAATTGCTGGACGCTGTAAATTTTAAATATTTCCTTATGATGAATAACATGCTAATTTAGAGAATACATTTTTGGTATTCAATGAGAAAAATATCTTCTCAACCCTGAAGGAATTTACCAACATATCCGCTGTTTTATAAATCCTTACCCAGTTCTATTACTGTGTTTTTTTACTGCGCAGTTATTGTATTGTCTGCGTTTTTATCGCGGCGATGAAAAAATCCGAGCCTTCATCTGGGACCTGATTTCCCCCAACGAAAACGGCGAGCAGAAAATCTCTCGCAACCACCACGGACTCAAAGACCCGGTTCCGCGAGGGATCCGAAACAAGAGCAAGAACAAAAAAGGCGCGACCCCCACCAAAGACGCCAGACATGCCGCTTTAACAGACCCCAACCACTGGAGCAAGAGCGAAAAGTACGACGGCGACATCTTCCTCGAGAGCAACTACAAGAAACACTTGGGAAGACACGCCAACAAGTAAGTTGATTAACTTGTGCCCAAGGCCGTAGCTAGGGGTGGATATTGGGGTTCAAACCCTCCCGAAATTTTCAAAATGTTAAATTTGTGTTAGCAAATCAACCCCATAAGAGCAAAAACAATATTTGTACCAGTAAAACCCCCCCGATTTTTTTTTTCTTGCTATGGACTTGCTTGTGCCGGTTGCCGTAGCTGGGACGGGATTTAGGGATTCTAACCCTCCCGAAATTTTTTAAATATTAAATCTTTGTAAGTAAAGCGACGCTGAGAGAGCAAAAACAATATTTGTACCAGTAAAACCCCCCGAATTTGTTTTCTAGCTACGGCCTTGCTTGTGCCGGTTGCAACTTTTTCATTTGTTTGTTTGCAGAGTACTCTTACGAGTTAGGATGTTGTATTACATCAAGCACGAGATCATCGGGGATTTGGTGCAGCACATCGCCGACGGTGTCAACGCCAGGTATGTCGCTTTTCATTGTAATTCATTAAAACTCGATCACATCAACGATAAAAAAAAACACAAACAAAATAAAATTTATTACGCTTCGTTTTGTTGGTTAACTTGAATGCATGTGCTTGTTTGCCATGCTGAAACCGCTTTTAGCCCCCCTCTCTCTATCTGTTTACATTTAAACTAATTATATTTACATGTACTCATAGAAAATATTTTTGCTTGGATTAATATTTTATTACATGAATATAATGAAACATAAAAACCAGGAAATTTTAACGTTTTATTTTTTTAAATAAATTCATAAGTAATTTATTGCTTAAAGTTGACGTTCATATTATGTTTCTTGGTGTCAGTTGCACCCAACACATTGAACTAGTTCAACTCTGAATTCGATTGCAGCGAGCGTCCAACGCACTAGGGTGAATTGCTGGACGCTGCGACATTTGTATATAAAAGTAAAAATTAAATAAGGCAGGCTACATTCCTAATGATGAATAACATGCTAATTTAGAGAATACATTTTTGGTATTCAATGAGAAAAACATCTTCTCAAACACTGAAGGAATTAACCGTATAAACGCAACATGTGCACTTTTTTATAAATCCATACTAAAAACACAATTTTGCGAAACTGCAATTTTCTGCTAAAACTCGGGCGAAACGCGAAATTTTATTTTCAACCGTACTTAACCCTAAATTATACCAGATATGTCTTTTGCAAGCGTCGGACACTAGGAGTAGACTCGTCCGCAAGCATTGGACACTGCGAGTAGACATATTCAGCAGGCGTTCGACAATGCGAGTAGACATGTTCAGCAGGCGTTGGACATTGCGAATAGACATATTCAGCAGGCATTTGAAACTGCGAGTAGACATATTCAGCAAGAAGTAAAAAAAAGACCTTTATTGGCATAATACTCTATTACATCTACACACCAATCGCTGCCCGCTCTCTTCCTCCTGCTTTTCCTCTCTTCCTCTCCGGTCCACATGTGGGTAGGTCTCCGACGGGCAGTGGTTCGCAGGTATGGCGGTGATCCACCAGTCCTTAGACGGATGTTTAATAGCAAACACCGAAAGGTAAAAGCCGGGCACATCCTAGTCTGATACAGACTTGGTGTGCTCAGATTTTTACCTTTCGGTGTATATCTTTCGAGCGTCCGTCTAAGGAACGGTAGATCACCGCCATATCTGCCACTGCCCGTCGGACACCAACCCACGTGTGGACCGGAGGGGCGAATAGGCACCTCTGGGCTTTTTAAGGCCCGCCCCCCGACTCCTCATTTAGCGGCGACAAGCACCAGGGCTGAGTCAACCCCACCGCGTGTAAGTTAGCCCTATCCAAGATAGGGACACAGAGGTTACCTCAGGAAGGTCTACAGCTCCGACTTGGACAATCGTCCCCCTCGAACATCCATCGTCCGGACTCAGGTCTGCGCCCAGACGCCTCCTGTTTAGGTGCTATGCTGGACCTTCTTTAGTCTAATACAAGCGGATAGGACCCAAAAACCGCTACGCATTAGCGTCAGCAGAAAATTCGCAGTGTCTAACAAGTTCACCTAACGCTAGCTGTTGCCAAAGAGTGTTCGCAAGTTCCAGATCTGATGCAAGCGGATAGCACCCAAAAACCGCTACGCATTAGAGTTAGCGGAAAATTCGCAGCATCTAACAAGTTCACCTGACGCTAATGTGTTACCAATTAAAAAATTATGCATACATTAAAAGCAGGCAATGAAAAATGTCTTTTAAGTATACATATCCCGACATATTCGCTGTAATCCTTCAGGCATTCGTTTGAATTTGGATTTGCCGATCGCTCTGCTTCGTTAAACCCAGCAAATCCAAATTTTCTAAACTCGATGTGTTTACTTTATGCTAAATCAGCAAATGGAAACGCTCATTTTAAACTTCAAAGTGAACTTTTTTTAAAACAACGATTGTCTGAAAGTTAAGAAAATATTTTTGTATTTTAGTCTTAGATTGAGAATCATCCTTGTGCACGAATCTCAATCCAAAACTGGAATACAAACAATTGTTTGTATCAATGCCGTTACTTACGTTTTGTGTGCGGTACGTAAAATTTCCCCGGTTTTTATGTTTCGTTTCAATCAACGCACACATTTAAACACCCTCGGTTATTCATTTAATTTTTTGTGTAGCTTCCGCTTTTTTTCTTAACCCTTGTTACATTTATTTAACAACTCTTCAATCGAGCATTAACACGTAATTACGATGTCTGGATGGAATTTCCTCTTTGAATTTAGGGTACGGCACTTACGGTGATTGCTAAATTGATTTTTTTCGATAATTACAAATCAGCGACAAAAAAAATAAGAAATCGTTTTTGAATAAAAATATTAATGGAAAATATTGTGTCGTTGTTCACGTAACTTTACAGTATTTTCCATAACGTCTAAAAAAGCGAGAAAGAAAATAAATCGCGGTTTTCGTTAATTTAAGGGAAAGTTCAGAATAAAATTATATCCTCATTGTACATACATGCACTAGATAGACGACACATTAAGTTAAGTAAAATAAAAGTCCAGAAAATCAAACAATCGACACAAATTAATCAACACAAACAATTGAATCACCTGGATGTAAAGGGGTGTAAGTAATGTAAAGGGGTGTTACATCACTTACACCCCTTTACGATGTAAAGGGGTGTAAGTGATGCAAAGGGGTTTAAGTGAATGAAAGAAATGAGAAATCCAGTTTTAAAGTTTAAGTTGTATCGTGCGATCGTTTAAATGATGATTTAGAATAGGCGGCATTTTTTTTGTGCGGTTGCCCAGAATGGTAACTGAGTGATGGAATACATTTGAAGTTATGCTAAACTATGTGTTAACAGTTAGTAGTGCCAATCTTATTTAAAACGTTAAGCCTACTCTAAATCATGTTTTAAACGCTCGCACGGTATTAAAACCTACAAACAAAATAGAACTGCTACCCACTATATTTTCTGTAATTCCACATGAATAGGAGTTACAGAACCATATGTCTTCCCCTGTTAGAATATGCCCCCATCCTATTTCACAATCCTCGTCCCAACGTTTTGAAAAATATAGAGGTCGCCGAACGATTAGCCCTAAGAGTGTTTACGAAAATCAGACACCCTAACATAACCCCTAAAATACTCTCCTGTATGAAATGTGCAATATTCCCTCTATGAATCAACGCCTAGAATACTTCTCCCTGAAGTTCACCACAAATCCTAGTATCACTACTATCCTTAATTATATGTGTATTACCCCGCAACCCTAATACCCACCCTAAATTCAAATACCCCACATCTACCATTTATCAATTCATCTTATTACATCAACCGGACCCTGACAATAACGTTAGCGATCACGACTTTTAAAAAACAGACATTGACTGGACAAAGACATGCTGAAAGACCGCTGGTCGATAACCAGGTTCCTGAGTTGAAAAAATTGTATAAAATCAAAATGTATTCTATTATATATTAAGTTATATTCAACTCAGAAATAAAGATGTTTTATATATATAGGAATTACAGTAAATATAGTGGGTAGCAGTACCCGTCAATGAAAGCTCTATATCTCTTTGTTAATTAACAAAAAAGCTGTTCCCCTTGCTTGTACTCATTTTTTTCAAATTGGCACTTACACCCCTTTGCTTCTAAGTGCCTCAGTTGTCGATTCACGTGTTGTATAGTTAATAAATAACTTAATGAACAAAGAATAATGTGCCGTCTTCAATTTTGTACAAACATTGAGTTTTCTAAAGGCCTGGTTCTGTTTGTGTAGCTGGACGCAACTAGCGACAGATCGCGATGTAACCCTTAGTCGGTTTTTGTTAAAAAGAAAGCCGACACTTAACGATTTATGTCAGTGATTTGGAATCGAGGATTCATCATTGCTAATAAATCGCTGCGTCAGACTCCGACTGTAGTACAACAAGCGCAGCATTTCTCTCGTTTTTAAGTACACTATGAAATAAATTTTGAATTTTTTATCTCAATTTATATCATTGTGTACTTGGAGATGTTGGAGAAAGTATAGACGCTTGGTTGCATCTAAGTATACCAGAGGTGTTCAACCCAACTGAGGGCCACAGCGTTAGCAAGGCCCCACGTTGGGCGCCAAAAAACCTCGAATCCAAGCGCTTCATATATTTTTAAACGAGTGATTTCCACTCCCTGCTTAAGCATGAAGCAAAATTTCGTGTTTAGAAAAGCCCGAGCGCTTAGATGTGGACGCGTAGTCCAATTCCAAAATCGATCTTTTCTAAACTTTAAATTTACCTTCGTGCGCCACGCGTACGAAACACTGATTCAGTGTAAAGTTTTCAATTTTTACTCTCGCAGTTTTTGGCGCCCAACAAGGGCCCAGCGTTAGTGTAGCCCAGTGATGGGGAAACTACGGCCCGCGGGCCAAGTCCGGCCCGCGGAAAGGTTTAATCCGGCCCGTTTAAGAGTGCCGTCGTGAGAATGTTTGAACGCGTTCTTACTTCGTAATGTGACGACCCGCATAAAAACTACCTACCTACGATTAAGCATTATTCTTTGGCCCGCTACGATTGTCTGGTTATTACAAATGGTCCGTCTTAAAAAAAGTTTCCCCACCACTGGTCTAGCCCCACGTGGTGCGCCAAAAAACTTTATATCTATGCAAGTATTGGACAATTTCTAGATGATTAAGAACACATTTCCACCTTTATAGATGTTGGATGCCAGGGGTGTTCAACCTTTTGTAATTCGCGAGCTACTTTTGCGTACCAAGTTATTTGGCAAAATTTTATATACCTTGAAATTTATTAAACATAGGCATTATATTTCCGGCTTCATAATACAGTGGTTAGTGTTTTATACGCGTGGCGCATGAAGTAAAATTTCGAGTTTAGAAAAGCCCCGCGAAAATTTGCCTCCGGTCGCTGCGCGACCCTCGACAAATTTTCTACGCGGGGCTTTTCTAAACTCGAAATGTTACTTCATGCTTAGTCTACGAGTGGAAAACACTCGGCAAAGGTAAATCTTTAAATTCAATTAATTATTCACGTAACGTATCTAATGAATTTTACCCCTGAAACAACGATATCATGATTTCCCGGTGAATTATCGATAAACCGGTTTAGATTCACAAATGTATCGAATCGCAGGTAATTTACAAGCGTAGCGTCCAAGTCCAAACTCAGGCTTTTATAAACTCGAAATTTTACTTCATGCGCCACGCGTACGCAACGCTGTATCAGTGGGAAGTTTTAAATTTGGACGCTCGCAGTTAATGGCGCCCAACTAGGGGCCGCAGCGTTAGCATGGCCCCACGTTGGGCAGCAAAAAATCTCAAATCCAAGCGCTTCAAGTATTTTTAAACAAGTGTTTAGAAAGCTTGAGTTTGGATTTGGACGCTACGCCTAACTAAACGCTCAGGCTTTTCTAAACTCGAAAGTTTACTTCATGCTTAACCTTGGAGTGAAAAATACTCAGCAATGGTGAGTCTTAAAATTCTATTAATTATCCACGTAACGTATTTAACAAATTCTACTCCGGAAACAACGATATCATGATTTTTCGGCGAATTATCGGTAAACCGGTATAGATTCACTAATTTATTGAATCACGGGTAATTTATAATTCTTAATAAGTATATAAAAAATTCTACGTATCAAATTAAAGCTTATTTAATCAATAATCAATAAGTTTGAAAACAAAATTAATTTGCGTCCATTTTTAAGCTTTAAACGGGTGTTTTCCACTCCCAGACAAAGCATGAAGTAAAATTTCGAGTTTAGAAAAGCCTGAACGTTTGGATTTGGACGCGTAGCGTCCAAATCCAAACTCCAAATTTGGACTCTCGCGATATATGGCGCCGAACTAGGGTCCACAGCATTAGCATGGCCCCATCCAAGCGTTTTAAGTATTTTTAAACGTGTTTTCCACTCCCAGATTAAGCATGAAGTAAAATTTCGAGTTTAGAAAAGCCTAAATGTTTGGATTTGGATGCGTCACGTCTAAATCCAAACTCTAATCAGAAAATTCCTAACTCTCAACGCATTTTCTTTTATTTCCGTATCTCGTTTTTTTTAAATCCTCGTTCTCGTGCAACGACTAAAATTTCGCTCAATGTTGCCATTTTTCGGAATAGTAATAGACCAATTGCAGATTAAACAACAATATTTTTCACCTATCATACTGAAAAATAAATTATTTTTCGCAAAATCTCACCAGAGGTTGAAGCCTGTAGGCGATCGACCAAAAATGGTCCAGCGATCGACCGGTCGATCGCGATCGATGGGTTGAGCACCCCTGATGTATACAATTAATCATTGTGCTTAGTTGCATTGAAAAAATCGTCAGACGCTGCAAGTTTTGACGCAAACAGTTCGTCACTGCGCCTAGTTGTCGACAGGCGCTGCAAGTTTTGACGTAGACAATTCTTCGCTGCGCCTAGTAGTCGGTAGGCGCTGCAAGTTTTGACACAAAAAAATCGTCGTTGCGCCTAGTTGTCGACGGGCACTGCAAGTTTTGACGTAGACAATTCGTCGCTGCGCCTAGTTGTCGATGGGCGCTGCACGTTTTGAAGCTAAAAAAATTGTCGGTGCGCCTGTTGTCGACGGGCGCTGCAAGTTTTGACTCAGACAATTTGTCGCTACACATAGTTACACAAACAAAACAGGGTCTTTGAAAAAACAAGTCAAGAAAATCAATCGAGACAAAAATGTGCGGTCTCTAGTTTGTACTTTAAAACCAGAAAGTCATTATAGATAAGCCTAAAAATATCTAAAATCCTAGCTGGGGTTTATGGCTTCTAACTTTGTTACCCCTATCAGGCTGTGAGGTGTAAACTGTATATGGAAAATTAAGCTACACGAAAACTACGTTTTCTCTCGTATTTTTTGGATACTCAAATGATCAAATTTTAATTTTTTTTTTTTTGATAAAAGAGTGTAAGTAGTGAGAATCAAAATTTTGACAATTGGCAACGTTTTTTGTGGTGGTTCGTTCGCAGTGCCTTGCCCATAAACCCCCCCGTTACGGAACAGTTGCCGTGCGAGTGGTGGGACTCGGAATGTGACAGGTCCCTACTCGTCGGCACCTGGAAGCACGGCTATGAGATGTACCCGGAGATGCGCGTCGATCCTACCCTGTGTTTCCTGTCCCGCTGCGGCCCGCCAACCGCTAAAGAACTGCAGCAGTCCGCGTCCACTAACAATCAACCCGCCACACCCGTTACACAACTGTAAGTAGTTAAGAATACCAAGAAAAAACGAACTTACTTTTTTTCTCTCTAGTATTTCCTCCTTATTCTCTATTGCTCTTTATATATAAAAAAAAACTCCCGTTTGCAAATCGTTGATGTCTTCTTGATGGAAGGTAAGTACTTGGATTTGCAATTGGATTGACAGATTGTTTGCAAGATTTTTACATGACAACCTCAAAACTTAAGACCGGTGACACAATAGGTTTGTTCGTTTGTGCTGCACAAAGATCATTGAATGACATACATAGCATATCATATGAAGGATTAAGGGGAAAAACCTAATGAGTCCAAAAAGTACCGAACATTTTTGTTCAGCTTAGACTAAGTATTTTCATGTAGGCAAACTTAACGGAAAACAAACACCCGTCAAAGTCAAAGCTGTTCCGAGTACATGTAAAATGTAGTCCAGTATTGAGTACAAGTCCTCTACGCATATTGTACTCGAGTACCAACTACAAGTACGTAACCATGAGTATTAAGTACTGATATTAGTACAAAGTACTGAGTACATCTAGTGACTAAGGGATATGATAAAAATTATTTTTTTTTAATTTTTGCTCAGTATATTAAAGAAAAATTCATATAAAACAATCAACTTCGGTTAGGTTAGGTCACTTCAAATGACATATTGCAAGTTAAGTCTTCTTTGTCATCTAATTGTAAAATCTACTTAACCAACTTCATAATTTAGTGAAGTTGAGTTAGATGACAAGTTGTGAAGTTAGGTTAGGTTCACAATTTAGTGTAGTTGGCTTAGATGGCAAGTTATGAAGTTAGGTTAGGTTATAATTTAGTGTCATTGGATTAGATGATAGTTTAGTGTAGTTGGGTTAGACAACAAGTTATAAAGTTAGGTTAGGTTCACAATTTAGTATATTTGGGTTAGATGACAAGTTGTGAAGTTAGATTAGGTTCACAATTTAGTATAGTTGGGTTAGATGACAAGTTGTAAAGTTAGGTTAGGTTCTTAATTTAGTATAGTTGGGTTAGATGACAAGTTGTGAAGTTAGGTTTACAATTTAGTATAGTTGGGTTAGATGACAAGTTGTAAAGTTAGGTTAGGTTCTTAATTTAGTATAGTTGGGTTAGATGACAAGTTGTGAAGTTAGGTTTACAATTTAGTATAGTTGGGTTAGATGACAAGTTGTTAAGTTAGGTTAGGTTCTTAATTTAGTATAGTTGGGTTAGATGACAAGTTGTGAAGTTAGGTTAGGTCGCAATTTAGTGTCATTGGATTAGATGATAGTTTAGTGTAGTTGGGTTTGATGACAAGTTATAAAGTTAGGTTAGATTCACAATTTACTATAGTTGGGTTAGATGACAAGTTGTGTAGTTAGGTTAGGTCACAATTTAGTGTCATTGGATTAGATAATAGTTAGTGTAGTTGGGTTAGATGACAAGTTATTAAGTTAGGTTAGCTTCACAATTTAGTATAGTTGGGTTAGATGACAAGGTGTGAAGTTAGGTTAGGTTCACAATTAAGTGTAGTTGGGTTAGATGGCAAGTTGTGAAGTTAGGTTAGGTGATAATTTAGTGTAATTGGATCAGTTGATAATTTAGTGTAGTTGGGTTAGTAAGCGCATAGTTCGAGTATTATTTAAGTTAATTATATCTCATAATCTTTATTTCCTTAACAGGCAAAAACCTAATTACAAAGAAAACATATAAAAATAACGAAAAAGAAGTGGGTGCTTCTATACCGGGTGTTGACTTGGCGGACATAACATGGGAAATCCCATGTACATTTTGAAATGTTCAAATTTTGGCTCCCCTATTTGTTTTAGAAACGCTAACACAAATTAATTCTGAATGTTTACCTCCACAAAAAAGGTAAATACATTTTTACTTTTTTTGTGGAGGTAAAAATTCAGAATTAATTCGTGTTAGCGTTTTTATAATAATAAATAATGTGATTTTATAAAAATAATGACATGCCATGGAATTGAAACAACAACTGCGGATTTCAAAACGGCCAAAAATATCGTGGTCACTTGATTAAAGTAAATGTTTTCGAAATGATTTACACTATACAAGAAAAATGTCGTTATTTTTATAAAATCACATTACTTTTTCCTAATTAATTAAGCTATTAATTTTCTAACATTCGTTGATTTTTAATAGAGTTCAGTTTGAAGCTTTAAACGAGTGTTTTCCACTCCCAGACTAAGCATGAAGTAAAATTTCGAGTTTAGAAAAGCCCCGCGTAGAAAATTTGTCAAGGGTCGCGCAGCGACCCGAGACAAATTTTACTTCATGCGCCACGCGTATAAAACACAGATTTTAAGTGAAATTCGAATATACATAAATTTGACAATAATATAGTGTTATATACGCGTGGCGCATGAAGTAAAATTTCGAGTTTAGAAAATTTGTCTCGGGTCGCTACCGCGACCCTCGACAAATTTTCACGGGGCTTTTCTAAACTCGAAATTTTACTTCATGCGCCACGCGTATAAAACACAGATTTTAAGTGAATTTCGAATATACATAAATTTGACAATAATATAGTGTTTTATACGCGTGGCGCATGAAGTAAAATTTCGAGTTTAGAAAAGCCCAGAAAATTTGTCTCGGGCCGCTGCGCGACCCTCGACAAATTTTCACGGGGCTTTTCTAAACTCGAAATTTTACTTCATGCTTCGTCTGGGAGTGGAAAACACTCGTTTAAAGATTCAAATAGAACTCATTTAAAAAACAACGAATGTCGGAAAATGTACAGCGTAGGCGTATGTTTAGTTATGAAGTTAGGTTAGGTTCACAATTTAGTATAGTTGGGTTAGATGACAGTTTGTGAAGTTAGGTTAGGTTCACAATATAATATAGTTGGGTTAGATGACAAGTTGTAAAGTTAGGTTAGGTTCTCAATTTAGTGTCATTGGTTTAGATGATAATTTAGTGTAGTTAAGTTATATGACAAGTTATGAAGTTAGGTTAGGTTCACAATTTAGTTTAGTTGGGTTAAATGGCAAGTTAAGAAGTTAGGTTAGGTCTTTGGATTAGATAATTTAGTGTAGTTGGTTAGATGATAAGTTATGAAGTTAGGTTAGTTTCACAATTTAGTATAGTTAGGTTAGGTCACAATTTAGTGTCATTGGATTAGATGATAAGTTGCGCTTCAAAATGCACGACCAGCCCCTGTTGGGGGTAAATAACTCCTGATACGCAAATATATTACTTTCTGTCGATCCACATTGAAAATAAGTAACCTCAAAAATGTTCACATAGATACCCACGCTACGAAATTAAGGTAAGTATTACTAATTATAAATTTCCGCTAGAGTTTAACTTTTAACCCCTAATTGTCCACACAAACACGAGCTTACGCTATTAAAAAACGCGCTGAAACTTTTTGTTACATTTTTTTTTTTTTTTAATTGCACGTTCATACAATTTACTCACTTCTTCTAAAGATAAAATATCAAATATTTAGTGCCAGTTGCTGCCAATATATTTAAATTGAGTTTATCACTAAACAACAAAAGTCAATAATTACATTTTTTATTATTTTCATTTCATTTTAACCTCTGTCTAGATCAGGGGTTCTCAACCGGGAGGGCACGCCACCTCGAGGGGGATGAAAGATATTGCCCATTTGTATTTTTAAAATTAAAATCAGAACTTCTGCTTTTTACCGAAATACATGCGAGACCTTTTTTTGCTCACCTTACATCAGTCGTCGAAATATATGCGAGACTTTTCTTGCTCTTCAGAAGGGGGGTTGCGGAAATCAGGCGCGCTCCCAGAAAATTTGTTTTTATTGGCCTCATCCCGCTCTTGTAGGAGGGGTCATCCCGCTCTTGTGTGAGGGGGGCTCACGCGTCTTGGGGAGGCTCATCCTGCTCTTGTGGTAGATCAGTAGAAACTGTCATCTTCAACTCGAATTCAAAGATCTACCCAGTTCAACGTTTTTGGTGCAACTAGGGGTTGTGAATCCCTGGTCTAGACTATCACATCATAGTAAAGATTGATACAGTTATTTCCGCAAATTATCAAACTATCTAAGGGCCAGTTGCTCCAAACAGGGTTGAACTGGTTCATCTCTGAACTCGAGTTCAAAGTGACAGAACAATAGAACTGACATCTTGAACTCGACATCAGAGATGAACGCAATTCAACGTTTTTGGTCCAACTAAGGGTTGAGAACTCCTGGTCTAGACTATCAGATCATAGTATATATTGTGCACCAAACACGTTGTACTGGTTCATCTCTGAACTCAAGTTCAAAGTAACATTAGATCAATACGAACTGACATCTTGAACTTGAGTTTAGAAATAAACCCAGTTCAACGTTTTTGGTGCAGCCAGGCCTAAAACTGCTTTGAGATAAACTTGGTACAATTTTTGGTGCAACCGGTTCTCATTAAATGAATCACTCAAAGCAAAATCGCTTTAACGTTCTCTTTGTTTTTGCAAATAGTGATGATTTGGACGATGAGAACTCGAACGAGGATCAGCTGACGAAAAAATCGGACGTTAATTCCGACATGGCGGAACCCTCGCCTGGTCCGTCGGGTTCATCGGAGACGCAACCTCCTGGAGATCTCGACGATCCCGAGGATGATAAGTGCGCTTTCCCGAGCATCACCGATTTAAACACGCGACTGCGCAGGGTGATCACCTCGTATCAGAGGAGCTACAGGAAGGAGGAGCAAAAGATGAGCAAATCAAAGGTAAGAAAGAACAGGGTTTTGTTTGATGTTCGAGTCTGTCTCGTTTTTCTTCCTGTTCGTGCAGGTGATTGTTTTTATCTTTGTTATTGTTATATTTAGATGTTTCTTGTTCATCACAACATAATCAATTTAAATATGTCAACATATTCAAGAATATATAACATGTATAACGAAGTAGAAGCCTCCGCAGTTCATATTCAAGAATTTTTTTTTTCTTGTTCATTACAAAATAATCAATTTAAAAATGTCAAGATATTGAAGAATTCTTTTTATCAATATTTCAAAGGGGCTCTGAATTGTAGGGATCAATGTTTGATGAAGTTACCGTGTAACATAGATCCTTAAAATTAAGGGACTAGCAATTTTTGCTAAGAAGTAAATCTTGTTCATGAAATGATATCAAAATAGGGCCAGACCCATTTTCCAACATAAAGGACCCTTTGTCCAGCACACAGGACCCTTTGTCCAGCACCCAGGACCCTTTGTCCAGCACCCAGGACCCTTTATTCAGCAGAATGAACCCCGTTATTTAAGACAAAGGAGTAGTAATGGGCAAGATTGAGTATCTTGAAGATTGATTAACCCATTAACAGCGAAGCAATTATAGAGTTAACTCTAAAAGTTGATATTATTTATTTTTATGATCTCTACGAATGACTTATCGTATTACATACTGTGAATTTTTCTTTTAAATATACATAATGTATACGCTGTACATTTTTAGGCATGAGTCGATATCATATAAAAACGTGCAATATGAAGTTTAGAACGAGTGTTTCCACTCCCAGACTAAGCATGAAGTAAAATTTCGAGTTTAGAAAAGCCTGAAAATTTGGCTCGGGCGCGTAGCGAAGCGGAGCGACCGAGCCAAATTAGGCTTTTCTAAACTCGAAATTTTACTTCATGCGCCACGCGTATAAAACACTGAAAAATTGTGAAGCTAGAAATACACTGATATATATTATTTTTGAAATGAGTAATAATCGAAATATTGAATAACAAAATATTTACATTTTTCTTCATACATTTTCAAAGCAGGTCAAATAATATAATATATCAAATTAACTTATTTTGTTATTTAATTAACAAAAAATTAATAATGTTCCGTGTATGCACCAATGGCGCTTAATGGGTTAAACAAATATCGACCAGTTGTAAACTCCAGAATTGTAATGTAACAGCCATCACCTGATCTCCTATATCTGTTAGCATCATATATTCTGCTTGGTAATCCAATGACTCGTTCCACACTTCATCTTCATCAGTGTGAATCAAACCAGTACAAAGTATCGAGCCTATCAATTAAAAGATTAGTGGTGGGAATAATCGATTAAATTAATGATGTTTTTTAATCGATATTTACTAAATATGTGGAGTGAAGGGCAACCAAAATAAAAGTCGAGTCTCACACGATTTTTTTTTCAATTATTATTTCTTTATTACTCCAACTATTACTGATAATCGCAGGATGTGGCAAATATATTTGAAGACTTCTTTGGTTCGCTTTATAATACCTCACAACCAGTGCTTTCTCAACTCTCTTCGTGCAGTACTAGTCTTAATCATATATCCATCAACCAAATCAATGATATCTCTATTTCTGCCATACTTCAGGAGCTGTCAGGGCACACCTCTAGTTACAGAAGTGTGTATTTTCACTCTCTAGACCTTTGTGGCTCTTATTTAATAATTCCCTTAATTCTGGCACTTTTCCTGACAGATGGAAGCATTCACTAATAACACCTGTTTTCAAGAAAGGCAAGAGGAACCTCGTTGAGAACTACAGTCCAATATCATTGCCATCACACATTCCCAAGATGTTTGAAAAGCTAGTTACTGATTGTATTAGTGAAGACTTGAACTTTATTTCAACCGATAAACAACATGGGTTTATTCTACAGTATCTAATTTACTAATCTTTGGGGCAACAATTACTACATCGCTGGAAGAGGGGTACGAGGTTGATACCGTGTATTGGTACATTCTAATTTGTTAATTACTAATTAGTACATCGATTACTCCCATTACTACAATAGATTGAATTGGTAAGAAAGATCGAGCCGATCAAAAAGATCAAGCAGTTGGATCACTTCCACAGATCGAGTAGTCGATCTTTTTTAATCGATCTTGCCCATCACTACAAAGGACCCTTTATCCAGCACAAAGGACCCTTTGTCCAATGCAAAGGACTCTTTGTCCAGTTCAAATGGCCCTTTGTTTATCGCAAAGGACCCTTTATTCCAATGCAAAAGGACCCTTTCTCCAATCCATAGGGCTGTTTGTCCAATGGAAAAGACTGTTTCTCCAATGCAAAGGACCCTTTGTCCAATGCAAAGGACCCTTTGTCCAATGCAAAGGACCCTTTGTCCAATGCAAAAGGACCCTTTCTCCAATCCAAAGGGCTGTTTGTCCAATGGAAAAGGCTGTTTGTCCAATGCAAAGGACCCTTAGTCCAATGCAAAGTATTCTTTGTCAAACTCTAATTCTTTATCCAATTCCAGTTCTTTGTCCAATGTTAATGACCTTTCTGCTCACAATTTTCGCAGCTGGACCTTTTCTCCAATCCATAGGGCGTTTGTCCAATGGAAAAGACTGTTTCTCCAATGCAAAGGACCCTTTGTCCAATGCAAAAAACCCTTTGTCCAATGCAAAAGGACCCTTTCTCCAATCCAAAGGGCTGTTTATCCAATGGAAAAGACTGTTTGTCCAATGCAAAGGACCCTTAGCCCAATGCAAAGTATTCTTTGTCAAACTCTAATTCTTTATCCAATTCCAGTTCTTTGTCCAATGTTAATGACCTTTCTGCTCACAATTTTCGCAGCTGGTGTCTGTAAAGAAGTAAATGTGGCCCATGCAATAATCTCAAAATAAGGCTACACCCTTTGACCAACACAGAGAACCCTTTATCCAACACTAAAGACCCTTATCTATCACTAAAGACCCTTTATCCAACACTAAAGACCCTTTGTCCAGCAAAATGGACCCTTTGTCTAGCAAAAATGAGGCTGTCCAGCACAGGGGGTCTGGCCCATGAAATAAATCTAACAACTGTGGATGTCAAAACGGCCAAAAATATCGTGGTCACTTGATTGAAGTAAATGTTTTCGAAATGATTTACACTATACAAGAAAAATGTCATTATTTTTATAAAATCACATTACTTCTTCCATAATTATTAAGCTGTTAATTTTCTAAGATTCGTTGATTTTTAAAAGAGTTCAATTTGAAGCTTTAAACGAGTGTTTTCCACTCCCAGACTAAGCATGAAGTAAAATTTCGAGTTTAGAAAAGCTCCGCGTAGAAAATTTGTCGAGGGTCGCGCAGCGACCCGAGACAAATTTTCGCGGGGCTTTTCTAAACTCGAAATTTTACTTCATGCGCCACGCGTATAAAATAATAAAATATTATGAACTTTATGTATATTTGAACCTCACTTGAAATCAGAGTTTTATACGCATGGCTGGTGTCTGTAAAGATTTAAATGTGGCCCATGCAATAATCTCAAAATAAGGCTACACCCTTTGACCAACACAAAGAACCCTTTATCCAACACTAAAGACCCTTTGTTTAGCAAAAATGAGCCTGTCCAGCACAGGGGGTCTGGCCCAGGAAATAAATATAACAACTGCGGATGTTAAAACGGCCAAAAAAGAACCCTTTATCCAACACTAAAGACCCTTATCTATCACTAAAGACCCTTTATCCAATACTAAAGACCCTTTGTCAAGCAAAATGGACCCTTTGTCTAGCAAAAATGAGCCTGTCCAGCACAGGGGGTCTGGCCCATGAAATAAATCTAACAACTGTGGATGTCAAAACGGGCAAAAATATCGTGGTCACTTGATTAAAGTAAATGTTTTCGAAATGATTTACACTATACAAGAAAAATGTCATTATTATTTTCATAAAATCACATTACTTTTTCCTAAATTATTAAGCTGTTAATTTTCTAACATTCGTTGATTTTTAAAAGAGTTCAATTTGAAGCTTTAAACGAGTGTTTTCCACTCCCAGACTAAGCATGAAGTAAAATTTCGAGTTTAGAAAAGCCTCGTGAAAATTTGTCGAGGGTCGCGCAGCGACCCGAGACAAATTTTCTGGGCTTTTCTAAACTCGAAATTTTACTTCATGCGCCACGCGTATAAAATAATAAAATATTATGAACTTTATGTATATTTGAACCTCACTTGAGTTTTATACGCGTGGCTGGTGTCTGTGAAGAAGTAAATATGGCCCATGCAATAATCTCAAAATTAGGCTACACCCTTTGACCAACACAAAGAACCCTTTATCCAACACTAAAGACCCTTTGTCCAGCAAAATGGACCCTTTGTCTAGCAAAAATGAGCCTGTCCAGCACAGGGGGTCTGGCCCCCTTTATCCAACACTAAAGACCCTTTGTCCAGCAAAATGGACCCTTTGTCTAGCAAAAATGAGCCTGTCCAGCACAGGGGGTCTGGCCCCCCTTTATCCAACACTAAAGACCCTTTGTCCAGCAAAATGGACCCTTTGTCTAGCAAAAATGAGCCTGTCCAGCACAGGGGGTCTGGCCCCCTTTATCCAACACTAAAGACTCTTTGTCCAGCAAAATGGACCCTTTGTCTAGCAAAATTGACCCTGTCCAGCACAGGGGGTCTGGCCCATGAAATAAATATAGAAATGTTTCTGTATTTATTAATTCATTTTTCTTGTAATTTTATTTACGTTTGAGTCATAGAAGAATAGAATTAACAAATTTGTCTCTAGCTGGTCACAAGAAGTAAAAGCCTTGTATTCACTTCTTGTGACCAGCTAAAGACAAATTTGTTAATTTTCTTCTTTGGCTTAAACGTAAATAAAATGATCGCTACGTATCAAAATTAACAAACAGATACTTAAACAGCATAACCTGTTTTTTACATAAATGTATTAGTGTTTTTTGATATTGTCATTTTTGTTATTTCCCATTCGATGATTGTTTTTTTCTCATCATCATCATTGATTTCTATATAAACATAAATATACATCATGCGCATCATGGCATCGCACTGTATCTATGTAATATGGTGGTGCATGTGCGTGCGAGAATGTGCAGTAGATTGTAGTATGTACTTGACGCGCCCCATTGTGCAGCAGCCCACTGGCGAGCAGTCTTCCTCTTCGTCGGCCCAGGCCATGTCTAACCCGTTGGCCGCTCTCGCCCAAGTGTCCCAGCAGCTGGAGGGAAGGGATCCGTCCGGAGCCGGCGGATTACACAGTTGGGAACTCCAACAGTTGGCGCTCTACCTACTGGTTAGTATATAAAAACAACGAAAACAAATGAAATGAAGGAAAGTATACGGAAGTAAGGATTGTAAATAATAAACATGGTGATATGTCCTTTATAGTAAGCACGGTACTTACTGTAATAGATCGTTTAAATTATAAATTAGAGTAGGGGGCATTTTTTTTTTGTGCAGTTGCCCAGAATGCTAATTGAATGTTAGAATTGGGAAGTCCGATGTGGTCCAGGTCAATTAATGAATGCAACCAATTGATAATAATTGTGTAATAGTAATTAAAAACTGTGACAAGTTAATATTGAATACTGTCTCTTGACAAGAATTGTTGGAATTGAATGAGATATGCAATTATTTTCATAATCCCTAGGCCGGGCAGGACCTGTATAGCTCGTCCACATCGGCTCAATAAAGGCGCTATCCCGAAGAGCCGGAATGCTGGTTTGGTGGTAAACAAACATGAATGGGACACAAATACGAGACACAAATGTTTATGTTGAAAGAAACTAGTGTTTGAGTTCATGCCTCTTCCATGACGCACTTTGTAGAGCCGATGTGGACTGCTTGAGTACTCGCATAATTTATTTAATATTAATATATTGACCAACGAAATTATTGACAATCCTTTTTCTAGTGTATTATTTAAGTATTTATTCTTCTCTAAATAAATTCCTCAAAATGTGTTGGCAATAATATGCTCATCAAATTGTTTCTAAAGTTTAAAACTTTGGTAATTAGACTCGGAAATATTTCGACCGTGTTTTTATCTATAACAAATGAATGTACCCGGGTATTTAAATGATTCGCATAAGTGCACGTTGGAAAAATGTCCTCGGAACTCGCATTCCGGTATTGCATTTGTAATGTTTACGGTGTAAATGGAGAAAATGCTGAGCTACTGAATAACTCGAATTATAAATTATATACGTATACGCAAACAAAAGTTAGTGATTGTAGTAACGTAACATGCTTGTGTGTACAATGTAAGTAAATCTTGTTCAAAACAAAATTGGTTCATCGTTGTTATAACTAAGTTTTGATTGAAAGTAATGTTTTGTAGAGAAATATTAAATTCCAACGAATGTTTTTTCGAATGAAATACTAAACATTTTTGAAGAAAATATTCAGTTTATTTAAAAGTATTCATATCCCGACGATGCATACTTTGTAAATATTCAGACGATCGTTGTTTTTGTAAAAATTTTTGTATAGGTATACATATCCCGATGATTTGTACTCTGTTAATGTTTAGACATTTATTGTTCTTGAAAAGCGTAGAATTTAAATGCATACTCTGTAAATATTCAGACGTTTGTTGCTTTTATAAAAGTGTTCAATTTTAAGCTTCTAATGAGTGTTGCGACGCACTTTTTTTTCTTTTTTTTTTATGGCCTACACACCCTTTTGGTCCTCCGTTTGTCCCGGTCACTCCCTTTTCTATCCTTGACAACCTCTGCTTGTCACCCGACACCAACTATGCTTCAGTGAAGAAAGGGGTGGGAAAAAAATAACGAGCGCCACGAGTTTAAAAAAACAAGTAACAAGTAGGGTGTCCACGGTAAACTCGAACCCTAGATTTAAAATAAAACAAATGGGAGTTCCCTTTAACAAACGAATTTAATCCTCAAATAATGTGTAACATAAATGTCTCTCTCAAGGAAAATCTATTGGCAAAACAATACTTTAAAGTAAATAAATTATTGAAAGGTAAACATGTCAATTGAAGAAAAATATCGTATACTATTCTGCAGAATTATTTCAGCCTCAACTTGAACCACGCTAAATAAGTACAACATTCAAAAATACAAATAAATAACACATTCCTAATAAAAAAATACTTGGTAAGCAAAAAAATCAATTACTGAATTAAAACACTAACCGAAACTTAAGTACGCACACCGTTATAACGATTAGGCCCAACGCAATATCGAGTGTTTCAATTTAGAATAAAATACACCCGAAAATATCAACTAACGGTCGGAATGTGTAATCCTCACACTAAAATTCACAAATACTGATATAATTAATACTTCATGTGGTAAAATCCAAGTTAAATCATTTTCTGTATTCACTGTAGATGAACCAAACTGAATGATAACGATTGATTGTAAAACTCTACTTTTACTTTTACTTGGGCCGGTACGCCACTGCCCTAACTCAAAATGACAAACACCAATCATTCAGATTTGACCCACCACAATAAACCCATAATCAAATATGCAGGTAATAGTATACATAGCTTAAACTTCCTCCAGCGATGAAATATGGCTCTTCACCGAACTCAACAATGACTTCACTCCTCAACTCCCTCCGTACTTAGCCACTGTCCGCTTCCTGCTTTCTACTTCTTTGATTAACTTTTCTTAACCGACTGCTGCCTACGCCTATACAACTCCTCCTCACTTTCCTCCTCTCTGCGACTCCTTCAGAACAACCCTGGTCGGCCCTCCATGCCCTCTTAACCAGGTTAAATCTGAACTCGTGGATTTAATCCTCCACTAAAAAAAACGATCAGGTCCAAGACCTCGATCGTTTTTAATGAAAATGCCCCGTGCACGGTGTGCTTGGCTCCGTCTTTCGTCGCTTAATTGTCGGCTTCCAAACTTATTCCTCCCTCTGAGTAAGCTTCACCACCAAACAACTAACTTGTAAAGCAAATAGAGAATCCGTAACCACGTTTGCACACTATCACTGCAATCTATCAGCTTCGTTTTTTTTTTCACACCGCCACTCTTTGCAACAACCAACGTAAAAATGTCCTCCAAATGGAGATCCCTCCTTACGGAAAGATATAAAAAAGTTAGAACGGAAATTATCAAATTGAAATTTAAAGTTTGCACCAATCAAATGAGAGTATTCACGCGCCCTCATTTAAGCATGAACCCAGTGGCGTCGTTGAATTACGAGTCACACTCACACACTTAATACAGCAAATAGAAATACGAAAATTGCCATGCATACCTAAATTACTCATGGAAATTACTGAAAATAGAAAACAGCTCATAAAATCACTGCATAAACCCTCCACTAAGCGAAAAAATTCACCGACACACAGTTGGCAGCATCTACTCTGCGACAACTTCTCTCGGTGGGCATCACGCTGTCAAATGTAAATGTCAACGCCCCGAACAAAACAGTAAACAATAATATGGTGGATGAAAAATGTTAATTTCCCTTACAGAATAATCTACAACGATGTTAAAAGAAATATGCAGCCGTGTACAATAATGTGACCTTCGTACAGTGTGTGTGTGTAAAACTCAGCTGGCCTGAGTTATGCGGCTCCTAACCTCTTCACACACTTATTTGCTTATTTCCCAAACAGTAAATCCCGACATAACAATCCCTCGGTTTGCAATAGAATAACAAATAGTAGTTTTTTTTTTTGTGCAGTCAGTCAATTTTAACCCGTTACAGTGTTTCCACTCCCAGACAAAGCATGAAGTAAAATTTCGAGTTTAGAAAAGCCAGAAAATTTGGTTTGGTTGCGTAGCGCGAAGCGACCAAACCAAATTTTCAGGCTTTTCTAAACTCGAAATTTTACTTCATGCGCCACGCGTATAAAGCACTGAAGTGTTTTTTTTGTAAGTATTCATACCTCAATGTGTACTCAGTAAATTTGTAGACATTCGTTTATCTTAAAAAGTGTTGAATTTGAAAGTTTAAATGAGTGTTTCCACTCCCAGGTTAAGCATGAAGTAAAATTTCGAGTTTAGAAAAGCCTGAAAATTTGGTTTGGTTGCGTAGCGCGAAGCGCGGAGCGACCAAACCAAATTTTCAGGCTTTTCTAAACTCGAAATTTTACTTCATGCGCCACCGGTATAAAACACTGAAGTATTTCGAAGTTTAAAATAAACCACTAAATCAATATACTAAAGTAGTATAATTAGAACCTTACATTAAAAGTTTAAATTATACTCCTTAAGCAAATTATACTGCATTTAAATTATGCTGCGTAAGCTGCAATGCTTAGCGATTTATTTTAAACTGTTAGTAAGGTTTTGAGGAAAGCTTAATTTAAACTCCAATATATTTTAGTGTTTTGTACTGATGGCGCATGAAGTCAATTTTCAGGCTTTACTAAACTTGAAATTTACCTTCAAGGCTCTAAACTCCAAATTTAACTTTATGAGCCACCAGTTATAAAATACTGCTGTATTTTGAAGTTTAAAATAAACCACTAAAGTAGTATACTAAAGCAATATAATTAAAACCTTACATTAAAAGCTTAAATTATACTGCTTAAACATACTGCCTTAGCAGTTTATTTTAAACTATTAGTAAGATTTTGAGGAAAGCTTAATTTAAACTCTAATATATTTCAGTGTTTTATACTGGTGGCGCATGAAGTAAAATTTTGAGTTTAGAAAAACCTGAAAATTTTCTTCATGCTTAACCTGGGAGTGGAAACATTCATTAGGAGCTTCAAATTGAACACTTAATCTACAACAAGTTAGTCTTACAAAGACTATATCAAACAATCATTGAAACAACTACTTCCCGGGCTAATACCCCTACGGACACTGAATTATACAACAAGTGTTTGCTGTTACATACAGTAACCTACTGCAAATGTAACAATTTGGGTCAAATTATTCAGGCCATCTATAGACGCGTTTCGAGATTTATCTCTCATCAGTATAGCTTTGCCATTCCCTCTAAACAATTTGACACCTTAGACTGGCGGTCACGTTACCGTTCAAACATAAGTATAAATGAAATTGCCAATTCTTGGTTGCAGAATACTTCAAACATTAAAAGTGCCGAGATTCTTTTCGCAATCTACAACAAGTTAGTCTTACAAAGACTATATCAAACAATCATTGAAACAACTACTTCCCGGGCTAATACCCCTACGGACATTGAATTATACAACAAGTGTTTGCTGTTACATACAGTAACCTACTGCAAATGTAACAATTTGGGTCAAATTATTCAGGCCATCTATAGACGCGTTTCGAGATTTATCTCTCCGCCAACTGACTGCCAGTCTAAGGTGTCAAATTGTTTAGAGGGAATGGCAAAGCTATACTGATGAGAGATAAATCTCGAAACGCGTCTATAGATGGCCTGAATAATTTGACCCAAATTGTTACATTTGCAGTAGGTTACTGTATGTAACAGCAAACACTTGTTGTATAATTCAATGTCCGTCGGGGTATTAGCCCGGGAAGTAGTTGTTTCAATGAGTGTTTGATATAGTCTTTGTAAGACTAACTTGTTGTAGATTGCGAAAAGAATCTCGGCACTTTTAATGTTTGAAGTATTCTGCAACCAAGAATTGGCAATTTCATTTATACTTATAAAAACAACGAACGTAGGAATATTTTCAGAGTATGCATTCAAATTCAACGCTTTTCAAGAACAATAAATGTCTAAACATTTACAGAGTACACATCCTCAGGATATTTATACTTAAAAGAAAAATTCTCTCTATGATTTTCCCTTTGCTAAGACTTTTATTGGTTGATTAGTTAGAGTGAGATATATCAAAATTGACATATGTCATGAACAAACTTAATGCCTGTTTTTAACATTTACAGAATGAAAGTTTGATTATCGAATTTATTCGAATCAAAATAATCGATTATTGATATCATTCGATTATGCCCATTACTACCCACAATGCTTTTTTTGTTTTGTTTCAAAACAAAAAACATCATACGAATCATTGTTTTTAAACAAAACAAAGAAGCATTGTGGGTGATAAGCATAATCGAATGATATCAATAATCGATTATTTTAATTCAAACAATGCTTATTTTGTTTTGTTTAAAAGCAAAAAATCATATTAACCATTCTTTTAAACAAAACAAAAAAAAAACATTGTAGGCAGTGATGTACATAATCGAATTATATCGATAATCGATTATTTTGATTCGAACTAAATTGATGGTCGAACTATCGCTCAAACTATTGCTTGAGAGATCATTTGAATTATTGCTTGAGATATTGTTTGAATGATCGCTCAAGAGATCACTCACTCACATGATTGCTCGAGTGATTGCTTTAGTGATCTTTTTAGTAGTGATAGGCATGATCGAATCATATCAACAATCGATTATTGGGATTCGATTTAAATTATTAATCGAACGATCACTGTAATCATTGCTCGAGCATCGCTCTAGTAATCTCTTGAGTAGTGATGGGCATAATCGAATGTTAGCAATAGTCGATATTGGGATTCGAATTTAATTGTTAATTGAACGATCACTCAAATCCTTGCTTGAGAGATCATTTATAAATTATTACGTTTGTATGGTTAATCGAGAGATCCCTCAAATGATTGCTCGAATAATTGTTTGAATGGCTGTTGAAATGATTGCTCTAATGGTTGCTGCTATGATCACTCGAATAATGTATATATATATATATATTTTTTTTTTTAATCATTTGCTCTTCTACTTTTTGGTGTAGGACATCTAATAATTTATTACAATATAAAATAATAACACAATGAAACACACACAATTAACATGTGTAACGAAGTAGAAGCCTCCACAATACAGAAAATAATAACAATATTATGAAAAAAGGAAGGAACCTCATCAACTACAATTACAAATTATATACCTACATGCATACTATAAAAAAAAAACATGTAATTTTATATGTAATTGTTTTTGAAATAAAATTCTAAATTCTCAAAAAAAAAAAAAAAAAACAAGCATACAAGTGATCATACAAGCGATGTAGTGGATTATTCGAGTGGAATGTCGATTAATTATTTAAGAGATTTTTCAAGCAATCATTCAAAAAATCTCTCAAGCTAACATTTAAAAGATTACACGGCAATCTTTCGAGCCATCACTCTAGCGATCTGTGGATCTCAGGATGTGGTATAATTTTTAAAATCTAATGAATCAAATGATCAGTTAAATGGTAGCCAAATTGATTGCTCTAATAATCTTGAATAGTTACTCATATGATAACTTGATTGATAATTCAGATAATAATGGGATTGTTCATCAAAATGTCCAACATTCAACGTGTTTAGATTTGTTTGCGGTGTATGTTAGTATCTAATGAACATTACTCCGGTTTTTTTGAGTTGTCACAGTACTATTCTCGTGGTGTAAAGTAGTCATTCCAGCAATATTTCGAAAGATGTCTTAAGTATTCATTGGAGAGATCTGTCGAAAAATCATTTGAGATAACTCTCGATCAATCTTTCGAAATATCTCGAGCAATCATTCAAGAGGTCTCTCGAGCAATCATTCGAGATATTTCTCGAGCAATCATTCAAGATATTTGTCGAGCAATCATTCAAGATATCTTTCAATTATTCGAAAGATCTCTTGAGAAATCCTTTCAGCGATCTCTTGAACAATCTCCGAAAGATCTCTAGATGTTCGATTGTTTTCATAATGAAACAAATCGATTATTTTCATTAAAATAATTCAGTCACTATTAAGGCTTATTTTCGACATTCGATTAATAATTCAGATAATAATCCATCGCAATAACATAATAGCAATAAAAAAATAATCTATCAGGAAAGAAATATGAGTGTTCATTTCAGCAATGATCAAATGATCTCTCTGAATGCTCGAGAGAGATTTCCTTAGAAAGCATTTGAAATAACTCTCGAACAATCATTCGGGATAACTCTTGAACAATCATTTGAGATACCTCTGGAGGGAGCAATCATTCGAGAGATCTCTTGAAAAATCTTTCCAGCGATCTTTCGAGCAATCTCTCGAGCAATTATTCTAGAAACCTCTGGAGCAATCAGGATCCGAAGGATCCTAAGATGTTCAATTCTTATCATAATCGACCGAATCGATTATTTTCATTAAAATAATCTTTTTACTAATTGTGAGCGAACATTGAAATTGGTTGATGAGCATATTATACTGGATGTCCAGCAGGTCAATTTTAACCCTTAAAAGTCAAGTCCTTCGTGCAGATGTCTACTTCCCTGAAATTTTCAAAATGTTAAATTTTTGTGTGTATAAGCGGCCCTGTAAAAGCAAAAACAATATTTTTACCATTCAAGCTCCCCCTAAAACTTTTCTGGCTAAGGCCTTGCTGAGAGTAGTAATTTTTTCATTTGGCAACATAATTCAACAGGTGGTGGTTTGTTTGATGTTGGCATAGACTTTATTTGTAATCCTAACCTAATATTAGATTAGTTTATGACAGATAGCCCCTTTAAATATAACACAAGTAGAGTTGCTAGCTATTTTGTCATTTAACTACAACATAAATTAACGAGAACCTACACGGGTTCTCGTTGCACATAAGATTTTTAAATAAAAAACTTTTAAGGGTTAACGTGACAGAAAATATAACCTAAAAAAATTAAGCAGTTGATTTTATTTGAGACACCCTGTTTTAAACACAAACAATTTTAACTGTAATCATTTGTGCTTTGAATGTTCATCCCCCCCTTTTTTTCGTATTATCATCATCATCATCATCGTTGAATTTATTTTTACCCCCATCAATTAAGCACATATTGCATATTAAATCATCTTACATTATACATACCCGATTAGCCTCATTTTAATCACTTAATTTCAATGTTGGAGTATGTAATTTTTCTCTGTGTGTGTGTGTGTTTGCGTTGGTCGTTTTTCTCTCTGTTTACTGCATTCATACATATTTTACTACTACGTGTATGTTGTCTCTTTCTATAAATGTTCGACACACGACTAAATAACAGACACACGCGGGTGGTGGTGAAGGTAAGTTCTATTGTTTAATTGAATTGAAATCTGCTGAATTTTTTCCTCTCTTACACTCGACGTTCCCCCCGGCGTATTGATTTCTGTTGCTCAATTAAAGGTATTTAATTGGACTCTTTTGAATCAATACTTATGTATATAAAGGGGTTAATAATAAGTTTATTTTATTTCATTTTATCACACAAACAAGTAGAGTTTAATATTTATAAAATAAAAAAAAAAACAGTTCGAATCACCTAAAATAAATTGAGTTGTATTATACATTTTCTTTTCAGTTTATGATTACAAAAAAAAGTTGGTTTTAAAGTAATTGTGATTTCAAGGGTTAATCAATGTAATTGAGGTTATGTTTTTTAATGTGATTTGCAGTTACTGATTAAAAAAGTTGGTTTTAAAGTAAAACATGATTTTAAGTAATAAATTTAAATTCACTTGGTTTGTTTTACTGATAATTTATTAGTAAAACAAACCAAGTGAATTTAAATTAAAACCCTTTATATTAATAGAAATGTTTGACCAAGTGATCAATGAGGAACAAGTCAACAATATGATTTTAAGGGTTTATTAATGTAATTGAGGTTATGTTTTTTAATTTAACTTGCAGTTTCTGATTAAAAAAGTTTCTTTTAAAGTAAAACATGATTTCAAGGGTTAATTAATGTAATTGAGGTTATGTTTTTTTTTTTAATTCAAAAGAGTGTTGTGAAAATTTTGTTTCCTTATAATTTTAAAGTGATTGAATGGGGGATACAAGTGGAGTTGCTGTAATTGGTAAGCATTCAATTACCGAGTGTTTCCACTCCCAGACTAAGCATGAGGTAAAATTTCGAGTTTAGAAAAGCCCCGCGTAGAAAATTTGTCGAGGGTCGCGCAGCGACCCGAGACAAATTTTCGCGGGGCTTTTCTAAACTCGAAATTTTACTTCATGCGCCACGCGTATACAACACTGATTTAGCGTAAAGTTCGGAACGTACAGTTTGTGCTAACTGCTCCACGGTAGCTACGCCCCTGGCGGCTAACGAATAAAGCGTTGGACACTTATAAATTTCAACATCTTTGTATCCCCCAAGTGGAGTTGCTGTAATTGGTAAGCATTCAATTACCGAGTGTTTCCACTCCCAGACTAAGCATGAGGTAAAATTTCGAGTTTAGAAAAGCCCCGCGTAGAAAATTTGTTGAGGGTCGCGCAGCGACCCGAGACAAATTTTCGCGGGGCTTTTCTAAACTCGAAATTTTACTTCATGCGCCACGCGTATACAACACTGATTTAGCGTAAAGTTTGGAACGTACAATTTGTGCTAACTGCTCCACGGTAGCTACGCCCCTGGCGGCTAACGAAGAAAGCGTTGGACACTTATAAATTTCAACATCTTTGTATCCCCCAAGTGGAGTTGCTGTAATTGGTAAGCATTCAATTACCGAGTGTTTCCACTCCCAGACTAAGCATGAGGTAAAATTTCGAGTTTAGAAAAGCCCCGCGTAGAAAATTTGTTGAGGGTCGCGCAGCGACCCGAGACAAATTTTCGCGGGGCTTTTCTAAACTCGAAATTTTACTTCATGCGCCACGCGTATACAACACTGATTTAGCGTAAAGTTTGGAACGTACAATTTGTGCTAACTGCTCCACGGTAGCTACGCCCCTGGCGGCTAACGAAGAAAGCGTTGGACACTTATAAATTTCAACATCTTTGTATCCCCCAAGTGGAGTTGCTGTAATTGGTAAGCATTCAATTACCGAGTGTTTCCACTCCCAGACTAAGCATGAGGTAAAATTTCGAGTTTAGAAAAGCCCCGCGTAGAAAATTTGTTGAGGGTCGCGCAGCGACCCGAGACAAATTTTCGCGGGGCTTTTCTAAACTCGAAATTTTACTTCATGCGCCACGCGTATACAACACTGATTTAGCGTAAAGTTTGGAACGTACAATTTGTGCTAACTGCTCCACGGTAGCTACGCCCCTGGCGGCTAACGAAGAAAGCGTTGGACACTTATAAATTTCAACATCTTTGTATCCCCCAAGTGGAGTTGCTGTAATTGGTAAGCATTCAATTACCGAGTGTTTCCACTCCCAGACTAAGCATGAGGTAAAATTTCGAGTTTAGAAAAGCCCCGCGTAGAAAATTTGTCGAGGGTCGCGCAGCGACCCAAGACAAATTTTCGCGGGGCTTTTCTAAACTCGAAATTTTACTTCATGCGCCACGCGTATACAACACTGATTTAGCGTAAAGTTCGGAACGTACAGTTTGTGCTAACTGCTCCACGGTAGCTACGCCCCTGGCGGCTAACGAATAAAGCGTTGGACACTTATAAATTTCAACATCTTTGTATCCCCCAAGTGGAGTTGCTGTAATTGGTAAGCATTCAATTACCGAGTGTTTCCACTCCCAGACTAAGCATGAGGTAAAATTTCGAGTTTAGAAAAGCCCCGCGTAGAAAATTTGTTGAGGGTCGCGCAGCGACCCGAGACAAATTTTCGCGGGGCTTTTCTAAACTCGAAATTTTACTTCATGCGCCACGCGTATACAACACTGATTTAGCGTAAAGTTTGGAACGTACAATTTGTGCTAACTGCTCCACGGTAGCTACGCCCCTGGCGGCTAACGAAGAAAGCGTTGGACACTTATAAATTTCAACATCTTTGTATCCCCCAAGTGGAGTTGCTGTAATTGGTAAGCATTCAATTACCGAGTGTTTCCACTCCCAGACTAAGCATGAGGTAAAATTTCGAGTTTAGAAAAGCCCCGCGTAGAAAATTTGTTGAGGGTCGCGCAGCGACCCGAGACAAATTTTCGCGGGGCTTTTCTAAACTCGAAATTTTACTTCATGCGCCACGCGTATACAACACTGATTTAGCGTAAAGTTTGGAACGTACAATTTGTGCTAACTGCTCCACGGTAGCTACGCCCCTGGCGGCTAACGAAGAAAGCGTTGGACACTTATAAATTTCAACATCTTTGTATCCCCCAAGTGGAGTTGCTGTAATTGGTAAGCATTCAATTACCGAGTGTTTCCACTCCCAGACTAAGCATGAGGTAAAATTTCGAGTTTAGAAAAGCCCCGCGTAGAAAATTTGTTGAGGGTCGCGCAGCGACCCGAGACAAATTTTCGCGGGGCTTTTCTAAACTCGAAATTTTACTTCATGCGCCACGCGTATACAACACTGATTTAGCGTAAAGTTTGGAACGTACAATTTGTGCTAACTGCTCCACGGTAGCTACGCCCCTGGCGGCTAACGAAGAAAGCGTTGGACACTTATAAATTTCAACATCTTTGTATCCCCCAAGTGGAGTTGCTGTAATTGGTAAGCATTCAATTACCGAGTGTTTCCACTCCCAGACTAAGCATGAGGTAAAATTTCGAGTTTAGAAAAGCCCCGCGTAGAAAATTTGTCGAGGGTCGCGCAGCGACCCAAGACAAATTTTCGCGGGGCTTTTCTAAACTCGAAATTTTACTTCATGCGCCACGCGTATACAACACTGATTTAGCGTAAAGTTCGGAACGTACAGTTTGTGCTAACTGCTCCACGGTAGCTACGCCCCTGGCGGCTAACGAATAAAGCGTTGGACACTTATAAATTTCAACATCTTTGTATCCCCCAAGTGGAGTTGCTGTAATTGGTAAGCATTCAATTACCGAGTGTTTCCACTCCCAGACTAAGCATGAGGTAAAATTTCGAGTTTAGAAAAGCCCCGCGTAGAAAATTTGTTGAGGGTCGCGCAGCGACCCGAGACAAATTTTCGCGGGGCTTTTCTAAACTCGAAATTTTACTTCATGCGCCACGCGTATACAACACTGATTTAGCGTAAAGTTTGGAACGTACAATTTGTGCTAACTGCTCCACGGTAGCTACGCCCCTGGCGGCTAACGAAGAAAGCGTTGGACACTTATAAATTTCAACATCTTTGTATCCCCCAAGTGGAGTTGCTGTAATTGGTAAGCATTCAATTACCGAGTGTTTCCACTCCCAGACTAAGCATGAGGTAAAATTTCGAGTTTAGAAAAGCCCCGCGTAGAAAATTTGTTGAGGGTCGCGCAGCGACCCGAGACAAATTTTCGCGGGGCTTTTCTAAACTCGAAATTTTACTTCATGCGCCACGCGTATACAACACTGATTTAGCGTAAAGTTTGGAACGTACAATTTGTGCTAACTGCTCCACGGTAGCTACGCCCCTGGCGGCTAACGAAGAAAGCGTTGGACACTTATAAATTTCAACATCTTTGTATCCCCCAAGTGGAGTTGCTGTAATTGGTAAGCATTCAATTACCGAGTGTTTCCACTCCCAGACTAAGCATGAGGTAAAATTTCGAGTTTAGAAAAGCCCCGCGTAGAAAATTTGTCGAGGGTCGCGCAGCGACCCAAGACAAATTTTCGCGGGGCTTTTCTAAACTCGAAATTTTACTTCATGCGCCACGCGTATACAACACTGATTTAGCGTAAAGTTCGGAACGTACAGTTTGTGCTAACTGCTCCACGGTAGCTACGCCCCTGGCGGCTAACGAATAAAGCGTTGGACACTTATAAATTTCAACATCTTTGTATCCCCCAAGTGGAGTTGCTGTAATTGGTAAGCATTCAATTACCGAGTGTTTCCACTCCCAGACTAAGCATGAGGTAAAATTTCGAGTTTAGAAAAGCCCCGCGTAGAAAATTTGTTGAGGGTCGCGCAGCGACCCGAGACAAATTTTCGCGGGGCTTTTCTAAACTCGAAATTTTACTTCATGCGCCACGCGTATACAACACTGATTTAGCGTAAAGTTTGGAACGTACAATTTGTGCTAACTGCTCCACGGTAGCTACGCCCCTGGCGGCTAACGAAGAAAGCGTTGGACACTTATAAATTTCAACATCTTTGTATCCCCCAAGTGGAGTTGCTGTAATTGGTAAGCATTCAATTACCGAGTGTTTCCACTCCCAGACTAAGCATGAGGTAAAATTTCGAGTTTAGAAAAGCCCCGCGTAGAAAATTTGTCGAGGGTCGCGCAGCGACCCAAGACAAATTTTCGCGGGGCTTTTCTAAACTCGAAATTTTACTTCATGCGCCACGCGTATACAACACTGATTTAGCGTAAAGTTCGGAACGTACAGTTTGTGCTAACTGCTCCACGGTAGCTACGCCCCTGGCGGCTAACGAAGAAAGCGTTGGACACTTATAAATTTCAACATCTTTGTATCGGTGCATCGGTACCGGACACCACCGACTATATTAGTTGTCCAGCACCGACTATATAGTTATTCAGTACCGACTATATTAGTTGTAAAGCACCGACTATATTAGTTGTCCAGCACCGAATGGAGCGCTGTAAACATTATGTTCTGCTGTATTATCAAAATTATTGAAATCAGAGACTCAAATGTAGTTGCTAAAATTGGAAACCATTCAATTTAATACTTCTATCAAGTGTTTCCACTCCTTGGATAAGCATTAATTAAAATTTCTAGTGTAGAAAACTAGATATTTTACTTAGTGTGCCAGGTGTATAAAACAGTGAAAGTTCGAGATGTACAGTTTGCTCCACATTAGCTACGCCCCTATCGTCAAATGAAGAAAGCGTTGGACACTTCTAAATTTCAACATCTTTAAAAGTGTCCAGCGCCGACTATATTAGATGTCCAGCGCCGACTATACTAGATGTTCAGCACCGAATGTTCGGTTTTAAAGTAAAACATGATTTGTTTATGTAATTGAGGTTATGTTTTTTTTAATTCAAAAAAAATCTATGAACATTATGTTTTGTTATAATTTCGAATTGATTGAAATGGGGGATTCAAATGTAGTGTTGAATTACTTGATAGAAGTTTCAAATTAAACGCTAAAAAAATGTTTGCATTGTTACCCATTTAAAAAAAAATTTGTAAAACGTAAGAATTGTGAAAAATTTGAAATATTCTTATGAGTTTTGAAAACCGGTTACTTAGGTTAGTTACGATAGACTTAGGTTAGCTACGATAGACTTAGGTTAGGTTAGATATGATAGACTTAGGTTAGATAGATACGACTACCATTTTATGAAGTTATAACCTCACTTAACTTCACCTAACGCAACCAAATCATGAAGGGTCAACTAACCTAAGAAAAACCTATCAGGTCAGTGTTCTACTAGTACAACCTAACCTAACCTATTTCAAAATGCCGATATCGAACGTTACCTTAGAGCAATAGCTTGCTTTAGTTGTCGATATTGTAGCCAACCTAAATTGTGAAGTTGGGTTAAATAACCACTTCACAACTTATCATTTAACCTAACTTAAGTACTTAGGTTAGATACAATAGACTTAGGTTAGGTTAGATATGATAGACTTCGGTTAGGATAGATACGATAGACAAAATTTAGGTTTGTTTAGAGGACAGTTGCATAGGTTAGATGCACCCAACCTAACCTAGCCTAAACAAACCTTTCCGACAGTTACTCGGATTACCATTTTATGAAGTTATAACCTCACCTAACGCAATCTAATCACGACGTATCATACAACTTGACCTAAATTCATAACTTGTCAATTAACCTAACTTAAGAAACAGCTATTGTATCTAACCTAAATTGTGAAGTTGGGTTAAATAACCACTTCACAGCTTGTCATTTAATCTAACTTAAGTACTTAGGTTAGATACGATAGACTTAGGTTAGATTAGATATGATAGACAGGTTAAAATAGATACGAAAGACGTAACTTAGGTTTGTCTATAGGACAGTTTCATAGCTTAGATGCACCCAGCCTAACCTAACCTGAACAAACGTTTCCAACAAATATTCGGATTACCATTTTATGTAGTTATAACCTCACTTAACTTCACCCAACCCAACCAAATCACGACGTATCATCCAACCTTACCTAATTTCATGACTTGTCAACTAACCTAACTTAAGAAACAGCTATCGTATCTAACCTAAATTGTGAAGTTGAGTTAAATAACCACTTCAAATTGTAAAGTGGTTATTTCACCCAACACTACAATTTTTAGGTGTTACTTAAGTGAACCTAACTTAAGTAACACCTAACCTAACTTATGAAACACCTGACCTAACTTAAGAAACACCTAACCTAGCCTAACTTATAAAACACCTATCGTATCTAACATAAATTGTGAAGTTGGGTTAAATAATCTCTTCACTTCACTTTTCATTTAACTTAAGTAACACCTAATCTAACCTAACTTAAGAAACACCTATCGTATCTAACCTAAATTGTAAAGTTTCGTTAAATAACCACTTCACAACTTATCATTTAACCCAACTTAAGTAACAGCTATCGTATTTGAACCTAAATTGTAAAGTTAAGTTATCGTATAACCCAACTTCACAGATAGGTGTTATCTAAATTAGGTTGGATGACAAGTGAAGTGAAGTGGTTATTGCATTAAATTTGAAATACTCGTAAGAATTTTGAAAACCGGTTACTTATTTTAGATACGATAGACGTAGGTTAGGTTAGATATGATAGACTTAGGTTAGGATAGATTCGATAGACGAAACTTACGTTTGTTTAGAAGACAGTTGCTTAGGTTAGATGCACCTAGCCTAGCCTAGCCTAGCCTGAACAAACCTTTTCGACAATTACTCACTTACTTCACCTAACGCAACTGAATACCGACGTATCGTCCAACCTAACCTAACTTCATAACTTGTCAGTTAACCTAACTTAAGAAACACCTATCGGATCTAACCTAAATTGTGAAGTTGGGTTAGATGATAAAGGTTAGGTTATCATTTAACCTAACTTCACAGATATGATAGGTGTTACTCAAGTTAGGTTAGATGACAAGTTGTGAAGTGTTTATTCCACATGTTGCCCTCTAACCTATCTATAATGTAATGTTAGGCTAGTTTATTATTATTAACCTAACATAAGTAACACCTATCGTATCTAACTTAAATTGTGAAGTTGGGGTAAATGATAACTTAATCTAATTTCACAAGTTGTCCTCTAACCTATCTTCACGATTTGTCATTTATCAAAACTCTGTTACTCTAAATTGTGAAGTTGGGTTAGGTTGTTGCTGATTATTTTGTAGTAATTGACACATTATACATGAACATTTGAATGATCGTTCAAATCATCATTCGAATGATCATTTAAATGATCAGTTGAATGATCGTTTAAATAAATATTCGAATGACAATAACAGATTATTAAATAATCGATGATTTTAATAATCGACTAATTCGACTATTCTCACTTGAGTCTACCCATCACTACTACATAGAAAATATCATCTTTGGCTGTGCCGGCCTCATCGATGAAAATAAATACTAACAACTCCAACTTCTTTTCACCAACTAACAATCTCACCCTAAACTTACCGAAAAAAATTGATGCTTACCCTTTCAGAAGATGGAACGCCAGGGCAAACAACTCGCCCAGGCGATCCGCCCGGAAAACACCAAAGACCCCCACCCGCAGCAGATCCCCATCAGCAAAAAGTGGACGCGCCGCGAGGAGGCCGACTTCTTCCGCGTCGTCTCCTCCTACGGCATAAACTATTACCGGAAGAAAAAGTCGTTCGATTGGACGAAGTTCAAACAGCTGGCCAAGCTGGAGAAAAAAACCGACGAGGAACTAACGGAGTATTACAAGAGTTTCGTGGTTATGTGCAAGAAGCAGACGGGGGTTAAGATGGAGGACGAGCATTACGATGCCAGTATAGAGCACGTGACGGAGGAGAAGGCGAGACGGACGCTGGACAGGCTGGATTTGTTGTCGAGGATCAGGGAGGAGGTCATCACGCACCCGAAGCTCGACGAGAGGCTCGGGGTCTGTCTGACGTCGGCGGATATGCCGGAGTGGTGGATTCCAGGCAAGCATGATAAGGATTTACTTCTAGGTGTCGCAAAGTAAGTAACAAATAGCACAAAGGAGAAAGCACTCACTAATAAATAAATAAATAAATAAATATAAAAAGTGTCCAACACTGTTGGACACAAATGGCAATAGTCACTTTGTGTCCAAAACCCGGTACGTTTTACGAGTGGAGATTTATTAGAGTGGAGAGTTATGAGACAGGTTTTATTTGAGGTCTAAGACAGAACTAACATCAAAATCAGATAATGAGCACCTTGTGTCTCAAAATGTACATCTAACTATACAAATTAAAAGTGAAGTAACGATTAACAGTATTTTTATGCCAATATTAATAACAATTCACTATTTATCTTTTTTTTTTGTTTATAAAGGCACGGTTTAGGCCGTACGGATTATTTCATCCTGAACGACCCGGAGCTCTCCTTCCAAGAAATCCTGCGCAAAAAAGTCACCGTCGATCCGGAAAAAACCGACGGCAAAGACGCCGTCAAGCGGGAAAACCGCGAGGACCTCCTGAAGTTCGACAAAAACGAGATACTCGTCAAGCTGGAGAAGGGCGAGGGTACTCTGAAGATAGAAAAGGTCGCGCTCAAGAAAGAGGAGGACAAAGACAAGCCCGCGGAGAGGGTGAAAGCGGAGGAGGAGAACAAAGTCGAGCTGACGCTGGTTAAAACCGAAACCGAGGAGAGCGAAAAGGAGGTGGAAAAGGAGGAGGTCGAGAAAGAAGAGGCGGAGGTAAAGTCGGAGGTTGAGGAGAAAACGGAAGAAAGTGAAGCGGCGGAGCACGAGAAGGAGAAAGAAGCGGAGTTGGAAGTGGGCGTGGAAAAGGAGAGCGAGACTGAGACAATCGATTCCGAAGAGAAGAAAACGGATGGTGATGTTGGAGACAAAGAATCCGTTGAAATAAAAGGATTTGATCCCGAAGATAAGGACGCGGAAAAAACGCTAACTGCTGACGAGGAGGAGGTAAACAAGGAAACGAAAAAATACGGGGAAGACCTGTTGGAGAAATCCGAAAAGAATGAAGAAAAAATGGAAACCGAAGAAAGCGCGGTGAAAACGGATAAAGAAACGGACGAGGATAATAAGTCGGTGAACAAAGAAGCCGAAAAGATGGAAGTGACGGAGTGCAAGGAAAAAGAGGCGGAGAATGAGAAGGAGCTAACCAAGGAGAAGGATAAGGAAAAGCCGAAAGAAATCGACAGTGATTTGTGCTCGAAACAAGCGGCCGAACTGAAGGCGATGTTCCCCGACTTGGAGGTTATACAGCCCCTGTCACGATTATCACAAATTGACACTTTTGTGTTAAGAGATAAACAAGGTTCAGGTAAGAAACAAACTAATCACCTAGAAGCAAAGGGCTGTAAGTGTTTAATCAATTGAGGGGCTGAGTGAAAAAGTAGTACAAGTGCTATTTCTTACTGTTTGATAATGAAGGTTTAAATTAAATTACACTTGGTTTGTTTCACAATTTTTTACTTTACTATTTACTCGACTAGTTTCGCGTTTTACAGCATTATCAGGAGTGATAATGCTGTAAAACGCGAAACTAGCCGAGTAAATAGTAAAGTAAAAAATTGTGAAACAAACCAAGTGTAATTTAATTTAAACCTTCATTATCAATATTTAAAAATGTTTCACCAAGTGATAAGTGAGAAAATTATTCAAGAAATCTTACTGTTTCTTGGAGAATACTCTTCAGTATATTTCTTACTGTTCCTTGGGGAATACTCAAATTTTTTGCAATTGTATGCCCAGATATGGTTTGCTTATAAGCAGCGATAATGGAATTTTTAATATCTTCTGACAATGCCTTTTCACGCACCATATTAACAGCTAAATAATAATTAACTTCACTAATTTATGTCAAATCCATCATTGTTTATTTATGCGTTAAATTAACTTTCCAATGGTGACTTGATTAATTCAGTTTCAACTGAATTATCTTAAATTTATATTGGTTCCCTGCGTCAGGTTCACTTTTAGTTATTAATTGAATTATCCTAAACTCAACTATTTATTTGATCATAATATAAGTTAATTAGTTGTTCACATATGGATAATTAGGAATATATTTAGTTTCAGTTTTAAAAGTTATTTTATAATAATTTAATTGATATTGGGTTGGAAAAGTAACTTCTCCTCATAGTTTGCTTTGGTCCAATTCAACTGGGCTCGTAATTCCAATTTCCACATCTACTAAATAGTTCAGGTATCTACAGAAATAAATAATGATCACTGAATCAAACACTTACTATGTTTTTACCACAAAATATTTATTGTATGTATATATATTATATTACACAAATATACACATAAATTCACGACTTAAGTTTCGACGTTTGACGGTCATTATCAAGTATCACTTGATAATGGCCGTCAAACGTCGAAACTTAAGTCGTGAATTTATGTGTATATTTGTGTAATATAATATATATACATACAATAAATATTTTGTGGTAAAAACATAGTAAGTGTTTGATTCAGTGATCATGAATTACCACGTAGTTACGGTCGCAACCATCATTATGAAGAAATAAATAATGCATTTATGTTGATTTTGTGTAAGCTTAAACGAAAATGTTAGTTGAATCGAATTCAGCGCATTTCAGTAGATTTGGCAAATAGTCATCGGATTAATCTGTTAATAAATATGCATACGCTTTTTTTTTAAGAGTTCAATTAGAAGCTTAAAACGAGTGTTTTCCACTCCCAGACTAAGCATGAAGTAAAATTTCGAGTTTAGAAAAGCCCCGCGTAGAAAATTGATTTATGGCGCCCAACTTGGGGCCACAGCGTTAGCATGTTAGCATTTCGCGGGGCTTTTCTAAACTTGAAATTTTACTTTATGCGCCACGCGTATAAAACACTGATTTAAAATGAAAAAACAAATGCACTGAAAACCAACCCAACTTCGATATTTTTTTTAAATTGGATGTTTTCTTTCCGATCCATGCTGTAAACTTTCAGATATTCGTTGTTTTCTTGTAAAAAAACTTCGATTCCCTGTAGTTTTTCGGTCTCCGAAGACCATGATTGGTCCTTTGTAAAATGGTAATAAACTTAGTAATCTAGAGTGATCCTTCAATTTAAAACTCCTGAGAACGAGTGTTGTCCACTCCCAGACTAAGCATGAAGTAAAATTTCGAGTTTAGAAAAGCCCCGCGTAGAAAATTGATTTATGGCGCCCAACTAGGGGCCACAGCGTTGGCCCGTTGGGCGCCAAAAAATCGTTTCAGGTATTTTTAAACGAGTGTTTTCCACTCCCAGACTAAGCATGAAGTAAAAGTTCGAGTTTAGAAAAGCCCCGCGTAGAAAATTTGTCGAGGGTCGCGCAGCGACCCGAGACAAATTTTCGCGGGGCTTTTCTAAACTCGAAATTTTACTTCATGCGCCACGCGTATAAAACACTGATTTAAAATGAAAAAACAAATGCACTGAAAACCAACCCAACTTCGATATTTTTTTTTAAATAGGATGTTTTCTTTCCTATCCATGCTGTAAACCTTCAGATATTCGTTGTTTTCTTGTAAAAAAACTTCGATTCCCTGTAGTCCTTCGGTCTCCAAAGACCACGATTGGTCCTTCGAGCTGTAGCCTTTGTAAAATGGTAATAAACTTAGTAATCTAGAGTGATCCTTCAATTTAAAACTCCTGAGAACGAGTGTTGTCCACTCCCAGACTAAGCATGAAGTAAAATTTCGAGTTAAGAAAAGCTCCGCGTAGAAAATTTGTCGAGGGTCGCGCAGCGACCCGAGACAAATTTTCGCGGGGCTTTTCTAAACTCGAAATTTTACTTCATGCGCCACGCGTGTAAATCACTGATTTAAAATGAAGTTAAAAATGCACTAAAAACCAACCCAACTTCGATATTTTTTTTTAATTGGATGTTTTCTTTCCTATCCATGCTGTAAACTTTCAGATATTCGTTGTTTTCTTGTAAAAAAACTTCGATTCCCTGTAGTCCTTCGGTCTCCAAAGACCACGATTGGTCCTTTGAGCTGTAGCCTTTGCAAAATGGTAATAAACTTAGTAATCTAGAGGGATCCTTCAATTTAAAACTCTTGAGAACGAGTGTTGTCCACTTCCAGACTAAGCATGAAGTAAAATTTCGAGTTTAGAAGAGCCCCGCAGAAAATTTGTCGAGGGTCGCGAAACGCTGATTCGGTGAGAAGTTTAAAATTTAAACGCTCGTGATTTATGGCGCCCAACTAGGGGCCACAGCGTTAGCATGGCCCCCCGTTGGGCGCCAAAAAATCGTTTCAAGTATTTTTAAACGAGTGTTTTCCACTCCCAGACTAAGCATGAAGTAAAATTTCGAGTTTAGAAAAGCCCCGCCTAGAAAATTTGTCGAGGGTCGCGCAGCGACCCGAGACAAATTTTCGCGGGGCTTTTCTAAACTCGAAATTTTACTTCATGCGCCACGCGCAATAAACACTGAAAGCACTGAAATATTGTGAACGAGAAAACTTCCCTTGAAATCAGTGTCTTATACGCTTGGCGCATGAAGTAAAATTTCGAGTTTAGAAAAGCCCCGTGAAAATTTGTCTCGGGTCGCTGGCGCGACCCTCGACAAATTTTCTACGCGGGGCTTTTCTAAACTCGAAATTTTACTTCATGCTTAGTCTGGGAGTGGAAAACACTCGTTTAAAAATACTTGAAACGATTTTTTTGGCGCCCAACGGGGGGCCATGCTAACGCTGTGGCCCCTAGTTGGGCGCCATAAATCACGAGCGTTTAAATTTTAAACTTCTCACCGAATCAGCGTTTCGTACGCGTGACGCATGAAGTAGAATTTCGAGTTTAGAAAAGCCCCGCGAAAATTTATCTCGGGTCGCTGCGCGACCCTCGACAAATTTTCTACGCGGTGCTTTTCTAAACTCGAAATTCTACTTCATGCTTAGTCTGGGAGTGGAAAACACTCGTTTTAAGCTTTGTATTGACCTCTTTTAAGAAAACAACGAATATTTAACAATCTACAACACGTAATTAGGATATGTATACTCAAAAGAAAAAAAAAATCACAAGAAATTAAAATTTAAAGCATTTCTAAAAGAAGCGACCTAAACAGTTTGATATTATCATGTAACGTCCAAATTTGACAGAACTAGGAAAAATCGTTACAGATACAACTGTCAACATACTCTCAGCCATAATACAACGAGTGGTAAGATTATTACCGATGATATTTTGAAGTTGAAACCGAGCTGCAGATTCAACGAGTCCGTAGGACGAGTTGAATGTGCTGCTTTGGTTTTAACGACTAAATATCATCTGGTATTAATCGTACCACGAGTTATATTTAGTGAGGGAATATAACGAATAAACTGTTATAATCTTACTTATCTGAAACTTCCTAGCGGCACAAAACTCAGAAAATTGTCGCCAATGCGACTCTCTATTTCGCACTGTGTTTTTCGGTATCGTATTTTTCACTACTTCACTTATATTGCTGCTAGAAGCCGTACCAAAACGATTTCCAACGTCCATTTTAATATTTGGAATCCTGACATCTAACCACTTTGACGTTTAAAAAACAATTTATGACCACAACAAACTTATCATTGCGATGATTTTTTATCATCGCTGCGATACACATACTGCTACGTATGTACTTGCATCTGATTGGCTGAAAATACATTCTAGTAGGCTATAAGTTGTATTCTCTAAAAAAATTAAACCACACATTCCACATCAATGAATCATAGGACATCTCTTCCGAATTCCACTGTACAATGTTATTGATTAGACGTTCACAGATTTTTCTATAATAGTTAAACTTTATTTCCAATTTACACAAATCAATCTCGTGTCACTTGTACTACTTTTCCACTGAGCCCCTCAATTTTGTTTTTTCTTTCTAATTCAGCTTTAAAATTCACGAAATATTACAAACAAACAAACCACTCTGGCCTCACTTAACCACATTGCGGTTTTGCGGTGGAGAAGCTTTACTTAACCTACTTGTGGTTTTGTGCTGGTTGGCAAACCACCTAGCTTCACTTAACCACACTGCGGTTTTGCAGTAGAGGAGCTTTGCTTAACCTCATTGTGGTTTTATGCTGGCTGGCAAACTACTTAGTCTCATAACTGTATTGTTTCGAGTTTACGTGAAGTGATTAATCACAAATAGAAAGACTGTTATTCCTTACTTCACTTTTTATTTTTATGTTAGATGTACATATCGAGACACAAGGTGCTCATTATCAATAACAAACTCAGTTTGTTATTGATAATGAGCACCTTGTGTCTCGAAATGTACATCTAACATAAAAATTAAAAGTGAAGTAAGGAATAACAGTCTTTCTATTTGTACTTAGCCTCACTTAACCACATTGCAGTTTTGCAGTCGAGGAGCTTTACTTAACCTCATTGTGGTTTTGTGCTGGCTGCCAAACCACTTAGCCTCACTTAACCACATTGCGGTTTTGCAGTGGATGAGCTTCACCTAACCACATTGTGATTTTGCGGTGGCGTGAAATACTTCAGTTTTATTCAATTGCAATTTTCCATCGTTTAGGTGCGTTGGACTTTAGCGAGACAACCGTCGCCCAGCTGTTCAACAACGCGGTGAAGTGGCCGAAAGAGTACGCCATTCAAGTCCGCTTGCAGCACATCATCTTCGCCATAGAAACGAAAGAATGGCCCGCGACGAAATCGTTCTCGGCTTACGCCAGTGGAATCGGGAACGAATACGACATTCCCATCCACGAATTGCCGAACGAGGCTCCGAAGAGGGATACCTCCACACCCATGTCCGTTGGAGACTCAGAAGTGATCACGATAACAACAGATAGTCTCAATAGAAGTAAGTAAACGAAACCTGGTTGATTAAGTCTCCAGCACTTAAGATCAGACGTGGCTGGGAACCAACTTCAGGTTAGGTTTTTGTCCAGCGCTTGAAATCAGGCGCGGCTCGGGACCAACTTTAAGTTAAAATCTCTTCTTGTAAATTTGTTTTTAATTCAGTGATTGAGACGCCACATAACGATATGCCAGACAAGTATACCAGGTGATGAATCGGCTTAGGACATAGGAAATTCAATATAAATTTTAAAAAGGCCAATTATTGTCTCCCCTAGATCGTGTCAATAATTTTAATAGTTACTGGTGACTACAGTAATAAGACCGTATTATAAATTTAATTTTTTTGAGGCCATGATAGTTACTGGATAACTTCAAAACGGCTTAGTAGATAGTATTCAGGGTTGGTAGGTATTCTTATCTGATCTAGTACTTTAAACAATTTCTGCTAAATACAAGTTTCTGCTATACAATTTTCAATACAAGTTTCTGCTAAAGTTAATAGGGGAGCCAATAGTTGGCCCATTTAAAATTTACATTGGATTCCCTATATGTCCTAAGCCGATGCATCACCTGGTATGAAAAAGCTTACACGATCGGTCTGGTCTGGAATTTTATTCATTTAAAAAGTCTATCGTTAATCCAGACCACAGACTGAACTGACTTCAGTCTGTGGGTTGGATTGACGATAGACTTTTTTTTTTCTTCCTGTGGGGGCTGTCTTCGTATTTAGTACCATTTGACTGTTTCCAAATATGAGCTGGTAGCTCCCTGCCTTGCTAGCTCGTCAGCTTTTTCATTTCCATCGATACGTGAATGGCCCGGCGTCCAGACAAGTGTGACCTTGTGCTGTCTCGCCAGGTGATTCAGTGTGTCGAAGCAATCCAACACCAGTTTGGATGAAGTCTTTTGGCTCTTCAGAGCCTTCAGTGCCGCCTGTCTATCGGATATAATATAGATTTGCCTGTCACGACAGTCTATGTTGGTTCTCGTACATTCTATAATTGCGAATATTTCGGCTTGAAAGACTGATGCCAGGCAGTCCAGCGAGTGGGCATAGCCTGTCTTCGTGTTTTCATTGTAGATTCCTGATCCAGTTGAAATTGAAATTCCCGTTACAATCACCTAACTCTACATTTTTGTATTTATATAGGTTCGAATAAAAAACGTAAGAGGCACATAGCCATCGATGTCGAGACGGAAAGAGCGAAGTTACACGCTTTGCTGAACAGCACCAGTATGCACGGCGGGTTGACCAACCCGATGGCGGCCAAACACGGGAATTGGGGCGATGACGATTCGGAAGACTCGCGTCGATCGACTCCCGTGAATCAGAACATGCTGCAGCCTCCGCCGGCGCATCAACACGCTTCGAAATTAAGTTCACTTCCGTACGAACTGAAATACAACAATCCGCTCTCGAAGACCACCATTGGACAGACGACTGTCATACCAGGGACGAGCAGCACATTAACACCAATCGACTTAAGTTCAGGGTAAGTCAAAATAAGAAATATTTAATATGTAGGGGATGAATATAAATAGTTAAAAAAACGTATTTCAAAACTTGCGCGTGTAGAAGTTAAAATAAATGCGTTGAACAGTTGATGTTAAGTGAATATAGGAGTCTTGAAAGAATTAAAAAAAAACACCTTTATTAGCATAATGTGTTACACATTTATTAGCTGCAACTAATTGCTATCCCCTCTTTTCCTCCTGTTTTCCTTCTTTTCTCCCAACTTCTCCAGCTTCTTTACCTCGGCCTAATCCGTTCTTATCCATTCCGTCACTTTTCTATTCCCTCTTACTCCCACCCATTCCTCCTTCACCCCCTTGTATTTCTCTGCCGAATAACTCCACGTACCTCGGCATTCTCCCATGCACCTGCCACCTTCTGTACCTATCTTTGTAATCACTCCTTTCTATACACCCCTGGCTTTCCTGTGCTTCCACCTCCTCTTGAAAGATAAAATCACTTCCTTCAAGGATCCTACATTCACTTAACATCAACTGTCCAACGCGTTTATTTCATCTTCTACACGCACAAATTTCGAAATACCTTTGTTTAACTATTTATATCCATCCCCTAGATATTAAATGTTTGTTGGTTAAACTTATTATTTAGGTTAATTTCCATATGTAGAAGGTGACATTAAACGAACATAAGGACTGTAATACTATTCTTTTCATAAAAGTTTTCAGTTTGAATCTACTAAGGAGTGTTTCCACTCCCAGACAAAGCATGAAGTAAAATTTTGAGTTTAGAAAAACCTGAAAATTTGATTTGGTCACTTTGCTGTTTTATGCACCACGTGTATAAAACAGTGAAATATTGAAAAATTCAAAATATTCTTGTTTAGAAGTATATTTTTAATCCTGCTTCAGCAGTTTGTTTTAATTACTAATTTGACAGTATATTTTTGAATTGACAAGATTTCAGTGTTTTATGCGCGTGGCGCATGAAGTAAAATTTCAAGTTTAGAAAAGCCTGACAATTTGGTTTGGCCGCTCCGTGCTTCGAGCTACGCAACCAAACCAAATTTTCAGGCTTTTATAAATTCGAAATTTTACTTCATGCTTAATCTGGAATTGGAATCACTTGTTCGAAACCTGCGTTCCAATTTACGATCAATACCTGCATAACTTAACTCACCCACGTCTCATCTAGCACCCGGCCTAATAAATTTTACCTCCTAACCAAATACAGCGTTTTTAAAATTTGAGCATTTTTTGGTATGTATAGTCGACGCAACCCAAACATGAGCGCTGTTTGATTGTCATGGTATTTGTTACTGAAATTTATTCCTGTAATTCTGGCTTTTTCCAGTGGTATTACAAAGAGAGGGGAGAATATTGAATATTGTCAATAATTTTGGAGATCTGTCAAATTTAATTGCGACAAACGACTATGATGAAAAGTATAAATTACAACATTAAATTTTGGCGTTCAGATTTGACTGTACCTACAGGTATATTTAAAAGAAAAAATCCTGTGTGTGTTCAAGATGGCATTCATGCATTGGATAGAGCCGTAATACGCGTTAGACAGAGCCTTAATACGTTGGACATAGCCTTAATACATTAGACAGATCCTCAATGCGCATTGGACACAGCCTCAATACTTGTTGGTCAGAGCTTCAATACGCCTTTTTATAGAACCTCAATACACGTTTTCACAGAGCCTCAATAACCGTTAATTGTAGTTGCTTGCAGTGTGAGAATAAATCAATACATTTCAATTTAGAACATAAATTCTATTACATTCTTTAGATGGTGCTGGTGCCCGACCAGAGGTAGGCTAAATGAAATAAACAAATCGACTGCGTGTAAAAGTAGTGGACTGTTCCTCGATATATTAATAACATTAACTGTAATATATATATATAAATCTTTATTAGCAAATTTTGTTAACAGCAATAGTACAAAAACATACTACAATAAATAACATAAATATTAAATAATCTGCCAATTGGCTATCAACTGTTGGTCTTTCCACCTGGAGTTAGTGTTCTGTCATTGTCAGTTATTGTGTAGGAAATGTCTTGATTGCTAATGTCGTCCATTGTCTTGTCAAATGAATTTAATCGTCATGATCGCTGAGTTATGTTTAACTGTAATATTTTGTTTGAATGTGTATTTTTGAAAATATACATTTAATTATGATAATAAACATGGATTCACTTTTTTGTTATCTTCATGAGGTTTTTTGTCAACAGGTTACCTAAAATGAACACTCTGGATATCCCTAAAGTGTCCAATCAGGATATACAGAACGAGGTCCAGGACTTTTCTATGCCATCGAAGAAACAGCAGCAGCACCAACAGCAGTCCAGCAAGCCGAGCAATAAGCTGGACGATACCTTGTCGAAGCTGATGAAAAGGAAAAATTGTGTAAGTACTCAATTTAATATGAATTAATCATTTCCAATCCATTAGTCTAAAAGTACCTGTCATAAATACCAATTTGATCCCTTTTGGAAAATGTTGCTTATTTCAGATGATATGTAGATGTCGAACAGTGACTTGCAGAGGAACGCCGATTTTTGTAATGTAATGTGTAATGCATGTAAGATGTTTTAACCTTGAAAATGTCCATTGAAAATCCCACCTACTTGATTTCCTGCTCCTGTAAGAATTATAAGTGTTTACCAAAAGTGAGTAACTTTAAATTTACTTTAGTGCAAAATTTGTTCACTGGTGGATTAAGGATATTCAAATCACATAACAAAAAAAGAAGAATGGATCACACGTCTTGATGGGACCCCATCCTGGTGTATATACCGGGTGGTATATATATATACAAAGAGTTTTATGTAACACCGAACGTGCCAGAAAATATTCAATGCAAATTTTCCTATGTTCGATGTGTTCTGGGATGCATCAAAGCATTGAGAGCGATTTCATTGGCTCTTGGCAACGTCAAAATGAAATGTGTCATTCATTAATCGCCTACATCACTTATCGAATGTTAATAATAAACAGAAAAGAAAAAAAAAAATGAGAAAGAAGAGAACAGATTTAGCTTAAATGCAAAAATAATAGAGAAACAGATTCCTGTTACTTCCGTTTGCTAATATTTCAAGATAAGTTTATACATTGCTTCAATTTCACTGGAGATTATTAAGAACTTCGATTCAGCGTATTGTGTATACCATTTGATTAGGTCGACCCCAAGTACGTTAGATAATCGTAGGGGTGGCCTCGTTGGCCTGTACCACTGCGACCTTTTCAGATCTATTGTGGATCCCCAAGTACGTTGCTTTGGGTGTACCAGCGAAAATTCCGTCACGAAACTGCCTTTTGGCGGCTTTCAATATAAATATTTCAAATTTGAAGAGCGTGGCGAGGCAGGTTTGCAAGTACTGCCAGCACAACAACACTGGGGTGTAAGGTGTGCTGCTTCATTTGGCAAACATTTGAATTTTCATTTATTTGCTAACATAATACTCAATAGAGATAATGTATGTGTATTTTACTTTATTGATTGCGTAACTTACAATGAATTGAAGATACAGTGAATTTTTTTTTTGGGTAAACATGTATAAGTTGTAAATTTTCAGACATTCGTTGTTTTTCAAAAGAGTTCAATTTGAAACTAAACGAGTGTTTTCCACTCCCAGACTAAGCATGAAGTAAAATTTCGAGTTTAGAAAAGCCCTGTGAAAATTTGTCGAGGGTCGCGCAGCGACCCGCGACAAATTTTCTGGGCTTTTCTAAACTCGAAATTTTACTTCATGCGCCACGCGTATAAACCACGGATTTAAGTGAAGTTTGAATATACATAAATTTCACAATATTTTGGTTTTTATACGCGTGGCGCATGAAGTTAAATTTCGAGTTTAGAAAAGCCCAGAAAATTTTACTTCATGCTTAGTCTGGGAGTGGAAAACACTCGTTTAAAGCTTTGAATTGAATTCTTTTAATAAAACGAGCACCGGAAAATGTGCAACGTATGCATATGGATACTTCAAAGAAAAATTCTCGTGACGAAAATGTTCGGTGTTACATAAAACTCTCTGTATGTTGCGGAAAAAACACGAAATACAGACAAAACGCGTTGTGTCTAAACAAAATGCGAATTGTCCAATGTTTTTAGACAATAGCCGAATAAAATTGCATTCATCTGTCATTTGAAAATTTGGTTTGGCCGCTCCGCGCTTCGCGCTACGCGACCAAACAAAATTTTCAGGCTTTTCTAAACTCGAAATTTTACTTCATGCGCCACCGGTACAAAACACTGATTTAATGTTAAGTTTAGCAGTGTGTTTTAAACTTCGTAATATGTCAGTGTTTTGTACCGGTGGTGCATGAAGTAAAATTTCGAGTTTAGAAAAGCCTTAAAATTTGGTTTGGCCGCTCCGCGCTTCGCGCTACGCGACCAAACCAAATTTTCAGGCTTTTCTAAACTCGAAATTTTACTTTATGCTTAGCCCGGGAGTGGAAAACACTCGCGTAAAGCTTCAAATTGAATAAACCGAGCATCGGAAAATGTGCAACGTATCCATATGGATACTTCAAAGAAAAATTCTCGTTATGAAAATGTTCGGTGTTACATAATACAATTTTACAAGTTAGTCTTGTGGAGGCTCAAGATAACTAGCCACCCCCCACACCCCGGGTGTACGCCTGGACTGTTGTGAGCCATATCTATCATTTGCCCATACTGTAGAAGAGGATAGGTTAATATTAGTAATTATATATTTTCTTCTTTATTTCAGCCTGAACCGGAACCAGTAGTTGGAAAAGAGAAGAAACGCCGCAAATTAGACGAAATCGTACTAGGCTTATCAGCCGCCAAAGAGCAATCGCTCTTCACAACAGACACTTCCAAAAAACCCACCGTAACACCAAGCGTCACCGTAATACCGACGTCAGCCCCGATGAACTCCACCCACAGCCAGCAACAACAATCGCAAAAGCCCTTCTCGATAACAGTAACTTCCGTGCCCTCGTCGTCCTCCTCGGCGACGCCCGGCTCTTCCAGAACCTCGATGCAGAGCCTGATGCAGCAGAGCAAAGACTCGTTCAGCTCGATTTTCGCGCAGGCCGAACAGCAGAACATGCTGCTGAAGAAGCAGCAGCAACAGCGGAAGAGTTACGAGGCGATGATTGCTGATATCAGTAAAGTGGCTGGGGGGTATTCTCACGAGGCGAAGGTGAATAAATGGTTGGCCGAGCAGAATCCGGCGCTGGCGGAGCAGCCGCTCGGCGCGGACTACCTGGCGCCGAGACGGAGGCGTCCGCGCGTGGACCCCTCGCTGCTAGACTGGAAGAAACTCACCGGCGACGAGAACGTGTCCGTAATCAATAGAGTTACGGGTAAGAAATTAACGGGCCCAAAAGCGCCCACGCTGAAAAGGTTAGGTACGTGGTTAATGGAAAATCCTGTGTATGATATAGATCCTAAGTGGGCTGAGCTGGTGAAGGAACGGGGGAATTTGAGTCAGGATCTTCATAAGCGGCTGCCGCCGGGGCAGGGGGGTGGCGGGGGGAAGAAGCAGGGCGGGGGTAGCGCGGTGGGCCGACCGCCGGTTCTATCAAGCCCGACTGGTTCCACCTCCAGCGTTAGCTCGGCGAATTTAGCGACTGCAACTTCAATGGCATCTGGACTCTCGTTCCCACCTTCTGGATTAAACTCGAGCTTACTCTCCGGGTTATCCGGTTTGGGCCAGTTCGATCCGAAAACGAACCCGCTTTTAATGCCTTTCGCGGGGATGCCGTTGAACTCGATGGGCGGGTTGAGTAATCTAAATTTATTCGCGAATCTCGCCGGTTTGGGTTTGCCGTTAGGAATGGACTTGGCGGGTGAATCGCCGAAAAGCGGGAAATCCGGGAAGAGCAAGTCGGAATCAAAAACGCCGTCATCGCAAGCGTCCTCTAACGCGAATGTTCCATCGACGAACGCCTTTCCGTTCTTCTTTCCCAATCCGAGCTTACTCTACACGCCGCTGGGATTGGGGGGATTGAACCCCTTCACGCTGCAGCCGGGGATGTCCTCAGCGTACGACTCCCTAGCCCAGCAGTGCGGGCTGCTCAACGGTAGCCTCAATCCACCATCATCATCATCGGCTTCGCCGAACTCGACGGGTTCGAAGAGTAAAAGCAGCTCGAGCCGCGCGCACACCAGCACGACCCCTGCAACGGCTACGCAAAGCTCCGCGACGACTAGTAAATCGCGCTCGAGCCGCGATGCGCAAATCCAGCAACTCTTACTCCCACCGGACCCGCATTTATTGGAATCCATTTCAAAAGCGGCGGCTAGCGGTGTGAGTTTGGAACCCACGACAAGTAAAGGAAAATCGGAGAAAAAGAAAACCTTCGAGATGCTCCCGCCTGAATTCATGAGCATGAAGGATAAAAAGCTCCCCGGTTTGGGTTTAGCCGATTTCAGCAAGCTTTTAGAACCGCAAATTTCCACCAGCCTCAGCGCCAGCATGAAGAAATCCCAAGAGCAACAGGTCAAGGAGGCCATCGAGCAGTTCAGCAAGTCAAACGCTGAGTTATTAGCGGATGTGCTTAAGCAACAACAAGGAGGGGGGGTGAAGCGATCGCGGGAGGCGAGCGAAACGCGCGAGGTGATTTCCCTGGAAGAACACCACCCCGTTAAGAAATTAAAGGAAGCACCGGCTGTTTCCGTCACGATTTCCCCTTCCCCGGCAACACCCGTCCCTCCAGTGGTGGAGATCAGCGAACCTCCACCCCCACCCATGATGCAAAAACCCCCGACGCCTACAACGAAAATCACAAAAGACGATGAAGAGGAGGAGAAATTATCCGAATTAAAGGAAAAACGGGAGGAGGTCAGCATTGTAAATCTCGCCCCTGAAGCGAAACACGCCGAAGTCGAAGCGGAGCACGAGTTAATACAAACACCAGCGCCTCCGGCAGTGGAGCCCCAACCGGCCCCTCTCCCCCCTCCTCCTCCTCCTCCCCCAACAGCAGCTTCAACTCTAGCGATACCGGAAGTGACAAACGAGGAACCGGCCGTGGCGAAAAAGGCCGTGAAACGCACAAGGGGCAAGCGCAAATCGGGCGATATTCCCATCGATCCGGAGAGCGTGCGCGAGAAGAAGAACCTGAGGTCGAGCGCTAGCCGCTCGGCGGCCGCCGCGCAAGCGCGAGCGGAGCGAGCCGAGCGCGAGAAACAGCTGCAACTTCAGGAGGAAGCAGCGGCAGCGGCGGCCCTGGCTCAAAAAGACGAATAGAAAACCAAATAAATGTGAAGGAGTGCGAATTTTTAATGGAGGAACTGTCGCGCAAGTTTGGGCCAAAATACACGAGCGGATTTTAAAATGAGGAAACTCTTGTCCAGTTTTTTAGGCAAAAGGAAAAAAATATGGAGGATACAAAATGAAAACTCGTGCACGATGTGAAACCAACTATTGTAAAAACTCTAGCACATTTGAAGTCAAATTTAAAGATTGTGCGAATTTTAAAATAAATGCACAATATGAAGCTAACAAAAAAAACTCTTGAGCAATTTAGAGCCAAACACTTACAAACAATTTGGAGCCAACGAGAAACTCATGCGCAATTGGGAGCCAATCCCAAAATTCGTGCGTATTTTAAGAAAGAGTGTTTGTGCGCAATTAAGAGCCAAACGTACGTATTTTTTTTAACAATTTAAAGCCAAAAACACAAGCGCAAATTCGGAGCCAAATCAAGGGGAGCCAATGCCTATGAGAGAACTGGAAATCGAGTAGAAAAGAAGAGACTGTGGTCATGAAATGGTATAAGTGTGAGATAACCGACTACACCAATCACCAGTGTCGCATCTGGCAACAACATCCAAACTCGGTTTCTAAATTTTAAAGAGGTTGCCTAACTGAATATATCTAAAACTCGTGCGTACTTTTAAGAAGAAGAATTTGTACGCAATTTGGAGCGAAACGTACGAATTTTTGAGCAATTTAGGAGCCAAAACGTACGAATTTTTGAACAATTTAGAACCAAAATATAAAAGTGAATTAAAATGAATATTGACTTTCTGCAAAAATTTAGTCTCACTGAGATAAGTCTCCGAATATTCATTGAAACAACTACTTCTCGAAGCTTTAGAACCAACACAAAAGACTTGAAACTCATGCCAATATTATGGAAGAATAAGAAGAGTTAGTGGGCAATTTGGAGTTAGCTAAACGTACGTATTTCAAAATCTTGTGCAATTTTGAGCTACAAATTTTCAAAGAAGAATCTCTTGCTCAGCTTCAAACCAAAAAGAAGAAGGAAAAACACTTGTGCGAACCAAAGAAATCCCGTGCGTATTTTGAGCCCGAAACAACCCCAATGCGCTTCCCGAATCTTCATAAACTCGTGCGCATTTTATAAAATAAAAAGAAACCCGTGCGCAATTTCCGAGCCCGAAAAACTCGCGAAAATATTAAATAAAATTATTTTAGGTGGACTGTGATAAATTAAAAAAAAAAAAAAACTCTATTGAACTCGACTTAATTAAAAAAAAAATGGACACTGGTTTTTAAAAGTGATGTGCTTGTATTCAAAGTTGCGATATTAATTAATTGATTGATTAATGGGTACTACCGAGGGACTGAATTATTTTTTATTTAATTGAATTGAATTACGCTTCTATTGTTTTCCTGTTTGTTTTTTCCCGCGTGTGTGGAGGAAAAAAATGACGGGGGGACGAGATAAATAAACGATGAAACAAATGACATACACATAAACGTTAGATTGTATAATCAAATTTGTAATAAGGTAGATGGACTGTTTTCTTATTATTATTTTTTTATTTTTTTTGTGTAATTTATGATTTTCGTTTTTTTTTTACATCTCGAATTTATTTTAATTTATACAATTTAGCACATTTCATTATTGAAAGGTTTGCCAATTTATATTATTGAAAACAATTGCTAATTTTATTATTATTGAGAATTCGCTGATTTTGTGGAAGAATAAATGAGTTTTTACAAGCTCGAGCTAAAGTAATTAATTTTTTTTTTTTTACCAAAGACATTGTAAATCATTTCTCGGCCTCAGGCTAGGATCAAAGCATGTGTGTTAAGACATAAAATTAAACATCTATTATAATTATTTTAATGGTGTACAAACAATTATAACTAGTGTCTATAAACTGTCGTCGGCATCCCAGTAGGTTCTGACTTCAGAAACATACGCCGTAATTAGATATATAATTAAATTTATCTGACGTTTTCAAGATTCACCGAATTGTATGACTTAATCTAAGATATGTAATTTATTTTTCGAAGCAACCAACAGTTTATAGACACTCGTTATAAAAATAATCGGCTTTACTATAATTTTTTTGTCGCAAAGCTAGAAGCTTGATTTTTTTTAGACACTCATTCGAATGCATATGTACACCCATTTAAAAAATATACCCGGTGTTGAATAATACGTTTTGATGGTAATAATATTTATTTCATGTTAATAACATAGTTTTACATAGCTCAAGCGGTATACAAGTAATACAAAATAAAAATCCAAATTTTAATCAGAGACAACAAGTGTTCTTTCACTAACAGTGTGAAACAAGTTGCAAAAGCAAGTGTTCATTCCAATATCTTTGGTTTCACGCCAAAACCACGAATGTGTTTTTTTTTCAATTTTACAGGACAGAAGATACAGGCAGTTTTTCTTTTGAAGTCTACATATTCCAAATTCAGCCTATTTTCTGTAAATCTTTAGATGTTTCTTGTTTTTTTATTAAGTTCAATCTGAAGCTTTAGAGAAGTGTTTTCCACTCCCAGACTAAGCATGAAGTAAAATTTCGAGTTTAGAAAAGCCCCGTGAAAATTTGTCGAGGGTCGCGCAGCGACCCGAGACAAATTTTCACGGGGCTTTTCTAAACTCGAAATTTTACTTCATGCGCCACGCGTATAAAACACTGATTTTAAGCGAAGTTTACTCGTTTCCAATATTTCAGTGCTTTCAGTGATTAATGCGCGTGGCGCATGAAGTAAAATTTCGAGTTTAGAAAAGCCCAGAAAATTTGTCTCGGGTCGCTGCGCGACCCTCGACAAATTTTCACGGGGCTTTTCTAAACTCGAAATTTTACTTCATGCTTAGTCTGGGAATGGAAAACACTCGTTTAAAGTTTCAAATTAAGCTCTTTTGAAAAACAACGGATGTCGGAAAATTTCCGTTTTCCTTAAAAAAATGTTCACGTTGTTTTCTTTTCAGAAGAGTTCAATTTGAAGCTAATCGAGTGTTTTCCACTCCCAGACTAAGCATGAAGTAAAATTTCGAGTTTAGAAAAGCCCCGTGAAAATTTGTCGAGGGTCGCGCAGCGACCCGAGACAAATTTTCACGGGGCTTTTCTAAACTCGAAATTTTACTTCATGCGCCATGCGTGCAAGACACTGATTTTAAGCGAAGTTTACTCGTTTACAATATTTCAGTGCTTACAGTGTTTAATACGCGTGGCGCATGAAGTAAAATTTCGAGTTTAGAAAAGCCCAGAAAATTTGTCTCGGGTCGCTGCGCGACCCTCGACAAATTTTCACAGGGCTTTTCTAAACTCGAAATTTTACTTCATGCTTAGTCTGGGAGTGGAAAACACTCGTTTATAGCTTCGAATTGAACTCTTCTGAAAACAAAACAACGTGAACATTTATTTAAGGTAAACATATGCATAAGCTGTAAATTTTCCGACATTCGTTGTTTTTCATAAGAGCTTAATTTGAAACTTTAATCGAGTGTTTTCCACTCCCAGACTAAGCATGAAGTAAAATTTCGAGTTTAGAAAAGCCCGGTGAAAATTTGTCGAGGGTCGCGCAGCGACCCGAGACAAATTTTCTGGGCTTTTCTAAACTCGAAATTTTACTTCATGCGCCACGCGTATTAAACACTGAAAGCACTGAAATATTGTAAACGAGTAAATTTCGCTTAAAATCAGTGTCTTGTACGCGTGGCGCATGAAGTAAAATTTCGAGTTTAGAAAAGCCCCGTCGAAATTTGTCGAGGGTCGCGCAACACTAAAATATTGTGAAATTTATGTATATTTGAATTTCACTTGAAATCTGTTTTATACGCGTGGTGCATGAAGTAAAATTTCGAGTTTAGAAAAGCCCAAAAAATTTCGCAGGGCTTTTCTAAACTCGAAATTTTACTTCATGCCTAGCCTGAGAGTGGAAAAGCTTCAAATTGGACTCTTTAAAAATAACGTCGGAAAATTTACAGCTTATGCATATATTTAACTAAAAGAAAAATTCACTGTATAACGTTTTTAGCATTTGAAAATAAAATTAACTCTTACATACGCGATATGATCGCCCTCTGTAGTATACAAGTCGTACTACAAAACACATTCCTGTCTTCAGCATTGTACTCTTTCACACTGGCGGCTTGCGGCCTTACTTCATGTAGGGCTCAAATCCAAGATAAAAAAAAAATGAGGTTGAAAACACTACGCATCCATTTTGTTTATCAATGCTCCTTACGTCACGGAATTGCGTCATTAATACATGCGTTTAGCAGCACAACGAACGCGCCTTTTAATTCTGAGATGCATTACTTTGGCATTTTTGTTTCACATGAAGTTGGCCACCGGCTCTTTCATAAGAATCTATTTTTTTCCTACAAAAAAGTCAAAACCACCAAATTTGCACATTCGCGGTTTTGGCATGGAGCCGACGAAACGCAACACATTATTACCGCATATAAAATGAAATAATCTTTTTCCTCGACAGCTTTAAATAATTAAAATTCAACATCCGGTAGATTTCACGTAAACTCTCAAGAATTCATTTTTATCTCCCCCTTTGTTTCAATTGAGTTTTTGTAAATATTTAGCACCTAAGAGTATTTGTACATTTTTCTCTTTCACAGTTTTCCCCTAGTATTTATTACTTTACCTTATAGATGTTATAATTTTATGAATACTGATTAATTTTAAAATCAAACAAACGGCCTAATTTTTCCTTTTAAAAGTATTATTTTGTTCACGTGATTATTAAAACGAAAAACAATCATCGGTTTAATAGTTTTCAAGTCGTTAACCCAAGCCATTAATTGAGTTGTAACTTAAACTGAGTTTATTTTATACTCAGTTTAAATGACATTATTTTGTTTAATAATCGTATATATAAATGCATTACTTAACATTAGGCACTTGCGCGCTAGAACAGCATTTCCTGAACGTAGGCAAGACAGTCCTGAAAACTTTGGGCCATAAATGTACCATTCGATGCTGGCTCTCGCAGAAATAACACCATTGAAATCCCGAAGGGTCCTCGTCCGATGCACCACCTGGCATGTGCGTGCGAGTTCCTTTTTTTTTCAAATAAATGTGAGCCCAACATAGTCAGGTTCCACTTTCTCATTTTTTGAGCAGCGTAAATACACGAACGGCACTCGTTCTGCGAATGAGAGTGCCTAGTTTGGTTTCACTATACCAACCTATATTCGTTACCTTAACGTCGACTTTTACGAAACTCAGATCGGCAATTCATTATAAAACACATTTATATTTAAAGCCGACTTTAACTTAAACTGCTATTCATTTCCTGTATTCTTATGTATAGAGAGCACACACCTATCTTTTTTGACCTTGCCAATGTTGAAAAAATTCCTCGGATATTTTAAAAACCTCCGATTATTTGTGTCTAGCTTAAAGTCCCTTTAACCCAATTATTATGAAACCGGCCGTTAAAGTGCTATTCATTTCCTCTATATTTATGTATAAAGAGCACACACATATCTTTTTAACCTTGCCAACGCTGAAAAAATCCCTCCGATATTTTAAAAACCTCCGATTATTTGTTTCTAGCTACGGTCTTGAGTGCATTTAAATTAATTCAATTCAATAGCACAGTTATAAGTTGCTGCACACTTTGAACCAGTTCATTAGTAGGTTAACTTAACGTTTGTTAATCTTACACTAAGGCAAAGTTGCACCAGAAATGTTGAACTTAAGTTTAAGATGACAGTTCCTATTGTTCTAATGTCACTTTGAACTCAATTTCAAAGTTGAACCAGTTCAACGTGTTTGGTGCAACTGGCCCTAAGAGTAGAGGTTTATGGTCAGTACGGGGACTGGAAGTAATTTCAAGGTAAACATCCGGTTTCCGTTTTCATTTCTGATTTACATGAAACAAGAAGCAGTTGTTTAAAATATATTATGTCACCAGAGTGGTACGCAGCATATTCCATATGCGCGCATATGTTGCGCACGAGCCGGGCAGCGGCGAGTGCAGCGTTCCTTGAGTATGTAATTACCATACCATTCGAGAAACGTACGATACTTTACCTACGTTCTAACAAAATAGATAATAAACATGAAAGAACAACTTATTTTTTTTATTTTATTGTTATTATTATTACATAACATGAGTACATATATTTTCAACAAATTAACATCCGTTCTATAATATATTTCTTTTATATTGAGCAGTGTTCTGCTCAACGTAATGAATATCCAGATGTACCAATAATAGTTCAAAGCACCTAAGTGAGTGAACACTTGTAGCGTGCTGGCATGAAGTTCTTAGAAATTTTGTGCAATATATGATACATAAATGTTGTTTTAGTTTACATAATGAGTACCAAAAAATAAATATATGATATGTGTTTATTATTCTAATATTTTTGAGAATTGAGGATTTATTCAATCATTTTTGATAGTAACATGACATTGATGAAAACTAAATTACTATATAAAAAAAAAAAAAAAAAAGACCTTTATTGGCATATCTTAATATCTTACAGACTATTTACAATTCATTCGTTATTTCTCCATTTCCGTATCCCTCTTACCCCCCCTTCTCTTTTCCCTCTCCCTCCCCAGCTTTTCCAACGTCCTTACCCCGATTACTATATATATATGACGTTTATTTGGCATAATATTACACTTCTCTACATACGCTATCTGCTTCAACTATATACAGTGAAATAATAAAAAAAACTCAACAGAAATACAAACAGTAAATAAAACAATAATTCATTTTTTTAAAACTAAATGACTACTTGATCAATATACATCAAAGAAATGTCATTTGGTTGTGCGGTAATCAATCAGCTGTTCAGCTGTCAGCATGTAATATACTTGTCGAAGCTATTATGTGCATGTAGGTAATGACAATCATACGCGTCAAGATGACAGTGTGCTATGATGCGGTTACTAGATAGGGCGTAGGTAAAAACAAGTAACAGTTATTCAGAAACAGGTAGCAATTATTTAAAAATAGGTGGCAGTTTGTAATAACTGGTACCTGTTTCTGAATAACTGCTACCTGGTTTTAAATAATTGCCACCTGTTTTTAAATATCTGCTAATTGTCTCACGTAATTCGGAAACAAAAATGAAAACGGAAACAGGAAATTAAAATGAAAATTGGAAATGAAAACCGGTTTTTCAATAATTGCCACCTGTTTTTACATAACTGTTACTTCCCACAGCAAATCCATTTAAGTAATGTTTCATCAATATTAAAACAACTTTTAATGTTGCTACAATGTTGATATAATGTTATTTGTTTGTTTTTTGCTCAGTGGGTTGTTTCTCCGTAAACCAGAAACGGAAACATTAAATGATAACGGAAACCAGGTGTTTACCCCGGAGTTACTTTCAGGATTACTTCTTGTCCCCGGGGATCCTATCAAAACACCTGCACTATTTTGCTACCTTTACTTTTTTTGACCTAATTTTGATACTTTTTTTTTGCCCTTTAACTTCCAGTGTCGTCAATAAGCAACTTGAAATAAATAGCCCGATCCGGCGATTCAGCATAAATAAGTCAGTAGTAAATTTTCATTATTTTATTACAATATGCAAATTTGAATCGGCATATGTTGCAATATTTTTGTTTCACTATGATTTATAGGACACTCGCTAACTTTCATGGTAAAAAATAATTTGGTGTCAGTCCGAATATAAATCCAAAAAATACCGGTAGTTAAAGGGTTAAATAAAAAACTTTAATATTTAATCGTACTCGTATGTATTAACTTTTAGATATTCAAATAATACAAGTATAATAAATAAAATTACGAAAAACTATTCGTGAAAATGCAAACAGTGTCTTAATTAATAAGACAATTTAAGACGATAAATATCCATTGATACAAGTATATTTTGCACTTTCTTCATAAAAATATGCAATTTACATTAGAAGGAGTGCGTTTAATGTTACGCGAATTGTAAATATTTTCTTTAAAGCCAATAGTGCTGGTTTTGTTTTTAAAGCCCACTTTGCTAAAACAAAAAAAATTTCAATTTTGTACAAGAAATCTCCGTTCTTGAAAATTTAATTCTTGGACATTCTTTAAAGAGACTGTGTGGATGTTTTGATTGGGTCCCTTGTTCCCGCATTGTACCCGCTAAAATCGCCTATTACTAAGTATATATATATATTATTTGAAATAAAACAACACAGTTGGGAGGGTTTCACTTTAATTGTTGAACACTGCAACATGTTTCACCACACAGTGGCTTCATCAGGCAGATGAAATAATGATTATAATAAATAATGATTATTTCATCTGCCTGATGAAGCCACTGTGTGGTGAAACATGTTGCAGTGTTCAACAATTAAAGTGAAATCCTCCCAACTGTGTTGTTTTATTTCAAATAGTATTATGGAGTTTCATCATGTATCCGCCTCATCAATTAAATATATATATATATATTAGGGTGGGTCGAAAAAAGGGTATTTTTTTAAATCGTCGATGGCCTCCCCTAGAACTTAAGATTATCACGTCCTAAAAAGGTTTTCACCCAAGAAACATTTTTCTGAGCTGAACTGACCTAGCGCACGAGCCTAAAAAATGGCCATTTTTGCACTTTTTTTTAGATTTTAATCTCCAACAACTCTAGATATGCTCAAATCAACTTCGGAATGACATGTATCAACGCGTATTGAGTCACTCTATAAGCCAGTCATACTTACTTGCATAGGCAAACACCTTTCTTCAACTCCCAGTGCTCCAAACATAGGGCAAAAATCGAAGTTTTGCGATTTCCGTAAGTTTTTTTTAAATTTTATTAGTTTTACTTAAACTTTTGACCATTTTTCATAAAAGAAAACAATTTTCACATGTAGTTTAATCACGGGATACAATCTTCTCATTCTTGAATGTCAAATAAATTATTAAAAGTCATTATTTTTAATAATTTATTTGACATTCAAGAATGAGAAGTTTGTATCCCGTGATTAAAATACATGTGAAAATTGTTTTCTTTTATGAAAAATGGTCAAAAGTTTAAGTAAAACTAATACAATTTAAAAAAACTTACGGAAATTGCAAAACTTCGATTTTTTCCCTATGTTTGGAGCACTGGGAGTTGATGAAGTTGTTTGCCTATGCAAGTAAGTATGACTGGCTTATAGAGTGACTCAATACGCGTTGATACATGTTATTCCGAAGTTGATTTGAGCATATCTAGAGTTGTTGGAGATTAAAATGTAAAAGTGCAAAAATGGCCATTTTTTAGGCTCGTGCGCTAGGTCAGTTCAGCTCAGAAAAATGTTTCTTGGATAAAAACCTTCTTAGGACATAATAATCTTAAGTACTAGGGGGGGCCATCGACGATTAAAAAAAATACCCTTTTTTCGACCCACCTTAATATATATATTATCAAAGTCCCTATTACCCTTTCGGGTGTTGGGTATATACAAAATATTTACAAAATAATACTTTACAAAATAATAAGTAGGTTCACTATTTATACACAAATTTGACCCAGTCTTTTTTATTTGTAGCTATTTTCCGTGCCTGTTCCAGTGTTGACCCGTATTCTTGCAATATTAAACTTATATTGTCGTTCCACGTCTTTCTTGGTCTTCCTTGTCTTCTTTTCTTCGTTGTTCTGGCTAGCCAAACTTTCTTTGTTATCCTGCTATCTTCCATTCTGTGTATGTGTCCAAACCAACTCAACTGTCTTTTTTTTATGAATTCTAGTACTTCTTCTGCTTCCAGGTTTTCTCGTATCTTTGTATTTCTAATTCTGTCCATTTTTGTAACCCCTCTCACACATCTTAGATATTTCATTTCGACAGCTTGTATTTTACTTTTTTGTTCTGCACTTAAGTTCCACGTCTCGCAACCGAATGTTAAAACCGGTCTATATATTGTCTTAAAGACTGTCATTTTTGTTTTGTTTGAAATATTTTTGTTGCATATGAACTTTTTCTTCATTGCATAAAACAGTTTTAAAGTGCTCTCGATTCTTTTGTTTATTTCTAGTTCGCTTTTTCCCGTTGTATGTATACTTATGCTTTCAACTTGTTGTATTTGTACACCTTCTATATTTATTCTCAGTTCTTCATCTTGCCCTATAACCATTACCTTTGTCTTATTTTGGTTCATTGTCAGTTCGTATTGTTCTAATGTCGATTTCCATACTTTCAGATTGTGTTCCAAGTCCCCACTACTATTACCATATATCACCACGTCATCTGCAAAGACACCTTCGGATATTGCCACACTATTCATCTTATAGTATCCTACATTAATCTTCTTTGCCTCCTTGTTACATATTGTTATAATCTCGTTCATAAATATGATAAATAGTAATGGGCTTAGTCCACCTCCCTGTCTTAATCCTTCCTTAATCTTGATGGGTTTTGATTCTCTGTTGTTATGAATTATGTATGTTGTATTTTTCTCGTATATTTCCTTTGTTAGTCTTATTAATTTGTGATCTAGTCCGGTCTTGTCTAGGATTTTCCATATTTCTTCTCTTCTTACTGCATCAAAAGCTTTTTGTATGTCTATAAACGCTAGGTACATATTTCTTTGTTGGTCATGCATTTTTTCTGTCAGTTGTCTTATAGTAAATATGTGGCCTTGTATACTTCGACCTTTCCTAAATCCACACTGTGAGTCGTGCAACTTCTTCTCTATTTTCTTACGAATTCTTCTCTCTATTATTTGTTCCAGTATTTTCATTACCATATTCAACAGGTTGATTCCTCTATAGTTGTTGCAGCTCAGTTTGTCACCGCTCTTATATATTGGGACAAGTAAGGTTTCTGTCCATTCCGAGGGAATTGTCTCCTCCTTCCACACCATGTTGAATATTTTTAATAGTATTTTATATCCTGTGCTGTCCATCTTTTTTATCATTTCTGCGGTTATTCTGTCTCTTCCATTTTTTAGTTTGTCTATTACCTGTTTTAACTCTTGTTCTGTAATTTCTGGTTCTCGACTAGGCCCTGTTAAATTCCTGATTTTGTTCCTTTTCATTTTCATTATTACTTAATAGTTTTTCGAAATATTCTTTCCACCTGTTCATGATTTCATCATCATACTAAGTATAACTTTTTTTTTTTTTTCCACATGAGGTGGTATCGCTTTGCGTCCCTGCACTACGGTCTCAAGTATAACTTAGACTAATATACAAAACTTATTTTAAATGTCATTTAAACTTCTAGCAAATAACACACTTGGTTAAGATTTCACTGTTTATTGATTGACACTGCAACAATTGTTTCGCCACACAATGGCTTCATCAGGCAGATGAATAATCTAATTTCATCTGCCTGATGAAGCCACTGTGTAGCGAAACAATTGTTGCAGTATTAATCAATAAACAGTGAAATCTTAACCAAGTGTGTTATTTACTAAAAGTGTTGATATGGAATTTCACCAAGTAACAGCCTCAACTATTAAATTAATGTCATTTAAGCTGAGTGCTTAGCAATGATGCTGAATTAAAAACTCAAATAAATGTAATTAATTTCCAGCAAACTTAACGACTTTTACTTTTAAATCGACGATTCGTGTGTATACTATATTAACCTAACTACACTTGAGTTGGAAAATAGCACTGATTTTTTTCTTTATTTTTCATATACAATAATGTATACTCTATTATAACTTATCACTTTGATTTTTGATTGCTGAAGTGGGTAACATATTTTTTTTAACATAGAATTGCCAAATTTCTCCTCAAAATATATTTTTAAATTTATCCATACATGATGAAATGTGCTTTAATCATTTTCGCATACAGTGTGTTTAAAAAAAAAACATTAAACTCTCAAACATCTTTCAAAAATAATTTCTCCCATTATCAAAAAGTGGTTCTCCACTCCCAGACTAAGCATGAAGTAAAATTTCGAGTTAAGAAAAGCCTGAAAATTTGGATTTGGGCGCGGAGCGAAGCGAGCGCCCAAATCCAAATTTTCAGGCTTTTCTTAACTCGAAATTTTGCTTCATGCGCCACCGGTATACAACACTCTTTTAGTGTGAAGCTTTTCTCCTCAAAATATATTTTTAAATTTATCCATACATGATGAAATGTGCTTTAATCATTTTCACATGTAGCGTGTTTAAAAAAAAAACATTAAACTCTCAAACATCTTTCAAAAATAATTTCTCCCATTATCAAAAAGTGGTTCTCCACTCCCAGACTAAGCATGAAGTAAAATTTCGAGTTAAGAAAAGCCTGAAAATTTGGATTTGGGCGCGGAGCGAAGCGAGCGCCCAAATCCAAATTTTCAGGCTTTTCTTAACTCGAAATTTTACTTCATGCGCCACCGGTATACAACACTCTTTTAGTGTGAAGCTTCGTAACATCGCTTCCTTTATTTGTTTGCATTTGCGTGAAATTACACACCGTTTAATTGACGATTATGAAAACGCGTCAATCTGTTGTAAAATTATGCTTTACGTATATATTTTGATATGTGAAATTGATATTTCACATATTGATATTTTAAACTGACCCAACTTTATATATACTAATGACATGATTGTGACGTCACACGTGGAAATCCTCACATGACGACAGGTAATCAAGGTAGTTAAAAAAATAAGGTTGACTCCGTTTAAATTGACATAAAGGCGTTTATGAAAACGCATCGATCTGTAATTTTACAGATCGATGCGTTACGTATATGTGCTTTACGTATACATTTTGATATGTGAAATTGATGTTTCACACATGGGCAAAGAACAAACTGCATGTGTGTAATTTTAGTTTACATAAAGGCGTTTATAAAAATGTATCTCACATATTGATCTGTGAAATTATACTCAAATTTGATATTTCACACATCGGTGAAGAACAAACTGCGTGTGTGAAATTGTAGTTCACATAAAGACATTTGTGAAAACGTATTTCACATATCGATCTGTCAGATTAAACTTGACCTATACATTTTGATGTCTGAAATTGATATTTCACACATGTGCGAAGAACATAAATGTATAACACAAGCATATAATTTAATAATTGAAGAAAGGCAAGCCAAACTAAGAGAAAACATGTATATTATTATTGCACGGTAGAACAGCATTTCCCGAACGTAGGCAAGACAGTCCTGAAAACGTTAGGCTGTAAATTCTGTAATTAACCAATAGCAAGCGGTACCATTCAGCGCTGGCGCTCGCAGAAATAACACCACGGAAATCCCGAAGGGTCCTCGTCCGATGCACCACCTGGCATGTGCGCTTGAGTTCCTTTCTTTCAAATAAATGTGCGCCCAACTTTATCAGGTTCCACTATCTCATTTTTTGAAAAAAGAAATACACGAACGGCGGCGCTCGTTCTGCGCATGAGAGTGCCAAATTTAAAAAATTCCACTATAACTTATATTACATGTTTTCTCCGTCTTTGAAACATGTAATTTATCAACTACTTCCCCTAAGTGTAATATGTGAAATTTTACAGGAGCACAAAATACTTGTTAATTGTTAATCATATAAGCTGCATAACTTCATCATGAGCGATTTTTAATAAGTATTTTGAGTAGATGTTTATACTAATATTGGTAAATTAATAATATCTGAAACTGAGCCAAACTTGAAATGGTCTTGATCGTTGACGTCACACGGAGAAATCCTCATGTGATGTCAGAACCAAGGTATTTAAAGTGACAAGATCGACTCGGTTTAAACTGAGCCCACCTTTTACACTAATGACCTTGATTGTGACGTCACACTCGGAAACCCTCACGTGACGTCAGGTAATTAGAAAAACAAAGGTCGACTCGGTTTAAACTGAGCCAACCTTTTACACTAATGACCTAGATCGTTGACGTCACACGTGGAAATCCTCACGTGACGTCAGAACCAAGGTATTTAAAGTGTCAAGGTCGAATCGGTTCTCACCTTATATATTAATGACCTTCATTGTGACGTCATGCGTGGAAATCCTCACGTGACGTCAGGTTATCAAAGTAATTAGCAAAAAAAACAAAGGTTGACTCGGTTTAAAATGAGCCAACCTTATACACTAATGACTTAGATCGTTGACTTCACACGTGGCAATTCTCACGTGACTATTTTGAGTAGATGTTTATACTAATATTGGTAAATTAATAATATCTGAATTACGAGGAACATTTTTTGTAAAATCGGGACTAATGAGGTTTCAGAAATAGTTGCTCGTTATATTACACGTTTTCTCTCTCTTTGAATTGCCTTTCCTCAATTATTTTATTAAAAGGAAAATAATTTTATATGAAGAAAACTCTTAACTTTTTATACCACTTTTTTTTCACTTTTGTGACTAGTTTCAATTACACGGTAATCATTGTTAAACTAAAGAAAATAATTTAATAAAAACAGAAAACTTCAAATTTGATAAACGGAGAAAATCAAACAAAAATTCACCATCATCACTTAAACTCGGTATATTTTCTTAAACACACTGTCGAATTCTACCGCAAATCTCTATTTTTCTTAAATCTTATTTCAAATCGTTTGATTTCCACATTACAACACACAAAGACTTGTAAATAAAAACTGAATAATAAACTAATTTTTAAAAATATACATATGTAAAACAAACCGTTTTCCCTTCAACGTATCACATACTCTCCGGGGAAAGCGAACATACGTCGTTTTTTTTTTTTGTTGTTGTCGCGTGGGGGACTTGACTTTAAAGAAAAACGGCTACTCCTGTATGTATGTAAGTTTATAAGTGTGCGCGTGAGTGAAAAAGAATCAATTATGTAAATAAATACGAACTTGGTGTTTTTATTTTTTTATTTTCATGAAGACGATGACTATATGAAGAATAAACATAATTAAAAATGAAAACAAAGGAGATGTAATAATAATAATAATAATGATAAAAAATCAAATCTCGTGTATGTTACATAATATATATATAGTTATATAAGTCTGATGATATGAATATTTATTAAATAGGTTTACAAAAAAATAAGATTGAATATTGATATGAATAACGTGTCCCAGACGATACGGTTGCGTATTTATTTTTTCTTTTTATCAATGAGAATTTCACAATTTTTTTGTTTTCTTTTGTTTCGATTTTTTTGTTTCAATCTGCATTTACACACAGATACAGAATAAACTAGATCTGTTTGATTTCGAGGAGGAGAAATCAACTTGGATCGACTTGTATACAGTATGCATAAAAAAGAGGTTAATACATAGCATGGTAGCTCTCTCTCATTTTATTGTTATAATGTTCATATAGATAATTACATGATATGAATTGAAGTTTTTTTATTTTTTTGAGAAATCCTCGGTTTATATGTAAAAGACATCGGATGCAGTACGGCTTAAAAAAGGCTGTTTCCGATTATTTTTTTTTACATTTAAACCGATGCATTATTCATTACCTTTTTATCCCCTAATCTTTTTGTACCTATAAATAAATTTAATTAAAAATCAAGTTTATAAATCAATAAAAAAGCAAGTTTATAAACCAATAAAAAATCTTTGATTAAAGAATAGGTATGATTAAATTCGTATTGTGGGCAAGTAAAAACATGCTGCAGAAAAGAAGGTAAACGTAATTTAAACTGATCTCAAATTAAACTTAGTTTATAACCAAGGATGGCGGCCCTAGGGGGGTCCGACCGCACGGGGCGCTGTAATGGAAAACGAAAAAGAATTTGGAGGCGCTCCACCAAGTAATCTTGCACCACCTATAAATGTAGCTAGGATCGCCACTGAAGGCCATTATTAAACAACCATCCCTAGGGAGTTTTCATTGTGATTACATTTAGTTCGAAATTTGAATTTCCCGCTCTAATAAATTCCTCCGATTGACTTTTTAATATGGATAACCAATGAGAGATGCTCATCATAAGGCGGGAAATTCAATTTAAAAAATTGCTTCAGCACTAAATCTGTTCGTTACATAAACTGAGCGCCTAATTGTAAATGTGAAGTTGCACTAACTTTAACTGTGACGTCACAAACTTGATCTCAGTTCAACTTAGTGCAGTACAAACGAACAAAGCCATTGACTTATGTAAAGTTAATTAAAGGAAAGGCACTTGGTATTAAGGCCATTAATATATAAGGTGAGAACCGATTCGACCTTGACACTTTAAATACCTTGGTTCTGACGTCACGTGAGGATTTCCACGTGTGACGTCAACGATCTAGGTCATTAGTGTAAAAGGTTGGCTCAGTTTAAACCGAGTCGACCTTTGTTTTTCTAATTACCTGACGTCACGTGAAGGTTTCCGACTGTGACGTCACAATCAAGGTCATTAGTGTAAAAGGTGGGCTCAGTTTAAACCGAGTCGATCTTGTCACTTTAAATACCTTGGTTCTGACATCACGTGAGGATTTCTCCGTGTGACGTCAACGATCAAGACCATTTTAAGTTTGGCTCAGTTTAAACCGAGTCGACCTTGTTTTTCTAATTACCTGACGTCACGTGAGGGTTTCCAAGTGTGATGTCACAATCAAGGTCATTAGTGTATAAGGTTGGGTCAGTTTAAACCGAGTCGGCCACTTCTTTTTATTTACCTTGTTTCTCTGATGTCATGTGAAAATATTCTCGTGTGCCGTCAATGATTAAGGTCAGTTGACTCAGTTTAAACCGAGTCGACCTTGCCTTTTTAATTACCTTGATTCTATGACGTCACGGCCATTGACTTATCTGTGGACATAGCCAGGAGAAAGTGCCTGCCTCTTGGCTATGTCCATAGATAAGTCAATATTAAAAAGCTAATCAGAGAACTTTATTAGTGCGGGAAATTCAATTTTCGAACACCCGGTCATTATAATTGCCATAAATTGTATAAATGCATTTTTAAAATATATTGATTTAAGGCTCCTATTGACATTTTTAATAAAAGAAGAGTTGTGATTAAATTTGTATTATAGGTAAGTAAGGAAAGAAGGTACATTTAATATAAATTAAACTTGTTTTAAGGCTACTATTGAACAACTAACCCACTGAGGTTTTTCATTGTGATTGTAAAAGTTCAAAAATTGAATTTCCCGCTTTACCTATTTAGCCTGTATAATCAATTGGATATGTTCTTTATAAGGCGGGAAATTCAATTTTCAACATTTTAAAAATATATTGATTTAAGGCCATTATTGTAATTATTAATAAAGAAGAGTTGTGATTAAATTTGTATTATATGTAAGTAAGAAAAAAATAAATTTAATTTAAAGTAAACTTTGTTTAAGGCAACTATTGAACAAAGTAATTCCTTACGTGACGTCATAGAATCAAGGTAATTAAAAAGACAAGGTCGACTCGGTTTAAACTGAGTCAACTGACCTTAATCATTGACGGCACACGAGGATATTTTCACGTGACATCAGAGAAACAAGGTAAATAAAAAGAAGTGGCCGACTCGGTTTAAACTGACCCAACCTTATACACTAATGACCTTGATTGTGACATCACACTTGGAAACCCTCACGTGACGTCAGGTAATTAGGAAAACAAGGTCGACTCGGTTTAAACTGGCCAAACTTGAAATGGTCTTGATCGTTGACGTCACACGGAGAAATCCTCACGTGATGTCAGAACCAAGGTATTTAAAGTGACAAGATCGACTCGGTTTAAACTGAGCTCACCTTTTACACTAATGACCTTGATTGTGACGTCACACTCGGAAACCCTCACGTGACGTCAGGTAATTAGAAAAACAAAGGTCGGCTCGGTTTAACCTGAGCCAACCTTTTACACTAATGACCTAGATCGTTGACGTCACACGTGGAAATCCTCACGTGACGTCAGAACCAAGGTATTAAAGTGTCAAGGTCGAATCGGTTCTCACCTTATATATTAATGACCTTGATTGTGACGTCATGCGTGGAAATCCTCACGTGACGTCAGGTTATCAAGGTAATTAGCAAAAAAAACCAAAGGTTGACTCGGTTTAAAATGAGCCAACCTTATACACTAATGACTTAGATCGTTGACTTCACACGTGGCAATTCTCACGTGACGACAGAACTAAGGTATTTAAAGTGACAAGGTCGACTCGGTTTAAACTGAGCTCACCTTATATATATATCAAGGTAATTAGAAAAACAAAGGTCGATTTGGTTTAAACTGAGCCAACTTTATACACTAATGAGCTAGATCGTTTACGTCACACGTGGAAATCCTCACGTGACGTCAGAACCAAGGTACTTAAAGTGACAAGGTCGACTCGGTTTAAACTGAGCTCACCTTATACATTAATGCTTTTGATTGTGACGTCACGCGTGGAAATCCTCACGTGACGTCAGGTTATCAAGGTAATTAGAAAAACAAAGGTCGACTCGGTTTAAACTGAGCCAACCTTATACACTAATGACATAGATCGTTTACGTCACACGTGGAAATCCTCACGTGACGTCAGAGAACAAGGTATTTCAAAACAAAGGTCGACTCCGTTTAAACTAAACCAACTTTATACACTAATGACCTTGATTGTGAGGTCGCGCGTAGAAATCTTCACATGACGTCAGATTATCATGTTAATTAGGAAGAGTTTTCTTCATCTCAACATTAACTCCTCTTTAACATTCACAGTCTGCTCGACAAATGGATTTTCGTGTTCCAAGGAGCTAAAAGAAAAAGCGAGTCCTTTTTTTTTAATAAATAAATTGCACGTTTTTTATTTGTAATAAAAGGATCTTGGTATAACACACTTTCAATGTATAAATGACGAAGAATATAATCAATCAAAAAGGAGAATTTACGCAAACCATCTCACTCTCACTCTAATAACGCTTTAACAATAATACTTAAACCTGTAAACATTCAGAAGAGGAGGTTCAAACGGAAGAAAACAACGCCATCTGGTTAGAGTTTTTGTACTCGAGCCTTTCATGAGGTAAACAATTTAAAATGTGACTAACAACTTGTTTTTCAAGTTTCAAGTTATGAATCTTAGTAGATTGATTAAGACTAATATTGGATTTCACAAACATTTATTAAAACCAAGATTTTGAAATCCGGTTTTATATTTTAATAATGTTACATTTTATTTTTGATTTTTATGCCTGCAAAGTTTAAATTTTGAAAATTTCGAGGGAGAGGGGAACCCCTATATTCCCCCAACCTGTCTGGCAAGAACCTCATTATAAAAGTTACTTTGTTTAATTAGTATACTATTATGCATTAAAAAGTGTTTCTCCACTACTTGTTTAACACGTTGATTGCCATGCAGCACTCACTTGTGTTGCAGTTAAATTTGCGTTTAGGTCCCACGGCATGTACCTTGTACAACTTTTAAAGCATCGTGGCATGCTGCCAGTGCCGTGGAACTAGTATAACTATATTGACTATATTGCCAGTGCCGTGGAACTAGTATAACTATATAAACTAGGTGGCCTGAACTTTTAAAAATGTTTATGTTTCTTCAAATTTTTGCTTTATTAGTGTGTTATATATAATTGATAATATTTGTATAATTGGAACAAAAACTTAAGTAGCGGCCTGAGGTAATATCTTTATTATTATAAAGGTGGCGATCAACGTGTTAAGCATTATTTAATGAATTTAATTTGAAGCTACTAACGAAAGTTTCCACTCCCAGATTAAGCATGAAGTAAAATTTCGAGTTTAGAAAAGCCTGAAAATTTGGATTTGGGCGCGGAGCGAAGCGAGCGCCCAAATCCAAATTTTCAGGCTTTTCTAAACTCGAAATTTTACTTCATGCGCCATCCGTACACAACACCGATTTAGTATCAAGGTTGATAACGTAAAGTTTTCTTTTCATATGCATTTGCTTGAAATTACATTGCGCAGAGAGAGGAAAACCCCTTCATATCCCTCCTTTCTCTGGCTACAACCTTGTTATAAAAGTTACTTGGTCTTAGCAGTATACTACCTAAACGTTTGTAAAGTGATTAGATCAAGATTCATAAATGTAAAATTTGATTTCTTACTTTTAAGAACCTCGTTAAAAGTTTGCATTCTTCTAAAAGCTTTTAAAATTCTCGAAGAGTTGAATTATTTGTTTAACTTTTCAAATTTTTTTCCTCTAGAAGATGGCGATGAGATCTTAAATACAACCCCCCTTTTCTAACAGGAATAAAATATCTACAAAAACCGATAGCAGCTTTTCATCAATCGTTTTTCTTTAGTAATAGGCTGAAAAAAGCCGCACTATCATTACACCACCCACATCATTCGTAACCTCAAACAAAAATGATTTGATTGAACAAATTACACTAACACGCTTACACATCGTGTTTAATACGTTGTTGTATATACAATAATCCTAGCTGTAGGAAAACGTTTTGAGAAATCTAGTATAAAAAACTTTCTCACGTTCTTTCGCACATTCTCTCGTTTTACACATACATATTTTTTTTTGTGCGTTTGAATTAACAATATCCATACAAATATTAATAATAATTAAAAAAAATGTATAAAAAAAAACGCACAGAAATCATCCGAGATGTGCCTGTCCGCGAACAATACAAATGAAAAATAAAATTTATTTCATTTATTTAAGAAACAAATAACACATCATCGAATGATTTCTATAATTAAATTAATAAATACTTTAAAAATCGGTGAAATGAAATGAGACATTTAAGGCACGGGATGAGAAAAAACGTATTGTAAAAAAAAATAACAGAAAACGCCAGTTTAGAAGTAAAAGTCATTAAGTGAGTATCAATGGCATTTATAAAATACCGTGCTATCATTTGAAATAGAAATTGGAGTAGTTTACCATAACCTCAAATTTATTCCATCATTGGGCCCGTTCATCAGAGAGATAAGTTGGAAGTTTACTGCCAACTGTTGGAGAATTCTCTGAAGCCCAGACTGTTAATCGTGAACGTGTTTGGGATTTTTACAATCGTACAAAATAGACAGATTTGTGATAGCCGGTGTACCGTTCATTAGATACCAACATACATCACAAACAAATCCAAACATGTTGAAAATTTTGATGAATTCTCATTCTATTAGCATTCTGGGCAAACGCACAAAAAAATACCGCCTACTCTAATTTATAATTTAAATGATCGCATATTACATTAAATGCTAATCACTTTTTATTATAAAATTGAGTGAGTAACACTTAATTAATTCTATTTTTAAACCGACGGAATAATTGTTTGAGTCTTATTTTCGTTTAGCCGCTTTCACGAGTAGCAATAAAATATTTGTGACGTTTTCAAATGAATATCGTAAAGATTACAAAAACTAATCCTTCAAGAACGAAATAAAACAACAGCCCGATTTAAAAGTCGAAAAACAGGGAAAAACGATAACGATGGAAAAAAAAAGCCGCATAACCTCAAATATATGTAAAGTTTTTGTTTTTCACTCCGGCACTTTTGTCATGTCGAACTTTTTTTTCTTATTTTGCGCGCACACTTTTTAAAAATTATTTGTTGTGAATACGGAGTCTGTTCGTCTGTGTTTTGACGACTTACATCCTGGACCCTTTCTGTTGGAGCACCTTCGCCCTGTCACTGTGCTCGACCTCGATGCCGTCCGACGTGCCGCACTCCCTGCTGACGACGCACAGGAACTCGGCGTGCTCGTCCGCCCCGTAATTGTACTGCGAGCCGATGTTCACTAATTGTTCGAATTTCCAACCGTCCGACATCGTCGATACCATCTGAAATAATTTCCCCACATACAAATTAAATAATGTTGTTGTTGTTGGGTAGTAAATAATATTATATTATTGTATAAAAACAGTTGCTAAACAAAGATTATTATTATTATAATTATTTTAATAATATCCGGACTTTTGATGAGCAGTACATTATTTTTTATTGTTATGAAAACTGTATAAAGTTATTGATTGTTGAGACCGGGTTCGAAGCAAAGGTCATTAAATTCACAAAAGAGGAAGAAAAGTGACTTTTATCAGTTTGACCGAGATCAAGAGGCCGAGACAAGTGAACACAGGTAACCTGGCGTGGGGTAGAAATCAGGTTTCACCATCGCCGTAAATGAGAGTACTCTTATTTCATTATCTACTATTGTCATTGTTTGACGGCCAGTTTTTTTTTTCTTCTTTGGATCTGATGATCCTGGCATAGGTTCTCACCACAGCCATATCGCATTGTATAAATATGTATCTTCAGCACTGCTACCCAGCTTAATGATGCCAATGGAATTAATGAGGATGCTGTGAAGGGTGCTGTGGATTGGTTTGCAGCAAACAAACTAACTGTCAATCCCAATAAGTCGACCATTGTCACATTTTCTATAAAAACAGATATTGTTCCCAGCGACGCTAAATTTCTGGGCATTTACCTTGACTCGAGATTGAGATGGCATAAACATGAATGCAAAACTTGGAAAAAAATCTGCAGGTCCATTTACCTCCTCAGGATGCTCAAAAACTCGCTGCCACTAACAGCTCTTTTGGCGGCCTATTACTCGTATTGTGAATCACACTTAACCTATGGCATTCTCTCTTGGGGTCATTCAAGCTGCCTTAAAAGACTGTTTGCTTTGCAACGCAGGGCAATTCGTATACTAGCGTCCCTTGATTATAGAGCCGATTGTCGGCCTGCGTTCATCCATCTAGGTATAATAACTCTTCCTTGTCTTTTTGCATTGAAATGTCTTACGCATGTACATAAGAATCTGAATTCATACAATAAACATTGTGAGGGTCATCACCATAACACAAGAACTAATAGGCTAATTAAGCTGGACCGTCAGTGACTTGCTAAGACACAAAATGGTATTAACTTCATAGGTCTCAAGCTCTACAATAGCTTACCAGATAATATTAAATGTTTACCACTTTCAACGTTTATACACTCTTTGAAAACATACTTTGCTAAGAAAGCTATTGCAGCATCAATGATTGCCTTACTGATGGTTTTGCTGGACTACGCCTTATACCACAAAATTAATTTACTTTTCATTACTAAATTATATTTAATTTTAATGCTTTTATCCTTAGACTTTATCTATTTTAATGTGTTAGTTTTATTTATACTTATATTTTAACTGTAAACTGTAACTTCTTTTAGAAATGATTTTCCAACGATACAGTAAGCTTACCTATGATATCAAATAACTTAGTCATTTTATTTTTTGTTCACCTTATTTTTTACGTTTATATTTAATCTAATTGCTTTTATCTTTAGACTTGTCTATTTTAATGTGTTTTTACTTATTACATATATTTTAACTGTAACCTGTAACGTCTTTTAAAAGTTATTTTTTCAACTATATAGTAAGCTTGCCTGTGATATCTAATGGCCTAGTCATTTTTCACCTTGTGTTATATACTTTAGTATACTGCTATAATTATATAATCATTATTTAAACATATATTTGTAATTTTTTGTTCTATGTATGGAAATTATCATCATACTATCTACTTCAGTGTACGAGTGTACCCAATCTATAGCTTCAACTGTATTATAAAATTTAGCACACTTTTACAAACTTGTATTACATCATTGTATTTATTTTTGACCTATGTAAACGAACCGTAATTGCATGAATAAATTCTATTCTATTCTATAATTAACATATATTCGGACGTCACGACACATTCACACCACACCCAGGGACACGACGAGATATTATTTTTAAATAACAACTCCCCGTGCACGGGAATCGAACCCGGTCTGTGGCTAGCCGAGCGATATAACGTCCGGCGACGTTACCGCTCGGCCACCACCTGCCCTGGCGGCCAGTTTATTTAATTAAAAACCTATAACCAATTGCTTATTTATTAATCCCACAATTTGGGACGGCTAGGAAATTTACCACCTAAGCCAGAGTCGTCCTACGGCCGCTAGATAGTCAAAAGTTGCCAAAATCAATAATAGAAATATAGTTCATAATGTGTTTTATAAGCCTAAAACTTAATATATCATTTGCTAAAAATACAGGGCTTTCATTAATTCCCGAACCCCACGTGACTAAATTTAAAATTGCCGCGGAAATTATTGTATTTGTACGTTGGAGGCTTTGAAAAAAGTAACGAAACGTTACTAAAGTCAAATTTGACATAAACGTTTATGCGCGGTGCATCGTTAAACCAACCTTTGAGATCTTACAAGATTCGCCCGGAATTTTCAGGTAAGCAAAAATTGTTTAATTATTCTGAAACATTGAGTTTTATTTCTATTTATTTTGCAGAGTCAATTTGCTAGGATAAGCAAATACTGCGAAAATGGTATTTACAACGGAGCAAGACGCTTTTATTTTGATGGCACATTTTCGTAGTGCTTCACGTAATATTGACGGCAACTGGAGTTATTCTCTGCAGTCTTGCATTGAGCAAATAATAAATATTTTTAAATCTAGGGAATTTTTGTGTGAGCCATACCACCTTGTACATTTGGTTGCCTATTATTTCTGGTCACGTGGGGTTCGGGAATTAATGAAAGCCCGGTATAAAAAACAAACCGTCTATCAAGTCATTTTTGGCTAAGCTGAGGCTGGGCAATCGACGGGAGGAAGCACAATGGGCCTAATGCGGCCTAAGTGCAGTGCAAAAATGCGTACTCCCCAAAGAACCAGAAGTCATTTTTGAATTCGCTGCGGGCTAACGTCTTAATTTTATCACTCACTTGTGTTAATTCGTCTTCGTGGCACTGTATCACCCGATAGACGTGCTTTTTGCTGTCTTTCGAGGGCAAACAGTCCCTGTGGTAAATCCTTTCCTTGACTAACGTAATCAACTCCGTAATGTTGTAAAACTCCGCCTCTTCCAGAACACCTTCCTCCGCCAGCCCCTTGTTGATCACCAGTTTTCCGTGCCTGAGGTAATTCAGGATCGGTGAAAAGAACATCGGATCGCGATCTATTAAATACGCACCAGATTCATCCTACAATTAAAAACAGAAACAACATAACTTAAAAGATTCAACAGAAAGCAGAAACATTTAAATTCTTCGCAAAATTTCTAGAATATGTTTTTTTGTGTCATAACCATCATTTATCAAACAGAAAAACATAATCTAGAAATTTTGCGAAGAATTTAAATTGACAATGAAAAACTTTTGAATCATAACAACACGAGTAATACTTACTATGCACTGAACTATAAATAATTTATGGAATTACGATTATCAACATAATTTTACACATTTTGTGGATATTTTGCACACCACCAACTAATTCAAATTAAAATAATAGAGGCTTGTCGGAACAAAAAACAAAACACTTATCTAACATACAAACAAAAATTGTTTACAGGTTTGGCTTCCCTCAATAAAAATTGTTTTACCCTGATTTTCTTTTATTTATTTATTTCTTTCTTTGTAAGACTAACTTGTTGTAGATTGCGAAAAGAATCGCACTTTTACTGTTTGAAGTATTCTGCAACCAAGAATTGGCAATTTCATTTATACTTATGTTTGAACGGTAACGTGACCGCCAGTCTAAGGTGTCAAACTGTTTAGAGGGAATGGCAAAGCTATACTGATGAGAGATAAATCTCGAAACGCGTCTATAGATGGCCTGAATAATTTGACCCAAATTGTTACATTTGCAGTAGGTTACTGTATGTAACAGCAAACACTTGTTGTATAATTCAATGTCCGTCGGGGTATTAGCCCGGGAAGTAGTTGTTTCAATGAGTGTTTGATATAGTCTTTGTAAGACTAACTTGTTCTAGATTGCGAAAAGAATCGCACTTTTAATGTTTAATATTTATTTATTTATTCATTCAACGGAGTCCATTTAAGAATTTTGAATGAATTCATTTGAAGTAGAATTCGAATTCTACTAAATTTGTACTAAATTGAATAAGACTAAATAGTTTACTACACAGTAATTATTTCAACGAATCACAAAGGAAGTAAAAATCTAAGTGAGAATTAATTTAGTAAGTGGGATGTTGAACGACTAGAGTTAATAGGTATTGTTGGTTTAACCCAGTGATGGGGAAACTACGGCCCGCGGAAAAGTTTAATCCGGCCCGTTTAAGAGTGCCGTGGTGAGAATGTTTGAACGCGTTCTTACTTCGTAATGTGACGACCCGCATAAAAACTACCTACCTACGATTAAGCATTATTCTTTGGCCCGCTACGATTGTCTGGTTATTACAAATGGCCCGTCTTAAAAAAAGTTTCCCCACCACTGGTTTAACCCATTAACGGCCGAGCAATTATGGAGTATAACAATTCAATTTGATTGTTAATAATTTTAACTTAACAATTCAATTTAAATGTATGCAGTTTGTTTTGCATAAGATAAAACTCCGCAATTCAGAATATATTTTTTTATTCTTCGGCCGCGGCCAGCGAACGAATTTTCGGTCAGGCAAAGGTCACTTTTCCTTTTCAGATATCGAACGTGTCGAATATCGAAATAAATATCCCGAGCGGCGTATTTTTATCTCTTCAGGTGAGCAAGTTATTTTATTAAAATTCATATTTGAATGCTCTATAAATGTGTACAGAAGTGCGTTACGCAAACTGCTGACCCGTCTGCCTGACCGAAAGTTTCTACGCCGTGTCGATTTGAGCGGTAGCACCTGTCGCTACCGTTGCCGTCCCTTTCTTTGGATATCTAACAACATTGGTTTGCCACCTGTTTACACCCGTGAACTTTAAGCCAGTACCCTGGTTGAGCCCTCTGCAGGCGTATCATCAGGAATATTTATAATCTAGGAGGAGAAAGGACGTGGAAAAAGATAAGTTTTTTTTAACATTATTATTCAAAATTCAGTTTGAAGAGTTGCAGTTGTTATAAGTGCGCGTAGTGTGCATAGCGGATTTTCACTGCGTAATATATATTTTATTTCCGCCCTAGGACACTGCTTCTAGGTGGTGCCCATATTTCTATTTTTTTGTTTGTTTGAAGAATATTTAATTTCGTTAAGAGACAGTTATTTTATTTCTAATATTATATTTTTTTGCGTTCAATTCACCATTAAACTTAGGTTAGGATAGGTTAGGTTTATATGGCAACAGCCGAGGCTGTTCACTTAGGCCCATAGGGCCCGTTGTGATACCATGAGAGATCCTTCCCCTATACAACCCAATTTGAGCACCTAATGAATCTGATCAGATCTCCCACCTTTATAGGTGAGAGCTCCGCCAGTTCACTTGCGTGGTGCAGACCGAGGTACTTCATTCGTTTCCCCTCAAAAGCAGGACATTGACCTAGATAGTGGAGTACTGTTTCTTCCTCCTCCTCATCTAGGCATTCTCTGCAGAAGTCGTTGTATTTGAGACCCATCTTTTGTGCGTGTCCACCCAGAAAACAGTGACCCGTGATGATGCCTACTGCCTTCCTTATGTCGATTCTGCTAAGTGCAATTAATCTTTTACTGTTTATAGTGTCACACATAGGCCATAGCTGCCTTGTTATGTGACACGTGTCTTCTTCCTTCCACCTAAGGTTAACCCATGATGTCATTTGGTCCCTTAATAGTCTCTTGCATTCCCTAAGAGGAATGTCGGCGGAAAGTTCAGTAGATAGGTCCCTCATCCTAGCTCCCTTCCTTGCGAGGCCGTCGGTAATTGAGTTTCCCTTGATATCACTGTGACCTGGTACCCAGATGAGCCCCACATCACAGCTGTTAGCGAGCTTGTTAAGCACTTTTCTGCAGTCTCTGACCACCTTGGAGGTGCAGTAGGAACTATTTAATGTCCTAATGGCGGCCTGGCTGTCGGTGACGAACCTGATATGGTTTACCTGAAGGTCGGTTTTACCTATCCAGTCCACTGCCACTCGGATAGCCATGACTTCCGCCTGTAGGACGCTGCAGTGGTTTGGGAGCCGAAAAGATTTTTTGAGGTTGAACTTATGTGAGAAAATTCCACCCCCTACTCTGTTTTCGGACTTGGAGCCATCCGTGAAGAGCCAGACTTCATTTCCCTGAACAATCTTGCCCTCTACCCATTCGGTTTTGTCCGGGATGGAAATGGAGAACTTGTTCCCAAAGGTAAGTTCTGGAAGACAGCTATCAGTCCTCAGTGGGATATCGACAAGCTCATTCAGGATCCTTCCATGGCCCCGTTTGCTACTATTCCATATCCCGACCGAGTTGATCCTGATCGCTGTGCTAGCTGCAGCATACCTGCAGTAAAGGTCAACTGGAGCTAGATTTAGTATTACATCTAGCGCTTTGGAGGGGGTAGATCTAACCGCGCCTGTTATGAGCAGTTCGGCTGATCTCTGTACCTTACCCAGTGCGGTCCGGTGAATTTTCTTATCAAGAGCAGTCCACCAGACCGCAACTCCGTAGAACAGAATGGGTCTCACCACAGTCGTGTACATCCAGTGGACAACGCTCGGTTTTAGTCCCCAGTTCTTGCTCACAGCTCTTTTGCATAAGTACAGCGCGACCTGCGCTTTCCGTACTCTCTCCTGAATATTGGGCTTCCAACTTAACTTCCTATCGACTAAGGTGCCCAAATATTTGGCTTTCTCCTTTACCACCAGTCCCGTGCCGTTTAGGACGGGAGCTTTGAAGTTTGGTATCCTATGCATTCTGGTGAAGAGTACAAGCTCAGTTTTGAGGGGATTTACCCCCAGTCCACATTCCTCACACCAGCGGGTTACCTTGCCGAGTGCCCTCTCCATGAGTTCAGATAGGATGCCTACGTGTTTACCAGAGACCGCGAGGGTCACGTCATCAGCATAGGCAATTGTTTTACACCCCGTAGACTCTAGTCCTTTCAGTAGTTCGTTCATAACTATATTCCATAGTAGTGGAGAGAGGACACCCCCTTGAGGGGTGCTTCTACTGACCTCTCTTCTTGAGCGTGAGCCGCCCAGCGCAGAGACAATGTGCCTCCTCGTTAGTAGCTCCTCTACGAAGAGGCATATCGACTCATCCATGTGCAGATTGCCAAGGGCCGACAAAATCGCCCCTGGGCGCACGAAGTTGAAGGCTCCTTCGATATCCAGGAATACCGCCAACGTGAACTCTTTCTTGCACATGGAATTTTCAACCTGACTTAGGAGGGCGTGCAGAGCTGTGTCTACTGATCTGCCCCTAGTGTGCGCGTGTTGGCTAGTCGATCAGAGGTCTGGATGTATGCGCTCTTTTATGTACGGCTCCACTAACCTCTCCAGTGTCTTGAGCAGGAAGGAGGATAAGCTAATCGGCCTATAGTCCTTCGGTGCTGAGTGAAATATTTTCCCCGCTTTGGGTATAAACACCACATTAGTCTCTTTCCACCTCTGCGGGATGTACAAAAGAGTTAAGCAGGCTTCGAATATTATTTCCAACCAGGGATTGATAATGTCCGCAGCCATCTGTAATTCAGTAGGAATGATCCCGTCCGGGCCTGCGGTTTAAACTTAGTTTTAATTATAGTCGGAATTTATACAGATTTATTTAATTATTATTTTATTAAATTAATTTTTGGTTTGAAGTTAGACTTGTTATTATTATTTTTTTGAACTCACTACCAGCCCTCCTTAAATAAATTGAGCAGCCGGTACAAGAGTTAACTCAAAAAATTGATTTTAGGTAAAATTCTACACTTCTTTTAATAATTTCTAAGAATGACTTATTGTTTTACATACCGTGAATTTTTCTTTTAAATTTACATATTGTATACGCTGTAAATGTAGGCATTCGTCGATTTTGTATAAAAACGTGCAATATGAAGTTTAGAATGAGCATTTCCACTCCCAGACTGAGCATGAAGTAAAATTTCGAGTTTAGAAAAGCCTGAAAATTTGGCTCGGGCGCGTAGCGAAGCGGAGCGACCGAGCCAAATTAGGCTTTTCTAAACTCGAAATTTTACTTCATGCGCCACGCGTATAAAACACTGATTTAAAGTTAGAAATACACTGAAAACATTTTTTCTAATGAGTAATAATTGAGATATTTAAATAACTAAATATTTACGTTTTTCTTCATACATTTTCAAGTACATGAAATTAATTCAATTAACATAAAATTAATAATGTTGCGTATATGCACCAATGGCGTTTAATAGGTTAAAGATAAGTGCTTTTCACTTTCCACGCACTTAATGAATTTTACTTTTAAGCAGACTATATAACCATTCAATCTCATTTATCCGAAGTCGATTATGTGTACAATTTTATTTATAAATATTTTGGACACCATCTGTAAATAAAACCACCTTCTGATTCTAGGTTAACATTACCCAAAGAAAACCGCCTTTCAACGCCCACAAAACAGTTTCGATTAATTAAAAACAAAACTGCACACCCTCGCAAGCCTTCCCAACACGAAATACCGCTTAATTTCAGTGTAACTATCGTATTTAAATATATTTTCTGCGCTCACCTTATCTGATATGAGATCGCTGTCTTCCTGGACCAGACGGTACAGAAAGGAGTTCGGATCCCTGGAGAGGGTGGTTTTGGTCGTCAGGAAATACGTGCCGCCTACGTTTAATTTTACCCATTGCTTGTTGCCGTTTTTCGTCAGTTCGCTTTGTTTATTGTCGATCGAGTTGATATCATGATCCGCCATTTTTTTTTTCAATTTGCGTCCCCCCCTCTGCGCTGTCACTTTCACTCGGCTGACGGTTCTGCATTTTGCGATTCACACAAATTTCGGCAAGCATAAAATTTGATACACCATGAAATATTTATGAATGCACGTGATAATTGTTTTTAAACGTGATTTTGTTTAGAATGTTGTTAAAATTTAAAGGGATTATCCATAATTTAAAAAGTTGAATTCGACAAACGTGTACATTTGGTTGCCTAACATCCAACAATTCTTATTGCACATAAAAATCATAGACTTTGATTTAATTAGATTGTAAAGTTGTACTAAGTTTACCTGAAGTCATTTTAGCAATTACTTACATTTTCTTTATACAACAGTGAAATTATAACCTGTATTTATCAATTTCATACATGTTTTAATTAAATTAAGTAAAATTCTGTGCAAATTAGGTTGCATGTGACATGATTCTCAAGTTATTATCAAAATAATACGTAAATATAATGTTTAATTGAAAAACATTGATATAAAAACATATTTACATAATATTACAGTTAAACTTAATACAGAGCTTTCATTAATTCCCGAACCCCACGTGACTAAATTTGAAATTGCCGCGTAAATTATTGTATTTGTACGTTGGAGGCTTTGAAAAAAGTAACCAAGCGTTACTAAAGTCAAATTTGACATAAACGTTTATGCGCGGTGCATCGTTAAACCAACCTTTGAGATCTTACAAGATTCGCCCGGAATTTTCAGGTAAGCAAAAATTGTTTAATTATTCTGAAACATTGAGTTTTATTTCCATTTATTTTGCAGAATCAATTTGCTAGGATAAGCAAATACTGCGAAAATGGTATTTACAACGGAGCAAGACGCGTTTATTTTGATGGCACATTTTCGTAGTGCTTCACGTAATATTGACGGCAACTGGAGTTATTCTCTGCAGTCTTGCATTGAGCAGTTTCATGAAGAATAAATATTTTTAAATCTAGGGAATTTTTGTGTGAGCCATACCACCTTGTACATTTGGTTGCCTATTATTTTTGGTCACGTGGGGTTCGGGAATTAATGAAAGCCCGGTATAATACGTAAATTTACAACTTTAAAACGTGTATGTTTAGTGGCCTACAGTAAACTAAATTGATAGATTGAGTTACGTGAAGATCAGATTTACTAAAAATACGCACAAAAAATAAATTATCAAGTCTTGAAACTGTTTAAGGTACAAATTCAAATATTAATACATTTTGAATTTAATGCAATTAGAACAGTTTAAATTTAATGTGTATATTTGGTTGCCTACCCCAGAACTGTCACCGAGTAGCAATTTAAAATAAATAAATTTTAACGCGTATAAAACCTAAAACGTTATTAACATTAATCAAACTGTAATTAAACGGGTGTTACAAAACATAATATTATAAATTTAATTTGATACAAGACGGAAGTTTATTTACATTTAGTAAAAATTCTGTGTAAATTAGGTTGCATATGACATGATTCTCACTGTCCATAAATACAAATTATTTAAGTTATTTTCAAAATAATACGTAAATACAATTTTTAATTAACAAAAATTGATATAAAAACATATATATACAATATTACAAATTAAATTTAATGTAATACGTAGGTTTACAATTTTAAGGCGTGTATGTTCAGTTGCCTACAGTAAACTAAATTGAAAGATTGAAGATGAAATTAAATTGATGAATAAAGCACTAAACTAGTTAAAAAATTTGAATAATCCGGACTATTAAATCTAGACTATTTTTGGTCTGAGTTTTTCATTGTGTGATAATCTTGTTATAGTAAAGTGCTAAATAAATATATTAATATTAATATTAATATTATATGAATAAATGTTAGTATAGAGGGTTTTAGACTCTAGTAAATGCCAACAGTAGACAGTTTTAAGATAAAGAATCTTTAAATAAACACTTTTATGATAATTGGGTTTGTGTTTAGTATCAGGCACCTACAGACGCGTTTCGGACTACGAGGCCCTCGTCAATGTGGTCTTTTATCATATGTATACTAAAAACCGTCTATTAGCATCTATAAATTAGGATAATTAACAGTAACTGTATTGTTTCGAGTTTACGTGAAGTGATTAATCACAAATAGAAAGACTGTTATTCCTTACTTCACTTTTTATTTTTATATTAGATGTACATTTCGAGACACAAGGTGCTCATTATCAATAACAAACTGATTATAATTAACAGGGTTTACAAACTGCATGTAAACTAGAGTCTAATACGTGCAGTTTCTAGAGCCTAATTTATGGAGACGGTTTTTAATACACATGTATTAGCTCTTGCGAAGTAAGATTTTACGGAATATATAATTAATAAAGATACACTCTGCATTTGTTCAAATTAAAATTATCCGTGTATCTACTCAAGTTTATTTTTCGAGCGTAATGTAAATAACGCTTTTGATGTGCTGAGCGATCGTTAAGTGGGCGCCTGCGTCGCGACGCTCGCTATCCGTTCATCTCGGCGTTCTCCCAAAGCGGGCGAGATCTGCAGACGGCGAGGGCGTCCATTGCACCGCTTCCTGGTCCCAACAAGATGGAGCCGCATTTCGCCGACGTGTCGTGAAACAAAACGCTAACCGAGTCGATTCGCGTGGGCGTTTCGAAACGAGTGCGTGTTTTTAAATTTTCCGTTTGCGCGCTTTTCTTGGTTGTTTTTTTTCCGTACCGTTTCCGCACAACACAAAACTCAACAGGTATGCACGATAAACGTCTGGGTTTGTGTTGGGAGTGTGTGAATGTGTTGATGTCGTATTGGTTTATCGATTTTCTATAAATTTCAGCTGGTTGAATTTTTGATGGAAAATATCGAACGTTTTTCTTTAATCTCTTGTGAATTAAATTGAGTTTTTTTGCTGGTTTCTAATTTGAAGCTTCAAACGAGTGTTGTCCACTCCCAGACTAAGCATGAAGTAAAATTTCGAGTTTAGAAAAGCCTGAAGAATTTGGCTCGGGCGCGTAGCGAAGCGGAGCGACCGAGCCAAATTAGGCTTTTCTAAACTCGAAATTTTACTTCATGCGCCACGCGTATAAAGCACTGACGTTTTCTAAATTTCAAAAACACTTAGTCCCATTTGCACCGCGACTGATTAACTTTAATCATCTTTTAATCATTAATTAAACCTCTAATTAAGTCTAAATTCTAAAATATTTATTTATGTACATACATTATTACATTATTATTTATGTACATACATACATTGTTTACTGTATTATCATTGTCTTGTAATTGGGAAATTTCCTGTTGGGCAATAAATACTTATTATTATTATTATTATTATAAAAATATAGGAATGTTATAAATTGATGAGATATTCTAACATTGTCTCTCTGCTCAATATGTGATTGTGTAAACAATTTCTAAGTTAAATTGTTGTGTTTTTAAGAAGTACTAATTACTGATTAGATTAATTGAGTTGAGTGTTAATCTGTTATAATAACAGAAATCACAAAATTAATCAAAGATTTTTGTTAGTGTTTTTTTTTAAGAAGAAAACTTACAAAATTAACCAAACCTGATGACTCAATCTATAGCATACTGCTTTAGTAGTGTATTTTAAATCAGGGTTTAATACGCGTGGCGCATGAGTTGAGTGCTAATCTGTAATAATAATAGAAATCACAAAATTAATCAAAGATTTTTGTTAGTGTTTAGTTTTAAGAAGAAAAATTACGTAACTAACTAAACCCGATGAATCAATCTATAGCATACTGCTTTAGTGGTGTATTTTAAACTTCACTTTAAATCAGTGTTGTATACGCGTGGCGCATGAAGAAAAATTTCGAGTTTAGAAAAGCCTAATTTGGCTCGGTCGCTCCGCTTCGCTACGCGCCCGAGCCAAATTTTCAGGCTTTTCTAAACTCGAAATTTTACTTCATGCTTAGTCTGGGAGTGGAAGACACTCGTTTGTTTCATCATTAAAACAATTGGTAATTGATTGTTGTCGTTTTATTAAGGGAGAAAGTTCTATGATGTTAAATGTCAATTTTTATCTTGACGTATCTGTCAAGTTAAAGAGGAAGCAGTCGTTTTTTAATGTCAGACGTCAAAAGATAATTCGCAGTCAATCAAGGGACTTAATTAGAGGTTTAATCAATGATTAAAGTTAATCAGTCGGGGTGCAAATGGGACTAAGTTTTTTTGAAATTTAGAAAACGTCAGTGCTTTATACGCGTGGCGCATGAAGTAAAATTTCGAGTTTAGAAAAGCCTTATTTGGATTGGCCGCTCCGCTTCGCTACGCGGCCAATCCAAATTCTTCAGGCTTTTCTAAACTCGAAATTTTACTTCATGCTTAGTCTGGGAGTGAAAGACACTCGTTTGTTTCATCATTAAAACAATTGGTAATTGATTATTGTCGTTTTATTAAGGGAGAAAGTTCTATGATGTTAAATATCAATTTTGATATTGACAAGTTAAAGAGGAAGCAGTCGTATTTTTATGTCAGACGTCAAAAGATAATTCGCAGCCAATCAAGGGACTTAATTAGAGGTTTAATCAATGATTAAAGGTAATCAGTCGGGGTGCAAATGGGATTAAGTTTCTTTGAAATTTAGAAAACGTCAGTGCTTTATACGCGTGGCGCATGAAGTAAAATTTCGAGTTTAGAAAAGCCTAATTTGGCTCGGTCGCTCCGCTTCGCTCCGCTTCGCTACGCTTCGCTACGCGCCTGAGCCAAATTTTCAGGCTTTTCTAAACTCGAAATTTTACTTCATGCTCAGTCTGGGAGTGGAAGACACTCGTTTGTTTCATCATTAAAACAATTGGTAATTGATTATTGTCGTTTTATTAAGGGAGAAAGTTCTATGATGTTAAATGTCAATTTTTATCTTGACGTATCTGTCAAGTTAAAGAGGAAGCAGTCGTTTTTTAATGTCAGACGTCAAAAGATAATTCGCAGTCAATCAAGGGACTTAATTAGAGGTTTAATCAATGATTAAAGTTAATCAGTCGGGGTGCAAATGGGATTAAGTTTTTTTGAAATTTAGAAAACGTCAGTGCTTTATACGCGTGGCGCATAAAGTAAAATTTCGAGTTTAGAAAAGCCTAATTTGGCTCGGTCGCTCCGCTTCGCTACGCGCCCGAGCCAAATTTTCAGGCTTTTCTAAACTCGAAATTTTACTTCATGCTTAGTCTGGGAGTGGAAGACACTCGTTTGTTTCATCATTAAAACAATTGGTAATTGATTGTTGTCGTTTTATTGAGGGAGAAAGTTCTATGACGTTAAAACAGCATGTCAATTCTGATATTGACGATCCTGTCAAGTTAAAGAGGACAATCATCCGTAGATAATTTGTTTTGACAGTAGAATATTGTTAAAAAAGTTAAAATAGTTAAGCATTAATGGACTGAATGAATTGCCCGTAGCTCGCTTGTTTTAACAGTTGGGCTGAAATGCCAAATATTGATAGTGTACGGTATTTGGTGCAGTATTCATTTGTTTCAACAAAATTGATCGTCTGTCAACGTAAAGCTACAATCGCTCATAGCTCGTTTGTTTTGACAGTTAGAGTGAAACTTCAAAGATTGAAAGTGTGCGGAATTTAACATAGTTTTTATTTGTTTCGGCAAAACTGACGTATCTGCCAACGTATAGTTACAATCGTCCTTTGATAATTTGTTTCGACAGTTGAATATTTTTAAAAAGTCAAAATAGTAATAGAATACTGATTGATATGTCAAAATGATTAACGTAAAGTTAGAATTGCCCGTAGCTCGCTTGTTTTAACAGTTGGACTGAAATGCCAAATATTGATAGTGTGCGGTATTTGGTGCAGTATTCATTTGTTTCAACAAAATTGATCGTCTGTCAACGTGAAGCTACAATCGCTTGTAACTCGTTTGTTTTGACAGTTGGAGTGAAACTTCGAAGATTGAAAGTGTGCGGGATTTAATATAGTTTGTATTTGTTTCGGCAAAATTAACGTATCTGCCAACATATACTTACAATCGTCCATAGATAATTTGCTTTGACAGTTGAATATTGTTAAAAAAGTCAAAAGAGTTAAACATTAATGGATGAATACTATTTAAAATATTAAAATGGTTAACGTAAAGTTAGAATCGCCCGTAGCTCGCTTGTTTTAACAGTTGGACTAAAATTCCACAGATTGATAGTGTGCGGTATTTGGTGCAGTATTCATTTGTTTCGACAAAACTGACACGTCTGTCAACGTAGAGCTACAATCGCTCGTAGCTCGTTTGTTTGGACAGTTAAAGTGAAACTTCAAAGATTGAAAGTATGCGGGATTTAATATAGTTTTTATTTGTTTCTGCAAAATTGACCTATCTGTAAACGTATATTTACAATCGTCCGTAGATAATTTGTTTTGACAGTTGAATATTGTTAAAAAAGTCAAACTAGTTAAACATTAACCCATTAACGGCCGAGCAGTGCTTGAGGTAACTCTAAAAGTTTAATTTAGGTCCAATTCTGCACTTTTTTTATGATTTCTATGAATAACTTATTGTATTACATACTGTGAATGTTCCTTTTAAATATACATACTGTATACGCTTTCAGGCATTCGTCGATTTTATATAAAAACGTGCGATATGAAGTTTAGAACGAGTGTTTCCACTCCCAGACTAAGCATGAAGTAAAATTTCGAGTTTAGAAAAGCCCCGCGTAGAAAATTTGTCGACAAATTTTCACGGCGCTGATTTAAAGTGAAGTTAAAAATGCACTGAAAACCACCAACCCAACTTCGATATTTTTTTAAAATTAGATGTTTTCTGTCCTATCCATGTAAACCTTCAGATATTCGTTGTTTTCTTTTTTTCCTTGTAGTCCTTCGGTCTCCGAAGACCATGATTGGTCCTTCGAGCTGTAGCCTTTGTAAAATGGTAATAAACTTAGTAATCTAGAGTGGTCCTTCAATTTGAAACTTCTAAGAACGAGTGTTGTCCACTCCCAGACTAAGCATGAAGTAAAATTTCGAGTTTAGAAAAGCCCCGCGTAGAAAATTTGTCGAGGGTCGCGTAGCGACCCGAGACAAATTTTCGCGGGGCTTTTCTAAACTCGAAATTTTACTTCATGCGCCACGCGTGTAAAACACTGATAAATTGTGAAGTTAGAAATACACTTTTTTTAATGAGTAATAAGAGAAATATTTAAATAACAAAATATTTACCTTTTTCTTCAAACATTTTCAAGTCAGGTCAAATAAAATAACATATCAAATTAACTTATTTAGTAATTTAATTAACAAAAAAAAATCAATGGTACTTAATGGGTTAATGGATGAATACTATTTAAAATATCAAAATGGTTAATGTAAAGTTAGAACTGCCCGTAGCTCGCTTGTTTTAACAGAGTATACATTGGGATATGTAAACGTAAAAGAAAAATTTACTGTATCTGTTTATCATTACCTGGATGCAAGAAAAAATGACCTTAAATCAAGAAAGAAAAACCGTAATTTTATTAATTTCTATTCATTTTAATTTGTTTACATTTCTCACTTAATCCGTGATAGTTTACGATGTGAATCACCTTTCTTTTTTTTTGCGGAAACCTTGCCTTTCATTGTTTAATCATTGTTTCTCTTTTTTATCGTGGGTTATTTCATCACCACCTTTTTTTATCGTTCATTTCCACTATTCTGTGATAAGAGAATGAGTAAATTTTACGAGAATCAGAACGTATGAAACAATCAAGTTTCTTTCCTCATTGTGTCACCAAGTGATTTATTCAAATCGATTTCGCTTTCGAAAATTAAACTTATATCCAGTGTTGTGAAAGAAGTGTTGTTTAAACTTTTAAATTTGGATTATACTAGCTACATTTTTTGTAAGTAAATAATTTTTTGTCTAAATATATCTTGATGCACACGCTTTAAAGTTTTTGACATTTCTTGTTTTTCAGAAGCGTTCAATTTTGGTATTTTAACTTAAATTTCTTGAAGTTAAAATACCAAAATTGAACGCTTCTGAAAAACAAGAAATGTCAAAAACTTTAAAGATATATTTAGACAAATTCCCTGCATGTAAAAGTTCACTAGCAAAAGAACCCACTGAGCAAATCCATTTAAGCGTATCCGCCCATTTTCCCGAATATATTTTTCCCGAATTACGTTTTTCCTGAATAATACATTTCCCGAAAACACTTTCCCGAATACTACTTTCCTGAATCAACTTTCCCGAATGATGTTTTTCCCGAACTAAACTATCAAAACCCAAATAGGGTTTTTCTAGTTTAGGTGAATACTTCCAGAAACTGAAGTCAGAATTTAGCTTATATTTACTGTTTAGTTGAGGCTGTTAGTTGTTAAAACTCCATAATATCACTTTAATAAAACACTTAATTTGTTTAGGTTTCAAAATTGTATTTATTGTATTTATTTCTTTCGAAAACGGAAAATCTCCAATTTTATACAATGATTACAAAATATAACTTATATCTAATACCTAAAGTCTATTTACCTAAAAATTGGTACATTATGCACATTAATGAGGAACAAAAAATATTAAAATATAAAAACGAATTAAAATTAATATCGACTTTCTGCAAAAAGTTCGTCTCCAAATATTCATTAAAACAACTACTTCTCGAGCTAATACCCCGACAGATATTGAATTATACAATGAATATTTGCGTTACACGACAGCACTGCTGTTCTATGCATAATTTATATGCAAAATGCAACATCAGGTCAAACTATTCTCTAACCAAACTAAATGAAACAAAAGGAAATTGAAATAAATTAAAAAATTACAGGGAATGAATTTTAATTGTCTTAAGCCATCTACAGACGCGTTTCGAGATTTATCCCTCATCAGTATAGCTTTGCTTTAGACTTTCAATATAAAAAAATATTAAAATAAAATAAACAGGAAACTTACAGGAATGTCGAAGTGTGTCGTCGAAACAGGTACACAAAACTGGGGCGAGTGAAAATGAAGGAATGTTATTTATAGGTAAAGGATTAAGTCATTAGTAGGTGCAAACAATTTGATACCTGAAAGAGAGTGACATACCGCCTTTAAGGGTACAGTTTCACATAAAGAAAATTTATCATAAAGAAAAATTGAATTTGTCAATAGGTTGCAGAATATTTATAAAATATAAAAACGAATTAAAATTAATATCGACTTTCTGCAAAAAGTTTGTCTCCAAATATTCATTGAAACAACTACTTCTCGAGCTAATACCCCGACAGATATTGAATTATACAATGAATATTTGCGTTACACGACAGCACTGCTGTTCTATGTAACGCAAATATTCATTGTATAATTCAATATCTGTCGGGGTATTAGCTCGAGAAGTAGTTGTTTCAATGAATATTTGGAGACAAACTTTTTGCAGAAAGTCGATATTAATTTTAATTCGTTTTTATATTTTATAAATATTCTGCAACCTATTGACAAATTCAATTTTTCTTTATGATAAATTTTCTTTATGTGAAAAAATATTAAGGGGATGGAGTTTTGGAAAAATACTTTCTAAATTGGTACGCAGCAAATTACGTTTAAAAGTATTTATAGAATCAGCAAATAAATCAAAATTTTCAAAACGCTGTAACAAATTTGCAAAACGCATTATCCTCGAAAGTGGGCTGCTATAAGTGTAAACCGTACGATGATATTTTGTTCTAAATAGTTTATATTTTATTCAGAAACAATACCTTTCGGGAAATTGGATTCGGGAAATAGGATTCGGGATTTCTATTTTCAGTAAATATGGCGTTCGGGAAAAAGGTCATTCGGGAAAATATATGCGGGAAAGTGTACGGTAACCCCATTTAAGTTATGTTTTATCAACATTAAAACGTTTAATGCTGCTACAATGTTGAAATAACGTTATTTGTTTGTTTTTTGCTCAGTGCGAAGAGCAAATTGTTCTTAAACAAAAATTAAATGAAATATATTTTACTCATAAATATAGAACTTGAATTTTATTATATTTTCCTTTTTAATTGATTTTTTGGCAAAATCAAATTATTCTCTCTCCAAACTAAATGAACAAACAGGAAATTAAAATAAATTGAAAACAGTTCTTTCAATTAATATTCATTCCGTCATTTTCTGCCATAGGACAATAAATCTGTTGTGTAACTCAAATATTTATTGTTTAAATTAATATCTGTCGTTGTATTAGCCCGGGAAGTAGTTCTTTCAATGAATATTTCTAAAAGTCTACATTTTTGCAGAATTTTTAATTTGTTTTTAAATTTCGTAAATACGCTGTAAACAATTAGCAAATTCAATTTTACTTTATGTTATTAACCCATTAACGCCCAAGCAATTATACAGTTAACTCTAAAAGTTAATTTAAGGTAAAATTCTACACTTCTTTTAATGATTTTTACGAATGACTTATTGTATTACATACTGTGAATTTTTCTTTTAAATATACATAATGTATACGCTGTAAATGCAAGTTATTCATCGATATATATCAATATCTTTATTATCAGTTAACATTATAAATTATCAGTATATACATAAACATATAATTGTAATTATGATCTTATGTTACTCATAAGGGCTATCGACTATAAGTCTTTCTGCCCAGTCTTATTAATTTTATATTTTACTGTGGGTTAGGCTGATGGAAGGAGGATATATATTCAAAGAGGGTTGTGTGGGGTTTTTTGAATTTAGGAGGTATATTGGGATTTCTGTGGATGCACATTTTTGTTAGAATTTCAAAGTTTTGTTCATTGCATGCAAATCGTTCGGCGAGAAACCGAAGTCTGTCTCCAACGGGGACTACATTTGTGGTTTCATAGAGAAGGGTGTTGGAAGGATTGTATAATGGATTAAGTGGATGTCGGAGTTTGGTTAATATACGGAGTGAGGATCTTTCGGATACTTGTAGGTTATTGAGGGTGCTAGTATTGAACGAGTATTGAACTGTAATCCAACAACGGACGGCATATCATTTTGTATATTCTAGTAGCTGTTGTTTTATTAATGCCTTCAGCTCTATATGTAAGGCAGCAAAAGTGTTTTGATCTACATTTGATTTTATTTTTAATGGCTAATGTGTGCTCCTTGAAAGATAATTTGGGATCAATGAGGATTCCTAGGTATTTGCAGGAGGGGGATGTGTAAATTGTGTAGTTGTTAATCATAACTGAGAAGGGATTGTTTGGAGGAATGCGATGGTAGGGTAGGAGCAGTTGGCATTTGCTTGGATTTATTTTTAGTCTCCATTTCGAGAACCAAGAGGATGTGGTGGTGATAAATGTTTGAAGGGATTCTAGTGATGCAGGTAAGGTAGAGGAATGGGTTATTAGGGCGGTGTCGTCTGCGAATTGTAAACAGTAACAGGAGGGGTTTATGAAATTGGGATCAGGATTGTATAGGTCGTGGCAGTGTATATTGTAGAGTAGAGGGGAAAGTGGAGATCCTTGGGGTACCCCTTGCTGTGGATAGAAAGGGAAAGAAAGGGTTTGTCCGATTTGAATTTGTAATTTACGATCGAAGAGGAAATTTTGGATATGATTAATTAAATGGATTGGTAGGTTTAGGATAATGCACTTGTATAGAAGCCGTTTATGCCATACTGAATCGAAAGCTTTCGATATATCTAAGAATAGAATTGATGATTTTCTTCCTTCTAAATGAGTTGTTTGGCAGTTGGAAGTAAGGATTGTCAGTGGGAGGGTGGTAGAGCGGTTAGGTAGGAATCCAAATTGGTGGTTGGGGATGAGTTTTAATATGTGCGATAGGATTTTTTTCTTTGATTAGGGATTTGAATAATTTTTCTAGGACTGGCAATGGTGTGATGGGTCTGTAGCTAGTGACTTGGGTATGGTTCAGGCTGGGTTTGAGGATATATGAAATGACCCCGTGCTTCCATTCTGGAGGAAAAGTTTGGTTGATGTAATTAAAGTTGAGGAGTTTTAGGATATATTCATGGATATCCGTGGGAAGGGCTTTGAGGATAGTTCGATGTATTTTGTCGTGACCTGGAGCCGTGTTTTTGGTTTTATTTAGCAGTTGATAGTATGTAATTTGGTAAAATTTGTCGTCAGGAGGGGGAGGCGGAGGGGGTGCAGGAAGGTTGCGGGTTTCGTACCAGTCATTTACTGTGTTGTATAAGTCTTCGTCGAATGATACGTCGTTGGTCATTTTGTAAGTGTCGTTAAGTGTCTTTGCAAACGTGTTTGCTTTGTCCTTGTCGGTTTTTAATATGCTATGTGTTACTGGGTCTTCAATTTAGAAAATAAATATATAATATAATAATAATAAATTCTTGTACTTACTTAGTTTTTTAATTTCTGTCCAGTATCTTTTTCCGTGAAGGTTGTTGTTATTTCTGCAGACCTCTAGCCATTTGTGGGTTTTGTATTCGGTTACAAGTATTTTTATGTCTTTGTTCAGTCTATTGAACGTCATCTGTATGTTTTCGTCTTCTAACTGTCTATAGTCTCTGTAAAGCTGTCGTTTATATTTAATTAGTCTAAGGATAAATTTTGGAAGTGGATATTTGTAATATTGTTTGGGAATTTTTGGTGTCTGGAGATCGATCGATTTTGCTAGTTGAGAGTTAAATTGGGAAGTAGTATTAGGATTGATGGAGGGGCTGTTTGAAATATAATGCTGTATATCATTTGAGATTTGTGTGACATTTGCTCGTTTGTGGTCGGGTATTGCTTCCGGCAGAATTTGTGATGGGGATCTGAGGATGTGTAGTTGGAAGTATATGGAGAGATGGTCTGAGCATAGGTCGGGAATTAGTTTCAGAGAGTGAATTAGGGGTTTCAGGTTGTGAGTACATAGCAGTATATCTGGAGTGGATGATTGATTGGGATTCATAATGAAAGTTGGGTCTGTTTTTATTTGTATGAAGTTGGAATTTTGTAGGAAATTGGATATATGTTTTCTTTTTGTTGCGTTTACATTAAAGTCTCCTATTATTATTGCGTTATCGTACAGTGACGCTTTTGTGAAAATTGTATCTTTAATTGGTGAAGTTGGGTGTACGTAAACTAAGAATAGATGGATTTGAAATGAAGGAAATGAAAGCGTAGTATGCAAACACTCGTTAAGAGTATTGTTAATTTTCGGTGGATTACATTTTCCTAGGCCAATGGAAGGGTGAGCTGAAATTATGGATCCTCCACGGTAGTTTCTGTTTGCAATAGTCGCTGGGATTTGGATATTGGTTATTCGTCGATTTTGTATAAAAACGTACAATATAAAATTTAGAACGAGTATTTCCACTCCCAGACTAAGCATGAAGTAAAATTTCGAGTTTAGAAAAGCCCCGCGTAGAAAATTTGTCTCGGGTCGCGCAGCGACCCGAGACAAATTTTCACGGGGCTTTTCTAAACTCGAAATTTTACTTCATGCGCCACGCGTATAAAACACTGAAATATTGTTAAGTTAGAAATACACTGAGAACATTTTTTTTTAATAAGTAATAACTGAGATATTTAAATAACAAAATATTTAAGTTTTTCTTCATACATTTTCAAGTCAAATCAAATAAATATAATATATCAAATTAATTCATTTAGTAATTTAATTAACATAAAATTAATAATGTCGCATATATGCATCAATGGCGCTTAATGGGTTAAATTTATAACTCCCCTGCTTTTGATTTACAATCGGTAATTGGATTTTTTTCTACCTTTCTGCGAGAAAAAGAAACGCTTAAGCCAATCTAAATTTAATTTCATCTCGCATCTTTAAAATTGCGACGTTTTTCCTCGTAAAATTAGATTTTCATTCGGATGTAGGCTCCAATAGCATCCGTATTTACACTTGAACAAATAGATGAATGCAACGTTTTTATAAACTGTTCCTTTGATGTTATAAATTTGATCGAGGATGTTTATTTTATAATCACTTTGTTCGATTTTCCTCATTTCGTAATTCATTCAACAAACTATAGTTTGATGAATCAATTACGAAATGAGAATATATATTATATACCGGGTGTAACACAAAACAGGATCACCCCCTTTAGTGTTTTCTTTATTAATTGAGATGTCATTTTGAAATTTTCTACATTTATATTAAAAATAATTTAGAGTTCAGTGGTTATTATGAAATTTTAATAGCACTTTCGGAATCACCGGAAGTGACTTGAATTTCGGAATTTTAAATGGAACACCCTATATATTTTTTTGTTTTTGGGTACAGAATCTTATTTGACATTGAAATCAATTGTTAAAAAATAAAAAATTACTAGTGGCATATTTAAAAAAAATAGTTCATCTAGGTTGCTCTGATCGCCCGGAATTTTAAATGGAACACCCTATATATTTTTTTGTTTTTGGGTACAGAATCTTATTTCACATTGAAATCAATTGTTAAAAAATAAAAAATTACTAGTGGCATATTTAAAAAAAAATAGTTCATCTAGGTTGCTCTGATCGCCCGGAATTTTAAATGGAACACCCTATATATTTTTTTGTTTTTGGGTACAGAATCTTATTTCACATTGAAATCAATTGTTAAAAAATAAAATATTACTAGTAGCATATTTAAAAAAAAAATAGTTCATCTAGGTTGCTCTGATCGCCCGGAATTTTAAATGGAACACCCTATATATTTTTTTGTTTTTGGGTACAGAATCTTATTTCACATTGAAATCAATTGTTAAAAAATAAAAAATTACTAGTGGCATATTTAAAAAAAAAATAGTTCATCTAGGTTGCTCTGATCGCCCTAATATCTTTTGTTTCGTATCATAGACGTGTATAAAAAAATACCACGTGTTTTGGATTTTTGCAATCGTACGAAATAGACTATGCGGAATACCGTTCATTAGATACCAATGTACATCACATAAAAGTCCAAAAATGTTGAATGTTAAACATTTTGATGAACGGGCCCATTGCTTTGAAAATTTCACAGCCAACTCGATCGGATTTTTAACTAAATTGAACATTTGGCAAATATTTTTTCAGATGCCGGAGAGTCTGTTACTTTCGACTTACAACGCCATGGCGGAGGCAGAGCCGGACTTGAGCACGTTCGAGAACAAATCCGGCTTAGCCGAGGACATGAAGTTCTTGGCCTCGATGCCCGAACTCTGCGACGTCACCTTCCTCGTCGGCGACACCAGAGAACCCGTCTGCGCCGTCAAAGCTGTCCTAGCCGCCCGATCCAGAGTTTTCCACAAAATGCTATACCAGGTAAACACAAAAACAAAACAAAAAATCCAAACATCATTAAAGTAAAAGAGAATTTTTAACATTTATGAGTTCGAACGTGAACTATCTTATCAGTAATCAGAGGGAGCTATTTTCTGGAAGAAAACAATGAAATTGTACACTGGGTTGCATAAGTTCTGCGTTACCTAAGTATAACTTTTTTTTTCGTTCTACTATTAAAATATATTCAACCCTGTGGATATGATAAGTTCTCATTTTGTCTGATTTCAAGGGTGTGAAAACAGATGTTTTTTTCTCCTCTAGGGGTCATTTAACAGTCGGTCGCACTTCCGTTTTTGCGCATTCAATGGTCTAATGTTCATTTTTTTTGTGTATATTATTGTAAAAGGTGATTATCTGTCAATAAACTAAACTAAACTAACCTAGTTTTACTTATTTTTTTGCTAACCTATTTTTAAGTTTGCTCTAACTGCTCTATGGTTTCTAAGCTGTCTTTCGTATATATTTTTTTTTTTTTTTAGGGGCAGGAAACTGAAGTTAGGGTTATTTCTGCCCTAGCACCGCAGCCGTGTGGCTTATTGTGCTTCTTCCGTTACCGTAGTTAATCAAAAAGCTCTGTCTCCTTGGCTAGTCCCAGCAGCCTTTCGATCATCTTTCCCTTCGGGAAATGGCTTGGATTCCCTTGGACAAGGTTTGTTTCCCTCCAGGTGGAAAGTGCCTCGCACTCGAATAGTACATGTGAGGCGTCTTCATCCTCGTCCAGGCATAGTCTGCATATTGGATCTTCTGTGAACAGTTTCATGTTATGCAGGTGCTTCCTTAGGGTACAGTGTCCAGTTATCAGTCCTGTGACTATTCTAAGGTTGTTACTACTGAGTCTGAGGGCCTCAGTTGCTAGTTCTTGGCAGGGTTTTTCCATCAGTAGTTTACTGTGTCTATGCCCTGTCAGGTTTTTCCAGCGCTCGGTGTGTCTTTCAAGGGTCCACTCTTTTGCGCTTGGTCTTATTGATTTTTTGGGAATCGGTAGCATTGGTTCTGGTCCAATGTAGGGTCTGCGTGATCCAATCTTTGCCAGAGCATCGGCTTTCTCGTTGCCATCCTCCCCTGTGTGTCCCGGCGTCCAGCGTAGTGTTACGGTGTTTTCCGTCGCCAGTTTCGTCAGGTTTTGGATGCACTCCCATGCTAGCTCAGATTGGATCTTATAGCTGTTGAGTGCTCTTAGAGCGGCTTAGCTGTCGGTGAGGATCAGAATCTTTTGCCTCTTATATCCCCGTCGCAGATTTTCCATGGTACATTGGTTGATCGCGAAGATCTCGGCTTGATGTGCAGTTGCCATCCTCCCCAGAGACACGTAGATGTCATGTTTTGGGGTTACGCCGTGAATCCCCCTTCTTGACCCATCGGTGTACCAGATCAGGGTTCCAGGTGAAGGGTTGCGCTTCTCGTTGTCCCCCTCACATTCTATTGTAAAGGGTCTCTTCAGGGAGTAGCGTGGTATCATGTAGTCACTTCCCATTTGTAGTAGAGGTTTGGTAACTACCTGTTCTATTCTGGAGTGGTTTCCTGTGGGGTGCCAGTTTCCAGTTGTCCTCAACCTATATGCCCCTAGTCTGGCCTCGCTTTTAACCACTAGGTCCAGCGGTTGGAGGTTTAGTAGGGTTTCCATTGAGGCTGTTGGTGTTGTACGCAGTGCGCCAGTTATGCATAAGCAGGCTAGTCGCTGTACTCTAGATAGAGCTGCCTGCGCAGTACTTTGTTCTACTTTCGGCCACCAAGTGGTGCATCCGTAGGTGATCATGGGTTTTACTATTGCATTATATATCCACGTGGTCATTTTTGGATTGAGGCCCCATGTTTTTCCCAGAGCACGCTTTGTTGTCATTAGCGTCCTTGATGCTCTGTCGGTTGTGTGCTTTAATTGACGGTTCCATGTGAGTTTTGTATCTAGGTAGATACCAAGATATTTGACCTCATTGGTTAGTTGTAGAGTTTGGTTAAAGAAGGTTGGGGGTTTGAGGCCCGCGCATTTCCTTCTTTTTGTGAAGGGGATGACCGTAGTCTTGGTGGGGTTAACGCTTAGCCCCACCTCCCCACACCATCGTTCTACAGTTTTCAAGGCATTATTCATGATGCTTGTTATAGTAGTAGTTGGATATTTTCCCGTGACGAGAATGACAATGTCATCCGCATATCCCTGGGCGTAATATCCTGAGTCGTTTAGTAACGTGAGTAGCTCATCCACCACCATGTCCCATAGAAGGGGGGATAGAACGCCCCCCTGAGGACATCCTCCTTTGGCTTTTATGCTGATTTTTTCTTGGAATTGGTCCGTAATTACTAGTCTGTCCGTCAGCATGGATTGTAGCCACGAGCTTATCGTGGTTTCCACAGCGTGACTTTCGACTGCTCTTACGATCGTTCTGATAGAGGTATTGTCAAACGCTCCCTCAATATCGAGAAATGTAGCCAAAGCCACCGGTTTGGTTTTCAGCGAGGCCTCTACCTTAACTACCAGTTGGTGTAAGGCAGACTCGCATGATTTTCCAGCTTGAAAGGCGTGTTGAAAGGGGTGGAGCGGCCTCTCTAGAAGTGAGGTTTCCCTTATGTGTCTTTCAACTAGTTTTTCCATCGTCTTAAGTAGGAACGATGTCAGGCAAATTGGTCTGTAACCTTTTGGCTGGGTTAAGTCCTTCCCAGACTTAGGGATAAAGACCGCTTTGACTTTCTTCCAGGTAGTTGGCACGTGTTTTAGTGCCAGGCTGCCCCTGAAGAGTTTACATAGCACCGGTAGAAGGTGGTCCAGCCCTTGCTGCAAGAGCACTGGATAGATCCCATCTTGTCCCGGTGATTTGTATCGGTGGAATGTACCTATCGCCCACCTGATTCGTTCAAAGGTTACAATTTTCTTTGAGATTTTCCAGTCTTGTTGTGTTGCCGCCTTACCAGGGGTTACAAGCACTGAGTGAGTGTCTGCACCATTTTGCAGGATTTCAGATCCGGGGAAATGGGTTCTCATGAGGATCTCCGCTGTTTCCTTGCCGGTTTCTGTAAATGATCCATCTGGTTTCTTCAGGGTTCCGCAAGAGGTGTCGGAGGTTTTCGCTAGGATTTTGTGGAGTTTTGCTCCCTCGGGGACTTGGTCAATCTCCGAGCAGAATATCCTCCACGCCTCCCGGCGCGCCCTCCTGATCTCCTTGCTGTACTCCGTTAGTGTTTTGGAATATTCCTCCCACTCACCAGATTTCCTCGCTCTGTTGTAGAGCCGGCGTGTGTCCCTCCTTAGTGTTTCGAGGTTTTCATTCCACCAGTTTTTTATTTTGCCGGAAGATTTCCTCGTTGTAGGGCAGTTGTTCTGAAAAGAGGTTAGGATGGCCTCTTGGACTTGTTCTGCCACAAGCTCTACGTCCAGTTTGTTTTTGATGCTTTCCTTGGTACCCTTAAGGCAGGTGCCAAGGTCTACAAGGTATGATTCCCAGCATGTTCTTCGTGGGTTTCGGTACTCGATTTTGGTTTCCCGGGTTTGACCAATCTCCAGAATGATGTAACGGTGGTCGGAGAGAGATGGTTCGTCCGACACATACCACTTCACTAGTTGGGCACTTACACCTCGCGACGCAAACGTTATATCGATCACTTCGCGACGTTGTTTGGTAACAAAAGTGGGTTCCTTTCCCCGATTGAGAATTTCAAAGTCCGAGGACATTAAGAAATCTAATAGGTACTCACCTCTTTTGTTGGTGTCTGAGCTGCCCCAGAGTTGGTGATGGGCGTTGGCGTCCGCACCTACCAACAGCTGCAGTTTCTTCGTCCTGCAGTAGGTCGCTAGCTCCGCAAGTTCCTTGGAAGGTGGGGGCTGCGGGGAGTCGTAGGGGAGGTATGCTGAGGCTATAACGGCCTCGAGTGTGGTTCCCTCACCCCAGAGTTTCACCTTCGCTGCGACAGTTTCACCTTCGCTGCGACTTTCTTTCGTATATATATATATATATATATATATATATATATATATATATATATATATATATATATATATATATTTATATATATATATATATATATATTTATATATATATATATATTAATTTCTATTATCATATTTTAATAATATTTATATAACTTGATTATTTTTTAGGCTCCCAGTCCACAACGCAAAAAAGAAGCCCCACCACGAGAAAACAAACTGCGCCTGTTCCTGAAGAGATCGTCAGAGCCCTTGCTGAACCTGCAGAATGCCTCGCAACAGGTAATTCCATACTAAAACGAAACGGTTTGTAAATTTAAAAAAGTGCTTTGAAGCACAAGCAGTGTTTACTATACGGAAAATGCGAAGTATATTAGAGTGGAAATTTATTCAGCAGAAAAAAACAATGAGTTTTTCACCCCCCCAAAAATAGGGTGTAATTAAATAAAAAATCGCGTGAGGGGAGATCATTCACTTTAAATAGGTGCGGTTAAAACAGACATTGAATGAATCGCACATTGGATCAATAGATTTTAAAAAATAATGAAGAACAAACAACGTATATCTTAATGAAATAAAACACTTTAACTTTGTTTGTGTAACACACTATTTTTATTTTCGTGACCGCAGTTTCGGCAATTCAACTTGCCATTATCAAACAGAGTAACTTAAATTACGGTATGGTACAGGTATATATACACAAAATGGTTATTTACAAAATAGCATTAAAAATGGCGGTATACACTAGATCGACCTGGTCGTTAATTAGGGGGATTCCCGGATTAGCGCGGGCTTTCTGTATCTCCAGGGATTTTAGTAGGTGCATTTTTCGGCCCTTTTCGGCATAATGGATGATCTTAAGTACATCCTCGCCAAAAGAATGGTTTTCATCGATTAGATGTTTGGCGAAATTTGATTTTTCTATTTGATTAAGCCGAAAAGAGCGCTGATGTTCTTTGAGCCGAGTGCTAAAATTACGACCAGATTGACCAATGTATACTCCTTCACAATCGGGACAAACAAGTTTATATATACCGGATTTACTAAGATTACAATGTTTTGTTTTGTTATTAAAAATGTGGTTTTCTGTTTTACAATATGTTTTAAAAGCAACGTTAACATTATGTTTTTTAGGGATGTTTTTAATTTTTAGGCTAATATTACCGAAATATGTAATTGATCAGGATTCGGTAATATTAGCCTAAAAATTAAAAACATCCTTAAAAAACATAATGAAAACCATTCTTTTGGCGAGGATGTACTTAAGATCATCCATTATGCCGAAAAGGGCCGAAAAATGAACCTACTAAAATCCCTGGAGATACAGAAAGCCCGCGCTAATCCGGGAATCCCCCTAATTAACGACCAGGTCGATCTAGTGTATACCCCCATTTTTAATGCTATTTTGTAAATAACCATTTTGTGTATATATACCTGTACCATACCGTAATTTAAGTTACTCTGTTTGATAATGGCAAGTTGAATTGCCGAAACTGCAGTCACGAAAATAAAAATAGTGTGTTATACAAACAAAGTTTAAGTGTTTTATTTCATTGAATTAACATGTATAACGAAGTAGAAGCCTCCACAGTTCATAACGTATATCTTGTTCAACTCTGAACTCGAGTTCAAAGTGACATTAGAACAATAGGAACTATCATCTTGAACTAGAGTTCAGCTTGAACTCAAGTTCAACGTTTTTGGTGCAACTGTGCCTTAGGCTCAGTTGCTAAACCTGAATTTAATAACACAATTTTAAAACCTTTCCCTTGCAATGGAATTTAGTTGAACTTAGTTGGCTGATTTTCCCAAAACGTACTTTAGAAATAGTTTTAAGTCGAATTTTAACCCATTAGGCGCCATTGATGCATGTACGCAATATAATTAATGTTAGTTAAATTACTAAATAAGTTAATTTGATATATTATATTATTTGACTTGACTTGAAAATGTATGAAGAACAACGTAAATATTTTGTTATTTAAATATTTCGATTATTACTCATTTAAAAAAAAAATTCAGTGCATTTCTAACTTCACAACACTTCAGTGTTTTATACGCGTGGCGCATGAAGTAAAATTTCGAGTTTAGAAAAGCCCCGTGAAAATTTGTCGAGGGTCGCGCAGCGACCCTCGACAAATTTTCTACGCGGGGCTTTTCTAAACTCGAAATTTTACTTCATGCTTAGCCTGGGAGTGGAAATACTCGTTCTAAACTTCATATTGCACGTTTTTATACAAAATCGACGAATGCCTTACATTTACAGCGTATACATTATGTATATTTAAAAGAAAAATTCACAGTATGTAATACAATAAGTCATTCGTAGAAATCATAAAAAGAAGTGTAGAATTTTACCTAAAATCAACTTTTAGAGTTAACTCTACAATTCCTCGGCCGTTAATGGGTTAAGCAATAAATTAGAAATCCAAAAAGCTATAACCATATCCAATTAAAAAAAAAAACGAAGAATAGTCTTGCCCTTTATGCACCAGAAAAAAAACCGCTTTAACTCTAAATTATTCGAGTAGATGGCTTGAAATTGACCCAGATTTGATTGCTCACAAAGAAAACCCTTTTTGAAGATTTTGTTCTCAATTGCTCACAAAGAAACCCATTGTTGAAGATTTTGTTCTCAATTGCTCACAAAGAAACCCATTTTTTGAGGGTTTTGTTGAAAATGTTGATAGGTTATTGTTTAGACCCGATGACACTAATGAATGTTGTTACCCTCCAGAGAGGCTTCACCCAGCAGTTGGCCCCTATCCACGAGGTAATCCGCCCTCCTCTTGATTCTCCCATTTCTCCATTCTCTTACGACTTTTAGTTTTCAAAAACAAAATCTCTTTACATTCTTGCCTTGCTTTACTCTATTTATTAGAAGGTTTTAAAACATATAGGGCATTTTTCTTTTAAGTATACACATCCCGATGTATACTCTCAAAATGTGTTTTAAAATTTACGTGGGTATATCGAGATATGGCAGCTTAAAAGAAAAATTCTCTGTAATTATACTGGTATCGTAAATAATTGACACTAAATATTCATAGAAATTACATTAACTTATATTAATCTTGTATTGATGGAATGACACCATTCCAAGTACTTCTTGGATTGCTTCAACCTGATGAGTGCGGTCAATGAACTATGAAAAGGCGGGATATTTAAAAAATAACAAACGAACAATCCATTGGCTCAATTGTATGTTTCTTATTCTGACCCAAGATAATTACATTTTTATTTATTATTCGAAGATAATAATAATAGCTAATTGATGTTAAATACACTTGTATCAAGATATAAGTTATTTATATCTGTGTATATTTATGGTATTGTCAATTATAATTGATACGAGTATAGCATGTCGATTTTACATAAATTCAAGGTAGACTAATCTTTGCACAGTATTCGCCATTATCATGTAGATAGGATTTGTTTATTATACTTCGGAGCACCCGCATGCGAAGGATTCTTTTAAATTTCGATTGATTTCAGTACAAAGATAACGAACATATTGAGAGTATAACGAAAAGAATACCTACCTTACACAGTAGTGTGCGGTGGGTAGAAACAGGTTTTCTTTGAGAATGATATGTAAACATTTCTAGCCACAGTCGCAACAGCACCAGACCCTAATCATCGAAGAATTCGAACCGGACGTATTTCGACAGCTGATCGAGTATATTCACACCGGTTGCGTTACACTTCAACCAAGAACATTGTTAGGTAATCAATGATTCAAGAAAATTTGATAATTTATGAATATTGTCTTGTTTAAAAAATAGCAAAGATTAAAGAAAGTTTTCTTGACATTTTTCTCTATTTTAGGTGTGATGAATGCAGCTGATTATTACGGTTTGGATGAGTTGAGGAGGGCTTGTGCTGGATTTGTTCAATGCTGCATCAATGTTGATACAGTTTGTGCGTTGTTGGCTTCCGCTGAAAGATACATACAATACAAGTGCACCAAATCTTTAGTGCAAAAGGTAAGTGAACTCTTAAAAAATTGAAGGGAACTCCTGAGAGATTTTTGCTTTGATTCGTGCTTCGATACAAATTGTTTCTAGGTATTGGAATTTGTGGACGAGCACGGCAATGAGGTGTTAAATTTAGGGTCGTTCACTTTGCTACCTCAGCACGTGGTTAGACTAATTTTGGCACGTGAGGAACTACAAGCCGATGAATTTACTAAATTTCAGGCTGCCCTCATGTGGGGTAAGTCTAAATTATTTTAAAATGTTAAGCATTACCTAAACTTTGTTTTTTTTAATATGACCAAACTTAGGGTGTATTTATTGCGAATAGTTGCAGTCCTGTTTCAACAATAGGGTATTTTAACATCAAATTTTGAGATATTGATAAATGATTATCAAATTGACGAATAAAATTTGTGAAACAAATTGTCACAGTGCAGAGTTTTAAAAAGAGAACACTACTGGCCGGCTTCTCCAACGTTACTTAAGTACTAGTTGTGTCATAAACCGTGTCTTAAGTCATAACCGCGTCGTAAAGCGTTGCACCAACTGATTTACGTCAAAAAATCGCTTAAATCAAACTCAAGTCCTAAGTCATCGTTTGCCAGGACTTAGGACACGGATTGTAACCTAAAAATTGTGACAACGGTAAAATTATTACCTTATTCAAAGAATCCTTTTCCGTTGTTCTCTACAATATGTTTATATTGGTCTACAAGAGAAGATGGAAGACGTTTTTCTTCTGCGGTATAGTTTGCACTGCGTTTTTCGCTCATTTTCAAATGTAGCTTTGCAATATTAGATATGTTGTGACTGAACACGGATGACAGATTATAAACAATAAATTGATTTCTTTATAAATGGCGTAGATTTTTCCACCAATCAGGTGAGAGACATTTAAAATAAAAAATCCCGCCAAATCAACAGCCAATGCAGTTTGTGTAAATCGCTACGTTGCCACTTATTCGCACAACTAAGAATGACTTACATAAGCCATTGCTTAAATCTGTTGGTGAAACGCATTTCAATTACAAGCCCTACTTAAAGTTAGGCCCTGCTTACATAAGCATGTTGGAGAAATCAGCCACAGAACTTGCAACTTTACAACATCTTCATGGATTTTCGCTTTTAAGTATACTTTCACATATTCCATAGAAATATTTGTAAAATTAATCAACTAAACAAAACCAAGTCGAAGTATATTTTGAATTTCACTTTAAATCAGTGTTTTATACGCGTGGCGCATGAAGTAAAATTTCGAGTTTAGAAAAGCCCCGTGAAAATTTGTCTCGGGTCGCTGCGCGACCCTCGACAAATTTTCTACACGGGGCTTTTCTAAACTCGAAATTTTACTTCATGCTTAGTCTGGGATTGGAAACAACCGTTCAAATTAAAAGTTTCTTATAAGATCACGGATGTCTGAAAATAGACATCGGAATACCGTAATATGTGTATATACCTAAAAGAGAAATTTCTTGTATTTAGAACTGTTTCAAAATTTGAAAATATGAATGGGCAGACAATGAAGAAGACGGATATTGCTGAGCAAGGAGCATTCACCTGATCGCCAGAGAGACTTTATTAAATTGGTAGTTGATACAAATAATTTGAAGCGGCGATGGGTACTTTTGTAATCTTAATCTTTGTTAAATGAATTATCTATTTTATAAGCAAATTGATTGTCTGTTACTGTCACATTTCTCTCCACATAACCTACAAAAGTAAAGTTCTGAATCAAACACTTACTATGTTTTTACCACAAAATATTTATTGTATGTATATATATTATATTACACAAATATACACATAAATTCACGACTTAAGTTTCGACGTTTAACGGTCATTATCAAGTGAAACAAATTACAAAAGGGGGGTTACATTTATACAGGTAAAACAATTTAGAGTGAGGGTAGCAAAACAAATTAGGTTATTGGTCTGATGCAGGGGGGTTACATTTATACAGGTAAAACAATTTAGAGTGAGGGTAGCAAAACAAATTAGGTTAAACAGGTACAAAGATTTACACATTAAAGGATTTCAAAGAGCGGCGTGTACACTAAATCGGTTTGTTCGTTTAACAGATTAACTAGGGGGTTCTTGGTTCGTTTGAAAATTTCGGCGGATTCGAGCAGGTTAAGCTTTGTGCCTTTGGTACAGTTATGTAAAATTTTAATTTTATTTATTTCTGGAAATGAATGTTTGCACTCTAATACGTGGTTAGAAAAGGAACTGGAGTCTTGGTTCAATCTAAATGCGCGAAAATGTTCCGAATATCTCTTTTCGAAACTACGACCGGTTTGGCCTACATACACACTATTGCATTCGGAACAAGGGATTTCATAAACACCTGATTTCTTTAAAGGATTAATTTTGTCTTTTGAATTGAATAAAATGTTGGATAATTTGCAACTGGGTCTAAACGCGATTTGATGGTTTTGTTTTCGAAGAATGTGAGCTATTTTTTCCGTAATTTCGCCAAAGTATGTTAGGGTAATGTATGGATCTTTGTTCACATTTTCCAGTCTCGGATAAATGTGGGTCATTGTATTTTGATAACGTTTTTTATTAATTATGTTCTGAATAAGGTTTACTGGATAACCATTAGTTTTGGCAATATCTATAATTTTATTTAGTTCTATGACTCGGTTATTGGCTGATAAAGGAATTAAAAAGGCCCGGTGTATCATTGAATGATACGCGGCTAATTTATGCGACAATGGGTGATTGGAATTATATGGGATAGTGGAATTTATGTTGGTTGGTTTTCTAAAGATATCAAATTCTATTTTATTGTTCTTGTGGATTAAGGTCAAGTCTAAAAAGTTAATTTTATTATTTTGTTCGTGTTCTATTGTAAATTTTATTTTGGGGTGTATATTATTAATTAAATTTAAAAATTGATCAATTTGACGTGTGGTGCCACTAAAGCAAGCAATAATGTCATCTACATATCGGTGCCAGAATGAAATATGTTTTTTTGTGAAATCTAAGTTAAAAATGTTTTCCTCTATATGTGTCATGAATAAATCTGCTAATAGGGGGCTCAAGGGCGACCCCATTGCTAGACCTGTAGTTTGTTGGTAAAATTGATTATTAAATTGGAAATCATTTTGTTGTAAACATACTTCAAATGCCTCGCACAGTTCTGATTTAGTGATAACATCGATATTTAATTTATCTAACATGTTCTGGATAATTTTGAGACATTCATTAGTTGGGATATTTGAAAACATACTAGTGACGTCAAAGGATACAAGTTTGGAGCCTGTAGGGGTGGTAATTGTTTTTAAATGATTAGAAAGTTCAAGTGAATTTTTAATTGAAAATGTTGACGTAAAGTTTGTGTATTTTTTAAAAATGTAATTTAATTTTATTGCTAATGTTCGAGATGGGCTATTAATATATGATACTACTGGCCTTATGGGGAGATCTGGTTTGTGGGTTTTTATTAAGCCGTACAATCTGGGTGCTAATGGATTTTCAATTAAAAATTCACTTGAACTTTCTAATCATTTAAAAACAATTACCACCCCTACAGGCTCCAAACTTGTATCCTTTGACGTCACTAGCATGTTTTCAAATATCCCAACTAATGAATGTCTCAAAATTATCCAGAACATGTTAGATAAATTAAATATCGATGTTATCACTAAATCAGAACTGTGCGAGGCATTTGAAGTATGTTTACAACAAAATTATTTCCAATTTAATAATCAATTTTACCAACAAACTACAGGTCTAGAAATGGGGTCGCCCTTGAGCCCCCTATTAGCAGATTTATTCATGACACATATAGAGGAAAACATTTTTAACTTAGATTTCACAAAAAAAACATATTTCATTCTGGCACCGATATGTAGATGACATTATTGCCTGCTTTAGTGGCACCACACGTCAAATTGATCAATTTTTAAATTTAATAAATAATATACACCCCAAAATAAAATTTACAATAGAACACGAACAAAATAATAAAATTAACTTTTTAGACTTGACCTTAATCCACAAGAACAATAAAATAGAATTTGATATCTTTAGAAAACCAACCAACGTAAATTACACTATCCCATATAATTCCAATCACCCATTGTCGCATAAATTAGCCGCGTATCATTCAATGATACACCGGGCCTTTTTAATTCCTTTATCAGCCAATAACCGAGTCATAGAACTAAATAAAATTATAGATATTGCCAAAACTAATGGTTATCCAGTCAACCTTATTCAGAACATAATTAATAAAAAACGTTATCAAAATACAATCACATCTATTCTGTAACTTTTCCGTTATAAATTAAAGGCCGTTAAATAAACAATTTTTAAAGGCCTGTCAAAAAATATAAAAGGAATGAGTATTCTGTAGTTTCAAATTTTAAAGGACCGCTAAATTGGTCATATTTTAAAGGGTCCGTTAAAACTGGCAGGAGTAACATTTGGCAACGCCGTAATGCGAACAAAACACATGCAATTTTAAATCATGGTCTGCGCGAATTAATAAACAACAATTGCACCTTTACTAACGATACGGTTATTTACTTGTTGAAACTTTTGTTACGTTCTTAACGAAAGGACACAATTTTTTAACAGCAATGTCGCGTTCCCCCAGAACAACGAAAATTCAGAAAGAATTTATTATAAATTTCTTGGACGAACATAAGGAACTTTTGGGCGGAAGATTTAACCCAAACGAATTACCGAAAATTAATAAATTATGGGAAGAGTTAGCCAAGGAATTGAATAATATCGGACCCCCTAAAATTATTAAACAATGGAAAGAGGTAAATAGTGTTTAATACATTTCTAATTTAATACAATTATTAAATTATCTACAAAGAAGTACTTGTTTTGATTCATTCTATAATAGACTGTAAGTGAAATGAAAACAAGCGTGCGCAGGCGAGCTCGAGAAGTACGTTATAGTACAAGTGGTACCGGAGGAGGTGTTGGAGTAAAGCAATTGTCCGACATGGAGGAACGATTAATGAAATTATTATCAAAATTGACAACGGAAGGAGATAGCGGCTTGGTGGAACCAGGAATAGCAAACGATATACCCATATGCATTGACTCCGCAAGTCAAAATACGCCAGAGAATGTACGTAATGTAAAATAAATTACTCATTGATTTTTTAACAATTTAATTATATTTAAGAATCTTAGTTCCAACAGTATTATTGCAATTGAGAGCGAAGAACATAATGGTAAAAAACTGCGTAGTTTGCGTAGGATTAATTTTCAAACTTGATTTATTTTTTAGATAAACAGAATAAAATAAAAGAACCACCAAAAAAGAGCCGAAAATGTAAAAAAAGAGGAGAGTCAAGTGTAGTAAATTGCTTAACTCAACATGACAAAATTCTCGAAGAATTGGTCAAATCAAATTTCGCAATTGCTAAATCAATTAACGCATTGGCATTAGCTATAAAGCGTAAATTATAAATATGTATAATATATTATTACTATTTTTATTTGAGCTTAATAAGAAATATAATAATTTAAATAAAGGCATTTTGAACAATTTGGTTACGCACTTCTTCCCCTCTTCTATGCCAACCCCCATCTCTTAATAAAATGTTTTGGACATTAACATCATTTACTTCGTTATCTTCTTCTTCTATAATGTTTTCTTCAGGTAAGTCATCTTTATAATATTGTGCCATGTTATGAAGCACACCACAACAGTAAATGATTTTTCCTGCTGTGGTAGGATTATAGTGCAAAACACGATGCTTCAGTAAGCAACGAAATCTAGATTTTAACACACCATTTAATCGTTCGATAACATTTCGTGCCCTTATAAAACTGTTGTTATAATTTTCTTCAGGTGTATTTATATCTGGATTATCGAAGGGTGTCATAAGAAAAGGCTGAATAGGATATCCAGAGTCTCCTATTAGTACTGAGGAGTCTCCACGTAGATACAAATCTTCCATTTCAGTTCTTACATTTGATGCTTGCCATATTGCTGAATCATGAGTAGATCCAGGAAATCTAGCATTCATATTTAAAATTCTCAAATCAGTATCTGCAATAATTTGACAATTAATACTATAATAGCCTTTTCGGCAATAATATGGAAGAGCTGGGTATTGCTCAGGTGGTGAAATTATTGCAATGTGTGTACAATCAATTGCTCCTATACACCGAGGAAAATTGAATTTTCTGAAAAAGGCGTCTTTAATTTTATTTCTTTCATTCTCCGTAGAAGGAAAAACGATCCACATATGTAACAAATGTTCATATATGATGTTTGTGACTTCATTTATACACCGGCTCATACTAGGCTGACTCATTGAAAAATGATATCCCTGTGCAGCACTCAATTGGTAACTACCAGTAGCGTAAAAATGAAATGTGGCAAGAACTTTCAAATGAATAGCAACAGCAGTAACTCGTTCTCCGTGTCTCATGCGTTCAGTTATCATATTTACTATTATTAAAGCAGTATTCTTGTTGAATCGAAAAATCCTTTTAAAATTAGTCTCAGGTATTTCAAATGGATTGCTTAGATCTCGGATTTGCCTTTGATGCAACCTGAACGTGACGCTACAATTTCATTATGTTTTTTATTATTATACACTTACTTTATATTACTTACTTTTCCTCGTGTTCTATTATTTCTTGAACTAGAAATTCACCCACAATATCAAAAACAGCCATTTTTAACTAAAGTAAACGTCATTTATAATTTTAAGGTTAAAATAAACAAGCCTCTAAAATCTGTTATTTTAAAGGGACAATTTAAAGGGTTCATGTAATTTTTAACGGGAATATGAAATACCGAATACCAACATAATATTAAAGCCTCTTAAAATTTTAACGGCCTTTAAAATTTAACGGAAATGTTACAGAATAACCCCCAATGACCCACATTTATCCGAGACTGGAAAATGTGAACAAAGATCCATACATTACCCTAACATACTTTGGCGAAATTACGGAAAAAATAGCTCACATTCTTCGAAAACAAAACCATCAAATCGCGTTTAGACCCAGTTGCAAATTATCCAACATTTTATTCAATTCAAATGACAAAATTAATCCTTTAAAGAAATCAGGTGTTTATGAAATCCCTTGTTCCGAATGCAATAGTGTGTATGTAGGCCAAACCGGTCGTAGTTTCGAAAAGAGATATTCGGAACATTTTCGCGCATTTAGATTGAACCAAGACTCCAGTTCCTTTTCTAACCACGTATTAGAGTGCAAACATTCATTTCCAGAAATAAATAAAATTAAAATTTTACATAACTGTACCAAAGGCACAAAGCTTAACCTGCTCGAATCCGCCGAAATTTTCAAACGAACCAAGAACCCCCTAGTTAATCTGTTAAACGAACAAACCGATTTAGTGTACACGCCGCTCTTTGAAATCCTTTAATGTGTAAATCTTTGTACCTGTTTAACCTAATTTGTTTTGCTACCCTCACTCTAAATTGTTTTACCTGTATAAATGTAACCCCCCTTTTGTAATTTGTTTCACTTGATAATGACCGTTAAACGTCGAAACTTAAGTCGTGAATTTATGTGTATATTTGTGTAATATAATATATATACATACAATAAATATTTTGTGGTAAAAACATAGTAAGTGTTTGATTCTGTGATCATGAATTACCACGTAGTTACGGTCGCAACCATCATTATGATTAATTTACAACAAAAAATGTGATTAATCTTATCCTAACCTAAAACACACAACCTGCATCAGACCAATAAATTCTTGAAATGTCAAATTTGTTGGTCATATTAAAAAAAATCAGATTATATAATATGTTATTATTTTTAGGTAAAAAATTTTGTGATAGCAATCCGAACACGAACCTCAAAGATGTCATAGGAAATTTCCTGGAATACATCCATTTCCATAAAATTCCTGCGAACGTCCTGATGAGGGAAATCCACCCCCTAGGATTGGTTCCTTATAGTATAATCATGAACGCTTTAGCCTATCAGGTGCAGTATATACAATTTTATCTAATTTCGAAACCAACAATTTATATTTAGGACTTGGAGTCGATCGCTCAAAACTAAAAAAAATGGGCTGAATTCTAGTTTGTGTCAATAGCGATATTTCGCCGATTTTTTTGTAATGCATATCTACTGGTTTGGGGTGAATAATTTATGCTTAAAATCAAAAAGATCGGACTTACCGTTTGGTCAAAATTAACTGTTAAAAATTACGTTTTTGATGGGTTCTGAAGGGTTGTGTTTGTTATTTTCGTGCATTATTTTTGCGGTTGTTTTTCTCATAGATAATACGAAACGTACAGTAAGCAATTATCCCGCCAGGGGTCGTGCTTTACGGCGGTAACTTTAAAATACATACTAATTAATTTTAATTCGCGTTAAACAATTGTAGGTTCTATGCAATTAAATTGATAATATTAAGACTATTTAAGTATATGCATGTTTCTCAAATACCGTTGGTTTTTATGAAAAAAAACAGATTTGTTGAAAATTGATAAAAAATCTAATACAGAAGAATTTAAGTGTGAAAAATTAAAAGAAATTTTGCGACTGACTAATAAACTGTAAATTCGCTTAAGCTATAAACTAGTAGAAATATAAAATTCATGAAGCCTCTATCATGAATTTTATATTTCTACTAGTTTATAGCTTAAGCGAATTTACATGCTTTTAGGTTAGGTTAGGTTAGGTTAATGGTAATTAGTTAAGTTATTCCTTTATTCCTTTTACTTCACTTTTTTATTTTAATTCTATATGTACATTTCGGGTACAATGTACCCTTTATCAATAGAAAAAACTAATTGACCAATCAATTAGTTTTTTCTATTAATAAAGGGTACAATGTACCCGAAATGTACATATAGAATTAAGATAAAAAAGTGAAGTAAAAGGAATAAAGGAATAACTTAACTAATTACCATTAAACTAACCTTCACGTAACTCAAACAAGAATATCTTAGGTTAGGTTAGTTGAAAGGTTTGCAATAGAATGAATTGCGTAAGTCTTTTTGCGCACGTTGAATATTCCACATATTTCTAGGTTCGGTTAGGTTAGGTTAGTTGATAGGTTTGCAATAGAAAAAATTGCGCAAATCTTTTTGCACACGTTGAACATTCCACATATTTCTAGGTTAGGTTAGGTTAGGTTAGCTGAAACGTTTGCAATAGAACAATTTGCGTAAGTCTTTTTGCGCACGTTGAATATTCCACATATTTCTAGGTTAGGTTAGGTTAGGAGAAAAGTTTGCAATAGAATAAATTGTGTATGTCTCTTTGCACACGTTGACTATTCCATATACTTCTAGGTTACGTTAACACCAGTGCCACTGGTGGTGTATACGGTTTAATATTTTCTTGTAATTTCATAACAAATTTAAAATATCATGATCACTAATCTATTTATTGTTTGTACATAACCTCAAAACTTAAATTGCAAGTTGATTTTTAAAAAGCTTTATTTCATACCAAAACGACCGTAAAATCTCGCGAAAAGTAGAAATTGAGAAGAACCACATGTGATAATTGCATAATTAGTACTTGACTGGCGCAGTAACGACGATTATAACCTCCGAAAAAACTTTCAGACAATTTGTGAGCAAAATGTTAGTTTTATTGCTCATGAAACTAGAGTTTTTCCATTCTTTTTATCATTAGAAGTAGATGCGACACAGTAGAATTCGAAATTTTGTGAGTACAAATCATTTAATTTTATAAGTATAAATGAAATTGCCAATTCTTGGTTGCAGAACACTTCAAACATTAAAAGTGCGATTCTTTTCGCACTTTTAATGTTTGAAGTGTTCTGCAACCAAGAATTGGCAATTTCATTTATACTTATGTTTGAACGGTAACGTGACCGCCAGTCTAAGGTGTCAAATTGTTTAGAGGGAATGGCAAAGCTATACTGATGAGAGATAAATCTCGAAACGCGTCTATAGATGGCCTGAATAATTTGACCCAAATTGTTACATTTGCATTAGGTTACTGTACGTAACAGCAAACACTTGTTGTATAATTCAATGTCCGTCGGGGTATTAGCCCGGGAAGTAGTTGTTTCAATGAGGGTTTGATATAGTCTTTGTAAGACTAACTTGTTGTAGATTGCGAAAAGAATCGCACTTTTAATATTTAATTTTATTCTTTTCATTGCCTGAGTTTTGTAATTTGGTTTTTGAAATATTGTTGCTGCCACCTGGTGTACAAAAATTGAACCTTGAAGTTAAATCATAAACACATTATGCTTGCATAATCATGCTATATCTATGAACCAACAATAGAAGTAAATGTCAACATAACCTGTCAAAAACTGTAAACTATAAGTGGAAGTATTAAGCAAACCGTAAGTCCCCTCTTTATTAAAACACATTTAAACCATTTAGTTTTGTGAAACGAATACATATTACCACCACATTTCATTTGTTTCCGTCTAAAAACACTGTTTAAGAAGAACTGATTTTCAGCGTTTTTGGGCCCCAAAATGGGGCTAAACCTGGTTTCCGCGGATTTATTTAGCCATATTTGACCATTCCCTACATACATCTACAATAATCAGAAAAAAAAAAAAAAAATTCGTGAATCTCCCATAAACTTCATATCTGCCCTATTTTTATTTGTAACTTGAAATAAATATAGGTATTATATTCCTAAATTTAACATTTCGTGATTTTTAACAAGAAAAGTCCGATTTTATAATAAACACTTTGCCGGGGTATACTTGAAGCTTAAATAATACACCCAAAAACACCAAATATCAATTTAACTTTTTTTTCGGCGAAAAATCTCTGTTGACACGAAAGAAGAATCCCACCAAAAAATGTATCAAGGACAATATTTTGGAAGAAATAACAGTATAGTTATTATTATCAGTTCATGTGATTACTGTTGAAGATCTTTACACTTTTATTTCTAAATCAATTACTATTTTCATTCCCTTCTGTTTTTTCCATAAACATTCTACCTACTGATTCTCGTATTTTGATGTGTTGAATTATTATTACTCTAGCAAGTAAATCATGTCCATTATATGGTCCTTGTCGCGGAAAAACTTCTTCAGATGTTTCTCCATTTCGGATTCAAGTGAAGGTCTTCAATAGTTGATCACGTAAGTTTTCATCAAAATCTTACGTCGCCCATCTATCTGCATGTGATAAAATAATATCACCAAACAACCCTTATCTTCTAAAAATTTCTACCCGTATGAAAATTATCATAAACCAATATTTTCTTAGATATTTGTAAATAAGTAAAATTGAGTCGTTTGTTGGTGTAAAATCATTTCTACATTATATTAAACAAGTTTCTCCTTAACATCTGTAAAAATTGGCATTCATGTACAAAATCATCTATAAAATAGGTATCACTCGAATCTAAAGAATATTTTCTGTAAATTAATAAAATACATTGTATGATTCCTTCACGAAATATGAATAGTTTTGGGTCTTTCAAATGAAATCTACAAATTGGTACTTCAATTATGGAGATGAGCCATATAACATACCTGGCACAAATCTGAATATTTTTAATCTGATAGATTTTGTTTGTTTAGGTCACTTTAGGTGATATGGGTAACTCGGACTTATCTGATTGAATTTTTGTAAACGCCTATTGTGTTATTGATTAAAATTAGAATTGGTTCTCCAAGAAAAATAGTGATATACGGAATGATCAAGCAACTTATGTTTTAGGCAGACCCGGCAAGCGTCGACCCCGGAAAGCTGTCCCCGAATCGAGTAAGGCGGCACGCGCAGGGCAGGTCGATGTCGGTCCAGAGCTCGCTGGACCCCTACGGTTCGAACACGACGCTCAGCTCGAGCGGTTCCAGCGAACTCGCTTCCTCCGACGGCAAGCACTCCACCTCCAACTAACATATGGCCACTGGCGCGCCGCATCCACCGCCCAACACGCACCCCCATCCCCAGCACCATTCCGCCCCCGCCACCACCCACTCCTCCCCAGCGCACTCCTTCACCTTCACCATCGTACTCAAGAAGGTGTCACCCTTACCGCAAAGACTCACGCATCACTAAACAGTGATTGTTGTGACGAATTAGCTTTTCGAAAAGATTCAATTGTTTTTTTTTTTCTAATGTGAGTTCAGTGTTCTAGCAAAATATCGTATGTTTAATAAAAAAAACCTCTATAATGCCATGGAAAATATTGTAAGTTGGCAACTCTGAAATTATGCATTATAATTATCATGTCTGACGTTTTAAATGTCAATTTCTAAAGCGTGTAGCCAACTTAATATTTAAAAAAGATAAAACCATAGTACTCTAGAGGTTTTTTTTATTGAACATACGATACGTAGTTCAGTTCACGCTGACGACCTTTAAGAACTACGAAACGTGTCTGTGACCCAATCGGTAGAAAACACTTAGTAGTTCAGTTCAGACTGACGAGCTCTACAGTCTGAACTGAACTACTAAGTGTTTTGTACCGATTGGGTTTCCTTGAGATACTGTTATTGTTGGGATACTGCTCAACTTCGACTTTTCCAACTATTAAAGCTCATTTAATCAGAAATATTGAGAAATAAGTATAGTCGTTTCAAAATACCTCATTTTGGAAGACATTTTGTCATATTTTACAATCAGCTAATCGCGTCAGTTAAATTATTTCAAGAAGTAAAATTGAAGTTCGATCAATGTTTTAAACCATTCAAGATAAACATATCTTTTAAAGAAGTCTTCTTTCAACTTTCAGGAATCTAAGAAACAAAAAAATATGTTGAGAAATTTGGAAGGTACTTTAGAAGACAAATGTACAGTCATTACAAGTCATCTTCCAAAATATTTTTTCGTAGAATTATTTCAAAAAGTGAAATTAAAGTTTGAACAAAATTTTAAACATAATGTACAGTGTTGGGCAAAAGTATGGGAGCACCGGATTTCTGGCTAAACTACAGAGTGAATTTTAGTAGGCAAGTAGTATGCTTTTGTTTTGTACTCTAGGCAGCCTAGACTATAGTCTCTGGACTCTAATAGACTAGACTCTAATAGTTAAGTTCTGTACTCCAGGCAGCCTAGACAATAGTCTAGACCCTGGGTCTCTAAACTTTCCAGCCTTAGGGCCATACTGATTACTCCAATAAGTTCCGAGGGCCAAAACCATATTATCATTGTTGCCGGTGGTAAAAAGTGAAATAGTCCACTCCAAAAATATGTTCTCTAAAAGGAGTTTTCAAGTACGCTAGCTCTCCGCGGGCCGGACAAAATCTGTCCGCGGGCCGGATGTGGCCCTCGGGCCGTAGTTTAAAGACCCCTGGTCTAGACTAATTATCTAGAGTCTAATCAATCTGTAGACAAGACTATAGTCTGTATACTCATCCCTAAACTCTAATATCTAGAATAGAATCTCTAAGCGCTGTACTATAGACATCTTAAACTCTAGCGTTTTGACATTTGACCCAGACTCTATACTCTGCATTTTGAGCAGTTGACGTATGTAGACTAAACTAAAGTTTGTAGACAGTCTAGACTAGTCTGTGGAGTAATTTGTATACTTTAATCTGTAAACTCTAATCTGTGGACTCTATCTAGTCTGTAGACTCTAGTCTATGGACTCTATCTAGGCTGTAGACTGTATCTAATCTGTAGACTCTTGTCTGTGGACTATCTAGTCCGTAGACTATCTAATCTGTAGACTCTAGTCTGTGGGCTCTGTCTAGTCTGTAAACGCTAGACTGTGCACTCTATCTAGACTGTAGACTCTAGTCTGTGGACTCTATCTAGTCTGTAGACTGTATCTAATCTGTAGACTCTAGTCTGTGGACTATCTAGTCTGTAGACTATCTAATCTGTAGACTCTAGTCTGTGGGCTCGGTCTAGTCTGTAAACGCTAGACTGTGCACTCTATCTAGACTGTAGACTCTAGTCTATGGACTCTATCTAGCCTGTAGACTTTATCTAATCTGTAGACTCTAGTCTGTGGACTATCTAGTCTGTAGACTATCTAATCTGTAGCAGTCGACGTATGTAGACTAAATTAAAGTTTCTAGACAGTCTAGACTAGTCTGTGGAGTAATTTGTATACTTTAATCTGTAAACTCTAATCTGTGGACTAACAAGTCTGTAGACTCTAGTCTATGAACTCTATCTAGTCTGTAGACTGTATCTAATCTGTAGACTCTAGTCTGTGGACTATCTAGTCTGTAGACTATCTAATCTGTAGACTCTAGTCTGTGGGCTCTGTCTAGTCTGTAAACGCTAGACTGTGCACTCTATCTAGACTGTAGACTCTAGTCTGTGGACTCTATCTAGTCTGTATACCAGTCTGTGAACTCTATCTACTCTGTTTGTTGACTCTAGTCTGTGAACTCTAGTCTGTGGACTCTATCTAGTCTGTTTGTTGACTCTAGTCTGTAAACTCTAGCCTTTGGACTCTATCTAGTCTTTTTGTTGACTCTAGTTTGTAAACTCTAGTCTGTGAACTCTATCTAGTCTGTTTATTGACTCTAGTCTGTAAACTCTAGTCTGTGGACTCTATCTAGTCTGTAAACTAGTCATGGACTCAATTTGGTCTGTAAACTCTAGTATGTGGACTCTATCTAGTCTGTAGACTCTAGTTTGTCGATTCTATTTAGTCTGTAGATTCTACCCAGTCTGTAGACTCTAGTTTGTGGATTTTATCTATTCTGTAGATTTTATCTACTCTGTAGACTGTAAACTCTATCTAGTCTGTGGACTCTGTCGTCTATAGTATAGTTTGTGGTCTCTATATAGTCCCTAGACTCTAATCTGTAGACTATCTGGTCTGTAGACGCTATCTAGTCTGTAGACTCTATTTAGTCCTTAAACTCTAGTCTGTGGACTCTATCTAGTCTGTAAACTAGTCATGGACTCAATTTGGTCTGTAAACTCTAGTATGTGGACTCTATCTAGTCTGTAGACTCTAGTTTGTCGATTCTATTTAGTCTGTAGATTCTACCCAGTCTGTAGACTCTAGTTTGTGGATTTTATCTATTCTGTAGATTTTATCTACTCTGTAGACTGTAAACTCTATCTAGTCTGTGGACTCTGTCGTCTATAGTATAGTTTGTGGTCTCTATATAGTCCCTAGACTCTAATCTGTAGACTATCTGGTCTGTAGACGCTATCTAGTCTGTAGACTCTATTTAGTCCTTAAACTCTAGTCTGTGGACTCTATCTAGTCTGTAAACTAGTCATGGACTCAATTTAGTTTGCAAACTCTAGTATGTGGACTCTATCTAGTCTGTAGACTCTAGTTTGTCGATTCTATTTAGTCTGTAGACTCTATCCAGTCTATAAAATCTAGTTTGTGGATTTTATCTAGTCTGTAGATTTTATCTAGTCTGTAGACTGTAAACTCTATCTAGTCTGTGGACTCTGTCGTCTATAGACTAGTTTGTGGTCTCTATATAGTCCCTAGACTCTAATCTGTAGACTATCTGGTCTGTAGACGCTATCTAGTCTGTAGACTCTATTTAGTCCTTAAACTCTAGTCTGTGGACTCTATCTAGTCTGTAGACTGAATCTAATCTGTAGACTCTAGTCTGTGGACTATCTAATCTGTAGACTCTATCTAATCTGTAGACACTATCTAGCCTGCAGACTCTATTTAGCTCTTAAACCCTAGTCTGTGGAGTCTATCTACTCTGTAGGGTCTAGTCTGGGGATCCTATTTAGTCTGTAGAATCTAGTCTATGGACTAGACTAAATCTAATCTGTAGACTCTAGTCTGTGGACTATCTAATCTGTAGACTCTATCTAATCTGTAGACACTATCTAGCCTGCAGACTCTATTTAGCTCTTAAACCCTAGTATGTGGAGTCTATCTACTCTGTAGACTCTAGTCTGGGGATCCTATTTAGTCTGTAGAATCTAGTCTATAGACTAGACTAAATCTAATCTGTAGACTCTAGTCTGTGGACTATTTAGTCTGTAGACTCTATCTAATCTGTAGACTCTAGTCTGTGGGCTCTTGTCTAGTCTGTAAATGCTAGACTGTGCACTCTATCTAGACTTTAGACTCTAGTCTGTGGACTCTATCTAGTCTGTATACCAGTCTGTGAACTCTATCTAGTCTGTTTCTTGACTCTATTCTGTAAACTCTAGTCTGTGGACTCTATCTAGTCTGTGAACTAGTCATGGACTCAATTTAGCCTGTAAACTCTAGTATTTGGACTCTATCTAGTCTGTAGACTTTAGTTTGTGGATTCTATCTAGTCTGTAGACTCTATCTAGTCTATAAAGTCTAGTTTGTTGAATCTATCTAGTCAGTAGACTTTATCTAGTGTGTAGACTGTAATCTCTATCTAGTCTGTCTTGTCTATAGACTAGTTTGTGGTTTCTATCTAGTTCCTAGACTCTAATCTGTAGACTGTATCTGATCTGTAGACACTATCTAGCCTGCAGACTCTATTTAGCTTTTAAACCCTAGTCTGTGGACTCTATTTACTCTGTAGACTCTAGTCTGGGGATCCTATTTAGTCTGTAGAATCTAGTCTATGGACTAGACTAAATCTAATCTGTAGACTCTAGTCTGTGGACTATCTAATCTGTAGACTATCTGGTCTGTAGACGCTATCTAGTCTGTAGACTCTATTTAGTCCTTAAACTCTAGTCTGTGGACTCTATCTAGTCTGTAAACTAGTCATGGACTCAATTTAGTTTGCAAACTCTAGTATGTGGAATCTATCTAGTCTGTAGACTCTAGTTTATCGATTCTATTTAGTCTGTAGACTCTATCCAGTCTATAGAATCTAGTTTGTGGATTTTATCTAGTCTGTAGATTTTATCTAGTCTGTAGACTGTAAACTCTATCTAGTCTGTGGACTCTGTCGTCTATAGACTAGTTTGTGGTCTCTATATAGTCCCTAGACTCTAATCTGTAGACTATCTGGTCTGTAGACGCTATCTAGTCTGTAGACTCCATTTAGTCCTTAAACTCTAGTCTGTGGACTCTATCTAGTCTTTAGACTCTAGTCTGGGTATTCTATTTAATCTGTAGACTAGTTTATGGACTAGACTATAATATGTAGACTAATTTCTAGACTCTAATCTGTAAGCTCTTTATTCTAGATACCCTATACTCTAGACTTTGAACAGTCGACCGAGACTCTAAAATCTGCACTTTGGATATCAAGCAGTCGACTCATGTAGATTCTAAACTAGAGTCTTTAGACAGCCTAGACTAGTCTGTGAACTCTAGTCTACAAACTAGAGGCAAGTCTGTAGACTAGGTTGTAGATTCTAGTCTGTAGTGCAGCCGACTTATGTAGACTCTTAACTATAGTCATTTGACAACCTAGACTCTAGTCTGTTTACTCTATTCTGTAGAGTAGTCTGTAGAGTCTAGTTTATAGTGCAGTCGACTTATCTATACTCTAAACTAAAGTCTTTAGACAGCCAGACTCTAGTCTGTTGACTCCAATCTATAGACTCGATTATGTAGACTCTTGCCTGTAGACTATAATTTTGAGACTAGGTTGTAGATTCTAGTCTGTAATGCAGTGGATGTATGTAAATTTTAAACTAGAGTCTTTAGACAGCTTAAAAAGAGTTAGTACAAAGATTTACAGAAATCAGCAAAATAATTAATTACACAAATCAACAAATTATCAATTTGGTTTAAACGTAGGAAATCCTATGTTAATTTTAAAGTGTTCAAATATTGGCTTCCCTATTTATTTTAGAGACAAAATGTATTTCACTTTTTTGTAGAGGGAACAATTCTAAATTTATTAATGTTCACACTCAACACTTTACGTTTCTCTAAGTTGAAATAATTAAGAAAAAGTAATGTGATTTTATAAAAGTAATGACATACCATGGAATTGATACAACAATTGTGGATATTCCATGTTTTTTTAAAGTTCAATCTAAAGCTTTAAATAAGTGTTTTCCACTCCCAGACTAAGCATGAAGTAAAATTTCGAGTTTAGAAAAGCGCCGTGAAAATTTGTCGAGGGTCGCGCAGCGACCCTCGACAAATTTTCACGGGGCTTTTCTAAACTCGAAATTTTACTTCATGCGCCACGCGTATAAAACACTATAATATTGTCAAAATTATGTATATTCGAACTTCACTTAAAACCTGTGTTTTATACGCGTGGCGCATGAAGTAAAATTTCGAGTTTAGAAAAGCCCAGAAAATTCGTCTCGGGTCGCTGCGCGACCCTCGACAAATTTTCACGGGGCTTTTCTAAACTCGAAATTTTACTTCATGCTTAGTCTGGGAGTGGAAAACACTCGTTTAAAACTTCAAATTTAACTATTTTAAAAATCAACCTCGAGAAATAGGATAGCTGTTGGAAATCACATTAAGTCCTTGAATAGATTAAAACGACTACAAAAATTTACATTCAGACAATTTTTTCATAGCACGTATAGTTTAGGCAGACATGAGGTGTTCCCATATTTTTGCCCAACCCTGTATAAAAATTACGATAATGTTTGCAGTTTATACGAACATTATCGTAATTTTAATTACGATATTTAAGCTTGACATATTTTATACGGGGCGAGTAAGAATAATCTCACTCTAACTTTGTTAATTAAAAAGATATAGATCTGAGATTTTGTTCATAACCTAAATGAGTCTTTAGAATATAATGATTAACAGATGCCCCAATGTTTTGCGTTTAGACATCATTCTCCGAAATTAAAAAAAAACTTGAAAATAATATTTTAAAAAATGATGGCTTAAGAAATCCAACTGAAGATGTCAATTTTTTTTAAGACAACCAAATTTATGTGATCTTTACAAAATTGTAAACTTTTACGAAATGTTTAAAGACAATTTAATTTCTATGTTATTTCATCTTACAAGAGATTAAATAGCGGAAATTAACATTTTATTTTTACTACAAAGTTTGGATTAATGCAATTTATAAAAGAAAATGTCTCAAAACAAATGTTATCTTCACTTAACCCCTGGGTCTCCAAACTATCTTCTTCGCGGGCCACAAATACAATTCTACATAATAAAGTCGGCCAAGATCCGATTAATTTTATAAAATTATGAAAAATTTAAGGAACAATTGTTACAATATTTCAAAATATGACATTTACAAAAAAAATTACAAACAATCGCGGGCCGGATTCATGCAAGTCGCGGGCCGGATTTGGCCCGTAGTTTGGAGACCACTGACTTAACCCATTAAGCGCCATTGATGCATACACGCAACATTTTAATTTTTTTGTTAATTAAATTACTATATAAGTTAACTTGACATATTATATTATTTTTCCTGACCTGAAAGTGTATAAGGAAAACTGTAAATATTTATTTATTTAAATCGATTATTCCTAGTAAAAACAAAATGGCAGTGTATTTTTCCAACTTCACAAAATTTCATTGTTTTATAGGCGTGGCGCATGAAGTAAAATTTCGAGTTTAGAAAAGCCCCGTGAAAATTTGTCTCGGGTCGCTGCGCGACCCTCGACAAATTTTCTACGCGGGGCTTTTCTAAACTCGAAATTTTACTTCATGCTTAGTCTGGGAGTGGAAACACTCGTTCGTAACTTCATATTGCATGTTTTTATACAAAATCGATGAATGCCTTACATTTACAGCGTATACATTATGTATGTTTAAAAGAAAAGTTCACAGTAAGTCATACAATAAGTCATTCATTGAAATCATAAAAATATGTAAAAATAAATTATGTAAAAATAAGCAAAATGTTTACCTAAAACCAGCTATTAGAGTTAACTCTATAATTGCTTGGCCGTTAATGGGTTAAACCTATTAAAATCTGGTGTTTAAATTCTCAGAAAGAGTGCCGATTAAATTCTTTAAAAGAATGCCAATTCAGTTCTTCAAAAGAATGCCAATTCAATTCTTCAAATATTTCGAAAGTTGTATCTTTCAAAAATACGTATTACAATTACTAAAATTCTTTGTTTTCTGGTTGATATTATACGTTGGGAAAGTGACGAAAGAAAAAAAAAACAATTGAACTTCTCAAAAAATAACGAAAGAAATCAATAACTACCTAGAACAATCATTTTAAGCAATATTTTCATGCAGTAATAAACTTACACAATATTCGGAGGGGGTTATAAAAGTTTCGGGGGAGGGGTTTAATGGTAAAAATGTTGTTTTTGCTCTTGCGGGACCGCTTTTACATACAAAAACGTACCATTTTGAAAATTTCGGGGGGAGTCTAACCCCCATATCCCCCTCCCCTGGCTACGGCCTTGGTCTTGATAAAGTAATTATTTCTGAACAAGTATAATTCAAGCAAAAACCAGTCGTGTATCTAGAAAAGAAAAATTAATTCCTGAAACTTTAATAATTTAATAATAATCAATAATCGAAGAAGAAGGAAATTTTGGGGTGGTGAATTATATTTGTAAACAAATACAGGGTGTCTACGCTAAACCGTTCGTTAAAAGTTTATGGAGTTGCCGTTGCACTAAAACTTTGAAAAAAATCCTTGTCATCAGTTCTCGTCATGTGAAATATTTTCAACTTTATATTACTTTTGGTTCCACCAGAAGTAGCACCATATCTGTTATTGGTAAGATTTAATTTTAGTTTTAGTTTATATTATTTCTTATTTCTGGTTTAATTTATTTGCATATGTTATGATTTATTTTATTGTAACACTGATATATATTTGTTTGTATTATTTTGTTAAAAAGGTGATTCCGTAATAAAATATTATTATTATTATTAAATGGAACACCCTATACAGGGTGACTCGGGAGGAGCGCACCAAACTCTAGGAGTGTATTATACACGTGAAAATAATGTAAAAAAACTCATTTGTTCTTATCCGATTTTTATTTGTTTTCAAGTTATAGCATATTAACAAATAAACAAGTTATTATACAAAAAAATGTTCTTAATCATAGCGTTCTTTCAACAAATGTTCAAAAATACCGCCATTGCCTTTTAGAGGTCAACATTTTAGAAATATTTTTTTTTTCTTGAAAAGCACTTAGATAATGACATTTTAAGAACACTTATTGTCAAAAGTGACAGTTTCCAATATAAATCATATTTTTATCTTATTCTTAAGAGAAGTTACAGACAGATTTCAAGATGCCTTTTAGAGGTCAAAATTTTAGAAATATTTTTTTTTCTTGAAAACTATAAGAGATAAGTGTACATATGTTTGAATAAAATATGTTGCAATTTAAACGAGGAACCCAAAAAATTACTAATATGTAGGGTGTTCCATTTAAAATAACAAATTTGGTGCTACTTCCGGTGGAACCGGAAGTGATATGAAGTTGAAAATATTTCACATGAGGAGAACTGATTCAACCACATGCCAAGGATTGTTTTCAAGTTTTTAGTGCAACGGCAACCCCATAAACTTTTAACGATGGGTTTAGCGTAGACACCCTGTATATATTCAGTGTTTTTAAAAACGAAAGAAAAATGTTTATCGCGGTTAAATTTGTTATCTATTTTATATATATTTATATATAATATTATATAAAATATAAAGCTGCATGTCCATATTACTTTTCATCGACAATCCCACCAATATTTCGAAGCACCAACAAAAAAAAATCATCATCATATGAAAACATACGAGAATAAAATTTGTTTATGTGTGTATCGTTCTTCGAAGCCCCCAAATAACGAAAAATAATAATAAGAAGAAGATAATCGGAATGTGGTCAACATAAATAATTATTCCTTAGCTATTACCAAATGTTTACCAATCAAAAATTAACCAAGAATGTTTACCAAAATAATTACATCAATCATTTATGATTGATTTCCTCACATTAAATGAATTCATTTACCAATGTTTACCAAAATTGAATCATTTTCTAATGTTTTACTTTCCAAAAATGAATAATTTTACCAAAATTGAAACATTTACCAAATATCCTTTGATTACCAATGATTTTCCTAAAAATGTCCACAAATTTACCAAAATATTTCCTTAGTTGCGCGGCGCAACAGTGGCTAAAAAATAAATAACTTTTTGTTAATAATTATGCATTTATTTTCATGGGTTTTAATGGTCTGCTGTTCAACTTAAACTTGGTTTAAATTATATTCAAGTAGTTCTCAAATTTAGTAAAAAAACTTTGAATGGGAAGGAACATTTTTCAAAGGACTTGACTTAAAAAATATTAATAGTACAATTATTAATATTTTCTAAACTTAGAAAATATTAATAGTACAACTTCTAACTTATTTTCTAAGTCAAGTCCTTTAAGAAATGTTCCCTCCCATTCAACGTTTTTTACTTAATTTTGTTAAGAAAATAATTTGTTAAACGGGATGGAAAAAATATAATTTTTTCAACACATTTCAAAATTAAGAAATCTTTAATATATTTTAAAAAATGTTTCGTTGTGAGTTACGTGAAGATGATTTTAATAAAATAAAACACGTTAGTAATCCCTTTTCTTCACTGGTTTATTTAGATCGCTAAATGTACATTTCGTTCACCATGTGAACATTTTCAATAGCTGTACTAAACTCAGTTTAGTACAGCTATTGAAAATGTTCACATGGTGAACGAAATGTACATTTAGCGATCTAAATAAACCAGTGAAGAAAAGGGATTACTAACGTGTTTTATTTTATTAATATATTTTAAACTAAGAAATCTTCAATACATTTTAAAATTAAGAAATCTTTAATATATTTTAAACTAAGAAATCTTCAATACATTCTAAAATTAAGAAATATTCAATGCAATACTGGATGATTTAAATTAAATTAAAATAAAACACTTGGTTTGCTTCACTTATTTATATTTTCTCCGACTAGTTTCGACCATTTTTCATCTTCAAGGAGGAATGTCCTCCTTGAACCACTTAATTAAACACAGTTATATTCCTTTCTTCACTTTTATTTTTCTTGCTAGATGTACATTTCGGGTACTAAGTACCCATTATCAATAGCATACAACTACATTAGTCCTCCTTGAAGATGACCAATGTTCGAAACTAGTCGCAGAAAATATAAATAAGTGAAACAAACCAAGTGTTTTTATTTAAATTTAATTTAAATCATCCAGTATTAGATACAAAAATGTTTCACCACGGGTTAAGTGAGAAATGAATTAAAGAAATATTCAATACATTTCACAATTAACAAAACTGATTCTATTATCATTCCTCTTCTTAATGCTTTAAATGTAATTTAAACTTAGTTTTAAAAACAATATCAAACAGCTGGACCTAAAAGTTGTATTTTTTGTGTGTACGCAAAAAAATAGTGGATGGTAAAAATATTTTTGGAGTTTGCTTTGACGGATTTTGGTTCGCTGTAGAGTGTAGCGTGATTTTTTATATTTTTTTAAGATGAGAAAAAATAATAATGAGGCTTACGTGTAATTATTTGTACGATAATTCAAAAGCAAAAAAAAATAGTTTCTGTGTTCGATGGTAAACTTAATGGTAATAAAAACAAACACCTCTAAAAGAATACGTACACACATACAAAAAGTTTTATGTAACACTGAACATACCAGCAAATTTTCAATGTAAATTTTCCTATGTTCGATTTGTTCTGAGACACATCAAAGTCTTGTTTTCGGCAAAAAAGTTTATTCCATTTTCCCACACGCTGCACTTACCATAAACGCGCCAGATTTAATAATCGGCATATTTTATTTTGACGTTACATGTATCCTATTTACAACCTTGCATTAGAACTACTGCTTAACCAGATTAAGTTGGCCAGACGCGCAGAGAGGAAGCGAAAATGAAACAAGAGAGAGAGGCGATCTGGCGGCCGAGTACAGTCGCTGGAATAAGCAAGCACGTGTTCTTCGCGCGCGCTATTCATTTATAACTCAACAGCGTAGATGGTCGGTCGCTCCCCTCAGCATAATTATGTTTTTTTTTATTGATGCATCATGTCTTATTTCAAATACTTCGCAGCGTGTTTAAATTCAATATTAAAACACGCGCGTGTTTTAAAGTTGCTAAGGACAACAACGTCAATTCAAACTTAAAGTCAAACATAAATGTCACTATCTATTAAACTTTAATAACTCGTTCATTTTATTTATAATAAATATTGAATATACAATCTGTATTATTTGAAAAATTAATATTTCCGTGCTTTAACTCGGAATCAACATTGCTCACATGAACATTGGTAACTGATTTACTTCCAGATGTGCATGCATTCGTATTTCCGCTAATAGCATTTGATATAATATTGGAAACACTGTTTTTATTGTTGATGGACTCTTCGACATATCCAGTAGCCACCGATGCCGATTTCCAACCAACTTGCCGCTGTATTTGATCTATAGTCATCCCACCGTTGGCCATAATAGTTGCAGAAGTACGCCGGAACGCATGTCCTGTGTACTTCTTTGGTTCGTCTAAGTTAAGGAAAAATGCAATTTGAAATGGGCATAAACCAAAAGTATTAATACCCACTACTTGTTTAGTACACTTTCCCTTATCAAAGCGTAAGAAAACACGGTCAGTACTCACATTTTGAGGACGCAACAACAAATATTTCTTAATAAACCCAACGTAGGGTATACCATTACTGTCAGCGACAGTAAAACGCCGAGCCTTTTCTGTCTTAGACGGACGTATGAGAATAAGTAAGGTATTACCCTCTTCCTTAATGTCGGATAAACGCATATCGCACAATTCGCATCTGCGACAAAAACCAAACATTCCAAAAATGGCAACAACTTTCAAAAACAAATACGTTATATCTGAAGCATCTTCAAAAAACTTTCTTAAATCTTCCTCTCTAAAGGCATAGGACTTTTTTGCGTTACAATTCTTACTAATCGCCTTCATAAATGCTTGCACTTTTCCAAATGATTTGATCCACTCCACTCCCTGTTGTAATCGTAACATACATTGTAATTTGGAATGTATGGCCCACATTGTGGACGACTTGTACTTCTCTGACAATTCCTGTAAGTACGCAAGCATAACTTGTTCTGTTACACTGGCAACTTGGCATTCTTCCATCCATTTAATCAAACGGTTGTACTCTTTTTTGTAGGCTACTTCCGACTTTTGCGGAATCAACCGATTCTCAGCTTTAGCGCTCAAGCTATCAATCTTTGATTGCATTTTCAAAGGGTAATGACAAACTGATGAGAAATTGATAATTTGTTTATTTCACACCTTGACAACCAAAGGTACATTGATTCCGTCATCTTAAACATGCTCGAAATTTCAAAATTTCGGGCCAATTTATGGTCTTTAAATGCATCAATAAAAAAAAATAGCGTAAAGTATGCGTGGATATCTGGTCTTTAAAGCACTTACTCTATTGCAAGCACTCCGGCTGGCGCCGTCGTGCTTGCAAAATCGTGCGTGCTTTAAAGACCTAAATATCCACTTATACTTTAATATACTAATTTTGTTAAAATTGTAGTCGACGAAACACAATAATACGACAAGGGAAAATACACATAAGCTCTAGTAACAACAACAAATAATTATTATATTTCTTCGTAATATGATTATGAGCAGGTATGAAAGCTGATAAGTTCCTGATTTTTTCAGGTGCAAAACAATTCGCATTCCTGATGGAAAATAAAACATTTATAAGCTCTAGTAAATTAGCATTAATATTAATAATAAACGCATCAATATTATGCTCCCTTTCCCGATACATTTCTTCGCACTTAACTACGTGTTCACATCTCGTTTTCCACTTTTCCTGGGAAAACGACTTAAAAACTCTTCACAGTGAGTTTTTACATTTTCTAGCTTAAACGTAACGTTTTTACTACCTACGTCCTGTTTTAAAGAAGCCCACACTACTTCTATTGGGTTTAGATCAGGATGGTAGTGTGGTAATTTTAAAACATTATGATTTTTTTTCTTTAACACTTCATCAATTACATATTTTTTATATTTAGGTTTATGTATTAATATGATGTCATATAATTGTGGTTTTAATAACCCGTCCTCGAAGGGAATATTATTATTTATTAACCATTCTTTCATCTGACTTTTAGTACAATTAGAGGTCGGTGCTTTATCCAATTGTACATTATGGTAAGGCGCATTGTCAATTACAATTACACTGCGAGGTGGTAAATTGGGAATTAATTTCTCTTCCAGCCATTTTCGATAGTTAGAAAAATTCATGTCGTCATGATAATCTCCAGTTTTCATCCCCGACTTAAATATTAATAGGCTTTTTGGAATAAATCCCATTTCACCATCCGCATGAGCAATTATTAATCGCTGGCCCTCACTTGTTGGCCTACGCAACCCCTCATTGGAATTATCACTCCAAGCACTCAATTTTGTGTGTGACGAATGAATATATGTTTCGTCCATATATACAATCGGCCTTGCCTCTGACCTATACAATTTTATTTGGCGCAAATAATTAATTCTAAGTGACCTAATGTCATGCCGTTCAATTAACCCTTTACTGCTCAAATTTTTTTTTTTTTTTTTTTAAATTACATGATATGTAATTTTGGTCATAGATTAAGAAAAAAATAAGTAAAAAAATCAATTGTTGATATTTTTTTAATTATTGTTGTTTTTAATAAAGATGCAAATATGTATCATTTTACATTATGTAATTGATTTTTAGGTTGAACAGATTACAAAATGATGCATTTATGCTACACCACAAAAAAAAAAATCGCGAAAAAGTAGAAAAATCAAATGTGAATTGCGAAAAAAAAGTTATAACATGCCTTAATTCTTTCTAGTGTAAACTTACATTACATATATTGTGAAAGTTACAGGTTTTTAAAGATATAAAACAAGTAGGTAAACAATAATGACATTTACAAACAAAATTATTATTGCGCATGAAAATATTTAAAACAATTTTTTCCAGCATTAAAACATAAGGATGTATTACATTTTTCGCACATTACGTGTGTAAAGCCTTTGCACATTGGCATTTTGCATCGCAAGCGATTGCTATGTCAAATAGGCCAGTGTGCTAACTGGTCTTTGCGAACGCCATGTGGGGGAATATATGAAGCAGGATGACGCTTTTTTCTTTCTTCTAATTGATGTTCTACAGCAGACTTTCTTCCCCGTTGCTTTCGAACGCCTAAGCCGGTTAATAACATTTCCATAGCAACTTCAATACGAAAATCTGATAAAGTCAAAATGTTTGAGGTTCTTTCTCCTTTTTGTTGAAGAACACGTTTGTATAATAACCAGGCATTAACTATTGATACATCAATTAGGTGATAAAACATACGTAAATACCATTTCTTTGATTTAATTTTAATTTTATGCCTACCAATCAAACTATCTGCCAGGTCGACCCCACCCATATGGCGATTGTATTCTTTTACTAATGTTGGACAATCTATATTTATTTTTTTAGATTGGACTTTATCATAACGTTGGATGGATTGCATCGGCAAGATTCCACAAAAGTTAGATAAGAGACAAACGGCTTTGTTATCTTTCCAGACGACAGAAGTTATATCAATTGTGTCGACAGTAGTGACATATTCGTGAGACGTTCCTCGCTGCGACTTTAGAATTTTTGTTTCATCAGGTAGTATGCAATTCGGAATTCTATTTTTCCGTACAGTGCCCAGGGCTAGAATTCCACGTTGCCCTAATTGTACCATAAGTGGTACTGTGGTATAATAATTATCAAAATAAACTCTATGATTTATATTTTGAGGTAGCTGACGGATAAGTCTTATTACAACATTAGCACTGGCTCCAAGGTTGTCTTCATTTTCTTTTCTATTTTCATCATTATTCTCTTGGCCTGTATAAATTTCAAAATTGTAAGTAAATCCCGAAACTCCCGATAATACAAAAAACTTGTAACCCCACTTATGGGGTTTTGCATATATTGCTTTAGAAAACTCCTGGCTTTAGTTGAACAAATTTGTTCATCAACGGACAGGTCTCGTTCGTAGGGCACAGTAATAAATCGTTCGAGTAAATGTTTGATAACAGGACGTAATTTGTAAAGGCGGTCATGATTGGGATCATTGCGGTTCGTCATATGTACATTATTATTGAAATGTAAATACTTGCGAATTTTGTCGAAATATTTTTGGGTCATAGCTTGTTTGATGCTTTCAATGCCAATTGACTTAGACCAATAACTCCGGATACTTGGAAGGTGGATTACCGACATCATAATGCATGCACCAACATATTTTTTTATATCCTGTGAAGTGATATTTTCGGGGTGGTCGCAAGAAACTTGACTTGCGTAAAGGTTTGACTGATCAGCTATATCACTGAATAATTTATCCGTAAAAAAATAGTTAAAAAACTCAAGTGGTGTGCTTAGTTCAGTGATGGTATGAGGCAGTGTTTCATCGCCGCGAAAAATTAAAGCATTACCTGGAATTTGAAGATTTCCTTTCTTCCATTTTATGTTAGCATACTTTTGTTTTAGTACCTGTAAATCGTTTTTACATTTAATATTTTTTTGTGAAGGAGAATCAGTCGAATCAACAGCATTTCTTTTATTTCTCCCCTTTCGTAAATTAGTTCGTTTTACAACAGTTTTATCAGCAACTACTGTTTCTCTATTTTCCTCTTCAATGACTACATGGACATTTTCTTTTTCTTCAAATTCTTTTTCATTTAGATGCCCTAATTGCAATTTACTAGTTGTAGCTTCGATATTTGACTCTGCCTTATTCTCTACATTGATTATATTTTCACTGATTGTTTCTAAAACTGGTGTATTCAACATATTTTCAATGGGTATATCGTCAAAAAAAATTGGAATATTTTTAAAATCGAACAGTTCTGCAGGCACACATGAGTCTAAAGATTTGTTAGTTTCATTATCAACGAAATCTTCTTGGTTGATAACATTTTCTTCTTCAGAGGAAACTTCGAATTCATCGTCACTGTCTGATAAATGAGCGATTGCCTCTTCTAATTCTTTCTCAGTCAGTGGCCTCCTTCTATTCCAACTTTTCCAATCCATTTGTGGTTGTTCTAAAAGTAATGATGAATATTCAAAAACTATAACAGCCAGTGTCTACAATGTGAACACACACTGTAGCACATTTGCATCAAATTGTGTTTTGGGTACGTTTGTATTTTACACTGTTATGCAAAATGATGCAGAAGTGCAACGTATTAAATTTAGCTTATAACTTCTACATTTCAATTGATATAATTAAATAAACAACAGAAAACGTTTAAACACACATGTATTACCTTGGGGTATTTTTGCTGTTCGTAAATACACACAATTATATAAATGTTTAAGTCACAAAATCACTGCACGCGCTAGTTTATTATGATCTGCGGTACACTACGTTCTGTCGCCATTTACATAATGTGTATTGCACAACATGTTGCAATCTTCTTAGAACACCAATGGGAATTAGATGCCGATTCGCAACATAACGTTATTTTGGATTTTTATTATTCAAAGTATTTTATTTATGAGTTTTAATTTGCCGTTGCATATATGGATCAAAAAGCAGTAAAGGGTTAAAATGTTTCTGTTGGTTTGAGTTTTTCTCCAACGAAATCCAATACTGTGCACAATTTTACGAAGAGAGTCTTCGTAAAATTGTGCACAGTATTGGATTTCACCATACATCCATTAAAACCCGTTTCCAAAGAAAATTTATGTAAAAGGACTTTAAGAGTAGGAACTATTAGATCAACAGTATACGTATTATAAATAATTCTCTTCAACAATCCTTTATCGAAATCGTCAATGTTGGTGACGCTTATTGTTCTCCTCCGTTGTTTGCCTGGGGTTGAAAAAACGGCCTAAACAAAAGGAAAATATGTAATTTATTTATTGTTGTGTAAAATTTCTGTATGCCTACCTTCATCAATCTCGGACTGCTCCTTCATAATTCGGCGGATCGAACGTTCCGAAACACGCGTCATCTCGGAAACCCTCTCTAATCATTTTTGTTGCGATACCTCATCACCACCAGCATCAAGATCACTTTTTGTAAATTTGCATACATTGCTAATAATTTCACGAGATTGGCCGGCAAGTGCACGGCCACGTGTTAATTTACTTTGAAAATCCATCGCACTGTCACTTCTTCAAATGAATGTACCACGCGCTCGAACTCTTCACGAAACCTATCGAGACCGCCTATCTTTCGCTCCGCCCACAATTTTGCCACTGCGCAACGGCAAGTTATGATGGTTCTACAGTACTAAAAATTGTAACCAATGAAATCGCATTCAGAAGAATGTAAATTGGTAATTTTTTTAAATTTTTTTTTATTTTGGGTTTTACGTCATCTATTTCCGCTGCTAAGGCCAATCATGACGCCGGAGATTAGGTCTACGGCTATCCGGGAATTTTGCCGAACCCGGTGGGAGTTCCAACCCACCGGTAGGGATCTTTAACGTGCACGCAACATCCAGGCAGTACACGGGTCCTACATGCATTTAACGTCATATCCGAGAAGACGGAGTGTTTGGCATTTTTATCCTAACCTATATAAATGCAGACAACTTGTTAGGCCGGTATTTGAACCCCGGTCCGTGGCGTGGCAGTACAACACTCTAACCACTACACCACCAAGCTGCCCAAATTGGTAATGGATATCGATAGATAACGCCATCTAATGCTTCATAGTGGCATCGTCAGTGACACGAATGCACAAAGTGCATATACAGGTCACTGTTTCGTCCACGAACGAGCAGAATTCTGTTTGTGAAACCAGAAAACAAATATCAAAATTGAATTTGTGTTCAGTATTCCGGCACCAGATACCCACAGTGTAAATTGGGTTGACTATATTAACATTGGAAAAAGTAGCGAAGGAAATTGCACTCAATGCTTCGATGTGTCCCAGAACAAACCGAACATAGGAGCATTTACAATGATCATTTTCTGGCATGTTTAGTGTTACATAAAACTTTCTGTATATCTTGATGAAATATAAAAAAAATATGTGTAGGTCTAACTTTTAGAATAAGAGGATGAAATAAATAAATAAAGTGTATGAATACAAATATATTTCATGCTCTTATTTTTGGGTGTTTAGCGTTGGTCAAGTGTATTTTGAGTATGCATCTATTTATTGTATTGACTAACATTTGGGATTAATCGCAAAGCGTGTCTTAAAATAATTTTCGAAATAATTCCATTTAAATCAATGAAACAAGATAAGAATGAATAAAATCTCTGATTAATAAAACAGTGCGACAAATTCAAACATTTTTTTTCTGAATTGAACTCCCATAGCCCCCCTGGCTACGGTCTGGTGTACAATAACATTTTTAAAATTAGTTCGTATATTTGACGAAAAAAGCACTAATAACCTTTCTTCGCACTTTTATTTAAATTACCAAATGTACATTTCGTATATTTTAAGACACGTTTCGGTTTGTCTCCTAAATAAAATATGTTGTGGTAAATGTCGTTTTTCTATTTAATTTGAAGAAAATTAGAATAAAAATGCAAAAATGAAGATTCTAAAATAAAATTGTGGATACATACTATATTAAAGAGGAAACAAAAAAAATGGTAAATATAAACTGTATAATAAACTAAATAATTTATTATATTGACCAAGTCAAAAAAAAAAACAAGATGTGAACACAAGAAAAAGTTGTCGATGTGGGGTAACTATATATATTGTAATAAATATATCTATTTTAAATAAAAAGTATATATATAATGAAAGCAGTGTACTTATTTTTAAGGGGATTATCGCAGTGTAACACGCCGATCGTGTTGGAAAGACCCACATAGTTTAGAGTAGCTCATCCGATGCCAAATTTACAGGACAAGTGGGGCGAATACAGTCAGAGAGAAAAGCGGCAGTTCACTGTGCATTTGTGCATTGCTCCTTGGCATGAACGGATAGGATCTCGCGTCGCGTGGAATAGACGAAAAAAAAAGCGTATAAAAAAGACGGATCGAAGGAAAGTGTCGATTCGTATTATTTAAACACGCTGATAATACATACAAGCTATGTATTGTTTTCAATTCGTTAGAAAGCGATCCTGTGTTATTTTTCGGTATTTACAAAACCGATGATTCTTATTCTTGTCATTATAACACATTATTTTTACTTTTAAGACTCTAGTTTCGACAGCCGAACAAACTGTGTGTTTTATTTTATTAAATTAGAGATTATTTATTTAAAATATAATAATAAAATAAATCATGTTCATAAGCTCCTTGTGAATATTTATATGCCGGATATACCGGGTGTTGACTTGGCGGACGCAACATAGGAAATCGCATGTTAATTTTAAAGTGTTCAAATATTGGCTTCCCTATTTATTTTAGAGACAAAATGTATGTCACTTTTTTGTAGAGGGAAACATTTTAAATTTATTAATGTTCACACTTAACACTTTACGTTTGTCTAAGTTAAAATAATTAAGAAAAAAGTAATGTGATTTTATAAAAATAATGACATACCATGGAATTGATACAACAATTGCGGATATTCCCTGTTATTTTTTAAGTTCAGTTTAAAGCTTTAAACAAGTGTTTTCCACTCCCAGACTAAGTATGAAGTAAAATTTCGAGTTTAGAAAAGCCCCGTAAAAATTTGTCGAGGGTCGCTGCGCGACCCTCGACAAATTTTCTGGGCTTTTCTAAACTCGAAATTTTACTTTATGCGCCACGCGTATGAAAGACTATAATATCCTCAAATTTATGTAAATTCGAACTTCACTTAGAATCCGTGTTTTATACGCGTGGCGCATGAAGTAAAATTTCGAGTTTAGAAAAGCCCAGAAAATTTGTCTCGGGTCGCTGCGCGACCCTCGACAAATTTTCACGGGGCTTTTCTAAACTCGAAATTTTACTTCATGCTTAGTCTGGGAGTGGAAAACCCTTGTTTAAAGCTTCAAATTGAACTGTTTTAAAAATCAACGAATGTCAGAAAATATACAGCTAAAATAATTAAGAAAAAGTAATGTGATTTATATTTTTGTCGTGGTCTGCATAATCCCACTTTATTAGGAGGATTTTTTCTTGTATAGTGTAAATCATTTCGAAAATATTCACTTCAATCAAGTGTATGCCATTTTGACATCCGCAATTGTTGTTTCAATTACATGGCATGTCATTATATTTATAAAATCTCATTACTTTTTCTTAATCATTTTAACTTAGAGAAACGTATAGTGATAAACGTTAACACGAATGAATTTAGAATTTTTCCCTCTACAAAAAAGGTAAATACATTTTGTTTCTAAAATAAATAGAGGAGCCAAAATTTGAACATTTCAAAATTTACATGGGATTTCCTATGTTGCGTCCGCCAAATCAACACCCGGTATATGAAAAAAACGGAACATAGGATTTTAAATGATATTTTTTATATAAGAATATTATCTTTCCTAACTGCTATTGCCATGAAAATAATGTGTATTAATTTGGCCTCTGCCAAATTGGGTAAATACCCCAAATTTTGGGGAGAATTTCAATTTTTATTTCATCAAATATTCTAGTTTTTATGAATGCAACAAATAAATAATAGATTGAAAAAAATTAAATGGAAAGCTGCCCTGTTTTTTTTATAATTAGTACAGGGTTTACAAAATGATGATGTGTATAAATAGAGGATTGCAATAACATTCAATTACAATTCATTTATTCCTTATTTACTTACTATCAAAATATGACTCATCATAAATTAGCTAAATTTGAAAAAATATATTGGGCTCGGTGCAATGTTGAGCAAGAAACTTGTTATTTGAAATGCATTATAATAACTACCTTATTATTATTATAGTTCTATTTTGTCTAAAATAATTAACAATGAATATGCAGTCTAGACTGTGCCAAAAAAATCGACATTTTTTGATTTCGCTCTTCCTCTAGTATATGATTCCCCGTTCAAAATCCGGCGGGTTCCCAAAATCTGAAGTCAATCGGTTAATATTTAGAGGAGCATCAAGTCTAAAACGTGTTTTTAAAATTTGTTCCTCGATTTTCGAGAGGTTTTAGCTTACTGTTCCAAAATAACGGGATGTTTGACGCCTGAAACACATTATTACATTCCAATACAAAGTATTAAATGCGTTTCAGTCGCCAGATCTACTTTCGGAAAGATATATTGGCCAAAAAACCCATTTTTTTAAGGCCTAAAAACCGTGACTTCAACTTTCGAGTTCAATAACTTCATATTTTTAGGTCCGCGATGCGTCAATTGTTGTTTGAACATAGTCTAGTATCACATAGCATTATTTAAATTCAAAATTCCAGAGAAAATCGGCCATCAGTTGAAATAATCTTCACTCGAGGGAAAACACGCACTACTTGAAAATGGACCAAAATGACAAAAATTCAGATTGCAATAACTCAGCTGTGTTTAGTCGATTTTTGCGGCCCTGCCTACTAGCTGTTAAAGTTAAACAGCTAGTAGGCAGTGACAATCATGAAAAAATGTTTTTCTTATCGGAGTGGGAAATGGTGAAATGGATTTCGTATCACAGTGATATGCATGATATTTAAAGGGAAGATCCCAACCTATTTAGAACTCAAAGATTCATACAATTTCGACTAAACACAGCTGAGTTATGGCTATCTAAATTTTTGCCCTTTTGGTCCATTTTCAAGTAGTGCGTGTTTTCCCTCGAGTGAAGATTATTTCAACTGATGGCCGATTTTCTCTGGAATTTTAAATTCAAGTAATGCTATGTGATACTAGACTGTGTTCAAACAACAATTGACGCATCGCGGACCTAAAAATATGAAGTTATTGAACTTGAAAGTTGAAGTCACGGTTTTTAGGCCTTAAAAAATGGGTTTTTTGGCCAATATATCTTTCCGAAAGTAGATCTGGCGACTGAAACGCATTGAATACTTTGTATTGGAATGTAATAATGTATCTCAGTCGTCAAATATCCCGTTATTTTGGAACAGTAAGCTAAAACCTCTCGATAATCGAGGAACAATTTTTAAAAACACGTTTTAGACTTGATGCACCTCTAAATATCAACCGATTGGCTTCAGATTTTGGGAACCCGCCGGATTTTGAACGGGGAATCATATACTAGAGGAAGAGCGTAATAAAAAATGTCGATTTTTTTGCATATTATGCACGCAGTTAAACCCTACATTTTTTTAAACATTCGTTAAACAAATATTACCTATGCTCAGTAAAAAATAGTTGATTTGTAACATTAATCTACGACAACGTCATATTGGTGTTATTCTTACTATTCTTATAGTTTTGATATCATTGATTCGTTGATGAAGTCGCAGTTGATTCAAATAGGTCCGATTGCTAGAAACTTTACAATTTACTTTAATAGTTTTATTGCGAGAAGTTTAATGGCATTTAACAACTGCTTTAATAACGAAAGATTTAAGACGAAATAATGATTTGAACAAGAGTAATTGTTATTCGATTGCTTCTGGCTTATTAATCAGCTTAAAAAACTTTAAAAATAATTTAATAATACCGACACTGTCAAATAATAAGGAAAGCCAATATTAAAGGTATATTACACATCTTTATTTAAATTAGTGAAACATTTCGTGTTTTCTATATTAGTGAACATGCAGTATAAAAAAATACTTATTCCATTAGTAGTCAGAAAGCATGAAAATATAACACTAGTACAATAAAATATCGATTATAATTGCGAAATATTAATTTTACGAGAATAAATGCTAACGACGCGAGCCGTTTTTGTTAACTATGATTGAAAAAAGAAAAGAAAAACAAACGCGAAGCCGCGCAGCATTCACCGGCCGAGGGATAAACTAACGCTGGCCGCATGCTGCTCGCCCCTCCAATAATTGTGCAGATGAGTGTACAACGCGTTCAACTAAGAGAAGATCCGCAAGGCGGCGGTATTTTACGGTCTTATTTTTCAAGATTTTTATTTTAACCTGACTCGGGCATGAGCTATTGCATCCTTATGAAATGTTCACATTATATTCCTTATAGTATAAACTAGTAAGATATGGGAATATTTTTTTTAATTTTGAAAAATTTAACATTATTTTTTTCATACCTCTGAAAGCAAATTGTTTTAAAAAAAAAGTACTTCGATATTTTACTAGATAATTGGGCTTAATATACGCTGTCAAAATTTCAACTTTCTAGGACCTTTAGTTTTTAAATAAACCTAACATTAAATTTCAGACCACTGTTATATTCCCCTTAAGACTCCAGTTTCGACAGCTGAACAAACTATGTGTTTTATTTTATTAAATTAGAGATTATTTCTTAAAAATATAATAATAAAATAATTATGTTCATAAGCTCCTTGTGAATATTTATATGCCGGATATACAGAGAGTTTTATGTAACACCGAACATTTTCATAACGAGAATTTGTCTTTTAAGTATACAGAAGCATACGTTGAACATTTGCCGATGCTAGGTTTATTAAAAGAATTTAATTTGAAGCTTTAAACGAGTGTTTTCCACTCCCAGGCTAAGCATGAAGTAAAATTTCGAGTTTAGAAAAGCCTGAAAATTTGGTTTGGTCGCGTAGCGCGAAGCGCGGAGCGGCCAAACCAAATTTTCAGGCTTTTCTAAACTCGAAATTTTACTTCATGCGCCACCGGTACTAAACACTGATGCAATAGAAAGTTTATCGGTGTGTTTTAAACTTCGTAATTTGTCAGTGTTTTGTACCGGTGGCGCATGAAGTAAAATTTCGAGTTTAGAAAAGCCTGAAAATTTGGTTTGGCCGCTCCGCGCTTCGCGCTACGCGACCAAACCAAATTTTCAGGCTTTTCTAAACTCGAAATTTTACTTCATGCTTAGTCTGGGAGTGGAACACACTCATTTCAAGTTTCAAATTATTTTTTTTAACAACGAGTATCTAAAGATTTACGACATATACTGTGTAATTCTCACATGTATACTTGAAAGAAAAACTCCCTGTGTGTACAAGTTGAGGCATTAATTGCGATTGATTGGCTACAGTTTTTAATAGTCATAGAGGCAACCCAATTTACACATAACTTAAAAAATAAAGGTGTCAAAAACAGTTTATCTGCTTTCGGAGGCACAAATATTTTTTTACAATGTTGTAAAAATTACCAGATACTGTAAATTTCCTACAAATTTTAGTTTTTGTGGTTGGCACCTTAATCATATAGCAGGAATTAAGGTCTTCTTTATCTTTAATTTTCATGTTATACAGCTCATTTGAACGACAAGCGCCCATTAAACCCATAATTAATGCAACCTGAAGAAAAAATTACTGCAATTTTTAAAAAATATTAAAATAATTTAAAACTTACTTTTGTTGCAAGAAATTTGTCATCCGGTGCATTTGCAATGAAACTGTTAACATTTTCTGGGGAGAAAGTGTTGGCTTTTTTCGGACTAAACCCTTCATTTTTTCTTTTCAAAAAAGCTAGAAGTTTGCCATAGTTTCCAATATTGATGTTTTCAAAGATTTTCAATGTACTTTTTAGCATCGAATACTTCTGCCACAACGATGAGGTGTTGTATTTTTTGATAATTCAGTAAAATACACCAAAACTACCGACTCAGTTGAAGAATGTGCTTTTTTCTCCATTTTCCATTCACAAAACGTGTTGTATGTACTTTGGTATATGTTGCGAGACTTTTTAGGCAACAAATTGATGGAAGCGATTTCTGCCGCGTCCGCGTCCGGGGGTGTCAACAAGTCAGGATCGGATTCCATGTTGCTTCTTTCACCTTCGATAAACTATTAACCACACTATCACAGCACAATTAACACAATTTGCTTCCAATTTATAAATTGTTTTTGTTTATGTCAAAATTGATTAACATGAGGTATCCTGATTTTGTAGTGATTTCTTATTATTCACAGTTGAGCAGTGATAAGTCAAAATATTACTCACAGGTTTCATAACCTATTTATAATAAACGTCATTATTATTGACTCTTAGCATGTATAATTATAATATTATAGAGTGGTTGTGGATAAAGGTATATTACACATCTTTATTTAAATTAGTGAAACATTTCGTGTTTTCTATATTAGTGAACATACAGCATAAAAAAATACTTATTCCATTAGTAGTCAGAAAGCATAAAAATAAAACACTAGTACAATAAAATATCGATTATAATTGCGAAATACTAATTTTACGAGAATAAATGCTAACGACGCGAGCCGTTTTTGTTAACTATGATTGAGAAAAGAAAATAAAAACAAACGCGAAGCCGCGCAGCGTTCACCAACCCAGGGATAAACGCTGGCCGCATGCTGCTCGCCCCTCCAATAATTGTGCAGATGAGTGTACAACGCGTTCAACTAAGAGAAGATCCGCAAGGCGGCGGTATTTTACGGTCTTATTTTTTAAGATTTTTATTTTAACCTGACTCGGGCATGAGCTATCGCATCCTTATGAAATGTTCACATTATATTCCTTATAGTATAAACTAGCAAGATATGGGAATATTTTTTTTAATTTTGAAAAATATAACATTATTTTTTTCATACCTCTGAAAGCAAATTGTTAAAAAAAAAGTACTTCGATATTTTACTAGATAATTGAGCTTAATATATCCTGTCAAAATTTCAAATTTCTAGGATCTTTAGTTTTTAAATAAACCTGACATTAAATTTCAGACTACTGTTATATTCCCCTTAATACAACATTTTCCCGATAAGCTCTTTTTTACATGTGTATTGATCACTCTGTAATTAAAACTTAAAAATTGATAATAAAATACCTTAGGGTGTGAGCCACCCTCTAGCTGTGCACCTGCCTTATGGTAATAATAATAATATTTATTCCCAACAGATAATTACATCTTACAAGGAAAATGAAAAAAAAGTTGATAATATTTGTGACTTGCTTAAATATAAAAAAGGCAACAATTAATAGAGATACATATAATTGCAATCACACTTACATTTTAATAAACATACATTCTTGTGCCTTCATTTTGAACTCAGAAAAAACTGCAAATATATCCACATCATACTGTATTTAGTGATATTTGTGGATCATTTTCGTAATAGGGGAATAGTTGTGGTGGTTAGAATTGGGTCTAGAGAAGGAAAAGGTTGGGCAGTTTCTAGCATTCGATCGTGGTACATGAAACGGCAATTTTTCCAGTAAATGGATGTCATCTATTTGATTATGTAGGATTCTATATATCATAATAAAATTATGATTATCGGCAACGGATACCATATTAATTTCTGAGAGAAAATTGTCGTAAGGGTGACCGCGAACAGGATAGACGCGATGTCTTTTTAAGAATAAATATTTCAGAAACCTTCGCTGCACAGATTCAACATGCTGGATGTAGAGCTGTTTGTAGGGGGCTCCATAAGGGTGCACAATAATTGAGTCTACTTTTAACTAAAGAATTAAATAATAGGGTCAAAGTTTGTAGATCCTTAAAGTCCCTAGTTGTTCGGATAATGAAACCAATCTGTCTGTTGCATTTTTTTTGTTATGTTCAGAATGTGTGAATTAGATGTTAGCTTGTTATCAAAAAGTACTCCTAGGTCGACAACTTCATTGATACGACTAATTACAGCATCATTAACAGTATAATCGTATAGAACGGAGTGTACGTTACGTGTACAAGACAATATTGGACACTTGGAGGAATTTGAACAAAATCTAATGTCCTTACACCTGGTATTTAGCCTGTTAAGGTTATGCTGTTATATATTACAATCCTCTCGGCAAGTCACAGTTTTATATCATCAGCATAGATAAGCACATCACAATAAGTACATTAACCACATCGTTAATGAACAAACAGAACAACAGAGGACCCAAGTTAGATCCCTGAGGAACACCGCTTTTAGCAAGGTAGTTACGTGATTTGCGTCCTCTCAGCTCAACATACTGGGAACTGTTAACGAGGTATAAGGCTGTTACGTTAATGATACTTTCCGGCAAAACAAACAAGTGCAGTTTGGAAATCAATATTTCATGAGGCATACGATTAAATGCTTTTGATAGGTTTGTGTATATTACATCAGTTTGTAGCCTTTGGTCCATATTACAGTGACATTAATTAAGTTGGTCATGGTTTTCAGTACAAACCCATGCCGTTTGTGAGAGAGGTCAGACAACCGAATTATAGATGTAATCTCTTAATATACGTTCAAATACTTTGGAAAAGTTACATAATAAGGAAATTGGTCTATAATTCGTAACATCCGACCTATCACCCTTTCTAAATACAAGAATTACTTTTACTGATTTCCAGAATACTGGAAAGATGCCGGTATTCAAAATATTATTGAAGATACGAGTTAATGGTTTCGCCAATATGACCGCGGTATCCTTTGCAAAAAATGATGGGATGTTGTCTATGCCCATGGTTAAAAAAATTGTCTTCTTTTAAAGATTACATTATTAATATATTATTATTAATAAACAAAAATGTATAACGATAATGAATCTACATTAATTGTTATGTTATTCCTAACAATAATGAAATGTTTGTTAAATTATCCTTTTTTTTCTTGTTGTTTGTCTTAGGAAGAACTAAGTATAAATGAAATTGCCAATTCTTGGTTGCAGAATACTTCAAACATTAAAAGTGCGATTCTTTTCGCAATCTACAACAAGTTAGTCTTACAAAGACTATATCAAACACTCATTGAAACAACTACTTCCGTCGGGGTATTAGCCTGGGAAGTAGTTGTTTCAATGAGTGTTTGATATATTCTTTGAAGACTAACTTGTTGTAGATTGCGAAAAGAATCGCACTTTTAATGTTTTTAGGAAGAATTGTTACGAGTCAAGGCTGTTTATCTCTCATCAGTATAGCTTTGCCATTCCCTCTAAACAATTTGACACCTTAGACTGGTGGTCACGTTACCGTTCAAACATAAGTATAAATAAATCTCGAAACGCGTCTATAGATGGCCTGAATAATTTGACCCAAATTGTTACATTTGCAGTAGGTTACTGTATGTAACAGCAAACACTTGTTGTATAATTCAATGTCCGTCGGGGTATTAGCCCGGGAAGTAGTTGTTTCAATGAGTGTTTGATATAGTCTTTGTAAGACTAACTTGTTGTAGATTGCGAAAACAATCTCGGCACTTTTAATGTTTGAAGTATTCTGCAACCAAGAATTGGCAATTTCATTTATACTTAGGACATAATAATTATAATGTATAATTTCAGAGTTGCCAACTTGCAATATATTCCATAGCACTCTAGAGGTTTTATTTTATTGAACATATGATACTAGCACAGTGTAAACACACCTATAGGGTGTTCCATTGAAAATAACAAATTTAGTGCTACTTCCGGTGGAACCGGAAGTGATAGAAAGTTAAACATAAGAACATAAGAAGAACTGTTTCAACCGTATGACGAGGATTTTTTTTAAAATTTTAGTGCAACGACAACCCCATACAATTTTAATAAACGGTTTACCATGGACACCCTGTATAATAAAGGTCTCAACAATCTTCATGTTACTTGTCTATTTGTTAAATACAACTGAAATTAAGCATAAAGTAAATATTTCGAGGTTAGAAAAGCCTGACAATATTTATTTGTTGGGTGCGAAGCATTTTGATAACATTTACCAATTTTATTGTTTGCGTATTTTTGTTTTCAGTGCGAATGAAAAAACATGTGATGTGATTCATTTATTGGAGTCACTCGAAAAGTCTGTGAACAAACAATAAATAAAATATTCAAGCGATTTGCCTTATCGAAAAGCATTATTGTTGTTGTGAAATAATTTTAACGAACAAATAAATACGACTGAATAATACGTTTATAACTCCAAGTGTATTTATTTCAAAAATAACAAAAATCAGTTTCGTTGCAAGCGTAGAGCAAAATTTTTAAAAATTTGTGAAATTTATTAAAGTGTGATCAGAAAATCAAGGTTAGTATTTTTTTACATTTAACTTTAAAATTTCGAGTTTAGAAAAGCCTCTTAACATCCATACAACAGTTCACAAAGATATTTCAAAGAATATCCGTTTTGTGATTTTTAATTGAAAACAAATAAGTTTAGAAAAGCTTGAAAATTTGGATTTTCACGGGTTTTTCTTAACTTGATGGTCACGCCAGACGCATAAAACACTGATTTAACGTGAAGTTCAAAATATAATGCTTTAGCATAGTGCTTTGGCAGTTTAGAAGCTTCAAATTTAACACTTTTCAAAAACAACGAATGCCTGAAAAATTACAGAGCACACATCGAGATTAAACAAAAATCCCTGTTTATGCTATTTACTTTATGTTTCGTAAGCGAAAAACACGTTAGGTAAAAAAATTGTCTTGTTTTAAAGATTACGTTATTAATATATTATTATTATAATTAAACAAAAATGCTTAACGATAATGAATCTAGGCGAATTGTTATGTTATTCTTAGCAATATTGAAACGTTTGTTAAATTATCCTCTTTTTTTTGTTGTTTGTCTTAGGAAGAATTGTTACGAGTCAAGGCTGTTTATCTTTTGTGCTCGTTACATAATTGCAATTAAAGTGTGTGTATGTATGTACCTGTTTATGTTGTACAGATGTACATAATGTGTACGTATATAAAAATAGTTTAGTACATTTAGTTAGTCGTGTCCTCTTTACGAGAATAGTTTTAGTGTTTTGATTGTCGATTTAATCTCGTCATTAAACGCTCAGTCAACTTTCGCTATTCGATAAATCCAGGTGTTTTTGCGGCGTACTAATTGGATTTTGTTAGGTTTTAATAAATTATATGTAATGTAAGTATTTTAAGTGTAATTTTTCTTATGATTCATTTAAGGTTTAAATTTAATGCATGTTGGTTGGGTTTTTCCGGTTGTAAAAAAATCCCGTAGTTTTGTTTTACATTCAGATAGATAGATAATGAATGAAGTTGTAATTAAAGCCCTGACCGGGCCGATATTTTTGGGACCGGCCCGGCCTGCTAGTAAATTTTGCAAGCCCGGGTAAACAATAAAACAGGCCCTACCCGGTCAATATTTTAGTCTGAATAATTCAAAATTTTCACGGACACTGTTTATAAAAGTTTATCACATTTTTAAATATATATTTACTTGTTTATAGACATAGTTTGCAATTCCAAATAAAAACAAACTTTAAAAAACAGTCAGGTCCGGCTCAGTCTCATATGCTAGAAACAATTCGGTACCGGGCCGGGTCGAAGCCCTCTAGTTGTGATCAAACTAATACACTTGGCAATTATATCTCAGTATTTGATTACTCTAAAGCAGTGGTCTCCAAACTACGGCCCGCGGGCCAAATCCGGCCCGCGACTTGCATGAATCCGGCCCGCGATTGTTTGTAATTTTTTTTGTAAATGTCATATTTTGAAATATTGTAACAATTGTTCCTTAAATTTTTCATAATTTTATAAAATTAATCGGATCTTGGCCGACTTTATTATGTAGAATTGTATTTGTGGCCCGCGAAGAAGATAGTTTGGAGACCCAGGCTGTAAAGGGAAAATTGTATTAAAATAATTTGGCTTTAAGTGAAGACGACTTTATTTTGTAAATTCAATTATAGTCATTCATTTGTTTTAGTTTTAGTTTTACTCATTTGTAATCATAGAATACAGAAAAATAAATATTCTGCATAAAATTACAGATAAAAATAATTGGATTTTGGAGTAGAGTCGCATTTGAACATTAATCAATAATTGAATTGCTGTAAAAATGACTTTAAATTCTCTGTATTTACATAAAATTAGAATATTCCAAAAGACACAAATAAGTTTGTATATATTTTAACAATTAACAATATTCTGCGTTTGGACAATCAAATAAAATTCTAAATAAGTCAGTAATAATAAGTACTCAAAGCAGACATTTAGAAAGTCGCGTGATATTGAAGTTTGGAAAAATCGCGGTTTCCAAACAGACCTTACTCAGTAAGCGTAACGCAATGCCTTTACGTGCAAATATTTCCAATCTGCAAAGATTTAAAAAAACACACCAATAATAGTCTTAATGCAATTAACACCAAAGAAAAATGAATGTGCAATCGTAATTAACGCAATTTTCATTCACAAAACTGTAAAAATGTAACCGCAGAGCCATTGGTTTATATAAGTTATATTGTATTTAATTTGTAATAATGATATAGCCCTGTTATTGGACTTTAAAGTCTGTTGGGTTATTACCAAATAAATAAATAAATAAATAATTTTCCTAGTGACTTGAAATGACTTTTACTTTTAAACTGGTGATAAAAAAATATTGTGTAATTAATTAAAATGTTTAGATGAACTGACTATCCGAATGGACTAATCTATCCCATTAGTTGTTATGTAATGTAATTAGATAAATTGGCTATCGAAACCACTTGAAATATTTTAATTAACAATTTGAATTACGATTTACAATTACTTTTAAGATACATACAGTTTTTATTTCTGTTAAATATACTTTTAAATATTCTAAAACAGATTCGAATTAATAAAGATTTGCAAAGCATAAGGTTGTATGTTTTAAACTTCGCAATATTTCAGAATTTTCAAGGCCAGACGTATGAAGTAAAATTTCGAGTTTAGAAAAGACAAAACTAAGAAAATGAAGCAAGGATAAATATTGTTGATATCTATATGCAGGAGGTAAACTACACTAAGTTATATTTTTCAGTGCTCTTTACCTCTCGATAGAGTAAAAATACCCTCAACAGTATAAAATAACGGGTTTTGAAAAAAATGTGACTTTGTGTAGTTTACCTACCACATACAGATAAATAAAAATAAAAAACAATAATATGCTGCACTTGAGAATAATTTATGCAATTTTATTTAACAATGTCAATTTTATTTACCTCGTTTAAAAAAAAGTAGGTCAGTATTGCAAATATTTAATTAACCTAATCGAAAAAAAGCCTATCATGACTATCATCACACATTGTGGGAACGTCTATATACGCGCTATCTTATCTAAAAAATGTTATCAGTCATAATGGGCTACCTGGACTGGTTGCATTAAATAGAAAATGTGAAAGAGAACATTGGAGTTGCAATTCACCTGTTCTATCTGTGCTAAATTTAACAAAATTAATGTGAAAAGTGCGATGATATCATAATAAAATAGGTAATATGGAGTTTAGAATAAGTTTTTTATTTTGTTTTTGTGCGTGGATTAACATAATCGTGTTTAAACAAAGGATTGTGAATGTTTCCGGAAAACAATACATTTCGTAATCGTGTTTTACCGAGTAAATATATTTTTAACCTATTTCTCATTGATCACTTGACTAATATTTTTTAAATGCAATTAATATAAAAATCACTTAATTTCAATATTCTTCTTTTAGTGTTTTCTATTAATTATTGTAATAATTCCTTCCACTTGATTTGTTTCAATATAAAAAAACAGTTAAACAAATTAACAAAAATAAGAAAAATGTATTACCCCTTAAGCGCCAATTATACAGTAGCACAACATTTTTTTGTTTATATTATTATTATTATTTATATAAGAATAATGTAAATATTTTGTTATTTGAATATTTTGAGTATTACTCATTTAAAAAAAATGTTTTTGTGTATTTCTAACTTTACAATAGTTCAGTGTTTTATACACGTGACGCATGAAATAAAATTTTGAATTTAGAAAAGCGGGTTACAATGTTAAATTTTAAATGAAGGGGTAGTACCCCTTTGGATTTTTATAAAAGAATAAAGTGTTTCACTATTGGTACCAAAAAATTCCTCATATTTTTCTACGACATTTTTGTAGAAAGTGTTTTTTTGTCTCGACCAGAAGTATTTTTTTAAAATTAAATTAAAAAATATATATCATTTAAACAAAATAAAGACGAATTACATGTTTAACGATATTTTGGAGCCTCGTTCTGCAAAGCTCGATTCCGGATTAGACGGGGCCGGGTACTTTGGTTGTCGCAGCACTCGGCTGGCGCCTCGTGCTGCTGTAACTGCTCGCTTCGCTCGCCACGCTTCGCTCGCTCGCCGTTGCAGCACTCGGCTTCGCCTCTTACTGCGGTTGGGGTGCAGAACTCGGCTAACGCCTCGTTCTGCAAAGCTCGATCCCGGGTTAGATGGGGCCGGGTACTTTAGTAGTCGCAGCACTCGGCTGGCGCCTCGTGCTGCCTTAACTGCTTGCTTCGCTTACTTGCCGTTGCAGCACTCGACTTCGCCTTGTGCTGCGGTTGGAGTGCAGAACTTGGCTAGCGCCTCGTTCTGCAAAGCTCGATCCCGGGTTAGATAGGGCTGGGTACTTTGGTTGGCGTAGCACTCGGCTGGCGCCTCGTGCTGCTGTAACTGCTCGCTTCTCTCGCCTCGCTTCTCTCGCCTCGCTTCGCTCGCCTCGCTTCGCTCGCTCGCCGTCGCAGCACTCGGCTTCGCCTCGTGCTGCAGTCAGAGTGCAAATCTTAATCCGGGCTAGACGGACCCAAATACTTTGGTTGTGGCAGCACTCGTGGCGCCTCGACCCAAATACTTTGCTTGTGGCAGCACTCGGCTGGCGCCTCATGCTGCTGTAACTGCTCGCTTCTCTCGCCTCGCTTCTCTCGCCTCGCTTCTCTCGCCTCGCTTCGCTCGCTCGCCGTCGCAGCACTCGGCTTCGCCTCGTGCTGCAGTCAGAGTGCAAATCTTGATCCGGGCTAGACGGACCCAAATACTTTGGTTGTGGCAGCACTCGTGGCGCCTCGACCCAAATACTTTGGTTGTGGCAGCACTCGGCTGGCGCCTCGTGCTGCTGTAACTGCTCGCTTCTCTCGCCTCGCTTCGCTCGCTCGCCCACGCAGCACTCGGCTTCGCCTCGTGCTGCAGTCAGAGTGCAAATCTTGATCCGGGCTAGACGGACCCAAATACTTTGGTTGTGGCAACACTCGGCTGGCGCCTCGTGCTGCTGTAACTGCTCGCATCGCTCGCCTCGCTTTGCTCGTACTCAGTTCGTTTCGCTCGCGTAATGCTCGCTTGACTCGCTCGCCGTTGCAGCACTCGGCCTCGCCTCGTACTGCAGTTAGGGTGCAGAACTCGGCTGGCGCCTCGTTTTGCAAAGCTCGATCTCGGGCTAGACGGACCCAGGTACTTTGGTTGTGATAGCACACGGCTGGCGCCTCGTGCTGCTGTAACGCCTCGCTTCGCTTGCCTCGCTTTACTTGTACTCAGCTCGTTTCGCTCGCATAATGGTCGCTTCGCTCGCTCGCCGTTGCAGCACTAGGCCTTGCCTCTTGCTGCGGTTAGGGTGCAGAACTCGGCTGGCGCCTCGTTCTGCAAAGCTCGATCTCGGGCTAGACGGACCCAGGTACTTTGGTTGTGGCAGCACTCGGCTGGCGCCTGGTGCTGCTGTGACTGCTCGCTTCGCTTTGCTTGTACTCAGCTAGCTTTGCTCACTCGCCGTTGTGGCACTCGGCTTTGCTTCGTACAGCGGTTAGGGTACAGAACTAGGCTGGCGCCTCGTTTTGAAAAGCTCAATCCTGGACTAGACGGCTTGCGCCTCGTGCTGCTGTAACTGTTCGCCTCGCTCGCCTTGCTTTGTTCGTATTCAGCTTGCTTCGCTCGCTCGCCGTCGCAGCACTCGGCTTCGCTTCGTGCTGCGATTAGAGAGCAGAATTTGGCTAGCGCCTCGTTCTGCAAGGCTCAATCCTGGGCTAGACGGACTCGGGTACTTTGGTGGCAGAACTCGGCTGGCGGCTTGTGCTGCTGTAACTGCTCGCTCAGCTCGCCAAGATTTGCTCATACTCAGCTCGCTTCGCTCGCTTGCCGTTGCAGCACTCGGCTTCGCCTCGTGCTGCGGTTAGGGTGCAGAACTCGGCTGGAGCCTCGTTCTGCATAGCTCGATCCCGGGCTAGACGGATCCGGGTACTTTGGTTCTGGCTGCACACGGGTGGCGTCTCGTGTTGCTGTAACTGCTCGCTTGCAGCACTCGGCTTCGTCTCGTGCTGCGATTAGGGTGCAATCGATCCTGGGCTAGACGGACCCGGGTACTTTGGTTGTGGCAGCACTCGGCTGGCGCCTCGTGCTGCTGTAACTGCTTACTTCGCTCGCCTTGCTTCGCTCGCTCGCTGTTGAAGCACTCGGCTTCGCCTTGTGCTGCGGTTAGGGTGCTGAACTCGGCTGGCGCCTCGTTCTGCAAAGCTCGATCCCAGGCTAGACGGACCCGGGTACTTTGGTTGTGGCAGCACTCGGCTGGCGCATCGTGCTGCTGTAACTGCTTACTTCGCTCGCTGTTGAAGCACTCGGCTTCGCCTTGTGCTGCGGTTAGGGTGCTGAACTCGGCTGGCGCCTCGTTCTGCAAAGCTCGATCCCAGGCTAGACGGACCCGGGTACTTTGGTTGTGGCAGCACTCGGCTAGCGCCTCGTGCTGCTGTAACTGCTCGCTTCGCTCGCCTCGCTTTGCTCGTACTTAGCTCGTTTCGCTCGACGAATGCCTAAAAATTTACAGCATATACATTATATATATTTAAAAGAAAAAACCCCTGTATGTAATATAGTCATTATTAAAAATCATAAAAATTAGTGCAGTATCTAAAATCAAATTTAAGAGTTAACTCCATAATTGCTCGGCCGTTAATGGGTTATGAAAATTTAAAAAAAAATGACTTTAAACTTTATAATTGCAATTTTTATAGGACATCATGTGAGAGATTTCACCACTGGTTCACCGAATCCTACGACTACCTACAACCAAACATGGAATCCGACAATAAAGTTCCGGTAGTGATAAAACTGACAATCCTAGGATACGAGCTGAACTCCAAACAAAACGCTTATATAAATTATTTAATCCCGGCACTTTTCGGATGCCTGATGTATATTATGCACTTTGCAGTGGATATAGTTTTAGTTTATAGACATTATTTAGAAGATGATCATATTTGGAGTTCACTCACCTTTTTCTTCATGTACTTACCTGTGATAGCCTGCTTTATTTTGACGGTTTCCTGTTGGGAAATGTGGCCACAATACGAGGGATGCGGAATAAGCAATTGGAGGTGGTTCATATCTAAGGTTATGCAGCATTTGTTTTTTCCTGTTTGGACTATGTGGAGGTAAATAATAATTGAGTCGCCCAGATGCAAAACAAGCCATACACCTTTTTGTTGATTTTGAGATATTAATATCCCCGGATTCTACTCGTCTCGGGCTACAATTTTAAAAATAAATCGATCTTCAAAACCCTTCCTAAAGTTTTTAAAATTTTGTTTGAAAATCCTGTCGATCCTGCTACACTTCTCGGTTGCAAAAGCTGATATATTTTTTCAGTTGCAAATCCTGCAAACTTTTTACTTATTTTACATAATTATTTTGTTCCCATTCGATACAACGCCCATTTAACACTATTTTAATTAACTTAAAAGACGCTGCAAAATCGGTTTTTGTCATTTTGCTACAAATTTCTCAAAACACGTATGGCTAGTTTTACATCTGGGTGACAACACAATTTTTTGGATGTGTATTTGAAAACACAAACACTAATTGATTAACAAGAAAATTGATCGACAGTTTAAAGAAGGAAACGACCAAGAAAATCCATGAAAATGTAAAGTGTTTTGTATTATTTGAATTTATTGAACCATTGGCAACTTTTATATTTAATTTAATTTGTATTATATTGTAATTTAAAGTTACTAATTAATTTAAAAAATAAGTATAGAGCTTTAAGAACTATATTTTTTACTCATTCATATATTTTCTTCTATTATAAATATTTATTCTTTTATAAACATTTTGTTTTAACTATTTTATTTGTTTGTAAGGTATGCTGAAAGGATTTTTTGGTCGATTGAAGGGATTCGAAGCAAAGACGAGGATTCTCGCGAAGACGCGCTGAGCAACTCGACAGCCCCAAGAACAATTGAATTCTACTTTTTTCTGCAAGGTTTTTTACACACGATTCCCCAAATTGTGCTGCAATTGCACATATTGATACGAAATGCCACAAGATTAGACAAACAAACACGTGAGTCATCTATGCACAATTTTCGTTCAAAAAAATTGAATCTATGCTATGATCAGTTTTAAATATAGCATGTCCGAGGTACGAGTGTATATTAAGTTGCCTGCACAACTAATATTGACAGCTAACCCAAATAATCGCGTTTTTTCTATTTTTTAGTTGATATTCAAGCTGCCAGTATTTCCTTAAATGAAAAATTGAATTTATGCTATGTTCAGTTTAAATCTACCTTGTCCGACGCACGCGTGTATATTAAGTTGCCTACACGACTAATATTGACAGTTAACTATTTTTTTTAATTTTTAGTTGATATTCAAGCTGCCAGTATTTTCTTAAACATCTCCTTGATGGCCTCAACTACAGTATTATACCAGCGCTTCAAAACGCAAAAAATCGGCGGTAAAAACTACCCCTGGTTCAAGCCCTACAAGTACGAATACGACACATCCATCGACATGCTGGACTCGGCCAGAATTTCAACCCCGAAACGAAAAGTGGGGATCATCTACTGCACCAGAGACACGGAAAACCGGGTCCGATTGGAGATAGAAAACCAAGAAATCAGCCGCGAGGAAATCCAAAGCAAAACCAGCAGCGAATATTACTTAAGCCCCAAAGGAATCGACGAAGTTGATTTCAACGTAAGCCCCGTGAGGTTAATTCGAGCGCTACCAGAGGATGATTTAATCGGGAAAGTGTTGTCGTTTTTTTGGTGGTTGTGTTTTTTAATAGCGCGGTTTTTAGCTATAACAACTTTCGCGTATTTCTTCCCGAAAGACGTGATTTGGTTACTCTGCTCACATTTTATCCTCTGCGTGGCGTTTTTGCTCTACGACGTTCAGGCTTATGTAGTTCGCCGCACGAAAGCAGTATTTTTTATTTTCATAGGTTTAATTTATATTTTTTGTATAATCGAGTTTAAGAAGCAGTTTAAGAAAGCGAAGTTTATTTACAACGGATATTTCGCGTTGGTTTTCCTCGAGAATTTCACGATGTGCATCATTTGGTGGTCTTCAAAATTGGAGATCATTTATGAAGATTGGTGGTTTAGGTTTATTTTCTCTGTGATTTTGTTGTGTACTTTTTTGAGTTTCACATCGATGGTGTTTTATAATGTTGTTAGTAAGCCGAGGAAAGTCGTCGTTGGAAAAGAACTGATTTAAATTGACTTATTGTAATATTTTTTAAATGAAATAAAAGTATTTTTTTGTATTTTATGTTGTTGTTGAGATGCTTAAAGTGCTTTTAAAATTTCACACTAAATCAGTGGTTTGTACGCGTGGCGCATGAAGTAAAATTTCGAGTTTAGAAAAGCCCCGCGAAAATTGAAAATTCTCAAAGTTTTAGGATTATTTTAATGTATCATGTAATATTGTCCCATAATCAGAACATAAATGGTGCTAAAACTAGTGACTACCAAAACCATTTAATTTTACCCATAATAAATCGCAACATTAAGTATAAAGTAGCGACCAAACTAAATTCACTTCACCACTGTAGAATTTTGAGAAAACAGATTTTTTGTATTATCTTAAAATATATTCTGAACTATCTAGAATAAAGTAAAATAAGTTTTATACCTGCCCGAAAACGTTTTTCGTTAAATTTTCCAGCTTTTTCTCAAGTGCTCCGGAAAGCTCCCAAAAGACTACTTAAAACTACCGTACGATCATATAATTTAGAGTAGGCTTTGAATTTTAAATTAGATTGGCACTACTGACAGTTAACACATAGATTACCATAACCTCAAATTTATTTCATTTAATTAGCATTCTGGGCAACCACACAAAGATTTGCCGCCTACTTTAAATCATAATTTAAACGATCGCACGGCATAAACGCGTTTTTCTCGAAGCATGTTTTTATAAAACGGCATTCTGCGGTTCGAATCCCACTTTCTTACAGGCACCCTCTGGAGCCATGGATATGTGTAAATATGTTGTGCCGTCCTAAATTAATAAGTTATGTGTGTTATAAGCAAAAATACGAATTATTTGAATAAGTTAAAAATACAAATAGATAGATATACAGACTAAATATAGACTGTATAGCTATGAGCCGTGGTAAAAAAAAACGGCATTTTTTGCAATAGAAATGTTTATTATATCTTTAAAATAACATTTTGCAGGAAAATACGTACACGATTTTTAATTAGTTAGATTTTAGATTTTATATCTATAAATGAATGCTTAAGTTTGGGCCAAAAGTGAACTTTTAACTTCAAATGCTCGACAATTACATACAAATTAATATTTTCAAAATCCCGTACATATTTTTCTAGCTATACTCATGTAGATTAAGATATTTTTTATTTTACCCTTCATGTAATAAATAAAAAAATTATAAACACTTCAAGACATAGTTACAAACATCCTTGAAAAATATGCTTTTACTTTTCCTTCCACAAAACAAAAGCGACCCTCGACAAATTTTCTACGCGGAGCTTTTCTAAACTCGAAATTTTACTTCATGCTTAGTCTAGGAGTGGAAATCACTGGTTTAAAAATACTTGAAACGCTCGGGTTTGAGGTTTTTTGGCGCCCAACGTGGGGCCATGCTAACGCTGTAGCCCCAAGTTGGGCGCCATATATCACGAGCGGTCAAATTTAAAACTTCTCACTGAATCAGCACTTCGTACGCGTGGCGCATGAAGTAAAATTTCGAGTTTAGAAAAGCCCCGCGAAAATTTGTCTCGGGTCGCTGCGCGACCCGAGACAAATTTTCTACGCAGGGCTTTTCTAAACTCGAAATTTTACTTCATGCTTAGTCTAGGAGTGGAAATCACTAGTTTAAAAATACTTGAAACGCTCGGGTTTGAGGTTTTTTGGCGCCCAACGTGGGGCCATGCTAACGCTGTAGCCCCAAGTTGGGCGCCATATATCACGAGCGGTCAAATTTAAAACTTCTCACTGAATCAGCGCTTCGTACGCGTGGCGCATGAAGTAAAATTTCGAGTTTAGAAAAGCCCCGTGAAAATTTGTCTCGGGTCGCTGCGCGACCCTCGACAAATTTTCCACGCGGGGCTTTTCTAAACTCGAAATTTTACTTCATGCTTAGTCTGGGAGTGGACGACACTCGTTCTTAAAAGTTTTAAATTGAAGGATCACTCTAGGTTACTAAGTTTATCACTCCCTGTAGTCCTTCTGTCTCCGAAGACCATGATTGGTCCTTCGAGCTGTAGCCTTTGTATAATGGTCCTTTTTACAAAGGCTACAGCTCGAAGGACCAATCATGGTCGCCGAAGACAGAAGGACTACAATTGAAGTTTTTTTTACAAAAAAACAACGAGTATCTGAAGGTTTACAGCGTGGATAGGAAAGAAAACATCAAATTTTTAAAGAAATATCGAAGTTGGGTTGGTTTTCAGTGCATTTTTAACTTTAAATCGGTGTTTTATACGCGTGGCGCACGAAGTAAAATTTCGAGTTTAGAAAAGCCCCGCGAAAATTTGTCTCGGGTCGCTGCGCGACCCGAGACAAATTTTCTACGCAAGGCTTTTCTAAACTCGAAATTTTACTTCATGCTTAGTCTAGGAGTGGAAAACACTGGTTTAAAAATACTTGAAACGCTCGGGTTTGAGGTTTTTTGGCGCCCAACGTGGGGCCATGCTAACGCTGTAGCCCCTAGTTGGGCGCCATATATCACGAGCGGTCAAATTTAACACTTCCCACTGAATCAGCGCTTCGTACGCGTGGCGCATGAAGTAAAATTTCGAGTTTAGAAAAGCCCCGCGAAAATTTGTCTCGGGTCGCTGCGCGACCCTCGACAAATTTTCCACGCGGGGCTTTTCTAAACTCGAAATTTTACTTTATGCTTAGTCTGGGAGTGGAAGACACTCGTTACTTTAAAATATGTCAGAAGTGTTAAAATGTGTATCGTAACTGTTACAAAGAAATAAAAATAACATGACGATCTCATTATAGGTTAATTTAAACTCGTGTCGAGTTGGCACGATTGGATAAATGTCGGCTTGCGCCGACTTAGGTCAACTGTCATAGTAGTTTAAAAGTCGGCTACCGCCGACTTATGTCAACTGTTATTATAGTCCAAATGTCGGCTAGCGCCGACTTATTTCAACTGTCATTATAGTTCAAATGTCGGCTGACGCCTACTTATGTCAAGTTGACATGATGGACTAAATGTCGGCTACCGCCGACTTATGTCAACTGTTATTATAGTCCAAATGTCGGCTACCGCCGACTTATGTCAACTGTTATTATAGTTCAAATGTCGGCTAGCGCCGACTTATGTCAACTGTCATTATAGTTCAAATGTCGGCTGACGCCGACTTATGTCAAGTTGACACGATGGACTAAATGTCGGTTACCGCCGACTTATGTCAACTGTCATTACAGTTCAAATGTCGGCTACCGCCGACTAATGTCAACTGTTATTATAGTCTAAATATCGGCTAGCGCCGACTTATGTCAACTGTCATTATACTCCAAATGTCGGCTAACGCCGACTTATATCAATTGACATAATGGATTCACAAAAAAGTAACTCTTGCATTTTTTCGCTGCATCTCGGTAAATATTGATTATCTAAGCGTTATATATTTTTAACTTTACTGTAAATCCGTGGTTTACACGCGTGGCGCATGAAGTAAAATTTCGAGTTTAGAAAAGCCCCGTGAAAATTTGTCTCGGGTCGCTGCGCGACCCTCGACAAATTTTCTACGCGGGGCTTTTCTAAACTCGAAATTTTACTTCATGCTTAGTCTGGGAGTGGACGACACTCGTTAGAAGTTTCAAATTGAACACTTTTATAAAAAAAACAACGAATGCCTGAATATTTACAGGGTATGGATCGGGATACGTATACTTGAATAAAAAATTCAAAATGACGGTTCAATATTTAATGATCTCTGAAATCTTACAAAATTTGGACTACATAGGTTTGTGATTACGAATTTGATGCCCGCCAACGATACCCGTAGCATAGCATAGCCGGTAGTTTACATTCTGCTCAGTAAAATCGTCATTGTAAGAAAAATAGCAGGTAGTAGCAGCTAGTTCTTGGGTTTTCCTCTTCGGTATAAAAATACGAAGCAGGGAAGCTATGTTTCCAAGCGGAGAAACGCGGAGAAATTTTTGTACGCTATAATTTGTAAATATTTTACACTACGGAAAATAAATCTGCATTTATATAGGTTAGGATAAAAATGCCAAACACTCCGTCTTCTCGGATATGACGTAAAATGCATGTAGGACCCGTGTACTGCCTGGATGTTGCGTGCACGTTAAAGATCCCTACCGGTGGGTTGGAACTCCCACCGGGTTCTGCAAAATTCCCGGATAGCTGTAGACCTAATCTCCGGCGTCATGATAGGCCATAGCAGCGGGAATAGATGACGTAAAACCCAAAAACAAAAAAGGATGCGAGATTTGTGAAGATATATTCAATACCCACTGAGCAAACACAATTAAGTAATGTTTCATCAACATTAAAACAACGTTTAATGTTGCTGCAATGTTGATATAACGTTATTTGTTTATTTTTTGCTCAGTGGGTATATTCGTGTGTATATCTGTTAAACTTACCTTTCGGTGAACACTCCGTTATTGGAAAACACGAATCGAGGCGAGGATTGCAAATTATTCGCGCAGCATACTCGCAATTGCAACTTTTAAAACGGCCACTTCTCACTATTTTGATTTCACTTGTCTTCGGTGGGTCATTCAACGGAGATTGGCGACTGAAATGACATTCCAGCACTGAATCAGTGTAATTTTATGAACTAGAATTCGGTAGGTAAACTTTTTTTTCATGCTTTGGCCTACTGTACGCGATAATGACAGTCGATATAAGTCGGCTTATATCGACTGTCATTATAGTCCAAATGTCGGCTAACACCGAGTTTTTTTTTTTCAAGGTATTCTTTATTTTACAATATAAATTAAGTTTACATATCATATTGTAAAATGTATTCATTTGTTGACTTATATCGACTGTCATTATAGTCCAAATGTCGGCTAACACCGAGTTTATTTTTTCAAGGTATTCTTTATTTTATAATACAAATTAAGTTTACACATCATATTGTAAAATGTATTCATTTGTTTCTCCCTTTTTCTTCACCACGGGATTTGCGGGCGTTGATTCCCATCTCGGGTTATGTCAAGTTGACACAATGGACTAAATGCCGGCTAGCTCCGACTTAGCTCAAGCTGCAACGATAGACTTATGTCAGTCAGCCTAGTTATTTCCAGTCGTAAATTCGCATTTTGACTATTGTGACATTATGACTGTAAGCCTATTGTTTGTTTGTCTTTTGACTATGGCAAGATTTTGTTTGATTATATGTCTCTCTGTATTTCGACTATTCTGGTACTATGATTGTAAGTCACTTGGTTGGCTGTCTTTTAATTTATTAGAATTTTCTCATTAAATCACTATATTGACTGCATTTGATATAGTGATTTAAGTGACCTACAGTCGTATTACCTCGTCCTCGACAGAGTGGTATGGCTGAGCTGAGGAGTGACACAACTCTAGGGGGGGATGCAAAAAGGGCCCATTGGAGCCTAATTGCTGTGTCTAGGTACACACCCCTTTATGATTCAGATCAAGATCCAAATCCAGTCGTAATACCAGAATAGTCAAAATGCAGTCTATAAAGACATAGTCAAACAACATGTTACCATAGCCAAAAGACAGTCAATCAAGTGACTTACAGTCACAATAGTCCAGTCAAGCAGTTAACTAAGATTCAAAAGTCACGTGACTTAGAGTCACAATAGTCCAGTCAAGAAGTTTACTAAGATTCAAAAGTCACAAATGTTAATATACCGGGTGTTTGATTAAGGATGGCCATCGGTTGTATCTCAGAAACTCTCCATCGTAGAATGTTGCGGTTAAAAATTTCACAGTAAAAGGGGTCAAGAGAAATCGCTGGAAATATGTTTCAAGTTTCTAGCTTCGCCGCTAGAGGGCACAATTCCTATCATAAAATATAAAATCACATTTTTATCAAATAAGTGCAAAATTAAGCTATGTTGAAAATATAAAAATCTTAATCTACGCTTAATTTTAACTATTTATGTTTTAAGTTTCTAGTTTCGCCGCTAGAGGGCGCAATTCTTATCATAAAAGATGAAATCACGTTTTCATCAAATAAGTGCAAACTTAAGCTATGTCGAAAATATAAAAATCTTAATCTACGCTTAATTTTGCTTGATTTCAACTATTCATGTTTTAAGTTTCTAGTTTCGTCGCTAGAGGGCGCAGTTCCTATCATAAAAGATAAAATCACGTTTTCATCAAATAAATGCACAATTAAGCTATGTTGAAAATATGAAAATCCTAATCTACGCTTAATTTTGCTCGATATCAACTATTTTCTTGTTTCTTGCGTCATATAAGACGCGGGGGAAAATGGAAACGTCTACTAGTTTAAATGCCTGTAACTTTAGTTAGGTTTAACCGAATTTAATAAACTTAGGCGCATTTGATTGGTAAACAAATGGACTTTAAAACGTTATTTAGTTTGTGTGGTATTTTATTAGTTTTAAGGAAAGAAATGTGGATTTAATAATAATGCGGACAGTTCTACGGCTCAACTCAAACTGCTTTATTCTGCACGGATGGGCCTTACAATAATGGACATTAAATATATATATATATATATATATACAGTATGTACAAATACCTCACATCCTTCTCCTTAATTTTGAAAACAAATTAAACATTTTACAAAATATTAACTAAATAAATATACGATACATGTTGGTTGTTTACTTTGCATTTCTAGGTCTTAAATTATAGGGATGTTTTGAAACTTCAGGCGGAGCTGGTAATTCGGTAACTAGTAAATTATCCGGTTCACTTGATGTTTCCGCTTGAATTTCCATAACATCGTTAGGCTTAAAATTTGTTGATAATGAACGCCTTAACTGGTTAGCATGACGTTTCACCACTTTGTATTTTAAATCTGTTTTCGGATTATTGTTGGGCTACAAATTTCACATATTTGTCCTAATTTAACCAACTCTCTAACTCTTCAAATAACCGAGATCCCCATACATTTCCTCGAAATACGGACACCCTGTATATATATATATACAGTATGTACAAATAACTGTATTGTTTCGAGTTTACGTGAAGTGATTAATCACAAATAGAAAGACTGTTATTCCTTACTTCACTTTTTAAGCGGCGAAACTAGAAACTTAAAACATAAATAGTTGAAATCAAGCAAAATTAAGCGTAGATTAAGATTTTTATATTTTCGACATTGCTTAAGTTTAAAAAGTGAAGTAAGGAATAACAGTCTTTCTATTTGTGAGTATGTACAAATACCTCACAGTTTGATTTACTGTAGTTTTGATGTTAAGCGCCAGGGGGACGTGACTGAGACAATCGCCATTTAACCAATCGTGCCAACTTGACACGAGTTTGAATTAACCTATAACGAGATCGCCATGTTATTTTTTTTTGTGACAGTTACGAGTGTGTCTTCCACTCCCAGACTAAGCATGAAGTAAAATTTCGAGTTTAGAAAAGCCCCGCGTAGAAAATTTGTCTCGGGTCGCGCAGCGACCCGAGACAAATTTTCACGGGGCTTTTCTAAACTCAAAATTTTACTTCATGCGCCACGCGTATAAACCACGGATTTACAGTAAAGTTAAAAATATATAACGCTTAGATAATCAGTATTTACCGAGATGTAGCGAAAAAATGCAAGAGTTACTTTTTTGTAAATCCATTATGTCAATTGATATAAGTCGGCGTTAGCCGACATTTGGAGCATAATGACAGTTGACATAAGTCGGCGCTAGCCGATATTTAGACTATAATAACAGTTGACATTAGTCGGCGGTAGCCGACATTTGAACTGTAATGACAGTTGACATAAGTCGGCGGTAGCCGACATTTAGTCCATCGTGTCAACTTGACATAAGTCGGCGTCAGCCGACATTTGAACTATAATGACAGTTGACATAAGTCGGCGCTAGCCGACATTTGAACTATAATAACAGTTGACATAAGTCGGCGGTAGCCGACATTTGGACTATAATAACAGTTGACATAAGTCGGCGGCAGCCGACATTTAATCCATCATGTCAACTTGACATAAGTCGGCGTCAGCCGACATTTGAACTATAATAACAGTTAAAATAAGTCGGCGCTAGCCGACATTTGGACTATAATAACAGTTGACATAAGTCGGCGTCAGCCGACTTTTAAACTACAATGACAGTTGACCAAAGTCGGCGCAAGCCGACATTTATCCAATCGTGCCAACTCGACACGAGTTTAAATTAACCTATAATGAGATCGTCATGTTATTTTTTTTTCTTAGTAACAGTTACGAGACACATTTTAACACTTCTGACATATTTTAATGTAGCGAGTGTCTTCCACTCCCAGACTAAGCATGAAGTAAAATTTCGAGTTTAGAAAAGCCCCGCGTAGAAAATTTTCGCGGGGCTTTTCTAAACTCGAAATTTTACTTCGTGCGCCACGCGTATAAAACACCGATTTAAAGTAAGGTTAAAAATGCACTGAAAACCAACCCAACTTCGATATTTTTTTAAAAATTGGATGTTTTCTTTCCTATTCACGCTGTAAACTTTCAGTTTTATTGTAAATACTTCAATTCCCTGTAGTCCTTCTGTTTTCGAAGACTACGATTGGTCCTTCGAGCTGTAGCTTTTGTAAAAAGGACCATTTTACAAAGGCTACAGCTCGAAGGACCAATCATGGTCTTCGGAGACAGAAGGACTACAAGTATAAGATATATTAATTTTCTTTCAACATTTATTCAATTGGAACCAACTCTTGTTAATTTTATGTTGATTTAAGAAATCCGTTTTACAATCATTTAAATGTTTGGAATACTAACTTGGAATGAAAACACTAACACTTTCTTTACAATATTTTTTATTTTCAGAATACTGTTATTTCCAAGAGAATAGGTATATATAAAACTGAGTGTTTGTTCAAAAGCTTGTGCTAAGTTGTGTCTACAGAGAAGAACAATGAGGTATTGCAGACAATTTGCTAATTACTCTCCCACATAGAAATTGCAGGTTACGATCTGTCAATTGTGCGTGACAATAAAGAATCCAATATATGTTTTTGTCTAAAACTTACCGTTTATTCACAATTCGTGTTTTAGGTTAATGTTTTTATGAGATGTCCTCCTTGCCTTTTCTTGCAATTTTATGCCACATTTCCAGTGTAAACTGAACACACAGCATAACTTGCTACATATCTGCACCAATCTTGCATTTTAACGTGAATACACTACACAAACTTAATGTTAACATCGTTAACATATAAACGGTGACATTTAAGATTTGTTTATCCACAATTCAATTGTCACCGCTGGTATCGCTATAATTACGCGTCTCATAAGACGTTTATATAAATAGTTGTCAACAAACGTCACTTTTATAGTATAAAATTAAATCAGTGTATTTGTTTAAAAATTAAGACAAAGTAATAAATTGCGAATAATACTTGTGTCTAAGTTGTAAGCTGCGGAAACGTAGAGCGCAAATAAATCAATCAACCCGAGAAAGCAGCCCAAAAAACTCCAGCCAGTTATATATATATATATATATATATATATATATATATATATATATATATATATATATATATATATATATATATATATATTGTGACGTTCACAATTTTGAACGCCCATAAATTTAAACTAAATTAAAAAGCGCGCGCGGTCATTGTCGTCTTAAGTCACCTTCTGGACACAATTGACTATGCGCGAGTGTCCGAGTAGATCTTTCGCCGTTTGGCCATTGTCGAAAATTTTTCTGCGTTTTGTTGTTTGGAGCGTTTAAGACGAGCACGAAATAATCTGCCGCACGCACATCGCTAAAAGAGCCGCACAACATCTTAGGTAATGTAATTTTACCGTTTTGTTTAACTTATCTAACACCCCTCTCTGTGATATTGTAGGCTCTTAATTGCTCTTAAACGCGAAAATTTGTCTCGACAAATTTTCAACGCGGGGCTTTTCTAAACTCGAAATTTTACTTCATGCTTAGTCTGGGAGTGGACGACACTCGTTCTTAGAAGTTTCAAATTGAAGGATTACTAAGTTAATTACCATTTTACAAAGGCTACAGCTCGAAGGACCAATCATGGTCTTCGGAGACAGAAGGACTACAAGTATAAGATATATTAATTTTCTTTCAACATTTATTCAATTAGAACCAACTCTTGTTAATTTTATGTTGATTTAACAAATCCGTTTTACAATCTTTTAAATGTTTGGAATACTAATTTGGAATGAAAACACTAACACTTTCTTTACAATATTTTTTATTTTCGGAATACTGTTAATTCCAAGAGAATAGGTATATATAAAACTGAGTGTTTGTTCAAAAGCTTGTGCTAAGTTGTGTCTACAAGGAAGAACAATGAGGTATTGCAGACAATTTGCTAATTACTCTCCCACATAGAAATTGCAGGTTACGATCTGTTAATTTAGAATCGCGTCTTCGCTTCTTTCGTTAATTATTTCTTTGTTTTTGCAGATCACGTTTTGTGAATTTATTGCTGTTAAGCCTTAATATTTGCGATTCGTTGAGTGAGAAAGGTTTGTATGGAGTTCCGAATAAAATTCGTTTTCCGACTGGTGGAAGTGGAATGGGAGTAAGTTTACAATATAATTACTATTTCAACTACAAATATTTTAAAAAATATAAAAACGAATTAAAATCAATATCGATAATAATTTTAATTCGTTTTTTAAATTTTGTAAATATTCTGCAAACTATTGACAAACTCAATTTTTCTTTATGTTTAATTTTCTTTACAAATATTTTAGAAAAGATTCACCTATCGCAATTAAAACAATATATATTTCATTCGATCCAAGAAACACAGTGTATTCTTCAAAAAATATTAATGAGTTTCGTTCCACAAATACCGGGCTTTCATTAATTCCCGAACCCCACGTGACCAAAAATAATAGGCAACCAAATGTACAAGGTGGTATGGCTCACACAAAAATTCCCTAGATTTAAAAATATTTATTCGCCGGCGTATTTTTATGACGACTGAAAATATTATATTTAAAATGATTAAAAAATAGGCTCATCTTCAAAAATGTAACTAATTTTTTTTCTTAAACACGAACAGAACATACAAAGTTAACAACAAATAACGAAACAACAAATATTAAACCTAATAACTAAAAAGATTAATAGCTTAAAATTAAAAAAAAATTATAATAAGTGTTCTATATGTCCTCCTTCTTCTCTTATACGTAAATTTATCCTACGCCGCATATTATCAAACACATGATGGAGTTCATTTTCGGTGATATTTTGTACCTCTTGCATAATTGCTACTTGTAAATTTTCGAGAGTATGGATCCTATTTTTGAAGATATTACTTTTTATTCGACCAAATAGATAATAATCTAAAGGTGTCAAGTCTGGACTGCGAGGAGGCCACACACCTCTACTAATTATTCTGTTTTCATAAAATTCAGCTAAATACCGAATGGTTGCATTTGCAGTATGTGCTGTGGCCCCATCTTGCTGAAAATAGCCCAATCGAAGCTCATCGTCGTGCATTTGTCCAATAGCTTCTTTTAAAATTAACCGATACCGTTCAGCAGTGATAGTTTCTCTAAAAAATATTGGGCCAATTATCCTTCTCCTAGACATAGCTATCCAAATTCCTAGCTTTTGGGGATGCAGAGGTGTTTCCTCCAATACATGGGGATTTTCTGTCGCCCATGTCCTGTAATTTTGGCTGTTCACGTACCCAGATAAATGTATCCACGCTTCATCAGAAAAAAACGTAAGATCAAGCACGTCATCATTATTTAACTGTTCATTAAACCACTGGCAGTATCGTACTCGCTGAATAAAGTCTGGTGGATGTAATTGATGCACTACTGAGACTTTGTAAGGATGCATATTTAGTGATTTTGTGAGTGCTTTATGGCAGGTTCCAACAGAGAGTCCTATAAAGAAGCACATTCTTAATTCACGGTTAATTTATACTGGAATTTCTAAATATAAAAACCCCAAACAATAGGATTTGTTTTACCTGATTGGGCTGCCAATTTCGGTACGGATTTCTTAGGACTTCGTTCCATCCTCACTCGAATATCTTCGACAACATCATTAGTTAAGACTGTCGGTCTACCAGTGGATTTTCCTTTGCAAATGCAATGTTTGTCTTCATATCTTTTAATAAGAACTTGCTTATGATGTTTAAAAGTATCATACGCAATTACCGCATCTGGAAATTCTTCATGAAACTGCTCAATGCAAGACTGCAGAGAATAACTCCAGTTGCCGTCAATATTACGTGAAGCACTACGAAAATGTGCCATCAAAATAAACGCGTTATGCTCCGTTGTAAATACCATTTTCGCAGTATTTGCTTATCCTAGCAAATTGATTCTGCAAAATAAATAGAAATAAAACTCAATGTTTCAGAATAATTAAACAATTTTTGCTTACCTGAAAATTCCGGGCGAATCTTGTAAGATCTCAAAGGTTGGTTTAACGATGCACCGCGCATAAACGTTTATGTCAAATTTGACTTTAGTAACGTTTGGTTACTTTTTTCAAAGCCTCCAACGTACAAATACAATAATTTACGCGGCAATTTTAAATTTAGTCACGTGGGGTTCGGGAATTATTGAAAGCCCTGTATAAATCTGAAGATAATATAGACATGTGTGCTTTTACATTTTTATCGAACAAATTTGATGTTTGTCACAAATTTTCGTTGTTTATTAAAAAACGACCTAAATGGTGTAAACTTTAAAAACTACTATGAAAAGCAAATGTTCTTAGGAACTTAAAGCATTCGCCGTTTAAATCACTCCCCAACATTTTTCATAAACTATCATTGTGCTATCATTTGACCAACTATAAACTGAAAGCAATTACAATGCATACTTTCTTAATGTCCGTGATTATTTCGTTTTTTTAGTTTTTTCTGGCTGTTGCAATTCCGTTAAATCTTCCAAACAAAAGCGTGTACATGTCGTACAATTTTCAAGCTCATTACGCCCTGCCTGAGAACACATCATACTTCCATTACCCGCCTTTAATTGACGGCACGGAAAGAGCGATTAATTTGCAAAGTTTGAAGAGCATCGGAAGGAAATTGGTGTACGAACTTTTAGAATTAAAATTACAAAGGTATATAAACAGTAAACAATGAGGTATTGCAATTTGCTGAGTAATGAGAGTAAACGTAAAACACTAAGAAATATCCCTTTTTATTTATTTATTACCGTGATCCATATATTCTAGAAGTGGAGATTCTGGAAGGACTTGTTTGTTAAGAGCAATATGTGAAGCGTCTTCTCTTACTGTCCAACAAAATGGATTATTAGGCGATTTGCTGCATATACTTTTAACGTAAGCGAATCAAATGCTTTTGTTTTCTTTTTTTTTTTGATAGACAATATAAATAAATTGACTCAAATTTTCAAATTTCATTTTATTCATGTTTCACCAAGTGATTAATAATAACAAGGCCCTACCCAGGGTGAGAGGGGTTGTGGGGGTTAAAACCCTCCCCCCATAATGTTAAATTTTTGTATGTAAAAGCAGCCCTGTAAAAGCAAACAAAATATTTTTACCATTAAAACCGCCCCCGAAGTTTTGATAACCCCTTCCGAATTTGTTTTCTGGCTACGATCTTGAATGAGAACATAGTGAAAGATATAAATTAACTGATATTCCAGACCTTCGTCTACAATAAATGATGACCATATATTACCGGAATTTAATCTGGCTGAGGAAAATGGAAGGCATCACGATTGCCAGGATTATCATAAAAACTGCTCTAAAAATATTTTGGATTTTGTTAGTTGGATTTGAAGATTTTTTTAAATATTGAATAAACAATTGTATTGTAAAACTAATAAAATTGTTATTTGTTATAATTATGAACTCCAATTTTATTTTTGTAGTATAGGCAACCCAGCTTACAAGCATCTAGGGTTGCCTATGTCACACTTGTATAACATAGACAACCCAACTTACTTGTACAACTTAGGCAACCCATATTACTTAGACAACCCAATTTACTTTTATAGCGTATAGGCAACCCAACTGACTTACAAAATATAAAAACGAATTAAAATTAATATCGACTTTCTGCAAAATATCCAAATATGCATTAAAACTACTTTTCGAGCTAATAGCCCGACAGATATTGAGTTATACAATGAATATTTGAGTTACACGACAGCTTTACTGTTCTATGCATAATTTATATGCAAAATGCAGCATCAGGTCAAAGTATTCTCTCACCAAACTAAATGAATTAACAGGAAATTGAAAAAATTACAATGAATATTAACTGACAACCCATCTATAAGCGCGTTTCGAGATTTATCCTTATGCTTTAGACTTTCAATGCAAAAAAAACTTTACTCATAAAACGTATGCAACCCAGTTTGCTTGTATAACGTAGGCAGCCCAATTCACTTGTACAACGTAGGCAACACAGCTTACTTATGCAACCTAGGCAACTCAATTTACTTGTAAAACTTATGCACCCCAATTTACTTGTATAACGTAGGCAACTCAATTTACTTGTATAACGTATGCAACCCAGTTTGCTTCTATAACATATGCAACCTAATTTACATGTATACCGTATGCAACCCAATTCACTTTTATAACATAGGCAACCTAATTTACTTGTGTAACATAGGCATTCCAATTTACATGTATATATCGTAGGCAAGTCAATTTACACTATACTATAATATAGGCACAGTACTGCTATATTTCAAAGAAATTTCTTTAAATATTTTTTTTTTAGCTAAAGCCAATGAACAAAAAAAGAAAACTTTTACATTTTGAAGAACTTTGTGTCATTCTCAACCCAATTTACCTGTACAACTTAGGCAGCCTAAGCAGCGTTATATAACGTATGCAACCCAGTTTGCTTGTATAACATAGGCAGCTTAATTCACTTGTACAACGTAGGCAAACGTTATACCGGGATTTCCACTGAAATATAGTAATACTGGAACGCGCACTGCCTATGATCGCTGGGTTAAGAAAGCGAGCCGAGAGAGACAGCGACCAAAGGGTCTTGTGTCATTGTCTCACGCTCCTCGCGCATGCGCATTAGAACTAAAGTCAGGCGGCGTACATCACGGCACAAAAGTACGACGGAGACACAAGACCCGTTACTCGCTATCTCTGTCGGCTCGCGCTGGCGTCGCCAGAGCGCGTTCCAGTATTACTATATTTCAGTGGGGATTTCATTAATTCCCGAACCCCACGTGACCAAAAATAATAGGCAACCAAATGTACAAGGCTCACACAAAAATTCCCTAAATTTAAAAATATTTATTCGCCGGCGTATTTTTATGACGACTGAAAATATTATATTTAAAATGATTAAAAAATTATATTAATTAATTTTAAATTTAGTCACGTGGGGTTCGGGAATTAATGAAAGCCCTGTACAAGTAAATTATAACGTAGTTTGCTTGTATAACATAGGCAATCCAATTTATTTGTGCAACGTATGCAACTCAGTTTACGTGTAAAACGTATGCAACCTAATTTACTTGTATAACGTAGGCAACCCAATTTACTATTATAGCGTATGCAACCCAGTTTGCTTCTATAAAATTGGCAGCCCAATTTACTTGTATAACGTATGCAACCCGGTTTACTTGTATAACATATGCAACCCAATGTGCTTGTATACCGTAGGCAATCCAATTTACTTTTATAACATAGGCAAACCAACGTACTTGTATAACATAGGCATCCCATTTACTTGTATATAACGTAGGCAAATCAATTTACACTATAATAGAAGATAGGCACAGTGCTGCTTGCTACATTTGAAGAAATTGCTTCAAATAATTTTTTGTTAGTAAATACCAATTAACAAAAGAACATTTTTACATTTTGAAGAATTTTATGTCATTCTTAAGATGAATAATGTTAAATTGATTGATTGAGTTACGTGAAGATCAAATTAATTTGATGAATAAAGCACTTATAGCTTGTCTTCACCCGATTATTCGAATTACCGAATGTACATACATTTCAGAACAAATTGACCATTAACAATGGATTAATACCGTGCTAATTAATCTATTGATAATGGCCAAGTAATAAAATTGTTATTTGTTATAAATATATTCTAATTTAATTTTTGTGGTGTAAGCAACCCAGCTTACAAGTTTCTATGGTTGCCTGTGTTACACTTGTAGGTATAACGTAGACAACCCAATCACGTGTGCAACTTACGCAACCCAATTTACGTGTACAACCCAATTTTATGGTATAACGTAGGCAATCCAATTTACTTTTATAACATAGGCAACCCAATTTACGTGTATAACATAGGCATCCCAATTTACTTGTATATAACGTAGGCGAGTCAGTTTACACAATAATATAATGTAGGCACAGTATTTAGTAGGCACAGTGCTGTTACATTTAAAAAATGTCTTCAAATAATTTTTTGTAGTAATAACCAATGAACAGAAGAACATTTCTACATTTCCAAGAATTTTGTGTCATTCCTAAGATGAATAATTTAAATTGATTGATTGAGTTATGTAAAGCTCAAATTAATTTGACGAATAAAGCAGTAATAACCTTTCTTCACCTGTTTATTTGAATTACCAAATGTACATAAGTTTTGGACACAAAGTGACCATTAACAACGGATTAACACATTGTTCTTCTTCCTTGGCCTGTTTGCGTCCACTCCTAAATGAAGGCCTCTTTTATTTTTATCTCCACTGGGCTATCTGCATCCAGTTTCTGCCAGCATGGCACCGGATATCTTCCCTCCACCTTGCTTGAGGGCAACCCACACTCCTCTTCGGTCTCCACTGCAATAATATTTTTGTCCATTTGTAGTGGTTTCTTGCTACCTGGCCCGCCCATTGCCACTTAAGATGTGCCACTCGTTCTGCCACATCCGTGACTCCAGTTCTCTGCCTGATCTCCTCGTTTAGAATTTTATCTCTTAGGCTGACTTCAAGCATCACTGGTTTCTAGCGTTAATTCATTGATAATGGTCACTTTGTATCCGAAATGTGTGTACATTTGGTAATTTAGATAAACGGGTGAAGAAAGGTTATTAGTGCTTGGTTCGTCAAATGAATAATATTATTTAGTTTTATTAGTTTGAAATGAATTACTATTTTTGGATAATTTAAAGAATGTTTATTTAATAATTTTTTTTATTACATATTTGGTAAGTATATACAATATTATTTATATTATAAAAATATATGTTTTTTTTGGATAATTTAAAGTATATTTATTTAATAAATCTTTTTATTACATATTTAGTAAGTATTTACAATATTATTTATATTATTATAAAAAAAATATGTTTTTTTTAGTTTAAATTCAATCACTCGATTAATTCTAATTTGTCCAAATCGGGTATTGTCAATTGGGTAATTTTATCCTCAATAACTTTTTGGATGTATTTCGGATCATGCTGAAAAAATTACCACACACAACAAAGCTTTAAGTGCAATACTTTGGTTTAAAGGTAAATACAAAAAAGTTACTTAAGAATCAAACATTCAAAAATCGATTTTACAAAAATATTGATCCTAGTTCATTGTTTCAGATATAAAACATAAATGTTTACCTGTAAAATGTACATTCCTTTCATTGTAAAAACCACCAGCTCTTTAACTCCATCCCCGGTGAGGTCCAAATACTGCACGTGAAAAATGGGACTCACGATTTTTCTCACTTCCATCAATTTCGCGATTCCGTCGACGACTTTATAAGCCATCAAAAACTAAAATTTAAACAGCAAAATTCATCCAATTTGCAAAATATATGGTCAGTTTTTAAAGGTAAAATTCATAAATTGATATTATTATCCTAAATATTTACCATTGAATAAAGAAAATATCATGTTTGGTATAATTCACATTAGGATTATTCAATAAATGAGTGGAAATATACCAGACGCTGACGCTATAAGATAGAACGTGCGATGGGCGATTCGATTCATCTTTGCTTAGTGTGCAATACCTGTTACTAAGCATTTTACAAAGTCAGGTGATCTGTATGTGTAACTTGCTTATTGGCGGATTAGAAATGTATGGTGGGGTGAATTTGATCGTCGAAGTAGATTAAGATTAGTTTGAAAGGGAGTTGGGCAAGAAGAGTTGTAAAAGAAGGGTCGAAACAGTAGTTTTTAAAAGAAGAGTCAAATCAAGAGTCGAAAATAAGAGTTAAAGAGAAGAGTTAAAGATAAGATCGTGATTAGGAAAGGGTTAAGGAAATTAAGTGTTAATAAAAGTAAGTAAATATTTATATGTTATTAATTGAATAAAATTTATGTTAAGTGTGATTATGTGATATCTTTGATAATCCTTCATGACCTCTGGGATGGGGGCGTGACAATATGCATTCACTATTCAATACTTTTAACTTCAAACTACATTGTCAAGTTTTGTAGATCTTAAGACAAATCTGCACATATCAAAATAACTACAGCAAGAAGTAGCAGTCGTACAACAAGGCCGATCGGAGGCAAAACTTTGCTCCATTAGTTTTCCCACAGATCGTCCTCATATCCAAATATACCTATTTTTTTCTCTAAACTGTATTTAAATGTTTACATATCGTCGGCTTACAAGTGAAATCCACCAAGTCAATTTTTGGCTATTGTTATTTAAGTCCACCAACGTAGAAAACCACAAGTACAAAATTGACCTAGTCGATCGATTTCACTTGTAAGCCAACGATATATTTAAAGTTTAAAAAGCAGCAGCGGCTCGCAGCCTAAGGATTAAGGATTGGTTGTCGGGAGGGCAGCCGTAGCCCAGTTTTAGGCCCAGTGTAGAGCCTTCCTCCTGATGGTCAGACCCACTCGGCACTGTTGCGATTGCCAATATTTCGGCGGCGGACCAGTTCCATCCGGGTCCTTCACGTTTGGGGGGGGCGGTTTTCCCTTGACAATGTCTCTTAGTTTTAACAGGGCCGGGCACTCGTGAAGTATCTTCTTCGTTGCATCCTCGGCATATGGTATCGTTGGTGATTCACATTTTGGCGAGGTGCTATTGGAAGCTGTAGTGTCCGGTGATGTAGCCGGTTAGTGTTCTAAGGTTTTGTTTGGAGAGTTCTAGGAACTTCTTTGTTTTTTTGCGGTCAGTATGCCTTGGTGTGGCCGCATGTTGTTAAGTTTTCCCACCGGGATTTGTGTTTTTCTGCGGTGAACTCGCGTATGTGTCTACTCAAGGACCGAGGAGATAGTCCTACTTTTGCATAGTTTGTTGTTGTTGTTAATGCTGCTTCACACGCAAGTTCATCCGCGTTGTTGTTTCCCTCGTTATTATTATGGCCTTTCGTCTATGCTGTTGTTATGCGGTTGAGTGTCGCTGCTATGTTGAGTGTCTGCACATTCGTATATCAGTTCTGATGTTATTTTGAACTTATCTAGTGCTGCTAATGCAGCTTTGCCGTCGGTGACGATAGTTATGCTTTGTTCTCTCAGTTGCTTCTTTGAGACTATTCTGGCGCTCTCCATGATTGCGTACATTTCGGGTTGTGTTGCGGTAGCATGGTTCTCTATGGGAAGACATTTGCGGACGTTTCGAGCTTCCGCTCCACAGCCTGTTTTTGTTTTGCTTCCATCTGTGAACATCAAGTGGTCCTTTGTTTGTGTCTGCTCATTTGGGTTCACAGTGTATTTCTTGTTGAAGATGTTGTTCGCGCTAAACATCGCGAATGAAGTGTTTTTTATATATTTTTATAAATTTGTGCGTTATTTCTATTACTTTGAATATTTTGTAAACATTACATTCGGGTTGTGAAATGTTTGACCATTTTACAATTCATTGTATCCTTTCTGGTACCTGCAGCCTTTGTGTCGCAGAGGCAGGGTGCGTTTTATAACTTCGAACTCCTGGAAAACATCGTAAACCGAGCGGTAAAACTCATTGTAAAAAATTTTGGAGCAGACAATGGTTTCCAGCAGTACGTGCCTTAAATTCCATAATAAAGATTGAGCTCTCATCCAAGACTCAATAAAAATTAGTTATAAAACGCATCCCTGACCTAAAATATTTTCTCATGAATTTCCTTCCCCATCTTACTCTTTTCTGTGCAAAATTACTATCATTTCTTTCCAAACATTTTTCCCACTTTCAAAACTTTCAACCAATCCTGTGCTTCCTTTAATTTTCATTCCACAACATCCCTTCAACTGAAATCATTCTAATTCCAACCACGACACAAGTAAGTTTAAAATATCTCACCTAATTGTGAAACTTTGTTATAATTCATTTTCTTGTATTTTTTTAATCTTTAACTTGTATTTTTTTGTCATTTATTAATTTACTTTATTCATTTTTGTTATATTTTTGGTTTGTATATATATTCAGATGCACATTTATTTAATAAATAGTTTGTTTATTTATGATACAATGTGTTTATTTTAATTAACTATAAAAAATCGTTAAACTCGTAAACAGATGTATTGGCGGATCTTCTGGTCTAGTTTGCCGCTCAAATGAGGCCCCATTTGAGAATGCTTCCGTGTCCTGTTGAGGTTTGGTTTGTTCAAGTGCCCATGGCTTTCAGTCTTTCTGCACTATTCCTTGCCACTTCTTTGATATGTAGATCAAGCGGTGGGAGGCAAAGTATCGTTTCCAAGGCTGCGTTGGGTGTTGTTCTAAATGCACGAGTTGTGCATGTACACGCTAGCCTTTGGATGTGGTTTAATTTTGCTTTCGCTCCTGTTTGTTTTATCCTAGGCCACTAAACTAGAGCTCCGTACTCGAGTGCCGGTCTGATAATACCTGTGTATATCCAGAGTGCTATCTTCGGTGATAGTCCCCAGGTATTACCGATAGCTCTTCTGCATTGCCAGAAGGCTTTGCTTGCTTTATCAGTTTAGTATTCAAAGTGTTTGGACCAGTTTAGTTTGGAGTCGAGGTATACTCCTAGGTATTTGACTTCTTTCGATACCGTTAGTTGTTTGTTAAATAAGGTAGGTAGAGTGTATAAGCCTATCTTGTGTTTGTTAGTAAACATCACTACTTCTGTTTTTGTGGGGTTCACTGATAGTGAGTTGGAGGTGCACCAATTTTCCACAGTTATAAGTGCATCTTGCATTCTGTTGCATAGGACGCTTTCGTATTTCCCGTACAGGAGTATTGCTAAGTCATCCGCGTATAGAATCCTTGGATGTTTAGTTTCGTTATCAATTCATTCACCAGTAGTGTCCACAAAAGCGGTGACAGGACTCCGGCCTGCGGGCAGCTTCTGGCGACTGTTGCCTTTAACGTCACATCTGCTAGAGATGCTGTGACATGTCTGCTGTGTAGCATATTTCCTATCGAGCTGCAGAGCATTATGTCGACACCTAATTTATTGAGTGCCTTGTGTATGTTTTGGAAGGAAGCTTTGTCGAAGGCTCCTTCGATGTCAATAAATGTCCCAAGTGTGGTCAGTTATTTCGCCAAAGCCTGTTCAATGCCTTGGTGCTGTGGCTAACCCTGAAAGTAGGCTGCGAGCCGTCGTTGTTAAAAAGTAATTTTATTCATGCATGAATTTAGTTCACATTTTTAGATCTCTAAACTGAATTCAGTATGACTTTAGAACAATTTTATTCATCTCTACGTTAAGATGAATTATTTGTGCAATTAACTCAAATTATCGATTATTACCTCTGCACTGTTTCCCACAATTAATTCCTTTTCACCATCGAAATCGATATCAGCTGAAGTAAAACACGTATAGACACTAATCATTTCAGTCCTCCTTAAAGTCGTATAACTTTTTAAGCCATAATCAATGATATTTCTAAAAAGACAAATGTACATTTATTATCTTCATCTTTATAAAAAGTTGGTGATACTTAGCGGCGGCTCGCAGCCTAAATTCAGGGTAGGCCCAAGATAATATAAATCCGTTATTGAAAGGTGGCTTTGTTGTGCAATTCTGCGTATTTATAAAGCGCGATCCCAACCTTAAATTTTGTTTGCCTTGACGCTGTGGCCTACCCTGAAGTTAGGCTGCGAGTCGTCGCTGGTGATATTTAAAAAAATAATATTCATTCATTAACTGTGAATATTTATGAACTGTATCTTTGTAAAAACTTAATATTTGAATATATGTTAAATAAAATTATACAAAAAACTTCGTAACGGGGTAATGGACCACTAATGATAGGGTTATTCTTAAATCCAATTAATATAATAATTCCAAGGGTCGCGCAAAAAACAAAAAATTGGGAGTTTACGTGACGAGGAATGAGGGAGCTGATAATGCAAGAATTCTAACCTGCGGATGGATCAGAGGGAACCTGTGATTTCGGGCTATTGGACCCTGGTCACAAGAATTAAAAATTGAAATCCCTGAAGAAGGAGCCAAAACGCTCCGAAATTAATTGGATTTAAGAATTAGCCTATCATTAGTGGTTGTTACGAAGTTTTTTGTGTTTTCCCAACAAGTTCGACCGATACTTCCCTCCGTGGTTTCTAAATAAAATTTTATTCAAAGTGATGTTTTACTTAGGAAATGCAATAACATTCATTTAATTACTTTGTAAATTATTATTTATACTTTACTTGAAAAGTACTGCTGGTAATATCGAGTTGACGACGAGTAAATTCAACTCGGACTCTTTGTCGTCTTTCTCCCCTTTTATGTAATTTTCGATGAACGAGGGCCTCTGAACACCACTGCTATTCGGGAAAATTTGCACGTGCGAAATCGAGCTGATGAACTGCGTCGAGAAATTGTACAAAATCGCGTTGGTTTTGCAGCAATAATTCACCAATCGCAAATAACCGCACTCGCAGCCGAAACACGAAATCCTCCTAAAACACAGACGGTAATCAAAATACTGAGAGAAATAAATATTAAATGAACCGAGTTAATCACTTAAAAGCGTTATAATTATAAACCGAATTTAAATTAGTTTAATAACATAGACAATTCAACTGACATGTTTTCGCAACATATGCAGCCCAATTTACATGTATTATAATGTAGGCAACTTAATATATCGATGTTTTTGCAACATATGCAGCCTAAGTTACATGTGTATAAATGAAATTGCCAATTCTTGGTTGCAGAATACTTCAAACATTAAAAGTGCGATTCTTTTCGCAATCTACAACAAGTTAGTCTTACAAAGACTATATCATTGTTTCATATTGTTTCAATGAGTGTTTGATATAGTCTTTGTAAGACTAACTTGTTGTAGATTGCGAAAAGAATCTCGGCACTTTTAATGTTTTAAGTTACATGTATTATAATGTAGGCAACTTAATATATCGATGTTTTTGCGACATATGCAGCCCAATTTACATGTATTATAATGTAGGCATCTTAATATATCGATGTTTTTGCAACATATGCAGCCCACTTTACATGTATTATAATGTAGGCAATTTAATATATCGATGTTTTTGCAACATATGCAGCCCAATTTACATGTATTATAATGTAGGCAATTTAATATATCGATGTTTTTGCAACATATGCAGCCTAAGTTACATGTATTATAATGTAGGCAATTTAATATATCGATATTTTTGCAACATATGCAGCCCAATTTACATGTATTATAATGTAGGCAACTTATTATATCGATGTTTTGCAGCATATGCAGCCCAATTTACATGTATTAAAATGTAGGCAACTTAATATATCGATGTTTTTGCAACATATGCAGCCCAATTTACATGTATTATAATGTAGGCAATTTAATATATCGATGTTTTTGCAACATATGCAGCCCAATTTACATGTATTATAATGTAGGCAACTTATTATACCTATGTTTTGCAGCATATGCAGCCCAATTTACATGTATTATAATGTAGGCAACTTAATATATCGATGTTTTTGCAACATATGCAACTCAATTTACATGTATTATAATGTAGGCAACTTAATATATCTATGTTTTGCAGCATATGCAGCCCAATTTACATGTATTATAATGTAGGCAATTTAATATATCGATGTTTTTGCAGCATATGCAGCCCAATTTACATGTATTATAATGTAGGCAATTTAATATAGCGACGTTTTTGCAACATATGCAGCCCAATTTACATGTATTATAATGTAGGCAATTTAATATATCGATGTTTTTGCAACATATGCAGCCCAATTTACATGTATTATAATGTAGGCAACTTATTATACCCACGTTTTGCAGCATATGCAGCCCAATTTACATGTATTATAATGTAGGCAACTTAATATATCGATGTTTTTGCAACATATGCAGCCCAATTTACATGTATTATAATGTAGGCAACTTATTATACCCACGTTTTGCAGCATATGCAGCCCAATTTACATGTATTATAATGTAGGCAACTTAATATATCGATGTTTTTGCAACATATGCAGCCCAATTTCCATATATTATAATGTAGGCAATTTAATATATCGATGTTTTTGCAACATATGCAGCCCAATTTACATGTATTATAATGTAGGCAACTTATTATACCCACGTTTTGCAGCATATGCAGCCCAATTTACATGTATTATAATGTAGGCAACTTAATATATCGATGTTTTTGCAACATATGCAGCCCAATTTCCATATATTATAATGTAGGCAACTTAATATATCTATGTTTTGCAGCATATGCAGCCCAATTTACATGTATTATAATGTAGGCAATTTAATATATCGATGTTTTTGCAACATATGCAGCCCAATTTACATGTATTATAATGTAGGCAACTTATTATATCTGTTTTGCAGCACATGCAGCCCAATTTACATGTATTATAATGTAGGCAACTTAATATATCGATGTTTTTGCAACATATGCAACCCAATTTACATGTATTATAATGTAGGCAATTTAATATATCGATATTTTTGCGACATATGCAGCCCAATTTACATGTATTATAATGTAGGCAACTTTATATATCTATGTTTTGCAGCATATGCAGCCCAATTTACATGTATTATAATGTAGGCAATTTAATATATCGATGTTTTTGCAGCATATGCAGCCCAATTTACATGTATTATAATGTAGGCAATTTAATATAGCGACGTTTTTGCAACATATGCAGCCCAATTTACATGTATTATAATGTAGGCAATTTAATATATCGACGTTTTTGCAACATATGCAGCCCAATTTACATGTATTATAATGTAGGCAATTTAATATATCGATGTTTTTGCAACATATGCAGCCCAATTTACATGTATTATAATGTAGGCAACTTATTATACCCACGTTTTGCAGCATATGCAGCCCAATTTACATGTATTATAATGTAGGCAACTTAATATATCGACGTTTTTGCAACATATGCAGCCCAATTTCCATATATTATAATGTAGGCAACTTAATATATCTATGTTTTGCAGCATATGCAGCCCAATTTACATGTATTATAATGTAGGCAATTTAATATATCGATGTTTTTGCAACATATGCAGCCCAATTTACATGTATTCTAATGTAGGCAACTTATTATATCTGTTTTGCAGCATATGCAGCCCAATTTACATGTATTATAATGTAGGCAACTTAATATATCGATGTTTTTGCAACATATGCAACCCAATTTACATGTATTATAATGTAGGCAATTTAATATATCGATATTTTTGCGACATATGCAGCCCAATTTACATGTATTATAATGTAGGCAACTTAATATATCTATGTTTTGCAGCATATGCAGCCCAATTTACATGTATTATAATGTAGGCAACTTAAAATATCGATGTTTTTGCAACATATGCAACCCAATTTACATGTATTATAATGTAGGCAATTTAATATATCGATGTTTTTGCGACATATGCAGCCCAATTTACATGTATTATAATGTAGGCAACTTAATATATCGATGTTTTAGCAACATATGCAGCCCAATTTACATGTACAATGAGAGCCAAAATGATTTGTTAATTTTTAATAGGAAATACATGAATTATTTTAAATGCAGAAATAATATAAATGACATCTTAAAAAGTAATAATGGGAGTTTTACTTTTTGAATATAGTGTGTGCCACCCTTCTCCACACACTCTTCTAAACGACGGACGAAATCTGCCATAACTCGTTGAAGCATATCCTGTGGAATAGCTTCAATTTCTTGTCGGATATTTCTTTTGAGCTCCTCTATATTTCTAGGCTTACTCTTGAACACTCTACTCTTTAAATATCCCCAAAGAAAAAAGTCTAGAACAGTAATATCGGGAGATCTCGGGGGCCAATTAAAATCACCGTTTCAAGAAATTAGTCTATTCGGAAATGTCTGTCGCAGGATCTCCATACTTATTCTTGCAGTATGACAGGTCGCACCGTCTTGATGAATAAAGTGATTTCTTTCTTCTTCTTCAATTTGCGGTATAAAAAATGTCTAGAGCATATGTGCATACCGTTGAGAAATGACTGTGACTGTTTCGGGGTTTTCTTCAAAAAAATATGGACCGATGATTTTTGACGATGATACAGCACACCAAACAGTCACTTTTGGGGAATGTAAGGGTCTTTCATAGATTTCACACGGGTTTTCGGTAGCCCAGTATCGAAAATTCTGTTTATTTACCAAGCCATGTAAAGTAAAGTGTGCTTCGTCGCTCATGAAAAGATGTTGTGCGATATCGGGTTCCTCATTGCTTAACTCCAAAAAAACGTTGACAAAACTCAACACGGCTTTGTTTATCACGATCAGCTAACTTCTGCACCACTGCTATTTTGTATGGATTTGTATGGATGAAACTTCATTTTGTGCGGCATTCTTCGGGTACTTGTTGCAGATAAATTTAACGCTGCCGCATGCCGCCGAACTGATCGATTTGGGCTACGCAGAATTGATTGTCTCACCCGTTCCTCATTTTCAGGATAGTATGCAGAGCGAATCCTCCCGGCTGATTTTCTTCTCTCAACTGACCCATGATTTCGCCACTTCCTTACCCAATACGAAATAACAGTTCGAGCCGGAACATCACGAACATTAAAATGTAGACGAAATAAACGTTGAGTTTGAATAATTGAACTTAATTTAAGAAATTTTTCAACACAAAATATGCGTTGCTGTATGTTCCAACGCACCATTTTGACAACTGTCAAAATATCTCCAAAGTCTCCTCTTTCAAATTGTTATCAGTTATATAGCGATTAATAAATAGTTATATTTGTTATTGCCTATTAAAAATGAACAAATCATTTTGGCTCTCACTGTATTATAATGTAGGCAACTTAATATATCGGTGTTTTGCAACATATGCAGCCCAATTTACATGTATTATAATGTAGGCAACTTAATATATCGATGTTTTTGCAACATATGCAGCCCAATTTACATGTATTATAATGTAGACAACTTAATATATCGATGTTTTCGCAACGTATGGAGCCCAATTTACATGTTTTATAATGTAGGCAACTTATTATACAGACTTTATATTGTAAACAACTTTACTAACAGTCAAGGTACGTCGATCGGCGTAACACACGTGTAACAAGGTATGACAGAATTGAATCTTTCTATGTTTTCCCCTACCCCTTTCCCAAAGGCCAAAGTTTGCGCGAAAGAGAACAATGACGTTTATTTGGTTACGTTTTTGAGTCTATCATAACCTCTCTTTCCGGTTTAGCTGTACTTTCATAGATTTTTCAATATTTTTCAATTTTTCTAAAGTTCAATTTGAAGCATTAAACAAGTGTTGGCCGATGTGAAGTTTACGGGATGTTCTCGAAAATTGATTTTTTATATTGATACTTGTAGAATCGCGGATGGAATGGCCGAAAATGACGAAAAAAAAGTGCGGAAACCACGTTTAGCCCCATTTGGGGGCTCCGAAAGGGTGAAAATTGGTGTATTTCAACAGTGTTTTTTGGTGTGTACAAAATAAAATGTGGTGATTATATGTATTCGTTTCACAAAACTAAATGGTTTAAATGTGTTTTTATAAGGATAGGACTTACAGTTTGCTTAAAACTTTCACTTAAATATTACGATTTTTGACAGGTTATGTGTGTCAACAAAAATCAACAAAAGAAGTAATTGTCAACAACTTAACCTGCCAAAAATCGTAATCTTTAAGTAGAAGTTTTAAGCAATCCGTAAGTCCTATCTTTATAAAAACACATTTAAACAATTGAGTTTTGTGAAACGAATACATATTATCACCACATTTTATTTTTTTCCGGCTAAAAAACACATTTTAAGTAAACGGATTTCCAACCTTTCGGGGCCCCAAAATGGGGCTAAACGTTGTTTCCGCACTTTTTTTTCGTCATTTTCGGCCATTCCATCCGCGATTCTACAAGTATCAATATAAAAAATCAATTTTCGAGAACATCCTGTAAACTTCACATTAGCCCAAGTGTTTTCCACTCCCAACTAAGCATGAAGTAAAATTTCGAGTTTAGAAAAGCCCTAAGAAAATTTGTCGAGGGTCGCTGCGCGACCCTCGACAAATTTTCTGGGCTTTTCTAAACTCGAAATTTTACTTCATGCGCCACGCGTATAAAACATTAAAATATTGTGAAATTTATGTATATTCGAACTTTAGAGCTTGAAATCGGTGTTTTATACGCGTGGCGCATGAAGTAAAATTTCGAGTTTAGAAAAGCCCTGAGAAAATTTGTCTCGGGTCGCTGCGCGACCCTCGACAAATTTTCTCAGGGCTTTTCTAAACTCGAAATTTTACTTCATGCTTAGTCTGGGAGTGGACGACACTCGTTTAAAGCTTCAAATTGAACTCTTTTAAAAAACAACGAGTGTCTGATTTACAGCTTATGCATGTTTACCTAAAGTTTTGAATTCAGCTATTCTGTCGATCCTTCTTACCGTATAATCGACCGTCCTTGACTAACAGTATGTAGATGGATTGAAAACAATTGTTCGCTTTTAAAGCTTCAAGCAATTAATATAATTAGTCTCTTTAAATAAATTTACCTTGAATAATTTGAATAGTAATGAACATCGACCCAAAGCACAACACTCGGAGGCTTTTGAAACTCGGGGAAAACTTCTTTCGAGTCGATCTCTTTAAACGAATGATTTTCCTTGCTTTCTCTGAACACGTGCAGATGATTATCACTCCCAGATAATATAAAAACAATCTATAAATATAATTAATCGTAGAAAAATACGAATTTTGAAAAAGTGTGACTTCTGGCAATTATAGATACGTTTGTTATCTATAATTGCCAGAAGTCACACTTTTTCAAAATTCGTATTTTTCAACGACGGCTCACAACCTAACTTCAGGGTAGGCCACAGCGCCAAGGCACACAAAATTTGAGGTTGGGATCGCGCTTTATAAATACAAGGAATTGCACAACAAAGTCACCTTTTAATAACGGATACATATTACTTTGGGACTCTGGCCTACCCTGAAGTTAGGCTGTGAGCCGCCACTGGTTTTCTTATACTGTTAAAATCACGATATTTACTTTATTAAGAGGTAAATTGCACTGTATAATATTAGAATGCTAAAGTTTGTAGTTTAATTGTTTTTTATCATATTGAATTTCGATTACCTCTTTCTGGTTGTCTTGCGTGATGAGATAAGTGTGCGTCAGTTGATAAGGTGTGAAACTCAGCTCGACGTTGAGACAATTCTGAGCGATGCTTTCAATATTAAACTCCTTCGACTCCTCCCATTCCGAGTAAATATTCAAATAAGTTTCCAACGCCTTATTATCGATGCTGCTTTTAATAATCGTTATTCCAATCACAAAGTCGTTTTTATCGTCCGATTTATTGAAAGCGTCTATTGAGATTATTTCCGCACTACCTTAAACAGAATATCGAAAGAAAATTATAAGTATAATTGAAATTGCCAATTCTTGGTTGCAGAATACTTTAAACATTAAAAGTGCCGAGATTCTTTTCGCAATCTACAAGTTAGGGCCGTTTCTACGATCCATAGTTACACCTTCGGCAACTCAACCCACCGATCAAACCTTGGGTGGTGATTCTACAATTGCGAGGTAAAGCATTGTTGGAAGTAAAGCTGAGTTACCTCACTGTCAGTCTAGCCAGTGCTCGGAACACGAGGTAAATCTGTGTGAGAGCGAACAGCGCTCGTGCACTGTCCCTGCTCGTGAATTCCGACAGTTCCGCCATTTATGTTTTCAGAGATGCAACAACTCGTAATTTAATTGTCGAATCGGAAGACCGTTTGCCAATGGTATAAACTAGAAAGCACAGTACCAAAGGACTACTTTGCCTGAGCTGTAACTATCGATTGTAGAAACGGCCCTTAGTCTTACAAAGACTATATCAAAGGCTCATTGGCCAACCCATGAATGTAATTGTTCTTCCTGGGAATAAATAATTTGAATTTGAACTACTTCCCGGGCTAATAAAAATTTAAAATCCACTGATGATAATCAGTTGGACATTTCTTACTTGGAATGTACGTGAAGGAAATCTCTTTGGTCGTCGGAATTAAAATCCCCGAGGAATTTTCTATGTACTCGAAACAGAAAACCTGCCGTTTCAGCGACGCTATCAACAATTTATTGTTATTGTTCGGCAGGCTCAAGTTGGCTATTGTGTAGATGTTGCCTTGAGACGGTATCGAAAAGAAATGGGCTTGTTTCATGTTATTCATTTTGAAATTCCTGAAATACGTAAAAAATTTAAAAGTGTTAACGCATAACATGAACGTGAGGGGATATTTTCCAATAATAACCCTAAGAGATGTATACTCATTGACGTCTATTGCTTGACTCTTATAATTCTTACAAATTACCTACTACTGCAACTAAATCTAAGAAACCCCAGGTGGGAGGTTTATAGCTCGGGTGGACCCAATGTCCGTTAAGGGTGGGCGTGAGCTCCAACATTAATCATCAATTTTAAATATGAAATCATGTAAATTCCTAAATAATTTGATTAATGGATTAATAATGAAATTAATCTACGATACTAGTATTATTTTTGCTTGTAAATAATGAAAACTTGGTCTTGATTTTTAATTCTCCCGCTTTTAAAATCATATGTTTGCCATCAAAATTAGAGCAAAACATAACCAATAAATTAAGTGTTATTATTCGTGATTTTAATTCATCCTGCTTTTTTAAAGATTATTTTAATACATAAATTGTTACCTTTAATGTAAAACTGGTCAAACAAAAACTTTATAATTGGTTTAAAGCTAAATTAAAGTGTCGACACACAAAAATATCACGCCCCCATCTTAATCTTCTATTTTTAAGGTTATGTTATAAGGTTTTTAAAAAGGTTAGAGGTCGTGAATGTTTATCTTCTTATACAAATAATTAAATAATGATTCATTATTCTCAGTTTATTTTAATTTGTGTTTTATTCTTATCGGATTTATTGTTTGCTTTCTTTAGGTGCTTTAATAAATTTATTCGAAAATGCCGAACAAATATCCGTATTCTTATTACTTGCAACAATCGTATCAAGAACAAAATATTATTGATTCATTATTCTTAATTTATTTTAATTTCTGTTTTATTCTTATTAGATTTATTGTTTGATTTTTTTTAAGTGTGCTAAATAAATTGATTCGAAAATGCCGAACAAATATTCAGATTCTTATAACTTGCAACAATCGTATCAAGTACAAAATAATAATGATTCATTATTCTCAATTTGTTTTAATTTCTGTTTTATGTTTTATTCTTATTAGATTTATTGCTTGCATTTTTTTAGGTGTGCTTATAAATTGATTAGAAATTGCCGAACAAATATCCGGATTCTTATTACTTGCAACAATCGTATCAAGAACAAAATATTAATGATTCATTATTCTTAATTTATTTTAATTTCTGTTTTATTCTTATTAGATTTATTGTTTGATTTTTTTTAAGTGTGCTAAATAAATTGATTAGAAATTGCCGAACAAATATCCGGATTCTTATTACTTGCAACAATCGTATCAAGAACAAAATATTAATGATTCATTATTCTTAATTTATTTTAATTTCTGTTTTATTCTTATTAGATTTATTGTTTGATTTTTTTTAAGTGTGCTAAATAAATTGATTAGAAATTGCCGAACAAATATCCGGATTCTTATTACTTGCAACAATCGTATGAAGTGCAAAATAATAATGATTCATTATACTCTTCATTTATTTTAATTTCTGTTTCATTCTTATAAGAATTTTGTTTGATTTTTTTTAGGTGTGTTAATAAATCGATTCGAAAATGCCGAACAAATATCCGGATTCATATTACCTGCAACAATCGTATCAAGTGCAAAATCAACCCTACGGGTTTAATCAGCAAAATCAGAACATGTACGACACGCTCTACACGAAATACCCCTCTTTCGAGCAAGTCGAAAACTGGCTGCCCGATCCGCAGGTGGTCAGCGATATCGAGAAGGGGCTTCGGTTGACGGAAAAAATGGAGACGATCGAAATCTCCAGCAAGGATTTGAGCCCTTCGAGCTGCTGCAGTAACATCGATATGCTGCTACCGGATTTATACAAGAATAACAGTCAATGGTGAGTGTTCGATTTTAATATTAGAAACGTGCCGTTTATTTTTCTTATTTATTATTTTGTATAAAACGATATTCTTGGCTTAAAATAAATATTATCTTTATTCATTCTGTCTTTAAAAACGGGATGTGAATTATATTAGCTGAAATTTGAATTTTCGTGAAGTTATAATATAGGCGACCCAATTTATATGTTTCTATAACGTTGGGTTGCCTATGCTATGTTTGTACAATATAGACAATCTTATTTACATGTTTTTATAACGTTAGGTTGCCTATGCTATTTTGCATAATGTAGGCAGCCCAATTTACACCTTTCTATAATGTTGGGTTGCCTATGTCATATTTATATAACGTAGACAACGCAATTTACATGCTGTCAATATTACAAACATGCCATTTATTTTTCTTTCTTATTATTTCCAGTAAAACGATATTCTTGCCTTGGAATAAAAAAAAAAGACCTTTATTGGCATATCTTAATATCTTACAGACTATTTACAATTCATTCGTTATTTCTCCATTTCCGTATCCCTCTTACCCTCCCTTCTCTTTTCCCTCTCCCTCCCCAGCTTTTCCAACGTCCTTACCCCGATCCCATCCTCTCTCATCCACTCCACTACCCTTCTATTCCCTTTCGCTCCCAGCCTTGGAATAAATATATATTCATTCTTTGTTTAAATACGGGATGTGAATTGTATACTTTAATTTGAATTTTTGTGAAGTTATAACATAGGCAACCCAATTTGCAATGTTTGTACAATACAGACAACCTTGTTTACATGTTTTTATAACGTTGGGTTGCCTATACTATTTTGTATAACGTAGGCAGCCTAGCTTACGCTTTTCTATATCATTTGGTTGCCTATGCTATTTTGCATAACGTAGGCAGCCCAATTTACGCCGCTTAAAATCGGGAAGTGAATTATATAAACAGCAATTGGAATTTTTGTGTGAAGTTTTAATACGGGCAACCCAATTCATACGTTTCTATAACGTTGGGTTGCCTATGCTATAGTTGACAATATAGGCAACCCTATTTACTTTTTTTATAACGTTGGGTTGTGCTATTTTGTATAACGTAGGTAGCCCAATTTGCGCTTTGCTATAAGGTTGGGTTGTTGAATAACGTAGGCAGCCCAATTTACGCCTTTGTATAACGTTGGATTGTCTATGTTATATTTATTTAACGTTTGCAACGCAATTTACATGTTCTTATAACGTTGGGTTGCCTATGTTATATTTATATAACGTAGACAACACAATTTACATGTTTTCATACGTTGGGTTATCTATGTTATATTTGTGCAATGTAGGCAACCCTATTTACACGTTTCTACAATGTTGTGTTGTCTATATTATTTTGTATAACGTATGCAGCCCAATTTACGGGTTTCTACAACATTGTTTTTATAACGTTGGGTTCTCTACGCTATTTTGCATAATGTAGGCAGCCCAATTTACGCCTTTGTATAACGTTGGATTCTCTATGCTATATTTATACAACGTTGGCAAGGCAATTTATATATTTTTATAACGTTGGGTTGCCTATGCTAGATTTATACAACGTAGACAACACAATTTACATGTTTTTATACGTTGGGTTGGCTTTGTTATATTTGTACAATGTAGGCAACCCTATTTACATGGTTATACAATATTGTGTTGCCTATATTATTTAGTGTAACGTAGGCAGCCCAAATTACGGGTTTCTATAACATTGTTTTTATAACGTTGGGTAGTCTATGCTATTTTGAATAACGTAGGCAACCCAGTTTACGCCTTTGTATAACGTTGGATTGTCTATGTTATATTTATGTAAGGTTGGCAACGCTATTTACATATTTTAATAACGTTGGGTTGCCTATGATATATTTATATAACGTAGACAACGCAATTTACATGTTTTTATACGTTGGGTTGTCTGTCATATTTGTACAATGTAGGCAACCCTGTTTACATGTTTCTACAATGTTGTGTTGCCTATATTTTTGTATAACACAGGCAGCCTAATTTACGGTTTTTTATAACGTTGGGCTATCTATGCTATTTTGCATAACGTAGGCAGCCCAGTTTACGCCTTCGTATAACGTTGGATTCTCTATGTTATCTCTATATAACGTTGGCAACGCAATTTACATGTTTTTGTAGCGTTGGGTTGCCTATGTTATATTCATATAACGTAGACACAATTTACATGTTTTTATACGTTGGGTTGTCTATGTTATATTTGTACTGTGTAGGCAACCCTATTTACATGTTTCTACAATGTTGTGTTGCCTATATTGTTTCGTATAACGTAGGCAGCCCAATTTACGGGTTTCTATAACGTTGGGTTGTCTATGCTATTTTGCATAACATAGGCAGCCCAATTTACGCCTTTGTGTAACGTTGGATTCTCTATGTTGTATTTATACAACGTTGGCAACGCAATTTACATGTTTTTATAACGTTGGGTTGCCTATGATATATTTATATAACGTAGACAACCCTATTTACAACTTAATAAAATGTTTTGTTGCCTATATTATTTTGTATAACGTAGGCAGCCCAATTTACGTGTTTCTATAACATAATTTTTATAACGCTGGGTTGTCTATGCTATTTTGCATAACGTTATAAAATGTTTTGTTGCCTATATTATTTTGTATAACGTAGGCAGCCCAATTTACGTGTTTCTATAACATAATTTTTATAACGCTGGGTTGTCTATGCTATTTTGCATAACGTAGGCTGCCTATTTTATGCCTTTGTATAACGTTGGGTTGTCTATGTTATATTTATATAACGTTGGAAACGCAATTTATATGTTGGGTTGCTTATGTTATATTTATATAGCGTAGACAACACAATTTACACGTTGGGTTGTCTATGTTATATTTGTGCAGTGTAGGCAACCCCATTTACATGTTTCTACAATGTTGTGTTGCCTATATTATTTTGTATAACGTAGGCAACCCAATTTACGGGTTTCTATAACATTGTGGTTATACCGTTGGGTTGTCTATGCTACTTTGCTTAACGTAGGCAGCCCAATTTACGTCTTTGTATAACGTTGGGTCGTCTACGTTATATTTATATAACGTTGGCAACCCAATTTATTTGTTGGGTTGCCAATGTTATATTTATATAACGTAGACAACACAATGTACATGTTTTTATACGTTGGGCTGTCAATGTTATATTTGTACAATGTAGACAACCATAATTACTAATTTATACAATGTTGTCTTGTCTATATTATTTTGTATAACATAGGCAGCTCAATTTACGGGTTCCTATAACATTGGCAACCCTATATATATGCTTCTACAATGTTGGGTTGCCTATATTATTTTGTATAACGTAGGCAGCCCAATTTACGTATTTCTATAACATTATATATAAGAAAAAATTAATGTGTAATCTATATGTAATATGTGATATATGTATGTATATATGGTATAACATGACTTTATTTCTAATTATTTATTTTAATGTGTATATCAGGTAATCCAACTTGGTAGGTGATATTTTTATTTTTGTATTGTTCAAATTTTATAAATACGACCTTATATTTTTTTTAATTATTTTAATGTGCATATATATACATGTGCTTTAAATTTTCCACCCTCCTGACTTATGTAAAACTTTTGTTAATAACATGAATAAATTTATTATTCGTATTATTATTGGGTTGTCTATGTTACACTTATATAACGTAGGCATCTTAATTTACACTATTTTATAACATAGTGTTGTCTGATTTGAAGAAATGTCTTCAATATAAAGAAAAATTGAAATTTACATTTAAAGAATTTTGTGTTATTGTTAAAATAAATAATGCGTTTTTTAAACTTCACACTGAATCAGTGTTTAATACGCCTGGCGCATGAAGTAAATATTTCGAGTTTAGAAAAGCCTGAAAATTTGGATTGGTCGCTACGCTTCGCTTCGCGACCAATCCAAATTTTCAGGCTTTTCTAAACTCCAAATATTTACTTCATGCTTAGTCTGGGAGTGGAAAACATTTGTTCCAATATTATTGCACACTTAAATAAATATGATGATAGAAAATGGAAAATCAACTTTTCTAAACTCGAAATTTAACTTCAATTTGAAGCTTTAAACGAGTGTTTTCCAGTCCCAGACTAAGCATGAAGTAAAATTTCGAGTTTAGAAAAGCCCCGTGAAAATTTGTCGAGGGTCGCGCAGCGACCCGAGACAAATTTTCTGGGCTTTTCTAAACTCGAAATTTTACTTCATGCGCCACGCGTACTCACTTCATTTTATTTCAAATTTAATTTAATATTATTTTTTAGTTCATTTAAAGAAAATTAACAATCAACAGATTTCTGATCGCCATAAAATTCACTTCAATATTCTTCTTTTAGTTACGTGAAGTGTTTTCCTATAATTATTGTAGTAATCTCTTTCTTCACTAATTATTATTATATTTTTATATCAAAAAAAGCACCCTTAACAAACAGCGAGCGAAGCGAGCTTTGGCGAGGGGGGGCCGGGGGCCCCCCGAGCCCAATCTATCAGACGGGGGCGGCCGAAGGCCGCCCCCTCTCCCCGCACCGCCACCCCTCGAAATCCCGACTTTGCAAATTTTTGGCGGGAAAACGGATCGCGCAAAAAAATCGCCGCCTTCACCATCGGATAGAGCGCAAAAAGTTCTATGGAACGAGATTTTTTCTTGTAGAAAATCGCCGCCCCCGGGGGCGGGACGAAAGAAACAAAAAAAACGTCGACGTTTTCGCAAGAACGCGGAGGGGGCGCCGAAGTCACTGTCTAAACCGTAAATACTACGGCCACTAAAAAAATACCACAGTGTAGCCACATCATTTCTGCGTGGCTTAGGCTATAGCAGTCAAAAAAATTTCGTCGGGGGGCCGAGAAAAAAAATAATTACCATTTCGAGAAATTTTTCGCCGTTTTTCGTTTTTTTTTTATAGCGTCCAGCTCCGAACTCCGATCGATTCGCGGTTAACGCCGTCGGGTGCGCCCTCTGAAGGGCCTCCGATCGGTTTTTAGTTTGAGCGTCTGCTGCCGTCCGGGGGGGCGGCAATTAAATAAAACAATTTTAAGCTTTGACCCTTAATAACTCCCTTATGCGACGATCTACGACAATTTTTCCAAGGGCAAATTGTAGCCCTCCGCTTGCTCTACAAGAATCATTCACACCGCCCCGCCTCACTTTCCCAACTCGGGGGCGGTAACGGTTCTTAGAAAACAAAAATTCTCCCCAACTTTGGATTTTTATTGTGGGCCAACGGGGCCCTCAAAAAAATATCCGCTTTCGGGGCCGTGTAGGCCGTTAAAAGGGCTTTCCATCGATGTACCCACTTTTTGCCCGGGCCCCATTATGGGGCCCACAATCGACAAAGTTCGCGTCGCGGTCCTCCGCCATTTTGCTCGGCCACATGATGACTCATCGGGCTGAAAAAAATACTCACGCCTAGCCAGAAGACGCCCCTATCACATGTGCCCTGTGACCTTTCACTGAGACGGCCCGTAGGGCCGTCAAAAATCGCCAAACTTGACCAATTTTCGAAAAATTTCTTTTCTCATTTTTATCCAATTTTGCTTAGAAAAAAATTCACCGTTTCCTGTGAGTTTATCGTAGAGGGCTGAAATTTTGATCGAATGTACTCTGGGGTAGTACCTTTTATATGCCCCGGTTCGCTTCTTATCTTTTGGATATTTGCTGAAATATTTCAGTTTACGTTGGTGCAGTCGTGAAAATCACGAAAAATTACAATTTTTTTTTTTTTACTTCGGTCCTAATAATAGTAGACCGATGGGAGTTGGTCCATAAATGGGCAATACTAATCTGCATAAATGCTGAAAATTTCATTGATCCAGCTCTATTAGGACGGAAATTGGTATTTTTTTCTGCGCTTCAAAACCGCTTTTCAGGCTAAAACGGCGAATTAAAAATACAATTTTTATTTTTTAGCTCCGCTATTAATTATAGTACAACAATGGCAATTAGATCAATCAATAGGTAATACTAATCTCTATAAATGCTCAAAATTTCATTCACCTACCTCAATTCAGATCGGAAATAGAATTTTTTTTGCTTTTTAAATTATTTAAAAAAAAACAATTTTTATTTTTTTTCCTATAGTATTTAAAACAGTGAAACAACTGCAATTGTATCAATTAATAGGAAATACCAATATGTATAAATGCTGAAAATTTCATTCATCCAGCTCAATTTGGATAGGAGATAGATTTTTTTTCATTTTCATATTAATTAAATAAATAATTTATATTTTTTTTTATTGAGTATTTGATACAGTACAATAATGGGAACTGTACCAGTAGATAGGTAATATAAATGTGTATAAATGCTGAAAATTTCAATTATCTAGCTCAAGTAGGACCGGAGCAATAAATATTTTTTACTTTTTAGCAATTCTGCAAAATTATTTGGCGCTGGCTATCAAAAGCCATGAGTGGGAAAAGGACAGACTTATGCGGGTTTCAATGTAAAATTTCGAATCAAAAACCTTTGGATTTTTTTGAAAAAAAAAAACTTTTGTTAAAGGTATCAAAAAATTCCTTATTTTTTTCCATGACGTTTTTGTAGCAAGTGTTTTATTTTTCTCAACCAGAAGTATTTTTTTTTATTAGGACCCAGTCCTTGCGTTTTGACTTTAAAAAAAATCGCAGCTCCTTTACCTTTTATCGTGGAACGTTGAAACTTTGCACGCGTGTACTAGACACTGGGGCCTACAATCTGTGCAGCCCCCATCCCTCCACCTCTTCGTCCCGCCGAGATATGATTTTTTTTATTAATTTAAATTTAAAAATAATTTAATTTTAATCGAAATAAATACAAATAGCAAATGTTACGATATTTTAGCGATTTCAAAAGTGTAAAAATCGAAGCTAAGCCCGATTCAGTTTGCGAGCGCAGCGAGCAGGCAAGCGAGCGAAGCGAGCTGGGGTGAGCGTTAGCGAGCAGCAGTGTCCTTTTAATATACAAACTGCTTTCTCCATCCATCGCATTCTCACTACCTTAACAACATATGATTCTCCAACCACAAGATTCGGCTTATGTATCCTCCTCCTTTCCTCGCGTCATCACTCGATTGTTGCAGTTATTGCATTGTTAATACATTAAAAAAATTTTAGTTTTGATTTAAACAATTCCTTACGCTTTCTGCGGGCTTTAGCTTGGTACCCGCAGGTAGTTCCAGCGGAGCGGAGTACTAGCCAAATTCTCGTTTTATTCACTAAATGTACATTTCGAACACAATTACTACAATAAAATTCACTGGTTTTTTTTAATTATTAATTAACTTTGCTTTTTGTAAGCGAGATTGAATAATTATTTACACAAATAAGACAATTAACTTTGTTTGTATAACCTCAGTTATACAAACAAAGTTAAAATGTGTAAATAATGATATTTAATTGATGAGGCGGATACATGATGAAACTCCATAATACTATTTGAAATAAAACAACGCAGTTGGGAGGGTTTCACTTTTATTGTTGAACACTGCAACATGTTGCACCACACAGTGGCTTCATCAGGCAGATGAAAAATCATTATTTCATCTGCCTGATGAAGCCACTGTGTGGTGAAACATGTTGCAGTGTTCAACAATAAAAGTGAAACCCTCCCAACTGCGTTGTTTTATTTCAAATGTAAATAATGATGTATAACGAAGTAGAAGCCTCCGCAGTGAACAGTTTAATAATTATTTCTTTTCCAGGTATTACAACAATCGCAGCTACACCGATTATCCGTCCTGTTCACAAATTCAGCAAAACTTCGACGATAAAAACCCGAAATACTGCAGCATGCAAAATTTCGACTGCGCCCAGTACGCCCAACAGCAACAGAACTTTGAAAAAACTGAATACGGCCAAGCGAATTACGAAAAATCCGATTGCTCGAATATTTTCAGTCACGACAACACTTTAATAAATCTAACCGACGTTTTTCCTCAACAAGAGAATATACAGAATATCCCTTTTTATTCGGAAAGCAGCAACAACGATAGCGATATTATCGTTGAGGAATCCGAGGAGGATTTCGCTCAGAGCCAACAAGAGCAAGAAAAAAACAATTTTGAGCATGGGAAAAATGTTGAGGATAGTTTTGTACAGCGAAAAAGTGCGATAGGCGATTTCACGCAACAAAAATCGTTCACACAACAAACAAATACAATAGAATTAGAAACTTTCACACCACAAAAAAAACCAATACAAAATTTCGCTCAGCAAAAAAAATCAATGGAAAGTTTCACACAACAACCAAAGAGTCTAATGGAAAATTTCATTCAGGAGAAACATCGTATAGAAAGTTTTATACAACAAAAAAATGCTATAGAAGATTTCACACAACAAAAATCGTTCACACAACAAACAGATACAATAGAAACTTTCATACCACAAAATAAACCTACACAAAATTTTGCTCAGCAAAAAGAATCAATGGAAAGTTTTACACAACAACCAAAGAGTCTAATGGAAAATTTCATTCAGGAAAAACATCATATAGAAAGTTTTACACAACAAAAAAATGCAATTGAAGATTTCACACAACAAAAATCGTTCACACAACAAACAAATACAATAGAAACTTTCACACCACAAAAAAAACCAATACAAAATTTTGCTCAGCAAAAAAAATCAATGGAAAGTTTTACACAACAACCAAAGAGTCTAATGGAAAATTTCATTCAGGAAAAACATCGTATAGAAAGTTTTATACAACAAAAAAATGCGATAGAAGATTTCACACAACAAAAATCGTTCACACAACAAACGGATACAATAGAAACTTTCATACCACAAAAAAAACCTACACAAAATTTCGCTCAGCAAAAAAAATCAATGGAAAATTTTACACAACAACCAAAGAGTCTAATGGAAAATTTCATTCAGGAAAAACATCGTATAGAAAGTTTTACACAACAAAAAAATGCGATTGAAGATTTCACACAAGAAAAAACGTTCACACAACAAACAGATACAATAGAAACTTTCATACCACAAAAAAAACCTAAACAAAATTTTGCTCAGCAAAAAAAATCAATGGAAAGTTTTACACAACAACCAAAGAGTCTAATGGAAAATTTCATTCAGGAAAAACATCGTATAGAAAGTTTTATACAACAAAAAAATGCGATAGAAGATTTCACACAACAAAAATCGTTCACACAACAAACAAATACAATAGAAACTTTCACACCACAAAAAAAACCAATACAAAATTTTGCTCAGCAAAAAAAATCAATGGAAAGTTTTACTCAACAACCGAAAAGTCTAATGGAAAATTTCACTCAGGAAAAACATCATGAAGAAAGTTTTATACAACAACAACATCCAATAGAAAGTTTCACACAGCAAAAACAAGGAATTGAAAGCTTTGCACTAGAAAAAAATCCAATGGGTAGCTTTACACATCAAAAAGATCCAATAGAAAGTTTCGCACAGCAAAAACAAGGTAATGAAAGCTTTACTCTACAGAAAAATCCAATGGAAAGTTTCACACATCAAAAAGATCCAATAGAAAGGTTCGCACAGCAAAAACAAGGTAATGAAAGCTTTACTCTACAGAAAAATCCAATGGAAGGTTTCACACATCAAAAAGATCCTATAGAAAGGTTCGCACAGCAAAAACAAGGAAATGAAAGCTTTACTCTACAGAAAAATCCAATGGAAAGTTTCACACATCAAAAAGATCCAATAGAAAGGTTCGCACAGCAAAAACAAGGTAATGAAAGCTTTGCGCTACAAAAAAATCCAATGGAAAGTTTCACACATCAAAAAGATCCTATAGAAAGTTTCATACAACAAAAAAATTCAATCGAAACTTTCGCCCAAGAAAAACATCGAATAGAAAGTTTTGTACAGCATAAAAACCCTGTAAAAAGCTTCACACGACAACTAAGTTTCACTCAACAAAAAAATCCATTAGGAACTTACTTAGTTCAAAATAATAGGATAGAAGGTTTCAACCAACAGAAAAATCAAAGTGAAAGTTTCACACAGCAAAAATACCCAATAGAAAGTTTCATACAAGAAAAAACTCGAGTGGAAGATTTTACACAAGAAAAAAATCGAGTCGAAAATCAAAGTGAATGTTTCACACAGCAAAAATACCCAATAGAAAGTTTCATACAACAAAAAACTCGAGTAGAAGATTTTACACAAGAAAAAAATCGAGTCGAAAATCAAAGTGAAAGTTTCACACAAGAAAAATACCCAATAGGAAGTTTCATACAACAAAAAACTCAAGTAGGAGATTTTACACAAGAAAACAATCGAGTCGAGTCTTTTGTACAAGAAAAAAATCGAGTCGACGAGTCTTTTGTACAAGAAAACAATCGAGTCGAGTCTTTTGTACAAGAAAACAATCGAGTCGGGTCTTTTGTACAAGAAAAAAATCGAGTCGAGTCTTTTGTACAAGAAAAAAATCGAATCGACGAGTCTTTTGTACAAGAAAACAATCGAGTCGAGTCTTTTGTACAAGAAAAAAATCGAGGTGAGTCTTTTTTACAAGAAAAAAATCAAGTCGAGTCTTTTTTACAAGAAAAAAATCGAGTCGACTCTTTTTTACAAGAAAAAAATCGAGTCAAGTCTTTTTTACAAGAAAAAAATCGAGTCGAGTCTTTTTTACAAGAAAAAAATCGCGTCGAGTCTTTTTTACAACAAAAAAATTCAATAGAAAACTTCTCACAACAACAAAAAAATCAAATAGAAACGTTTGTACATCAAGAAATAGCAATAGATAATTTCCCGCATCAAAAACATCCGATACAAAATTTCGTACATCAAAAAATTCAAGACGATTTCGTGGAACAAACACCTGTAAATTTCGAGAAACGAGTGAAAAGTTATACTTGTCCAGGAGTAGGAAAATGTGCCGAGGAACGAAAACATTTTAATTTTTCACAAATATCTAATCAAAGTGAGTTTGCTCAAAAAAGTAAATCGGGTTTGTCGGAACAACCAAAACCGTTTAATTCTATGCACGGGGTTGAAAAAGGTAAATTTGTTCAACAAGGAGATAAATTGTTTAATACTTGCGCAGTTACAAATTGTGAAGAAGATGAAGATTTTTTACAACGAGGAATGAATGTTGAAGAAGATTTTCTACAATCGAGAAAAAATACAGAAGCGAATATGGGAAAATCGGAAGTGAATTTAGGACATGAATATTTTCTGCAGCAAAGAAAAATTGTGGGCAATCATTCGGGGCAAGAAGATTTTCCACAGCAAAATAAAAATGTGGAAGGAAAATGTATACAAGGTAATTTTGTGCATGAGAGAAAAATTATTGAAGAGAATTTTATTTTACAAAGAAAAGTTGTTCAAGAAAGTTTTATAGGGCAAGAGAGTGTTCAGCATAATTTAATTCAGGGCAATTTCGAACCAGGAAAAATTGTACAACAAGAGAAAAACAAATTTTATCAACGAGAAAAGTTCGTACATGAAAACAACAAATTTGATCAGCGAGAAAAGTTCGTACATGAAAACGACAAATTTGATCAGCTAGAAAAGTTCGTACACGAAAACGACAAATTTGATCAGCGAGAAAAGTTCGTACATGAAAACAACAAATTTGATCAGCGAGAAAAGTTCGTACATGAAAACGACAAATTTGATCAACAGGAAAAGTTTGCGCAAAGCAATCTTGAACGGCAAGAAAAGTTTGTTCAAAATACCCTAGAAAACGGCAAATTTGAACAATTAAACTCGAAATTAGTTCACGAAAAAAACTTCAATTGCATAATCTGCCAAATTCCTTACTCGCCTCTCGGGGAGCAATTTTACACCCTCGCAGAACAATCTCCGTTAACGATGTCTTCCCAAAAACCGGTCGTTTCAAAATTGAAAAATTTGTTGGAAGCGGAATGGGAATTGGAAAATTATTTATGCGGGCAATGTTTGTCAATCGTAAACATGATAGATCATTTGGAGATGAAACTAGAAATGTGCAAAGGCGAGTTTTATACGAAATTAAAGAATAAAAATTGTGAAATTAAAGAAAAATGCGGGCATGGAGAAAATTGTGAATTATGCAAAAAGAAGGGTTTAATTATCGAAGTTAAAAATAAATGTGGTTATTGTAGAAATAATGATTTTTTAAGAATGAATGATACAATAGGCCTAAAACTTGGCTGCGGCTGCCCTCCCGACAACCAATCCTTAATCCTTAAAAAAATTAATCAAAATAGTGAATTTTGTATAAATCCCAGAGAGGATTACAAATTTCGTGCAAACAACAAAGATTTGAATGTTGAAGGAAATTGTGAATTTTATAAAAATAACGAAGCAAATTTGAACTCCGAAAGAAATTGCGAATTTTGTAAAAACAACAAAGAACGTGTAAACGTCGAAGGAAGTTGTGGATTTTGTTGTAAAAACAATGAAGTCGGTTTGAATGAAACAACACACTGTGAATTTTCTAAAAACACAGAAAATTTGTATTCCAGAAGAAATTGTGAATTTTGTAAAAGCGACGAAGAAAATTTGAATGCTAGAAGAAATTGTGGATTTTGTAAAAGCAATAAAGAACGTGTGAATATTGAAGGAAGTTGTGGATTTTGTAAAAACAACGAAGACGGTTTGAATGAAACAACGGACTGTGAATTTCGTAAGAAGAACAAAGAAAATTTGTATTGGAGAAGAAATTGTGAATTTTGTAAAAACAACGAAGAAAATTTGAATGGTAAAAGAAATTGTGAATTTTGTAAAAACAATGATTTGAATGAAAGAAGCTGTGAATTTTGTAAAAAGGACAAAGAACATTTGAACTACAGAAGAAATTGTGAATTTTGTAAAAACATCGAATATGATTTGAATGAAACGACGGACTGTGAATTTTCTAAGAAGAATAAAGAAAATTTGTATTGGAGAAGAAATTGTGGATTTTCTAAAAAGAACGAAGAAAATTTAAATGCCAGAAGAAATTGTGAATTTTGTAAAAACAATGATTCGAATGCAAGAAGCTGTGAATTTTGTGAAAAGGACAAAGAATATTTGAACTACGGAAGAAATTGTGGATTTTGTAAAAACAACGAAGAAAACTTGAATGCCAGAAGAAATTGTGAATTTTGTAAAAACGATGATTCGAATGCAAGAAGCTGTGAATTTTGTAAAAAGGACGAAGAATATTTGAACTACGGAAAAAATTGTGTATTTTGTAAAAACAACGAAGAAAACTTAAATGCTAAAAGAAATTGTGAATTTTGTAAAACCAATGATTCGAATGAAAGAAGCTGTGAATTTTGTAAAAACGATGATTCGAATGCAAGAAGCTGTGAATTTTGTAAAAAGGACAAAGAACATTTGAACTACAGAAGAAATTGTGGATTTTGTAAAAACAACGAAGAAAACATGAATGCTAGAATAAATTGTGAATTTTGTAAAAACGATGCTTCGAATGCAAGAAGCTGTGAATTTTGTGAAAAGGACGAAGAATATTTGAACTACGGAAAAAATTGTGGATTTTGTAAAAAAAACGAAGAAAACTTAAATGCTAAAAGAAATTGTGAATTTTGTAAAACCAATAATTCGAATGAAAGAAGCTGTGAATTTTGTAAAAACGATGATTCGAATGCAAGAAGCTGTGAATTTTGTAAAAAGGACGAAGAATATTTGAACTACGGAAGAAATTGTGGATTTTGTAAAAACAACGAAGAAAACTTAAATGCTAAAAGAAATTGTGAATTTTGTAAAACCAATGATTCGAATGAAAGAAGCTGTGAATTTTGTAAAACGGACCACAGAAGAAATTGTGAGTTTTGTAAAAGCAATGAAGAAAATGTAAGTGTTGACGGAGATTGTAAATTTTGTAGAAATTATAACGAGCTGTTAAAACTCAACGAAAAATACGGCGATTCAAACAAATGCAAATCCTGCGAGAACCTAAGGGTTGAAAAAAATCCTAAACGGAAGAATTATTTGTGTGAAATTTGCGGGCGGGCCTTTCTGCGAATTAAAACTTTCAAATTACACTTGAAAACTCACTTGAGGAATAATCGTAGGATAAAAAACCAAATCGAAGCGTTCAGTTGCAAAATTTGCAAGAAATTATTCCGCACGAAATCCAATTTAAAGGAGCACGAGAGTTACTGCTCCGGAGTGCTTAATTACAAGTGCAAAACATGCGCGAAGAAATTTGCAACGCGCACTAAACTGAAGAACCACGTGCGTTTAAAGCACGACAAAAAATTCACATCAATCTGCTCGATTTGCAACATCGGTTTCGTTAAAATAAGCGCGTACAAATCGCACATGATTTCCCACTGCTCGGAGAAGAAGTTCTCCTGCACGGTCTGCGGCAAGTTTTATAAAACGAAGAGCAATTTGAAGTTCCACATGAGATTCCACGAGGCGAAGCTCCCGTTTAATTGCGCTGTTTGCGAGAAGGGTTTTATGAGGAAGGAGTATTTGGAGTCGCACATGTCCTCGCATACGGGCGAGAGGAATTTCGGGTGTAGTTTGTGCAAGAAGAATTTTATTTCGCAGAAGAATTTGGATGCACATTTGAAGTTGCACGACGGGACGGTTAAGAAGAAGACGTGTAACGTTTGCGGGAAGTTGATTTCGAAGGGAATGGAGGATCACATGCGTACGCACGCGAACTTGAAGGAGTTCGAGTGCGATTCGTGCGAGGCGAGGTTCAACACGAAAGGAGCGCTTTTGAAGCACAAGAAGAGGAAACATGTTGACGATTTGGTTGAGAGTTAATAAAAAGATTGTTTGTTTTATTTTCAAATATGTTCTAAAGTTTTCCAAAGGCTGAAATTAATACATTATGTTAGACTTATAATCAGTGCTGCCAGACCTCCCATTTTAGCGGTAGATCTATCCGTTTTATTGATAGGTTACCGCCCTACCGCTACAGGCAGCTATATACAGTTTTTTTGCTCGTTTACTTCTTTGAAATAACTACAAACTATTTCTTTTTTTATAATATGACTTAAAAAAAAAGACCTTTATTGGCATATCCTACAGTTATTTACAATGTCGACACTATATCACATCTTGCCCTCTTTCTCCCGTCCCACTTTCTCCAGCGTCTTTACCCTAGCTCCGTCCTCCCTCATCCATTCTGTCACCCTTCTATTCCCTTTCACTCCCACCCATTCCTCACTCACACCCTCACACTCCTCCGCCAAGTGCCTCCACGTATCCTTCCCCCATTCACACAACCTACATCTCATATATTCTTCCCCCATCCATCTCTTCCTTCCCCTCTCCCCAGACCCACACCTTGCCCTCGCCATTATCACCCTTTCATCCCTGTTCCACCCATCCTCACTCATGTATCTCGGCACCCTCCCATATACTTGCCATCTCCCAAACATATCATTATATTCACTTTTGTCTATCCGTCCCTGTCTCTCCTGCGCTTCCACCTCCTTCATCTTCTCTCTCATCCACGCCGCCACCTTCACCCCCCTACCCAACCATTCCTGTACTGTGCTCTCTGCCAGTCCTCCCCTTTCATACATTCTCCTTCTCTCTTCCCTCCACCTCCCCCCTTCTACTTTCATGCACGCCTCCCATACTATTCTCACCAATCTCTCCTCTTCTACTCCGCATAATTTCATTTCATACTTCACCACTCTCTCCACCGCCTCACATTCCAATCTCTCTCTATTCGTTTCCTGCAACAGTATATATCCCGGTGTCGACTTCTCTAGTCCCAGCATCCGTCTCAGGAACCATAGCTGTTCTCTTTCAATCACCTCATATGCTCTCGTTCCCCATGCTTCTACCCCGTACATTAGTATCGGTCTTACACACGCGTCCCACACCTTGCATGTCACCTTAATACTATTCTCCATCCATCTCCCCCATGCCATTCCCCATGCTCTCCTCGCTTTTCCTTGTACCCACCTTATATGCTCTTCATACCCACCCGTCCCTTTAAAAATAAATCTCAAGTATCTGAAACTTTTCACTCTCTCAATCACCTCTCCCTTCCATTCTAGCACTCCCACTCTTCCCTCTCTCCCTTTATTCCTAAACCTCATTCATTTCGTCTTCCCCACATTCCTCTCTTATCCATATATCTTTCCACCCTTTTCAACATGCCTTTCACTCCCTCCCAATCTCTCGCCATCAACACTATATCGTCTGCATACGCCAGTAACCATACTTTCTCCTTTCCAATCACCACTCCCCCTTCCTGCCCCTTTCTCAACACCTCTTCTAGTTCGCTTATGTATATATTAAACAGGACCGGACTCATGGGGCACCCCTGTCTCAAGCCCTTCCATGTCCTAAACCTTTCCGATACTTCTTCCCCCCACCTTCGCTTCTACCCATGTTTCCCTATACACCTCCCTTACACACTCAACTACTCCGTCACTCACTGCCTTTCGCCTCAGACATTCTACCATATCTTCCTTCGGTACTGAATCATACGCCGCTTTCAGATCTACAAACACCGCATACACACACCCTTTCTCTTCCATCACTTTCTCTGTCATCCTCGCTAGGGTAAATACCTGGTCCCTCGTTCCCCTCCCCCTCCCTCGTTCCCCTCATCCTCCTTCCATCTCCGTTTATACATTTATCTTGCGATCTCCTTTCTATTTCCATGCCGTCCTCCTCCCAATTCCCCCATCCTCGCATTAAAATTCCCATGATCACCCACCGTCCTGCTTCCCCTGTTCTATCGTCAATCTCTTTTCTCACCTCATTCCAGTTTTTATTCACGTAGACTATCCCCACATTCATTTGTTCTCCTCCCTCCCGCCATCTCATCCACATCAGCCCCTCGCCTCCTTCCCTTGTTTCTACCTTGCCTCCTATCCTGCTCTCTTTCCATCCCACAATCATCCCCCCTTTCGCCCTTCCTCTTGCTGCACTTTTCTTTGCTTCCTTCATCTCCCATCTAAAGTTCACTGGTAACCATCTTTTCACTTCCTCCCATTCTTCTTTAGCTATCCACGTCTCTACCATCCCTACTATGTCTTTCCCCACCATCCACTCCTCCATGTCCCCTTTCCATGTGCTCTCCTTTATCTTCGATTTTATTCCTGCCACGTTCCATACACCAATTGCTATCCTCCTTTCTTTCGTCTCCTCCCCTTCTCCGTCGTCTCCACACCACCATTCCTCTCTGTCCTTTTGTCCTCCTCTATGTTTCCCCCCTTCCTTTCCTATGCACTTATCTCTGTCCTTCCGCCACCGCTTTGGTCCTACCCCTTTAGTCATCACCCGCCCAATCCTTCTGCTCTCCTTCCTCTCCCTTCCTTCGATCCATCTCCTCGCTTTCCTCACGTTCCTGCCCCCTTTCCTCCACCCCTCCCCCACCCTTCCATCTTCCTACTTTTTTTCCTCTTCCTGCCTCTCTAACTCCTCCTTCTCCATGTTCCATCTCCACACCCTCCCATCCACCACTACTTTCTGGTATCCCACCCTCACCATTTTCCCCCTTTCCCTTTCCCTGATCGCCCACTCCCTAATCTCCTTCTGGACCCTCCTCTCTTGCCTAGTGAGATCATCATCTATATACACCTTTTTCTCCATCCCGTTTCGTAGCTTATTCTTATTCCGCATCACCTGTATTTTATCGTCTAGGTGGCCCAACTTTACCAATATCATTGGCGCCACCCTATCCACAACGAAGCTGTCATTCACCTTCACATCCACACCAAGGCTATCTTTTAGGAAATCCTCCACCTCCCTTTTCTCCTTCAATTCCTTCCCTCTAATTATTATATTATTTCTCCTTTCCTGTCTCTCCCTCCTCTCCGCCTGACCCTCCAACTCCACTATCCGTCGCTTCAAAATATCTCTTTTATATATGACTATAATTTGTGTGTTTTTTGAAATTTACTGTAAATCAGTGTTTTTAAGCGCCACGAAGGAAAATTTCTAGTTTAGAAAAGCCTAATTTGGATTGGCTCGCAAAGCGAGTTTCGCAGAAGTCCTCGGACCCTCACCCTCTACGACTATCTTCTCGCGAAGCGAGCTATAAAAGTCCCCCGAGCTACCTCTATTGCGAAGCTTCTCGCGAAGCGAGTTTCGCAGAAGTCCTCGGACCCTCTCGCCCCCCGACTATCTTCTCGCGAAGCGAGCTATATAAGTCCTCTGAGCTACCTCAATTGCGAAGCGAGTATCCCAGCAGTCTCCGGACCCTCTCGCCCCTGGACTAGCTTCTCGCGAAGCGAGCTATAAAAGTCCTCCGAGCCAGGGGCGTAGCCAGGATTTTCACCAGGAGGGGGCAAAATTCTAAATTTTTAAAATTATGTCGTTCCATTTTGTATATATTTATTTAATAAAATATTATAAAACAAACTATTGTATATAGGAACACTATTTTAATATTAAAAAAAAAACAAAACAAAAACACAAATGTATATATAATCAACATCACAGAAAAAAGTAAAATTTATATACATACTCTTACACTAAGCATAACTTTCTTTTATTTTCGCAGAATTTTTGAAGTACTTTTTTTTGAAAATCTAGCATGGACAACCCATTTAATCGATCTTCTAACATGGTTGACCGTATCCACGTTTTTACTCTTCTGAGCGTACTAAAACTTCTTTCGATAGTTGCTGTTGTGCACGGTTGAGATATAAGTATAATTAATGCTCGCCTCGTTATTGGGAAGAAATATTCAGCCTTTTTTATTATATCCGTAAGCTCCAAGTCTTTACTCGATTTCTCGTTTGTCCAAAGATTGAACCATAATTCGAGCTCATTTTCTAATCCATCTAATTTATAAAATGAACAAAACGTATTAATTTCAGTCCTTAAAGTGTTTAAACTATTATTTAACAAATTTGATGGATGAAGCAATGATATTAAAAAAGCAGGTTCATTTTCTTGTGAAAATCTACTTTCAAGAGAATTTTTAAAAGAATCCAGATATGGAATATAAATGGATCTATTTAAGTATTCGTTGAGAGAGGCTGCTGGGTGATTTGAACGGTGTTGCTGTCTATTTGCAATCCTAGGTAATTTCAAATCTATTTCTAAATGATTTGAAATTACTTCCATCTCATTGATTAGTAAATCAACTTCTTCGTTAGTCCTGTTACGATGGGATTCAATTACAGTTATAATTCTAATGATATGCTCCTTGCATTTTATAATGTCCATATTTTTGGATTGCAGAATATTGACAACAGGCTCTAAATAAGAAGAATATTTCGAAATCAAACAAACACAAAATATAAAAACAGTTCCGGTAGCAGCACAGTGAAGTTGAAATGCGTGTTTTCTGGTGGCGACATTTCCTTTTCGGGACAATGTTTCTAAACCCTCCACTATCGCTAAAAAGTTTTGCCTAAATAGAGCTATACTTCTGTATTTTTGGGACCAACGAGTTTCGGATAATAAGGGAATATTTGGGGCAACCCTTCTTCTTAAAACAGATTCGCGAAAAAATGTTATTATGTCTTTTATTGTCGAAATCGCATTTCTCACCTCTACGACGTTATTTAAGTCATTGACTACAAGATTTAATTTATGGCTCTGGCAATGAAAAAACAAAGCTTTGGGAAATTTCTCCCGCAAAATTTTCTGAACGCCTCCCTCCTTACCAGCCATTGTCGAACATCCGTCATACCCTTGGCCTACACACTTATCGGAGTCAACACCCAAATTTCCAAAAAATGAAGATAATGTAGCCGCAATGGTTTTGGCATCCATTTTGTGAATTTCCACAAATCCAAGAAATTCTTCTCGTATTGCCTTTCTATCTGCATCGAAAAATCGTACTCCGACTGAAAGCTGTTCTTTACCTGCGATATCTGCACTCTCATCTGCTAAGATGCTGAAGGCTTCTGCTTTTTTTAAACTCTGAACTGCTTCATCTTTGATTACATCTCCACAAATATTAATTAATTCATTTTGAATCTGAGGAGACATATACATAGCATTCTTTTTCCCGTCTTTTAAATGATTCTTTAAGACTTCATCACCAGATTCTACCCTCAAAGCAATTAATCTTCGAAATACGCCATCTTCTAATTCTTTTCCTCGTAAAGGCAATTCGAGAGTCCCACAGAATATAATGGCTTTAATGATGCTCGATATTATTTTTTTATTAATTTCAATAGTATTTTGTGATATTGATTTCATACGTTCGGAAATTGGAACGTCCTGGATAAAAGCTCTTGCTGCTTCAGTTGCACTTTTATGTAAGTAACTACCTGCGTAATTTCGGCAGTATTCATGCATGTCTTTATATTTTGTAAACGGTTTTAAAATTAATCCTCCTAAATAACCATGCACGATATTGGGTGGAAACAATACGCAATAAAGACATAATGGTCCTTTCAGTTTTTGGGAATATTGTAACCATGGGCTAAATTGTTCTAACCAGCAATGCCGAAACTTTCTCTGGAGATTGATTGCATCGTCTTCAAAATTGTATGTCGCAGGTGGCAACCAGCACCTTTGCACCATAATAATTTTCTGTTCAACTGTCATGAAAGCAGAGCGTCCTACCCAGTTACCAATGTCATTTTCTGAAATCACATCCAAATTAATGGCAAATTGATCAGAAGGACCTGCCTGGTAACTTGCACAAACAATTTGTTTATCAACATCGGTACGCTTTCTCTTATGAGCCAACTCTGTAATGCAAAATCCCGGCGTTAGTTCTAAGTAGATGATTTTTTTCTGAAATATACATACACTACTACTATAATATTTATTGAAATTAATTTAAAAAACTTGTTTTCTGTATTTAGATTTAGATTTTGTTTTATATTATTTAATGACTTTCATAAGTCAATACAAATTATATACAAATATCTAACCAAATTTATTTTAATAATTTGATGAAGTTATTTACCATTTTCATTATCTAAAGTAATTGTAGATGTGTATGAAGAAACTGCCTGGGGACTTGCACAAACCATTGGTTTATTTTGTATATTTTTGTCATCGTCACTCTTATTTGTGTTTTCATCTCTCTTTCTCTTATCAGATAACTCTGTAATTAATCTAATATATATATATGAGGTAATGACTGAAAAAGTGGTGTAAGTCTTTTTATTACAATATTAAGTTAAATAAATACTCAAGTACTCTATTTGATAATAGCAAGTTAATTTGTCGAAAATGCAGTCACAGTAATAAAAAAAATGGTGTTTACAAGCAAGTTAAATTTTATTTATTTTAATCAACATGTATAACGAAGTAGAAGCCTCCGCAGTTCTCAATAAGTTAAATTGACTTACACCATTTTTCTTTCACTACCTCATATACAGGGTGTACTACGCAAAAGTAGATGATTGGTGTAATTTGTTTTTTGGCTAAATTGAACAATTGGCGGTGACCATTAGCATTAGAATTAACGCATGCGCATTGGCGCGGTTCTCAGCGGTCCAAAACCAAATTACGGCCATATTACGTACATTGATATAAATATAAAAGGTCTTTAGGTTAAGGAGCGCGGTAGTTCGGCCCGAGGTTATGGATGCATTTCGAATTGAACGTATGGTGCACAGACAAGGAAAGACAATAGACGAATAACGAATTATAATAATAATATGTTCCATTCGGCACGCACCCTATGTTGTCGAAATCTGGTTTGGGACGGCCGAGAACCGCACCATTACGCATGCCCCGTCAGCTGATGGTCACCGCAAATTGTTCAGTTTCGTCTGATTTTTTTTTTAATTTCGCGTTATTTAAAATAAAGATATGTACTTACAGAAATAATTCCGTATATCCATTTTATAACAGTAAACAGCACTAGGCGAAAAATACAAAAACAACACACAAAAAACTATTAGGAGAGTAGTGGATTCATATGGAATGCATGGGCTGTAGATGTCACAGGCTAGACAAGGATCGCGGCAGCGCGCCAGACGGTTAGGAAGCCGTACGCAAGTCAGTTACGGTGGCAAGCACCAATAAGCACACGAGAAATACACATCTGTTTGGCGCCGACTGTTATTTTTCAAACATGTATATTTTACAGCATTTTGCTCTTCTCCGAGTCGGGGCATGCGCAAGAAAAAACAGACCGACCCTAGAGTGTGTCTCCGTTGTTTCACTTTTCGACCGTAGTTTGCAATATAGTACTAATATATATATATATATATATATATATATATATATATATATATATATATATATATATATATATATATATATATATATATGGTACAGAACAAACGAACAGGCCTTATGACAGGTTGTGCGAAACGTTTCGCACACCGTGGTGCTGGGTGATAAGCGTGATGTTGCCTGCAAAAACCGGTTTTCGATAGTTTATCGTTCGGTGCGCGAAACTTTCGCGTAGTTTACAACAATATGACAGAAATATTAGTTTATTTTGTCTGCATAAAGAAAAAAAAAATTCAGTGCAGTCCTCCGTAACGCCTGCAACTGAAAAAATCTGCGTTGATAAACGTATACGCATAATTACAAAAAAAAATCGAAACAAAGCTGAGGGGGGGGCAGCTGCCCCCCCTTGCCCCCCCTTGGCTACGCCCCTGCTCCGAGCTACCTCTATTGCGAAGCTTCTCACGAAGCGAGTTTCGCAGAAGTCCTCGGACCCTCTCGCCCCCCGACTATCTTCTCACGAAGCGAGCTATATAAGTCCTCTGAGCTACCTCAATTGCGAAGCGAGTATCCCAGCAGTCTCCGGACCCTCTCGCCCCTGGACTAGCTTTTCGCGAAGCGAGCTATAAAAGTCCCCCGAGCTACCTCTATTGCGAAGCTTCTCGCGAAGCGAGTTTCGCAGAAGTCCTCGGACCCTCTCGCCCCCCCGACTATCTTCTCACGAAGCGAGCTATATAAGTTCTCTGAGCTACCTCAATTGCGAAGCGAGTATCCCAGCAGTCTCCGGACCCTCTCGCCCCTGCACTAGCTTCTCGCGAAGCGAGCTACAAAAGTCCTCCGAGCTACCTCTATTGCGAAGCTTCTCGCGAAGCGAGTTTCGCAGAAGTCCTCGGACCCTCTCGCCCCCCCGACTATCTTCTCACGAAGCGAGCTATATAAGTTCTCTGAGCTACCTCAATTGCGAAGCGAGTATCCCAGCAGTCTCCGGACCCTCTCGCCCCTGCACTAGCTTCTCGCGAAGCGAGCTACAAAAGTCCTCCGAGCTACCTCTATTGCGAAGCTTCTCGCGAAGCGAGTTTCGCAGAAGTCCTCGGACCCTCTCGCCCCCCCGACTATCTTCTCACGAAGCGAGCTATATAAGTTCTCTGAGCTACCTCAATTGCGAAGCGAGTATCCCAGCAGTCTCCGGACCCTCTCGCCCCTGCACTAGCTTCTCGCGAAGCGAGCTACAAAAGTCCTCCGAGCTACCTCTATTGCGAAGCTTCTCGCGAAGCGAGTTTCGCAGAAGTCCTCGGACCCTCTCACCCCCCGACTATCTTCTCGCGAAGCGAGCTATAAAAGTTAATTTACAGATAAATTAGAGTTCGGGGTTAATGAAAAATATATACAGGGCATTTTTCTTTTGAGTATACATAGCCCGATAATTACAGCGTTTTATTAAATTTGCGGAAATGCGTAGTTTCAAAGTGTTCAATTTAAAACTTTAAACGAGTGTTTTCCACTCCCAGACTAAGCATGAAGTAAAATTTCGAGTTTAGAAAAGCCTAAGAATTTGGCTCGGGCGCGTAGCGAAGCGGAGCGACCGAGCCAAATTAGGCTTTTCTAAACTCGAAATTTTACTTCATGCGCCACGCTTAAAAACACTGATTTACAGTCAATTTCAAAAAACACACACATACAACAACGATTATAGGCAACGGAATATACGTTAGAGTTATTGGGTTGCCTATAATTACTGATTTAAACAATTGGTTTAGCGCAGAATTTAACTGACGTTTTATTCACATCTAAATATTAGTTTACTAAAGCCGTATATTTTAAACTTTGCGATATTTCAGTGTTAGACGCGTGGCGCATGAAGTAAAATTTCGAGTTTAGAAAAGCCTAATTTGGATTGGCTGCTCCGCTTCGCTACGCAGCCAATCCAAATTTTCAGGCTTTTCTAAACTCGAAATTTTACTTCATGCTTAGTCTGGGAGTGGAAAGCACTCGTTTAAAGTTTTAAATTGAACACTTTGAAACAACGCATTTCCGCAAATTTAAAAAAAAACGCTGTAATTATGGGGCTATGTATACTCAAAAGAAAAATGCGAAGCGAAGCGAGCTATATAAGTCCTCTGAGCTACCTCAATTGCGAAGCAAGTAGCCCGGAGACTGCTGGGCCCTCTCGCCCCTGAACTAGCTTCTCGCGAAGCGAGCTATAAAAGTCCTCCGAGCTACCTCTATTGCGAAACTTCTCACGAAGCGAGTTTCGCAGAAGTCCTCGGACCCTCTCACCCCCCGACTATCTTCTCGCGAAGCGAGCTATAAAAGTTAATTTGAAGATAAAATAGAGTTAGGGGTTTATGAAAAATATATACAGGGCATTTTTCTTTTGAGTATACATAGCCCGATAATTACAGCGTTTTTTTAAATTTGCGGAAATGCGTTGTTTCAAAGTGTTCAATTTAAACCAATCTTTCGGCCTTTTTCAGACCGTTTTTCAACAATTTTTTTTCGAGGTAAAATGATTACTATTCGCCCTTTTGACTTTTGATTATTGTTTATTAAACGAAAAAGAATATCCAGAAGTTTTTTTTTTTTGTTTTTGACCCGTGGTTTTTTTATAAAAATGGCGGCCAATGGGTGCATGTTCGCCGTGTTTTCCTGGACGGGCGAAGAGTTTTTTCGGAGATGACTCATCTGAAACAGAAACTGGTATGCAATTAATAATCTGTATAAGATTCTCTGGAGCTTCTCCCTCTGTCATGCAAAAATCTCAAAAATTAACAAAATGGCGGGCATGTGAAGAAAAACAGTCGATTTTGAGCCCATTTTTTCCTGTTTCAACGCGCTTAAAAAATATTAAATGTTAATATTTTCAATTGGCCGTGGGAGAAGCTCCAGAGAATTTAATAAGGAACAGAAATCGCAAAAGCTCAAGTCAATATGAGTTATAGTTTTTGAGAAAAGTCTTCGCCCGTCAACAAAAATGTCGTTTCGAGAAAAACGCGTTTAAAGATTTGGCATGATTTAAAACCATTTTGGGGGTTCTTACCACTAGTCAGCTATCCCAGCACCATACCAGATTTCCTCCTCTTTCTCGTAAAACTGGTTTCAGGATGCTTGCTCCTGTCGGCAGCGGTTGAGGGCCTCCCGAGCCGCTGCTCCGCTCGCTGCTTGCGTTCCTCATCTATCTTCGCCTGAAAAGCCTTGGCTTGCAGGCCGATGCGGATTTCCAGGGTGCTCATTACTTTTAACACCGACGAAAACCCATCATTGAATATTCCGGTTGCCAGATAAGTTGCAATTGCAACTGTTTTCGCCCCACAGTTTAAATGCTTTGGCGTCAGTTTCCACACGCAGGCGTTAAAGCTGTTACCGGCGTTTTATCGAAAACGTCGTAACTTGATTATATTTCATTCTCATTCGCGAAAACATCGGACTCCAATTGTTTTGCTCATTTTCATTTCATCATAATCATTTTAATTTCAAATGATGATATATTTTTGTAAATATTATAAGTAGGTAGTTGTACATTTCGCACCGGAACGTGACCAACACAATACGGCTACGTATTAACAAACATCCCCATCGTAAACCGCGCACCAAGCCCAACGCCCGAATTTTACAACCCCGAAGACGCACCGTCATAAAACTCCGCACCTCCGAGGGCCACCATTATAAACCTCCTGGCGAGCTGTAGATGTTTACGACCAGGAAGACAAAGCCTTTAGAAATCTTCGTCGGGTTTGGGAAAAACTCCGAGAACAAAGGTTTATGGTCGTAACATCTGCAGCACATCTTCGACACGCCAGAACGGTCCGAAACCAGAGGCCCAAAACTTTTGGCCTCTGCGCAACCCCATCCCGAAACTTCCTCCACCACAACCTTCGACCAATCACCGTCACCCCCAAGATACATGGCGGGGGTGAAGACATCGGTGGTTGGGAAGATCGAAGAGGGAAGAAGTCAGTTATCCTGGGAACATCATCAAGAACAGTTGAGTCTAAACTCAAACAATTATCATTTCATCGCGAGTCGAATCAAAAACATCATAGTGCAAGTCACGACATCTTCAAGACAGTTCATCAGTGCATAACCATTCCGTGTCATCAGTGTCCGCGTAAATCATTTTCCGTCGTTCATCATTTCATTTGTCAGTATTCATTTTTGTTAATCGTAAGTCGTCGTCACTGTAAATTATTGTATTGTCATTTCATATTTACGTTCATTTGCTATCTTTTCATCTGTATATTCATTGTCTTCATTCTTTTTCATTTTTCGGTTTGGTTGTTATAATAAATTATATCGTTGTTGTGGAATATTAGCGTTCACATATTCATTTTATTCAAACTAAATTAAACCCAAAAATCAAATGAAGTGTGTGTCCGAAACCAGACAAAGAAACAACGAGGAAGTCTGAGTAAGTATATATTTTTGTATTTAACTGAGCTAACGGAGTGTTACGGTGGAGCATCTTGTAAGTGCAAAAATCATGCTCTCCATTTAAATAAGTCAACGACAAAGCACGAATATTACAAGACGCCACAACCTCCCGTTAACAAAGCTTTCATTAGAATTCTGCGTGTGCCCACCGAGGCACCTCCTGAGCAGATCGTCCTCAGAAAGAGCCTCGTAGATGGGCCGAATGACGTTCTGAACTTTGGCTGTTAGCGGCGCATCGTGGTGAAACTGGTCCAGGGTACCTGTAGCCTTCGCCGCCTGCCACTTGCACCAACTGTCGCTTCCTTCCGGGCAATTGTCGTGTTTCGGGTCCTTGTCGGTTGAACATTTATGTAAAAACGTAGCCCACACTTCTTTCTTCATGTCCTCAACCGAATTAGCATGTCGTCGGATCGCCAAACCGTAGTATATCGTCAACTGCTTTATCAAATTGTCTGTCAACTTGCCTGATCCTTTACCGCCAATGCCTTTGTTTTGCTTCTTCGCTGCACGAAGTCTGCTACCCATCCGCTTTTGAACGTGCCCGACACATTCTTTCTTCTGCACGGTCAAATCGGAATAGGGATCCATAGGGAGAAGAGCCTTGAAGGTTTTCGTGTCGCCGTCCCCGATGTAGTATTTGTACTGAACTCCATGCAGCTCTTCTGACCTGGCGAACATCTCTTGAACCGCGTCGACTTCCATCTTCCCCGAACTTCCGTCATGATTGACAAGACATTCCTCTGCATGTTGAGCCAGCCATTCTTCGTACTCGGGAGTGCCCGTACAACCTTTCTTCAAACTGCACCCGTGACAATACGATGATTTTATGACGCAATCAAGGACTTTTTTTCGAATAAGTCCCAATCAGCGAAGTTATACCGTAGAGAGATGAAAAACCGCGCCGTTTCCAGGAGCCGTCACCCGACACTGACAGTTGGGTTGGTGTGTTTCCATGTTGTTCATTTTTTGCGATTTCTTCTTGAACTGCTTTGCTGCAAACACACTGGAAAACAGCTTTCGCCGCAACGTACAGATTCTCCAGGAAGGCGACGTACGCTGAATTTCCGAATCCATCTGACAGGTCCATCAGCCCGCAGAACAAGTTTACGCCCCGCTGTCCGACTCCGAAAAGACGCATTACGAACATCAGACGACGATTGACTTCGTATGATTGTCCAATAGACTAAGTAAACAGCTGTTCGCGCCGTGGTACCCGCCACCTAGCGGATTTCTGTATAAGCAGCATCGGTGTCGGTTGCGTATGAGTTGCATGGTGTCAGTTGGTTTTTTATTGTGTAACGTCATAATTTAATGCTGTTCGTGGTATTTGTTCGTACAAATACATATACATAAGTTGCGGCTTTGAAACGGTTGACACAACCATTTTCCGACGGAAAAGCCTGTCGAAACGACTTTAGTTTTGTATGCTGGTGGGAAAATGGTCGGGTTGTACGATATACTCCTGGGGTCTTCCGATTTTCTATCTCCAACGAAATGTTTATTGCAGATTCTGCTGTGCTTTGATGAAATCCACAGTTTTTTGTCGCCGCTAAATAAACAAGAGTAATGTATAATAATAATGTCTTTATTTAAACAAACGAGGTTTTGTATTTAGGGTATTAAATGATGCAATAGAATTTCATTTCAAATAGTTGAATTTCTTTAATTTGAAATATTCGCTATTTAATCCCTCTATACAATTGTATTAATTTATAATAATTTTTAAAAATTACTGCATACTTCAATCAAACATGGCACAAGTATATACTTCTTTTAATTATCTCAGTGAAGCAATGAGTTTCGAGCATCTTCATATTTGTATTAATGACCCTAACCTTCCTTTCAACACTGACATTTCAATCGTTTGCAGAACTTCGCGTACAATCATTTTTAAGAATGGTGAACTTGTTGTAAAGTAACAATTACAATAAAAAGAAGTATCAATAACCTTTCTTCACACACTTTATTTTAATACCAGATGTACATTTCTGTCACCAAGTGACCATTATCAATGGATTTTTAATACTAACTTATACAAACAAAAATAGGAGTATATATACAGAACAGATTAACAAAATATAATGAGCGTTAGGCGGTGGAATATCTTGATAAATCAGGTATTTATTCAATTAACTGCAACAATTGTAATAAGGTGTATGTCGGGCAAACGCAAAGAAACTTAAGAATACGTTTTAAAGAACACATGAACCATTTAAGAAATTTTAATAATGAAAAATCAGCCGTAGCAAATCATTCACTAGAAACTGGCCATAAGATATCAATCAATAATATGAAATTAATAAAACAGTCATCCAATTATCACTTAAACATGTTAGAAGCGATTGCAATGAAAAAACACGCAAACAACTTAATGAATTTTGATTTAAGTCCACTAAATAACAAATTACTAGATTTAATACCTCCTTTTACTTAACCCGAATATACCTGTCTTTACCTACCGCTCATCCCCCTTTCCATAAACCGACCCGTTAATGTACGTTTTTTCCCCACATTAAACTCCACCGCCTAACGCTCATTATATTTTGTTAATCTGTTCTGTATATATACTCCTATTTTTGTTTGTATAAGTTAGTATTAAAAATCCATTGATAATGGTCACTTGGTGACAGAAATGTACATCTGGTATTAAAATAAAGTGTGTGAAGAAAGGTTATTGATACTTCTTTTTATTATTATAATCTTCACGTAACTCAATCATCTATTAACAATTACAATGTCAACGGGTATGTGCTGAAATATTAACTTTGACTAATAACAATATACTTACTCGACACGTCGTACAGCGGCAATCCACCTCGCTTTCCGCTCCGTTTCCCATGGTTTGTATGGGAACGATTAAAAAGAGACGGAGCCATCACTTTTATATTTACTGGTGCATCCGACGACACAACAACTTTGATTGCATTTAGCTCGCTTCGGCTCAGAACTCATACTTCTGCTCAGAACTCCCGTATGACGAAATGACAACCGGCACCGATGCTGCTTAGGCTTAAAACCGCGTGGCGGCGCTGCAATTGCCGCTTACTTAGCCTATTCGAGCACAAGACGACACTGAACGCGGACCGCACTCACATTCGATCAGTAGTTTAAATCCAAGGCCTCGAATTGCAGACCGCGAGAAAGTGACGTCCCTATCACAAGTTTTGCACTTCAGAGTTGTTGACAGGAAGTTGAACACCGTCAGGAAGTTCAGCAACACGTAGCAGCTGTTGGGGTCGTCCGAAATATCTTCGAACCCACTGCGCAGCTTTTCGGCCGACGTGCTCACTCGCGAAGTATCATTTTCCATGGTGTGCTGATTTTCCGCAAAATGCTTCGTTTTCTTCCTGGTGGGTGACAAAACCAGCACCACCTTTTTTGCCTTTGCGCTTTAAATTCGGCATGTTTACAACTGAGGTTAAGCACGCGGGACGCAAGTCACATGTACACTGATTCCAACCGAAATAATAAACATCTGAGATCGACAACATCATAGCAGAGCATTATCAGTCCCGACCGCACAGCTGCGCGCGGTGAGTCGTTTTCGAGCCTCTGCACTTCTTCATTCAATGCGCGAAAAACTGGAGAACGCATTCGCGGATCGGAAAACGGCTTGGAGGGATGAAAGTAAATAATAATAATAATAATAGCCTTTATTGTCCAACAGGATTTCCTACTTACAGGACAATATAATAGAAGGTACAGTGCAAATAAACTTAAGTATTACAAGAAAAAAAATATACAGAAAATTAAATTACATTTTATAAAAATAAATCGTCGAATGACTTTTCTGCGCAACGACACATTGTGAAAATTGGCGACCGCTGCAGAACACACGTCCTTGGTGTGGGTAGTCGGAATGATGAAGCGAATCTGGTTGATTGTTGAGGAACATTGAAGGGTATCCCGGAAAGTAATTGGGGGCGGTCGATTGTTCCGTGAACCAGTTTCCTGAGAAATGTGGCGCAGTGGTGGTCTCGTCTGGTCGATAATGCCATCATTTTATGCCTTTCAAGTAGATGTTCTTGATTCGCTCCAATAGATGGATAAGTACCGTCAAGTTTGTAAGACAAATATTTTAAAAATCGCCGATGGAGGCGATCTAGTAGAAGGGAGTGACTAATACTTGTCGGATACCAGACTAAGCTACAGTAGTCCAATTTACTTGATACAAAAGCGAAGTATAATGACTTTACAGCATCAGTATTTCGAAATTCGCGAACGTTTCTCAGTATAAAACCTAGTGATCTGGAGGCTGCGGAGCGAATAGCTTCAATATGGGTAGTGAAAGTGAGTTTCTTGTCAAAAGTAACTCCTAGGTCTTTGAAGCAGTCAACGACCGACAGATAATCACCTGAAATATGGTAAGTTCTTGGGAGAGCATTGCGTCTCCGACTGCAGTTTATAACGCTGCATTTGTTTACGTTGAATTTTAAATTTACACGGGAGCACCAGTTAGATATGATATTTAGATTCGATTGTAGCATATCGACATCGTTCTGACATTGGATCCTCTGGTAAATTTTGAGGTCGTCGGCGTATGCTAACACAGGGCTGGTGAGCATCCCCAGCAAATCATTAATAAAAATGTTGAAGAGAAGGTGGGCCAAGACTGGAGCCCTGTGGGACACCAATCGACGGTGAGAATTCAAAAGATTTAAAACCGTTGTAGTACACATAGCAAGATCTGTTGTGCAGGTAAGATTGTATAAGTTGAGTAACCGCTGGCACAGCCCCAAACGACCCAAGTTTCTCTAACAGCAGTGACTGATAGAGTCAAACGCTCGGGAGAAGTCGGTGTATATGACATCAACTTGGCCTCGCACATCTAAAGCTTCAGAAAGGAACTGCGAAATAGTAGCAAGATTTGTTAGTGTCGACCGTCCTGGCATGAATCCGTGTTGATAGGGCGAGATGTGGGATCGCACGTTGTTAAAAATGTTATTATATAACACTGTTTCCAATATCTTGGCGAAGTTCGATAGGATTGCGATGGGACGATAATTGCTTATTTGCGAGGCGTTGCCTTTCTTGAAAATTGGGCATAATAGTGTGCGTTTCCAACGGTTGGGAAATTCACTTTTAGATATTGAAAGATTAATAGTTGATGTTAGAGGTTTGGCTAAGACATATCTGCAGTCTTTGAGTAGAAAACTTGGAACTTTGTCATCACCCGCTGTTAGTTTGTTTGTAAGGGATGCCATAATGGATACAAGTTGTGCTTCATCTACTTTAGAAATTGTGAATGGAGGACAGTTAGAATAAATGGTATCAACGGTGGGAGTTGCATTACTGCAAAAGACATTTTTAAAGGTATCCGCGAAACCATTTACTACATCTTTAGGTGTTGAAAATTCACGATTTTCATCGTATAACTTGCCAGGTATTCTCGTTTTTCCTTTCTTGCTAGAGATAACATTCCAAAGTACCGAAAAATGGAAAAAAAAGATTGGTAATACCCCCTTAAACGAGTGTTTTCCACTCCCAGACTAAGCATGAAGTAAAATTTCGAGTTTAGAAAAGCCTAAGAATTTGGCTCGGGCGCGTAGCGAAGCGGAGCGACCGAGCCAAATTAGGCTTTTCTAAACTCGAAATTTTACTTCATGCGCCACGCTTAAAAACACTGATTTATAGTAAATTTCAAAAAGCACACACATATTACGATTATAGGCAACCCAATATAAATGAGAGTTATTGGGTTGCCTATAATCGCTGTTTTAAACAATTGGTTTAGCGCAGAATTTAACTCACGTTTTATTCACATCTAAATATTAGATTGCCGAAGCCGTATATTTTAAACTTTACAATATTTCAGTGGTTTACACGCGTGGCGCATGAAGTAAAATTTCGAGTTTAGAAAAGCCTAATTTGGATTGGCCGCTCCGCTTCGCTACGCGGCCAATCCAAATTTTCAGGCTTTTCTAAACTCGAAATTTTACTTCATGCTTAGTCTGGGAGTGGAAAACACTTTTTAAAGCTTCAAATTGAACTCTTTTAAAAAAAGGCGTATGCATACGTGTACTTGAAAGAAAAAAAAACGGTTTTTAGGCTCACGTTCTATTCACATATAAATATTAGATTACTGAAGCCGTATATTTTAAACTTCGCGATATTTCAGTGTTTTAGACGCGTGGCGCATGAAGTAAAATTTCGAGTTTAGAAAAGCCTAATTTGGATTGGCCGCTCCGCTTCGCTGCGCGGCCAATCCAAATTTTCAGGCTTTTCTAAACTCGAAATTTTACTTCATGCTTAGTCTGGGAGTGGAAAACACTTTTTAAAGCTTCAAATTGAACTCTTTTAAAAAAGCGTATGCATATGTGTACTACGGTTTTTAGGCCCCGCAAAAAAAAAGTTTTTTTTTGTATGTCATTTACCGCCACTGTTCATATACATCCAGTTAGCCAGTCACTGCATAAAATTTGGTAACAGCATTTGGAGGCTGCATCCAGAAGCGAGACCGGTGATTGCTGTATATAGTCGTCTCGTCTTACTCGTCCCCCCAATCTCTCCTTTTCTACTCGATTTCCAGTTCTTCTATAAGCATTGGCTCCCCTTGCTACCGCTAATACATTTTATTGTCCTGGCAGCACTGCTTATAATTCACTATTTCAACATATTAACGCACCGCTTTACAATTTCTTAGTCGTTTTAACTTTCTAAGTTTAAATTTATGTTTATTTCATTTATTGCTTTAAATTTTTTTTGCAACCCGTCAAAATAAACACAAGATTGAAAGCATTTCTTATTTCAAAGACGCTAACGTGAAATACCTAGAAATAGTACACATTAATAAATATAAGTATAAACTAAACTTTGCTGTTCCCAGGTCAGGTAGTAGACATAAGAATATCTTTTATAATAATCGAGCAAATACAACACACTATCTTAACTCGCCCATCATGTCTATGTGTAACTCGGTAAACATGCTGCCTCATGATATTGATATATTTCATATTAATTTATCAATGCTCACTGCTCATTTGACATCGCATTACATGTTGAATAACATATAAATGTATTGAGATTGCGCTAGATGTGGTTATCGGAATTATCGACATTAACTACGCTACTTCATGTTTTCATTTAATTTAATTCTACTTTTTATTTTTGGTTTTTAAGTTATGTAAAAATCATTGTATTTCAAAGGATATGCAGTGCTATATTGTGAACGATTGTGACTATACTGTATTGCGCTATAATTGTATTTTTCTAATTTATCCTATTATTAGATCTTATGGGGGGTGCCTCCTTTTTTTTTCGAAAAAATCGATTTTTTTTTTATTGCAGTTTTGGATACTTTGATATGTGTAGTATCCACCCCTGGAACCGTATTACCGAATTCGAACCGGAAGTTGTTTTTTTTCTCAATTGAGCAAAGTAAAACATGCCCCTAAAATCGGCCGTTTTTCCATGTACGTATTTCTTGGGAATTTCTTTCTTTTGGCAACGGCAAATGCTTCAATATGACATGTGAAGTACTAGAACTTACTGGAAGAGTTACCAGATGTACAGATGTGAGAATCGCTTCTCACTTCAGTCTGCTTCATGCAACCGGCGGAAAAACACGTGTCAAAGTGTAAACAATGCCGCGTAAACCCGGGAAGCGTGGTCATGGCTTTGTGAAGAAAAAAGTTCTCCCAACAAATCGCCACAGCATGGAATATGAAACCACCTTTGCGAGCACGTCGGCGAAGAAGCTGAAGGACCACGACTACGATGACATCGAGATAAATCGCAGCCATTCGTACGTCATTCTGGACTTTTTGACTGTGTTCAATTTCCTCTCAGGTATACTTACTAAAATACAAGAATCGCGGACAATCATACGTCATTCTGGATTTCTTGACTGAATTCCACTTCCTTTCAGAAATACTGAAATGCAAGACTTGCAACGCTGACATCAGATTCTCCCAGACCGCTAACCGAGGCCTTGGCTTCAAGTTGACCGTGCATTGCGACTGCCCCGTACGTCACGTTAAATCCTCCCCGACGGTAAACAAACAAGCGTACGAAATCAATAGACGGCTGACGATGGTTATGCGTTTGCTGGGACTAGGCCTCCACGGCGTTAACCTGTTTTGTGGGCTGATGGATTTGTCAGTTGGCTTCTCGTCCAGGTTGTACGACGCTTGCCTGGAAAACTTGTTCACGGCTTCGAAGGCTGTATTCAAAGTTATTCGCACAAAAGCAGCCTCTGAGGAACAGGAACTAAATGAAGAAGCGGGCAACGAACGAACGCATTTATCTGTGTCAGGTGATGGATCGTGGATGACACGCGGATTCTCGTCGTTGTTCGGAGTAACTTCGCTAATCGGCAAATACTCGAAAAAGGTCATAGATTGTGAAGTCAAGTCGTCTTTCTGCCACTCTTGCAACATCCAAAAGTCAGTTATGGATTCTGGACAGTTTGAAGATTGGTACGAGTCTCACAAGGTCAATTGCAGCGCGAATCATAACGGGAGTGCAGGCAAAATGGAGGTCGACGCCGTAAAGGAAATGTTTTGTCGTTCTGAGGAATTGTTCGGGGTCAAGTACAAATATTACATTGGGGACGGCGACACAAAGACGTTTAAAGGGTTGCTGGACTTAGACCCGTATCCTGATGTGCTCGTGGAGAAGAAGGAATGCGTGGGACATGTGGAGAAGAGGATGGGTACGCGACTTCGCAAAGTGAAGAAAGAAACCAAAGGAATCGGCGGAAAGGGACACGGAAAGCTGACAGACAAGCTGATCAAGGATCTGACAAAGTACTACGGTTTGGCGATCCGACGTCATCCCGATTCGGTGGAAGAGATGAGAAAAGAGGTCTGGGCCACTTTTTACCACAAGTGTTCGACGAATGACAAGCCGCAACACCAGAACTGTCCCGCTGGCGCGCAGAGTTGGTGCAAATGGCGCGTCGCTGAGGCAACGGGACAACTGGACCAATTTCGACACGAACCGGCACTCACCAAGGAAGTCCAAAATGCGATTCTTCCCATTTACCAGTCGCTTTCGGACGACGAACTTCTGCACCGGTGCTTGGGAGGAAACACGCAGAATTGCAACGAGAGCCTGAACGCGTGTATTTGGAAGCTGGCCCCTAAGCACCTGTTTTGTGGCTCCAAGACCGTCAACGTCGCCATGTTCCTGGCTGTGGGCATCTTCAACGAGGGTTACTCAACTATCCTGAAGACGATGTGCACCATGGGAATTAAGGTGGGCGTTTTCTCTTTGCAATTCGCAACGAACAGCGACGAGAAACGAGTTGCAGCAGCTAAGAAGAGGCTGCATCCCGAAGTTCGACTCGCCATGGAGAAGAGGATAATGGCTCAAGAGCTCCAAAACGCCTTCTACGAGGAAGAGGAAGGTCTGATGTACGGTCCTGGGATTGCAGACTAACCGTGAGTTGCACAATATCGCTTTGAATTGTAGTCAAAACTTCAATCGCGTTTTTCTCGAATCACCTTTTTTAAAATCGCGCGCAGTGATAACTCGAGTACATTTCAACCGATTCGATTGAAATTTTGGGCGTTTGGTCGCAAATTAAATTCAACAGGGAGTGACGGAGCATTTTTTGAATCGGTACATATTATGTATTTTTTTAGCCCCCCTGAAGACCAAAAAAACACCTAAAAAATGACTGTTTTATTCACATGGCCGCCATTTTGTTATATCTTGACCGATCGACAATATCCTCCGGCATTCCCTGCGGAAACATGTCTACATTAATGTGTTTAACCGACAACCATTTCAGATCAACCGGGTGGCCGCTAGGACTGCGCGCGTGGAGGCCTGCAGCGGCGAGGTGCTCTGCGGCAACGGCGATATCGGGCGTATATTTTGACATTGGGGGGTCAAAAAATTGTGTTTTGAAGTTAAAATGTTAATAAACAAAATGGTCAAAACCGGGGTTCGATTGATTGTACCCAGCCCGAGAAAAAAATTATCAAAAAACATGCATTTTTAGGCCCAAAAAAGGAGGCACCCCCCTTATGAATCTGTTGGATAATAAATAAATAAATAAATAAATAAGTATAGTGTAAACAATAACACATGTTAAGAAACAATAGCTTCATCGGTATACCGCTTGCTATTGGTTAATTACAGAATTTCCTAGAAATTGCTGGTGGTGCGTTAATCTATTGAACCAGTGTACTTTAATAATATCGTATTGACTTTTGTGTATTTAAGCTGGAAAAAAATTAAATTGTTGTATATGACACATTTATTTATTCATTATATATCCATATCATGGAAAATATAATTAAATACAAGTATGTATATATAATATCTATAAACTATGATGTATTACATTATGTATATATGTATGTATATAATATTATCATTAAAGCACGTTATTTAAATGCAAAAATTTTGGTATCCGGTAAAAATTACACTCACAATGAAAAAATAGACATTTAGTTGTGTGGGTGTGTGTCTGTGTTTGGTGCTCGCTAAGCATTTTTTTTCGCTCGGGAAGCCACTTTTCGCACGAATTAAACAATTGCCCAGTAATAACGACATTTCTCATGTATACAAAATATCCACCTTTTTCTAAAAACTTATTAATTCTCCACTTTGAGCACGTCTGAATAAACTACAGGCTAAGTAAGTTCTTTATCATGAGGTTTATGCGTTACAAACAAATTCTCACCAACTTTTTTTATTGTTGAATAATGTTGTAACAAAAACTAAAAGAAAAGTTCTCACTTTTGTTTTCTTTTTATTATTTTATTGTTAAATAATGTTGAAACAAAAACTAAAACAAAAGTTCTAGTTTGAAATAAAACAACACAGTTGGGAGGGTTTCACTTTTATTGTTGAACACTGCAACATGTTTCACCACACAGTGGCTTCATCAGGCAGATGAAATAATGATTTCATCTGCCTGATGCAGCCACTGTGTGGTGAAACATGTTGCAGTGTTCAACAAAAAAAGTGAAACCCTCCCAACTGTTATTATTTTATATTGGGAGGGTTTCACTTTTATTGTTGAACACTGCAACATGCTTCACCACACAGCGGCTTCATCAGGCAGATGAAATAATGATTTATTCTGCCTGATGAAGCCACTGTGTGGTGAAACATGTTGCAGTGTTCAACAATAAAAGTGAAACCCTCCCAATATAAAATAATAACAGTTGGGAGGGTTTCACTTTTATTGTTGAACACTGCAACATGCTTCACCACACAGCGGCTTCATCAGGCAGGTGAAATAATGATTTATTCTGCCTGATGAAGCCACTGTGTGGTGAAACATGTTGCAGTGTTCAACAATAAAAGTGAAACCCTCCCAACTGTGTTGTTTTATTTCAAATAGTATTATGGAGTTTCATCATGTATCCGCCTCATCAATTAAATATTTAAAAGTGCTCGTTTTTATGTTCCATACAAAACCTTGTATTCGAATATAATTTTGTTGATTTTGTTTTTTATTGTTAAATAATGTTAAAACAAAAACTAAAACAAAAGTTCTCGTTTTTATTTTCCTTTTATTATTTTATTGTTGAATAATGTTAAAACAAAAACTAAAACACTAGTTCTCGTTTTTATGTTCCTTACAAAATCATGTATTCGAATATAATTTTGTTCAAATATTTAAACGATTTAATTGAAAATCTCTTTGAAAACAAAAACTTGGTTGAGATTAAGACGGATTCACTTTTATTATTAACCACTCCATGCACACATTAGTTTTGAATTTCTGGTTAAAAATGATCACATTATTTTTGAATTTCTAGTAAAAAAATGATCACATTATTTTTTGATAAAAATGTAGATCGAAGCGAAAACGAGCAGGTAAAATTTGTTGAGGAAATATAACGGCGCCCGTGACAGATACGAGCGTCTTTAAAATTGCCAGTAAGCAGCGCCTGTGACAGACACGAGCATGTACAGGGTGGTCTAATTTCGATGTTGCTTATGGGCATCTTGATAAATATAAGAGTTAGAGAAAAATTGATGACGCAGTCGCGATCTCTTTTTTTGAGACTAGGACTATGCCGAAAGCAAAAATGCGCTATCTTGTTTTTTTCAGAAGTTATAGGGCAACATCAGGTTTTCTTGATTTTTAACTTTAATTAATACCTTGCGTAATTTGTGAGACAGGCAAAAACTATGAATACCTTCTTAAGACACTTTTTTGAGTAGAATCCAGTGGCGTAGGCATTTTTTTATTTTATTCACACATTTTCGAGTTATAGCCAAATTGTTTATTTGATTAAATGTAAATCATAGTTGGCTTTGACATAGTTGATGAGAGTGTTTTTCACTGATTTCAAAAATATATATTTTTGTGAATTAATCTTAAAAGACAGTGTTACTATAGAGTAAAAACTAGTTTTTAATCAGCTAAATAATATATTATGGAAGACAATAGCCATTTTTGATCATTTGCATGCTCAGTTTTAATAATAATAATAATAATAATAATAATAATATTTATTTATTACCCAACAGGAAAAATCCTAATTACAAGGCAATATGTACAATAATATAGTAGAATAATATGATACTTAACAAATAATAATAAACAAAATAAATGATATGCCTAAACAATAAAATGTTAACTTTTATGTTACATATTAAATTAACAATTAAACACAGAGCAAAATTGATTCTAATGAGTCATGAAATATGTCACAAGTGACAGGCAAACTATTGAATATATTACAGCTAATGTGTACGGGTGATTTTGATCCAAAGTTATTTCGAAATGAGGTAATGCTAAATGTAGGTTTTTGCCTACTGTTAAAAGTTGGAATATGCAGTCCCACCAGTTGCAATAGGCAAGAACAGTCTATCTCGTGGCGCATTAGCTTGTGCAAAAAAACGATGCCTGCATTGAGGCGTCGGCAGTGATAAACATTATAAACTAATGATTTTTTAAATAATAATAATCCTTTTTTGAGTAAAAAATATTTTATTATTTTTAATATTTATTGAAATTATTATATATTAAGAAAAAAAAACGTATTTTAAATATTCCTACTGATGGCCATTATTTCTAATGCATCTTTGGTATTTACCTCTTACAGCCTTAATGGCGATACAAATTTGAACTATTTGAAATAAAACAATACAGTTGGGAGGGTTTCACTTTTATTGTTGAACACTGCAACATGTTTCACCACACAGTGGCTTCATCAGGCAGATGAAATAATAATTATTGCATCTGCCTGTTGAAGCCACTGTGTGGTGAAACATGTTGCAGTGTTCAACAATAAAAGTGAAACCCTCCCAACTGTATTGTTTTATTTCAAATAGTATTATGGAGTTTCATCATGTATCCGCCTCATCAATTAAATACAAATTTGAACGTTGGGAACAGTTCCTATAAAAATCATGAAAATGTTCCAATACGTCTAAATTAATTTAGGCTGCTTGTAAATTTTGTCCTGCAGGTATCCCCATAAAAAAATCTAACGGTGTTGGATCTGGAGATCTAGCAAGCCACCTAACTGGTCTAAATGTTCCCAACCAATTGCTCCCTAAATTTGCATCCAAAAGTAATCTGCTCTATCTTGTTGGAAGAACAGAACTCATTGCTGTTGCAATGGAATAATTCATTAAAATTGAGCATGCAAATAATTTATAATAGCTATTGTCTTCTGTATTATATTATTTAGCAGATTAAAATTTGGTTTCTATTCTATAGGAACACTATTTTCAAAATAAATTCATAAAAGTATATATTTTTGAAATCAGTGAAAAACACTCTTTTAATCTGTGTCAAAGCCAACTATGATTTACATTTAAATAAAAAATAATTACTTGACTATGCTGCTATCCTCTTCCACAATCCCCATCCTACTACATTCAAAAATTTACAAGTCGCCGAAAGATCGGCCCTGAGAGTGCTTACCAAAATCCGTCACCCCCAAAACCCACTGCACAACCCCTCCAACCTCCTGCTGTACAAACTAACAAAAGTTACCTCCATCGAAACCCGCCTATCCTATTTAGCTGATAAATTCGCCTCAAACCCCACCCTTTATAATCTCCTCTACCCTTTATGCATTTCTCGAAACCCTAATATCACTCCCAAACGTAAACGTTTTACCTCTACAATTCATAATTTCATTTCATCATTTCATAACCCTAGTGATCACGACAATTAAATTCATTTGACTAGACAATGGACGACATTAGCAATCAAGACATTTCCTACACAATAACTGACAAGGATAGAACTCTATAATTCCAGGCAGAAAGACCAACGGTCGATAGCCAATTGGCAAATTATTTAATTTGTACTTTATTTAATTGTAATTTATTTTTGTACTATGACTTACCAAAATTTGCCAATAAAGATTTATACATATATATAAAAAATAATTTGGCTGTAACTCGAAAATGTGTTCATAAAATTAAAAAAATGCCTACGCCACTGGATTCTACTTCAAAAAGTGTCTTAAGAAAGTATTTATAGTTTTTATCTATCTCACAAATTGCGCAAGATACGAATTAAAGTTAAAAATCAAGAAAACCCTATTTTGCCCTATAACTTCTGAAAAAAACAACATGGTGCATTTTTGTTTTCGGCATTATCCTAGTCTCAAAAAAAGAGATCGCGATTGCGCCATCGGTTTTTTTCTAACTCTTATATTTACCGAGATGCCCATAAGCAACATCGAAATTAGACCACCCTGTACATGAAGTGGTCGATAAGAGTGCATCCTTCGAAAACTTGTGTTATATTTCAATTTGCGTTGGATTTGATTCATCCAAGTATCCTCAATTCAAGATTGAAAATCTCTTTATTTCAATCCATAAGATAATAATTGCAAGTTGAAATGAAAAAGTGAGCAACTAGCTTAGAAATGATCAGCATTTAGGGCGCTCTTATATGGACGTTTTGAACGGGCGCAAGCGTTTGCGTTTTAACACATGGGTTTATACGAGAGTTCCTAGACGGAGGGGTGCTGGCGTTTTCTCCACCTTGCACCCGTCCGTCTAGCGACTCTCATATAAACCTATGTGTTAAAACAAACGCTTGCGCCCGCTCCCGTTCCGCCTCGCGTTCATATAAGAGCGCCCTTAAAGACTTACTTTTGAACTGGGGGGGTTCATCTCTGAACTCGAGTTCAAAATGACAATTCCTATTATTCTAATGTCACTCTGAACTCGAGTTCAGAGATGAACCAGTTCAACGTGTTTGATGCAATTAATTTAGTTTGTGAGAATTTGTTTATAAATCTATCATACAAGTTAATATTAAGGCATATGGAGGTGTCTTTTCTAACCTATAAAATACACTCTTAAAAATATGTAAATGGTTCAAAAGGTTTTCATTTTTGTTATGATTATTATTCACGTTGATATATTGTTCGGATTATTTGTTTTTAGGTGTACAATCTTGTTTTCTTCTTTAATCGGGGAAAGGCGAGCTAAAAATACTTTATAATTTTTCTTGATACGTAATACTTAATTAAGTTCCTCTCTTGTTTGTTTTCCAGTGTATAATATCTTACGTATTTACCCTGAAACAAAAAGAAACACAAAATTAAAATTTCAAGTAATTTTTTCAATGATAACCAGGTTTCGGAAATATGATATTCATATAAATATCGGATACATATCGATATTTATCCGATATATTCTCCAGTAAAGATTGCAATGGTTAACAGCAATCAGTGAGGTTTTATAGAAGTTTCTAGTCAAAATTTCAAAGTTGAAAAAAGTGAACTTTTATCATTTCCGTGGTGAATTTATTGATTTTAATTGGTGATATACAGAGAGTTTTATGTAACACCGAATAAGTTCATCCAATACAATTTGACACCTTTATTTTTTAAGTTATGTGTAAATTGAATTGCCTATATGACCATTAAAAATCATTTGCTATTAGTCCCTCAACGCCCCTACACACAGGGAGTTTTTCTTTCAAGTATACATGTCCCAATTACACTGCATATATTGTAAATCTTTAGATATCCGTTGTTAAAAAAAATCAATTTGAAACTTGAAATGAATGTGTTCCACTCCCAGACTAAGCATGAAGTAAAATTTCGAGTTTAGAAAAGCCTGAAAATTTGGTTTGGTCGCGTAGCGCGAAGCGCGGAGCGGCCAAACCAAATTTTCAGGCTTCTCTAAACTCGAAATTTTACTTCATGCGCCACGCGTACAAGATAATGATTTCAAATGAAGTTCACTTATACACAATATTTCAGTGTTTTCAGTGTTTAATACGCGTGGCGCATGAAGTAAAATTTCGAGTTTAGAAAAGCCTGAAAATTTGGTTTGGCCGCTCCGCGCTTCGCGCTACGCGACCAAACCAAATTTTCAGGCTTTTCTAAACTCGAAATTTTACTTCATGCTTAGCCTGGGAGTGGAAAACACTCGTTTAAAGCTTCAAATTAAATTCTTTTAAAAACAGAGCGTCGGCAAATATACAACGCATGCTTATGTATACTTAAAAGAAAAATTCTCGTTATGAAAATGTTCGGTGTTACATAAAACTCTCTGTAGGAAATTTAACATTGAGTACATTCTAGCATGTTCGGTGTTACATAAAACTCTCTGTATGTCAATACACTGTGAATCTATATTATTGTTCGGATTAGGCAAAGGATTTCTCACGAAATCATTACCTGCTTTCCGAAACCGTTTTTGGAAATCGTCGTTGGGAGGCAACCCCAATAAACCGGGCCCAAATACGCGACCCATTGTGTAAAGTGCGCTCTATTGTGGCCAGTGCGCCTAATTAATATTCCCGGAAGACGCGGCCAGCTCGGGACTTTGCTGTTGTTTCCAAACATGTGTTTAACACCCTTCGGGGGCTTGAAATACAGGTACCTGAAGTTACCACCACCATCCCCACTACGAGGACATTAATTTTCTTTTGTAAATATATTTTGTAAATATTCAGTAAAGTCCGTCAAAAGATATTCTGCGTTTACGACTTAAGCTGGTGATTATTGGTCATAAAATAGTATCCACCCTCTGCAATAAACCTCTTACCTACAAGAGGGTCGGCATAAGCTTAACAGGACCGTCCCTTGGATTTTGCTAATTTCATATACCGGTTATCCAGTTTCAAAGGGCCTAACGTTGAATATCGTATTTTTGCCAGTTGTTGCTAAATATTATTATAGTTTTGCTAAAATAATATTTAGCGATTCATGAATATTTTATAGGTCTATCCATATGATGCTAATTATAACACTATTCTAATTATTTTGTTAAAAAAAATATTGTTAAATCAATGAATTGTCAAGTTTGCTGCAAGCTGTAAGTTTACTTTATCTTTTAAAAGTAATAAAGCAATTTAAAAGTAAATTTGCATGACTTAACATGCAAATTTAACTCTCAATGACATCATTAAACGGAAAAGCGGGTTTTTATGATAACATGATGATATCTATAAATTCTTGGTATATTGACAAATATTTTTATTATAAAAGACTTTGCTCAAATAATAAATGTTAAAGAATGACAACGATAATTAAAGTCTCTTGAATTAATTTATAAATAAAAAATAAAAAGCAAAACAGGCCAATATGAACATTTTTTTTCATGTTGTATATTTCAACTAATGAAATTTTAATGGCTAATTAAAATAAACGCTCATAAGGTTATTTTAATTTTGAAAAATATAGCAATCGCTAATTACATTTTTTGGGGCAAATACTGATTTTTTATAAATCATGCGATTTTGGAAAAAATACAAACTGTCAATTTCGTAAAAATGCAATTTTTATACCATTCACTGATGCCACAGAAATATTTTTTGTAAACTATAATTGGTAAGAGGCAATTGGCAAAAACATGCAGTACAATGTACGAATACAGGTATAATTCCAGCATGGAATATTTTCAGAATTTAATTAACGTTTGATTCATATATTTAAAAATATTGTAATTAAAAAAAGGCAACACAATAAGAAGAAAAAATCAATAAAATTAATTAATTAATTTAATAAAAAAATATACACCTTATATACTTAATTGTCACTTAAAATATCATCACTATCAGTAGAGTCTTCACGCAGTTCGATTATTAGTTCTTGCACTAAACGTTCTCTATAAACATTTTCTTCTTTAATCACATGTTGTACACAATTATTCCAACTCCTAGTGGATATATTTGATACAGCATCTTTGATTATCTGTACAGTTGTATTTGAAAATTTTGGGGATGTATTGTTTTTTCGGGTATATTTTTTTATTTCGGCCCAAATCAATTCAATAGGATTGAACATGCAGTGGTAAGGAGGTAAAAATCGTAAAATTGTATGCCCACTCTCTTGGGCAATTTGATCAATTCTGAAAGATTTTTGGAAATTTTTTGTTGCTAAAACCTCCAGTAGTTGTTTTTTAGTATATGATTCATCATAATATAAGTCATTTTGCATTAAAAATGTTTGAATTTCATCTTTGCAACTACTTGAATTTGGAATCTTACAAGATAAGGCTGAATGGTAGGATGCATTATCCATCACAATTACTGAATTTGGAGACAAATTAGGAATTAATTTATTTTCAAACCAATTTTCAAATACATCAGCAGTGATGCTTTGATGATAATCCACTGTGGCGAATTCTATGTTCTTCGCCGATAAAAATAACGCCTCGTTAACCCAACCATTTTTAGATCCCGCATGCAAAATTATTATGCGTTTTCCACGTGATACCGGAACATCCAAAGTACACTTATTACTTTTATCGCACCATCCTTTCTTAACAGTATCATGTGTATCGTACCATGTTTCATCGAGATAAATTATCGCTCTGTTTTCGTCTCGGAATGTTTTTATTTTATTCAAGTAATCGACGCGCCATTTCGAAATTCGAGCAGACTCCATAAGAACGTGTCTTTTGTTTAATTTCATAAAATGAAAATTCATTTTTTGTAACAATGATCGTACGGTCTCCCGACTGCAGTGAACATTTAGGTCCCGCTTTATTTTATGAAGCAATTCATCTAATGTTAAGACAATATTTTTTTTGTAAGCATCGTGGATCATGCTTCTAACTAAGTCGGCATGATAATCCTGGAATATTCTGGGACAACCAGCATCCTTCCTTGGTTTCCTTTTCTGAATTCCAATAGTGATTATATTTCTCACCGTTGACTGCGAAATTTTTGTCATACGACTAGTTTTAATTATGGCACCGCTTTTCCCTTCTACGTTTTTAATATACTCGTAAACGTTTAAAATTATTTGTTTACTTTCAAACTGTAAATGTTTGTGAGATCGTTTGATACAGGGATCTTCATCATCGAATAAATCATCATTCAATTCATCTTCTTCGTGAACTTCTTCTGCCAAGTTTTGATATTCCTCTTCTGAAACATCCATCTCTGCCCAAGGTCTCCACATTATAAAATGTATATGTAATTTTCCACAGGTGAAATTAAGTCAAAATGTTTCTATTTTGAATATCACAAATCAAGTTGAAGTGCCGAAAGTTTTAACTAGAAGAAATAAAAATATTTATATACTTTGTTACATAAATTACAAAATTTTATTGGAATTATAGATATCATCTATAATGAATTAGTGACGGTGTAAAGTTAACAATAAAAGTTAATATTTAGTTTTAACTAAATTGCTTAAGTTATAAACATTTTCCCACATAAGTATTTTATCAATTTGCATAATAACATTCAGCTAATCTTAATAATGGGAGACTTGCACAAAAAATATATTGGATAAATGTAATCATTCCGCCAAAAAAACATAATTTTTTGTTTAAATTTTAAATTACACTAACTTAAAGTGTTCCTGCCATTAGTACTTCTTAAAACAGCCCGTGACGATGTGTTGTGACAAGCGCAAGCCCATAGTGATGCCAGGATTTGTACATTGTTTACATTTTAATTTAGACTTATTTAATTTAAAATAAATTACACTAATCGCATTTTTATGAAATTGTAACTATTTGTAAGTATAATTTTCATACACGTTTAATGCCACAAATCGTATTGTAACTAATAAGCATGCGCAGTAATATTTGTTTACATCTGTACGAAAGATTTCGATCTAAATATCAAGGTTATGTAGAAATGCGCAAACTCATTTTCCTAGTACAATAGAAATTCGTTTTCGGCAGATTTAAATTCTCCGTAAAATTCGCACTTTTCGATTTTAAATTACTGATAAAATAAATTTTATTTTATACTTATATTTAGGCAATAGTGTTTTTATACCTAACATTATGAAGTAATACTATATATGTGTTCGATTTTAAAATTCTTGCAAGTCCCCCTTGGTAATATATGAAAAATTGCCATCATCAAAGTTTTCCATTTTAACATGATTACAAATCTTGATATAATTTAAATTACATAAAGAACACGGGATGCTGTAGACAATATTAGACACGTATAGCAATGGCATTTTATATTAATGTTGCTGAGATGGTGGACAAAAAAGAGTTTCACCAACTATATGTAGAATTAATACGGAATTTCACAGAAGTTCGATTTTATGTTTGAAACTATCATAAAAAGTTAGTCCGGCGTTCCGAATTTTATTTGTTTAAATAATAGATTAGAGTGTGTTGAATCTGAATATGCGAGGCCCGGTTTTAAACTGTGGTTTCAGCAAAGTTTAACAAAAACTTGGTTTAGTTACGTCAGTGTCAATATATAAAACCTAGGAAATTTATAAAAAAATAATGTAATAAAATTCATTGCTGAAAGGTTTTATAGCTTGAACTTCAACTTTATTCAGTTCAATAAGATAAGATAGCTGTTAATATAATTTTTAACAATGGATAAAAAAATTACATGGAAAATGTATCATTCTTTAAAAAAATATGTTGGGGTTAAAAATCGACAAATACTAATTACTCTTTCGAAATAGGAGATTAATTTTCTTCGGCTATTTTAATGATATTAAATGTACATAACAAAATATGAAGTACATACCTGCAAATCTTTTTGAGTAACTAAATTCAAACTTAATAATAATACACTGAACAACAATTACACGCAACACTAAATAGGACAAAGATTGGAAAAGAAATGAGACAATTGACGAAATCATTGCAAAAGTAAATATTAAAATGGTAAACTCGTCATTCTTCTTTTATGTAGATGCGCTCATACCATTCCTTTGATCATAACATTATACAAAAGGAAGGATTATCACCCGCTGTTCAAACCCCATTTTGTAGAATGTCTATTTTTCTAAGAAATTGCGATCAACCACGCGACGGCTCAATAGCCTGGAAGCAGTGGAAGATAATACAATGATTGATTCCGGCCGTGAAGTTTGATCATTTAAATATCCGATTTTTAATATTTTAATAATACTTAATATCATTATACAGATTTTATACAAACATAATTTTCAATACTCCTATGATAAATTTATCAGATAAAACAATTGAAAAACATTGTTACTTTTATTAAATCGACTATGTTTGATTTTAATTTTTATTATTTAAAATATTCATCCAAATAAAAAACGACTATTTTTTCGGCACTGGTTGGGATCGATGTACGTAACATAGGTTATTACAGCTTTATCAATGTTTTGTTATTATATAATTAATAAAATAATTGTAATGATAATGTTAATTATTATAGGTATAGGAATAGTGATAAAATAATGTGAACGTAAACAAAAATTACAACATAATATACAAATTGGAGTTGACGAAATCCCTCCAATACCTGAAAAAAATCGTTACGGGCCATCTGTCCTTTATGGCTGTTCGGAAGCAACCTTCTCGAGTGTTTGGGCGGACGATGCCATAAACCTCTTGTAAAATCAAAGTCGTAAACGCAGAATATCTTTTGACGGACTTTACCAAACGAAACTTTGTACAGTGCAGTTAATAGAAGCCTTTTTGAAATCTCATTTCTCTGTGTTTTCTTGTTGTCGTGACAACTACGTACTCTTACAAAGTACAACATCCAACTACAAAATATTACAATTATAATGCATGTTATTCCACGGGGTGTAAAGTAAAGTTGAGCCGTGATGACAAACTTTACCACCCGACTTTAGCTGTGCATCAAAAACGGAGCTTGTCATTTACCTGATGTTATTTTTGCTACTTGAGGTTTTTTTCTAAGTTTTTGTATACGTTATTATATTGCGTGTCCTTGCTAAAAATGTGGATACAAAATTGGTAAAAACAGTATATTTTGCCAATTTTGAGTCAATAATGAGGTTTGGCATTATTCACTGGGGTGGCACGTCAGAATTAAATAGAGTCTTGGTTATCCAAAAACGTGTTTTGCGAATAATTCTTCAATTAAAACCTAGAGAATCATGTAGAACTAAATTCTCTAAACTAAATATCTTGACAGCCATAGGGATCTATATCTACGAATGTCTCCTATTTCTGGGGAAATATAAAGACAGATTTAATAACCCTGAAATGGGACACAATTTTAACACACGAAATAAACTAAACATGCGATACCCGAAATTAAATCATTCATTTACCCAAAAAGGAGTCCAATATGCCAGTTTGCGTTTCTATAATCACCTGCCTAGACATATCCAACAAGAAAAGAATCATGTATCATATAAACATTTAATTTATGATTTAATCTGTAAGATAGAACCATACAGCATTGGAGACTTCTTTAATTTTAAATTGTAGAGAATACTGTTTTATGTGACACTGTTTTTACATTATACCAGAATGTATTGTAACGGTTCAATTTATCATTACGATTTATTTTTTTTATATAATCGGTATTACTTACATTTATAACAAATTGGTATCCACTTTTCAATTAATTAATATTATTTGCTAATATTAGTTGGTTGAGTAGAGATTTAATTACGTAGGAGATGAATTTGTATTTAACTTAATTGTTAAATTTTATACGCTCTTCTTTTGTTTTAATTTAAATAGCGCTGCGCGCGCGCGTAAAATGATTTTCCTATTGTCTGAGTTCACTCGGCGCTCGCGCCGGCGAGAAATAATCGTCTTTGGGTTTTTTTAATCCCCTTCGGGGTTATTGGATTATCTTTCGCACGGACACGGAGAGGTGTGCTGTGGCTGACGCGTTAGTGAATTTTATTCATCATATTTCTGGATTTACGTGCACCACTTTGTTCTGCAATTATTTTGAAGATATTTGTATTATTCTGAAGAATTTTGGAGTTAATTGCGGAAACACTCTGAGGAGAGTTTGTTTCACTTCTAACCGTTGCCGTGGAAATAATTCGTTATCTATTTTGTGGAGATAAAAACCCTCTGAAAGAGGGTTTTTTTTTTATTACGTTGGTTTTTTTGTTTGAATTCAAAAACTCTAAAACCTGAGGGGTTAGCAGATTTTCATCCTACGCATTTCGAGGTTTCCGGTTTCTGTGGTTATTTTCCTGATTGGTTGGAGGCTGAAATTTTCTAATCGGATTGAGGAAAAATACTTCACTCGGGGGTTCCGTTCGGAATTAGCGCAGAGGACTGATTACGGGACAGGATTCAAGATAAGTTTTATGCGTTTATTATTTTTGTTAACGTGATTTATTTTAATGAAAATAAAGTTAAATAAATTCGGCAGTTATTCTTTGTAAATTCAATAAATTAGACAATTTAATAGCGTATCATTTTAATTTAATAAATATATGTCTGTGCTACGATGCTGATATAAGCGCATCCATTAATAGGTTTTATTTCTTTGTTTAATTCGGCAGTGACTTAATTCAATAATTAATTAAAAGAATTTAAATTCATAATTTATGATTGGAAAAAAAAACGAAGTTATAAATAATATTTTGATTTTCTTATTCTAAGTGTGTATTAATGATTACATTTTTTGTGAACCATGAATGATCATTTTTGGGGGAAAATATAGGTATTTACTGTTGGAACAAATTCAAGCGATTTAATTATTAATCAAATTAAGCTTCATATTTCGTTTTTTTATATATATATACATATTTACTATTTTTTTTATTATTATTATTTTGATATACATATATACATTAATATTTTATTAAATAAATATTTATTTGGGGTTTAATTCTGGTTTTGGTTTATTTGACACACCTTTGATTATTGTTATGTTTGTTTGAATTACTTGATGGTAATTGGTCCAACATCAGTAAAATAATTTGTAACCGGTTATTTTATGTATTTAGGAGCCAGGGTGTAAATGGTTACTGGCGCCCTTAATAAGTAATTTATCTTAGAATATACCTACGACCAAACTCTTCGACAGTGAGTTTGCTTGGTTCCTATTTATGCCAACTTATTGTGGACCATTTATTTGTGAAGTTTTAATTTATAATAAGCTGTGGCAGTATTTTGTGTATTTGTATAAAATAAAGATTATTATTATTATTATTTATTATTATAAACTTCCAATCTTCCTGTTTACAAAACAGTTTTTTTAATAAAATATCTTGAAAATTGATTGAATTGTGCTATTTTAAAAACTGTCAGGTAACGTTTCCGGACCCAGTATATCATGATAAATATCTAGATAGATATCTTACGATATATATCGCCGAACCCTGGTGATAACATAAAAAAAATATAGACTGCATATTTGAGTGATATGAAAAAACTTACATTCTCAGCCGTAATATAACGAGTGGTATGATTATTATTGATGATATTTTGGAGTTGAAACTGAGCTACAGATTCAATGAACCGAAGCAGCACGAGTTAAATGTGCTGCTTCGGTTTCAACGACAAAATATCATCGATAATTAATCATACCACGAGTTATATTTAGTGAGAGAATATAACGAATAAAATAAGTCCCTCAACATTATCGACAGCTGTGATATTCTTGTTTCCCTATTGATTGTGAATTTTTTAACCGCACTAAAGTTTGCAAACTGCACGAGTTGAATGTGCTGCTTCTTTGTTTAAGACGGTGTTTCTTGGCATCACACTTTTCACTTCTCTATTATCCCATTAACGGCCGAGCAGTTATAGAAATAACTCTAATAGTTGATTTTACGTAAAATTCTACACTTCTCTTAATGATATCTATGAATGACTTATTATATTACATACTGTGAATTTTTCTTTTAAATATACATAATGTATAAGCTGGAAATGTAAGGCATTCATTGATTTTGTATGAAAACGTGCAATATAAAGTTTAGAACGAGTATTTCCACTCCCAGATTAAGCATGAAGTAATGGCGCATAATGGGTTAATATCACTGCACAAAACTTTACCCCAGCGATTTTCGTCCATTTTGACGTTTCGAATGGCAGAACAACTTATCACCGCTTCTTTTGTTTTTTATCATCAAGGTGATAGACATGTACCTACGGCTTTCCTTGCATCTCATTGGTTGAAAATTCATTCTAGTAGGCTGGGAGTTGTATTCTCAGCCGTAATATATCTTTATCTTTAATCTTTATTTAGCATCTTTGCTATATAATAACATAGAAAAATATATGTATATCTATATATATATATATATAAAATAAACATTTGATCATCCTTAATCTATAAATTGTGTATGTATAATAAATTTATCACATAATCATACTTAATATATAATCTTTTTACTACTTTAATAAAATCAATCTAAAACCATACTTAAATATCTATGTAAAAATAATAAATCCATAATATAACGAGTGGTATGATTATTATCGATGATATTTTGAAGTTGAAACTGAGCTGCAGATTCGGTTTCAACGACAAAATATCATCGATAATTAATCATATCACGAGTTATATTTACTGAGAGAATATAACGAATAAAATAATGTGAGTCCCTTAACATTATCAACAGCTGAGATGTTGTTGTTTTCCTATTGATTGAGAATTTTTTAAATGCACAAAGTTCATCAACTGCCGCCACTGTGATTCTTTGTTCATGACGGTGTTCTTTGGCGTCGTACTTTTCACTTTTCTATTAATATCACTGCACAAAACTTTACCTATTTTGACGTTTCGAATGACAGGACAGCTTATCACCCACCGCTTCTTTTGTTTTTTATCATCGCGGTGATAGACATGTACCTACGGCTTTCCTTGCATCTCATTGGTTTAAAATTCGTTCTAGTAGGCTATGAGTTGTATTCTCCATACGATATTAATAGTGAACAAATAAAGCTAGAATGCTTAGATAAACAATTTTCGTTACCTTAATTTTATCGATTAATTCCTTTAATCTTTCCAATCTTTTTTGATCTCGAACGTCCACTCCCACTTCAGGTGCTCGTTCTTGTCGTCGTCGGTGAACAGGGAGCTGACGGTGTACGAGCCGCGCGCCATTAATCCTGACGGAGCGTCCTCCGACGGTGTAGTGTACGACTGCATCTCCGTCTTCGGGGCATACGAACCGACCATGTGCGTCATTTTATCCACTAGAAAACGACCGACACTTACCAAAGACAACCAGGTATCATTTCAACGCGATAATTCAAAAGAATTAATCACTGTATAGCAAAATAATTTGAAAGAAATTATCAGAAATATAAAAATAAATCTATCTGTAAAAGGCTAATAGACGGGGGTTACACAATCAATCTGGCGCCAGTTCAGTCCATGATCGTGTGATCCAAATCGACTGCCGAATTATCAAATATTATGATAGCTCTCGTCAGTTCGTCAATCCAGATTGATTGTGTAACCTTCGCCATACAGAATTATTAATTAAATTGATTTTTATGGATAAAAAATGCTGTTTGCTCAACTAGCAAAAGAAATAAACAAATGTTTGTTAAACAAATGAAAAAACTAAACCTCAATGATTTTTAGCACAAGAAAAACAATTAATTAAATGCAGAGTAAAATATAAATTAAAATTATTGTTAAACAAATGAAAAAAGTAAACCACAATGATTTTTAGCACAAAAAAAGCAGAGTGTGTTCTTAACCTAAAAAGCAACTGACATTTCGATAAGAAGAGAAAGAGAAGAATTCAAAGAAGAATAGCGTGTAAGTCGGTGTGTGCGTATTAAACGATAGCGGTGTTACCAATTGTAAATCTTAATTACCTGGATCGTTCAGTCCTAAAACGCAAGCGCACGCCGGGGGTTAACATATAAAGAACATTCGTTAAAACCACCATAATTATCAACAACACACTCTCTTATAAAAATCAAACAAAACAACTTGGGTTTACACGAATAACACAAATCGAACCAAAACGTTAGTCATAGGTGAAATCTTTTTTATACCACAAACCCAAAAAATTACTAATTAAATATTTATAGATGTTTCAGAAATTCCACAACGAATAAGACGTGTTTTACATCATCGAATTAAAGGCTCAAAATTTTGTGTTTAAAATTGAAAAACCTAGTGTTATCTTCGATTCTGTGAGTACTAACCTGGAACGCTCATCCTGTATGTCTTTTGTACGTACTTCAGGCCGTGCACGATCTCCCGCTGCACCAGAAACTCGATCCTGATCTTGTAGGACACGCCCTCCTTGATCACGAAGGTCTCGTTCTTCAGCTTTTTCACGTCGCCGGTGAGATCGAGGGCGATTTCGGGCCGATCGGCCACCACCAAGACCAACCGCTTGACCAGCACCCTCCTAGGATCGTTGGGTTCTGAAACATTTTCATAAATTGAAATATGTAAATATTTAAGCAATTTGTTTTGGATTTTTAAGTATGTGAATATTTGAGCAATTTGTTTTGGAATATGTAAAAGTAAAGTTGAAAGAGAAAATTAGAGTACGTTTGTTGGGATTAGGTGAGTAATTTATTCCAGAAATTACCGCCTACGTGCCGAAAACAAAAATTTTGTCATTCTTCGTTGCTGTACCCCCGATAAACCAGGTAGTATTCCAGAAATTACCGCCTACGTGCCGAAGTGAAGTTTTGTCATTCTTCGTTGCTGTAACCCAATAAACCAGAGAGTAAACGAGCGCCTATGCCAGACCACAGGGGATCCTAGAGGAAGCCGTTCACGCTGGTAAATGCGCGAGTTCCAGGTAAAAACATCTGGTTAACACCCTTTTTCCGAAATAGAGTGCCACGGGAAACTCAGACAGGCAGCAATGCACAACAACATTGAAGTCTGCTAGGTGAAAGGGCATGATACAGACACAGGTAACGGGAGAGCTGACGCGCTGGCAAGAGCTGCGGCTGGGATGAATCTACTCTCACCAGAGCCGCTAGTGCGGTTAGCTCCTGTCTCCCTGTGTAACATGTTACAAACCAATGCCCTGGAGAAATTCAGGATGCGTTGGGATGATATCGAGGGCTGCAAGCTCTCTAAGGAAACCCTTGTGTATCCCAATGAGAGATCAGCGAAACGGTACCTGCAGCTGGCTAGAGATAATCTCAGGCGCTTAACTGCCATCCTTACTGGTCACTGTGGACTAAACGGGCACCTCTATAGGATGGGGATAGTTGACTCCCCATCTTGTAGAGGTTGCAGCATGGAAGACGAGACTGCATGGCATTTTCTTTGTGAATGCCCGGCACTATCGTCAATCAGGGAATCCATATTGGGTGATAGATGGCCTACAATGGCCTACATAAGAGATCTACCCACCTCAGCTATGCTAGAATACCTAAACAAGGTAGGCTGGCTAAACTGAGGATGGGTGATCTACGGGAGGTGGCACAATGGGCCTAATGAGGCCTAAGTGCAGTGTAGAACTGCACACTCCCCTTGCACCAGAACCAGAACCCTTTTCGTGAGGGAGAAGAAAGGAGGTCAATAAGAGATTACCCCACCATTTTTGTAAATATTTGATATCACTACCAAACCAAATTTTGTACAGTACTGTCAATGGGAGGGAAGGTACCCCACGCTGATTACCAACTAGCTCAGGTTGGTTGAGTTAAAGAGAGATGAGCAACTAACTTTTGAAACACGTATGCTGTTTTAAATTATTTATTTTAAAACAAAATAAAACAAATAAAAAACATTAAAACAACAAACAGAATAAGAACAAGAGAAGCACAGTGCACGAGTTACAGGGCAGACTTGGTGTGGCGTCGGCGTCGCGATCGGGATTTCTACTAGCCCATCGGTGTCGTCTGGCTAGTGGTGGCTTCCGGATGGAGGCGGCGTCCAAGTACCAAGACGGCGTCTCGGTGTGAGTCGGCGTCGGTGGGGTGGTGCATCTGGCTGGATCCGGAGGCAGCAACAAACACTACGCTCGTAGTGCGGGACGTCAGGAACGACGGCGAAACGGCTAGCGTTGGCGTCGGGCAAAATTTCCTGGCGTCGGTGGGTTGCTGGCCTGGCCTGGATCCGGCGGAAGCAACGAACGCTGCACTGGAGCGTCGTTGTGGCGTCGAGGCGACTGCGCTGGCAATCGGATTCTCGGCGTCCTGGTCCAAGAACAGGAACGACGGCGGGGACGGCTAACGTCGGCGTCGGTTGTTTCCTGTTGTTGGAATCTTCTTCTGGCGGCAGGAACGACGGCTAGGACGTCTGGCGTCGGGGTCGGTCAGAACTTCCTGGCTCAGAAAGAAGAGTTGAGGAACGGTAGTTCCTCCTGAATCCACATGCTGCCCCTGTACAGCACAAGAGTGGACCGCCTTCCTGGATGCCGTCCCCCGGTATTTATGCCACGAAAAATGGCTTGGAGAAGGGATGATTTTGAGGACTACGTGACCGTTGGCAAAGAATTCGCTAGAAAGTAATTATTGCAGACAACATAATTACTTCCAGCGAACCCTCAAATCCAAACAACCGTTAAGCTGCAATTTGAAAGAAGTATAGAAATTTATAATCTCTCTTCTTTCAAATTGCAACGGTGGTCATTAGTCCTCTCCCTTAATTGCCGATTTAGAAAAACCCCGAGGGACAATCCGCCACACCTGCCCAGGTAGATGGTGGCCCGGGCACGGTTTGAACCGCCCGAGATAATCCTTTGGACCGGTCAATTAGTTAATTGCTGGGTACGAACTCATTTTAAATAAAGGAAGAATTGTAAATAATATTTACAATTCTTGTTGCCGGAGATTAAAATAATCCCCGGTAACAGTACAGTCACTATAGCATTTCGTTAAAAACAACTTTTACTTTTCTTTGGGTTGTTACAACTTCGTGCCCGTACACCGCACTTAACATCCACAAAGTTATTTCTACAATGTTCTTAAATGTAATTTTAAATGATAAATCAATGAGTAAATCTAAATTTTAAAGAGCCCATAATTAATATTATTTAGTAGGATTAGTCAGATATTTCATTAAGGTCCACTTTTACAAACATTAGGTATCCCGCCGTTAACACTGGCTACGGATTAAATAATTAGTTGTGATTTTACAATCTGAGAATAAAACGTGAAGCGCCGAGTTACCTCGAGTCTACGTTACGCGGTGGCTGAAGGATACCTCGCAGTCAACGCGCGCTTTCACCAATCTCTCTCCTCTCTCCACTGCTCTATCCGATATGTTTGATTGCGGGCGCACGAGCAATAGAGTGAAGACTGCTTACATAATTATGACAGCGTTTGTAAAATTTTACTACATTCGCTTTTTTTTTTTAAGATTTCAATTTGAATCTTTAAACGAGGGTTTTCCACTCCCAGACTAAGCATGAAGTAAAATTTCAAGTTTAGAAAAGCCTGAAAATTTGGATTGGCCGCGTAGCGAAGCGGAGCGGCCAATCCAAATTAGGCTTTTCTAAACTTGAAATTTTACTTCATGCGCCACGCGTATAAAACACTGAAATATCGTAAAGTTCAAACTATACAACCTTTACCAATCTAATATGCAGACGTGAATAAAACATGAGTCAAATTCTGCGCTCAACAAATTGTTTAAAACAGTGATTATAGGCAACCCAATAACTCTAACGTATATTAGATTGCCTATAATCGTTGTTGTATGCGTGTGTTTTGAACTTCAATGTAAATCAGTGTTTTTAAGCGTGGCGCATGAAGTAAAATTTCGAGTTTAGAAAAGCCTAATTTGGATTGGCCGCTCCGCTTCGCTACGCGGCCAATCCAAATTCTCAGGCTTTTCTAAACTCGAAATTTTACTTCATGCTTAGTCTGGGAGTGGAAGACACTCGTTAAAAGCCTCAAATTAACCGCTTTGAAACAACGAATTCCCACATATTTAAAAAACGCTGTAATTATTGGGATATGTGTACTCAAAAGAAAAATGCCCTGTATATTCTGTTTAAAACGTGTTTTTTTCATTGAAAAAGCGTTTAAAACGTTAACAATTAAAAATATGTTTGATAAGTAAACATATTTTTAATTGTTAACGTTTTAAACGCTTTTTCAATGAAAAAAAACACGTATTTTAAAAAAAAATCTGTTTGTTTTAATTAAAATGAAAAAAAAAACGTTTTTTTAACAACCCTGATTAGAACCTATAAAGGCGTGTCCTAGCTAAACACGGGCAATGCGTTGCGTGAGATGCGGTGCGAGCAATGCGGGGATCGTAACCAACAAAACACTTGCATTTAAATAGGTATGTCCTGAATGAGTACGGTCCGTGCGATTTTCGTTGCAGCGCAACATATATATTGTTTTAATTTAAATGCTTACGATCCCTGCATTGTCCACATTGCATCTCACGCAACGCAATGCCAGTGTTTAGCTAGGACAACTAAATCAGAGTTGTCCTAGCTAAACACTGGCATTGCGTTGCGTGAGATGCAATGTGGACAATGCAGGGATCGTAAGCATTTAAATTAAAACAATATATATGTTGCGCTGCAACGAAAATCGCACGGACCGTACTCATTCAGGACATACCTATTTAAATGCAAGTGTTTTCAGGGGGCATTCTCATTCAAAATTTTCAAAAAATCGATTTTTTTTTTATTGCATGAAATGAAGGTTATATGTCTGTAGAATAAGTGGCTGAAAGGCCAATTGGATCCAGAAAGTAGTTTAGCCGCTATAGCCCATTGTATGCACCATTGTCCCATGCGCTCAAAGGATCGCAGGTATAAAGTGTTGCGCGCTCACAGAAATTTGTTTTGCCAGCTTGTGTATTGGGCCTAAGATGTAAACAACTCTGACAGGTCACTGTAGGTGGCACTAGGTCACCGAAAAGGGTGCCAGATATGACATTGCCTGTCTATATCTAACCTAAGTTAGTTGCTGCAACGTGCGTGCATAATCAGTACCGGTCGCGTGAATCTGAATTGAAAATGCCGAATTTAAAGAGGAAGTATTCGGCGTTACCGAAGAAAAGGCGGTTTGTGGGCAATCAATTTACGAACGAACAGAATACTGACTTCGTGAGTTCTTCCGCGAAGAAATTACGCGACGCGGACGTCGAGGACATTCGCATTGACATGACGGTATCGTACGTCATTTTAAATTTTACGACGATATTCACCTTTTTGTGTGAACACTTGGTGTGCAAAACCTGTGGTAAAGCGGTCAGTTTCGGACGCACAGCTGGAGCTGGAGTTGCATTCAAGTTGGTCATCGAATGTGCGTGCGGCGAACATCGTGTAGATTCGAGTCCATCTCGCGGCAAAGGTATACTGAACAACATTTTTCGAATTACGTTGTTAATATAACGACGAATGTTCGACAAATTGAATTTCATTTTTTTACGTGTTCTTTTTTGTTTAAGTGTTCGATGTGAATCGGCGATTCATGTTCGCGTTTCGCATTTTGGGACTGTCGCTACAAAGCATGAAAATGTTTTGCTCCCTCATGGACATACAACACACGATCAGTAACAACCTCTACTACACCTTTCTTCGGGTCCTCTACACCGCATCTGAGGCAGTATTCCGGTTGAACCAGAAGAAGGCCGTGACTCAAGAAATCGAGGCAAACTCTGCAGCGGGGAATGACCCATTGAATTTGTCGGTGTCCGGGGATGGCTCTTGGAAAAAGAGGGGGTTCAGTTCGCTTTTTGGATTTTCGTCGCTTATCGGAAAATACACCGCGAAAATCCTAGACGTCGTTGTGAAATCGTCCTTCTGCAACTCCTGTAATTACTGGGCTAATAAAAAGGACACTCCTGAGTACGACGCATGGAACGAGACGCACGAGGAAATTTGTTCGGCAAATCACCAGGGGAGCGCGGGTAAGATGGAGGTGGACGCGATCAAGGAAATGTTCTCGCGGTCGGAGGACTTGTTGGGCGTCAAGTATGAATACTATATCGGCGATGGGGATTCGAAAACGTTCAAGGCCATTCATGACATGAACCCGTACAATGACGTCATCGTGAAGAAGAAAGAGTGTGTAGGACATGTCCAGAAGCGCATGGGGACGCGACTTCGTAAAGTCAAGAAGGAAACCAAGGGACTCGGTGGTAAAGGACAGGGAAAATTGACGGATAAGTTGGTTGCAGATTTGACAACTTTCTACGGGCTTGCTATTCGAAGAAACTCCGATTCGGTGCAAAAAATGAGGGATGCTGTGTGGGCAACATGTCATCACAAGTGCTCGACCGACGACAATCCGCAACACCAGTTTTGTCCGGAGGGAGCAAACAGCTGGTGTAAATGGCGCGTTGCAGAGGCTGAAGGATCTTTGGAAACATTTAAACATCCACCTCCTCTTCAGCAAAATGTTCAGAAGGCCATCAGGCCAGTGTACGAAGCTCTATCGGCAGACGAACTTCTGAACCGATGCACCGGGGCAAACACTCAAAATGCAAATGAATCTTTCAACGGGACTGTGTGGAAGTTTGCGCCGAAACATTTGCACTGTGGTCTTCAAACTGTTCAAATCGCAACATACGTCGCTGCGAACATCATTAATGAAGGGAGATCATCTCTCCTGTCTACCATGAACGTTATGGGGATACGTGCTGGACTGGTAGCCTCCCGCTATGTAGATGAAGCCGACAACTCGCGGATCATGGGCGCAGAACGCAAGGTGTCCTACGGTGCCAGACTAGCGGCCATTGCGCAACGAAGGCAACCCCCCAAAGAAGATGAGCTAATAGAAATAGAGGAAGGGTGCATGTATGGCCCGGGAATTGCTGACTGAATGTACGTAGAATATTGTCAATCGATCATAAATGTGCTAACTAGTATTTAAAAAATGCTTCATTTTCGCTTTTGGGGTCACCATTTTAAATCTGCCATATTAAATTTTGACAATATAGAAATTCTGACAACAAATTTAGTCTAACCGAATTGCAATACCTATATATATCCAACTTCATGAAAATCAGAAAATGTTTTTTTTTTCGTCTCAGTCCACCATATTGTATCCCTGAAGGTAAATTTTGCAAATCTGATATCAGAATCATGTTAAGCAAGTGTAAAAACCTTATAGACCGAAGTATCGCGAACATTCGATGGCAAAACACCGATTTTTTGAGTCGAAATCGTTACGATAACTTTAAACGCGTTTCTCTCGAAACTACTTTTTGTTTTACTATAACGGAGATTCCGATTCGAATGAGACTAAATCGACGAAAAACTAGATAAAATCTATTGGAGCTTGAACCTAACTGTCGTGAAAAAAAGTCATTTTTACTATTTTTCATGGCGGGTCCAAGACAGAAAAATCGGGTGAAAAATGAACTTTCTTTTCAAATGGCCGCCATTTTGTTAAATTTTGATCAATTTCAATGCGCTTAGGTTCAAGCTCCAGGGAATTTAATGAAGTTTAACACCCCCCTATTCGCTTTTGTTTCAGATGATTATAAGAAGCCCGGAAACTTTTGCAGTAAAGCAATGCTCGGCGTGCAGCGGTCAATGCCATCCTCTGTGGCGGCCATGTTTAAAATTATTAGTCATTAATAAAAAATATTTTTGGTACTAAAAAAAACAATCTTTTCGAAAATCCAAACTGCATGATTCTACGAGTTATAGTTATCCCGCAAAAAAAATCCAAAGTTTATCCATTTTTCGGGACTCCGAATGAGAATGCCCCCTTAAAAAAAAATGGAAAACAAAACCAAACCGTACTTATTTTCATAATCTTTATGAGTTTCATTAATTACCTTGTTTCTTTTTTTTAAGAAACTGGTTCTGTCAGTGAAGGTTTTAATAGATTTTTAATGAGCGTTTTCCTATCCTTGATTAAGCATGAAGTAATCATTTCAAGTTTATAAAATCCGGAAAATTTGTATTGGTCGCTCCGCTTCGCGACCAATCCGAATTTTCAGGCTTTCATAAACTCGAAATATTTACTTCATGCACCAGGCGTGTTAAACACTGATTTAATATGAACATAAAAAATATACTTAGTTATTGTTAATCTATCACAAGATTAAAATAAAATTATGATTCATGTTTTTATTAATGCTGGGTGTTCGAATTTGGGCAAGAAATTTATTTTATAAATTTCCGCCTGCGTTCCGATCCTTCGTTTTGTCGGGTTACGTTTTGTGTCGCTAAAAACGGTACCCTCAATAAACCCCACGGACGGTGCGACCATCCCTCAGGCCGCATTCCAATCCGGCCTTACTGGAAATTTTGCCTGACATCGGAGATACGGGTTGTTTTTCAAAACAACCAGTGCCCGCTTTCTCCTTGAGGGAGGAAAGAACGAGACGGTAGATGACCACCCCACCCTGAGGACATTTTATTCTTTGTATATATTTATAAATACTTTTAACCATTACCATAACAAAAAAAGTCGAGTCGCCTTGAAGTCAGGAAGTGGGCTCGCAAAAAACACAAGGAATACTGGGAAAACAGACCAGGCCTTAACCATAGTAAGGCCCTTATAAAAGGGCCTAACTCAAGCCAAGCTGCAGGATTACTAAACCCTACAAAATCTGCAGTTGCCCATCACTCTATTGAAACAGGTCATAAATTCTCCCTCAACAACACCAAACTATTAAAATTCTCCACAAATTACGAAGCTTTTTACATGAAAAAACATAACGCTGATCTGCTAAATTTTGATTTGAGCCCACTAGACAAGCCATTACTTAAACTCGTTCCGTTGTAATAATTTTTGTATTTTTCTTGTTATATGTTCTCATGTTTTTATGTATATTGTAACTTGTGTATTTTTCTTATTTTTCTGTTTTTCTATTTTATATTATTTGTTCCAATTACACTTAAAATAGATTTAAGATGTCGGCCTAATTGTCGGTTTTCCCTTAACTCCATAACCCCCGCGCTCATTACGTAATTACTCCTCCTAATCCGCAGGTATATATTAAGCGCATTTTAGCTTTTAAGTTTGTATTTGTCAACCATTGATAATGATCACATCGTGATCGAAATGTGCATTTGGTACTCCAAATAAATAAGTGAACAAAAGATACAAGTGTTTCATTAATTTAAAACCATCTTCACGCAACTCAACAACAATTAACTACTAACATTGAGTAGGGCACAGCTGAAAACAACCATAGGACTGGTCACAGGCCACATGACTGTTAAAGAGCATCTAAAGAAAATCGGGCTATACAACGGCGACACCAACTGTCGCCTCTGTAATACGGCACCGGAAACAGCTATGCACGTTCTGTGCAGGTGCAATGCGCTGGAGAGCAAAAGACGGCTCATATTTGGGAACAGACAAATGGAACCAAATGATTTCCACGCGCAACCTCTGAAGGACCTGCACAAGCTAGTGCAGGGCATCGAGTTCGGAATAGTTGCGTGAGTGTAATAATATTGGGGCAAGTACAATAAGCCACCTAGGCTGCAGTGCATCCGGATCCGAAAGGAAGACGGCCCCCACAGGAAAAAAAAAAAAAACCATTACCATACGAAACCCTGTACAGTAAAGATCAACAGAAGGAGTTTTTAAAAGTGACCTCTTGTTATTTTTCGAGTCGTAACAACCACGTGTTCTTACAAAACACACCAAACCGATAAACAAAACTTATCACTGGGAATTTTCAAACTTGAAGTATTTAAATATATTCATTATAAAACATATTCAAATTCAAATATTAATGTTTTAGAATGAATATTCAAATACTAAAATTTCCCAGCCTTAATATAAATCACTTCACGTAACTAAAAAGATAATTTGAGTCGCCTATTTCCGCCTGCAAACAATGAATTTAGGGGTTTTTGGAAATACACGACTCAATTATTGACTATTATTTATGTCTATCGTTTGTTTATTTACCGACAATGACGACACCCTCCTGGGCCTGCCCCAACAGTGTCTCCTTGTACTTCCTCAGACTCTCGTCCTCCTGATCGGCAGCCAAGATCTCCTCGATCGACTTCTCCGGGGGCGGCCTGTAGTTGGATTCAATGTCGTTCTCAATCCCCTCGGGAGTCGATACATCACCTTCCGCCGACATGTTTCAGGTTCGACTGTTTGTAAAGAAAAAGGGAAGCCCGGTGTAAGTAAACAAAAATTGTTTTCAAACACAAACAAAGAACAAACAAGCGAGGTGAGTTAAATTTTTTATAGAGTTTGGCTTCTTCTCAATTCTATTTTCAATAATACATTTATTAAATAAATTGATTGATTGAGTTACGTGAAGATTAAATTGAAGAATAAAGCACTAATAATGATCACTTTGTGCCCGAAATGTACATTACATTTCGTAATTTAAAAGTGTAAAGAAGATACATCACCTTTCGCCGACATGTTTCAGGTTCGACTGTTCGTAAGTAAACAAAAATTGTTTTCAAAGAAAACACAAACAAAGAACAAACAAGTGAGTAAAAATTTATAAAGTTTGGCATCTTCTCAATTTTATTTTCAATAATACATTTATTAAATAAATTGATTGATTGAGTTACGTGAAGATTAAATTGAAGAATAAAGCACTAATAATGATCACTTTGTGCCCGAAATGTACATTACATTTGGTAATTTAAGAGTGTAAAGAAGATACATCACCTTTCGCCGACATGTTTCAGGTTCGACTGTTCGTAAGTAAACAAAAATTGTTTTCAAAGAAAACACAAACAAAGAACAAACAACACAGTTGGGAGGGTTTCACTTTAATTGTTGAACACTGCAACATGTTTCACCACACAGTGGCTTCATCAGGCAGATGAAATAATGATTTTACAAAGTACAGGTAAGAGCTTATATACTAATGCAATTAAGTTAATAGAAGGGGGGGGGGTTAATAAGGTAATTAGGCTGAAACTAATACAAACAATTTTGGGCGACTAAATATTGATTAGAGGTGAGTTGTTTACTTCTATTTGGTCATTTAATAGAATACCTTTTTTTATTATATTTATTAATTTCTAATTCTTCTAATAAGTTTAATTTACGACTTTTGTTACATTCGTGCAAAATTTTGAATTTAGGGTTAAAGTTATGTTGGTATTCGATTAAATGATTGGCGTAGGTTGAAGAGGTTTTCTTAAATTGAAAGCATTTTTGATGTTCTGAAATGCGATCTGGGAAGCTACGTCCAGTTTGTCCAACGTATACCTTAGGGCAATCTCCACACTCTAGCAAATACACGCCAGAGTTCGTAGTTTTATCAGATTTGTCTTTAGAATTATTGATGAATTTATTAAGTGAGTTGACCGTTCTAAAAGAAGGAGTTAGGTTTAAGGATCTGAGTTTTTTGCTGATGGCAATCGAAGGGGGGCCGTTAAATGTTAATGAGCAATATTTATTACTCTGATTTTGAAAATTGGTGGGATATACTAATTTCAGGGCTTGTTGTCTTTGTTTTTTAAAAAGGATGTCTAAGATGAGCTTTTGACGAAAGCCGTTGTTATTAGCTATTATGAGAATTCTGTTGAGCTCATTATTAAAATTATTAATTGATAGGGGGATAGTGGTTAGCCTATGCAACATGGAATGGTAAGCTGCTAGTTTATGTTGCATAGGATGGAATGATGTGCTATGGATCGTAGTATCTGTATGGGTCGGCTTGTGAAAAATATTGAATTCATGTTTTTGACCTGGATGTGAAATTGTTAAGTCTAAAAAATTAATAGATTTATTAGATTCGATCTCCCTAGTGAATGAAATATCCTTGTGAATTGAATTAATAAAATTTAAAAGTTGATCTAGCTGTCTCTCCGTTCCTGTGAAACAGGTGAGAATATCATCAACATATCTAAACCAGTATAGGCATTTATTAAAAAGTGGGTGTTTACTAATTATTTCTTCTAATGAATTCATGAAAATTTCGGCAAGTAACGGACTGAGGGGATTACCCATGGCTAATCCTTTGTTTTGGATGAAGAAGTTGTTATTGAATTGAAAGTAATTTTGTCGTAAACATTCATTAAGGAGATCAAGAATCTCCGACTTAACAATCGGATTAGTCCCCCGGGCGGTCAGCAATCCCTCAACCAGGTTTACCACCTCTTGAGGCGGCACGCTAGGAAAGAGATTACTGACATCAAAGGACACCAACCGGCTTTTCATCGGAACTTTGAGGTCTTTAATTCTAGTGATTAGGTCTAATGAGTTTTTAATAGCAAATGTGGATTTGAATTTCGTGTGTTCGCAAATCTGACTAATTAAATATTTTGAAATATTTCGACAAGGAGCCGAAACATATGATACTACTGGCCTAATAGGGGAATCTTCTTTATGGATTTTTAACAATCCATAAAGTTTTGGTGGTTTGGGATTCATAGGGATAAGGAGTTTTGACTGAAACTCGGAAAGGATGGCATTGCAGTTTTTGGTGATAGACTTAATCTCTTTTGTGAATTTATTGGTGGGATTTGATTTTAGTTGAACGAAGTTATTTGAATTGAGAAAATGTAGGACTTTCTCAATGTAGATTGGTTTGGGGATTGCAATAACTGAATTGCCTTGCCTTGCCTTGCTGACCGCCCGGGGGACTAATCCGATTGTTAAGTCGGAGATTCTTGATCTCCTTAATGAATGTTTACGACAAAATTACTTTCAATTCAATAACAACTTCTTCATCCAAAACAAAGGATTAGCCATGGGTAATCCCCTCAGTCCGTTACTTGCCGAAATTTTCATGAATTCATTAGAAGAAATAATTAGTAAACACCCACTTTTTAATAAATGCCTATACTGGTTTAGATATGTTGATGATATTCTCACCTGTTTCACAGGAACGGAGAGACAGCTAGATCAACTTTTAAATTTTATTAATTCAATTCACAAGGATATTTCATTCACTAGGGAGATCGAATCTAATAAATCTATTAATTTTTTAGACTTAACAATTTCACATCCAGGTCAAAAACATGAATTCAATATTTTTCACAAGCCGACCCATACAGATACTACGATCCATAGCACATCATTCCATCCTATGCAACATAAACTAGCAGCTTACCATTCCATGTTGCATAGGCTAACCACTATCCCCCTATCAATTAATAATTTTAATAATGAGCTCAACAGAATTCTCATAATAGCTAATAACAACGGCTTTCGTCAAAAGCTCATCTTAGACATCCTTTTTAAAAAACAAAGACAACAAGCCCTGAAATTAGTATATCCCACCAATTTTCAAAATCAGAGTAATAAATATTGCTCATTAACATTTAACGGCCCCCCTTCGATTGCCATCAGCAAAAAACTCAGATCCTTAAACCTAACTCCTTCTTTTAGAACGGTCAACTCACTTAATAAATTCATCAATAATTCTAAAGACAAATCTGATAAAACTACGAACTCTGGCGTGTATTTGCTAGAGTGTGGAGATTGCCCTAAGGTATACGTTGGACAAACTGGACGTAGCTTCCCAGATCGCATTTCAGAACATCAAAAATGCTTTCAATTTAAGAAAACCTCTTCAACCTACGCCAATCATTTAATCGAATACCAACATAACTTTAACCCTAAATTCAAAATTTTGCACGAATGTAACAAAAGTCGTAAATTAAACTTATTAGAAGAATTAGAAATTAATAAATATAATAAAAAAGGTATTCTATTAAATGACCAAATAGAAGTAAACAACTCACCTCTAATCAATATTTAGTCGCCCAAAATTGTTTGTATTAGTTTCAGCCTAATTACCTTATTAACCCCCCCCCCTTCTATTAACTTAATTGCATTAGTATATAAGCTCTTACCTGTACTTTGTAAAATCATTATTTCATCTGCCTGATGAAGCCACTGTGTGGTGAAACATGTTGCAGTGTTCAACAATTAAAGTGAAACCCTCCCAACTGTGTTGTTTTATTTCAAATAGTATTATGGAGTTTCATCATGTATCCGCCTCATCAATTAAATATATAAAAAAAAAAAAAGAACAAACAAGTGAGTAAAAATTTATAAAGTTTGGCATCTTCTCAATTTTATTTTCAATAATACATTTATTAAATAAATTGATTGATTGAGTTACGTGAAGATTAAATTGAAGAATAAAGCACTAATAATGATCACTTTGTGCCCGAAATGTACATTACATTTGGTAATTTAAGAGTGTAAAGAAGATACATCACCTTTCGCCGACATGTTTCAGGTTCGACTGTTCGTAAGTAAACAAAAATTGTTTTCAAAGAAAACACAAACAAAGAACAAACAAGTGAGTAAAAATTTATAAAGTTTGGCATCTTCTCCATTCTATTTTAAATAATACATTTATTAAATAAATTGATTGATTGAGTTACGTAAAGATTAAATTGAAGAACAAAGCACTAATAGTGGTCGCTTTGTGTCCGAAATATATATTACATTTGTTAATTTAAGTAAGAGTGGAAAGAAAGGTTATTAGTGCTTTATTCGTCAATACAACATTTATTGCACATTGTAAAGTGGGCATCTTATCAAAACCACAAGATTAATGTGATATAAACAGAGTCACACATCGATTTGTGTTAAAAACTTATAACTTTGAAAGTCGGTGTTATAAACTTATAACTTTGAAAATCGGTGTTAAGAACTTATAACTTTGAAAATCGGAAAGTCACACATCAGTTTGTGTTAAAAACTTATAACTTTGAAAATCGGTGTTAAAAACTTATAACTTTAAAAATCGATGTTAAGAACTTATAACTCTAAAAATCGGCATAACTTTTATTTTTATTGTTCAAATATTGTTCAAATTGGATATACTTTTATAAAGGTAATTAACTGAACATCTTTCAATACACGTTCATTTATCTAATCTTCTAGTAGGATTGATTAGTTTATCACTCGATATTAATTGTATTAAAATAAAATAGGGATGATTTGAATTTGATTGAGAAAAATGTATTCGAATTTTGATTTGTAATAATCAAAGGGATGATTTCACACGAATGACTCGATAAATCCAGAATAGAACACACTTACACACACGCACGCACTAATAAAATTCACGGGGTGATTTTATTTTATTGCAGTGACTCAATTAATCTATAAATAACCAATAAAAACGCACCAATACAGGATACAACGAAAATATCACTGATTAAAGATAAGAGCCGACGACGTCTTATCGTGTTTTAACTAGCCGGTTAAAAAAATTGACATTGCCACGGGGGAGCGGAAGTTGTATTTTAAGCCCCCGCCCGCTTTTTCCACCGCTCGATGTTTTTTTTTTCCTTTTTTTTAACGGAGGTTGTTTTTGTGAATAAAACTTACCTGAGCGTCGGGTGTTTGATCCGTACGTGTAGGGTTGGTAAAAAATAACGGAGCCTTGTGTGGGGGCTTGGTTGTAAAAAATCGTTTTGATTGATATCAAATGGGTGATGTCTCCCGCAAACTGCGCAAACGCGAATAAAATTTTATAGTTTTGAGGTTAGTTTGCAAAGATTGAAAGCTTTCGATCCTTCTCCCTAGCGGCGCTGGTTTACTCGAATTATTAGTGTCCCTTTATGTAAGAGAGTACCGCAATCATTGACATGGCGTCAACATGGCGCTATGAATGTTCCATCACAACGCTTGAAACAGTCGAGTGCATGTCCAGTAATGCATTATATTTATTAATAAAAAAATGTACTTGAACCTAGATTCTCGATTCATAGCAGAAATAAATAAATAAATCCTTTATGTAAGAGAGGACTGCAATTAATAACATGGCGTCAGCATGGCGCCATAAATGTTCCATCACAACGCTTGAAACAGTCGAGTGCATGTCCAGTAAAACATTATGTGCATTATATTTATTAATAAAAGAATGTATTTGAACCTAGATTCTCGATTTATAATAGAAATAAATAAATAAATAGCAATTACGATTTATTAAATGATGAAATGTTAATAGTTTGTAATTGCCCAATATTAGTTGGAACACTATGCTTCAACAAATGTCAGATACAAACGTCATTTTGCCGAAAATAACGCGTGCGTTTTATAATAATAATAATAATCTTTATTTAGCATCTTTGCTATATAATAACATAGAAAAATATATGTATATCTATATATATATATATATATTTGTTCATATAGTTGTGTTTGGCGATTTAGAGGTCCTGTTCAGACATAATTCAACTACTCCATTACCAGGGGTAGTAAAAATTATGTTTTAGTTTAGTGTACAATGATTTAGTTTAAATTTGGCGGCTAAAGGCGTCAAGATGGATGAGAGTTTGCTGTACTCTCTTAAATGAAGGGACACTACAAATCATAGATAGGTATTGTGTTATTTGGATTGCATAAACATGCGAGCTTAATTTTATAAAAGCGTACAATTTAAAGGATTATAAGCTTCTAATGAGTGTTTCCACTTCTTGATTAAGCGTGAAGTAAAATTTCGATGTCTCCCGCAAACAATTTAAGCTAAGCATGAAAGGCTTTCGAGATGGATGCCAGTTTGCGCTACTCTCTTAATATAGGGACACTACAAATCATAGATAGGTATTATGTTATTTGGATTGCATAAACATCCAAGGTTAATTTTATAAAAAGCGTTCAATTTAAAGTATTTTACGCTTCTAATGAGTGTTTCTACTTCTTGATTAAGCGTGAAGTATAATTTCGATATCTCCCGGAAACAATTTGAGTTCAGCATGAAGCAAAATTTAAAATTTTGATTATGTCAGGTATAGAATTCTTCACATGACGTCAAAAGTCAAAGTTATTAAACTAATAAGATCGACTCGATTCATTTAAGACGTCCTTGCCCGATTAACGACCTTGGTCAGTGACGTCACATGGAGAATTCTTTGCAGACGTCATAAATCAAGGTTATCAAGCTAATAAGGTCAACTTGATTCATCAAAGACGTCCTTACGCGAATAACGACCTTGGCCTATGACGTCACTTAAGGTATTCTTCTCTTGACGTCATAAGTCAAGGTTTTTACACTAATCATTCGTTGTCTCCGGCAAACAATTTGAGTTAAGCATGAAGTAAAATTTCAAATTTTAAATTTTGGTGATGTCAGATATTAAATTCTTCGCATGACCTCAAAAGTCAAGGTTATTAAACTAATAAGATCGACTCGAGTCGAGACGACATTGACCAAGGTCGTTAATCGGTTAAGCACGTCTTAATGCTTAACCGATTAACGACCTTAGTCAATGTCGTCACATGGGGAATTCTTTGCATGACGTCATAAATCAAGGTTATCAAGATAATTAGATCGACTCGATTCATCAAAGACGTCCTTACGCGATTAACGACCTTGGCCAAAGACGTCACGTGAGGTATTCTTCTCAGGACGTCAAAAGTCAAGCTTATTAAACTGAGCATTCGTTTTCTCCCACAAACAATTTGAGTTAAGCATGAAGTAAAATTTCAAATTTAGAATGTTGGTCATGTCAGATATTGAATTCTTCACATGACCTCAAAACTCAAGGTTATTAAACTAAAAAGATCGACTCGATTCATTCAAGACGTCCTTAACCGTTTAACGACCTTGGTCAATGACGTCACATGGGGAATTCTTCGCATAAATCAAGGTTATTAAGTTAATAAGGTCGATGAATAGAGTCGATCTTATTAGCTTGATAACCTTGATTTATGACGTCATGCGCAGTATTCCCCATGTGACGTCATTGACTAAACTAATAAGGTCGACTTGATTCGTTTGTACGTCCTTAGGCGATTAACGACCTTGGTTAATGACGTCACGTGGAGAATTCTTCCCATGACGTCGGTAATCAAGCTTATTAACCAATAAGGTCGACTCGATTCATCTAAGACGTCCTTACGCGTTTAACGATCTTGGCCAATGACGGAATTTAGGGTATTCTTCTCATGACGTCATAAATCAAGGTTATTAAACTAATAAGGTCGACATGATTCATTTGAAACGTCCTTACGCGATTAACGACCCTGGTTAATGACGTCACGTGGAGAATTCTTCACATGACGTCTAAATCAAGGTTATTAAGCCAATAAGCTCGACTCGATTCATCTAAGACGTCCTTACGCGATTAACGACCTTGGTCAATGACGTCACATGGGGAATTCTTCGCATAAATCAAGGTTATTAAGTTAATAAGGTCGATGAATAGAGTCGATCTTATTAGCTTGATAACCTTGATTTATGACGTCATGCGTAGTATTCCCCATGTGACGTCATTGACTAAACTAATAAGGTCGACTTGATTCGTTTGTACGTCCTTAGGCGATTGACGACCTAGGTTAATGACGTCACGTGGAGAATTCTTCCCATGACGTCGTAAATCAAGCTTATTAAGCCAATAAGGTCGACTCGATTCATCTAAGACGTCCTTACGCGTTTAACGACCTTGGCCAATGACGGAATTTAGGGTATTCTTCTCATGACGTCATAAATCAAGGTTATTAAACTAATAAGGTCGACACGATTCATTTGAAACGTCCTTACGCGATTAACGACCTTGGTTAATGACGTCACGTGGAGAATTCTTCACATGACGTCTAAATCAAGGTTATTAAGGTAATAAGGTCGACTCGATTCATCTAAGACGTCCTTACGCGTTTAACGACCTTTGCCAATGACGGAATTTAGGGTATTCTTCTCATGACGTCATAAATCAAGGTTATTAAACTAATAAGGTCGACATGATTCATTTGAAACGTCCTTACGCGATTAACGACCTTGGTTAATGACGTCACGTGGAGAATTCTTCACATGACGTCTAAATCAAGGTTATTAAGGTAATAAGGTCGACTCGATTCATCTAAGACGTCCTTACGCGTTTAACGACCTTTGCCAATGACGGAATTTAGGGTATTCTTTTCATGACGTCATAAATCAATGTTATTAAACTAATACGGTCGACATAATTCATTTGAAACGTCCTTATGCGATTAACGACCTTGGTTAATGACGTCACGTGGAGAATTCTTCACATGACGTCTAAATCAAGGTTATTAAGCTAATAAGGTCGACTCGATTCATCTAAGACGTCCTTACGCGATTAACGACCTTGGCCAATGACGTCAAGTGGGGTATTCTTCACATGACGTCAAAAGTCGAGGTTATTAAAGTAATGAGCTCCACATGATTCCATAAAGTCGTCCTTGCGTGCGTAGACTTTGACTGATGACGCCAAGAGTTGACGTCAAAAGTTAAGTTTTTTTTAAACGAAATAAACATTTGTGTAAGTTAGTAAATAACATGAGATCAAATTTGAGCAGTATATGTTGAACTTCACTATAAGTCAGTGTATTAGACGCGTGGCGCATGAAGTAAAATTTCGAGTTTAGAAAAGCCTAATTTGGCTCGGTCGCTCCGCTTCGCTACGCGCCCGAGCCAAATTTTCAGGCTTTTCTAAACTCGAAATTTTACTTCATGCTTAGTCTGGGAGTGGAAACACTTGTTCGAAGTTTATTTATTTTAAAAGGGTAATATTTGTTTAACATCCTTGTATTTTTTTATGAAGAGTATAAAATTTATATAAACGAAACGCTTTTTTAACTTTGTATAACTAAGATCTCAGTTATACAAAATTAAGAAAGTGTTTGACTTATGATGTATTTCGAAGTAGAAACGTTCACTTAATAGCAGTATTCTTTTAATCAACTTCGGTCAGCTAAACTTTCACCAACAGAATCAAACATTTTTTCTATAAACAACGAGTTTGTTCGGTAATTGGATCACTTGACGTTACCGCGTTTTGCATTTTGTATTGCGCTGGTGCAGCCGATTTAGGAGCTATGCCTATGCGCGACTTTTGCGAACCCTCGTATAGAGAGAAGTCGACCGACCTTCTTGTGTGTTGCATCGTTTTTCGTCAAAGTATTGTAAATCCATAGTTTAGCATCGTTGCGTGTGAAGAAAAAGGGAGACACGCGTGTCCGACGTCCGAGTTGGCCACCCACAAAAAGGTAAGTCAATCCTTCCCACTGCACAGGTGGAATTGCCGTCAGAGTTAAAAATTTGTTTTTTGTAAACAAAAATTACGTTACTTTATTTCTTCAGTATAACTTATAAATATCATCTAATAATACAATAATAAAATTACGGTGTTTTATATATTTGTCTATCAAAACGAAAGCAAAAACTCTACGCGGTGTCCAACAACTTGGTCAACGAGGTAGGCAACCACGTCGAGCCGTTTTTACTGTAAAACACAACATTCCTATCGATGTAGCATTGCGTCCCGCTTGAGCCTAACCTATAAACCTGCTTCGCCTCATGATATTTATTAGGAATAGGCACGAATAGTATCCCTCTTTCTTCGCAACGCTTGGCGATTAAGTCTTTGAAGCCCTGTGGGATGTTGACAGCGGTTCGAACAGCATCGGAAATACTCTGAAATAATAAGAATAATAATAGTTAAAAGTTCAGAATAAGCAATCAATGCATAAACAAATGGTAGAAGTGTTTTTATTAGTGTTGATATATTAACAAAAAGTTGTACAGAGCCTGCATAAATAATCGAATGTTTTCAAATAACGTGCCTGTTGCGACTTTACCTGACACATCGCAACCCAAACCCCATCTTTACGTTTTATTGAATGTGGTCTGAGTCGGTGAAAGGACTCGGCCTGAAAATAAACTTCATTGGTATGATTTGCCCACTAACAATTATGGTGTTTGTGAAAAGGGCGCGATTTAACAATACAGCCATAAAATGGCTTAGCGGGTTCCACGAAGGTTCGAGGCCAGAGGAAGAAGAGCGTCCAAACAAAGGAGCAAAAAACAGATGGATATTTCCACAGCTGGAAGCCAGGCGGAGGCTACCCGATTCTACACGGACCAGATAAGGGTGCAGCCTGACAACCTCGCAAAAGTGGTGGTAAGCTAGCAACCAATTAGCTGAAGGTCATCACCACCACTTACCACCACTCACCTCCGAAGCTCCTCCCTTAACCCCTTGGAGGATAACAGCAGCAGAAGAAGAAAGGGAGATGAACCCAAGACGTTCAAGAGTAAAAAGCCACGTGACATTTCTTGACTTTACTGTTTTGTATATTGTTTGTATATATTTGGTGTTTAGTCAATATATAAACATTTGTAAAATATTAAACAGTAACTCATTATTTGTAACTTCTACGAAATTAAAAGTTTGCTCGTTTGAAGGTGAACTTAATAAGTAGTAGCAGTGCCAAAACATCACAAGTTCCAGTAATTAACCAGTAATTACTCATTGGCATTCCGATTTCGTTTATGTCAATTTGTGTAATTTGCGTTTCTTCGATTTATCTTGTTTTTACGATTAAAAATAACTTGCGATGTTTTGGAGCAGTATTCGAAATTGTTAATGAAGGTTCTGTATTACGTATTTAGGTCAGTGGCGGCTCGCTGCCTAACTTTATGTGAGGCTCAAATCCAAGATACAATAAATGAGGTTGAAAGCACTAATATATTATTTAAAGTAAAAAATGTACTTACTTCTATCCTGGGAGGTGGAGGTGGTGGAGGGGGATGCACCGTCTCTATGTTGGTGAGGTAAGACACAGATTCCTTGGCGCCTGGCTGTTGCCCGCCGCTCACCGCTCGGTTCATCATTTCCAAAGCCTTATGAAAGTTATCTGAAATAAAACGAACAATAAGAAAAATTGGATATAATGCAAAAAAATGACTGCTGTAAAATTACAATGGCCACATTCACCAGATAAAACTGTTGGGCATTCAAATTTAAACAAAATTAACAATTCAAGTATTTTGTTTTCACCTTTGATAGTGGGTTGTTTTAATAAATCTTCAGAAATCATCCGTTTCCATCCGGAGTACCATTCGGTGACTTGGGAATAATCCGGATTGTGGTTCAGCCAGACGGCCAACGTTTGCAGCCATCTGGGGAAAAAGAACTTGTCTAGGATCAGGGTCATGTTGCCGACAGAGAGCATGTCGCTCCAATACATTACCCAATGCCAAGCATCTGCAACACGTAACCAACAAATATGTTAACAATCGAATAAGAAAAACCAACAACGTTTTTGTTTTAATTACGGATAAAACATCAGACCTAGGTGCTGCTGGTGCGGATTGATCGGTAAACTCTGCATGCACAGCTGCAACTTCGGCACGATGTGCTTCACCAAGAAGGTGACGAAGGCGCCCTCCGGTAAGGCCCGTTGCCACGGTTTCAGCATCAGCTTGGCGGATCTGTCGGAAGGATGCCAGCTGGCCAAGGCTGCGCCTAATTTTTCTTGAATTATCGGATACACGTGCTTTTGTAATTTCTCATCTGTAAATAAAAAATCATTCAGCCATTCGGTCAATATTTTATATACATACAGGCAGTGATAGGTAAATACTAGATATGGGTCTTTCGTAAATGATTCGTTCGGTATGGAACGAACATATAGGATTATTATTATCATTAATATTATTATTTTTCAATTTTGCACGTAGTTAATTGACGGTAAGTAAATGGTCACGGTTTATGAAACAAGTGTCTATCGTCACTATAAAGCAGGGGTTCTCGACCTTTTTCAGGTCACGCCCCCAACTCCCTGATTTTATTTGTTTTTTTTTAGTTAGATTGAAACACCATTATAGCCTTATTTGACTTCACTTGCTCTTTAAGAAATCTGTCGCGCCCCTCCTGATATCCTGCCGCGCCCCCCGGTTGCGAAACTGTGCTATAGAGGGAGATTGAAGCGAGAACAAACTTATCATTATTATTATTATCATTATCGTTATAAGTGATTAGTTTATAAAAAAAAAAAATTATTGGCATATCTTACAGTTATTTACAATGTCGACACTATATCACATCCTGCTCTCTTTCTCCCGTCCCACTTTCTCCAGCGTCTTTACCCTAGCTCCGTCCTCCCTCATCCATTCTGTCACCCTTCTATTCCCTTTCACTCCCACCCATTCCTCACTCACACCCTCACACTCCTCCGCCAAGTGCCTCCACGTATCCTTCCCCCGTTCACACAAACTACATCTCATATGACACGGGAAATCAAATAATGTGTAACATTGAGAAGTGGTTTACCGAAAACTGCCTCATACTAAACACCGATAAAACAAATTGTATATATTTTATATAAAAAAGGACAAGGAGAGAAGATACTCAAAAAAGGACATTTGATGGTATATAGTGGGGTAGAAAATGACAAACACGCTGCAGCGGGAGTGGCTTGTATAATAAACAGAAAGCTAGCTAAATATATAAACAAGTGGCAGGCGCACTCGGAGAGAATAATGTCAGTAGAAATTACTAAAAACAAGGAGAGATGTACAATAATAGCTGCATATGGACCCAATGAGGATGGAAAGGCAGAAGAAAAAGACGAGTTCTGGGAAGGCATGAATTTGGTTAACGAAAACAGCAAAGGAAAAGTATATATCAGTGGTGATTTCAACAGTAGAGTGGGGAAAAGTGATTCACACACAAGGGTAATAGGAAAATATGGAGAGAGTAAGTTAACAAACAATGGTAAAAGATTAATTGAATATTGCTTGCTGAACAATTTGATAGTGACAAACACCTTTTTTGCTCACAAAGACATACATAAATTTACAAGACAGAGCAAAGAAGCAAAAGATAAATCGATAATTGATTACATATTGGTGGAGAAAGACAATCGAAATGAAATAAAAGACGTAAGAGTATGTAGAGGACCTGAAATAGGTACAGACCACTATATGTTAGTTGCTAAAATTAAAAGTACAAATTGGGAAATAGAAAAACAAGAAACAAACAACATCAAAACTTCCGAAACTATAAAGACATACAAACTAAGAGATGAAGAAACAGCAAGATCATATGAGAAAACAGTTCAGCGAAAAATAGAAGAAAAACAACTAAAAATAGAAGGTACAAACGTAGAAGAACTCTGTAAAATTTATAAAGATACTATAACAATGGCAGCAAAAGAAACATGTGGTATTATAAAGACAAATAGAGGGAAACAACTAACAGTTTGGTGGAATGAAAAGATAAAATGCCTAGTAAAGAGCAAAAAAGAAAGATGGAAAAGGTACTTACAAAATAGAACAGAAGCCAACTACGAGGAGTACAGAAAAGAGAGAAAAATGGTCAAAGAAGCAGTAAGAGAAGAAAAAGAAAAAAGCTGGATAAAGTTCGGGGAAAGGATGGAGACGGACAGCAAAGAGAACCAAAAATTGTTTTATAAGACACTCAAGAATATTAGAAAAGATAAGCCACTAAAAAGTATATCAATAAAAGATAAAAACAACAAAATACTAACAAAAGAAGAACTAATCATGGATAGATGGAGGGAATACTTCGAGGGACTATTAAACGTAATAATAACAAATGAAAAAGAAGTAAAGATAAATCGCAACACGGAAACAAACAACGACAAAGAAGAAAAGGACATACAAACAATCACAATAGAAGAGGTGGAAGAGGCAATATCAAGTGCGAAAAATGGCAAGGCCCCAGGACATGATAGAATAACAGCTGAAATGATGAAAAATACGGGTGTAGAAGGAACAAAACTATTTTGGGAGATATGTAACAATGCATGGAAAGAGAAGAAAATACCGAAGGACTGGCAGACAGGTGTTATAATACCAATACACAAAAAAGGAGACGCAAAAAATTGTAACAATTATAGAGGAATTACACTACTTAGCACAGCAGTAAAGGCATACGAAAAAATTCTGGAAAAAAGGTTAAGAGAAATTATAGAGCCAACAATGGAAGAGTCACAGAGTGGATTTAGAAGAGGGAGAAGTGCGCAAGACCAAGTATTCACTATAAAACAATTAATTGAGAAAACAATAAAGAGTAGAACGAATACCTATTTTGCATTTATCGATATGGAAAAAGCTTTTGATAGAGTACAAAGGAACAAAATTTGGACGATATTAAAAAAACGAGAAGTTAATGAAAACCTAATAAAAGCGATACAAAGTCTGTACACAGAAAACACCAACTATGTTACAACAAGAAATATGAAATCGACCGCATTTACAACAAAAGAAGGGCTGAGACAAGGGGGAGTTATGAGCCCAGTTCTATTCAATATATTCATAGACGAAATTACAAAAGAATGCCATCCCAAACTGAGTAAATTACAAATTGGACACTACAAGCTAACACAGACACACATCACAGAATGCGCTTTTGCGGACGACATAGTAATAATGGCAGGAAGTAGCACTGGCCTACAGAAAAATATAGACATCTGGAACGAAAAGCTGAAGAAATACGGGATGAAAATAAATATTGCAAAAACAAAAGTAATGGCCATAACACAAACAAAAGATAACGTAAAAATATTAATAGACGGAGAAGAAGTGGAACAAGTAGACGAATTTAAATATCTGGGAGTAATAATACAAAACAATGGCAAACAGGAAAAGGATATAAATGAACGAATTGAGAAAACAATGAAACTATACCATGCATTAAACCAAAAATTTATAAGAAAGAAAGAGATAGCGACAGCAACAAAAATGACAATATATATAAGACAATCTACAGACCTGTACTGACCTATGGAAGTGAAACTTGGGTAATAAATAGAACACTGAAGAGCCGAATACAAGCAACAGAAATGAAATACTTGAGAGGAGTAAAGGGAATAACTAGAAGAGATAGGATAAGAAATGAAGCAGTTAGGAAAGAACTAAACACAAACACCATAACAGAACATGTGGAAGAAAAACAGTTGGCCTGGTGGGGACATCTGCAAAGAATGGACGAAAACAGACCAGTACGAAAAGTATGGGAATCCAGAATCCAAGTCAAAAGAGGAAGAGGAAGACCACCAGAAAACTGGGATAACATAGTGACAAAAGAAATAAAAAGAAGAGGTAAAACAATTCAAGAGGCAAAACGAACAGCTAAGGACAGACAACAATGGAAGGAATTTATAAGGACAACACATGAAAGGACAAACCCTGACAACTGAAATGAACAGCACATCAACCAAAAACAGACATCAACACCAGAAGAAGGGAGCAACGCAAATGACAAAATGACAGAAAGAAGTGAAAAGAATGGACAGAAAATTACACAAGAATATAAACACACACAATCTCGACACCCTAAAGGGTAAAAGGGATTTTAAATGATTATATATATATATCTTAGATGAAACCCTAAATTTTAAAGAGCAGATTGATTACTTAACTGGGAAAATTAGTAAAGCAAATTATGGTCTAAGAATATTAAGAAAAAACACAAACAATAAAATATGTGAAACGTTTTATTACGCTTATATATATTCCAATATCAAGTACGGAATAATATTCTGGGGAACTAACTCTAATATAAATTCTGTTTTCAAGGCTCAAAAATGTGCGTTACGCATCATAGATAAATTGAGGTTTGACCAAAGTTGTAGAGGGGCTTTCCGAAACAGAAAGATGCTAACTTGCATAGGAATTTATATTCTTGAGTGCATAAAGTTTCTATGGAAGCATCGATATATTTTTGAAAATAATATGCTATCAAATATCTATAACACGAGGCATGGCGTTGAATACAGTCTTCCAGCTCATAAATTAAGTTTTTTTGAGAGAAGTCTATATTATACCTGCATAAAATTGTATGATAGCCTTCCTAAGGAAATAAAAACAGCAAAATCTTATTCTGTCATGAAAAGAAAATTGATAGATAAGTTAATAAATATAGAACCATATACTATGGATGAGTATTATGCTAACGTAGGCAATAATTAAATACGTATACGTAATATGCCTGTTTGTTTTTTGTTTTTCTTTTGACTTGTTTTTGTGAAATTAATATATCCTGATGTAAATGTGATGTATTTAATATCATTAAAAATAAATGTGTTTATTATTATTATTATATTCTTCCCCCATCCATCTCTTCCTTCCCCTCTCCCCAGACCCACACCTTGCCCTCGCCATTATTACCCTTTCATCCCTGTTCCACCCATCCTCACTCATGTATCTCGGCACCCTTCCATATACTTGCCATCTCCCAAACATATCATTATATTCACTTTTGTCTATCCGTCCCTGTCTCTCCTGCGCTTCCACCTCCTTCATCTTCTCTCTCATCCACGCCGCCACCTTCACCCCCCTACCCAACCATTCCTGTACCTTCCTCTCTGCCAGTCCTCCCCTTTCATACATTCTCCTTCTCTCTTCCCTCCACCTCCCCCCTTCTACTTTCATGCACGCCTCCCATACTATTCTCACCAATCTCTCCTCTTCTACTCCGCATAATTTCATTTCATACTTCACCACTCTCTCCACCGCCTCACACTCCAATCTCTCTCTATTCGTTTCCTGCAACAGTATATATCCCGGTGTCGACTTCTCTAGTCCCAGCATCCGTCTCAGGAAACATAGCTGTTCTCTTTCAATCACCTCATATGCTCTCGTTCCCCATGCTTCTAGCCCATACATTAGTATCGGTCTTACACACGCGTCCCACACCTTGCATGTCACCTTAATACTGTTCTCCATCCATCTCCCCCATTTTCTCCATGCCATTCCCCATGCTCTCCTCGCTTTTCCTTGTACCCACCTTATATGCTCTTCATACCCACCCGTCCCTTTAAAAATAAATCCCAAGTATCTGAAACTTTTCACTCTCTCAATCACCTCTCCCTTCCATTCTAGCACTCCCTCTCTCCCTTTATTCCTAAACCTCATCCATTTCGTCTTCCCCACATTCACACACATTCCTCTCTTATCCATATATCTTTCCACCCTTTTCAACATGCCTTTCACTCCTTCCCAATCTCTCGCCATCAACACTATATCGTCTGCATACGCCAGTAACCATACTTTCTCCTTTCCAATCACCACTCCCCCTTCCTGCCCGTTTCTCAACACCTCTTCTAGTTCGCTTATGTATATATTAAACAGGACCGGACTCATGGGGCACCCCTGTCTCAAGCCCTTCCATGTCCTAAACCTTTCCGATACTTCTTCCCCCACCTTCGCTTCCACCCATGTTTCCCTATACACCTCCCTTACACACTCAACCGTTTATAAATGATTCATAAAGATTGAATCACTTTCAAGAAATGATTCAGTTGATTCGAGTCACCTAAAAGATTTGAACTTCCTATATCTAGTAAATACATTGTAATCGTAATCTTTGTGAGTTAATTGAATAGTCATATTAATGTCAGATTTCCCTTCACATAACCTACAAATTAAAAGTTGATTTACAACGTAACATGATTAATCACATGTTATGTTGTAAATCAACTTTTTATTTGAAGGTTATGTGAAGGGAAATCCTAAATTAAATCACACAACCTGAATCATACCACTAAATTCTTGAAATGGCAAATTTCATTGGCCATTGATTGATTGATAAAAACAGATTATAGTGAAATGTTAATATTTTAAAAAGTTTTTTTTGTTGCTAAAATCCAATGAATTGCTAAATTTATTCATAGATACAATACCTAAGAGTGGTATCCACGGATGTATCCAGGTGTGTATCGGAGTCGTGTCGGTCAACGGGTCCCAGCCGGTGACTTCTGTGACGAGTCGTGGAACGATCAACTGTTCGAGAACGTTGTTAAGTATCCACACCGGCAACAGCGGCTTCCACTTATCCAGCACGTTGATCATTGTGTTGGAATCGCGAGCCGGCCACGAGCTAAAAATTTTCAAAAAGAGAGAACACAAAGTTAACAATCTTGACCGTACTAAGAAATGAGAATGTCTGTCGATTCGGGTGCAAGTTGCCTACTTCATTTTAATGACAGTTAACCTAGAAATGAGAATGTCTGTCGATTCAGATGCAAGTTGCCTACATTATAATGACAATTAACCTAGAAATGAGAATGTCTGTCATTATAGTCTGTCTGTCAGAAATAGTCGTAGTGTATGGGCTGTGCATTATGTGTATATATTATTAATTGTTCCTATATGTATAAGTACAAATTTTAAATAAGTATTATTACCTTTTTAGTTATTGTTTTTTTGCATAAATGTATAAGTATTGTTGTATTATGGATTTATTATTTTTACATAGATATTTAAGTATGGTTTTAGACTGATTTTATTAAAGTAGTAAAAAGATTATATGTTAAGTATTATTATGTGATAAATTTATTATACATACACAATTTATAGATTAAGGATGATCAAATGTTTATTTTATATATATATATATATATATATAGATATACATATATTTTTCTATGTTATTATATAGCAAAGATGCTAAATAAAGATTATTATTATTATTATTATTATAATGACAGTTGACCTAAAAATGAGAATGTCTGTCGATTCAGGTGAAAGTTGCCTACATTATAATGGGCCCGTTCATCAAAATGTTCAACATTCAGCATATTTGGATTTGTTTGTGATGTACGCTGGTATCTAATGAACAGTAATCCGGTCTGTCTATTTCGTACGATTGCAAAAATCCCAAACACGTTCACGATTAACAATCCGGTGATCAGAGAATACCCCAACAGTTGGCAGTAAACTCCCAACTGTTGTCTCTCATGAACGGGCCCAATGACAGTTAACCTAGAAATGAGAATGTCTGTCGATTCAGTCGAAAATTGCCTACATTTTAATGACAGTTAACCTCTAAAATACAATCCACTGAAAATAACACGAGAGATGTCTCATTGCTAAGAATTCTGAAAGATTGCTCGGGTAGGTCAATTTTTAGGAAGTTTTCCTTACTGATGCTTTTTGAGTTTTCTAAGCAGTCAATTTATTCCCAAACAAATGACAGAGGTTCGGCAACACTGTGTACTTTTGTATTTAAATAGTTTACAAAGCTATCTTGATATTTTAAATCTAACTAACAAAATAAGCACGTTCGTATCTTTTAATTCTGTTCTTTTGAAAAAAAATAGGCACGGGAGTAAAATTTCTGTAAAAAATCAGCATTTTATTTGTTTTATAATTGTATTTATCCCAGAATACCTCTATACCATATAATAGAAGAGGATAGATGGAAAATACAATTAACTAGAGTTCAGGACTACATTTATTGATTTCTCTCTTTATTTATGTTTGAATTTTCACAATAATCAGAACAAACAGTGGGATTTTTAAAATTGTTAATGTTCGGACTTACCTAACGCAAGCTTTGATAACGGGCACCCAAGTGTGCCATAAGAGACTATCATACGGCAGTATTCCCATACTATTACCTTCTATTGTCCCACGCTGCCGACGTTGGCTGTCCGACAGGAGCTCCTTCCATTGTTCAAACACCTCCAAGTACAATTCCGGCTGGGTTAACGGCGACCAACTCGCCAACGCCGAGGTTATCAGGGGCCCCACCAGACCCGGCGCCAGTTCGCCCAACTCGTACTGTACGTACTCCTCGTAGTGATCGGTCTGTGAAATGGAAAATTTGTAACACTGCTCATTTCATTAAATCTCTAACTTTAATAATAACAAAGTTATCCATACTATTCTAAAAAAAGGAAATCACATTTAGTAATCGGGCTTTCTCTTTTCTCTCTCTTTTCTTGTTCTTGTGTGAAATTAACGGCACTGGCTTCGGAACCCCATCGAGGAGATGGCTCGATATCGAGTACCCGACGCCCTAAGAGGCAACAAGGGATAGCAGAAGAAGAAGAGAAGAGAAGTATTTATCCAAGGAGTGTTTTCAATTTACCTGAAGTTGTTTAAATATTTGCGCCATCTGTCCCAAAGATAACCCCAACGTGGGATCCACCAATCTCTCGACGACATCCAAAACCGTCTTCATATTCTTCACTTCCTTATCTTCTTTTTTCAACAAAGTTTTCAGCTGGATTTCCTCCTGTTCCAAAGCTACGATTTTGTTCTGATTGTGCCGCGTGTTTCTATCAGTTTTTATTATATCCTAAAATAAATAACCATTTAGAAAAAATATTCGATTCCAACCTAAAATAAACTATCATTTGAAATAAACAAACAATGCAATACGCTAGGATATAACACATACCTGTTCGCACATATCGACCAAAATATCCAAATTATGCTGTATTTCCGGCAGAGCGAAATTCGAGCATTTTTTGTGGAGAACGTCCTCGTAGTGTTCCACACCAGGCGGCGCTTTGAGCCCGCTGAGAGCGTGATATCCGCTCAGAATTCTTTGCTGAGGACCGGTCATGTCGATTACTTTGACTTTACTCAACTCGCTAAAAATACAATAATTACTTTATTAAATAAAACACTGTTTATCACTTTGTTTGTATAACAATTGGTTTATTTGGTGACTATAGTTTCGATACTACACGTATCATTATCAAACCGTTAGTAACAAAAAACTACAAAGGAACATTATTTATATTTGCTAATTTAAATAATGTTCCTTTGTAGTTTTTTGTTACTAACGGTTTGATAATGATACGTGTAGTATCGAAACTATAGTCACCAAATAAACCAATTGTTATACAAACAAAGTGATAAACAGTGTTTTATTTATATTCAACAATGTATAACGAAGTAGAAGCCTCTATAGTCAGTGAATTAATAATTACTTTATTATTCACTCGTTTCAAACAAATTGCTAAAATGAAACCCAACCTGCTAACCTAACATAGCTTTCAGTGTTGACAGATGCATAGCATAACTTAACCTAACTGAATTCATAACAATGTTGTCAAGTCAGCAAAAAAATGATTATAATTAAATAAAATTGTCGAGGAACATATTAACAAAATTATTATTTAAATACTTACCTAGAAAAACTTGTATGCTTAAAAACACCCGGTTTTTTATCCTTTTCAATAACATCATCAACACTTCTGTAATAATATCGAGCTTTCTTCCTCCCGGCATCCTCTTTCTTCCATTTCGATTTTTGTTCTTCCTGAGGTTCTTTTTTAATATCCTAAAACATTTATTAATTATTTATTTAATTACATATTACACTTCGAGCACTTTAATTCATATACAGGGTGGGGCATTTAACGTGTCTTTCGCAAATATTCGAAAACAAAGCATTTTACGCAGAAATGACCTAATTAAAAAGTAATCGTACAGAAGGGGGCTATAATTATGTAATATTGGTTTTCTCACAGGCCCTGTTGTCGCTAAAACAATGTCAACTCAATTTTTTTTAACGGAAACCCCTGTATTTGATTGCAGATTCAGATTCCACGTAAAAAAATTAGAATAATTTATTCAACCATTTTTTCGTCGGCCAGATATTTGGCGCTGTAATCGCGAAAAATGATAATGCGTTCGGATGTTCGTGTGCTTTGCGGGTTGATTCAAATTGACATATATTGGCTGAAAAAACAAAGAAAGTTTTCGAAACAGGCAGAAGCCTCTCTCCAGGTCGATCAAATCGATGTCCGAGCTGGAGGCCATCTCGTAGGAAGCTTTATTTTTATTGTTAAAGAAATTATCCACGAAACACAATATTTGTTAAATTCCAGTTATTTTTTATAAAGTTAAATGATACAATTCATAGTCGTGAAAATGTTAATGCTACTTATTATTTGTACGTGTTAGCACTCTGAAAACAAGCGTTTCATTCTGAGCCACCAGAACATCTTTAATGTTTCACTTGTCTCGATTACACACCATCTATCAGGCTGCAAAAAAATAGGTTGAGTAAATTTGTCTTATTTTTTTACGAGGAATTCAAAACTGCAACAAATAATATGGGTTTGTAACGCCGCTCCCTTAACACTCGCGAGCGCGCTCGACCCTTTTCAGGTAGCCGAGTGTACGCACCACCGCTCGCATCCCCTACCACGCCGGACACGTGACCCCTACCAGAAGACCACCCGCTGGAAACCCTATAAAACCCCGAGCGCACCGCTTAAAAGACAGACTATTAGCGCTCGTCTTTTCGGCCTAATCGTCTCTTCCTACGTGATTACTAGCACTCGTCTTTTCGGTCTAGTATTATCACTCTACAAATTTTCAATCTACGAAGTACCTCCACGCTCTCACAAACACTCATCCCGAACGACGCTCTGTTCCGGGACGACGTACTGCCACGAGACGCCGCGTCCATCCGAGACGACACCCAGGCTACCACGCAGAAGAGGCCCTTCACCGCTAGCCGCTCGAACCACGAGGACTCTACTGCCGCACTACGCCCGCACCCACCCGTTACGACGAATCGACACAAAACCGATCACTCTGTACATACTTTCTTGTAAATAAACTCTTTTGAAACCACCACACGCCTTATAGGTTCCTATTAAAAAAAAAATTGAGTTGACCTTGTTTTAGCTACAACAGCGCTACCTGTGAGAAAACCAATATTACATAATTATGGCCCCCTTCTGTACGATTATTTTTCATCCAGATCATTTCTGTGTAAAATGCTTCGTTTCCGAAATATTTGCGAAAAACACGTTAAATGCCCCACCCCGTATAATCATGGGAATGGGACGTTTCATCGCCGGGCCAGTTCATCGCCGGTTGTTTCATCGCCAAGACAGTTTCTCGCCAGGCCAGTTCATCGCCAGGCCAATTGCAATAGCATATGTCAGGATAGGTTAGAATAGGTTTGCATGGGTCTCGGGCCGTCGGGCAACTGGCGGATCTCCTTAGAAGGGAGATGGGGACACCTGAAACCCCTACCGAGCGCGTCCCCAGGTGGCGGATAGGGGAATGCCCTAACCGGCTTGCCGGCGGGTAGGAGGGAAATAAAATACCTCCCGCGGACCAACAGGATGGCACAAAAGAATAAATGGGTGGGACCCGACACCGCAAACAACCGTCAGGGAGCGCGGCTGGTCAGTAGCCATAAAATGACACACGAAATAAAAACAACATGAACACAAAACAAAAAGAAACACCCACTCTGGGAGTCGGAAACCCAGAGCCGGTCGTGGAAGGCGAGCAAGCAGGCCAACCAGGATCGTCATCCAGCTACTGCAAGGACAACATAGAAGAGGACAATCCATTCGCCAAGGGTAAAAGAATGGAGAGAACTCCACCCCCCAAGCAAGTGCAAAGTGAGACGAAACGGAGGAGGATGGAAGACACGCCACCGAAAAGAGGGAAAACAGAAACCACAAGGAAGTCCCATGAAGACGAACTGCTAAAGATGAGAAAGATCTTAAAAGAAACCATTAAGACTATAAACACACTCTCAGACCAGGTGAAGGAATACGCAAACACCAAAGTAGAAATCAAGGCGACGTCCAAGAAACTGAAAAGAATAGCGAACAGATTAACGGCAGAGGGCCCTCTGGACTTTGTGGAGGACATTATAGACACCATGAAGGAACACACAGAACAAACAAAAAAACATACAGCAACAGTGGAAGTCCAGACGCTGAGCTATGCGGACGCAAGCAGGCAATCTAGAGCTGCGGAAATCATGGGCGCCCTAGAGCACGACCAGGTGAAGGTGAAACAGATACTAACGGAGGTATGGCCGGAGGAAGTCTATAGAAGATGCAAACTAGAACGCGAGGACCCCCTAAAGGATAATACGGAAGATCTTGTACTCTTCATCCACGAGAAAGATATGGAAGGCAGAGATATCCAAGACCTAACGAAGATACATCCGCAGGTCACGAAAGCCCTGGCAAAGATTACCCTAGGAGCGCCAACATGCAGCGTCATGGAAAGCGGTATAATGACAACGGGAGGGGAACTAGAAGATATACAACAGCAATACATACATATTGCCCTGGTGGATCAGGTGGCGGATATAATTGAAGCAACCCGAACGATTGTGAGAAGAGCAAAACAGCACAACTGGACCCAAACTGTATGCACTACCACAAAATCGGTAGACAATAACACAACAAGAAATATACTGGAGTGGACACTCCGCCAACACGAAATGGACATGAACATCTACATGAAAAAACGCCAAGAGGGTGGAAGCAAAGGAGGAACGTCCCCAGCGAGCAACAGAAGTACGGAAACGGTCATTATTAAACCCAAGGACGGCAAAACATACGGCGAAGTGCTAACAGCAATGAAAACCAAGGTAGACGCGACTGGAGTGAATGTAAACAGGATACAGAGAACTGAGGGAGGAAACATTAAGCTGCAGGTACGCCGACAAAGGGGCTACACACTAAAAGCTTTTAAAAAGGCACTGGCGGACGAAATGCAGCCAATGGCAGAGATAAAAGAGCACCACGAAGAGACTGTGCAATTTCTGGACCTAGGGGAAGAAACAACGGAAGAAGAGCTGGTAAGGATAGATAAGGCAGGATAGATAATATCAAGGTCAGACTCCCGGAAAAGAAGAGTGAACAGGGTACAAAACAAGCTTTCGTGTCACTACCGGGAATCCTTGCGCGACAACTAGCAGCAAAGGGAAGGGTCTGTAAAGGCTGGAATAGATGGAGGGTAAGACTTCTAATCAGACCCCCTATATGCTATGGATGTCGTAGAGTGGGACACATCAGAAAAGACTGTACCGCAAAATTGGGAGAAAGCACCTGCCACAACTGCGGAAAGACAGGGCATAAGATAGCAGACTGTAAAAACGAAAAAGGATGCTACTTATGTGGCAAAGAAGGGCACAGAGCTGAATCGATGAAATGCCAGATATACAGAGAAATGATTAAGAAAATGAGAAACACGGAGTGGGGAGAGACTGAATGCCCACTAAACTGAACATCATTAAAATACTCCAGGTAAACCTTAACAGGGATATTATTATCGATAAATTTGGATCTTTTGAAAATTGTGGCGAATTAATTGAACTCATGATGATTGGACTAGAAGAATGGAACCTTATTAAAAATATGATCGACAAAATTATTACTATCAAAGAATATGAAGAAAGGGAATTATTTGACTTTTGAATTTTAACTGACATTCATGCAAGCAACTTGATGGAATGCGCAAGCGATGCCAAGTTGGTTGCTAGATTACATAAGAGTGAGGTTTTAGTGAGTAACAATCCTTTAGATAAGGTTGAGTCTCACACATCCCAGGTAGACTGGTAGTGCATAAAGCATTTCCTCCTCTTCAAAAAAAAAAAAAAAAGGTTTGCATGGGTCAGGATAGGTAAGGATAGGTTAGGATATGTTAAGGTATGTTAGGATGGGTTAGGATAGGTTATGATAGGTCGGGCAGCTTGGTGGTGTAGTGGTTAGAGTGTTGTACTGCCACGCCACGGACCGGGGTTCAAATACCGGCCTAATAAGTTGTCTGCATTTATATAGGTTAGGATAAAAATGCCAAACACTCCGTCTTCTCGGATATGACGTTAAATGCATGTAGGACCCGTGTACTGCCTGGATGTTGCGTGCACGTTAAAGATCCCTACCGGTGGGTTGGAGCTCCCACCGGGTTCGGCAAAATTCCCGGATAGCTGTAGACCTAATCTCCGGCGTCATGATTGGCCTTAGCAGCGGAAATAGATGACGTAAAACCCAAAATAATAAAAAAAAAAAAAAAGGTTATGATAGGTCAGGATAGTTTAGGATAGGTTAGGATTTTTAATAAGTTTGAGTAACGATTACTTTGTTATAAAACCTAATATTAAATTAGTGGACAATTTCCAGAATTGGGTAATATTTGAAATTTTATCATTAGATATGATCTTTCTTTCAAAATTTATTTTATAAAAATATTGGCGATGAACAGGCCTGGTGATGATGAATCGGTGGCGATGAATCGGCGGCAATGAAACGTCCTAGACCATATAATCATATTATTAAACGCCATTAGGACCCTTTACACGTACACTCTTTCGTTGACAACAGAACGCTCTTGCCTGCATTTCTGAGTCGAGGAAAGTGTGGCGCGTCGGCTAAAAGATGTACTTTCTGCGTGAAGGATTGAACGCCGTTCAGTAGTGTCGTTCAATCCTCAACGAAAGAGTGGAAAAAAATTAAGTACCCCGGTTTTGCGTCGACGCAACCGTCAACTCTTGTATGGTCTGTGGCGTTTCCATCAAGTTGCCGTTCATTTATCCACGCAAAACTTGATGCCAAATTAAATAAACTCTACTGTTTCCTTGTCTCTTTCTTCGACTCTTTCCTCAACGTAGTGGCCTTTACACATGCAGTTTTAACTCCACACTTTTCTTGACGGAAAATTTGCATTTACATGTACACTTTTGCGTGGACTCCCGGCGTGTGTCGTTCATTCGTCGACGAAAGAGTTTACGTGTAAAGGGCCCTAATCATATTCAGTTTCTTGTTCACTAACCTAACTTAAGCATGTGCATACATACACATTCACACCACACACATCTATGTAAATAACCTATTGAGAACCACAGGTGCAAATCTGGATTTGTGTTGTTCTGCATATTAGTCTTTAATTATTTTTTTTCTTCTTCTTCTGCGTAATTAATGGCCTTGGCAACTAAGCCCTGTTGACCAGTGACAGTAATTTTGTTTAATTTAATAAATAGAGTTAATAAACAACTACGTGTGGGTTTAACGCGAGCGGGGATGAAACGCACAACTCGTGCTTGACGTGTGCTCTGTTCGGGAACCAGATTTCCGTTCTGGTCCCCGAACAGAGCACACGTCAAGCACGACTGGTGCGTTTCAACCCCGCTCGCGTTAAACCCACACGTGGTTGTTTATTAACTCTAGTTATTAAATTAAACAAAATTACTGTGACTGGTCAACAGGGCTTAGTTGCCAAGGCCATTAATTACGCAGAAGAAGAAAAAAAATAATTAAAGGCTTTGCCTTTAATTATTATAAATTACATAAGCAAACATCAACACTTACTGTCGTTGTCCCAACTTTAGCCAGAGTAGCAGGTTTTTCAGGCCCGTAAGCCCCGATGGCCCCTCTTCCCTTCCTCAAATGAGCCTCGACGGGAGCCGCGATACCCTGCAAATCCTTCCCCAAACCTTTCCCGGGCTGAAACCCCATCTGAAGCAGCAGCTTCGCCCCGATTCCCTTCGTGTGTTTCTCCCAGGTTCCAACTCCTTTCGTCACCAAATTCGACTTGAACCCCTTGATATTCCTCAATCCCGCAATATCGGCCGTTATCTCCGTGGTGTGGGCTTCCGTGGATTGCGGCCCCCCGGATCCGAAACCTTTCCTCGAGAACGGCTCCTCTTCGGACTCATCGCTCGAATTAGCTTTGAAGGAAGTCGTCGGTTTCGGAGAGTCCGAGTCCTCCAGTACATCTTGCTCCTTTTTGTTCTTATTTTTGCCGGATTGTTGAATCCCACCGGCGACGAAACCAATTGGGGCTGTGTAGTTTTTCGGAAGCTTTTTATTACCGGAGCGTTTGTTGTTTGATTCTTCTGCTTCGTTATCGCTATCATCAGCCCAAATACCTGGAATAACAGAACCGACCCATGCACAATTATTCATCTGCTGATTCTGTTGGTGATAATCCACTTACCGTAAATTTGTTGGTGTTTGGTGTTGCCCCTCCGTTTTCTAAACATGTTGAACTCGTTCTCGATATCATAATCGGTGATTTCGAACTTTTCCATTTCATCCTCGGACATTTTAACGTTGCTTTTCAACAAATAAGCACTGTTATTAAATAAGTAACCACAAAATGCACAAACACAAACGTTTTTACGGCGCACGAAATCGATATCTGTCAAAATTAATTATGAATTTCATAGAGAAAGATCACAGTAGATGAATTCAAGTAATAGGGCTACCACCTCAGTAATCACATTGTTGAATTAGATTACGTCGACACAGTTTTTAGTTAGTAGCCTTTTAAACCAAAAACTTCATGCGCCACGCTTATAAAACACAGATTTTAAGCGAAGTTCGAATACACGTTTCACAATACTTTAGTGATTTATACGCGTGGCGCATGAAGTAAAATTTCGAGTTTAGAAAAGCCCCGCGAAAATTTGTCTCGGGTCGCTGCGCGACCCTCGACAAATTTTCTACGCGGGGCTTTTCTAAACTCGAAATTTTACTTCATGCTTAGTCTGGGAGTGGAAAACACTTGTTTAAAGCTGAATTTCATAGAGAAAGATCACCGTAGAAGAATTCAAGTAATAGGGCTACCACCTGAGTAATCGTATTGTTAAATTAGTATAAGTAGACTAATTTTTTAGTTAGTAGCCTTTTAAACAAAAAACTTCATGCGCCACGCTCATAAAACACAGATTTTAAGCGAAGTTTGAATACACATTTCACAATATTTTAGTGATTTATACGCGTGGCGCATGAAGTAAAATTTCGAGTTTAGAAAAGCCCCGTGAAAATTTGTCTCGGGTCGCTGCGCGACCCTCGACAAATTTTCTACGCGGGGCTTTTCTAAACTCGAAATTTAACTTCATGCTTAGTCTGGGAGTGAAAAACACTTGTTTGGAGCTGAATTTCATAGAAAAAGATCGCCGTAGATGAATTCAAGTAATAGGGCTACCACCTGAGTAATCATATTGTTAAATTAGGATAAGTAGACACATTTTTTTGTTAGTAGCCTTTTAAACAATAAACTTCATGCGCCACGCTTATAAAACACTGATTTTAAGCGAAGTTCGAATACACGTTTTACAATATTTTAGTGATTTATACGCGTGGCGCATGAAGTAAAATTTCGAGTTTAGAAAAGCCCCGCGAAAATTTGTCTCGGGTCGCTGCGCGACCCTCGACAAATTTTCGCGGGGCTTTTCTAAACTCGAAATTTTACTTCATGCTTAGTCTGGGAGTGAAAAACACTTGTTTGGAGCTGAATTTCATAGAAAAAGATCGCCGTAGATGAATTCAAGTAATAGGGCTACCACCTGAGTAATCATATTGTTAAATTAGGATAAGTAGACACATTTTTTTGTTAGTAGCCTTTTAAACAATAAACTTCATGCGCCACGCTTATAAAACACTGATTTTAAGCGAAGTTCGAATACACGTTTTACAATATTTTAGTGATTTATACGCGTGGCGCATGAAGTAAAATTTCGAGTTTAGAAAAGCCCCGCGAAAATTTGTCTCGGGTCGCTGCGCGACCCTCGACAAATTTTCTACGCGGGGCTTTTCTAAACTCGAAATTTTACTTCATGCTAAGTCAGGGAGTGGAAAACACTTGTTTAGAGCTTAAAATGGAACTTTTAAGGAAAGTGCAAACTATTATTTAAAACATGTTAATAATTTTATTTATTTACAATTTTTTAAATGTGTTCCTCTTTGCATTGTAGGCGATATTTTTGAATTACCCGCTTGCGCGCGCCATCTAACGCCGCGGAAAGGAAATGTATTTCATGTTGGCTAGACTTATGAGATTTTAGGAGAGCTATGTTCAGGTTGTTGAGTCATAGAGAATTATTAGAAGACAAGAAGGTTACGTTACGTGATCTTTTTGAATTACCCGCTTGCGCGCGCCATCTAATGCCGCGGATAGGTAAATGTATTTCATGTTGGTTAGACTTATGAGATTTTAGGAGAGCTAAACTTAGGCTGTTGAATCATAAAGAATTAATAGAAGACGAGAAGGTTACGTTACGTGATCCTATTGAATTACCCGCTTGCGCGCGCCATCTAACGCCGCGGAAAGGAAATGTATTTCATGTTGGCTAAACTTATGAGATTTTAGGAGAGCTATCTTCAGGTTGTTGAATCATAGAGAATTATTAGAAGACGAGAAGGTTACGTTACGTGATCTTTTTGAATTACCCGCTTGCGCGCGCCATCTAACGGCGCGGAAAGGAAATGTATTTCGTGTTGGCTAAACTTATGAGATTTTGGGAGAGCTATGTTCAGGTTGTTGAATCATAGAGAATTATTAGAAGAGGAGAAGGTTACGTTACGTGATCTTTTTGAATTACCCGCTTGCGCGCGCCATCTAACGGCGCGGAAAGGAAATGTATTTCGTGTTGGCTAAACTTATGAGATTTTGGGAGAGCTATGTTCAGGTTGTTGAATCATAGAGAATTATTAGAAGACAAGAAGGTTACGTTACGTGATCTTTTTGAATTACCCGCTTGCGCGCGCCATCTAACGCCGCGGAAAGGAAATGTATTTCATGTTGGCTAAACTTATGAGATTTTATGAGAGCTATGTTCAGCTTGTTGAATCATAGAGAATTATTAGAAGACAAGAAGGTTACGTTACGTGATCTTTTTGAATTACCCGCTTGCGCGCGCCATCTAACGCCGCGGAAAGGAAATCTATTTCATGTTGTTTAGAGCTGAATTTCATAGAGAGAGATCGCCGTTGATAATTTCAAGTAATAGGGCTACCACCTGAGTAATCATATTGGTAAATTAGGATAAGTGGGCACATTTTTTAGTTAGTAGCCTTTTAAACAAAAAACTTCATGCGCCTCGCCTATAAAACACAGATTTTGAGCGAGGCTCGAATACACGTTTTACAATATTTTAGTGATTTATAGGCGTGGCGCATGAAGTTAAATTTCGAGTTTAGAAAAGCCCAGTGAGATTATTATTATGAGATTTTAGGAGAGCTATGTTCAGGTTGTTGAGCCATAGAGAATTATTAGAAGACGAGAAGATCACGTTACGTGATCTTTTTGAATTACCCGCTTGCACGCGCCATCTAATGCCGCGGAAAGGTAAATGTATTTCATGTTGGCTAGACTTATGAGATTTTAGGAGAGCTATTTTTAGGTTGTTGAATCATAGAGAATTATTAGAAGAGGAGAAGGTTACGTTACGTTATGTGAAATTTTTTAGCGATTATTAAAGTTTTAAACAAATGCGGTCCGTCTAATTTCTATCCCCGACTACAGCATTTTATTTTATTTGAGAGATTTTGCTATAAAATATTTGTTATTTAAAAAAATGTATACTCTTGGTCTTCAAAGTTGGCAGGTGTACCGAATATTTATTTATTTATTTATTAATATACGGCGGACCATTCGATATGCTTGCGGGAGAGTATTCTAGTCTAAGAGCCCATTTGCGAAGCCAATAAATGTTGTGTTGTATTTATCATTAAAGTGATTATATTATATTTTTACATTTTTACATTTACTTTTTGTTTGTTGTTTATTTTAAGTACTTTAATATTTATTAAATATTGTAATATTACTATTGTAAATTAATATTTTTGTAAATGGTCCGCCGTATATTAATAAATAAATAAATTCGACATATTTAGCCTATTAATCTTTGAAGTTGGCAAAATGTCGGTGTATCGAATATTCGACATATTTAACCTATTCGTCTTCGAAGTTGGCAAAATGTCGGTGTACCGAATATTCGACATATTTAACCTATTCATCATCGAAGTTGGCCAAACTTCGGTATACCGAATATTCGATATATTTAACGTATTCGTCTTCGAAGTTGGCAAAATGGCGGTGTACCGAATATTCGACATATTTAACCTATTGGTCTTCGAAGTTGGCAAATTGTTGGTGTAACGAAAATTCGACATATATAACCTATATTATATATTTTGCTCCTAAAATATTTGGTATTTTTACAAACCTGATACTCTTGGTCTTCGAAGTTGGAAAAATGTCGGTGTACCAATTATTCGACATATTTAATCTATTGGTCTTTAGAGATGGCAAGATGTCGGTGTATCGAATATTCGACATATTTAACCTATTGGTTTTCGAAGTTGGCGAAATGTCGGTGTACTGAATATTCGACATATTTAACCTATTCGTCTTCGAAGTTGACAAATTTTCGGTATACCGAATATTTAACGTATTCGTCTTCGAAGTTGGAAAAATGTCGGTGTTCCAAATATTCGACATATTTAACCTATTGGTCTTTAAAGTTGGCGAAATGTCGGTGTACCGAATATTCGACATATTTAACCTATTCATCTTCGAAGTTGGCCAAACTTCGGTATACCGAATTTTCGATATATTTAACGTATTCGTCTTTGAAGTTGGAAAAATGTCGGTGTACCGAATATTCGACATATTTAACCTATTCGCCTTTAAAGCTGGCAAAATTTCGGTATACCGAATATTCAACATATTTAACCTATTGGTCTTCGAAGTTGGCAAATTGTTGGTGTAACGAATATTCGACATATATAACCTATATTATATATTTTGCTCTTAAAATATTTGGTATTTCTAAAAACCTGATACTCTTGGTCTTCGAAGTTGGAAAAATGTCGGTGTACCAATTATTCGACATATTTAATCTATTGGTCTTTAAAGTTGGCAAGATGTCGGTGTACCGAATATTCGACATATTTAACCTATTGGTTTTCGAAGTTGGCAAAATGTTGGTGTACTGAATATTCGACATATTTAACCTATTCCTCTTCGAAGTTGACAAATTTTCGGTATACCGAATATTCACCGTATTCGTCTTCGAAGTTGGCAAAATGTCGGTGTACCAAATATTCCACATATTTAACCTATTGGTCTCTAAAGTTGGTGAAATGTCAGTGTATCGAATATTCGACATATTTAACCACTGAAATATAGTAATACTGGAACGCGCTCTGGCGACGCCAGCGCGAGCCGACAGAGATAGCGAGTAACGGGTCTTGTGTCTCCGTCGTACAGTCCGTTCCAGAAGTATTTTCAAGACTTTACTCCTATTGAACTAAGCGGACTGAACGAAAATAGGCGGGCTAGATGAACGGGGAAATTATTTAACTAAGACGTGTTCAACTTTTAACGTTAATCGATTAAAAAAAATAAAACATTAAGCTCAATGTGAAAAAAGTTAACAGAGATTCACTTTTGTGCCGTGATGTACGCCGCCTGACTTTAGTTCTAATGCGCATGCCCGAGGAGCGTGAGACAATGACACAAGACCCTTTGGTCGCTGTCTCTCTCGGCTCGCTTTCTTAACCCAGCGATCATAGGCAGTGCGCGTTCCAGTATTACTATATTTCAGTGACCAAATGACGTTCATTGTTCTCTTCCGCACGAATTTTGGCCTGCGGGGAAAGGGGTGGGAGAAAACATGGAAAGATACAATTCTGTCATACATTGTAACACATATGTGTTACCCCCATCGACGTACCTGGGGTCTTATCATTTGCGGTACTTCTAACACAAAGGACACTAAAAATGACAATTTGGCAGCGCCATCTATGAATTGATGTAGGAACTTACTTAAAATAAGCCCGGTAAATTTAAATATGCTGAGAATTTTCGTTTTAATTGAAGAATTTTCCAGTATTGTTGAAAAATATACATTTTAAAAAATACAAAGTGATTTAAAATGACTGCCAACATTGAAATTTCTTTGAAAGTAGTAAGAGTTTAGTGAAAAAGACTGATTATATTTCATTTCAGTGCGCTACAATGTAATGAAATACATATTAATAATAGAAAAAAAGGCCGAACGACCTCGGGTCGATAGCCTATGATAGGAGAACTTTAAATACAAGATCGTATTATATTAAAGAATAATGTACTTAAATTCCTTGAATAAAGATATTTGTATATACAGGATGACTCCTAGAAAACGCAGTAGGCCATAACTTCCTTCTTTGATTTGGTGTTGGCGTTCACTTTGTGATACATCTTTATAAAATAATATTAAAACACTTAACGTTGTTTTACCACTTTAATTAACTTTTTACACTGACTATAGTTTCAACTACAAGCTAGTCATTATCAAACTGAGTGACTCAGTTTGATGATGACTAGCTTGTAGTCAAAACTATAGTCACTGTAAAAAGTTAATTAAAGTGGTAAAACAAAGGTGTTTTAATATTATTTCATAACTTCTTTGTTTATTGACCGATTTAAAAAAATAAAAAAAACAATTAAAATGGCTCCACAAGATCTACAAACGAGCCCTAATTTTACTTCTTTAGCAAATCAAGTTTCATGTCAGCATTAGTAAACTTTTTTTTTCAAATGGCCACGTATATTTTTACTTTCCCCTGTATGTAATACAAAGGGAAAGTATTGTTTTCGTGAAAATTTTCGAATCAAAAATTTTAGCGGAAATATCCGTTTTGAGGTCCCCTGAGTCGAATAAGACCATTTTTGAAAAATGTCTGTCTGTCTGTCTGTGTGCGCTGTACCGCAAAAACCGCTAAAGATATCGAGATGAAACTTGAAACTTAAGCTTTTTGTTACAATCGGAAGAACTAAAAAGCTTTTGGTGAAAATCGGAAAACCGGAAGTGGTACTTTACTCTTAGCGTTTTTCAGTTTTTTCAGATTTTTTCAATAAATGTTCATCAAACAAAAAATTCTTTCAAATGAAAGTTGTAGATAATAACAAAATGAAGATGTATTGTTCACTTACTTTTTGTCATAGCACTCTTAGTTTTTGAGATATTTCAAAAGTTGTGTGTTTTATCTAGTTATTGGTGTGTGACAGTGTATGTGTCGATACAATTGAAAAATGTTTCAAATAAAAGTTGTAGGAAATGAAAAACTAAAGATTTTTTGTAGATTCACTTTTTGTCATAGCACTCTTAGTTTTTTATATTTAATAAATAGTGTTTTTTATCTAGTCATTGATTTGTGTCAGTGTATGTGTTGATACAATTGAAAAATGTTTCAAATAAAAGTTGTAGGTAATAAAATATTAAAGATTTTTTGTATCTTCACTTTTTGTCATAGTACTCTTAGTTTTTGAGATAATTAATACATAATGTTCTTTTATCTAGTCATTGGTTTGTCTCAGTGTATGTGTTGATACAATTGAAAAATGTTTCAAATAAAAGTTGTAGTTATCAAAAAGTTGAAGACATTTTGAAAATAATAATCCTACAAATATTTTAAAAGTGATTTAATACGCAATTTACGGGGGAAAGTACTATGATGGACACATCACCATTTTTTTAAATTGATTCTGATAAAGGTTACTTTTCTAAATCCTAACGTATACAACAAGTTGGCTTTGGTGCAATATTCATTAGTAAAAAAAAATGTTTATTAATATAGAGTTGGGAGTCTCATAGATTTTTTTTAAGTGTGCCATGGAAAAATAAAACTGAACACATGAAACAATAAATGTTATCCAAGTGACACTGCCTCAGATTCGAATTTTTTGTCAGCCAAATTTATTATTATTGGTGAACAATATTTATTTATTTTGGGTTTGACGTCATCTATTTCTGCTGCTATGGCCTATCATGACGCCAAAGATTAGGTCTACAGCTATCCGGGAATTTTGTCGAACCCGATGGGAGTTCCAACCCACCGGTAAGGATCTTTAACGTGCACGTAACATCCAGGCAGTACACGGGTCCTACATGCATTTAACGTCATATCCGAGAAGACGGAGTGTTTGGCATTTTTATCCTAACCTATATAAATGCAGACAACTTGTTAGGCCGGTATTTGAACCCCGGCCCGTGGCGTGGCAGTCCAACACTGTAACCACTACACCACCAAGCTGCCTGTGAACAATATTAACAGGTATACTATTTTTTTTACTTATGAATATTATGAATGTTTGTATTTAGAAAAATATCCTCTATCAGAATAAATTTTAAAAAATATACGTAGCCATTTGAAAAAAAAAAAAATTGACTATCGCTGACATAAAAGTGGATTTGGTAGAAAACTCAAATCAAGGCTTCTCTGTAGATCTTGTGGAGCCATTTTAATTGTTTTTTGTTTTTTTGAAATCGCTCAATAAATAAAGAAGTTATGGCCTGCGGCTTTTTTTAGGAGACACCCTGTATATTAAAAAAAATCACCATAATAAATACATTCCCCAATCTTCTTCCCCCTTACATAGAATCCACAATATTACACATAATCCTATCCAAAACATCACAAGGATCACTGTTCTGATCACTAGAACTGCTCGTCGATGCCCCGTTCAGGTAAGACGAATCGACAAACAACTTGGAATCCAACTCCATCGGCTCTGGCAGATTCTGAATGGCCTGCTGCAGCAGCTCCTGCACCTTATCCAAATGCTTTTTGAAACGGTTCGCCGTCTCGATCCGTTGCCTCTTCTGCAACTCCATCATCACCCGCAGTGTCTCTCTCGCCTGGTGCGGCCGGAATTCGTTGAGTAAGTGATGAATGTGGATGAAGAGAAGGCTCAGATCGTCGACTTTCTCGGCCCGGCGGGGCGAATCGGGAAAATGAACGAGTAGGTCGAGTAAATCTAGGAAGTTTGCTAGTAGGGAGAGGTTGAGTTTTTTCAGTTCGCGGCGTCTGTCGAAATGTTGCGGGTATAAACGTTTGATTCCCTAAAAGAAAGGAATACATATTATAATAATTGTATTTTGATTGCAAAAATGCTAAATAAACTTTATGATTATTATTAAATGTATGCACACATTCAGTTAATTATTATCTCTGATCTGTTTAAAGTTAAAAGTCATTAAGTACATGGGAGTTTCTAGTATTCTCCTACTCGATAAAGTCTTGGCATTGATAATTTACTGTGGCCCATTTGGATCAAGACTGATTAACTTCAATCGGCTGATTCTGTAACTGAAATGTTAAATTTAACGTACACGTTATTCTTAACATCACAGTCCAAGGTGGTTTGGGTTCAAATTGTGAGGTTAAAGAAAAAGGACTTCGTAAGTTAAAGCCTTACACCGAAAGGTAGATAGGCAAAGGAATAAATAAATAAATAAAAAGTTAAACATTTCACTTACAGAATCTGATGCAGTGCTAATGAGTGAATGCTAAATAAACTTTATAATTATTATTGAATGTATGCACACATTTAGTTAATTATTATTTCTAATCTGTTTAAAGTCAAAAGTCATTAAGGACATGAGCGTTTCTCGTATTCTCATACTCGATAAAGTCTTGGCATTGAAAATTTGCTGTGGCCCATTTGCATAACAACTGATTAACTTTAATCGGCTGATTCTGTAAGTGAAATGTTTAATTTAATGTATACGTTATTCTTAACATCACAGTCCAAGGGGGTTTGGTTTCAAACTATGAGGTTAAAGAAAACGAATACGTAAGTTTAACATTTCGCTTACAGAATCTGATGTAGTGCTAATGAGTGAATGCTAAATAAACTATATAATTATTATTGAATGTATGAACACATTCAATTACTTCTTATTATCTCTGATCTGTTAAAGTTAAAAGTCATTAAGTACATGGGAGTTTCTCTTATTCTCCTACTCGATAAAGTCTTAGCATTGATCATTTACTGTGGCCCATTCGGATCAAGACTGATTAACTTCAATCGGCTGATTCTGTAAGTGAAATGTTAAATTTAAGGTATATGTTATTCTTAACATCACAGTCCAAGGAGGGTTGGGTTCAAGTTGTGAGGTTAAAAAAAAAACGAATATGTAAGTTCAACATTTCGCTTACAGAATCTGATGTAGTGCTAATGGGAGAGTAACTTTTAAATGTGGCTGAAGCTGAGCAGATTGGATGTGCATACACTAACTGCTCTCTTCACTGGACATAGCCGCCTAAAGGTTGGATTCCTAGGCGACGACTGAAACGACTCGAGCCGTGCCCGATTGCTTTGCATGTAAATAAATAGTAACCTTTCCTAAGACGCGACTGTAACGACTCTAGTGCGGTGACTGGAGTCGTACGACTGTACTGATATAGAGAGCAGTATAGTCGTAAGAGCCGCGCGGCTTTTAACATAAATCGAGTCTATTTTATAATTTTAAAGTTATAACATTGATAAAAAAAATATATTTCTAACAAGACATCTCGTTTCTATCAAATTTGTGGTCCAGTGAAGCAAACCAAATGAAGTCATGGAATAAACGACTTATTTTTCAAAATTAAATATACCTAAGTTAGTCTCGTCTCTCATTCGATATTTAGATTAATTTCATCATTAAAAATATTTTTTCTTATTAGATTTATCTTTTATAGAAAGTTTATTAACAATAATGATTTTGTAGAAATTGCAGTAATAGTCGTTGCATAGGAATCCAACCAAGCAATTTGGGCTGTGACACTCGAGCCGCGCGACTACAGTCGTTTCCATCATCCCTTAGGAATCCTACCAAGGCATCACCTTAACAAACTGGGACTGAGCTACACCACGGAGTGTCTAGAGGAAGAAGAAATGGCAGATCATGTCTTATGTGCCTGCACGTCTGGAGATCGACTCAGGACCTTAGTATTTAAATAAAACACTGTTTATCACTTTGTTTGTATAACAATTGGTTTATTTGGTGACTATAGTTTCGATACTACACGTATCATTATCAAACTGTTAGTAACAAAAAACTACAAAGGAACATTATTTATATTTGCAAATTTTCTAATAACAGCGTTAAAGAGGGGGGTGTATTTAAGGTCAAGCTGGTCGTTAATTACGGGAATTTCCCGATTAGCGCGGGCTCTGTGAATCTCCAAAGACTCCATCTTTCAACCCTTCTCGGCACGCCAAAGCTAAATCTGAAGGACCTGCAAAAGTTCACACCTGACAAGATCCTTGGCTTCATCAAGAAGATGGACTTAGAAGGTGAGCTGTAAGGATACACAACTGGCTTTAATTGCGAGCCACAATAGATCCTAGCAGCTGACCAGGGGGAATCTTAAGCGCATAACTGCCGCCCTAACTGGTCACTGCAGGCTAAACGCACACCTATACAGGATGGGGATAGTTGACTCTACATCCTGCAGAGGGTGTAACATGGAAGACAAGACTGCCAGACACATTCTCAGCGATTGCCCGACACTCTTGTCAACTAAAGGCTCCTTACTGGATGATAGATGGTCTACAATAGCCTACATAAGGGATCTACCCACCTCGGCTTTGCTAGACTACCTAAACCAGATAGGCTGGCTGAGCTGACGCTGGGTAATCGACCGGAGGAAGCACAATGGGCCTAAGTGGAGTGCAGAAATATGCACTCCCCGAAGAACCAGAACCCCCGCACTCCCCAAAGAACCAGAACCAGACTCTAGCAGTTGCAGTGAAGGAACGCTAAACAGACCACTCACTTCAAATCAAATAGAACTTTTAAATGTAGAAAGGTTGTGATAAAATTTTTTGTCTTGAGGAAAACTTTAAGATTCAAATAAGGCTATCTAGACAGAAGACTTAACGATTAAATAAATCTTCACTCAACGCTAATAGATTATAACATGACAGTATTTTAAGATTACCCGATATTTTCGTTAATCACTCACCTGACTTTCAAGGGGTCTAATAATACTCTCCTCGGTGTTGAAGGTATTTCCGAACATACTGTACGTATCGTGTATAGGTGCAGGGGGCCTGGGCGCTCGGCCCCTTTTTATCAGCTCATCAGTGTATTGGTTAATGTACTGAACCGGTGGTAAAGGGAGGGAGCTCACTTGTATCGGCTCTGAATTAGTCGCCATTGCAATAAATCTTAAAACTTACGAAGAAATTGAACAAATATTTTGGTTGTTGCTGCTTTTTTGCTTTTATTCACTTGTCAAACAGATTGATAAACAGACGATGCTAAACAGTGTTGCCAACTGAAAAAATAAGTGACCATAGTTGTAATAATTGCGGGATTAGAAAACAGATGGCGCTAGGAGGCGCATTGTTGTATTGTCCCTGTATTTAAGAGAGTGTTTACAAAATTTAAAATTACAAAGAAATTAAATAAATATTCTGGTTGTTGATCCTTTTTTGCTATTATTCACTTGTCAAAGTTGATAAACAGACGATGCCAGACAGTTTTGCCAGCTGAAAAAATAAGTGAGCATAATTGTAAGAATAATTGCGGGATTAGAACGCAGATGGCGTAAGGAGGCGCATTGTTGTAGTGTCCCTGTATTTAGGAGCGGGATTAGAAAACAGATGGCGTTAGGAGGCACCTTGTTGTAGTGTCCCTGCATTTAAGAGAGTGGCGCAAACTGGTATCCATCTTGACGCCTTTAAGCGCCAAATTCAAACTAAAGCAAATTAACAGGACGCGCTTTAATCATTATTGAAAACGATTGGTTTAGTTTGAATTTGGCGCCTAAAGGCGTCAAGATGTATGCCAGTTTGCGCTATCCATCTTGACGCCTCTAGGCGCCAAATTCAAACTAAACCAATCGTATTCTATAATGATTGACGCGCGTCCTGTTAATTTGCTTTAGTTTGAATTTGGCGCTTAAAGGCGTCAAGATGGATACCAGTTTGCGCTACTCTCTTAAATGCAGGGACACTACAAGGCGCCTCCTAACGCCATCTGTTTTTTAATCCCGCGTTGTTGAATTATTGGTTCAAGTATTTATACGAGTATAAATCGAGTATTTAATACGAGATGGCGTTGGGTGTACTGATGCAACGAAATCTATTTTTATTTTTAAATTAAAGTCCCACTGAGAAAATCCCTTTAAGTAATGTTTTAACAACATTAAAACAACGTTTATTTACGACACCACTAAAAAGACAACATTTATGCATCGATTAATATACGCGAAGCTCTACTTTTAAGCACTAGTGTCCAAATGACCAATGCATTTTAAATGGGAGTTATTTTTTTAAACAGTTTGTATTATCTGTCATTTTTGACTTTTTTTCTGTTTCTTTCCTGTTGTTAAAATGTTTCAACCTTCCGGTTATTCCAAGTTAGCTTTTGCCGATTCAGTGGGAATCAGCGAATTAATTCCAATTTTTAAAATTGGTATCTTTTTGGGAGTATGCTTTCACATATCCCTGTCGCAAAATTCAAAATCGAAGTCCTTTCCAGAACCGCCACTTCGAAAGTGGTTATCATTGGGGTTGGTTGGTGGTAGTTCTTCCGGGTGCCATCGGATCTTCCGGGGAAGACCAAAGTCGACACCCACAACGGCTGCACGCCGATGATGATGATGGTGAGTGTGGTGCACTAACCGTGAAAATGGATGATGATGAAGGTGTGGTGTGGCGCACGAACCGTTGTGAACTACCTGGATACCAGTTTGCGCTACTCTCTTAAATGCAGGGACACTACAACAAGGCGCCTCCTAACGCCATCTGTTTTTTAATCCCGCATTGTTGAAAAATTGGTTCGAGTATTAATACGAGTATAAATCGAGTATATAATACGAGATGGCGTTAGATGTACTGATGCAACGAAATCTATTTTTATTTTTAAATTAAAGTCCCACTGGGCAAATCCCTTTAAGTAATGTTTTAACAACATTAAAACAACGTTTATTTACGACACCACTAAAAAGACAACATTTATGCATCGATTAATATGCGCGAAGCTCTACTAGTGTCCAAATGAGCAATGCATTTTAAATGGCAGTTACTTTTTTAAACAGTTTGTATTATCTGTCATTTTTGACAGTTCTTGCGCCGAACATATTAACGACTCTAACCAAAATATAAAGCAAAATTATTGTTGCAGAATATTTAAATCATCATAAATATTAATGAAATTTATAATCTTAATTAAATTTAAATGGATAAAAAACAAAATATTTGTTTATTATATTTATCTTCTATTACTATGAATATAGCGCCAATGCCGCCACGCGACCGGAGTATCAACTAAACGGGAATGCAAAATACAAAACAAACGTCACAACTTTTCTTTAGGGACGTTGGCTTTGTATAAACAAAGTGTGTTATTTCGAATCTGGTTGTAGTAAAAGTGTCACGAGTGATTAATTAATTAATCAATAGAGTGAATTAGAAATCAAGAATTAGAAATGGATTCAGAAGACAATTTAATTGTGTGTACGCCTCCGGAAGTGGCAGAAATTGCAAGAAACGTCATTTTAAATTTACTCCTGGATAAATCAAAAGATGTATACATGAACACATACAAGGAGTTTATAAATTGGTGCGGAGGTAAAAACATACAAAATTATTCAGAAAATGTACTGCTAACATATTTTTCTGAATTATCCGATAAATACATTGTGGTCACATTACTCTATGCTCAAATCGACACTAAATCTAAATAATAATATCGATATTAGCAAATTTTCAAAATTAATTACGTTTATAAAACGCGAGAATGATTCATATCAACCAAAAAAGTCCAAGATATTTACACAAGAGGAAATTAAAAAGTTTATTAAAGATGCTCCAGATGATTTATTCTTAATGATGAAGGTAAGCAAATAATAAGTTAACCAATAAATTTATTACGCTTCATAATTTGTTTAGATTGTTGCAATATTTGGTATTTTGGGAGCTTGTCGTCGTCATGAGTTATGTGACCTGCAGATAGATGACATATAAAATGCAGGGTCTACATTAATTATAAAAATCAGAGAATGCAAAAATAAAATTCCAAGAACATTCACAGTTGTTGATGACACATTCATTAAGATGTTTTAAAATATTCCTTATTATGACCATCGCCATGCAATCATAAGCGATTTTTTGTTTTTTATAAAAACGGAAAATGTTCGAAGCAACCAGTTGGGATTAACCAGTTTGGTAAAATACCATCTTTGATCGCCCAGTATTTAAAATTTCCATAATTTAAAAATTATACTGGTCAGCGCTACCGTCGGTCATCTGCTTCATTAATAATAATAATAATAATAATTTATTACGGAATCACCTTTTTAACAAAATAATACAAACAAATATATATCAGTGTTACAATAAAATAAATCATAACATATGCAAATAAATTAAACCAGAAATAAGAAATAATATAAACTAAAACTAAAATTAAATCTTACCAATAACAGATGAAATTAAGAGTTGTGTGTATATACCGATCGACAATAAATTGACGCAGCATAGCGTTTATTATGTGTTGGAGAGTAATAAATGCACAAACAATAGGAGGAAGCAAGATAGATTATAAACAATACAATTGCGAATGACAGATATTTTGACATTTAGATTAATTATCATTGACCGAAATTTGACAAACAGGTTAATAATTATTTTCAAATAGAGATTAGCTGATTCAGGACCAGATATAACAGCAGTCAAAAGACACGGCGGATGGAAATCCCCGCATGTGGCAGAAGGTTATGTGGAGAATTCACTGGAAAACAAGAAACAAACATCTTGTAACATTTTTGGCAACATAGATGATCCAAAACCTTCAACTTCTACTTCATTCGTCAACGTGACCAAAGAAACCATAATCACAGAAAAACAAATCGAAGAGGATAAAATACAGAAAATAGTTATATCAAATATATCGCATTGCTCTAATTTAAGCATAAATATTAATATTAATAAATAATTTTTTTAAGGTCGTAGATAAAGTTTTGTAGATAACTCGTGTGTGAAGGGCTTTTGCGCACCCTTTGCGATTATGGCACTCGCCTAACGGCTCGTGTCTTAAACTCGCAAGTCGTGCGCAAAAGCCCTACTTCACACACTAGTCACTTAAATAACTATTTATGTTATTATAACGTTATTTTTGCTTTGTTTTTTGCTTAGTAGGGTTATTCTTTCAAAATATAAAAACGAATTAAAATTAATATCGACTTTCTGCAAAAAAAATTCAACAATTTTGTTTGATAATAAGCACTTCTACTATAATAATAATAATATCTTTATTGGTGTTAGCAACTTAACAAGTTTTACACAGGTCAACAAGAAAATAAATCAATGAAGTAGTGCCTATAAGTACGATCAAGTAGTAATAATATGTTTAACAATTTTGGTAAAAATATAACAAACAAGAATATATAACTTAGAATGATAGATACAAGATATAAGCATTGGGATAAGGTCTCAGTGATTAAATACAAAAGTATAACAGGATAACAGAATATTGTTACAGTAAATTAAAAACGTTAAAAAAGACTAAAACTTAAAATTATAACACAGCAGACATACATATATACACTTTAAAATAATATATAGATACAACCTTGGAACGCACATGCACTGTTGTTAGTATTACATTAAGAATCCAACTTCCAACTAGACAGAGGACAATGTATAAGATAATCATCGATGGAATAGTATGTAAATAGTAGTAAACTTTAACTTGTCATTATCAGACTACAAGTACTTGTAGTCTGATAAAGACAAGTTAAAGTTGTCGATACTCTAGTCACAATAAAAAAAACATCAGTTATACAAACAAAGTTTAAGTGTCTTATTTATGATATCAATATAAAAAAATGAGTGCCAATTGTGTTTAAATGTAAGACGTTTTTCTTTTAAGGTTAATTTTTTTACCGTTGTTTTTTAAAAGTGTTTAATTTGCAGATTCTACCGAGTGTTTCCAATCCCAGATTAAGCATGAAGTAAAATTTCGAGTTTAGAAAAGCCCCGCGTAGAAAATTTGTCGAGGGTCGCGCAGCGACCCGAGACAAATTTTCACGGGGCTTTTCTAAACTCGAAATTTTACTTCATGCGCCACGCGTATAAAACACTGATTTTAAGTGAAGTTCAAATTACATATAAATGATTATTTCATAAAACCAAATCTTGCAAAAATTGAACAACTTGCAATAAACTTTAATCTTTATTTATCGGAGGGCCAATACATTATTATGAACATACAGAACAAGAACATATAAATAAATAATTTACACACAATACAAACCTGGTAATGATTAGTACCAGGTTTATATTATTTATTTATTTACAGTGTATAACAATTTAAGAACAAACTAAAATAAAAAAAAACAAATAAAATCAGTAGAAGTGCTTATTATCAAACAAAATTATTGAATTTTTCTTGCAGAAAGTCGATATTAATTTTAATTCGTTTTTATATTTTGAAAGAATAACCCCACGAAGCGAAAAACAAAGCAAAAATAACGTTATAACATTGTGGCAACATAAATAGTTATTTAGGTGACTAGTGTGTGAAGTAGGGCTTTTGCGCACGACTTGCGAGTTTAAGGCACGAGCCGTTAGGCGAGTGCCATAATCGCAAAGAGTTAATAATGATGTATAACGAAGTAGAAGCCTCAACAGTTAACAGTTTTTTTATATTGATATCTTTTATATCTGAAACCTGACGATTTTATTAATATCTTTTTTATATATTCTGTAAATAAGATCTGCAATATCTATAGTTATAAACCACACTATAGAATTACATGTGTACGTTTCCCTTTGGAGTTTCATGTTTCGTGGAATAGAAATCGACACGTGATCTTTAGTGCCTGCCCCGGTAGATCTATCTATCTCCGGTAATCAGCTCCTAACAAGTATCTATGAGATAATTAAAATAAACGTTACTGCGCTCATTAAAGCCTCTCTATCTCTCCACGTCTTCTCTTCCCAGCGCCAAACAAGGTAAACGCGTTTATTCTTTTTTTCCTTTATGAAATTTATGTTCGGATACTAATCGCCGTTGCCTTATGCGTGAAATTGGATGTTGGGAGAAATGTATTGGATGTACAGTTCGAATTTGTTTGTTGAAACGTTTGAATTTGTGATTGCAATTAATTTTGTCATTCTATATCTTTACTTTAGTTTGGTTCTCATTGATCGCTGTTGATAAAATATGATTAAATGTTCGTAAACTAATAAAAAATCCTTGATAATGACTGTTGAAAAGTTAAAACTAGTCAGAATAAATATACAGGGTCGCTACAAAGTACGGAAACACGGCTCTCACGTAAAAACGGCTAAAAACAGAACCACAAAAATTGGGATTTCTAAATGGGATATTTTCTTGAACAATTTGGCGTGAAAAAATCAAAAATGATTCTCAGGATTTTCACATACGGACGCCATCTTGAATTTTTTTAAATGGAATTCGATTTTTTTTATTTTACAACTGTTATAGACCTTATAATTCTGATTACAACCATATACCTTATTTTTAAAATACTTGTCTTTTCATCGATAAACCGGACTTTGAAAAGTATGGAAACAGCCAAACGAGTACTTTTTCTAAATGCTGCAATACCATGTTTTTACAAGTTTGACAGGCTAATGAAAACTGTTTTCAAAGGCAACTATTTTTTTAAGTTGAAATTGTTAATTTTTATTTTTAAGTTTCGACCAAAAATAGAATATTTACAAAACAAATGAATATGAAAAAATAAAAAATGCAAGTTGAAGGCCTTAACGTACTCTAAACCTTTGCAAAATTTCAGGACATTCCGATAAACCGTTCTCAAAATATTTCGCTGTTTCCATACTTTTCAAAGTCCGGTTTATCGATGAAAAGACAAGTATTTTTTAAAAAAGGTATATGGTTGTAATCAGAATTATAAGGTCTATAAAAGTAGTTAAATAAAAAAAATCGAATTCCATTTAAAAAAAATTCAAGATGGCGTCCGTATGTGAAAATCCTGAGAATCATTTTTGATTTTTGCACGCCAAATTGTTCAAGAAAATATCCCATTTAGAAATCCCAATTTTGGTGGTTCTGTTTTTAGCCGTTTTCACGTGAGAGCCGTGTTTCCATACTTTGTAGCGACCCTGTATAATATCGTATGTTCAATAAAAAAACTCTCTAGAGTGCCATAGAAAATATTGTAGGTTGGCAACTTTGAAATTATGTATTATAATTATTATATCTGACGTTTCATATGTGAATTTTAAAAGTGCGTAGCCAACTTAAATTTAAAAAAGTAAAAACTATGGTACTCTAGAGGTTTTTTTTTCATTGAACATACGATAGTACTGAAACATATCGTGTAACAAACACAAATGCAGTCAACAACAGAAAATCAAGCTGTGAACAACTGTCGGTCATTTTTTTCCCTGTTGATCTAGAAAGCGATTTTTTTAACCGAGACAAATGGGCCGTACAAACAAACACTTAACCCTTCATTGGGGACGAGCGGAATAAAAACAAGAACGAAAATAACACAACGGATTGGATTGTAGGAAGCGTGGAATTCGGATCCTTGTTTCTTATTTGCTTTTATCGTGGGATTTACTGCCTTTCCGTGCGTGGAGAATTCGGTATCTAATGAGGAAACGATACGAAATGCCGTGCGTTTAATTTATGCGCCAATTTGTATTTAAACGCGCGCGGCGTTTGCCCTTGTTTTCCGCCCCACATGACAAATAATAAAGAGCTATTTTCGGGAAATAGTAAACATTTTGGTTTATTCAAGTGTTTGAATGAAGAAAATAATAATAAAGGATAGAAGGAGATTGAGTAAAGATAGTTACGAATTCTAGGTAATAAGAATGCATTAGATATTGTGCGCAGTGAGTTTTCGCCAATTTCTTTATTATTATCCATTCGTATAATTTGCAAAGTTTTGTGATTTCGAATTTTAAAATATACATACATTTATTTATTTATTTATTTATGGATTTCTCCTTTTTACAGTATTACAAAAAATAGGTACATATAAATTACAAAATATAAATATCGCGCTCAACACTTAATGAAATAAACTAAATAGAAATGTTAGTAATATATAATAACATCGAGATCAATAAAAAATAAGTGGCGTTTAAACACATTATATGAGTTTGAAGGGCAGCTTGGTGGTGTATAATCATTTATTAATCTTTACGAATTTTACAGCAATCTTAACAAATAAAATTCAGATTTGCCATTTTTGGCGTATACGCAATCTATAAATACATTCAATACTATGTACATATAAACAAATAAAATAAATATATACATTTTAAACAATACAATTATTAGAGAATAAAAAATTTACATTAAAATAAAGATATATACAAAACAAAATAAAATAAAATATCGGAAACAAACATAAACAAGATAAGTATAAATATATATAAATTTGCATAAAATAAAACTTTGATATTTATTTCGTAATTCTAAAATTTGGTTTAATATGGTAACTTAAGACATAAACATCACAGTTTTTTCCGGTATTTTGTAACATTGCCTTAAGGGAGGGTTAATTGTGTTTTAGTATTCGGGAATGTTTTAGGACAATTTGACAGGTTGCTGTGATAACACTATACGCTGCTTTTTCTATCAGACTTTTTATTTTGTAATTTGTCGCTCCCAGTTCCGTTAATATTGCCCTAAAGTTGTTATGCTCCTCCGAATAAAGTATTTCCCCAAACGTACCTATTATCAGCAATCCCAGTTCGGCATTGCATCTGTATTTATTCCGCAGTTCATCCAACAGATTTACATCTCGATGAACTGTGCCAGCATTTTTGTGAGATATCTCTTCGCAAGAGTTTCTGCCATACTTAACTCGTTTTATCTTCTCTTGCGTCGAGTAATTCTGCAGATGCGGGATCGAAACTTCCAATAAGTACGTTTTAGGATTTGGGCCAGTTCTCCTTATCATTATGTCGGGTTTGTTGTGGCACAGTCTTTTCTCTGTCAAAATACTCTGACCTGCTCGGATTTTGTATTCTGTGTTTCCTGCTGAGTATTCGACGTTACAAGTAGCTTTGCCAAACTGGAGATTGTTGGTGACGTGGTGGGGTGCATTGGTGATTTCCAATATTGTTTTTAAGAGCCAGTAGACTACTTGGTCGTGCCTCGTGTTCAAGTTTGTCTTTTTGCAACCAGATGTCACGTGGTATGCCGTTTCTCTCTCGTTACACCCAAGACGGCATTTATCGTTCGTTGAAGCAGGATTCGCGTTGAGAATGAATAATTGTTCCTCAGCTGCCGCATTAATCAAAGACAGTTTTGATGAATCTGGGTGGTGTAGTGGTTAGAGTGTTGTACTGCCACGCCATGGACCGGGGCTCAAATACCGGCCTAACAAGTTGTCTGCATTTATATAGGTTAGCATAAAAATGCCAAACACTCCGTCTTCTCGGATATGACGTTAAATGCATGTAGGCCCCGTGTACTGCCTGGATGTTGCGTGCACGTTAAAGATCCCTACCGGTGGGTTGGAACTCCCACCGGGTTCGGCAAAATTCCCGGATAGCTGTAGACCTAATCTCCGGCGTCATGATTGGCCTTAGCAGCGGAAATAGATAACGTAAAACCCAAAATAAAAAAAAATATATATGAGTTTGAAAATGTTATAAAATTTGGATTTAACATCAGTATGTTGAAATACCGCATTATGCGTGAAACCGCGCTATGACTGCCATAATTTGTGTGGTGGAAGTTTAACCCGAACAATGGTCTGTTACGAACTGGAATTCACAAGTCCATTTATCAGCTTAAATCCATAACACATATCCAGCGTAACCCTCCGGTATTGTAGGGATTTTGTTTAGTGTAGTCAGGATGTGCGACCGACTGTAATGCACCCAACCAATGCCCATTCTAAATGAAATGAGCAATAGAAATTTATTTTGAACTTTCTCAATTGACTCAATGTGGTTTTTGTAATTAGGAGACCAGATAACCGAGCAGTATTCTAACTGCGGTCTTACCAAACTAACATACAGAGTCCTAAACGTATCCAAAGAGAACTGTTTAGAAAATCTGTTAATAAATCCTAGCGTACAATACGCTTCACTGGTAACATTTATAAAATGGGGAACAAAGGTCAAGTGACTGTCAAAAACTACACCCAAATCGCGAACCGTGTCAACACCGGGTAATCTACAATTGTTCATTGAGTATTCAAATTTAATACATTTACGGCGACTAAAAGAAATAGATAAACACTTTTTTAAATTAAGATGATGATTTCTTGAACACCAATTTGATAAATTATTTAAATCTGATTGTAAAATGCTGTGATCACTGAATTGTTCGATTTTTCTATATAGTTTTATATCATCAGCAAACATCAAGAATTTACTTTCTTTAATAACACTGCCAATGTCGTTAATAAAAAGTAAGAAAAGGATAGGGCCACAATGTGACCCCTGTGGTACACCAGACGTAACACTGATCGCACTGGAAATGAAGTTGTCGATTTTAACGAACCCCTTTACAATATTATCACTGAAACCAAGGCCCACAAGTTTATTTAAGAGAACAGAATAACTAACACGGTCGAAAGCTTTGGAAAAATCAGTATAAACTGAACTAACTAACAAAGCCTTTAACAAATACATCTGGTACGATAATAAGTTAGACGTCGTAGACCTGCCTTCAAAGAATCCATGCTGCTCGTCACAAATGATATTTTTGCAGTACCACATAAGTTGGTCCGTTGGTCCGAATATTTTCAATGATTTGGAAATACAGCAGACTTGATAGATTTATTAAACAGTGATTCAATCGGAGTGGTAAGAGAGTGTTCGCGCTAAACATCGCGAATTAAGTGTTTCTTATATATTTTTATAAATTTGTGTGTTATTTCTATTTCTTTAAATATTTTGTAAACATTACATTCGGGTTGTGAAATGTTTGACCATTTTACAATTCATTGTATCCTTTCTGGTACCTGCAGCCTTTGTGTCGCAGAGGCAGGGTGCGTTTTATAACTTCGAACTCCTGGAAAACATCGTAAACCGAGCGGTAAAACTCATTGTCAAAAATTTTGGAGCAGACAATAGTTTCCAGCAGTACGTGCCTTAAATTCCGCAATAAAGATTGAGCTCTCATCCAAGACTCAATAAAAATAAGTTATAAAACGCAGACCTGACCTAAAATATTTTCTCATGAATTTCCTTCCCCATCTCACTCTTTTCTGTGCAAAATTACTATCATCTCTTTCCAAACATTTTCCCCACTTTCAAAACTTTCAACCAATCCTGTGCTTCCTTTAGTTTTCATTCCACAACATCCCTTCAACTGAAATCATTCTAATTCCAACCACGACACAAGTAAGTTTAAAATATCTCACCTAATTGTGAAACTTTGTTGTAATTCATTTTCTTGTATTTTTTAAATCTTTAACTTGTATTTTTTCGTCATTTATTCTTGTCATTTATTAATTTACTTTATTCATTTTTGTTATATTTTTGGTTTGTATATATATTCAGATGCACATTTATTTAATAAATAGTTTGTTTATTTATGATACAATGTGTTTATTTTAATTAACTATAAAAAATCGTTAAACTCGTAAACAGAGAGTATATACATCTTTTCAAAAAATACGGCGGTAAACCATCTGGTCCAATGTTCAACGATCTTTTAAATCATTTATTGAACTAAAAACGTCAGAGGTTTTTATATTAAACATAGAACAAGAAATTTTATTGTCGTTGAAGAACATTTTTCCTGGAAAACCTTTTATGTTTTTACATTCATTAACAAACGACCAAAATAATTTTAAACTAAGTTTAATATTAGTTTCAGATTTAGTTATATACGATTGATACAGTGCTTCACTTAAAGTACGACAAGAAGATCTGAAGTTTTTAAATGTTTCATAGTCTGTAAAACTACCACTAATTTTAAAAGCAATATGAGCTTTTTTTGGCTTTAATTAATTGTATTAGTTCATAATTAAACCATCTAGGATATTTAGACGAGTTATAACACTTTTTCGGAACATACAAAGAAATGGCAGAATTAATAATATTATAAAAATCATCAATGTTCGAAGGAATATTGGGTTCAATCCAGGCTTGGCATGATTTTCCCCAACCCAAAAAAACCCAGTGGGTTTTTTCGGATTAAACCCACTTGAAAAAACCCCTGGGTTTTTTCGAATAAAACCCACCGGATTTTTTAAAATAAAAAGTAATCATTTTAATAAAAACGGAAATTAAATTAATGGAATTTTTCTTATTTTGAAAAATACATATTGAAATAAACATGTTTAACTCATGTTTTGTTTGAAATCCCAATCATTTATTTTTCCTTCTACACTTTCACATAAACAATAGGTAAACTCGAGAAAATACAAAAAAAGTTACATAAGCCTAGTAGGTACATATTTATTTCAAAACGAAAATACTTGTGAAAGACATATAAAACATATGTAATGTAATGTTCATTGTCAGTTAAATCTGGTAAATGTGAATTGTAAAACTAAACTAAGAAAATGTAATCATAATTATAACGTTTAATTTAATTGTACCACTCGCTCTCGCACTGATTCTTATCACGAAGATATCTATATACAGTTACAAGCTTTTGCGCCTTTTCCACTCCCAGCCTATTTCGTAATTTTGAGCACACCGCACCAAATGTTGAAAATAATCTTTCTATGGAAGCTGAACTAGCCGGGCAAGTATGTAATGAAGAAAAAAAATTGCAAAATCCTTCAGGCAAGGTATTGGTTTTGTCTGTTTTCAGCCGAGCTATTTTCCACCACTTTGTTGGCAAGATGTTTGAAAGTACCGTTTCTTGAAATAGCGTAGGTGGAAAAACATCTGTATCCTTGATTGTAAATGCCATCACCCCAGGCAGGTACTGAGGGTATTGATCCTTAACCCAATTTTCTGCAGCTTCCTCTTGCTTAGTTGTCAGGCGTCTACCTGTATACCGCGGATCCATCATGTTGGCCAAGAAGTGGAAAGGTTCCATGGCATCTTGAAATCTCGCTCTTATAACTTCTTTGTATGGCTCCAGTTCATGACTTTCCAACAGATCGAGCCATATCTCAACAGCATCTGAAATTGTTGCGTTGTCGGCCTGCAATTTATCAAGTGTCACAGATACTTGATTAAGTTGTTTGTGAAGATGTATTGCTTGTGTATGAAGCCCAACATTGTTCAGTACGTGGGCTACCCCTTCATCAAACTTCACCTGTGGATCGGGATCAGCTTCAACGTCCATACGAATCTCAATGTACTTGTGGAAGTTTGTAATAAATGTGTTGAGACAATCCCCCTGTGAGTTCCACCGTGTATCGTTGGGTAGTTGCCGCATCAAGCCACCCTTCTTCTTTAGCCATGCATGAGGTTGGTGGTGGTTGCGAAAATATTTGTGTACTATTACAATTTGTTTTACAACCGATGCAGGAGACACCTCTTTCTCCAACAAATTCACGTAATGCGCATTGCAGCCGTAGGTTAACAGTTTGGGGAATTTTTCGGGTTGTTTGAGAATCTGCTTCATCTTCTTCATCTTGTTCTCGTTGTCCGCGCAGAGCGCAAACACCTTTTTGTTGTATTTCTCTTCAATTTTTTTAATTACTTCTTCAGCAATTGTTGCACAGTATTTCGCTGTTTTCTTGTTATCTCCTGTGTCTATGGCGTCGACGAGGTATACCTTGGAACCAGTTGCCAAACTTGAAGCGATAATTGAATCATTGGTTACACTGGACCATCCATCTTGAATTAAAGTAATTGTAGCATTCTCCAATTCCTCCTTAAAATGTCCCTCGATTTCACTCGCCGCTTCGTCCAAGAGCTTCCCTCCAAGCTGCTTTCTATTTGGTGGTTTGTATCCAGGACGAAGAGCTTCAACCATATCTACACATTCCTTATTTTCAATTACATTGAAGGGAATATTACAGGAATAAAAGAAAGACGCAATTTTACGATCTAGTATGTCCTTTTGAGCTTCTGTAGTTTTGATAGCGAACTCATTCATAGTAGTCTGCTTTATCTTCATTAAATTAGAGCCCTCACTGACACTGTCACTTGCAAACTGCTCCATTGACGATTCGGATACTAAGCGAGATGTTCCCGGGGGGACGGCGGTGGATGATACCAATGAGTCTAATGACACCGAACTTGCCGAAGCTAATGCTTCATCTAATGGTTCTCGTTCCCGTCGACGCAATGTACACTTTTTCAAATGTGTTCTTATTCGTTCAATTTTTCCAATAATTTGAATTTTACAGTTTTTACACTCAACTTTGCTTTTATCTATTTGTATAACATCACTCCATTCTGGTGCTCCTTTTCTACCACTTCCCGTAATTTTCGGCATATTTTTGGATAAACTTATACGTGTTCACTCTGCACAAATTAGATTGAAACTGACGAAACTGTATTACTTAAGAATATACATCAAAATTAAAATAATAAAGCAAAATCATCTTAATTGCTCTCACAGACCCAATGTGCGCTCGTATTTATTTTAACTTTTTATAGGTAAACAAAATCTTACACGAGCGCCTGTGTTTGTTTTACCGCGGAACAAAAAAGTACGTTGCATACACTTTTCTATTTCTAACAAACAAAATGTCCCTTATTATAAATACTAATACGATAAAATTTTATTGAAGACATTTTTTTTTTATTATGATGGGCATAAATTACAGTTTTTTTTTAATATATATTATATTTAAAAAAAAAACTGTAATTTATGCATGAATGTTTGTACACAATTTCATATTTTAATTTTAACCCAGCAAACGGGAGCTACTATAGTATTCGAGATTTTTGTTAATGATACTGCTAATGCTAATACTCAATGAAAATATTATTTGGAATATTATATTTTTAAAAATATTCTCGTTAATAACATGGTTTTTGAGTTATTAATAAAAGACCTGAAAATCGTAATTGAATCATTTTTGTTTTTGTTCGACGTAAATTAAAAAGCCCCGAAAAAACCCAATAAAAACCGAAAAAACCCAATAAATCCCGGAAAACCCCACCGAAAAACCCACTGGGTAGATAACTTTTGAAAAAACCCGGATTTTTGCCAACCCTGGTTCAATCAATAACGATTCTAATCTACATTACACAGATAATCGTTGATGATAATATAGTCGGCTGATTTGAAATCGAAATAACTAAAATTAGATACATATACTGGACATTGGTCCCAGACCATTCCACCAGTTCACCTTTATATTTTGTATATTTAAACTATATTTTAGATGGCACAAACACATTCACACAAATCCATGGACCCAGGTGGAATCATAAAAATGTACTTTCATATTTATTTGTAAGAAATTTAAAATGAATGCTTCAAACTCTTACAACTCACTCTTAACTATTAATAAGGGTTTTTTTATAAATAAGCAATAAGGAGTTGTGTTTTAACGCCTTCTCGTAAATCAAACTGGTATTCGAAATGAAATTAATAGGCTCCCAACAGATTATGGGCATAATAATTAGGATGGTGGTCTCCTTAAACGCTTTTCCTGTACAAAACGTTATCTATGCGCTTAAATGTAATCCTTTAATGGGTTTTCTAATGGCGTTCAACGTCACGACACCGAAAACACATCCGTTGAATGTAAAATATGTGATGGGCGCGACTTTTATTGAACAAAAATACACACACGTTTTAGACAAGCACAAACCATTCAAATCTGCACTGAAAAATATCGAGATTGTACAGGTGAGAACCAGAAAGTCCGAAACGTGTCTGTGGAAATTCCGCAAAATAACACAAATAGGTCAATAACTTTCGCATAATTGGGAAGAATTGATTTTACAATTTCACAATTGCGTTTTCAAATACATAGATATAACAGTATACCGGGTGCTGCTCCGACCGCTCGGTAATAGCAATTTACATGTAAAATCACACCTTTGCAGTTTCCTGTTCCTCTAATTATTTTAGAGCAAAAGCATAAGAGATCAAAGTTGGACTTATAGTACAAGAAAACGAAGATATAAATTAGTAATCACAACATATTTGCCACTCATTGTGATATTTTTCACTTGGACTTACGTGAATTCAAGAACATAATTTCTGGTACTTGATATTAATAACAACGGCTGCATAGACTTACTATTGTTATTTCTTAGTTATTTTGCCATTATTTTATTATTATAATTTCTAAATATTTAATATATTTTGTTTAAATAGAATCACGTGATCTTTATCTTTATTTTTGTAATTTTATTTTGTTTTGTTTATATATATTATTTTAAGAATTTTTACTTTTGTAATATTACTCTGTAATTGGGATGTCCTGTTGGGTAATAAATATTATTATTATTATTATTTGAAAAAAATAACAATAGCCATGGTTTTATAACAAAATTTTGCGTCATCAACAACTATCAGTTGTTTTTAATAAAATCAAATTAAATGCTCAAAGAGACCTCTATTAGCGGCTAAACGTTGACCAAGTCTATCATAAAAATTTCTGCAAACATTTGCAAGTTGCCGGTTCGTTATTTTGTTGTATTATTCCATAATTTTGTTTTTAGAACCTCGATGTTAGCATGTCTAGCACCCATATAAAGAAGTCGTTTGGTGATAAGTCTGCTGAACGAGCTGGCCAATTCACCGGTCCGCCTCGTCCAAATGGAGGTATTTGGATAGCAAATATTTAAATACTCAGTGACGCCTCTTGTAAAATGCGCAGGACTCCGTCCTGTTGAAACCTTACCACATTTTCTCCTGCGACAGCATCTATGGCGGGGCCAATCTCCGATTGAAGCAGCTCAAGGTATTTTCCCCCGTTTAAGTGCCCATCGATGAAAAAAGGGCCTATAATATTAGATCTTGTTAAATTATATTTCTCTTATTTTGTAGTTTTTGTAAAGTGTGCTACTTGTTATTTAATGTTAGTGATAGTTACTATGAAAATACTTTTGTAAATAAATAGTCTCACATAAACGTTTGTACTGCGTTCACTGTTTGTGTTTACAGTCCCATTAAACGTATTAAATCCGAATCCATATTATCTATACTTTGCTGACAGGTTATGGGCCCAGTCACAAAAAGGTTTCGGAAATAAACGTAATTCGGGCCGAGTACTGGTTTATTAGTGAAAAACGGTGGACAGAAAATTTTGATAGAAGAAAGTGTCAAGTTTAGAAAGTTTAAGATGGCTGACGAATTAAACATGCGTCAAATCTTGAGATTCGATGGAAATAATTTCCAAATGTGGAAATTTCAAATGAGAGCAATATTTATCGCCAATGGCATAAACGACATCGTAACCGGTGTGAAAACTGAGCCAGCTGATAGGCAGAGTGCCGAAGGAAAACAGTGGATAAAAGACGATGCGAAAGCAATGTTCATAATCTCTTCAGCTATAGAGTATTCTCAATTGCAATACTTGTTAATTTGCAAATCAGCGAATGAAATGTGGACGAAATTAATATCAATCCACGAGCAAACGTCAACATCAAACAAACTCATTCTGTTACAAAAATTCTACGAATATAAAATGAGTGCTAGTGATTCAGTTGTGCAACATATTGCAAAAGTGCAAAACATGGCGAGTCAATTAAATGACGTGAACGAAAAATTGTCAGATTCTGCTGTTATTGCGAAGATTCTTGGAAGCCTTCCTCCAAAATACAATGCCCTTGTTACTGCCTGGGACAGCGTTAGTGAGATGGATCAAACAGTTAAAAATCTGCAAGAGAGATTAATAAAAGATGATTGAAGCCGATGATACATCAAGTGCCTTAGCAGCAACGAGTCGTAATAATCGCAGGAACGAGAATAAATCCTCCATCAAAAATAGTTTTGAGTGTTTTTATTGTAAGAAGAAGGGCCATATTGCACGAAATTGCTTTAAGAAGAAAAATAAAGAGCAGAAACAGGTGAGCGAACACAAGAATGAATCGCGCATGAGTGCTTTCTCAGCGACATCCAAAGAAAATATCAGCAGATGTGTGGACACAATACAAAATAAATTAGTGTTGGAATTGTTAAACAAGAATGTTAACGATGTTTGGATTACTGACAGTGGAGCGTCAAAACACATGACATTTCGTCGTGAATGGTTGTCAAATTTAAGATCGTGTGGAAACATTGAAATTTCATTTGGTGATGGTGATATATGCAAAGCTCTAGGAGTGGGAACAGTGAAGATAAAGCGATTGATAAACAATGAGTGGATCAATGGACAGACTGAAGATGTACTCTATGTACCGCAAATGCGTAAGAATTTATTTTCTGTTGGTGTATGTACTACGAAAGGTTTCGAATTCAATTTCAAGAACGATCAGGTACAAATTACAACTCAAGGGGAAACTGTTGCTTTAGGAGTGAAACAAGAAAACGAAATTTATAGAATGTTTTTTAAAGTGATAACACCAGATGAAGCAAACTTATCAGCATGCAGTTTGAAAACCTGGCATGAGCGTTTAGGTCACATAAATAAAAATGCAATCAAGGAAATGGTTGCAAAAGGATTAATTAACGGTGTAAAGTTGACAGATACGTGTGATTTCTTTTGTGAAGCTTGTCAAGCCGGAAAATTATGTCGCCTACCATTCAACAAAACACCAAAAATTAGGGATGTAAAGGTTGGTGATATGGTACACAGTGACGTGTGTGGTCCAATGCCAGTGGAATCATTAGGAGGTGCAAGGTATTTCGTAACGTTTAAAAATGAAAAATCAGCTTTTAGGTATGTTTATTTTATTCGACACAAATCAGATGTTTTCGGAAAGTTTAAAGAGTATGAGAGAATGACAGCAAATAAATTCAACAACACAATGAAAAGATTACGGGTAGATAATGGAAAGGAGTACGATAATAGAGAAATTAAAGATTATTTGAAACTAAAAGGAATTCAAATGGAAACAACAGCCGCATACACTCCTCAACAAAACGGAAGAGCCGAGCGTGATAACAGAACAATTGTTGAATCTGCCAGAACAATGCTTCTGTCAAAGGATCTTCCTGAAAATCTGTGGGCCGAAGCTGTAAATACAGCTGTTTTCATTTTAAATCGTACTTCATCAAATCAAACAAAAGAATCCACCCCATATGAGTTGTGGATGGGAAGAAAACCGTCACTGGAACACTTAAAGATTTTCGGTGTAGATGCCTATATGCATGTACCCAAAGTATTAAGAGGAAAACTCACTTCAAAATCGAAGAAAACAGTTTTTGTTGGATACAACAATGATTCATCGAACTACAGACTGTACGATCCAGTAACTAAACGTGTTTTTGTATCTAGAGATGTGAATTTTAATGAAGAGCCAAAAACTGTCCCCAGTACGTCAACAGAAAAGATTTACTCAATTGCTGTCGATCCTAACGTTATTCAAGAAGAAGAGGTACAAGACAATGAAGTTCAAGAAGATGAAACACCAATAAGACAAAATTTACCAGAGCCTCACAATCTAAGAGACAGGAATCATCTCAAACCTCCAATGCGTTTTGAAGCTGACATTGCATATAGTGAAGCCCCATCATCGTATCAAGAAGCAATCTCATGTGATAACTCGGAAAAATGGAAAGAGGCAATAGAAGATGAATTTCTTGCTCATAAAAAGAACAATACTTGGACTGTAATTTCAAAACCAGTCGGATGTGAAACCATTGACACCAGGTGGGTATTTAAATTACAAACACTAATCCCTGGTAATACTTATAGATACAAAGCTCGTCTGTGTGCAAGAGGATTCATGCAGAAACCAGGACAGGACTACTCTGAGACTTTTTCATCTGTCGTACGATACGATTCCCTGCGAGTACTGATGGCTCTCGTCGCAGAAAAGGACCTAGAGATGGTGCAGTTTGATGTCAAGACCGCATTCCTTTACGGTGAACTCCAAGAAGACATCCATTTGAAGATACCGGATGGTCTTAAAGTCGAGAGAGATACAAATGAAGTTGTGTGTAAATTAAATAAGTCTTTATATGGACTAAAACAAGCACCCAGGTGCTGGAACAAAACTTTTTCTACATTCTTAAAACGTTTTAATTTTAACGAATGCAATGGTGACAAATGTATTTTTAAAGGTCATGTAAAAGATGATACAGTATACTTAGCTTTATTTGTAGATGATGGCTTAATTATAGCAAAGAACAAACATTCATTAGATTTCATGATAAATATGCTATCTAGTTCATTCGAAATAAAAATTATAGAGTCAGGCATATTTTGTGGAATGCAAATAAGTAGAAATCGTCAAGAAAAGATTGTTCTCATAAATCAGTCTATTTACATAGATAAATTACTTAAACGTTTTAATTTGTATGAATCAAATCCAGTTTGTATACCAGCTGATCCAAATTGTAAATTAGTATCCCTTCCGGACAATGAAAAGTTATGTAATGCACCATATCGTGAAGCTGTAGGCTCACTAATATTTTTAACCACTGTAAGTAGACCAGATAAAGCATATGCTGTAAATTCAGTTAGTAGATACTTAAATAATTATAATCATAGTCATTGGGAGGCAGTTAAAAGAATTTTCAAATACCTCAAAGGTACAGTTGATCTAGGTATAAAATATGGGTGTAGCGGGAATAAATTGAATGTTACAGCTTATACTGATTCTGACTTTGCAGGTGACTTAGACACAAGACGATCAACAACAGGTTTTATACTTATGTTAGCAAATGGACTTATTACTTGGTCATCTTCGGGACAAAAAATTGTTACTTTAAGTACTACTGAAGCTGAATATGTAGCAGCTAGTACTGCAGTAAAAGATATTTTGTGGTTGCGTATTTTGTTAAATAACCTGGAATGTCATTTAGACAATCCAACAACAATTTATATTGACAATCAAAGTGCAATTAAACTAGTCAAAAATCCTGAATTCCATAAAAGGACTAAACATATAGATATTAAATTTCATTTTATACGTGAACAGTTTGAAAATGGAGAAATATTTGTTAAGTATATTGATTCTGATCATCAACTTGCTGACATTTGTACCAAGGCATTACCTAATAACAGATTTACAAGATTAAGATCAGAACTAGGATTAAGTTCTTTATAAAAAAAAAAACAACAAAATACTCAAAAAGAGGGAATGTTAAATTATATTTCTCTTATTTTGTAGTTTTTGTAAAGTGTGTTACTTGTTATTTAATGTTAGTGATAGTTACTATGAAAATACTTTTGTAAATAAATAGTCTCACATAAACGTTTGTACTGCGTTCACTGTTTGTGTTTACAGTCCCATTAAACGTATTAAATCCGAATCCATATTATCTATACTTTGCTGACAGATCTGTATATTCCTAACCATAGGTTGACTGACTGCGGATATTGGAAATGGTTATCGATCACCAAATACGGGTTATCCGTATCCCAATAGCGATCATTTTACACATTTGGCTCTCCATTTATGGTGAAGATCGATTCGTCAGAAAAACAAATGTTGTTAATGAAATATCTATCCACATTGGCCATTTCCATTAGTGTTTCACAGAAAACCATTCTAGAATACCTGTCTGGCTCAAAAATCTCCTGGTGGTTCGAAAACTTGTACGATTTAAACTTGTTCTTCTTTAAAAGTTTAAGAGCGGTTGTATTGTGCAAATTTAAATTGTCGAAAATTTACCGAATACTAATGCGGGAATTTGCAACGGCCTCAGCAATAACGTTTATTTCGTTTACATTATCTCGCACAATTTCTTCTTCCTCAGCTATATTTGAAGTATGCTTTAAACAGGGCTGGCAGGGTTTAAAGACGGATCCATTTGAAATCACGTTCTGAATCGTGGAAATTGCGGGTATCGGCCGATCGGGACATAAACCAGCAAACAAGTTTCGAACTTCATTTACACTATTATCGGAATAAAACCACTTCAGAAATATGTTTTTTTTTCAGCAATTGTATAAGACATTATTATGAATTACTTAATTGAAAAGCGCACGTAAATATCGAAACGGAGTGCGATTTTAAGAAAAGTAAAAACTGTCAGTTGTTGATGACGCAAAATTTTGTTTTAAAATCATGGCTATTGTTATTTTTTTCAAATTATTACTAATTTATATTTTCGTTTTCTTCTACTATTAGTACTATTTTGAAAATAAACATTTTAAATTATGAACAACTTTGATCTCTTATGCTTTTGCTTTAAAATAATTAGGGGAGCAGGAAATTGCAAAAGCGTGATTTTACATGGAAATTGCTATTACCGAGCAGTCGGATCAGCACCCGGTTTATAGCCGTATGTATTTGAAGACTCAAGTTTAAAATTCTAAAACTAATTCTTTGCAATTTTGCGAAAGTTATTATACACATTTTTTTCATTTTAAGAAAAGCTCTCTCTTTTAAGATACTCTCAATGCATGCATCATCAAAACGCACGCGTTCATTTTTAGTTATTGTTAGTCACGAACTAAGAAGTTGTAGGTAGTTTTCTCGCTTAGCATACAATGATGTATTATCCTTACTAAGAAAATCTTTTGTGTGTGTGCTCGAAGGCAAACAAACACACACTCCACGGATTTTTTCCTCTTTTCGGAATTGTTATTTAAATTTCGTGCCACATTCGTATGTGTCCTCAATTAGAAATACCCCGACATTCGTTTATAAGTAAAATTAATCAAGTGCACTATTTGTCACTTGAACAGAATGTAATTAATCTTTATATATTATCCCACTGAGCAAAAAAAAAAAACAAATAACGTTATATCAACATTGTAGCAACATTAAACGTTGTTTTAATCAACATGAAACATTACTTAATTGTGTTTGCTCAGTGGGATGTTCATGGTGTGCAAACTTTAAAAAGCGTTAGCTAATTTTCTCGAATTCAATAAGTTTTAAATTTGAATTACTCATGTGTAATTAATCTTACCCAACATCTGATTTTCATATTCTTTGTAAAAGGGGTTTCCCGCAAGAGAATAAATAAAAAATAAAATAAAAAAATAAAAATACTAAATTCAGTTGCTTGCTTGTTTCACTAATCTTTTAATTTATTTAGACTAGTTTCGGCTACAAGCCCTTATCAATAAAACTAGTCGGAATAAATTAAAACGTAAGAGAAACAAAGCAAGTGTTTTTTTTTTTATTTCAAATTTTATACAAATTTTATCCCGCAAACCGTGAAATAAAATTTGCTTACATTATCTGTATAAGATTGTAACTATTATTATTGAAACGCGCAATAAACAATGTTTGAAATGTTTTAAATGGATTTTATCGAAAAAGCCAGGGGCAAACCTTGCGCTTTTCAAATTATTTATAGCGCGCAGGAATTTATTGCTTTACAGACAGACAGCGTTTTCAATTGAATCGACTCGGGCTCCAAATGTTTATTAATAAAAATGACATAAAGCGCCGAAACTCTAACGAGAGCGCGCCGAGAGGTGTTTATGACACTGAAAATTAAAAATATCCATCAACAATGAAATTATTTAGTTTCGAGTAAATTGCGTTCGAAGGTTACGTTTTGTAATTATGATTTACATACAAATCAAATCATGATTTGTTCCACAATACAACAAAATATCCAAGTTGTGCATTTTGATTTCGAAAAATGAAAAAATAAAACCTCTAAAATATATATTTTAAAATTCAAGTAATGACATGAATCATGCCATACATAATATTTACAATATCTTTATTGTGCTATCAGCAAAATATGCTTTACACTTATCACACATATACATATATACAGGGTGCGGCAGGGAAACTTGCTGATTTGAAAGGTCAATAAAAAAAGAAGTATTTCACACATCGATTTAATTCTTTTTTATCGTGTTGTACACATCCTGAATTTTTGTTTCAAGTGGTTTTATTATTATTATTATTATTATTCTTTATTTACGGAATTCACCTTTTTTACAATTGAAATTAACACAATTAGTTGTATATAATAACACATCATACTCATTACGTTACTAAGTATAACCAAAATTAATGTATAAACAAAAATAATATAAAAATATATATATATATATATATATATATATATATATATATATATATATATATATATATATATGAGAAATATGTTTTACAAAGGGATAACCTGAATCGCTAACACCAAACGGTTCAATGGCTAAGGTTAAATTAATGTTGCTTATCCGATTATATAAAATGCATTAAATGTGTATGTGGATGAATATAATAAATATAAAAATATTCTATAATAGACTCACATAAACAAAATATCACAGTTAATGTTGCTAGTCATAAGTAGAAATATCTATCACAGATAAATATCACTTTAAAAATGACATCGGACAAATGGCGGGCCTCATTAGCGATACACTGATCCACCCACTTTTTGAAGTTTCGCTCCACTCTTTCGAGCATATCGACGGGAATATTGGCGATGACTTGGCGAATGTTGTCCTTTAGGTGTTGCAAGGTCCGTGGTTTATCATTGTAAACAACGGATTTTAGATATCCCCATAAAAAGAAGTCACAGGGAGCCAAATCGGGGGAGCGCGCCAGCCCACCTCAATGAGATTAGGCGCTCGTGGAAGTGTTCTCTCAAAAGTTCCATTGCAGTTCTCGCTGTGTACCGTGGCTCCGTCCTGCTGGATCCATACGCCCCCAAGTTCCATTTCTTCAAGTTTTGGGAGAAAAAAATGCCTCAATCACTCTCTCGACGTTTTCTGGTGTTCTAGAAGTCCGTTGACCTCCAGGCCCTTTTTTGCCACACTGCCACTTTCATTGAATGCGTCCACCCACGAAACGATTAATTGCTGGCCAGGAACAGGACCTGTGGGATGAATATTAAACCGAGTTCGGAAGGCACGTTGGGTGGCAACCACTGAACGGCCATTAGAAAACTGGCTTCGACGTCGAACGCACGTTCCTCCTTTGTCCAACGCATGACGACAACTGGCTTGAGAGCGGTAACAAAACTTTAAAACCCCCCTCTATAGGATAGGACCCTCCCTACCCCTTTCTGACCACGTCTCGCTCATTGGCGCCCAATTTAAATCAGCAAGTTTCCCTGCCGCTTCTTGTAAAATAAGAATTCCCTGTATTTATAAATGGATAAAGAGATTAATGTTCCCACTAAATTAAAATTCGAAATTGCGTATATTACTACTTACGTTTTCTTTTAAGTGCATTTGACATTTTTTTTTTAAAAGGTAAACAGCTTTTTTATTTATTTTGTTAAGTTTAAATTTACAATTGTAAAATTGATTTGTATATTTTTTTGTAAAAAGAAGATACCGTTCAATAAAGAAGCATAGACTTCAAACAAACCCCTGTTATCTCCGGGCATTTCACCGCAGCAATTAATAAAGAGCTCTTGTTGCCTGTTCTATTAATTTGTTATTTCTCAAGTTCAAACTATCTTGCGCAGACTGTAAGTGAAATATCCTTAGGAGGATCGAGTGCTCTTTTTTCAATACGAGCACTAGCGAACAGATTAAGAAAGATATTATATAAGAATGTAATAAGAACTGGAGAAACTCTCATATTTAACTAGAAAATATGAAATTCTCTTGAAATGTTTAATAAAAAATCGATTATTTCTTGTGCGCATTTCGATTTATTTAAATCAGGATTAGACTTTACTCTCTGCATCAATTTTTGAGCTATTTAAATAAGTGTATATTAAAACCTAAAAGAGACGCGTGTAATATTGTGAAGCTCAGAATGCAGTCCTTACTTCTGATCTCGCGTTAATACATTTTTAAATATGTTTATTTGTTCTAATTAACTCAAACACATGCCGGTTCGAAGCTCCGAGAACAACCAACGGTAAAATTAACAGAATAAATATAGCTTTACATTTGTTCGAAAGCGTAAACGCCATCTAATGCTCAATAGCTTAACCCATTATCGGCCGAGCAATTATAGAGTTAACTGTAAAAGTTGATTTCAGGTAAAATTCTGCACTTCGTTTTATGATTCCTATGAATGACTTATTGTATTACATACTGTACATTTTTCTTTTAAATATGCATAATGTATCGCTGTACATTTTCAGGCATCGTTGATTTAATTTAAAAACGTGCAATATGAAGTTTAGAACGAGTGTTGTCCACTCCTAGACTAAGCATGAAGTAAAATTTCGAGTTTAGAAAAGCCCCGCGTAGAAAATTTGTCGAGGGTCGCGCAGCGACCCGAGACAAATTTTCACGGGGCTTTTCTAAACTCGAAATTTTACTTCATGCGCCACGCGAATAAAACATTAAAATATTGCGAAGTTAGAAATACACTGACATTTTTTTTTAAATGAGTAATAATCGAAATATTTATATAACAAAATATTCACATTTTCAAGTCAGGTCAAATAATATAATATATCAAGGTAACTAATTTAGTAATTTAATTAATAAAAAAATAATAACGTTGCGTGTATGCATCAATGGCGCTTAATGGGTTAAATAGCATCGTCGATACCTGGCAAACCACACGTTAGTATACAGCAATTGTTCGTCCACAGCAGGGCTTTATTTTATAGAATACAAATATCAAGAATATGAATATGTGTTCAGTACTCATTTATTCAACGGTTAACTATATTCAATATAAATAAATTGATTGTGAGTTACGTGAAGATCAAATTAATTTATTCGTCAAATTATATTGAATATAGTTAACCGGTGAATGAATGAGTACTGAACACAAATTCATATTCTTGATATTTGTATATATAATTGTTTAGAACAACTATCAGGAAAATTTACAATATATTTTAAAAAAAATAAATATTATTTTATTTTTAAAAACTCACAATATCCGCAGTTTGGTATTAAGCACCTAAGCATTTAAAATCCGAACACGACAAACATTTCCTTTATAAGTGCGTGCGTTTTTACCAAAGTCTTCTTTTCGAGTGGGCTTTAACAATAAAAGTAGGGTAAAACGTTTCGCTTGAACTCCTCTAATGGTGGGATTTGTCGCACGAAATAAAAATGTGTAGGAAAGCTCGATCTGAATATTTCATTCTAAAGGCTTATTTCACATTAAATTTATCGCAGTTGCAATCGCTGTGTTTGTTGATAATTATTGCATGCAGTTTCAAGTTAAAATCTGTATGTGAGAGGTAAACTACACCAACAGTGGCGGCCCTAGCAAAATTTGTAGGTGGTGCGAGTCCTCATGATGCCACCCCCGCGTTTCGTTTTCGGTTTTCGGAGCCCCAAATACAGCGTGTAATCGAACTAATGTACATCCTCTTAAGGGCGTACACACAAAATATTTTGACACCAATTGCAGCAAAAATAAAATCGGAAAAAAAAATTGGATTTTTTATAATTTTTCATGCATTTTTTACTTTTTGAGAACTTCTGGTTACCTGTGTTCATGATATTTTTCGTGGATGCGTAAGTTGTTGTATTTTTTATTTACTTTTACTACTGCGAGGCGCATAAATCACTTCGCACGCACGCTGTCTCGAATGACTAGATGAAACTAGGTCACTCATTTGTGGTATTGTTTATTTACTGCTACTACTGCGAGACGTATAAATCACTTAGCACGCACTACACACACACACACTGTCTAGAATTACTAGATGAAACTGGGTCACGTATAAAAAAAATCACAATAAGTGTTCAAATTGACGTCCGCCGCACTCAATACACATTTGGGCTCTACGTATCCAATTTGCACGAACAGTAGCAAACATTTCACGAGGTTTTTCACGAATGGTATTAGCCGCGGCGTTTACTCGTTGTATCAGCATTTCAGCATTGTCAATTTCCGTAGTGTAGACTTCACTTTTAAAGTATCCCCAAAGAAAAAAATCTAAGGGTTTTAAATGAGGACTTCTTGGAGGCCATGGTACAGGGCCTCCACGACCAACCCAACGTCCTGGAAACTCATCATCCAAATATCTTCTAACGCGCCTTTCATAGTGAGCTGGCGCACCATCTTGCAAATACCACATTCTTCTAAGAACCGCTAAGGGTACATTTTCTAGAAGATCTAAAAGGTCATCTTGCAAAAATCGTAAATATCGTTCTCCATTCAAGTTAAATGGGAACATAAATGGCCCAATTAATTGATCATTTAAAATACCTGCCCAGATATTAAGGGAGAAGCGATGCTGGAAATGAGTTGTACGCGTAACACGAGGATTTTCTATTGCATAAACATGCATATTATGGAAATTAAAAGTTCCATTACGCGTAAAGCACGATTCGTCGGTCACTAAAATGTCTTTGGTAAAGTTAGGATTTTGAACATTTTGTGTCAAAATCCATTGACAAAATGCAATTCTTTTGGGAAAATCATGGGGTTGTACACGCTGGTAGTGATACGGATAAAAATTATTGTCTCGTATAACACTGCTGACAAATGTGTGCGATACATTTAGCTGAGCGGCGATAATACGGGTACTTAAACCAGGATCCGCTTCCAACAGATTCAAAATTTCATCTTCCGCTCGAAAATATCGCATTGGACGGTCACCACCTCCCACTTTTCTCTGGATGGTGTAATTCGATATCCAAATCGTTTAAAAACTACCAGTCTATGTGGAATCTCTCTTAAAATACGCAATGTGCGCGTATACCAGATACCACAAACATGTGGCCTATTATTAATTATTTTTAATAATTATTTGTGAGCTATCTACTAAAGGTATGGTAATTTCAAATGCAGGTATTGTTTATTTAAACGCTGCCCCTTATGTGGTAGAGAGCCTGTACAGTAGTTCGTTTGCACGCTGTATATTTAGGTGGTGCGAGATCTCATGGTGGCGCCTCCCCCCGCTTTTCGTTTCCCGTTTTCGGCGCCCCAAATGACAGCGCCCGGTGCGGCCGCACCGCCCACTGTGCACCAAGTCACATTTTTGAAATTTTACAGTGCTATTTACCTCTTGATAGAGTAAAAAGTCCTGATTGCAACAGTATTTTGAAAAAAATGTAACTACAGAAATATTTGGGACAAATACTCCAAAATCATTAATTAAATAAAAGGAACTGTCTTTGATTTAATTGATGATTTAGGGACATTCGTCCCTAATATAAATTAATTGATAAGGCTGATAAATGTTGAAAATGTATCTTCACATTTATATAAATAAAACAATTTAAACACTTTCAAATATGTATTGCATAACGCTACAATTGTAATCATTTCTTTGCCCGAAGAAGCCACAGTGGCGAAACAATTGTAGCATTATACAATACATATCCTAACATAGTCACATTTACATGATACAAATTTTTCATACATATTTTACACGCCACAGATGATAATAAGGAACAATCTCTAAGAACAGATGATGGTAAAGAAAGAATCGATTTCTTTAAGAGTGAAAAAACTAGAGAGAACTTGCAAAAACCCAGATTTTTTTGGATCTCATAATAGTAGCTTAGTATTTCATTAAAAGACCGCATTAAAAGCATTATTCATTTTCTCTACACTTAATGAACTTCACTGATACAACTAATAAAAACTAAGAAACAAATTTGTTACATTAGAATGAATAGTGAATTAATTGATAGTTCTTCATTCAAGGTTATAACTTTGTAAAAACTTGCACTGGTTTCGTAATATTTTCTGAAATTTAAAGATAAAGACCACATACATCCAATACTTAAGTAAAACTTATCACTTTTTCTTTATAAGTTATAAAAATTTCGATATGAAAAGTTATAATGAATAATTTTGGTGGATGCGCCGGGCGCACAATAGTATATTTCATTAGAAGTTTAGAAAACAAGATTTTTCAGTGCGCGCGTGACATAAGGTGAACGATTTTACGAATTTGGCCTTTTCTGAAAAATAAAATAGAAATTATACAATGTCACTCACAATTTTTGTGTTTTTCATAGTTCCCATTCCGCCTGTGCTCGTATCTATATCTGGATGTTACTAGTAGGAATTTTATGCTTACTTGTGCCGCTTGGGTTAAAATATCATCTAGAAAATCAATTTCTTCTAAGTCTGCGTACATTTTAACCAAACTTACGTATTTCACTGACGGAAAACAAAACGTCAGTGACAAATACATCATTGCTATGGCAACATTTGAGAGCGCACAAACAAATACTTTCCGTGAGGTGGCTTGAAAAAGCGACGTTTTCATTATTCTAGAGCAGTGGTCTCCAAACTACGGCCCGCGGGCCAAATCCGGCCCGCGACTTGCATGAATCCGGCCCGCGATTGTTTGTATTTTTTTTGTAAATGTCATATTTTGAAATATTGTAACAATTGTTCCTTAAATTTTTCATAATTTTATAAAATTAATCGGATCTTGGCCGACTTTATTATGTAGAATTGTATTTGTGGCCCGCGAAGAAGATAGTTTGGAGACCCAGGTTCTAGAGGCATATGGAAACAAAGTGTTTTCAGATAAGTATAATAAAAACGCGTTTAACCTTATTTCAGTAAAGTAACGTAGTTTCTTTTTCTAGAAATTCAATGAAATTCGTAATGAGTCCAGTATATGTTAAACGAGTGTTTTCCACTCCTTGATTAAGCATGAAGTAAATATTTCGTGTTTAGACAAGCCTGAAAATTTGGATTTTTAGGCTTTTCTAGACACGAAATATTTACTTCATGCGCCAGGCACATGAAACACTGACGTAATGAGTGTGGCTTTCTATAAAAAAAAAAAAAAATCAGATTATTTCTTTATCATAATACATTCAAATATCGAGTAGTATAAAAACACATACGTCGTATTAATTTAACTTTATCTCTGTGTTGTTGAATTTCACTTATAATCAGAATCAGAAATTTTATACGGGTGGCGCATGAAGTAAAATTTCGAATTTAGAAAAGCCTGAGTTTTACAGTTTACGGAATTTTGAACAAAATAATAAATTTTGATTTTTCGTAAAGCGTATACATCGAGATATTTATACTGCAAAGAAAAATTTCCTGTATATGTTTTCTGTAATTATTACATAAATTAATAAAATGAATACTACATGAGATACAAAAAATGCGTGGATGCTAACATTTAATAAGTCATTTATCATATTGAATAAAATATGTTTATTTTTTATAATTACCACTTGTTAAATTTAATTGATTTAAAATTTATCAAGCGGTGATTATAAAAAAGAAATATTTTATTCAATATGATAAAGTACTTATTAAATGTTAACACCCACGCTTTTTTGTATCTCATGTATTATTCGTTTTATTAATTTATTTATTTCCGAATAAAATATTTAAACAGTTAAATGGACGCAATATTTTTTTCCGTTAATTGAGCTTTCTTTATAAACCAACATTAATGAGATACGAAACGTCGGTTTTGATAAATAAATAATTCTCGCAGTCGAAAACAAAACGCCTTCCAAAGTTTGTTGAATAAATTGATTGACACGGCGCTGGAAGATCAAAGTTACATTTTCACAACAACGCCACAGAGATAAAATCAATACGTCATTAAGCATTGAAAATGAATGGATAAGAGATATAAAATAAACACAACAAATTCCTGGAAAAGCCCTGAACTTTCAGGTAGAAACTGCCTTTATTTTAATATTAATTTAGGGATGGTTTGGTCGCTCTGCGAAGCCGAGCGGCCAAACCAAATTTATAGGCTTTTCTAAACTCGAAATTTTACTTCTTGTGCCATGCATATAAAACACTGATTTAAAGTGAAGTTAGAAATACACTAAAAACATTTTTTTTTTATCTGGACAATAACTTAAATATTGAAAGTCAGGTTAAATAACAATAAATCAAATTAACTTATTTAGTAATTTAATACCAACAAATTAATAATAATCACTTGGGGAACAGTACGTCATACATTTACTTGTAACAAGAAACCTATAATTTAAAAACAAATTAATAATAATACGTTATTGCATCAATGACGCTTAATGGATTTTTACATGTTGTGAAAGAGAAATATTTTCTAAATATCCCTGAAAAAAAATTATAAATATCCATAAATAAACGTTTGTGTTATAATTTTCTTGGAAATTTGTCGAACCTAAATTCACGCTGAAAAAAAGGCGGTTAAAGTTTAATTCTGAAAATTTCAGAGTTGTCAACCTACAATATTTTACATGCCCACTATAGATTTTTTACTTTCCCCCGTATGTAATACAAAGGGAAAGTATTGTTTTCGTGAAAATTTTCGAATCAAAAATTTTAGCGGAAATATCCGTTTTGAGGTCCCCTGAGTCGAATAAGACCATTTTTGAAAAATGTCTGTCTGTCTGTCTGTCTGTCTGTCTGTGTGCGCTGTACCGCAAAAACCGCTAAAGATATCGAGATGAAACTTGAAACTTAAGCTTTTTGTTACAATCGGAAGAACTGAAAAGCTTTTGGTGAAAATTGGAAAACCGGAAGTGGTACTTTACTCTTAGCGTTTTTCAGTTTTTTCTGATTTTTTCAAAAATGTTCATCAAACAAAAAATTCTTTCAAATAAAAGTTGTAGATAATAACAAAATAAAGATGAATTGTTCATTTATTTTTTGTCATAGCACTCTTAGTTTTTGAGATATTTAATAAATAGTGTTTTTTATCTAGTGATTGATTTGTGTCAGTGTGTGTGTTGATACAATTGGAAAATGTTTCAAATAAAAGTTGTAGGTAATAAAATATTAAAGATTTTTTGTATCTTCACTTTTTGTCATAGCACTCTTAGTTTTTGAGATTTTTCAATAAATAGCGTTTTTTTATCTAGTCATTGGTTTGTGTCAGTATGTGTTGATCTAATTGAAAAATGTTTCAAATAAAGGTTGTAGTTATCAAAAGTTGAAGACATTTTGAAAATAATAATGCTACAAATATTTTAAAAGTGATTTAATACGCAATTTACGGGGGAAAGTACTATGATAGACACATCACCATTTTTTTTATTAAACCTACGATATTTTAATGTCCTAAACTCGAATATCCTGCACAAATTCTTTACTTCCCTCACGATTTCTATTTTTTTGTATAATAATTTTTATATGTACCTGTTTGCATTGTATTCTATATTGTAATTTTTTTTAATGGTAAAGTCTTCCGAATGTAAAATACGCGCAATAAAATGGCCTCGAGCTTCAAACCCGATTACCTAGTGTGCGGTTCAATTGAAATTTATTCGTTAAATATTTGCGAAAATTACCGATTTAAAATCTCTCGCCGCTCTCGCAACTCTCGTAACTCCCAACCGCCCACACAATTTCGTTGCAGGAGAACATAAATCTGATAACACTAATTGATTTATGTTCTCACCTGGCGGCACATAAAATCACCTGTTTCGAAAATATTTACGGATAGTTTTAGTTATTGCACAAATATTTTTCAAACTATGCAAATAACAGTTTTTTTTATACAATCGATAATAGTTAAATACAGTAACAATATGTCAAGTATAGAGTGATTCACCATAAATGCCCCTCCTCCCCTCTAACTTGTTTATTTCTGGACCGATTTGAAAATTTAAAAAAGCTTCCTAGCGAGATTTTATACACCATATGCAAATATACAGGGTGTCCAAAATAAACTAACTATTGGGTAATAGTTCAAACAAGAATAATTCCAATTCAAAAATATTTGAATTCGAGAAAAAAAGCTTACGCTTCTTATAGTTTGCACACTTTAAGCATAATACAGAGCTATTCAAATAGAAGGAACAGATTTCAAACATTTATTTCTTCCAAACTACAAAAGGTAAAACTATAATTCCAACGTTCCTGGACAGACAAAAGTTTAAAATTTGAACAGTCCAGACAGAAATTTCAACCACGGCCAAATTGGCGCTGTTGCTTGTCATTTTGATTGTCTGTAGTAAAATGGCGATACAACAAGAAAAAGCACTTTGTGTGATGCAATTAGCAAAACTAGAGTCTATAATTGAAGTTCAACATGCTTTTTACCGCCTCGTCATAAGCAAATTTACCAGTGGCATTGAATATTCGTAGACGATGGTTGCATCTACAAACAGAAAATCACAGGACGTCCACGCACACCGAATAAAAATATCAAGCGTATTCGTACAGTTTACGAAAGGAGCCCAAAAACATTCACAGCACGGGAAACACATGGTGCTCATATTGAGTGCATAAAAAATTGCACTTTTCTCTTTCTAGGAACGTTGGAATTGTGTTTCTATCTTTTGTAGTTTAGAAGAAATAAATGTATAAAATCTGTTACTTTATTTTGAATAACCCTGTATATAAAATTACGAAAATGTTTTTCGTGTAAAATGCTAACAATGTATCTTAATTAATAAAACAACTCAAGACAATAAATACCCATTGAAACAACTACTTTTCGTGCGAATACACCTCCGGATATTGAATTATACAATGAAATATTTAAATATTTAAAATCTTATTTTATTTTTTTGTCTTAAATTATCTATCTTGACCTAAATGTTACAAACTCATTAAAGAACTTGAGAGCAAAAATGAAATCCTAATAGAAAATAACTGTCTATTGAAAGACAAAATCTTATCATTACAAGATAAGCAAAGCTACGAACCTCTAATTAAAAATAGAGCAAGAGACGTCGTAAATATTCAACAGGTGTCGGAGCCATCGACAAAACACACTAAAAGAAACAAACCAGCAAAAACTGTAAACAAAACCTCCTCGGCTCCAACCAGCGAAGAGTCCAAAGTCTCGCTGTCGCTGCGTCATGAACTGAGCATCACTACGCCCGATAAAGATGGACAGGAAAACAAAGCAAACAAAAAAGAAGCGGACGGTTTTACTGTTGATACAGAAAAAAGTCCTAATAAAAATAAAAATAAAAACCAGAGTAATGCATCAATCACCACCGGTAGCAGTACATCAGCACTACCACAAATATCGGCATTGGAATGTAACAATGTAACACAACTCCCGGATGCTGAATGGAAAACTAAAATGAAAAGGAAACAAAAAACATACATAAAAACTGGAATTGCTATGAACACATCAATTCAGGGAGTTCCAATAAAAAGAAAGGGATATCTGCACTTATATAGGGTAAAGGCGGACACAACTGAAGAAATGATATTGAAATATTTAACGGAAGAAAGAGGTTTTCTAAATGTAGAATGCGAAAAGCTCAATTCCAAACATCCAAATGAGTACAGCTCCTTTAAATTAACCTTTCCTATTGAATATTTGGAAGAAATAAAAGATCCCGAAATATGGGGATCGGGAATAAGATATGAACGTTTTTTTCCCACACTTCGGAAAAAAACACATGTGAAATAGACAATTATGAAAGCCTTAACATATTTTATGTCAACATACAGTCTGTTAGAAATAAAATTAACGAAATGGAGTCATTTTTATTTGAATTAAACAACAGACATGATATAATTATGCTTACTGAGCACTGGCTATCAGATCAGGAGGCGGAGCTTTGTAGACTAAATGGAAAACCTGCGGTGTCGTTCTACTGTCGATCAACATCTAATCACGGAGGAGTGATGAATTTACTAAAATCAGAACATCATCCGAGGGACGAAAAATGGATTTCTGCATTATCCCAAGAAAAGGACTGTGAACTGTGCGGTACATTTATCCCACTAATCAACACATACGTTATTACTGTTTATAGGTCTCCATCTGGAAACTACGGTGTATTTTTTAACATACTAAATTCGGTATTAGAAAGATTACTATTAAAGGCATGCTATATCGTTATGGCTGGGGACTTTAATATAAATCATTTTTCTAGTGATATTAATACAAATACACTGCTCGATGTAATGAAGAGTTTTGGGCTAAGGCAACTTGTTGATTTCTCAACACGCGGAAGTAATTGTATTGATAACATTTATACTAACATTAATTACAATCAAATTATAAACATTGCTAAATTAAATACAACCTCATTCACTGACCACCATGGAATCTCTTGTTCTATAAATGTAAAGAAACCAATAAAAGACACAAAAAGAGTAAATATTCGTCCGATTACAACTGTAGGTAAGATGGCGTATTATGATTTATTAAGCACACTTGATTGGGGTTTTATAGACTCAAATGAGAACTGTAATAATAAGGCAGTACAGCTGCTTGATATATTAGTGAGCAATTATAATACGGCGTTTCCTGAAAGAAAGGCTAAAACAATTGCAAATACACTAGCTCCACAATGGTATTCAAACGATTTAAGAAAGATGAGAGAAACAATTAATCTCTTCTCTGAAATGTGCTGTAGAAATCCCACAGCTGAATTAATATCTTTATGCGGTCATCTTAAGTCAGATTACAAAAAGGCTATTACTCAAAGAAAAATCCGTGCAAATGACAATTTTATAAACGGCTGTTCTAACAATATTAGGGGTATGTGGAAACTAATACACTCACATAGGCCAACTCTTAATCAGAGAGAAATCGCAACGAATATATCTGCCGACGATTTTAACAGTTTTTTCATTAATGTTATAGATGATATTGTAAAGAACATAACAACGAATCATTCGAACACTGCAACGGTAATTCCTCTTTCAAATAGCAACAGGTATTTTAAATTTGAGGAGGTATCGTCAACTCATGTTAGAGACATTTTTTATGTCATCAAGAATAAAAACAGTAAAGATATATATGGCCTATCAACTGACGTGATAAAATCGGTTAAAGACATTATCATGCTGCCGTTGACACGTCTAATTAACCAGTGTTTGCGGGAGAGTTATTTTCCAGACTCACTCAAAATTTCAAAGTGCATTCCCGTACTTAAGAAGGGCAATCCATCCGATCTGAATAACTATCGGCCAGTGTCAATAATTCCTGTCATTGCAAAAATCTTGGAGTTAGTAATGTACAGACAAGTATCACAGTATTTTGAAGACAATGACCTATTGGCAGAACAGCAATTTGGATTTAGAAAAGGAAGATCGACAATTCATGCAATTGTAGAACTCATTGATTCAATCTTGAGTGGTCTGGATTCCAAATCATCTGTACTGGTTAATTTTATGGACTTATCAAAGGCATTTGATTGCGTATCACACCAGTTATTAATAACTAAACTATATAGTTATAACTTCATGCCAGCCAGTTGCAGAATGATATTGTCTTATCTAACTAATCGAAAGCAGATTGTATCTTATGGCCATAATACATCTGATGAAGTACATGTTACTAGGGGAGTACCGCAGGGATCTCACTTAGGGCCTCTTTTGTTTTTGATTTACGCGAATGATTTTCCATACATATTTAGTAACAGTCAGGTAAATGTCACTCAATTTGCTGATGATACCTCAATTTTTGTCACTAATCCTAATATAGACCAACTATTAGCATTTGAAGTTGATGCAAGGAGGGCATGTAAAATATGGTTTGATTCAAACAGTCTTTGCATGAATGATGAAAAAACAGTGAGCTTATTATTTACTTTGAAAAGTCATCAAGAAGAATTTGTAGCTGATTCAGCCAAGTTTCTAGGGCTACAGATTGATAATAAGTTAAAGTGGGATGCGCATGTCGCTAAATTGGCAAATAAAATAACGAAGAATATATATCTCTTGAGAAACTTAGTAAGATGTGTTTCCCAATACGTTGTCAGAACAGCTTACTTTGCGGTATGCCACTCAGTTATGTCATATGGACTTCTTGCTTGGGGTCACTCCAGTGCCGCGGGACGGATTTTTGCTTTACAGCGTAGAGCTGTTCGAATAATAGCTAATGCGGGTTACAGGGAAGACTGCAGGAATGCTTTTGTGGAGCTAGGTATATTAACTCTGCCTTGCCAATATATATTGCAATGTTTACTCTGGGTTAAAGATCACAATGAAAATTATTTGGAAAACAATCAATATCACAATTACCCGACAAGGCAAAATGATGAAATACGACCTACAAGAAGCCGGTTAACTTTATCACAAAACGGTACACGCTATCATGACCAAAATTATTCAACAAGTTACCACAAGAAATAAAACTCCTCAAAGCTAAACTGTTTAAAATAAGCATTAAGAAAATATTACTCGAGAATGCATTCTATTCTTTGGACGAGTATTTATATCATAATTTTAATATGTAACTGATTTTATTTTAATTAGTGTATGTCAATTTAGTGTGATTACTGATTGTGTTGTATTGTAATTTTTAAAAAATCGTTTTATATATATTTGTCATATTTATTTATTTATTAGTCATATTTCATACAATAATATTTATGTGTTTTAATAATGTTACTATAGACATAATAAAGGGATTAATTAACAATAATAATATGTATGTAAATGACTTGTGTAAACTTATGTAAGGCACCAAATAAATTGATTTGATTTGATTTGATATACTTTGATAGAGCGTTGTACTCTATCAAAGTATATGTAACATTTAGGTCAAGATAGATAATTTAAGACAAAAAAATCGTCTTAAACAAATGTAACATTTAAAACAAAACCATTTAAAACACGATGGCTGTTTTTAAACATGTTTAAAACACTGTTTTAAAACAAAGTGTCTTACACATAACACCCTGTTAATAACATAATTGATTTTACACATTTTCTTAATGTAAACAAAATAGTTATTTAGACAGATAGTGTGTGAATTAGGGTTTATGCTTTATATAGAATTTTCTGTATATTTTATGAAATCTTAAGATCTACATTGAATATGTCGTTTTTTTTTCTTCTTCTAGGGATTTCAGGAAATCTGAACGTGTTTTTTATCCCTCCACTTAATTATTTGTGCGAATTAGGCTCATGAAATCTGCAACATGTTATTCTTTCATCTTTTTCAGCATTTCAATAAATCCGAATGTTTTACTTGTTACTCCATTCAATTATTTGTGCGAACAGGGAATATTGTGATATCTGAAACGTTTAATTGAATATTTTTCTGAGCGTTTCAGGAAATCCGAATGTTTTTCTTGTGACTTGGTTTTTTTTCACTACTTTGACAGTTATCATCGTATTATCAATTAGGTGACACCGTTAAATAGAGAATTTCCTGCCGTTTACAAATACATATGGAGTGTTGTAAAAGGTAGTGGATGCAGGAAAGTGCCCTCTATCTGAACTGAACGAAAAATAGGTACGGTGTCATTTAAAAAAAAAAGTTGACAGTTATCATCGTATTATTAACCCATTATACGCCATTCATGCATATACGCAACATTATTAATTTTATGTTAATTAAGTTAACTGCCTCAACAATTAAGTTTTCAAAAATATTTTTTTTAAATTTCCCACCATGTTTATACAGGGCTTTCATTAATTCCCGAACCCCACGTGACTAAATTTAAAATTGCCGCGTAAATTATTGTATTTGTACGTTGGAGGCTTTGAAAAAAGTAACCAAACGTTACTAAAGTCAAATTTGACATAAACGTTTATGCGCGGTGCATCGTTAAACCAACCTTTGAGATCTTACAAGATTCGCCCGGAATTTTCAGGTAAGCAAAAATTGTTTAATTATTCTGAAACATTGAGTTTTATTTCTATTTATTTTGCAGAGTCAATTTGCTAGGATAAGCAAATACTGCGAAAATGGTATCTACAAAGGAGCAAGACGCGTTTATTTTGATGGCACATTTTCGTAGTGCTTCACGTTATATTGACGGCAACTGGAAAAAAAAAAATACGCCGGCGAATAAATATTTTTAAATCTAGGGAATTTTTGTGTGAGCCATACCACCTTGTACATTTGGTTGCCTATTATTTTTGGTCACGTGGGGTTCGGGAATTAATGAAAGCCCGGTATATATATAACATGTATTATCTACATTTTGTAATAGCTTTAAGTATTTTGTATATTTAAACGTATAAAAATGGATTTTTTCCATAAATAAATAAATAAACAGCGTGGATAGGAAAGAAAACATCCAATTTTTTAAGAAATATCGAAGTTGGGTTGGTTTTCAGTGCATTTTTAACTTTACTTTAAATCGGTGTTTTATACGCATGGCGCATGAAGTAAAATTTCGAGTTTAGAAAAGCCCCGCGAAAATTTGTCTCGGGTCGCTGCGCGACCCTCGACAAATTTTCTACGCGGGCTTTTCTAAACTCGAAATTTTACTTCATGCTTAGTCTGGGAGTGGAAATACTCCTTCTAAACTTTATATCGCACGTTTTTATACAAAATCGACGAACGCCTTACATTTACATCGTATACATTATGTATATTTAAAAGAAAAATTCACAGTATGTAATACAATAAGTCATTAGTAGAAATCATAAAAATAAGTGTCGAATAATTTTCCCTAAAATCAACTTTTAGAGTTAACTATAATTGCACCCTGCATATTATTCGATTTTAGAATTCCTTGTAAAAATTGTGTATCATGTTATTAATAACATTCGGTCTTAATCGTACCGTTTTAGAGTTATTTGACATTTATAGATAAAAATCACGTTTGCGGTAGTTGTGTAAACGTAAAATATCGCCTAAAATAAATAAGATAAAAGTTGCGGTTTTCGCCACTCACTTGAGAATAGAGGGCGCAATCAAATGCACTGTAGAGCTGTTGCGATTGCGTTATTTGGCTACGAAATAAAAATTGTCAAATTTATAAACTTTCCATCCAGGGTCTCTTGATTAATTAATTAAGACACTGTTTGCATTTTTACGAATAGTTTTTTCGTAATTTTATATATTATGTTTAAAGTGTGCAAACTATAAGAAGCGTAAGCTTATTTTCTCGAATTCAAATAGTTTTCAATTTGAATTTATCTTGTCTCTTGATTTTTTTAAATGGAACCAAATAATTTCTTAGAAGTCCGAAGTGGTTTAGGTAAAGACAATGTTTAGTTTAGTTTAGTTTATTGACGGATAATCTCCTATTACAAAAATATACAGAAAAGAAAGAGTATCAGTAAACAATATACAAAAAATATATATACATGGAAACGAAATTCATGTAACCTTAAGTATGCACATTTAAGCTTAATAATATTCAACAAATCAATGGAGAAACAATCGTGGGTGATTGGAACAATGAAACGGAGAATAATTAATCTTTTGTGATAAAGGAAGTTAAAATAATTTCTTAGACTCCAATCGACTCAAAATTCCATTCTCTTTTGATTAGGCTTATAATTTTTATCAGCAACTTTAGAGTTTTTAAGATAATTATATGACATTTACAGATAAAAAATGCACAACATACTCGAAAGAAACTTTCATTTTGAGTCGATTGATGTAAAAACAGTTATATGGTTCCATTTACAAAAGTGTTGTAAAAGTCTCTTTGCGCACGGTGATTATTCCACATCCTAACATGTGTTAGGTTATGTTAGGAGAAAGGTTTGCAATAGAATAAGTTGCGTAAATCTCTTTACGAACGATGATTATTCTACATAGTGCTAGGTTAGGTTAAGTAAGGAGAAAAGTTTGCAATAGAATAAATTGCGTATGTTTCTTTGCGCACCATGACTATTCCACATACTTCTAGGATAGGTTAGGTTAGGAGAAAGGTTTGTAATATTACAAACATTTCTGCTAACCTAACCTATCCTAGAAGTATGTGGATTCTGTACAGAATAAATTGCGTTAGTTTCTTTGCGCACGATGCCTATCTTTTGTTATAAGAAATACAACACTTATTACTTTCAAACACTTTATTGTACTGGCGACAATTGTTTCGCCCCACTGTGGCTTCTTCAGGCGAAGAATAATGGTAAGCCATTATTCTTCGCCTGAAGAAGCCGTAGTGTGGCGAAGCAATTGTCGCGAGTACAACAAAGTGTTTGAAAGTATTAAGTGTTTTATTTAAACTAAAATCAAAGTGAAAATGAACTTTCAACTATTAACCCATTAACGGCCGACAAATTATAGAGTTAACTCTAAACGTTGATTTTAGGTGGAATTCTGCACTTCTTTTTGTGATTTCTATGGATGACTTATTGCATTACCCACTGTACATTTTTCTATTAAATATACATAATGTATACACTGTAAATTTTCAGGCATTCGTCGATTTTATATAAAAACGTGCAATATAAAGTTTCGAACGAGTGTTTCCACTCCCAGACTAAGCATGAAGTAAAATTTCGAGTTTAGAAAAGCCCCGCGCAGAAAATTTGTCGAGGGTCGCGCAGCGACCCGAGACAAATTTTCGCGTGGCTTTTCTAAACTCGAAATTTTACTTCATGCGCCACGCGTATAACACTAATATATTGTAAAATTTATGTATATTTGAATCTTACTTGAAATCTGTATTTTATACGCGTGGCGCATGAAGTAAAATTTCGAGTTTTGAAAAGCCCCGCGAAAATTTGTCGAGGGTCGCTGCGCGACCCTCGACAAATTTTCTGCGCGGGGCTTTTCTAAACTCGAAATTTTACTTCATGCTTAGTCTGGGAGTGGAAAACGCTCGTTTAAAGCTTCAAATTGGACTCATTTAAAAAATAGAAAATTTATTTTATTGTAAGCTATTGTAAGTCAGGCTTTTCTAAACTCGAAATTTTACTTCATGCACCACGCGTATAAAATACTGAAATATCGTGAAGTTAGAAATACACTGACATTATTCTATTTAAATGAGTAATAATCGAAATATTTAAATAATAAAATATTTACATTTTTCTTCAAACATTTTCAAGTCAGATCTATATTATTTGATCTGACTTGAAAATGTTTGAAGAAAAATGTAAATATTTTATTATTTAAATATTTCGATTATCAAATTAACAAATTAACATATTTAGTAATTTAATTAACAAAAAATTAATAATGTTGCGTGTATGCATCAACGGCGCTTAATGGGTTAACTGCCTCAACAATTAAGTTTTAAAAAATATTTTTTTTAAATTTCCCACCATGTTTATATTAGCGCCCACTGGTGTTACATATTTTATTTAATATCATGACAAGCTAAGATAGGAGATTATTAATCATTGTTTATTTACAAATAACCTTAAAATCCGAGTTGTGTATCGGTGTCCTTTTGTAAGCTTATTTTATATCAAATTCAAATCTCAATCTCAAAATAAGTAAGCAGAGTAGTGAAAGTAAGAAGAACTCTGTGGTTATTACATAATAAGTAAAGAATTAGACCGGAAACGGCGAACATAACCTTCCACAAAAGCGTTAATTTCGGAAACAATTTGTGAGCGAAATGTAAGTGTAATTTTTGAAAAACTAGTGTTAATGCTTCCTTTTTATCAATACAAACGGGATCAACTTGGTAGATATTGAATTTAAAGTAAAAATATTTTTATTTGTAACTTGAAATAAATATGAATGTAGGTATTATATTCCTAAATTTAACATTTCGTGATTTTCAACAAGAAATTTTGACCAAACGGTAAGTCGGATTTTATAATAAACACTTTGCCGGGGTATATTTGAAGCTTAAAAATACTCACAATTACTTCACAATTCGCTTCAAGCAGCGTCTTCATCAGCACAAAATAAAGTTCATAAATGGCGTCACTCTCATCCAAACATTGTTGTCAAAAAACAAAAACCTAAGCAATCTCGATTGAGAGAACGCAAACAACCCAAAATTATATGTAACGTTTAAAAACACGCCCAAACACAGAACACTTAATCCGCCATTATTAATTACGCAACATTATTAATTTTATGTTAATTAAATTACTTAATAAGTTAATTTGAATAATTATATTATTTGACTTGACTTGAAAATGTATGAAGAAAAACGTAAATATTTTGTTAATTAAATATCGCGATTATTACTAATTTTCAGTGTATTTCTAACTTTACTTTTAATCAGTGTTTTATACGCGTGGCGCATGAAGTAAAATTTCGAGTTTAGAAAAGACCCGTGAAAATTTGTCGAGGGTCGCTGCGCGACCCTCGACAAATTTTACTTCATGTTCATGTTTTACTTCATGCTTAGTCTGGGAGTGGAAATATTCCTTCTAAACTTTATATCGCACGTTTTTATACAACATCGACGAACGCCTTACATTTACATCGTATACATTATGTTTATTTAAAAGAAAAATTCACAGTATGTAATACAATAAGTCATTTGTAGAAATCATTAAAAGAATTGTAGAATTTCACCTAAAATCAACTTTTAGTGTTTACTATATGTATAATTGCTCGGCCGTCAATGGGTTAAAAGATGAAATGTGACTGTCACACCGGATACCGTGAATATCCGGATTTTAATCGCAGCCCTAGTTTTAATATCATTAAACATTTTACAGATTTTGCTTATGTAAAATAAATAGTTATTTAGACAGCTAGTGCGTAAATTAGGGCTTATGCATGAAATTTTCTGTATATTTCAGGAAATCTCAAGAACTACATTAAATATGCCCTTTTTTTCTCTTCTTCTAGGGATTTCACGAAATCTGAACGTGTTTTTCGTCACTCCACTCAATTATTTGTGCGAACCGGGCTCGTCGTAAATTCTACAATATATTATTCTTTCATCTCTCTGCGCATTTCAGGAAAACCGAATATTTTTCTTGTTGCTCCACTCAATTATTTGCGCGAACCAGGAATCATTGTGATATCTGAAACGTTTTATTGAATATTTTTCTGAGCGTTTCAGGAAACCCGAATGTTTTTCTTGTTACTCCGCTTTTTCACTATCCTTGTTCTTTTTTTTCGTGTAAGGGGGAGTGTTGTGAGTTGTAAAAGGAAGTGCGGGTCCTCCTCCTTGAAACAATTCTGGGCATGTCCGAACAGAAACTGGAACTCTTCCTCTTCTCGTTTCTCTTCGTCGGTCGAGACGCTTTCGAAAATTCGTGCGCGTTTCAGTCGCGTGCTCGCGATCGCACGGTTTCCATAAACGCACGTTCCGGTTTTTCAGAGCGGCTTCAGCGCTTTCAGCGAAAGCAGAGGGCCACGCGCTGTTTCACAACCTGTTGTCCAGAATCACACGACTAACTTTATTATACGAGTGACAAACAAACAAAAAAATCAAATTTAAATACATGACACAAGTGATAAAAACCGACGAAATGAATTATAAACTTTTAATTGTAGACACTTGGTGAAACATGTTTTAATGCTGAATTTAATATTGGTTTAAAATTAATAAAAATGAATTATGTATAATCAAATATACATATTTTAATCAGTTATACTAGAAAGTAATCCTCTTTCTTACTCTAAATTCAATAATTAATTATTTTATTAGTCCTGAATAAAGATAAAATCGTCCCTATTGCAATTAATTAATACATTTAATTTATTCTACAAGTGATAGATATTATTTTAAATAAATTTTAATCAAATTTAAATAAGTTCATTACAAGGATCAATCCCTCTATTCATGTAAACAATTACACTTTTTCAATAATAAATAATTTATTTAATTTATGCTGCAAATTATTCACATTAAAATTTATTTAATTTATTAATTCAAAGTGTTGATTCAATAATTTAAAAAACTAAAGAAAGAATAAATAAATTTATTAATTGCAAGTGCAAGTGTAAATAACTACACTTTTTCAATAATAAATAATTTGATTAATTTATCATAATAAATTATTCACATTAAAACACATCTAATTTATTAATTCAAAGTGTTGATTAAAGAATTTAAAAAACGAAATAAAAAATAAATAAATTTATTAATTGCAAGTGCAAGTGTAAATAACTACACTTTTTCAATAATAAATAATTTGATTAATTTATCATAACTAATTATTCACAATAAAACACATCTAATTTATTAATTCAAAGTGTTGATCAAAGAATTTAAAAAACTGAATAAAAAATAAATAAATTTATTAATTGCAAGTGCAAGTGTAAATAAAAAACACTTTTTCAATAATAAATAATTTGATTAATTTATCATATTAAATTATTCACATTAAAACATATTTAATTTATTAATTCAAAGTGTTGATTAAATAATTTTAAAAACTGAATAAAGAATAAATAAATTTATTAATTGCAAGTGCAAGTGTAAATAAATACACTTTTTCAATAATAAATAATTTGATTAATTAATCATAATAAATTATTCACATTAAAACACATCTAATTTATTAATTCAAAGTGTTGATTAAAGAATTTAAAAAACGAAATAAAAAATAAATAAATTTATTAATTGCAAGTGCAAGTGTAAATAACTACACTTTTTCAATAATAAATAATTTGATTAATTTATCATAATTAATTATTCACATTAAAACACATCTAATTTATTAATTCAAAGTGTTGATTAAAGAATTTAAAAAACTGAATAAAGAATAAATAAATTTATTAATTGCAAGTGCAAGTGTAAATAAATACACTTTTTCAATAATAAATAATTTGATTAATTTATCATAATAAATTATTCACATTAAAACACATCTAATTTATTAATTCAAAAATTTAAAAAACGAAATAAAAAATAAATAAATTTATTAATTGCAAGTGCAAGTATAAATAACTCCACTTTTTCAATAATAAATAATTTGATTAATTTATCATAATTAATTATTCACATTAAAACACATCTAATTTATTAATTCAAAGTGTTGATTAAAGAATTTAAAAAACTGAATAAAGAATAAATAAATTTATTAATTGCAAGTGCAAGTGTAAAACACTACACTTTTTCAATAATAAATAATTTGATTAATTTATCATATTCGCATTAAAACACATTTAATTTATTAATTAAAAGTGTTGATTAAAGAATTTAAAAACTGAATAAAGAATAAATAAATTTATTAATTGCAAGTGCAAGTGTAAATAAATACACTTTTTCAATAATAAATAATTTGATTAATTTATCATAATAAATTATTCACATTAAAGCACATTAATTTTATTAATTCAAAGTGTTGATTAAATAATTTGAAAAAACTAAATAGAGAATAATTAAATTCATAATAAAATTTTTAATTGCAAGTGCAACTGTAAATAACTACGCTTATTCAATAATAAATAATTTCATTAATTTATCACATTAAAATTCCTTAACAAACAGTAAATATGTGAGTGAGAAAACAAAATTAAAATGTGGAAAATTAGGTGCTTAATCAGTACATTGGTTTGTGCATTTTATGAAAATGTGCGTTAATTATGAGAGAGAGAAAAAAAGATAAGCGACAAAGGAAAAAGGATAGAAAATCGGAGAGCCCGAAAAATATGGAGATTAGGGGAGGTCAGGTTGATCAAGAAAAAGATGATAAAGATGGTGAGTTTAAGAAATATTTCGCGCATAGATTATAGAGAGGTTAATTAATTTTGTTTTCGCTTTGGAAAAAATTAAATTGATTGGTTTTCTGTGAAAGTACAGTCGTTTAAAATTGATTAAAATATACGTATATTATTAAATGAAATAACAAAATGATTGATTTTCTGTGAAACAAAATTTGATTGACTCTCAGAAAAATTACAGTCCCTCAGAGTTCAGTCAGGCGCTTAAAAATTGACTAATAATATATGTTACGTATTATATTAAAATGCAATAATGAGTTTATTTTTTTCAACAAATTAAAAACGCAACGAAAAGTCAGATTGACTTAAAATTCACAGAAATTATTAAGGAATTTCTTGAATTAATTTCTCATCTGGCACTTGGTGAAACATATTACACTATGTAAAGTTAATTAAAGGAAAGGCAATTGGTATTGTTTCACAATTAAATCTTTATTCCGACTAGTTTCGGTTTGTTAGACCATTTTCAAAGGAATGTACAGAAAAATTATTTCCTAAGTATATATACAATATTTTTGTTTCAGGTAATAAGAGAAGTCAGAATTGGGGAATTCCAAATCTCCTCGTTGTCGTTTACGATATTTTTCCCCATTTTTATGGCCCTGTTAATCTCCAGGCCCCCTTTGAGGTTTAGTGCGTATCCCTTATTACCTGAATGCAAAATTTTAAAATTATGCGGATTAAAGAAGTGATTGAATGCGATGCAATGTTTGGAAAAGCCAGTTGTTGGTTTATTATCTAAAATAGATTGTTTATGTTCTTTCATTCTCATTTCGAAAGATCTGCCGGTTTGTCCAAGAAACAAAAAGAAAATTCGCCTTAAAGAAGAAAGAAAATCTAATTCACTGCAGACAGGATATATTAACACCATAAATAATGATTGTATAGGTGAGAACATTGATATAGAGTTTTATCCCCGAGTTGTTAATTTATCAAACACTCAGTTAAATTTATTTGAGACTACTTTATTACAAAAAGGGTTCAAATACAATCCAAATATAGAATCAACTAAGTCAATCGAAACAACAGCTATAGATGCAGAAATTATTTGTAATAAAGTGTTCTCAGACAATGAAAGGTCATTAATAAAAAATAAAATTGCCAAAGTCATAACACAACACAAAAGAAAATAATTATGAAAAATAAAAATTCATCAGAACTAAAAACAATTAAGAATTTAAAAAAGAAACTAGACAATAATAACTTGGTTCTCTGTAAAGCCGATAAAGGTAACACCGTTTCAATAATGCCTAGAATTGATTACATTAAAAAAACTGAAACTTTACTAGATTCTGTTAATTTTACAATCTAATCTAAAGATCCCACGAATAAATTTCAGTTAGAGTTAAAAAAATGCATTATATCTTGCGGAAATGTAATACTTGATAAGAATCAATATAAATTCATCAAAATGAATCCTAGAGCACCCATATTATACGGATTACCTAAATTACACAAAGAAGGCATTCCGATGAGACCTGTTGTATCATATTTATATGCTCCAACATACAAATTATGCAAATTTCTTAATTCAACACTACCTTCGTTTATTAATTTCAGTCCACCACATGCAATAAAAAATTCAATAGAGTTAGTTAATAATTTAAAATCGTTAGTGGTCCCCCATAATGCAAAACTGATATCGTTTGACGTAAAGAGCCTTTTTACGTCCATACCAATTTAGAGCCTAACTGTAACCTTAGAAAATTTAATCAATAAAAGTAATAATTCTGATGAAAGTAAAAAAGAAATGTTGCTATTAATTAATCTGTGCCTTAAGCAGAATTACTTTGAATTTAATGATATAATATACTCACAAACGGAAGGGTTGCCAATGGGATCACCATTATCACCTCTATTAGCTGAAATCTTTATGTCTGACTTTGAAGTGACTCTTCTCAGTAAGACAGAGGCTAAACCAATATTTTATTGGGCAAGGTACGTAGACGATATCTTTTGTATTTGGACTGGAACGACAAGACTATTAAATGCATTTGAAAAATACCTAAATTCCATCAATAATAATATACAATTTACTACTGAAACGGAAATGAACAATAGCTTAAACTTCGTTGACATAACCATTATTAAAAATAATAAAAAACTAGAATTTAAAATACACAGAAAAGAAACATATACGGACTTAATCATTCCAGCCATTTCAAACAACACACAACAAATAAAATTAAGTACATTTCACTCTTTTATTAATAGATTAATTAACTTTCCTCTAAGTGAATCTGATTTCAGACAAGAATTAAACGTTATTACAAAAATTGACGAAAATAATGGTTATAACAAGGAAATTATAAATAATTTATTAAAAATGCATAAACAAAAACATTTAATTAAATACTTTTACGCACCTGAGCAAACAATAGAATACAAATGGCATAAATTGAATTTTGTTAATGACCTGTCATATAATATAGTCAGTCATTGTAGGGGAAAAGACTTTAATGTTATATGTTCAAACCCTTTAAATTTAGGCAAACTATTAATAAACAATAAATCGAAAACTGATAATTCAAAGAAATGTGGAATTTATGAAAATACAGTGTGATGAATGTGATGCAATTTATATTGGACAAACCGGCAGATCTTTCGAAATCAGAATGAAAGAACATAAAAAATCTGTTTTAGATAATAAACCAACAACTGGCTTTTCCAAACATTGCATAATTTTAAGATTTTGCATTCAGGTAATAAGGGATACGCACTAAACCTCAAAGAGGGCCTGGAGATTAACAAGGCCATAAAAATGGGGAAAAATATCGTAAACGACAACGAGGAGATTTGGAATTCCCCAATTCTGACTTCTCTTATTACCTGAAACAAAAATATTGTATATATACTTAGGAAATAATTTTTTCTGTACATTCCTTTGAAAACAAACCGAAACTAGTCGGAATAAAGATTTAATTGTGAAACAATTCCAAGTGCCTTTCCTTTAATTAACTTTACATATTATTAAGGAATGTATAAACTTTGTTTAACCGGTAGAAAAACTAAATTTGATTAACTCTCCGAGAAATTACATTCACTCAGAGTTTTCCGAGAAATAAGTATTAATTTTAAATTCGGGACCCCGGCGGGGTAGTGGCTAAAAGCTCTGCCTCCTAACCCAAGGGTCGAGGGTTCGAGTCCCGCCAAGTGGGGTCATTTTAAAGTAGAAAATCGGTGTTGAATTATTTATTTATATGTTCTTGTTATGTTTATATTTATGTATTGGCCTTCCGTTGAATAAATAATAGAGATTAAATAAAAATTGATTCCACCTGGGTTCATGGATGTGTGTAAATGTGTTTGTGGCGTCTAAATATAGTTAAAACTGCCAAACAGCACACCTCGAAAACAAAAAAAACAGCTATATTATTCCTAGATATAAAAAAGGCCCTTGACTCAGTCTGGCATCGAGGTTTGCTGTTTAAGTGCAACTCGGGCAGGTGGTGGCCGAGCGGTAACGTCGCCGGGCTGTTCGGGTTCGATTCCCGTGCACGGGGAGACTTTATTTGAAAAATAATGTCTCGTCGTGACCCTGGGTGTGGTATGAATGTGTGTGATTGTCCGAATGAATAGTTATTAATACAAATTGTAATAAATTACTTGATACAAAAATACAAAAATAAAAAACATTGATGATGGCTAATGGGCAAGTTCCCAAGGCCAGGCAAAAGCCAAAACCAAAAAAAAAAAAAAATGCAACTCCCTCAATATCCCATTACACCTAATTTATCTCATTGATAATTTCCTGACCAATCGACTCCTTAATGTCCGCGTCCAAAATACTATCTCCCGGCCCTTTATTCCTCAACAAGGTGTTCCCCAAGGCTCTCCATTATCTCCGCTCCTATACAATATCTATGTTCATGACATATACAACCCCAACTCACAGTACCTTAATCCCTCAGCATATTTTCTGCTCTTTGCCGATGACACTGCCCTTATAACACACCAACCCACCTTTCCTAAAGCTCTCTCTACTCTCCAAGGGCTAATAGATTCGCTATCTCTTTGGTTTGCTAAATGGAGAATATCCATTAATCTCAATAAATCCTATCTATTCATACCCTTCCACAGACCGCTCAATTCCCCATTTAGCACAACCATATCAAACACCGTAATTAGCCCATCCCCTGCGTGTAAATACCTTGGCATCACTTTCGACCCCAAACTATCCTTCAAACTCCATTCCCAAACCATGAAAACAAAAATTCAAAATAGGGCGCGGCATTTCAGATCGTTAACCTTCCAAAATAAAGGGATCACGACAAAAACAGCTGTCCACATCTATAAAATTATCTGCCTCCCCCTATTAGAATATGCTTCAATCCTCTTTCTTAACCCTCGTCCCTCAACATTAAATAATATCGAAGTCGCAGAACGATCAGCCCTTAGAATCCACACAAAAATCCGATACCCCAATAACCCACTCCACAACCCCTTCAATACCTTATTGTACGAAAAAACAGAAATAATCCCTATCCAACAACGACTTTCACAACTATCCCAAAAATTCGCATCTAACCCACTCATCCGTGACATCCTTAATCACCTCTGTTTAGTACGAAACCCCAATATTTCTCCCAAATTTAACAACCCAGAAACCACCATTCATCAATTCATTTCATCTCACATGAATCATAACTAATTGACAAGACAAGGACAAATACAACTCAGGCTGAAAGACTGATGGTCGATAGCCAAGGATCCAAAAATAAAATATAAGTGTAAAAATAAAGAAACTGTAATTTTTTTAGTGCACAATAAAGATGTTTATATATATATATATATATATATATATATATATATTATATATACAGGGTGGGCCACGAATAACGCCCATTAAAAGTTTTCGGGGTTCCTGACAGAGAAAAAATTTGAAAAAATTCTACATTGCACGGTTGAATGCGATCACCTCATGGAAAATATTTCGACTTTCTATCACTTCCGGTTGTACCGGAAATGGCTACCAACTTTGTTATTTTAAATGGAACATCCTATATATTTTTTTTTTTTTAGATTCCCCGTTCAATTGTCTACCCTCTCATATGAATTTATGTCCACTTAACTCTTACAGTTTTTGAGTTAAAAATTTATTTGTCAAATATTGACCTCAAACGGACGTTTTGAAAAATGCCTATAACTTCTAGTAGGGACAAGATAGACAGACGAGCGGCATCTTGAATTGTTACTTATAGATCCCTCTAGAATTAAAAAAAATGACATCTGTCAATTTTGACAATAGGTATTTCAAAAATGTCAATATTTAAGTGCCCACTTAAAAACATCATAATTCAATGTTTTCAAATGGAATGACCAATATTTTATCTCATATGGTGATTGGCAAGACAATTTGCAACATAAAAGTATTATGTCTCCCTATATCTAGAGCAAGTAGTTTTTGAGTTATTTCGAAATTTCTTTCCTCCCAGAATGTTTGCACAATTGAATAATTCCTGTACAATTCACACATGCACCATACTAGGCTACTGTCAATATTCACTGAACCGAATCTAGAAAAATTTGTTTCCAACGTGTCAATATTTTTGAACACTTCGAGTAATATTATAATAAATAAGTGTAGCAATCGAGAAATTATGAATTTATTCGTCATATATGGCTAGTGCGACAGAATTGTTGTTTCAACGAAACTTATCCACACTTACAACTTACAAACAAAACAAAAGCAAGAAGATTGAAATAAAGTAATTTTCAAACGAATAATTAATTGCAAGAACAGAAAAAAAAATTATAACAATTGTTCGAAATGATGACCATTAACGTATAAGCACTGTGCAGCACGTGTTGCGACACCCTCTGTTGTTGCTCGCCTAATTTCTTCTGCACTTAATTCCGCGAATGCAGCTCGCACCCTTGCTTCCAATTCTTCTCGGGTATTGACGACAGTGGCGTAAACTTTATTTTTTATACGACCCCAAAGAAAAAAGTCGAGTGGAGTAAGATCTGGAGATCTAGCGGGCCAGTTCCACGGACCTAACCTTCGAATCCATCTATCTTCGAACATATACGTCAGTTGCTGCGATATTTCGTGTGTGCAATGAGCTGGGGCTCCATCGAGCTGATACCATGAACTTATCCTTAAATTCAAAGGAAGCTCATCCAAAAAATTCTCTACAAAATTTCTTAAAATTTGTAAATATCTACCACTTTTTAATCTTTCGTTTAAATACAAATAAAAAGTAACACGCGTTACCATCAAAAGGCAAAATACGTTGAAACTAAATTTGTGTTGGGATTTATGTACAAGCGTTGCATGTGGATTTTCAGTTGTCCACATGTGATTGTTTTTTCTATTGAAAATACCTTCACGAGAGAAATTTGATTCGTCGGTCCAAATATTTTTTTTTAAAAAGTCATTGTCTTCTTGATTTTTAACCAACAAAAACTCACAAAAATCAATCCTGTTCACTGCATCTTGAGGAAATAATTCTTGCACCAAATTAAATTTATAATTATGAATACGATATATTTTCAAAATTCTTCGCAGTGATGTTCTGCTTACTCCCAAATCCTCATTGCAACTACGGGTGGATGCGCGTGGATTTGCTTGAAAATAAGCCAAAACATTCACTTGAACTTCCTCGTTCTGCGTTATTGGCTTTGGTTGATTTTTTTCTGCGTTTAGTTTTCCAAATTGTACAAAATTTGACTCCAGTCTTCTAAATTGTCTTCTATCCATCGGCGGTAAGTGTGGGTAAGTTTTGTTGAAAATTCTGCAAGTTCTCTCAACAATTCTGTCGCACTGACCATGTATAACGAATAAATTCATAATTTCTTGATTGGTATACTTATTCATTTTAATATTACTCGAACGGAGCGTTCAAAAATATTGACAGATTCGGTTCAGCGAATATTGACAGTAGCCTATTATGGTGCACGTGTGAATAGTACAGCAATTATTCAATTGTGCAAGCATTCTGGGAGGAATGAAATTTCGAAATAACTCAAAAACTACTTGCTCTAAATATAGGGAGACATAATACTTTTATGTTGCAAATTGTCTTGCCAATCACCATATGAGATAAAATATTGGTCATTCCATTTGAAAACATTGAATTATGATGTTTTTAAGTGGGCACTGAAATATTGACATTTTTGAAATACCTATTGTCAAAATTGACAGATGTCAATTTTTTTAATTCTACAGGGATCTATAAGTAACAATTCAAGATGCCGCTCGTCTGTCTATCTTGTCCCTACTAGAAGTTATAGGCATTTTTCAAAACGTCTATTTGAGGTCAATATTTGACAAATAAATTTTTAACTCAAAAACTGTAAGAGTTAAGAGGACATAAATTCATATGAGAGGGTAGACAATTGAACGGGGAATCTAAAAAAAAATTAATATATAGGATGTTCCATTTAAAATAACAAAGTTGGTAGCCATTTCCGGTACAACCGGAAGTGATAGAAAGTCGAAATATTTTCCATGAGGTGATCGCATTCAACCGTGCAGGGTAGAATTTTTTCAAATTTTTCCTCTGTCAGGAATCCCGAAAACTTTTAATGGGCGTTATTCGTGGCCCACCCTGTATATATATAACTTGCTTGAGTTTTTTTGGGCTGCTTTCTCGCGTTGGTTGATTTATTTGCGCTCTACGTTTCGGCAGCATCACTTCTGCCATCCTCAGGAGCTTATTTGTATACTGAGTGATATATATATATATATATATATATATATATATATATATATATATATATATATATATATATAAATTAGAATTAACGACCTGCTTTTTAGTACCAGATAAGAAATAACAGCGCATTAGGTCATGATGTAAAAGTTATTTTTTCATCAAGTGAGTGTGCAAGGAGGACAGAAGACGACGACGATCGTTTCGCTCTTTTTATGAGCTCCTCAGGCCGCCACATCCATCATCCCATACACACTCACTTGATATTTAGAAGTTGTATATATACTGATTTCGCTAACCATAAGTCGGTATTGACGTCAGTATTTATAATTGCTACTGCATTGATAAGGGCATTGATCTCATTTTGCTTCTACAGTTAGTTTCGGTTTTTAGTTTAAAAAGCAGGTCGTTAATTCTAATTTATTTAATTTAATTCGGCGCTCTGAATATTATCATCGCATTGGTTCGGGTTTCTCGCCGCTCCGATGCTAGTCGATGGTTTAAACTAAAAACCGAAACTAACTGTAGAAGCAAAATGAGATCAATGCCCTTATCAATGCAGTAGCAATTATAAATACTGACGTCAATACCGACTTATGGTTAGCGAAATCAGTATATATACAACTTCTAAATATCAAGTGAGTGTGTATGGGATGATGGATGTGGCGGCCTGAGGAGCTCATAAAAAGAGCGAAACGATCGTCGTCGTCTTCTGTCCTCCTTGCACACTCACTTGATGAAAAAATAACTTTTACATCATGACCTAATGCGCTGTTATTTCTTATCTGGTATATATATATATATATATATATATATATATATATATATATATAGGGTGTCCCAAAAGTTTGGAAACGGTTTAATATCTCGAGAACACCTCATCGGATCAAGATGGTATAAAATACGTCTTTCTTTATTTTTAAAGCTCTATTTAGGCATATAAGGGGTAATTGTTGTTTTTTTAATCAAAGTAATTTTGGTTGTCTCATTTTTTGATCTCTGATCTAAAATTGGTTATGTTATTGTTATTAAAAAATCATTTCGTTATTTTGGCTTTTTCCCCACTTTCTACTAAGATCAAAATTAACTTTACAATACCGTCGGCATTAGCGTGACCCGATGTGCACCACGGGGAGGTTGCATGATCGGATTTTGCACATCATGTAGCCCTGAAAAGGGCTGATTGTTGCACTTCCGGTGGTTTGATGTTGCATCTCCGCCGCCAAATCGTCTTCTTCCTTATCGCAAATGTTCAAACTGACCGCCATTTTGGCCTTGGCACTGACCCAGTCGGCTGTGAAAATCGTTGATCACGTTGGTCCTCATTTGCGGTATAACTAATGCAGCCTGGTCCATGATGCGATTCCGCAAGTCAGCTAAATTGGCAGGTCTGTTAGTGTACACGCTGTTCTTCACAAATACCCAGAAGAAGAAATCCAATGGGGTCAAATCCGGCGATCTCGCAGGCCATTCAAGAGGGCCGCGTCGTCCGATCCAACGGTTGGGAAATGTACGGTCCAAAAAATGCCTCACTCTCACGGCGTAATGGGGAGGGGCGCCATCTTGTTGAAACCACACATTTTGCACGTTTCCATGGAACAAATGATTAATTGCTGGTACCACTTCATCTTGCAACAAATCTAAATACTTTTCGCCAGTCAAGTTGCCCTCGATGAAAAACGGCCCCACAACTCCATGTTTAGAAAAACCTGCCCAAACGTTTAGCTTCTCCGGATACTGGCTGTGAATGTCGCTCATCCAGTGAGGATTCGCGTCACACCAATAACGACAATTGTGGCGATTTACTTGACCATTCAGCTGGAATGTCACTTCGTCGGAGAAAACCACGTTATCCAGGAACGCACGGTCGGCAGCACCATGTCTCTGCAGAACTCGTTCCTCCTTCGAAAATCATCCTCCAAAAGTTCTTGCACAAGATGAATCTTGTAAGGTTGCCACTTTTCCTCCTGCATTATGCGATGTGCTGAAGTCTTGCTGATGCCTTGAGCTTGCGACACTCTCCTTACAGAAATATGAGGGTCTTCCACGAAATGCTGCAACACTTCCACCTTCTGATCTTCGTTTGATGCCGTTCTTGGCCTGCCACTGCGTTCGCGATCCTTCACTGCTCCAGTATCTTTAAATCGTTTCACTGTTTTTTGAACCGTCGATTTTGACACTGGATCACGATGCGGATTGGATGCATTAAACATCCTTGCCACCTCACATTCTCCCCGGACCCACGCATCATTAATAATGATATGCGTTCACTTTCCGATAACCTCATCTCAAAACGACAGATAGCAGCTTAATTAATTTAGCTTTAAAGTTTCTGAGCTATTACCCATTTCTTAGAATTTCACGGAGTCGCCGAGAACGTCAACATTGACAGTCCGAAATAAATGTTCAATAACTACACTTCTGTGCTTTCATTTAAAATTGTAAACATGACGAAATGGAAAAAAAATTTCGACGATAAACTGAGCGAAAACTTCCTTTTTCCACCCTCCAAAAAGGGGTTAAGGTGTGGATATTTTGCAACTCCATAAGGAGTTTTTGATAGACAATGAAACTCTGCAAGAAAAATCATTTTTGTCTAAAAAAAAATGGTGGTACTTTATTTTAAAATACCACTTTTTCTACTTTTAAAGGGTGTGTGTGTGTGGGAGGGAGTGGCAATTTGAAAAATTCATAAGCCGTTTTTGATACAAAATGCAACAGTGCAAGCAAAATATTTTTTTTCGCAGAAAAATTCAAAACTACCCTTTCCACCACCGAACGGGATTGGGGAGGGAGTGATAAAACAATTAAAAAATAGGAGTTTCCATTTACGTTTTCTAAACTACCCCCTCGAACCACCCCCCAGAGGGGTGTGGGTGGCTATCGCACAGCATGCCAAAATAGAGCTTTAAAAATAAAGAAAGACGTATTTTATACCATCTTGATCCGATGAGGTGTTCTCGAGATATTCAACCGTTTCCAAACTTTTGGGACACCCTGTATATATATATGTATATATATATATATATATATATATATAGTTAAATTACAAAATATAAAGGTGAAATGGTTTAAAACCAATATCCAATAAACGTATAAAGAAAATAATTTTTTGTTTTCCGGAAAAAAAACCTCTATTATTTTTTTCCGGAAACAAAATTAAAATTAATTTCTCGGGAATTTTGGGAATTTAGCCCACTAATGGCAGAGCACTTATAGAGTTAACTCTAAAAGTTGATTTCAAGTAAAATTCTGCACTTTTTTTATTGATTTTGATGAATGACTTCATATCATTTAGAAATTTTTAGTCATTCGTCGGATTTATAAAAGCGTTTAATTAGGAGTTTCGAACGAGTGTTTCCATTCCCAGATTAAGCATGAAGTAAAATTTCGAGTTTAGAAAAGCCTTAAAATTTAGTTTGCTCGCTCCGCGCCTCGCGCAACGCAACCAAACCAAATTCTCAGGCTTTTCTTAACTTGAAATGTTACTTCATGTTTGACTTGGGAGTTGAGCCACTCGTTAAAAGTTCTGTTCAAATCTAAACAGACACCCAATTTACAACACATTAACACTTCTCTAAAGTCCTCTCAAGAGAGTTTTAAAACATCTGAAAAGCCGACGTCGACGACAGAAAGTACTTCTTTTTTTTTTTATATGACGACCCATTTAGATTTTTTGTTCACAATCTTTTCCCGAAAGAAAGCTAAGCCCCGTGATAACGTGTAAGCGGCTTTTCTCCCTTGATTTTATTGGTAATTATCGTGAATTTCCTGTAAAATTCCACGAATATGCGGACGAAAAAATAATGATGACATATAAAAGCCGAATTGAATTTATATGCTCTGAAAAAAAAAGTTAAATGGAACAATAATCCGGATTTTGATGTCTCTTTCGAGAATATTGGGGATTACACAATATTACTTACCAACTTATTATTAACTGGGTGTATCAGAGCCGGCTCGAGGGTAACTGGCGCGCCTAGGTGGGGTTATTTTTAAGCAAAAAGTGAGTCCATCAACACATCGACAAATTCATCCATGGGCTCCCATGAATGAATCACTTGTTTCATTCAATCCACTCAGATTTATAAAATCCGCATCTTATGTTATTTATCGATAAAGTTATCAATTAAGGCTTGAATCAGCTTTCATTCGAGCTGTAAAATGTTTTTAAAGCATACACAGTGTTCATGTGACAATAATTATTTATTTTACTTGCAAAATGGCGAACGGATAATGCTTTAACCTACTTAATTCACTCAGAATTTATTTTGTTTTGCAAAATGGTAAAAAAATCAACGGATAAATGCAGTTACATGCAGATTGCATTATTGGCAGTGAATTTATTTTCCACACTTTGGTTTATAATTTTATAAAAATCTTGCGTGTTAAAAACGATTTTGCAACACTTTAATATTTAACTCAAAATCTAGCTTGTCTGTTGTATTCAGAAAGATTTTTCCACACTAATATAAAAGTTAAACAGGAATTTGAATGTGTGTTAAGGAATAAACTCAAGCGAACTATTAGCACTAGTTTTTTTTTTACTCTTAAATGTTTCTACCTTTAATAAATTAAGTTAGCTAAATATTACTCATTGATCCATTTGTGATCAGATTGCAATTATATGTTAGTAAAATACAACTAAGTGTTTTGCAAATAATAAAAAAAAAAATGTTTCTACTTGAAATTTAATATTCGTTAACAGAAATATAAATGAGCACTTTAAGTAAGTTTCTTTTGAACTCGAGCTTTTAGAAATGATTAAATCTTAAATACTTCCCTGAAAATCACGTATTAAGTATATTCATGTTTTTGCATATATTATAATTTAGCACTTGACATAAATGAATTAGATGATAGATGATTGAGTTACGTGAAGATTATAATAATAAAAAGAAGTATCAATAACCTTTCTTCACACACTTTATTTTAATACCAGATGTACATTTCTGTCACCAAGTGACCATTATCAATGGATTTTTAATACTAACTTATACAAACAAAAATAGGAGTATATATATACAGAACAGATTAACAAAATATAATGAGCGTTAGGCGGTGGAGTTTAATGTGGGGAAAAAACGTACATTAACGGGTCGGTTTATGGAAAGGGGGATGAGCGGTAGGTAAAGACAGGTATATTCGGGTTAAGTAAAAGGAGGTATTAAATCTAGTAATTTGTTATTGAGTGGACTTAAATCAAAATTCATTAAGTTGTTTGCGTGTTTTTTCATTGCAATCGCTTCTAACATGTTTAAGTGATAATTGGATGACTGTTTTATTAATTTCATATTATTGATTGATATCTTATGGCCAGTTTCTAGTGAATGATTTGCTACGGCTGATTTTTCATTATTAAAATTTCTTAAATGGTTCATGTGTTCTTTAAAACGTATTCTTAAGTTTCTTTGCGTTTGCCCGACATACACCTTATTACAATTGTTGCAGTTAATTGAATAAATACCTGATTTATCAAGATATTCTGGTTGAGAAAAAGTATTACCCAAGGTTTGTCCTAATTTAGTTTTGATATAATATGCGGGAGTTAAATTGTAATTTTTAAATAATTTGTTTAAGGGGTTTTCTAGGTTCGGATCGTAAACTATTCTTACAAATTTGTTGTCTAAGGTAGGGGGGTCTGGAAGGAGGCGTGATGAGTTACAGAGATTAATTTTAAATTTATGTTTATTTATTAAATTGTTTATAGTATTGGGATTGTATTCTAACTGTTTTGCAATCTTATGGATGGTTTGGATTTCTTTATTTCTATTCTCCGTTGATAATGGGATGTTGAAGGCTCTGTGGATTAGGTAATTAAAGGAGGCTAATTTATATTTCATTGGGGCTTTTGAGCTAGCATGCAAGTAATTAAATGTATGTGTGGGCTTTCTATATATTTGGAAATCTAATTTGTTTTTATTTCTTGTGATAAGCAGATCCAAGAAGGGAAGAGAATTGTTTACTTCGTGTTCATAAGTGAAATTAATACTGTTATGAAAGGAATTAAGCGATGAAATAAAAGGTTGAATGTTGAAATCTGTTTGAACTATTGCGAAAATATCATCAACGTATCTAAACCAGACGCTTGGAAAATTTTTTAGTACGTTTTTGGCTTTGTTTTCAAACTCGTTGAGGAAAATGTTGGCTAAAAAGGGTGATAGGGGGTTACCCATGGCGGTCCCGAAAGTCTGTTTATAAAATTGATTGTTGAACTCAAACACATTACAATCCATTACGAGTTCTGTTAATTGTAAATAAATATTAATGTGTTCGGTAGGTATGTTATTTTGAATTAAAATTTTTTTGAGGATTAAGATAGTGTCTTTGATTGGTATACTGGGGAAAAGGGACTCAACATCAAATGAAATTAACCTATCGTTATCTGAAATAATTGTGTTACTTAGTTTATGGGAAAGTTCTAATGAATTTTTTATGGAAAAGTTATTATCTAGTTCTAGGGATTGGAATTTTGAAACTAGCCATTTAGCGATTTTATAAGTGGGGGAATTGATATTCGAGACTATAGGTCTGAATTTGTTGCCTTCTTTATGTGTTTTGGGTAAACAGTATAATTGGGGGATTCTGGGGTTTTTAACTTTTAATTTTAGAGCGGTGAATTTATCAATTAAGCATGTAGAATTTTTTAGCGATTCATTAATTTTTCTGATATATGGATTTAGAGGATTTTTTGGCTGAAGTAGGTAGGGACCGTTATCTAATAAATTTTGTACACTATTGAAATAATCTGTCTTACTTATTATCACAACACTATTACCCTTGTCAGATTTCAAATAAAAGCACTCCTTTTCTTTTAACTTTTTCACTACGAGCGCACTATTTTCTACTTTGGACCGGTTGTTTTTCTTGGTGTACTTCTCCAAGGTTCTCTTAGATGCGGACCGGAATTCTGCAGCTTGATCTGGAGGTAGTCGTGATGCGGCGGTGTCGATATCGTTGATGACGTCTTCCAAAGGAGTTTCAATGGGTACTGGATGTTTTAGGCCCAGGCATAAAGTATTCATTTCTTCCTCGGTGAACGACAAGTTGGTTTTGTTGACCACTAATGTTTGTGTGAGTTCTTGAATACTCTCTTCTGTGGTTCTTGTAATTTGTTTTTTACGGAGTAAGTTTTTAAGTTTCTTCTGTATGATGATGGACTTATTTTTCACTTTTTGTTGAATTACTCTGTGCATGTTGATTTGGGATTTATCCCAGATATGTGGGGGTGTACTTTTGCTGAGTGCTAGGTGTTGTTCATAAGCGAGGATTTCTAGATGCGTCCTTTTTTGGTGTAAATATCCTACTTCGGCTCTCATCATTCTTATTTTGAATTCTGATAAAAGTTTAATTTTAGTCTAATTTTAGAATTAGATGAGATTATAATTTGAAAGAAGTGCAGAATTTTATTTAAAATCAACATTTAGAGTAAACTCTTTAATTGCTCGACCGTTAATGGGTTAAATTTCCAAAATTCCCGAGAAATAAATTTTATTTTTTTTGTTTTCCGGAACAAACAATATATAGAGGTTTTTTTCCGGAAAATAAAAAATTTAAAATACATTTTCCTTAGAAAAAAAATCCTAAAGCACCCAGCTTGAATAAAAAAATGTTAAAAATCGCTATTCAATACAAACTTCTATAAAAATACTCGAACGAAAATTACGACATTTTTTAAAGATTTTTAACAAAAATTATTAAGACTTTCCCATCGATATTAAAAACAATTTGGTTGTTTGTGTTCCAAAAAAAAAAAATTAAACACCAAGCTTGAAATAAAATTGAAAATTTTAAACAAAATTAGATTGTTACTACGAAATTTACGATTTTTTTATTCTCAATAAAATTACAGACTTTCCCATCGACACTGGAAACAATCTAAGGTTAATAATCTAAGGTATTTTATTCCTAAAGCATCCAGCTTAGATTAGAATTTCTTGAAAATCGCGATTCTAAACAAAATTAGATAAAATGGTTGTTTGTGTTCCCAGAAAAAAAAATTAAACACCAAGCTTGAGTTCAAATTTCTTGAAAATCGCGATTTTAAACAAAATTAGATCGTTAATACGAAATTTACGATTTTTTTTTATTCTCAATAAAATCATAGACTTCCCCATCGATACTGGAAACAATCTAAGGTAAATAATCTAAGGTATTTTATTCTTAAAACATCCAGCTTAGATTGGAATTTCTTGAAAATCGCGATTTAAAACAAAATCCTAACTTTGACTGTTAATATCGGATGTCATTTTAAAGTTAAAAAACCTGAAATAACTTAAATTGAAGCCTCTTTAATTCCTAGTAAGGTAATGTTTAGCTTTTTTTATTTTCTCGTAAGATTATTTTTAAACATTATTTTTAATAAAATACTCACTTTTACGAATTTATCATTTGCCTCATTCAAACCGCTCTGACTTGTAAAATCCTCATCGTATATTATTAATTGAAAAAGTGTTCGATTGAGGATTGAATAAGCTTTAATTTCAGATTCAAAATGTTTTCAGAGCTTAAAAATTGTGCCTAAGACAAGCGCTTAAAGTTGATTTTTGTGGCGGATTTTAATGAAATCATTAAAAGAAGATCTTTAAGATTTTAATCTGTTGTGTATATTGTTTGTGATTTTATATATTTTAACTTAATTATTACTTTTAACTTATTTTAGACTAAGCATTATGTATTTATTTTAAATGGATATCCGTAAATAAACAATAACAATTCCAACAACAATACTTAATTTCTACAATAATACATTATTTATATTTGAATTTATTTAGGCTTAACTTATTAAAATTAACAATACAATTAATATTTAGAATAAATAAGGTTATATCTGGTAGCGGGCCGCACAAAAGTGCTCTGAGAGCCCCATGCGGCCCGCTGGTCGGCCGGCCCTGCACTACATCCTTGAAAGAATCCTATGCTTCTACTTCTGCTTTATACTAGAGCAAAGGTTCTCAACCCTATTTTGCCCGCCGCCCACTTAGAGAATATTTTTTTATTTTTATAGGCCCCCCCCATTTTTTTTTATGCCTGTCGCAAATCTGAAACAGATATTATATATAAACGTGTAATATTATACGCCCCTTATTTTTTTCGGGGTTTCCTACTATCTCCCCGAAAGTCTCAAACGCCCACAGAAGGGCGTTATCGCCCACGCTAAGAACCTATGTACTAGAGTAAACAAGGATATAGCGAGGTAACTTTATATACAGGGTCGCTACAAAGTATGGAAACACGGCTCTCACGTGAAAATTTATAGGCCCCCCAATTTTTTTTTTATGCCTGTCGCAAATCTGAAACAGATATTATATATAAACGTGTAATATTATACGCCCCTTATTTTTTTCGGGGTTTTCTACTATCCCCCCGAAAGTCTCAAACGCCCACAGGGGGGCGTTATCGCCCACGCTAAGAACCTATGTACTAGAGTAAACAAGGATATAGCGAGGTAACTTTTTTATATACAGGGTCGCTACAAAGTACATCTATGATTGCTCGGCCATTAATGGGTTAAATTCTCAAAATTCCATAAAAATTTTAAAAATTATTTTTTTTTTTCCGGAAAAAAAGTATAAAGGTTTTTTTTATGAAAAACCAAAAATGTTAATTTTTTCTATATATTTATTGGATACTGTAGTTTAACTATATTTAGACGCCACAAACACATTTACACACATCCATAGACCCAGGTGGAATCATTTTGTACTTTAAAATGACCCCACTCGGCGGGACTCGAACCCGCGAACCCTGGGTAAAAAAAATAATATCTTCGGAATTTAGGGAATTTAATTTCAATAAAACGTTGACAAACATTGTGGCAAAATACTTTTACATGTGAATGAGGGATATTATAAAATGCAACATTGCACTAAACATGACCTAAAAATGCAATGACTAACCAAATTGTTAGTAACTTTTCTTACTACTAACAAAAATGTCACCCTAACAAAGCCTACTGCGGTACACAGTTTAACACGTTGATCACCGCGCGGCGTACACTTGTGCTGCAGTTACATTTGTGTTTAGGTCCCATGGCATGTGCTCTGTGTCGCACCCAGAAAAAATCGTGGCATACTGCCCGTGCCACGGAACTAGAGTATGGCCTGAACGATTAAAAACGTTTATGTCCCTTCAAATGTTTGCTTTATTATTCTGTTATAATTAATAATACTTGTATAATTAGAACAAAAACTTAAGCAGCTGCTTGAGCTAATATTTCTATTTTTATAAAGGTGGCGATCAACGTGTTAAGTTGAGTTATTTTTTTTTTATGATAAACATTTTGGTTTGCCTCTTACATTGCTCTTTTGTGTAACGCAAGTGTTTAAGTTTTAGAACCCCTGCTCTAAGTCTGTTTTATATAAAAATATGATGATTTGCCATGCGATGTTGGCTGTCTTCTGTAATGTAGGTATTTACGAGCTTCGAAAAAAAAAGCGCTGGCACTTTTGTTAGGATGAAAGCATTGAGCCTTGACACATGACATGGATTAAATCCGCTGGTCCTGAAATATTCATTTTTTTCCCCCCTACCGAAAAAGAAATTCCGTGTCGGGGGATTCAATACGCACGTATCAGTGGGCCGGATGTCCAATTTGATATCAAAATTTTTGTCATCTATTTTCATATTTTACAGAAATATCAAATAAAACGCTCAATATACAGAGCGTTTTATGTAACACGGAACATTTTCATAACGAGGATATTTCTTTTAAGTATACATATGCATTTCGTTGTACATTTTCCGACGCTCGGTTTATTAAGAGAATTCAATTAGAACTTTAAACGAGTGTTTTCCACTCCCAGGCTAAGCATGAAGTAAAATTTCGAGTTTAGAAAAGCCTGAAAATTTGGTTTGGTCGCGTAGCGCGAAGCGCGGAGCGGCCAAACCAAATTTTCAGGCTTTTCTAAACTCGAAATTTTACTTCATGCGCCACCGGTACAAAACACTGAAATATTACGAAGCTGAAAACACACCGCTAAACTTTACATTGAATCAGTGTTTTGTACCGGTGACGCATGAAGTAAAATTTCGAGTTTAGAAAAGCCTGAAAATTTGGTTTGGCCGCTCCGCGCTTCGCGCTACGCGACCAAACCAAATTTTCAGGCTTTTCTAAACTCGAAATTTTACTTCATGCTCAGCCTGGGAGTGGAAAACACTTGTTTAAAGCTTCAAATTGAATTCTCCTAATAAACCGAGCGTCGGAAAATATACAACGAAATGCATATGTATACTTAAAAGAAATATTCTCGTTATGAAAATGTCGGTGTTACATAAAACTCTTTGTATATTCGAGAGCGTAGCCGCCTTCATCACAGGATATATAATCCTTGAATTTGTGTTTTGCAGTGTTTTTCATTGTATGACAAAATGTATGAAAATCGTGGTGTTTACACTAACCTGAAATTTAAAAAAATCTTTGAAACGTGTCTGTTCGCGCCTAACAATTGCGCGAATAAATAATCGTATTAATTTCGGAAAAAACGAACCTTTTGGTAAAATTTGAAATAACCTTTTAGAATTAGAAATTATATTTTAGCCCGTATTTTATTGCTTGCTTTCACCCAGGGTGTGCACTTCATTGCCAGTACGTGCTGGATCCCGAGCAAATACACCATAAACTCTTTCTTCAAAATTTCTAGCCGGACAATGGTGTTCCGCGGGCACGTGACCGATGACGGGCACTAGGAGATAATCCAGAGTTTGAGTTTATGGATATGAGTCGTAAAGTGCGTCCCTGGGGAAAGCGAAATTTGTGTTCTTCGAATTGTATCTATTTTTATAAGTATAAATGAAATTGCCAATTCTTGGTTGCAGAATACTTCAAACATTAAAAGTGCGATTCTTTTCGCAATCTACAACAAGTTAGTCTTACAAAGACTATATCAAACACTCATTGAAACAACTACTTTCCGGGCCAATACCCCAACGGACATTGAATAATACAACAAGTGTTTGCTGTTACATACTGCAAATGTAATAATTTGGGTCAATCTATTTTTCTTCTATCACTTTCCTACATTTGGCATGTTTTTTCTTGTCCTTGTTACTTTTCACCCCTACCTTCATCCCTACTTTTTTATTTTTCGTGTTAACTTTTTCCCTCAATGAGAAGAACTGAATCATTCTCTCTCCATCTTCTAATCGAGTAAGTTGTTCCTTCTTTCCGTGAAACTTGTATTTTTGTGTCGTATTTGTACTTATATCTTTTTTGTCTGTGTTCCTTCAACTTAATCTTTGCTTTATTCATTTTCTAACTTCATGTGTACTTTCACTTGTGTATTTCATTTCATTTTAATCTTTCGTGCATATTTTCTTATCTACTTTAATTTGTTTCTTTACTTAATTTTGTTCAATTTGTCTAATTTTATTTGTAAATATTTGTTACTATTTGTTTTATTATTAACGATGCACATATTTATGTGAATAAAGAAATTTGTTCCCAAGTATCGTGTTTAAGTAATTCTGTAATCAAATCGCGCAAACCGCGTAAACAGTGTCTTTAAATCAATTTTAATCTTTACTAATAGGTTACGTTTTCCCCGTGTGTAAGACAAAGGCAAAGACTTTTTCTTATATTAATAATAAGAAAATACCTTTGTCGTACAGTAAACAGAAATATCTGAAAATAATTTTTATTTCTTGCAATGTTTTTTTTTATTACATGACGCTGTTGTAATCCATAATGATTGTTTATTTATAACTATAGAATAGTAAAAGTTTCGCAAAGTGATAAAAACGGTTTCCGAAAGCGTTGAAACTTTAAAACAACGGAGCGTAAATATTTGCAGCAATAAATTTTCAATTCGCCCTGATTGTGTACACTATACTTTACAAGCTTTACATCTGAACCGCAAACATTTTATTTTCATCGCACTTTTGTTACCGATCAATCTTTTAATTTTTTTTATTTACATCGCGCTTTTGTTATTATCAATCGATCTTTTAGTTACATAAAATAGTCTATTTTAAAAGTTATATAACACGGCTTCTTCTTCAAGTTGATGTTGAGACGCTACTTTTACTACTATTAATAAAAAAAAATTAATGATAATAAAATTAATAAATCTGATCTCACATAGAACGATAGTAGATAAATATATATAATATACGTATGTATCTTTACAACAGTTATACAATAGGTAATTGTTAATTATTTATTTATAAGAAATTCCCTTTTTCAGTTCAGATTAAAAATAAAATTGTTATGTTCGCAGTTAAAATTATTAGATTGAATCAAATTATTACTTCCATAAAAAAAATAAACACAAAACAAATCTATAGAATTATTATTATCCATCAATAATTACTTTTCCCTCAAGTGTATATCCCAAATACTTAGCTGATGGTGTTGGAGGAAAACCGTTATATTCCTCCAACACGACTTAGCATCAGAACGCGATAGCACACAGCCAATTCCTCGTCGACACAACTTGATCAAGAATTCTGGAACGCATTCACCCTGTATTCTTTCTTGCTTTCCGCAACAACACGAAACCAGGAATTCCAGAAAAATCTTAAGCCAACCAAATTGTCCAAGTCCAAATTGATCGAGTAAATCGGAAAACGAATAGGTAACCCAGATATAAAATCCTAAAACGTCCTACTTCGTGCTTAGTCTGGGAGTGGAAAACACTCGTTAAACGTAAATTTAAATTAAATAATCTAGTAGAATAAGTAAATATTCAAAAAATAATCAAAAACGAAGTAACATAACCTTTAAACTACTCTAAATTAAAAAGGAGTGAAGTTGGAACACGTGGCGATATTGCCACGTACAATTTATCACGTATGACAAAAAAATATAATGACTTTTCTTAGGATGGCCTAAGACATTAGTTTTAATCCAAGTCCGTTCACTTCTAATTTGTTCCTATCTCTCTTTTCATTTTAAATTTGTATTGTTAGTTGGTTTGAAGAGAATTTGACCTAAACGTTACATATACTTTAATAGAGCGTTGTAACAAATCAAATTAAATAAGATTTTAAATATTTCATTGTATAATTCAATATCCGGACGTGTATTTGCACGGGAAGTAGTTGTTTCAATGGATATTTATCGTCTTAAGTTGTCTTATTAATTAAGACATTGTTTGCATTTTTACGAATAGTTTTTTCGTAATGTTATATATTATGGTTAAACTAAAGTTTTCAAATATACGAATTCGAATATGATATAAGCCTATACTAAAGTGAATTGCATTTATTTTAAGACTTGTTAATTATTAAAGAATCTCACTTTTAATGTTTGTTAATTATTTATTTCAAATCACTTCTTCCTAACTTCTTCACTGAGTTATTTTCTTCAGATTTTACCTTATAAGCGCATGAATCTTAAGCAATATCTATTAACGATTAGATGAATAAAAACCTGGGGATGTACGATGAGAAAGTAAGATATTTATAAACTGATATTGCTTACAAATGAAACACGATTTTAACTTTGTATAACTAAGATTTTATTAAGTGAATAAGTATCGACAACTTTAACTAGTCATTTTTAAACTCAAAACCGTATGGAGTAAACTTTTAAGTTTGAAAATGACAAGTTAAAGTTGTCGAAACTATAGTCACTTAATTAAGTCTCAGTTATACAAACAATGTTAAAATCGTGTTTCATTTGTAAGCAATATCTGTTTATAAATATCTTACTTTTCCATCGTACATCCCCGAATTTTTATTCATCTATCTCTTTGAGCCAGAGAGATAAAAAAAAACGGTCCTCAGCAAACGTGCTCGGTTTTGTGGAATCTTTTTCATTTTAAGATATAGGGAGTGACATGTGAAACGTGCACACGCACACACATATCCAAACACACTTTTTCATATACATCTAATATTCTTTTATGTACTTTAACATGGATATAAGTTGATTACATCACTTGTCAGATAGAGTCATTTTTCATATGCCTCGTATTTTTTCTACTTCGCGTGTTGTCATCAACGTAGATTTTTTTCCTTTTACAGATCTGTAATGTCAGAAATAAACATGCATTGTCTGGAGTGTCGCACAGTATACGATTTGACCCATCTAGAGGGACAAAATTCAAATTATTGAAATATAAAAATTACAAATCCATTACTACAAATTATTCATATACATCAGAAAAAGATTCCCGATACAAAATTATTTCAGTTTACTTTCAATTCTCTGCGATATCAAGTAGCAAAATTGAACCAAATAACTAATTTCATTTGTTGTTTATTCATATTATTATCAATTATTTAAATATGCACGTTTGATCAAAGCTAAAGAATATTGTTTCTTTGTTTTCTTTTTCTGCAAAAGTGTAGCTACAATATCATGTAATATTTGTGTAAATATAGTATAATATCATATGTTCAATAAAAACAACCTCTAGAGTGCTATGATTTCATCTTTTTTCAAATTTAAGTTGGCTACACACTTCAGGAATGGACATATAACACGTCAAACACAATAATCAATATACAGAGAGTATTATGTAACACCGAACATTTTCATAACGAAAATTTTTCTTTGAAGTGTCCATATGCATACGTTGCACATTTTTCTATGCTTGGTTTATTAAAATAATTTAATTTGAAGCTTTAAGCGAGTGTTTTCCACTCCCAGGCTAAGCATGAAGTAAAATTTCGAGTTTAGAAAAGCCTGAAAATTTGGTTTGGTCGCGTAGCGCGAAGCGCGGAGCGGCCAAACCAAATTTTCAGGCTTTTCTAAACTCGAAATTTTACTTCATGCGCCACCGGTTCAAAACACTGACATATTACGAAGTTTAAAACACACCGCTAAACTTTACATTGTATCAGTGTTTTGTACCGGTGGCGCATGAAGTAAAATTTCGAGTTTAGAGAAGCCTGAAAATTTGGTTTGGCCGCTCCGCGCGTCGCGCTACGCGACCAAACCAAATTTTCAGGCTTTTCTAAACTCGAGATTTTACTTCATGCTTAGCCTGGGAGTGGAAAACACTCGCTTAAGGCTTCAAATTGGATTCTTTTAATAAACCGAGCATCGGAAAATGTGCAACGTATACATATGGATACTTTAAAGAAAAATTCTCGTTATGAAAATGTTCGGTGTATATAGTTTCAAAGTTGCCAACCTAGAATATTTTCCATGGCACTCTAGAGATTTTTTTTTAATTGAACATACGATATAACAAAAACATAATAGGTTATTCAATTTATTAAAAAAAAACCAATATAAACATCTGATAAAAATGGGCCCGCCGTGGTCGAGCGGTCGAGCCGCCGGTTTCGCCAATCGGCCACGGAGGTGATCTGGGTTCGATTCCCAGCGGAGGCGAACGAAAAATACTCGTCTCCGGTTCCATGGCTGTGTATGAATGTGTTGTGACGTCTAAATATATACATATACAAATATACAACGTTAGTGGCTGAATGGTTAAACCTATGCCAAAAAACAAAAAGAAAAACATCTGATAAAAACTAGTGATGGGCAAGATCGATCATTGCAAAGATCGATCAAGCAATGATCGATCAGTTGAAGTATCGAGCCGCTCGATCCGATCGATCTGAGCAGAAAGAACGAGCCGATCGAAAAGATCGATCAGATCGAAAAGATCGATCCGATCGAAAAGATCGAGCCGCTCGATCTCTTTGAGCGGCTCGATCTTTTCGAACTTGCCAGGATCGATCAGTCGATCTTTTTTTATCGATCTTGCCCATCCCTACTAGTTAGCAACACTTATGTAAAAATAATAAAATAAACAATCAAAAATAGGTACATGAAAAAACACGGGTAAACACCAAATATATGGCAAACTAAGACTAAATATATTTTCGTTCATTCAACAAAACTAATCACTAAAAGAATATGAAAAGAAATAAATACTTGCAAAATGCACAGAAATAATGGCTAAAAATAAAAAATTTAATAAAAAAATAAATTGAAACTAAATATTAACGCAAAAAAAAATCATAAGTTAGGAATGATGACGAATTCATTTTCAAGAGCGAGCCATAACTTACTCATGAAATAAATAAACATCTGTATCCAGAAATTCTAGTAAGCATAAAATGAAAGGTACAGACGTTTAGCGTTCAAGAGAGCGCAAAGACGTATATGCCAGCAGAAAAGACAAAATTATTAGCATGCATAATAAACGAAAACAGAAACAGGTTTCGAAAAAATAAAATCAAATAAATAGATATATAATGTTGGATCGAATATTATTACACCGATAAGGCATTATTTAAATCAAGTGTCGTAGCGCAGGCAGTAGCGCACCGGACTCTTAATTGAGAAGTGCGGGTTCGATTCCATTCACCGGTTACTGTGTTAATATTTCTAATTAATTTATTTTTAATTATATTCAATTATATAATTAAACGGGAAAAGTACTATGATGGACACATCACCATTTTTGTTCTTTAGTATACACTAAAGATGAGAGAAGCAGTTAATTTTCAATAATGGTGATAACTAGTTATTTTTAACGTTATTTAACAGCTGTTACTAAATAGTATTAATTTTAATAAAAATTTATAATATTTCATTTGATATTAGCTATTTATGTATTTACTAAATATATAAATAGCAAATATTAAATGAAATATTATAAATGTTTATTAAAATCTCTATAATATAATAGCACGCTCGGATATAGAGTGTGAGACAAATTAGATGCCGATTATGCCACAAAAAAGTGCAATTTCAGTGCAATAAGTGCAATGTAGGTTTGCATCCAAAAAACTGTTTTTTGGAATATCATACGCTCTAATTTTATTTGTCTGTAAATATATAAATTATATTTATTTTTTGTTGAATATAGATTATTTCTTTACAATATATTTGGAATATTGCTGAGTTTATATATAGATATATTTTTACTTTCAAGATATTAACCTTCCCGTTGTCCTTTATAAAGGACGGTCTATATCTGGTAAACTATTAACTTTATAACATAAAGTGCTTATTAAAAAATATTGAAGAAATACCAATTAATCATAAAATTGCAAAAAACTTTTAATTTTCTTAAAAAAATTAATTCGGGAGTATTTGGGTTAATGACGCAATTCCGTGACGTAAGGAGCATTGATAAACAAAATGGATACGTACGTAAATCTTGGATTTACGTCTTAAATTTTATAATACACAAGTGTTTTGTACCGGTGGCACATGAAGTAAAATTTTGAGTTTAGATAGAAATTTATTTCACTCTAACCAATCATTTAAAGATTTTACTTAAGGTCAGTGTTCTATACGCGTGGCGCATGAAGTAAAATTTCGAGTTTAGAAAAGCCTAATTTGGCTCGGTCGCTCCGCTGCGCTACGCGCCCGAGCCAAATTTTCAGGCTTTTCTAAACTCGAAATTTTACTTCATGCTTAGCCTGGGAGTGGAAAACACTCTTTTAAAGCTTAAAATTAAATTCTTTCAATAAACTGAGCGTCGGCAAATGTACAACGTATGTTTATGTATACTTATAAGAAAAATTCTCGTCTTAAATTTTATAATACACAAAACTGCAGAATAAGTTTTTGATTGATCGTCTAACGCGGGTTTCCACTCCCAGACTAAGCATGAAGTAAAATTTCGAGTTTAGAAAAGCCTGATAATTTGGCTCGGGCGCGTAGCGCAGCGGAGCGACCGAGCCAAATTAGGCTTTTCTAAACTCGAAATTTTACTTCATGCGCCACGCGTATAAAACACTGATTTCAAGTGAAGTTCAAATATACATGAATTTCACGGTATTCTAGTGTTTAATACGCGTGGCGCATGAAGTAAAATTTCGAGTTTAGAAAAGCCTGAAAATTTGGTTTGGCCGCTCCGCGCTTCGCGCTACGCGACCAAACCAAATTTTCAGGCTTTGCTAAACTCGAAATTTTACTTCATGCTTAGCCTGGGAGTGGAAAACACTCTTTTAAAGCTTAAAATTAAATTCTTTCAATAAACTGAGCGTCGGCAAATGTACAACGTATGTTTATGTATACTTATAAGAAAAATTCTCGTCTTAAATTTTATAATACACAAAACTGCAGAATAAGTTTTTGATTGATCGTCTAACGCGGGTTTCCACTCCCAGACTAAGCATGAAGTAAACTTTCGAGTTTAGAAAAGCCTGATAATTTGGCTCGGGCGCGTAGCGCAGCGGAGCGACCGAGCTAAATTAGGCTTTTCTAAACTCGAAATTTTACTTCATGCGCCACGCGTATAAAACACTGACCTTAGGTAATATCTTTAAACGATTGGTTAGAGTGAAATAAATTTATTATGTCGATTATCAATTGATTAAATGACAGGGAAGGTGTTATGATGGACACATTACAATTTTTTACATTTATGAATAGTAATTTATATACCTTGTGGTGGAGGCGGTTACTTTGCGATACATTGTAAATATTTAAATAATTAACACAGATTGAATTTTTTGTATTCACTTTTTTATTTTAAATTATGAACAGTTTCGACTCGTCAGCGAATCATTCTCATTCCCTTTTTTTTAAAAAAAGTTTCTCATCTTTCACGTGGTGAAATATATTTAGCTATGATTTAATAAAGAAAACACTTGGTTAAATTTCACTAATATCAATGATAAATATTAGTGAAATTTAACCAAATGTTTTCTTTATTAAATCATTCTCTGTTAGTTTGAGAATAACAAGTCGAAACTGGTAACAATTTATAATAAAAAATGAATACAAAAAAGTAATCAGTGCTAATCATTTAAGTAATTTATATGTTTTAGTGAGCGTTGAATATATATATTTTAAGTATAAATGAAATTGCCAATTCTTGGTTGCAGAATACTTCAAACATTAAAAGTGCCCAGATTCTTTTCGCAATCTACAACAAGTTAGTCTTACAAAGACTATATCAAACACTCATTGAAACAACTACTTCCCGGGCTAATACCCCGACGGACATTGAATTATACAACAAGTGTTTGCTGTTACATACAGTAACCTACTGGAAATGTAACAATTTGGGTCAAATTATTCAGGCAAATTAATATTTAGAGGGAATGGCAAAGCTATACTGATGAGAGATAAATCTCGAAACGCGTCTATAGATGGCCTGAATAATTTGACCCAAATTGTTACATTTGCAGTAGGTTACTGTATGTAACAGCAAACACTTGTTGTATAATTCAATGTCCGTCGGGGTTTTTTTAGATCCGTCTTTTTTATACGCTACCTGTTTTCTAATAATCCTTAAGATGTCTTATTTACAGTAAATATTGTTTAATTGTGCGACATTTTGCGATTACTAAGATATTTAACATTTTTATTAGGTGTAATAATTGAGTGAACAAGCCTTGTTTATTTTCAATATTACTTGAAATACTGTTAATTAGAAAATATCTTCAAATCAAAATTGCAGGTTTTATAAAAATCTATAAAACGTATAATAATAATAATAATAATAATAATTTATTACGGAATCACCTTTAATACAAACAAATATATATCAGTGTTACAATAAAATAAATCATAACATATGCAAATAAATTAAACCAGAAATAAGAAATAATATAAACTAAAACTAAAATTAAATCTTACCAATGTAATGTACCCATTTGTATATTTATTTCATTTATATAATTTAATACTTTAGTATCGTGCATTTTTGATAATCATATTTAAAGTTATTTATGTTTGTTTCACTTATTGATGTTTGTTGTTTATTTTTACTTAAATATTATTCATTGCTAAATGTTATTATCAGAATGCATTTGTTAATGCTAGAGCACAGATAACCCTGGGAAGAATAAATAGTTAATTAGAATTTGTACTTAATGGAAAAATTCCGCTAAAGATGATAAAGTTCACCCCGGTTTATGCGTGCCCCTACTTACGGATTGTTTGCTTAACGAAGAACCATTATTCATTACTATTAGATTTTATTTCCGGCACTTCTGATTTGACTCTTAAACGCAAGACAGTTAAAATATTACTTACTCCGATTAAATTCAATAAACTTCGTTAAGCAAGCTAATTAAAGTTTCTAAATATATTATATTGTAATATTCACAAGTTTCTCAGTTAAGAAAATAGAATTGATATTCGTTATATAAAAACATCAAGTTATTTTAACCTCACCCAGAATAAAAGAACCTACTTAATATTTAAATAAGTGTTAAATATTGAAAATACTAAATAATTAACTTTACACCAATAACAGATGAAATTAAGAGTTGTGTGTAATATACCGATCGACAATAAATTGACGCAGCATAGCGTTTATTATGTGTTGGAGAGTAATAAATGCACAAACAATAGGAGGAAGCAAGATAGATTATAAACAATACAATTGCGAATGACAGATATTTTGACATTTAGATTGATTATCATTGACTGAAACTTGACAAACAGGTCAATAATTATTTTGAAATAGAGATTTAACACACAAATAGAGATTTAAAGTAATCTCTTAAGTTGCCGCTTGAATGTAACGAACGAACTCCCAAATACATCAAATTTAGCGTCACAATTGAGCACATTTATGCATCTTATTATTCTATTCAATGGACAAGTACGAACATTGAAAATCGCCTTGCTTCTAGATTTCAATAAATATGGATTAACATTGAAATTAAACAAACTTAATAATTCCGAACATTGATTTTCACCTGATATCAATTTATGAAAAAAGCATAAGTTTTTGATTGGATAAAGAATAATTTGAATTTGAATTTGAATTTAATATTGAATAGCAAAGATATGAAAATGTTCCTTAAGAAATGAGTGCATTTTTTGTTAATAAAAAAATCATATAGTAAAATTATGAAAAAAAATCACTTGCATAATTTTTGCGAATATCTGCAACATTTTAGAACTCAACCCCTTGCTTGCGATCTCTTTGCCACTCCCATGGAAAATTACATACTACAATTATAAGAAAATCACTTACATAATGTTTGTAAATATCTGCAACAATTTAAAATTTATAAAATTTCTGATGGCTAGGGCCACTTAACCCCTTGCTTGCCCTCTCTTTGCCACGCCCATGGAGGTGAAAGCTGTTGGGGTGACGCGGGAAACTTAAGATTGCTTGAGCTTTTAAAATATGTCCAATATAAAAGTTGAAAAATGTTTCATTTTGTGAAAAGGAGAGAAGTCATTTAATTTGCCTGAAATTATCATCGTCATTTTCTTCTTATTCTTATTCAATTGCCTCGATAACTGGTCCTTTCGACAGGCCACAATTTCATTAGTATGTTTACTTTAATTTACGTCAAAATATGTTTCAATTCCACATGATTCCCTTTTCGATAATGCTATTACAAGCTAAGTACATTTTCATCTGCGGAATGGCCTTAATTACATTTGGAACGTTCGAATATTTGCGATTTCTTTTAATTTCCGGTTTGAGAAAAATTCAGAGGAACGATTTAAATTTAATTCTGCGATGGCGGAAAACTCAGAAATCGATACAAATAATAATAACACATAATATGTAATAGCAAACACTAACAGCAAACAGCAAACACTTGTTGTATAATTCAATGTCCGTCGGGGTATTAGCCCGGGAAGTAGTTGTTTCAATGAGTGTTTGATATAGTCTTTGTAAGACTAACTTGTTGTAGATTGCGAAAAGAATCTCGGCACTTTTAATGTTTGAAGTATTCTGCGACCAAGAATTGGCAATTTCATTTATACATATGTTTGAACGGTAACGTGACCGCCAGTCTAAGGTGTCAAATTGTTTAGAGGGAATGGCAAAGCTATACTGATGAGAGACAAATCTCGAAACGCGTCTATAGATGGCCTGAATAATTTGACCCAAATTGTTACATTTGCAGTAGGTTACTGTATGTAACAGCAAACACTTGTTGTATAATTCAATGTCCGTCGGGGTATTAGCCCGGGAAGTAGTTGTTCCAATGAGTGTTTGATGTAGTCTTTGTAAGACTAACTTGTTGTAGATTGCGAAAAGAATCGTACTTTTAATGTTTGAAGTATTCTGCAACCAAGAATTGGCTATTTCATTTATACATTTATACAAATAATAATAATTATTATAAATAAGATTACTATATTTATATTATGTAATAATTTATAAAGTGACAAATACTTATATGGTTTTGTCTATTTAATTTTTTGTAATGAATATAAATTAACGATAATTTATTTAGCGAGTGTCCTTTAATTGCTGAATTATCGCACACATAATTATTCATTAGAATTATCGTATTTCACGTGTCGGCAAATACATATCTAGATTTTTTCGAGATAATAATTGCGTTTGTAATCACCATTAATTATCGAGACATGACGTTTTATGCAACGCAACGCGCGAAAGTTAAAGAACTTAATGAGTTAAAATTCAATTTAAATATTGATAAACATTATTATGAAATAAATTCATAAATTATAATAATTTCAGAATCAATTACACCATTCGATGATTTAATTTCAGAAACGTTTACTTCATGCGTTGAAGTTTAAAAAATATACACTGCATCTGTTGTTAGAAGAATGAAACAGAACTTATTAAAACTAGACTTTAAACGACGAACTTACTTTACGCAAAAATTCGGGTGAAACGGACTTGACAATTAAATATAGGAATGGAGTCCCGAGTATAGTCAGTACTCGGTCATCAGGAGTTGCAGTTAATAAGCCAAAAAACTAGTTGTGTATTTCCAGAACATCGGAGGCCTTAAATCAAAAATTCGTGATTTACGTCTTAAGGTTAGCTGTTGTGTTTATGACGTCATAATTCTTATTGAAACGTGGTTCGATGATTCCGTGTTAAATTCTGAATTAAACTTATCGAACTATAATATTCACAGACAGGATAGAACAATCTTAAAATAAATATAAAAATATTCTGTTAGAGAAATTGCTAAAAAATCAGCAGATTGTTCAATCAAAATGGACTAAGGTGACTTAGATTGTTAAGAAATAAATAAACTGTTCTGTTCGAGAAATTTGTAAAACATCAACAACAAAAGAAATCAAGATGTAATTTACTTACTTCAATTGCGATATTTTAAGTTTCTTTAAAGCTGGCTGAAGTCCAATCAATAGCGTATAGCTCAAAGTTGAATGAAATATTACCAATTTAAATAAAAAAATTATAAAAAATAAAAACGTTACAGTTTCTTCTTTTCTGATATGAGATTACGGAGTAAATGTTGGATTTTGATAAAACCAACAGAGATTGTAGAGAAATTAATAAACTTTGTGCTAATTTTTGAAAAAAATATAGACGCTCAAAGTTGAATAAAATGTTATCATTTTAAATGAAGGATAAAAAATACGAAAAAGTACAGTGTCTCTATTTCTGATCTTAAATTACAAAGGAAATGTCGGATTTTTTTTTTATTTTTTTTTTATTACATATATGATCTGGATCACTTGCGTGATCTACTTTGATCAGCTTCAACCATTGTATGGAAATGAATTAAAACATCACATGGGATTTTGTATAGGAAGTTTTTCGTGGGGGCCGTCACGATGAGGAAAAACTAACACTGGAGGGGGCCCGACGGAATGGTGAAACAGTAGAGGTAGGAGGTTGTTAATGAAGGTGATGATGAAATGAAATTAAAAGAAGATAAAGAAGATATTTTATTACTCTAAAGTATGTTCTAGATGAAAACACGTCCCATGTTATTACAAACAAATATTTATTTCCTTCAGAAATTCAATTATGGCTCTATATGTACTAAAATTGTTAAAATTAATCCAATCAACGTAGTTTTCAGGGGTTTCGTTAGATATGTAATTTATTTTATTATATAATTTAATACGAGGTTCATAGAATAAAGGACAATTATGGAAGATGTGATTCAGGTCCTGATTTTCAATTAAACAACAGAGTGGAGAGGATTTAACTCCAATTCTATGTAAGTGTTGATTTTTCGAACAGTGTCCAAATTTAATTCTGGCAATAGTTGTTATGACGTTTCTTTCGGTATTAATTGTCTTAAACCAGGGGTCTTTCTTTAAAGATTGATAAAATTGTTTGTAGTGGTTTCCCTTTTCTCCGAATGATTCAAGTAGTTCTTCTTCCGATTTACAAGAATTTTTATGTTTGAAGACATTAAACAAATCTCGATTTAATATAAATGCTTCTTCTTTATAAAGAAGCAATGATTCCTTTGCCAGAGTATCAGCGACTTCGTTTCCATGGATTCCGCTGTGACTTTTTGCCCAAATAAAGGATATCTTTTTATTGTTCGATGTATTTATATTGTTAAAGGATTGAAGAAGTGAAAGTATATCAGGGTCTGAAGTATCTTCCTTTATAAGATCTTGTAGTAGTGATTTACAATCAGAGATTATTACATATTTGCCGTGGTCTCTTTATGTTTAATATATTTAACTGCACTTTTAATTGCAAAAAATTCTGCACAGTAAATTGAAGCTATATTAGGGAGTCTATATTTTTCGACGTAATCATGGTTTTCGTAATATATAGCACAGCCACACATTCCCACATCATTTCTAGAACCATCTGTGTAAATTTTTTGGTAATTATGTAGAGGATCAATTATTGCATTAAATGTAGCTCGTGCAAGTAGAGGGTTCGAAGGATAATCTGGGAATTTAACGTGAGGCTTTGACAGGTGGTATGAAAATTTATATGTTGGACATATATCTGATGATTCAATAAAGCGATCATATTTCTTAACTTCCGCATAAGATGAGCTAAGTGTCGGCGCTTTTTTCTTTGCCCAATATTTATGTGTCATAAAACTTACTGACAAGTTATGAATTCCTGTTATGCGAGTATTGTCGTGTGTTATTTTTTTTATAATGTATTTATCACTTAGTCTTGTTCTTCTTATATTAAGACTGTTCAGAAGTCTCCGCCAAAAGGGCATTTGTAGGTGTAGAGCACATTGCACCAATCACGATGCGTAAAGCTTTGTACTGTAGTCGATCTAAAGAACGTAGCAGTTTATTAGAAGCTGAATCATATAAAATACAGCCATAGTCGATTCTTGATCTAATCAAATTTTTATATAACGTAAGAGCAATTGCTGGGTGGGATCCCCACCAGCAATGTACCAGACTACGAATTACATTTAGTGATTGTTCACATCGTGTAATGATATTATTGATATGAATACTCCAGTTTAATTTCATGTCTAGGTTGAATCCCAAGAATTTAACGTTTTCGCAAATTGGATACTGTTCATTTTTAATTGTAAACTGTCTTTTATTGAATCTCTTTCTAGTAAATACTACTAATTTAGATTTCTGCCGTGATATGTTAAGTCCTAGGTTCAGAAGCCATTGAGAAAATGTATCTATAGCGAACCCCATACTCGAAACACAACTATTAAGATTTTTATTAGATGTGTATAAAACTATATCATCGGCATATTCCAAAGATTTCATGTTTCGTGGGATATTATTACTAATAACGGAAATATAAATGGCAAACAAAATTGGACTCAATATAGCACCCTGAGATAATCCTATATGGGAAGTTCTTTTAACAGTTTTGTTGGATAATTGTATACTCATATTTCTCTTATAAGTACAATTATATATTACCTTCAAGAATAAATTGGGCGTTTTAAATTTTGTTTTCAGAATGTCTAACAAGATATTAGTCTGGACGCTATCAAAAGCGGATTCTACGTCTATAAAATATGACAGCATGAATTCGTTATTAGCAAATGCATCCAAGATGTCCATAACAAGAGAGACAGCGTTGTCTGTAGTTGATTTAGATTTTCTAAATCCTGATTGAGAACTTGGTAAAAGTTTGATTCAATCCACCATACAAGTCTTCCCTTTATAATACGCTCGAACGTTTTAAAGATACAAGAGGAGAGCGATATTGGTCTATATGAACTTCCAAGGTTAGGATCTTTCCCTGGTTTTAAAATTGGAATAATGTTAACATTATTCCATTCAGATATCCAACATTTCCCTTTTAGCACCATATTAAAAATAGTTAAGAGAATTTGTTTACAATTTAAGGGGAGGTGGAGTATCATTGTGTAAGTAATATTATCTTCTCCCGGCGCTGTATCTGTTGATTTGGATTTAATTGCATAATTAAGTTCATGCATATTAATTGTTTTACAGAGGAAATGAATTTCATCACTTTCTTCGTGTTGGATATTATAAGGATAGTTGACAGATGGAGGGGCAAGCTTCTCACTAAATTCAAACAAAACTTTATCCGCATCAAAATAGTCATTACAATGGATGAACATTTCTTTAGAACATCTAACAGCGTTAACTTTATTCCAAACTTCTTTCATAGGCATATCTTTATTAAGAGAATTACAGAAATTCGTATATCCTTGTTTCTTTGTAGATTTTAAAATTTGTTTTGTTTTGGCCGATTGTTTTTTTAAATTAAGATAATTTTCTAGTGTCATATTTTTACGATACTTAGAAAAAGCTAATTTTATTTTAGCTACCGCTTGTGAACATTCATTATTCCACCATCTAACTACAGAAAATTTCGCGGTAAAGGGTTTCCGAACTTTTATGGATTTGATAGCGCTATTTTCAATTATATTAAATAAATTTGTGTATAATGCTTCAGGGGTCATAGTGTCACATTTTAGTTGTGAAGCTGAAGTATCAGCTAACTCGTTAAATAGTTCCCAATTTGCACAGTTTGTATTCCATTTATTTTTGGGATAAACTTTTATAACTGTTGCTAACGTGTAATTAAATTCAATAATAAGAGGAAAATGATCAGAACCTAGTGAGTCGTTATGAACATGCCATGTTAGCTCTGAGAATATATCGCCAGAGCAGATTGTTAAATCAACCGCTGATGGTAGCTGGTTGGGTTTTGGAATAATTGTTGGAGTGTCATCATTTAAAACTATCAAATTATAGTCATCTATTAACCGTAGAATAGATCTACCTGCATTGTCGGTATGAAAACATCCCTAAACAGGGGAATGCGCATTAAAATCACCGCATATTAATAAACTTGGTTGAGAATTACGAATTATCTCATTCCAGGTAGAATCATCTATGAAGTTAGAGGGCTTGACATAAACTGAAATAAACGTTATTAACTTACTCCCAACATAAGCATTAATAGCTGAGATTTGAATGTAATCATTATTAATTTGATCCATGGGTATTATAGAGAATTGTATGTGTTTTTTTATCATAATGCAAGAGCCTCCGGACCCATCAGGTCGGTCAGCTCTAACAATTTTATAATTTTTAAAATACGTGTTTTGTTGTGGTTTAAACCACGTTTCTGATATTAGGATAAAGTCATAATTTATAGAACTATTATAAATATCTAATGAACACCTGTTCGAATTTAATGATCTAGCATTCCATTGTAGAATACTGTACAGGGCCATTTTTGAAATTTGAATTAGCGTATTCTTTATTTGATAGTAAATCCGTTACTAAAGATTCTATGTCAACATTCTGAAGTTCATCTCTTTTATTTAGTAAATCATTCACAATTTTAATGATTGTCTCTTTTACTTGTTGATTGTGGTAATTAGGAGGATATGGATTTACTATTGGCTGAAAAGGTGAAAGATTTGTTGAAAACATTGGCGGAATTTTCAGAGGGGGAGGAGAGATAACAAAGTCGTTTTTCCTTTTTGAAGGGAGACGAATGTTGGATATCACATTTACTTTATTTTGATGTATATATTTTTTCTCAGGTAGCATTGGAAATTCTTTATTTTGAGTAAGGGGGTAATATCTATTTTTAGCCACGTCTGCGAATGATGCAGTACCAACTTTGGAAGTGTAGGTGTTTTTGTTATACGCTAATTCTAACTTCTTTTCGCGGAGCTGTCCATATAGTGGACAACTTCTAGAGAGGCTATAATGGCCCCCAAAACAGTTGAGACAGTAATCTATTCTTTTATTGTTATTACATTCCCTTGTAATGTGTCCCTCACTGCAATGGCCGCATCTTGGCTCTGATTTACAATTTTTACTTAAGTGGCCAAGTCTCAAACAATTATAACAGTTCACTACTGGGGGAACATAGGGTTCAACTTTGCATGCACAACGGAAAATTTTTATATAATGGGGTAAATTTTGTCCATCGAAAGTAATCTGGCAGGTCGATAATTCTTCGATAGAGTATTCTTCACCTTTTTTATTTTTTTTTGTGAATCTCTTAATATCTATTATTTTTATTGGGGATTCAATGTTTTCTAATAACTCATCTTTTGATAAAGACTTATCAACATACTTGATAACTCCTCTGCAGTGTACGTAAAAACTAGGTATGTATACGTCAAAACCGGATTGTGTTAAATTAGATTTAGCGAACAGATTTGCGGATCGTGCATTTTTGAATTCAATGCATATCTTTGTTTGTAATGTTAATTACATCATTTTTACGTACTATCCCGTTATTGTACAGTAATTTGCCCATGACCATACGACTTAATTGTTGTTTATTTATATTTTCTACGATAAGATAAAATGGTCCATCATCTGATTCCTTATAAAAATACTTAATTTTTTGAGATGGGTCGACGAGAACAATATTAGGCTTTTTTTGTGAGGACTGGCCGGACTGAGTGTTATCAGCCGGGGCATTGTTCACGCTAGCGTGACTTTGACTGTTTTCGCCCGCGGACGGATTTTTATTAATTTCGCTAATTACGCTTTGGTTATTATTCATACTATTTAGTACATAATTTGTGTCTGTCGTATCAGTTGGATCGACATCAATATGGTCGAGGGCAGACCGAATTTCAAAACCAGTGTCTCCTAAAAGGAGGCCACTATCTTCGTAACCCTCTTCCCCGGCCATCGGGGAAGGCGTTTTTTATCAACTAACTGTTATATTATATGTCTAAATTTATTACAAATAATATTAGTAAAATAAATGGAATTCTCTGAACAGTTTTCTGGAGACTCTACGGAGCGCTTCACTAAACACAACCACTCTGACTGGATGCTAATGCGAAACTGAAATGTCGGATTTAAAAAAGTCAACAGAGATTGTTAAGAAATGAATAAACTTAAGAATATTTTCTCAAAGGAATTTATAATAAAAATCAGCAGATTGTTTAATTAATCAATTTACTTCGGTGAATTGTAATATTTTATATTTTCAAGACTCAACAGAACTGTATTCATTTTATGTGTATATTTTTTATGAACTTCATTTTCACGTATATCGACTAATTTCTGTTCACTTTGATTTATTGCAAATTGAAATTATTCAAAATGCGTGGATTTTAACTTGACATTTCATTAATAATTGTTCGATTTGATTTTTTCTAACGTTAAAATAACAATTGGTAATTTCCTAGTAATAATAATAGAATTATTTTATGTTAAATAGTATTATATAATGTAAAATTAATTAATTTCATCTGTTATTGGTAAGATTTAATTTTAGTTTTAGTTTATATTATTTCTTATTTCTGGTTTAATTTATTAGCATATGTTATGATTTATTTTATTGTAACACTGATATATATTTGTTTGTATTATTTTGTTAAAAAGGTGATTCCGTAATAAATTATTATTATTATTATTAATGTAAAATTATTGATATAGGAAGTATGTCTTAAATTCAATAATATTTTGAATTCTAAAAAATGCGCTTATTGTCTAGGTCTTATTAATTAAGACCTAATGTTTGCGATTTATACAAATTTTACCATAAATATAATGTATATTTATAATAATTATCGATATAGTATTGTGTTTATGGCCTATGTTTAATTCATAGACTTAATTTTTGTTATTATCACTATCTCAAAATGTGTTCTTATTTTTGTAAAAGGTGTTTACCGTTGATGAATAAATAAATAAATAGATTAGGTTAGGTTAGGTTCTAATGGTAGCAGTTAGACCACTCACTTAGGCCGAAAAGGCCCCTTGCGATACCATAAGGGTTATAATCTCCCCTCCCTCCCCACCTATACAAACCAATCCGAGCACCTAATGAATCCGATCAGATTTCTCACATCTAGAGGTGTGAGGTCCGTTAGTCCATTCGCGTAGTGCATACCAAGGTACTTAATCCTTTTCCCTTCGAGAGCAGGGCATTGTCCCAGATAGTGGAGTACCGTCTCTTCCTCCTCCACATCCAGGCATCTTCTGTAAAGGCCGTTGTGCTCAAGTTATTAAAACTAATTAAGGAGATTTTTTAGTAATTATAATTGTTCTCTCCTCATAAATGAATAATAGTAATCAATTCCCGAATCCAATCACTTCTTGTCGCATTTACATCAAACACAATGAGTTAAACGAGAATGAGTTTTTTTCTTTAGTAATTTTCCTGGTGTTGTTTGTTGAATATGAATGTAGGTAATCCCATAAAAGTGATTTATCGTAAAGTTCAACCGTTTGCCCCGCAGTCAAGACTACTTAACCATTTAGTCTTACCGCATGAATAATTTAAAATATCCACATAACCTTTTTACACTCACACCCCGAAGCTAATGTTTGATTTACAACCGCAAACACACACACGTACAGGAATACAAAACACATCCATCAAGTTTCATTTTCTCAAACCGAATTCGTTTCATTATACGCGCACTCGGTTCGGCAAACAAGGAAAGAAATGTATTTAGGAAGGCTTAATTAAGTGGAGAGTGAATTTACGCAGCATTGTTGCGAAACTGAATTGCTCATTTTTTTTTTGCTTAGGGGAAAAACTTAACAATAAGGAAATTAATGTTTATTTAAAATTAATTGTTACTAAATTGGAATACTATTTTTTTTTAATGGGAAACTTAAGTACAGGAGAAATAATAAGCTTGTTTTAACACCATTCGAATCAACTGTTAATTCTTTTTTGTTTAAGTCAATAATTTTTATATCGGGTGTCGCAACAAGAGCGCCGGGTTTAATTTTCAAGAAAAACACTTTTTCTTTTCGAATCAAGCAAATATTTATATTTCAACGTGAAGAGGAATAGTTGCGATTAAACATGAAATAGGACATCCGGCAAATGGCCACCACGAAATCTGTCTGCATAATTTTGCATAGTTTTTGCATAATCGCGGCTCTATTGCGCCAATAATGCGCCGCATCTTAGCCGAGTTTTTGTGGCCCGAATCGGATCGAATTAATGTAGAGGATATGTTTTGTGACGCGAATTTTTGCCTAGTTACTATTCTACTTACCGCAAGACCAAACCAACTCAGTGAAGAAGGGGGAGTTCCTAGATTTTAAATAAATGGGCGCCACGTGATTACGAGCGGCAAGGTAACTACAAAAAGGATTATCACGAACCATGATCTTGATAAATTTTGTATATTCATTCACAAGAAAAAAAAAAAAAAACACCAAATACATCTATCCCAACTTAAAATCAGAAAATCAGTTATTTATTTAAATAAGGATGTAAACAAAAAAATTATAGTGACATATTTCTACTGTAAGTAAGAAATGTCTACTGAAAATAAATTCAATATAATAAAAATAATTATGGTGATTAACTAAATTGAAAAAAAATACATATATACATACGTAAATGACAATCTTCAAAATAGATATAGCTATACCTTTTCAGTAATCATACAGAATTTAACTTTATATTACTAAACTCAAAGGGTAATAAAACATACTGTATATATTAGGGAACATGTATCAACAACATGCTACCAGTTACGTTCACCACATTCTATATAGGAAATGAATGACATATTGAAACTTTAAATTATAAACCAAAATATCTTAACAACATAAAAGAAAATATTTATAGATATATTTCACTATATTAATAATAATTATGTCATTCGAAATCTCGTCATTTATTTGTTTTGGCTTATGAAAATAAATAAATCTCCCACCTTCTTCCAATCTTCACCGACCTACTTCAACTTCCGAACTTCTTCACCAAGCAGAATTCAGTGTCACGATACGTTGACCAGCAATACCCCAACCCAACGGCAACCAACGACTAGTCTTCCAAAAGGGTTTGTCCTGGAGTCCCATTGCATAATCACCATGACAGCAAAATTCCGACAGCAAGAACACTTTTCCGGAGGATGGAAAATGTTTACCAACCAGTAGCATCGAGATTCAAGAAATAAGGCGTAAAAAAAAACCTACAATAATTCCCACGTAATTAGAATTTATTAATTCAATTTTGAAACCAGGATACAACAAAGAATAATGCTTACCTCCGGATGGTGATGAGGTTTCAAAAAAAAAATCCTATTTATCTCCTCTCTGAGTGATAATAATCCAGTCAACTCTCATAAGCATTGGAATAAATTAAATATTGAGTAAATATTTAAGCCAGGAAATAAAACCTATAATAATTCCGGAATAATTAGAATTAATCTAAACATCAACAACAAAAAAAATGCTCACCTCTGGATGGAATTGAGGATGAAAAGAATTGCCACGTATATCTCCGCCTCAGGCGTAAGTAAACTACAAAAATCCAACGAATTTACCTAATTGCTGCGTGATATGGATACAAATCCCTCTAACTCGAGGAAACCGGCAATGGTTTTACCCAATTTCCCATCAAACACACGTGTAACTCTTTAACAATGAATGCGTGAACCGCTCGAGAGTTGTTAAAAGGAGAGTGCCTAAGACGCGAAGAACAAATGCGCGAGATTAATCGACCGCGCACGCATGTAATTGATCCGTTTACAAAAAAAAAAAACATTGTTTTGAATTGTGAGAGGTTCGAAAATTTCACAAATGAATAAATATAATTAAATTATATTTAAATTTTACCAAAAATAGCGGAATGATGAAAAATTAACGTAACAGTTTTTCCAACAAGACGGTACCAGATGCCGTATAGCACGGGAAACAATGGTGCTACTGCGGACCAAGTTTCCAGACCGGGAAGTGTCATCTCTTGGTTTGGCGATTAAAATTAGCCACCGAGATCGTTGATTTATTTGAAATTAAATTGAATCTTTTTTTTTAAAATAACTTTTTCTCTTAACACTCGGTGAAACATTTTGAAAATAGGAAGAGTTACAACAAATAACACTTTTTTTTATATTTTTAATTTAATTTAATTTTCCGTTTTTTTCGGAAAGAATGAAAATAACACGTAGTTTTTAAATATGCAGCCAAGCAAAAATTAAAATGGTTTTTATTCTAAATGCACTACATTAACCCATTAAGTGCCATTGATGCTTATACGCAACATTATTAATTTTATATTAATAAAATTACTTAATAACTTAATTTGATATTAATATTATATTATTTGACTTGACTTAAAAATGTATGAAGAAAAACGTAAATATTTTGTTATTTAAATATTATTATTATTATTATTATTCTTTATTTACGGAATTCACCTTTTTTACAATTGAAATTAACAACATTAAAGCAATAAATAACATGTAGGATAAATATCTTGATTTAAATAAAATATTTTTAGTGTATTTCCAACTTTACAATATTTTAGTGTTTTATACGCGTGGCGCATGAAGTAAAATTTCGAGTTTAGAAAAGCCCCGCGAAAATTTGTCTCGGGTCGCTGCGCGACCCTCGACAAATTTTCTACGCGGGGCTTTTCTAAACTCGAAATTTTACTTCATGCTTAGTCTGGGAGTGGAAATACACGTTCTAAACTTTATATTGCACGTTTTTATACAAAATCGACGAATGCCGTACATTTACAGCGTATACATTATTTATATTTAGAAGAAAAATTCATAGAATGTAATACAATACTTCATTTGTAGAACTCATATAAGGAAGTGTAGAATTTTACCTAAAATCCACTTTTAGAGTTAACTTTTTCTAAAAAATCGCGTCAAAGTGGAATTTTGTTGAAACATGGAAAACTCTGAGTTTAAGCTGGAATTTGTTTGGGTAATTTAAAAAAAAATTAACGCGTCAGTTTGTAAACTTCAAAATTACAAAGTTTGCTTGGAAATTAACGAGCTTCAACATGTTGAAAAGAAAATGCAAATATGTCAACTGGTTTTTCCAAAAAATCGTGTCAAAGTGGAATTTTGTTGAAACATGGAAAACGCTGAGTTTAAGCAGGAATTTGTTTGGGTAATTTAAAAAAAAATGAACGCGTCAGTTTGTAAACTTCAAAATTACATAGTTTGCTTGGAAATTAACGAGCTTTAACATGTTGAAAAAAAAATGCAAATATGTTAACTGGTTTTTCCAAAAAATCGTGTCAAAGTGGAATTTTGTTGAAACATGGAAAACTCTGAGTTTAAGCGGAATTTGTTTGGGTAATTTAAAAAAAAATGAACCCGTCAGTTTGTAAACTTCAAAATTACATAGTTTGCTTAGAAATTAACGAGCTTCAACATGTTGAAAAGAAAATGCAAATAAGTCAACTGGTTTTTCCAAAAAATCGTGTCAAAGTGGAATTTTGTTGAAACATGGAAAACGCTGAGTTTAAGCTGGAATTTGTTTGGGTAATTTAAAAAAAAATGAACGCGTCAGTTTGTAAATTTGAAAATTACATAGTTTGCTTCTAAATTACCGAGCTTTAACATGTTGAAAAGAAAATGCAAATAAGTCAACTGGTTTTTCCAAAAAATCGTGTCAAAGTGGAATTTTGTTGAAACAAGGAAAACGCTGAGTTTAAGCTGGAATTTGTTTGGGTAATTTAAAAAAAAATGAACGCGTCAGTTTGTAAATTTGAAAATTACATAGTTTGCTTCTAAATTACCGAGCTTTAACATGTTGAAAAGAAAATGCAAATAAGTCAACTGGTTTTTCCAAAAAATCGTGTCAAAATGGAATTTTGTTGAAACATGGAAAACGCTGAGTTTAAGCTGGAATTTGTTTGGGTAATTTAAAAAAAATGAACGCGTCAGTTTGTAAATTTGAAAATTACATAGTTTGCTTCTAAATTACTGAGCTTTAACATGTTGAAAAGAAAATGCAAATATGTTAACTGGTTTTTCCAAAAAATCGTGTCAAAGTGGAATTTTGTTGAAACATGGAAGACGCTGAGTTTAAGCTGGAATTTGTTTGGGTAATTTAAAAAAAAATGAACGCGTCAGTTTGTAAATTTGAAAATTACATAGTTTGCTTCTTAATTACCGAGCTTTAACATGTTGAAAAGAAAATGCAAATATGTCAACTGGTTTTTCCAAAAAATCGTGTCAAAGTGGAATTTTGTTGAAACATGGAAAACGCTGAGTTTAAGCTGGAATTTGTTTGGGTAATTTAAAAAAAATAGAACGCGTCAGTTTGTAAACTTCAAAATTACATAGTTTGCTTGGAAATTAACGAGCTTCAACATGTTGAAAAGAAAATGCAAATATGTCAACTGGTTTTTCCAAAAAATCGTGTCAAAGTGGAATTTTGTTGAAACATGGAAAACGCTGAGTTTAAGCTGGAATTTGTTTGGGTAATTAAAAAAAATGAACGCGTCACTTAGTAAATTTCAAAATTACAGAGTTTTCTTGGAAATTAACGAGCTTTAACATGTTGAAAAAAAAATGCAAATATGTCAACTGGTTTTTCCAAAAAATCGTGTCAAAGTGGAATTTTGTTGAAACATGGAAAACGCTGAGTTTAAGCTGGAATTTGTTTGGGTAATTTAAAAAAAAATGAACGCGTCAGTTTGTAAACTTCAAAATTACATAGTTTGCTTAGAAATTAACGAGCTTCAACATGTTGAAAAGAAAATGCAAATATGTCAACTGGTTTTTCCAAAAAGCTTCAACATGTTGAAAAGAAAATGAAAATATGTTAACTGGTTTTTCCAAAAAATCGTGTCAAAGTGGAATTTTGTTGAAACATGGAAAACGCTGAGTTTAAGCTGGAATTTGTTTGGGTAATTTAAAAAAAATGAACGCGTCACTAAGTAAATTTCAAAATTACAGAGTTCACTTGGAAATTAACGAGCTTTAACATGTTGAAAAAAAAATGCAAATAAGTCAACTGGTTTTTCCAAAAAATCGTGTCAAAGTGGAATTTTGTTGAAACATGGAAGACGCTGAGTTTAAGCTGGAATTTGTTTGGGTAATTTAAAAAAAATGAACGCGTTAGTTTGTAAATTTCAAAATTACATAGTTTGCTTCTAAATTACCGAACTTTAACATGTTCAAAAGAAAATGCAAATATGTCAACTGGTTTTTCCAAAAAATCGTGTCAAAGTGGAATTTTGTTGAAACATGGAAAACGCTGAGTTTAAGCTGGAATTTGTTTGGGTAATTTAAAAAAAAATGAACGCGTCAGTTTGTAAATTTCAAAATTACATAGTTTGCTTCTAAATTACCGAGCTTTAATATGTTGAAAAGAAAATGCAAATATGTTAACTGGTTTTTCCAAAAAATCGTACCAAAGTGGAATTTTGTTGAAACATGGAAAACTCTGAGTTTAAGCTGGAATTTGTTTGGGTAATTTAAAAAAAAAATGAACGCGTCAGTTTGTAAACTTCAAAATTACAAAGTTTGCTTGGAAATTAACGAGCTTCAACATGTTGAAAAGAAAATGCAAATATGTCAACTGGTTTTTCCGAAACATTGCGTCAAAGTGGAATTTTGTTGAGACAAAGAAAAGGTCTCGATTTTCTTTTTTAAACACTGAAATATTGTGAACAAGTGAACAAGTGAAATCAGCGTTTTGTACGCGTGGCGCATGAAGTAAAATTTCGAGTTTAGAAAAGCCCCGTGAAAATTTGTCTTGGGTCGCTGCGCGACCCTCGACAAATTTTCTACGCGGGGCTTTTCTAAACTCGAAATTTTACTTCATGCTTAGTCTGGGAGTGGAAATACACGTTCTAAACTTTATATTGCACGTTTTTATACAAAATCGACGAATCCCGTACATTTACAGCGTATACATTATTTATATTTAGAAGAAAAATTCATAGAATGTAATACAATACTTCATTTGTAGAACTCATATAAAGAAGTGTAGAATTTTACCTAAAATCCACTTTTAGAGTTAACTCTATAATTGCTTGGCCGTTAATGGATTAAAATACGAATTGGTAAAAACACCGATAATATATCAAATAAACCCAGACCTCTTTTAATATCTTTACCGAGTCGTGAACATGTTCTCACATTGTTAAAAAAATCGCTCTAAAGTGACCAGCCCTATATCTGATATCAAAATTAACGCAGATTTAACAAACATTCAACGAAACGAACATAAACTAGTATATCAGGAACTTGATACTCGTAAGCAGAATGGTGAATCAGGAATTTATATAAAGGTTATTAACAATCGCCCAACTATCTGCAAAGGGACAAAAACTAATTCTCATAATAAACTAAATACGTATTATCAAAACGTTGGTGGAATGAAATCTAAAATAAGTGATATCATGCATAATGTAAACTGTTTCTCTTATGATATAATAATATTGGCTGAGACTTGGCTGGACGATAATATAAGCGATTGCGAATTGGGATTTAACAACTATACGATATTCAGAGTAGATCGTTCATCTAAAACAAGTAACAAAAACCATGGAGGAGGAGTGCTTGTAGCTGTCAAAAATAATATTAAATCCTACAAAATTGATATTCGGGAAGAAAACATCGAGCATATATTTGTATGCATAAAGCTAAATGAAACCGAAATTATTATTGGTAGCGTATACATTCCACCAAGTTCACCTATAGACTCTTACGTTGAACACTGTCATATTTTAGAAAGACTATACTTAAATCATAGTGATTCTAAATTTATAATATATAGCGACTTTAATCTTCCAAATTTATTATGGACAATGAATAAACAAAAATATGTACCCAACGGCGTGATTAACGAAAACAGTGATATTTTTTTAAATACTTATAATTTAATGAACTTGAACCAAATTAATTCAATATGTAATTCTAATAGGAGATTTTTAGACCTTATATTTACGGATTTTCATCAATTTGATGTATGTTTATCCGATGATCCTCTCAGTAAGCCGTCGCTTCATCATAATTCGATGAATGTAAATATACGCATATCAGAAATATTCTGCCCCTTAAATGATCATGATGAAATACCTGACTTTTCAAAAGCTAATTACGATGCAATTAATTATTATCTTGCGTCAATCGAGTGGGAGAGTGTATTTCAAAATAAAAACATTGATGAAATGACTGATGCATTCTACATGTACATAGATGAAGCAATTCGATTATATATTCCTCGTACGAAGAAATACTGTAGCAACTACCCTGTTTGGTTTAACAAACATTTAATAAGTTTATTAAAATGTAAAAAAGAAGCCCATGTAACTTTCAAGAAAACCGGGCTACCACATGATTACAATAAATTCAGTTTATTGCGCGATCAATGTAAACATTTAAGTTCTCAACTTCATAAAGCTTATATTGATAAAATCGAAACCGATATATGCTTGAATCCACGTTACTTCTGGAATCATATTTCTAAGCTAAAAAAAACCAATGGCATCCCGAATAGAATCATATCAGGGGATGAGGTTCTAGATAACGGCCCAAGTATTTCAGCTGATTTTTTTGCGGAGACTTATAAGGGTATGAGTACTAAATCAGGCAATTTTAATGTTGGAAAACTTGTCAATAATAATAAATTAAAAATAAACCTAGATGAAGTATTTAATGAGTTGAGCTCGTTAGGAAATAGTACAGCGTTTGGACCAGATGGTGTTCCTGCAGCGTTTCTTTCAAGATGTGTGTGTACTTTATCATAACCACTACATTCGCTAATTCGCTTGAACAAGAATCGTTTCCACAAATTTGGAAAAGGAGTTTTTTGATTCCAATTCATAAGGCTGGCAGTAAAGACGTTATTTCGAATTATCGAGGAGTCGCAATCCAATCACATATTCCAAAGATTTTAGATAAACTCATATCACGGCAATTATTCTGGATGGCAAAAAGTATTATTGTAAAGGAGCAGCACGGATTGTATGGAGGAAGATCAACCAGTACAAACCTATTAGAATTTCAATCTGATATTCTGACCGTCTTGGAGGAAAGAGGTCAATTGGACGTCATTTATACGGACTTCTCGAAGGCGTGCGATGAAGTGAATCATTCGATCTTACTTTCAAAAATGAGTGCTTATGGTTTTTGTGCAAGTGTTTTAAATTGGTTTCGGTCCTACCTTACAACTCGTATACAAAATGTCAAAGTTGGAAGTTTCATGTCTGAAGGCATACAGGTAACGTCTGGTGTGCCGCAGGGTAGCTACTGTGGCCCAATTCTATTTCTTATGTTAATTAACGACATCACTGATTATTTAAAATTCTCCAGATGTTACCTGTATGCTGATGACATGAAAATTCTACACGAAGTAAAATGTATTAATGACTGCGAGGAACTATAAGCGGATATTAATAATGTGTCTAAGTGGTGCAATATCAATGATTTAAGTCTAAATATATTATAATATAATATATTAATGTAAATTAATAAGTTTTAACGAACACAAAAGACATATAAACTATGTTTATATGATCGATAATGTGATTCTTGAAAGGGTGGATACCATTAAAGACCTAGGTGTCCATTTCGACCGTGCATTACATTTTTCAGTGCATATGAAGGCCGTATGTGGAAAAGCAATGCGTTCTTTAGGTTTTATCATGCGAAATGGTAAACATTTTAATATGAGAACTTTGCTGGTTCTTTACAACTCATTTGTACGATCTACTCTTGAGGATCTTTGGTGTGGTTTCCATATTATAATGTGCACATTCTAAAATTGGAAAGGATCCAGAAACGATTTGTTAGATATCTATCTTATAGATTTAATGAGAATATCAATCTAAAGTCAATTCAGGGGCGTCATACAATATCAGGAATCTGCTTTATCCACAAACTTTTGAATGGCTATGTTGATGCTCCTGACTTTATTGAATTTCAACGTGTATCCGCATGGTATAAACCTTCGGAACGCTCCGTTATTTCGAATCAATTTTCATCGGACTAATTATGGATATTTTTCCCACTTGAAATAATTGTTAGAAACTTAAATACTTTATATTGTGATCCCGATTTTGACTTGTCTCATATGACCCTACGTTCATGTAAATAGCTAATTAATTCAAGATTTCATTAATAGGTGCCTATTTTCAGAGTTTTTAAAATGATTGTTCAATTCTACCAATTTAACGTTCAATTTGTAATTTCTAGATTAGATCATTTTATTTATTCTATTTTAGGAAAATTTGTATATATATATTTTTTGTAAGCAATTATAAAAAATGTGAATCCGTTAAATAAATAATTAAATTTAAATTATCCGGAAAAAACGTACAATTACAAATTTCTATCGATTACAGATTTAAATAAATCATACCAATCCAAATAAAAACATTTAAATTCCTCGAATAAAAATCGACTGAATAATTTGAATCGCTTTTAATTAAAAATGATAAATGTGCGTCCATAATGAGCAAACTGTGTTCGCGAGATATTGAATTAAATAATCACGTGTTATTTTACAAGACATCTTTTGACGGCGCGTCACGCACCGTTGGCCAATTACTGAGCCCGACATTCAATCCTTTAAACGCGAAAACATGAATGTGTATGTATACACGCTCAGATCGAAAGGGATTTGATGAAATAAGACCGCTAACGAAATTTTACTAAGCACATTATTGCTCACAGAATTGTAGCAGACGAAATGACCGCAGACCCATCTGGTTTTACACAGAATTCGCTAAGAAATTAGTTTTTGTTGAGGTGATTAATTATTTTCTTGGTGAATTCAATCATTTGTTTTAGCAAATAAAATGAATTTAAAAAAAACATTAAACTCTTTGAATCATTAATTAATTTGCGGTATTAAATAACATTAAAAATTAAATCAAAAATATCTGGTATCGAAAAGAATCAATACTTTGAATATCAATACTTTTCATTACGATATTTTACCGTATCGATACTTTAATATACGATATAATCGATACTCAATATCGATACTTTTTTGTGATCGGAACATCCCTAATTAGAAGCTTCAAATTGAACACTTTATTTAATAAATACTCGAAAATTTACAGCGTAACATCGTGATGTGTATAGTTAAATATAAAAATTACCTGTATGCAACCATTGTTCGTAAAATATTTATGTTATCGTTTTTTCTTCGATTATATACTTAACAAAAGAATTAATGGTTATAATAAGTGAAAGTCCTCTTTCTGTAGAATAATAATGTATTTGTACGTCGCTTGATACCTAGCAGCAGCCGCAAGGATCGCGCCGACAGGACAATAAAACGATAAAACATTTGAAACCTTGCGCGTTCGTTCGAGAGCCGCTTTTCTTTCATCGATCGAAAAGATTGCAACAAACTTTATGCCAAGGCGTAAACAAAACGTAAACAAACGTACACACACAATGGATTGCAATTCCATCTCGGTAAATTCTATTCTCCACTTGGTAAACAAGCGGGGAGTCAACCAACATTCAACATTTAATTTTTTTAAAAACATAAAATTGACTTGTTATTTTATAATTTATTTTTTTAATTTGTTTTCATTTAAAACATATGATGAATTAATTTCTCACTTAACCCGCGGTGAACCATAATTAATTAATATTAGAACATTGATTAAAATACTTGGTTATATAACCAAATATTTTAATCAATGTTCTAATATTAATTAAATATGTTTCACCACGGGTTAAGTGAGAAATAGAGAATAGAATTTAAATATTTAAAACATATTTCTTATACAACTGTTATTCTATTTTAAAACAGCTGCCTTTGATAAAATTTAATAAACGATAACCCGCGTACGGCGATAAAATTAAAAATCGTTTTCCCATTGACACCCCTTTCGGTTTCGTCCGTCTCCGAATGTACTAAGATAAGGTGAAACGTTTTGTGATTAAATTTTATACTCGTCAGATAAAGAAAAAAAAATATATGAAGGCGAAAGGCCATCAGATATGCGGCTGTTTCCCCCAAGGGCGTCTTGGTGTCAGGTAACATGGAACCCCTGCATGTGTTTTATGTAGATATTATATGTATGTGCATATGTGTAGGACTTCCCACAATGCACTTTTAAGAACATAACGTCAATATCGAATTGTATAGTTTACTTTTTTTATATAAAATAATAATTAATATAATGGAGAGTCTAGAAATGAACAAAAGAAAATTCACAGGACATCTTCTTAGAGACCAACTGGACCTCACAAATTCACCACTACTTGATTTAAAGTTTTTAAAAAATCCCGCCTTGCATAAATTCGTAAACCTTGTGTCCTATTTTGAGTAGAACACCGAACGCAGTTAAGGTACAAAAACATAATAATAAGAAAAAAAACAACGCAGCATACACACAAACAAAATGTGTCAATTGAATTCAAATTACAAATGCTTAAAATTTATTGTAACAAAATTTGCCATTTGTTGTTGAATTTTGTTACAATACATTTTAAGCATTTGTAATTTGTCTTCAATTGACACATTTTGTTTGTGTGGAAATTAAATTATTTCGATTAGTTTTTATGAATAATTTATAGTTAAAATTCTACGTTTTGCAGAACAAATGAGCTCAAAATCCCATTTCAATTATTTACCATCATAAATTCTGAAAACAACACACATTTTCATTTCCGCAAAACTCTCCGATCCATTAATGCAAATTTTAATAATTCAAACCAACACGCAATATGAACAAAATCTTGCAATGATATTTTATTTATTTATAAAAAAACTCGACAAATTTCGACTCGACAAATTATCTACGCGGGGCTTTTCTAAACTCGAAATTTTGCTTCTTGCTTAGTCTGGGACTGGAAGACACTTGTTACTTTAAAATAAATTACATACTAGTGAAAAGTATCGATATTCAAAATATCGATATTAAAAGAGCGATTTTTTACGCAATTTACAAATGTATCAAATGTTTTGTATCCCTATGCATTTCACATATAAAATAAATTTAAATAAAAAACCTTTATAAAGAGTAGGAGTATGGGACTGTTATTAAAGTACATTTTAATTTCTAAATGTGGAAGGGAAAAAATGACTCCCATACGAAACATGAAAAATAAATAACAATTATTTCGTTCGGCGTTCGGCGCGGCGTGTTGTTGATTTAAATTTACACCGATGGCATTTACGCCAACTCCGCAAATGGGGATAGCGAGTCTGAAACGGTGCGCTTTTCTCGTTATTATTGATTTATATGGATATTGGCTGGTGCGGTAGCTTGCACGACTTAATTATATGCCATTTTCAGAAAATTACATCGAGTAATTGTTATTTATATAACTACATTTTCCTACGCGCAGAAAGAAAGAACGTTGGATTACTAAAGACGCGTTTCGGACTTCAATGTCCTCGTCAGTGTGGTCTCGAGGAATTTTGAAGAATATCGAACATTTCAGTTAAGTTTAGAAAAGCCTGAAAATTTAGATTTGTCAAATCCAAATTTTCAGGCTTCACTAAACTCGAATTTTTACTTCATGCGCCACGCGTATAAAACACTAATTTAGTTTGCATATGTTTCGAAAGCGTAAACGCCATCTAATGCCCCTTAGCTCAAGTAGCATCGTCAATAGCTGGCAAACTACACGTTTGTATACAGCAATTGTTCGTCTACAAGAGAGCATTATTAAATAGAATACAAATATCAAGAATATGAATTTGTGTTCAGTACTCATTCATTCACCGGATAACTATATACGCGTTTCAGGCTTCAACGCTATCATCAGTATAGTCCCTAACCAGTGCTTGAAGAATACTGAACATCTTTGGCTAATTTAGTGTTAAGTTCAAAATATCACTAATAAGTAAGTAATTATAAATGAAACTGCCAATTCTTGGTTGCAGAATACTTAAAACATTAAAAGTGCCGAGATTCTTTTCGCAATCTACAACAAGTTAGTCTTACAAAGACTATATCAAACACTCATTGAAACAACTACTTCCCGGCTAATACCCCGACGGACATTGAATTATACAACAAGTGTTTGCTGTTACATACAGTAACCTACTGCAAATGTAACAATTTGGGTCAAATTATTCAGGCCATCTATAGACGCGTTTCGAGATTTATCTCTTATCAGAATAGCTTTGCCATTCCCTCTAAGGTGTCAAATTGTTTAGAGGGAATGGCAAAGCTATACTGATGAGAGATAAATCTCGAAACGCGTCTATAGATGGCCTGAACAGTTTGAGCCAAATTGTTACATTTGCAGTAGGTTACTGCATGTGACAACAAACACTTGCTGTATAATTCAATGTCCGTAGGGGTATTAGCCCGGGAAGTAGTTGTTTCAATGAGTGTTTGATATAGTCTTTGTAAGACTAACTTGTTGTAGATTGCGAAAAGAATCTCGGCACTTTTAATGTTTGAAGTAAGTAATTAATTCATAAAAGGCTATTTAAAAAATACTTAGTAAAATATATACGCGAAGCAAGTTTTACTTTTGGAAATGGCTCACTTCAAATTTAAGTTTCTCCAAATCAGTTTTTGTCACTACATTACTGACTTTTGTTCGTGTTTATACTAAACAATTATTATATTTTATAGGGTGAAAAAGTGTAATCGACGACCACATCAACTTTCTCTTCAATTTTTCTAATCAACCTTAAAAATATCTATCAAAACAATCGCACAAAGTGAAAGTCTCCTATGATTGTTCTTCTGATAAAGATTTTATTCGCAATGAAAACTTAAACTTAAAGTTTGTAATCTCTCTCATTATAAACATGTACCTACATGCATGCAAGCAATTTTCTCGCATTCAGACGAAATATCAATTTGCATATAAAACCGTTTATGCGCAATATTAGCCGGGACTGCCGGGAGTATCGCGTTACCTTATACGTGTATTCATACGGACACAAGGCTTTTAATTTCGCGTTTTATGCGCCTCCAATTAAATCCCACCGTAATTCAGGAGTGATTGCGCGCGTTTATTGGCTGATGGGATTATTAAACCGTTGTTTATTCGATTTAGATATATTTGAATTGCGTGAGAATCGTGTTGTAAAGTTTGTAATAAATTTAATTGTGTAAATGTTAACAGTTGTCATCAGATATCGTCTTAATAGTTGCAATTTGCAATTAAATTAATTGCAATTTAATTAATAACACTGGTCTGCAAAAAACATTTTTTTTTTCGAGCCCTGACACCATTCCTGCTGATTCTTATGTAAAATGACCTCCTGAATCCGAATATGACCTCCGTTTTCCCCCTTCACCCACCGTTTTCGGGGGAGGCCCCCCACCTATTTTTATCACTTTTCGATAATTTGGAGGGATGAAAAGGATTAGCCTTTACATTTCTTCTGAGGGGCTAGAGAGGTGAAAAGTTCCAAAACATGAACATTTGTAGCAAGGAGGTAGATTTGCCCCTTTAAATTGTAAAAAAATCATTAAAAATGATCAATTTTTTCCGTTTTTTCGCAGTTTTTTCACTTATTTTCTACATATTCCAGCTTCCATTCCCCCTCATCCTCCCCCAAACACCCCCAAATAATAAAAATATATTGCAACAATATATAGCAACAATAATAAAAATATATAGCAACAGTTCGGAAGATTCACTGTACCACGCTGGCGCTCTCAATACTCCCCCCGTTTCCCCCATCCATTGGAGGGGTGAAAAGGATTATTTTAGCTGTAAAGAATAATAAATAAAAAGTAAAATAATAAATGTAAAATAATAAATGTAAAGAATAATAAATAACTAAGATAAGTACCTTCATTTGGTGCTTGCTTTCCTTTTGTACCCTGAGGTAGAAGTTTCTCGTATCAAAAACCAGCAGTACTCTGCTAACATGCTCACATTCCACTTCCCCGAAAATCTCCTCTCGAACTTAGAGATGTCTTGATGAAACCGTTCCTCGTGTTCATCCGAAACTGCTCCTAAATTTTCAGGGAAGAAGTCCAGGTGTGAGGGAAGGAAATGCACTTTAAGAGACATGTTACACCCCATGGCCTTGTACGCTGACAGCAATTCCTCGACATGAGCGACATAATCATCACTTTTGTTGTTACCCAAAAAGTTCTCACACACGTTTTGGAATGCAATCCAAGCTCGATTTTCTTTTCGATTCAGGTGTTCAATAAACGTCGAATCTTGTAAAAGTTGTCTAATCTGGGGGCCCACGAAAACTCCTTCCTTGATTTTAGCCTCACTAAGACGAGGGAATTTAGTTTTCAAAAATTGAAATGCATCACCGGTCTTGTCCATTGCTTTCACAAACTGTTTGATCAACCCGAGTTTGATGTGCAAAGGCGGCAAGTAAATATTTTCCTTCAGGACCAGAGGATCGTGAGCGACGTTTTTCTGACCGGGAGTAAAACTTTCTCGCAGAGGCCACTTCCGTACGATGTAATGTTTGTCTCGGGCTCGGCTGTCCCATTCGCATAGGAAGCAGCAGTATTTTGTGAAGCCCGATTGCAGGCCCATGAGTAGAGCAACAACTTTTAAGTCAGCGCAAAGTTTCCAATTATAATCATGGTATTTGATTTTATCAAGGATCCGGCTGATGTTTTCGTACGTCTCCTTCATATCCACAGAGTATGCAACCGGGAGTGATGGTAACTCATTCCCATTGGCCAATAGGACAACTTTCAAGCTTGTCTTTGATGAGTCTATAAACAGTCTCCATTTGGCTGGGTCACATGGCATCTTCAGTTCTATCATCAATGCATTTGAATTAGGGCAGAACACTAAGCCTTCATCTGCCGAAAAAAGTAATTTCAGGCATGACTGCCTAGTCCTGTAAGAAGAGATTTTTACACCCTTTTCTAAGAGATTCCACCGCTGAAGTCGAGATCCAAGAAGTTGAGATTTACTCTTAGGTAACTCCAAATCCCTGACGAGATCATTCAATTCCGACTGAGTAACGAGGTGAGGTTTTCGATGAGCTGAATCAGCAGAACACTCTTCATCATCGGTGAACGTATCATAAGATGGTCCAGTCTGTGGCTCAAAGTCTTTCAAATCCGTTTCTGGCTCTAGAGTATAGGTTTTTGGGGGCACTGGGATTGGCAAAGATTCGTTGTGAGGAACTGGTCTTAGAGCTGAAGGGATATTAGGATACTGAATTGTATGCTTACTTTTGCCAGATAACCCGACGGTGGAAGTCATACAAAAGTAACAATCTGTGAGATGACAGCGAGGTTCGCGCCAAACCATGGGCACAGCAAATGGCATTGATTTACGGGTACCTTTGAGCCATTTGGTCAAGCTACTGTAACAAGTAGTGCAGCAAACTGTTGGAGCCCAATTCTTGTCCTGATCGCCAACTTGGCAATCAAAGTAAAATTTATAAACAGTTTTAAGAAGCGGAGAAAGGGGTTTTCGTTGCGCTTTTAAAGTCAATTCCCCGCAAACATAGCAGAAGCTATCGGGATGATTTTTACACTCGCGTGGCATAATTAAACAGTAAATAAATGCTCGATATTAATCACAACTCACACTCACGTACTGTAATTCACTTGGAAAAAGCCGGAATTAAAAAATTTCTACCGTTATACACAATTTAAACAACTTGGAAACACAGAATCCCCGCCTAGAGCACCGACAAGTTGACTCTACGATCGCTAGAGATGTACTGAGGGAAGATTAGGATTACAGTGCAGCTCTATAGTGACAAGAGCAATGCAAGTTTAAACCTGTCAAAGCATGAATATTCCTGGGCAAACCTGTGCGCGCGAGGTATTGAGAGCGCCAGCGCGGTACAGTGAATCTTCCGAACTGTTGCTATATATTTTTATTATTGTTGCTATATATTTTTATTATTGTTGCTATATATTGTTGCTATATATTTTTATTGTTTGGGGAAGGATGAGGGGGGATGGAACCTGGAATATGTAGAAAATAAGTGAAAAAACTGCGAAAAAAACGGAAAAATCGATCATTTTTAAGGATTTTTTTACAATTTAAGGGGGCATATCCCCCCCCAAATCTACCTCCTTGCTACAAATGTTCATGTTTTGGAACTTTTCACCTCTCTAGCCCCTCAGAACAAACGTAAAGGCTAAAATAATCCTTTTCATCCCTCCAAATTATCGAAAAGTGATAAAAATAGGTGGGGGGGGGCTCCCCCGAAAACGGTGAGTGATGGGAGAAAACGGGGGTCATATTGGGATTCAGGAGGTCATTTTACATAAGAATCAGCAGGAATGGTGTCAAGGCCGATTTTCATGCCGACCAGTGTAATTTAAATTTAAATAATATTAATTAACTCACACTTGTATTTTGAAATTTGGCAACAATTTAAAAGAAGATATTAATAAAACTAAACTTACAGTAAAACAGACTAATTCCTTACTTCACTTTTTATTTGTATCGTTAGATGTACATTTCGAGACACAAAGTGCTCATTATCAATAACAAACTTCCAGATTCCATAGCCATTTCTACATTCATTCAGACTAAATCTACGCCTTTATTTAGCCTAACTTTGCCCTTTATTTAGTCCAAATAAAATAATTATTAAGTCCAAATCTTGATTTTTAAATAGTTTAAATCTACAGGGTGGCTGGGTAGGAACTAGGTAACTACTTTGATTTTGTGTTATTCTAATTAAAGCCGATGTTTGTGTTTTTTAAACTTCGCATTATTTTTAAATGTTATACGCGTGGCGCATGAAGTAAATATTTGGAGTTTAGAAAAGCCTGAAAATTTGGATTGGCCGCTCCGCTTCGCGGAGCGACCAATCCAAATTTTCAGGCTTTTCTAAACTCCAAATATTTACTTCATGCTTAGTCTGGGAATAGAAAACACTCGTTAATATCTTTATTATTATTAATTAAAAGTTGCACGAGCGTATTCAGTGTATTGTATTTTGGAAATCCGTCTTTTGCGTAATCGTATAAAGTCAGTGATCTAATAAACTGGCACCAATAAAATCTATAATGAAATTGTGTAAATCTTATAATAAATACGTTGGTGATTACTTCGAAGAATAAACAAACAGCTTCTGGCCAAAGTCCGTGCTGCTCTCCTATCTTTTCGAGTCTGGAATTTAAACCACGGAGAATGGTGAATAATTGTGTTTCTGTTTTTACATCAAACTGGTTTTCTCGGATTACACAATTTATGTAATTCTCATATGAAATTATTAAGGGACAGATTTAGTTTTACATAGGTTTGAAACTAGTAAGTTTATGTAATTCTCACAGCACATTTTAATGGGATTTGTTTTCAATTGGACAATGGTATTTGTACAGCTAATATTATTTAAATAAATTAATAAATAATTAAGGCTTCTACTTCGTTATACATGTTAATTCAATAAAATAAAACACTTTAACTTTGTTTGTATAACATAATATATATTGTGTTGTACAAACAAAGTTAAAGTGTTTTATTTTATTTAATAAATAATTATATAAAATTACAAAAATGTTTTTCGTGTAAAATGCAAACAATGTGTCCTAATAATAAGACAACTTAATTCTTGTTTGAATAAATTAATTCGTTCATCGAACAGTTTGTTTGAAATTTACTGATTGAAAAGAATACTAGGGGTTGTGTTTAAGGAAAATAAAAAGTATACGACGCTTTGCTTTAAGGAAATCAAAAAGAAAATAATACATTCAGTTATTGAATTTTCCTTGCATTCTATATTTTTCCAATTAGTCTCCATTTTCCTTTTTTTTTAAATTTTATTCCGATCCAATGTTCTTTTTAAAGTGCATTCGAACAGGACGTGCTCATTTTATTGAAATGCATCGGATGTATAGAGAAAATACGGGTGTAATTGATTCCAATACAAATATTTAAAACACCGATTGTTGCGCGCCACGTTTGTGCGAACGCAGAGCGCTAAAAATACTTTTAACTTTTGAAAATCGCGCAAATATTTACGCGCGCCCGCCTGCTGGGGTTGCCATTGTTGAGACTCGATTTTTTATGGGTTTTTTTTTGTTAGATTTTAAAACTGAACATTTATACACTGTGTAAAACACTAAAATAAAAAGTAGACTATAAAACATTATTCTTAATTCTGCAAAAGTATAAATCTAGATCTTTATTTGAAAATAACAAATAAATGTAGTATTTTTTGCTTTTAAATTGTCTAGGAATGCTTCTAGACAATTTAAAAGCAGCAAATACTACATTTATTTATTAGTTTCATAATTTTGTTATTGTTTAATCCAAACAATGTAATAAAACTTTCTGTCCGTAATGATAATATTGTGTCTAGAACTGAAGGGTATTAATACATTTTTTTATTAATAAAAATCCTGGAATTGGTGTCAATAAGTCAATTAATTGCCCGCTTTATTTCAATCAGCACAATCCTCCTTTATTTATAAGTATATATTTGTAATTATATTTATCAGCAATATGCTGAATAAAAATAACAAAAATTTTCTTAAAATTAAACCAATATAATTTCTCATTGAGATTTATTCTTAAAAGCTAGCGTAGTTTAAATCAATAGCTATTACTATTTATAGTTATTTAACGAACTATGTACAAATGCGACTAATAATTTAAAGATTATGAATCTAATAATAAAACACATTTAACTTTGTATAACAATTTTTATTTTTAGGCGATTGTAGTTTCGGCAAATTTAGCTTGCTATTATCAAACATGAAGATTATAATCGATTTTAAATATAAGTTTGTTATTGATAATGAGCACCTTGTGTCTCGAAATGTACATCTAACATAAAAATAAAAAGTGAAGTAAGGAATAACAGTCTTTCTATTTGTGTAAAAAAAAACCATCGACTATAATTTTGATATAATGTTGAAAATATATTTATAATAGAAATTGTATATTAATTTAAGAAAACCATGCGGAATCAATAACAATACCTATTTCCGTATACACACAAACTCTTATTTTAAATATGTGTGTGTGTATATATAAGTGGCGTCTTAAATTCGGGAGAGGTGAAGATGTTATTTTAGGAGGTGAAGAAGTCCACCCTGTGGACCACTTATGTATATGAGCGTATTTCCGACTTGTTTGTTTAACAATTAAAACCAACGAATGCGAACATATGTCCCGTCATAAGGGATATGATACAACTGTATGAATGGGATTTAAATTGTTTGATTCCTCTTCCCCTCTGGACTCTTGGCAAAAGCAAAACAAACACTGGAACCCAGCTTTCTTTAAATTTATAATTAATTTATTATAGCTAAAGTAATAATAAGATACTCTCAATCAATCAGCATGGTTTCACAAAAAATAAAAACTGCAATACAGCAATTCACGAATTCTAATCACGAACTTCTGCTCTCTAAATTTTGAGGATGAACAATTTTCATGCGGGATACTACTTGATCTGTCCAAGGCCTTTGATTGTATAATTCACGAACTTCTGCTCTCTAAATTACATGAAATAGGATTTAGAGGAAACGCCTATAATTGGTTATACTCTTACCTCACCAAGAGAAAACAGATAGTAGAAGTAAAAAAAGTACTGGAGTAGTGCAATCAGAGGTTCTGGAGATTTTTGGAGAAGTACCGCAGGGGAGTATATTAGGTCCTTTATTATTTAATCTCTACATCAACGATTTATTCAAATTAAACACAAGAAGTTTCTACAAAATCATTAATTATGCCGATGACACTAGTATTTGTATTAAGGGCAGGACTATGGATGAATTATGCCAAAACACAAAAGAAGCTATGGATAAAATACTAAATTGGTTCAAGAAGAATCGGCTGCTTGTTAATACAACAAAAACAAAGTGTATTTTATTCAAGAAAAATGAATTAATTTTTACTCAGGCCAGTGTCAATTGTGGTGATTTTAGTTGGGAACTGACACGGTCCACAACATTTTTACGCGTAATTTTGGACGATAAATTAACATGGACGGAACACATAAACAATATGTTAAAAAAATTAAGTAGAACCAATTATATGCTCCACACATTAAGAGACTATATCTCGTTTAGCATTTTGAAAACCGTCTATTATGCAAATTTTGAAAGCATAATACGATATGGTATAATTCATTGGGGTAGTTCTACCTAGATTAATAAAGTTTTCATCGTTAAGAAACGAACACTTAGAGAATATTGGATTAAAGTTGGATTAAAACCAACTGCTTCTTGCAGAAACATATTCAAAGCGAATGTGTCTTACGGTATTTGGAATATATATTCTCGAATGTCTATTGCTCATTTGGAAGCAACGACAGCTATTTATGAAAAACACAAACACTCACCCATACGACACAAGACATTTTAATTTATAAGTAAAACAAAACCAAAAACATGAACATAATACTAGATTTGGAACCCTTATCGAGATTCCTAGATTGCGACTGAGTAAGTCACGTAATGGTCTAAACTATTGTGGGCCCAAGCTGTTAATGTTCTACCAGAAACAGTAAAATCTCTCCCGTTAAACGCATTTCGGAAAGCAATCAAACACTTTCTAATATGCAATGGATTTTATAGTATTGACGAGTACCTTTTAAGCGACACTTCACAACTAAAATAATTGAAGCCATTGAACATTGAACATTTTAATTATTTGTCATTGTTTTATATATGTAATTTTATCTTGTGATTAAGTGATATTGTTTTTTTTTTATACACATATATTTTATTATATTTTGTATTTGACCTGTGTATAACCACCTTGTTTCTAGCACCAATAAATATACTTACTTACTTACTTACTAAAAGTAACTATGCCTACCTAATACATGAATATAAATTTACTGAGAAAAGCCCAGAGTATTCTAGCATGAAATTTTATAATATTTTACCAACAAAATTAAAATCAGGCAATAGCGTGGACACATTTAGGGGGGAGATTGTTGAAGTGTTGTTGGAGATCGAACCATACAGTTTAGAAGACTACTTAAATTTTAAGTTTACGTAGTACTAACATATTATTTCTGTATATTTATTGACGCGCCTTCCTATACTAAGTATGAATACCTGTATGTGTGTGTTTTATTTTTATAGGTTAAAGAGATTTATTATTATTAAAGTGTATATTGTGGGGTTGTTGTGGGGTTGTTTCCGGGCAAGTTACTAATTTTGTATCAAAAGGATTCCACTTTCTGCAAAATTAAGTAAGGTAACGTTGGGTTATAAAAGTAAAATTTCTTTTGAAGAAGATAATTGGGAGATTAAAAGGATTTTTATTAAATTATGTATTGTGTTGGTTTTTCAGGAATGTTAAACTGTTATAAGACTTTACTAAACATGTTAAAGAGTACTTAAGACAAAAATATTATTAATACTGGCATCAAAAAGAAAATTATAGAGTGTTGGCAAGAGAGTTGGAATGGCTCCGAGAGCAAACTAAAATATGTTAAGCTCTCCGTGACTCCCTGGCGGTCGCCGGTTACACTTACGAGGAGGGAGGAGGTTGCCCTGTGCCGTCTTCGCATTGGGCATACCAACTTAACCTCCTCGTATCTTCTTGCCGGCGACGAAGAGCCAGAGTGTCATCTATGTCACGACCGGTTAACGGTGGAGCACGTATTATTACATTGTCCAGTCTACGCTATACAGCGAAATAGGCTGAGGCTTGGTGGTACTGTGGCGTCCGTATTGGCAAATGATAAGGGGTCCGTAGAAACATGTCTTAGTTTTCTACGTGATACGAGTCTTTTAAAGCGATTTTAGCGATTTGTATATGTTCTTTTGTGTTAACTTATTATTAATTTATTGATTGTTCTGTCTGATTTATGTACAGTGGCATCGAAGTCTCTTTACAACTTCGGTGTCACCTTTTAATTTTGTGTCTGTCCGCTCCAGAGTCTTTTACAACTCTGAAGCACGTTTTGTATATAGGTTTAGGATCCGGCATCGGGGTCTTTTACAGCCCCGATACCGTATATCTGTGATATAAGGTTGTGTTGTCTGTTACGTGCAGGCTCCGGCATCGGGGTATTTTACAACACCGGTGTCGTCCTTTGTGATATTAGGTTTAGGTTGTGATTATCTTGTGTGTGGTGGTTCCGGCACTGGGGTCCTTTACAATCCCAATGTCTCCGTCTTATCTGTGATAATAGGCTCCGGCCTACTTGTGATATTAGGTTTAAAGTGTGTTTGTCTATTTTGTGTATAATCGGTGCCAGGGTCTTTTACAACCCTGGTACCACAAAATCTGTGATTTTAAGCTTAGGTTTATTTATGTATTATATATTTTATCTTATTACTTGAGTTGTTTCTTTTGTTTTATTACTAAGATTTCAAAGAAACAAGTAAACCGGCTAATGACCTTGTAGTCGAAGCCGGTAAAGTGGGAGGGGTTTTTAGTCGGTAGTCCTCCGCCTGGAGGGAGTCCGACACTCCGTCCGTAAATGGATTTTCACCTCCCACACCACAAAAAAAAAAAAAAAAATACTGGCATAAATATGTTTCATTTTTTAAAATCACAATATTCAGTACAGAATGATTTGTTATACATTAATAAATCTGGTGTTTATTTAAAAACCCGTTCGAGAAGGCGTTGCTTTTTTGATAGAAGAAAATAGAACGAAAAAATGAAGTTGCGGCTTAATTTACGTTTTGTCATATTTGACATAAATGTCAGATTGTGGTAATCAGTAGCTCATTAGCTTGTCTTATTTTTATAGTTGTTGTATAGGCGACTTACCTGCTTCATTTTCTTCGTGTGAGTGCGTATTAAAATACTGAATAAAATAAAAACTTTTATAAAACTGTGTTAAATGAACACTGACAGGAGCGACTGACAAATTCACGTACGACCTACTTCACAATGTTTCAGAAATTTCACAGCCAACTCGATCAGGTTTTTATTATATATATTATTATATCAGGTGTTGATTTAAAGACCCGATCGAGAAGGCGTTGCTTTTTTGATAGAAGAAAATAGAACAAAAAATTGAAGTTGCGGCTTAATTTGCGTTTTGTCATACCTAACATAAATATCAGATTGTGTTAATCAGTAGCTCATTAGTTTGTCTTGTTGTTATGTTTGTGCAGGCTGACTTGCCTGCTTAATTTCCTTCGTGTGAGTGCGCATTAAAATACTGAATAAAATAAAAAACTTTTATGGAACTGAGGTAGATGAACATTGACAGGAGTGACTGACAAATTTACGTACAACCTACTTCACAATGTTTTTGAAATTTCACAGCCAACTCGATCAGGTTTTTAACTGAACACATACAAGGAGTTATATGTAACACCGAACATTTTAATGACGAGAATTTTTACGTTGTACATTTGCCGATGCTCGGTTTATTAAAAGAACTCAATTTGAAGCTTTAAACGAGTGTTTTCCACTTCCAGGCTAAGCATGAAGTAAAATTTCGAGTTTAGAAAAGCCTGAAAATTTGGTTTGGTCGCGTAGCGCGAAGCGCGGAGCGGCCAAACCAAATTTTCAGGCTTTTCTATAATCGAAATTTTACTTCATGCACCACGCGTACAAAACACTGATATATTACAAAGTTTAAAACACACCGCTAAACTTTACATTGAATCGGTCTTTTGTATCGGTGGCGCATGAAGTAAAATTTCGAGTTTAGAAAAGCCTGAAAATTTGGTTTGGCCGCTCCGCGCTTCGCGCTACGCGACCAAACCAAATTTTCAGGCTTTTCTAAACTCGAAATTTTACTTCATGCGCCACCGATACAAAAGACCGACCAATGAGTATCTAAAGATTTACGGCATATACGCTGTAGTTGGGACATACTTGAAAGAAAAACTCCCTGTATGTACCGGGTGGGCAAATAAGCGAGGTAAGCGGCTGTATCTCAGAAACTAACGATCGTAGAGAGTTACGGTAAAAAATTTTATAGGTAAAGTGGGCAAGGGAAAATGCTGGAAATTATTTTCAAGTTTTCAAGATGGCTGCCAGTGGGCGTTTCCACCATCTTGAATTACATAAAGTTACGTTTCTCGCGATTTTCCCAACCAATAAGCCTGCGCAAACCGCATCTTAATATCTAATAATAATAATCTTAATAATAAAGATATTAAGATGCGGTTTGCGCAGGCTTATTGGTTGGTCATTTGTCTATTTTCTAGTCTAAAAGAAGTCATATCATCGCATTTAAATTTTTTGACCAAATCCAATATTTTGGTTATAATATCGAATAACGCCCTCTATCGGCGGCCGTGTAGGTCTCAACTGTCATAATTAAGAGAAACCTAAAAGCCCAAGAAATGCTCTTTTCAATGATACCAAATTTATCCAAATCCATTAAGCCGTTTCGAAGTTACAGGCATTTATTTAAAAAATTCAAATACCCCCCACCACTTTATTTCGAAAGATAGAGAAAAATTAATTTTTTACAAAAAATGTTCCACTTTAGGTTAGCATTAAAACGCAAATACTTTTTTGTTACATTCATTGGGAAAAATCGCGAGAAACGTAACTTTATGTAATTCAAGATGGTGGAAACGCCCACTGGCAGCCATCTTGGAAACTTGAAAATAATTTCCAGCATTTTCCCTTGCCCACTTTACCATAAAATTTTTTACCGTAACTCTCTACGATCATTAGTTTCTGAGATACAGTTGCTTACCTCGCTTATTTGCCCACCCGGTACAAGTTAAGCCATTAATTGCGATTGATTAGCAACAAGTTCTAATAGTCATATGGGCTTCCCAATTTACACATAACTTAAAAATTAAAGGTGTCAAATTGTATTGGATGAAAATGTTCGGTGTTATAAAAAAAAACTCTCTGTATATAAATGTATATTATTTTATTAGGTGCTGATTTAAAGACCCGATCGAGAAGGCGTTGCTTTTTTGATAGAAAAAAATTGAACGAAGAAATTTCAGTTGCAGCTTAATTTACGTTTTGTCATACCTGACATAAATATCAGATTGTGTTAATCAGTAGCTCATTAGTTTGCCTTGTTCTTATAGTTGTTGTGCTGGCTGACTTACCTGCAGAATTTTCTTCTATGAGTGAGTATTGAAATATCGAATTAAATAAAAACACTTTATAAAACTGGATTAGATTAACATTGATGACAGGAGCGTCTGACAAATTCACGTATGATCTACTTCACAATGTTTTGAAAATTTCATAGCCAACTCGATCGGGCTTTGAACCGAATACCTGATACATTGATTGTGAGTTAAGTGAAGATCAAATTAATTAATTAAACGAATAAAGCACTAATAACCTTTCTTCACACTTTTATTTGAATTACCAAATGCACATTTCGGACACAAATCAATGGATTAACACTCTGATATTCAACGCTTTTACTTATAAATAATAAAAGTGTCGAGATTCTTTACGCAATCCACAATAAATGTTTCTTACAAAGACTAAAGCAAACTCTAATTAAAACAACTAACTACTTTCTGAACTGTTTACCTTGTATTTTACTAATATATATTATTCAAGACTTTAACGTGTAATCTGGTCATAACTGATTTGTGTTTTAATAGAAATGTATTAATTAATTTTGTCTATACATCCCTCCATCATTTCCCTTTCGGTTTGAGTGAATTGTTTAGTAGATTATTACAATTCTAAATTGGCCGCAGAAATCACAATTTCAATTTAGGGATTAATTAACTGATGGCCCGATTTTAAACAGAATCTGTTTGATGCGGTCAGTATTGTCAAGTATATTGGGTATTATAGAAGATATTCTAGAAATAGTCAATTAAGTTTACCTCGAATTGATTGCCCGTTTTATTTAATTCTTTTATTGATCCCCTTTATCTATTGTTTTATTTTTGCAATAAATCATGGGGGATTTTAATTTAATCTTTATCATGAAATAGCGCAGGTGTTTGTTTCATTTAATGATAATAACATTTTCATATTCTCTATAAAATTGTTTTTATACCGGTATAATATTTTATAAAACAACATGATATTGGTAACTGTCATTGCATTATAATTTCTTATTGTTATTATTTTTAAATAAAAATAAATAAATGCTCGTGACAAAATAAAACACAGCTTACTCACGATTTGTTAATTTTTTAACTTCATTTAGGTATTAAAATGCTTATTGCCTTATAAAATATTATAATAAATAAATAAAAATATTGAATATTCGCACAAAAATTTACTTTCGTGTGTAATTTTTTTTTGCCTCGGCTTTTCGCCTCTGATTAATGTTAAAAAGTATACTGAAATGACTTCAGAAACTAATTTTACGTCATCTTTCCAGCTTTATATGTTCCAAGAATTACTTTTATTTTGAAAATATAAAAACGAATTAAAATTAATATCGACTTTCTGCAAAAAATTGGGGCGAGTGAAAATGAAGGAATGTTATTTATAGGTAAAGGATTAAGTCATTAGTAGTAGTAGTAGTAGTATGGTATATTCCATTTGTTTCTGGATCTCGCCTAGCTATGGAAAAGTGACAGTTTAAGTATTGTAAATGGGGCTGGTTGTGGTTTAAATCAGGGTTTTTAAATGTCACTGTCAGATGTTCGATTTTAAGGTTATAATTTCTGACTATTGTGATCTTACACTGTTGCCTGTTTTACAAATTTTCAGATATAAAAGGATAATAATATGCAATTTTAAGATTAACAAAATTTACTACTTGGTTTTTGTACATACAACCACAGCAATAATATTGTATATAACAAATATAATGAATTCGGCTCTGCAAACTTATTTCGTCATCCATTTGTATTTCTCGCTTGGGTCTTCCCGTTAACACATTTTAATTACTTATGATATCATAAATTATTGCAACACTGTTAAAATAAGGAATCAGGAGTGGCAACTAATAAAAAATGTAAATGTTGATACTGCAACATAACAACACGAAAGCATGGCTAGGCGAGATCCAGAAACAAATGGAATGGTGTATAGTAGTAGTAGTAGTGGGTGCAAACACTAAAAAATCTAGTGGAGATCAACAACTCACCGACTATGGCCTTCGACATCTAAATCAAACAGTGTTTCAAACAAAAGTTGTAGCCAACGAAAACATAAACTATTTTTACCTAAACACTTCTCACCTCAGCTCTTTTGTTTTTGTTCAATAAACCGAAAAAGATTTTTTTGAAAATAAATACACAACTTTATGATAATTCGAAAACTTACGAACGAGTGTCTTCCACTCCCAAACTAAGCATGAAGTAAAATTTCGAGTTAAGAAAAGCCCCGCGTAGAAAATTTGTCGAGGGTCGCGCAGCGACCCGAGACAAATTTTCACGGGGCTTTTCTAAACTCGAAATTTTACTTTATGCGCCACGCGTATAAACCACTGATTTACAGTAAAGTTAAAAATATAAAAACATAGAGCGTAGACTTAATCCTTTACCTATAAATAACATTCCTTCATTTTCACTCGCCCCAGTTTTGTGTACCTGTTTCGACGACACACTTCGACATTCCTGTAAGTTTCCTGTTTATTTTATTTTAATATTTTTTGTATTGAAAGTCTAAAGCAAAGCTATACTGATGAGGGATACATCTCGAAACGCGTCTATAGATGGCTTAAGACAATTAAAATTCATTTCAATTTATTTCAATTTCCTTTTGTTTCATTTAGTTTGGTTAGAGAATAGTTTGAGCTGATGTTGCATTTTGCATATAAATTATGCATAGAACAGCAGTGCTGTCGTGTAACGCAAATATTCATTGTATAATTCAATATCTGTCGGGGTATTAGCTCGAGAAGTAGTTGTTTCAATGAATATTTGGAGACAAACTTTTTGCAGAAAGTCGATATTAATTTTAATTCGTTTTTATATTTTGTAAATATTCTGCAACCTATTGACAAACTCAATTTTTCTTTATGATAAATTATCTTTATGTGAAACCTTTATTTTGGTTCCGATAAATCTATTAATCGTTTAATCTGAAGGCAAATATTGGACTATCTGTAATCTGCATATATTGTATAGTGCACTAAAGCGTCATTCACAAAACAAACAAACTGGTTGCCCGAAAAGCAGAGAAACAAATATCGATATCTAAATAACTAATAGCCAAATACTTAATGGAAGAAAAATAGTTACCGTGATTAAAACACAAACACAAGAAAATTAGGGACAATTGCAAATACAACTTTAACGTTTTTGAAATATTCAATATTTCACGAAACAAGTTTTTCCACTCCCCGATTAAGCATGAAGTAAAATTTCGAATTGAGAAAATTCTAGATAAAGAAAAAAAACTATTATTATTAAAATTCTGCAGGCGCCCATGTTTGTTTCCTTGTTTTTCTCATATTACCTATAAAGCACATTTATTTATTCCTTATTACGTTCCTTTTTCTCTCATTTTATCTGATAAATACTTTCAATTATTCTTATTTTATAACTCACATTTGATTTATTCATCGATGATACCCACTGAGCAAACCCATTTAAATAATGATTCATCAACATTAAAACAACGTTTAATATTGATATAACGTTATTTGTTTGTTTTTTGCTCAGTGGGGAACTTATTTGGATGGTCTTATAAAACTCGAAAGATAAGCAACAAAACATTTCAAAGAAAAATCCCAAAAACCAAACGATAATAATAATAATAACGAGATGATCATTAGGTCACATGTCAATATTCCCATCTCGCTTGAGCTGGCCAGTAGTAAACACAAGAGTTATCATTATGAATGTTATCAGCAAATTACGACCTTACTGTATTCATTATACACATAATATTTTTTTTTGTTTTTGTGCGTCTTTCTGATACACCACCGCACAGCACACAAATCCAGTTCGAAGTAGGAAGGAAGATTAAAACAGATTAGTCGAGATCTAGTGCGCGTACAAGACACACAAAAATAATCATCCTCTAAATTTGTATAAAGAAGAAACATACATAAAATAGTACAAATTAATCTTTATCTACATTTTTTTTATAAAAAAATCATTTTAAATCTAAAGCGATTGGCGTAATTTCTATAATATGTTTAAAAGTCATTTAAATGTTTATAAAAAAAGAAAAGCCTGAAGAATAGACGCGATTTCCATAAAATCCTCAGAGATTTCAATTTTTTAAGAATAATAGAAGTGTCGTACTTTCTAAAAAATTATTTAAATTAATATTAAAAAAAAAATAATAAATTCAAGAAGTGACGTGATTTTTAAAATTTTCCAAAGGTTTATTTAAATGTTCATTAAAGAAATAAAACTTTTAAAAGTGAAGTGAAGATTCATTTAAATTATTTAGGAATAAAAGAAGTGACGTAATTTCTAAAACTTTGTAAAAATGTATTCAAATTAATAATAAAAAAAAAAAATATTCAAGAAGTGACGTGATTTCTAAAGTTTTCCAAAGGTTTATTTAAATTTTTATTAAAAAAAATAAAACTGCTAAAAGTGACGTGTTTCCAATATTTTTCGAAAACTCATTTGATTTTGTATAAAAAATCTGAAAAGTGACGAGATTTCCGAAATGTTTCAAAGACAATAAAGGAATAAACAAATTTATAAAACTTTTCATAGATAAATCTAAATTTTAATTAAAAAAAAGAAATGTGAAGAGGTGAAGGTGTGACATGATTTCTAAAATGTTCCAAAGATATTAAACGAATTAAGAAATTTCGTGCAATTACCTATGATTACTTCATGTGATTTATTTAATAATAACGGTTGATTGTAACATTTAATAATTATAATATTCAGGAATTATTAAGAAAAAATCTCAATCCAATAAACAGTTATTTTTAATACAAGCGTGTGATTTTATGTATTACTAATGACTTTTAATTCGTGTGTTTTTTTAAAAATTGATAGTGATTGTTATTGTGAGCTTGATATCAGAATGATGTTTAACGTGTTAAGTGCAGTGTTAAGTGTAGTGTTAAATGTTAATCTGGCTGCTTAATAACCGGAATAATGGAATTGGGTAAATGTATTATTAACGCTATTATTGTTTAAAATACCCGAGTGTTAAAGCAGGACTGCAACTGTTTGCAGTAAATACACCCTAAGTTTAGTCATATTTAAAAAAAACAGAGTTTACGTATGATTATGATTCAAAGCCGACTAAGATTATTTTTATATTTGATTTCAGAATTATAAATTTTACAAATAGATTAATTACGTTGGAGCAGTTGGAACAGTTGGAGCACACAGCTCCAAGCGCATGAACTTGAAGCAGTGTGCTCCAACTGCTTCAACGTCATATATTTATTTTTGTCTTTCTATAATTGAAAGACAACATAAGTATTACGATAAATAATTTCCCGCCAAAAGTGTGTTTACAATTTGCCAATTTTTAAATATTCCCTATCTTGTTAGTACACTTACATGTAATTACGCAACATCAACTAAATTTAGACTTTATTTATAAACATAGTTTATCAATATCAATTAATTTAATGTCTGCGATTGTTTTGACTTCAACTGTTTTACATAATTAACCGCCTGAAAATTATGCTTCTAATTCTTGATGAAATTAAAAATGATCAAAACACGAACTATTTATTTAGGCACAATAAATCTTTTAAAATAACAAACAGTACAAACCAAAATGAAAAGAAAAATACATTAAGAAATATTTATAATGAAAAGATTAATCAATTAATTTAATATATGCCACTGTTTTCATTTTAACTTTCTTTGCGCCTGAAAATGTGCTTTTCATTCTTTATAGCATACAAGGTGATCTAAAAACAAACTATTATTTAGGTTAAGCAAAATATTTAAAGTGATTTAAAAACGAACTAATAATTTAGATCAATAGTACATTTCATTAGGAGTCTAGAAAAAGGGATTTTTCCGTGTGCGCGTGACATTTCCCGTGTGAGGCGTAGCCCAACACGGGAAGTCATGCAAGCACGGAAAAATCCATTTTTGGACGTCTAATTAACGCTATTTTTTATTATACTTATCTAAAAAAATACTTATCTAAAAACTTAAAATATTTTTTTATTTTCAAACTAGTAATTTTTATGGTAGTGAAAAGATACAACTAATTCGAAAGAAAATGAAATTGAATACCAGTTTTTCGAAATTTGATCGAGTTAGCACTGTTCGCGCTAAACATCGCGAATTAAGTGTTTTTTATATATTTTTATAAATTTGTGTGTTATTTCTATTTCTTTAAATATTTTGTAAACATCACATTCGGGTTGTGAAATGTTTGACCATTTTACAATTCATTGTATCCTTTCTGGTACCTGCAGCCTTTGTGTCGCAGAGGCAGGGTGCGTTTTATAACTTCGAACTCCTGGAAAACATCGTAAACCGAGCGGTAAAACTCATTGTCAAAAATTTTGGAGCAGACAATAGTTTCCAGCAGTACGTGCCTTAAATTCCGCAATAAAGATTGAGCTCTCATCCAAGACTCAATAAAAATAAGTTATAAAACGCAGCCCTGACCTAAAATATTTTCTCATGAATTTCCTTCCCCATCTTACTCTTTTCTGTGCAAAATTACTATCATCTCTTTCCAAACATTTTCCCCACTTTCAAAACTTTCAACCAATCCTGTGCTTCCTTTAGTTTTCATTCCACAACATCCCTTCAACTGAAATCATTCTAATTCCAACCACGACACAAGTAAGTTTAAAATATCTCACCTAATTGTGAAACTTTGTTGTAATTCATTTTCTTGTATTTTTTCAATCTTTAACTTGTATTTTTTCGTCATTTATTCTTGTCATTTATTAATTTACTTTATTCATTTTTGTTATATTTTTGGTTTGTATATATATTCAAATGCACATTTATTTAATAAATAGTTTGTTTATTTATGATACAATGTGTTTATTTTAATTAACTATAAAAAATCGTTAAACTCGTAAACAAGCACTTTCTTTTAAAGCCAAACATCTTTTTATCGTGGCGAATCAACACCATAAGGTGTACGATTGTGCAGTGTTGGCTTTTTCAGAAAAATAAAATAGAAGTTATACATCGTCACTCACGATTTTTGTGTTTTTCATAGTTACCATTTCGCTTGTGATCGTGTCTATATCTGGATTTTACTAGCAGTCATTCTACGCTTACTTGTGCCGCTTGGGTTAATATAACATGCGAAATATCATCTACAAAATCAATCTCTTCTAAGTCTGCGTACATTTCAACCAAACTTACGTATTTCACTGACGAAAAATAAAACGTCAGTGACAAATACATTGTTGCTATGGAAACATTTCAGAGCGCACGGAAAGGCGCACAAACAAACGTTTTCCGTGCGGTGCACCGCGGTGGCTTGAAAAAGCGACGTTTTTATTATTCTAGAGGCATTCGGAAATAAAGTGTTTTCAGATAAGTATAATAAAAATACATTTTTCAAATTAAAAAACACTATAAACCAAAATTAAAACATAAGTACATTAATAAATATTCATAATAATAAGATTCGCTTTTTTATAATTTAAACAGAGAGGTAACTGTGAAAATAATTTAAAAATCGAAACGAGTCAAAATAAAAATTGTTTATTTTGTTATTTATGTGGAACAAACTATGGTGATTATTTTTAAACTTATTTAAGAATAATATTAAAACACTTAACTTTGTTTTACCACTTTAATTAACTTGTGGTAAAACATAGACATGATCACAGGCGAAATGGTAACTATGAAAAACACAAAAATTGTAAGTGACGATGTATAACTTCTATTTTAGTGTTAGTGTTTTAATATTATTTTATAAAGATGTACCACAAAGTGAACGCCAACCAAATCAAAGATTTATTTAAGAATGTTTCACTAAGTTTTAAGGTGAAAAATTAGTTCATTATTTAACTCTGTTTAGTATTACTTTTGATCTACTAGTCACAAGTAGATTAAAAGTAATACTAAACCTCTTGAACTAACTTCTCACCTTTAAACTTTGTGAAACATTCACATTTAAACACTTTCTTTTTAATGTGTTGTTTACAATTTATTTCATTATAATGCTATACATTAAAAATATAGCCACATATGTTTTTAAATTCACATGAAATCAGTTTTTATACGCCTGGAAACAAATATAACTTTATTGACTTTATGCTCAACCGAATTTTCACGCCTTTCTCAACTCGAAATTTTACATCATGTGTAATCCAAGAATGAAAACACTCGTTAAAAGTAAATTTTAATGAAATAATTCTTTCTTGAATTAATTTCTCATCTGGCACTTGGTGAAACATATTACACTATGTAAAGTTAATTAAAGGAAAGGCACTTGGTATTGTTTCACAATTAAATCTTTATTCCGACTAGTTTCGGTTTGTTAGACCATTTTCAAAGGAATCACATTCCTTTGAAAATGGTCTAACAAACCGAAACTAGTCGGAATAAAGATTTAATTGTGAAACAATACCAAGTGCCTTTCCTTTAATTAACTTTACATAGAAATAATTCTGTAGAATAAATTACTATTCGCAAATCTAAACAAAAACAGTGTAACATATTATAACTTCTAAATTACTCCAAATATAACTAAAGTGAAGTTAGAGCACAAAAAAATGCGATGTTGCCGGGTTGATTGTGACAATAGTTTACTAACTAATAGCATGTAGATTTTGTTCTATTAATACGAAATGTTAGTATCGTGTTCCCACGGGTCTAGTACTGTGCGATAATTTAAAATATGATTCAGAGTAGGCTTTGCGTTTTAAATCAGATTGGCACTACTGACTGTTAACACATAGTTTACCATAACCTCAAATTTATTTCATCATTAAATTAGCATTCTAGGCAACCGCACAGAAAAAAAATACCGCCCACTCTAAATCATTATTAAACGATCGCATGGTAGGAATTTTCTAGCGTTAAACTATCGTATGTTCAATAAAATAAAACCTCTAGAGTGCCATGATTTAATCATTATTTTTATTTAGGTTGCCTACACGGTTCAGGAATTGACATATAAAACGTCAGACATAACCTCAACTGTTTGTTTACGTTAGAATAATAATCTCTAAAACTTGCGGAATGACATAAAGACAAAATTGTGGTTGAAGAATTATTGTCAAATTTTAGAGTTGCCATCCTATAATCTTTTCCATGGCACTCTAGAGGTTTTTTTAAATTAAACATACGATATAATGATATTAATCTCTTTATGAATTGTTAAGTTTTATAAAGTTATTTTTTTTATAAAAATGTTATTTGCTGTAGACTAATTTTAATTTTAATGTTCTTTTCCTTTCAGAACGAATTCATGTGATCCACACTGGGAAATGTCCGGTGGGGTTTTGCAAAGGGGACGCGGCGTGCAAACAATTTTCGAACAACACGTTCACTTGTCTGTGCCCCCACGACTCTCAGCCCCCAACGAAAGATGGCAGATGCCCTACCAGATATTTAGGTGAGTGAATCATTTTATATTTTTGATATTTCAGGTCATTATCAAACTGTTTGAAAATGACTAGCTTGTAGTCGAAACAATAGTCATTGAAAAGTTAAATAAGTCAAGGTGACCGTGACCGTGCTCTTATATTATAATTTTAATACTGTAATTGGTGCATTTATCTCCGTTTTTTTAAACTGAGTAAGTAATTGGCTCATATAGCTTCATTGTACATGTTCAGTAGTGAAATCTGCTGCATATTTATTAATATAATTACTTTTTGAGTAATTTATTAATTCCATAACCTAATTTATTTGTTGTTGAAATTGTTTATTGGGTTGCCTGTCTTGTTTACCTATTTAATAATTTCCTACCCGTGGCCCTCTTAGTGTGTGAATTTCTTATAGTCAACACGATAGGCCCCGTGTTGTGAAGAACTGTGACCTTGTTTATCTGTATTCCTTTGTATACTCCCCAATCCACAATGAGTGATATTAGCAACAATGAACTTTTTGCTAAATTATCTTCGCAGTTTAACATATTAAAAATCGAGATTACGGATGAGTTGACTACACATTTTACCGCATTATTTGAACAATTAATCGAGCCGCTAAAACAAGAAAATTTACAATTAAGAAATGATTTAACTCTGTTGAAAAATGAAATCAGCGATATCCGTACCACTGTAGTAGCTCTTGACAAACAAAAAAGAGCAAACAATGTTATTATCACGGGTCTCTCTGAAACTGACAATGAAATACCCTCTGAAACAATAACAGAATTATTTAAAAATAAACTTCATCTGGATATAACAGGTGACTCTTGTGATGCTTATCGCATTGGTAAATCGGTAGTCGGTAAACCTCGACTAATGCTTGTGAAGTTCCTTAAATCAGATTTCAAAACCTTAGTACTGAAAAATGCAAAACTTCTAAAGGACACCGGCATTTATATTAATAAAGATATGTCTCCGGAAGATCGTTCAATCATTCAAGTCTTAAGGAAAAACAAGAAAGTGGCTTTAAACATGGGTCTATCCGCTTCCATCGTGGGAAATAAATTGAAAATAGGGAATTCATTTTTCAACGTGAATGATTTAATCGACTCTTCTACAATTCCGAATCTTTGCGCTGCCGGAAAAGCGAATGTTGACCCGGTTCCTTCATATCAAGTCGCCAGCCGTTCCAATGAGTCTACGTTTCTAGACAATAACAACCATCGATACAGGACCAGACAAACCGCTAAGGATATCAATTCGACTACAACGAAGCCATTTCCCAAATAATTTTTATGATGTCAGTATATATTACCAAAATTCTCGCGGTTTAAATTCAAAATGTAATAATGTGTATTGCTACAGTGCCGTTAGTAATTTCTCTATCATAGCTTTTTCGGAAACTTGGCTCTCCGATAATGTTTCTAGCAGTGAACTATTCGATAAAAATTTTATAGTGTACCGCAAAGACAGGAACTTTGACTTAACTAATAAAAGTAGAGGTGGAGGAGTATTGATTGCGGTGCAATCCTCACTTCAATCTTCTGAAATATTATTGACTCCAGTAACTTATCTCGCCTCTGTGTAGATTTAGTAATTGTTAAAGTAGTTATTGCAAGAACTGTAGTGTTCCTTATTAATGTGTATTTCAGACCACCAATTAGCCTTGACCAATTAACGCAGTTTGCTAACTTGTTAGATAGCTTTCCATTTCTACTAGACAATGCAACTATTTTGTTTGGTGATTTTAATTTAAATGATTACGTAATCAATTCTGAACATAGCTCTTGCTCGAAAACCCTTAAAAATTGTGTAGAGTTTTTTGGCCTTGATCAATATAATTCTGTCTACAACCACCACCACAGGATCCTTGACCTGGTATTTAGTAATTTAACGTGTTCTGTAAATCACATGATGGATCCTATTGTAGTTCAAGACATTCACCATCCCGCTCTTACTATCGATTGTACCGTAAAAATGCCTAATTTAATTGATTCATTCGCACAAAACTTAAATTTTAAATCGTTTAATTTCAAAAAGGCCAATTTCGTAAGATTATATGAATTAATTTCAAACATTGATTGGACTGATGTTATGTCTTGTACCAATATCAACAATGCTTGTATGCGTTTTTATGAAAAACTGTACTCTATATTTAAGGTCTGTGTTCCCTTCACTCGTAAACCATCAAATAAATATCCCATATGGTTCTCTTCTAATCTAAGAAATAAAATTAAAGAGAAGAAAAAATACTTCAAATTGACAAAAAAAAAATATCCACTATCTCAATTCTTCAGACTTAAACTATCTAATCTCCGGCGGCAAGTAAGAATATTAAGCAAACACGACTTCTCAACGTTTGTTAAAGATTGCGAGAATTCTGTTCGTAAAACGCCGAAAAAATTCTGGAGCTATATTAATACAATGAAAAATAATTATGCAATACCACAGACTATGGGCTATGATGGCCGTGATATAACATCAGCCCAAGATATTGTAAATAGTTTTGCGGCAAATTTTTCTAAATCTTTTGAGTCAGCTACTGCTACGTCTCCCACTTGTACAAAGTCAATACATAATAATTCTATATACATAATAGGGTTTGATCAACCTGATATTGAAGATGCACTTAGCAAATTGGGTAATAAATTGTGCTCTGGGCCAGATAATCTTCCTGCACTCATATTAAAAGATTGTCGTTACGTATTATCAGAACCATTGAAGCATATATTTAACTTATGCTTAAAACAAAGTATTTTTCCAGATTTGTGGAAAAAGACTCGCATAATTCCAATTTATAAGTCGGGAGATAGAAACTTGATTATCAACTATAGGCCTATAGCAATCATTTCCAACTTATCAAAGTGCTTTGAATTTGTTTTGCGTGATCGAATAAGCGCATTTGTTAACTTGAATCTGGCTGATAATCAACACGGCTTTAGACCAAAGCGATCAACGCTTAGTAATCTGATGCTCTACACGCAGCAGTTAACAAACTCCATCGATCGCCAGGTTCAGGTTGATGTCGTGTTTACTGACATCTCCAAGGCCTTTGACAGGTTGGATCATAACATCTTGTTGTCCAAACTGTATAATTTTGGGTTTTCGCTAGCCCTCTGCAATTTATTAAAAAGCTACCTGCTTGAAAGACCGCTATTTGTAGAATATATGGGCTATAAATCTAACTTATTTTTGGCAACATCAGGTGTTCCTCAGGGATCAGTCTTAGGTCCATTGCTTTTTAACTGCTTCATAAACGATATTGTTGAGAACTTAGATGTTGATTGCTTATTATTCGCGGATGATATGAAAATTTTTAAACCAATTAATTCTATTACCGACTGTCTGTCCTTGCAACACAATATTGATATTATCCATTCTTGGTGCAGTTCCAATAATTTATTGCTTAATACGAATAAGTGTAAAGTGATGTCCTTTTCACGAAATAAATCTTCCATAACACACAATTATAATATAAATGGCGTCCAACTATCGAGTGTGAACCACTTTAAAGATCTAGGTATTTTTTTTGATGCGAGCCTTACATTCAATTTTCACATAGAAAGCATAGTCTCTTCGGCCAATCGTTTCTTAGGATTTATTTTTCGCAATTCCAAATTATTTGAAGGTTGTGATGCTATACTATCGTTATACTATGCGTACGTTCGATCTCGGCTCGAATACGGTTGTTGTGTTTGGAATCCATGTTATGCTAAATATTCTAATTTAATAGAATCTATTCAAAAACGCCTAGTTAAGTATTTATATTTTAAGAAGTCAGGACTCTATCCAGACTACACTATAAGCTATGAATCGCTACTTCAAGCTTTTGGACTACAATCTTTGGAACGTCGACGTAAAGCACATCTTATAACTGCGCTTTACAAATTATTAAATAATTCAATTGATTGTCCAGAGATTGTTGCTCAGATTAAATTTCACGTTCCCCATGGCTTAAGACACAACAGATTTTTTCATCTTTCAATTCCCAAAACAAATGTTATGATTAGATCACCTATATTTTCAATGTGTGATGTGTACAATAAATTACTATCATTAGATCCTGCTCTTGACATTTTCAATATGATTAATTCAAAAATATGTTTTAACTATATATTAGAATTAATGCACGGCTCATAATTATCTTTTATGTATTCATTGTTTTATGTTTTATATTTAGTTATATTAGTTTAAGTGATGTACAATCTTGTGTAGGAAATGTAATTTCCGTGATTGTATAAATAAATAAATAAATAATGCCGTAAAAAGCGAAACTAGTCGAGTAAATAGAAACAAATAGTGAAACACACCAAGTGTTTTTAATTTATCCTTTAATACTATTGTATATCATAGTTGGCTTTGACATAGTTGATAAGAGTGTTTTTCACTGATTTCAAAAATATATACTTTTGTGAATTTATCTTAAAACACAGTGTTACTATAGAGTAGAAACTAGCTTTTAATGTGCTAAATAATGTAATATGAAAGACAATAGCCATTTTTTTGATTATTTGCATTAAATCATATTTTGTATCACGGTATCAAAGCAATTATCAAATTTATTATTTAAATAATATAAAAATATAAATAGTAAATAAGGCAATTCCAATAATAACAAATAATAATCATTTTAACATTGTATATAATTACTTGCAGTAAACACATTAAATTATTTGATTATAAAAATAAAAAAAAAAAAAAAAAAGTGATAAAACAAGTGTTTATTTTTGATATTTCAACTCATTATCTATCAAACTGTTTGATAATGAATAGCGTGTAGTCGAAACAATAGTCACTGAAAAGTTAAATAAAAGTGGTAAAACAAAGTTAAGTGTTTGAATAAAATTGTTAGTTATGAAGATGTAAAACAAAGTGAACGCCAACTAAATCAAAAAATTGCTACTAATGTTTTGATAATTTAAAAAAGAAAACTATAAAAAAGGTATTCCTTAATATTAAAGGATAAATTAAAAAACACTTGGTTTGTTTCACTATTCGTTTCTATTTACTCGACTAGTTTCGCTTTTTACGGCATTATCAAAAGTGGATTGCAGAAGAAACCGACCGGCTTAAATATAATCAGGTAATAAGGGATTTTGCAATTGGGGAATTTAACTTTAACTTTAACTTTATTTACGGAAATCTCCATTATAATGTTTACATTATACAATCATTTACACACTTGTTTATAATTTGAAGGTATTCCTTGTTGAAATTGTTTAAAATTTATAAATTCTCTTTACAAACAAGCGTATTTTTACATCCTGCACATAAACCTACAAAATACCATGCATTTCTCTCGTAATACACCCGCCAAAGTAGAAAAATTCCGTAAAAACGGGCTAACATTTTTCCGGCTTAATTAACAAAATTGCTCGCGGAAAATTTCATCCGGGATTTATCTTGCAATCAGTCGACGAATGCATGCAACATAATTCTCTGCGAGTCAATAGATACAAACAAAAAAATTATACGCTGAAAATAATCCCCGATTCGGGGAATAATATGATAGGGAGGACATAAAAAAACGGTTTCAAACGCGATGCGAAAATGCTAATTAATTAATTAATTTTACGAAGCGAGTTGACAACAAAAACACATCGAGCTTTTTGCGTGCAAACATTGAATGGATAGTTATAGTTAATTCTTCACTCGGTGATGTTATTAAAAATTTGTGCTACCGGCGCATTCACCATTTAAACAAAAATACGTGGTATATCCACAAAGTAAGTTCCTTTTGACTGGGTAAAGAAAACAAATACATATTCAGAGAAAAATGTTATAGTGAAGCTTAAGCTGTTTTTTGATATAACTTCCACCATTTTGTAGGCACTCATAGCTAGGCACAAGCTTTTGTTCTCCCTCACTATAAGAAGGTGCCGCCTATAATGAGCCCGTTCGTCAGAGAGACAATTTTTGAGTTTGTCTCTCTGGCGAACGGGCCCATTATAGGCGGCACCTTCTTATAGTGAGGGAGAACAAAAGCTTGTGCCTAGCTATGAGTGCCCACAAAATGGTGGAAATTATGTCAAAAAACAGCTTAAGCTTCACTATAGCTTTTTTTTCTATATATGTATTTGTTTTCTTTAACCACTGTTGGGGAATTCTCTGATAACCGGACTGGTAATCGTGAACGTGTTGGGATATTTGCAATAGTACAAAATAGACCGATTGGTGTTGGTGATTGGTGTCAAGGCCGTAGCTAGAGGGAATATTTTAAACATTTCGGGAATAGGGGGGAGGGGTGAACCCTAAATCCCCCTTTTGGCTACGGCCTTGATTGGTGTAGGGTTAAAGTTTTTAAAATGGCCGAAGTACCGTTCATTAGATACCAACATGCATCACAAACAAATCCAAACATGTTGAATGCTGAATATTTTGATGAATGTCAACCCAGTAACAACATCTTCTTTGATCTCACCGTCATTGTTTAGCCTGCTAATACCAAGGCTCATAGAGAAAGCAGAAATTGTACACTTTCAGTTTTCGTGAATCATTTCTTTACCCGCAGCAACCAGTTCATTACTTGTCAAACATGTACGCTCACTTCGTTCGTCATCATGCACTTTATCAAGTCCTGTACAAATTTAATTAAAAATGTAATAAGTGATTCAATGGTAAGGAGATGGGTGAACATTTGCTCACCGATCTCTATACACCTCACAGATTTGTTGATGAATGTGGACTGATTTAATCTTCTTCGCATTGAGGAAAGAAATTGCAGACCTTATCTCATAAGCGGCGGGATCTCCAATTGTACTCGCCACTTCAAACAAGCACCACCAAGCGTACACAACATTCAGCTAATTCATATTAACGTCAACTTCAGTAAATAAGTATCGCGCATGCGCGAAATTCCGATCGCAGCGCTGCAGTGGTAAAAAATACAAACGGAACTTACTTTCTGGATACAGCACGTATTTAACCCATTAAGCGCCTAATAACGCAACATTATTAATTGTTTGCTTCTTAAATTACTAAATAAGTTAATTCGATACATTGATTATTATTATATTTAATATTCTAGATTTAATCTATTCCAACATTGAATGTCACGTGGATAGAGAGATGTTGCCATTAGTCCTTGAGGATACATATCACCCCGCTCTTCTGTGCTCTCTACAATGTACACCTGATGTATGTAAAATCAACGATGCTCTACTAAAATTTAACTTCAAAAAAGGCAATTATCCTGCTCTATATGCTTACTTATGCGACATCGACTGGAGCTACTTGTCTGGGTTTACTGATATCGACGTTGCTTTTGATGAGTTTTATAATACGTTAATGAACGCACTGATGAAATTTATTCCAAAATATAAACCTAAAAGTGCTACAAAATATCCGCCCTGGTATAGCTCGGAGATTATTAATCTTATAAAAGAGAAGAACATAATTAGGAAAAAAAGTAAATCGAACTTAAATCTGAAAATGGAATTTAAAAAAATCCGTTCCTTAATAAAAACTAAAATCAAGTCAGCTTATCGTGATTACATAACTACAGTTGAAAATCAGCTCGTCGGTAATCCCAAACAATTCTGGTCCTTTGTAAATTCTAAAAAATCAAGTAAATCGAGATTTCCTTCTTCAGTACTTCAGGAAAATATTCTTCTTGAGGAACCTAGCCTTATTGCTAACACTTTTCGCGATTACTTTGCTTCAGTCCATAACCCTTCATCAAATAGTTTGACAGATATTCATATAACCTTCAATCCCAATTTTCTATTTTGTACCATATCAGCCCAGGATATCCTGGCACATCTCAAAAGACTGCCTAACATTTATTCAACTGGTCCGGATAACTTACCAGCGTTCCTTTTAAAAGACTGTGCAACTTTACTATGTGACCCGCTTGCATCTTTATTTAATTTATCAATTCCTACTGCAGTCTTTCCTCATCGATTAAAAATTGCATCAATTTGCCCAATACCAAAATCACCAGTAAAACCACAAACCGTTGATAATTTCCGCCCTATAGCACTTTTACCACACATTGCCAAAATTTTTGAGAGAATATTATTCGATCAACATATTAAACCATACCTATCAACTGTGCAGCATGGTTTTATTCCGCGACGGTCGACGGTTACAAATCTTTGTTTAATGACACATAACATCGCGGAAGTTATAGATTCTAAAGGGCAACTTGATGTCATTTACACCGATCTGTCAAAGGCTTTTGACAAAGTTCCTCATAACATCCTTCTGGCCAAATTAAGCAGATTCGGGTTCTGCAAGTCATTAATATCACTAATGAACTTTTATCTCACTGAACGTAGAGCGGTAATTAGATATAACACATTTGTAAATAAAACACTTTTTACTTTGTTTAACCACTGAATTTTACATTTAATTGTGTGACTAGTTTCGACTATCTAGTAGTCATTCTCAAATTAAAGTAAATACAAATTACACGTTAAAAACTATTTATACGGCTTCGAAGAGAGGGGTGTACATTAGGTCAACCTGGTCATTAAGAAGGGAAATTCCGGGATTAATTCGGGCTTTGTGTATTTCTAGTGCTTCCAGTAAATCCATTTTACGACCTTTTTCGGCAAAATGGATTTCTGAAAGTACATCCTCGCCAAAAGTGTGATTCTCTTCTAAAAGATGGTTAGCATAGGTAGAACTATTATGTTTTAATATAAAGGCTCGCTCGTGTTCTTTCAATCTTATTTCGATTCTACGACCAGATTGTCCAATGTACACACCTTTACAATTTTCGCAGTTCAATTTATAAATGCCTGATCTAACTAGAGGATTTAGTTTTGTTTTTGGGTTGAAAATTATAAATGAATGAAATTTAGGCCCAAAATACTCCCTGCACATTAATGTTACAAATTTTAAAGATAATTTAATAGTCGAGTCAGAATTAGCAGCCTACAACTCAGATATTAGTAACTTTGAAAAAACTAAAATTGCAAAAATAATAAAACAAACCTCTTCCATTTCAAATTACGACGATAAGACAATACAAACAATAAACAAAAAAGTCAAAAAAACAATTTAATTATTACAAAAGCAGATACAGGTAATTCTACAGTAATTTTACAAAAATCCGATTATTTAAACAGAGTAGAACAATTTATTTCTTCATCTAATATCCAAGAAATTAAAAAAGATCCTACACCACAACTTCAAAAAGAAATCAGAACATTTATTACTAATCCTAATTCTCTCTTTTCACCCTCTGATAAATATAAATTAATTCCTATGAACCCTACAGCACCTAGACTCTATGGCCTCACAAAAATTCACAAAGACAACATTCCCATACGCCCCGTAGTGTCCTATATAAAATTCCATTTTTAACACTATCACTAACTTTAGCGACCCCCATTCTATTAAAAATTCTGTAGAACTAACCAAGTCACTAGAAAACATAACATTTGTTTGCAAAAATACCACCCGCAGATTGCATGGACCTAATCATTAAACACTTAGATAAAAGTAATGTTAACCCCATAGTAAAATCAGATTTCATATCATTATTAGATTTAATAATTAAATCAAACTATTTTTCATTTAACAATAAATTTTACAGTCAACATGAAGGCTTAGCAATGGGGTCCCCGCTGAGCCCATTGCTAGCTGAAATATTCATGAACAATATTACAAATACCATTTTAAATTCCACGTTAGGTAAAAAACACATATTTCATTGGTTTAGATATGTAGACGATGTTCTAGCATTCTTTAAAGGTACAGATAGACAACTCCAGCAATTCCTTAATTTCCTTAACACAATACACCCTTCAATAACTTTTACAGTAGAAACAGAAACCGATAACAAAATTAATTTTCTAGACCTAACCATTACAAAAATTAACAACAAATTAAATTTTAATATATATAGAAAACCGACCTATACTGATTCCGTTATCCCTAACCACTCCCGCCACCCACAAATTCATAAAAAAGCTAGTTTCTATACAATGATAAATAGAGCATTTAAAATTCCGCTAAATATAAATGATAGAAAGAAAGAGATCAATACAATAAAGGAAATAGCATTGAATAATGGCTACACAACTTCACTAATAAACAATTTAATTCATAATTATGAAATGAAAGAGGTGTAGAAATTCTTCTACCCTAGAATTAGGTCAATAGATAATCAACATTTTAAAACAATCAGCTACTATGGTACAATAAGTTGTAAAATTAAAAACATCCTTAAAAAATGTAACATTAATGTAATATTAAAAACGCCCCATAAACTTAATAATATAATTTTCAACCCAAAAACAAAACTTAATCCTCTAGTTAGATCAGGCATTTATAAATTGAACTGCAAAAATTGTAAAGGTGTGCACATTGGACAATCTGGTCGTAGAATCGAAATAAGATTGAAAGAACACGAGCGAGCCTTTAGATTAAAACATAATAGTTCTACCTATGCTAACCATCTTTTAGAAGAGAATCACACTTTTGGCGAGGATGTACTTTCAGTAATCCATTTTGCCGAAAAAGGTCGTAAAATGGATTTACTGGAAGCACTAGAAATACACAAGGCCCGAATTAATCCCGGAATTTCCCTTCTTAATGACCAGGTTGACCTAATGTACACCCCTCTCTTCGAAGCCGTATAAATAGTTTTTAACGTGTAATTTGTATTTACTTTAGTTTGAGAATGACTACTAGATAGTCGAAACTAGTCACACAATTAAATGTAAAATTCAGTGGTTAAACAAAGTAAAAAGTGTTTTATTTACAAGTGTATTTAAGATGTACCACAAAGTGAACGCCTACAACACCAAACAAATAACACATTTGAGTCAATTGCATATACACCTTCGTCAGGGGTACCCCAAGGTTCGATCTTAGGACCATTATTATTTAACATGTTCATAAATGACCTCTCAGGATTGTTAACTTGTCGTCATCTACTTTACGCAGATGATTTAAAATTATATACTTCGATCAAAGACATAAACGATTGTCTAATGCTCCAAAATGAGTTAAAATTGATTGCTTCATGGTGTGAGAATAATGGACTTACTTTAAACATTAACAAGTGCAAATATATGTCGTTCACTAAAAAATCTAGCCTCATCACGTATAATTATTCAATTAATGACATGTATTTAGAGAAAGTCACGGTATTTAAAGATCTGGGTGTCTATTTTGACAGTAATCTGACATTTGGTCGTCACATTGAGGCAATCGTTAATAATTCATTGAAGTCATTGGGTTTTATTCATCGCAACTCGTCTAGTCTTAAGAACATCAATGCATTAAAAACCCTGTACAACTCGTATGCACGCTCAAAGCTGGAATATGCAGCCTTAGTTTGGTTTCCTCAAACTCAGAACCAAATAAAGATGATTGAAAGCGTACAACGCAGGTTTTAAAATTTTTATTTCATAAAACTGAAGGATACTATCCAGTAAGAGGATTTGATCATGACATACTACTCAATAAATTTAGTTTAGACTCTCTTGAATGTCGTAGGCATAAGGCATCTATCTCATTTATGCATAAATTATTACACATTAAAATAGATTCACCAGAATTATTAAATCAGATTGGGCTGTATATTCCAGTTTTTTGCAGCAGGCAAAAACCTATGTTTAGCATCCCAAACCATAGGACTAACGTGAGATTAAAATCTCCTATTGTTATCATGTCATGCATGTGTAATAAATTACCACCCTGTTGTGATATTCTGCATGACTCTGTTAAATCGTTGATGAACAATCTCTCAAATAGCTATCACACTCACGGGCGTCTTCATATTGATTAGATTTAAATTTATTTACATACATACATTGTTTATTGTATACTCAATGACATTAGAAGCGTAACACCCAGAAGGAGTTATTATTTTAAGTTGATTTTTTGCCAGTATGGTAGTCTTACATCAAGAATAAAATGATTACGTTTTCAAGAAATTTTATTAAAAAACAATGTAAAAAAAAATGAATAATGTGTTTGGCGACCCCTTTGCTGTATACACTCCTGTAGACGTCTGGGCATCGACAAAATGAGATGGTCGATGTCTTCTTGAGGCATCTCGTTCCAAGCAACTTGAATTTCATCGATCAACTGTGCTAGAGTCTGTGGAGGATGGTGCAAAAAGAATATTCTTCTTCCCATGATATCCCACACATGTTCAATGGGATTTAAATCCGGCGAACGGTAGAAAAACATTAACACCAGCTTCATTAAGAAAGTTCATAGTTCGACGAGCAATATGGGGACGTGCGTTATCTTGTTGAAAAAGTACGTCTGGGCGGCCATCTAAATAAGGCAACAAAGTCGGTCGTATGACGTCTTCAACATAACGCGCAGCTGTCATACTGCCTCGAATGAATGTAAAGTAACAGATTTTAGCAAAAAATGTATAAACTGTGTTTTAATGATGGATAAAAAAACAAATCCAGTAACAATAAAATTATAGAAACTTAAAGATGTTCAAAATTTTTTGAAAGTACCAAAATTTTATTTAATTAGTATGATGCGCTTATTGTGCATGTTGTTTTTATTGAAACGGTTGTTTCTTTTGCAATACAAATACATTTATTATTAAAAAAAGCGTAAGCTTATTACAGATTTTTGAATATTAATGTACTTATACTTTGTCGAAGTTATTATACATTTTTTTATTTAATTTAAATAAAACATTAGAATTGTTGATAAAACAATGACTAAAATAAAACAATGGTAATTGTTTGTGGCAGTTGGCTTTATTGTTTTAATTTTTTGAATTAATGTGGTGTTAAAGGAATACTTTGTAATTTTATTATTTTTTATGAAAATTAACGTCATCAAAACACAAGATAAAGTTCAATTGGGATTAAAACTAAATAAAGTAGGTATAATAATAATAACACTAAACGTTTAAAAATATGAAAACTATAAAAGATTACATTATAAGTTAAATAAAGATACAAATAAACGCTATTTTAAGTTTTTTATTGTAACTTGACACTAAAAATGGAGAATTGTTCTTCTATTCTATTCTATTCTATTCTATACTATTCTATTCTATTCTATACTATTCAATTTTATTTTATTCTATATCCTAAATTACATCTTTTTAAAATATATTTGTAGCTTTGTTTACTGTTCATACGACAATATTTTAAAACTTGTCTACAGTCATCCGCAAGTGAATATGATTTTCGATATATTTTATTTTTTACATGACCACACAAAAAGTCCAAAACGAACAGCTCATGGGATTGGGATAATTCTTCCTACCAATTTCCATTTCTTCCTACCCACAACTTTGAAATTGATTTATTGGATAAAAATTAAACAAACTCATACATCGCAAACAACCGCAATTGTTATATAATTGTCATGTTATGAAACACATAACTTACTATTAAGAAAAGATAGAAAATATCGTTCTACAAGGTGCCCGTTTTTCATGCAGCACTATGGGGATTTCGCTTAATTGAAGAGATAGAGAATCGGTTAAATAGGGGCAAAGTTGCGCATTACAATACTTACTAATAAAAATATTTGCTTCCACATTTTAAATATCTTTAACTGTTTCGATGTTATTTGAACAAAAAAATAAAAAAAGTAGATATTTAAATGTTGCCTAATCTCCATTATTTTTTATCCTTTTACAAATTAGTAAAAACATTCTTATAGCAACTTTTTACGACTGGACTTAGAGAGTAAGTTATAAAGTTGCAAAGTGATTCGTTTTTGTTCTTCCAAACACAACTTTCGTTTTTCTCATGGGCGCATATGAAGATATATAATTAAACAGTATTTTTTACGCTGATTTCAAAGATGTACCATATGTTGACTTTTAAAAAATGTAGTGTTTTTATGGTATGTTGCTATGGAAACAATCGCGCATCAATTTATTTGAGTAAAAACGATGAACAATCATTATTAACCTTCTTTTTAAATAACATTTTACCTGTTGCATACCAACTTGGTATTGTTTGGTTGCCACGGCAACTTGAAAAACAACAATAATTAAACAAAAGCCTACATGTGGCAGGGGTGGTCAATAATGACCGCCTTGGCATGGCATTAATGATAAATTTGACCGCTAATCTTGTCCGCTCCGAGTAATTGTTTGTCACAAATGTCCGCCAAGTGTTTTCGAATGTATGACGTGGTAGCAATCATTGACGTAAAAGTCCTGGCAGTGAATGTGGTAAAAGTTTTCGATAATCAAAAAATGTGCATTTAATGCATATGTTACGGACAAAACAGGAAATGCGGACAAAACGCGAATAGTCTGAGGTATTTAGACAATAGCCGAATGAAATTGCATTAGTTTGTTATTTCGCACATTGTCTAAACAAAATTCGTTGTGTCTAAGGGCTACTAGACAAAATGTGTTCCAAGATTTTACATTAAAATGAAAATTACCCACTTGAAAACATTACTTTAATGTATAAACAAAATAGCAAATTATTTATAAGGAATATATTTTGAATTTCAATTTAAATTAGTGTTTTATACGCGTGGCGTATGAAGTAAAATTTTGAGTTTAGAAACGCCTGAGAATTTGGATTTGCCAGCCGACTCGTTTCGCTTGTGTGATTTAAGTTATCACCAAGTGAATAATGAGTACCCAGCTAATTTTTAACACTTTTTTTACAATTGTGATATTTTAGACAGTCGTGAAAATGTTTTGTTTATTTGTCAGTTCATCACTTTTACTATTCGTATGTTAATTATTGTTTGTTTTTTACATTGATATTAATCTATATAAACAGTTAACATAAGTCGATATCTGAACTATAATGTCAGTTGATGTAAGTCTGCGTTAGCTGACAGAATCGCATTCTACCTAACCTACCTTAACAAAGTAACACCTAACCTAACAAACCTTGACGATGTGGCATATAACCTAGCTTAACACGGTGACAACGTTGTGTTAAAAGTTAGGTTAGGTTAGTTGTGACATTGTCAAGTGAGATCAGCTAACCTAGCTTTGGAGGTTTTATACCACTTTCAATATTTACATAACATTACTTTGTGATATACGTATTGCAATGCTTGATCGATTTGTTTCATAATTTCGGAATATTGTTCAAGAATTTCTCGTATTATTCATAATTAAGTCATAACTTTTAGCTTTTCTGGTTTAATTGGCTCAAATTTGTTGTATTTTTTTGACATAAAAATAAAGCCTGTACACGGTGGCCCAAATTGGATATTATTATAGGAAATCTCGGTTATTAGAGAGATAGTAAAAAATCGCTTCCTTGAGTGCACTTTTTTCGAAACAAACTTACTAATAAAAATTGTTTAAAAAAATGTATTTATTACATATTAATACATATTTTATTCTCTAATTCCTTAACATTATTACAGGGTGGACAGACCGGAAAAACCAAGAAAGTCTTGGAAAAGTCAGGGAAATTAAGCCTTTTTTAACGAAAAGTCAGAATTGACATATTCTTTCGATAAAAGAATTGACATATTCTTTCGTAGTTTTGTCTGAAGCACGAATTCGGCACATTAAATAATATTAAACAAACAAAAAAAGAACAAGACACTCTAATATTAAAAAAATCATTAAAATTATTTGGATCAACAGAAAGATTGACAAATTCAAGAATAATAAAATGTCCTAATTAAAATAGTTAAGCAGTCACAATCAATAATATCATAGATATTCTGAAAATTGGCAAAAATTAAACATATTATATAAAATCGGCAAAGTAAACAAACATTGGCAAATACGTTAAAATGTACAATTTTAACAAACAAAAAACCAAATTATGTTTTATTGATTTCTGTATTTTTTTGGGTAAAGAACAAATATCACAAAAATGTAAAAAATCACAAATTTTAAATAATAATAAACTATTGAAAAAACAAATAAATAAAATAAGAAAAAATGGCGAAGTTCACAAAAAAAAAATCTTAAAAAATCAGAAATAAACACCAAAGTAAAAATTGATCAAACCCACAAAAATTACCAATTTCTACAATATTAATTATGTATAATTTTCCCAAACAGAACAAAACTGGTGATGTGTCTATTATAGTACCTTTCCCTTGTCAGAAATATATTTATAGTTAAATACTGCCGGAAATGTCAAAATTTTGGAACAGTGTCGAAATACAATGGTTTAAATATTAAGAATGTGCACTTACAATTAATGAAATATTCACAAAATAGGGATTTTTGCAATTTTTCACTGTATCTCGATTAGTATTGATCCCATTACATCTAAGCAGTATATTTTAAACTTGACTGTAATCAGTGTTTTTATACGCGTGGCGCATAAAGTAAAATTTCGAATTGATAAAATCCCGAATTTGAAGCTTTTCTCAAATTGAAATGCTACTTCATGCTTTGAAATGATAAATATTAAGAAAATATACAAAATTTGTTAAAAATAAAAAAAGGAAAATCTTATTTTGATTGAATACAATATTGAAATCAATTTTTTTTATAAAATTCCATAATAATCTTGGATATTTATGAAAAGTGTTTAAATTTTAAAAATCGGTGTAAAAATTATCATCTTAAAACATTAAGAAAACTGTCAAGATTTTAAAAATTGACCAAGAACATGAAAATTCACAAAAAAATGCCAACATTTAAAAATACAAATTTTGAAATTCACAAAACCTGAGAAAATTTTATAAATTGAAGAAAGAGTGAGGAAATTCATAAAATGTATTAATATTTTTAAAATTAAGAGTAACCTGGAAAATTTAGGTAATCCATACATTTTTTTAATCAAAGAATTTTACTAAAAACGTGCAAATTTTAAAAATTAACTGGAATTCTAAAAATGTAAAGACAATTTAGGTAGTTGATAAAAACTGTCAAGATTTAAAAAAATTATGAAAACTCACGAGAAACGTGAACATTTTTAATTTTAAAATCAACGAAAATCTAGAAGATTTTATAGTTTTACACAAAAAAACGTTAAATTTCTAAAACTTAACAAACATTAGAAAAAAATCATGAGTATAATTTTTTTAATTTTACAAAAACCGTCTAACAAAAATCTAGAAAATTCTGAAAAAGTTTCACATACAAAAATTTTACATTTAGACAATTTCGGCCCCCCTGAGTTGACCCCCCCCACCTTTTGCTACGGCCTTGTTTATGACGTTCACATTCGCTGTATGTAAAAATGTTGGAATTTTACACAAAGCATCTAAATTATAAAAATTAACAATAATCTAAGAAATTCACTAAAATTTCCAAAAATTTTAAAATTGTCTAAGATCTAGAATATTTAGGAAAACTTTCAGAATTTTTAAAATTAAAGCAAATATTGAAAATGTTTGACTGAAAACTTTGACATTCACAAAAAAACCATAAATTGATACAAATTTTGGAAAGTCATAAAAGCATTAACATATTTAAATTTATCGAAAACTACCAAGATTGAAAAATACTGACGACAATTAACAAAAATCTGCAAAATTCAGAAGATCTTAAAATTTTGAAAATTAACAGAAATTATTGAAATTTACGAAAAACATTAAACAAAAAGATATAATCTTAAAAAGCCAGTTGGCATAATTTAATGAAAAATATTGATATGTGCATCAATACATTTTTTGATTGATTGTTTGATTGATTGATTTTTCCCAATTATTATTTTTTTTATTTGTTATAAATTTTGCATATTTCAACCTTCTTATTGTCATTTCATCACTTTTTTATTATCTTAACAAGTATTTCATTATCGACAATTTTAACAGTTTCAACATGAATACAAGAGGTGATCGACTACCATAAGCAATAGCCCCCCAAACCATTACTCCAGCAGTCCTGTGTACATGCCTCTCAATAGCAAACCTAAGATCAGGTCGTTCTCCACGGTAGCGTCGTACCCTTCTACGGCCATCATGCGTGCCTAGACAAAATCGTGATTCATCGCTGAATACGACATCGTGCCATTCTGCCTCCCAATGCTGCCGTTCTCTGCACCAGTCCAACCTTTGGCGACAGTGTCTCGCTGTTAAAGGAAGCACTAATCTTGGACGGTACGAAAGAAGCCCAAAGGATTGAATGCGGCGATATAAGGTTCGCATACTAACGGGCCTACCTTCTTCTCCAATCCATTGATCACCGATTTGACGCGTAGTAGCGAAACGGTCTCGCAGGGCTATTTGTTTTAAGCGCCGATCTTGACGTTCTGTGGTACGCCTTGGTTGACCAATTGGTCTTCTTCTTGCTCCTCTACCTTCTTCTGTCCATACCTGATACACACGTATTACAGTTGCTGCAGTGGAATCAATACGGCGGGCAATTTCGCGATAGGACATACCGACATCTCGATAAGCTTGATCACTTGATCAGATAACACTACTCAAAATCATGAACTATACTTGCGCTACAAATTTTTGTCGACAACACCACAAACACGGTGGTGTTGCAATTTATTGTCATGAAAATATTAAATTCATTATCCGCAATGATATCAACAATTTGGCGGAAATTAGACATTTTGAATGTGCTAGTGCAAACTTCAAACTAAACACAACTAACTCGATTAATATAACATGTATATATAGAACTCCAGACAGTGATTTAAATATCTTCTTTGCTAAGCTGGAACAAATTCTACTATTATTATTAGTAAAAAATGAAAACTTCTACATTTGTGGAGATTTTAATATTGATATTTCAAAACACGACAAAGCCACTAGTGAATTTTATGTTCTTATTCAATCATACAATTGCCATTTTCTTGTCAACGAGTATACAAGAATTACGAACATAAGTAAATCGTGCTTAGATAATATAATAACAAATGATTACTCAATAGGCTGTAAAATCGTAAACACGAATTTCTCAGATCACTACGCCCAAATCGCCACACTCAAATATGAACCAATAGAAAATTCGTTTTTAAAGACATATCGAAGAATTAATGATAACAGCATTCAAGGATTGAATAGAGTTCTAAAATTTGAAACTTGGCAAACGATGTATACAAGAACGAACGTAAATGAGCAATTCAATGAATTCATGTTTATCATCTTAAAACATTTTCATAATCAGTGTCCCTTGCAACAAGGGAAATCAATTAAAATGAATAAGAAAATAGAAATGTCTAAGGAAACCATTGCATGTAAAAAGGAATTGGAGTTGTATCACATTTTATCACAATATTTTGAGGAATGCAAGCCAAATTTAAAGCTGTGTAAACAACGTTATAATTTACTATTAAAAAACGACCGCAAACAACAATATGATAATAAAATCATAAAATCTGACAATATAAACAAAACGGCATGGTCTATCGTAAAAGATATTACGGGTAGAAAGCATGTAACAAATTACGAAAGTTCGGACATCGAATCTGACATAAACAACATCAACAAATATTTTGTAAATGCTGCATCTGATCTAATTAAATCGAAGAAACTTACAGAAGATCACAATATAGACATAGATATACATCAACATTCTCTGTTTCTTAAACCAATTACATGTTATGACATCAAAAATGTAATCAAACATATGCCTAACAAAAAAAGCTATGGTATTGATGAAATATCTATGTCTGTTATTAAGGAATGTATAGATAACTTATGTGAGCCATTAAGTTTTCTATTGAATAATTCAATCAGTTCTGGCATTTTTCCGGAACGGTTAAAGGTTGCAATTGTCAAACCAATCCACAAAAGTGGAGATTTCTCGAAAATTAAAAATTTCAGGCCCATCAGTCTTCTGTCTTCCTTTTCAAAAATTTTTGAGTATATTATATTAGACCAATGCAAATCTTTTTTTAAAAAGCACAACTTATTTTCTAATCATCAACATGGTTTTACCGAAGGTAAAAACATTAACACAGCGGTTTATGACTTTACCCAGTTCATTTTAGACGCAATGGAATCAGGCGATCTCACTTGTGGTATATTCTTGGACTTGTCCAAGGCATTTGACTGTATTAACCACGAGGTGCTACTATCCAAACTGTATAACTATGGAATCAGAGGAACCGCCTATGACTGGTTCAAAACATATCTTAAAGGGAGAAAGCAATTAGTGGAGGTGATATCAGGCAATACTGTGTACCGGTCGGATGCCTTGGACATAGTCGCAGGGGTTCCACAAGGTAGTGTTCTAGGACCTTTTCTTTTCAATATATACATAAATGATATATTTCAAATAATAAACAATCCAGAATACAATATTGTCAACTATGCAGATGACACAAACATATGTGTACGTTCAAAAAATATTTCTTCATTAGAAAACAACATCACCGTCTTACTAAAATCGGTAAAAGAGTGGTTCGATAACAATTTTCTTATCTTAAATGATAGCAAAACGAACTATATTGTATTCAAAAAATCGGACGTTTCACAAATCTCATCGCAAATTGCTATAAATAACACACGTATCGACTTAACAGATCACACTAAATTCTTAGGAATATTTATAGATAGTAAACTGAAATGGCACCAACACATAGACTATGTTTCATCAAAACTAAGTAAAACTTGTTACATGCTTCGAATCTTAAAACCAAACATATCCTTCAATATGTTAAAAGTAGTATATAACTCCAATTTCTTGTCAATAGTGCGTTTCGGTATAGTATATTGGGGCAGTTCATCACATTTCAATAAAATAATGCTTATTCAAAAACGTGCGCTAAGAATAATATTAAATCTTAACCCCATAGCCTCTTGCAGGACTCACTTTACAAAAAACGGTTTTTTAACAGCAGTTGCTATATACATAATGGAATGTCTGTTATTCATTAGGAAAAACGAGAATTATTTTATACCAAACATTAATGTAAATAAATACTCAACCAGAAACAAGGGGACTCTAATATACCCTATTCATAAGTTTGCAATTACCGAAAAAGGTGTTCATTACTCTTGTTTGCGTTTGTACAATAAATTACCATTATCTATAAGATCGGAATTAAATTTTGTAAAATATAAAAAATACTTGCATGCAATATTACTGCAAATCGAACCTTATGCGATAGAAGAATTTCTCTCATTTGATATAAATTCTGTTCAATATTCTGACGATGTTCTAGTGTCAAATAACCAATAGAGTATTTTTGTATTTCTGTATGTGTTATTTATACTTGAATAAAGCATATTCTTATTCTTATTCTTAAGCAACAACTCGACCCCGGTCAAAATCGCTCAAATGGTGATATTGTGGACGTCTTCGGACTCGAGGCATTTTATTTAAGCTTAACACACTCAACGGAAACACAAAAACTAAAAACATCTGTACTAAACAGCTCATATAAATAGTTTTATCAAAAAATAAAAAGTGTTTTTTTTTCACAATAAATATAAAAGGCACAAGGTTGAAATTGTTATCAATGTATGCTTTAAATATAGTCACTCTGTTGCTAAAATATGAATTCAAAAAAATCATTCCTTCTTGGTGTTACGCTTCTAATGTCATTGAGTATATAATAATATTATCATTGTCTTGTAATTGAGAAATTTCCTGTTGGGCAATAAATACTTATTATTATTATTATTATTATTATTTTGCTGTATTGAATTACCAATAAACATTGTTTATTGTTGTTATTTCATAAATTTACAATGATTATAAATAATGTTTGTACTCAATCAAAATCAAAATCACGTAAAATAATTGAGGAATTCCATTAATAAATAAATGAACATGAAAATAATTCCATTCGAAAATTTGAATGCAATAAATAAATCAGTATTTATTTTAAATTAAAAATGTGATATTGAAAAAAAAATCAATCATTCTGTAAATAAATATTAGAAGGTATATAAGCCTATAGATATATTTTTTCAGCAGATCATTTCATGTTTTTTTTTTTGTACTGAATATAAAAGCCCATAGATATTTTTTTAAATTTATATCTTTTGAGCAGTTCATTTCATGTTGTTTCTTTGTACTAAACATGCCTGCACACAGGTACATTTATAATTGACAGAAGGGGCGGAAATGTAGGAGTGAAAACCGACACAAACACACACACGCACACACCATCACGTCAAAACAAATGCAATTCGGGTGTTGAATTACAAACGTACACTGAAATAATAAATGAGTTATTCGAAACCACTTAGCAATTTGTCGTGTTCACACTTCACACAAACAAATGAGTTTACATATCGCCCTCAATATTTATAGCTTTGACATTGACTTTTGCACTAAATTACTCGTACTTCACAAAAGGTACAGTCAGTGCCTTGATTACACACAGTGGCGACAACTTTGGATTCTTTTTGATTGGTTGTTAGAAATTCTGACCCTAAATACTTTTAAGTATATAGATGGCCTGAATAATTTGACTCAAATTGTTACATTTGCAGTAGGTTACTGTATGTAACAGCAAACACTTGTTGTATAATTCAATGTCCGTCGGGGTATTAGCCCGGGAAGTAGTTGTTTCAATGAGTGTTTGATGTAGTCTTTGTAAGACTAACTTGTTGTAGATTGCGAAAAGAATCTCGGCACTTTTAATGTTTGAAGTGTTCTGCAACCAAGAATTGGCAATTTCATTTATACTTTTAAGTATTTATTAAAAACAAGAAATTGATTCCACAAATAGCCGTATGTTTTATTCGCAAGTTTGAGTGTACACAATTTCTTGAAATTTTAAAATAACTTTTAAATAATTTCAGCCTTGTTTGCTGGGTAATCAATTTATTAAAAAATGTCCTCTTTGTGATACAGTTTTTTTTTTCTACTTCATTATTCTCGCAATTCCTCTCAGGAATTTCATTTCAGCGCCTTCATTAATTACATACAAGTTGAATTTAAACTTTTTGTCTCTAAGGGCTTTCCTCTTTCATCATAATTAACGATTCGATAACGAAAATTTCGTAAAGTAAAATCTGCGATATTTCTAAAATTACAAAAAAATTGTAATATGTCCTTAATGGCACTTTCCAAGCTATTTAAATAATTAATAATTGGCATACTAAATTTATTTCACCCTAACCAATTCAACAAAGATTTCATTTAAAGTCAGTGTTCTACACGCGTGGCGCATGAAGTAAAATTTCGAGTTTAGAAAAGCCTAATTTGGCTCGGTCGCTTCGCTTCGCTACGCGACCGAGCCAAATTTTTAGGCTTTTCTAAACTCGAAATTTTACTTCATGCTTAGTCTGGGAGTGGAAACCCTCGTTAGACGACCAATGAGAAACTACTTATTTTGCCCTTTTCTTTATTATAAAATGTATTAAATAGAAGAAATAGAGATGATGTTTTTTTCTTTGCGCATTATTTGTGTTTTGGACGTCTTTTAGCATTTACATGTTTCTAGTATTCCACATAAAAAGACTGCTATTCCTTACTTCACTTTTTATTTGTATAGTTAGATGTACATTTCGAGACACAAGGCGCTCATTATTAATGGTATTCTCTTGAAAATCTTTACAAAATAATTTGAAACATAAATCTCGATAAAAGTCTAACATAATTAATAAATCTCGTTTTACATAAAGACAATTTATCATAAAGAAAAATTGAGTTTGTCAATAGTTTGCAGAATATTTACAAAATATAAAAACGAGTATAAATGAAATTGCCAATTCTTGGTTGCAGAATACTTCAAACATTAAAAGTGCCGAGATTCTTTTCGCAATCTACAACAAGTTAGTCTTACAAAGACTATATCAAACACTCATTGAAACAACTACTTCCCGGGCTACTACCCCGACGGACATTGAATTATACAACAAGTGTTTGCTGTTACATACAGTAACCTACTGCAAATGTAACAATTTGGGTCAAATTATTCAGGCCATCTATAGACGCGTTTCGAGATTTATCTCTCATCAGTATAGCTTTGCCATTACCTCTAAACAATTTGACACCTTAGACTGCCGGTCACGTTACCGTTCAAATATAAGTATAAATGAAATTACCAATTCTTGGTTGCAGAATACTTCAAACATTAAAAGTGCCGAGATTCTTTTCGCAATCTACAACAAGTTAGTCTTACAAAGACTATATCAAACACTCATTGATATAGTCTTTGTAAGACTAACTTGTTGTAGATTGCGAAAAGAATCGCACTTTTAATATATAAAAACGAATTAAAATTAATATCGACTTTCTGCAAAAAGTTTCTCTCCAAATATTGATTGAAACAACTACTTCTCGAGCTAACACCCCGACAGATATTGAATTATAATAATAATAATAATAATAATGTTTATTGCCCAACAGGAAACAAATTCCCAATTACAAGACAATTTAGTATAAACAAACAAGTTTTAAAACTATGAACTAAAAATAATAACATTTTAATAACATTTTACTACGTAATTAACAAAACTCTAATAAGGATGTCAATGGTTGAAAAAATACGTCACAAGTTGGTGGAAGTTGATTAAACGAATTGCAGATCACATTAATAGGCGATTTTAATCCAAAATTTGTTCTATTATACATAATATTAAATGTGGTCTTATATCTACTATTGAAAGATGGAATATGCAAGCCAACTAGCTGTAAAATATCAGGGCTGTCAATTCTATCATGCAGAAGCTTGTGTAAGAAGGTGATGCTTTGTCTGTGACGTCGGCATTCAAGAGATTCTACATTAAATTTATCTAGCAGTAGTGAATGATCACAGCCTCTGTCAGGATAAAATCCCTCAACTTTCAAGTGCAAAAACTTCAGGAGCTTACGTTGAACACTTTCTACTAGGTTAATCTGAAGTTGAGTTTGAGGATACCAAATTAAAGATGCATATTCCAACTTGGAACGGACATAAGCATTAAATAGAGATTTCAAAGCATTAGGATTTCGCAAATTTGTAGAATTTCGAAGTATAAATCCTAATGCTTTAAAGGAACTCTTTACGAGTGTTTGAACATGAGGATTAAATGTAAAATTGTCATCAAACCAAATCCCTAAATCTTTGAAGACTGTGACTTGCTCAATAGAATTATTGCTAACTATATAATTAAATGAGATTGGTTTAGATTTTTTGGTAAAGGATATGTATTTGCTCTTATTGCTATTTAAATTAAGATTATTAATACTACACCAATTCGAGATAACATCGAGTTGATTTTGTAAGCGTTGACAGTCAGCAATGTTAGCAATTGTTGAGTAAATCTTTAGGTCGTCCGCGTATAAGAGGTGTTTACACTTTAATAAATCAGAAAGATCATTTATAAAAAGGTTAAAAAGTAAGGGACCCAAAATCGAGCCTTGGGGTACCCCTGAACTTGGAAAGTATGAGTCCGATTTAAAGTTATTTATTGCGACATACGTTTCACGACCTGTAAGATAAGATGCTATAAGCGAGGTTGAATTGTCACAAAAACCAAAGTAGCTAAGTTTACCTATTAACAATTGATGGTCCACCCTGTCAAACGCTTTCGACATATCAGTATATATTACATCAATTTGCCCCGCTGAATCTAGTGATTTGGCTATATCATGCGTAATAATGGTCAAATTAGTTACTGTGGAACGTTTTGGAATAAAGCCATGCTGTTGATAAGATACGTATGGAGAAACGTGGAAAAAGAGTTGATTATAGAGAGTTTTCTCGAATATTTTAGCGATGTGAGACAGTATTGCTATTGGACGGTAGTTTGTTATATTCCGTTGATTAAGTGACGTTTTTGGGATGGGACAAATCGATGCAATTTTTAATTTACTAGGAAATTCAGATGTTTTTATAGATAGGTTAAATATTATTGAGAGCGGGTAGCATAGAATTGAAGCACAATCTTTTAATATAAAGGCTGGTACATTATCATTGCCTGATGAAAATGTATTTGGTAATTGCTTTAAAAATGTAAATATTATTATACAATGTAACGCAAATATTCATATAACTTTTATAAACAACGGCACTCGGCGGCGAAGTAAGCATTTATTTTCCGATTTATACTTAATTTTTTTATTCGGCAATTGATCGCGATCAGACTTGTACTAAAGTGTCGGGCGTACGGTTTTACGTCGGTATTGGCCCATCTGGGAGTTTCATTCAATGTGCAAAGTTTGGAAATGTTTGTCAATTTGTCAAATTAGGTCGGCCATAGTAAAAATTGTATTTGATTAAAACACACACAAGCACACTATCACACACACATACCATTGCATACATCCACATGTTAAGTAAGTAAGTAAGTAGTTTTATTCGTGCTATCACAGTAGTTTACACTCGTCAGGTACATAAGTATAATAATAAAAACAATAAAATGTATAACTTATATAAAATGTTGATAAAAAATGTTAAGATAATGAAACATTAAAAAGTATAAAGTATAAACGGACACAATGTATATAATAAAAGGACAATTACAAATAAATAAAACAGAAATGTAAATATTGTTAAAATTCTTGGGCAATAATTGTGTATTGCAATTAAATGCACTCTTGGATAGTGTTGATTATGTTAATGCTATCATCTTGTAGTCATTATTTAAAATTTCTTGGATGCTATAGAAGGCTTTAGCCATTAAGTATTTTTTAATTTTCAGTTTAAATTGCTTAATACCTAAGGTCCTTATTGGGTCCGGAAGTAAATTGAACAGTTTTGGCCCATAATAATTAATGCCATTACGTGATTTGGAAAGACGTACTTTCTTTAAGCAGAGATTTGTTTTTGTTCTCGTATTGTGTCCATGCTTATCAGCATGAACACAATACGATTCAACATTTTCTCGAACATGCATCAGACATTCCAGCAAGTATAGACATGGGAGGGTTAAAATTCCCAGGTCAATGAATGCTTTTCTGCAGTCTTCCTGGTATCTTAATCCCAGAATTATCCGAACAGCGCGTCTCTGCAGGCCAAATAGTCGATTCAGTATGGACGAATGACCCCACACATGAATGGAATATGTGAGGTGCGCCTGGCAGAGTGAAAAATTTGCAGTGCGTAATGCTGATACAGGAAGTTTCTGTTTTAGTTGGCGTAACAGGTATATTGAACGGCAAATTTTGACTGCCACAGCCTCCTCATGGCTGTGCCATGTTAGTTTATTATCAAGGCATATTCCTAAAAATGTAGCTTTAACTTCTCTAGAATCATTTGATCGAAGAGAGAATGTAATATGAACCGTTTTGTTTTTATTTAGTGTGAGCCTGTTTGCTTGAAACCAAGAATGTACATCCTTACTCAGGGATGTATGCTCGATAGTTGCTCTTTCTATATCAGCTGACTCGTTTATGAATGTCGTATCATCAGCGAATTGAAAAATTCTCAAAGAATTGGATACATATGATAGATCGTTTATGTAAATCAGAAAGAGCAATGGCCCAAGCATAGATCCCTGAGGTACACCAAATTTTACATTCTTTACAGTAGATGTGTTTTGATTCATTGTAACTACCGGTTGTCTTTGGCAAAGGTACGAATTAATAAGACGGCAGCTGCTTGGATGAAAATTATAGAAATATAATTTTCGTAGAAGGACATCGTGATCAATGCAGTCAAACGCCTTGCTAGGATCTAGAAACGAGGATACTGTATTTGTTCCAGATTCAAAACTTTGAATAATTTCCTCGGCAAGGGCAACAACTGCATCAGTCGTAGACCTCCCCCTACGAAAGCCATATTGTGTTTCTGAAAAAAGATGTTCAGTTTCCATAAAGCCAATTATCTGCATTTGTAGTATTTTTTCAAACACTTTAGATAGTACGGGTAATACTGCTATAGGTCTATAATTACTTACATTCTCTCTGTCGCCTTTTTTAAAGATCGGAGTAATACGAGCATTTTTGAGTGTACTCGGGAAGCTGTTATTGACAATACATAAGTTAATTAAGTTCGTTACTGGCATGACAATCACGTCAACTACCCTTTTAAGTAGACTAGCTGTAAAACCGAATATATCTTTAGAAGGAGAATTTTTGAGGTTGACTATAGTATCTCTTACTTCTATATAGCTGGTTTCCTGAAATATAAATTGTTTCTTAATGTTAATAGGGATATTAAGCATATAATTCATAGAAGTTTGCGTATAATTGGGTAACTTTTGCGCTAGGTCTTCCGCAATATTTGCGAAGTATGTATTAAATGCGTCAGGATTAATATTGCATTCCTCACCACGTGATGTGGATTGCTTATTGTTAATTAGGGACCAGAGTGCTTTCGAACTGTTATTTGAGTTCTTTATAAATGATTCATTTGCAGATATTTTTGCATTCTTGATTGCAATGCGATATTTTTTTCTATAATTTATATAGTCGTTTTTTAACTCGGTGTTTTTAACACTTGCCTCTTTAATTAATAACATAGTCTCCCGCATATTATGCAGATTTGCGTTAAACCATTTGACATGACTATTTAAAATATTGTTTATAATTGGAACTTTCTTTTCTAAAAAAGATTTGTTGTGGTATTCCTGCAAAATATCTACAAATGAATTAAATTTGCACTCTGGGCTTTGTGTATTACCAATAAGAATACTCCAGTCAGTTGATTCGAGAAGTCCATAAAGTATGTTTGTGCCAGCTTCTGTGATAGGTCTTACCATTTTTTGCTTCTTGATATTAGAAATTGCATTTAATTTAATGTTAACAATTAGGCCTATGTGATCAGACATACCAGAGTCACAAGGGTATACTGCTATATCTGAGTGATAGATGTTCGAGAAGACATTATCCAAACAATTCTGCTTACGTGTGTTGAATGCAACTGTACTTGTTAGGCTGTATGTTGCGAGGACGTCACATAGATTCAGAGCACGGGGATCACGTGTATTAAATTTTACGTTAAAATCTCCTCCGAGAAAAACATTCCTTTAGAAATCAACACTATCCAACAGTTTACCTAAGATAGACAGAAATATATTAAAATCTCCATCTGGTGATCTGTATACACAAATAATAATCATATTGTATAATGGCACATATGACGCAGCTATTTCACAGTGTTTATCTACTGATAGATTGTTTAGATTTAATAATTCATTGTAATTCATTTGATTTTGAATTAGCTGCATCACTCCACCGTGTTGTAGTTCGCGCCGCGAATAAGAGCCACTAGTAAGGGTGCTGCTGCGCATGCGCGAACCTCTCAATATCGACCATGTACCCTGTTCTACACATTAGTCTAATGATTAAATAAAAGTCACTTGGTTTGTTTCAGAGAGAGAGAATTACGATAAGTCGAAACTAGTCGGAGAGAATAAAAACATCGTAGTGAAACAAACCAAGTGACTTTTATTTAATTATCAATAATAATTATCATTATCCACATTCATAATTTGAATGTTAAAGGTGCAGTTATTGTAGATAACGTTACTGGCAATACTCACTGGATTTCGGGATATTACTTTTAGCTGCATTCGGAATAAAAGCGTGTTATTATTACACATTTTAATTTTTACGTTTTGACGTACTTGTTACTCTGCGAGAAACGTCAAATTTCAAACCCTACTTCGATATTATTAAAAAGAAACATGGACCTTCACAGCGATAAATGAACGTTGCCAAGACAACGTTCTTTAATAGCTGGTTTTTAATAATATCGAAGTAGGGTTTGAAATTTGACGTTTCTCGCACAAATAAGTACGTCAAAACGTACAAATTAAAATGTGTAATAATAACACGCGTTTATTGCGAATGCAGCTAAAAGTAATATCCCGAAGTCCAGTGAGTATTGCCAGTAACCTTATCTACAATAACTGCACCTTTAACATTCAAATTATGAATGTGAATAATGATAATTCATTAATTTAATAGTTATTAATCTAATCAAATGTTATACTTGAGTTGTTTATTAATCTCCCTAAAATAAACTCGGGGTTATTTTTTTCTTTCGGATATAGATGCTATTATTGCACTCAGTTTAGAATTTTCTATGATGATTAGGTTGATTAATTTGTCACACTGCAATATCAGATTATTGCGCGGTGTGACGTGAAATATAGCAGTCATGGTGGCTTTAATCTCAAATTTCGAGGTATTTCCATAATACGCTAAATTGACGCGTTTCGTTTTGCAGGTGTGGGCGATTTTAAATTCCATTTAACATGTAAATTTTTGGCCAAAAGAATGTGGGTTATTTAGGGGCTCTGAAACTTTTTTTTCTGTTGCACAACATGCCATTTTTTTCCATTTTCATCAAACCTTCTTTAAAAAAAGGGTTCACAGTTGATTTTAGCAGTTATTTACGCTAAAAATTGATAACTTTATATAACGAGTGTCTATAAACTGTCGACATCCCAGTAGGTTCTGACTTCAGAAATATACGTTGGAATTAAATTTAGAATAAAAAAAAACAAACGTCAAAACTGTCAAAAGTATTTTTTTTTTTTTCAAACAATGTACCCATTTAAACAAAGTTGAATATTGTGCCCATACTGCCGAAGACACAAAGCATTCTTCACTGCATGTTCTCGTAAGTATTAACCAGCATTTTAGGAGGTGCAAGACAATATCTTTTATAAAACATTATGAACAGTTGAGCAGCGTACATTAAGTTGAAATCGAATTTTACTAATTATAATTTTTTTATTAAATTGAATCAAATTAGTCAAATTTTTATTCTTTGTCTTTTCTATCTGGGTTTAATGATTACCCCTTTGGCAATGCCTCGGTGGCAAAATAAATAAAAATTACCTGTCGCCCTAAAATAATTCAAACCCCTCCACACACACTGGTTAGCATGAACCGAGTGATTGCCACACTTTCAAAAAAATCAATAAAAATCGAGTAAAAAGGGTGTCATACTGTCTAACAGAAGATTAGGGTAAATAATTGCCAGACAGTTCTATTATTTTCGTATAAAATTAGTCCGATGAATAACAATTTTCCTGCAAACCGAATTTCAATTTCAATTTTCGCCAGCGACTGCAATTAAGCCGAAAATGGATCGCAGCGTGTGGTATGGAATTTCCGTCAACGAACAAATAGCCACAACACACCTGAGCTTGAGCTGACCTCGCTGCGTTTGTGGTTGAGTTGTATAGAATTCGAATCGAAAAGCGGTTTAATTACACCCCTTATCCGCACGAATTTATGGGCGACATCATTATTGACGGGAATCCAGCATAAAAGCTTATCATTATCCATCAGATCAAAGCTTTATTGACACAATTCAATATTGTGCTGTATAAATTAATGAGCAACGCTTTTTTTTATTGTAATTTTATAAAAATACTCTTTACCATTCCTTGGTTAAGCATAAAATACATATTTCAGGCATTTGTTGTTTTCACTTGTTTTTAAATCAACAAAATAAACTTGTAGGAGCAATAAATTGTACTTTTAAATCAACAAAATGAACTTGTGGGAGCATTAAATTGTAGTGCTAATTCAACAGGTTACAGTGTATTACATAGCATGAGTGGAAAGAAAGAAATTATTACACATGTACTATACTTTAAATTAAACTATTGCTATGTTTTTTACCACTTTTGTTTTAATAAAATTGGTAATAAACATAGTAAAAATTTCATTTAATTTTAATATGGATTACCACGTAGTATCGTGATGTACTATACTTTATCTACAAGATTGGCTGATACATGAATGGTTGATATAGAAGCAAGTACGTAAAGTAGGTACAAAACAAAAGTCACTAAGTACGTAGGAAACCAATAGTATTTATTTATTTATTTATTTATTAACGGAATCTCCATTTTATTACATAAGTGTACATATACATATTGTAATATATGACAAAAATAACAAAAAACATAAAAATCATATAAAGAATTACATTGATTACAACCGACTAAGATTACTGAACAAAAATAACAAAAACCATATAAAGAGTTACATTGATTACAGTATGTTTAATTAATTTTTCCTTTAACCCGTGGTGAAACATTTTTGAATCTAATTCTGGACATTTAATTAAAACACAAACCAAGTGTTTTAATTAAATGTCCAGAACCAATAGTAGCTAGTGACTTTTATATTGACATTTTACGTGCTAGTCTTTAATTAGGTATGCCAGGCCAGTAATTGCAATTTTCAATAAAAAAATTATAAACACAGTTATCTTTATTTATTTATTTATTTATTGACGGGAATTCCCTTTTTTAACAAAAACAATATAATTACATAATATAGCGATGATATATACATATATAATAAAAACTATAACAAAAAGATTATGTTCTATAACAGTATTTGTTGACACATACATATAATAAAATTGAAATAGAATTGAAATAGACAAAGTGATTACAAATGTTTCCTTAACGTATACTTAAAGTGATATAAACTTGAATTAAATAAATTGAACCAGCGTTTTTCCGAGAGTTGATTTGCTGTTCTCATCATTCTTGCTATTGGATTGAAATGGCAGTAGTTGCTGGTGAAGGTCTTCAACCGAAATATATGAGAATTCCTGTGGGTCCTTGAGTGAGCTGGCACGTAGAAATTGAGCTGTTCCAATAGATACGGGCTGTCTATTTTATAATTTATTATTTTCTGCAGTGTGCATAAATCCATAATAACCCGACGATCAGCTAAGCTTCTGATATTCAGTTCGCTCATTATATCGGAATAACAGCCACGTATATGTTGTCGACCTAGTTTAAACTCTATTGAGCGAAGAAATTTATTTTGGATTAATTCCAGTCTATTCGAGTGAGTTATCGAATACGGAGACCAAACCACAGATGCATACTCCATATTAGAGCGAACAAATGCACAGTAGAGTCGTTGTAAAGCAGTTGGACCCAGATCTTTACCTATTCTTAATACAAAACCCCACATTTTTAGTGCTTTGTTAGAAATATTGAGAATATGTGAGTTAAATGAGAGCGTTGGATCGAAAATTACGCCTAAGTCCTTCACCTCGGTTAGACTAGCTATTGGATTGTTGTCAATTTCGTATGTGTAAGACAGAGTTGATTATTTCCGAGTGAAAGACATCTTGTTGCATTTACTCACATTAAGAAATAGATTATTATTCTGACACCAGTTGTTGATTCTGTCCAAATCTTGTTGTAGGCCAACGCACTCGTCTAAGGTTTCCACTACACGAAATATTTTAATATCATCAGCGTACATGAGGATCTTGCTGTTAGAAATTAAATTTTCTATGTCGTTGACAAACATTATAAATAGCAAAGGCCCACAGTGTGAGCCCTGCGGCACCCCTGATGTTACAGGAATTGGTTTCGATATATAGTCGTTAATTTTTACCATTTGGAATCGATTTGTCAGGAACTCCGATATCCAGTTAGTAGTCGTATTACTAAATCCGTATAGGTTTAATTTATCCAATAAAATCTTGTGGTTAACTCTGTCAAATGCTTTGGAAAAATCCAAATAAATGCAATCGACTTGGCTTTTTTTCTCCAAAGCATTCACTAGATGTTGATCGAAGGATAACAAATTAGTCTGTGTTGACCGTCCTGGGACAAATCCATGTTGATTACTAGATAAAAAAGTACAGCTGGTTAGCAACCATTTTATCTAATAACTTAGGTATGCATGATTGTAAGCATACTCCTCTATAATTTGTAATGCTTTCACGCCTACCAGATTTAAAGATGGGATGTATATAACTTAATTTCCACGCAGAAGGGAAAGTACCCCTCGACAAAGAAATAGAAAATAAGTCATAAATTGGATTACATAATGAGTACACGCAATTTATGATGACATAAGGTGAAATTCCATCCGGACCTGAACTTTTATTAGGTTCAAGTGAAGTGATTTCATTAAAAATGTCCTCTTTTGAAACAAATAGTTTAGAATCATTAATAGTTTTATGCTCATCTGAAAGATTATTAAAAGATAAACCGTTATCTGTAGCGTAAAGTGAGGCAAAAAAATCCGAAAACAGATTAACAATTTGATCACCATTAATTCCAATTTTCGATTCGAATTCTAATGCATCTGGAATAGTTTCATTGTGTTTCAAATTTTTTACATACTCCCAAAAATAATTAGGATTACTATTTATTCTTGATTCAACATCACTTAAGAAATTTGAATATAAAGTTTCAGATAATGTTTTACATTGGGATCGTAAAGACTTAAACAATAAATAGTCATCATACCCACCCGATTGTCTATATTTGTTATGTGCTATTTTTTTCTTTTTTATAAGTTGTTTAAGTTCAACAGACATCCATCTTTTCTTTTTCTTTATGCATATTTATTGACAAACCCTGAATATAAATCTTTAAATATAAACACGCTTCAATCTTATTTCTCATACAAACCGTATTTATTATTATTAATTCAAAGGAACAGCATGAGGTGTATTATAGCTGATAAATCGCTTCGGAAGGTAGGTAAACATACCCTACCAGACGTGTATCATTCGAGTAATCCACGCCCACGCGGCGTTTCCGTCTTTTCATCATGATTATACGGCCGTTCCTTACTTATTTTTTCCTTCATCTGCTGCTGCTGCTGCTTATATTCCGATTCAGTTCATTTAATGCGATCTCATCTAAGTGTAAAAGAAAAAATAAACAGGAAAGAAAGACGAAATACACACCCTGCGATAAACGAGAAAATTATTCAAATGTGAATATAAGTAATGATAAGAAAAATAAAACATGTATACATATATTCAAACTAAACTGAATTTTAATAACAAAAACACAATGATACAAAAATCAGGCGTATCTGAATTATTGTGGATACATAACGTGACCATTTATTTATTTCATCAAAGCGGGACGACTAAAGAATTTTGAAAGAAAAATACTTGAGTCGCCTATTTCTAAAAACCCTTAATCCATTTGAAAACAATAGATTTAGGGGTTTTTGGAAATAGGCTACTCACTTATTAGTTAGCCAAAGTCAAAACCTTTTACTTATTTATATTGTTTAACTATCGTTTGATTTGTTTGCGAAAGCGAGATATTTTTCCTTTCGCTGGGGAGAGCGGGACAGACTGCCTGAAAGCGTTATGGACACGCTCTCAGGCAGTCTGTCCCGCTGTCCCCAGCGAAAGGAAAAATAAAGTGTCAAATAATAGACGAGTAAATTAAATTTAATGTAAGGACGAACGTAAAGCTCACATATATGAATTAATAACTGGAACACCATCCCTATTCTACAAGCACTAGATAGGGACCATACTGATGAAGATGTAGTCTAAAACGCATAGGTTCTTAGCTGAACTCACATATTGGAGTTTAACTATTTTTCAACTGTACTCTAATTTTATATTTTTATTTGTATGTCTGACTTGTCTATTGTTGTTAACTCAACCACTAAGACCAATAAATTATTATTATTATAACCTTTTTATTGTTGGGTCACATTAAAAATTATTTTTTTATCCCTAATTTATGCACCTTTCTGTACATTTAAATGGGATTATCCCCGTTTTAATAAAAAAAATAAAATAAAATAATAGGTAGTTGACAGAGCACTGGATTTTAATAAAATTATGGGACCTGTTGAATGCACAAAAAGCTCTCATTGTTAATTCAAAACAATGGGCTTAAAAAAATGTAAAATATTTATATCCCATTGTCCAGAGTAATTACAAGGTAGAAAATCTGTGCGATACAATGTTAATAATAATAAAATACATAACACAATTAATCCCTGCTGGCTATGAAAAAAGAATAATACGAACAATTTCTGATAAATATCGACAATTACGAAAATGATAACACTATTATTTTGAGTTGTCAACGAAAAAAAAATATATGGGAACAATTGAGAGGTATAGAAACAAAGAAATCATGCTCTACTGTAATGTTTTTTTGTAAAAAAAAAAAAAAAACCGATATCCCTAAAAATACACATACCGTGCGATCATTTAAATCCTGGGTCTCCAAACTATCTTCTTCGCGGGCTACAAATACAATTCTACATAATAAAGTCGGCCAAGATCCGATTAATTTTATAAAATTATGAAAAATTTAAGGAACAATTGTTACAATATTTTAAAAATATGACATTTACAAAAAAAATTACAAACAATCGCGGGCCGGATTCATGCAAGTCGCGGGCCGGATTTGGCCCGCGGGCCGTAGTTTGGAGACCACTGATTTAAATTATGATTTTCCGACTGAAACAGTTAAGTGCCACTTTATTTAAAAGCTTAACATTTTCATGAAACAAATTAGATTGGCATTACTGCCTTTTAACACATAGTTTAGCATAACCTGAAATTTATTCCATCATTTAATTAGCAGTCTGGACAACCGCAAACAAAATGCCGCCTACTCTAGCATTTTTTTGCGGTTGCCCAGACTGCTAATTAAATGATGGAATAAATTTCAGGTTATGCTAAACTATGTGGTAAAAGGCAATAGTGCCAATCTAATCTGTTTCATGAAAATGTTAAGTTTTTAAATAAAGTAAATTTCATAAACAGAGCGAAAAAAGACTGATTTTGACTTAAAATTTAAGAGTTCATTTAAGCGTAACAACAATTGAGCTTTACACAATTTCAAAGCTAAATTTTTCGGCTCTTGTTTGCTTCTTGTTTAATGAAAATATTAAGTTTGTGAAAAAAGTTCTGTTAAATTATTTAAGCTTGCGATTTTTACTGAAGTTGCATGCAAAATGGAAAAACGTAGTGGTTTTGGTTCAAAATTTAAGCCTTTATTTGAGCTTAAAAACAATCAAGCTTTACGTCAATTGAAAGCCTTGATCTTAGGCTATTGTTTGCTTTTTGTTTAACAAAAATATTAATTTTGTGAAAAAAGTTGTGTTAAGTTATTTGAGCGTGCGATTTTTATTAAAGGTGTATGCAAAGTGGAAAAACGCAGTGGTTTTGGTTTAAAATTTAAGCCTTGATTTGAGCTTAAAAACAATCAAGCTTTACGTCAATTGAAAGCCTTGATCTTCGGCTATTGTTTGCTTTTTGTTTAACAAAAATATTAATTTTGTGAAAAAAGTTGTGTTAAGTTATTTGAGCGTGCGATTTTTATTAAATTACATGCAAGTTGGAAAAACGTAGTGGTTTTGGTTCAAAATTTAAGCCTTGATTTGAGCTTAAAACAATCAAGCTTTACGTCAATTGAAAGCGTTGATCTTCGGCTATTGTTTAACAAAAATTTTAAGTTTGTGAAAAAAGTTGTGTTAAGTTATTTGAGCGTGTGATTTTTATTAAAGGTGTATGCAAAGTGGAAAAACGCAGTGGTTTTGGTTTAAAATTTAAGCCTTGATTTGAGCTTAAAAACAATCAAGCTTTACGTCAATTGAAAGCCTTGATCTTCGGCTATTGTTTGCTTTTTGTTTAACAAAAATATTAATTTTGTGAAAAAAGTTGTGTTAAGTTATTTGAGCGTGCGATTTTTATTAAATTACATGCAAGTTGGAAAAACGTAGTGGTTTTGGTTCAAAATTTAAGGCTTGATTTGAGCTTAAAACAATCAAGCTTTACGTCAATTGAAAGCGTTGATCTTCGGCTATTGTTTAACAAAAATTTTAAGTTTGTGAAAAAAGTTGTGTTAAGTTATTTGAGCGTGTGATTTTTATTAAAGGTGTATGCAAAGTGGAAAAACGCAGTGGTTTTGGTTTAAAATTTAAGCCTTGATTTGAGCTTAAAAACAATCAAGCTTTACGTCAATTGAAAGCCTTGATCTTCGGCTATTGTTTGCTTTTTGTTTAACAAAAATATTAATTTTGTGAAAAAAGTTGTGTTAAGTTATTTGAGCGTGCGATTTTTATTAAATTACATGCAAGTTGGAAAAACGTAGTGGTTTTGGTTCAAAATTTAAGCCTTGATTTGAGCTTAAAAACAATCAAGCTTTACGTCAATTGAAAGCCTTGATCTTCGGCTATTGTTTGCTTTTTGTTTAACAAAAATATTGAGTTTGTAAAAAAAGTTGTGTTGAGTTATTTGAGGGTGCGATTTTTATTAAAGTTATACGCACAGTGATAAAAGCAGTTTTTTGGTTTAAAATTTAAGCCTTGATTTGAGCTTGTAAACAATAAAGCTTTACGTCAATTAAAAGCCTCGATCTTCAGCTATCGTTTGCTTTTTGTTTCATAAAAATGTTCTGTTTTTGAAAAAAGTTATGCTTGATTTTTTGTTCGAGCGATTTTCATTAAAGTAATAACAGTAATCTCACAAATTGTCTTATTAAAATTCGTCTATACATTTTAAGGAACGTTAAATTTACGGGTATTACAGTAAATATTGTCAATTTCTAAAGATTCATCCTATTTTCATTATATAGAAACATACAGCCGAAATTTTACGAAATAAATAATTATTTTGATATATTTTAAGAATTTAAACAAAAGTGAATAAAAATAACATAACACGGATAAAAAACCAAATTTTCAGGCTTTTATAAACTCGAAATTTTACTTCATGCGCCACGCGTATTAAACACTTAAAGCACTGAAATATTGTAAACGAGTAAACTTCGCTTGAAATCAGTGGTTTATGCGCGTGGCGCATGAAGTAAAATTTCGAGTTTAGAAAAGCCTGAAAATTTGGTTTGACCAAACCAAATTTTCAGGCTTTTCTAAACTCGAAATTTTACTTCATGCGCCACCGGTTCAAAACACATATTACGAAGTTTAAAACACACCGCTAAACTTTACATTGAATCAGTGTTTTGTACCGGTGGCGCATGAAGTAAAATTTCGAGTTTAGAAAAGCCTGAAAATTTGGTTTGGCCGCTCCGCGCTTCGCGCTACGCGACCAAACCAAATTTTCAGGCTTTTCTAAACTCGAAATTTTACTTCATGCTTATTCTGGGATTGGAAAACACTCGTTAGAGGCTTCAAATTAAAAGTTTTCTAAAAGTTTGAAAAATCTCGGAAATTTATGAAAATTATCAACTTCGTCATGATATAAAAAATCAATTGAAAATTCCAGAAATTAACAAAAACTGCCAGGGGCTTAGGAATTAACAAAAAGTCATAAAAAGTGTTAGAATATTTAAAATTAACGAAAATCTAGGAAATTCACAAAAAAAAGTCAGAATTTTCAAAAAGAACGGAAATTTCGGATTTCGGATTCATGAAAAAAAAAAAACGCAAAGAATTTGAAAGCTAACTAAAATCGTGAAATTTCATGAGATGCACCAAACACTTTAAATTTACCGAAAAATGTGCCAAAATCTTAAAAATAGTCGAAAAACTTGAAAATTCATTAAAAGTATCAACATTTTTTAAATTAACGAAAATCTAGGGATTTTTAAAATTGAATTGAGAAAATTAAAGGAGTTCGGAAATTCACGAAATCTCGTCAAAACTTATGAACTAATGAAAATCATGCAAATTTATGCAAACTTGTAACATCAACGAACATTTAGGAAATTCACGAAAACTGCCAAGTTTTTAAATTTTGAAAAAAATTATTAATATTCTATATCGAGTGCTTTTAGTCCTAGATTAAGTATGAAGTAAAATTTTGAGTTAGAATAATCCTAAAAATGTTCATTTTTAGTCTTGTTTACACTTGAAATTAAAAGTATCTATAATTTGAATATAGATATTTTTCAATATGATATTTTATCCGTATCGATACTTTACTATAAGATATAATCGATTCTCAATATCAATACATTTTTTGGGATCGGAACATCCCTAGTAAAAAGTCATAACGAAGTAGAAGCCTCCACCATTCATAATTTAGTTAAACTTATTATACATTTTGTAAAATCCGTTCTGATTGGGCTACATTATTTGATAACTATTTCCCACAAAAAATACAGTTTAAATACGGAACACATGTGGTTCCGTATTTAAACTGTATTTTTTGTGGGAAATAGTTATCAAATAATTGTGAAATTTGCTGTGGTGAATACGTTATATCTCATATGTACCGTGAGTAAACATCAAATTCTTACGTCAAATAAGAATCCGTGTATTTAGTATAGTATTTAATTCTTATTTTGGTAATTTTTCCGCCGCGAGTCCCGGTGCTGCGGCCTTTGTCTCGCAAAAAATATCTATCGTAAAAAATATTTATTTATCGTCGGTCGTTGAACTGAATATTTTATATTTACCTATTACTTGAATTTAATTCACTTTATTCGGTGTGCTATTTTACTACGCATACGAATTAATTGTATTTATTCGTTTACTTTTACTATTTTAACTATTTTTAATCTATTACTAATATTACCTAATTTCCGTGGTCTTCCTGTTTTGTGTATTAAAAGTCCTCACAAAAGACCGTGTGAGGTGAAGTGTGTGTCCCCGTGCTTAATGTTTGTTTTCAATCGATTAATGCGCGCTAGTAATTTTTTATTCTTTATTACGATAAATTGTTAACTTTAATATAAATTGTTATTATTTGTTTTATAAAATAACTTGAAATTATTCAATTATTGCATCTCTTCTATCATGTCGGATAATTAAAAAAAGAGTGACATCCGCTGCGCCAAATGTAAGCAGCCCGTGTCTGTTTCTGGTAAACACGTCACTTGTTCGATATGTAACTCTGGATTTCATTCAGCTTGCGCTACTAGACTAAATTACATTGTTACTCTCGGCGATAGATCGGTCGACTGTTGTACACGTCGTCCGTATCGCTTAAGAAGTACTGACTGCTCTGGTGAAAATGATCGACTTGTTAATGAACAATCATCTCTTAATCAAGATACTCGCCCAGCCCAAAATGACGATAGATTCGATTTATTAATTATAGCCTTCAATTCCTTTAAACGTGAAGTTTTTGATAAATTTTCAGCCTTGTCACAGCAAATAGCTGAATTAAAGTATAATTCTAGTAATGATTATAATAGACAAAATACTGAAATTTTAGGTGCTGGGAGTTCTAAAAGTTCTAAAAGTAAATCGAGTGTGGATGTGGTGCTACCTACTTCACATGAAATAACACGTGATAATTTTTCAATTTGAACTGGTACGTCACCCCCGAATATCGATAAATGTACCTCAGGGCAGGCGGTTCCAGTTTCTGTTAATAAATGTCCTACCACGAGTGAAAATAAACCCCGTGATAGTCAGAACATCGCTAGCATAGTTTCTGATAAGAAAAAGAAGCAAACCAAACCACCGGTCATAATTGCAGCCGGAGCATCTGACTTCGGGTTTCAGTCATGTTCAATTAAGAAAAAGTGGCTACATATTTATAGGATTCAACCAAATGTAGATCCAAAAGCTATTGCTAGCCACGCTAAGAAGATATTAGGCGTGAATGCTGATGTCAAATGCTTCAGACTGGTAAACTCCGATCAGTCATCATCGTTCAAAATTGGTGTTGATGAACCTCATTTTAATACATTACTTGATGCGTCGAAATGGCCGCAGGGTATCGCAATTAAGGAATTCGTCCCTCTTCGTCATCATCATCAACAGCATTTTCGAATAGAGAAGCCGCGTATAAGCCCAAGTTAGTTACTACTAATAGATTTGGTCTATCTGTATTCTACCAAAATGTTAGAGGGTTAAGGACAAAATTATTTGAATTTTATAATGCTGTTTTGGCGAATGACTATGATGTCATATGTATTTCTGAATCATGGTTACATTCCGATATAGGAGATAACGAAGTTATCGATAACCGATATATTATATATCGCTGTGATCGTGACAATATCACATCAATTAGTTCAAGAGGCGGCGGTGTCTTTATTGGAGTGAATAGGAAGTTAAGCTCTTCTCTAGTTACTGTGGATTCCGAAAACCGTGAAGAGATTTGGGTGTCTATCAACGGCCAGACCATTATTGGCTGTGTCTACATTCCTCCACGATCAGCTGCTGAGATATATGCCGGACATATTAGTGCATTATCCGAAATCATTGATCGATACTCGGATTCTAGCATGCTCTTGCTTGGGGATTACAATCTACCGGAAGTGAAGTGGATCATCGAGGATGAATGTTTTGGATATTTACCAATAAATACGGTTAGTGAAAGTGCCCGTCTTTTATGCGATGGTGTTATGAGTGGCGGTTTTTATCAGTTTAACTCCTTTATTAATAATAGTGGTAATATTTTGGATCTTGCTTTTTCTAATGTTCCCACTGTAAATTGTTCTATCTCGGATCCATTAGTGAAGTGCGACATTTATCATCCTTCGTTACGAGTAGATTTTAATGTTCCTAGCAGTTTATCACCCTTAGATGAATCATTTCACTACGATTTCTCTAATGCTGATATTGTAGGTATATGTAATTATATTGGCAGCTATGACTGGGTAAATATGTTTAAGAGTACTTCGATAGAATATGACATTGACATATTTTACGAAATCTTGTACGATGCTTTTAATCGTTATGTCCCTAAACGAAGGAGATCAACATCGCATTTTCCTAGTTGGTTCTCGAAATCTCTTATAAGTTTAATTAAAGAAAAGCGAACAGCTCACAGAAATTTTAAACGGTCAGGCTCTAGAAATGATTACTCCATTTTTTCTAATTTACGTGCTGTCTGCAAAGATGCTATTGTTAAGGATCACATAGGTTATATCGAGGATGTTGAGAGGAGTATACCTTATGATATCAATATATTTTGGAAATATTGTAAATCTAAAAATGGCAGTGGCAGAGGTCTTCCATCCAGTATGGCATATGGAACGCGGGTCGCAAACTCGGTTCATGGCATAGCGGATCTATTTGCAAACTATTTTCAAAGTTCATATTCATGTCCAACTACCATTGGTCCTGAAGTTAGTGAGTTCAGTGACCTAATATTTAATAACTTACAGTTTAGTGAAACAGATATTATGGAATGCCTATCTGAAATTAAAAATGGTGCTGCACCAGGTCCAGACGGAATACCGCCTGCCTTGATAAAAGCCTGCGCATCGACTTTGTCTTTACCTCTTACTAAATTATTTAATCGTTCTCTAGGAGATGGATTCTTCCCATCTCTTTGGAAGCGATGCTACACTGTCCCGGTCTTTAAATCAGGCATAAAGACATGTGTTGACAATTATAGAGCGATCGTTATTCAATCATGTTTTCCTAAATTATTAGACAAGTTGGTTGCCAAGTATATGTTAAACATTTTTAAGCCACTTTTATCTGAGCAACAACATGGATTCTTTCCATCAAGATCTACTGCTTCCAACTTGTTTGTATACTCCAATTTCATTACCGACGCGATGGAGGAAGGGGCAGTGGTAGACTCGATCTATACCGACTTTAGTAAGGCGTTTGACAGAGTTAGCCACTGTAGGCTTTTATACAAACTTCGAATGTATGGTGTTTCTGGGTCCATGATTGAGTGGCTCCGGTCGTTCATAAGTTGTAGGCAACATGTGGTGAAAATAAATGATACAGTTTCTGGTTCTGTAATAAATGCAACTTCAGGTGTGCCCCAGGGTTCTCACCTTGGACCATTGCTATTTCTCATCTTTATCAATGATATTGGTAAAGAAATTCAATCAAATGTTTTGCTTTATGCAGATGATATGAAGCTGTTTCGTAAAATCACCACCAGTGACGATTGTCGCATCTTGCAGAACGATCTGGATCAGCTTATTATATGGTGCTCCAGTAATGATTTGCATTTGAACACAACTAAATGCAAATATATTCGTTTTTCAAGAAAACAAGGGATCTATTTACCGGCTATCTATTTTCTAGATAGTAATCTTTTAGAGAGGGTTTATAAAATCAATGATTTAGGCGTTCTACTTGACTGTAAATTTCAATTTCATGAGCACTTAGATTTAATTATTGCAAAAGTATTCCAAAGAATTGGTTTTATACGGCGTATTACTATACATTTTAAATCTATCCGTACTTTTATGACACTATACTCCACCTTAGTCAGACCAATTCTAGACTATTGCTGCATAATTTGGTCACCGCACTATTAATGTCACATTGATAGATTAGAACGTGTACAACGTAAAATGATAGAACTCATTTGCTACCGGTCAAACCTTTTGTACGATAGTAATAATTATGACCTACTTCGTACATATCTCGGTTTGTTGTCTCTTGAAAAACGAAGGATTTATTTTATGCTATGCTTCGCATATCGTATACTGGATGGACTGATACTTTGCCCATCCATTTTGTCGTCTATTGGCATTAACGTTCCAGTTCGCTCAACCAGACAACAAAAATTTCTTGCTGACGTACACCACATTACTCTGTATGGCTATAACAGCCCAAAAAACAGTTTAATAAGATATGTTAATTCTTATGGCGAGTCAATAGACTTTTTTGGTGTCTCGTTGAACCGTTTTAAAAGACTTTCTTTAAGATCGATTAACTCCTCTTAGGGTCCTTTATATAATTATTTATTTGGTCCTCTTTTATTAGATGTAACTTCTGTCTCTGACTGTAGTCATTTGTACATTTTTTTGTTTATTTTGTATTGTTTTGTGATTATTGTGTATATATTGTTGTATTTTAATGGTCTCCCGTAATAAAGAATATATATAAAAATAAAATTTAAGCCTTGATTTGAGCTTAAAAACAATCAAGCTTTACGTCAATTGAAAGCCTTGATCTTCGGCTATTGTTTGCTTTTTGTTTAACAAAAATATTGAGTTTGTAAAAAAAGTTGTGTTGAGTTATTTGAGGGTGCGATTTTTATTAAAGTTATACGCACAGTGATAAAAGCGGTTTTTTGGTTTAAAATTTAAGCTTTGATTTGAGCTTGTAAACAATAAAGCTTTACGTCAATTAAAAGCCTCGATCTTCAGCTATCGTTTGCTTTTTGTTTCATAAAAATATTCTGTTTTTGAAAAAAGTTGTGCTTGATTTTTTGTTCGAGCGATTTTTATTAAGTAATAACAGTAATCTCACAAATTGTCTTATTAAAATTCGTCTATACATTTTAAGGACCGTTAAATTTACGGGTATTACAGTAAATATTGTCAATTTCTAAAGATTCATCCTATTTTCATTATATAGAAACATACAGCCGAAATTTTACGAAATAAATAATTATTTTGATATATTTTAAGAATTTAAACAAAAGTGAATAAAAATAACATAACACGGATAAAAAACCAAATTTTCAGGCTTTTATAAACTCGAAATTTTACTTCATGCGCCACGCGTATTAAACACTTAAAGCACTGAAATATTGTAAACGAGTGAACTTCGCTTGAAATCAGTGGTTTATGCGCGTGGCGCATGAAGTAAAATTTCGAGTTTAGAAAAGCCTGAAAATTTGGTTTGGCCGCTCCGCGCTTCGCGCTACGCGACCAAACCAAATTTTCAGGCTTTTCTAAACTCGAAATTTTACTTCATGCTTAGTCTGGGATTGGAAAACACTCGTTAGAGGCTTCAAATTTAAAGTTTTCTAAAAATTTGAAAAATCTCGAAAATTTATGAAAATTATCAACTTCGTCAAGATACAAAAAATCAATTGAAAATTCCAGAAATGAACAAATACTGCCAGGGGTTTAGGAATTAACAAAAAGTCATAAAAAGTGTTAGAATATTTAAAATTAACGAAAATCTAGGAAATTCACAAAAAAAAAGTCAGAATTTTCAAAAAGAACGGAAATTTCGGATTTCGGATTCATGAAAAAAAAAAACGCAAAGTATTTGAAAGCTAACTAAAATCGTGAAATTTCATGAGATGCATCAAACATTTTAAATTTACCGAAAAATGTGCCAAAATCTTAAAAATAGTCGAAAATTTTGAGTTAGAATAATCCTGAAAATTTTCATTTTTAGTCTTTTTTACACTTGAAATTAAAAGTAGCTATAATTTGAATATAGATATTTTTCAATATGATATTTTATCCGTATCGATACTTTACTATAAGATATAATCGATTCTCAATATCAATACATTTTTTGGGATCGGAACATCCCTAGTAAAAAGTCATAACGAAGTAGAAGCCTCCACCGTTCATAATTTAGTTAAACTTATTATTAATTTAACATTTTTTTTTTTCAGTTCCATTAGTTCCTACGAAAATAAAGAATATTCTTCCACCGCAGGTGAACGAGACGAAACTACAGGGTGGCAATAAAACGGGACAAGTGACGGTGAGTGAAATGTATGTGTTTGTTTAAATGTCAATAAATATCTATACTAGTTTGATGGAATTGAAACGGGCACAATCCCGGTATCGTTGCGAAAGTCAATTAAACATAATTTGTGAGCGTGTGCGGTTCGGCATACGGAAATAATTCGCTCGGAATTGATTTATGTTTATCGGGAGGCTCGTTCAGGAATTCGCAATTTACAACGCGCGATTTCGGTATTTATCTTTTAGGGTGCGGACAGAGTCGAACGTCAAGCTAGGAATTTATATTGAGGCACCAGCATTCCCTGATATCACCTAGAAAACATCTTATCAATGTTTAGTATTGATAGAAAATTGGCCTGTTTGTCTACTTATCAATACCCAATATTGATAAATAATTGGCATGTTTTTTGGTTGTTTGTAGAAATGACTTAAATCTTTAATACATTATGATTCAAAGCTTAGCACTCGAAATGTACATCTAACGAATAAAAATAAAAGTGAAGCAAGGAACAAAAAGTGCTTTCATTGTGATACTCCACATAACTTCACATAACTCAACATATACTCCACATAACTCCACATACTCCACATAACTCAAATGAACAATTAATGACTTTAAGAAAAGTATTGTTTTTGCCCGCAAAATCAGCCTATCATAGTTTCTATTGGGACTTTGTTACAAAGTAATGGTGGCTTGCACTAAAATTTTAGAATCAAGAGAAAACATTGAATTGAAATTTGTTTCACTTTTTATTTTAATTTAGTCTTTTTTTAGTGTATCTCTAATTTATACTTGTTTATTTATCTATTTTCAACTAGTTTTGATTGTTCCAGGTCGAGATCAGCACAGTGCCGAGCACCGAGGTGCCGATCACCAACCAGGAAGTGCCCGTGACGAGCGCGGCCGGTGTCTCGGTCCTCATCATCTGCGCGCTTTTGATCGCCTGGTGGAAGGCCAGGCATTGTTCTTCCAGAAACACAAATTCCACAACGGTAAACAATTAATATTCTATAATAAAGGGGGTCCATAAAGGGTAGGGGGTATTTGAAAATTGAATTAAGAAAAAAATAAGCGTCAGTAAAAATAAAGTTTTATATTAATTTTTAGACAATGTTTGGAAAATTAGATGCCAAAAATTGCATTGTCCAAATGTTGATCCTCACGCTGCTGGCACTTTTCTAACCGAAAACGGTAATTACGGTAAGGTTTGGTAAATTAAGTGCCAAATATTACGTTGTCCAAATGTTGACCCTCACGCAGCTGGCACTCCATTACCCGAACATGGAAATTAGTCGCTACGTGTCTACACATCTCTCTGGAAACTGCGGCCATTTCAGTGCACATCTCTCTGGAAATTGCGGCCATTTCGGTGCAGATATTGTCCTTCAATTCCGATTTCCGGAAAAAATTCATTGACAACCTCAAGTGATTGGTTTAAGGTGTGGCAAGTTGCCCCAACTTGTTGAAACCATGTTTCCATATTAAAACCTTCAAAAACCTGCAGTTGTGCAACCAACAAATTCCTTAACATGTCGCAATACCGTTCACAGTTTACAGTAAGTGCTCGCCCTCGCCGGTCTTCAATAAAAAATACAATACCTTGAAGAGAAATTATGTAAAACCAAACCAGGAACTGTGCTGCAATTGAAGGACAATATCGCACCGAAATGGCTGTAATTTTCAGAAAGATGTGCACTGAAATGGCCGCAGTTTCCAGATAGATGTGTAGACACGTAGCGACTAATTTCCATTTACGGTTAGAGGAGTGCCAGCAGCGTGAGGGTCAACATTTGGACAACGTAATTTTTGGCACTTAGTTTTTCAAAACGTTGTCTAAAATTTAATATAAAACTTTATTTTTTCTGGCTTTTATTATTTTTTAATTCAATTTACAAATACCCCTACTCTTTGTGGACACCATGGAGTTTAATCACTTGAAATTGTAAAGTAGATTGTATTTTGCTACGAATAATAAATATACAAGTGGAACTTAAGTTTCACTTACCGTTCAGTGTACGATGAATATAACTTACTATTCGTAGAAACTGATAAAAACAACTTAATTAGAATTGAAAGGAATCAAGTTTCAGTAATCAAATATCTTTAGTTTGGTTCTCATTGATCACTTGATGAAACATGATTAAAATATATTTAATTAATTTCTTAATTAGAAAGGAATCACTTGGTTTGTTTCACTTAATAAATTTATTTATTCCGACTAGTTTCGACTAACAGTCATTATCAAGGAATGTGATAATGACTGTTAGTCGAAACTAGTCGGAATAAATAAATTTATTAAGTGAAACAAACCAAGTGATTCCTTTCTAATTAAGAAATTAATTAAATATATTCAGTAATCAAATTTAACAAAACGTCAGTGACGTATTTATAATAATTGCCAAGAGATGTTTTCGGTTTTCTTCGATCGAGCAAGAAATGCCATAAGCATTTCGATCAGTAAGTACAATACTGGTCTCATACAATAATTGGAATCGTAGCTCGCTTCTCGTCCAAACAACTCTCTTCGAACGGTAACAAATCCTTAGTGTTTCCGCTACTTAGTATACTGTAACTTTATGTCATTGTTTTATTTATTTTTTGTTTGAATGACGCAGTGGTCGATTGTTTTAGATTAAAAAAAAAACACTCATAACATAGTTTTAGTGTTAAGAAAATGCATATTCATTTAAACAAAAGTATCGTATGTTCAATAAAAAAAAACCTCTAGAGTGCCATGATTTTATCTTTTTTTAAATTTAAGTTGACTACACGCATTAGGAATTGACATTTAAAACGTCAGATATAATAATTATGATGAATAATTGCAGAGTTGCCAACGTACAATATTTTCCACATTACAATGACATTCAATATATAAAAACGTTTATAAATAACCTACTCACATAGATATGAGTTACATATTTACAAAAGGAAAAAGTACGGGATATATTTGGTAATTTAAAAAATACGAACGCAAACGCCTAACATGGCATAGGCCGTAGCCAGGAGGGAGGGATATGGGGGCTTAAAGCCCCCCGCCCCCCCCCTAGAAATTTTGAAAATGCTAAATTTTTCTATGTAAAAGCGGCCCTGAAAGAGCAAAAACAATATTTTTACCAGTAAACGTAAATTTGTATAACCCTATACAAAACTTTTTTCCGGCTACGGCCTTGAACATAACGCGTGTGCACAATGCCTTTTTGAAAACACGCTTATTAATTAGCTGGCCGTTGTGGTTTTTGCGTCAAAGTACGGATCATGTTCGTTATAAAATTAGTTCGTCCGTGCGTTTGTTGAAATTTCGAGCGAAATATCATCCAACCCTGATAATTGTTTCCATTTTCATTGCCTGACTGTCGAGTTATGAATTTAAGTTATAATTAATTAATTTAGTACAGTTTTACCATATTTTTAAATTGTATCTGTTTGAGTGTAATTTAATTCTAACTCTGCTTTCAATATAATTTCAAATAAAAAAAAGACAATTCTGTACCTAGTTGGTATCCGCTTTTAATACATTAACTAGCAAAATTATAAACTTGGACGATTTGCAAACTGAAACCGTTTCTCTCTAACCAAACACACTGCACGGAATCGGATTTGCTCGCAATTTGCAGCCGTTATATTTAGCGCTATTACCTCGATTAGCCAAAAACTTTGTTCTAATCTGATTTATACTTTAAGCCGTCGCCGATAGTGCTGAAGAGGAGCCTCCTGCTGGCCGATCGATACGCTCCGAATCCGCAATATTCTGCCTGCGTGACGACCACGGTGCCTCTCCTGAGGAGGGAAAACCTGGTTTTCCTCAACGAGATCGGAGAGGGATGCTTCGGGAAAGTTTACAAAGGTAAGTTACTTTATAGCGAATAACGATTTTTATTGACGATGAGAAAAATGTTGGGAAAACTGCAAAGGAAGGGTGGTAAAAGGAAAAAGTTTATGGGATTTCATTGGAAGCTGAAAAAAAATGATTAGTTTCATTGGAAAGGAAACCCGGAAGTATTTTGAAAGTTTTAAGAGTCGTTGAGGGGTAAAAAGAAGTTTATGGGAAACGAAATATGTAGTATTATTGGATAACATATGATTGATATCTACTAGTAATAACTGTTGTCGATCACATGTTGACGTATAAAACGTCAGACATAATAATTTTAGTATATAATTTCAAAGTTGCCAACCTACAATATTTTCTATGGCACTCTAGGGTTTTTTTTTAATTGAACATACAATATAAAAGATAGAGAAACGGTTAAGTGGACAAAGTAGTGCAGTTTTGCCAGCTGAATAAAAAGGCATTTGTAAAATTTTCGAAAAAGTGAAAGGTAACTAGATATTTTGAAAAACGTGAAAAGTGTCAAACCAATTTTTCTCAGTTATTACCAGAGATAGAAAAAAACTATAAATGGCAAAGTTTTAGATAATTTTACACTATATAATAAAATATTAAATATTTTATATTAACATAAGTCAATTGTGTCAATTCTTCTTATTGCGTTATTTCTTCTTATTCTTATTGTTCGTCGTGTGGGTGCGCATTGAAATACCGAATAAAATAAAAAACTTATAAAACTGGGTTAGATTAACATTGACAGAAGCGACTGACAAATTTACTTACGACCTATTTCACAGGTCAGGTCAGGATATTAATAAGAAGAAAACACGATAATGAACATATTTAATTATACGACGCCCTGTACTAATCACTACATGTTTTCCCCATTATATAAAATGTTGCGAAATGATCACGAAATTCAATGCTTTGTCGATATTTTTTCACCCTGTATAGAACAGTCTATGTCTGATGTTACCGAATGTGTTTTCTGAATTTGTGAATCAACTTATTAGTTTGTACCCTAATCACTTACACTGTAAACCTATATTTAGTTTATATATATTTCTCTGTAATTTGGCTATGCTTGTTGAGAAATAAATTATTATTATTATTGTTATTATATCACCACTTTTTAAACTTGAAATAATTTTATTACAATTTCACTCTTAATAAATATCAATTTAAAGCGAGAATTAAATTAAGAAAACTCCTCGAAATAATCACGATCTGGTTTCATTGTCTGCCGATATACTTATTTACACTCGAGTGGAGTTATTTCCCAAATGGAAACATTTGTCGCTGCCGGAATTGGAAAAACAAATAACCGCGACTTGGGGGAGAAGAAGGGAGTTTACACCAATAAAATAAGTTGTTAAATATTACACCAAACGGTTTTGTTATTGTTTGCCTTCATTGTGTGTGTGTGTGCTGTGTTCCCAACAGCCAGCCATATTGTTATTGATCTTTATTGCCCAATAAACTCGTTTACTCGAGTGTATTAATAGATGGAAGTGTATCTGTTTAGATATTGTTCAATCAAATTCATGTTTATGAGGAAAATTTTAAATTTTATTTTAAAAGAGATCATAATAAAACAAGCCTTTTAAAATAATAACATAAAATGAATGTAACGAGCAATGAAAATACAGTAGATGAAAATTATATCTAAGAAGGAAAAGTTTGTGAATGGTAAAATATAAGTGGAGATAAAATATTAAAAAAATTCCCCATAAACAAGAATTTGCATTATTATTTGATTTGTATTTTACTTTATGGATATGTTTCCTGATTTTATTGAGGCTGTTTGTTACAAGAAATTATGGTAAACGTCTCTTATGTACAGTAATATCACTAATATCATACACAAATACATACATAATTGTCTGTGGTAATATACACACAAAGTATTGTACATAAAATAATATTAAAACACTTAACTTTGTTTTACCACTTTAATTAACTTTTTACAGTGACTATAGTTTCGACTACAAGCTAGTCATTATCAAACTGAGTACCTAAAATACATTGTACATTGTTTTTATATTACAGCATCAAAGAGGGGAGTATACATTATGTCGGTCTGGTCGTTGATGAGGGGAATTTCCAGATTAGCTTTCAACTTGTGAATTTCCAGCGCTTCCAGTAAATCCATTTTTTGGCCTTTGTCCGACAAATGGATTACGGAAAGCATGCTGTCTTCTGTGCAGGTGTGGTTGTTTTCTATTAAATGAGTTGCAAACGTGGACTTGTTATTCTTTAAACGGACTGAATTTAAATGCTCTTTTAATCTTATTTCAAAATTTCTACCAGACTGACCAATGTATGCTCCTTTACATGTTTCGCAAGTTAATTTGTAAATACCTGATTTTTTGTTTCTATTTATAATTGTTTTTGGATTATGAATAATATTTGCTATTTTAGAAAATGGTTGAAAAACTACGTTGACGTTACACTTTTCAAGGGTTCTTTTAATTTGGTTGCTAATGTTTCCGAAATATGTTATTAGATAAAATTTATTTTAATTTATTTTATTTGTTGCATAAATCAAGTTTTGAATTTGTTTTAATTCTTGTTTCGCTATAAGGTTGTTTATTAGAGCTGGATTGTAGCCATTGTTTGTAGCGATTTGTTTTATGATTGAAAATTCTTTGAGGCGGGACTCATCGGAAAGGGGTAATTTTATTGCTCTGTTAATAAATGAGTTAAATGCAGCAATTTTTTGATTGTAGGGGTGACGGGAGGCATTTGGAATTATGGAGTCGGTGTATGTGGGTTTCCGAAAAATATCAAAAGTTAGTATGCTGTTGGTTTTAGTGATAGTTAGATCTAGAAAGTTCAGGCTGTTGTTATTTTCAAATTCAACTGTAAATTTAATTGAGGGATGAATTGTATTAATATAATTTAGGAATTGGTTGATTTGTCTATCTGTACCTTTGAAACATGCAATGATATCGTCTACATATCTATACCACCAGTTGATATGCTTTTTGCCCAAGGGGGAGATAAGAATTTGGTTTGTGAGGCTTTCCATAAATATTTCTGCTAATAAGGGACTAAGGGAAGAACCCATTGCTAAACCGTCTTTTTGCAAGTAGAATTTGTTATTAAATGAGAAGTAATTATGGTTAAGGATAAGGTTAAGTAAGGTTAGGAATTCGAATTTTACTACCGGATTGACGTTGTTTCTATCAAGGTGATTAGTAATTAATTGAATACAATCTTGTGGGGGGATTTTTGCAAACATGCTTGTTACGTCAAAAGAAACCAATCTACAATTATTATCTATTTTTATATTCTTTAATTTGTTAGTTAATTCTATGGGGTTTTTAATTGAGGTATTGTCTGTAAAGTTAGTAATAGATTTAAAAATAGAAACTAATTCGTGTGAAATTTGCTTTGCTGGTGATTGTATGTAAGATACTACTGGGCGTATTGGGTTATTTATTTTATGGATTTTAATAAAACCATATAATCTAGGGGGCCTAGGATTCATAGGGGTAAGGAAATTTGTGTTCTTATATGGAAAAAGGGCATTGCAGTTTTTAATTATGTTTTTTAATTCGTTTTGTAAATAAGTGGTTGGATCTTTTTTAATTTCTGATATGTCGGGGGAGTTAAGGAAGTCGGATATTTTCTGTTCATAGTCTGATTTGTATAAAATTACAGTTGAGTTGCCTTTATCTGCTTTTGTGATTGTTAGATTATTCTCTTTAATTTTCTTGTTTAACGCTCTAATTGATATGTGATCGCTATTGGAAATTGAGTTGCAGTTTTTTATTAATTTACTGATGTTTTGTTTATCAAAATTTGTTGCAGTTGAATTTTTTAAAGCTATTTCTGCTTCTACAATTAGGGTTTCCTTGAAAAGTGGGACGTCAATGTGAGGGGAATATTTTGGGCCTGCATTTAAGATATTTAATTCACTCTTAGTAAAATCGATGTGTGTATTATTGATTGTTCTTGGGTGGAAGTTGATTACCGGTTTACTTTTCTGGGTTGTTGGTTCTTGTTTTCGCAGCTTCTCGATTTTCTTGTGTTGTATTATTCTCTTCTCGTGGCGGATTCTGCTGACTTTTGTTCTGCTGACTTTTGTTCTCACGTAGTCTTCATTGTACATAAACTCACAATTTCCGATAGAAATGCATAATATCATATGTTTAATAAAAGAAAACTTCTAGAGCAGGCGCGCGCCCAGGGGGTCGGCTTGTGGACTTGAGCCCCCCCTAAGACTAACTAAATTGTAGTATTTTGACGTGTATACATAAGTTTAAATGTGTTAGCCCCCCAAGAAGCGTGAGCCTCCCCCTAAGACCAATTTCTGGGTTCGCGCATGCTCTAGAGCAGTGGTGGGGAAACTTTTTTTAAGACGGGCCATTTGTAATAACCAGACAATCGTAGCGGGCCAAAGAATAATGCTTAATCGTAGGTAGGCAGTTTTTATGCGGGTCGTCACATTACGAAGTAAGAACGCGTTCAAACATTCTCACCACGGCACTTTTAAACGGGCCGGATTAAACCTTTCCGCGGGCCGTAGTTTCCCCATCACTGCTCTAGAGTGTCATAATTTTATCTTTTTTTTAAATTTAAGTTTGCACCACGCCTTAGGAATTGACATACAAAACGTCAGACTTAGTAATTATAATACAGGGCTATTCAAAATAAAGGAACAGATTTTAAACATCTATTTCTTCCAAACGACAAAAGATAGAAACACAATTCCAACGTTCCTTAAAAGAGAAAAGTTCAAATTTTATGAATTTATATGACCACCATGTGTTACACGACAAATATCAAAACGGTGGCTTATTTCTTGCCACACACAAATCAGCTGGTGTCTAGTTATCGAATTTACAGCTTAAACAATTCGATGTCGCATATTTTCAAAAAAAGTTTTTAGGCTCCTTTTCGCAAACTGTACGAATATGCTCGACATTTTCATTCGTTGTGCGTGGACATCCCCTGCTTTTCTGTTTGCATCGTCTACGAATTTTCGATGCCACTGGTAAATCTGCTCATAACGAGGCGGTTGATAATTAAACTGACGGCGAAAAGCACGTTGAACTTCAATAATGGGCTCTAGTTTTGCTAATTGTAGCACACAAAATAATGTTTCTTGTTGTGTCGCCATTTTACTACAGACAATCAACATGACAAATAACAGCGCCAGTGCGGCCGTGGTTGGAACTTCTGCCTGGACTGTTCAAATTTTAAACTTTTGTCTGTCCAAGAACGTTGGAATTATGGTTTTAACTTTTGTAGTTTGAAAGAAATAAACTTTTGAAATCTGTTCCTTTATTTTGAATAGCCCTGTACATAATTTGAGAGTTGCCAACCTACAATATTTTCTATGCATTCTAGAGGGTTTCTTTTATTGAACATACCATATGTCTATTCGATAGATACCTTTCAAAATAATAATAAAAAATAAATATAAGTACAGTTCTATTAAATAAAAAGCGTATTCAGTAGTTTTACTTTTTTTTTTTATTGAATAGAACTGTACCTACGCATTATTACGATCCATGCTGTAAACATTACAAATTGGAGTGATGTTTTTCTTGGGAGTAATATTTTTGCATATTCAAGTGGAATTTATGTGCTTTATAATATTACTTCGAATGTGCGCAGAGAAAATTGAGTTTACGATCAGATATACTCGTAAATTTTGTTTTAAAAATTGTTGCTTTTATTGATATTTTACGATGCTTATCTGCACACATAATAATATAAAATTGATATAAACTACTTGAAATATGCTTTCGAACCACAAATTAATATTTCGGTTTATTTTAACCATTTTTAAACAGAATTTCCAATAAGAATAGAATGGAATAATACTTTGTTTTCAGAGAGTCAAATTACATTGAATAATAAACACGAATTTAGGGAAAAAAAATACAATATTGAAAGTAATATATGAAAATAAGAGAGACTTCCAATTGGCTGTACGTGAAATTACTGTTTATTAATGAATCTCTGTATGCACAGAAAACATACATGTCAACCGGGATTTTAATTAGAATTTAAATTAAAAAAGTTCGTTTACAAATACCCCCCACACATACACACACGAGCTACTGCATACGTATCTATGCATACCATTAGGATTTAATAACAAAAAACATCAATTCCCAAAGAAAAAGCATGAATCTCAATATTTCGCTAAAAATACAATATTTTTAATCATTCTACTAAAATGGTTAAAAATATTTTGTTTTTAGCGAAATATTGAGATTTGTGTTTTTTCTTTGGGAATGGATGGCTTTGTGTTATTAATCCTAAGCAAACAAATGGTAAGCAGCTCCAATTTCGTGAGAATACTTTGTGACAGTCACATTTCATCTTTTCATTTTTTTTTAAATACCATTAGGATTTAACAACAAAAAACATCAATTCCCAAAGAAAAAGCATGAATCTTTATATTTTGCTAAAAATAAAATATTTTTAATCATTCTACTGAAATGGTTAAAAATATTTTGTTTTTAGCGAAATATTGAGATTCATGTTTTTTTCTTTGGGAATGGATGGCTTTGTGTTATTAATCCTAAGCAAACAAATGGTAAGCAGCTCTAATTTCGTGAGAATACTTTGTGACAGTCACATTTCATCTTTTCATTTATTTTTAAACGTTACGTATGATTTTGGATTATTTGCGTTCTCTCGGTCGAGATTGCTTTGGTTTTTGTTTCTTGAACAATGATGTTTGGATGCGATTGACGCCATTTTTAAATTAAAATGTTTTGTGCTAATAAAGAAGACGCTGCTTGAAGTGAATTGTGAAGTTATTGTAAGTATTTTTGGAACGATTGCCGCATTTCTGCACGTCATTCTCAGCGAATATTACCAGAGTACCAGAGAAGCCGGCCACCATCTAAGGACTCAACTCAAACTCTAATTTGAAGCCGTTAATCTTCATTGAGGTTATTTTGATTGGCCATGTCCGGTGCGACATCTTGCTGTGAAACATCAGGTTAGTGAAGACTGTTTCGCAAGTGTTTATCTACCGGCTTCGTTTGAAGAAATTACGGTGCAAACGGAAGAGCACGAAGGTGACACGTGCAGTTGTCAATTCTTCCAGAGCAAAGCACCCTAGTTAAAATAGGGCCTCTCCAAAATATCTAAGCCAGCAAATTTTAGGGCCTCTACAAAATCTCTAAACCAGCAAATTTTGAAGAGAGACACCCTCTACAAGCGCGGGAGTATAATGGAAGAAAAGAAACCACAATTTATGGGGTGTTGATGTTACAATTTATGACCTTATCTGTTAGAATAGCAGGTAGTTTCCCTTTTTCCCCTTTTTAAAGCGTTTTAAACGATCGTTCATGTTTACTTGATGACTCAACAATTTACCACATTAATAAATATATTATAGAATGGTATTATTTGGTTACGCTTTAATCAAATCGATTTAATAAAACACGCTAATCTAGCAATAAAAAAAGCTAAATAAGGTTATGATTGATCATCTAACGAGTCTTTACAATCCCAGTTTAAGCACAAAGTAAAATTTTCAGTTTAGAAAAGCCTGAAACTTTAGTTCGAGCGCGTAGCGCAGCAGAGCGACTGAGATAAATTAGGCTTTTCTAAACTCGAAATTTTACTTCATGCGCGACGAGTATAAAACGCTGATTTAGTGTGAAATGGTTTATAACCAAGCATTTAACAAGTGAAATACGTTTAGTATGCCAATCATAATCTTGTTGGTCTTTAAAAAAAAGATCTGCAAGCTTTTTTCAAATTTCTCAAAAAATATTGGTTTAATCCAAAATAATTGTTAAGCATTACTCACTGAACTCTTCGCATTCTAATCGAAATATCAAACAAAACAACTTTTGTTCATACAAAAAAACTTGCAATTTACGTTTTCTATATATTAATTTTAAAATTACGAATACTACTAGAAATAATGATTTAGCAACATTTGGCCATAACAGTTTTCTTTAGAACGAAGCTAGAGGAATATAGTCCTTGCATCAGAACTACTACAGAAAATTTAATTTCAGCTTGATATAAGCAACTTAAGTTTATTTAATACATTCAGAAAAATAATAATAATAATAATAATAATTTATTGGTGCAATATACATCAGTTTACACAGGTCAGAAAATTACAGAAAGTATAAATATGGAAAATAAGTATAAGATAAAAATACAAGTTACAACATATTAAAATATTAAAATGGGATATACATTTGGAACACATATTCTAAATGAAGATTTTACAGTTCAAATTTATCTGCCAATATTTCATCCATGCTATAAAATGCTTTTTTTATGAGGTACATTTTTATAATTTTTTTAAACTCTTTACACCCCAACGACCTTATCTTTTCAGGCAGGGTGTTATAAATTTTGGGACCGTAGAAATGTATTCCGTCTTGTGTCTTCGTAAGGCGAGACCGATACATGTGTATGTTTTGTTTATTTCTGGTGTCGTACATATGAATGCTGCTGTGAAGGCGATATGACTCTATATTTCGAGAGATATACGTTAGGCAGTTTAGTGCATAAAGTGAAGGTAGGGTTAGTACGCCAAGCTTGGTAAATGCCTCCCTACAGTCATCTCTGTATCCTAAACCATCTAAAATTCTCACTGCTCGTCTCTGCAGACCAAATAGTCTGTGCATAATTGTTGTGTGGCCCCAGGCTGTAATGCCATAGGATAAGTGGGATCCACATAGAGAAAAATATGCTACAAGCAATGCCTTTTTTGGTAGACAAGAGCTTAGTTGGCGCAGTAAATATATATTTCTGCAAATCTTTGCGGCAGTTTCCTGGCCATGCGTGTGCCAAGTTAGTTTACTGTTGATGTATACTCCGAGGAATTTGACACACATTTGGTTATTTTCTTGTATAGATTTAAGTGAAAAGTTGATGTTTACTGTTTTATTTTCATTTAATGACAATTTATTATACTTAAACCATTTGCTCGCTTCATATTTAGCTACGTTATTCTGGTGTGTGCAGTTATTGATATCAGAACCCTTTGTATAAATAGAGGTGTCGTCGGCATATAGTAGAAATGTGGAGTAAGATGTTATTGATGGTAAGTCGTTAATAAATAATATGAATAGTACCGGCCCGATAATGGAGCCTTGTGGTACACCGGGTCTTATGTGGCTTTCGCGGGAAGATTTTTGGTTAAGGACCACTGTTTGCTTTCTGTCTATCAGGTATGAATTAATCAGCCGACATACTGAAGGGTGGAAGTTGTAGAAATATAACTTGCGTATAAGAATTTCGTGATTGACACAGTCCAATAGCTACCAATAGCTTTATTTTGAACAATTAAACGTGAGATACATTAAAAAAAATCCTATTAAAATAAAATTATACACGTAGACATAATTTTCGATTGCATATAACTTTTCGCACTTTAAAACTTTTTGAGATATGATTTTTTTACCCGAGCGCTGCGTTTAAGCGAGGCGCTCAACGCGCCCTCATGTCAATGTAGCGCTCGGTTAAAAAAATTATATCTCAAAAAGTGCCCACACTTTTAAAAATGGAAAAATTCTTAGGAAGGATCAGGGTACAACATATATTTTTTTAAAGAAAATTAAAACATGAGTATTTGCTGTTTGGTGTTGTAGGCGTTCACTTTGTGGTACATCTTAAATACACTTGTAAATAAAACACTTTTTCCTTTGTTTAACCACTGAATCTTACATTTAATTGTGTGACTAGTTTCGACTATCTAGTAGTGATTCTCATGAGTATTTGATTATTTTTTGAGATATGTTTTATTTATTAAAAAAATCTATACAGGGTGTCCGTATTTCGAGGAAATGCATGGGGATCTCGGTTATTTGAAGAGTTAGAGAGTTGGTTAAATTAGGGCAAATATGTGAAATTTGTAGCCCAACAATAATCCGAAAACAGATTTAAAATATCTTTTTTTGTTTTCGAGATATTGCCAAAAAACTATTTTTTTCAAATTTCGTTTTTATTTTTTTATTCAAAAACTATTGGATCTAGGAATTTGCAACATTTACATTATACAGGCACTTTTTAATCAGGAATTTAGTAGTGTACTTACATTTAAAATAACTTTAATATCTTCCCCGGAACCATAGCCAACTTTTGTTTTTCTTATGGGCGCCATATTGGATTTTCATATTTTTAGAAAGAACTTTTTTTTCTGAATTAAACGGTATATCACACTTATAATTTATTCTGCGATTCATTTGAAACATAGCAACCTTTTGTTTTTTGTAAAGAGTGCCTTGGAAACAATAATATTGATACGTTATTCAGTTATTGATGTGTCAATAAGATACGATCATTATACATAATACATAAAATAAAGTTAAAAATGGTGTTTTCGAACCAAGAAAAACGAGATATGATCGAAGTTTATTATACTTCAAACAAAAATGTACGTATTTCATCCGAAGTCTATCTACAGCGCTATCCAGAAAGGTAACAGCCAAGTGAAAGTCATTTCATAAAACTACATACAAATTTATTGGAATATGGTTCCTTCGAAAAGCCACGACAAAGATATGGATATCACCAACCCCATGAAAATGAAAACCAAATTTTGCAAGCGGTAAAATGATTTCATTTTAATTACAATAAGATAATATTTATTCCCCTAGATTCAAGATAACCCTTCTTCCTCAACGAGAGAACTTGCGAACCAGTTTGGTGTGACGTTTCAATACGTATGGAGAATTTTGAAAAAAAATAAATATCGCCCATTCAAAATTAAAGTTACTCAAGCTCTCCGTCCTGGAGATGCTAGACGAAGGATGGACTTTTGTCGTATTTTATTGGGAAAATTAAACGAAAATCCGAATTTCTTGTCAAATGTGATGTGGTCTGACGAATGCCGTTTTACCAACACAGGGATATTCAATAGGCATAATGAACATGTGTGGAGTATAAATAATCCTAGACAACATGAAGAAAGACGACGACAAGTGCGATTCGGACTAAATGTATGGGTCGGTATTTTGGGAGACAATATTGTAGGTCCATACATTTACGAAGATACATTAAATTCACAGAGATATCACGATTTTTTAAGAACATTTTTAAGTGATTACGTAGACATTAACATCCCCTTAAATATGTTAAGAAATGTATGGTTTCAACAAGATGGTGCACCACCTCACAACAGCCAAATTGTCGCTAATTGTCTGTCCGAAATGTTTCCAAATAAAGTTATGGCAAATAATGGTGATATACGTTGGCCAGCTCGCTCACCTGATTTGTCACCTCTAGATTATTTTCTTTGGGGAGCCATTAGAGAAAAAGTTTATAAAACTATTCCAGAGGACAAAGACGATTTAAGAAGAATTATAATAGTTACCATTCAGCAATTAAGAAGAAGAGACATTTTTCGGACAGTTCAAAATTTAAGGAAAAGACTAGAATTATGTTTGGAGGTCAATGGTGATATATTCGAACACTTACTCTAAGTTTGTGATAAATTTAGTTCAAAAGATATTTAATTAATTTGTTTATTATTATTTAATATTATGAAAAACTTCATCAAGCAGCAGAGTGATTATTCTGGTTCCTTCCCTAAAAAAATATAGTTGTAGGCCTCAGGAATTTTAAAATGTGCAACTGTTTTCAAGGCACTCTTAAAAAAAAAAACAAAAGGTTGCTTTGTTTCAAATGAAACGCAAAATAAATTATAAGTGTGATATACCGTTGAATTCAGAAAAAAAAGTTCTTTCCAAAAATATGAATATCCAATATGACGCCCATAAGAAAAACAAAAGTTGGCTATGGTTCTGGAGAAGATATTAAAGTTATTTTAAATGTAAGTACACTACTAAATTCCTGATTAAAAAGTGCCTGTATAATGTAAATGTTGCAAATTCCTAGATCCAATAATTTTTGAATAAAAAAATAAAAACGAAATTTGAAAAAATTAGTTTTTTGGCAATATCTCGAAAACAAAAAAAGATATTTCAAATCTGTTTTCGGATTATTGTTGGGCTCCAAATTTCACGTATTTGCCCTAATTTAACCAACTCTCTAACTCTTCAAATAACCGAGATCCCCATGCATTTCCTCGAAATACGGACACCCTGTATAAATAAAGTTTTTCGTTTTGAAAACAAAATTTATTTTAAACTTTGAACATTTAAGCACAAAAAATACTAAATAACTTTTTTTGTATAGGTAACAGTTTACAATATTTTCGAGTTCAAAATAAAATACCCCCAAAAAGTGTGCACTTATTTATGGAATGGCCGCATTATATTTTTATTTACTGTTATAATGATAATAATTATTAAAGTGATTTATTTAAAAATTATCAATAACAGTCTATTTCGAACTTCACATCAAATCGGCGTACACGCATGGCGCATGAAGCAATATTTTGATTTTAGAAAGGCCTTAAAATTTGGCAAACCCAAGTTTTCTGACATTTATAAAGTCAAAATTTTACATCATGTTTACCCAATGAGTTAAAGACAAGTCATTATGTCAAATGTAAATACATTTCTATGTAATTTTAAATTATAAAGTTTTTCATCATTTTATATTGAGTTTATCAATTTCCACAAATTTTGTTAAAATTCAAAATTTTAACGATTTTAGTTAGCTAACTTTATTACATTTAGGACTTTAACTTATTTTACAAATCAATTTTGACGATTTGTATTTCGTATAGTTTACGTATATATATATATATATATATATATATATATATATATATATATATATATATATATATATATATTTATATATATATATATATATATATATATATATTTATATATATATATATATATATCAATTTTTGTTGATTTTTTAATTATTACGAATTGTGTAATAAGTTTATTTTTTTGTCAAGTTTGGCTATTTTATAATATTTATGCGTTTTTGTCAATTTGTGATAATTTGGACAATTGTGAAGATTTTTATTAATTTTGATGATGTTTGTTGGTTTTAATGATTTTATTAAATCAAATTAATAATCACAATATTATAATAAAATATGTGTGACTTTTATCATGTATGAAATTTGGGTTTTTTTAATTTTATTGATTTCGCAATTTCGTAATATTAATGCTTACATTTTGTCTGGATTCAATTTGAATTATATTTATTATTTATTTCAACAGGTTTCATTTTAAATATTAACAATAAAGATATAAAAAATAAACTAAATTCGATGCAAATATAAAATTAAATTATTTTTTCTTTAAAATTGTTATTTTCTAAATATTGATGATGACAGTGAATGTGATTAGCTTAGAAAATAATTGATATATTCATATGTTAGGTAAACTTGATTTTTAATATTTTGATTTTTCAACGAATGTTTTGCTTTCCCTGATTAGCATGAAGTAAATATTTCGAGTTTAGAAAAGCCTGAAAATTTGGATTGGCCGCGTAGCGAAGCAACCAATTCAAATTTTCAGGTTTTTGTTAAACTTAAAATATTTACTTCATGCGACAGGCGCGTTATTGCTGGCTTAATGTGAAGTTCAAAACGCGATCGTGTAGTTTTATGTCTAACTTAAAACTACTAATTATTACCATTTTTTAAGTAATATTACTGAAAATATTACGGAATTTTAAATTACCTGTAATTTTACATCACTAGTCACTCATAATTTTATAAATTTTTAATATTTATTCAATGCCAGTATTTCTAATTTGTTCCTAATTTGGTTTGCAGGGGAAATTCAACGGTGGTTTCTTCCATAAATTATTTTAGTTAAGTTAGTTACGTTAGTTAAGTTTATTAAGTTAGTTCAGTTGGTTATGTATATGTACTAATTATAATTCCATTTTAAATAATTCCATAAATATCAAAAAAATCTTCCTATCAAAACCACCCCAAACCGAATAAAAGATAACGCCACGCGTCGGCTGAAAACAGATGGACTTCTTACTACCTGCTAATATCGGGTTGACATTGACACTAAAAAAATGCGGTCGGTGTTCATAATGGATCACCCCTTGAGTGCTCGGTCTCTTTCCCCTTACCCTTCAACATTTTAGGAAAGAGATAGAAATCGGTAGATTTTAGGGATTTTGGTGTAGTCGCCAAATTTTGAAGAGAGACACCCTCTATAAGCGCGGGAGTATAATGGAAGAAAAGAAACCACAATTTATGGTGTGTTGATGTTAAAATTTATGACTTTATCTGTCAGAATAGCAGGTAGTTTCCCTTTTTTCCCTTTTTAAAGTGTTTTAAACAGTCGTTCATGTTTATTTGATGACTCCAACAATTTAACTCATTAATCAATATGTTATGCAATGGTATTATTTGGTTACGTTTTAATCAAATTGATTAAATAGAGCACGCTAATCTAACAATAAAAAAAATGCAAAATAAGGTTATGATCTGGGTTTAAAACGTGTTTAAAACATGTTTAAAACACGTTTAAAACAGAATATACGGGGCATTTTTCTTTTGTGTACATATCCCGATAATTACAGCGTTTTTTTTAAAGTTGTGGGAAATCGTTGTTTTAATGCGGTTAATTTAAGTCTTTAAACGAGTGTTTTCCACTCCCAGACTAAGCATGAAGTAAAATTTCGAGTTTAGAAAAGCCCCGCGTAGAAAATTTGTCGAGGGTCGCGCAGCGACCCGAGACAAATTTTCACGTGGCTTTTCTAAACTCGAAATTTTACTTCATGCGCCACGCGTATAAAACAGTGGTTTTAAGTGAAGTTCCAAATATACGTCTTTTCTAAACTCGAAATTTTACTTCATGCTTAATCTAGGAGTGGTAGACACTCGTTAGAATTTTTTAAAAACTTGAAATTAAATCGCCTAGCGATAATCACAAATAATTGACTGAATAATAAGGGAGTTTACGGCTTTATCATGATTATAATTAAAATCGTAATGATACTAAACTCGAAACTGTTGACATTTTGTCAAAATCACGACAAATCGTCAAGAACTTGAAAAATACCGAACATCGTGAAGAATTTATGAAAAGCATTGGTATTTTTTAATGTATAATTTAGGACATTCATCCAAAGCGTCAAGATTTAAAAAAACTTTAGGGATTTCCTAGATTTTCATTAATTTTAAATATTCCGCGAGCGCAAGCCACTTTTATTGCCACGGGCGCCAGAGGACCTAGTTCCGGCCCTGACTGTAATTTATATTATTAAGAAACCAGAAAAGAAAATAACGGCACTTGTTGAGAAAATACAAAACAATATAACCACTAATAGATAATGTTGTTTCCAATTATTTATTTATTTACGGGATTTATTTTAAAAGTAGGTACATGTACTAATTATTAACAATAAAAGATAATAATATAACCAACATTAAAAATAAGAATAATAATAATAATCATGCGATTATTTTTTCATGTTTAAACTTACAATTCTTATAATGCTACAATTTAACAATTCAAATCTTTCTAAAATTTAGCAATTCAAATATTTCTACAACTTAACAAATCAAATAGTTCTACAATTTTAAACCCAACCAATCATAATTAACGTTTACGTTTAGTAAGTTTCAACTCTAGCGGTTTATCAGGAACGGCAACCATTTTTAAAACAATATCAATGTTGACCGAGTTCTTCATCTCCACCTTAAACTCCTCCAAAACATTCTTCAGCGCAATCTGCAGTTGGAACTCGGCGATTTTTCTTCCAACACAAGACCGGCTTCCCATTGCGAACGGTAAAGAAGACTGCGCCATGTTTTTACTTCTACTGCGCCATCTTTCAGGTTTGAAAGAGTCGGGATTTTCGAAGTGCGCTTTGTCCCTTCCCGAGGTGTACAAGCTGTAGAGGATTAGGGTGTTTTTTGGGATTAAGTACGGGCCTATTTTTGAGTCTTCGGGGAGTATTCGCGTGAGGAACGGGGCTACTGGGTATAAGCGTAAGGTTTCTCTGATAAAGTTCTTGAGAAGGAGGGATTCGTGATTTTCATCAAGATTTGGATTTTTTAAATTTAAATATTCTCCACTAAAACATTCCCTCGAGGGTCGCGCAGCGACCCGAGACAAATTTTCACGGGGCTTTTCTAAAATCGAAATTTTACTTCATGCGCCACGCGTATAAAACACTGATTTTAAGTGAGGTTCATATATATATATATATATAGAGTTTACAATATTTTAATGTTTTATACGCGTGGCGCATGAAGTAAAATTTCGAGTTTAGAAAAGCCCAGAAAATTTGTCTCCCTGTACATCAAAGAAATGTCATTTATTTGAACGGTATGCAATCAGCTGTTCAGCTGCAGCAGTTCAGGGTTTTAAGAGTTCAATTTGAAGCTTTAAACGAGTGTTTTCCACTCCCAGACTAAGCATGAAGTAAAATTTAGAGTTTAGAAAAGCCATGTGAAAATTTGTCGAGGGTCGCGCAGCGACCCGAGACAAATTTTCACAGGGCTTTTCTAAACTCGAAATTTTACTTCATGCGCCACGCGTATAAAACACTGATTTTAAGTGAGGTTCATATATACAGGGTGTCCCATTAGTGCGTTCTCGGAGGATATCTCAGCTCATGTTAAAGATAAAACAACTGTTTCTCTACCAAAGTTAATTGATTTTTAGAGCTGCATCACCTAAAAATATTTGTTTATATACAGAGTGTGCCATTTAGACAGTAGCGGATGCAAATTGCTTATTTTAAATGGATCACCCTATATATTAATTTGTTTTTATTTATTTATTTATTTATTTATTTCCCAACAGATAATACATCAAATTACAGGGAAAAGGTATAAAAAAAAAACATTCTACTAACAGTGCGCAGTTTTAACTTAGATGTAATAATAATTAATTATGAACAAATAAGATAAAAAGAAAAAATAATTAAATTGAATGTTTTTGAATGTATCATAAAAATTGCCTACCATTTTATTGAAAACATTTTGTCTTAGTCGTATCGTATCGGAGTTATTTGTCATTTATGGACGAAAATGATATTTGCAGTGGTTTATAAAGCTAAAATATCTCTAAAACTAAATGAGATAAAGAGCTGCAGATTTCAATATTCTCTTGAGAATTGGGGGCGTTATCATCTGCACTATATAGTTGTTGCGTTTTAGTTATTTGGCTATAAAATAAAAATAGTTAAATTTATAAATTTTAAATTAAGGGTAACTTCGTTTTTTTTAAATATAACCATGTAACTTTTTTAATATCAATCGACTTAAAATGGAATTCTATTTCTAATTTGATAATAATTTTGTATCTGTAGATGTAATATAATTATCTTAAACATTTTAAACTTACGGATAAAAATTATAAACTCATTGAATTTTGAGTCGATTGACGTTAAAAAATTATATGGTTCCATTTTAAAAAATCAAGTTACCTTTGTTTGAACATTTATAAATTCGACTATTTCTGTTTCGTAGTCAAATAACTTGATCGCGATAACTTTATAGTGCACTTGATAGCGCCTTCTATTCTGAAGAGAGTGGCGAAAACCGCAACTCCCTATCTTATTTACTTTCAGAGATATTTTAGGTTTACAAAACTGCCGCAAACGTGATTTTTATATATAAATGTCAATTGATTCCGAAACGGAACAATTTAGACCAAATGTTTTCAATAAAATGATACGCAGTTTTTATGAGCAATCTAAGAACCAAATAATATACAGGGTGATCCATTTAATATAAGCAAGTTGCATCTGCTACCGCCTTTATAACGCACCATGTATACATGCAAATATTTTTAGGTTTTAAAATCAAGCAACTTTCTTAAAAAAGCTTTTTTTCTATCTTTAACGCGAGCCGAGATATCCTCCGAGAACGCACTCATGGGACACCCTGTATATGGAGTTTACAATAGTTTAGTGTTTTATACGCGTGGCGCATGAAGTAAAATTTCGAGTTTAGAAAAGCCCCGTGAAAATTTGTCGAGGGTCGCGCAGCGACCCGAGACAAATTTTCACGGGGCTTTTCTAAACTCGGAATTTTATTTCATGCTTGGTCTGGGAGTGGAAAACTCTCGTTTAAAGCTTCAAATTGATCTCTTAAAACCCTGAAACCTGTACAACAAAGGAATGTCATTTGGTTGTACGGTAAGCAATCAGCTGTTCAGCTGTCAACAGTTCAGGGTTTTAAGAGCTCAATTTGAAGCTTTAAACGAGTGTTTTCCACTCCCAGACTAAGCATGAAGTAAAATTTCGAGTTTAGAAAAGCCCTGTGAAAATTTGTCGAGGGTCGCGCAGCGACCCGAGACAAATTTTCACAGGGCTTTTCTAAACTCGAAATTTTACTTCATGCGCCACGCGTATAAAACGCTGATTTCAAGTGAGGTTTATATATACATAGAGTTCACAATATTTTAGTGTTTTATACCCGTGGCGCATGAAGTAAAATTTCGAGTTTAGAAAAGCCCCGTGAAAATTTTCACGGGGCTTTTCTAAACTCGAAATTTTACTTCATGCGCCACGCGTATAAAACACTGATTTTAAGTGAGGTTCATATATATATATATAGAGTTTACAATATTTTAATGTTTTATACGCGTGGCGCATGAAGTAAAATTTCGAGTTTAGAAAAGCCCAGAAAATTTTACTTCATGCTTAGTCTGGGAGTGGAAAACACTCGTTTAAAGCTTCAAATTGAACTCTTAAAAAAAAACAACGAATAACTAAAGATTTATAAAAAATTAGCTGAATTTAGAACACTTATACTTTAAAGAAAAACTGCCTGTACATCAAAGAAATGTCATTTGGTTGTACGGTAAGCAATCAGCTGTTCAGCTGTCAGCACGTAATGTACTTGTCAAAGCTATTACGTGCATGTGTACGTAATGTCAATCATACTTGTCAAGATGACAGTGTGGTATAATGCGGTTACTAAATAGGGCGTAGGTAAATAAACATTAGTTAATTTATTTAAAAAATTCTTATAATTCTACAACTTAGCAATTCAACTCTTTCGAAAATTTAACAATTCAAATATTTCTACAGTTTAGCAATTCAAATATTTCTACAATTTAACACTTCAAATATTTCTACAATTTAACACTTTAAATATTTCTACAATTTAACACTTCAAATATTTCTACAATTTAACACTTCAAATATTTCTACAATTTAACACTTCAAATATTTCTACAATTTAACACTTCAAATATTTCTACAATTTTAAACCCAACCAATCATAATTAACGTTCACGTTTAGTAAGTTTCAACTCTAGCGGTTTATCAGGAACGGCAACCATTTTTAAAACAATATCAATGTTGACCGAGTTCTTCATCTCCACCTTAAACTCCTCCAAAACATTCTTCAACGCAATCTGCAGTTGGAACTCGGCGATTTTCCTTCCAACGCAAGACCGGCTTCCCATTGCGAACGGCAAAGAAGACTGCGCCATGCTCTTACTTCTACTGCGCCATCTTTCAGGTTTAAATAATTCGGGATTTTCGAAATATGCTTGATCCCTTCCCGAGGTGAATAAACTGTAGAGGATTAGGGTGTTTTTTGGGATTAAATAAGGACCGACTTTTGAGTCTTCGGGGAGTATTCGCGTGAGGAACGGAGCTACTGGATATAAGCGTAGGGTTTCTTTAATGAAGTTTTTAAGAAGAAGGGATTTGTGGTTTTCATCAAGATTTTGATTTCTTAAATCTCCACCAAAACATTCCTGTCCTATTTGTTCACCAATATTTTCCTGTTGATTCCTTACATTTCCTTCATTAGGACTTTCGTATTGGGTTTGATTCAAAATCTGTGTTATTCCCTCACTCGAAAATTCTTCCAAATTATTCCTCATAATTTCTTGATTAGGCATTTCCTTTCTTCCATATAGACCTGGTTGGTCATGTTCTCCTTCGTTGTTCCTCATAATTTCTTGATCAGGCATTATGTTTCCATTACATTCCTGTTGATTCTTTGATATTTCATTACCAATATTTTCCTGTTGATTCCTTACATTTCCTTCATCAAGACATTCGTATTGGGTTTGATTCAAAATCTGTGTTATTCCCTCACACGAAAATTCTTCTATATTATTCCTCATAATTTCTTGATGAGGCATTTCCTTTCTTCCATATAGACCTGGTTGGTCATGTTCTCCTACGTTGTTCCTCATAATTTCTTGATCAGGCATTATGTTTCCATTACATTCCTGTTGATTCTTTGATATTTCATTACCAATATTTTCCTGTTGATTCCTTACACTTTCTTCATCAAGACCTTGTTGTTGTTTTTGATTTAGAATCTTTGTTATTCCTTTACTCGATTCTTCTATAATGTTCCTCAAAATTTCTTGATCAAGCATTTCCTTTTCTTCATATTCCTGTTTTATCTTTGATATATCATTACCAATATTTTTTTGTTGATTCTTTACATTTCCTTCATCAAGGCCTCCTTGTTGTTTTTGATTTAGAATCTTGGTTATTTCCTCACTCGAAAATCCTTCTATATTATTTCTTATGATTTTCATTCCTCCTTCTTGTTTGTCATGTTTTGAAATCTTGATATTTCTCCCACTAAATAATCTTTCTGTATTGTTCCTAAATATTTCTTGATAAAGCAATTCCTGCTGTTCCTGATTCTTCGCCAACAAATACAAGACCCACTCCATTGTATAAGCAGTGGTGTCACCGGCAGCCAAAACCAAATCGACCACGATTTTAACCACATCCTCTTCATCCATCTCTTCTTCGACCATCATTCCCAACAATCCCTCATTTTTCGGATAATCCTTCAACAATTCCCTCACCAAATCATTCGTCTCCGACAAGGCCTCATCCACTGATTCCTTAAAATTCCTCCAGGCTTTTATCTCAAACTTAGCTGCTAAAGCAGCTGGAATAAACTGTAGCTTAGCACTGGTTTCAAAAATTAGGTTAATTTTTTTCGAGATGTCCTTCAATTTTGGTTGTAAGCTATCCTTGTTTTTAAGGTAAGTTTGATCCCCTATTAGAATAGCTATGATCGTATCTAAGGACCATCTGTAAAGTTTCGATTCTAAATTTTCGTTTTCTAAATCCGTTAAAGGTTTACAGACAACAGAATCCTCTTTTGCTTTATGTGAATTCTTTGGATTTGCCTTACAAGCTCCTAAACTTGCTTGTGTTTCCTGAAAATGTGCTGAATCAAAAACAAAATCCTTTTTGAGTACTTTCGGTTCCTTCAAATCTGCACAAGCATTTCTTCCTTCTAAATCAGTTTTGGATTCAGTTTTGGATTCCTTCAAACGAGAAGAGTGATCACCTTCCAAAACCACGGACATTTTCTTTAATTCCCCAATCAAATCCCTGGAACTAATCTCGCACGCCCTTTTAATCCACCCGTAATCCAAACTCCCCTTCAACAAGAATTTGTTCATGATCCTCCTATTCTTCAACCATTCTTCGCCGTCCATGAAGAACAACCCTCGCGAACATCCGTAGAGTTTGTTGTACAAAATCCAAGCTTCGGGAAGAACATGAACCGGATATTTTCCTTCCTGCGCGAAAACCGCTCGCATGTAATCGGGATTCGAGATGAAGACGGCTTGGATGTTGCCTAAACTTTCTTTGAAAATCGGGCCTAGGCTTCGATGTCTTTTATCCGCGTAGGCGTGGAGTTTCGAAGCACCTCCCGAAAAGATTAGGGAGAGGGTCGTGCCGAAAATCGGAAGGCCTTTCGGAGAAGGAATTTCTTCGAACTGTAAACAATGTTTTTCAGATCGGGAATTTGGAGCTTGATGTAAGGAAGAAGGTTCTTGATTTGAAGAAGACTGGATTTTGAGCTGTAGGTGTTGTGGTTTTGGAAGAGAAGAGTTTTCAGTTTGATTTAAAGAAGAAGATTGTTGATTTTCAATATGTTTTGATGAAGCATGCGAAGAAAAAAATGCTTTACGTTGTAAATGTTGAACTTGTTTTGCAAAAGAAAAACAAGATAATAGTGAGTTTTGAGTTTGATTTAAAGAAGAAGATTGTTGGTTTTCAATCTGTTTTGATGAAGAATAAGTTATGGATCGCAGATTTTTATTGTGGGTATCTTCGGATTGCAAATTTTGAAATGTGTTATTTGGAGAACAGTCCAGGATTTGTGGATTTAGATTATTTTGTCTGTTATTTAAAGAACTGTCCTTGAATTGTTGACATAAAGAAGATTTAGAATCTAGATTTCGATTATGATTTGAAAAACTGCCTTTTATTTCTGAGTTTTGATTATTTTTGCTGGATTTTGAAGAGCTGCCTTCTTTGTTGATTGTTTGTTGATTTTTGTTGTTAGAAATATCTTTCTTATTAGACTCGAAGTTATGTTTATGAGTTGATGATTCTCTAGATAGTGAATGTTGATGTTTTTGGTATTTTAATTGTTTATTAGAAGATTGTTGAATTTTGTTGTTAGAAGTATCTTTCTTATTAGATGCTAAGTTATTTTTACGATTTGATGAAATGGTTTTGGTAAATAGATCTTCTTTGCATCCAGCTCCGAAATTTCGTTTAATTTGGTGAACATGAATCCAATTTTGTCCGAAATTACCAACACTAGAACTTTGGTTTTCTGGGACATTATGTTTAAAGATACTAACACTAGAACTTTGTCTCTGTGGCTTTTGTTTGAAGATTTCAGCACGACTTTCTGTTAAAAAGGCATGGAAAATGTAACGACTAAAGCTGTGACTCTGTGTTGAATTTTGCTTGAAAGTCACAGCACTTGAACTCTGTTTTAAATTGGTTTTAAAGACTTTATCTTTAGAACTGTACGAACATTTTTGTTTGAGAGCACTACCACTAGAATTTTGTCGTTGAGTCAAATTTTTATTGAAGATACCAACACTTGGATTTTGTGTCGAAGTTTCTTTAAAAATGCCAATACTTAATTTTTTATTGAAGAAACCAATACTTGAATTTTGTATCAAAAATGCTTTCACACTTGGATATTGTATCAAATTTTCTATGAAGATACTACTAGAACTTTGCAACAAATTTTGTTTGAAAACACCATTACTAGAACTTTGTTTTTGTATACATTTCGCTTTGCCAACACTAGAACTTTGTGTTAAGTTACCACAGGCACTCTGCCGCTTGAGCAAATGTCTCTTAATGAAAAGCATACTAGAATTTTGTTTCATTTTTTTTGTATATTGCCGTACGAAATGTTCTTATAAGGAAACTTGCACTAAGTCATTTATCAATAAGTTGCAGTAAGGTCCATCTGCAGCCCAACCGATTAGCTTTAATCATCCACTAATTATTGAATAAACCTCTAATTAAGTCAAATTTATAGAACATAAGAATTTTATAAATTTGTAAGATATCCTAAACATGCCTCTTTTATCAATATGCAATTGTGTAAACAATTTGTAAATACAATTGTAGTGCTTTTAAAAAGTGCTAATCACTGATTAAGTTAATCGACTTAGGTGCAAACGGGCATAATACTTTGTTTTTCCATTAAATTTTAATTAAACATGACTTTTTATAAACTCTCCGCACTAACACTTTGTTCCTTTGCTAATAGTTGTATTTCTCTAAAGTCTTGGCGCTAACACTTTGTTCTTAAGCACATAAGACTTTATTAAATAAAAGAATTGAGTCTCCTTTCTTCACAGGATTTATTTAAAAATTACATAAGACTTTGTTTTTCCATTGAATTTTAATTAAACATGGCTTTTTATAAACTCTCCGCACTAACACTTTGTTCCTTTGTTAAAAGTTGTCTTTGAGCTAACACATTGTTCTTAAGCAAATTTTGATTAGAAGATAACTGTACAAAAATTGTCTAACACAAACACTTTGTTTTATTCGATTATTTATCGCAATTTTTGTCGCACGATAACAACACTACCATTCTGAACTCCTGCTGATAAAATCCTCCTCGAACACATTCCACACTGTACGGATATGGATAAACTACGCTCGAACAATTTGCTGACTCGTGTTTTTAAAAATGAAAACATTTATCCCACTATATTCAGAATCCAACAATTATCTGACGATATTTACGTCTGTTCAACAATTTGCGCGTTGATGTTTACTGCTGTCCAACAGATTTCTTATGATGTTTACTGTTTTTTAATTTGGTGACGATGTTTCATTCTGTTTCATAATTTACTGAAGATGTTTAATTTTCTCCAAAAATTTGTTAATGATGTTTATTTCTGTCCTACAATTTGCTACAGATATTTACTTCTGTCTAACAATTTGCTTGTGAAGTTGTCCAACAATTTAATTGTATCTAGCAATATGCTGATGGTGTTTTATAAAATGAATTTCCGACGTTGTTTCTAAAATTAAATTCCGTCCAATTATTTGTACATAGGTAATATTTTAAATTTTTTGTACTAAATAATAATTTTAAACTAACCTCCCTAAGCAGCACAATTGTCGGTTCGTGTGTTTTTAAAAATTGCTTACAGTAAACAATTCACTGAGCGTATTTTGTGTAATTTTTTCGCACAATTCACTTATTTTTTACCCGGCTTTTGTTTGAGGAGAGATACGAACGAAAACGCGATGTGTGACTGGCTATTTTTGATGTCGTGCGTTGTTGAATTGTAAATTGTGTCTGTGTTTTTTTTTCTTTCTGTGTGTGTGTGTGTGTGTGTATCGAAATATAACGGATTTAATCTGTTAGTCAAGTAGTATCTAGTCTAGCTGGATGTTGGATGTGCACTACGCTAACAACACCCAGAGGTCACATTTCTCTCCGACGCTCGCGGTGTTTTATTTCTCAGACAAACGGACAATATTGATGTGCGCATCATTTAAAAATAATATGAGAAGGAAAAAAACCAACGCTCGTATTTACATTAATTAATTAAATAATAAAATTCAATTCTCTTCTGGGTTCGAGATTAATTTATTGTAAATGTTGAATATTATTCTAACGAGTGTTTCCAATCCCAGATTAAGCATGAAGCAAAAATGTCAAGTTTAGAAAAGCCTGAAAATTCGGATTGGTCGCTCCGCGAACCGGGGCGACCAATCCAAATTTTCAGACTTTTCTAAACTCGAAATGTTTACTTCATGCGCCAGGCGTATAAAACACTAATTCAATATGAAATAAAAAATGACACGCTTTAACTTTATCTAAATTAACACAAAACTAGATTCATAAGTGTTAAAGGTTTATTTTGTATGTGTTAATAATAAATAATGTAATGATTCTACCCTAGGTATTATACAAATTTATAATTTGTATTATTGTTTACGTTGTGTTGTGTATGTAGTAACCCTTTTATTTATTTACCAGGTTCGTTGTTTGTGTCAATATGCATTATCGGAAATACTGTGTCTTTATTCCCTTTTAATTTGACTAGGAGGATGTGTGGACAATAAATAAAACAGGATATGAGCTTAACGTATGCAAAGTTTATTGACCTTTCATGACATTTCTAATGAATTGATATGTCTTATATTATTTATATTCACAAAATATATTATCCAATGTTTATGCTTAGAAGTCATGTGCATTTGGTTAAACTCAAAAAAATGTATGACTCTACTTGTGGGAGCAAAATTAACTAGCCCCTGCATTTGCATTACGAGATGGGAAACCCACAAAAACCATCTCGGAGCTAGCATCACACACTCGACACACTTGCGATTAGTTAGTGGGACAATCTCTCACATCGGCCCTACACATCAATCGCCATTCATTTTCGATTAATGAGCAGAACGACCTTTCACCTCGTTCCACTCATAATCGAGTTATTTTTTTCTTGTGGTTAGTTAGTAGGACACTTAGTGCAATACTGACTCGGATTGGCCTAACACATCAATCGACTAGGTCGATTAGTTAGTAGGACGTACCTCGTTTTCTCGCTCAATTCGGCCTTACACATCAGCCACCATACATCCCTCATTCTTGTGGTTAGTTAGTAGGACACTTAGTGCAATACTAACTCGGATTGGCCTAACACATCAATCGACTGGGTCGATTAGTTAGTAGGACATACCTCGTGTTCTTGTTCAATTCGGCCTTACACATCAACCACCATACATCCCTCATTCTTGTGGTTAGTTAGTAGGACACTTAGTGCAATACTAACTCGGATTGGCCTAACACATCAATCGGCTGTTTCGATTAGTTAGTAGGACATACCTCGTTTTCTCGCTCAATTCGGCCTTACACATCAACCACCATACATCCCTCATTCACGCCCCCCCCCCCATCTTCCCCCTTTCTCAGATGTTTAAATTATTTCGCTGGGTTTGTTTGTTTGATTTCAACTTAGTCGGTTTAATGTAGAATTAGTTTTAATCTTACGTGATAGTCTCTCCAACGTTGTTATCCCTAACTCCATTCTCCATTCTCTAACTAGTATTGAGAATGGCTCAATACTTAAGTCTTTTTATCAACATTACTTCACTAACTCACATCCCATCATTGTCAACTGTCCCCATTTACATTCAAATACTGACTGTTCTAGTCCCTGTCCCAAAACTAACTGATCTTTAGAATCGTTTCTTTGCTGCTCTCAAAGTTCTCCCCTCTCCTGATTTGGATGCGTAGACTTTATCTACTACCATATTTGGTCACAAAACCCATCCCTCTCTGACGTCAACGTAATTTCCCTGACTTTGCACACTTGTTGTGTTTGCGTTCGTTAAACCCTGAACTGAATCTTTCTGTATCTCTTAGCATTTCTCCACGCGCCGGTACTTGTTTATTATTTTAAGGCGATGCTGCATTTGTTATTTCTTTCACATTAAAAAAATTTGATTGACTAATGTTATTCTCGTATTTACTGGATGTTGATTTTTCTTTATTATTTTCTTGGATAATTTTTGAATTAATATATTAATTTAATTTCGTCAAAAATAATATTTGCACACCTATTACAATAATAAAACTTTAAATATTTTTTTGTAACATAAAAACCACCGAATTTGAGGCATCTACTTTGTTTACAAGCAAAAGTTGATGGATATATAAAATGTGAAAATTGTAGAACAAATGCTAATTGAAAAGATTTAACTACAGACAAAATCTACATGTAAAATGCGACAATTTTATCTACAATCAAGATGTTATTAAATTTAAAAAATCCTTGATCACGTAAATGAAATACTTAATAGTTTTCAACAATTTTTATGCAGTTGAAAATCGTTAAGTGTTTTATTAAAAATATGATCGCACTTTTATCATCTGTTATTCCCGACTTAGTAATTTTCTTTAAGAATGCTACAATTGTTGCACAAAAGAGAGCTTAGTAGATAATATGAAAAAAAAAACAGGATGGCTTTTTTAAATTTTAATTAATACTAACCTCTTAATTTTAATTCAACACGCATCGGATTGCTGATCGCTTTGATTGCTCGCGCTAATTTCCATAGCACAATAAAGCGTTTCATTATCTGCTTGATAATATTTTAATTAAGTTCGCCTGGTGCGATGAACGTGCAGAAAGAAAGCAATTCTAGTGTTTTTTTTTTTTTTACTTTTTAATACATCAAAAGTTTCATCATGCCGGCAAGTAGATTGCTTTTAGTGTGTATAGAGAGGTCTTTGTGTGGAATAAATTCACTCGATAAAATACGTGTATGTAAAGTTTGATACAAGAATTTAGAATGGAAATTATACGAAGGAATAATCAAAACAGCAAAAAAATTGATCATGAAATGAGAATTAAGAATACTTAAGTTGGCAATTTTCACTTAATTTTTCAAGAACTTAAAATCTTATTTGTAAATAATAAAACCCTGTATCCCTAAAGATACACAAATTTATTATACTGTTTTTTTTTTTTATTCAGTAAAGTAAGTTTAAAACAAATTCACATAGAGGTTTACTCTATGTGAATTTGTTTTAAACTTACTTTACTGAATAAAAAAAAACAGTATAATAAATTTGTGTATCTTTAGGGATACAGGGTTTTATTATTTTTTGCAAAAAAAAATAATAAAGCGGAGAATGCTAACTTTGTTTTGAGAATGCTAACTTTGTTTCTATACCCCTCAAATGTCTATGAGATAATATCTTGACTGTAGATAAAATTGTTGCATTTTACACGTAGATTTTGTCTATAGTTAAGACTTCTAAATTGGCATTTGTTTTACCATTTTCGCAATTTACATATTAATCAACTTTTGTTTTTAAAAAAGTGCATGTCTGGAAAACGATGATTGATTTGTATATAAAATTTTGTACATAAAGTAGATGGTGCATTTCATTTGAGTTTTAAAAATTAATGTAATTTCTGGTGAAACCGGAAGTGCAACTAAAGCGTTCAAACACATCGATAACTGGATATTGTCAAAAATAACCAAATTTATATCGGTAAAGTCAGATTTTTTAAATTCAGGATAGCTAACGCCATCTAATGCTTCATAGTGTTCCTCAGCACTGGGTCGGGACCACACTGAAGAGGACCTTGAAGTCCGAAACGCGTCTGTGGGTATCTGGCGCCGGAATACTGAACAAAAATTCAATTATGAAAGTGACAATGAAAATATGTAAATGAAAGGAATTATCGAAACACTTTTTTCAAATGACAATTAACTGATCCAAAGTCCAAAGTTTTATACACTGTTTACGAGTTTAACGATTTTTTATAGTTAATTAAAATAAACACATTGTATCATAAATAAACAAACTATTTATTAAATAAATGTGCATCTGAATATATATACAAACCAAAAATATAACAAAAATGAATAAAGTAAATTAATAAATGACAAGAATAAAAGACAAAAAAATACAAGTTAAAGATTGAAAAAATACAAGAAAATGAATTACAACAAAGTTTCACAATTAGGTGAGATATTTTAAACTTACTTGTGTCGTGGTTGGAATTAGAATGATTTCAGTTGAAGGGATGTTGTGGAATGAAAACTAAAGGAAGCACAGGATTGGTTGTGTTTCGTTGCACTTTTTCGTTACGTTGGGTTTTGAGTAAAAATTAAACACGATTTACGTTTTGTTGTTTTTCCTTTTACTTCTCGAGAGTCAATCACAAATATACATATTTACAAGCTATTTAATAACTTACCCCCACAGATCGAGGGTTTGGGTGCATTCTCCTATTGGTCAAAGTATTTAGTGGGAGGACACTGCTAGATAGGGATAAGGCTAGGAGACGGAAGATAAAGGGTGTATTGGCAACAAGGCCCAAATTTCAGAAAATCTCTGCTACAGCAAATTAGAGATCTGCGTACCATAACAAGATATTTACAATAGATATATATACATAAATTCCGTTGGCCTTAATGACCCACCAATAAATCTTTCTCCAGAATGCCTTTCACGGTCGCTGTGGATTAGGGAACAAAATAAATGCCCTGTGGCGACGGATGCTGGTCAGGATCCCTTTTCTGACCTGCTCTGGGAATCGCGATTATGAAACGCGACAGGTTGAAAGTATTGAAAGTGGGAAAAATGTTTGGAAAGAGATGATAGTAATTTTGCACAGAAAAGAGTAAGATGGGGAAGGAAATTCATGAGAAAATATTTTAGGTCAGGGCTGCGTTTTATAACTTATTTTTATTGAGTCTTGGACGAGAGCTCAATCTTTATTACGGAATCTAAGGCACGTACTGCTGGAAACCATTGTCTACTCCAAAATTTTTGACAATGAGTTTTACCGCTCGGTTTACGATGTTTTCCAGGAGTTCGAAGTTATAAAACGCACCCCGCCTCTGCGACACAAAGGCTGCAGGTACCAGAAAGGATACAATGAATTGTAAAATGGTCAAACATTTCACAACCCGAATGTAATGTTTACAAAATATTCAAAGAAATAGAAATAACACACAAATTTATAAAAATATATAAAATACACTTAATTCGCGATGTTAATTCACTAACAAAACTTTTACGTGTCTCAACATTTTGTATCCACTCCACCTATGGTACAGTTTGGTCTATTAATACAAAATGTGTTTATACGCGTCTAATAAAAATTAACTATCGTTCAACTATAATGATATTAACGGCAATTCTAATAAAATGGCTGAACATGTTTAATTTAATCAATATTTGTTGTACTAGAATTACGTGAGACATTTATTTTTTGTTGTTTGTTTTAGGGCAATTAATTTCTGACAACAAGGAATATCCGGACATAGTGGCGATAAAAGTCCTGAAAGAATCTCCAACTTTGGAAGCAGAAGAAGATTTCTTCAGAGAGGTGGATATTATGAGCGCTTTCAAGCACAATAACATACTCTCATTGCTTGGAGTAGTCTCAAAAGGTAAGCAAATTTCTCAAGACTTAATTTTTGTAATCGTTAGATATTGTTAGATATTGATAGATATTAATAACAGCTCATTGGTAATACCTCCTGCCTTTTTTGGCATTAGTAACACTATCTATATTTGAAATACTAGTACACAATTTGAACTTTTTAAAATATTATTAAATTAAATTAAAGACACTTGGTTTGTTTCACTTAAATCTCTATTTCTTCGAACAAGTTTCAAAGTTTCAACTTATCAACTTTATTTCAACTAGGCGTTTTCTAAAATAACTTAACCGAGTGTACAATTTTAAAAAATCAGATGCATCAAAAAAGTGATTGAATCAATAAATTAAAGGGCTTATTGTAATAACACGACAAGCCGCACAACCAAAAAATGCTGTATTATTCTTCGATTTGATTAAGCAGTAGCATAAAAAGCTACAGTATGTTCATATTCGCATGCAAACCGAAGCTTTCACTTCTCAATCTACTATTCATTCTTAATATCATAGTAATACATTTCACATTTTTTCTAAATTTCAAAGTTCAATATCTCAGTTCTCTTTACTTGTGGCATATCATGTTATTACAACAAGCACTTTAATTGTTTTTTTCCTATCATTTGTTGTAGACGAAAATCCTAGTCCAATGATGGTCTTCGAATACATGCCGCATGGCGATTTGGCCGAAGTTTTGCGGAGCCAAAAGAAACGCTTGGGACCTGAAGACAAGGAAGTTCCCGCTTTATCCACGAAGGATCTTCTTTTAATCGCTCTACAAATCGCAAGTGGAATGAAATACCTAGCCGCCCAGAGGTTCGTCCATCGAGACCTGGCTTGCAGAAATTGCCTGGTCGCGGACGGACCAATCGTCAAAATCGCCGACTTTGGAATGAGCAGAGACGTCTACACTTGTGATTATTACAAAGTAAGAAACAGCACACATTTTCGAAACATTAGAGAAGTATTGTGGATCAGTATACGTATAGGGTTTTTCATAAAGAGATCCTATTTTAATTATTTAAAAACATTTTTTTTTTTATGAAATAGTGCCAACGTATTCATTTCAAAACAAAGTACAAACTCCACGATTAGTTGTTGAAAATGTCATCAGGTAAATGGCGATCTCAGCTTCTGCAAATAACTATTATTTTGAAAAAGTTTTGCATCACATTTTAACATTTTAAGTCTGGCTCTATTTGACCAATAACCGCTCGAATATTTTCTTTGAGCGCTTGAATTGCGGTAATGTTCTTATCTGACCTAGCAATACGAGTACGGACTGGCAATTTTACATCAGTAATTTGTCCAGTTTGCTCAAATTTTATACCGACTAAAAACACGACGAACGCTGCGATCTGTTTCAGCGAAATTTTCACCATATTGATAATACATTTTCACTTTTTCTATACGTTGTTGGAGCGTATATCATTCATTTTCTCAAACCGATAAGTGTGAAACAATCAAGGCCCTCTAATTAACAGTTTAAAAATGCCAGGGAATTTAAAATGGGACCTCCCTATGGAAAACCCTTTATATTTAAAATAAATTAGGCGAAAACGAATATTAAAATATAAGCGAATATTTATCAAAATCGGAGCGTTTTATAAGATAACGTTAGCGAAAGGAAGCTGACTCTATATCTGAATCCTTACTGATTTACCTGTAGGGAACAGTCGGAGCGAATCGTAAGGTTACGATAGCGAAAGGAAACTGACCTTCTATGTGTTAATGTTCGGGTCCTTTCCTGTGGGTGAACAATTTAAACCAATTTTCAATTATTTGTCTAATTATAGGTTGGTGGATCTAGATTACTCCCAGTAAGATGGATGTCTCCGGAAAGCGTCATGTACGGACGATTCACCCTAGAATCCGACATTTGGTCCTACGGAATCGTCCTATGGGAAATCTACAGCTACGCGAAACAACCCTATTACGGACACACCAATGAAGAAGTCGTCAAATTAATAGTTCAAGGCATTATGCTAATCCCCCCTTGCGATTGCCCCCGACTAGTCTGTGAATTGATGCAAAACTGTTGGAAAACCGAGCCCAGAGATCGGATACGCTTCGCCGATATTTACGAGAAGTTGGAGAAGGCTTATGAAAATTACGACGAGATGTTAAGTGATAAACTATTGGTAGAGAATGAGAAGGGTAACACGCTGAAGAAGCTGCCCAGGCCTCCTTCTCTGCATATCTTTCCAAAATTGGACTTACTGGACGCCGATGGTTATCTGCTTCCGAATGAGAATAAAGAGCCTGTTCAGTATTTAGAGACGATGCCCGACTGACGAATGGAGAAGCGCGTTTTGATTGCGTTTGAAAAGTGCAAGAGTAAAAAAAGTGTGCTTGTTTAAGAAAGCCCATCAATACAGTCAAAGCCGTAGCCAGGGAGGGGATATGGGGGTTCAACCCTCCCCCTCCCAAAAATTATCAAAATGGTAATTTTTTGTATGTAAAAGGAGCCCTGAAAGAGCAAAAACAATATTTTTACCAGTAACCACTCCCTCTTTAATCGATTAAATGCCCATTAATGTTTTTGTACATACCATTTACAAATAATTGTTATAGTCACTTGACAATATACACTCACTCACTCTCACACACTCTCACTCACGCAAAAGAAGAAGAAACAAACAAAAATCGCGAATATTTATTTTTGTTAGTATTTCTAAAGATCTAACGCCTATAATTAATGTACCAAAGACATACAGGGATGACGTTTCGTAATATTTTTAAGATGTTTACACGTTTAGGTTTTTTTGTAATATATGGTATTTAATTGTTTTCTATTTTAAGAGGATGTTTTATATATGAAAGAGATTTAAGTTTTATAAATGTAATTAAAAAAAATAAAATGTTTTAAAATATTTGTTTGCATTTTCGTCTTGTTTAATTTTCGCCCTTTTCAGGTTTTTTTATATTATTTATTCTAACTAAATATCTTTATTCATGAAACTTTGTTTACAGTATATTTACTATTAAATAATTCCGTGCGAACATTTAAATTGTAAATTAGAGTGCGCAGCAATTTGTTATTTGTGCGGGTAAACAGAATGAATGCTAATTGAATAATGGAATAAATTTGAGGTTATGGTAAACTATGTGCTAATAGTAAATAATGGAATAGTTATATTTAAATTTTTATTTTGAATAGCTGTAATTGAATTTATTCCTATTTATTGAATTTAATTTTCGTAGATTGTATCTTGAACTCTGATTAATTGTAAATGTATTAAAACACTTTTTTTTATAAAATAAAACACTTTAACTTTGTTTGAACAACACAATATTTTTTATTTTTGTACTGCAGTTTAGGCAACTCAACTTGCCATTATCCCGTTTGATAATAGCAAGTTGAGTTGCCGAAACTGCAGTCACAAAAATAAAAAATATTGTGTTGTACAAACAAAGTTAAAGTGTTTTATTTTATTGAATTAACATGTATAACGGAGTAGAAGCCTCCACCGTTCACTTTTTTTATTTATGGTAAAGACACTTCTAAAATATTATTAAAAACAATAAGACATTTTTTTAAAATTTATAAGCAATATTTTTTATTTTTGTGACTGCAGATTAGGCAACTCAACTTGCCATTATCCCGTTTGATAATAGCAAGTTGAGTTGCCGAAACTGCAGTCACAAAAATAAAAAATATTGTGTTATACAAACAAAGTTAAAGTGTTTTATTTTATTGAATTAACATGTATAACGGAGTAGAAGCCTCCACCGTTCACTTTTTTTATTTATGGTAAAGACACTTCTAAAATTTAAAGACATTTTTTTTAAATTTATAAGCATTTATTGAGATCCTCCCTGATTTTTAAAAGCCATCAACACGAAATACAACAATGGTATCTTCTGGCTTTTATTATCATCCAACACTCCCAATTTGGCTGCTAAATTTTCCCTTCGAATCTTTCCACTTGTGTCACCAGATTCTAGCAAAGAAATAATATATACTATCACTTAAAATGTTAATTAATTAAATTTACCTATTATAATATATAAAATTACGAAAAAACTATTCGTGAAAATGCAAACAATGTCTTAATTAATAAGACAACTTAAGACGATAAATATCCTAACCTAAACGTTACATATACTTTAATAGAGCGTTGTAACAAATCAAATTAAATAAGATTTTAAATATTTCATTGTATAATTCAATATCCGGAGGTGTATTTGCACGGGAAGTAGTTGTTTCAATGGATATTTATCGTCTTAAGTTGTCTTATTAATTAAGACATTGTTTGCATTTTCACGAATAGTTTTTTCGTAATTTAATATATTATGTTTAAAGTGTGCAAACTATAAGAAGCGTAAGCTTATTTTCTCGAATTCAAATAGTTTTGAATTTGAATTTATCTTGTTTAAATTTACCTGTTGCCAAAATTTGTTCGGAATAAATATACCCGTTCCAAGCCAAATATTCCCTGATAAGCTCGTTCAAAATTTTCGTTTCCTCTGGAATCGTTGAGGGCACTGTGTGATTAGAATTTTTGTTCAAAATCGACATCACTGAGGCCCTCAATTCCGCTTTGAAGTGGCCCAAAGAGCCGACCTCAGTTAAAGACTTACGAACAGCTAAAATTAAAATAATAATACATTCTAATGTTAGTTAATGAAGGCAATAGTAAATAGTTTTCGTATTGCATCTCTTGTAATATCATATCAATTTCTATTTCATTGTCAGTTTCAACATTATACTCGCTTGTAATTATTATAAGAACACAACAAACCTATGCGATATTTCTTTGATTCAGTGATGATTTATTTTGAAAATTGTTAATTGAATGCGTGCTTACCTTCTAAAAGATCTTTTTCGGTTGATTCTGAAGCCATGTTTTAGTACTCAATGTCAAAGGGGGACACGTTCCTCGAGTTTCTATCACCTGTTCGTTGCTTGGACACGAAATAAATACAAACATCTGGTATGCGGATGAAAACTTAATTGATTTAAAACGTACGCGCCAAAAATCCGCTTTCTCGAAACACGAGAGCCATTTCGAAAAATGAGTTGCCTATTTCCAAAAACCTCTAATTCCATTTGAAAACCACGGATTTAGAGGTTATTGAAAGTAGGCGACTCAAATATTTACTCATTTTATTAAAAACTATATATTTTCTTTTTCTTTCAGATTAAAAACAGACTAAAAAAGTTTCGAAGAAAACATAGTGGAATTTTACATTAATAGACACTTATTACTTTATAGTAATGATTCTTTAACGAACGAATTATGTTGAATTTGCCTGATTGATTGATTTTTCCTTTGTACATGTGATGTTAGGAAATAAGATACAAATTACGCCAATAATAATAATAATAATAATAATAATAATATACTTTATTGTCCACGGAAAAACCACAAATCGGACAAAATCATACAATACATACAGTTAACAAAATTATATATAAAATGGTGTAAAATATACAAAAGTTGGTATAATTAAAGATTTACAATATTACAAAATATATCAGTAAAACGCGAATTAGCATTAATAGACATGTGATATATTGGCGCTTTTAGTAGTATATTGGTATTAACTCTTGGTAATAGAAACGAACTACTTTGCCGCGAAACTATACGTGGCGTATTAAAAGGTATCATAGAGAGTAATTGAGGAACATCTATTATATTATGAACTAATTTGAACATGAATGTACTACTAGCTAACTTACGACGATCAGACAAAGATATCATACTGTGTATAGATAATAAAGTGCTGTAGTCAGTGAGATAATCAGGATATATACCAGTTAACTTAAAATTTAAATATTTTAGAAAACGTTTTTGTACACGTTCTAGCAAGATGGATTGATTTGTGTAATATGGATAAAAAATTATGGAACCGTACTCTAAGCGGCTTCTAACTAAGGCACAGTATAATACCCTGATCAAATCAGCATCATTAAAATACTTGCAAGTCCTAATTACAAAGCCAAACATCTTGAAAGCTGATGAGGTGACGTTGTAAATATGATTAGTGAATGACAACCTGTGATCAAACGTAATACCAAGATCTTTGAAAATTTGGTCTCGTTTTATGGAGGCACCATCTACCCAATATTGATGATTAATGGGATTGGATTTTTTCGTATATGAAATAGTGACACACTTACTAACGTTAAGAGACAGGCCGTTATTGTTACACCAACCACTTATTTTATCCAAATTTCTCTGCAAAGTAACACAGTCGTTTTGATTGTTGATGACATTATATATTTTAATATCATCTGCGTAAGCTAAAACTGGACAATTTATGGATTCAATTAGGTCATTAATATACAAATTAAATAATAATGGACCTAGATTAGACCCTTGCGGAACACCTGAAGGGGAATAAAATTCATAAGAATTGAAGCCATTAAAATAGACGTAGTTTGTTCGATTTATAAGATATGAAGAAAAGAAAATGATAAAGTTATTAGAAAGTCCAAAATTGTCCAGCTTACTCAGTAAGATATTATGATTTATGGTGTCGAAAGCACGAGCAAAGTCTGTATATACTACATCAATTTGCTCGCGTTTGTCCAGAGCCTCGCTAATGTGTTGTGTAATTACTGCTAGGTTTGTCATTGTCGAGCGACCAGACACAAAACCATGTTGAAATGGAGAAATATAAGGTTTGACATGAAATGATACTACACTATAAATAATTTGCTCAAAAATTTTAGCAAAATTAGACAGTAACGCGATTGGCCTGTAATTTGTAATAACGTCCGTATCACCACGCTTCAACACAGGAGCAATTACAGCTCGTTTCCATAAATCAGGGAATGTGTTAGTTTGCAGAGAAAGGTTATACAATATGGACAAAGGATATGAGAAAGTGAATTTACAGTCCTTTACAAGAAAATTTGGAATTTTGTCATCACCACAGGTGTTCGAGTTTTTGGTACGATTAATGCTTCTAATGATATCTTGTTCCTCTATTACGGGGGTTAGCAACGTCTGACAATTAGAGATGACATTGTGCGAATCTAAGTTAATCGTTGAATACATACTGGAAAAGTTATCCGCAAATGCATTGACAATGTCAGTTGGGGTTTCATAATACAAATTATTTCCATCTCGCAGACGCCCAGGAATACGGGTTTTGCCTTTTTTGTTGTTGACGAATTTCCAGATGTTATTTGGAGAAGTTTTAAGATCCTTTTCAATCATATTTATATACGTATCATAGGATGTTGCAATTTGTTGCTTCAGTTGTTCCCGAATTCTCTTAAATTGGCTATAAAAATAATTGCTCCCAGACCGTTTCCATTTTTTGTGATAGTATTTTTTTAATTTTAAATTACGCTTTATACTGTTAGTAAACCATGGTGGGTAAAATGTATTACTTACATGAGTAGAGCAAGGGACGGACTTGTTTAGAATAGTATATAATTCATTGTAAAAAGCATCACATGCATCATTTACATTGGTATATGATTTCAAGAAGGACCAGTTTGCGAGATTTAGATCTTGGTATAATTGAATAAAATTTGCTTTTTTAAAATTATATTTGAAGTTATTGTTCACTGGAAATGGATTGTTGGTTGTATTGTGTTTTGCACATGATAGAGATATAGATAGAGCTGGGTGATGGGAATCTTCTGGTATTAACGGCAATGTGTCTCTTTCAATATTTATAGAATCTGTAAAGTTACTAAAAACCAAGTCTAATAGCACATTATTAGCATTTTTAACACTGTTTAGTTGTTTCAATCTCAGAATATTAACAAAATGCGATAATATTGTGCTTTTAGAGTTGGTGCGAGTATAGTCATTTATATGACTATGAGAGGGTATATTAAAGTCGCCTATTATTAATAACGATTCATTACATACTACACGTTCAATTAACTCGAAGAATAAATCAAGTGTTGTTGCGGAGACGTCGGGAGGAATGTAAATTACCATGACATTAAATTTAAAATTATTGATGCTACATTTACACAAAATAAAATCTATTAGCGGACATTGTGAGTAAATATGCGGTAAATCAACACGTTCAGTAATAATAGAGTTCTTGAAGGCTAATAGCACTCCGCCACCAACACTTCTTTGAGTTGATACGAAATCACGATCACGACGCATAATTTTGTAAGTATTATTAAACAGTTCAGAGTCTAAAATTGAGTGTGATAGCCACGTTTCGGTTAGAAATATAATATCAAACGCTGAGTTATATACATTGTTATAAAATTGATGAAAATAACATATTTTCATTATATTTGACTTGTCATGATAGTGTAATCAATCTCTCAATTGTATTAATAAAATGGTGTGAAAGATACATTAGTAAATTTACTGCTTTTTTTATTTTAAATCAATATTTAGGCTCAGTTGCACCAGAAAACGTTGAACTGGTTCATCTCTGAACTTGAGTTCAAAAAGACAGTTCTTATTATTCTAAGGTCACTTTGAACTCGAGTTCAGAGATGAGCCAGTTCAACGTGTTTAGTACAAATGACCTTAAGATATAAAAACGAATTAAAATTAATATCGACTTTCTACAAAATGTTTGTCCAAATATTCATTGAAACAACTACTTCTCGAGCTAATACCCCGTCAGATATTTTTCAATTTATTTCAATTTCCTTCTGTTTCATTTAGTTTGGTTAGAGAATAATTTGACCTGATGTTGCATTTTGCATATAAATTATGCATAGAACAGCAGTGCTGTCGTGTAACTCAAATATTCATTGTATAATTCAATATCTGTCGGGGTATTAACTCGAGAATTAGTTGTTTCAATGAATATTTGGACAAACATTTTGCAGAAAGTCGATATTAATTTTAATCCGTTTTTATATTTTGTAAATATTCTGCAAACTATTGACAAACTCAATTTATCTTTATGATAAATTGTATTTATGTGGCCTTAAGATGTTATTAGAAATAATACGGACAACTGTACTTTTACATTTCAAATTTTTCTATCTATGATTTCAATAGCAGTAGGCTTTATTGTAAATGTCACCAGTATAAAATGTCAGAATAGAAATTAGAGGTTTTTTTTTCGGTGTGCATAACTGGTTTTACTTTTCTTCAAGAAGAAAACGAAAAATGGTTGTCGTTTACGCTGGAGTGGCCAGCTGCATTCTGCTGACTTGCTGTGCCTTTATTGCCCTGAGAAGATGCTTCATCTGTTGCTAAAACAGACGTTTTCAAAGCAAAAGTATGCTAAATTTAAAGATGAATATGATTCTTTGGAGAAGAAGAAGAAGAAAAAGGCGGCAAAAATGGGATAAATGTGATCTTCTTGATGTATTTGTTATTACCAGTTAAATAAAATTATGTGAGTGTCAAATATTTGTCTTTTTTAAATTGTGATATTTCTAAAATTCAAGTATATCTTTATTTGATAAAAAGAAGGAGAACGAAATACTATGATTTTTAAGAGTTTGTTTGCGGAACTGAAAGTAAGGGTGTGGTGAGGGACGCACAAATGTTAAAAATAAAGATTTTTCGGAGATTTACCGTTTGGCCGCAAATTATATTTTAAGTTCCAATTTTGAGGTTATATAGGTTAGTATTTTCGAATAAATAAGCACATTACAGGTATGAATTGTACACATGATTAATGTCGTGACTTTGGCTGTATAAATGAAGATAATACTACAATTTTGATTAATTAGGTCGGTCATCATTTTGGAGATAATTTCATCATGTGTACAATTTATACGTGTAATGTGCTTATTTACGCAAAAATACCAACTTGTATATAACCTCAAAATTGAAACTTAAAATACGCTTTGCGGCTAAACGGTAAGTCTTCGAAAGAACTTTATCTCAACATTTGTGCGTCCCACACAAGTTTACATCCGGCTCAATTTAAAAAAATTCAAAAATCGGAGTATTTCAATCTGGAGAAAGCCCCAATTTTGTGTGTAGAAGAATATTTAAGTATCTGCCGCTAAAATAGTTATGCCAGTGGTAGGGGAAGCCGGATAAATATTTGAAATATTATAAATATTCAAATCAGAACGTCTAGCATCTAATGATAAATTATAGAATCAAATTTACTTACAATTATGAGTTTAAAAAAGTGAAAATTATTGAAGGCGAATTCAAATTAGGGCCGATAATTCCTATATCTAAAATGGCGGACATTCGCATCACGTCCCAAAAGCGTAAGTTAGCCATCCTTGAGAACCTTCTTACGATTTTTGTAATCAGTAGGCGTGTGTGTATTAAATCTTTTTGACAGCCACATCGAAATCTTTCCCGAAATTCCTCGTGTGTAAAGCACAATCATGCACATTTAAAAATGCAAGTGTAGGTAAATAAACAAAAAAATGGCGTCCAGGGGAAAGACCTTGATGAAGGAGCCGAAAAGGCCTTCCTCTGCGAGAAGCCTGAAAAAACCGTCAAACGCGAAGGAGAAGGAGAAGAAAGATGCCGAGCCGGAAAAAGAGAAGGAGAAAGGATTTAAAATGCCCGCGTTCAGTGTCTCAATAAAAGAAGGTAAATACAAAAAATAACGATAAAATAATAATAATAATAGAAACGGTTTGCTATTGTTTCCCCACAAAATAATTCTTCAGCGTTGATCATTGATCGACTTCAGATATCTGCGCTACGTATTGTCCTGGGCTGAATGAAATCTGTCCTTTCTAAGGCTTTAGAAGTGGAAAGTGGTAGTTCTTCAATTTTTATTCGATCTGATTTTCTACAAGAAAATACTTCTTAAAATGTTTTGCAAATAATAATGGTCATTACATCTATAAATAAATTACTGGATACATACAACCTAAATCAGAAACCCCATCCTGCTGTATTAGAAAACTATGAAATATCTTCTTCTTTAAACATTGCCATTTCATCTAAATTACCTTGTTATTTTTCTCCTTGTTTGTCAAATTTTCTCTTGATAAAAAGCAACAAATTTGAATGTAAACAGCTCTATTTCTGATCTACATAATAAGAATTTATTTTTTTTATAATGTAGCTCGAGAAAAATGGCCAGACTCTGTTTTTTGCTTTACGGATGGTTCCCTCATTCTAAGACTTGTTTTTGGGCGAAAAATAGCTGTGCGACAAAACTGAACTTTAGCCAAAATCCGTCCCACTCAAGTGCTCGAATCTCTTGTTTCGCATAATACAAAAACGAATTAAAATTAAAAATGTATGCCCGTTTGCACCCAAGTGGATCAACTTAATCTGTGATTAGTACTATTTAAAAACACAACAGTTTTATTTACAAATTGTTTACACAATTGCATATTGATGAAAGAGACATGTTAAGAATATCTTACAAATTTATAACATTCTTCTGTTCTATAAATTTGACTTAGTCAGAGGTTTAATCAATGATTAGTGGGATGATTAAAGCTAATCGGTCGGAGTGCGAATAAATGGATCTTAGTCTCGTTTCTCAATCGGAAAACTCACCCAAGCGCCTGTAAGTCTTTCTCAAAAAACTCTCACGGGTCTCTCGTTTCCCAAATTTCTCCCATGCCCCTCTTAGGCGCCTATTTTTTCTCGGCCTCCCATTGCTCAAAGAAATTCAAATTGCTGCGCGGACGCCTTGACCTGTACGCTATTGAGTGCACTGACGTTTGAAATACTATTTGCTACTATGGTTTGGAGGACCACAATAAAAATCTGCTGATCAAATCACGCGACCGCATTGCCTGCCGAAAAGGCAACTTTAAATTGAAGCATAAAGATCTAAGCACGCGAAATTGCATAATTGTCATGTTAAAATCACAACTGACGATTTACGTCTATTTACCCACCTTGTATTTGAACAGTCTTATCAATATATTAAAAGTGCGTTTTTCTGTATTATCTTTGCCAACTCATCAAAATATTCACTTACATTTCAGCTGTGTAAACTGGAAAGTTTACTTTTCAAACAAAGTATAGTCAAGCAGACAGTCGGATTATTTGATAGGTTAGGTTAGGTTGTGGTGGTTGCACCGCACATGGACTTAGGCCCGAAGAGGGCCCATTGTGATACCACGGTTTAACCATTCTCTTACGAGAAGCATTTGGAGCTGATTACAAACTTTAAGAGGTTCTTAACACCTCCGACTCGACGTCAAAGAGTTAAACCAGGTACGAACGGCATAGGTATAAACCTCTTATTCCAGCTAGAGAGGGGCACTGACAGAGGTAGTGCACAACGCTTTCCTCCTATTCTTCATCAAGGCACATTCTGAAGTAGTCATTGTAGGGACTTCTTAGCCTTTGAGCGTGCTTACCGAAAAGGCAGTGTTCCGTAATGACGCCTACTATTTGAAGGATGTCACTTTTCTTTAAAGAGGTAAGTGCCTCGCTTCTTTTCCTGTCGCACTGAAGCCATATCTGCCTGGCGGTACTACAGGTGCTCTCATTTCTCCACCTATTATTAGTGATCTTTGAACTAATATTATAGAGGATCGCCTTGCTTGCCGTAAAGGGGATAACTTGGTGTTGGTTAATCGAGGGCGAGTGTTAATTAATTCCGTTTTTAGCTAGCTCGTCTGCTGTGTTGTTACCTGGGTTATTCTAGTACCCGGATAAGCTGAAGTTGTATCCGAGTTGTCATCTCATTCAATGCCTTCCGGCAGTCGGATACCTGGGTTATTGCTACGCCCTGGTACCCAGATGAGCTGAAGTTGTATCCGAGCTGCCAGCTCATTCAATGCCTTCCGGCAATCGGACACCACCCTCGAGGTGCTGTTTTTACCTGTTAGTGATTCAATAACAGCTTTGCTATCGGTATGTATGTGGACCTGACTGGCAGAAGTCCCATTTACCTTTAGCCATTCTGCGGCTGTCCTGATTGCTACCACCTCCGCCTGTAGAACACTGCAATGGTTCGGCAATCGTTTTTAGCTAGCTCGTCTGCTGTGTTGTTACCTGGATTATTGCTATGCCCTGGTACCCGGATAAGCTGAAGTTGTATCCGAGTTGCCAGCTCATTCAATGCCTTCCGACAGTCGGATACCTGGGTTATTGCTACGCCCTGTTACCCAGACGAGCTGAAGTTGTATCCGCGCTGCCAGCTCATTCAATGCCTTCCGGCAATCGGATACCACCCTCGAGGTGCTGTTTTTACCTGTTAGTGATTTAATAACAGCTTTGCTATCGGTATGTATATGGACCTGACTGGCAGAAGTCCCATTTACCTTTAGCCATTCTGCGGCTGTCCTGATTGCTACCACCTCCGCCTGTAGAACACTGCAATGGTTCGGCAATCTGCAGGAAATGCGGAGATTCAGGTCCCCGCAGTACACCCCTCTCCCTACTGTATCGTCACTCTTAGACCCGCCCGTGAAGAAGTTGAGTGAGCCTGTGAGCCCTCCTAACAGTCCATCCTAATAGGTATCCGGGAAGAAAACATATTGCCGAAAGCAGGCACTGCGAGAAATCGGTCGATGTTCAGTGGGACACCGGCAAATTCCTTAAAGATTTTCGTGGGCCCCTGCGTGTCTGGTCTTAGGCCCGCCGCATATTGAAACCAGCCCAGCACAGCACAGCCCAGGCCCACGCGTGGGTTGATTCTGTGATTCATAGTAAAACATGAAGTGGCGCATATTGTAACGTTTCATTTAAAAAAAGAGCGCATATTTGGTTGCAGACGCTAAATGTCTGCAATTGAGAATATTGTTTTTAGAGTTTTTTTTTTTTTGGGTTCGACGGTCTGCCAGGTGTCGAGTCAGTTTTCGTTAGGTTAGAGCGAGAGGGCGTACGCTAGCGCAGTTTTCAAGTAATAGTTGTGATATTTTATTACCGTTTCGCGAGGTTTCTCTTCGACAGAGGAACCTCCAGTTTTGGGTCTCAAGATAAATCGTTTTTATTTGGGGCTCCATTTTAACACCGGTCGCCGTGTTGCCAGAACAGGTGTTGCCGTGTCGCTACAATTTAACACCAGGTGCGGTGTTGTCAATTCCTCGACCTTGCTGCGTTCCTGCGTTGCCGATTTCATTCGCAGTGTTCAAAATAACAACAGTTGCGTGTACCTATGGACCCTTTTTGAGCTCTGTGGTCATATTGGGGAGGATTGTTACCTGTGGAGGAGGATTCCTGATTGGGAGTAGAGGAGCATCGGGAGAGAAATTAAGATAAGTGCTAATTTAATTCGAGTTTCCTGACAATTACTGTGTGCGGCGTGAATCGCGTAAGTGACTTTTGTAAAATACGCGTTACTGCAGAAAGAAAAAAAAAGGACAATTTTAGATATATACCGCCCTAGACCGGTGAAGCTCTAGGTGGCGCCCAACTTGTTTTGTTTCTTTAGTTATTTAGTATTATTTACTAACATTACATAAGTAGGCATTTTTTTTGTTTGTTTGTTAAACCGAACAAAACTTTAATTTACTTTCCACTTTTGTTTTGAATAAAATTTTTGTTGGTTCTATAAAAAAATAAAAGAAAACCCAGTCCACGAGGAGCCCACGATGACGTCAACCATGCGTATGAAGATTTGCGAGAGTCGCACAGATTTCCTGGGTCGTGGGTCTCGAGACTCGAGTTTGTTTATATTGATTTTGTTTACATTAACCTAAAAGTTTAATTAAAAAAGTGTTTTTGACGTTTTGAGCCGAAAACAACCACTAAACACATTGTCTGGAACTTCTCCACTTAACGAAAACTCTCCTCGAGTACTTCGCGCAATTAAATAAGCACTTGGGCTACTCTCTCTAGATAACGCATACAAAAAGAGTTCTTTTGTATGCGTTGCGTTATCTAGAGAGAGTAGCCGTCCTCAGTTTCGGACTCGAATTCTAAATCTAAAAGCATCTGAAGGGACGTTATGGAGAAAGGTGCAGAGCTGGTTCTTTACTGGGCTGGGTTCAATATGCGGTGCCTAAATTTCAAACGTGGGCGTGGGTTCCGCTGGGTTGAGCATGGGCTGTGGTGTGCTGGGCTGGGTTCAATATGCGACGGGTCTTAGCCTGCAAGTGGTGTTTAGTTATTCGGCAGTTGTTACTGCGATTTGCTTTCCGAGGAGATCGACAGGGGTCAGGTTGAGAATCGTTTCCAACGCTGCAGAGCATGATGTCCTCATGGCACCCGTGATCATGAGGGACGATATTATTTGAACCTTCCCAAATGCTTGTTGGTGGATCCTCTTATCGAGTGCAGTCCACCAAATGAAGAGTATGGGCCTTATCACGGCTTTGTAGAGCCAGTAGGTGATGTTAGGCTTTATACCCCATCTTTTACCTACCGCTCTATTGCAAGAGTACAGCGCGACAGTCGCTTTCCGTACTCTCTCTTGAGAGTTAGGTTTCCAACTAAGCTTCCGATCTAGTATGATACCTAGGTATCTAGCTTGGTCTTTGATCTCCAAGACCGGATTATTTTATTGTATGATTATAGATCCTGCAGCAAAAGAAAAGGATAAGAAGAAAGTGATGAGAAGAAACAAACCGGCCGGAGAGGACATAAAAAAGCTGAAGGATATTGTTAAGAGCGTAAAAGGGAAGAAAATTACTGTGCAAGAGTTCATCGGTTTAATCGCACCTTCAACTGGAGACAATGGTAAGACCATGCTTCATGCATTTTATTTTAATTCAAACGTGTTTTTGTCAGAGTTTTCTTTCGCTGGGTGTTTTATTTTGCTTAATCGACCAAAAAGTAAAAATTCGAGTATAGACTAGCCAGAAAATACTACCTAAACTCTGTTTTTTTTTTTTTAATATGACCAAACTTAGGGTGTATTTACTGCGAACAGTTGCATTCCAGCTTTAACACTAGGGTATTTTAAACATCAAATTTTGAGATATTGCTAAATGATTATCAATGTGACAAATAAATCATAATTTGTCAAATAAGTTGTCACGATGCGGAGATTTTCAAAAAAGAGAACGCTGCAACTTGCAACTTTACAACACTTACAGGGATTATTTATTTAACATTTGTAGAATGAATGAACATGTGATCAGAACTTAGTCGAAGTATATTTTGAACTTCACTTTAAATCAGTGATTTATACGCGTGGCGCATTAAGTAAAATTTCGAGTTTAGAAAAGCCCCGCGAAAATTTGTCGAGGGTCGCTGCGCGACCCTCGACAAATTTTCTACGCGGGGCTTTTCTAAACTCGAAATTTTACTTCATGCTTAGTCTGGGAGTGGAAGACACTCGTTAGAGTTTTTCAATTGAAAGTTTTTAATAAGATCACTGATTTAAAGTGTTCAAAATATACTTCGACTAAGTTTTAAGCAAGGAATATTACCTGATCCTGCTATCATATCATCAGAGACACTTTATTAAATTGGTAGTAGATACAAATAATTTGAGGCGGTGATAGGTAAATACATTTGTAAACGTAATCTTTGTGAGTTAATTGAATTGTCATTTTAATGTCAGATTTCCCTTCACATAACCTACAAATTAAAAGTTGATTTACAACATAACATGTGATTAATCATGTCCTAACCTAAACCACGCAACCTGCATCACAGCACTAAATTCTTGAAATGTCAAATTTGATTGGACATATTAAAAAAACAGATTATAAGACTAATACCACGGTGGACACGTTACCATTTTTTGTTTTATATACAGCTGATCTTCTGAGATTCGTTTTGGCGGAGAACCTGAACACATTCCGGACAACGGCTAGGAAAATTTACGAGACAATGACGCAAGATATCAGCGACGTGTTGACCAACGAGCACATCCAGCTGACCGAAAGCAGCAACGAAAGGGAGCAGCTTTACAACGACAAAATCGTGAGGATCATGAACGAGATTTATTACCTTTGCCCCGACTTCGACTTCAAGCGATATTACTTGGAAAAGGGGTATTTGTTAAGCAAATTCCCAATGGCTCCAGAGGTAAATTACCAAATATAAAAAAAACAATAGGTATCTCAGTTGCTTTGAAAAACAAATTACATATCTTAGATTATGCCATACGAAACGGTGAATCTTGGAAACGTCAAATACATTAAATTATGTCATTGGGTAGTGTCACAGCGCTGAATTTAATTACGACGTGTGATTTTGAAGTCAGAACCTACTGAGATACCGCCAGTTTATAGACACTCGTTAGATAAAGGTTACGGTTAGGTTAGGTTTCAATGGCAGTAGTTAGACTGCTCACTTAGGCCCGAAGGGCCACTTGTGATACAATAAGGGTAAAAAGGAGTCAGATCTACTCTCCCTCCCCACCTATACAAACCAATCCGAGCACCTAATAATCCCGATCAGATTTCTCACATCTAGAGGTGTAAGGTCTGCTATTCCATTCGCGTAGTGCATACCAAGGTACTTTATTCTTTTCCTTTTAAGAGCAGGGCATTGTCCCAGATAGTGGAGTACCGTCTCTTCCTCCTCCACATCCAGGCATCCTCTGCAAAAGTCATTGTGCTCAAGACCTATCTTTTGTGCATGTCTGCCTAGGAGGCAGTGGCCCGTGAGGATGCCGCATTCTTTATGTCGATTCTGCTAAGTGCAATTAATCTGTTGCTGTTTATAGTATCCCATATAGGCCATAGCTGCCTTGTTATGAGACACGTATCTTCTTCACTGCACCTATGGTTGGCCGATGCTATCATTTCGATCCTAAATAGTCTCTTGCATTCCACAAGAGGAATGTGGGTGGAGAGTTCAGTAGACAGGTCCTTCATTCTTGCCCCCTTCCTTGCAAGATCGTCGGCAATTAAATTCCCTCTGATATCACTGTGACTAGGACCCACATGAGTCCCACGTCTCAGTTATTTGCAAGCCTATTTAGCGATTTTTTACAGTCTCTAGCCACCTTCGAGGTGCAGTACGGATTATTCAGTATCTTAATGGCGGCTTGGCTATCAGTAATGAACCTGATGCGGTTCCCCTGAAGGTCATTTTTGTGGATCCAGTCCACTGCCACTCGGATGGCCATGACCTCTGCTTGAAGAATGTTACAGTGGTTTGGGAGTTTAAAAGACTTTTTGAAGTTGAAATCTTGTAAGAAGATTCCTCCGCCTACTCTGTTTTCAGACTTGGAACCATCCGTAAAGAGCCAGACGTCCTTGCCTTAAACTATCTCGCCCTCTAACCATTTGGTTTTGTCCGAGATGGAAGTGGAGAACTTATTTTCAAAATTAAGTTCTGGAGAGCAGCTCTTCAGGGGGATATTAAAAACTCACTGGGGATCCTTCCATGGCCCAGTTTGCTAGTGCTCCATATCCCAACTGAGTTGATTCTGATCGCTGTGGTAGCTGCAGTATATCTGCAGTAAAGGTCGACTGGAGCTAGATTTAGTATTATATCTAGCGCTTTGGAGAGGGTGGACCTGACCGCAACCGTTATGAGAAATTCGGCGGCTCTCTGAGCCTTGCCAGTGCAGTTTGGTAAATCCTTTAGTCTAGGGCAGTCCATCAGACTGCGGCTCCGTAGAACATAATGGGCCTTACCACAGCCGTGTACATCCAGTGAACAACGGTTGGTTTCAGTCCCCAGTCCTTGCCCACTGCTCTTTTACAGGAGTACAGCGCGACGAGCGCTTTCCGTCTCTCTCCTGAATATTGGGCTTCCAACTAAGCATCCGGTCAATTAAAATGCCCAAATATTTAGCTTGCTCTTTTAACACCAGTACCATACCGTTAGATAAAAGTTTAAAACATTCTTAACTGAAATCAAAATATTTCTGAATCTGTGTGTTCGCGTTTTCTTTTTTGTAGATCAAGCAGAGTTCGGAAGAAGAAAAGGCTCTGCTCAGACAGGAGGCGTACCACAGGTACCAGTGGCTGAAGTCCGAGGGCGAGAGGCTGAAGGACGAAAACACGAAATTGCAGAAGCGCATGGCCGATTTGAAGAGGCAGCAGAAGCAGGAATTGCTAATGGCGGCGCAAAGGGAGCAAGAGGCGGAGCTGGAGAGGGAACAGTTGGAGAACAAACAAGAGGAACTCGAGGAAAAGTAAGAAGCGAAATCTTTATTTAAAGAAATTTACATCAGCAATAATTCTATACAGCCCTAAACGCGTACTCCCCAAAGAACCAGAAGAACAATTCTATACGGGACATTTTTCGTTAAAGTATACATTTCCCAATGTACGCTGTAAATTTGCATTCGTTTGTTTTTTTGAACGAATGAAATTCATTTGAAGTTTTTAACGAGTGTTTCCACTCCCAGACTAAGCATGAAGTAAAATTTCGAGTTTAGAAAAGCCCCGCGTAGAAAATTTTCGCGGGTTAGGTTAATTTGGGAGAGAGGTTTGCAGTAGATAAAATTGTTTAGATCTCTTTGTACACGCTGGCAATTTTAAGGTTAGTTGGGTTAGAAGACAGGTTTACAATAAAATACATTACTTAAGGGTAATGTATCCTATTGTTAAAGACAAAAGTCATTGAATATATCTCTTTGCACACGTTAGAGATTTAACATACTGCTAGGTTAGGTTAGGTTAGGTTCATTTGGGAGAGATGTTTGCAGTAGATAAAATTGTTTAGATCTCTTTGCACACGCTAGCAACTTCAAGGTTAATTGGGTTAGTAGACAGGTTTACAATAGAATACACTACTTATGTATCTATGCACGCTCTGGTGTTTCCACATACTTCTAAGTTAGGTTAGGTTAGGTTGCAACGGATGTTCTAAATGTGCTTTATAATAAAAAAAATGTCTTAAATAATACTAAATGAAAAACGATTTGTGATCCAGATTCGTTAAATTTTTATTTTGTAGGATTTGTATTCGAATGCAAGGATAGGTGATTAGAATCCCCACAAAAGGATTGAAATCCTTTATCCTTGTGTTCTTAAACTTCATGTTAATCAGTGTTGTATACGCGTGGCACATGAAGTAAAATTTCGAGTTTAGAAAAGCCCAGAAAATTTGTCTCGGGTCGCTACTATGACAGTTGTTTAAATTCTGCTTGAACAAATCAAAACTGGAGTAAACTACGCACATTAAAGTATACATTTCCCAATGTACGCTGTAAATTTGCAGTCGTTTGTTTTTTTGAACGAATGAAATTAATTTGAAGTTTTTAACGAGTGTTTCCACTCCCAGACTAAGCATGAAGTAAAATTTCGAGTTTAGAAAAGCCCCGCGTCGAAAATTTGTCAAGGGTCGCGCAGCGACCCGAGACAAATTTTCGCGGGGCTTTTCTAAACTCGAAATTTTACTTCATGCGCCACGCGTATAAAACACTGACTTTAATTAAAGTTTAAAATGTACTGCTTAAGTAGTGTTCTAAAGCATTTTAATATTTTCAAGTGAAGTTTAAAGTATACTACTTAAGCAATATTCCAAAGCAGTATATTTTGTTCATATCAAGTAAAGTTTAAAATATACTGCTTAAGCAATATTCTAAAGCAGTGTATTTCGAACTTTACTTGAATTCAGTGTTTTGTACGCGTGGCGCATGAAGTAAAATTTCGAGTTTAGAAAAGCCTAATTTGGCTCGGTCGCTTCGCTTCGCTACGCGCCCGAGCCAAATTTTCAGGCTTTTCTAAACTCGAAATTTTACTTCATGCTTAGCCTGGGAGTGGAAACACTCGGTAGAAGCTTCAAATTAAAGACTAATATAAAAACAACGAATGCCTGAAAATTACAGCGTATAAATCAGGATATGCATACTCGAAAAAATGCCCTATATACCTATTTAACATCCGGTGTATGAATTTCAAACAAATTGGGAAAATACATAAAGGGTGGGCCATCTATTAGTTTCTTTTTGAACTGTTTGTTATTTCCTCATTGGCAACACTGACGCACTTGACATATTGTCATAAATGTAGTGTCAAATCTCCGCTATAAGATTTGAATCGTTTTTATTTGGAACAAAGTTGGGAAATATTGAAAAAATATTTCGAAAGTGAGTGTTGTGTCGCAATGGAGTGCGGTACAAAGACATGCTCACTGATTTTTTTTGTGGCCGCAATTAGACGATATCGACTTAGGCGAGTTTTGGTTACAGCAGGATGGGGTAACATGCCACACCAGCCGTTAAACAATCGATCTTTTGCACACTAAGTTTCGTCCCTGTTATCAGTCGTTTTGAAGACATTAATTGCGGTTTGTCATCGTTGTACTATTTTGTGGGGATATGTTAAGGACCATTGTTACTCCAACGCTCTACAAACAATTGACGCACTGAAGGAAAACATTTGTTGATATACTGCTTAAGCAATATTCTAAAGCAGTGTATTTTGAACTTTACTTGAATTCAGTGTTTAATACGCGTGGCGCATGAAGTAAAATTTCGAGTTTAGAAATTCGCTTCGCTACGCGCCCGAGCCAAATTTTCAGGCTGTTCTAAACTCGAAATTTTACTTCATGCTTAGCCTGAGAGTGGAAACACTCGTTAGAAGCTTCAAATTAAAGACTAATATAAAAACAACGAATGCCTGAGAATAACAGCGTACACATGAGGATATGTATACTAAAAAAAAAACCTGTATATCTATTTAACATCCGGTATATGAATTTCAAACAACTTGAGAAAATAGATTGAAACACTGTTTTTGAAGTAAAAACCGTTCAATTATTTAAGTTAGGTTAGGTGTCAAAAGGTTAGGTTAGACAACATATGCAACGGTTGGACGTGATAAAATTGCTTAGGATTAGGTTAGGTAAGGTGTGAGTGTTTAATTGCAGGTTACAGCATTCAATTTAATAAACCTGCTGTCATTAGTGCTAACCTTAGATTAAATAACATTTTTTAAAGTATACTACTACTAAGCAGATTCCAAAGCTGTATATTTTGTTCATATCAAGTGAAGTTTAAAACATACTGCTTAAACAATATTCTAAAGCAGTATATTACGAACTTTACTTGAATTCAGTGTTTTATACGCGTGGCGCATGAAGTAAAATTTCGAGTTTAGAAAAGCCTGAAAATTTGGCTCGGTCGCTTCGCTTCGCTACGCGCCCGAGCCAAATTTTCAGGCTTTTCTAAACTCGAAATTTTACTTCATGCTTAGTCTGGGAGTGGAAACACTCGTTAGAAGCTTCAAATTAAAGACTAATATAAAAACAACGAATGCCTGAGAATAACAGCGTACACATGAGGATATGTATACTAAAAAAAAAAAATCCCTAAATACCTATTTAACATCCGGTATATGAATTTCGAACAACTTGAGAAAATAAATTGAAGCACTGTTTTTGAAGTAAAACCGTTAAATTAGTTAAGTTAGGTTAGGTGTCATAAGGTTAAGTTGGACAACATTTGAAACGGTTGAAACTATGCTTAGGATTAGGTTAGGTCAGATGTGAGTGTTTAATTACAGGTTACAGCATTTATAACCATAAGTGCCAACCTTAGGCTAACATTTGCAACTGTTTAATGTGATAAAATATGCTCCGGGTTACTCTAGGCCAGATGTGAGTGTTTAATTACAGGTCACAGCATTCATTTTGGAAAACCGTGAGATTAGTTAGCTTAGGTTAGCTGTCAGTGAGTGCTGACCTTACTGAGTGAAGTGAAGTTTAAAATATACTGCCTAAGCAATATTCTAAAGCAGTGTATTTTGAACTTTACTTGAATTCAGTGTTTAATACGCGTGGCGCATGAAGTAAAATTTCGAGTTTAGAAAAGCCTAATTTGGATTGGCCGCTCCGCTTCGCTACGCGGCCAATCCAAATTTTTAGGCTTTTCTAAACTCGAAATTTTACTTCATGCTTCGTCTGGGAATGGAAACACCCGTTAGAAGCATCAAATTTAACACTAATATAAAAACAACGAATGCCTAAAAAAACAGCGAATACATCAAGATATGTGTACTAAAAAAATGCCCTGTATACCTTTTCAACATCCGGTATATGATTTTCAAACAACTTGAGAAAATACATTCAAGCACTGTTTTTGACGTAAAACCGTTGAATTATTTAAGTTAGGTTAGGTTTCACAGGGTTAGGTTAGACAACATTTGAAACGGTTGGACATGATTAAATATGCTTAGGATTAGGTTAGGTCAGATGTGAGTGTTTAATTACAGGTTACAGCATTAAATTTAAAAAAAACCTGCTGTCATTAGTGCCTTAGATTAGATAACATTTTTTAAAGTATACTACTTGAGCAGTATTCAAAAGCAGTATATTTTGTTCATATCAAGTGAAGTTTAAAATATACTGCTTAAGCAATATTCTAAAGCAATATATTTCGAACTTTACTTGAATTCAGTGTTTTACACGCGTGGCGCATGAAGTAAAATTTCGAGTTTAGAAAAGCCTAATTTGGATTGGCCGCTCCGCTTCGCTACGCGGCCAATCCAAATTTTTAGGCTTTTCTAAACTCGAAATTTTACTTCATGCTTCGTCTGGGAGTGGAAAAACCCGTTAGAAGCATCAAATTTAACACTAATATAAAAACAACGAATGCCTGAAAAAACAGCGAATACATCAGGATATGTATACTCAAAAAAATGCCCTATTTAACATCCGGTGTATGAATTTCAAACGATTTGAGAAGATACATAAAGGGTGGGCCATCTATTAGTTTCTTTTTGAACTGTTTGTTATTTCCTCATTGGCAACACTGACGCACTTGACATATTGACATAAATGTATTGTCAAACCTCCGCTGTAAGATTTAAATCGGTTTTATTTGGAACAAACAATTTTTGAGAAATATTGAAAAATTATTTCGAAAGTGAGCGTTGTGTCGCAAAGGAGTGCGGTACAAAGACATGCTCACTGATTTTTTTTGTGGCCGCAATTAGACGATATCGACTTAGGCGAGTTTTGGTTACAGCAGGATGGGGTAACATGCCACACCAGCCGTTAAACAATCGATCTTTTGCACACTAAGTTTCGTCCCTGTTATCAGTCGTTTTTGAAGACATTAATTGGCCATCGCGCAGCTGCGGTTTGTCATCGTTGTACTATTTTGTGGGGATATGTTAAGGACCATTGTTACTCCAACGCTCTACAAACAATTGACGCACTAAAGGAAAACATTTGTTGATATACTGCTTAAGCAATATTCTAAAGCAGTGTATTTTGAACTTTACTTGAATTCAGTGTTTAATACGCGTGGCGCATGAAGTAAAATTTCGAGTTTAGAAAAGCCTAATTTGGATTGGCCGCTCCGCTTCGCTACGCGGCCAATTCAAATTTTTAGGCTTTTCTAAACTCGAAATTTTACTTCATGCTTAGCCTGGGAGTGGAAACACTCGTTAGAAGCATCAAATTCAACACTAATATAAAAACAACGAATGCGTGAAAATGACAACGTATTCATCAGGATATGTATACTCAACAAAAATTACCTGTACACCTATTCAATTTCAAACAACTTGAGAAAATACATTCAAGCACTGGTTTTGACGTAAAACCGTTGAATTAATTAAGTTAGGTTAGGTGTCATATTAACCGTATATGACACCTAACCTAACTTAATGTGATAAAATATGCGTTAAGTCAGATGTTAAGTGTTTAATTACAGGATACGGAATTTATTTTGGAAAGCCTACTGTTATTAAGGGCTAACTTTAGATTAGAAAACATTTGCAACTGTTCGATGTGATCATATATATCTCGTCTAACCTTTGTTGTACGTATTATACAAAAGAGTTAAATTAGGTTAGGTTAGCTGTCACTCAGTAAGGTTAGCACTCAATGACGGCTAACCTAAGTTAATTAATCTCACTGTTTTCCAAAACGAACGCTGCAAACTGTAATAAAACACTCACATCTGACCTAAAGTAACCAGGTCAGATGTGAGTGTTTAATTACAGGTTACAGCATTTGTTTTAGAAAACCATGACAATAGTTAGCTTAGGTTAGCTCTCATTGAGTGCTCGCCTTACTTAGTGATAGCTAACCTAACCTAACTAATTTAACTCTTTTATACAATACGTACACAAAGGTTAGACAAGACATATTTTATCACATCGAACAGTTGCAAATGTTTTCTAATCTAAGGTTAGCACTCTTAGCTTAGGTTTAGATTACATTAGATGTGATATTTTATCACATCGAACAGTTGCAAATGTTTTCTAATCTAAGGTTAGCACTCTTAGCTTAGGTTTAGATTACATTAGATGTGATTCGTTGATTGGGCGTAAAAAGTTGCTATAGAAAAGTTTTTACAGTTTGGTTATAACTTTAAAAATAAATGAGTTACACTAACTTCAGAAAAACGACATTTTATCAACTTCCGGTTATATAACCTAACCTAACCTAACCTAACCTTTTTTATTTTGGGGTTTTACGTCATCTATTTCCGCTGCTAAGGCCAATCATGACGCCGGAGATTAGGTCTACGGCTATCCGGGAATTTTGCCGAACCCGGTGGGAGTTCCAACCCACCGGTAGGGATCTTTAACGTGCACGCAACATCCAGGCAGTACACGGGTCCTACATGCATTTAACGTCATATCCGAGAAGACGGAGTGTTTGGCATTTTTATCCTAACCTATATAAATGCAGACAACTTGTTAGGCCGGTATTTGAACCCCGGTCCGTGGCGTGGCAGTACAACACTCTAACCACTACACCACCAAGTTTGCGTCCGGTTATATAACCTAACCTAACCTAACCTAACCTAACCTAACCTAACCTAACCTAACATAACCTAACCTAACTTCAGAAAAACGACATTTTATCAACTTCCGGCTATAGAGTGGAAACGGTTAAAGATAGATCAATTTGGTTGATTAAAACACGAAAAAGTGACCTAACCTAACTTCAGAAAAACGACATTTTATCAACTTCCGGCTATAGAGCGGAAACGGTTAAAGATAGATCAATTTTGTTGATTAAAACACGAAAAAGTGACTCTAGCTCGCGAAAACGGTTTTTCAATATCTCTTAAAATAAAAAAGTTTTCCATATGTGGCACCTCCAAAATGCACCACCCTGTACACTTTTTATTTATTTTTCTTAATAGCAAACTTTGTCTACAAACAACAAATTGTCTATTTACAAATCGATTCGAGTAACTTTAAACTAGGGGTTCTCAATATTTTTCAGGTCGCGCCCCCCGCCCGTCATAACTCTACGCCCTTCTCCTTGATTTAATTTCGGTTTTTTAGTTGGATTGAAACGCCATTATGGCTTTATTTCATTACACCTACTCTTTAGGAAATCTGTTGCGCCCCCCTTGACATCTTGCCGCACCCCCATAATAGGGCATGCGCCCCGGTTGAGAACCCCTGCTTTAAACAGACATTTTGTAGTTTGCAATTGAAAAATTGTGCAACCAGAAGTTTCAGCTGAAAATTTACAAGTGTAATAGCACCTTAATGACAGTCTTAAGGTGCTATTACACTTGTAAATTTTCAGCTGAAACTTCTGGTTGCACAATTTTTCAATCAATATTATCAATACAATCAATATTATTTATGATTATTTTAATTTGAATACTCAAAAAGGCATTTTTATCTAAACGTTCCTGTTTATTTTGTCCTAAAGATTAGACGAATTAAATCAATCTGTGGAGAAAGCCTTAGTGGAAACAGAAGACGCCAACACGGAAAAGGTGCTGCCGATAAAACGATTGAAGAAAGACACGGGGGCCCTGCCGAAGAGCCGCGCCCGCAAAGGCGTAAAACCGACGTGGGCCACGAAAGCCGCCGCCGACGTCGTAACGAAAGCGGCCGCCGACGAACTGAAAATCGAGCAGAGCAAAGTCTCGGTCCGCTCGAAGGCCTCCTCCACCGCGTTGAAGAAGAAGAAAAAGGCGAAACCGCCGCCGAAGCCGCAAGAAGGTTCGCCCTTTCATTACTCACCGCCGGGTACGCCGGAGAGGCAGCACAGCGAGGCCAGGGCCAAGTCGCCGTTCCACTTTTCGCCGCTCAAGTCGCCGGAGAGGGGGCCGCCGCCGCCGAAGGAGAGGAGCCCGTTCCATTACTCCCCCATCAAAACGCCGCCGCAAGCCAGTCAGCAGCCGCAGGAGCGATCGCCGTTCCACTATTCGCCGCCGCCGGCGAGTCCGCCGAGGAGGAGGGTGGAGGCGACCACAACTGTAGTCGAGCCGCAGCAGGAGTCTAGGTTCGGAAGAAGCAGAGCGCCCAGGGATAGTTGGGGAGGGTTTCGTTAACAAAAAAATCGTTTGAAATAAAAATAAGATTAAACAAACAATTAAAACTTGCTTTTTTTCTGCCTGGCCCGCCTTGTTTATGAAATGGTTGGATTCAGCTGATATTAAACAAAAAATAATCATGCAGTAATTATTGATCAAGAATAGCCGTGACAAACAAACAAAATACGCGCCCCTAACAAATCAATCAGTCAGTTTTAACATTTAATTCAAATAAATTCAAGTGCAACCCGCTTCTATTTCTTTCAACCTGGCCCGTTTTCTTTGAAATTTTCGTTCCCCCGGAACAAAACGAGGAAAAATGTATAACGCCGACGACTTGAATTACGATTTCAACTACAACATGTTCCTGGCCAAGTCGTTTTTGGGATATTTGGACAATGTCGGGGGTGAGTACATGTTTAATTACTTTTAAGTCCAGCGACGGCTCGCATCCTTACTTTAGGGTCGGCCGCAGCGCCAAGGCACACACAATTTGAGGTTAGGATCGCGCTTTATAAATACAAGGAATTGCACAACAAAATCAGCTTTCAATAACGGATACATATTACCTTGGGTCTCTGGCCTACACTGAAGTTAGGCTGCGAGCTGCCGCTGAATTTAATAGAAATGTATTAATTAATTTTGTCTACACATCTCTCCATCATTTCCCTTTCGGTTTAAGTGAATTGTTTAGTAGATTATTACAATTCTAAATTGCCCGCAGAAATCACAAGTTAGGCTGCGAGCCGCCGCTGCTTTTAACGGATAAAAATAAGATAAGACAATACACAAAATTTACAAAAAATGCTTTGATGAAGAATGTAACTTTATAGAAGAGAAATTGCAGATGATAAAAGCACTGCGGATGACACGACTTTAAGAAAATGTTAAAGTTGAATTAAACTGATTCGAAACTTCGTAACTGTTGAGGATGCAGCGGGGAAAAAAGAACGAGTAACAACTGACTTGTATGAACGTTGCGCACAGACTAACTTGTCTGAACCTTTATTTGTACACACCACAGAATACAATAATACATATGTTGAACAATAGGTGTCGCTTTAATATACATAGTTTTGAGGTATATTTTTTCAGTAACCAACGCATGAAATGCAGAAAAAAGGGATCCGAACTCAAAGACAAACACAATTTTGATAAACTTGACAGACGAATTCTAATTGAAATTTCGAAAGAGCAAAATGAGGTTAAACTAAACCGACTGAGCCAAAAACAAATAATGTTTTATCAACAAACAAATTTAATTTTATCAACATTATTGTAAATGGCTCTCAACGGAACCCATGATAAAATGAAATTTGACAAATGAAAAATAAAATAATAAAATTACAACATGCAACAACGGGCCCGTTCATCAGAATGTTCAACATTTAACATGTTTGGATTTGTTTGTGTAAATGTTGGTATCTAATGAACGGCACGTCAGTCAGTCTATTTTGTACGATTGCAAAAAACGAAAACACGTTCACGATTACCAATCTGGTCATCAGAAAATTCCTCAGCAGTTCTCAGTAAATTCCCAACTGTTGTCTCTGATGAATGTCAGTCAGTCTATTTTGTACGATTGCAAAAAACGCAAACACGTTCACGATTACCAATCTGGTCATCAGAGAATTGTCAGTAAATTCCCAACTGTTGTCTCTGATGAACGTGCCCATTGTAATAAACAGGGTTGTTAAAAAAAAAGGTTTTTTTCATTTTAATTAAAACAAACAGTTTATTTTACAAAACGTGTTTTTTTTTCAATGAAACAATGTTTAAAACATTAACAATTAAAATCATGTTTAAAACGTGTTTAAATCATCTTTTTAACATAACCAGCCTTATTAACAGACCTTAGCATACAGCTTTAACACAATTCTAAAGATGATATTGACATTTTCAGGTTAATAAAACGTAATCATGTTTAAAACGTGTTTAAATCATCTGTTTAACATAACCAGCCTTATTAACAGACCTTAGCATACAGTTTTAACACAATTCTAAGGATGATATTGACATTCTAAATAACCCTATTTCGTTATGACAGTTGAGGTTATGTACAAGACTTAAACTAGGGCTAATAAATTATTAGGTGTAAAATAACAATAGTAATCTACTAAAACGTTTTATTAACCTGAAATAAAACGTTTTAGTAGATTACTATTGTTATTTTACACCTAATAATTTATTAGCCCTAGTTTAAGTCTTGTACATAACCTCAACTGTCATAACGAAATAGGGTTATTTAGAATTTATTTAATAATTCATGAAATCATAAATGTATAAACCTTATACGTTTTGAACTTCACTTGAAATCAGTGCTTTATACGCGTGGCGCATGAAGTAAAATTTCGAGTTTAGAAAAGCCTGAAAATTTGGTTTGGTCGCTCCGCGCTTCGCGCTACGCAACCAAACCAAATTTTCAGGCTTTTCTAAACTCGAAATTTTACTTCATGCTTAGTCTGGGAGTGGAAACACTCCTTTGAAGTTTTATAATTAACGAAAATGTGATAAAGAAGAAAAAATTGCGAATTGTTACAAAAGAAAAGAACTGAAAACGATGAACATTTGATAGATCGTAACTTCACGTAACTAAAATGAGAATATCTTAGATATGATAGATAGGGTTCTCAATACCGGACAAAAAATGAATACCGGTATTTCGGTATTTTTAATTTTCAAAACCGGAATACCGGTATTAATACCGGTATTCCTAAAAATATTCTAAAAATAGATTCTTATGATTAATAATGCTGTTATTAGAGAAATCATTAAAATATCTTTATTAACTTTATAAACTTCACAAGAACAAAAAAATCAAACTAGATATGTTGGTAAATTAAACTAAACAGTTTTGTAAAATATTATAATAAAAGGAAGCACTAAATCTAACAAAATATTTCAAAATTAAACATTTTTATCCAGTTCTAAATTAATTTGTTTCACGATTCTCGTCTAACTTATTAAAGTATGCGCGTAAAAAACATAAAGAATCAATGGAAAACGCTCTTTCCGATTCTGCACTTGTTGGTGTAATTGTAAGTAAATAATCATAGACTAATTGCAAATGTTTTCCTCTGGCTCCTGTTTTCTCAAAAATTGCAACTTCATCTTTAATAATTTGTTCTAATCCTTGAACTCTTGTAATCCTCGGTTGGATTGAAAGTTTTTGCTGAATTGCGAATTGTAGTTTAAGTTTTAAGTTGTCCTGTTCAAAGATTGAGTTTTGCGTTGGAATACCTGCATTTGTCGGATTTGTTGAGGATGGTCCTGAGGTTACATCTTCTTCTGATGTGGGTTGTTTTTCTTGGTTCGAATTTTCGGACGAGAGTCTTTTAATTAATCGAATTATTATTCTCGTCATAACTGGCTTAGTTAATTTCGGAAACAGAATTTGATCTAAATCTTGTTCTCCACTTTGCAAATAATAAAGTAATTGTGTCACATCAGTTCGTCGCTGCCAAATTCGAAATTTTAAAGCATCGTAGAGCTCTTTTGCTATTGCACAATTTTGATTAGAAAGAGCCTCCATCATAAATTTTATCGTCGCATCTGCAGTTAAATGATTAGCGTCTTTACGACATAATGCATCAACTGCTAATTTTATTGGTGTTAGGGCAGTAATGGTTTCAGACAATAAAGTAAATTCTTCGTCGCAGAAGTTTATTCCGGAAATTACGTCTATGAGGGCCTTTTGTACGCAATATCTAAATTTGTAAAAAAAAATCCAGCATAGATAACATGCTATTCCATCGTGTTTTACAGTCTAAATGTAAAGCGACCTCTTTACCAAATTGTTCTTTTATATATTTTTGTAAAAAAATATCATTCTTAGTAGGTGACTTACGAAACATCTTCACAACTGTTCGTATTTTGTTAACAAGAGGACCAATAGTAATATGACTGATATCGATATTACTTACTAAATTAGACTCTATGATAACACCGCTAACATTTTCTTCCTCATCCACATCATTATCTTCCTCTTTGTCGTGCATTTCGCAAACATCAAGTGCTTCGTTTTGTGTTGACTTATATAGTATATCGGTTATAGCTAAATTGATGCCATGCGCCAAGCAGAGCTGTTGTTCAGCATCAATAAGCTTTTCTAATTTGACCATAACCGACGCCCCATCAGTGGTTACACAGACTATATCCTTAGAAATACAAAGATTAAATTCATTCAACTTTTCTTTCACTAGCACTAAACATCTCTCTGCTGGCATACTTCCGAACGCGCGTGCTAGTCCAATATTCCAAAAAGCCCTGCCGTAGTATGTACATTTATATTTAAATATCGTCGATTGCGAATCGATATCCATTCATCAAACGTAACACTAAATCGTTTGCTTTTGGATTTAAGTTGGGCTATTTCATCCCTTATAGTGGTGCGAATATCTTTTCCGTAATCTAGTACTATATTTTTTATGGTGATTGCTGACTTTGGAATTTCTTTGAACCCGTGAGCAATTTATCCTTCTCTAATATCAATAGATGTATTAAAAATATTAAATGATAGGCCATCACGAGCAGTCATACGAGCCAGAACTTTAGCTAGGCTTTCATTTTTATCTTTTTTGAAAAAACTTGTAATTAAATTGGACTTTTTAGATTGACTTGGTTGATCTTGATCACTGTTTATACTTGAAGTTATCTCACTAGCTTTTTTGTTCTTATTCCATGCATTGTTTTTAAATGTGTATGTAGACCACTAGTAGATCCTCCTCCGCATCTTATTTCTTTTGAACACTGTTTATATTTGGCTAGTTGACCATTTCTTTCAATAAGAAAATGATGCCAAATGGAAGATTCATTGTTGCCTTTTCTGTGTTCACCAAATTCACTTTTTGTTGACATCTCGAATAAGCCTAGTTAAAATTAATATTAACATTTGAAGATATATATAACAGAAAAATACTTACAATGTTAAATTATTATGACACGTCCAAATATACAAGAACATCAACCACAATAAAGGATCAACAACAATCAGTAAACACAAACTCACTTCACAATATTGTTATACTGTTACATGTAGTAGTGCAAGTAAAATAATAGGGGTCGAATAAAAACTCTTAGAAGAGTTCACGTGTTGTTCGCTGATTGGTCAGCGCTAACGCATGTGGAGCATGTGTCACACAGCCGAAATTTTATATCAGTCCCGTTCAATGCCACGTACGCTCGTGTTTTCAGTGTTTGTGTGTTATTTAAATTTATTTCTATCCATAAATCAGTCTTTCGATCGCTCGACCGGCCACACTATGCGTCGCGTTAGTATTTATGGGTTGAAATAGGCAGTGTGAATCGCGCTTTTCACTACGTCTCCACGAACTATCTCGAGGACACGGGGTGAGCGCAACGTGATCTCTCCACGGGGTCGGCGTATTAAATATAGTGCACGGGGATTCACAGGATCTATCGTGTGAAACATGCAAGACGTTAAGTTAATTTCCTTGTTTACTGTTTTATGGTGGCGCAGTGACGATATTTAGTCATTGAGTTTATAAGGCGCCGTAGAAATTTCAACACGTATTTAATAAATCAAAATTTAATGAAATAGAAAATCCATTTTCAAGTTTGTATTTTGCAAAGAAACTAATTTTATATAAATACCGTAATACCGGGATTTTTGCATCAATACCGGTTTTGTAATACCGGGAAAAAATGACCGGGATCCCGGTATTCGGGATCCCGGGATCCCGGTATTGTGATCCCTAATGATAGATCATTTATAATATTTATTCAGTCAACGATGTCCCAGTTTTTGATCACTACAGTGTTAGTCCAAGCAAAATAATAATAATAATAATAAATGTCTTTATTTATCATAGAGAACAAAATCTTACAAGTGTAGGCGAAGTTCAGCCAGCTTAACCTATTAGGGTTATATGGACGTTTTGAACGCGAGGCGGAACGGGAGCGGGCGCAAGCGTTTGCGTTTAAATACATGTGTTTATAATATATTCCATTTGTTTCTGGATCTCGCCTAGCTATGGAAAAGTGACAGTTTAAGTATTGTAAATGGGGCTGGTTGCGTTTTAAATCAGGGTTTTTAAATGTCACTGTCAGATGTTCGATTTTAAGGTTATAATTTCTGACTATTGTGATCTGACACTGTTGCCTGTTTTACAAATTTTCAGATATAAAAGGATAATAATATGCAGTTTTAAGATTAACAAAATTTACTACTTGGTTTTTGTACATACAAACACAGCAATAATATTGTATATAACAAATGTAATGAATTCGGCTCTGCAAACTTATTTCGTCATCCATTTGTATTTCTCGCTTGGGTCTTCCCGTTAACACATTTTAATTACTTATGATATCATAAATTATTGCAACACTGTTAAAATAAGGAATCAGGAGTGGCAACTAATAAAAAATGTAAATGTTGATACTGCAACATAACAACACGAAAGCATGGCTAGGCGAGATCCAGAAACAAATGGAATGGTGTATGAGAGTTCCTAGACGGACGGGTGCTGGCGTTTTCTCCGCCTCGCACCCGTCCGTCTAGGAACTCCCATATAAACCCATGTATTAAAACGCAAACGCTTGCGCCCGCTCTCGTTCCGCCTCGCGTTTAAAACGTCCATATAAGAGCGCCCTTACTGATCTTCCACTTAACCTACAAAAAACTAAACCTAAATATAATTGCAACATGTGATATATAAAATATTAGAAGGACCGGAAAGTAATGTCGCTTTTTTACATTAAATTCAAACAACAACATTTTTATCGATATTTTAATTTAATCAATAACATAATCACCTTCATTTTCTACGACCTTTTGCCATCTCGTGTGCAAGTCTTCAATCCCAGATCGATAAAAATCACCAGGTTTCTCATAAAAATATCTGGAAATGGTATTTTCAACTTCTTCAGAATTTTTAAATTTTTTTCCACCTAAAAAATGCTGTAGCGTTCGAAACAAGTGGAAATCAGATGGCGCAAAATGAGGTAAGTATGTTGGGTGCGGCAATACTTCCCATCCTAGTTCATTAATTTTTTCTAGGGTTCGTCTTGCGCACTGCGGTCTTGCATTGTCGTGTTGCAAAATTACACCTTTTCTGTTAACAAGAGCTAGGTACTTTTCAATTAAAGATTGATGTACTCTATCCAATTGTTGACAATAAAGGTCTGCATTAACAGTTTGACCAGGTTTTAGCACTTCAAAATGAACAACCCCACGAGTGTTCCACCAAACACACAAAAGCGCCTTTTTGGGGTATAAACCTGGTCTTGCTGTAGCTCGTGGCGCGTCGTTTGGAGAGAGCCACTGCCTTTTGCGTTTTGGGTTATCGTAAAGGACCCATTTTTCATCCTCGGTAATCAATCTATCAAAAAACGCTTCTGTGTTATACCGCTGAAGCAACAAGTTGCAAGTATTGGAACGATTAGATTTGTTTTCCTCGGATAGATTGTGCGGGACCCATACACCTGCTCTGTTTACTTTCCCAATCTGCTTCAAATGTTCTTAAATACGAGGGTTGCCTTTTATATTTCGGGATTAGAGAACAAAAATAAATATTGATCATTGAAAATCGCTTTATTGTTTTTCAAAATATTCCCCATTAAGATCTATACACTTTTGCATGCGTTTGAACCAATTGTCGAAGCACTTTTGCCACTCTGATTGAGGTATCTCCAAAACATGCATTCTGAACGCATCAACCGCTTCTTCAGGTGTCGAAAAACGTTGACCTCTCATTTTATTTTTTACGGATGCGAACAAAAAGAAGTCATTCGGTGCCAAGTCAGGACTATATGGCGGATAACTCATCAAATCGATGTTTTGCGTGCTCAAAAATGCAGTTGTTTGAGCCGATGTGTGAGAGCTCGCATTGTCGTGGTAAAGAGTGATCCGTTTTCGGCGGTTGGTTTTCCTGATTTCTTGGATGACAACTGGCAAACAAATGGTTAGAATTGACTGTTCTGCGTTGTTCTAGTGGTACGGTTGCGACATGTCCAGTTTTTCCGAAAAAACAGGCGACCATTTGCTTGGAAGTGCTTCGTGCGCGAACAACTTTTGTTGGATTTGGCTCATCTTGAAACACCCATACGGTCGACTGCTGTTTACTTTCGGGCTCATACGCGTAAATCCATGATTCATCACCTGTCACGATGTCATAGACGTGTTTCGAAGCACCGCAATCGTATTTTTTGAGCATTTCTTTGCACCAATCGACACGAGCCTTTTTTTGAGCGATTGACAAATTGTGTGGGATCCAACGCGAACAAATTTTTTTGACAGTCAAATGTTCATGCAATATTGAATGTATGCTGGTCCCACTTATGCCTAGGGTTGTCTTAATCTTACGATAGGTCACATGACGATCTTGCAATATTTGTTTGCGCACAGCATCAATGGTTTCCGGAACAACTGATTTTGGACGAGCTCCACGAAATTCGTCTTGGAGTGAACTACGACCTCGGTTGAATTCACCATACCATCGATAAACATTGGTCCTTGATGGAGCTTCATCGCCAAAAATTGAATTAAGTTCATCCATGTACTGTTGTTGAGTTAATCCACGTCGAAAGTTGTAAAAAATAATCGCACGAAAATGTGAATTCCATTCTTTGGCCGAAATAAATCTTTTAAGTTATTGTAAACGACACAAATAACGCTCATATGTCAAAACGTTCTGAGTACGTATAACCTCAAAAATGTCAAACTTTACGATAGAGTTCTCAGTTGTCAAATTGCAACACTAAGGTTGCCCAATCCCGAAATATAAAAGGCAACCCTCGTAGTTGACCAAGGTGCGTTAAGATTGTTCGAAAGTTCTTCAACGGTCTGACATGAATTTGCTTCCACTTCCGCCCTTAAAATGTAATTATCCAGAGTTGTTGGTCTTCCTGATCGATGAGAGTCAGAAAGACTGAAATCACCGGATTTGAACTTAGAAAACCACCTTTGGCATTTACGAACATCTAAAGCATTCGGATAAATATCGCAAATGCTTTTGGTAGCTACCGTTGCATTACTACCCTTATGAAATTCAAAAAGAATACAATGCCGGATATGCATCTCTTCTGTTTTTTGACTGACCGTTTCACCAAACATTGTAAAAAAGCTTTAAAATGTTATAACTTACAAGAAAACAAGTCACTCTAACCTTAAACTGTCTTTGACAGTACTTTGAATTACCCAATGAGCTGCTAGGCGACCACAAGGACCAATATGCGCAAAAACAACATTACTTTCTGGTCCCCCAAATACAACCATATTTCGACGTCAGTAATCCTGAATTAATTTGTAATTTCAGAGCCCATCCCGCATTTTACATATTCATACAAGCCATATACAGGGTGTCCCAAAAGTTTGGAAACGGTTGAATATCTCGAGAACACCTCATCGGATCAAGATGGTATAAAATACGTCTTTCTTTATTTTTAAAGCTCTATTTAGGCATGCTGTGCGATAGCCACCCACACCCCTCTGAGGGGTGGTTCGAGGGGGTAGTTTAGAAAACTTAAATGAAACTCCTATTTTTTAATTGTTTTATCACTCCCTCCCCAATCCCGTTCGGTGGTGGAAAGGGTAGTTTTGAATTTTTCTGCGAAAAAAAATATTTTGCTTGCACTGTTGCATTTTGTATCAAAAACGGTTTATGAATTTTTTAAATTGCCACTCCCCCCCCCCCCCCCCCCCCCCACACACACCCTTTAAAAGTAGAAAAAGTGGTATTTTAAAAAAAAGTACCACCATTTTTTTTTAGACAAAAATGATTTTTCTTGCAGAGTTTCATTGTCTATCAAAAACTCCTTATGGAGTTGCAAAATATCCACACCTTAACCCCTTTTTGGAGGGTGGAAAAAGGAAGTTTTCGCTCAGTTTATCGTCGACAATTTTTTTCCATTTTGTCATGTTTACAATTTTAAATGAAAGCACAGAAGTGTAGTTATTGAACATTATTTCAGACTGTCAATGTTGACGTTCTCGACTACTCCGTTAAATTCTAAGAAATGGGTAATAGCTCAGAAACTTTAAAGCTAAATTAATTAAGCTGCTATCTGTCGTTTTGAGATGAGGTTATCGGAAAGTGAACGCATATCATTATTAATGGTGATGTGTCCGGGGAGAATGTGAGATCTTACGAGGAGGTGGCAAGGATGGATCCGCATCGTGATCCAGTGTCAAAATCGACGGTTCAAAAAACAGTGAAACGATTTGAAGATGCTGGAGCAGTGAAGGATCGCGAACGCAGTGGCAGGCCAAGAACGGCATCAAACGAAGATCAGAAGGTGGAAGTGTTGCAGCATTTCGTGGAAGACCCTCATAATTTTAGATCAGGGATCAAAAAATGAGACAACCAAAATTACTTTGATTAAAAAAACAGCAATTACCCCTTATATGCCTAAATAGAGCTTTAAAAATAAAGAAAGACGTATTTTATACCATCTTGATCCGATGAGATGTTCTCGAGATATTAAACCGTTTCCAAACTTTTAGGACACCCTGTATGCATTTTATTTTGCACTGAATTAATTTATAACCTCCAAATCAGTTAATAAGTAAAGAATGTGCTGTGCAGGGTGTTTTGTTTTGATCTGACACACTGTTTAATTTAAAAAGATAGAGATATTTCTAGGTTAGTGAATTTGCGAACTGAAAAAAAATGTTAAATATGAAAAAAGTCACTCACCGAGGCGTCTTGGAGCTCAATCTCTTGCAGGACTTACCTTCTGTAACAACAAAAGAAGAAAATAATTAACTAAAATAATATATATTAATTAAAAAGTAAAGCAATTTCCTTATGAATTAAATTAATGTTTCGCCAATCTAAGTAAAAGCGTTAAATTTAAAGCTTCAACGAATGTTTTCACTCCCAGGCTAAGCATGAAGTAAAATTTCGAGTTTAGAAAAGCCCCGTGAAAATTTGTCGAGGGTCGCGCAGCGACCCGAGACAAATTTTCACGGGGCTTTTCTAAACTCGAAATTTTACTTCATGCGCCACGCGTATAAAACACTGATTTCAAGTGAGGTCAAATATACATAGAGTTCACAATATTTTAGTGTTTTAAAAGCGCGGCGCATGAAGTAAAATTTCGAGTTTAGAAAAGCCCCGAGATAAATTTTCTGGGCTTTTATAAACTCGAAATTTTACTTCATGCGCCACGCGTATAAAACACTGATTTAGAGTAAAGTTCAAAATACACCCCTAAAGTTTAATAAAACGTTAATAAATATTACAAACGATAGTCAAACATTCAAAAAGTCTGGAGAAATTTGTTTTCAGATTTTTGCTTCTAATTAAACTAATACATATCCCAAAGAAAATCGCTCGAATTTTGAAAGCGCAACATTTAGGTAGGTTAGGTTAGGTCAGATTAGATTAGATTAGATTAGGTTAGATTAAGTTAGATTAGGTTAGATTTAGTTAGATTAGGTTAGATTAAGTTAGGTTAGATTAGATTGGGCAGCTTGGTGGCGTAGTGGTTAGAGCTGCGGGCCGGGCCCCTGCCACGCCACGGACCGGGGTTCAAATACCGACCTAAGAAGTTGTCTGCATTTATATAGGTTAGGATAAAAACGCCAAACATTCCGTCTTCTCAGATATGACGTTAAACGCATGTAGGATCCGTGTACTGCCTGGATGTTGCGTGCACGTTCAAGATCCCTACCGGGACCTAATCTCGGCGTCATGATTAGCCATAACAGCGGCAATAGATGACGTAAAACCCAAAAAAAAAGGTTAGATTAGATTAGGTTAGGTTAGGTTAGGTTAATATTAAATGAAACAAGTAATTCATTTTTTATACTAAACAGTTTGGTAGAACTATTGAAAATGTCCACTGGGTGAACGAAATGTACATCTAGTGATTCAAATAAACGAGTGGAGAAAATGATGACTTGTTTCATTTAATAATAATAAATTCAACTTCACCTAACTTATACCGAAACATTTAGATTAGGTTAGCTTAGGTTAGAACAAGTTAGATTAAGTTAGATTAGGTTAGATTAGGTTCGATTAGGTTAGATTAGGTTCGATTAGGTTAGGTTAGGTTAGGTTAGATTAGGTTAGATTAGGTTAGATTAGGTTAGGTTAGGTTAGGTTAGATTAAGGTAGACTAGGTTAGGTTAGATTAGGTTAGATTAGGTTATACTAAAAAAGACTGTTATTCCTTACTTCACTTTCTATTTGTATCATTAGATGTACATTTCGAGACACAAAGTGCTCATTATCATTTGTTATTAATAATGAGCACTTTGTGTCTCGAAATGTACATCTGACGATACAAATAAAAAGTGAAGTAAGGAATAACAGTCTCTTTTAGTGTAATAATCACTTCACGTAAACCTAACCTTTAGATTAAGTTAGGTTAGGTTAGATTAGGTTAGGTTAGGTTAGATTAAGTTAGGTTGGGTTAAGTTATATTACATGTTTGTAAAATTTATCAAACAAAAGAGTTACTTTTTAAGATTAGATTAGATTAGGTTAGATTAAGTTAGATTAAGTTAGATTAGGTTAGATTAAGTTAGATTAGGTTAGATTAAGTTAGATTAGGTTAGGTTGGGTTAAGTTATATTAAATATTTGTAAAATTTATTAACCAAAAGAGTTACTTTCTTTAGATAACTTTCAGAAAAAAAGAAAGAACTTACAGTGTTTTCCTTTTGGTTTAGTGTAATAATCACTTCACGTAAATTCAAAAACACAGTTATAGGTTAGGTTAGATTAAGTTAGGTTAGGTTAGATTAGGTTAGTTTAGATTAAATTAGGTTGGGTTAAGTTATATTACATATTTGTAAAATTTATCAAACAAAAGAGTTACTTTTTAAGATTAGATTAGATTAGGTTAGATTAAGTTAGATTAGGTTAGATTAAGTTAGATTAGGTTAGGTTGGGTTAAGTTATATTATATATTTGTATAATTTATGAACCAAAAGAGTTGGTTTTCAAAATAACTTTCAGAAAAAAGAAAGAACTTACAGTGTTTTTTTTTTGTTTTCCTATTTTATCAATTGTCCCACTAAACAAACACATTTAGGTAATGTTTTATCAACATTAAAATAACGTTTAATGTTGCTACAATGTTGATATAACGTTATTTGTTTGATTTTTGCTCAGTGAGGTATTTTACTATTTCTCAAAAGTATTGTTTGACAATCACAGAATTCTGCTAAATAAAGATAGAAAATAGTTTTAAGAAATAGTGAAATACAAATGACCAAAGAGGAAAACCAAAATAAAAAGACTGTATTGTCATAACTATAAAACATTATCATTTTTTTGTACAAAAAATAGCATTAGAAAAAAAAACACGAATGGTCAATACGTGCTGGATATTTTTGTTGGTGATAAAAACATGTTTTTAAAGTTTTAAAGTCTCGTTTAATGTAATTGGGATTTAATATTGGGACGTATAATTCCCTCTTTTTTAAGGATTCAGGGGCGGCTCGCAGCCTAACTTCAGGGTAGGCCACAGCGTTAAGGCGCACAAAATTTGAGGTTAGGATCGCGCTTTTTTTTTTATTATTTTGGGTTTTACGTCATCTATTTCCGCTGCTAAGGCCAATCATGACGCCGGAGATTAGGTCTACAGCTATCCGGGAATTTTGCCGAACCCGGTGGGAGTTCCAACCCACCGGTAGGGATCTTTAACGTGCACGCAACATCCGGGCAGTACACGGGTCCTACATGCATTTAACGTCATATCCGAGAAGACGGAGTGTTTGGCATTTTTATCCTAACCTATATAAATGCAGACAACTTGTTAGGCCGGTATTTGAACCCCGGTCCGTGGCGTGGCAGTACAACACTCTAACCACTACACCACCAAGCTGCCCTAGGATCGCGCTTTATAAACACAAGGAATTGCACAACAAAGTCACCTTAGGTCTTTGGCCTACCCTAAAGTTAGGCTGCGAGCCCGGCTGCCTTCGGTAACCAAATAATTGATTAGAGTAAGTGGAAACATTTCAAAACTGACATATATGACAGAGACAGACAAACTTAACGGCTGTTTTTAAATTTAACAAAAAGGAAATCTACAATGAGCCGTATGACTTCCCTTTCGTTAAATTTAAAGACAACCGTAAAGTTTGTTTGTCTCTGTCGTATATGTCAGTTTCGATGTTTCCACTTACTCTAATCAATGTAATGTTGTAATTTCCTATGTAATTAGGCTTTCGCCTAGAAAGGACCCACTGAACAAATCCATTTGAGTAATGTTTCATCAACATTAAAACCAGGGGCGTAGCGAAGCCTTAACTTTTGGGGGGGGGGGGGAACACAATTACCTGTTAAATAGCACGAATGTTGAATTAATGATTTAAACTTACTTTGTTGAAGTCGACAGCACACTGGTTTAAGAAGATTAATTAAAACGTTATTACTTGTTGTACCAAAAAATACAATCTTGAAAATAAAACAGGAATGTTGAATTAATTATGTTCAACTTACTTTATTGAAGTCGACAGTACGCCGCTTTAGAAACCCTCTCTGGAGATTATTTAAACCAAATCCACTTGAAGACTCGGCTTTTGTCACCGGACGCCATTTTGTCTATGCAGGCGGTCCCCAATTTTCACATCAACACAAGAAACTGCAAAAACCACATACACTCATGAACTACGCACGAAAACACGCAATATTTCACAAACAGCAAGCCTTTAATAAAATATTCATCCATCGAGCAAAAATTACCAGCAACAAATCATCGAATGACTTTTCTACGTAACACCAACACACACGTGAAAACACCGCGATTAAAAGTTGAAAACGCAAGTGCCGCGCGAGATTCATACATCAAAATACGCGGAATTAATGGAGAATACGTTGTTGTTGATTGGATTTTTAATTTAAGCGAGTTTTACTTGCCAAAAGTTACTTTAAAGAGGAGCGTTTTTCGAAACTATTCACTTTGACGTAAATGCGGACTGCGCCTGCAGATGGCGCGTGCGGTTGCTGCCAACTGCAAATAAATAAAATAATTCAAAGAGTGATGAACATTACTTAATTGTGTTTGCTCAATTAGTAGTCAATTAGTTGTTATTATAAACGGTTTTTTCTTTGAAATTGTTATTGATTGTGTTCATTTTAGATCGACAACGTGTGATAAGATGGATGAAAAAGCTGACCACGTGCAACAAAACGATTGAGGAGATGAAATTGAGGAACGATTTCATGTACTATTTGGTGCTCAATGTTAAGGACAAATTGTTGCCGGCCCCTTTCCACGAAAACCCTCCACCCGGACCGTTGCCGCGTCTCGCGAGTTTATTGGTAATTATACTCATTTAGACCAAATATATCTTTTAAATTAAAATGTAAAGCCACAAAAATCAACGTCATTTACCCAGCAAACAGACATATATTATATATGTAAGATATATATATATATCTTGTATGTATTACATAAATATTATATTTTGGTTTGCTGGGTACTTTGTTTATAAGAGTTACTTGAAGTTGTAAAAGAAATTCACTATTTTAGAGAATTCTCACTGAGCAGAAAACAAACAAATAAAGTTATATCAACATTGTAGCAACATTAAATGTTGTTTTAATGTTGATAAAACATTACTATAATGTGTTTGCTCAGTGGGTTGATTGCTAATCACCCACTGAGCAAAAAAACAAACCAATAACGTTGTATCAACATTGTAGCAACATTAAACATTGTTTTTATGTTGATGAAACATTACTTAAATGAATTTGCCCAGTGGGCAAATTCGAAAGAAAACAATAATTTGCAGTTGACTTTATTAGATTAATCAACATTCGCTGTTTACACACGCACGCACACACACACACACACACACACACAACTCACCTTTTTACATTCTGCAGATAATTCCACGTGCTGTTTTTGTAAAGTTGTTTATAATTTAATAAACTTCTTCTTTCTTTTGTGGTTATGCTCGAATATTTTTGCAAATCGGCTAGGCTTAGAACACCGACGACAGTTCCCTCTAGCACATGTCGGTGTTAACACTGGTGTATATTGTGTTGCCTACAACTCAGCTTCTGGGAAATACGAGAGTAATTTTTAAAGTAAGAATCGTTTTAGTTAAAGTAAATTTAGCCAATGTTTTTTTCAACATTTTTATTTCTACAATAACCAACATCCGCTCACTATTTTTTGACGTAATCCCCGTTCCGTTCGAGGCATTTTTCCGAACGGAAGATGAGTTTGACGATCCCCTCGTCGTAGATGTCGACCGCCAGTCCATTTAGCAAACCAACCGCTGACCATGTCTTTGACGTTATCCTGCATTAGCATTCTTGGAACCCAACTGACACAAATCTCATGAAAATTTTAAAAATTAACGATAATCTCGAAATATCGAAAATCTGGAAATATAGAAAATCTGGTATACATTTTAATAATAGTCAACAATCTCGATATGTTGGAAATCTCTAATTTTTTTTTATTTTTGGGTTTTACGTCATCTATTTCTGCTGCTAAGGCCAATCATGACGCCAGAAATCTCTAAATATCGAAAATTGGATAAAAATCTCGAAATATTGAAAACCTCATGAAAATTTTACGTTTGACATTTCATTAACTATTATTTAATCGAACATTTCGAAATATCATAAATTTGACAATAATTTCGAAACATTGAAAACCTGATGAAAATTTTAAAAATGGTCAAAAATCTCGAAATATTGAAAATTTCATGAACATTTTTAAAATTGACGAAAATCTCGAAATATAGAAAATCTGATACAAATTTTAATAATAGTCGACAATCTCGATATGTTGGAAATCTCTAAATATCGCAAATCGGATAAAAATCTTCAAATATTGAAAATCTAATGAAAATTTAGATAATCGTCGAAAATCTTTTGAAAATTTGACGTTTTAAATTTCATTAACCATTATTCAATCGACATTGACGTGTGTGCATTCGACATTTATCACTTCCGAACGAGTGTCTTCCACTCCCAGACTGAGCATGAAGTAAAATTTCGAGTTTAGAAAAGCCCCGCGTAAAAAATTTGTCGAGGGTCGCGCAGCGACCCGAGACAAATTTTCACGGGGCTTTTCTAAACTCGAAATTTTACTTCATGCGCCACGCGTACGAAATGCTGATTGAATGGGAAGTTTTAAATTAGACCGCTCGTGATTTATGGCGCCCAACTAGAGGCCACAGCGTTAGCATGGCCGCACATTGGGCGCCAAATAATCTCAAACCCAAGCGTTTCAAGTATTTTCAAACGGGTGTTTTCCACTCCCAGACTAAGCATGAAGTAAAATTTCGAGTTTAGAAAAGCCCCGCGTAGAAAATTTGTCGAGGGTCGCGCAGCGACCCGAGACAAATTTTCACGGGGCTTTTCTAAACTCGAAATTTTACTTCATGCGCCACGCGTACGAAACGCTGATTGAGTGGGAAGTTTTAAATTAGACCGCTCGTGATTTATGGCGCCCAACTAGAAGCCACAGCGTTAGCATGGCCCCACATTGGGCGCCAAAAAATCTCAAACCCAAGCGTTTCAAGTATTTTCAAACGGGTGTTTTCCACTCCCAGACTAAGCATGAAGTACAATTTCGAGTTTAGAAAAGCCCCGCGTAGAAAATTTGTCGAGGGTCGCGCAGCGACCCGAGACAAATTTTCACGGGGCTTTTCTAAACTCGAAATTTTACTTCATGCGCCACGCGTACGAAACGCTGATTGAGTGGGAAGTTTTAAATTAGACCGCTCGTGATTTATGGCGCCCAACTAGAGGCCACAGCGTTAGCATGGCCCCACATTGGGCGCCAAAAAATCTCAAACCCAAGCGTTTCAAGTATTTTCAAACGAGTGTTTTCCACTCCCAGGCTAAGCATGAAGTAAAATTTCGAGTTTAGGAAAGCCCCGCGTAGAAAATTTGTCGAGGGTCGCGCAGCGACCCGAGACAAATTTTCACGGGGCTTTTCTAAACTCGAAATTTTACTTCATGCGCCACGCGTATAAAAAACTGATTTCAAATAAAGTTCAAACTATACTGCTTTAGCATACTGCTTAAGAAGTATATTTTGAGCTTCACTAGAAATCAGTGTTTTATACGCGTGGCGCATTTTCTACGCGGGGCTTTTCTAAACTCGAAATTTTACTTCATGCTTAGTCTGGGAGTGGAAAACACCCGTTTGAAAATACTTGAAACGCTTGGGTTTGAGATTTTTTGGCGCCCAATGTGGGGCCATGCTAACGCTGTGGCCTCTAGTTTTGCGCCATAAATCACGAGCGGTCTAATTTAAAACTTCCCACTCAATCAGCGTTTCGTACGCGTGGCGCATGAAGTAAAATTTCGAGTTTAGAAAAGCCCAGAAAATTTGTCTCGGGTCGCTGCGCGACCCTCGACAAATTTTCACGGGGCTTTTCTAAACTCGAAATTTTACTTCATGCTTAGTCTGGGAGTGGACAACACTCGTTTGATGCTTCAATTTAAACTCTTTTAAAAATCAAAGAATATCAGAAAATTTACAGCTTATGCACGTTTACCTAAAGTTTACCATGAAGTAACCACATTTAAATTCAGCGCGCAATTATGACGTAGGCGATCTCTACTCCCACTCTAAAATCTTCGTTTTGTCGACAGCTCTCTCTAGCACATGTCGATATTACCACTGCTGTATATTATGTTGCCTATAACTCAACTTCTGTGCAAATACTTATTTGTTTATAGACCTTCTGCAAATAATATCATAACGTTGTTTATAATTTCACGAACGTTTTCCTTATTCTGCACAAATATTTTTGCAACACGTTTAGAATGTTTAATTCCAACTCTCTCTAGCGCATGTTAATGTCAACATCGGTGTATATTGTGTTGCCTACAACTTAGCATCCCGTGAATAGTAATTTGTTTAAAAATGACTGTTTTTTCAGCCTGGTGGAGGAGCGCCGGTTGAAAATGAAAAATCTTGGTCCATAGATGATAAAAACAAAGATGATAGGCCCATGCTGTACCAAAACAGTCCCGATGGGGGGGCTTTTTTGGCCGCTCAGCCCATACCCAGATGCGGCGCTTTTTGTTACTTAGCTGTCGTCAGTCGATCGACGAAGAAAGAGGAAGAATAAATAACGATAAATTAAGCGTGTAATTTTGTATAACTAGTTTTCCGCGGATTTTAAATTAAATTATAAGACAATCGAATAATAATTATTTTTTAATATACAGAGAGTTTTTTTTTTTGTGTACGCTGTAAATTTTCCAACAATCGTTCAATTTGTTCAATCTTAAGCTATAAACGTGTGTTTTCCACTCCAGATTAAGCAAAATATGTTAAATGCTAAACATATTGATGAACGGGCCTATTAATTCAAAAACGATACTCTTACCGCCATCTATTGACAGTTAGATCAACCATTTAATTTAGAAACGATACACCTACCGCCATCTATTTATAGTTCGATCAACCATTTTATTTAAAAACGATACTCTTACCGCCATCTATTGACAGTTAGATCAACCATTTAATTTACAAACGATACACCTACCGCCATCTATTGATTGTTCGATCAACCATTTAATTTAAATACGATACACTTTCCGCCATCTATTGACAGTTTGATCAACCATTTTATTATTAAGCTAAAGCTACACCGTTTTTTAAACTAAATAAGTCTTTCATTTCTTCAGCTGAATTATTTCATTTCAATTTTCTTTCAGCGAGTAAAATCAGGAATTGGGTTAGGCGAACTTTACTGAGATTTAAAGTTGTGTTAAGGGTAATTTATTTAAATTCAATGAAACCAAGAGTTGGGTTAGGTGAACTTTACTGACATTTGAAGTTGGGTTAGGTGTAATTTATTTAAATTCAATGAATTCAAGAGTTGGGTTAGGTGAACTTGACTGAGATTTAAAGTGGGGTTAGGTGTAATTTATTTAAATTCAATGAAATCAAGAGTTGGGTTAGGTGAAATTCACTGAAATTTAAAGTTAGGTTAAGTGTAATTTATTTAATTTCAATGAAATCAAGAGTTGGGTTAGGTGAACTTTACTGACAATTAAAGTTGGGTTAGGTGTAATTTATTTAAATTCAATGAAATCAAGAGTTAGGTTAGGTGAACTTTACTGACATTTAAAGTGAGGTTAAGTGTAATTTACTTAAATTCAATGTAATCAAGAGTTGGGTTAGGTGAACTTTACTGACATTTAAAGTGAGGTTAAGTGTAATTTATTTAAATTCAATGAAATATAGAGTTAGGTTAGGTAAACTTTACTGACATTTAAAGTTGGGTTAAGTGTAATTTATTTAAATTCAATGAAATCAAGAGTTGGGTTAGGTGAACTTCACTGACATTTAAAGTGAGGTTAAGTGTAATCTACTTAAATTCAATGTAATCAAGAGTTGGGTTAGGTGAACTTTACTGACATTTAAAGTGAGGTTAAGTGTAATTTATTTAAATTGAATGAAATCAAGAGTTAGGTTAGGTAAACTTTACTGACATTTAAAGTTGGGTTAAGTGTAATTTATTTAAATTCAATGAAATCAAGAGTTAGGTTAGGTAAACTTTACTGATATTTAAAGTTGGGTTAAGTGTAATTTATTTAAATTCAATGAAATCAAGAGTTGGGTTAGGTGAACTTCACTGACATTTAAAGTTAGGTTAGGTATAATTTATTTAAATTCAATGAAATCAAGAGTTAGGTTAGGTGAACTTTACTGACATTTAAAGTTGGGTTAGGTGTAATTTATTTAAATTCAATGAATTCAAAAGTTAGGTTAGGTGAACTTTACTGACATTTAAAGTGAGGTTAAGTGTAATTTATTTAAATTCAATGAAATCAAGAGTTGGGTTAGGTGAACTTTACTGACATTTAAAGTGAGGTTAAGTGTAATTTATTTAAATTCAATGAAATTATGAGTTAGGTTAGGTGAACTCTACTGACATATAAAGTGAGATTAAGTGTAATTTACTTAAATTCAATGTAATCAAGAGTTGGGTTAGGTGAACTTTACTGACATTTAAAGTGAGGTTAAGTGTAATTTATTTAAATTCACTGAAATCAAGAGTTAGGTTAGGTGAACTTTACTGACATTTAAAGTTAGGTTAAGTGTAAATTATTTAAATTCAATGAAATCAAGAGTTGGGTTAGGTGAACTTTACTGACATTTGAAGTTGGGTTAGGTGTAATTTATTTTAATTCAATGAAATCAAGAGTTAGGTTAGGTGAACTTTACTGACATTTAAAGTTGGGTTAAGTGTAATTTATTTAAATTCAATGAAATCAAGAGTTAGGTTAGGTGAACTTTACTGACATTTAAAGTGAGGTTAAGTGTAATTTATTTAAATTCAATGAAATCAAGAGTTGGGTTAGGTGAACTTTACTGACATTTAAAGTGAGGTTAAGTATAATTTATTTAAATTCAATGAAATCAAGAGTTGGGTTAGGTGAACTTAACTGACATTTCAAGTTGGGTTAGGTGTAATTTATTTAAATTCAACGATATTAAGAGTTAGGTTAGGTGAACTTTACTGACATGTAAAGTTAGGTTAAGTGTAAATTATTTAAATTCAATGAAATCAAGAGTTGGGTTAGGTGAACTTTACTGACATTTGAAGTTGGGTTAGGTGTAATTTATTTTAATTCAATGAAATCAAGAGTTGGGTTAGGTGAACTTTACTGACATTTAAAGTGAGGTTAAGTGTAATTTATTTAAATTCAATGAAATCAAGAGTTGGCTTAGCTGAAATTGAATAAAATCAGGAGTTGGGTTAGGTGTAATTTATTAAAAATTCAGAAAAATCAGGAGTTGGGTTAGGTGAAATTTAATGAAATCAGAAGTAGGGTTAGGTAAAATTTATTAAAATTCAAAAAAATCGAGAGTTGCGTTAGGTGAAATTCAATAATATTAGTAGTTGGGTTTGGTGAAATTCTATGAAATCAGAAGTTTGGTTAGATGACATTTATTGAAATTGAATGAAATCAGGAGTTAGGTTTCATTTAATTTCAATAAATTTTATGCATTTTCAATTACGATTATTACCTCAAAAACGATACACTTACTGCCATCTATTGACAGTTCGATTAACCATTCAATTTAAAACCGATACACTTACCGCCATCTATTGACAGTTTGATCAACCATTTGATGATAAAACTGTCAATAGATGGCGGTAAATGTATTGTTTTTAAATTAAATAGTTGATCAAACTCTCAATAGATGGCGGTAAGTGTATCGTTTTTAAATTAAATGGTTGATTGAACTCTCAATAGATGGCGGTAAGTGTATCGTTATTAAATTAAATGGTTAATCAAACAGTCAATAGATGGCGGTAAGTGTATCGATTTTAAATTAAATGGTCGGTTAAACTGTCAATAGATGGCGGTAAGTGTATCGTTTTTAAATTAAATGGTTGATTGAACCATCAATAGATGGCGGTAAGTGTATCGTTTTTGAGGTAATAATCGTAATTGAGGAGTTGGATGGAAAAAGGACACTTCCATGGAAATGCCCTTTCTCCGTAAATTGGTTTATATCACAAAAGAAACCTTCCTTTACCGGCCTTTGGTTCTGTTGTTTTCATACTTCGCATATAAGTGGCACTGTGAGCCAATCTGTAAAGCGCTACAAGTGCCCTTCTTTCATAGAACGTCAAATTTCACATGTGCCTAACCTAATTTTTGTGCATATTTTATTGCTAAGTTAAAAGGGCACAATGAGCTCTGAAAATGACTCAAATAGCGCTGAGGACAGTAGTTATGAAGAAACAGAAAGTAGCTGTGATTTGGAATTTGATCATCTTGAAAGAAAAAACTTGGGTCGAAAACAAATAATAAACAAGGAGCAGTGGACAAAGAATAGGAAAAAAATAGCAAGAAATAGCGGAAAAAAGTACATTACTACCAATAATTTTTATACTCAGAGATTTTAAATTTTCAGGTGTGACAGTGCATGCAAAAACCTTTGCTGCAGTTCTTGTGTGCTGTAAGAACAAGTGTTATGAGGTTATACCAGGCAGACTACAACAAGAATTTTTTGAAAAAATTTTGATCTTGGCAGATAAGAACGAACAGGTTAATTTTCTTCTTGGTTGCATGTCTCCATTTCAACCAAAAACAAGGGTTACAGCTCCTAAATGTCAAGCAAGGACTAGATGGAAATATGTTCTCAAAATAAATAGTTCCTCGATTGAGGTGTGTAAACACTTTTTCTTGAATATTTTCCAAATTGGGTACAAACGTATACGGACAATCCACACGAAGTCGTTAAAAGACGGAAATATTTCTATTAGCGCCAAAGAGGCCAACATGAAAACAGGCCCCACAAAATAAACCCAGAAACTTGGTATTTGGTAAATGAATTTTTGGCACAGATTCCAAACAAAGCATCTCATTATAATCGGTCGCAATCCAAAAGAAAGTATTTCGAAAATCCTGCTCTAAATGTAAAGAATTTGTTTACAGGATTCCAGCAGTATTTTTTTGAAAAAAACTGGTCGTACATTAGGCATGAAGTACTGTACTTTCCATCTATGGTTTCGCGAAAACTCCGAGTATTCTTTCCGGAGTCCACGATCTGACATTTGTGATTTTTGTGAAGAAAACAAAATGAAGCTTAAGTTAAACCCAAACGATTCTTGCAAAGTGATACAATCAGTACACGACAAAAAAGTGCAAGCATACAAAGACATTAAAAAAGAAATAATAGAAAATTGTAGACATGATAAATCAACTTTAGTTGTCGAGTTTGATTACGCGCAAAATTTGCCTTTGCCAAAACTCATTGTCTCTCAACAGTTTTACAAACGCCTTTTATGGTTGTACGTGTTTAATGCACACTGTCACAATGATGATACAAGTTCGTTTTATTGCTTTACGGAAAATGAAGCAAAGAAAAATTCAAATTCGGTGATTTCTTTTGTTGATCATTTTTTGCAAACTGCGGTGGGACATGACCCGAATATAAAAAATATCGTACATTTTTCAAACGCCGCAGAGGGACAAAATAAGAATATGAATATGCTACACTACTGTTCATGGCTTGCAAAAACAAAAAATATTAACATTCGGCACATTTTTCCAGTTCGTGGACATTCTTACTGCGTTTGCGATAGAAATTTTAGTGTTTACGGAAATTTACTGAAACGACTAGAAACGTCAAAACTCCAAACGTTTATTTGCAAATTATGCAACAGTGTAGAGAAAAACCGACGCACTTTGACGTTATTGAAGGCGCGCCACTAATTAAAGACTGGGGCAAGGGCTTAAAAGATTTTTTAATGAAATCTGTAAATACTAAAAAACAAAGTTTTACTTTAAGAAAGTATTGTCAGATAAAATATAATGCTTTAGGTATTCTGAGTGCAGCAGAGTCATATAACGGCTTTTATACTTCATTTGATTTTTGGATTACAAGAAAAAAAGATAACTTAGAAGTAAATTTGGAGTCGGTTCCACCAGTTTTGATTAAATCTAAAAAAATGCAGAACTTAAAAGATTTATTGAAATTTTTGGAGTTAGATGAGTAAGAGTGGTATAACAAAAATGTGTTCAAGGAACAGGTGAACCTCCATCTACATCTACTGAAGAAAACGACCAACAAAACAGTGACAGTGATTTAGAATGGTAGTGTTTAATATTTTTTTACGTTTATGTTAAACAAGAGTTATGTTCAATAATAAATATTTGCTAAAATTAATCTTTTTGTAGTATTTATTAAGATCTATGGAAAAAGGGCACTATTTCAGCTGTTATTTTTAACGATTTTAGGTATGTTAGGCAAAAATAAAATGTTTTCAAAAAAAGTTTTCAATAAAACCAACATGTGTTGTATAAATATAATTTGAAAGAAATACAGGTTACCTTAGAATAACAAACTTCTGATGCTTCAAATACTTTTAATAGTTCTAACTCAAAATGCCAATTTTGTAGAAGTGCCCTTTTTCCACCCAACTCCTCAATTGAAAATGCATACAATTTAGTGAAATTACCACACAGGAATTTCACTTTTAAGTATACCTACATATCCTGAAGCGAATTAGCCTTATTATTTATATTTTATAAACTTGTTTTTGTGGACGCTGGCAGATAAAATATGCCACGCCCTCAAAATACACTCTATTCATCCCTAAAGAAATCAAAAGGAAAACTGATGGTTATTAAAAATAAACCTAAAAAGAAGGAGTTACTAATAAATCTGGCAACACTGCAAAACATACGAAATCATAGAGGTTGCAGTTTAAATAAAAACCAGTATAACTTGATTTTTCCACTTTCCTAACTTTTACAACAAATATTTATTTTCATAATTCAATTCTAACATTATTTGCTAATTCTTCCCATATAAAATAAATACTTTTTCGTGGTAATATTAAAGTCGCAATCTCCATGCACGACGACCAAGCGACAACACCGCCCGTAAACGTCAAAACCGTCAAAACTCACCGAACACTTTTCAAACTAGCACGGTTCACTTTCACAAAATTTTCACGTGCATGTCTCGTAAGTCCGAACCCATTTCCTGATGCTAGTCGCCCTCCTCAATCCCCGATTCCGTTTCAGGATAATCAACCCCTTCATAATCCGCAACCGCGACAAGCACACATCGAGCCCTAACCTCAATTCCGTCCTGAGAAACATGCCCAAAGACCCGAAACACGTCGCGGACGCGCAAAAACAACGGAAGAAGATCAAGGAGAAGGGCGCCAGGCACGTGCCCTCCAAAGTCACGCTGCAGGTGTTGGGAACGGGGGCCGAGGGGGCGCCCAAGTGTTTGTACATGTTCTCCGATCAAACGAGGTAAGAGATGGATAGAAACAAACAAAAGAATGTGATTAACACTTTGACAGCTACATATTTTTCTCACCATTCAAATAAAATCGATGTGGGTACACTGAAAAAAATGAATTACAACTTCAATCAAGTAATCCTTCCAATTCCCTACGTAAAATGTTAAATTTAACGTATACGATATTAATTACCCTGTAATCTAAGTACTAAACGCGCTTAGACTGTAATGTTTAAGAATAACATGTACAGTTTATTCCGGGAATCATGGCATCAATTTATGTATCTATCAAAGACGAACAGTTTTTGTACCATTTAATACTATTATATGCACGTCATCGTAGTAAATAATAGAAACTTATGTCTTGTGACACCTGAAACAAGTACCAACAACAGTGCCCATCGGAATTCAGAATTTTGGAGTTGATGACATGAATGTCAACATTCACATAATAGAGTTTACATTAAATTCAACATTTTGTGTACGGAATAGCCCTGATTAAGTTTATATACGAGCCTGCCAAGTAACAAATCAAACATTCTAACTTATCAGAATGTTTGATATAAACATGTTACTTGGCGGGCTCATATATTTTTTTCAGTGTATATTGATAAATAAACATGGCAGTCAATTAATTTATTTGATCGGATAGTTGGCAAATTAGGAGTTAATCATTTGCTCACTGTTAATTAATTCCTTCACATAATTACTAAGAAAATTATTAAAGGTAAGAAGAGAAAGCGCATAAAAAAGAGGTTCTAATTTGTTCCGCTCAATTTAACACTTGTTGAATCTTTTGTCTCCGCTTCACTTCTTACTGAACAAGGATAACTTACATTTTTTTTTTATTTTAGATATTTATTTAACTGCGGAGAAGGCACGCAGCGTTTGGCCCACGAACACAAAATGAAATTGTCCAAGTTGGAACACATTTTCGTAACTCGGACGGTTTGGAGAAATATGGGGGGCCTTCCGGGAACTGCCCTCACGATGCAAGACGTCGGTGTCCCAGAAATCGTGCTTCACGGCCCGAAAGGACTTGTACGAACTTTTTTATTTATTATTTCGTAATGTTGCATAATTTTACATATTGCAACTTGAATATTACATCAGCACCTATTTATAATAGAATTAATAACGAACACTTTTATCTTGATTATCTCAGTATTTACTCAGAACTATAAAACACATTCTTATAAAAAAATAAATATACAGGGTTGCCCGTTTTTCGAGCGGCCCTATAGGGATCTCGCTTACTTAAAAAGATAAAGAATCAGTTAAGTGGGGGCAAAGTTGCGTATTACAGTGCTTACTAATAATCTGCTTTCATGTCTGAAATATCTTCGATTGTTTTGTTGTATTTCGATTTCGATTTTGAATGTCCATATCTCCACTATTTTAAATTTTCTTTATATTCTGTAAAAACTTTGTTATGGCAACTTTATATGACTTATCGAATGGTTAACGTTTAAAATATTCAAAATGATTCGTTTTTGTTTTATACACTCAACTTTTGTTTTTCTTATGGAAACATAAGCACGTCATTGAAATTAATTTTCAATTCTGATTTCAACGATATGCCACACTTAAGCTTTTGTTTAATTATTGTTGTTGTTCAAGTTGCTATGGTTTGGTTGCCACGCGACCAAACTAAATTTTCAGGCTTTCCTAAACTCTAAATTTTACTTCATGCTTAAACAAGGAAATGAGACACTCTTTAGAAGCATCCAATTGAATTGAAAGCTTTATTTGTCAATTCAAATTTAATAACAACGAAAGCCTGAAAATCTAAAAGAAAAATTCCCAATATATCTCGGAACTTATAAAAGAATTTCAATTTAAAACTTTCATCATTTTATTTTTAATATTAATTTATTTTATAGACTGAATTATTCAAAGCGACTCGCCGTTTTGTGGTTATGAAAAATTTAAAAATAAAAACGGCCCAGTGTAACGAGTCGTCGAAATTCGAGGATAATGTCATGACCGTCACTTACGCCCCATTGGAGAGAATTCCCATGTACGATAAAGCCGACGAGGAAAGTTTGTCGAGCGAGAGTCCTGAGGAAATGTCGTCATCGGATGACGGTTCGGACGTGCACAAAGATACGCAGACCGGAAGCGGATTGGCGACAGTGAGTTTACGTCGAAACAAATCTGACCTTGGTTGATTTTCTCTTGTTTCTGAAAGATGGAAGCGTCGACTTCGACGAGAGCCTCCAGGAAACGTACGAGGTCCAAATCGAGGAGCAACCGATTCGGCATGGATGAAGACGAAGTCGACTATTATTCTCCTGAATGTAAGGTATCTAGAGGTAGGAATAAGAGTGGAAGTAGATCGTCTTCAGGTATAGAATTTGAATATGTTTTTAACCTTATTTTAAATATACTTACATTAATCAAGGGGGACGTCAGTTACAAACACTTTACCAGTCAAATTTTTTAGTTTTCTACTTCAAGAATTAATTTATTTAAAAAAAAAAAGACTTATTGGCATAATACTACATTACATCTACACTAATCGCTGCCCCCTCTCTTCCTTCTGCTTTCCCTCTCTTCCCCTTACTTCTCCAGCGTCCTTATTCCTTACTCTCTCATCCATTCCGTCACTCTTCTATTCCCTCTTATTCCCACCCATTCCTCCTTCACCCCCTCGCACTCCTCTGCCAGATGACTCCACGTATCCCTCCCCTACTCACACATTATACTTCCCATACTCTTCCCCCATCCACACCTTCCTTCCTCTCTTCCCTGACCCACATCTTGCCCTCGCCAGCAGGACCCTTTCCTCCCTACTCCATCTCCCCTCCACCAAATACCTCGGCATTCTCCTATGCACCTGCCACCTCCCGTACCTATCGTTGTATTCACTCCTCTCTATACACCCCTGTCTTTCCTGTGCTTCCACCTCCTTCTCCTTCTCTTTCACCCACGCATCCACCTTTACCCCATTCCCCAGCCACTCCATCACCTTCGTCTCTGACGAACCCACCCTCTCATACATTCTCCTTCTCTCGCTCCTCCATCTACCGTCCTCTCTCCCATTCACGCACGCCACCCACACCGCCCTCACCAACCTCTTTTTCTCCAGTTCCCATAACTTCATCTCATACCTAGCCATTCTCACCATTTCCTCACACTATTCGTTTCCTGCAGCACTATGTATCCAGCCCCAACATACGCTTCAAGACGCACAACTGCTCCACACACTCATACCCTCTCGTCCCCTATACTTCCACCACATACATTAACACTGACCCATACTTTACACGCCACTCTTACATTGTTCCCCATCCACTTTTCCCACGCTATCCCCCACGCCTTTCTAGCCTTCCCCTGCATGAGGAACATGTGAGGTGGACATGCTCCTCATACCCTCCAGTCCCTTTGAATATAAACGCTAAATACTTGAATTTTTTCCTTCATCCCTTCCCACTCTCTTGCCACCAGCACCATATCCGCATATGCTAACATCCACACCTTACTTCTACCAATCATTACTCCCCCCGCCCCCCTGCGTGTCCTTTTCTCATCACCTCCTCTAATTCACTCGTATAGGGGTTAAACAATACTGGGCTCAATGGGCACCCCTGCCTAAGTCCCTTCCACGTCCTAAAATTCTCCGAGACTTCCATTCCCACTTTTGCCACAGCCCATGTTTCCTCATACACTCCTTTTGCCCACTGTACCATTCCCTCACTCACCCCTCTTTTCCTCAGACACTCTAACAATCCTACCCTGCGTCTCCGGCAGCAGCCCCTTCTCTCCACCTCTAATCTATTTTTTACCATCATCATAGCTGTCTCGTATCCCGTGCTCATCACTGTTATCCCCCTATAGCAATCCGCATCACTCTTTCCACCACCTGCAGCTTCTTCCTCTCACATATACCATCATATTTTTTCCTTGCCGCCACCACTTTCCCCTCTTCTCCTCCATTTCTTACACATTCTCCCACTGCCTTCCTCAACTCTCTCTTCGCCTGCCTACACTCCTCATCGAACCACATATTCCCCCCCACTTCTCTCTCCCTACTTTTTCCTTCCACATCCCACTATCGTCTTCTACATCTCGCTAGCCGCTAGCCTCTTCCTCATATCCTAGATTGCCTTTACCCCATCAATTAATTATTTTGTTTACTTGTCAGGTTTTTGTAATCAGGAACTCAACTTTTTTAGGTTATGTCAAAATATATGCCAAATTTAGAATTTTTTTTGATTTCATGTGAAACTTTAAAAATTTACGATTTTTTTGTGTCCCGGGGGGGTTCAAGCAGAAACAGTCTTGTATCTAAAACTTAATTCCCACATTTCTATATTATATACACACACCGGCAAAATTAAAGGAACGCAGATAAATTTGATATTTTTTTCTCGGTGCAACTTTTTTTGGGCAATTTCAGCGGCATGTCGTACAACCAAGGTAAACTTACTAATAGCAGTTCCTTTTGCAAAGCTATGTGCCATTGTGAAACCTCTTAAAAAAATAAACCAAAAAGTAGCGTTTTTGCTCTAGAAGAATTATACACTTTGACTTTGTTTAAACATGTAATAAATAAGAGAAATGAAACATATTATTTTTTTAATATCGTGTATTGCCTCCACGAGCCCTTATGACTGCAGTCATCCGCCTTCCCATACTTCTGATGACGCCGTCGATCATTTCTTAAGGGGAATATAACAGTGGTCTGAAATTTAATGTTAGGTTTATTTAAAAACTAAAGGTCCTAGAAAGTTGAAATTTTGACAGCGTATATTAAGCCCAATTATCTAGTAAAATATCGAAGTACTTTTTTTTTTAACAATTTGCTTTCAGAGGTATGAAAAAAATAATGTTAAATTTTTCAAAATTAAAAAAAATATTCCCATATCTTAGTAGTTTATACTATAAGGAATATAATGTGAACATTTCATAAGGATGCGATAGCTCATGCCCGAGTCAGGTTAAAATAAAAATTTTGAAAAATAAGACCGTAAAATACCGCCGCCTTGCGGATCTTCTCTTAGTTGAACGCGTTGTACACTCATCTGCACAATTATTGGAGGGGGGAGCAGCATGCGGCCAGCGTTTATCCCAGGGCCGGTGAACGCTGTGCGGCTTCGCGTTTGTTTTTCTTTTCTTTTTTCAATCATAGTTAACAAAAACGGCTCGCGTCGTTAGCATTTATTCTCGTAAAATTAATATTTCGCAATTATAATCGATATTTTATTGTACTAGTGTTTTATTTTCATGCTTTCTGACTACTAATGGAATAAGTATTTTTTTATACTGCATGTTCACTAATATAGAAAACACGAAATGTTTCACTAATTTAAATAAAGATGTGTAATATACCTTTAATATTGGCTTTCCTAATTATTTGACAGTGTCGGTATTATTAAATTATTTTGAAAGTGTTTTAAGCTGATTAATAAGCAGAAGCAATCGAATAACAATCAGTCTTGTTCAAATCATTATTTCGCCTTAAATCTTTCGTTGTTAAAACAGTTGTTAAATGCCATTAAACTTCTCGCAATAAAACTATTAAAGTAAATTGTAAAGTTTCTAGCAATCGGACATATTTGAACCAACTGCGACTTCATCAACGAATCAATGATATCAAAACTATAAGAATAGTAAGAATAACACCAATATGACGTCGTAGATTAATGTTATAAATCAACTATTTTTTACTGAGCACAGGTAATATTTGTTTATTTATTTATTTATTTATTTATTTATTTCAATCAACGGACGAATCCAGTTACAGATTGATTAAAAGATATGAGACAATATAAAATAAAGATTGGCACTAAACAGTAAAAGAAAAAACAGTATACGCAAAATACAATACAATATGAGCGAAAATTATTCGAAATACTCAACAATCAAGTCGAAGAACGCCTTAGAAGATATGCAATTAAAAATGTCAATATCCGGATGAAGTGATAACACATTATTATATAATGAACACATTGAATACACTGGTGACTTGAGCATAATATTTGTATTTGGGATTGATAACTGGAAAAGACGTTTGTTCCTTATATTAACAGGCACATTAATATTAATTCGTGCAAGTAGGTCAGAGCAATCCATACGATTGTTGAGTATTTTATACAAGGTGGTCACTGCATGCGATTTTCGGCGACTTTCTAAGGAGTGTAAGTTGAATTCACGCAATAGTTCAATATAATTATAATCAGTCCCAGGATATGAAGCAAACTTCTTAAAGTGAAGATATTTGACAAATTTCTTCTGGATGGCCTCGACCATCAAAGAATATTTTGCGTAGTATGGATCCCAAACGCAACAGGCATATTCAAGTTTAGATCTTACAAACGAATAGTATAGTATTTTAATGGCATCGATATTCTTAAAAGGTTTAGTATTTCGTATTATGAAGCCCAACGAACGATTTACGGTCGATACTACTTTCATGACATGACTATTAAAAGATAGTTTATTGTCAAATAACACTCCTAAGTCTTTGAAAGTCTCAACATGGGATAATACAGAGCCATTAATCATATAATCGAACGTTATTTGTGACTTATTCCTAGTGTAAGACAATGTCTTACATTTTAAAACATTTAAAGTGATGCTGGTGTTCTTGCACCACGTTACTATCAGGTCGAGATTATGCTGAAGATACACACAATCGTCTAAAGTATTTATAGGATGATAAATTTTCAAATCATCAGCAAACATTAACATGTTATGATTAACTACATCAGCAATATCATTAATAAAGCAATTAAACAGTACCGGTCCGAGGTTGGAGCCTTGGGGGACACCCGAAGAAGCAATAAATTGATGAGACTTAAACCCTTTGTATTCTACAAATAACTGTCTGTTGGTAAGGTAATTGTAAAGTAAATTACATAGGTTTGTCGAGAGCCCAACTAGGCTTAGCTTATTTACAAGTATACCGTGATCGATTCTATCAAAAGCTTTTGATATATCGGTGTAAATTACGTCGACTTGGATTCGGTTGTCTAAATAATCCGAGAGAGTTTGCGTCATTTGCAAAATGTTGGATAACGTTGATTTATTAGGTCTAAACCCATGTTGCCTAGATGATAATTTGTTATTAATGTAGGGATTAATGAATTTACATAATGTCAACTCAAAGCATTTAGCAACATTTGAGATGATAGCTATAGGTCGATAATTAAGGACATCTCTTTTATTACCAGATTTAAAAACGGGTACAATGCGCGTACTTTTCCAGCGGTTAGGAACGGTATTGTGAAGGAGACATAAATTAAATATATGAGATAGAGGAAGTGCAAGCATATTGCGGCAATCCTTAAGTACTACCGCAGGAATACCATCAGGGCCCGCGGTAACTTTATTACTTAGCTTACTAAGGGCTTCAATTACTAAATCATCAGTGACCTTAGAAATGCTAATAAAATCATTTACAGTGTTAAGGTTATTATAAACAGCATTAATAACAGGTTTAGTGGAAACAGTAAATGATTTGGAAAAGTGTGCAGCAAATGCATTCACTATATCAAGTGGTGAAGATAGAGAAAGATTTTCATATTCCATGATTGGAGGGATAGAGGATTCATGGCGGATGCAATTGATAAAGTTCCAGAACTTGCCCGGTTCCTTGGAAATCTTGGTTTCAGTATCACTTATAAAAGAGGTATAATCAGCTTCGGAAAGCAATTTTACTTCCGACCTTAATTTAGAGTAACGAATTTTAAAAAACTGGGAGAGAGGATGCGAATTTTTTAACTTCAAGTATTTATTTTTCTCCTGAATCTTGCTTCTAAGCTTACCTGAAAACCAAGGCGGTTTGACGAATGTTTAAAAAAATGTAGGGTTTAACTGCGTGCATATTCATTGTTAATTATTTTAGCAAAATTAGAACTATAATAATAATAAGGTAGTTATTATAATGCATTTCAAATAACAAGCTTCTCGCTCAACATTGCACCGAGCCCAATATATTTTTTTCAAATTTGGCTGATTTTTGATGAGTCATATTTTGATAGTAAGTAAATAAGGAATAAATGAATTGTAATTGAATGTTATTGTAATCCTCTATTTATACGGTTCAGTCAACTTCTTAGCCCCCCGAAGTTCGACTTTTTAAAAAATAACTGTTGCGCTAGACGGGCCTTAGCTGGCGCCACAAAAATTAGAGCTAGCGCCGTTTAGACAAGAAAGTTACGGGGGTTTGAACTTTCGGGGGGCTAGGTTGATGCTAGCCCCCCGAGTTTGGATTTTTCAAGTTTTCTTACAGTATTCGGATTCCTCAGAGCTAGCGCTACCAATTTAAAAGCTAGCGCCACCCCCACAACCCCAAAAGATTTTAAAACATTTTAAACCCTAGCCCCCGAAATGAGATTTTTTTAATCAAATTGGGTGCAGAATATGAAAAAAATATACTCTCAAAAATATCAGGTAAAAAATAATTCACATCCAAACTTTGATGTGAGAGCTTTCAGCTCCTGTATGCGTATTACCATTTACTTGCTGAATTTCAATACAAAATCATGATTGGCATATAAAATACCGCTTCCAAGAAATATGTTGGCGTTGTAATTACTTTATGTATGTTCAAAGACACTGGCTATTACAAAGATGATGCCTAGAAAACAGTAGCCTAACTGACAAGTTTTTTTCAACAAAGTCGTACTTCGGGGGGCTAAGTTGACTGAGCCGTATAATGTAAGCACAACTATCAAAACATTTAAGCTAAATATTTGATATGTAACATGGATTAGATATTTAGGTTTGCTTAGAGAGTTGCTCCTTTATCAGGCAAGAAATGAATCTTAAACTTAATATGAGTAATAACCTAATAATATTTAAGTTGAATACAACATAATAACATACAGGGAGTTTTTCTTTAAAGTATACGTTTTCCAAATTTAGCTTATTTTCTTTAAATCTTTAGATATTCCTTGTTTTTTAAAAAAGTTCAATTTAAGGCTTTAAACGAGTGTTTTCCACTCCCAGACTAAGCATGAAGTAAAATATCGAGTTTAGAAAAGCCATGAAAATTTGTCGAAGGTCGCTGCGCGACCCTCGACAAATTTTCACGGGGCTTTTCTAAACTCGAAATTTTACTTCTTGCTTAGCCTGGGAGTGGAAAACACTCGCTTAAAGCTTCAAATTGAATTCCTGTAAAAACAACATATATCTAAAGATTTAATGAAAATAAAGTGAATCTGAAATACGTATACTTTAAAGAAAAACTCCTTGTATACATATTGTAGAATTAGGATATTGAGATAGATTGTGTTAGAATGAAAATAAAGTCAATTGAATAGCAACGAAAGGAGCTTAATCACAATTTTGTAGCATCGAAAAGATACCCATGTTTTGATTAGGTACATACATAACCCGATGTGTACTAGGTAAATTTTCAGGCGTTCATTGTTTTTGAAAAGCGTTCAGTTTGAAACTCCCAACGAGTGTTTTCCACCGAGTAATAATGATTTAAGTTATCATAAAAAAAACAACCGTGAGGTACGCCACTGTCTTGCTAGCACTAGCTATCTCTTGAATAACTTTCTCATTTATCACTTGGTGAAACATTTTGAAATAATAATAAAGGATAAATTAAAAACACTTGGTTTGTTTCACTATTTGTTTCTATTTACTTGACTCGTTTCGCTTTTTACGGCATTATCAAGAGTGAACTTTGATAATGCCGTAAAAAGCGAAACTAGTCGAGTAAATAGAAACAAATAGTGAAACAAACTAAGTGATTTTAATTTATCCTTTAATATTACTAGCTATGTCGTTGTTAGTGCTTATAGACTTCAGTATAGCAATTACAATGCCAAAAAAAAATTGAAATCGTACGGTTAGTTTCCGAGTTATAACGATTTCAATTATCAAAAACAATCGTCAGTTACGCCACTGTCTTACTAGTGCAAGCTATCTCGTTGCCAGTGTTTATAAACATTAGTATAGTAATTACAATGCCGAAAGAGTTTTTTAAATCGTACGGTAAGTTCTTGAGTTATAACGATTTAAATTAGCTAGGAGTGAAAACACAATTGTCAGTTACGCTACTGTCTTCTAGGCATCATGTTTATAATAGCCAGTGTCTATCAGAGCTGGGATGAATCCTCAAAAACAGGATCCGAATCACGAATCCGAATCACCTAATATGATTCGAACCGCGAATACTCGAATAAAGGATTCGTAAGTGAAAAATATGATTCGAATCAAAGATTCGAATCCTCATTTTTGAATCACGGATACAAATCCTTTAAAAATAAATTTGAATCTATCATTTGCAACCAGTAACATTTTATTCCATCAGTTTCTATTAAGAAAAATGTGCATATACCGACTAAATATCTGATTAAATAATGATTTTAATTAATTATGATATATGTGTTATTGAACTTTATTTTAAATCAGTGTTTTATACGCGTGGCGCATGAAGTAAAATTTCGAGTTTATAAAAGCCCCGTGAAAATTTGTCTCGGGTCGCTGCGCGACCCTCGACAAATTTTCTACGCGGGGCTTTTCTAAACTCGAAATTTTACTTCATGCTTAGTCTGGGAGTGGACAACACTCGTTCTTAGAAGTTTAAAATTCACTCTAGAATACTAAGTTTATTACCATTTTACAAAGGATGCAGCTCGAAGGACCAATCATAGTCTTCGGGGACCGAAGGACTACAGGGAATCGAAGTTTCTTTACAAGAAAACAACGAATAACTGAAGGTTTATAGCATGGATAGGAAAGAAAACATCCAATTTTGAAAAAATATCGAAATTGGGTTGGTTTCAAGTGCGTTCTTAACTTTAAATCAGTGTTTTATACGCGTGGCGTAATAAAATAATTGAAGTTTTTTTTTTACAAGAAAACAATGAATATCTGAAGGTTTAGGGCATGGATAGGAAAGAAAACATCCAATTTTGAAAAAATTATCGAAGTTGAGTTGGTTTTCAGTGCTTTTTAACTTCATTTTAAGTCAGTGTTTTATACGCGTGGCGCATGAAGTAAAATTTCGAGTTTAGAAAAGGCCCGTAAAAATTTGTCTCGGGTCGCTGCGCGACCCTTGATAAATTTTCTACGCGGGGCTCTTCTAAACTCGAAATTTTACTTCATGCTTAGTTTGGGAGTGGACCGTCAAGATTTTCTACGTTGAGATTTTCAATATTTCTAGATTATTGTCGATTTATTCACAGTTTGTTATTATATTAAATGCAACTTTAATATTAAATAAATATCGTTTTTCTTAGGAATAGAATATTTACCCATTAAGAGCCGAGCAAATTGTAAAGTTAACTCTAAAAGTTCTTTTTAGGTAAAATTTTGCATCTTTTTCTATGATTTCAATGAATGATTTATTATATTACATACGTAGATTTTAATAAACAGTTAAATTTAAAGTTCAAACGAGTGTTGTCCACTCCCAGACTAAGCATGAAGTAAAATTTCGAGTTTAGAAAAGCCCCGCGTAGAAAATTTGTCGAGGGTCGCGCAGCGACCCGAGACAAATTTTCGCGGGGCTTTTCTAAACTCGAAATTTTACTTCATGCGCCACGCGTATAAAACACTGATTTCAAGTGAAGTTAAAAATATACTATTAAGGTTGGACATTTTATATAGTTAAATTTCACGATTTGAAATTTTAATTTTTTAAAAAGTTTTTTATTTCACTTAATTAATTGAGTTACAAAGGTATTTCATTTGTCGCAACGGTTATAACGATAAAGGACACGGAGATGCTTTCCGAACGAAAGTACGATTGTAATTAATTCATGCATGAGATAATTGTCCATGATGAAGAATGGGACGCTCTGGAACGTGCCTGCGATAAGGCGCATCATTCCTGGGAACTGTCTTCTCAGCATTTTGGTATGTGGATACCATTACATAACTCCTCCCTCCTTAGGTTTGAACGACCTCGTTCAATTCGGCAATGCGGGGGTGTCTTCTTGATTTGGATCGACCATCTTGATGCGAATGATTTTTCTTGGTTTGCAGAAAAGGTCGATAATGCGTGTCCTGAATTTGATAATGATGGCCGTGGCAAGTATTATTAACAATAATACAAGGCCGGTAAATCCATAATGAATTATGTGAACCAGTGGTTCCAAATGTAGTGGTTGATTCTTGAGTTCTTCAGCCTCTTGTTGAAGAATGGTTGGATCTTTGAGATGTCGCAGTTGAAGTTTTGCTTCTTGATAAAACTTCAATGTTTCATTTGAAATGTGGTACAATGTTAACTCGTACGTAGGTGTAGTGTTGACATATGTGGATTTTTCCAATATTATTCGGCATTGTGAACTGATTAAATTTGGTCCTTGTATAAATGTTCTATCTAGTTGTCCTTGACAATCTTCAATTATTTCAAGTTTTCTCTTTGATAGTACTAGTAATTGTCTATTACGCAGTACAGATGTAATTTGGTAATCGTTAGCAATTTTTATTGTTTTGCATTTGTTGGCATTCAATAAATTACAATCCTCTTGGGTCGGTTGTTGCAGACACAAGGTGATGATGTGGAAACTCTGGCAATCTTCGTTAGTCCAGTATTTTAAGTTGTTCATCTCGATTAGAAATGGTTTTGGTGGGACAATAACGATATCTTGATAATTCGGAATCGGGTAGATTTGAGAATAATTTGCGGAAATTGGTTTTAAAATGGGTATTTTGAGAAGGAATGTAATTGTTTCTTTTGTTCCTATTACCATAAGTTTTGATAACTCTAAAATGTTTAATAATTGAGTCGTTTCAATTGGCAACAATTGCTTTGGATTATAGATTTTCGTCAAGTAATTTTGAACAGTTATTACGTGACCTAAAAAGGATACTTCTCGTCTTAAAAACTCTGATTTATCGAGCTGTATTTTTAAATTGAATTCTCGGATTTTACTGAAAATTAGTCTAATATGATTAATGTGATCTTGAAGGGATTTGGAAAAAATTACAATGTCGTCCATGTAAACAAAGCAAAATACATGTAAGTATTCTCGAAGGACGTTGTCCATAACACGTTGAAATGTGCTAGGAGCATTTTTTAATCCGAAGGGCATTCTGAGGTATTCATAATGTCCTTGGTTAACTGAAAAAGCGGTTTTTTCGATAGAGTTAGGATGCATTTCAATCTGATGGAAACCTTGGGCTAGGTCAAGAGTAGTAAAGTACGTACACTTGCCTAAATTGTCTAATATCTCTTCAATACGTGGAAGTGGGTATTTGTCTTCAATTGTGTTTTCATTGAGTTTTCTATAATCAATCACCATTCTAAATTTTTTCTTTCCGGAAGCGTCTGATTTTTTTGGGACTAACCATACGGGAGCTCCGTAAGGTGAAATCGAGGGTCGAATTATTTTATTATCTAATAATTTCTGAATTTGATTTTCAATTTCTTGTTTCATGCTATGTGGGTGTCGAAACGATTTTACATAAATTGGTTCATCGGTTTTCGTTCGTATTTCGTGTTTAACAGCGTTACTGAATGTTAAGTTGCAATTTTCGTTATAAAATATGTCAGGAAATTTTTTACAAATTTTAAGAATTTCGTGTTTTTCTTCAGAATTTAAATGTGTTGTTCGAATTAATTCTGAGATGTTAAATTGTTTATGTAGTGTTTTTGGTGGGTTCCTAATTTCTTGATTCAAAATGGGCATCACGTCTATACGTTCTGAACAATTTAAATCTACATCTAAATTCTCGTCAAATGGTAACATGCAATAACCATTTTTCGAAATTGCAATGCATTCGGGTATGCAATAATCTGCTGATATTTTTATTTGCGGTATGATGACTTCACCATTATCTATTGTCACTGGAATTTTTACATGATTGCTTTTATTAATTTTGTGAGGAGAAATTGATTTTTTATTCAGTTCTAAATAAAAAGGAATTTTTATGTCGCACAATTCTAAAGTGTTTGTTTTGTAATTAATTGTCGCGTTTAATTTTTCTAAGTCGGACGTACCTATTAATGCGTCAAATTTTGGGTGCCAGTCAACGACATGTAAATGAATATCGGCTGGTATACCTAATTCTTTAAGAATTGGAAATTTTAAATTATCTTGGCAATGAATTTGATTTCCTAAACCGGAAACTGTAAACGGTTTTTGATACAAATATTGAGAGAATTTCTCGTATGCAAGTTTTGAATTTATAACGGAATTTGTTGCTCCGCTATCTACTAGAATTGTTAAATCTAAATTGGGCAAATAAATGAATGGTAATTTTGATTTTATTTTGATTGAATTTAGATCTATGTTCCTGATTTCGGTGAGGCTGTTATAGGAAAATTTTCAAAATTTTGTTCGTCATTATCATTTTCGTTAATCTCATACTCGTACATTTCTGTTTGATCTGCAAAATTATCAGTATCTGAAAATTGTTGGACTGACTCATAATCTTGAGAGAGTTGGGACCCTGGAGAAACTGGGTAAACTGGGGAAACAGAGTCAGTTTCTACATTATAAAGAGCTGAATAGTTTATATTTTGTCTTTGATTTGAATAATTTGGTACTTGATTAGTTCTTACTCTAGATTGAACAGACATTGGTGTTGGTTTATTCAGTCTAGACATTCCTGAGGAAGCTTGAGTTCCAAAAACTTGTTTATTTGTAGGATAAATATTTGGTTGTGCCGCTCGTGGCGCAAATACGTTTGGTTTTACGTACGATTGATTTGGAAAATTTTGTTGTTGAACGGGTCTCGGTTGAGAAAATTGATGTTGAAAATTTCGGTAATGTGGGTTTTGAGAAAATCGTGGTTGTGAAAAATTATTGTATTGATTTTGGTTAAATCTGGTCAATTGTGATTGATTTTGAGAATTGGTGAATTTAGGATTTTTTCTGTTGTCATTGGACTTTCGGATGAATTCGCAATATTCCCATTCTTGTTTTTGATTATCGAAGAATGTACATTTATTTAAACACTGTTCGATGGTATTTAATTGAAAATTACTTAAATAGCTTCTGTATGGCTCTAACAAACCTATTTGAAAAGTTTTTAATGTTAATTTATCGTAATCAGTTTTCTTGTAATTTAAATAACTTGGATCTGTTATGTGTAAAGAAATATGTTGCATTAAGTCATTATAAGCTTTTAATAATCTACTGTAATAATCTAAGTAGGTTTCATTTTTTTGTTGAATACATTGTCTCAATGAAGATTCTAGAATTTCTTCGCTTCTTTGATCACCGTATTTTCTTAATAAAGCACTACGAATGGCGTTCCATTCAAATGCGTTTTGATAAGCGATAAAATCTCTAGCATCTCCTTTTATTTTTGATCTGAGAGAAAAACTAACTGCATAAGCTAAATCGGGTGATAATCTGCATTCTAAATGTTTGTGCAAATTATCAACTTCGGTTATAAAAATTGATAAATTTTGGCCTGGGTAATATTCTGGAATCGCGTTCATTAATAATGAAATTTCGTTTTTGTCAGTAATTAGATTACTTGAATTTACACTTGAATTTGTATTAGTCATTTTTGGATTTTGCGGAATCGGACTAAATCTAACGTTGCCTAAAATACTTGGTTTTATCTTATATCTAGGTGTTGAATTTTCTAACGTATCTAAATCGTCAGCAATTATTTCAATGTCGGTATCGGACATTAAATAAAATTGAATTGATTATTATTATTATTTTTTTTTTTTTTTGAAACAATTACACTTTTGGGATGGAAGAAAACAAAGGACTTACAGCACTAGATCTGCATCGTGTGGTGTGTATTTCCCTAGATGTATCTTCTTTCCTCTTCGTTGGATTCTCGCACAAAGACTTGAAAGCCACCTGTTACTGTCTTTCACCAGGGATAGAAATCACTTTTCGTGGGTCAATCCCGTCGATTGATTAACAGTTCAGTCGCGAATATCCTGTTCGCAGCGCCAGTTAAATTTCACGATTTGAAATTTTAATTTTTTAAAAAGTTTTTTTTTATTTCACTTAATTAATTGAGTTACAAAGGTATTTCATTTGTCGCAACGGTTATAACGATAAAGGACACGGAGATGCTTTCCGAACGAAAGTACGATTGTAATTAATTCATGCATGAGATAATTGTCCATGATGAAGAATGGGACGCTCTGGAACGTGCCTGCGATAAGGCGCATCATTCCTGGGAACTGTCTTCTCAGCATTTTGGTATGTGGATACCATTACATAACTATATGATTAAATAACCAAATATGCATTTACAATAATTATTTATGTACCAAGTCAGTAAAATAAGACTTTATCGAACGAGTCTGAGGTTATGAGACGAGCGAGCGGAGCGAGCGAGGTGAATAAAGACGAGTTCGATAAAGATATTTTACTGACGTGGTGCATACAAAATTTTATCGCCAATCTTAAAAATAAATGAAAAAGTATAGGATTTTTTATTTAAATTAAAAAAAAAATAGAAAATATGTATTATTATTTAAACAAACACTACGAATTAATCAAGATATTAAACCACTCTATTTGTTGTATATGTGGAAATTGATGGTGCATCCTGTGGCATTATTTAAATTTATTCCTGATGTTGACCCATCAACGGAAAAATGTTGTGGAAAATGAATATTTTCATTTTGATGTAAAGTTGTGGCAGTGTTGTCATTGATATCAAAACGGTGCGCAATTTGATCACTACCCAAAATCGTTTTTGCAATCTTCGTTTTGTTCAATATTGATTCCTCAACATAGGACTCAGCAACGGTATCACTCTTCCACCCTCCATGACGTTTCAAATTTTCTTTGCTGCCCCCTGCATTAGCAAACAAAGTAGCAGACGACCTCCGAAAACAATGACCAGTATATTCTGACGGATTTGGCAAATTTAAATAGTTCGCAATTTTACATGGTATGTTTCCAAAAGTGTGGATACCCACAGGCTGCACTGTGCATTTACTTTTTCTATATGTAATAAAAAATCTATCATGTTTGGTCTGTGCGGGACGAAGTTTGGCATATTTTTTATATAACTCAATCGGTTTAACGTGTCCTTCGAACTCTGATGTTACGACAAATACTCTTGGTTTATTAGTTTTCGTGTGTCTTATATGCACAATCAATACAGTATCCTTGTCTTCTATATCATCAACTTTAAGATTTACTAATTCATTATTACGGCAGGCTCCAGCAACGCCAAAAATAACACAAATCTAAAATAATATCTACATTAATAACAAATATGCTTCGATAATTGATTACTATCTTACCTTCATCATTAAATATATTTCATTTGGTGCATTCAATAGAAACTGTATTATTTCTTCTTGTGTGAGAACTTTCGATTTTTTTGCCGTATAATTTTTTGATTTCTGTTTTAAAAACGCCGTAAGTTTCTTATATTGGCTTATATCAACGTCGTTTTTTACCGAAAGAGATGCTTTTAACATAGAATAATATGACCATAATGTTGCTGCTTTATATTCCTTGGATTTTTCAGAAAAATATGTCAAGAGAACGTTTTCGCTAATTTTTTTAATGTTATTTCTGTCACACCAACTTGTGAATAAATCGTGTTGACGATTATAAATATGTCTAGACTTACTTGGAAGAATTTCGAGCGTTGTTTCTATCGCTCTTTCGCGTATTTCTGGTGGAGTACATGGTATTTCAAACTCTTCACTACTCATGTTTTTTTTTGACAACTAAACTGACAGGATTCGACCTCCTTAGATTTTGTTAGTATTGTCCCATAATGTTACTTGTTGAAAGTAGTAAAATAATGGGACGGTTTAGTGCCGCAAATGGCGATAATAATAGATGTATTTAGTGCCGATTGGCGATAAATATTTTAATTATTGAAAATGTAAATATTTATATTCAAATATGAATAATTTAGTGATTTAAATATTCATATTAGAATATTTAACTATTTGAATTAATCGAATTCGAATCCCAGCCTTAATAGCGATGATTCGAATTATTTGGGAGGATTTGAATCCGTGTATGAGGATTCGAATCCTTTTATAAGGATTCGAATCCTTTTATAAGGATTCGAATCCTATTATAAGGATTCGAATCATCTACGTCTGGATTCGAATACGAATCCTTTTAAAAAAATGTAACGAATCCGGATCACGAATCCGTTTTCACTAAAGTATTCGAATACCTCTTTTGAATCCTCTAAAAGGATTCGAATCCAGGAATCGAATCTTGAATGATTCGAATCCTGCCCAGCTCTGGTGTCTATGAACATAAATAAAGTAATTACAACGCCGAAATATTTGTTTGAAGCGGTATATTATATGCCAAACATCATTTTGTATTAAAATTCAGGAAGTAAATGGTAATACGCATACAGGATCTGAAAGCTCTGGCATCAAACTTTGGATGTGAACTTTTTTTTACCTGATATTTTTGAGAGAATATTTTTGTCATATTCTGTTGGCGCTAGCTCTAAGTTATATTTTCCACCCAATTTGATTAAACACATCTCATTTTAGGGGGCCGGGGTTAAAATGTTTTATCATTTTTTGGGGTTGTGGGAGTGGCGTTGGCTTTTAAATTGGTAGCGCTAGCTCTGAGGAATCCGAATAGTGTAAAAAAGCTTAAAAAATCCAAACTCGGGGGGCTAGCATCAACCTAGCCCCCCGAAAGTTCAAATCCCCGTAGTTTTCTTGTCTAAATGGCGCTAGCTCTAATTTTTGTGGCTCTAGCTAAGGCCGGTCTAGCGCAATCGCTTTTTTCAAAAAAGTCGAACTTCGGGGGGCTTAGTTGACGAGCCTATTTATACACATCATCATTTTGTAAACCCTGTACTAAACATAAAAAAAACAGGGCAGCTTTCCGTTTAATTTTTTTCAATCTATTATTTATTTGTTGCATTCATAAAAACTAAAATATTTGACCGAATATAAATTGAAATTCTCCCCAAAATTTGGGGTATTTACCCAATTTGGCACACATTACACATTATTTTCATGGCGATAGCAGTTAGGGAAGATAATATTCCCATTTAAAAAATATCATTGAAAATCCAACATAGGATTTTCATATATGTCCGGCATATAAATATTCCCAATGAGCTTATGAACATGAATTACATTATTATTATATTTTTAAGAAATAATCTATAATTTAATAAAATAAAACACATAGTTTGTTCGGCTGTCGAAACTGGAGTCTTAAAAGTAAAAATAATGTGTTATAATGACAAGAATTAGAATCATCAGTTTTGTAAATACCGAAACATAACACAGGATCCGATAACGCTTTCTAACGAATTGAAAACAATACATAGCTTGTATGTATTATCAGCGTGTTTAAATAATACGAATCGACACTTTCCTTCGATCCGTTTTTTTATACGCTTTTTTTTTTCGTCTATTCCACGCGACGCGAGACCCCATCCGTTCATGCCAAGGAGCAATGCACAAATGCACAGCGAGCTGCCGCCTTTCTCTCTGACTGTATTCGCCCCACTTGTCCTGTAAATTTGGCATCGGATGAGCTACTCTAAACTATGTGGGTCTTTCCAACACGATCGGCGTGTTACACTGCGATAATCCCCTTAAGGCAAATTATCCCATTCTTCAATTAAAGCAGCTTTCACTTGTTCTGTGTTTTGGACAGCAGGAATTCTTGACCTAAGTCTAAGTCTACCTAGTATGTCCCAGACATGTTCAATCGGATTCAGGTCCGGAGAACATGCTGGCCAATTTATTTTTGTTATACCCATTTGGTTTAAATAGGCAATTACACAGCGAGCGACGTGCGGACGAGCATTGTCTTGAATTAAGACAAAATTTTCCCCAATATGTGGAGCGAAAGGTATCACATGGTCTTGCAGGATATCCCTAATGTACCTATCCGCATTTAAAGTGCCGTCCTGAATCACCACCAACTCTGTGCGCCGCCCCATACCATAACTGAGCCTCCACCAAAAGAGACAGCAGGAGTAAAATTAAATGGTGCATTTTGTTCTCCTTGACGTCGATACAATCTTTCCCTACCGTCAATCGAATTTACGCAGAAACGGCTCTCATCCGTAAACAAAACATGACCCCATTGCTCATTATTCCAATGCTGGTATTCTCGAGCGAAGTCTACTCGCGCTACTCGATGTCCTCTCTGAAGTTTTGGGGCTTTTATTGGCACATACGACTTCAAACCAACTTCTTTAAGTCTTCTTCTTACTGAACGTTCACTTATATTGGTTCCACGAACTTCTTCCAGTACGTTTCTTGTTTGAACTGCAGTTTGACGTCTGTTTCGCAGTGTTTGCAACGCTATAAATCGATCATCTATGGCAGTGGTTGACCCTTTTCTACCCTTTTCTACCCTGACCTCGTCTTCTGACATACAAACCAGTCTGTCTCCAACGGGTAACACTGCGATGGATCGTTGATTTTGATTTTCCAAACATTTGGGCAACCTCTCGGAAGGTCCGACCATTTTCGATCATTTCTATTGCCCTAGCGATATCAGTCGGTGCTAAATCACCCATTATTAACTGGTTGATAACCAAATTGACGATTGTAAATAAAAAAAAAACAAATTCGAACGATAACTTATTAAAAAATACGAACTTTTGTCCAAAGAAAACACGCGTTTCAAATGTAAGGCAACAATTAACACAATACTATACAACTTAAAGAGATGTCAACATGTAATTACAAGTCTCAAGTTTTAACTAATGTTTTCAAAAATGACATATGGTAGTAGGAAATGCGACGCCGTCTAGATCTAGCCAGTAAAAAAAGAAATTTAATGAATAAAATTAAATGTTGTATCCGTTCCTTTAATTTTGCCGGTGTGTGTATATTATTATTATATTTTAAATCAGAGTGAAGAAGAAATATGTATGATTGTTTTTGTTGTCGTTGTTACAGTAAGCTCGCAATCGACAATAGCGAACGATGTAAAACAGTCGCTGATCGAAACGAAAGGGAAGGGGGTGGTCATGTGTTTCATCTGTCGGTTGCAACCGAGACCGGGCGCCCTCAATTTGGACAAGTGCGTGCAAATGGGGGTGCCGCCCGGGCCTCTGCTGGGAATATTGAAAAACGGCGAAGAGGTTATACTGAAAAATGGCACCATTGTCAAACCGAAGGACGTGTGCGAACCGGACGATCCTGGACCCGTATTCTTAGGTAAATTTGTGATATAATAGTAGAGATTAAAAAGTTTAGATGCAACTAACATCATCTAAGCGTTTGCCTTCTAACCTAACCTAAGAAATTAATATAAAACTCCACCTAAGTTAGACGATACTTGTTTAAATTACGTTTTATAGTTAATTAGATTAGATAAGATGGCTGCTTAAGTTAACCTAAGTGTAACTGTCATTTAAATTAACCTAGAGAAAATCTGACGCCTCGGGCGGATACTATTTTTCAGGCTCACCTGAATAACCTCAGTAACTGGCATCTATTTTAACCTAAACAACTGCCATATAACCTAAATACCTAAGATTATATGACAATAGCAATCTACTAAAACGTTAATAATAATAATAATAATAATAACTTTATTTACATAATACAGTATTTACATAATAGTGTATAGGTAAAACGTCAAACGCAACATACAGATATTAATTAAATTTAAAGTATTCTTCCATAGAGTATGGTTCCAGCTTACATAAATAATTAAATAAAGTGATTTTCATTTGCTTATAATTTACAATTTTTTTGGTACACCTAGGAAGGTGGTTATATATTTTTACACTGGAATACAGACAGCTTCTTTGAAATTTTGTCAGCCTATGCGCTGGTAGATTAAATTGAGGCCCTCGCCTTGTATTATATCCTGACGGAGTGTATATATTTTCAAAATAGCTACTGTTTTTCCATACAAACTTCATGCTTTCATAAATATATAGACCATAAATAGTAAGAATATTGTTGTTCTTGAACATTTCTCTACAACTCTGGTTATATGTTAATTTTAGTAATATGCGCAAAGTTTTCTTTTGATTGGTGAATACTCTATTCATATATACAGAGCCACCCCAAAGTACAATTCCATACCTGCAGTGTGATTCAATATTTGAGTGATAAAATAATTTTGCTGTTTCAGTGTTAGTATTTTTAACAAGAATACGTAACCCGTAGCAGGTACTACTTGTTCTATTGCATAATTTATTTATATGCTCGGTGAAACCTAGCGTTTCATCAATTATTATGCCTAAAAATTTTACATGGCTGGTAAATTTATAATCTTCGTTGTTTAAATTAATTGAATTAGGTGTCGTTAACCCTTGATTTGTTTTATAGAGCAAGCATGCAGTTTTTGTTTTATTTAAAAATAAATTATTTTGCTCAAACCATTTTTCTAAATTATACATATTTGTATTTCCAGTGTAGACTATATCTGGAAAAGTTTTACCCTGTATGAGCAGATTTGTATCGTCTGCATAAGTAATTAATTTGCAATTTCCCTCTATATTGTGTTCGATATCATTGACGAAGATAATGAAGAGGAGAGGGCCGAGTATGCTCCCCTGAGGAATTCCTCTGTTTGTTATTAAAGGGTTTGACAGTATAATGGATCCGTTATCTGAATTTTTTAATTTTGTATAGTGGGGTCTATTTTGTAAATATGTTTTAATTAGATCGTAAGGAACTCCCCTTACTCCATAACGATACAATTTTGTTAATAATAAATCGTGATCGATTGTATCAAAAGCTTTTGATAAGTCTACAAATACACCGCATGAAAGGTTATTATTTTCAAAATTTTCAAACACAGAAGTTATGTATTCAAATATTGCAGTGTTTATATTTTTACCCTTAAGGAAACCATGTTGTGTTTTTGATAATAAATTGTTCTTAGAAAAGAAACTTAATAATCTATTATAAATTACTTTTTCAAAGATTTTTGAGAAGGAATTTATTACACTTATTGGCCTATAATTATTTAAAAGATTCTTATCGCCTTTTTTGAAGATTGGTGAGATTAATGATACTTTTAGTTGTTCAGGATAAATTCCTGTTTCCAGTGAAGAGTTTATAATATCAATTAAGGGTGCACTGATGTAGTTTATGCAATGCTGAATTATCTGCATAGGAATGTCATCGATACCTGCGCTATTTTTATTTGTGAAACTGTTTATAATATTAAAAATTTCAGTGTAATTAGTTGGTTCAAAATATGCCGAATTTTTATTGAGTGGAATTTTTTGACAATATTTTTTCGTCGGTGAATTATCTATAGTTTTTTGTAACGTAATTGCTACTTCATTAAAGAATTTGTTGAAATTATTTGCAAGAATGTCTCGATTATCATGGTCTGGTAAAGTATGAGTTTTCTGTTTGCTTGCAAATTTTCTAATTACTGCCCAGGAGGCCCTAGATTTGTTTTGTGACGTTTCCAATTTGTGTTGTATTTGTTTTTTACGTTCAGTAATTAGGAGATTATTGTATATTTTTTGTTCTTTCTTATACAGTGCTTCAAAATCTGAAATGTAGGTACCAATAGTTTGATATATAAGCATTTTGTCTTTACTTATCTTTAAATCTTCACTTGTAGGGATTATTTTTTGGTTTTGCCTTTTATTAACCATTTTATTAATTGGAAATTTGTTATTAAAATGTGTTGTGAATAGATGTAAAAATTTCTTATATTTCATGTTTGGTGATGTTTCAGAGAATATTGAGTCGAAAGAGATTTGAGATAATTCTACGCAGAATGAGATTATATTAGATTGTCTAAAGTCCCTTATATTAATTAAGTTTCTTTTTGTGCTAATGTTACCTTCATATATTAAAAGTTGAGCGGTGTGGTCAGAAATATTAGTATGTACTATTTCCACATTATAATTATTGGTAGTTATATTAGTTAGAATGTTGTCTATGCAAGTTTGGCTTCGATTTGAAAGTCTAGTTGGCTCATTTATAAGGTGATGTACATTAAAAGAAGTTAATATATTAATAAAATCATGACTCATATTATTAGTTTTCAAAATATCAATATTAAAGTCACCCGCTATGAAAAATGGTTTGTTTTGGTGTAATAGGTTACATAACAGTTTTTCAAATAACTCACAAAACAGGCAGAAATCCCCCGAGGGTGGTCTATATACACATACTACTATTATAGATATTTCATCGCCCATGCTGATTTGTGTACCCGCACATTCGAAAACTTTGATTAGAGTAAACTTGGATACGTCATAGGGAAGACAGTTTATTGAATTTTTTACAAAAATTGCTACCCCTCCATGTTGTCGCTCTTCTCTACAGAAACTTGATATTGTTGTAAAGTTTGGAATATTAATTAATTCAATCTGTTCATAAGATAGCCAATGTTCAGAAATACACATAATGTTACAATTTATTTCTTCTATTACGGACTCTAATTGAAATAAGGAAGTTGTTAAACATTGTATATTTTGATGCAAGAGTTTAAATTTTTTTTTATTGTTTTTATGCACTATCTGTTCACATTCGGGTTCCCGATTTCTTGAAAATTTTTTCCTTCACTTCTTTTAAAAAAGAATCTGTTAATTAGAGTCTTTTGTGGCCAGAAATCCGCGTGTATTACTTTGTCTTCTATCGACATCGGAATTCCTATTTTAAAAGATGAATAAGCAGCTTGTTCATACTTTGGTTTCAACTTCTCAACTACGAAAGGGAAGTTTCCCGCTTTTTGGAGATGTTGCAGTACGTGTTCTCGCCCTACATCTTTTCGAAGTCTTGATACAAAAATCCATTTTTTTGCCTGGTGCTCTGCTACCGGAAGGCTGGAATTTATAGCCGCGCCGTTGAATTTATACGGATTTATTTTATGTTTTCTTTGTTTTTTTACCACTTCAGTCCATTCGTTGTTTATTTGTGTTTTATTTTGATCGCTGTGGTTATTGACCCCGATTTCTGCATTTGGAATTTCGTTATCTACGTTTGGCTTGGATGTTTGTTCTTTTTGTTTTATCGGATTTTTCAATGGTGTAGATAATTTTGAATTATTAATTTCGGTGTAGCTAACTCCATCTTTGGGTATATTATCAGAAGAATTTATTTGAAGGTCTCTGCAGTCTGCAGGAATCTTGTTTTTAATGTTTAGATTATTGTCGTATTTGTTTTTTAGGTCCTTTATCTCAGAGGTTAGACCCTTAATTTCATTTTGTTGTTTGCATATCATTATGTTTTGATCACTTACTTTACGTGTCAGCTTTGCTATTTCCATTTTTACAGCGATTAGTATCTGGAGTGAGCACTTTTGCAATGAGTTTTTTTCACATCTGAGGCATGCTTGTATACCAAACTTATCCTCTGATTTGGCACAGATTGTATGATATTCACCATCACAAATACTACACTTCAAAAACTCACTGTCTTTGTCGTTATTACATATAACACATTCTTTTGAAACACTTGTTACGCTTTTATTTAATTCGCTTTCAGATAGCGACCGTTCGGGACGACCCGCCATGTCCGCCGCCATGTCCGCCGCTTGCTATAATAACATGCTTAGTACAGTGTTAAAGCTGTATACTAACGTCTATTAATAAGAAAATCTGACACCTGGGGCAGATACTATTTTTCAGGCTTACCTAATTTTTTTTTTTTTTTTTTATTATTTGCAAAACACTTAGTTGTATTTTACTATAATTACAATCTGATCAGAAATGGATCAATGAGTAATATTTAGCTAACTTAATTTACTAAAGGTTTAATACTAAGGGTTTACTCATTAGTATCCCTTAGATTTTAATAACTTAATTACACTAATTAATGTGTACACCAGCACTATGCTCTGCTTTTGCACTAACACAATATTAAACTAACTCGAACGGTTTAGTCCGCTGTAGTCTTCTGGTCAAATTCGTGTTATCGAGGAGCTGGATGGCTTCGATGTTGACGTGTTGAAGAAGTCGCTGTTCATGACTCTTGGCAAATTTGTGTATTGTCTCATTAACAGTATCCATTTCCAAGTCCCTGTGGAGGTCACTGTTTCGGAAATACCAAGGAGCATTGACAGGCTTACCTAAATAACTGTCATATTATCTAACTGTAGTAACTGGCAGCTATTTTAACCTAAACAACTGCCATATAACCTAAATACCTGAGGTTATATGACAATAGCAATCTACTAAAAACGTTAATAACATGCTTAGTACAGTGTTAAAGCTGTATCCTAACGTCTATTAATAAGAAAATCTGACGCCTGGGGCAGATACTATTTTTCAGGCTTACCTGAATAACTGTCATATTATCTAACCTTAGTAACTGGCAGCTATTTTAACCTAAAAATAGCTGCCAGTTACTAAGGTTAGATAATATGACAGTTATTCAGGTAAGCCTGGAAAATAGTATCTGCCCCAGGCGTCAAATTTTCTTATTAATAGACGTTAGGATACAGCTTTAACACTGTACTAAGCATGTTATTAACGTTTTAGTAGATTGCTATTGTCATATAATCTCAGGTATTTAGGTTATATGGCAGTTGTTTAGGTTAAAATAGCTGCCAGTTACTGAGGTTAGATAGGATACAGCAACACTGTACTAAGCGTGTTATTAACGTTTTAGTAGATTGCTATCGTTAGTTTACAAGTAATAATTTATTAATATCGTACTCCTAGTTTAAGGCACGAGATCCGTGTTGTAAATAACCTTAAATGCCGTAGCGAAACGAATTTATTTAATTTTAATGCCATGATTTATTTAAGATCTATAAATCGACATACCTAAGCGGTATATTTTCAACTTTACTTGAAATCAGTGTTGTATACCGGTGGCGCATGAAGTAAAATTTCGAGTTTAGAAAAGCCCCGCGAAAATTTGTCTCGGGTCGCTGCGCGACCCTCGACAAATTTTCTACGCGGGGCTTTTCTAAACTCGAAATTTTACTTCATGCTTAACCTGGGGGTGGAAAACACTGATTTTAAGTAAATTTCAATGAATTAATACAGTGGAAGAAACACATTATCATAAACATAAACAATATGACATAACCTCTAAATGTTTTAAATCTGCATGTTATTAGTTAGTTTTGAATTATTGGTCGCGGTCAGGAAATTTTTAGACATGCAGCGATGTAGCAGTAAGCAGTTGATGTTCCCTGAACAGACAAAGTTCCAGTTGGTAGAATTGCTATATTCACTTCTGTTTGTATACATGACATGCAAATTTAAAGGCATTTTCTGAGAGCGAAATGGAATGAACTGAAGATTGAATTAACATAAAAGTTTAGTTTTAACGCTGCTTTTGAATATTTCAAGTAATTCAAGACTATTGTAAATATTATGTTTGTTTGTTGTTAACAAATAAATTGTTAACTTATAGGAGGAAATGGATATAATAATACTTTTTTCCATTATTAAAGAACAAAGAGCGTCTATAACGTCGAAAGCGTGTTTAGCTGTTTATATTACGAAAATATGGCAGTTTTGTTTATGGCAGCATGGATTGAAAAGCGATCAAGTGAATTAATATATGCTTTACCGTCTGATACAGTGCTGCAGCGCTACACATAAAGCGGTACTGTTCAGCGACACCGCTTTCGTAAAGCGCTGCAGCGCTACAGTTCCCTGAACACGATCATTGATAGAGTGAGCGCGGCAACATCGCATTTTCATGTGCACCAACTGTATTCTAATTAACAGTTGGTGCACATGAAAATGCGATGTTGCCACTTTCACTCTATCAATAGTTCAAAACTAATTAATAACATGCAGATTTTGTTCTATTAATACGAAATGATTGTATCGGGTTTGCACGAGTTTCATAGAAATTAACTAGCATTAAACTATAGTGATATTAACTTAATTGTTGAGGCAGTTAATAGTTGAAAGTTAATTTTCACTTTGATGTTAATTTAAATAAAACACTTATTACTTTCAAACACTTTATTGTACTCACGACAATTGTTTCGCCACACTGTGGCTTCTTCAGGCAAAGAATAATTATAATAATAATTATTCTTCGTTTGTTTCACAATTTTTTACTTTACTATTTACTCGACTAGTTTCGCGTTTTACGACATTATCAGGAGTCCTGATAATGCTGTAAAACGCGAAACTAGTCGAGTAAATAGTAAAGTAAAAAATTGTGAAACAAACCAAGTGTAATTTAATTTAAACCTTCATTATCAATATTTAAAAATGTTTCACCAAGTAATAAGTGAGAAAATTATTCAAGAAAAATTATTCTTCGCCTGAAGAAGTCACAGTGTGGCGAAACAATTGTCGAGAATACAATCAGGGATCGGATAATCCCTAATCTGGAATATTTGGATTAACCCGGGATTGAAAATATTCCTTAATCCCACTTTCCGGATTAAGGATTAATGATTAATCCTTAATCCCACTTTGCATGGATTAAGGATTAATGATTAATCCTTAATCCCACTTTGCATGGATTAAGGATTAATGATTAATCCTTAATCCCGTTTGACGGATTAATGGGATTAATATAAAAAATTCTTAAAACACGGAAAAATGTAAATAATATGTAATTAAATCGTTTAAAATTATAGTCGGTAAGAAAGGCGTCGTTCATTTACGAAAATCCAGGTGCCGCTGTTTTGTTGACAATGCCACTGTTTTCATGTGAGAGTCATGTTTGACGTTGGCGCGCTTCGACTTCTCTTCGTGTCGGTAACACTGAAATAAAGTAATATTGGAACGTGCTCTAGCGACGAAAGTGCGAGCTGAAAACCGCGTCTCACGGGTGATGGCAGCTTTGTCGCACGACAAAGACACATGAAACTTGGGCAGTGCTCGTTCCGGTATTACTATATTTCAGTGGTCGATAAGGTAGGGACATTCATTTGAAATCGTCCAGATGGCACTTTTTTGTTGACATTGATTCTGATTTCCTAAGCGAGTTTTACATTTTTCCGTGTTTTTTTTTTAATTTTTAATATAAATCCCATTAATCCGTCTAACGGGATTAAGGATTAATCATTAATCCCTGAAAAGTGGGATTAAGGATTAATCATTAATCCTTAATCCCTGAAAAGTGGGATTAAGGATTAATCATTAATCCTTAATCCCAGACATTGGGATTAAGGAATATTTTCAATCAGTAATCCCGGGATTACCGGATTTCCGATCCCTGAATACAATACAGTATTTAAAAGTAATAAGTGTTTTATTTAAACTAAAATCAAAGTATAGTGATATTAGTGAGGATACTATTAGTAAGGCTGCTGATATTTAATCTAATTAATTTTCATAATGTATTGTAAAAAATCCATTTTTCATATTTATGCTGTATTTTATTAAAACATGGATGCAACAAAGTTTTGATAATTCACAACAAATCGTGAATAATTTGAGATTCACTCTAAATAAATTCTGTGACACTGTCGATTTATTTTTTTGCAGTTATCGACTGTCCTTCGGAAGAATACCTGGATTCGTTAATCGGCAGTGGGGAATTGTCGAAGCATCAAATCCAAGCGGGATCCGACGTCGACATGCCCACAGTGATCATTCATTTCACGCCAAAAGACATGATTCTACATCCTAGGTAATTACACTCGACCGCAATTTAACCGTTAATACGTGTAATTAAAATGCACTGAGGTGTAAAAATTATTAAAATACCGAATAAAAAAAAGTGCACCGGTGCTTTTTTTTTTTTTATTATTTTTTATTTTGGGTTTTACGTCATCTATTTCCGCTGCTAAGGCCAATCATGACGCCGGAGATTAGGTCTACAGCTATCCGGGAATTTTGCCGAACCCGGTGGGAGTTCCAACCCACCGGTAGGGATCTTTAACGTGCACGCAACATCCAGGCAGTACACGGGTCCTACATGCATTTAACGTCATATCCGAGAAGACGGAGTGTTTGGCATTTTTATCCTAACCTATATAAATGCAGACAACTTGTTAGGCCGGTATTTGAACCCCGGTCCGTGGCGTGGCAGTACAACACTCTAACCACTACACCACCAAGCTGCCCCACCGGTGCTTTTACACTTGTACATTTTCAACTGAAAGTTTTTGTTGCGAAACTTTAAAATACAAGTTGCATTTCGATCGATTCATTCGAAACCTCGTAAGTGCAAAATGTAAAATATGACAGTGGGTCCTGCTGTATATTTAGTGCTATTATATATTTATATTTCTGTTATGGGGAGCAGGTTGCAAATAACTCACGCACAGTATCGGTTGACTCAAGACCGATTTTATTCACCAAAATAGATACACACAAAAAAGTCTCGCACATAAACACAATAATGAGCGAGCATCCCCACAGCCCGGTTTACAATATGAATACAATTAATATTTATAAGTACGTTTTACAAACGCACATGATGTTACAGGTGCCATTAAACTTCCTCATCTTATACCCCCAATCCAATAAAATATCATTCAGTTTTTCAATCCATAGAGCGTCAGTAGTTTTGGTTCTGGTGCAAAGGGGAGTGTGCAGTTCTGCACTGCACTTAGGCCCATTGTGCCACCTCCCGTAGATCACCCATCCTCAGTTTAGCCAGCCCACCTTGTTTAGGTATTCTAGCATAGCTGAGCTGGTTAGATCTCTTATGTAGGCCATCTATCACCCAATATGGATTCCCTGATTGACGATAGTGCCGGGCATTCACAAAGAAAATGCCATGCAGTCTCGTCTTCCATGCTGCAACCTCTACAAGATGGGGAGTCAACTATCCCCATCCTATAGAGGTGCCCGTTTAGTCCACAGTGACCAGTAAGGATGGCAGTTAAGCGCCTGAGATTCCCTCTAGCCAGCTGCAGGTACCGTTTCGCTGATCTCTCATTGGGATACACAAGTGTTTCCTTAGAGAGCTTGCAGCCCTCGATATCATCCCAACGCAACCTGGATTTCTCCAGGGCATTGGTTTGTAACATGTTACACAGGGAGAGAGGAGCTAACCGCACTAGCGGCTCCGGTGAGAGTAGATTCATCCCAGCCGCAGCTCTCGCCAGCGCGTCAGCTCTCCCGTTACCTGTGTCTGTATCATGCCCTTTCACCCAGCAGACTTCAATGTTGTTGTGCATTGCTGCCTGTCTGAGTTTCCCGTGGCACTCTATTTCGGTCTCTGACGAAGCATAGGCTTTCTGCAGAGACAGAATCGCTTGCCTGCTGTCCGTTAAGATTAGTATGGCTACATTTGTCACCTTGCGGTTTATGATGTACTCAGCCGCAAGTGTTATTCCCATCAGCTCCAGTTGCGTGATGGTTCCATCGGAACCTTTGCTTGGATTTTTAGGGTTTTAGAGAAAACTCCAAGGCCCGATCCTTCTCTCCTTTTAGATCCATCTGTGTAGATCTTTATAGCAGACTCTCTCATCCGCTTAGTGGGTTGAACAGTAACGTTGTAGGGTGTGTGCCGTATTAGTGTTGGTACACAGCAGTCATTAACAGCCTCTAAAAGAGGTATATCTCTACAGACATTCCTCCAGAGGTATCCTCTAACTTCCCCACAGCTGTTACTGTTCCAAATCCCACTGCACTGAAGGCGAAGTATAGTCGCCATGGCCTCCTTCTCCACGTGGATATCAAGTGGTGGAAGACATAGCATGACTTCCATCGCCATCGTCGGAGTAGTGTGCATGGCGCCTGTTACTCCTTCCTTTGCAGTAGTTGCATTTCCATCTTCCTCGGTTGACACAACCGGTCGAGTTGATGATCCATCCACAAAGTCCCACGTGTCATTTTTGACAAGAAGAAATTTTACTTGCAATTTCCACGTATCATAATTATTTTTGTTGAGGAGTTCAATTCTCGCATAATTTCTGCTCATGTTTTCCTTACAACAAAATAAGAATATTTACGTATTACTTATAGACTTTTTTGCAATGTGTAGTACTCTTTTGAGTATACTCCTGTTAGCACCCTGGGCCCATAACCTCTTGAAATGTGTGTGCGCAGAAGTGGTTTCAGTGATTATTTGTGGATGGGTAATTGTAAAGTACAGGACACGATATATCTTTTCACTTGGTTTTTATATTCTATATGTTTTTTTTTTTTCCACATGAGGTGGTATCGCTTAGCGTCCCTGCACTACGGTCTCCGTGGTCCTTTTGTGCTCCTCTGGTTATTTTACTCCCTGTATATTCCTGTGTCTTCTAGGAAGTCCAGGAGTTTGGGCCAGGGGATGTTCTTGAGCTGTTCTTCAGAAAGCACGGGCTTCCCGAGTTGCTCCGTGCGTTGCCGTTTATAGGCTTCGCATGTGCACATTAGGTGTTGGGGAGTTTCCTCTTCTTCCAAGCACCCACGGCATAGGGGGCTTTTCTCAAGATCCATCCTATGTTTGTGCTTATTCAGGTCACAGTGCCCAGTAACTAGTCCTGTGATTTTCCTTAGTTTCATTCTGCTCAGTCCTGACAGCGCTAATGCGCTATCAGGTACCGGGCCATCTAGGAAGAGTCTCGTGTGCCTCATTCCCATTTGGTTGTGCCATGCCTTTGTATGCTCCTCTGCTAACTTGCGTCGGATTATTTCCTTTCCGGTTTCATGTGGTATTCCGAAAGCGGGTTCAGGTCCTATAAATTCACCTGTTGCCCCTTGTTTGGCCAGCAAGTCAGCCCCCAAGTGTCCAATAATTCCTTGGTCCTTGGGTATCCATACTAGCTGTGTTTTTGTTGTTGTCGCCAGTGCGTCCAGCCTGTTTATGCAGTCTATAACCAGTCTGGACTGAACTATCGGCGAGGCTAGCGCTTTTAGGGCTGCCTGGCTGTCCGACATAATGGTAATTGGTCCTTTGTTGAGTCCCGACTCCATTATGTGGTGGGCACACCAGTCAATGGCGGCCACTTCAGCCTGGAAGATGGAGGCATGTTTCCCCAGAGCAACCGTGAATTGTTTGCTCCGGTTACAGCCTCCATAGATACCAGCCCCGGTTCCTTTAGTGTTTTTGGACCCGTCTGTGTACCAGATGGTTCCTTTACTCGTTCCCGGGTATGTTCCATTTGTCCATTCACTCCGCTGTGGTATGATTATTTTGAATCTGCGGGATGGGTGTACGATTTTAGTGAAATCGGACCTCATTTTTAGCATTTCTTCTTCTTGTAGCACTTTAAATGTTTCCGGTCTAGATGACCCTACATTTACAGTGTGTCCATTTATGTGCAGTCTGTAGGCTGCCTGTCTGGCTTCCATCATAACATATAGATGTAGTGGTGGAAGCGATAATATGTGTTCCATGGCTGCTGTGGGCGTTGTTCTCATTGCCCCAGTAGTCAGCAGACACGCCTGTCGTTGCACTCTTTCGAGTTTTACGGCTGCGCTCTTGGTTTGGGTTTTTTCTCCCCAAGCGAGCGCCGCGTATGTCGCTATGGGTCTTATGACCACGGTGTATAGCCATTTGGTCATACTGGGTCTCAGTCCCCATGTGCGTCCTACCATTTTCCTGGTCGCAAAAAGTCCTCTCATGGCCCTTTTGCTGATGTTCTCCAGTTCTATATGTTACTATGGTAATTACATGATATATTTATAACATAAATAAATCAGTCGGCGGTGACACTCATCGTCCATTTCCAACATCATGCTTAGTCTGGGAGTGGAAAACACTCTTTTAAAAAATATGTCAGTTATTAAATCTTGTGCGTCTATGGTAAGTGCAGTGTGTGGGAATATGGAACAAAGCAAGACATCGGCATTTCGAGACAATCAAGTTTAATACTGTCGTGAAACATACAGGGAGTTTTTCTTTTAAGTATACGTATTCCAACTTCAGCCAATTTTCTGTAAATCTTTAGATATTCCTTGTTTTTTTTTTTTAAGTTTAATTTGAAGCTTTAAACGAGTGTTTTCCACTCCCAGACTAAGCATGAAGTAAAATTTCGAGTTTAGAAAAGCCCTGTGAAAATTTGTCGAGGGTCGCGCAGCGACCCGAGACAAATTTTCTGGGCTTTTCTAAACTCGAAATTTTACTTCATGCGCCACACGTATAAAACACTGATTTCAAGTGAGCTTCAAATATGCATACAGTTCATAATATTTTAGTGTTTTATACGCGTGGCGCATGAAGTAAAATTTCGAGTTAAGAAAAGCCCCGTGAAAATTTGTCTCGGGTCGCTACGCGACCCTCGACAAATTTTCACGGGGCTTTTCTAAACTCGAAATTTTACTTCATGCTTAGTCTGGGAGTGGACAACACTCGTTTAAAGCTTCAAATTGAACTCTTTTAAAAAACAATGAATGTCGGAAAATTTACAGCTTATGCATGGTATGGTATGGGGTCGGTGGGTCGTGTGGCCTCTGGGCCTTTCGAAGTTACCTCGACCTAAAAGATCTTTTGCAACTATCCCTGACCTACTTGAGTCCCTCAATGTCTAGACTTCTTATGAAGTCTACTATAACTTGAGGGTTAATGTGTACCAGTTCCTCGGTGTTTAAAGTGGCCGATGACAGGTAGTTCCCCCTTTGAAGGGACAAGGCAGGGCATTCACAAAGTAGGTGCTCTGCTGTTTCTTGTGCCTCGTTGCAGAACCTGCAGTTGGCATCAGTTGTCTGACCCATCTTGGTGAGGTGGTACTTCAGAGGACAGTGTCCAGTTAGAAGGCCGGTTATGAGCCTTAGGTTGCCCTTGCTTAACCCGAGAAACTGTCCGGCTCTTACGGCAGAGAAGGCGATGAACCTTTTCGCCTGCCGCAGACCAGGTGTGTCTCTCAGGTGAGCACTTTTGGCAGCATCTTCCCATTCCCGGATCATCCCCTTGATGCGGACTTTACTTATTCCACTGTAAGGTTCTGGTCCGACAAATGGAGTCTTGGACCCTTCCTTGGCAAGGTTGTCGGCAATTTCATTGCCTTTGATCCCTGCGTGTCCCGGAACCCAGACCAGTTTGACTCTGTTGTTCCTAGCCAGCTGCTTTAGGGATAGCTTGCACTCCCAGACAGATTTAGACTTGCATGTAGGCGATTTTATTACCTTTAATGCAGCTTGACTGTCTGAGCAGATGCAAACCCTCTGTTTGTTGTATCCCCTGTCTAAACATATGTGGGCGCATGTGTTCAGGGCCTCGATTCCTGCCTGAAATATCGATGGGGATCGTCCCAAGGCCCTTGATAACTCGCATCGAGGGCCAGTGATACCGATTCTGACTCCATTTTCAGTTTTGGATCCGTCAGTGAACCAAACTATCGAGGAGCCTTGTAACTGCTTGACCCTCGCTCCAACATCATGGTGGCCACGGATGGCCACTTCAATCGTTGTGTCGAAGTCGTAGTCAGTTGACATGCAGTCTTTGGGCATGTATATCGCTCTTTCACACACAGTGTTGAGGATTTTTAGGTGCCCGTTAAGGTATCCATATTTTGGTGTGTCTGTCTGGATTATTCTTAATGCGTCTAGTGCTGCTTCCCTTTTCACGTGCAGATGCAGAGGTGTGAGATTTAGCATAGCCTCCATTGCTCCAGTGGGGCAGGTGTTCATAGCCCCTGTGATGCCCAAACATGCTGAGCCTTGCTTGGGTTGTGATCTCCGTTGTCTTCGTCCACCAGACAACGGAACCATAGGTGATTATTGGTCTTATCACCGTAATTAAAAGCCAGTATATCATCTTGGGGTGTAAACCCCATCGTTTGCCAAATAGCCTGCGGCAAGCCCATATTGCCCTTACTGCTTTGGCAGTGATGTTATCTACATGGGTTTTCCAGTTTAGCCTCTGGTCAAAGGTGAGGCCGAGATATTTAACTGTGTTGGAAAGCCCAATGAGTGTCCCATTCATGGTTAGTGCCTTAAGATTTAATTTTCTACGACCTGTAAATGGGACAATTACAGTCTTGTTGGGATTGATAGTGTGCCCCTTCTGCACGCACCATGTACTTACTTTCTGAAGGGCTGACTGCATGCGGTTGGACACCGTATCGTCATGCTTTCCCCTAACTATGATGACGATGTCGTCAGCATAGCCTTGTACGTCAAAACCGTCGTTGGATAACACCGATATTAGCTCATCGACAACTAGTGACCACAGCAGGGGCGATAGAACCCCGCCTTACTGCGAACACAGTTGCCGACTCATCGCCAATGGACAGTGTGATCCTACGACCTTTGAGCATAGCATGGATCCATTTGGATGTGGAGGCATCAATTCCTCTTGATTTGGTGGCCGTGTCTATGGATTCATAGGAGGTGTTGTCAAATGCACCTTCGATGTCCAAGAATGCGCATAGAGCCACTTCTTTGCTTGCGATGCTCTTCTCTATTACACTTGTTAGTGTGTGAAGGGCATTTGTTGTTGATTTGCCTGCTTGATAGGCAAATTGGTGTTTGTGAAGGGGAAACGACTGAAGAGCTTTCCCTCTGATATTTCTATCAATGATTTTCTCCATTGATTTTAGGAGAAAGGAGGTGAGGCTTATGGGGCGATATGACTTAGGCTCGTCAATTTCGCGTTTGCCAGCCTTTGGTATAAACACCACCGCCACCTCCCTCCACTGCTTGGGGATATACCCAAGAGAGTAGCTAGCTCTGAAAATTTGCGTGAGACGTGGTAATAACTCCTCCCCTGCCCTTTGCAAAAGGGCTGGAAAGATGCCATCTGCCCCCGCGGATTTGAACGGCTTGAAGCCGTTGATCGCCCATGTTATTATGCTTGGAGTGAAGATCTTTGTTGCCAGTTTTTTGCTTTCTCTGGTAGGGCGTTCTTCTACCTCAAAGCCGATGGCAGGTAAGTCTTCATTGTTAATTGCCTGGGACTCAGGAAAGTGAGCTTCTAGGAGTACTCTTAGACTCTCTTCTAGGGTTCCAGTGTATTCACCGTTGGACTTTTTTAGTAGTCCAATACCGTTCGTGTGATCCTTTGCAAGGACTTTTTGGAGGCGTTGTGCGGGAGGTAGATCATCTATCCCCTCGCAGAAAGTCCTCCAAGTTTTCCTTTTGGATTTTCTCAGTTCTTTGTTGTACTCCGTAAGGGCCTTTCTGTACTCCTCCCACTGTCCAGAGGCTTTAGCCCTATTAAAAGTACGCCTAGTTTTGGCCTTTAGGCTCGCGAGTTCGCTGTTCCACCAGGGCACTTCTCTAACAACAGCCCTTTGCTTTAGTGGACAACTACTTTCGTAAGCGATGTTGATTACATCTTGTAATTGTGTCGATGCTGCTTCTAGCTGCTCGACTGTTTCAATAGGATTCAGTGGTCCCGCAAGTTCCGACGTAAGGCGCTCTTGGTAGGCCTCCCAGTCGGTATTTTTGGGATTTCTGAATCCATTGATGTGGTTATTACCACTATCGATGTCAAACCGTATATGCTGATGGTCTGATAGTGAGACGTAATCTGAGACGTGCCAGTTTTGTATGTACTGGCTCATGTAATTATCAGCTAGGGAGATGTCTAATACCTCCTTTCTAACTGATGTGATAAAAGTAGGTTTATTGCCCTTATTGACTATATCTAAGTTTTCACCTAAAACATAGTCTAGCAGGAACTCACCACTTCTGTTGGTGTCCGTACTGCCCCATACAGTGTGGTGCGCGTTGGCGTCGCAGCCCAGGACCAGGTGTTTGTTTTCCTTCCTGCACCAGGTGATGAGGCGTTTGACCTCTTCTGGTGGAGGGGATGTGGAGTCACCCGGGAAGTAGGCCGAGGCTATAATGATTGTCCTCTTGCTCGTCCCCTTAGTGACTCTAATTTGTGCTGTGACCAGATCTCTCGTGATGAATTCTGGAACAGGAGTGTAGTTAGTGCCAGCTTTGAATAACAAAGCGGCCCTAACGTTATTGTGTAAGGTACTATAGATCAACTTACAGTTTTTGGATTGGAGTCCCATAATTTGGCCTCTTCTGGTCCAGGGCTCTTGAATGAGCCCTATGTCTAACTGCTCCTTAATAAACCTCCTTGAAAGTACGCTCGAGGCCGCTTTAGCATGGTGGAGGTTTATTTGGACGCAAGTTAGTTTTTGAGGTGATCGGGTCATTTTGGCTTTCCGGGGGCAGGACTCAGTGTTCCTTTTCCCCTGGGGCCAGTTTTTCCGATCCCCTCACCTGCCACGGATGGGCTGTCCGGCTTGTTGTTTTTTGCCGGTCCAACCTCCTTCTCGGCATTGGGTGCGGAAGCTGGTGAGTAGGGCATCTCGTCCGTCCTTTCCTCTAGCTCCATGGTTTCTGGAGCGTTCTCCAGCTCCATGATTTCTGGAGCATCCGCTTTTTCGGGCTCATTTTGTGGGGCTGTCTTATCTGCCCCCGTGGTCCTTTTCGGCCTTAATTGAATGTGGCCGAATTTGTAGCTCACCCTATATGCAGCCTCTTTGAGGCTTGCCGACGATATGCTGTCCACTGATAGGGCGAGCTCTACTGTGGGGCCATTGGAGGTTCTCCTTAGCACCCTCCAGCTTTGTGAGGCTTTGAGGCTGTTTTGGGCCTCTAAAAGCTGCAGTATCCTCTCATTGGAGTATCCTGCGCTCGATGGGAAGTAGCCAATTACTATATCCGTATGTGGAAAATCTTTTTCTTCCACATACTTCAGCAAGGCGCCATCCCACGGTTTTAGTGCTGGCACGACGGACTTTAGCCAGTCTGCAGTGGCCTTATCCGCGCATACCAACATAAGCCATCCTGGTCTATTGTTGGAGCTTAGGAATTTTGGGCGAATGTCCCCTTCCTTTAGCTCCACAATTTTATCCAGGATTGCTTCCTGAAGCATTGTTAGTTGATTCGCATCAGCTAACGCCTCAGGGAACTTACTAGGCATTATACCTACCCGTATGCTCCCTGCTGCCTGACTGAAGGAGGGCTTCGGACCTTCGCCTTCAGTTGATTTACGGGGAGGCCTTGATTTGGTAGCCTCTGCCCGTTTTTTTGCTGCTCCCGAGGAGGAAGCAGCAGAGGGAGAGGTGCGAGGTCTGGAGCCTCCAGCCTCAGCCTTTGCGGTCTGATTGCCGGAAGGTCTTTCCCCCGCCTTCACCCTCTTAGTTGGAGCTTTTTTCTCCGGGGTACTGCCATCGGACCTGGGCCTTTTGTTGTGGCCCGCTTCCTTGGAGTTGGGAGGATTAAGGGGAATTACGGCTTGTGGGCTTATGCTCGGGCCTCCTCCATAGTAACCCCTTGTCGCAGGAGGAATCTATACCTCTTCTTTGCCGCACCACCTAACTTGGGATATTGAAATCCCTTAGTTGAGGATTGATTCTCTGTGTTCTGGCCAGGCCTCTCAGCCTGCTCCAGATTTTTAGGGATGTCGGTGACATCCGTGGGGGGGGGGGACGTAGTATCCCCTTCTTTTTTGTTTTCCTTATTTGTTCTCATATTTGGTCCCACGAGAAGCTAGGGAAGTAACAGGTCACCCGTAACAGAGCCCCGCATGCTACGAGAAGGCTAGTTGCAACCAGGGGGCGCCATCTCCCTGGAGGTTGGGACCGGTAAAGACTAGTCTTCTATCTAGCCACGCATCTTATCGGCCCAGTCCCCTACCTTAAGATTTAGGATTTTATTGAGGTGTCCTCCTCTTAGTCCAGGCGGTTAAGCCACGACCCCCCTCAATCTCTGCCCGCGAGACATGACCACGTCAGCAGAGATTGAATGGTATTACGAGGGCACACTGCCAGGCAGTATGTGGACCTCGGCATCGTTAACCTCAGTGCAATCCCTTAGCCACGATACGACAGCCGGGATGAGGGGAGTTGGTCCGCGGCGATAGCCTTCGGTACCACCACGCAGGATGTTAGGCCTGGAGTGATCCCTGTAGCTACCACTAGCCATTTCAACTGGGTCGATATGGCCGATCCCCTATCCGCCACCTGGGGACGCGCTTGATAGCTCTCCACGCCACAAGCAGCTTATGCATGTTTACCTAAAGAAAAAAATGCAATTCATTGTATGTTACGCATTCAATAAATTAATAAATACCCCTACATTATCTTTATTAAGTATTATGTTAACAAATAAATAAAAATTAAAATGTTTGCCAAATGAAGCAACACACCTAACACTCCAGTGTTGTTGTGCTGGCAGCAGACCTAGGTGCGGTACTTGCAAACCTGCCTCGCCACGCTCTTCGAATTTGGAATATTTATATTTAAAACTGCCGAATGGCAGTTTTGTGACGACATTTTTGCTGGTACACTTAAAGCAAAGCAACGTACTTGGGGTGGTCCTCATCAAATGGTTTACACAATACGCTGAATCGAAGTTCTTAATAGTCTTCAGTAAAATTGAAGCAATGTATAAACTTATCTTGAAATATTAGCTAACGGAAGTAGCAGGAATCTGTTTTTCTATTATTTTGCATTTAAGTTAAATCTGTTCTCCTCTTTCTCAGTTTTCTTTTTTGTTTAATATTAACATTCCATTAGTGATGTAGGCGATTAATGAATGACAACTATTATTGATTTCGATAGCTAACGCTATCTAATGCTTCATAGTGGCATCGTCAGTATTCAGTATTCCTCAGCACTGGGTCGGGACCACACTGAAGAGGACCTTGAAGTCCGAAACGCGTCTGTGGGTACCTGGTGCCGGAATACTGAACACAAATTCAATTTTAATGAATGACACATTTCATTTTGACGTAAAATGTAAGTTGCGTTAGAACTACTAAAATCAGAGCCAATGAAATCGCACTCAATGCTTTGATGCGTCCCAGAACACATCGAACATAGGAAAATGTACATTGAATGTTTTCTGGCATGTTCGGTTTTACATAAAATTCTCTGTATGATTATTTAGGTATCAGCAGTGGATGGACTCGTTTTCGCCCAGCACCCGGCACATGCTTCTCAACGGCATGAACTCGTGCATGGGGAGCACATCCGTGCACAGGATCCAGTACAAATTGAACATTCTGAGCGATAAGATTTTCCCGCTGCTCGGCGATACGGGAACGCAAATCGTCAACGAGGACGACTTGAAAAATGAAAAAAAAGCGGCAAAATCAAAGCCCACGTATTGGGACGGAATTATTTTACCACGTACGGGATGCAGTTTTCACTTGAGACCCAAGAGCGGAATAGACAAGTAAAGCGTCTTATTTACGAAATCTCTTTTTCATATTTAACAAATATACACTGGCGAAAGAAATTAACTCATCACATTAATTTTTTTAATTTAAAAATAAAGTTTGATGTTTCAAAACAAAAAAAATAACAACAAAACCAACTGAACTATAATAATGATTTTCAAGACATTTTCTTTCATTAATGACTAAAATAATGTCATAAATAAAAAAAAGGAAAAAAGTGAACATGTGATTATAAGACTTAATATCTAGTGTTTCCTCCTATTGCTCGAATAACTGCCTGACAGCGACGGCTCATACTGTTAATTAATGATCCAATTTCATCCTGGTTAATATCTTCCCAAATTTCCTGCAATCTTTGTCCAAGCTCTTGTTGATTGCTTGGACGCCGAGGAAGTGCTCTAAGGCGTCTGCCCATCGCGTCCCATAGGTGTTCGATCGGATTAAGATCGGGACTCCTGGCTGGCCATTGCATTGTGTTGATACCCACTAGGTCAAGATACTGTTGTACAATTCGGGCACTGTGTGGTTTTGCATTGTCATGCATAAACAGGAAATTTTGTGCGGTTTCCTCCAAAGGGAGCAAAAGGCATTACGGATGGTTCTAAAATGTTTGCAATATAAGACGCTGCCGTGATGCTTCCTCTTGGTATGACCACCAACTCCGTACGAGCCTCTAAAGTGATACCACCCCACACCATAACAGAGCCTCCACCAAACATAACAGTCGGAACAATGTTACACTGCGCGTAACGTTCACCTGGCCGTCTGTACACATGCATTCATCTGTCACTGCCGTAAAGACAAAATCTGGACTCGTCGCTAAACATAACATTAGCCCAATCGGCCTGTAACCAGTTTACATGTTCTTGCGCAAATGTTAACCTGACTCTGCGATGGTCTGCGGTTAATTGTGGTCCTTTTGCCGCTGTTTTCGGAGTTAAATTAAAACCACGTAACCTTTTTCTGATGGTAACGGAACTTACATGAACATTGTGGATCTCTGCGAGCATATTTTGTAGCCTAGGAGCCGTAATAAACCGTTCGCGTAACGTCTGCATCATTAAAAAACGGTCTTGAACAGCCCGTTCTCCCTTGTCCTGGCCTTCTTGAGTATGCCTGAGTTTCCCGATGTCTCTTCAAGACACGGGATACGGTCGATTGATTAACACCAAGACGCTGACTGATGTAACGCTGACTCCTACCTTCTTCTGCAAGTGTAACTACAATCACTGCTTAAATTAAGATTCGGACGTCTATCCATATTCATTCTTCACTATTTAGCACTTAATTTTAACAATTACTTGAAAACAAACTCAAAAAGAAATTTTATATGAACCTTTCTTACAGTCAGAATAATAAAAAGTGCTTCATTTTATTTATTGACAGAAAACCTTGAGAACAAAAGACAAAACACAACATGTAAAACAGCAGGCTTGATAAGATTTCTTATTGTAAAAATATGTTTGTGTTCAAAGAAAACTCGATTCCAAGATATCAAAAAAATCACAAATGATGCGTTAATTTCTTTCGCCAGTGTATAAAAATGCTCGTGATTCTGAGAAAGATGTTAATATCTGAACTAGTAATGAGCTTAATGAGAACTGATTTTAATTACTCGAGAAATCGTTCAAACGATTGCTGGAGAGATCGAGATAGAATGGTTACTTACGTATGATTGCTGAAATCATTCGTTCAATTGTTGCTCATATAATCACTCGAATGATAATTCAGATAATATTTAAACGCAGTAAATCAATGGACAAAAAATATTCTATAAGATTAAAAACATCTTCTAACTATAAACTAATTCAAATCGAATATGAAATGAACAATATCTTGAGAAATCGTTTGAGACATCTCTCGAGCAACTATTTGAACGATCTCTCGAGCAATAATTCGAGCCATTTTCAGAAGATCTCGAGATGTTAATTTTTTTCACAATCGAACGAATTGATTATTTTCATTCGAATGATCCCATCACTAATCTCAACTACCATATCAGTCTCTTTAACTATAATTCAGATTGTAAATGTAAAGTGAACTGTGAACTGAATTATAAATAAAAGAAGAATCAAACTATATTAATGTGACAGTTGTACCAATTTCAGATAGTTTTTTAGCATCCGTCGTATTTCACAAATTTTATTAATTGTGTTATGGCCTTATTTGACTTCTGAAATTAATTTACTTCCTTACCTCCTGTTTGGTAGCTCTATAAAAAAGCGTACCAGCGGGGGTGGCCTCTCTAATTCGGGAGGGCTTAAAATACTGGTTTAATCCTTCTACGTCTTGGGGAGGACTGGCGGTTTCTTCTTCTCCTTAATTCAACTTTGGGTAATAAGCTGGAGGCAATTCTATAGTCGGGGGCAGGTTCAATAAGCCGAAGGCCACACTATTTAAGATTGGTAAAACACGGACGTCTTCTTCTTTTCGAGTCGCACGTTACAAAATTTGGTTATTGAGGAGGGGATGCATGGGTCGGAGAGACCTCTACCTGATTCGCACCGAACACCTCCATTTACCTAACATGTTAACTGCTGTGTCAGGAATTGATAAAAGGCACCCTAAGGCCGCACTAATTTTATCAGTCAGCGTGCTAACATTACTTCATTACTTCTCGGGCTCGGCTAATGTAGAGTAAAGGAAGTAATGATATAGAAGTTAGTAAGTTAATTTTAAAAGTCAAATAAGTGCGTAACTTAACACTAAAATTGTCCTGATTCACTGATTATAGAGGCTTCTACTTCGTTATACATTGTTGAACATAAATAAAATACTGTTTATCACTTTGTTTGTATAACAATTGGTTTATTTGGTGACTATAGTTTCGATACTACACGTATCATTATCAAACCGTTAGTAACAAAAAACTACAAAGGAACATTATTTATATTTGCAAATTTTCTAATAACAGCGTTAAAGAGGGGGATGTATTTAAGGTCAAGCTGGTCGTTAATTACGGGAATTTCCCGATTAGCGCGGGCTCTGTGAATCTCCAAAGACTCCAGGAGGTCCATCTTTCTACCCTTCTCGGCAAAGTAAATAACTGAAAGTACATCCTCGTTCAATCAAATGTTTGGCGAAAGATGACTTATCAATTAATCTATGCCGAAAAGAGTAAAGATGCTCACTGAGTCTGGTCTTAAAATTACGACCAGATTGACCTATATACACTCCCTTACAATCATTACAGGTTAATTTTTACTCTCTACTCTTTTCGGCATAGATTAATTGATAAGTCATCTTTTGCCCAACATTTGATTGAAAAAACCATTCTTTTGGCGAGGATGTACTTTCAGTTATTCACTTTGCCGAGAAGGGTAGAAAGATGGACCTCCTGGAGTCTTTGGAGATTCACAGAGCCCGCGCTAATCGGGAAATTCCCGTAATTAACGACCAGCTTGACCTTAAATACACCCCCCTCTTTAACGCTGTTATTAGAAAATTTGCAAATATAAATAATGTTCCTTTGTAGTTTTTTGTTACTAACGGTTTGATAATGATACGTGTAGTATCGAAACTATAGTCACCAAATAAACCAATTGTTATACAAACAAAGTGATAAACAGTGTTTTATTTACTAAAATTGTCCTTGGTTAACATTTTTTTTTTGTAGTACAACTGAGGTGAAAGTGTGTCCCTCCGAATATTTAGATGAGACAAATACTATCGAGGGTTTCAAACAGGAATTGTCAGTGCTCAAAAGAGAGACGTCTATTAAAAAGGCGAAATTAAAAGTTCGGCCGTATCCGGAGGTTTTATTTTTGGGCACAGGTTCTTGTATACCGAACAAAACCAGGAATACAAGTGGTATACTATTATTGACCAGGTAATAATTTTGAGTATCTTTTCATTTTAAGATTCACAAGTTAGTAAACTTATCCTAGATAATTTTAACTTAAAATTATTAATTTTACAGCTAAATACACCTAGAGTATTGTCACGCCCCTGTCCCTCGAGGTCGTGATGGGCAAGCAAAGACAGCACTAACACTAACAAATCTAAATCAGCAGTTCCCACTGCACCAAAAACTTCTCCATTTACAGTCTTAAACAAATATTTATTACTTACTACTTCCTTAAAATCCCCCAAAAAGTCCTTTGAAACAAGGTTTTTCGCTGATCCGGAATCCAAAATTATCCTTATATTTTTTCCATTTACCGAGCCCTGTATGTATGCAATACCTTGAATTCCGCCACCGCGAACCTCATTGTATAGAGCGGCATTCGGACCTCTTAATGGCGCCCTTGGTCGTTTGGGTTTTCCTCCCTTGCTAGCGGCACCTCCCGCCTAAAACGATTGTCATCCACGTAGCCTCTATGTCGAGTGTTAGTCCTGCTGTAACACGTCCTGGCCATATGGCCCGATTTTCCGCATCCAAAACAAATAGGTCTACCGTCCGCAGTTCTTGATCTATTTACTTGTTGTGGGCCACTATTTCCATTTTGCATGAAAAATTGTTGCGAGGACGTCTGTTGAGTAGGCTGTGAACAGTTACAATTACACTTTTTTACGTTTACGTTCTGCGGTTCGTTCGCGGTATTTTGTACAGGCAAAAAGCCACTCGGAGCGATCATAATTCGCCAAATTCTTTTTTAAAAACCTCTAATTTATATCGAGTATTATAGTCGTGTTGAACGTCCTTGCTCATTGAGACCACAACCTAGGACAACACTATCGAGTTACGATCCGGCGGTGATGCCCGACATGGAATTTGCTAACATAGCTTTTAAACAGATACGTACAATTTATATAATCAACGACGTGTGCCCGAGTATGTAATTTCAACTGTGTTTTATTTGTTAGGAATTAAATTAGAAATTAAATAAACACATGCAACAATTAAATAAGATCTTTGGCGCCTCCACCACTTGTCACGCCCCTGTCCCTCGAGGTCGTGATGGGCAAGCAAAGACAGCACTAACACGTGTACTAAATTAATATATTTTATTAATAACACATATTTACTTACATTTTCATTTTAAACTCTTGTCAACAACTAACTATTTAATCCTTAAATTAATACCCCCCACTCACTTCCTACTACTCACTACTTAACACTCTCCTTACTATCCCCCAACTCCCTGTTTTCTCTTAATCTACATCGGCGATCCAATTCACCCCACCATACATTTCCAATCCACCAATAAGCATGTTACACATCCACATCACCTCGCTTAGCAACATGCTTATTGCAGATATTGGAAACCAAGCAAAGGTGAATCGAACCGCCCATCGCGCGTGCAGATTTGTAGCATCAGCGTCTGGTATATTTCCGCCGATTTACTGAATAATCGTATTGCGAAACATACCACACGTGACAGTATATATAGCACAATGGGCCTAATGAGGCCTAAGTGCAGTGCAGAAATGCACACTCCCCAAAGGTTAGGTTAGGTTAGGTTTATATGGCAACAGCTGAGGCTGTTCACTTAGGCCCATAGGGCCCGTTGTGATACCATGAGAGATCCTTCCCCTATACAACCCAATTTGAGCACCTAATGAATCCGATCAGATCTCCCACCTTTATAGCTGAGAGCTCCGCCAGTTCACTTGCATGGTGCAGACCGAGGTACTTCATTCGTTTCCCCTCAAGAGCAGGACATTGACCTAGATAGTGGAGTACTGTTTCTTCCTCCTCCTCATCTAGGCATTCTCTGCAGTAAGCAGTGTATTTGAGACCCATCTTTTGTGCGTGTCCACCCAGAAAACAGTGACCCGTGATGATGCCTACTGCCTTCCTTATGTCGATTCTGCTAAGTGCAATTAATCTTTTACTGTTTATAGTGTCACACATAGGCCATAGCTGCCTTGTTATGTGACACGTGTCTTCTTCCTTCCACCTAAGGTTAACCCATGATGTCATTTGGTCAATTAATAGTCTCTTGCATTCCCCAAGAGGAATGTCGGCGGAAAGTTTAGTAGATAGGTCTCTCATCCTCGCCCCCTTCCTTGCGAGGCCGTCGGTAATTGAGTTTTCCTTGATATCACTGTGACCTGGTACCCAGATGAGCCCCACATCACAGCTGTTAGCGAGCTTGTTAAGCACTTTTCTGCAGTCTCTGACCACCTTGGAGGTGCAGTAGGGACTATTTAATGTCCTAATGGCGGCCTGGCTATCGGTGATGGTTTACCTGAAGGTCGGTTTTACCTATCCAGTCCACTGCCACTCGGATAGCCATGACTTCCGCCTGTAAAAAAAAAAAAATCTTTTCGACTCCCAAACCACTGCAGCGTCCGCAGTGGTTTGGGAGTCGAAAAGATTTTTTGAGGTTGAACTCATGTGAGAAAATTCCACCCCCTACTCTGTTTTCTGACTTGGAACCATCCGTGAAGAGCCAGACTTCATTTCCCTGAACAATCTTGCCCTCTACCCATTCGGTTTTGTCCGGGATGGAAATGGAGAACTTGTTCCCAAAGGTAAATTCTGGAAGACAGCTATCAGTCCTCAGTGGGATATCGACAAGCTCATTCAGGATCCTTCCATGGCCCTGCTTGCTACTATTCCATATCCCGACCGAGTTGATCCTGATCGCTGTGGTAGCTGCAGCATACCTGCAGTAAAGGTCAACAGGAGCTAGATTTAGTATTACATCTAGCGCTTTGGAGGGGGTTGATCTAACCGCGCCTGTTATGAGCAGTTCGGCTGATACCTTACCCAGTGCGGTCCGGTGAATTGTCTTATCAAGAGCAGTCCACCAGACTGCAGCGCTGTAGAACAGAATGGGTCTCACCACAGTCGTGTACATCCAGTGGACAACGCTTGGTTTCAGTCCCCAGTTCTTTTTTTTTTTTTTTAGGGGCAGGAAACGGAAGTTAGGGTTATTTCTGCCCTAGCACCGCAGCCGTGTGGCTTATTGTACTTCTTCCGTTACCGTAGTTAATCAAAAAGCTCTGTCTCCTTGGCTAGTCCCAGCAGCCTTTCGATCATCTTTCCCTTCGGGAAGTGGCTTGGATTCCCTTGGACAAGGTTTGTTTCCCTCCAGGTGGAGAGTGCCTCGCACTCGAATAGTACATGTGAGGCGTCTTCATCCTCTTCCAGGCATAGTCTGCATATTGGATCTTCTGTGAACAGTTTCATGTTATGCAGGTGCTTCCTTAGGGTACAGTGTCCAGTTATCAGTCCTGTGACTATTCTAAGGTTGTTTCTACTGAGTCTGAGGGCCTCAGTTGCTAGTTCTTGGCAGGGTTTTTCCATCAGTAGTTTACTGTGTCTATGCCCTGTCAGGTTTTTCCAGCGCTCGGTGTGTCTTTCTAGGGTCCACTCTTTTGCGCTTGGTCTTATTGATTTTTTGGGAATCGGTAGCATTGGTTCTGGTCCAATGTAGGGTCTGCGTGATCCAGTCTTTGCCAGAGCAACGGCTTTCTCGTTGCCATCCTCCCCTGTGTGTCCCGGCGTCCAGCGTAGTGTTACGGTGTTTTCCGTCGCCAGTTTCGTCAGGTTTTGGATGCATTCCCATGCTAGCTCAGATTGGATCTTATAGCTGTTGAGTGCTCTTAGAGCGGCTTGGCTGTCGGTGAGGATCAGAATCAGAATCTTTTGCCTCTTATATCCACGTCGCAGATTTTCCATGGTACATTGGTTGATCGCGAAGATCTCGGCTTGATGTGCAGTTGCCATCCTCCCCAGAGACACGTAGATGTCATGTTTTGGGGTTACGCCGTGAATCCCTCTTCTTGACCCATCGGTGTACCAGATCAGGGTTCCAGGTGAAGGGTTGCGCTTCTCGTTGTCCCCCTCACATTCTATTGTAAAGGGTCTCTTCAGGGAGTAGCGTGGTATCATGTAGTCACTTCCCATTTGTAGTAGAGGTTTGGTAACTACCTGTTCTATTCTGGAGTGGTTTCCTGTGGGGTGCCAGTTTCCAGTTGTCCTCAACCTATATGCCCCTAGTCTGGCCTCGCTTTTAACCACTAGGTCCAGCGGTTGGAGGTTTAGTAGGGTTTCCATTGAGGCTGTTGGTGTTGTACGCAGTGCGCCAGTTATGCATAAGCAGGCTAGTCGCTGTACTCTAGATAGAGCTGCCTGCGCAGTACTTTGTTCTACTTTCGGCCACCAAGTGGTGCATCCGTAGGTGATCATGGGTTTTACTATTGCATTATATATCCACATGGTCATTTTTGGATTGAGGCCCCATGTTTTTCCCAGAGCACGCTTTGTTGTCATTAGCGTCCTTGATGCTCTGTCGGTTGTGTGCTTTAATTGCCGGTTCCATGTGAGTTTTGTATCTAGGTAGATACCAAGATATTTGACTTCATTGGTTAGTTGTAGAGTTTGGTTAAAGAAGGTTGGGGGTTTGAGGCCCGCGCATTTCCTTCTTTTTGTGAAGGGGATGACCGTAGTCTTGGTGGGGTTAACGCTTAGCCCCACCTCCCCACACCATCGTTCTACAGTTTTCAAGGCATTATTCATGATGCTTGTTATAGTAGTTGGATATTTTCCCGTGACGAGAATGACAATGTCATCCGCATATCCCTGGGCGTAATATCCTGAGTCGTTTAATAACGTGAGTAGCTCATCCACCACCATGTCCCATAGAAGGGGGGATAGAACGCCCCCCTGAGGACATCCACCTTTGGCTTTTATGCTGATTTTTTCTTGGAATTGGTCCGTAGTTACTAGTCTGTCCGTCAGCATGGATTGTAGCCACGAGCTTATCGTGGTTTCCACAGCGTGACTTTCGACTGCTCTTACGATCGTTCTGATAGAGGTATTGTCAAACGCTCCCTCAATATCGAGAAATGTAGCCAAAGCCACTGCCCCAGTTCTTGCTCACAGCTCTTTTGCACGAGTACAGCGCGACCTGCGCTTTCCGTACTCTCTCCTGAATATTGGGCTTCCAACTTAACTTCCTATCGACTAAGGTGCCCAAATATTTGGCTTGCTCCTTTACTACCAGTCCCGTGCCGTTTAGGACGGGAGCTTTGAAGTTTGGTATCCTATGCATTCTGGTGAAGAGTACAAGCTCAGTTTTGAGGGGATTTACCCCCAGTCCACATTCCTCACACTCACACTCCCCAACGAATCAACCAGTATATTGAAAAACATATCTTAGATAATTTTAACTTAATATTATTAATATTACCGCTGAATTGATTACACACAACGAATTTTTCTTTTAAATATACATATTCCTTGAAATAAAACACTTTAAGGGCCAGTCGCACCAAATACGCTGAGCTTGTTCAACTCTGAGCTCAAGTTCAAGGTGACATTACAACAATGGGAACTGTCATCTTAAACTGAAGTTCAACTTGAACTCGAGTTCAATGTTTTTGGTGCAACTGGTCCTTAACTTTCCTTCACAAAGGCTCTAGCCGGGTAAGGGGGTCCTCCGGCCCCCGACTGCGATTCGCCTGAGATTTTGTCCACCTATTTGAATGTAAAAAAGATTATTATCTACCGAGTATCAGCCTGAAAAACCAATATCACAAATAGTTATTGCGAAAAAACCGTTTTTTTCACGTTTAAATTAAACATTCTCATAAAATAATTTTTTGTCGGAATTCATTGTGTCTGGTGGCAACTTTTTATTAATGAATGCATTAAATACATTCAAAATTTGATGTTTACGTGATTTCCGATGTACAAGTGGAGTACTAACTTGAGTGAAGTCGATTTTTTCTTGAAAAAAATGGGTACGAAAAATGTGTTTTTTCATCTTTATTCACCTTTATTTTTGGACTTCCTGAACGAATATAAAAAAGGGTTACTCATGAAATGTGCAGAATTTCATAAGCTTTCGAGTCCTGGAAACCGCAACCTTGTATGATTTGATGTACGACCTGGCGAGCCTATTTTGTAATCGTACTTTTTGTCAAATTTTTCATATTTTCCGTATTATAAAATGTTATTTTACTTCAGTTTATTTCTAGAACTTTCATGTTGTTAAAATTAAAGTAACTTGATAGATAAATGATGGAACCTTATTGTATAATTAGCTGAATGTTTATTACTAGCGCATTTTACATTTTTTGTCGAGAATGGTTTGTATACATGTACCTACTAATTAGCCTTATTCTAATCGTCGTCGCTGTCATCGTTAATCACAGGATCAATATTGTTTCGATTGAAAATCTTTGATAAAATCGCAGCGGGCCTAACTATGCGCGATAGGTACCTTGCATGAGATAAATAGTAAATCACAGTCGCAACATGCGAACAGCAACCAATGGTTCGCAATCCATTTGCACAGTCGCATGTGTATTGTCGAATACTGTCAACCCCAAATAAATCCGGGTCATATTCAATGAATACTTTGTACTGTTTTCGATTGATGTGACGTGATTGGATGATAATTTTTAGCACATTTTGTCTCGGTTTATAATAGCTAAGGTGAATCTCATCGTTATCCCCCATCATTTCAGCCAGATAGGAGACCGACTGTGCTAGTTGATATGTCCCCGTGAAGAAAATAATTAATTCTTCTTCGGTTAATTCGGGGAAATCTAAGATATCAGAAGAACTGATTTCTTTAAAAATTGAACGCTTTCTTCCCCAGCTCGCAACCTCTTCCGTAAGTGTATTTTCGAAATCTTTTCTCGCATTGATATACCTTACAATATCATCCTCCAACCCAACATCTGAATTTAACCGTTTCCCGTACAAGTTATTGATAAAACAAGCTATTTTAACGTATGTTCCGACAACAGGCAAGAGTTTGTTATCTAATTGGTGGTGTAGTAATTTAAACTTTTTGCCAATAATGCCGTGAACGGCTTCCACAACCCATCTTAGTTTTGTTACAAGACGGGAATCGTTTGACTCTTTGGCCGTCAGCTGATTCCTCTTGCCTTTTAACGCTGGCATGAGGACAATGAAACCATCATCTTCAAGCTGTTTATGTATGTCCCTGAATCCCCGATCTAGTATAAAAACGTCGCCTTTCTTCAAAAGTTTCCTTATTCCGTTAGGATCTGACAACATATCCTTCAGTATATAAGCATCGTTTTGAGTCCCTAAATAAGGACCACCAATTTCCACAACATACCCGTCAGTAGCGCAAATCGTAAAAGGTTTGCATAAAGGAACCTTTTTCTGCCCGGAATACGAAATTCTCTGATAGTGATTATTTGCGCTCTTCTCGTGTCTGATGTACGTACCGTCCATTATAAGCACTAATCTGTTTTCCAAATTATGCAAACTTTTTACATAGGAGGATGTATGGTTCGCAATAAGATCTTCTCTGCTACATGAATCAACACCAAACTCGCGCGGTAAAACATCTTTCTCGAATGAATCCCTAACAGATTCGCAGAAATGCGATACACTCTGAACACTTTTCAAACCCAAAATTGAAGCTAACACATCATTCGAGTTTCCGGTTTTTAGCTTAAACAAAAACACAATTAAGGCTTGCAAAGAAGATCTGTTTCCCGTATTCCTCATGGAAGTCAACTTTTGTTGCAATTCCTGAACTTGATTCCAGTCTAACCCGGTGAATGCACGCAAACGTTCGTCTGAAAGGGAAAACTGTCCAATCTGCTCGTGCATAGTACTGTTACAATTATTGGACATCTGGTTAAGAAACTGCAACAATTCAGATTTCTCGATGTGTGATACATTGGAATAGGTCGCAATTTTGTCAATTTCGTCTTCATAAAAACGGGTTTTGATCATGTGTTCTTCGCAACATCTGTTACCTTTTGGTATAAAAATACGCTTTTTAACAAAAACTTGAACACGAGCGTCAAGTGGGACGACTTTCATCTGACGACCACTTTGAAGACAAACGCAGCAGCGTCTGTGGGAGGTAGCGGTTCTGTCGATTAGCATTTCAACCGTTTCCTCTGGAACCTCTTCTAAAGATGCAACAAAACTTGGATCGTTGAGCGAAGACATTGAATCAGGTGTATCTGTGGTAGTAGTCGACTGCGATGATAGGGGTTCTGCCGGTGGCGCCGTGCTGAGAGAATTGTCATCTGCACTCTGTTGTAGATCATTCCCGGAGTCAACTGATGATCGTGTCGATGGCCTAGTGGTCCATAACCGGCACTTCGAACATAGCTGATCATATTGTGAAACAGCTTGCTTCAACAATCGAGAGAAAAATTCGACTTCCTCGACTGTGCCAATTACTTTTCTTTGACCAACTGTAGCACGAAGAAGAACATTGCATCGTATACATCTTCGACCATCCCGAACCTGTTTGTCTGACATTTCAAACCTGCAACAATTATAGAATAAAATTATTTATACAAAAACTCATGTTTAATGAAAGAACAAATTAACGTATTTTAGGTTATAATTTAATTTCCAACTATTGAAATTCCAACTATTACGACATTTACGTAAGTATATCGAAAACAACTTAATAATAGATATTTTAATTACTCACGTCGAGGATGGACTGCATGTGCTTGCCGGTGACCAGGACCTTCAGGCACTTCTCCGAGGGGTCGAACTCCTGGGACTCCAGCACGTTGCCGTTGTACCAGGTCAGCAGGCCGTTCTCGAAGCTGGAGATGAACGAGTCGTCGTCCTGGCCAGGGAGGGTCGAGACAAGACGTCGTCTTGGCCGCGTTGTTCCCCCGTGCTTGAAGCCCTGGTCCAGTATCACCGGCGGTGCCTGGTTGTGGTTCCGGCCAATCCACTGTAGCACGTCGGCTTTTGGTCCAACTGGAATGGAACACTTCCACAATCCTTTACTTTATTCCTTTTTATAATCCACAGCCTTTTACAATAAAACAAATAATTACTCACCTTGACGGTCATAAATATCTGTTGAGAAAAGGTTCATTGGCGTGTGCTGCACGAAACCAAACAAAGTGTGTATGGGAGGCGGTTGTGCGCGAACGCGGGCAACGCGCAGCGTGATTGTGTCGCCCTCTGTTGACTAGTGCTAGGGAGTTACCACTCGGTCGGTAAGCAGAGCGGACCGCACTCAAGTATTTGAACAATTATAATCGCACTGGTGCAATTAGCGCGGAAGTTTGAGGGGATAAAAATAGAAAACCTGCCAATATGTTCAAATATACACTCGAAGCTTGAAATAAGCAACTTCGAATTAGGCAACTGCTCAAATTAGGCACCAAAACGCGTTTGAATTAAGCAATACTTACTGGTTAAGCGCGCAGCGTAGGGTAATTTGAATTTGAAATTGGTGTTATCATTATATGACTAATTATTGTTGTGTAAATTGATGATTACATTTTTTAATGAATCAAAATAATCATTGTAATTTTATTGAATCATTATTCTATTGATTTACATTAATTTCAACAATATGAAAGTTCTAGAAATAAACTGAAGTACAATAACATTTATAATACGGAAAATACGAAAAATTTGACAAAAAGTACGATTACAAAATAGGCCCGCCAGGTCGTACATCAAGTCATACAAGATTGCGGTTTCCAGGACTCGAAAGCTTATGAAATTCTGCACATTTCATGAGTAACCCTTTTTTATATTCGTTCAGGAAGTCCAAAAATTAGGTGAATAAAGATGAAAAAACACATTTTTCGTACCCATTTTTTCAAGAAAAAATCGATTTCACTCAAGTTAGTACTCCACTTGTACATCGGAAATCACGTAAACATCAAATTTTGAATGTATTTAATGCATTCATTAATAAAAAGTTGCCACCAGACACAATGAATTCCGACAAAAAATTATTTTATGAGAATGTTTAATTTAAACGTGAAAAAAAACGGTTTTTTCGCAATAAATATTTGTGATATTGGTTTTTCAGGCTGATACTCGGTAGATAATAATCTTTTTTACATTCAAATAGGTGGACAAAATCTCAGGCGAATCGCAGTCGGGGGCCGGAGGACCCCCTTACCCGGCTAGAGCCTTTATTTCAAGTTATTATCATTTACACGTAAATGGCCCGAATTCATTCATACATATTCCGATGCATACTCTGTAAATGTTGAAGCATTTGCTGTTTTTTTTTTTAAGAGTTCCATTCGAGGCATTAAAGAGTGTTTTCCACTCCCAGACTAAGCATGAAGTAAAATTTCGAGTTTAGAAAAGCCCTGTGAAAATTTGTCGAGGGTCGCGCAGCGACCCTCGACAAATTTTCACAGGGCTTTTCTAAACTCGAAATTTTACTTCATGCGCCACCGGTATAAAACAGTGATTGAACTGATGAAGCGATAAATACACTACTTCAGCATTCTGCCTTTGCGGTGTATTTTAAACTTCACTTTAAATCAGTGTTGTATACCGGTGGCGCATGAAGTAAAATTTCGAGTTTAGAAAAGCCTGAAAATTTGGTTTGATCGCTCCGCGCTGCGCGCTACGCGATCAAACCAAATTTTCAGGCTTTTCTAAACTCGAAATTTTACTTCATGCTTAACCTGGGAGTGGAAAACACTCTTTAATAAGCATTAAAGAGTGAAAATTGGTGGGATATACTAATTTCAGGGCTTGTTGTTTTTGTTTTTTAAAAAGGATGTCTAAGATGAGCTTTTGACGAAAGCCGTTGTTATTAGCTATTATGAGAATTCTGTTGAGCTCATTATTAAAATTATTAATTGATAGGGGGATAGTGGTTAGCCTATGCAACATGGAATGGTAAGCTGCTAGTTTATGTTGCATAGGATGGAATGATGTGCTATGGATCGTAGTATCTGTATGGGTCGGCTTGTGAAAAATATTGAATTCATGTTTTTGACCTGGATGTGAAATTGTTAAGTCTAAAAAATTAATAGATTTATTAGATTCGATCTCCCTAGTGAATGAAATATCCTTATGAATTGAATTAATGAAATTTAAAAGTTGATCTAACTTGAATTGAAAGTAATTTTGTCGTAAACATTCATTAAGGAGATCAAGAATCTCCGACCTAACAATCGGATTAGTACCCCGAACACACGAAATTCAAATCCACATTTGCTATTAAAAACTCATTAGACCTAATCACTGGAATTAAAGACCTCAAAGTTCCGATGAAAAGCCGGTTGGTGTCCTTTGATGTCAGTAATCTCTTCCCTAGCGTGCCGCCTCAAGAGGTGGTAAACCTGGTTGAGGGATTGCTGACCGCCCGGGGTACTAATCCGATTGTTAAGTCGGAGATTCTTGATCTCCTTAATGAATGTTTACGACAAAATTACTTTCAATTCAATAACAACTTCTTCATCCAAAACAAAGGATTAGCCATAGGTAATCCCCTCAGTCCGTTACCTGCCGAAATTTTCATGAATTCATTAGAAGAAATAATTAGTAAACACCCACTGTTTAATAAATGCCTATACTGGTTTAGATATGTTGATGATATTCTCACCTGTTTCACAGGAACGGAGAGACAGTTAGATCAACTTTTAAATTTCATTAATTCAATTCATAAGGATATTTCATTCACTAGGGAGATCGAATCTAATAAATCTATTAATTTTTTAGACTTAACAATTTCACATCCAGGTCAAAAACATGAATTCAATATTTTTCACAAGCCGACCCATACAGATACTACGATCCATAGCACATCATTCCATCCTATGCAACATAAACTAGCAGCTTACCATTCCATGTTGCATAGGCTAACCACTATCCCCCTATCAATTAATAATTTTAATAATGAGCTCAACAGAATTCTCATAATAGCTAATAACAACGGCTTTCGTCAAAAGCTCATCTTAGACATCCTTTTTAAAAAACAAAAACAACAAGCCCTGAAATTAGTATATCCCACCAATTTTCAAAATCAGAATAATAAATATTGCTCATTAACATTTAACGGTCCCCCTTCGATTGCCATCAGCAAAAAACTCAAATCCTTAAACCTAACTCCTTCTTTTAGAACGGTCAATTCACTTAATAAATTCATCAATAATTCTAAAGACAAATCTGATAAAACGACGAACTCTGGCGTGTATTTGCTAGAGTGTGGAGATTGCCCTAAGGTATACGTTGGACAAACTGGACGTAGCTTCCCAGATCGCATTTCAGAACATCAAAAATGCTTTCAATTTAAGAAAACCTCTTCAACCTACGCCAATCATTTAATCGAATACCAACATAACTTCAACCCTAAATTCAAAATTTTGCACGAATGTAACAAAAGTCGTAAATTAAACTTATTAGAAGAATTAGAAATTAATAAATATAACAAAAAAGGTATTCTATTAAATGACCAAATAGAAGTAAACAACTCACCCCTAATCAATATTTAGTCGCTCAAAATTGTTTGTATTAGTTTCAGCCTAATTGCCTCATTGCCGCCCCCCCCCCTTCTATTGACTTAATTGCATTAGTATATAAGCTTTACCTGTACTTTGTAAAATCATTATTTCATCTGCCTGATGAAGCCACTGTGTGGTGAAACATGTTGCAGTGTTCAACAATAAAAGTGAAACCCTCCCAACTGTGTTGTTTTATTTCAAATAAAACAACAAAAGTTTCAACATTTAAAGAGTATGCATCGGAATATGTATAAATTAATTCGGGTGAGTTACCTGAAGATGATAATAACTTGAAATAAAGTTGTAAAGAAAGGTTGAGGACCAGTTGCATCAAAAGCATTGAACTCAAGTTCAAGCTGAACTTCAGTTTAAGATGACAGTTTCCATTGTTGTAATGTCACTTTGAACTTGAGCTTGAGTGGAAACACTCGCTCTAAATTTCAAAATAAACGCTTTACAAAAAAAACAACGAACACCTGAAAATTTACAGAGCATTCATCTTGAACGCATACTCAAAAGAAAAATTCCCAGTAAAACAATTTTAATACGATTTATTTTTTAATAAACTTAATAAAAGACTAACACTTTCTTCACTAAAAGTTTTTAGTGAAGAAAGTGTTAGTCTTTAATATCGACTTTCTGCAAAAAGTTTGTCTCCAAATATTCATTGAAACAACTACTTCTCGAGCTAATAAGTAGTTGTTTCAATGAATATTTGGAGACAAACTTTTTGCAGAAAGTCGATATTAATTTTAATTCGTTTTTATATTTTATAAATATTCTGCAACCTATTGACAAACTCAATTTATCTTTATGATAAATTATCTTTATGTTAGTCTTTTATTAAGTTTATTATATTCAACCCTTCACGTAACTCAAACCAAATATACGATTTATTTTAATTTTACTTTAGTGAAAAGAACAATATATTAGTGGATTGCGGCGAGGGAACGTACGGACAAATAATCAGATTTTTCGGCGAGGAGAACTCGCGGAAAGTTCTGGCCAACACGGACGCCGTCTACATCTCGCACTTGCACGCCGATCATCACATAGGCCTGATAGGATTCTTACAGGGGCGCCACCTGGCGAGGAAGTTGCTGAAGCTACCGCATAAACCCGTTTATTTATTGGCCCCCGCACAAATCCTGAGTTGGTTGAATTTTTACCATCACTGCTTCGAGGACATCGAGCATTATTACGAATTAATTCCGAACGGTGACTTGGTAAGATGGTGATAATGATAATAATAATAATAATAATAATATCTGTGCTCATACTACCAGTGATAATTTCTGCAACTGGAGTAATCCCTAAAGCTCTTAATAGAACACTTAAAACAATGACACTTCATAAAAATACTTATATAGAACTGCAAAAATCTGTCATTCTGAGCACGTGTAATATAACAAGACGCTTTCTAAACAGCGATACAATGTAATAAGAACAAATAACAATAGCACACTTACCGCTACATTGGAAGTAACCTGTACGGTATTTCACTCTCCGCGAAAGCGAGACAAAATAAATAATAATAATAATAATAATAATAATAATTGCGCACTGGTTCACCTGAAGAGGGAACGATGTCGTGGCTTTGGAGAGGATGCGCAACTCGTAGACAGGAGCATTATGCACCATCTCAATGCTGGAGAGACATATGACTACCTAGGCGTGCCGCAGCACAATGTGTATGATGTGGCCGCTGCTAAAAACTCTCCGCGGCAAGTACAAGCACCTTGTCAGACAGATCTGGTCATCAGAGCTATCTGGTAAAAGCAAGGTGCTTGCCACAAATATGCTTGCCGTTCCGATAGTCATGTACTCGTTCGGGGTAATAAAATGGACGAGGGAAGAGTTGCGCACCCTTGACATCGACACACGAAAACGGATGCATCTCTTTAGGAGTTTACATCCAAAGTCGTCCGTCCCACGGCTTTACCTCCCACGCCATCTGGGAGGCCGTGGCCTCTTAGCGCTGGAGTGCCTCCACGATAGAGTGGTCCTGAGTACGGCTTGTAAGGGGATGGGACGGTTCATCGCCTGGCCAGTTCATCGCCGGCTGTTTCATCGCCAGGCCAGTTCATCGCCAGGACAATTGCGATAGGATATGTCAGGATAGGTTTGGATGGGTCAGGATAGGTTATGATAATAATAATAATAATAATAATAACTTTATTTACATAATACAGTATTTACATAATAGTGTATAGGTAAAAACGTCAAACGCAACATACAGATATTAATTAAATTTAAAGTATTCTTCCATAGAGTATGGTTCCAGCTTACATAAATAATTAAATAAAGTGATTTTCATTTGCTTATAATTTACAATTTTTTTGGTACACCTAGGAAGGTGGTTATATATTTTTACACTGGAATACAGACAGCTTCTTTGAAATTTTGTCAGCCTATGCGCTGGTAGATTAAATTGAGGCCCTCGCCTTGTATTATATCCTGACGGAGTGTATATATTTTCAAAATAGCTACTGTTTTTCCATACAAACTTCATGCTTTCATAAATATATAGACCATAAATAGTAAGAATATTGTTGTTCTTGAACATTTCTCTACAACTCTGGTTATATGTTAATTTTAGTAATATGCGCAAAGTTTTCTTTTGATTGGTGAATACTCTATTCATATATACAGAGCCACCCCAAAGTACAATTCCATACCTGTAGTGTGATTCAATATTTGAGTGATAAAATAATTTTGCTGTTTCAGTGTTAGTATTTTTAACAAGAATACGTAACCCGTAGCAGGTACTACTTGTTCTATTGCATAATTTATTTATATGCTCGGTGAAACCTAGCGTTTCATCAATTATTATGCCTAAAAATTTTACATGGCTGGTAAATTTATAATCTTCGTTGTTTAAATTAATTGAATTAGGTGTCGTTAACCCTTGATTTGTTTTATAGAGCAAGCATGCAGTTTTTGTTTTATTTAAAAATAAATTATTTTGCTCAAACCATTTTTCTAAATTATACATATTTGTATTTCCAGTGTAGACTATATCTGGAAAAGTTTTACCCTGTATGAGCAGATTTGTATCGTCTGCATAAGTAATTAATTTGCAATTTCCCTCTATATTGTGTTCGATATCATTGACGAAGATAATGAAGAGGAGAGGGCCGAGTATGCTCCCCTGAGGAATTCCTCTGTTTGTTATTAAAGGGTTTGACAGTATAATGGATCCGTTATCTGAATTTTTTAATTTTGTATAGTGGGGTCTATTTTGTAAATATGTTTTAATTAGATCGTAAGGAACTCCCCTTACTCCATAACGATACAATTTTGTTAATAATAAATCGTGATCGATTGTATCAAAAGCTTTTGATAAGTCTACAAATACACCGCATGAAAGGTTATTATTTTCAAAATTTTCAAACACAGAAGTTATGTATTCAAATATTGCAGTGTTTATATTTTTACCCTTAAGGAAACCATGTTGTGTTTTTGATAATAAATTGTTCTTAGAAAAGAAACTTAATAATCTATTATAAATTACTTTTTCGAAGATTTTTGAGAAGGAATTTATTACACTTATTGGCCTATAATTATTTAAAAGATTCTTATCGCCTTTTTTGAAGATTGGTGAGATTAATGATACTTTTACACAATGAAACACTTTTAACTTTGTTTGTATAACACGTTTTATTTAATGTGACTGCAGTTTCGACAAATTTAGCTTGTCATTATCAAACATGGAGTAACTTAAACTAGAGGTTTCACAGGTATATATACACAATTACAAAACAGCGGTAAAAATGGGGGTGTACATTAGGTCAACCTGGTCGTTAATTAAGGGAATTCCCGGATTAGCGCGGGCTTTGTGTATCTCTAGTGCTTCTAGCAAATTCATTTTACGACCCTTTTCGGCATGATGGATTATGGTAAGTACATCTTTTTCAAAAGTGTGATTTTCGTCTAAAAGGTGTTTTGCAAAAGACGACTTATCACTCTGTTTAAGCCGAAAAGAGCGCAAATGTAACAAAGCCCGCGCTAATCCGGGAATTCCCTTAATTAACGACCAGGTTGACCTAATGTACACCCCCATTTTTACCGCTGTCTTGTAATTGTGTATATATACCTGTAAAACCTCTAGTTTAAGTTACTCCATGTTTGATAATGACAAGCTAAATTTGTCGAAACTGCAGTCACATTAAATAAAACGTGTTATACAAACAAAGTTAAAAGTGTTTCATTGTGTAATTAACATGTATAACGAAGTAGAAGCCTCCACAATACAGAATGATACTTTTAGTTGTTCAGGATAAATTCCTGTTTCCAGTGAAGAGTTTATAATATCAATTAAGGGTGCACTGATGTAGTTTATGCAATGCTGAATTATCTGCATAGGAATGTCATCGATACCTGCGCTATTTTTATTTGTGAAACTGTTTATAATATTAAAAATTTCAGTGTAATTAGTTGGTTCAAAATATGCCGAATTTTTATTGAGTGGAATTTTTTGACAATATTTTTTCGTCGGTGAATTATCTATAGTTTTTTGTAACGTAATTGCTACTTCATTAAAGAATTTGTTGAAATTATTTGCAAGAATGTCTCGATTATCATGGTCTGGTAAAGTATGAGTTTTCTGTTTGCTTGCAAATTTTCTAATTACTGCCCAGGAGGCCCTAGATTTGTTTTGTGACGTTTCCAATTTGTGTTGTATTTGTTTTTTACGTTCAGTAATTAGGAGATTATTGTATATTTTTTGTTCTTTCTTATACAGTGCTTCAAAATCTGAAATGTAGGTACCAATAGTTTGATATATAAGCATTTTGTCTTTACTTATCTTTAAATCTTCACTTGTAGGGATTATTTTTTGGTTTTGCCTTTTATTAACCATTTTATTAATTGGAAATTTGTTATTAAAATGTGTTGTGAATAGATGTAAAAATTTCTTATATTTCATGTTTGGTGATGTTTCAGAGAATATTGAGTCGAAAGAGATTTGAGATAATTCTACGCAGAATGAGATTATATTAGATTGTCTAAAGTCCCTTATATTAATTAAGTTTCTTTTTGTGCTAATGTTACCTTCATATATTAAAAGTTGAGCGGTGTGGTCAGAAATATTAGTATGTACTACGTTAGGATAGATTAGGATAGGTTGGGCAGCTTGGTGGTGTAGTGGTTAGAGTGTTGTACTGCCACGCCACGGGACGGGGTTCAAATACCGGCCTAACAAGTTGTCTGCATTTATATAGGTTAGGATAAAAATGCCAAACACTCCGTCTTCTCGGATATGACGTTAAATGCATGTAGGCGTGTACTGCCTGGATGTTGCGTGCACGTTAAAGATCCCTACCGGTGGGTTGGAACTCCCACCGGGTTCGGCAAAATTCCCGGATAGCTGTAGACCTAATCTCCGGCGTCATGATTGGACATAGCAGCGGAAATAGATGACGTAAAACCCAAAATAAAAAGGTTAGGATAGGTTAGGAAATATGACATTTAAATTATTTATGATTAATATGAGAATAACAAACTTAGAATCTAGGTTAGAATAGGTTAGGATAGGTTAGGATAGGTCAGGATAGGTTATGATACGTTAGGATAGATTAGGATAGGTTAGAATAATAATAATAATAATATACTTTATTGTCCACGGAAAAACCACAAATCGGACAAAATCATACAATACATACAGTTAACAAAATTATATATAAAATGGTGTAAAATATACAAAAGTTGGTATAATTAAAGATTTACAATATTACAAAATATATCAGTAAAACGCGAATTAGCATTAATAGACATGTGATATATTGGCGCTTTTAGTAGTATATTGGTATTAACTCTTGGTAATAGAAACGAACTACTTTGCCGCGAAACTATACGTGGCGTATTAAAAGGTATCATAGAGAGTAATTGAGGAACATCTATTATATTATGAACTAATTTGAACATGAATGTACTACTAGCTAACTTACGACGATCAGACAAAGATATCATACTGTGTATAGATAATAAAGTGCTGTAGTCAGTGAGATAATCAGGGTATATACCAGTTAACTTAAAATTTAAATATTTTAGAAAACGTTTTTGTACACGTTCTAGCAAGATGGATTGATTTGTGTAATATGGATAAAAAATTACGGAACCGTACTCTAAGCGGCTTCTAACTAAGGCACAGTATAATACCCTGATCAAATCAGTATCATTAAAATACTTGCAAGTCCTAATTACAAAGCCAAGCATCTTGAAAGCTGATGAGGTGACGTTGTAAATATGATTAGTGAATGACAACCTGTGATCAAACGTAATACCAAGATCTTTGAAAATTTGGTCTCGTTTTATGGAGGCACCATCTACCCAATATTGATGATTAATGGGATTGGATTTTTTCGTATATGAAATAGTGACACACTTACTAACGTTAAGAGACAGGCCGTTATTGTTACACCAACCACTTATTATATCCAAATTTCTCTGCAAAGTAACACAGTCGTTTTGATTGTTGATGACATTATATATTTTAATATCATCTGCGTAAGCTAAAACTGGACAATTTATGGATTCAATTAGGTCATTAATATACAAATTAAATAATAATGGACCTAGATTAGACCCTTGCGGAACACCTGAAGGGGAATAAAATTCATAAGAATTGAAGCCATTAAAATAGACGTAGTTTCTTCGATTTATAAGATATGAAGAAAAGAAAATGATAAAGTTATTAGAAAGTCCAAAATTGTCCAGCTTACTCAGTAAGATAATATGATTTATGGTGTCGAAAGCACGAGCAAAGTCTGTATATACTACATCAATTTGCTCGCGTTTGTCCAGAGCCTCGCTAATGTGTTGTGTAATTACTGCTAGGTTTGTCATTGTCGAGCGACCAGACACAAAACCATGTTGAAATGGAGAAATATAAGGTTTGACATGAAATGATACTACACTATAAATAATTTGCTCAAAAATTTTAGCAAAATTAGACAGTAACGCGATTGGCCTGTAATTTGTAATAACGTCCGTATCACCACGCTTCAACACGGGAGTAATTACAGCTCGTTTCCATAAATCAGGGAATGTGTTAGTTTGCAGAGAAAGGTTATACAATATGGACAAAGGATATGAGAAAGTGAATTTACAGTCCTTTACAAGAAAATTTGGAATTTTGTCATCACCACAGGTGTTCGAGTTTTTGGTACGATTAATGCTTCTAATGATATCTTGTTCCTCTATTACGGGGGTTAGCAACGTCTGACAATTGGAGATGACATTGTGCGAATCTAAGTTAATCGTTGAATACATACTGGAAAAGTTATCCGCAAATGCATTGACAATGTCAGTCGGGGTTTCATAATACAAATTATTTCCATCTCGCAGACGCCCAGGAATACGGGTTTTGCCTTTTTTGTTTTTGACGAATTTCCAGATGTTATTTGGAGAAGTTTTAAGATCCTTTTCAATCAAATCCAAACTCAGGCTTTTCTAAACTCGAAATTTTACTTCATGCGCCACGCGTACGCAACGATGATTCAGTGGGAAGTTTTAAATTTAGACGCTTGCGATTTATGGCGCCCAACTAGGGGCCACAGAGTTAGCCCCACGGTGGGCGCTAAAAAACCTCAAAATTTACAAGTTTATAAAAACATTAAATTAATAAGCGTTCATTTTGAAGCCTAAACGAGTGCTTTCCACTCCCAGGCAAAGCATGAAGTAAAATTTCGAGTTTAGAAAAGCCTGAGCGTTTTGGATTTGGACGCGTAGCGTCCAAATCCAAACTCAGGCTTTTCTAAACTCGAAATTTTACTTCATGCGCCACGCGTACGCAACGATGATTCAGTGGGAAAATTTAAATTTAGACGCTTGCGAATTATGGCGCCCAACTAGGAGCCACAGCGTTAGCCCCACGTTGGGCTTTTCTAAACTCGAAATTTTACTTCATGCGCCACCGGTACAAAACACTGACACATTACGAAGTTTAAAAGACACTAAAACTTTACATTCCATCAGTGTTTTGTACTGGTGGCGCATGAAGTAAAATTTCGAGTTTAGAAAAGCCTGAAAATTTGGATTTGCCGGGCTCGCTTCGCTCCGCCCGGCAAATCCAAATTTTCAGGCTTTTCTAAACTCGAAATTTTACTTCATGCTTAGCCTGGGAGTGGATAACACTCGTTTAAAGCTTCAAATTAATTTTATTTAATGAACCTGTTGCGTTCTTACTTAACGGTGAACTTGTGGGTGCGGTTAAATTCCTTTCTTCCCTGGTTTTATTTAAGTACTAAATGTACATTTCGGACATTAAGTGTCCATTATTGGTCGTTAACTAACACTCGTTAGTTAACTATTGGTAATGGACACTTAGTGTCCGAAATCTACATATAGTACCAGTGAAGAAAGGAATTTTACCGCTTCTTATTACTATTAAAACAAATCAACAAACAAACAAAAAAACGTACACAATATTCCAAAATAAACAAATAAGATACACGCTCTTTTAACATCTTGCATTTTAAAAACAAAAGAAACAAAAAAAGGATACACATTCTTATGTTCAAACAAAAGCCTCAGAATAATTGTTCGCTCACGCGGTGTTTTTCTATAAAAGCAAAAAAATTACAAAAAAAAAAACAGGATGAAAATGAATTTATGTTTGTTTTCTAATTTCAAAAAAAGGATAAAAAATAAATTACAAAAATTCTTCTTCCTCTTAATAATCCATTTTGTTTGGAATCGAAGAATAACTTTTCAAAATTGTTTTTAGCCTTTTGTTTTGTTTAGAATCGAAGAAATCTCTAAATACTTTTTAAATATAATATAATAATACAAACTCGAAATTTTACTTAATGCGCCACGCGTACGCAACGCTGATTCATTGGGAAGTTTTAAATTTAGACGCTTGCGATTTATGGCGCCCAACTAGGGGCCACAGAGTTAGCCCCACGTTGGGCGCTGAAAAACCTCAAAATTTACAAGTTTATAAAAACATTAAATTAATAAGCGTTCATTTTGAAGCTTAAACGAGTGCTTTCCACTCCCAGGTAAAGCATGGAGTAAAATTTCGAGTTTAGAAAAGCCTGAGCGTTTTGGATTTGGACGCGTAGCGTCCAAATCCAAACTCAGGCTTTTCTAAACTCGAAATTTTACTTCATGCGCCACGCGTACGCAACGATGATTCAGTGGGAAGTTTTAAATTTAGACGCTTGCGAATTATGGCGCCCAACTAGGAGCCACAGCGTTAGCCCCACGTTGGGCGCTAAAAAACCTCAAAATTTACAAGTTTATAAAAACATTAAATGAATAAGCGTTCATTTTGAAGCTTAAACGAGTGCTTTCCACTCCCAGGTAAAGCATGAAGTAAAATTTCGAGTTTAGAAAAGCCTGAGCGTTTTGGATTTGGACGCGTAGCGTCCAAATCCAAACTCAGGCTTTTCTAAACTCGAAATTTTACTTCATGCGCCACGCGTACGCAACGCTGATTCATTGGGAAGTTTTAAATTTAGACGCTTGCGATTTATGGCGCCCAACTAGGGGCCACAGAGTTAGCCCCACGTTGGGCGCTGAAAAACCTCAAAATTTACAAGTTTATAAAAACATTAAATTAATAAGCGTTCATTTTGAAGCCTAAACGAGTGCTTTCCACTCCCAGGCAAAGCATGAAGTAAAATTTCGAGTTTAGAAAAGCCTGAGCGTTTTGGATTTGGACGCGTAGCGTCCAAATCCAAACTCGGGCTTTTCTAAACTCGAAATTTTACTTCATGCGCCACGCGTACGCAACGCTGATTCATTGGGAAGTTTTAAATTTAGACGCTTGCGATTTATAGCGCCCAACTAGGGGCCACAGAGTTAGCCCCACGTTGGGCGCTGAAAAACCTCAAAATTTACAAGTTTATAAAAACATTAAATTAATAAGCGTTCATTTTGAAGCCTAAACGAGTGCTTTCCACTCCCAGGCAAAGCATGAAGTAAAATTTCGAGTTTAGAAAAGCCTGAGCGTTTTGGATTTGGACGCGTAGCGTCCAAATCCAAACTCGGGCTTTTCTAAACTCGAAATTTTACTTCATGCGCCACGCGTACGCAACGATGATTCAGTGGGAAAATTTAAATTTAGACGCTTGCGAATTATGGCGCCCAACTAGGAGCCACAGCGTTAGCCCCACGTTGGGCGCCCTAAAAACCTAAAAATTTACATTTTAAGGTTAGGGTTTAACATGTTTTATCAAGTGATTAACATTATTATTAGACAAAATAAATGAAAATTTGAAAACCTTTTTTGTATGCTTAATTCTACATGAAACTTTATTTAGAATAATAGCCAACTGAAACGCAAGTAATTGACATGACTATTCACTTATTCCTAACCTAACCTAACGTAATCTGAGGTTAGGTTAGTGTTCAGTAGAGATTTAATGGAATGAACAGATTGGCTCGTTTTCCCAATTTATTTCTTACCTTTTTTGTTAACCCCCATCAACCCACACTTGCGCGCAGTGGGCGCGCGAGAGAGTCGCAAAGTGTTCACGGAAGAAGATGGTGGTGTGAACCGCGTGTGATTTTTGTACATGTGTTTTGATGTCAAGATTGTGTGAGCTTGACGCGCTTTATGTAACTTTGCTGAGAACTGTAAAGGGGTTCTGGATAACAGTGACGTCGATGAGTTTTGTTGAGTGCATTATATACATTTTTGTGATTAGCCACATTGGTGGTTTATTCAACATCGGTTGCCAGAAACCTCTGGACCCGATCACAACGTGAGGTAACGCGTGAAAGGACCTTACAACCCTTCCGCCTACGTTACGCACGTCACAACAGATACATCAGGTGAGTGTGGGTTCCATTTGCCCTACAGTCAATCTAGCCTGAGTCAATCTGTTTATTAACAGGCCGGAAATATTTCGTATTCCTTCTTTGAAGGACGCGTGTTTATAGACCGTTTCCGGAAATTTAAAACCCCCCCCTAACAGTTAGGTTAGGAATAAGTGAATAGTCATGTCAATTACCATCATCTTATCATCTAGAACACGTCGTGGCCGTTTGAACATTGTCCGCAACGTGTTTCGGACTGTGCTGAACGGCCACAACGCGGTATATGGTCGTTCAGCACCGTTCGCAACGCGTTACGATCGTTTATTTCGCTCAGTGAGCGTTTTCAATTTTTGAGCGTAACATATACATCAAATAATAATAACGTTTGCAAATGTTCAGAACGTTGGCAAATGCAATATTCGTTTAGTATGGATGTGGCTTTAGGAGTTTTCTCTCCGATCGTCTTTGTGTCCGATGATAACAATAAACACATCTTCAACGTGATCACTGGACAAAATAAAATCAGATTTGTTTCCCTTTTTTCGAATCGAGTGATTTTATTTTAATTTTTTTTAAAATGAACAAACGAAAATATAACTCAGATTGTGAATGTATTATGCAGATGAAAGACGACCATCATTTGGAGCAGAGGAAAAAGCGGGAATTGCTGGAGACTCTGAATATGACCGACATTAGCACTTGTCTCGTGAGGCACTGCCCGAACGCGTTTGGGGTTGCGTTTAATCACAATTTGGGATTCAAAGTGACGTACAGCGGTGATACAATGCCCAGTGAACATTTAGTTGATTTAGGTGAGTACACATTCGCTGTTTTTTTTTTTTTTAAGAGTTCCATTTGAGGCATTAAAGAGTGTTTTCCACTCCCAGGTTAAGCATGAAGTAAAATTTCGAGTTTAGAAAAGCCTGAAAATTTGGCTCGTTCGCGTAGCGAAGCGGAGCCGACCGAGCCATATTAGGCTTTTCTAAACTCGAAATTTTACTTCATGCGCCACCGGTATACAACACTGATTTAACTGATGAAGCTATAAATACACTACTTCAGCATACTGCCTTTGCGGTATATTTTAAACTTCACTTTAAATCAGTGTTGTATACCAGTGGTGCATGAAGTAAAATTTCGAGTTTAGAAAAATCAGAAAATTTAGTGGTTTTTGGAAATAGGCGACTCAGTTAAATTTGGTTTGGTCGCTCCGCTTCGCTACGCGACCAAACCAAATTTAACTGAGTCGCCTATTTCCAAAAACCACTAAAGCCATTTTTTTTTTCCAATGGGCTTAGGGGTTTTTGGAAATAGGCGACTCAACTGTTCTTCAAACATTAAAAATGTGATTATTTTCGCGTAGCCTAGCTCAATATCAATGGTCTTCGACGGCACATTGATGAATTAAAATCATTTCTAATCAACCAAAACATTGATGTTATGTTAATTGCTGAAACGCATTGCACTTCAAAAAGTTTTATAAAAATACTTAAGTACACGATTTACCACATCAACCATCCCAGTGGAAACGCACATGGTGTGTTACCGGCGTGTCATTTTGACACGTCGTAACTCGTTTAATTTTTAATCCGCGATATAAATTTCTTCAATTTAACATCGGATCCCATTGCATTTTCAAATCAAATCAAATCAAATCAAATCAATTTATTTGGTGCCTTACATAAGTTTACACAAGTCATTTACATACATATTATTATTGTTAATTAATCCCTTTATTATGTCTATAGTAACATTATTAAAACACATAAATATTATTGTATGAAATATGACTAATAAATAAATAAATATGACAAATATATATAAAACGATTTTTTAAAAATTACAATACAACACAATCAGTAATCACACTAAATTGACATACACTAATTAAAATAAAATCAGTTACATATTAAAATCATGATACAAATACTCGTCCAAAGAATAGAATGCATTCTCGAGTAATATTTTCTTAATGCTTATTTTAAACAGTTTAGCTTTGAGGAGTTTTATTTCTTGTGGTAACTTGTTGAATAATTTTGGTGCATGATAGCGTGTACCGTTTTGTGATAAAGTTAACCGGCTTCTCGTAGGTCGTATTTCATCATTTTGCCTTGTCGGGTAATTGTGATATTGATTGTTTTCCAAATAATTTTCATTGTGATCTTTAACCCAGAGTAAACATTGCAATATATATTGGCAAGGCAGAGTTAATATACCTAGCTCCACAAAAGCATTCCTGCAGTCTTCCCTGTAACCCGCATTAGCTATTATTCGAACAGCTCTACGCTGTAAAGCAAAAATCCGTCCCGCGGCACTGGAGTGACCCCAAGCAAGAAGTCCATATGACATAACTGAGTGGCATACCGCAAAGTAAGCTGTTCTGACAACGTATTGGGAAACACATCTTACTAAGTTTCTCAAGAGATATATATTCTTCGTTATTTTATTTGCCAATTTAGCGACATGCGCATCCCACTTTAACTTATTATCAATCTGTAGCCCTAGAAACTTGGCTGAATCAGCTACAAATTCTTCTTGATGACTTTTCAAAGTAAATAATAAGCTCACTGTTTTTTCATCATTCATGCAAAGACTGTTTGAATCAAACCATATTTTACATGCCCTCCTTGCATCAACTTCAAATGCTAATAATTGGTCTATATTAGGATTAGTGACAAAAATTGAGGTATCATCAGCAAATTGAGTGACATTTACCTGACTGTTACTAAATATGTATGGAAAATCATTCGCGTAAATCAAAAACAAAAGAGGCCCTAAGTGAGATCCCTGCGGTACTCCCCTAGTAACATGTACTTCATCAGATGTATTATGGCCATAAGATACAATCTGCTTTCGATTAGTTAGATAAGACAATATCATTCTGCAACTGGCTGGCATGAAGTTATAACTATATAGTTTAGTTATTAATAACTGGTGTGATACGCAATCAAATGCCTTTGATAAGTCCATAAAATTAACCAGTACAGATGATTTGGAATCCAGACCACTCAAGATTGAATCAATGAGTTCTACAATTGCATGAATTGTCGATCTTCCTTTTCTAAATCCAAATTGCTGTTCTGCCAATAGGTCATTGTCTTCAAAATACTGTGATACTTGTCTGTACATTACTAACTCCAAGATTTTTGCAATGACAGGAATTATTGACACTGGCCGATAGTTATTCAGATCGGATGGATTGCCCTTCTTAAGTACGGGAATGCACTTTGAAATTTTGAGTGAGTCTGGAAAATAACTCTCCCGCAAACACTGGTTAATTAGACGTGTCAACGGCAGCATGATAATGTCTTTAACCGATTTTATCACGTCAGTTGATAGGCCATATATATCTTTACTGTTTTTATTCTTGATGACATAAAAAATGTCTCTAACATGAGTTGACGATACCTCCTCAAATTTAAAATACCTGTTGCTATTTGAAAGAGGAATTACCGTTGCAGTGTTCGAATGATTCGTTGTTATGTTCTTTACAATATCATCTATAACATTAATGAAAAAACTGTTAAAATCGTCGGCAGATATATTCGTTGCGATTTCTCTCTGATTAAGAGTTGGCCTATGTGAGTGTATTAGTTTCCACATACCCCTAATATTGTTAGAACAGCCGTTTATAAAATTGTCATTTGCACGGATTTTTCTTTGAGTAATAGCCTTTTTGTAATCTGACTTAAGATGACCGCATAAAGATATTAATTCAGCTGTGGGATTTCTACAGCACATTTCAGAGAAGAGATTAATTGTTTCTCTCATCTTTCTTAAATCGTTTGAATACCATTGTGGAGCTAGTGTATTTGCAATTGTTTTAGCCTTTCTTTCAGGAAACGCCGTATTAAAATTGCTCACCAATATATCAAGCAGCTGTACTGTCTTATTATTACAGTTCTCATCTGAGTCTATAAAACCCCAATCAAGTTTGCTTGATAAATCATAATACGCCATCTTACCTACAGTTGTAATCGGGCGAATATTTACTCTTTTTGTGTCTTTTATTGGTTTCTTTACCTTTATTGAACAAGAGATTCCATGGTGGTCAGTGAATGAGGTTGTATTTAATTTAGCAATGTTTATAATTTGATTGTAATTAATGTTAGTATAAATGTTATCAATACAATTACTTCCGCGTGTTGAGAAATCAACAAGTTGCCTTAGCCCAAAACTCTTCATTACATCGAGCAGTGTATTTGTATTAATATCACTAGAAAAATGATTTATATTAAAGTCCCCAGCCATAACGATATAGCATGCCTTTAATAGTAATCTTTCTAATACCGAATTTAGTATGTTAAAAAATACACCGTAGTTTCCAGATGGAGACCTATAAACAGTAATAACGAATGTGTTGATTAGTGGGATAAATGTACCGCACAGTTCACAGTCCTTTTCTTGGGATAATGCAGAAATCCATTTTTCGTCCCTCGGATGATGTTCTGATTTTAGTAAATTCATCACTCCTCCGTGATTAGATGTTGATCGACAGTAGAACGACACCGCAGGTTTTCCATTTAGTCTACAAAGCTCCGCCTCCTGATCTGATAGCCAGTGCTCAGTAAGCATAATTATATCATGTCTGTTGTTTAATTCAAATAAAAATGACTCCATTTCGTTAATTTTATTTCTAACAGACTGTATGTTGACATAAAATATGTTAAGGCTTTCATAATTGTCTATTTCACATGTGTTTTTTTCCGAAGTGTGGGAAAAAAACGTTCATATCTTATTCCCGATCCCCATATTTCGGGATCTTTTATTTCTTCCAAATATTCAATAGGAAAGGTTAATTTAAAGGAGCTGTACTCATTTGGATGTTTGGAATTGAGCTTTTCGCATTCTACATTTAGAAAACCTCTTTCTTCCGTTAAATATTTCAATATCATTTCTTCAGTTGTGTCCGCCTTTACCCTATATAAGTGCAGATATCCCTTTCTTTTTATTGGAACTCCCTGAATTGATGTGTTCATAGCAATTCCAGTTTTTATGTATGTTTTTTGTTTCCTTTTCATTTTAGTTTTCCATTCAGCATCCGGGAGTTGTGTTACATTGTTACATTCCAATGCCGATATTTGTGGTAGTGCTGATGTACTGCTACCGGTGGTGATTGATGCATTACTCTGGTTTTTATTTTTATTTTTATTAGGACTTTTTTCTGTATCAACAGTAAAACCGTCCGCTTCTTTTTTGTTTGCTTTGTTTTCCTGTCCATCTTTATCGGGCGTAGTGATGCTCAGTTCATGACGCGGCGACAGCGAGACTTTGGACTCTTCGCTGGTTGGAGCCGAGGAGGTTTTGTTTACAGTTTTTGCTGGTTTGTTTCTTTTAGTGTGTTTTGTCGATGGCTCCGACACCTGTTGAATATTTACGACGTCTCTTGCTCTATTTTTAATTAGAGGTTCGTAGCTTTGCTTATCTTGTAATGATAAGATTTTGTCTTTCAATAGACAGTTATTTTCTATTAGGATTTCATTTTTGCTCTCAAGTTCTTTAATGAGTTTTCGCAATAATTTATTTTCTTCAGTAATGAAATTGAATTGGATCGTACTTGCCATTGCTGAGCCAGGTGACTTAACCTCAATTTCTTGATCGTCGGTTGATGCCGCGTTCAGCCTTCCACAAGTCCTACCATGAATTTCATTTGATATTATAAGAAACATTAAACGTAATTTACTTTGATTAAAAAAACACTTAGAACCTTTCTTCAATACTTTATTTTGTAACCAAATGTACATTTCGGACACGAAGTGTCCATTATCAATGGTTTGATACTGATACAAAAAATATTTTTTTTTTTTTTTTTTTCGGGAGAGAGGAAGAAAATGCATTATGCATACCTTCTGTTATCCCACCCACGTATGGGAAGGATAACAGTAGGTTATGTCCGACTCTCACGGACTAAAAACCCCCTCTTATAGGTCAAATTCGAAATGGAATTTTTACTACTTTGTAGTGATGTTGGTGTGTTTGGTGACTTTGGATAAGTGACTGTTATTGTTACTCAAAATGAGTAGCATTTATTGGTGGCGAGTGGGTGGGGTATACTTTTTAAAAAAGGGTCAGAATCATTACTGAAACATTTTTAAAAAATTAATTGGTAACGTCCAGTTGTAGTGGCCGTTTTTTTCTAGTTCTGAAGTTTTCAGGAACTTCAAGGGTATCTTTTAAAAGGGAGACGTCGAATTTAGAGGAATGTGCAATTGCCAATTGACGGATAAAATCTTGTAATTTCGGTACTTTCGTTTCGTTTCGGATTTGGTCGTTACTGACAAACCACGGAGCGCCTACGATCCTGCGGATCATGCGGCTCTGCGTGGCTTCCAGTCTGTTCATCTGCGTTTTCGAGATGTGTATCCATGACGGACAACCATAGGTCATTTTTGACCTAATCATTGCCTTGTAAATGTGAATTTTACTGGCGAGGAAAAGGGTGCTTTTTGTTAAAAGCAATGATTTTAGAGTCCCGAAGGCGGAATTAGCTTTAGTGATCGCAGATTGAACATGTTTTGCCCAGTTAAGGTGGTTATCCATTTGTAAACCAAGATATTTCACTTGTTTTACCCATGGAATTGGTGTGCCTCCAAAGGTGAGGTTTTCTTGTGGGGATCTATTAGATGGGGTGAAGTAAATTGCTTGGCTTTTTTCAGCATTTATAGCAATACACCAGTCGTTTGTCCACTCTTCCAGTTGGTTAAGTGCGGTCTGGAGTTTCGGAATCATAAAGGGCAGATGTTTGCCTCGATATAGATAAGCAGTATCATCTGCATATTGGGCCGTAATTACATTGTTTAATGTTGGCAGGTCATAAACATATATATTGAAAAGGAGCGGGGAAAGTACGGACCCCTGTGGGACGCCAGCAGTCATTTTGCGTGGCGGAGATGTGGCGTTTTCGAAACGAACCGAAAAGGTGCGGTCTTGTATGAATTCCCTGATCAGATGGATTAGATATGTGGGGTAATTAAGTGACATGAGTTTATATAACAAGCCTTCGTGCCACACTCGATCGAATGCTTTCGCAACATCGAGGAAGATGGCTAACGTGCTCTGCTTTCTGTTAAAGCCTTCGATTATGTAATCGCTGGTTCTAACAAGTTGGTGGTTGCATGAGAGGCCTTTTATGAAGCCGTGTTGCGTTTTGGGGATGATCATATGATCATTCGACCATTCACTGAGGCGGACATGGATAATTTTTTCGAATAGTTTTCCCAGTGTGCACAGAAGGGAAATAGGCCGGTGATTTTGTGGAAATTTCATGTCTTTTCCAGGCTTTGGGATTAAAATCACTATTGCGTGTTTCCACGCTTTTGGAAAATAGCCTATCCTTAGGCATGCATTGAACAAGGTAGTTAGGAAAACTATTCCTTTGTTGGGGAGGTTTTTTAAGCAAGTGTAGCTTATACTATCGTGACCTGGCGCCTTTTTACTTGGCGCATATTTGATAATTTTGCGGATCTCTGCAGGAGATGTTGGTTTCGGAGTATGGGTTGGGGTTCGCTCAAGGCGATCCAATGCTTCCTCAACTTCGTCGAGTAATTCGTCACATGTTGTGAGCGGATTCGGGGAGAACTGTGACTCTAGGCTTTCCGCGAAGGATTCGGCCTTGTCCTCCGGAAGGAAGGCAAGTCCGTTTCTTCCGTGAATAACCGGAGTGGTCGTTCGATGTCTGGCTGTGAATCTCTTAGTGAGTTTCCACATTTGAGGTTTGTGTAATGATGCATCCTCGATTACTCGATTCCAGTTGGAATTTGAAAATGACTTGATTTCTTTCTGAATTTCTGCTTGGAGTTTATTGAGGTTTGTTTTCATTTGCGGGCAACGGGTGTGTTGCCATTGTCTGCGGATGCGGTTTTTCTCTCGAATTTTACCGAGGATGTTATTTGGAAGTGGGCGGCTGTTTTTCGGGACAGGTTTGATTTTCGAAACCGTCTCAACCGCATCCGTGATTGAGTTGGTAAGGAAAGTAATTGCCTCATTTATCTCCTCCTTATTCCTTATTTTCGGAATAGCAGTGAGTTTTTCGAGCATTTTTTGGTTGAACTGCTGCCAGTTAACCGTGGTTATAGTTTTCTCCACTTTGGATATAGTGACATGAATATCCAGAAACACAGGATTGTGATCGGAGTGGAGTTCGGAAATTGACCAGATGTCATGGTCGCACTCGATTCGGTTTATCAGAAAGAAATCGAGAATATCGGGCCTGTAGCCTGCATGGCTATAGAAGGTTGGGGAGGGTTGGCTTACGGTTTTGATGTCGTAAGGGTGTTGAGTTATAAAGTTAAATAACTCGCGGCCTCGCCTGTTTGTGAGCCGACTTTGCCAGCTAGGATGCTTGGCATTAAAGTCGCCGCCTATAATTGTGGGGACATCTTCGGAGAAGATGTTTTTGTAGTCGTTTTCAGTGAATGGTCTTGAAGGTGAGTGATATAAACTCATAATTTTGATTTTTTCTCCGTTTATACGGGCTAAAATGGAGGTATGTTCTAAGTGCTCTGATTGGGGATTTGGAAGAACAGTGTGTTCTATGCCATTTTGAATATAAATGGCTGTGCCGCCGCCTTTTTCAATGGGGCGGCTATTAAGATATAGTCGGTACCCGTTAATAAACAGGCCACGACGGTTTTTGGCGTGTGATTCGTTCACTAGCATGATGTGAACGTTGTGGCGATGCATAAATTCCTCTAATTGAGACGTTTGGGATGGAAGCCCGTTGGCATTCCAGGTGCATATTCTGCACATCTGATCGGTGGCAATTTGTAAATTTTGTGCAGCCATTTTAAAGCGGTGAGGCGTTTAAGTGGCGCATTAGGGGGGCGAGACGCTCAAGGCGTTCTACCCTTCTGATGAATTCCTCATCGAACATCATATCGTAATATGACGTATGGGCCTGTTGTTGGGCCGGTTTGGGAGCCGGTTTGGGAGCCGGTTTTGGGGCCGGTTTGGGAGCCGGTTTGGGAGCCGGTTGTGGGGTCGGTTTGGGGGCCGGTTTTGGTTGAGCTACATTTGCGTAGCTCGATTTTTGGTATTGCGAACAACCTCGATAGTTCGCGGTGTGGGCGCTGCCGCAATTACAGCATTTTGGTGGAGGATCGTTATCGGGATCGGAACGGGTGCAATCGCCTGTTTGGTGATCGCCTGCGCATTTGACACAACGTGGTGCAATGTTGCATCTATGCGCGCTGTGGCCAAAATGTTGGCATTTGTGGCATTGGATTACCTGTCTAGAAGGCTTTTGCTTCTCCACAGTGACGGGAACGAAACTGATTGTTTCGAGGTTATAAATCCGTTTCCCCTCGGGGGTGTTCTCTAGGTGAACAGCCACCAGGGGGAATTTTCGGTGTCTGTTGCCCATGCGGCGAACAGACAGGACTGGGAAACTCTCGGTTTTGAGTTGTCTGATGATGGATTCATCAGTCACATGCGTGCCAACTCCGCGGATAACTACTTTCAACTCTTTCTCCTCGTTGAGAGTGTAAGTGTAAAATTGAGCATTTATGCTCCGAAGGTATTTGATAACTACTCGGTAGTTATCAGCGGATTGCACGCAAAATCTAACCGAGTTGGATAGATTTTTGGCCTTAAGGACGGGAATTCTCAGGTGCTTGTATAGGTGGGCGGAAATATCGTCCCATTTGTGGACATCTTGGATATGGATGGGCGGAGGATTGCTAGAGAAATTCTCTAGCCCCTCGATTTCGTCGATCTTATCGATCGGAAGCGGTTGTTTTTTGTTTACCACGGTGGTGTGGTAAACAATAGCCGGAGTTGGTGGCGCAGGCTCAGCTTTCGCCGGAGCCTTTGCTTTTGCTGGTTTAACAGCGATGGGTGGGGTTGGGGAGCTGGTTTTGCGGCGGTCGTGAGACGTGAGCTTTTCCGGAGCCATCGAGGTTGAAGGCATCGCCTTCTTCCGGTGGTTCCGATCGATGTAGACTTGGAAGCCTTCATCGTTGGAACCATTCGGAGTGGCGGTGGAGATCGGCTTGGAGGCCGAAGTAGTTTTGGCTTTCTTAGCCGGTGGGGAGGGGCTGGCTCGCCGAGCAGTAGCTTCGGGGGCCGGTTGCTGGGGTGGCGCTAGCGGAGCTAGTTCCGGAACAAGTGTCATTTCTGACAAATTTTCGTCGTCGGAGGAGGAGGATTCGTCGCATACTGAGGGCGTGCGCGGTGGTTCGGGTGTGTGGGGCCCGCTTAGAGCAGGCGAGAAGGATGGGGACATAATGTCCGTGATTTCCTCGCTGTAATCAGCGGGACGAGGGTTTAGGAAAAAAATGATTCAGTTGCTGTTGAAGCTTCTGATTTGCATCATTTGAGCGTTGGAGTTGCGCGGTCAAGGCGGCGAGTTGCGCATCCTTGGAGCGGGATTGTTCGGCAAAGAGCCGGGATTGTTCAGAAAATGAACGGGATTGTTCCGCAAAGGAGGCGGTAAGGGAGGCGATTTGCTGTTGCAAATCGCTAATTTGTTGGTGGAATGCTACGTCGGCGGGCACTTGGGGTTGCTTACGCCGGGATCTCTCCCCGGAGGGGTAGACAGGGTCGAAGTGGGCTTCGGGGTCTTGGGACCGCTTTCCACGCCTGGACTTACCCATGGCGTAGAAGACGGGTGTTAGGTAGGCACCGGGTTCAAAATCCCCCGGGCCTGCTTATTGTTAAGCGGTATCAAGAGTAGAAATGCTGAGTGCAACACTCTAAAACTTGACTGCCTCCCGACAATCTCCGAGCGTTCCTCGCGGAAATCAAGGCAGATTCTCGGTTAGCGTGCTATGATAAGCGTGCTTAATTTCTTAAAACCTAAACAGGTCCCCCTGCAAAGGTCGTAAGAAATTTTCTCGTTCGCGTCTTCCGGTGTCAGGGCAGTATAAAATACGCGCTAACCACGGAGACGTTCTCCACACTGAAAGGAAAAAAGATTACAGCTGGGCGGATGGCGCCTTTTCCGTGTTTGACAAATACGAGCTAAGAAGCTCGGTCAAACTCGGTAAAGGGTGTTGGGTGAATGGAGTAGAGTGTTCAATTCTCTCCAAACACCAGGTCCGGCGGCTCCTTTTCCGCGCTGGCAAAAACGAGCTAAAAAGCTCGGCCAGACAACGGTAAAAGGGTGTTGGATGTTCTGAAAGAAAATTATTATTCTAAAAAGAACAGTAATTTTCCTCAGAGCACCTTTAACTGTAAAGTAGCTGAATAGCTTAAGAATAATTAATAACAGAGAGAGCAGCTCGAAAGCGACGGAGAGGGCTTCAGAGTGGAGAGACGAACAACCTGACTGTTCGCCGTCTCAAGTCTGAATGGACAAAAAATATACATTTTACACTGATTTATATACACTAAAAAATGAGGGAATTAGAGGGTGTCGGTAGGGGGTGTGGTTATGGTGGTAATAAACTAATTTTAGCCGAAAAAAGGTTATCTGTGGGTAAGTAGGTACGTGTTTGATGGGGATTCCAAGGGATTAGGAAAACACCCGAGTTTCAGGTGGACACACTAAATCTAATAAAACATTTTCGAGCGGACTTAAATCGAAATTTAACAGTAGGTTTTCTTGTTATTTCATTTGAATTGCCTCCAACATATTTAAATGATAGTGTGTAGAATGTTTCAATAATTTTACGTTTTCTAAAGTGAACTTATGGCCCGTTTCAATTGCATGGTTAGCGACCGCAGATTTATCCGGATTCAGGTGTTTAATGTGTGAGACATATTTCTTGAATAATTTTCTCACTTATCAGACTAGTTTCGCGTTTTACAGCATTATCAGGAGTGAATTACAAAAGATACCAACAAGCTTATATATGGTCAGGTAATAAGGGATTTTAAGATTGGGGAATTCCAAATATCCTCATTGTCGTTGACGAGGTGTTTTCCGTCTTTTATTGCCCTATTTATTTCTAGGCCTTCCCTGAGGTTTAAATTACGGCCCTTATTACCTGAATATAGAATTTTGAAATTATTAACATCTATAAAGTGGTAAGTAAATAGTGAGTAAATAGTAAAGTAAAAAATTGTGAAACAAACCAAGTGTAATTTAATTTAAACCTTCATTATCAATATGTGTGAGACATATTCCTTGAATCTAGTTTGAATGTTTCTTTGTGTTTGTCCTATGTATATTTTGTCACAATTCGAACATTTAATGGAATAAATTCCAGATTTTTCTAAGAAATGTGTTTTGTTAAAAGTGTTCCCTAGTAAATTGTGTAATTTTGTATTTACATAGTACGCTGGGGTTAAATTGAATTTCTTGTACAATTTTTTGAAATTATTTTCGATTGTGGGGGAATAACTTAGTCTGACATATTTTGTTTCTTTTATGGTTTCTATATCTGTAAGTGAAGTTATATTTCGGAGTTTATATTTACGTGAATGTCTATTAATTAGTCTCTGTATTGTATTTCTGTTGTATTTAAGGTGTGCTGCTATTGTGTGAATGAATTTTAGTTCCTTTTTTCTAATTTCGGGTGATAATGGTATGTTGAAGGCTCTATTTATCATACTATTAAAGGCAGATAGTTTATATTTCATTGGTGCAAATGCGTTGGCATGGATATAATTGAAAGTATGAGTATGTTTCCTGAATATATCAAATACTAATTTATTGTTTTCTCTTTTTATAAGAATGTCTAGGAAGGGCAGTGAGTTTTCGTCCTCTAACTCGTATGTAAAATTAATACTATTGTAAATATTGTTAATGGATGAGATGAAGTTGTTAATATCGAAATTTGGCACATAATGGCACTAGACAAAATATCTCAAACTTGGTTTAAACCTTAAGAAAAATCAGTTATTAGTGTTAATTTTACTTTTGAACATAGGTTTTTAATCTATGTTTAAGTATGAAGTAAAATTTCGAGTTTAGAAAATCGTGTTTTTTTTTTTTAATCACACGTCAATTTTTTTACAGGTATGAACAGTGATTTGTTGATTCACGAAGCGACAATGGAAGATGATTTGGCCGATGAAGCCGTTATAAAAATGCACTCGACGACCTCGCAGGCGATTCAAATTGGGGAGAAAATGAAGGCTAAATATATTTTATTAACACATTTTAGTCAACGGTACGCGAAATTGCCGAGGTTCAACGAGAATTTCCAAGATCACATCGGGATTGCTTTCGACAACATGAAAGTAAGTGACACATTTCAAAAATAATAATAACAATAATAATCTTTATTTAGCATCTTCTGCTATACAATGATAGAAAAATATATCGATATATACAAAACAATTACGCCTGGTTTTTCCAGCATGTCTAAAGGAGTTAGGGGCAGTCATAGTTGTGATTTTTAGGTGTTTTTTGGATTTTTTTTTTTTTTTCTCGAAAAGTAATGGTTGTATGTAAAAAGCTATTACTACGTTAAAAAGGTCTTTTATTCTACTTTATAAAAATATTTTTTTATTGAAAAAATATGTGTATACACACACACAAAAAGACTGTGTACAGGGGCGCGCCTTTCAGAATAAAGGGTTCGCGGTGCCAATCCCAGAGGTCGTACTGTTTATCTGAAACACAAAATCGATATTGATCTTAGTAATATATATATAAAAACCTTGTACTTGGACGAAGGAAAATTAAATACGTTGATTTTAAACAAAATGGCGGCCGTTTGAAAAAAAGTGCGTTTTATGACCTAAAATTTGGTTGATTTAGCATGCCAAAAATATAGTAATTTTTATCAGAACGTAAATTCCTTCGTCCAAGTACACAACAATGTAATTAGCAACAATTATGCCAAATTTAATCCAGATCCGTTCAGAACTTTGGCTGGAATCATTGGCACCGCATTGAAAAATGTCGTTTCGAGAAAAACGACTTTGAAGTTTTGGAGAGCATTAAAATGTTCTGTACGTTCATAAAAATGGACTTACAGTGAATCGTCGATTCCGGGCCCGTACTGTGGTCCTTCCGAGTCAAATCAAATCAAATCAATTTATTTGGTGCCTTACATAAGTTTACACAAGTCATTTACATACATATTATTATTGTTAATTAATCCCTTTATTATGTCTATAGTAACATTATTAAAACACATAAATATTATTGTATGAAATATGACTAATAAATAAATAAATATGACAAATATATATAAAACGATTTTTTAAAAATTACAATACAACACAATCAGTCAGTAATCACACTAAATTGACATACACTAATTAAAATAAAATCAGTTACATATTAAAATTATGATATAAATACTCGTCCAAAGAATAGAATGCATTCTCGAGTAATATTTTCTTAATGCTTATTTTAAACAGTTTAGCTTTGAGGAGTTTTATTTCTTGTGGTAACTTGTTGAATAATTTTGGTGCATGATAGCGTGTACCGTTTTGTGATAAAGTTAACCGGCTTCTCGTAGGTCGTATTTCATCATTTTGCCTTGTCGGGTAATTGTGATATTGATTGTTTTCCAAATAATTTTCATTGTGATCTTTAACCCAGAGTAAACATTGCAATATATATTGGCAAGGCAGAGTTAATATACCTAGCTCCACAAAAGCATTCCTGCAGTCTTCCCTGTAACCCGCATTAGCTATTATTCGAACAGCTCTACGCTGTAAAGCAAAAATCCGTCCCGCGGCACTGGAGTGACCCCAAGCAAGAAGTCCATATGACATAACTGAGTGGCATACCGCAAAGTAAGCTGTTCTGACAACGTATTGGGAAACACATCTTACTAAGTTTCTCAAGAGATATATATTCTTCGTTATTTTATTTGCCAATTTAGCGACATGCGCATCCCACTTTAACTTATTATCAATCTGTAGCCCTAGAAACTTGGCTGAATCAGCTACAAATTCTTCTTGATGACTTTTCAAAGTAAATAATAAGCTCACTGTTTTTTCATCATTCATGCAAAGACTGTTTGAATCAAACCATATTTTACATGCCCTCCTTGCATCAACTTCAAATGCTAATAGTTGGTCTATATTAGGATTAGTGACAAAAATTGAGGTATCATCAGCAAATTGAGTGACATTTACCTGACTGTTACTAAATATGTATGGAAAATCATTCGCGTAAATCAAAAACAAAAGAGGCCCTAAGTGAGATCCCTGCGGTACTGCCCTAGTAACATGTACTTCATCAGATGTATTATGGCCATAAGATACAATCTGCTTTCGATTAGTTAGATAAGACAATATCATTCTGCAACTGGCTGGCATGAAGTTATAACTATATAGTTTAGTTATTAATAACTGGTGTGATACGCAATCAAATGCCTTTGATAAGTCCATAAAATTAACCAGTACAGATGATTTGGAATCCAGACCACTCAAGATTGAATCAATGAGTTCTACAATTGCATGAATTGTCGATCTTCCTTTTCTAAATCCAAATTGCTGTTCTGCCAATAGGTCATTGTCTTCAAAATACTGTGATACTTGTCTGTACATTACTAACTCCAAGATTTTTGCAATGACAGGAATTATTGACACTGGCCGATAGTTATTCAGATCGGATGGATTGCCCTTCTTAAGTACGGGAATGCACTTTGAAATTTTGAGTGAGTCTGGAAAATAACTCTCCCGCAAACACTGGTTAATTAGACGTGTCAACGGCAGCATGATAATGTCTTTAACCGATTTTATCACGTCAGTTGATAGGCCATATATATCTTTACTGTTTTTATTCTTGATGACATAAAAAATGTCTCTAACATGAGTTGACGATACCTCCTCAAATTTAAAATACCTGTTGCTATTTGAAAGAGGAATTACCGTTGCAGTGTTCGAATGATTCGTTGTTATGTTCTTTACAATATCATCTATAACATTAATGAAAAAACTGTTAAAATCGTCGGCAGATATATTCGTTGCGATTTCTCTCTGATTAAGAGTTGGCCTATGTGAGTGTATTAGTTTCCACATACCCCTAATATTGTTAGAACAGCCGTTTATAAAATTGTCATTTGCACGGATTTTTCTTTGAGTAATAGCCTTTTTGTAATCTGACTTAAGATGACCGCATAAAGATATTAATTCAGCTGTGGGATTTCTACAGCACATTTCAGAGAAGAGATTAATTGTTTCTCTCATCTTTCTTAAATCGTCTAGACTCCTCGTTCGCTCTTGTCTTCGCCGCATTCTCTCCTCCCTGGTAGCAGCGTGCGCGCGGCTGTCACTGAGCGCTATCCGCTGCTCATCTTTGTCGGAAACAAACCTGTGGATATTCGGGCCGCAGTTCACCCCCATCGCCTGGAAGATCATCAGGATGCTGTAGAACCCCTCATTGTAGACAAAAGCTGCTGTATAGGCCGCAATTTGGACGATCGTTGAGCTTCCCGGGAGGATTTTCGGACAGATTTTCCAAATCAGCTGGTTGTAGCTCTCGTTGTTGTTTTGAGTGAAACCACCCACACAGCGTTCGAGTAATTCCTGCTTCGTCAAGTCGGTATAAATTGGCTTTATGGCTTTGGAGACATCAGCTGGAAATTGAACATAATCATGGTGGAATGAATCCACGTTGTTATTGACGGCCGCCCGCTGCCAGGTACATCAAGAGTCCTTTCCTACTGGACACAGCTTGTGATTTATTTATTTATTTATTTATTTATTTATTGTATATTACCCAACAGCCACGAAGGCCAATTACAGGACAAATTAAAAAGAGAAAAAAAAAAAAAAAAAGACAGTACAATACATTCCTAAATGATAGAACAGATACACGTATATGTATATACATATACATATTCACATACAAGAACACCAGAAAAATACACTTACACTTGAGTCACGTTACTTATCAATTCACTCATTAATCTTCGCTCGCTGCATGTATAAAATATATCTATATTTTTGCAATGGCTATTCACTGTTTTACACATTGACAAAATCGGCGAGTTCATGTGATGATATGTACTTGATGTACTTAAATAGAAAGTATGTTGTAGTCTACTATTTTGGCGTGGTACATAAAAGTTCAGTAAAGACAACAGTAATGAGTCATCGATTTTGTGGTGAATTAACTTATATACAAACATAATTTGAGCTAAAGTGCGCCGGTGTTGCAGTGATACGATACCAAAATCACGTTCCAACAGTTCTGATGAATAACCCTGCGCTGGATATACCCGGTATTTCCTATAGTACAATGTTTTTAAAAATTTCCTCTGAACTTTTTCAATTTCTGAAATATGAATAGTGTAGTGCGGACTCCATACAACCGAGCAGTATTCTAGGCGACTGCGGATGTACGCATAATAGAAGTTGATTAACGGTTGCGTAGTTTTAAATAATTTGGTATTTCTTATTAAAAATCCCAATAGTTTGTAACCGAAACTAGTGATATAATTAATATGGTCATTAAATGTAAGTTTCTTATCGAAATAAATACCAAGATCTTTGAAGCAGGTAACTTGTTGAAGAGGCGCATTATTTATGTTATAATTGAAATGTATGTTTGTATGTTTCCTACTATAGGTCATATGTTTGCACTTATCTATATTCAACCTGAGCCCATTATTAGTACACCAATTATTAAATTTAGCAAGGTCCTGTTGTAGTGCCAAGCAGTCATTAACGTTATATATGATTCTAAATAATTTGAGATCATCGGCATACATTAAATAATCAGAGTTAAAACAATTACCGACATCATTAAAAAATAATAAAAATAGTAACGGTCCCAAGTTTGACCCTTGAGGCACACAACTTGAAGAGACAAAGGTATAAGATCGAAAACCTTTATATTCCACGTAATTAATTCTGTTTGTTAAGTAACATTTTATGAGTTTCACTACACAGTCACTCAAGCCAAAAGTATGAAGTTTTTTTATTAACAAATCATGTTGAACAGTGTCAAAGGCTTTCGACAAGTCGGTATATATAACATCTACCTGATGCCGATTGTCTAAAGCTCCAGAGACGGCTGTTGTAAATCTACATAAATTAGTGACGGTTGATCGTAGTTGTAGTGGTAAAAAGTTGCCCAAATCGCGTTTCTCATGCCGTTAACAGATTGATTGTGTCGTCTTATTGCTAACCCATAGTAAACTGTTAACTTATCAATAAGTTTACCAGTGAGTTTATTTCTGCCGCCGAGTCCTCCTGTCTTTTTCTTACACGCGCGTAATCTGGAGCCCATCCGCTTTTGAACGTGACCGACACATTCTTTCTTCTGGATGACTGTTTCAGGACCGTAGGGATGAGCATCACGAACACCTGCAAACGTTTTTGAATCCCCATCACCGATATAGTTGACGTATTTGACGTTGTACTTTTCTTCAGAGTTGCAAAACATTTCAGTTATGGCTGCGACTTCCATCTTCCCTGCTGATCCTTGATGGTTTGTTGAACATTCCGCTTGATGAGTTTCCATATATTCGTCGTATTCGTGAGTAGCCTTTTTGCCCTTCCAAACTTCACACATTTTGCAGTACGCACTTTTCGTGACTACATCGAGAACTTTTCCACTGTAGTAGCCAATCAACGACGAGACACCATACAGTGACGTAAATCCGCGCTTATGCCACGTCCCATCACCTGACACAGTTAGTTCGTCGTCCTTCGCTGCATTGGTTTCCCGAACAGTTTCTTCTCGTTCTTCCTTCACTGCCTTATGGAACAATAGATCCGCCACTGCTGTCACCGATATCAGAATCTGCTTCATCAAAATGTTGTACGTTTTCTTAGCCAGAAAACTCGGCTTGTCCAGGAGCCCGCACAGCTTTACACATCCTTCGTGGCCAAGTCCCAGTACTCTCATTGCGAATATAAAACGCCTGTTAATTTCGTACGTGTGCCCAATGAAAGAGCAAGATGGAATCGAAACGATCGGGCAGTTGTCACATATCACAGCAATTCTGAAGCCCAGTCCACGCCCAGTGTCATGTCATTAGTTACACACCAAGACTGGAATCTATCCAAATCATCTTGCAATAAATATGCTGAAAGATTAGATATTTCTGTGAAAATTTTTATATCATCAGCAAACAGCAGGCAATCTGCGTGATGGAAGCAGTCGGTAACATCATTTATAAATATGTTGAACAGAAGAGGCCCTAGGTGTGACCCTTGAGGAACCCCAGAAGTCACTGTTATGGCTGATGATATAACACTTCCGATTCGTACTGTCTGAGTCCTCCCGATCAAATATGAATGGATCCATTTAAGCATCTCCCCACAGATTCCTACAAGCTCAAGTTTCCGAAGCAAGATGGTATGATTAACGGTATCAAAAGCCTTAGAGAAGTCTGTATAGACGGAGTCAACCTCATATCCCCTCTCCAAAGCAGACACGATATAGTGGCTATACGATAATAAATTGGATGAAGTAGAACAACCGCTTCTAAAGCCATGTTGCTTTTCGGACAGGACCTTAGAGAGGCAAGCTGTGAGGGGTACAGTTATTAATTTCTCAAATATTTTGGGAATATGGGATAGAATTGAAATCAGTCTATAATTTGAGACGATGTTCTTTTTGCCACTCTTAAAAATAGGTGTTATTAAAGCGTTCTTCCATAAAGTGGGGAAAAAACCAGAGTTAAGAGATTGGTTAAATAGTAGCCACAAGGGGCGACTAAGTGGAAAAGAACACCGTCTCAGAATAACAAAAGGTAACCCATCAGGACCAGTACAGTACGAATTATCTAATTTGTCGAGTTCATGAAGAACATCGGAAATTTTTACAATCGGGCATAAGTTAAAATTAATATGATTGGATTAGTATTTTATTATTTATTATATTTATTTTAAACGAGTGTTTTCCACTCCCAGGCTAAGCATGAAGTAAAATTTCGAGTTTAGAAAAGCCTTAAAATTTGGTTTGGTCGCGTAGCACGAAGCGCGGAGCGGCCAAACCAAATTTTCAGGCTTTTATAAACTCGAAATTTTACTTCATGCGCCACTGATACAAAACACTGATTCAATATAAAGTTCAGCGGTGTGTTTTAAACTTCGTAATACGTCGGTGTTTTGTACCGGTGGCGCATGAAGTAAAATTTCGAGTTTAGAAAAGCCTGAAAATTTGGTTTGGCCGCTCCGCGCTTCGCGCTACGCGACCAAACCAAATTTTCAGGCTTTTCTAAACTCGAAATTTTACTTCATGCTTAGTCTGGGAGTGGAACACACTCGTTTTAAGTTTCAAATTGAACTCTTTTAACAAAGATTGTTTAAAAATGTACGGCATTTACGCTGTAATTGGGATATGTATCCTTGAATGAAAAGCTACCTGTATGTACAAGTTGAGGCATTAATTGCGATTGATTGGCTACAATTTGTAATAGTCATATAGGCAATCCAATTTACACATCACTTAAAAATTAAAGGTGTCAAATAGTATTGGATGAAAATGTTCGGTGTTACATAAAACTCTCTGTATATACAATTCTACTATCCATCACTGGATTTTTCAGCTATTTCAAATTTAAATTTTACACTTTTATATTACCACAACACGCACGCCGAATATTTGTATTTATTTAATTTACCATCTACGCATGTTTATCAGTTTTCAATTGTTGAATATTACATAATTCAATTTATATGCGTGACAAAAAGCGCCGCCATCGAACAATTGAAGGGCCGGATCGAAGAACCGGACATGCGCTCGAAACCCGCCCGGCCGTTACTCGAGACCGAGGGAAAAAGTGATTTTTCCAAAGTTCGTCAAATCTTGTCGAAAAAAATACCAGTCGATAGAGCATAAAATTATCTATGTTTCTATATTTTTTTGGTATTTTTCTGACGTTTCAATTCGAAGAAAAAAAAATAAAAACTGACTTTCTGAGAGCACGTTTTTTCGATAGAAATCCCGTGTTTTTATAAACTAAACTCGCGATATCTCCGACAAATATTAACAGAATCCATTTATTCTTCGACAACCTTACAGAGGACACTTCAGCGATGCGAAATATCTGCGCAAACTTGATAGCAATGTCTAATTTGTTAATACAAATTGAATGTGAAGTTAAAAGTGTTTTAATCCACGTTTTTTTTTCTTTCACTGAAAAAAGTGTGCGACGAAAGTTGTCTGTCAACAAACTTCCAGCGACAAAGTTGCTCAGTATTGCATGGAGATTATTTTGGCAAAGTTTCAGATTAAACAAATGAAAACTTTGGAAGTTATGAGCATTTATTTACGGACGCGCCCGGCGCGCACGGGGCGGCGCGCACGGCGCGCCGGGCGCGTCCGTTCTACGAAGGCCCGGGCCACCAAAACAATAATTCAAGGTTAATAGGTAAGCAATTATTATGTAAAAAGTTGATGTTCGATTCTGTTTAATAATATCTGTAATTTATAAATATTATAAATATGTGTACAAAACTTGGGTCGAATATGTGGTCTAAATGTACGTGTTTTTTATCGCAATATCATGGAAGAAGTTTTTGAAAAACTCCTGTCCTCGAGGGGACAAATAATGCACCAAAGATTCAACATCCTTCAACTTCGCAGAAGTGATTCCTGGAGGCGTCGGAATCGGCGCGGATTTTAAATCATCCTCGGACGCAGTAATCGCAATTTTATAGCTCAAAGGCTTTCCTGTGTAGTTGTCATAAACATCGATCGTCCCATTTGGACAATAAACAATCTTTGCCGCTTTGCTTATTTTGAAATTTTTTGGAATCGCATATTTTTTCGCAATAGCAACTTCCAAATCTTTCAACGCCAGATCTTCCTCCGTTACAATGATGAAATTCGGATCTTTCGCCGTCTTTATCATATCAATGTACTCTTCAGCCGTCTCAAATGTTTCAACTTTCTTTTTTTTCTGCCCGTACAAACCAAAGTTCCTGTCACACTGACAGTACGAATGACCGCGTACAGGGTACACGTGGGTAATCTCAATTTGCAGTTTCGCTGATAACATGGATAACAAAACGAGTAGCGTGTAATTCCTATTTTGGCCGCCGCACGCGTCCGAAAACAGGTAGATTTTGTTATAACAAGTCTCTGACCTTTCGAGCTCTATAATGTACAGCAGACAATTGGCAACGGTATTGGAACCTTTCTTCACGCGGCCTTCCAAAAACGGGAACATGTAGCTTCTGTCGCTGTTGTGCACATGTACGTTGAACACGTACAACCACAGTAGTCGCCGATAAAACTGCTCTGATACAGGAAGCTTTGGTAGAGGTAAATTTTGTGCGAAGTCGAATTCGAGGGACAGAACGCCCTCATCTTTAAGCATGTTATTTTTAAGCACGCGGTATTCCTCAACAAGCTTCTTGTGATCCGAGTAAGTTGCGCTGGAGGTTGCTTCTTTTTCGTTCTCAAAACAGAGATTGCACACGTCAGTGCGGGGCAGGGAAAACGAAAAATCCACATTATGATTGAAATGTTTCGCGTACGTAGACTGGTCGAGGGGAATTTCTTCATCCCCAGTTACCGCTAAGTAATAGTCAACGAACAGGTTGTACAACGTTGTCAGTGACAGTTCCGGGTTATCAAAATACTTCAATTTCGTGCTCTCCCGCGCATAGTGCGACTCGGAATGCGGAATCGACTCGCAGTGAGACTGAATCAAGATTTTTACATCTTCTGTGAGTTTAACTGTGCGGCCCTCATGTTTACCGCGTTTGTCTCCCAACGATTCGTCTTTCAGTACTTTAGTTTGGACGCTCGCGATACGATGTTTGGTTATGCAAAGCACACCGCAGAAGAATGCTTTGCAAACAGCAACATTTGCTTCAGCAGTCGGGAATAAATACTTCCATCTCTGATAGGCCGTCTTCTGTCGATTCTCATTTTCCACTTGGGGATGCTGGATCTTCATAAAGTCGCTGATGAAGACGTTTTGTGACTGGTAGTTTCCAAGTCCCCAAAATCTATCATGCACAGCTTCTTGTTTTGATGCATCGATCTCGTTGAAACATTCATTCGCACAGCAAGACTCAATCCGTGCAAATTGCTTCTCAGGAACCAACTTTCCCGAAGTGGAAACATATTCCATGCCCTACAATATTTACCCACATGCAATAAATAAAATCGTCAAATAAACAATAACGGGAATTAGTCAAATTAAACCATAACCGATTTAACAAAAAATGAGAAAAAATGAAATTGTTCTGAAATTAAGTTGTCTATTTAAAATGTGTGTAAAATTTAAAGAATACATTACAAACATATATTTATTATACAATTATCATTTTTGCAAAACAAATTAAACATAATAATCGTTTAAGGTGATTTGTCAGTCATAAGTTACTGGATTAGGGTGTTGTTATTTATTATCGTTGGAAGTTGATTTGGTACTTGAGACGAGATCAATCAATTTTCTCATTGTGAGAGATGCCAACATGTTTTTTGTATTATCTTATTGCTAAAAGTTTGTTTCGCGTTTCCGAGGTGAGCGAAATCAAGAAAAATCATTTGTAGAAGTTTGAAGAAACAGAAAGTCGAATTTGTTTATAGAATTACGTTTTTCCATAATTAAGGAATTGAATGATCTTGTCGCAAGGTTCAATTCGACGTCTTAGTAAAATCAATAAAAAAGATTCTAACTCTGTGACTTTAGCACTGACATTTCACCTTAAGATCTTATAGTACAAGGAAAAATGAAACATCAAACCATAAAAAACATAAAATCACATTGATCTTAATAATCTAAAAAAAATATCTTAATAAAAAAATGCAATGTTAAAAACAATAACAACAACCACAACACCACAAATAAATACACTAATAACATCTTCGATAAGATTCATAATAACATTAAGAATAACAGTAGGAATGACAAGGACAAACATATATCATAACATATACAAATACGGCAGACACAACAAGACAGGTAAGACAAGGACAAAACGAACATAAACAGAAATTATCTTACTTCATTTTTCTTCTTTTTAGCTACTGTCGCTTTCCACATATCTGGAGTACAAGTTCTTTTACGCCCACGTTTAGCGTTTTCCATGGTGAAATACAATTAGATGAGACCTCGCGCCTCCAAAGTCGCAATGATTATGCGGCGAAAATGTTACTGTTTTCTCCTTGAATTAATGTTTTGGTGGCCCGGGCCTTCGTAGAACGGGCGCGCTCGGCACGCCGCGCGCGGCGCCCCGTGCGCGCCGGGCGCGTCCGTAAATAAATGCTCATAACTTCCAAAGTTTTCATTTGTTTAATCTGAAACTTTGCCAAAATAATCTCCATGCAATACTGAGCAACTTTGTCGCTGGAAGTTTGTTGACAGACAACTTTCGTCGCACACTTTTTTCAGTGAAAGAAAAAAAAACGTGGATTAAAACACTTTTAACTTCACATTCAATTTGTATTAACAAATTAGACATTGCTATCAAGTTTGCGCAGATATTTCGCATCGCTGAAGTGTCCTCTGTAAGGTTGTCGAAGAATAAATGGATTCTGTTAATATTTGTCGGAGATATCGCGAGTTTAGTTTATAAAAACACGGGATTTCTATCGAAAAAACGTGCTCTCAGAAAGTCAGTTTTTATTTTTTTTCTTCGAATTGAAACGTCAGAAAAATACCAAAAAAATATAGAAACATAGATAATTTTATGCTCTATCGACTGGTATTTTTTTCGACAAGATTTGACGAACTTTGGAAAAATCACTTTTTCCCTCGGTCTCGAGTAACGGCCGGGCGGGTTTCGAGCGCATGTCCGGTTCTTCGATCCGGCCCTTCAATTGAGCTCAGATAATGGAAATTATTACCGTTTCAGGCAAAATTCGCTTTGAATTTAGAACGTGGAAATTTCATCGCCTGGGATTATTCAATTATTTCGCATTATATTATACATGTATATATACACCAGCCCCAAAACCCCGCTCGTATTTCGACACCGCTGCAAAAGTTTTCTATTCATTAAAATTAAATGTTTTCATAGTACGTTATTAGCTAACCTTGATTTCAATTTCAATTTCATGAAAAAATCGACGAGCCGATAACTCGTGCAAACATTTTATTAAACTTACACAGGAATTTATAAAAGTTGGTAAAATGCATACTACGTTCAACCTGGGGGCTCACAATTTGAAGGGTTGAGGAAAAACAATAAATGAGTCCCATTGTAGAATTTTACAAGGGAAACATTAAAATGTCAGAACTCTGTATGTTTCATAGGTTATTTATTTTTGTTCACGACAATCTTATAATATGTGCATTATTTAGTTGCGTGGGCAGCATAAATAGCATTAACGGCCGACTAGAGTTACTCTAATAGTGGATTTTAGTTAGTTACTCTAATAGTGGATTTTAGCTAAAATACACTTCAATTTCAATTTATTTACGGAAAATCTTCTTTATACAATACAATAATGACAATCATTTTCTTAAACATAAGTTACCAGTATATTCATCAGTCACAAGTATAGTCACGGAAAAGTAAAACATATAGTTAAATTTCACGATTTGAAATTTTAATTTTTTAAAAAGTTTTTTATTTCACTTAATTAATTGAGTTACAAAGGTATTTCATTTGTCGCAACGGTTATAACGATAAAGGACACGGAGATGCTTTCCGAACGAAAGTACGATTGTAATTAATTCATGCATGAGATAATTGTCCATGATGAAGAATGGGACGCTCTGGAACGTGCCTGCGATAAGGCGCATCATTCCTGGGAACTGTCTTCTCAGCATTTTGGTATGTGGATACCATTACATAACTATATGGAATATGTGAAAGTATACCAAAAAGAAGAAATCCCTATATGTACCTATAGGTAAAAATAATAAACACATGTTTGAATTAAAATTAGGAATAAAATCAATCACGACAGAGAATAGCCTGAATTAGGTAGTGAGTATATTAGTGTTCTTTCTATTAGAAAAGCTTTAAATCATAATTTCTTGTGATTTTTTTCTTTTGAGTATACATATCCTAATTACGTGTTTAGATTTTTAAATATTCGTTGTTTTCTTAAAAGAGGCCAATTCGAAGTTTAAACAAGTGTTTTCCACTTCCAGGTTAAGCATGAAGTAAAATTTCGAGTTTAGAAAAGCCTGAAAATTTGGTTTGGTCGCGTAGCGCGAAGCGCGGAGCGACCAAACCAAATTTTCAGGCTTTTCTAAACTCGAAATTTTACTTCATGCGCCACGCGTATAAAACACTGATTTTAAGTAAAGTTTAAAATATACTGCTTAGGTTTGATCACATCTTAATTAATTTTACAAATATTTATATAGTTAAATTTCACGATTTGAAATTTTATTTTTTTAAAAAGTTTTTTATTTCACTTAATTAATTGAGTTACAAAGGTATTTCATTTGTCGCAACGGTTATAACGATAAAGGACACGGAGATGCTTTCCGAACGAAAGTACGATTGTAATTAATTCATGCATGAGATAATTGTCCATGATGAAGAATGGGACGCTCTGGAACGTGCCTGCGATAAGGCGCATCATTCCTGGGAACTGTCTTCTCAGCATTTTGGTATGTGGATACCATTACATAACTATATAAATAACCCAAGTGGCGGCAATAAATGCAAACAGGAACATCAGAAACGGTAATCTTAGTGATACTAATAAACAAAAATATACATATATAAATAAGTGAAAATAAATAAAAGTATATAAATAAATGTATACCATGTATAATGTGGTATCACAGATGATATCACAGATCAAGATAAGTTATAACGCAACAGCAATATATCACAGGTAAAAGACACCAAATAATCAATAATAAATAAATAACAAAAAAAATAATAATAATAACAAAATTAAAATTAAAATAGCTACACAAATATTAATAAAAACCGATTTAAAATTAACACTCAGAAAGGACATCGGATAAATGAATGCGGTGCAGTCTGGATTTGAAAGTTGCATATGAAGAAATAAACAAAACAAAATTGTTGTCATTCTCCATGTCAGTTTGGAATTTCAAGTTCCCGTTGCACTCGCGACACTTCACCAAATTCGAGATGGCAGCAAATACGGTGACGAAATTTATGATCCGGTACTGAATGGAATCGTCCTGCGGCACTATGACTTCCTTTTGTCTCTTCATTTTCTTCGCCGATGCACTGAAACTGCTATCGTCGATCTCTGGCGTTTTCGGATTGAAAGACTGCTTCCTTTTTCGATTTAGATATTTTCGCGTCGGATTACTCTTGCGCGCACTTCGACTCACTTTGTTTCGACCCATCGTTTATGTCTTTTTCACGGCGCGAAACAAACACCGGCACGTGTATGGCGACTGACACCAATGGAATTTGAGGTTCAAACTACATCGAAATAGTTCTAACATGATCATAGATGGCGGCACAAGTTTCTAAAACATGTGCACGGCCTTTAAAACTGACCTGCAGGCTAGTATCACAAGCGCGAGAGAAATAGCGTTCGGAGCGGCTGGAGCGCCGCACGGTCGCAGCCCGACGGCCTGCACTGTTCGCTTCGGCGGTCGAAAAAAAAAATACTTCTACATGTCGGATCACCATGAAATTTTGAAATATGATAGTCGAAGGATCATACTTTCGAATACTGACATTTTTGAAAAATCGATTTTTTCAAAATTATGAGTGCCCCTAACCCCTTAAGATGTAACTAGATCTTGAGCCGTGTCTTGAGACACACGCTCGGCTCGTACTGTTGCACCATGGCGAAATGTCGTCTAATGCATCTCAAGCAGACCTTTAAAATAGAATGCCAATTTTGCGTGCCCAAGCATCATAGCAATTGCGCATCCTTTCTGTGTTCTGATAAGAACTGATTTTTTAATGGAATAAAACAGCAATAACAGTAACTAAACTTCATAATGTGATGACGCGGCAACGCTGCGAGGTCATACTAACAAAACGTCATATATTTAACGCTTGCTTTAATGTTTTGTTTAGGGAATTTAGAGATGTCGGAATCGCAATGAAAACAACTAGATATTGCTTGCATTCTCGGACGAACTATATCTGCAACGATTTTTCCTAGTTGTGTCAAATTTTGACGTTACATGACAATGTCATACTGTTTAGGTCGCGAGTATATTAGTGTTCTTTCTTTTAGAAAAGCTTTAAATCATAATTTCTTGTGCATTTTTGCGTGTACGTATACATATCCCAAATACGTGTTGTAGATTTTTAAATATTCGTTGTATGCATCCTTTCTGTGTAGCAAACATGAATTCAGAACGCATTAGTTGTGTAGACAAAGTGATATTTATATATAAAATTACGAAAATGTTATTCGTGAAAATGCAAACAATGTCTTAATTAATAAGACAACTTAAGACAATAAATATCCATTGAAACAACTACTTCCTGTGCAAATACATATTGATGTGAAGCCAAAAATTCATCAAATTAATGTTCGTGCAAGTTATCTGGAGCTTTATGAGGAGCAATTTTTTAGAATTGTTAAAATTTCAATTTATCGCATTCTTTAAGACCACCTGTTTTGTACACCTAGACCTTCTCTTTTGATGCTCTCTTCTTGACGTCTTGTTTTAAATTGCTCCACTGCTTACTGAGAGAGTCCACGTCACTCATACTGCTTCCCACACCGCATCTTTCTGCTTATTATTTATTAACACGTTGACGGACAGTAGAAACAAGTGAAATTCGAAAATTGACACTATATGTTTTTGTAATTTTTAGAATATTAGAAGTATAGTTTTACTCTTTCTGCTTAAATACACTTAATTTTGATTAATTCAGCACCTTTAATTAGGTTGCGGCTACAACCGTCATGGCGCCAGCGGACTCTAGACACTATGTAATGGGACGATGGCGGCTATAACAGCAAAAATTTAAAAACGTAAATGACAGGTTTAATGACTGAAATAAGCAATTTTTTGTGAGCAACAAAGTATTTTTGGGAGTTTTACACGAAATGTTAGTTCATGATCAAACAAAAATAAATAAATGACAAATAAATTTATTATAATTTTATAATTATTACATTATTTTCGGTATGCCATGTTTCAAAGCATGGTGCAGGACACAGTGCAGGTTTTGATATGCAATTCTTGCAGCAATATGATGTTTCCTTCCTTACTCCCTGTTTATAACATTGTTTACAACGCTGAAAATATGTTTTTCGCTGATAATTTTCAGGAGGAGAAATTTTCTCAGGAAAATGCTGTGTTCCATTGTTGTTGATTTCATTGGTTTGGATTCGTGCACGTTTAAATTGAACCAAAGACCTTCCATCCTGTTTATAATCTATGCCAGTTAGAGATCGTATAATTGCTTCCCTGAATTCTATAAACTTCATTTGAGAACCTGTCTTTTCTTTAAAGATGTAGTAAGAATTCCACACTGCTACATCCAGTAGATGAAAGATTATCTTTTTATACCATCTAATTGTTTTTCGTGGACAGGAATAATAGGACATCATCTGATCTGCTCTGTCGACACCTGACATATTCTGATTATAATTCACTATTTCAATTGGTTTTCTCTTTTCCTGTTGTCGACGGTTAGCTGTGTTTATCATACTTGGGTGGTAAGCTGTTGTTAGACATAGCACATCCCGTTTATCTTTCCATTTGGACACGTATGTCTGATTTTGGCGTCGCCATACATGTTCTCCTTTTCTAAGCTTACGACCTGTTATTTCTTGCGGCAGACCCTTCCTATTTACACGAAGAGTTCCTGTCACATGTGTCTTTTTGCTCAGTAATTTGTTAGCCAATGGTACACTGTTGTAATAGTTATCCATGAACAAATGATGCCCTTTGTTTAAATATGACTGCATCAATCGCATCACAAGACTTTCAATAGTTGTCATGTTTTCTTCGTTTTCTCGATGGCCTTTGTATATTTCTATGTTCAAAACATAACCTTGGGCAGAACAAAGTTCGTACAATTTAATTCCGTATTTTGCCTTTTTGCCTTTCATGTACGTGCGAAAAGAAAGCCTTCCTCGAAATAATAACAAAGATTCGTCTAATGATAATGCCTCATTTGGTGCATATGCATTCGCAAACTTTTTTATGAGCAAATCAAGAAATATTTTTATTTTCCTCAAACGGTCGTTTGAATTTTCTTCTTCTACACAAAAGCATCTCAATATTTGCTCAAACCTCCTTCCAGACATTTGTGAAGGAAAAGCTGGGTGGTAATGTAATGCATCAATGGAAAAGAGTTTTCTAATACTGGAGAATTTTAGCTGGGACTGAAGCAAACACAAACCCAAAAACTTTCTCATTTCAATCGTATCAGTATTTTTGAAATTTGCCTTCCTACTATGCCTTGTATGTGGCCGTGTTTGATTGCAAAGTTTTAGGCCGTAATCATTCGTAGATTTTATAATCATTTCCATTACTTGGTCATCCCAAATTTTTTCAAAAACCTGAATTGGAGACACATTTTCGTCTATATCCAAAAGAATCCCAGCCGCATCTGCATCAAAAGAAAAGTTTCTTTCATTTTCTGGTTCTTCTGGTGCTTCATATTCCTCATCTGTAGTTGATTCATTTTCTTCATCTGCATCAAAAGAAAAGTTTCTTATAGGTGTTGTATTGATATGCCCTGTCTCATCATTTTCTGGTTCTTCTGGTGCTTCATATTCCTCATCTGTAGTTGATTCATTTTCTTCATTACCCGAACTGTTATTTTCAGCACAGTCAGCATCAGGTTCAGATTCACTGTTGCTTGACCCACTACCTGTTTCCTCAAAAAGCTTCAGCAGCCTAGCCTGTTCTTTTTCCCAACTGGCCATTTTCTATAAATATTGAATAAAACATTCAATTTTATTTTATATTATTATTTATTGTATATTATTTATACATTTATTATTTACATTATAATTTTTATATTTCAAATGTAATATCATAAAAAACAAAAAGTAAACAGTATAACTATAAATATCGCTAAATGTAGCAAAAAATGCTAAATTTTAATTTTTTTTTCTATTTAAAGTGTAAAATCAATCATAAACAAATACTTACCAGTATAAACAAAAAATATCGTTAAATGTATCAATAGCAACTGTAAATTGAAGAGAAAACAAGATCGAACTACTCCGTTCACAACCACGTGCATACTCAATGTGTTAACCTTGCATACTAAATTTTTTTTCGAAAACATGACACTAGGCTTCTACTTGTACGCTGGTAAATGCACATTTGTGCTGCTACAGCCGCAGTGTCTAAAAACGACCGTTTCGTATTGGACGGCTATTGCCGTCATGTCACATAGTGAACTTGAACTTGACGGCTATAGACGCAACTGTCCGTCAACATGTTAACAGACGCCAAGAAAATTGCACTAGACAGAACTCAGTGGAAGGAATATGTTAGAAATGGACAAAGTGAAAGTTAAATAAACATTAAAAACCCGACACCATATGGTAAAAGGGAATACTGATTATATATATATATATATATTTATTAACAGCGTTTTTTTTTTTTTTCAATAATATGTTTATATTTTTCAACCAATGTTGTTAACGTGCACTTTTCTTCCTGGGAATAATGCACACGCTTTGCTTTCAAGCACACAATTTTAGAACAAATAAAAACCAGCAACGTCACTACCACGTGAACACAGAGAAAAATTTGTTTAATCAGTTATGGTTGAAGTTTGAAACCGCTAATTAGAAAACGGCTGTGAGAATAACGGCGGTGTTGCCAGATCCATCGGGATCCTAGCCAAGATGCCGGTCGTGAGCCATGGTGCAAACCCGACCTAAGCTGGGCTTCAGTCTAAGCCGAGCTTGACGAATCTGCGTCTTTAGTTACATTGGAGAAACTAGGCTTTAAACATTTTATCCTACTTAACCTATCAATTATTTATTTATTTATTTATTCAATCAGCGTAGTCCATTTATAATCTAATTACACTTAATATCTAACATTTGTACTACTCTAATATACTATACTTAAATTTAAAATCCTCGTCCTGAAAACTAAAGATTTTTGTGTTTTACAGGTTAAACTTGACGAGTTGCCGTTAGTGCCGCTTTTGTACTCTTCGCTGAAGTTGATGTTCGCAGAACATTACGAGGAGTTGGAACAGAAGGCTGTGAAGAGACAGTTGAGGCAGGAGAGGGAGAGGCTGTCGTTAACTGCTGATTTGAAGAGTAATGTTAAGACTGAGGAGACTAATCAAATGAAAGGTGTCATTAAATGATAAGGGGACGATTGTTATGAAGAGAATGCATGGAATGCGTTTAATAAACTATTACTTTTTAACACGATTGTTTTATTTTTGAAAAAGTCGGAATTAATTATTATTATTTATTATTTATAACACCAGAAGAAGGGAGCAATGCAAATGACAAAATGACAGAAAGAAGTGAAAAGAATGGACAGAAAATTACACAAGAATATAAACACACACAATCTCGACACCCTAAAGGGTAAAAGGGATTTTAAATGATTATATATATATATTTATTATTTATTATTATTTATTAGTATTATTATTACATAACATGAGTACATATTTTCAACAAATTAACATCCGTTCTATAATATATTTCTTTTATATTGAGCAGTGTTCTATTTAGAATCGGAGAAATATTATCGTATTCGCCGTATTGGAAGAACAAGGTTCTCTCTGCCTTCAAAAATATCTACAGCGAATTTTTCTTTTAAGTATACATATGCAAATTATAGGTTTTAGGGAATAACTGGTCTTTTTAAAAAGCGATTTTATTATTTCACGAGCGATGCAAACTCGTTGCGACACAGACTAAGACTAACTTACAATAATTGCGATTATAATAAGGTGTGATTAAAATATAAAACATAAGCATTTTAATTACAAGATAACAATTATACATTTAGAACAAAGGAAATGTATTACGTAACAAAGAAATAAATGAAGGGAGGTCTTTGTGTGACCATTTGGTTACTTGCATATGCTGTAAATTTTCCGACATTCATTGTATTTTTTAAAAGCGTTCAATTTGAAACTATAAACGAGTGTTTCCACTCCCAGGTTAAGCATGAAGTAAAATTTGGAGTTTAGAAAAGCCTGAAAATTTGGTTTGGTCGCGTAGCGCGAAGCGCGGAGCGGCCAAACCAAATTTTCAGGCTTTTCTAAACTCGAAATTTTACTTCATGCGCCACCGGTACAAAACATTGATTTAATGTAAAGTTTAGCGATGTGTTTTAAACTTCGTAATATGTCAGTGTTTTGTACCGCTAAACTTTACATTAAATCAATGTTTTGTACCGGTGGCGCATGAAGTAAAATTTCGAGTTTAGAAAAGCCTGAAAATTTGGTTTGATCGCGTAGCGAAGCGGAGCTTTTCGCTTTTCCACACCTGAAGAAACAACTTGTGACCGTTTTGAAGGATTAATAAATCCAGAAACTGGACATATTGAATCGGAACACCAGCAAATGAAGAAAGTTTTGATATTAATTTATTTATTTAGAATTTGATGAGCACACTTAATATTTACGCTTGATATCTAAATTGTGTTTTTTAACAAACCTATTTGGTCTTTATAGTATTCCATCTCCAGAACCTACTCAAAATCCTTCCTGTAGTATACAACAAGAAAAAATGAACAAGAAGAGAAACAAGAACATGACTCAATTTAAAGAAGAAATGCTACGCCTTAATAAAAAACATATGGAAGCAAGAATTGAAAATGAAAAGAAGATAACTGAAAAAGAATTGGAAATTTTAGAAATAAAAAAAGAATCAGAAATTGCCAGGTTTGCAATATTAAAAAAACAATTAGAAAATAGTAATACATTACAAAATATTGCTAACATTTAAATAATAAATTCAAAAAATAAATTGTTGTTATAAATTACATATATTCATATATAAACATAAATAAAATATATATTTAATTGATGAGGCGGATACATGATGAAACTCCATAATACTATTTGAAATAAAACAACACAGTTGGGAGGGTTTCACTTTAATTGTTGAACACTGCAACATGTTTCACCACACAGTGGCTTCATCAGGCAGATGAAATAATCTGCCTGATGAAGCCACTGTGTGGTGAAACATGTTGCAGTGTTCAACAATTAAAGTGAAACCCTCCCAACTGTGTTGTTTTATTTCAAATAATAAAATATATATTCTGTATACAATAATGCTTCTATTCTAAAAATATGAATTTGTAACTATGCATTGTAATGTAACTCTAATACAAAAACCCTAAAATGAGCTTTGCACGAACTGGTAAATAAATTTAAGCAAATAAAATAGTTAAGTAAAAAAGAAAACTGATAACATATTGTGAGATGAATTTTGTTTTAAATTTTCCAAAAGTTTCGAGATAACGCGAAAAAATTTTCATTTTATTACAGGAATACTACTTAATTAAAGTGCTCCTCAATAAATCTATTCCTGAAGATGTTTCCACGCACGGATACCTGCTGCTCTGCAGGTTGATGCAATGGCTCTTCGTGTTCAACATCGTCATCATCATATTTCCAATCCTCATCATCGAACTCTAATTTAATGTTGTATAGCACTGCCATTGCAGCAATGCATGCTTTGGCCGTTTCTAATGAAATTTGCATGCCATTTTGGAGAGCTTTAAACATACCTTTCCATCGGCCAAAACAACATTCTACAATAACGCGAGTTGATTTATGGGCTTTATTGTAGGCTTGTTCCGCGTGTCCTTCTGGATTCAATAAAGGCGTCAGCAGGTACCGAGTAGAGGCATAGCCACTATCACCAAGCAATATGCCCTTCTTTTGATTATTCTGTAAATGTTATAATTAGAAATCCTTCTGTAACACTGAAAATTAATCTACCTCGAATGCCTCCTGAACTTTACAAGTGTTCCATACACGTGAATCATGCGTACTTCCTCTCCATCTAGCAACCACATCAATAATCCGGGTAGCAGCATCACATATAATCTGTAAAATGAAGTGTTAATAAGAAAACATTTACTAAATTATGTAAGTAATACCTGCACATTTAATTTCGATTGCAGTAGAGTAGAGGTTGATTGCCATGAGGGTTTTTAATTTTAATATGGGTGCAATCTATACATCCTACAATACCTGGAAAGCCAGCAATATTGTAGAATGCTTCATTAATACTTTGTTGTTTTGGCCACTTTACAAATAGCTCGAGTTTAGAAGCTATTGCTCGGGACACTTTGGCTATTATCCTGGAGACCATTGATTGGCTACTCCCATGTAAATCTCCTAAAAATTTAAAAATTATCTTACATACGTTACCATATGTATAATAATGAAAAATAATTAAACCACACGTACTTACCAAGTTCTAACTGGTAACATCCCTTAGCGAAGTATCTTAATGTAATAAGTACCTGTAAGGCAGGCGAAATATTTATTCCGCGCTTGGTTAGGGGCTCTAAACGTTCTTCCACCAACTCAATCACAAAATACACCGCTTCTTTAGTTAAACGATAGCGGTTACGGAATTCGCGCTCATTGAACGCTTCAAAAGGATCGATTCGATCGCGTAAAGCCCTTGGCACAACAATCTGACGCCGAAGTCCATATATTTCGCGCACAGCAGCTATGTCTTGTATGTTACGTACAAAATTCGCCATGATTTATTTCTAAACACGTCTAATCACGACTTTAAAGACGGCCCCGGTCGTGTTTAAAAGTTTTGTTTAAATTTGACAGCTGTCATATTTAAAATCGCCGTGATTAGCGCTAATCACGAGAAAAGAATAGAGTCATTATTAAATGTCATGTTTAAAAATTTAACAACGGCATTACTAAAATAAACACAAGAAAAGAATACGGCCAATTAACATCACAGTCTAAGCGCATTTAGTACTTGATTTGTAAATAGCATCAGCGGCGGCTCGCAGCCTAACTTCAGGGTAGACCAGAGACCCAAGGTAATATGTATCCGTTATTGAAAGGTGACTTCGTTGTGCAATTCCTTGTATTTATAAAGCGCGATCACAACCTCAAATATTGTGTGCCTTGGCGCTGTGGCCTACCCTGAAGTTAGGCTGGGAGCCGTCGCTGAATAACATGTACGTTAAATTTACCATTTCGTGTACGGAATTGGGCTGATTATTTGTACAAAAATATAATGCTTGTATTTTAAAATAAGTTGGCAGCATTGAAATAGAGTCTTCAATAAAGAAGAGTCTATGAAAATAGTTTTTAATTTGAATTTATCTAGTTCTATGAAAACGAGTTGGAATTCCCCCTATACACAACAGATGTCCTTACTGTAAAATGTTATAATCGTGGTATATCTATTATAATTCAAACATTTAATAAAGATTACTTTCGTTTCAAAACGAGTTATCAACACACGACATAATACAGTCTTTAAAACTGATTATTAAAGTTATTTTAACAAGATCAGTTTCTTAAGGTTACAACTTTACAAACTAGATGTCGCTACAGTAAACATTCTTAAAGGCGGAAAGATCTGTTTGAAAAATAGCGCGCAATTATTTAGCTTATATCAAAATAAGTTATCACCATTCGACTTAATGCAGTCTTTAAAACTGTTTATTAAAGTTAATTTCAACAAGATACGTTTTTTAAGGTTATAACTTTACGTAGCAGATGTCGCCACAGTAAACATTCTTGAAGGCGGAAAGATCTGTTTGAAAAATAGCGCGCGATTATTTAATTTATATCAGAATGAGTTAATGACATTCGACTTAATACAGTCTATAAAACTGTTTATTAAAGTTAGTTTTAACAAGATAAGTTTTCTCAGGTTACAACTTTACGTAGCAGATGTCGCCACAGTAAACATTCTTGAAGGCGGAAAGATCTGTTTGAAAAATAGCGCGCAATTATTTAATTTATATCAGAATGAGTTAATGACATTCGACTTAATACAGTCTATAAAACTGTTTATTAAAGTTAGTTTTAACAAGATAAGTTTTTTGAGGTTACAACTTTACGTAGCAGATGTCGCCACAGTAAACATTCTTGAAGGCGGAAAGATCTGTTTGAAAAATAGCGCGCGATTATTTAATTTATATCAGAATGAGTTAATGACATTCGACTTAATACAGTCTATAAAACTGTTTATTAAAGTTAGTTTTAACAAGATAAGTTTTCTCAGGTTACAACTTTACGTAGCAGATGTCGCCACAGTAAACATTCTTGAAGGCGGAAAGATCTGTTTGAAAAATAGCGCGCGATTATTTAATTTACATCAGAATGAGTTATCAACATTCAACTTAATAAAGTCTTTAAAACTGCTTATTAAAGTTAATTTTAACAAGATAAGTTTTTTAAGGTTACAACTTTACGCAACAGATGTCGCTACAGTAACTATTCTTAAAGGCGGAAAAGTCTGTTTAGAAAATAGCGCGCGATTATTTAATTTATATCAAAATAAGTTATTAACATTCGACCTTATATAGTTATTAAAACTGTTGATTAAAGTTTTTTTTTTTTTTTTTTTTTTATTTTTTTATTTTGGGTTTTTACGTCATCTATTTCCGCTGCTAAGGCCAATCATGCCGCCGGAGATTAGGTCTACAGCTATCCGGGAATTTTGCCGAACCCGGTGGGAGTTCCAACCCACCGGTAGGGATCTTTAACGTGCACGCAACATCCAGGCAGTACACGGGTCCTACATGCATTTAACGTCATATCCATAGATTAAATTAGATTGATAACTCCTAGGGGGCTCCATGTATCATGATTTTAGTTGACCGACCCACTCGATGGGGCGGCGCTGCAATCGCAAATGACGTCACAGCCGCGGGGAGCAGGCGGGCTTCTTGTTAAGCGGGGCACGCGGTGCAGGGGGTTATAGCATTGAATGGATGCGGTGCGGGGAACATAGCACGGTATTAAATTACTGTGCGATGCGAATAATAACAAAGACATAATAAACATGTTAGATGTTTATTTTAAAATGTATTACAACTATATTTCGCTATATGTCAAAACGTTATCACAGTTTGTTAATTACATTTCACTTCTCAACAAAATGGCTGCAGTTCGTCAAAAAATGCATCTTAAAAATGAAATAAGAGGACTCATTATCCGGAGAATGAATGCTTGCGTAATTAGTGTTACATACAGTGAATTTTTCTCTAAGATAAACATGCACAAGCTGCAAATTTTCCGACATTCGTTGTTTTTCAAAAGAGTGCAATTTAAAACTTTAAACGAGTGTTTTCCACTCCCAGACTAAGCATGAAGTAAAATTTCGAGTTTAGAAAAGCCCCGTGAAAATTTGTCGAGGGTCGCGCAGCGACCCGAGACAAATTTTCTGGGCTTTTCTAAACTCGAAATTTTACTTCATGCGCCACGCGTATAAAACACTAAAATACTGTGAAATTTATGTATATTTGAAACTCACTTGAAATCTGTGTTTTATACGGGTGGCGCATGAAGTGAAATTTCGAGTTTAGAAAAGCCCAGAAAATTTGTCTCGGGTCGCTGCGCGACCCTCGACAAATTTTCACGGGGCTTTTCTAAACTCGAAATTTTACTTCATGCTTAGTCTGGGTGTGGAAAACACTCATTTAAAGCTTCAGATTGAACTTTAAAAAAAACAAGGAATATCTAAAGATTCACAGAAAATAGGTTGAATTTGGAATACGTATACTTAAAAGAAAACTCCCTGTATGTATAAATACAAATAAAATATTTCCAGATGAAAGTTATTGTTACTGCAAACATTTTCAGCAAAAATATAAAAGGGAAAAGTATTTGGTATAGAGGGTGACATAGAAATAAGTACATTGCATAGTGCCACATAATGGAGGACACTAAAATAAGAAAAACAGTTCCTATGAACATGCGTCCGCAAGGCCTTCGATTAAAAGATACGGGGTGTTGATTTTTAATTTTTTTTTATTTATTTGCAAAAACAATGATAAATAACAATTAAATAATGTGTCATAATGACACTTGTCAAACTAATGTAATAATTGTTTGAGGTATTTTGTGTTTGTGATTAAGTTTTCCATTGGTTTTCTCACTGATTATTCAAAATTGCTTTCAGAAATGGTTCGCTACACTTTTGAAGAATACAGGGACATGATTATGTGTTACGGCGAAGCTAGATCAAATTCTTACGAAGCTCAACGTATCTATCGAGAAAGATATCCTTTAAGACAAGTTCCTAATGTTCGAACATTTATCGATGTGCATAGGCGTTTGGGAGAAGATGGCTGTTTTAGAAAACCAAAATTGAATAGTGGGGTTTCCAGAACTCGTCGCACTGTGCGAAACGAAGAAACTGTTTTACGAATGGTAGAAAATAATCCGAGAACAAGCACCAGAAAAATAAGTTCAGCGGTGCGAAACCTTAACCGTGAATCAGTTAGACAAATGTTCAAGGAACAACTTCTTCGCCCATATCATTTACAAAAAATTCATTCACTATTGGAACATAGCAGTGTCGTCGGCAAATGTGGCTATCGTATCATGGTCTAATTCAGGTATATCGCTGGTGTATAATAGGTAGAGGACTGGTCCTAGCACACTGCCCTGTGGCACACCTGCCTTTATTTCTTTTAGTTCAGAGTAAGCATCTTCCTGCTTAATTCTGAAAACTCTATCTGAAATGTATGATTCTAGTATTTGTGAATATAGTCTGGGTAGAAGTTTTCTTAATTTGTATTTAAGTCCGTCGTGCCACACTTTGTCAAAAGCTTGCGCTACATCAAGAAAGGCTGTAGGCAAAGATCACGAAGAAGCAGCAGTAAATCTGCAAACCTCGATAAATAAAATTAACATCTGGACTAAGCAATGGTGAATCAAATTGAATGAGACTAAATCGGTCCACGTCAATTTCACAAATAAAAGAAATCAACATATCCCTGTTAGTATGAATGATATCCAGGTACCATATGCTGATACAGCAAAATATTTGGGTTTTACACTGGACGCTAAGCTACGCTGGAGAGCACATGTCAAAAAGAAAAAAGAAGAACTGGACATCAAATTTCGAAAAATGTATTGGCTGCTTGGTCGGAACTCCACCCTGTCAATCTACAATAAATTACTGCTGTATAAACAAATTCTTAAGCCCGTATGGACATATGGCATCCAGCTGTGGGGTTGTGCCAAAAAGAGCAATATAGAAATAATCCAGCGATACCAAAATAAAGTACTGAGGAGTATTGTCAATGCTCCTTGGTATTTCCGAAACAGTGACCTCCACAGGGACTTGGAAATGGATACTGTTAATGAGACAATACACAAATTTGCCAAGAGTCATGAACAGCGACTTCTTCAACACGTCAACATCGAATCCATCCAGCTCCTCGATAACACGAATTTGACCAGAAGACTACAGCGGACTAAACCGTTCGAGTTAGTTTAATATTGTGTTAGTGCAAAAGCAGAGCATAGTGCTAGTGTACACATTAATTAGTGTAATTAAGTTATTAAAGTCTAAGGGATACTAATGAGTAAACCCTTAGTATTAAACCTTTAGTAAATTAAGTTAGCTAAATATTACTCATTGATCCATTTGTGATCAGATTGTAATTATAGTAAAATACAACTAAGTGTTTTGCAAAAAAAAAAAAAAAACTATTGGAACATGACTTTTTTCCTCGTGTACAATTTTGCGAATGGTTGCAAAACCAAAGACAAAACATTATTTCATCAATTTTTTTTACTGACGAAGCTGGTTTTAGTCGTGATGGTAATCTGAACCTACATAACTTGCACCATTGGAGTGATGAAAATACTCATCAAACTGTAATTCGAAGTCACCAATATGGGTTTTCTATTAATGTGTGGGCAGGTATAATTGACAATTACTTAATTGGCCCATTCCGATTGCCCAATCGATTGACAGGTGCACTGTATTGAAATTTCTTGGAGAATGATTTAAACACATTATTAGAGAATGTCCCATTGGCCATTATTGGAAGAATGTATTACATGCATGATGGGGCGCCAGCTCACTTTTCTCGAGTGGCAAGGGACTATTTGGACAGGAGATTTGGAAATACGTGGATTGGTCGAGGGGGGCCTGTACCATGGCCAGCTCGTAGTCCCAACCTTAATCCCCTCGATTTTTCATTTTGGGGATTTATGAAAAATGAAGTTTATGCTGTAGAAATACATAATGAAGAACAATTATGGATACGAATTATGGAATCGGCAGATAGATTTCGTAATAACCCAGGAATATTTCAAAGATGCCGTCAATCATTAAGAAGAAGAATGGAAAAATGTATTGAAGTACAAGGGCAACAATTTGAACATCTTCTAAAAACTTAATGTTTTGTTTTAATTAATCATATTTTTCATCATACCATTAAAATTTAATTGTTGAAGTATTTATCATTGTTTTTGCAAATAAATAAAAAAAAATTTAAATTCAACACCCCGTATCTTTTAACCGAAGGCCTTGCGGACCCATGTTTATAGGAACCTTTTTTTCTTATTTTAGTGTCCTCCATTGTGTGGCACTATGCAATGTACTTTTTTCTATGTCACCCTGTATAGTGAAACTTATTTCGTAAATCGGGAAATCTAGATGGAATTTCAGAATTACTTGATCCAACAACAACGGAAACATTCTTCATGGAAGTGAGCTCCTAGCCCGGTGTGAAGAAAATCTCCACATCCTTGGCTGTTTTATGCTTAGTACTTGAAGATCATTCACGAATGCTAGGAAGAAATAAAGAGAAATAATGTAGACACCCTGGTTTTAAATATGTTTGACTTCATTAAAAGAATACACAATAGCTTAAAAACTTGAAATATATAAACTTACGGTTTGAATTATTTATATTAACGCCTATCCCCAAAGATTCAGAATTGCTTAATCCAACAACAACGGGGATATACTCCATGAAAAAATGCTGCTAGTTCAGTATGATGAAAATGTCCACGACTATAGGTTTTTCGTATACTTGAAGATCATCCACATGTGCTAGGAAGAAATAAAGAGAAATAATGTAGTAAAATATTTTTAACTTGTATCTCATTATTGACTTGGTAAAACATTTCTACTAAATATAGGCGTTTAATTTAAAAATATTTTATTTCAACTAGTTTCGGCTTAATGCTACTTTCAAGAAAAATCATTCTTGAAAATGGCATTAAGCCGAAACTAGTTGAAATAAAATATTTCTAGTAAAACAAACCAAGTGAATTCAATTAAACACCTATATTATGTAGTAACACCCTGGTTTTAAATTTGTTTGACTATAGACTTATTTAAAATAATATACAATAGGTTAAAATTTAAAATTATATATATTTACGTTTGTAATTATTTCTATTTATTAACGCTCACCTCGAGTCGATTTCGTCTTATCGGCATTTTTGTGCCTTCAGATCTGACAGCTGTTTATTGAAAACGAGCCCACGTTAGAAATTGCGGGAAATTTGAAATTCCGACATATGCGCCCTCCCATCGAGTGGGTCGGTCAACTATATATGTGAACTTACAGAGTCATATGGAGTCGACTGGGTCTGGTCATATCCGAGAAGACGGAGTGTTTGGCATTTTTATCCTAACCTATATAAATGCAGACAACTTGTTAGGCCGGTATTTGAACCCCGGTCCGTGGCGTGGCAGTACAACACTCTAACCACTACACCACCAAGCTGCCCTTGATTAAAGTTAATATTAACAAGATACGTTTATTAAGGTTACAACTTTACGTAACAGATGTCGCCACGGTAAACATTCTTGATGGCGGAAAGATCTGTTTGAAAGATAGCGCGCGATTATTTAATTTAAATCAAAATGAGTTATAAACATTCGACTTAGTACAGTTTTTAAAACTGTTAATTAAAGTTAATTTTAACAAGATAAGTTTTCTGAGGTTACAACTTTACGTAACAGATGTCGCTACAGTGAACATTCTTCAAGGCGGAAAGATCTGTTTGAAAAATTGCGCGCGATTAATTTACATCAGAATAAGTTATTAACATTCGACTTAATACAGTCTTTAAAACTGTTTATTAAAGTTAGTTTTAACAAGATAAGTTTTTTGAGGTTACAACTTTACGTAGCAGATGTCACCACAGTAAACATTCTTGAAGGCGGAAAGATCTGTTTGAAAAATAGCGCGCGATTATTTAATTTATATCAGAAAGAGTTAATTACATTCGACCTAATACAGTCTATAAAACTGTTTATTTAAGGTAATTTTAACAAGATAAGTTTTTTGAGGTTATAACTTTACGTAGCAGATGTCGCCACAGTAAACATTCTTGAAGGCGGAAAGATCTGTTTGAAAAATAGCGCGCGATTATTTAATTTACATCAGAATGAGTTATTCACAATCGACTTAATACAATCTTTAAAACTGCTTATTGAAGTTAATTTTATCAAGATACGATTTTTAAGGTTACAACTTTACGCAACAGTAAACATTCTTGAAGGCGGAAAGATCTGTTTGATGAAAAATAGCGTGCGATTATTTAATTAAATCAGAATGAGTTTTTAACGTTCAACTTAATACAGTCTTTAAAACTGTTTATTAAAGTTAATTTTAACAAGATAAGTTTTTTGAGGTTACAACTTTACGTAGCAGATGTCACCACAGTTAACATTCTTGAAGGCGGAAAGAAAAGGCTGTTTGAAAAATAGCGCGCGATTATTTAATTTACATCAGAATGAGTTATTAACATTCAACTTAATACAGTCTTTAAAACTGCTTATTAAAGTTAATTTTAACAAGATAAGTTTTTTAAGGTTACAACTTTACGTAGCAGATGTCGCTACAGTGAACATTCTTCAAGGCGGAAAGATCTGTTTGAAAAATAGCGCGCGAATATTTAATTTACATCTGAATGAGTCACTTAATTAAACACAGTTATATTCTTTTTTTCACTTTTATTTTTCTTGCTAGATGTACATTTCGGGTACTAAGTACCCATTATCAATAGCTATTGTTAATGGGTACTTAGTACCCGATAATGGGTACTTAGTACCCGAAATGTACATCTAGCAAGAAAAATAAAAGTGAAAAAAGGAATATAACTGTGTTTAATTAAGTGACTTAACACCTTCACGTAACTCACACAACTACATTAATCTGAATGAGTTATCAACATTCGACTTAATACAGTCTTTAAAACTGTTTATTATAGTTAATTTTGACAAGATAAGTTTTTTAAGGTTACAACTTTATTCACTGATTATAGAGGCTTCTACTTCGTTATACATTGTTGAACATAAATAAAACACTGTTTATCACTTTGTTTGTATAACAATTGTATAACCAATTGTTATACAAACAAAGTGATAAACAGTGTTTTATTTATATTACAACTTTACGTAACAGATGTCGCCACAGTTAACATTCTTGAAGGCGGAAAGATCTATTTGAAAAATTGCGCGCGATTATTTAATTTAAATCAGAATGAATCTATTTAGTACTTAATACTGATTAAATGGCAGTGATTTGTAATGTATTTTTATTTGCCCCCGTATGTAATACAAAGGGAAAGTATTGTTTTCGTGAAAATTTTCGAATCAAAAATTTTTGCGGAAATATCCGTTTTGAGGTCCCCTGAGTCGAATAAGACCATTTTTGAAAAATGTCTGTCTGTCTGTCTGTCTGTCTGTCTGTCTGTGTGCGCTGTACCGCAAAAACCGCTAAAGATATCGAGATGAAACTTGAAACTTAAGCTTTTTGTTACAATCGGAAGAACTGAAAAGCTTTTGGGGAAAATCGGAAAACCGGAAGTGGTACTTTACTCTTAGCGTTTTTCAGTTTTTTCAAATTTTTTCAATAAATGTTCATCAAACAAAAAATTCTTTCAAATAAAAGTTGTAGATAATAACAAAATGAAGATGTATTGTTCACTTACTTTTTGTCATAGCACTCTTAGTTTTTGAGATATTTCAAAAGTTGTGTGTTTTATCTAGTTATTGGTGTGTGACAGTGTATGTGTCGATACAATTGAAAAATGTTTCAAATAAAAGTTGTAGGAAATGAAAAACTAAAGATTTTTTGTGGACTCACTTTTTGTCATAGCACTCTTAGTTTTTGAGATATTTAATAAATAGTGTTTTTTATCTAGTTATTGGTGTGTGACAGTGTATGTGTCGATACAATTGAAAAATATTTCAAATAAAAGTTGTAGGAAATGAAAAACTAAAGATTTTTTTGTAGATTCACTTTTTGTCATAGCACTCTTAGTTTTTGAGATATTCAATAAATAGTGTTTTTTATCTAGTCATTGGTTTGTGTCAGTATGTGTTGATCCAATTGAAAAATGTTTCAAATAAAAGTTGAAGACATTTTGAAAATAATAATGCTACAAATATTTTAAAAGTGATTTAATACGCAATTTACGGGGGAAAGTACTATGATGGACACATCACCATTTTTACATTTAAGCGAATAATCGCTTCTAATAAACCCTGGATTTATTTAATTCAAAATCTTTATAGATTTTATTATAAATGAATTTTGTCTTTTATGTAAACAAATCATGATGTACACGCTGTACATTTTCGCAAATTTAATTTGAAGCTTCTAACGAGTGTTTCCACTCCCAGGCTAAGCATGAAGTAAAATTTCGAGTTTAGAAAAGCCCCGTGAAAATTTGTCGAGGGTCGCGCAGCGACCCGAGACAAATTTTCTGGGCTTTTCTAAACTCGAAATTTTACTTCATGCGCCACGCGTATAAAACACGCAATTATTGAGAGTTTAAAATATACTCTTGGTAATAAATTTAAGAAATGTCTAATTAAATCTTGAGCTTTTAAAATTGCTGCATCTCAATCAATTTACTTTAGGTTATGTATGGTATGCTAGTGTAGGTAAACTTAAGTTAAAGTATAGGTTAACTTGAAATAAAATAACGTTTGCACATTCCTAATTTATTTATATTGTTATTAAATTTTACTGCTCGTGTATTTTTAGTGTAAACACAATTTGTTTGCTTAAATATTGAATGAAATTGTTGGTTGAAGTCTTAAGTTCACAGTAAATAAGTATCACTTAGCGTTTTACTTTTAAATTGATAAAATAAATGCTTAAACGAGTTAAATTATATTACATGTTATTCCTTGTGTATTTTTGGTATAAATACAATTTGTTTGCTTAAATATTAGACAAAATCGTTGGGTGAAGCCTTAAGTTCACAGTAAATAAGTATGACTTAGCGTTTTACTTTTAAATTGATAAAATAAATGCTTAAACGAGTTAAATTATATTAAATGTTATTCCTTGTGTATTTTTGGTTGTTTGCTTAAATATTGAACGAAATTGTTGGTTGAAGTCTTAAGTTCACAGTAAATAAGTATTACTTAGCGTTTTACTTTTAAATTGATAAAATAAATGCTTAAACGAGTTAAATTATATTAAATGTTATTCCTTGTGTATTTTTGGTGTAAATACAATTTGTTTGCTTAAATATTAGACAAAATCGTTGGGTGAAGCCTTAAGTTCACAGTAAATAAGTATTACTTAGCGTTTTACTTTTAAATTGATAAAATAAATACTTAAACGAGTTAAATTATATTAAATGTTATTCCTTGTGTATTTTTGGTGTAAATACAATTTGTTTGCTTAAATATTAGACAAAATCGTTGGGTGAAGCCTTAAGTTCACAGTAAATAAGTGTGACTTAGCGTTTTACTTTTAAATTAATAAAATAAATGCTCCAATGAGTTGAATTTTATTAAATGTTATTCCTTTTGTATTTTTAGTGTAAATACAATTTGTTTGCTTGAATATTGAATAAAATTGTAGGTTAAAGTCTTAAGTTCACAGTAAATAAGTATCACTTGGCGTTTTAGCTTTAAAGTGATAAAATAAATGCTTAAATGAGGTAAATTTTGAAAGATGAAAATTGTCAAATCACTGAGAATAAAATTTAAACTTCGCGCTAATTCGTGTTTCCGCTTCATGAATTTTAAGCGGTTAAAACTTGTTTTTCTCACGTTTATTTTAATAAATCTCACGTGTGTTGTAATTAATAGGTGTTATCGAATATAACTGGGTAATTTGTGGTTGATTTCGTGTACTTTTAAGTGTTTAATCCTGACGTGGCAACACCGGCCGAAGCGAAATGACGTTTCTCGCGCGGCCATTAGCTTCCGGTGCTTGTAGGCAACGCACGCGGACGGTGCAGCCAGCAGTCAAAGTGGAGTTGTGTGTTTAATTTAAAAACGAAAATAAGCACAGTACCGCGCGTTTCGCCGCAATCGAAAAGGGACTCGTCGCGCGAGCCAGCCCAAAAGCCATGTCAAACAGCACCGCCCCCGACTGCTGGGAGTCCCAGGCGGACTCGGCCTCGGCCAACAACTCACCAACTGACCCTGCAGATGTGACAGCGAAATTTTCCACGTTGAACGTCAACGCAGTCGAATTTGTGCCTTCATTCGGTTCCTTCAACAAACCAGCCGGGGATTCGGACGGGGACGGAGCGGAGGATAAATCGGAGGGTGAACACCAGTCGCCGGAGCACGCACTCATTAACGGTGAGTGAGATTTAGGTTATACAACGCCAAACCCCTCGAGGAGGAAAAAAAAACCTAACAGCAGGTGCCTCCAGTGCGTTTACTCGATTGTTTCTGCGTGTTGGGTGGTGAATTTTGTTGATGCAACAAACAATTGGGGGGGTTTTCAGAGGGTTGTTGATTGTTTTACTGCAGTGCAGAGGAAAAATTAATCATGTCATTAATGAGTTTTAAAATCAAAATCCACCAACAATACAGCACGTATGTTAATCCAAGCACTTTCCGGTTATCTAAGAAATAGGAAAAAAAAATTAAACATATTGTGAAATAATTGTTTAATTAAAGTGTAAAAAGAAAGTGTTTCCAATCCCTGGTTAAGCATGATGTAAAATTTCGAGTTTAGAAAAGCCTGAAAATTTGGATTTGCCGGGCGGAGCGAAGCGAGCCCGGCAAATCCAAATTTTCAGGCTTTTCTAAACTCGAAATTTTACTTCATGCGCCACCCGTACAAAACACTGTTTTAGTCTGAAATTATTAATTATCCACAATAGATCTGCAAAGGTCGTGGTGGTACAGGCCAAGAGCCCACCCCTACAAATATCTAAGCCGCTCATTAGGGTCTTAGAGAAGGAGTCTTAAGCATTTCTTCCAATATTCGTTGAAATACTAAACTTTAGTTAGTCCCCCTCGATCTGAACCTGTCTGTCAACTGTTTATTCCACTCTTGATCTTAATTACTTACCGATTGAAACTGTTGACTTACCGATTGAAACTGTTGACTTACCGATTGAAACTGTTAATCACTTACCGATTGAAACTGGTTCATGGCCTGCCTGATAAAATCCGGCGTGCAAACTAACATCCACGTTACAATTGATCAGCGCCTTAAATACTACAAATTAGTTAGTACCCCTGGATCTGAACCCGACTGCCAACTGTTTATTTCACACTTGATCTTTTTTTTTTTTTTCCACATGAGGTGGTATCGCTTAGCGTCCCTGCACTACGGTCTCCGTGGTCCTTTTGTGCTCTGATCTTAATTACTTACCGATTGAAACTGTTGACAAGTGCTGGTTCATGTCCTGCCCGATAAAATCCACCGTTCTTCCGGCGTGCAACCTAACGTCCACGTTACAATCGATCAGCGCCTTTTCCATAGCTTTCGTCACGAACGGCCCGAGCAAATCATCGAAATGGTTCCGACTAATCGCCGATATAACCCTCAAAGACTCCAATTTCACGGGCGCCGGTATTAAATTATCGTAATCGTATACAAATATTTAATCTAGTCTGAAATTCAAAATGTATACCGTTGAAAGCATTGTAATTTACTTTCCCATTATATTTTGAGAAAACACTCCTGTAATTAACTTTAAAAGTGATTGCAACGGATCGAAACACACGTCCGACGACTGAAAATAAGAAAATATAAAACCAAACAAGTATTTCACTTGACTGGCCCCCATTTTTACCACTCCATTTTTACCACCGTCCCTTTTTTACCACCAACGTATTTACCACCAATATTTTACCGCTATTTAAAATCGAATTAGAATAACAACTGACAACTTCAATTCGTAACCTGTCAATGTCATTATCGGTTTGTCATTCGCCTAAATCGTTGGTCAGTCGTCAAAATTTGCATCGTTCTGTAAATCATGGCAAGTTATCAAACTGTTGAGTTATTACAAGGCGTAAAAAATCCATTCCTCCATATTGATGGATATATGTATCACAAAACGGAAGAAAAAAAAGGAAGAATATTTTGGAGATGCAAGCAGTATCCGGAAAACACCGACACCGAGGCAATGTTCCGGGAATTGGACCTTGGGCGAAAAATTAAACGTACGGAAAACCTTGCCAGAATTAAAACTGAGGATAGGATTACAAATATAGTCCGAGATTACGATGTCAGAAAAGAAGAAGGGGAAATTGCAGAATACTTAAGGGCGATCGGTCACAACATACAATTTTGAATAAAACTGATTTTATTTGTAAAAAAGTGTTTTATTGTATAATTATTGGTACAAATATTAGTGGTAAAACTGTATAGCGGTAAAAAAGTATGGTGGTAAAAATGCGGTGGTAAAAATGGATTGGTAAATTTGGAGTGGTAAAACTGTACCCCTACCATTTCACTTTACTGAATTTAAAAATGTGGTTTCAAGAAGAAAGTAGTGCAACAAATATCGAGGATTAAGGAACAAGTATCTAGTATTTATAAAATATATCTTGAAATTAATGGGCCTGTTCATCAGAGAGACAAATTGAGAGTTTACTGCCAACTGTTGGAAAATTCTCTGATGACCGGACTGTGAATCGTGAACATGTTTGGGATTTTTGCAATCGTACAAAATAGATCGATTCTTGTTGGCGGGTTAAAGTTTTTAATATGGCCTGGGTACCGTTCATTAGATCAACATACATCACAAACAAATCCAAACACGATAATACATCTTTTATTAGATATATTATCTGTTGGGTAATAAATAAATGCTGATCATTTGACCGCGGTGCAGCAAACTTAGCAACTTAGCTTTTTGTGGTTGGCGAACTCGGACGTCGGACACGCTTTTCTTCCTTTTTCTTCACACATAACGATGCTAAACTATGGATTTACAATACTTTGATGAAAAATGATGCAACACACATGAGGGTCGGTTGACTTCTCTCGACGCGCATGGGCATAGCCCCTAAATCGGCTGCACCAGCGAAATACAAAATGCAGTAAAGTCAAGTGATCCAATTACAGAATAACTATTTTCTATTAATCACTCTGCAAAACATGATTAATACACTACCTATAAACAAGAAATCATTTCATTTGTTTCACTTAAACAATCCGTCTTGTAAACAATATTTGTGTTAATAATATTCTGATAACTAGTGGAAACTAAACATCAAAACATTAAAAATGCGATTCTTTACGCATTCTACAATCAAAAATAAACACCAACTTATTTGAAAAATCAAACCGAATTAATATATTTACTAATAGTGGTGGAGTAATTACTATCATACGTAACCTTTTAATTTATTTTTGAGGGAGTAATTCAGTGTCCGAGTACAAGTAAAACGTACTTGAGTACCGAGAGTAGTACGGCAAGACTTTACTTGCCGATGCGAAAAGATAAAATCGTGGCAGAAAAAGGAATGTGCGCAGTCGATAGGTCCGAGGCGATTTCGATTTATATTTCGCTCCTTCTCTGCGCGTTTTTCCAACTTAAAATTGCCATGCTTTACAAGTACTGCAAAGTGAATTTTAACAATATTACCAGTAAATTAACACTAACAAACACTTAATAACCGGACTTGAAAACGAATCAACAACTTTTGAACTTTGTTTAAAACAAATTTTGTTTTTCTCTAAACGGCCAACTTAAAAGCTATTGCACCGCGCACAACATGATCATAGATAATAGATAAAATAGCAGTTGAGTTTTCTGTCACCGTCGGTCTCGAAGAGTCGGCCATGTTTGATTTCATAAATGCGGAGGTCCGACTACAAGTAAAATGTACTCGAGTACTGAGTACAAGTACTGTGAACAAATTGCACTCGAGTGCCATGTACAATAATTACTGACCATATCAAATTATGTGAATACGTTAGTTTGATAAAATGAGGTTAGGTTAGATATTAATCTAACCTTACCTCATTATGTCAAACCGAATTATGTCAATATGTTAGTTTGACATAATGAGATTAATTATGTGAATACGTTAGTTTGACATATTGATGTAAGGTTAGGTTAGATTGGAATCTAACATAATGAGGTTAGGTTAGATTACAATCTAACCTAACCTCATATATGTGATTACAATCTAACCTAACCTCATATATGTGATTATTATAGTTACATAGTAATCTAACACTATGTAACTATAATAATCACATATATGAGGTTAGGTTAGATTGTAATCTAACCTAACCTCATTATGTTAGATTCCAATCTAACCTAACCTTACATCAATATGTCAAACTAACGTATTCACATAATTCGATAGATTACTATCTAACCTAACCTCATTATATCAAACTATAATAATTGTATTTGACATAATGAGGTTAGGTTCTAACCTAACCTCATTATTTCAAATGCGATTATTAAAGTTTGACATAACCTAACCTTATTATGTAAAACTATAATAACTAATCGCATTTGACATATTGAGGTTAGGTTAGAACCTAAGCTTATTATATCACTATGCCTAAACCTAACCTCAATATGTCAAACTATAATAATTGCATTTGACATAATATAGATTACTATCTAACCTAACCTCATTGTGTCAAATGCGATTATTATAGTTTGATATAATGAGGTTAGGTTAGATAGTAATCTATCAAATTATGTGAATACGTTAGTTTGACATATTGATGTAAGGTTAGGTTAGATTGTAATCTAACATAGATAGTAATATAGATTACTATCTAACCTAACCTCATTGTGTCAAATGCGATTATTATAGTTTGATATAATGAGGTTAGGTTAGATAGTAATCTATCGAATTATGTGAATACGTTAGTTTGACATATTGATGTAAGGTTAGGTTAGATTGTAATCTAACATAGATAGTATTGTGTTATGTCAAACTAACGTATTCACATAATTCGATATGGTCAGTAATTATTTCTTAACCCTGGACATAGTGAGGTTAGTTTGACATAATGAGATTACTATCTAACCTAACCTCATTGTGTCAAATGCGAATATTATAGTTTGACATAATGAGGTTAGGTTACCTCATTATGTTATGTCAAACTAACGTATTCACATAATTTGATATGGTCAGTAATTATTCCTTAACCCTGGACATAATGAGGTAAGGTTAGATTTCTATCACCCTGGACACAATGAGGTTAGGTTAGGTTAGATTACTATCTAACCCAACCTCATTATGGATAGAAATCTAACCTAACTCTATTATGTCCAGGGTTATTAGGTTAGATTACTATCTAGGTTAGGTTAGATTACTATCTAGGTTAGGTTAGATTACTATCTAGGTTAGGTTAGATTACTATCTAGGTTAGGTTAGATTACTATCTAGGTTAGGTTAGATTACTATCTAGGTTAGGTTAGATTACTATCTAGGTTAGGTTAGATTACTATCTAGGTTAGGTTAGATTACTATCTAGGTTAGGTTAGATTACTATCTAGGTTAGGTTAGATTACTATCTAGGTTAGGTTAGATTACTATCTAGGTTAGGTTAGATTACTATCTAGGTTAGGTTAGATTACTATCTAGGTTAGGTTAGATTACTATCTAACCTAACCTTATAGGTTAGATTACTATCTTACCAAACCTCATTTTGTTCAGGTTTAAGAAATAAGTTAGTTTAACATAACGAGGTTAGGTTAGACTACTATCTAACCTAACCTCACTATGTATTACTAACCTCATTATGTCAAACTGACGTATATCTTAATACTGGAGAACTGATTCGCACGAGAACTCACACGTGAGCATTTCTTTCATCCTAAATTATTTAACGTTTTACGCTTATTTCTGACTGATTTATTTCTTAATCCTGGACTCGCGCCTAGATGATTCGCACGTGAGCATTTCTCTCGACCTGAATTATTTACCGTTATACGCTTAGCATATAAATTAAAAAATAGTTTTAAATGCAACAATTAAACTATACCTTATTACAAAATAATCTACTGATTTTAAAGTAATGTTGGGATTAGTTCCACAGTTAAGTCAACGGTTTGGTTCCTCATACTGAACTTAACAGTGTTACATCTGTGGTAGATAAAATTTTGGTTTCGGAGCTCGGTTGATTCGAATCGTTTTGATGAGGTCGATCAGAGTTTTCCGTTACCGTCGGTCTTTGAGAGTCGGCCGTGTTTGATTTCATAAATACTGCCGTAGAACAATGACATACAGTTATGTTAAACATATAGTTTTATAAAATTTTGTTGATAAATAGAAAATGCTGGTGATACAATAATCTATAATCTGTTTTTTTTTTTTAATATGACCAATCAAATTTGACATTTCAAGAATTTAGTGGTGTGATGCAGGTTGTGTGTTTTAGGTTAGGACAAGATTAGTGACATATTATGTTTTAAATCAACTTTTAATTTGAAGGTTATGTGAAGGGAAATCTGACATTATTATGACAACTCAATTAACGATTACAAAGATTACGATTATAAATGTATTTACCTATCACCGCCTCAAATTATTTCTATCTACTACCAATTTAATAAAGTGTCTCTGAGGAGGAATTGAAAGTTTTTAATAAGATAACGAATGTCTGAAAATTTACATTGAAAAATCGTAACATGTATACCTAAAAGAAAAATTCCTTGTATTTAGAACTTTCAAATTTGAACATATAAATGGGCAGATGATAAAGAAGACAGATATTCCTAATATTACCTGATCCTTCTATGTAGGATAGGAGGATCAGGTAATATTCCTTGCTCAGGAATATCTGTCTTCTTTATCATCTGCCCATTTATATGTTCTAATTTAAAAAAAGTTCTAAATACAAGGAATTTTTTTTTTAAGTATACATGTTACGATTTTTCAATGTAAATTTTCAGGCATTCGTGATCTTATTATTTATTTATTTATTTACACATTAAACGAACTGGCAGATTACATCTGGTGTCGTTCGCTATACAAACTAGCATAAATGCTTGTGGCTCTATACAGTGCAATAAATAATTTACACGGTTTACATAATTTACAAGATGTACAACATATATAGACACTGCTCGCAAATTAACAATATATCAACGTTATGGGACTAACTATCACAGTTGTAGGTATACATCTAGTCTATTTTTAAACTGTTGGACGGAGTCGGCAACAACAACATTTGCGGGAAGAGCGTTCCAGTCGTCTACAATTCTATTAAACAGATAGTGCTTATAGGGATTTTTGTTGAATCGGCTTTTGTTGAGCTTGTACGCATGCCCTCGCAGGTGCTGGTTTTGGTTGGAGGAGACGTGGCTGAGAAGTAGAGGGCAGCTGTAGTGTACCCTCTGACGGTTTTGAAGGTCTCGATCAGGTCGCCGCGCAGCCTTCGACGTATCAGAGGAGGGAGGTTTAGTGCTGCCAGCCGGTCCTCGTAGTCCATATGTCTCAGAGGCAAGGGGATTTTCGAGGCCCTACGTTGCACCTTCTCCAGTGTGGCGATGTCCCCAATGAAGTATGGTGACCAAACCGCATGACCATACTCCAGTATGGGTCGTACGTAGATGGTGAAGACGTCGAGTAGCATTTTCGGGGACATGAACTTGAAGGACTTCCTGATGAGGTAGATCAAGGAGTTAGCTTTTTTGACTGCGGCATTGATGTGCGGCCCCCACTTGAGGTCGTGGGTGACAGTGATGCCGAGGTCAGTGATCTGGTCCACGGACGGGATCAGTACTCCATGCATGGAGTACGTCCTTCGGGGGTTATTTCTGCCGACGTGGATGACCGCACATTTTGATGGATTCACCGTCACGAGCCAGTCATCTGACCAGCCCTGGAGTCTGTCCAAGTCCTCCTGGATGTCGTCACTCGTGGGGTCGCCGTAACACTTCACGTCATCCGCGAACCAGCTGTTTTTGGTTGACATTGTGTTGCAGAGATCAGCGATATAGATCAGGAATAGCAGTGGGCCCAGGACTGACCCTTGTGGCACACCGCTGTCTACTGGGCGCAACGACGACAGGTGGATTCCGGTTCTGACCCTAAAGGTGCGGTTGTTCAGGAAGGCCTGGATCCAGGTCAGGAGCTTTCCCCTGATTCCAACGTGTTCCAGTTTTCTCAGCAATCTGGTGTGGGGAATCCTGTCGAAGGCTTTTTCGAAGTCTAAGTACACGTTGTCTAGGGGACGACCACAGTCATGGGCCATTGTCCAATCGCCAACGCACTCCAACATGTTTGTGGTCACCGATCTGCCAGGCATGAATCCATGCTGGTTTGTGGGGAAGATCACGTTCCTCATGCAAAATTCCCGGATCTCTCCTATTACTAACTTTCAATTCAAAAACTGTAACGAGTGATTTCCACTCCCAGACTAAGCATGAAGTAAAATTTCGAGTTTAGAAAAGCCTAAAAATTTGGCTCGGGCGCGTAGCGAAGCGGAGCGACCGAGCCAAATTAGGCTTTTCTAAACTCGAAATTTTACTTCATGCGCCACGCTGCGCACACTGATTTAAAGTGAAGTTCAAATTATACTTCGACTTAAATTTTGTTTAGTTCATTAATTCTACAAATGTTTATATGGAATATGTGAAAGTATACTTAAAAGCAAAAATCCCTGTTATGTGTTGTAAAGTTGTAAGTTGTAGCGTTCTCTTTTTTGAAAATCTCTGCATCGTGACAATTTATTTGACAAGTTATGATTGATAATCATGTACCAACATCTCAAAATTTGATGTTTAAAATACCCTAGTATTACGGAGGACTGCAGTAGTAATATGACCAAACTTAGGGTGTATTTACTGCGAAGAGTTCTTCGCAGTAAATACACCCTAAGTTTGGTCATATTAAAAAAAAACAGAGTTTAAATTAAGATGGTACTTTTTGTTGTTGTTGTCGGACACTTTTGTTAAATTTTGCTGATAAATAGAAAACGTGGATTAAGAAAATTATTTAAATTGGCCTTTTTTGTCGTTCACTGTAGGAACAAACGTGGAAGGTACTGAACGGTTAGACATGAAAGAGCCGCCGCCCATTCCGCCCGCCGACGGCGATGCATCGCCCGGAGACGGGGGAACCTGGGAGGACGTCGCCGAGGACAACGACCCGATACTCACTCCAGAAGGCGAGGACGAGGAACCGTCATCCGAAGAAGGACCAAAGGTACTGTAACTTGAAAATTTTAATTTTTCACAAAATTCAAGAAATTATTCGCTTATCGAGTATTACGGACACTGAATTTAAAACTGGTTTTAAATTAATAAAACACTCGGTTATTGTTTCACTGTTTGTTTTTATTTTTAACTGACAGGTTTCGGTCAGATGACCATTATCAAAGTTATTACAAGACAGTGTTGTAATAACTGTTTGTTTTTATTTTTAACTGACTAGTTTTAGTCAGACGACCATTATCAAAGTTATTACAAGACAGTCTTGTAACAATTTTGATATAGGTGTATTATTCACTTGCGCGGCAAAACAGCATTTCCCAAACGTAGGCAAGACAGTCCTGAAAACGTTGGGCCGTAAATGTACCATTCGGTGCTGCCTCTCGCAGATATAACACCATTGAAATCCCGAAAAGTCCTCGTCCGATGCACCACTTGGCATGAGCGTGCGAGTTCCTTTCTTTCAAATAACTTTCTCATTTTTTGAGCAGCGGAAATACAGGCACGGCGCTCATTCTGCGCATGAGAGTGCCTGATTTGAAAAATTTCACTATAATGGTCGTCTGACCGAAACTAGTCAGTTAAAAATGAAAACAAACAGTGAAACAATAATGCAGTTGTATGAGTTACGTGAAGGTGTTAAGTCACTTAATTAAACACAGTTATATTCCTTTCTTCACTTTTATTTTTCTTGCTAGATTTCAAATACCTTTTGTAGGGGTTCGTTTATATTTAGAGTCCGGTGTTGTTCCAAAACGTATATTTAACACAAAGTATGTACAAGTATACAGATACGACTATAAATACGATAATTGGTAAGATGTCTAAGACCGTGCTCAGTGCTTAGAAGTGATTCTCTAGGTTAGGCCGTATTCAGCGCTAGCAAGAGGAATGAATTCTTAGGCAGGGTGCGCTGGTTTTAAAGGTGTCCGGCCGCGGTTCTCGGATAGCTGCGGTGGGGATGAAGGGCCCCATTGGCGAGCGTGCGAGGGTAGTGGACGAGCGCGAGAGTGCCTGTGCGACAAGGATGGTCGCTAGTGGCGAGCGTCCAGGGTGGATGTTACAGTCTCCCCCTCTGGAGGTGAAGTCGTCCCGACGATCCATCCAGCTATGAGACATCCACTAATCCTTCCTGGGTCTTCCTCTTTTTCTTAAGGGCTTGATGGGCTGGGAGATGACATCCTGTCCAACACATGGGGTGAGTGCTGACGAATGGTAAACTCCTATTGCCGTGGTTGGGTTGTCCAGTGGCGCGACTTCGAAGGTGGTTGGTCCTAGAGCCTGTAGGATGACGTAGGGCCCATCTCTTCGGGGAGCCAATTTGGAACTGAATCCCTTCTTTGCGTTGCTCAGGGGGTGTAGCGTGATCCAGACTTTGTCTCCAGGGGTATACTGCGGAGTGGCTCTTCTGGTCTGATCAGCGTTCTTCTTCCTGAGATCTTGTTGGCGATCCTGGTTTTCACCAGCTTGTCGTAGGTATTCCGTAAGACGGGAGAGATACGGAGTTATCTCAGCGACGAAGTTCTCGGACTCGATGATGGCCTTGGGGTCTTGAGTGGCTTCGTAAGGAGTGCGGAGTTCCCTGCCGAAGGTCAAGAATGCAGCGCTGAATCCTGTGGTTTGACACATGACTGTGTTCATGGAAAACCTGATGGCTGGTAACTTCTCGGCCCATCGTGTATGATGTTGTCCCGTGAGTATCCCTAACTGTGTCTTCAGGTCTCGGTTCTTCCTTTCAACCGGGTTAGCTTGGGGATGATAACTGGGTAATAATGCATGTTGAATTCCTAGGACATACATGACGTGCTGCATCACAGCACTGACGAATTGTGTGCCATTGTCACTTATTACTCGACGTGGGAAACCGTACCTCAGAAAAACTTCTTCTATTAAAGTTGTGGCACATTTCTCGGCGGTGGCGGTTTCCAGGGCGAACAACTCCACCCATTTTGAAGAGATATCTTCTACGATGAGGATGGTCGTCTTTCCTTCGGGAGTGGCTGGCAGTGGTCCAAATAAGTCGAATGCGAGTACCTCGAATCTCTGATTAATAGCGCGGGTTTGTAACAGTCCGGCGGGTTTTAGATTTGTTACCTTGTATCGTTGGCATGCTTCGCATGATTTTGACATATTGCTCCACGCTGTTTTGCATCCCTTTCCAAAAATAGCTTAGGCGTATACGTGTAAGTGTCCTCTGGATTCCATAGTGTCCTGCGTTGAGATCGTCGTGGAATGCTTTTAGTACTCGGGGAATTTCTTCCTTGGGGACGACTTGTTGTGCATCTTCTTGTTCGCTTTGTGGGTCATATCGATACAATATACCGTTGGTCATGACGTAACCTTTCCTTGACCAGTAGACAGCGTTTTCGGTGGGTTGAGTGGCTTCTCGGTCATCGATGATCTTCTTTAACTCACTGTCTCGGAGTTGAGCCTCTCTGACGTCACTTTCTCTTCATGCTGTCATGTCGATGGAAATTCTTCTTAATTCCCATGGATACAGGTCGTCGATGTCCTCAGTTACGGGGCGGGATAGAGTGTCGGCCACTCTGTTCGCACGCCCTGGTATGTAATTGATTTGGATGTTGTGGGCCTGTAGCTGCAGGGCCCATCGTGCCAATCGTCCTGTTGGCGACTGCAAATTCATCAGCCAGCGGAGCGGTTGGTGATCCGTGGCGATGGTGATTTGTGACCCATCCAAATATCCTCGGAACTTTTTCATAGCCCATATGATGGCTAATGCCTCCTTCTCGATGGTGGCGTAGTTCCTTTCTGCTGGAGTCAGCAGCCTGCTCGCGTATTCGACTGGGTGTTCCTCTTCACCCTCCCCCTGGCACAAAACTGCTCCGACGGCGTAAGCGCTTGCGTCCGTCCTAACGGTGAATGGCTTTGTCGGGTCAGCTGTTTGTAGTACCGGGGCTTTGGTCAGTGCTTCCTTTAATTGCTCAAATGCGGCGTCTTCGTCTTCGCTCCATTTCCAAGGGGTGCCCTTCTTGGTGAGATTGCTCAGTGGTTTTGAAATGCGCGCAAATTCTGGTATGAAACGTCTATACCAGGAGCACATTTGTAGGAAGGAGACCAGTTGCTTGCTATTCGTTGGTTTCGTTCTGTTTCTGATGGCGTCAACCTTCTCTGGGTCCGGTAGAAATCCACTCTTCGTTATCCTGTGGCCCAGGAAGCGCACGGATTGGCAGAAGAATGAAGTCTTCTCCCTGTTGATGCGGAGGTTCCACTTGTTTAGTTCCTTTATAACTTTCCGGAGATCATCTAAGTGTTGCTTGATGGAACTTGACAAGATTACCAGGTCGTCCAGGTAGGCGAGCATACATACATCTGGTAGTTTCCGACGAAATTTGTCCATTAATCTCTGGAATGTCGATGGGGCGTTTCTTAAGCCAAACGGCATTCTTCTAAACTGGTAACAGCCAAACGGGGTTATAAACGAGGTTTTTACTTGATCCTGTTGTCTCACAGGGATTTGCCAGTATCCGGTGCGTAGATCAATGGTGGAGAAGCAGTCTGGTTTACCCATTGCGTGCAGTAGATCATCCACACGGGGAAGCGGGTAAATGTCGGGTACGGTGACCGCGTTCAGTTTTCTAAAATCCACGCATAGTCGGGTTCCTCCATCCTTCTTGGGGACCATTACCACAGGTGCTGCCCAAGGGGACTGGCTTTCCTCGATGATGCCTTGTTGCATCATTTCCTTAATTTCCTTCTTTAACTCTGCCTGCCGTACGGCGGACATCCGATACGGGCGCGTGGATATCTTGGACTACGGTGATGTTGTGCTCTATCTCCGTAGTTGGTGGGCCCCATAACTCAAATGAGCTTGAGTTGTCCTGAAGCATCCGGTTGACCTCTGCTCTTTCTTGGTCGTCCAGATCGGTGGCTTCGTCGTCACGGAGCGATACGTTGACGTAGAACAGCGCTACTGGCCGTGGTCTTCTTGCTCCTCGAGGAAATACCTTCCGCGAATAGTCCGTATGTACCGGGGGATATGCGTCTACATAATCCGCAAATAAATTGTCGATATACTCCGGTGCGTATGTGTCATCTGTTTCAACCTTCTCGGGGGTGTCTGGTAGGGGATCCATCAGTGGTGGTGGTCGGTACTCTTCCCAGTCGATATCCATCGGTTCGTTGTCAATGTGCTCAGATGTGTCGGCCGTCAGGGGTGTCGTTAGTCCATATAGGTGGCACATCCTGAGCTGTCGTTCTTCTTTTGCTTCAACTTCGTTTCCTAAGTCTCTTATAGATTCATAACAGTGATGCTCGTGCGGTGTATCGACAAACGACCATGTTCTCTGGGGTATGTTTAGGATAATACCCGCGTTTTCCATAAAGTCCACTCCTAGTAAGGTGACGTTGTTCTCGCTGTCCGGGAAGACGAGGAATGAGGTTTTTATCTGTCTGTTTCTGAGGTTGACTATGACTTCCGTGCTGAGCATATCCTTTTCTTGAGGTTTACCATCGGCCAACGTAACTTGTCCTTGTACACTGTGGAATTTCGTACCTTGTCGTAGTAGATGTTTGTACAGTGATGCGGAGGCGACGGACTTTTCAGCACATGAATCCAGAAACGCACTTCCCTTTGAATCCTTCATGTCGATGTGAACTATTGGGCTTCTTCGTTGTAAGGCAACGGTGTTCATCGCGCAAAACGATAGCTTACTGTTTCCGTTTACGGTCGGGTTGCATGTTGTGCACTTAGCTCGGATGGTTCCTGGCTTACCGCAACCGTAGCATGCGAACGTCGGGGTGGTTGTCTTTTCGTCTGCCATTTTTGCCTGTGTTTCTAAGGCTTTCTTCCTTTTTCTACATTCTGCGAAGGTGTGTCCGTGAGCGCGACAGTGGGTGCACTTCTTTTTCTTCGCTTCGATAATCATACCATTTTGAGGATTTTCCTGTTCGCTGTTCTCCTGCCATGAGCGTTCAATCTCGCGAGCCTTGGCGATGAGGTTTTGGAACGTCTGGATTCCGTCTCTTGGTATCTTGTCTCGGATGTTAACGTTCAGGAGGCCGAAGACCATGTCCATTTGCAGCGCCTCACTCAGATTGTGCTCTTTAATCTGCGCGATGAGGGCCCTCTTTTCGGCGACAAGCGTATCCGTGTTTTGGCCGCTTTCTTGGCGTCTCGCGAATATTTCCTGAAATACTGCATATGCCGGTTTCTGCGGTGCAAACGTTTCTCGTAACAACTTAGTGGCGTCGTTCCACGTGGCTGTCGTCGTTCTTACTCCTTGCCACCAAACTGCAGCGTCGTCAGTGAGCAATAGTAATAATCCTTCCAGTGCATCTTCGTCCGTTATCATTTCTATCTTCTTGTAAACTTTCACGGTGTTGATAAATCCCTCTACTTCCACGGGGTTCCTGCTTAGTCCCGAAAAGCGTACCGTGCAGTTCGCGAAGGATCCGGGCTTACTGTCTCCTCGGTTGGCTCGTATCAGTTCTTGAAATTGTTCCGTTGTGAGTGTGACTGCCATATTTACCTTGGTGTCGCTTCGTATTTTTGCTCTTGTGTTATATCCGGACCCGCGTTGGGAGGCCAGTTTGTAGGGGTTCGTTTATATTTAGAGTCCGGTGTTGTTCCAAAACATATATTTAACACAAAGTATGTACAAGTATACAGATACGACTATAAATACGATAATTGGTAAGATGTCTAAGACCGTGCTCAGTGCTTAGAAGTGATTCTCTAGGTTAGGCCGTATTCAGCGCTAGCAAGAGAATGAATTCTTAGGCAGGGTGCGCTGGTTTTAAAGGTGTCCGGCCGCGGTTCTCGGATAGCTGCGGTGGGGATGAAGGGTCCCATTGGCGAGCGTGCGAGGGTGGTGGACGAGCGCGAGAGTGCCTGTGCGACAAGGATGGTCGCTAGTGGCGAGCGTCCAGGGTGGATGTTACACTTTCTCATTTTTTTTTTAAATTTTTAAGTGTATCTATTCACATTATGATTGTCTAACTTTACAGCAAGATTTAATAAAAATTAATAAATGGAGTAATTTTAACAAATTAAAACTGAACGCATCCAAATGCAAAAGTATGTCTTTTTTTCGAACTGCTCAGTATATCTCCCATAGCTATTCATTAGATAATGTAAACTTAGAACGCGTCGAGTCAGTAAGAGATCTCGGAGTACTATTTGATAAAGAACTATCGTTTAATCTACATTATCATGCATTGCAGTCTGAATCGATGAAAATATTAGGATTTGTCAGAAGAGTCAGTGAACCATTTCGTGATATTGGTACCATCATCAAATTATATGTGGCATATGTACGCTCTAAATTAGAATACTGTGCCCCGGTATGGTCACCACATTATAATGTTCACATTCAGCTATTAGAACGAGTTCAAAAAATATTTCTAAAATTTTTGTATTATAAAAAATTCCATACTTATCCGGATTTTAACGTTTCGTATAGTACATTACTTTCTATGTTTGAACTTAATCCCCTTTATATACGACGAAATGCAAGTCTCCTAAAATGTCTATACCAAATTGTACATTGCACAATAGACGATCCGAACCTACTAAAATTAATAAATTTTAATGTGCCTAGAGTAACTTGCAGACATCCAACGACCTTTATCTGCAACAGAAGTTTTACTAATGTGTATTATCATTCACCGGTAAATACTATGAAGCATTTGTATGGAAGAATTGAGCAATCTGTTGATATTTTTAATTGTAGTCTTACAGAATTTACAAGCCAAATAGGTACGTTGTTGTAGGAGTGTACAAGTTACATCAATATTAATATTGTTATTGCGATTTATTGTTATTATTTCATTTGTGTTGTATTCTGTTTTAGTTTTTAATTCAATTTAATTATTTTTTTTTTATCTTATTTGTTCATAATTAATTATTATTACATCTAAGTTAAAACTGCGCACTGTTAGTAGAATGTTTTTTTTTTATACCTTTTCCCTGTAATTTGATGTATTATCTGTTGGGAAATAAATAAATAAATGTACATTTCGTGTACTAAGTTACCATTATCAATAGCTAACTAGCTATTGATAATGGGTATTTAGTTAGCAAGAAAAATAAAAATGAATAAAGGAATATAACTGTGTTTAATTAAGTGAAACAATAACCAAGTGTTTTATCAATTTTAAACCAGTTTTAAATTCAGTGTTAAAACATGTTTCACCAAGTGTTGAATAATTAAAAGTGTACGATTAAAAGAGTATTAAGGAATTGAGTTTTTTCTGTGTGTATGTGAGTATCACTTGTTTAGGTAATCAAAAAGAAACCACCGAAGCCGGAGGAGGCGGCCAAAAACAAGAAGGAGCACGTGAACGTCGTCTTCATCGGGCACGTCGACGCCGGCAAATCGACGATCGGCGGCCAGATCATGGCCCTCACGGGAATGGTGGACAAGAGGACGCTCGAGAAGTACGAACGCGAGGCCAGGGAAAAGAGCAGGGAGTCGTGGTACTTGTCGTGGGCGTTGGACACAAATCAAGAAGGTGACGACTATATCCGCGTGGCCTGAAACGTTTTTTTTTTGTAACTGTTTACTGTTGTTGTTTAGAACGTGACAAGGGAAAAACGGTGGAAGTGGGCCGCGCTTACTTTGAGACTGAGAAAAAACACTTTACCATATTAGACGCTCCCGGCCACAAGAGTTTCGTTCCTAACATGATCAGTGGCGCTGCTCAAGCCGACTTGGCCATTCTGGTGAGTTTCCAAAATGTTAACAATTTTTTTTTAAACAACTGTTACAAATAAATTGATTGTGAGTTACGTGAAGATCAAATTAATTTGACGAATAAAGCACTAACAACCTTTCTTCACACTCTTATTTGAATTACCAAATGTACATTTCGTACACAAACAAACTGTTATAAAATAATTGTTTTAACAATTGTATCGTATGTTTAATAAAATAAAACCTCTAGAGTGCCATGAAATATTGTGTAGGTTGGCAACTCTGAAATCATAGATTATTATTTTTATGTCTGAGATTTTATATGACAAATCCTAAAGCGTGTAGCCAACTTAAATTAAAAAAAAAATTAAATCATGGCACTCTAGAGGTTTTTTTTATAAAACATATGATACAATTGTTAAAACAATTATTTTGTAACAGTTTGTTTGTGTCCGAAATGTAGATTTGGTAATTCAAATAAAAGTGTGAAGAAAGGTGCTTTATTAGTCAAATTAATTTGATCTTCACGTAACTCACAATCAATTTATCAATTTTTTTGTAAGTTGTTTACATAAAAAATTGTGGTGTAATTAATTAACACCCAACACAGAAGTTGCAATTTTTGAATGCATTCTTACGTGGGCTTTTTGTGATTAAGGTAATTTCGGCGCGTAAAGGTGAATTCGAAACGGGCTTCGACAGGGGCGGCCAGACCAGGGAGCACGCGATGCTTGCCAAAACGGCGGGCGTCAAACACCTGGTCGTCCTCGTCAACAAAATGGACGATCCCACCGTCAACTGGGACGAGGGCCGATACAACGAATGCAAGGACAAAATCCTGCCCTATCTCAAGAAGCTCGGCTTCAACCCCGCCAAGGATCTCAGCTTCCTGCCCTGCTCCGGCCAGACGGGCCAGGGACTCAAGGAGCAGATCGAAGAGAAGGTCTGCCCGTGGTACAGGGGGCCCGCCTTCATCCCGTTCATCGACGACCTGCCCTCGTTGAACAGGAAGGCCGACGGACCGTTCATCATGCCGATTGTCGATAAGTACAAGGACATGGGCACGGTCGTGATGGGAAAGGTGGAGTCGGGCGAGGCGCGCAAGGGCACAAATCTCATGATCATGCCGAATAGGGTGAGTGAAAACGTTACATAACCTCAAAATACCAAAATTAGTAGTGATGGGCAAGATCGATCAAAAAAGATCGACTGATCGATCCTTGCAAGTGATCGATCCGCTCGATCTCTTTGAGCAGATCGATCTTTTCGATCGGCTCGTTCTTTCTGATCAGATCGATCGGATCGAGCAGCTCGATACTTCAACTGATCGATCATTGCTTGATCGATCTTTGCAATGATCAATCTTGCCCATCACTAAAAATTAGTATTGTTTTAACCGTTACTGTTTGGTAATCTATGTTAATAAATGACTGAGGATTATTTTTATGTTATCAAGATCAAAAAATGGTATCTACTTTTACCTTTTTTTCTGAGGCAAAACCCTGCGATTAATATGTTTCTCATGCAAGTCTGTCGAATTTAAAAATCGCCAACGATATCGACACAATCGACAGTGTCAGACACACACAACTAGTAAGAAGTCTAGTTTTTTATTTTCTGTTTTGTTTAGACACCTGTTATTGTCGATCAACTGTGGTCGGATGACGACGAGGTGGGTCAGGTGGTCCCCGGTGAGAACGTCAAGATCAAGGTGAAGGGCGTCGAGGAGGAGGATGTGTCGCCTGGCTTTGTCCTGTGCGACGCCGCCAACCCGATCCGCACCGGGCGCGTCTTCGATGCGCAGCTAGTCATCCTCGAGCACAAGTCCATCATCTGCGCCGGCTACAGCGCCGTCATGCACATCCACTGCGCCGCCGAGGAAGTCACCGTTAAAGTAAGTCACAATAAATAAAAATAAAACATATTTTGAATTGTGGAGGCTTCTACTTCGTTATACATGTTAATTTAACACAATAAAACACTTTTAACTTTGTTTGTATAACACAATTTATTTTTTATGTGACTGCCGTTTCGACAAATTCAGCTTGCCATTATCAAACATGAACTTCATGTTTGATAATGGCAAGCTGAATTTGCCGAAACTGCAGTCACATAAAAAATAAATTGTGTTATACAAACAGAGTTAAAAGTGTTTTATTGTGTTAAAAATAAAACAGTCGAATCAGCAACAAATAAAAATGATTGAGGTTATATCATATTTCCTCTGATAGAAAAAACTTATTATTATGCTTTGGCAGTATATTTAAAACCTCACTTGAAATCAGTGCTTTATACGTGTGGCACATGAAGTAAAATTTTGAGTTTAGAGAAGCCTGAAAATTTGGTTTGTTCACTTCGCTTTGTTTGTTATTATTATGCTTGGGCGGTATATTTTGAACTTCACTTGAAATCAGTGTATACGCGTGGCGCATGAAGTAAAATTTTGAGTTTAGAAAAGCCTGAAAATTTGGTTTGGTCACTCCGCTTCGCTACGTGACCAAACCAAATTTTCAGGCTTTTCTAAACTCAAAATTTTACTTCATGCTTAACCTGGGAGTGGACAACTCTCGTTTAAAGCTCGTTGTTCAAGCGTTCAATTCGGCTTTTTAAAAACAACGAATATCTAAAAATTTACAAAGTGCACATGTACAGGGTGTCTGATTTTTTAGTGTCCAGCTTATATCAGCTAAAATATTAAAGATCGAAAGGAACGTTTAATATGAAACTTATCATATGCAACGTGATCTGCAAGATGAAACAAATATTTTTTTCTATGGCCATCCTGTTTTCCAGAAAAATGTTAGCATTTATTTTTTTAAATTTAATGCCCTGTGTATTCTTTGAGAATCAGATTTTGAATAAAATTCTCTTTACCATTCACTTCAAGAATTATTCTCAATATTTAAAAAAAATGACAATCTGTTGATTAGATCCCTGTACAGCCAATTTTTTTCGGCCTGGCCCACTGGCAAATTATGCAAGCACTCCCCTGACTTAAGCCCGGCCCGGTTAATATTTTAGTCTTAATAATTCAAAATTTTTACAGAGCTTCAAAACAATAGTTTATAAATATTTATTACACTTGTAATTATATATTTACTTCTTTATAGATATAGTTTGCAAATAAAAATACAAACAAAAGTCGGTCAGGCCTGGCCCGGCCCGTTATCATTTTTCGCTTAAAAATTTTCGATGGGCTTTGGCCCAGCCCGGTACCGGGCAGTGCTCTTCTGTTGATGGCGCAGAATATCAAAGTTTTAATTATTGTTAATTTTTTTTTAAATAAGTAGGTACAATTACACCAATACAAACTTATTACTGCCAAATATGATAACTATTAATAACTGTATTGTTTCGAGTTTACGTGAAGTGATTAATCACAAATAGAAAGACTGTTATTCCTTACTTCACTTTTTATTTTTATGTTAGATGTACATTTCGAGACACAAGGTGCTCATTATCAATAACAAAACTTTGTTATTGATAATGAGCACCTTGTGTCTCGAAATGTACACAGTCTTTCTATTTATAACTATTTGTTGTTAAAATCACATTTGACAAGTAATTACAATAAATAAAACATTATCGCTTTACTATAATAATTTCATTATGAGCCACAATTTAAAGACCAAGGTAGTACTTGTGATACATCATTGTAAAGAGAATTTGACTAAGAATCTGATTCTCCAAAAATATACAGGGCATTCCGTTTAAAAAAATAAATGTTGATGTGTTTCCGTAAAATAGGTAGACCATGGAAAAAATTATATGTTCCATTTTGTAGATCATGATGCACATGATAACTTTCATATTAAACTTTTTTCTGTATCCTACATATCTAAGCAGATTTAAGCTGGACACTATAAAATCAGCCACCCTGTATACTTAAAAGAAAAATTCACTGTATGAATATTTGCAGGATCAAGTCATCTGTCATATTCTGCATCAGTCTGGATCACTTCCAAGTATCTCTATTTAATTTTCTAAGTATACGAAACATAACCTTAATGTTCCTTAATTGATTGCTGGAGCATTCAAACAAAAACATTTGACAATAACAATCGCACGATGACTTTCAACATTCTGAATTGAAGTTACGTTATATCTCAAATTATGATTTTCTGTTTGTTTGTTTCGTCCAGGCCTTAATTTGTCTGGTGGATAAGAAGACGGGCGAGAAGAGCAGGACACGGCCGAGGTTCGTCAAACAAGATCAGGTGGCCATAATGAGAATAGAGTGCGCCGGCGTCATATGCCTCGAGTCCTTCAAACTCTTCCCCCAGATGGGCAGGTTCACCCTTAGAGACGAAAGTAAGTACCCAATTTTTTTCTAAACTTCAACAAACAACTAACCCAACTAGTTTTTAACTTAATAAAAAGCTAACCTAAACTTTAAATAGAACCCAACTTATTTCTGAACTCAAAAGAAGACCAAACTCATCTCTTTTCTAACCTCGAAGAGAAATCCAACCTTAAAATACTAAAGCAAGATAACTATCCCAACTAGCTTCTTATGCCGAGTTTATAATTTAGTGATTATCATTTAGTGTTTAATGTTTAGGAAATGATACCGTTCATATGAGAATTAACCCACTGAACAAACGCATTAAAGTAATGTTTCATCAACATTAAAACAACGTTTAATGTTGTTACAATGTTGATAAAACGTTATTTGTTTGTTTTTTGCTCAGTGGGAAGGATTACGAATTTTGGGTTATGTTATCTGCATGTTGATGTTGCCAACAATTTCATCAAAATTTAGTGAAAATACTGTTTTATAAGTAATTCTTATAATTAATAAAGGAGACGTTCAATATTAATGTTTATAAGTACCAAATCGTCCTTTTTACCATTAAAAATTGGCCAAATTGTTAAAATTGCTTTACTAATATGTTGTAATAGTTGAATCAGTAAATTTGGCATCACTGTGCTTGAATAATAGAGTATAAATTCGGAAAGTGTCGGGGCAAAAGATCTGTGCAGAACCATTTATATTTAAGGATTTTTAAGGAAAGTAGAACTCTTAAGGGGTCCATTCACTGATGTACTTGCATGGCATTTTCGCATGACGTATACATCTGTTGGTCCGTGTACGATAGTGCTGTGAAAATTTGCACGCCGGACCGAATTTCTGTTGCCGCTTTGATGGCGATAACTGCTGCCACTGCCAAAATTTCACTACGGTCCATTACGACAAATGCTGACTAAATACTGGCAACAAAACAAATGCGTATACATTTTTTTTTTTTTTTGCGTTCACTTTTGCCTGAACGTACCCATCTACTATTCGTTCAAGTACGACGTGCATGTACGTCGATGTCTGTCGTACTTGCACAATATTGGACGGGCCCCTTTAAACACTAAATGTTAATTCTTAAAATCGTATAAACCTAGCATGACTTATTAAAAGCAAACCCAGCTTCTTTCTAACCTCAAAAGTGGACCTAACTCATCCTTTTCTTTATAACCTCAAAAAGCGAACCTAACTTCTTCCTGACCTCAAAGGCGGACCTAACCCATCTTTTTTTTTACTAACCTCAAAAAGGAAACAACTTATAGCTCAATAATTTCCTTCTTTTTATTACAGATAAAACAATTGCCATCGGTAAGGTACTCAAAGTGGTAGAGTAAATTAGAGAGAGAGAGACGACACACATACACTTACACACACACACACAGACGTACAGTAAATAAATTTAAAAAAACCAAGACTATATAGGCCGTAAGATGATATACTCTATTTACAATAACAAACACATTGACGATGATACAGAAAAGAAAATCGCCTGGGTAAGAGGTGTGAGAGTCATCGAGTGCGCCGGGGAACCGACCCCCGGCGCACTTAATGATTTTTACCCCCTTAATTCTGACGAAATTGGATGGGCGAGTGCGCGTGAGAATTTATTTGTACGCAAAAACGACAAATGTGCGGTTGTTTGAGAAATGTTCACGTAAAAAACGAGTCTACCGTTACGGTTGTAAACGAAAAATCCCGTTGCCATGGTGTGGAATAACCGAGCTGTCGAGTGTAAACACAAAAATTTTGTGATGTGTGTAAACAAAACGGAAAACAAATTGTCTGTTAAAAAGTCATCAAGTACAATTAATTTTGCGTTCATTCAATGACTTTTACTTTTAAAGTCATCGAATGAGGTTAATTTTTTGTTCACTTGCTGATTTTTTCTTTAATATTCATCAAGTGATATTAATTTTCTATACACTTGCTGGCTTTCATTTAAAAGTCATCAACTGCAGTTTATTTTTGACACTTTAACCGCCAGGGCAGGACCGCTGGGTAATTCACCGCCTGCTGGGTAATTCACCGCCTGCGCCAAAGCTTTCCTACGGCCGCTAGGTAGTTGAAAGTTACCAAGATTAGAAATATAATTCGTAATGAGTTTTATAAGCATACAACTTAATTTATCATCATACATTTACTGAAAATATCGTATGATCACTAAAAAAAAAAACTCTAGAGTGCCATGATTTTATCTTTTTTAAAATTTAAGTTGGCTACACACTTTAGAAATTGACAAATAAAACCTCAGACATGATAATTATAATACAAAAATACCGGTTTTATAAAACTCAAAGTAATTGTTTTCATTTTCAACGAAAAACTTTTTAAACATTACTATATTCTTCATCCTATACCTTTCAACTTTCCTTAAAATTGCTGTGGCTGGTCAACAGAGCTGTATAGCTGAGGCCATTAAATTTGCAAGAAGAAGAATACGCAATGTTGACGGTTTTCTCTTTCATTACAAGATTTGAGGTTATGAATAAAACGTCAGACATGATAATTATAATACATAATTTCAGACTTGCCAACCTACAATATTTTCCATTGCACTCTAGAGGTTTTTTAATTGAACATACGATACAAACAAATCATTTAGAAAACCGGTAATTTTTGCATCCTACGCTCTGGTGAGTAACGTGTTAATGCAAAATACTGTAAAAGTCATCCAGTGCTGTTAATTTTCGATACTCTTGTTGACATAAATTAAGGGTCATCAAATGCAATTGTTTTTTTTAAGTGCACCTGCTGACTTTTACCTGTAAAGAGTTGAAACGTTTAGGAGATTCAAGACCGACGAATATTAACAAAAATAATTAAAACTAAAATCTCGACCGTGTCCAAAATCTCGATCGGTGTTTTTTTTAATTGTTTTAAACAAACGACAGTCGAGTTGTTGATGCTCGCGTACATCGAGAGTACCTCTTCTCTCTCTCTCTTCCCCCCCCCGCGCGCGCCCGACACACAAAAGATGAAATAAAAAAAAGAAACACTCTCTTGTACAGTTGTTAAATATTTCTTAGTTGAATTGATGAAAGAGAAAAACACGTGACAAAAAAGAAAACGCAAAACGTTTTTTTTAGAAGAAGAAGAAAAACAATAATTACTACTACTACAGAGAATTAAAATTAAAGGAAGAAAAAACGCAGCGATTATATTTCCCTCCTCTATATTATATTGTGTATCTATTATTAATTGATTTTTTTTTTTTGTATATGTACAGGAAATGAGGTGTAATTTTTTTTTATTGGTTATGATTTGTAATGTTATTAATTATTAATACTAATTGGATATTTATTTTAAGTTTCTTTTATTTTATTATAATTTCTCGATTTTCGGTTCAATTCGGTTTGTTTATAATGTTTATAGTTTTATATTTATTCGACAGCTACGAATTTGCTTCTTAGGCATAAACCTCTAAAAGGATTAAAGAGCGGGAAATACCGGTGTTTCGATTATAACCTCAAAAATGTGATTTGATTTTATCTTCAGTTGTTGTGATTGGTCGACAGGGCCATTAATCTTACGTTCAAGTTATGGAAATTTGAGTATGAAATATAAAATTACGATAACATTCGTATAACCGCAATCAGGTCTAGTAGAAATTAACTAGCATTAAACTATAATAATATTAATGACCATTCTATCAATACGGCTGTAATGTCGTTGTATAATTTGAACGTTAAGGGTACTCAAAGTTAACGTAATATATTCATAACCTCAAATCTGGTAAAGAAAGAGAAAACTATCAACATTGAGTTCTACTAACCCGGAATTTTTGAGGTGATAATTGCGTTGTGCGTTTGCGGAAGTGGATTGTGTACCAAGACGGCCTATTAGCACCAAAATATACAGGGTGTTTATTTTATTTTTGTCTTTGAAATGACATTAGATTCGACAATTACCACCAACTTGATTTTCATCATTATTATTACTTAAGTTTGTTCAATATGTTGCATTTATAATTATATGCTTTAAATTAACTTTAGAAATAATGGTGATTATCATTTATCTTTCCTGTGTAAAGTACAGGGTGTGGAAAAACGGATGGTAAGTGAGCACTCCACAGCCTGTGTTTTACACAAAAAAAAGCACCCTGTATATTTTATTTATTGCACTTGTTTTTTGTGTTAAAGTCTCTGATTCTGAAATTAATATTTTGCTCGGTTTATATTAAGTAAAGGTCATTAAGGCTATACCAATTGCAGAACTTACTGAATAAGCATGAAGTAAAATTTCGAGTTTAGAATATCCAAGCTTTGCTTAAGGTTGCGATTTATTATGGGTAGAATCCAACGTTTTTGGTAGTCACTAATTTCAGCTATCTCAGTGTAGCAAATGGCTGGGCAGTCTGTCTCACTCTAGTAAACCGCAACCTTAAATTTTTAAATCGTGTGATTCGTACGGAATTACTTATTGACTTTTACCATAAATCTGACAATATTATCAAAAGTAAATATTATTTTTTTAAAAACTAATTTATAATTTAATAATAATCATCGTTGATGATTGAACGGAGTTGGAGGTGTTTATTTAAGTATTGACTACACACGCAGTAGGCTTGGACTTATGGAATTGTAAATAAAGTTATATATAAATATATATATATTTGATGCATAAAAATGGTGAAGAAGATGAAAAATAAAATTAGATTGGGGCGTCACCGTGTGACGCTCTTCTCCCGCCCGCTGAGGATTTGCTTATTTTGTATTTTTAATGTTTATTCTATTCAGTTTTGTTTCTGCGACGATTAAGATAAAGGAAGGTGAATTAGGCGAGGAAGGAGAACACGTTTTTTTTTTCATCTGTTGAATTAATTTAGTGTTTATATTATATGAATAAAGAAAAAGTATATGAGTAATCGGAAGGATCGGGAGATGATGAAAATATTGAGATAAAAATAAAAAAAAACAATGTTGCTATCGATTTTATATATTCAATAAATTTAAAAATTGAATTTGAAATCTTTTTCTTCTTATTTAATAAATTTATTTTTATTGCTAGAAAAGGTAAGTTATAAAAGTGATGTAACAAAATTTCATGGCTCACATTATAAAATTTTGTTTCAGAGTTGGCTATTAATATAAAAAATTGGCATGCCGGTTGTGTAATTTTTCTTTCAACTATACATATCTAGATGTATAAACTGTTAATTTTTTTTACTCTTGTTTTTTCAAAGGCGTCCAATTTAAAGCTTCCAACAAGTGTTTACAATCTCAGATTAAGCGTAAAGTAAAATTTCAGGCTTTTCTACTGAACTTATTCAACTTAAGTTTAAAATGTACTGATCTTACGTTGTTACATTTTATAACTGTTTCGTCAAACGTTTTATAAATGTTTCATCAAACTTAATCTTGCTCTTTAGAAATTCCATCAATTTTCAATAAGCTTTACCTAAAAGAAACAACCCTTCATAAAATCCGTGAATAAAAGTGTTTATTAGCAATTAAAATAATGGCGTTGATTTAAAAAAAATATAATTTCCCATCAATTCAATACGCCCAGCGCCATCTCGTATTAAATACTCTTATTACTCCGTCATTTTTCGATGTATCAAACATTCGAATCAATCTGTAATTCTGTAATTAATAGCAAGCGGTATACCGATGAAGTTATTGTTTCTTAACATGTGTTATTGTTTACACTATACTTATATTTATCATGCACTATAATGGATCATTCTTGCTGCACTTTGTTTTAGTTGTTTGTCCAACCGGTTTTTAAATATATTAACGTTCGCTGCGGTAACTGTTTCTTCTGTAAGTGCATTCCATGAATAGACCACACGATTAGTCAGGAAGTTCTTCCTTTGGAGTTTAGCAGCTTTTTCTTTGTCTATTTTTTTTTTCTTCTTATTTATCTAGTGTTGGCACTGTTTAGATGCACAAAACTTTCGATTCAATTCCATTATAATTGGCGATAAATCGTTGTACGGATTATTCGACGTGTTTAATCTATTCGATTTCGAAGTTGGCAAAATGTCGTTGTACCGAATATCCGACATATTTAACCTATTGCTCTTCGAAGTTGGCAAAATGTCGTTGTACCGAATATTCGGCATATTTAACCTATTGGTTCTCAAAGTTGGCAAAATGTCGTTGTACCGAATATTCGACATATTTAACCTATTAGTCGATATTTGTTTTTGAGTTTCGTGAAGAGTATAATCATAAATAATTATTTATAACCTATTAGTTTTCAAAGTTGGCAAAATGTCGTTATACCGAATTTTCGGCATATTTAACCTATTGGTTCTCAAAGTTGGCAAAATGTCGTTGTACCGAATATTCGACATATTTAACCTATTAGTTTTCAAAGTTGGCAAAATGTCGTTATACCGAATTTTCGGCATATTTAACCTATTGGTTTTCGAAGTTGGCAAAATGTCGTTATACCGAACTTTCGACATAATCTACTTAAAAGTTGGCGACACTGTTTCGATGTATACAAATTTCGTTTTATTTAAATCAAAATTACGTAACATTGGCGGCATTGTCGATCATATGTTATTTTGACAGTTGACATAACATAACCACGAACAAAATTACAAAAATAAAAATATGTAACGACCAAATTTACATATAAAACATGTTTAATTTCAAAATTTAATTAGATTTTCAAACCGACAACAAACATGAGCGGATTTTTGGTGTTGTTCATCGTCCTGGCAGTTATTTTCTGTTTAATTTCATGGTGAGTACAAATTAAATTAAATTCGTCATGATTCACCGATGGATTACAACGCGTAATATTAAATTAGTTGCAAAACAATAATAAGATTTATTTTAAGTCGAATTTAAAGATAATATAGCTCAGAATAATTCATGTTTCTTTTAAATCTATCAAATCAATTTAACCAACAAAAGTGGAATCCCCCTAATCAATGACCAGGTCGACCCAATGTATACCCCCATTTTTAAAGCTGTTTTGTAATCCATTCAATTGCGTTTTGTATGTATACCTGTTTTGTTTTTAGTTTTATTTACTAGACGTTTGATAATGGCAAGCCAAAGTTGCCAAAACTGCAGTCACGAAAAATAACCAAGTGTTATACAAAGTTTAAAGTGTTTTATTGTTAAAAGTGTGTGGAGTTAAAACAGCAACCGGGTTTTATTAGTAATAGTGAGTTTTAGTTTATCATTTTACAAAATCCGGCAACGCTAAACTTGCTTGTTACCCACTAACTGTCTACGTTACTGGACAACAAACAAGTTTAGTGTAGGTATTGTTTATTAACTCAAAACAAACACTGAATATTTTAAAACCACTTGCTGAAATCTGATCACCAAAGCTTTGAAGCCGGCCCATTAATTTCGCAAAAGAAAAAGATCTTGTTGAAATAATTGTAGATAAACAAATAAGCTCTTCATTCTTTGATGTTTTTTTTTTAAATTTAGTTGTATTTGTTATTTATTTATTTATTTTATTATATTGATTATGGGATATAGTAAAACAATTACGTTTCGATTTTCTGTTAATATGCAGGGTGTTACCTAAAGTGCTAGCATGGATAATTCAAAGTAAATACAATGCTGTCGTGAAAATCGGACGAATTGGAATTCCTTATTTGAAATTAATAGACGTTGATGTTGTGAAAAAAGGAATCTCAATTGTAAGTACAATTAAACCAAATTTTGTCCGAATAAACAATACTTTCTTACTTCTACCCATTCCTCCTTCACCCCCTCTCACTCCTCCGCCAAATGACTCCACGTATCCCTCCCACTCTCACACATCACACACTTCCCATACTCTTCCCCCATCCACACCTTCCTTCCTCTCTTCCCTGACCCACACCTCGCCCTCGCCAGCAGTACCCTTTCCTCCCTACTCCATGCCACCTCCACCAAATACCTTGGCATTCTCCCATGCACCTGCCACGTCCCGTACCTATCGTTGTATTAACTCCTCTCTAAACACTCCTGTCTTTACTATTTGAAATAAAACAACGCAGTTGGGAGGGTTTCACTTTTATTGTTGAACACTGCAACATGTTTCACCACACAGTGGCTTCATCAGGCAGATGTCTTTCCTGTGCTTCCACCTTCTTCTCCTTCACCCACGCATCCACCTTCACCCCATTTCCCAGCCATTCCATCACCTTCGTCTCTGCCAAACCCACCCTCTTATGCATTCTCCTCTCTATTGGGAAAAGTAAACATTGTTTAATCAGTTTGAATAAAATGGTTCTTCTTCATTTTAGCATATCGATGAAATTAGTATTAAAAGCAGCTTTTTCAATTCCGAACTGACGAAGTTAATCACTCTCGTCGTGAAAGATGTCAGAATTAATAGAGATATCGGCGTTCAGAAAAACGTGAAACAAGGCAAAAGCTACGATTTCAGAGATAAAAAAATTCCACCGTCGATCACATCTTTCACGCAAGTAAGTCTTTAATAGAAAAATTAGGTTATTGAGTGGTTTAAACAACGATAAAGGTTGGTTCACAATCAAAACGGGAACAAGAACTGAAACTAGAATAGGGCCCTTTACACGTACTTCGACGATTTTTGCATCGAGGAAAGAGTGGAGTAAATGTCACTGTTTTAAAGAAGTTATCGTTTTGTTTTTAATGAATGAAGATAATTCTCTGTGGTGATTTCTGTTTGACTGGTTCGGAAATCGCCACTGTTTCCGATGCGGGTGAATAAGTGAAGTAATAAAATTCGTAGCACTTAACGTTATATATTCACCGTAAATAATATATACACAATATATACAGAATAAAGTTTAACTAAATTTGAATGCGTTTTAAGTATTTTTATGAGTTGAATGTAGTGTAAGTTAACAAGGCGCGATGTGTTTAGTTTGAGATTTTTGAAGCAAGTGTTTTTCATTTTGAAATTCTAAATTTGAGAAATATGCAAAGAGTGGGGCTGCGTTGTGCCGTATATTTCCAAGTTACCAATTAGATAAAAGAAGGGAGGTGCCTTCGTTTACCTAAACTTGTAATTTTCCGTTAAGGGATGCATTTCTGAGAATTGGCCACATGGCCATGTACATATCTGAACGCAGACTTTCTCCGAAATACGCCGTGGCCAAAACAACACCCCCTCGTCATAAAAAGGGTCCGTGCAGATTTACAAAAGCCCATTAACCGAGAAGAAATTCGACACGTCCTTGTTAGCTTACATTCCTTAAAATATTAAATAGACTAATAGAGCAATAAAATGTCACAGCAAGCAGAACTAATATATAGAAAGCAATTCAGCACAATAGTATAAAAATAAGGTTGAAACATGTTTAGGAATAGAGTTATACGTGGAAAAGTATTTAGAAATAAAAACGTATTTACAAATTCACATTTCAAGAAACACACAATTTCACAAATAATAATTGTCGCGAGATATCCGCAACAGTCACTACATTGAGGAAAGAGTCAAAGGAAGAGTGGAGTGCGTTTAATTTTGCGGCAACATGATGAAAACTGCTGCAAGAGTCGACGATTGCCTCGATGATTGAATGACCCTCCTAAACGGCGTTTAATCCTCGATGCAAAAGGGGGGTTGAAAAAGTACATCTTTTTGCGAGCGACACGCCACGCTTTCTTCAACGCAGAAACGCCGGCAAGAGCGCCGTTCAATCGTCGACGAAAGAGTGTACATGTAAAGGATTCTGATAGGAAGCAAGTTGAATCATAGGGTTTCCAGGTTAATCTGCACAACCGAGCGCCAAGGCGGCAGCGATGGAGGGGGATATAAGGGTTCAAACCCCCCGAAATTTTTTTAAATGTTTAACTTTTCTATGTTAAAGCGCCTCTGTAAGAACAAAAACAATATTTTTACTATTAAAACCCTCCCGAAATGTTTATAATCCCCTCCGACATTTTTTTTCTGGCTATGGCCTTTTCGCCTTTTCGTTCTCGGACCTGAGAACAGGAAGTTTCCCATTCTATGCATGTTAACAAGTAAAACATGTTGATTCAGCTTGCTTCTCATTATTTTTTATTATTTTGGGTTTTACGTCATCTATTTCCGCTGCTAAGGCCAATCATGACGCCGGAGATTAGGTCTACAGCTATCCGGGAATTTTACCGAATTTAACGTGCACGCAACATCCAGGCAGTACACGGGTCCTACATGCATTTAACGTCATATCCGAGAAGACGGAGTGTTTGGAATTTTTATCCTAACCTATATAAATGCAGACAACTTGTTAGGCCGGTATTTGAACCCCGGCCCGTGGCGTGGCAGTACAACACTCTAACCACTACACCACCAAGCTGCCCGCTTCTCATTATTGTTCTTATTTCCGTTTTGATTGTGAACCGGCTTTTACTCTTTTTTACACAGTTAAGTAAAACTTAAGAAACTTTGCACTTCTAAAAAAAAAAAAAAAGACCTTTATTGGCATATCCTACAGTTATTTACAATGTCGACACTATATCACATCTTGCCCTCTTTCTCCCGTCCCACTTTCTCCAGCGTCTTTACCCTAGCTCCGTCCTCCCTCATCCATTCTGTCACCCTTCTATTCCCTTTCACTCCCACCCATTCCTCACTCGCACCCTCACACTCCTCCGCCAAGTGCCTCCACGTATCCTTCCCCCGTTCACACAACCTACATCTCATATATTCTTCCCCCATCCATCTCTTCCTTCCCCTCTCCCCAGACCCACACCTTGCCCTCGCCATTATCACCCTTTCATCCCTGTTCCACCCATCCTCACTCATGTATCTCGGCACCCTCCCATATACTTGCCATCTCCTCTCCATTATATTCACTTTTGTCTATCCGTCCCTGTCTCTCCTGCGCTTCCACCTCCTTCATCTTCTCTCTCATCCACGCCGCCACCTTCACCCCTCTACCCAACCATTCCTGTACCTTCCTCTCTGCCAGTCCTCCCCTTTCATACATTCTCCTTCTCTCTTCCCTCCACCTCCCCCCTTCTACTTTCATGCACGCCTCCCATACTATTCTCACCAATCTCTCCTCTTCTACTCCGCATAATTTCATTTCATACTTCACCACTCTCTCCACCGCCTCACATTCCAATCTCTCTCTATTCGTTTCCTGCAACAGTATATATCCCGGTGTCGACTTCTCTAGTCCCAGCATCCGTCTCAGGAACCATAGCTGTTCTCTTTCAATCACCTCATATGCTCTCGTTCCCCATGTTTCTACCCCGTACATTAGTATCGGTCTTACACACGCGTCCCACACCTTGCATGTCACCTTAATACTGTTCTCCATCCATCTCCCCCATTTTCTCCATGCCATTCCCCATGCTCTCCTCGCTTTTCCTTGTACCCACCTTATATGCTCTTCATACCTACCCGTCCCTTTAAAAATAAATCTCAAGTATCTGAAACTTTTCACTCTCTCAATCACCTCTCCCTTCCATTCTAGCACTCCCACTCTCCCCTCTCTCCCTTTATTCCTAAACCTCATCCATTTCGTCTTCCCCACATTCACACACATTCCTCTCTTATCCATATATCTTTCCACCCTTTTCACTCCCTCCCAATCTCTCGCCATCTGCATACGCCAGTAACCATACTTTCTCCTTTCCAATCACCACTCCCCCTTCCTGCCGCTTTCTCAACACCTCTTCTAGTTCGCTTATGTATATATTAAACAGGACCGGACTCATGGGGCACCCCTGTCTCAAGCCCTTCCATGTCCTAAACCTTTCCGATACTTCTTCCCCCACCTTCGCTTCCACCCATGTTTCCCTATACACCTCCCTTACACACTCAACTACTCCGTCACTCACTCCCTTTCGCCTCAGACATTCTACCATATCTTCCCTCGGTACTGAATCATACGCCGCTTTCAGATCTACAAACACCGCATACACACACCCTTTCTCTTCCATCACTTTCTCTGTCATCCTCGCTAGGGTAAATACCTGGTCCCTCGTTCCCCTCCCCCTCCTAAATCCCCCTTGCGACTCTGGTAGCATCCTCTTCTCTTCTACCTCTGCTTCTAGCCTGTTCTTCACCATAACCATCAGTATTTTGTATCCCGTGCTCATAATCGTCACCCCTCTATAGTTCTCTGCTTTCCTCTCATCTTTCCCTTTATATATCGGGCATATCCTGCCTACTCTCCATGCCTCTGGCATGCTCTCCGATCCCCTCCATATTCCATTTACTAGCTCTCGGAATTTCTTCTTTCCCCCTTCTCCTATCTCTCTCCACATTTCCGCCTTCAATCCATCTCTTCCGGCCGCCTTTCCTCCCTTCACCTCCTTGAACGCTCTTTCTGTTTCCTCTTCCGTAAATTCCACTCCTCCAATCCCTCGCCCTACTTCTCTTATTGTCCCTTGTTCACCGCACTCCTCCTTACACTTTCTGGTCCAGTCTTCTAACGACACCCCTATCCTCCTCATCTCTTTCCCTCTCCTCAATACATTCCATATTTCTCTCTCGTTCCTACACTCCTTCATTTCCTCCCCTGCTCTCTCTGCCACTTCCAGTTTCTTCCTTTCACACACCTTTTCGTATGCCCTTCTCGCTTCCATCATCCTCTTTCCCTCTCCTCCGTTCTTTATATATTCTCTCATTACTTTCCTCACCTCCCTCTTTGCTCGATTACATTCTTCATCAAACCACTCTTGCCCCTTCCTCCTTGTTCCCTTCATCTTTCTTCCGCATCCTATTATGGTCTTCTCCATCTCCTCCACTGAACTTATCTCCTCCCATTGTACCTTCTCTAATTTCCTGTTCATGGCCTTAATCGCCTCTCTCCCACTCTCTAGCTTCTCATTTCCTTGCTCCTGTTTCCCTTCTTCATTCCTTCCTATCCTTAGTTCCACTCTCAACGGCAGGTGATCCGATCCCAGCACCTCCTCCACTTCCATCTTCCTCACTTCCTCTCTTGCTATTCCCTTGATTATCGCGTAGTCAATTACTGTTGATCCTTGTGCTCCCACGTATGTTTTCTTCCCTCCCCAGTCTCCTTCTGTGCACCCATTCAGAATTTCCCAACCCTCTTCCGTCGTCCACTCCTTCATCCTCCTCCCATCTCCGTTTATACATTTATCTTGCGATCTCCTTTCTATTTCCATGCCGTCCTCCCCAATCCCTCCTCCCAATTCCCCCATCCTCGCATTAAAATCCCCCATAATCACACACCGTCCTGCTTCCCCTGTTCTATCGTCAATCTCTTTTCTCACCTCATTCCAGTTTTTATTCACGTAGACTATCCCCACATTCATTTGTTCTCCTCCCTCCCGCCATCTCATCCACATCAGCCCCTCGCCTCCATTTGCACTTCTAATTTATATCATTTTATTTTTTAGTTTATGGCTGTGCACGTTTACAATGTATCAATGATGCTGTTCAGATCGGAGAGCCCCGGATGGCTGGTGCACGCGACAGCCAGCGAGTTGCACTTGGACGGCAGCGTCGTGCAGAATTCCCGCACGCTTCTGGTCAACGTCAACATGGCCGAAGCGTCGGCGAAGATGCTCCGACATTCCGAGAAAATGGTCAACAACGACACTTGCTTGGGAGAATTGAGCTTCGCCATCAGTCTAGAAGCAACTTTAGTTGCACAAGGCCCACTCTCATTCGAGGTGAGTTAATAATATTAAAAATCGATAATAAAATACATGTTCATTGATTTTATAAAAGCATTCAATTTAAAAGTGTGGCGGGCTAACTCAGTGAGAGACAAAGATTTGTGGTAAATGTAGTTTTATTTACAAAGTGTACAGTAATAAGAGATTTCGTAGCAGAGTTGTTTTCTCTAGACGGTCCAGGCGTCGTGTGGGTGATGGCACTCGGGCGTTGGTTAACGTCTGTCGGGGAATGGCGGCGACTGTGGTGGAAACTTCAGGCGTCTTGATCGAGTAAGGCGGCGACTGTGGTGGAAACCTCAGGCGTTGACGATCGGCAATGCGACGACTGTGGTGGAAACCTCAGGCGTTGACGATGGCGTTGTACTGAGCACGTTCGGTGTTCAGGTTTCTTCGGCGTACTGAGATAAACACTCTGACCTCACAAGGGCCTAGCGAGTGTTTAGCTGAACGTAGCGGTGTCGGTTTAGCGAGCAGATTCTCCTAGCCACACAAGGACTTGTGGAGATCTTTAAGCTGAGAGTGTTGAGCTAACTCTGATTATTTCTGGGGGTGCGTACCCTTTTATGGGGAATGGTTTGGGTTGTATCATCCCCTTCTTCTCGTGTCGTACCGTGCGGGGGATGCTTGCGTTGGTGCGACGGTGGCGTAAGCGGAGAGGGTAGTGCGGAGCGCTTTGGTATTAGGGGTGTTCCTCACATTCCCTTACAAAAGCTATTTAAGGTAGAAAGTCGACGAAATGTTAAATCAAATGAGCTTTCAAATATAAATTTAAACAAAGGCAATTAATTTTGTATCAATGTTATAGAAAATCATAAGACTATTTTTCACGTTCTTTCATAAACGAATCATTGTTATTTTACAACAAACAAACATTAATAATAATTTAATCGTTATTCCGGCTAATGTGAAGTTTACGGGATGTTCTCGAAAATTGATTTTTTATATTGATACTTGTAGAATCGCGGATGGAATGGCCGAAAATGACGAAAAAAAAGTGCGGAAACAACGTTTAGCCCCATTTTGGGGCCCCGAAAGGTTGGAAATCCGTTTACTTAAAATGTGTTTTTTAGCCGGAAAAAAATAAAATGTGGTGATAATATGTATTCGTTTCACAAAACTCAATTGTTTAAATGTGTTTTTATAAAGATAGGACTTACGGATTGCTTAAAACTTCTACTTAAAGATTACGATTTTTGGCAGGTTAAGTTGTTGACAATTACTTCTTTTGTTGATTTATAGATATAACATAATGATACCAATAATACTATAATGGCATGTGATAACTGGTTCACAATTGCCCAGAACAAGAGATAGGCGCACCCTGGTGTCATTTCCAGGAGTAAAGTACCAACGCTCACTATAAATTAAAAAAAAAAAGAATATGTGATGGGAACATTGATTTCATTTTTCGTTTTTGTTAGATTAGTTGACAGCGTTATAAATTTAAAAACAATTATTAAATATGAAATTGGAGCAACAATCTAATTTCTCGTGTTTGTTATGCCGGGTTTATAAGACGTATAAGATGTTTTTTAAAATATTGCTGCTGCCTCCTGGTGTACAGAAATTGAACCTTAAATTTGATTCAAAACCATGGTCCCTTAGCATCAATTGTGCTATATCTATGAATAACGATGGAAGTAGGTGATAACATAACCTGTCAAAAATCGTAATATTTAAGTGAAAGTTTTAAGCAAACTGTAAGTCCTATCCTTATAAAAACACATTTAAACCATTTAGTTTTGTGAAACGAATACATATAATCACCACATTTTATTTTGTACACACCAAAAAACACTGTTGAAATACACCAATTTTCACCCTTTCGGAGCCCCCAAAATGGGGCTAAACGTGGTTTCCGCACTTTTTTTTCGTCATTTTCGGCCATTCCATACGCGATTCTACAAGTATCAATATAAAAAATCAATTTTCGAGAACATCCCGTAAACTTCACATCGGCCCAATATTTTAGTGTTTTGTACCGGTGGCGCATGAAGTAAAATTTCGAGTTTAGAAAAGCCTGAAAATTTGGTTTGGCCGCTCCGCGCTTCGCGCTACGCGCCCAAACCAAATTTTCAGGCTTTTCTAAACTCGAAATTTTACTTCATGCTTAATCTGGGAGTGGAAACACTCGTTTAACGCTTCAAATTGGACACTTTTATGAAAAGGACGGTATTAGTATTACAGTCCCTATGTTCAACGTTTTATTTCACCTTCTACATATGGAAATTAACCTCAAAAATAAGTTTATTTACAAATCACTTCATTGAAGGATTCTGTATTCACTTCAACTGTCAACTGTCCAACGCGTTTATTGCATCTTCTTCAAGTTGGACATAGTTATGCAGAGAAGGGTATTAGTATACAGTCCCTATGTTCAACGTTTAATTTCACCTTCTACATATGGAAATTAATCTTAAAAATAAGTAAGTACTAATACCGTCCTTTTCATAAAAGTGTCCAACTTGAAGCTACTAACGAGTGTTTCCACTCCCAGATTAAGCATGAAGTAAAATTTCGAGTTTAGAAAAGCCTGAAAATTTGGTTTGGACGCGTAGCGCGAAGCGCGGAGCGGCCAAACCAAATTTTCAGGCTTTTCTAAACTCGAAATTTTACTTCATGCGCCACGCGTATAAGACACTGATTTCAAGCGAAGTTTACTCGTTCACAATATTTCAGTGCTTTCAGTGTTTAATCAATTAAAAATGGCGGGCGAATCAAGTAATACTAGTGAGCCCAATGATCCTTATTTGAAGTGTTGTACGAACCAGTTATTTAAAATACTAGTGTGCAGAAAATGTGGAAATGCATACCATCGGAGCTGTGCCAAGAAAGCTAAGGGAGTAACGCCTCTTGAGGGTATATGGATATCGTGCTGCGGACCAGAAGAAATTGAGGTTAAAAACTCACAAGAAACTGAATCCCTACAAAGGCAAGTAGAACTACTTAATAAACTTTTACATGAAATGGAAGATAAAAACCAAGTCCTGAAGGACAATATTAAACTACTAAATGAAAAAGTTGCATATTTAGATAGCAAAAATATAATCAACAAAACCAATAGCGACATCTCGAGTACAATAACCCAAAAACAAAATTACCTCCTGCAAAGTATTAATCTCAATAAAAGATCCCTATCATGCGATGACTACAGAGGTGAGGAAGTCAATGATAACGTCAAGGATCAAATCAAGAGCAAACGCGCGAAGAGTCCACTCCCGGTGAATGAAACACTCACGCAGACGCGGCGACCGCAGCCCATTCAAGCAACGGCACCAACTAACAGTGTAGATACTAAAAAAACAACCGATCGCGCAAAAACGGACACTTGGACCGAAGTGACGGGACGAAGAAAGAAAAATAAACCAAACGGAATTGTCGGAACCTCCACAAATAAGCATAATATAAGAGCTATTCCACGTAAAGGATTCTTGTACGTCTCCAGACTTGAACCAACAACTACAGCAGCGGAACTATGCGCCGACTTGAAAACGGATTTTCCAGAAGCAATTTGCGAACAATTGGATTCAAAATATCCACAGCATTATTCTTCCTTCAAGGTAACCGTAGACAGAATCAACTTCGAAAAAGCGATGGATCCATCCAATTGGCCTTATGGAGCGTATATAACACGTTTTTTTCACAGGCAAAAGAAGTCACAAGAGAGAGAATAACACCTAATATAAGATCGGAGATAAACATATATTTCCTAAATATTCAAAGCATCCGCAATAAAGTTAATGAATTTGAAGCTTTTTTAATTAGCAATAACATAAACTATGACATAATTTGCTTTTGTGAACACTGGCTAAAACCAGATGAGGTACCAAATTTTGTAATTGATAAATTCTCTATAATATCCTATTTTGCGCGTCGTACATTTCAACACGGTGGATCGATGCAGCTAGCGAACAGCAAAATAAAAATTACTAATTATAACCAAATCAATAACTTATCAATAGAAAAACATTGCGAAGTATCGGCGACTTTTCTGCCCGTTTATAACATACTTATTATATGCATATACAGATCTCCTGATGGTGATTTTAACACATTCTTAAATACATTGTGCAACATACTAGAAAATACAGATGTCAACAAATACCATGTAATACTCGGCGGTGATTTTAATGTACTATTTAACACGCAAGATAGAAATGCAGTAGATTTATGTGATACACTAGCATCCTATGGCCTGTACAGTCACGTTAAATTTAAAACTCGCAATTTAAACTGCCTCGACAATATTTTCGCTAACATTGACCCTAATGACATATCAGTTCAGGCATGCGACTCTGGCCTGTCCGACCACATAGGAATTAACGTTAAAATAAACACCAATACGCCCCTAACTAAAGAGACCGACACAAAGATAAGACCGTTTACTAGACTAGGCATAAGTGAATTTTACGCATTACTGGAATCTACCGATTGGAGTTTTATTGATAGCGAAGATTTTAACACCGAAGAAAAGTTTTGCATATTTACAGATGTGCTACTCCGACACTATCTAACAAGTTTTCCCGAAAAAGTACTAACGGGAAAAAAGAAACAAATAAAATGGTTTAATACCAAGTTAAGACAAATGCGCGAAACACTTTTTCTTATAAGGGACGCCCACAAAAGGGACCCCTCCATAAAAAATATCTACCTTTCCTACCGGAAGACATACCAAGTTGCCCTAAAAAGCGCAAAAATCGCAGCTAATCAGTCATACATAAATAATTCACACAACAATATTAAAGCTATGTGGACAATTATCAATCAAAACAGGGGAAATTTAAAAACAGACCCTCCGTGTAATATCGAACCAAATTCACTTAACGATTACTTTTGTAATGTATCAAGTAATCTCCTGCAACAAATACCAGCTCAAACCATAGATCCCATAAGTCAAATGGCCAAGCATAACACACTTACTACAACGAATTACTTCAAATTAACAGAGATCTCACAGTCCGAACTCCGAGGCGTTGTCGGAAGTCTCAAACACTCAAAATCCCGAGACATATATGGTTTAACAACTACTCTAATAAAAAAAGTGATTGATGTTATAGTCACGCCTATCACTAAATTGATAAATTTGTGTATAGTCGACAGCCTATTTCCAAAATCTCTTAAAAGTGCGAGAGTAACGCCTATATTTAAAAAGGGCGATAGAACTGACATGGGGAATTATCGACCTATCTCTGTACTCCCAGTTCTATCAAAGATTTTTGAGAAGATAATCTTAAGTCAAATTCTGAAATTTCTGGAACATGAATCCATTCTAACAAACCAACAGTACGGCTTTCGAAAAAACCGATCGACAATTGATGCAGTCAACGTCTTGCTTCAGGATATCCTAGAGGGTTTTGATGCTGACATGCACACATCGGCTTCTTTTCTGGACCTCAGCAAAGCGTTTGACTGTGTCAATCACGAAATTCTTATACGCAAGTTATATTTCTACAACTTCCACCCTTCAGTATGTCGGCTGATTAATTCATACCTGATAGACAGAAAGCAAACAGTGGTCCTTAACCAAAAATCTTCCCGCGAAAGCCACATAAGACACGGTGTACCACAAGGCTCCATTCTCGGGCCGGTACTATTCATATTATTTATTAACGACTTACCATCAATAACATCTTACTCCACATTTCTACTATATGCCGACGACACCTCTATTTATACAAAGGGTTCTGATATCAATAACTGCACACACCAGAATAACGTAGCTAAATATGAAGCGAGCAAATGGTTTAAGTATAATAAATTGTCATTAAATGAAAATAAAACAGTAAACATCAACTTTTCACTTAAATCTATACAAGAAAATAACCAAATGTGTGTCAAATTCCTCGGAGTATACATCAACAGTAAACTAACTTGGCACACGCATGGCCAGGAAACTGCCGCAAAGATTTGCAGAAATATATATTTACTGCGCCAACTAAGCTCTTGTCTACCAAAAAAGGCATTGCTTGTAGCATATTTTTCTCTATGTGGATCCCACTTATCCTATGGCATTACAGCCTGGGGCCACACAACAATTATGCACAGACTATTTGGTCTGCAGAGATGAGCAGTGAGAATTTTAGATGGTTTAGGATACAGAGATGACTGTAGGGAGGCATTTACCAAGCTTGGCGTACTAACCCTACCTTCACTTTATGCACTAAACTGCCTAACGTATATCTCTCGAAATATAGAGTCATATCGCCTTCACAGCAGCATTCATATGTACGACACCAGAAATAAACAAAACATACACATGTATCGGTCTCGCCTTACGAAGACACAAGACGGAATACATTTCTACGGTCCCAAAATTTATAACACCCTGCCTGAAAAGATAAGGTCGTTGGGGTGTAAAGAGTTTAAAAAAATTATAAAAATGTACCTCATAAAAAAAGCATTTTATAGCATGGATGAAATATTGGCAGATAAATTTGAACTGTAAAATCTTCATTTAGAATATGTGTTCCAAATGTATATCCCATTTTAATATTTTAATATGTTGTAACTTGTATTTTTATCTTATACTTATTTTCCATATTTATACTTTCTGTAATTTTCTGACCTGTGTAAACTGATGTATATTGCACCAATAAATTATTATTATTATTATTATTATTATTAATACGCGTGGCGCATGAAGTAAAATTTCGAGTTTAGAAAAGCCTGAAAATTTGGTTTGGCCGCTCCGCGCTTCGCGCTACGCGTCCAAACCAAATTTTCAGGCTTTTCTAAACTCGAAATTTTACTTCATGCTTAATCTGGGAGTGGAAACACTCGTTTAACGCTTCAAATTGGACACTTTTATAAAAAGGACGGTATTAGTATGTTCAGCGTTTAATTTCACCTTCTACGTATGGAAATTAACCTAAATAATAAGTTTAACTAACAAACATTTAATATCTAAGGGATGAATATAAACATTTAAAAAAACGTATTTCGAAATTTGCGCGTATAGTAGATGAAATAACCGCGCTGGACAGTTGATGCTAAGTGAATATAGGATCCTTGAAAGAAGTGATTTATTCTTTCAAGAGAAGGAGAAGGAGGTGGAAGCACAGTAAAGACAGGGGTGTATACAGAGGAGTGAATACAACGATAGGTACGGAAGGTGGCAGGTGCATGGGAGAATGCCGAGGTATTTGGTAGAGGGGGATGGAGTAGGGCGGAAAGGGTGATGGTGGCGAAGGCGAGGTGTGGGCCAGGGGAGAGAGGAAGAAAGGTGTGGATGGGGGAAGAGTATGGGAAGTGTGTAATGTGTGAGCAGGGGAAGGATGCGTGGAGTCATTTGCGGAGGAGTGCAAGGGGATGAAGGAGGAATCGGTGGGAGTAAGAGGGAATAGAAGAGTGACAGAATGGATGGGGTCGGGGTACGGACGCTGGAGAAATTGGAAGAAGAGAAGGAAAACATGAGGAAGAGAGGGGATAGCAATCAGTTGCAGCTAGTAAATATGTAACACATTATGCCAATAAAGGTGTTTTATTTTTTGAAGAATCCTACATTCATTTAACATCAACTGTCCAACGCATTTATTTCAACTTCTACAGGAGCAAATTTCGAAATACCTGTTTTTAACTGTTTTATTCATCGCTAAATATTGAATTTTTGTTATTGTGACTTACCCTGAGCTTAAATCGATTGGTGTCAAAGTGCTGCTAGTCCCTGGAATGACGGTCGTCTGTCCGATGGTGGTCTTCGAGAGCGGATTGTTGTATTTCAGTTCGTACGGGAGTGAACTTAATTTCGATGCGTGTTGATGCGCCGGCGGAGGCTGCAGCATGTTCTGATTCACGGGAGTCGATCGACGCGAATCTTCCGAATCGTCATCGCCCCAATTCCCGTGTTTTGCCGCCATCGGGTTGGTCAACCCGCCGTGCATACTGGTGCTGTTCAGCAAAGCGTGTAACTTCGCTCTTTCCGTCTCGACGTCGATGGCTATGTGCCTCTTACGTTTTTTATTCGAACCTATGTTAATTAATAAAAAAATATAGTTAGGTGATTATAACGGGAATTTCAATTTTAAAGAACGGCAGCTCGTAACCTCACTTTGAACAAATGGTGTACTAGAGAAGGACTTAAAGTCTCACCCTCCAAGGCCACAATTGTACATGCAGGAGGAAAACTAGAGGGCCTAGGACCTTTCTTTCTAAATGGTGTTAACCTAGAAATGTCAGGTGAGGCTAAGTACTTAGGAGTAATCTTTGACTTCAAGCTCACCTGGACCTCGCACCTCTCAAAAATCAAACGTAAATCGAAAATTACCCTTGCGGTAATTAAACTAACGTAGTACGACAAAGAATGGGGGCTCAGACCAGGGATGGTATATTGGTTGTATACCAGAGTGGTCAGACCCGCAATCATGTATGCTGCTTTGGTGTGGTGGCCTAAAGTCACGCAACACACAACCATACAAACCCTCAGCAAGATTCAAAGGCTTGCTTGTGTCAGCATAATGAGGGCTATGAGAACCACTCCCACTGCAGCCATGGAGACGCTCCTAGACCTCACATCACTTCATATTCTGATAGTGGGGGAGGCAAGATTGGCACTCCACAGGCTGCAGCTATCAACAGTCAACATAATGGGGCTAAACGTGGTTTCCGCACTTTTTTTTCGTCATTTTCGGCCATTCCATACGCGATTCTACAAGTATCAATATAAAAAATCAATTTTCGAGAACATCCCGTAAACTTCACATCGGCCGTTATTCCTGTGACAAACCGTGTCGAACTTAATTTAAAAGCTACTTAAGGTAGAAACTTGACCAAATGCAAAATCAAATCAGATTTTGAATATAAATTAAAACAACCACGTTATTCGAATGCATCTTATCTTGCGCTTGGCCTAACAGCACAATTAATTGCTAAACAAAATATTTGTTACAGAAATTGAACATAAGAATGTCTCAAACGAACGTCATTATAAGCGACAGTTTTTACATCTTGGCTCAAGAAAAACGGAAAGAACGTTACGAGAGTAAAACGCACGTAATCGTCGAGAGCGATTTATTTTTAAAACTTTCACCGATTATTCCTAAAGTAAGTTGTTTTCTTAATATTTCATTGCTCCAGATAAAAATTCACGTATTCTTATTAGAATTTTGTGATTAAAATCGATGAAACGTCGTTGCGAGGAATTCGAGAGAACAGCCGAACGGATTTCAGCTCGACGCTGGAAAGTTTGTTCGTCAGCTGTCGATTCAACAACATGACACGATCATCGACAGAGGAAATCTCGCCAAATTTCTTCACATCATTCAACATCGACAACTGGCGGCTGCAGAACAACCGAGAGCAGTTGATGCACTTGAAAAAATTGAAACTGGATGCCAAAGTGAGTAATCATTTGTTAAGGCTAGGAATTTATTTAATCGAAGTATTCGAATATTTAAAAACATTGTATTTTTTTTTATTATTATTATTATTATTATTACATAACATGAGTACATATATTTTCAACAAATTAACATCCGTTCTATAATATATATTCGAATATTCTAATTATTTAACTCTTTCGCTACGAGGAGAGTATCCATACGTTTAGTTTTTATGTGCTCCATGTGAGAAGAGTGTATATTTTTAAAAGCCTGTAAATCATGAGTGGAGAGCGCACGAAGTTTGTGTACCTCTTCAATGAGCAGTCTATACAATATATTAAAATAATAAAGAAATATTTTGCCATAAGACGTTGCTTCGCTAAGGGTTAGAATTAGGAAAACAGAGTGCTAATATGCAGGGGTAAGGACGCTGGAGAAGTTGGGGAGGGAAAGGAAAGGAGGGAGGAGAGGGGTGATAATATAGTATTGAGATTGTAAGAATATAGTGTTGACATTGTAAATAGTTTTAGGATATGCCAATAAAGGTCTTTTTTTTTTTTACAATATAATAATAAAAAAAATTCGTTTCGATACACATGTTGATGGCAACCGACGGCATTACTGTTATCGTATTTCGTAAAACGATGAACGATTTTAAAATACTAAATCATCACATGGTAAAAATGGGTAAAATGAGTTAAACTTTAAAGTTTTATTTAGCCACAAACAATTAATTATAATTTACAATAATAATAATAATAATCTTTATTTAACCAAATGCTATACACTCTTAAAATTTATAAAAATGTATATTTTGAATTTATTTTAGTTTGATTCGAACGTTGTGGATGTGTATCTATTCCTAAATACTTTAACAATAACATACGACCATGAAACGATTTACAACTGGATATTGAACAACTTCTTGCAAAAGCGCCAGAACAAAACGCACTCGATCACGAACAGAGAAAACACAGAGAAGAAAAGCCCGACTCTGTTCGAGAAAATTTCGAGACTGTACGCAATCAACGGCTGCGCTGAATTCCGGAGCATTTCGGCGATCACGAAACTGAACGGACACAACTCTTCAGTCGGATTCAGCCTGGCCAAATTGATTTTGAATCAATCGAAAGAAACAAGAGGTAAGCGATAAACGATATAAAATTATTCAGTTTTTAATTGCTCGACTAATAATAAAAAAAAAAAAAGATCTTTATTGGCATAATAATACATTAATTACATCTACACTAATTGCTACCCCCTTTCTTCCCTCCTGCTTTCACTCTCTTCCCCAAACTTTTCCAGCGTCCTTACCCCAGCCCCATCCTCTCTCATCCATTCCGTCACTCTTCCCTCTTACTCCCACCCATTCCTCCTTCATCCCCTCTAATAATAATAATCTTTCTATTGCTATATAATAACATAGAAACGTCTACTATCTTTTTTTAACACTTTAACCGCCAGAGCGGTCCCTTGGGACCGCTGGGTAATTTACTGCCTGTGCTAGAGTGGTCCTATGGCTGCTAGGTAATCGAAACTTGCCAATATTAATACGAGAAATATAGTTCATAATGAATTTTATATATTTATGCTTTTAGGTCGGTTTTGTTATGTTTTATATTTGATAATTTTCGTTTTTCCAAGGTACATGTTATACGACGTATTTCCCAAGATTACTGCTGGCCAACAGGCATTGGCAAACGGAAATTCTTGTCGAATCCCTGTGGTGGAGTTTCAAAGAATGGAGTCCAGACACAACCTTAAAAAATAAAAAATTGCACATCTGGGACACTCCCGTACATTTGGGAATGGCGCTGATCAAATTCGGGACCCACAAACAGACGGAAACGAAAATCGAGAGCCTGTTCGACACGTTGCAATTGGAGTGGTCGAAAAATTTGGCCGATTACATGCTATTGGCTATTCAGTAAGTAACGCAGGGTTTATAAGACGTTTAACGTTTAGTGATTATTGTTCTTTGCCTTATTAATATAATAATAATATATATATATATTCGAATCCCAAAATACCCTCATGGGGTGTAAGGTTTAACAACAGCATTCAACAAAAATATAATACTTCAAGAACAAAGAAAAAAAATAATATAAAATTAAATTAGCAGCAATTCTGGATGTATTCTTTCCATCGTTTCCTATCCTGTGTGATTGTCTTTGCTTCTTTCCAGGATGTTCCATTTTTTTCTAGTATTCTCTCTATACTACTGCTCCATGTCTTTCTTGGCCTTCCTCTTTTCTTCTTCCTTTCAACCCTCGACTCCCAGATTTCTCTTGTTTGTGTAGTCGGCTTCATTCTGTGGATATGTCCCCACCATGCCAGTTGCCTTCGATTGATGAACGTTTCAATAGATTCTATCTTTAGATCTTTTCTTATATACTCATTTCTGATTTTGTCCATTCTAGTTACTCCCTTCACTTTTCGTAAGTAGCGCATTTCCGCTGCTGTTAATCTGCTCTTCTCTTGATCATTCAGTATCCAAGACTCACACCCATATGTAAAAATAGGCCGATATAAGGCTTTATACACTTTGATTTTGGTTTGCGACGATACCTCCCTTCTGTTTAACAATCCTTTATTAAGTTGGTAATATAACTTATTTGCGCTGTCTAACCTTCTTGATATTTCAGCTGTCGTACTGCCCTTATTATCTATAAATACCCCCAGATATGTGAATCCCACTACTTGCTCAATTGGTATACCACCCATTCTCACATCCATTGTCCTGCTGTCGTTTGATACTACCATTACTTTCGTTTTTGACTTATTTAGTTTCATTCCTTTTTCTGTTAGTAACTCGTTCCAGGTGTTTAAATTGTCTTGTAAGTCCTTTTCACTGTTAGCCAATATAACTACATCATCTGCAAATGCACAAGTTGTAATTTTCATAATACTTAAATTTCTATATCCTAGTTGAAATGGTTTTGTTGCTGATTCTGCTTTCTTAATAATGGAATCCATGAAGACAACAAATAGTAGTGGGCTCAGACTGCCCCCCTGTCTTACTCCTTCCATTGTTTCGAAGGGCTCCGATATGTTATTCTTCCATATTACTCTGCTTTCTGTTTTTTTATAAAGGCACATTATAATTTTTAACAGTTTTCCATTAATTTGGTTTTCTCTGAGACACTTCCATATTTCTTTCCGGGGTACTTTGTCGAAGGCCTTCTCCATATCTAAAAATGCTAAATATATTGTTCTGTCTGCAGCTAGAATTTTGCTTATTATGTCCTTCAATGCGAATATGTGATCTTGTGTACTTCTTGCTTGCCGAAATCCACTTTGTGCCTCTGAGAGTTTTGGTTCTATTTCTATTCTTAGCTTCTTCTCTATAATCTTCTCAAATATTTTCACTACCGTACTAATTAGCGATATTCCCCTGTAATTATTACAGTCAGTAGTATCTCCTTTTTTATGCACTGGGAGAATTAGACATGTAGTCCATTCTCTGGGAATTTTTTCTTTCTTCCATACATCTCTGAATAATTCCAATATTTTATGTTGTCCCATCTCTCCCATACTTTTTATCATTTCTGATGTAATTTTATCTGGGCCAGGTGATTTACCATTTTTTAGATCTCTTATTGCTGATTGAAGTTCTTCTTCAGTAATATCAATGTCGCTGTTTATTAATATTTGTTCGTTTTCATTATCATTATTGTTGTATGTTATGTCGTTGCTGAGAAGCTCTTGGAAGTGATTTTTCCATCTCATCATTATCTTTACTGAGTCTCTTATAATTTCTCCATGTTCCGTCTTAATTGTTACAAGCTGATTTTTCTTATCACTGTTAATAGATTTTAGCGCTTTAAAAAATAGTTTTTGATTACTACCACTTTCTCTCTCTAATTTATTTCCAATCTCATTCCATTTTGCTTCCTTCTCTTTACGTACAAGATCTTTAACTATTCTCCTCTGTTTTTTATATTCCACATAATTTTCGTTATTTCTACACTGTAAGTATTTATTCCATGTTTTTCTCTTCATTTGCACTTGTTCTTTTATTTCATTTGTCCACCAAGCAGTTAGGTTTTTGTTTGTTCGTCTATTAAATATACCACACACTTCTTTCGCACTTTGTAATATTATGTTTTTGAGATTGTTCCATTTTGTATCGATGTTTACATCTGTATTCCACTTCTGTCTTATTTTATTTTCTAAAATTTTATTGTATTTATTTGCTGTTTCTACTTCTTTAAGCTTGTATGATCTAATGGTTTCAATCTGTACTCCTTTTTCCTCTCTATATTTAATTTCTTGTTCTTTTTTCCTTAGTTTCATCACTATTAAATAGTGGTCACTATTGATTTCATATCCCCTTTTCACCACTACATCACAAATTAATTTCCTACACTTCCTTTCTATTATAAAATAGTCTATAATCGACTTTTCATTTCCTTCATTATTTACCCTCGTAAACGTATGAATATCTTTATGTTTGTAGTACGTATTTGCTATGAGCATATCATAAGTTGTACAGAAGTCCAATAACCTTGTGCCATTTGTATTTCTTACGGTTTCACCATATTGACCTAGAACTTTATACATACTATCTGCTTTCCCTACTCTTGAATTCAGATCACCTATTATAAATACATTTCCTCTCGCCCTTGTTATTGTTGCTTCAAGTTCCAGCCAAAATTTATTTTTATTATCCACTTTATCATCCTCATTGGGGCCATACACAGCAATTATTGTTTCATATTCGTTTCTATATTTGAATTCAAGCAATAAAATTCGTTCAGTGAGGCCTTTCCATTTATTAAGATATCCATTTTTTTGCTTGTTTATTAAACAAGCAACGCCTGCTTTGGCTCTAACATTTTCATCAACTCCACTCCATATGAGTATGTGTCCGTTACCTATTTCTTCTATGCCTTTATTTCTTTTTTTAGTTTCTGTTATTACCAATAGTTCTAGCCTGGCCCTTTCAAATTCCTGAATTAGGTAATCTTCCTTTCCTTTTATGCTCCTAACATTCCAAGTCCCATAATATATAAATTGTGCTTTATTTGTTTGTACTTTTGTATGAATATTTTCCTTCTCTTTGTCCTTAATTTCATTTGCATATGTCGATTTTGATGTATTCATTACAGTATTTATATTTTTATTGTCTTTTTTTCTTTTTATTTTATCTTCAGAGTATTTAAGTGCGTTTACTTTAAGTTTTTTGTTCCCTTTTGTTTGTTAAGTTTTCGTAAATGTTCATCTCCATTCTCTCCTTGTGGCGAGCGGTCCATTATTGATCTTTTTATACTATTGTTTCTTTCTCTTCCGTTATCAAGCTGTGTCTTCATCTCTTTTTTCTCTTCATTTTCCTTTATTATCAACTTGTCATAATTTATGTATGCTTTATACCCCATATTCCTGGCTTCTTTTAGTTTTGGTATTAAAGATTTCCTCTCCGCTTGAATGGCCTTCGGGTAATCTTCATCTATCCAAATATCTGTACCTTTTAATTGTTTTGAGTTAAAAACAATGTCTTTTTTTATACTCTCATTTATAAGTTTCACAAAAATAGGTCTCTCTCTCCCATCTGTATATCTTCCAATTCTTCTAACTTCAACAGTCTCAATTTCAGTATTTTCTTTAGTTTCAAATTTATTCATTAACATTTTTATTTTCTGTTTAGTTTCTATATTGCTTTCATTTTCCACATCCTTAATTCCCTTTACTATAATATTATTTTTTCTACTCTCTCTTTCTAACTCTTTAATTCTCTCTTCTTGCTTTATGACTATTTCTTTTAATTTTTCATTTTCCCCTTTAATGCCCTGTATTTCTATGACAAATGCTTCGAATTTTTCATTCATATTTATCATATTACTATTTATTTGTGCAAACATTTGTTCCACTCTCGACATATCACTCATTTTTATATTTCCGTTTAATTAAAATAATATTAATTTCAATTTGCGTAAACTTTTAAATAAGCGAGCAGTATGTGATGCGCTGTCCGTATTCTTTTGGCTGTACTCCGCCGGCCGGTGTCTCGATTCGACCGCACCGCGTCGGTTGCTCCGGTGATCGAGGTGATTTTCTTCGCGTTCGCGATTCACGCTTTATCAACGCGGGTCGACCCCTAGGACGTTGATAAATACGATTTGTTTCTTTTATTGATGTTTTAACCTATATTTCGGATTAATAATAATAATAATAATAATATTTATTTACGGCAATGCCTTTTTTACCGCAAAAACATAAAACGAACGCTTGGAATTGTTTGGACATGGTGGGCCAAATGTTCAATTAATCAAGTTAATACTTGTTGTGCTACACTCTTGATGGAACCGGATATTCAAATTTGGTGAAGAAAAACACTTGTTATGTTCCATTATTTTTAAAGTATAACCTTTGATAATGATCTGTAAAGATCGAAACACGTGTCAGGAAACTGAAAATAAAATAATAGAACATAACGAGTGTTTTTCTTCACCAAAAGTTCAATTAATCTATTCTACTCCAGTTAAACGCTAAACTTTAAACACGCTTAAACATCTTATAAACCCAGCATAAACTGAAACTCTGATAAGATTTTTTTCTATAAATTGTTGGCTTAAAATTATAGATGTTTCAATCAGTACCAAGTCAACAAAATCGTCAGACCGCAAAAAAGTGAAACGAACGCTTGGAATTTGTCCGTCAAAGTTGTCATCGAGCAGTTCAATTGTTTTTTGCACACACAGAGCAACGGTATTATTTTGTTTTTGTATGCCGAGATGAACAAACCATTGATTGAATAATTTTGTTGATTTAGAGTACATCGTGACACGTTTAAACGATATAATCTTCGAACGAACGAAACTCTCCTCGTCGGTCCAAATACGGCAGCTGAAATTAATCACCATCGAAAGCCAAGGATCTTTCTACAATTGCATTCGAACGGAAGACATGGGTTCTTACAAAATTTACCTAAAGTTGGTGAAAATGGAGTGGACGGCTTCGAAAGAGTTGCGGATTCGATTGTTGGAGGAAGTCGATGTTCGCTGGTGTAAAAACATCCATTTGAAACTGCTGTACTGCGTGAGGAATATCAGGGAGTTTTTGACGTTGTTTAAGAAAGGTTTGAAGGAGAAATTCGACGAGGGCGATGAGAAATCGACTAAGGCGAAAAAGGGGAAAGAGAGGAGTTACGTTATCGATACTGCGGGTTCTTGCTCGATGAATATCGAGATTTCCGAGAGGCACACTGCAAAAGTTTCCTTAGGTAATTTAATCCTTTTTAGCAGTATATTTTTAATCGTGCTTTAGCAAAATATTTGTAATCCTGCTTTAGCGGTATTTTTTAATCCTGCTTTAGCAGTATACTTTTAAGCCTGCTTTAGCGCTATATTTTTATTTCTGCTTTAGCAGCATGTACGTTTAATCCTGCTTTAGTAGTATATTCTTAATCCTGCTTTAGCAGTATATTTTTAAACCTGTTTTAGCAGAATATTTTTAATCGTGCTTTAGCAAAATATTTGTAATCCTGCTTTAGCGGTATTTTTTAATCCTGCTTTAGCAGTATACTTTTAAACCTGCTTTAGCGCTATATTTTTATTTCTGCTTTAGCAGTATGTACGTTTAATCCTGCTTTAGCAGTATATTCTTAATCCTGCTTCAGCAGTATATTTTTCATCCTGCTTTAACAGTATGTGTGTTTAATCTTGCTTTAGTAGTATATTGTTAATCCTGCTTTAGTAGTACATATTTAATCCTGCTTTAGCAGTATATTTTTAACACTGATTTAGCAGTATATTTTGAACTTCACAATATTTCAGTGTTGTATACGCGTGGCGCATGAAGTAAAATTTTGAGTTTAGAAAAGCCTGAAAATTTGGTTTGGCCGCTCCGCGCTTCGCGCTATGCGACCAAACCAAATTTTCAGGCTTTTCTAAACTCGAAATTTTACTTCATGCTTAACCAGGGATTGGAAACACTCGTTAGAACCTTGAAATTGAACACTTTAAAAAAAGGAATGAATGCCTGAATTTGTTTTGCTGCAGCCACCCTAGCCCTAATGGATTAACCGTCACTGTATTTTAGTCTTAACTTATTGAGTAAATGACTAAAACTTGAGTGAGATTCACTCGAGATTGAAACATGTTTTTTTGTGGGATTACTACAGTCTCTTAATTCCACTAGGCGTCTTTCCCGCATTTTGAGTCTTAAATCACACTGAATCTTCTGTCCAGTCTCTAGTCTTGAGCCTTGTTTAGACGTCTTTCAAATCTCCTATACGCTTTTAGTTAGAGTTTTGACTCTTAAATTCCACTCTGTTGTCTCTTAAGTCTCCCTCAAGTTTATTACCCACCTGACTTTTAAATCAAATTTAAACTATAATGTGTAGAGTTGGATTTTAGAGATTTAAGGATTAAGGAGTGGTTGTCGGGAGAGCAGCCACAGCCGCGCCCACTTAGGCCAAGCTTTAGACCCATTGCAGAGCCTCCCTCCTGATGGTCAGACCCACTGCGCACTATTGGCAATTGCCAATATTTGTGTGACAGACCAGTTCTATCCGGGTCCTTCACATTTGGGGGGGTTTCGCTTAACATAATATCCCTTAGTTTTGACAGGGCCGGATACTCCTGAAGTATGTGCCTTGCTCTCTCATCTTCTTCGTTGCATCCTCGGCATATAGTATCGTTGGTGATTCCCATTTTTGCGAGGTGCTTTTTAGCCGGTTAGTGTTCGATTTTAGAGATACTTCAATATTATTTACCTGGAATATATTTAAGCAAAATAGTCGTTAGAAATACTTAAGAGACTTTTGTTTGAAAAGCTGAAGACTTAATAGGCTTGAGAAAACCTTAACAGACATTTATGAGTGGTTTGGGAGAGATTTGCGAAACAAGAAACTCGAAATAGTCTTAAGACACCTTAAGGAAATGTATTTGAGCAAGCCTGAGGAAGACTTAAGATGTGATTAATAGAACTATAGGAGAATTTTGAGTAATGACAGAACGACATGGATTTTGAGACAGCTTAAGAGGCACCCAAGAAAGTCTTATGGCACCTAAAAGAGACATATTTAAAAAATGGGGCACTTGAGTGAATTTAAATATTTCAGAGAACTCTCCTATTTCTCTTAAATAATAATTTGTGAAACAAGAAACTCAAAAAACTCCTAAGACACCTAAAGTGTATTGTAAGTGTATTTGATTAGACCTGCGAAAGACTTAACAGGTGATGGAGAGAATCATTGGAGAATATTGAAATGGGTTTAGAGACGGCCTAAGAGACACCCAAGAGAGTCTGATGGCACCTAAGAGGGACACTTTAGGAAGGCTTAAAAACACTTCATATAGTTTTTATAGAACTTCAGATATTTAGGAGAGATTTTCGAAAGATTTGTAAAACAAGAAACTCAAAAATCTTAAGACACTTAAAGAGAATGTATTTGAGTAGGCCTGATAATAATAATAATAATAATAATAATAATAACATCATTTATTTCCGGTGTACGTACAGTAACAATTATAATACAAGTATAAAGTTGGTACAGCACAAACATGGAAACACGTCACATCAATTCACATACAGCATTAATAAAGACTTAGGAGGCGATTGAGAGAATTTTGAGAAACGAGTAACCGAAACGGGTTTTGAGAAAGCTTAAGAGGCACCATGAATATCGAGATTTCCGAGAGGCACACTGCAAAAGTTTCCTTAGGTAATTTAATCCTTTAACTACCGGTATTTTTCGAATTAAAATTCTGGCAGAGAAAAATATTGTAATTCTGTAATTAACCAATAGCAAGCGGTATACCGACGAAGCTATTGTTTCTTAACATGTGTTATTGTTTACACTATACTTATATTTATCATGCACTATAATGGATCATTCTTGCTGCACTTTGTTTTAGTTCTTTGTCCAACCGGTTTTTAAATATATTAACGTTCGCTGCCGTAACTGTTTCTTCTGTAAGTGCATTCCATGAATAGACCACACGATTAGTCAGGAAGTTCTTCCTTTGGAGTCTAGCAGCTTTTTCTTTGTCTATTTTCATAGAGTGTCCTCGAAGTTGTGTGTTCTGATTAAGATGAAAAATGTTTTTGATTTCACACACTAATTATTTTATAAGTTTCGATTAGATCACCTCTATGTCTCCGTTCCCTTAGTGTTGTTAACTGGAGTCCTTTCAGTCTTTCTGGATATGATAATTCTTTCAGTTCAGTGGGTATCTTGTCTACCGTAAAAGTGGACCTCCTATAAATCATAATAAAATAAAAATATTATAATAGATGCCGCTTCAAATTCGCAAATTGTCATAAAACAATTAATATGTTCAAGTGTCTTATTTATGCTAAATCAGTAGATCGGGCAATTTCTATCAAGTCGATTATTGCCGGCACTAGTTATTAAAGGGTGAAAAATAAATGTAAGCAAAACACTAGTGAAGCAAAAAATGCATTCAAGATTTAAAAATCGAAAAAACAGAATCATTTGTTGCAACTTTTAAATTTCAATCTTATCCAACCATATTCAGATATGCTAGTGTTTTGTAATTTAAATGTAAGTAAGTAAGTAAGTTTTTTATTTCCAATTTAAATGAATACATTCCTGGATGAGTCAATATTGTTGCAGTATATTAGTATACATATAAAAATGAATATATTAGTAATTGGTAGCTTAATGTAATGTTAGTAAAGAAACTGACAAACAAAAAGTGCATATAAATAAGTAAAAAAAGACAATGTAACATACAAATTAAAACTTAAAACTAAGGTGTATAGCATTTTAAAAATTACTGTATAGAGTAAAATGATATACGTAATAAATACAGGCATAAGAATTACATATAGGAACACATAACACATTGCAAATAGGACAGAACAATTTATACAAGTTAAAACTTAAATATAACGTGTAAAACATATTAAAATTAAGTGTAGATATAAATTAATATTATATAACTGACAAAAAAAAAAAAAAAATTGCGTACTGGGACAGTTATTTACATGTTTTAAAGATCTTTAAGATAGTCTTCATATTCTGTAACAGTATAGAAAGAATTTTCTTCTATTATTCGTTTAATGGTATTGATAAAAGTCCTTTTCGGCATCTCTTTTATTCTATTAGGTAATTTATTATAAATATTAATACATTGCACAATACATGCGTTTTTATAATAACTATGTTTGAACTTTGGATGTCTTATAGTTTTTTTTCTGACGTTGTGCTCGTGTTTTACTTCATTTTGGTTAAACAGATGCAGGTTAGATTTAACAAATTTAAGCGATTCATATATATAGAGGCTTATTACTGGCATAAGTTTTAAGTCTCTAAACAGTTGTCGACAACTAGAATTAGGTTTTTTTCTGCAAATGGCTCGAATTAGTCTTTTTTGGACAACAAATACTTTGTGAATATTTGAGGCTGTTGTACAGCCCCAGAATACTATTCCATACGCCATTTGGGATTGACAATGTGCAATATATACAGTTCTGGCTGCATCTATGTGTATGTCCTGTCTTGTCGCATATATTAGATAAGAATATTTAGAAATTTTACCGCAAATATTTCTTATATGTGAGTCCCACTTCATATTACTTTGAAGAGTTAGTCCTAAGAATTTTACTTCTTCGGTTTCAGTTATATCTTTCCCATTCATAGTTAAATTTATTAGTCCCATTGACCTTCGGAAGTTCATAAATCGTGTTTTGCTGGCATTAGCAACTAGATTGTTCATATTTAAATAAGTGCAAAGTTCAATTAGTATTGCATTTGCAGCATCATTTAGATTATCTAGTCGTTCATCTTCAAAACATAATGTTGTGTCATCGGCAAACATTGTTATATGACAATTAAGTGAAAGTGGCATATCATTTATGAACAATAAGAACATCAATGGGCCCAATATGCTGCCTTGGGGTACACCTACGGTAGGGCTGGCTGTATTTGATTTGTATAATGTATTGTTAATATTTGCAACCGTCATTTGAAGCCTATCGCTTAAATAAGAAGTTAAGAGTCGATGGCAATTTCCCCTTAGACCATAATTATATAGTTTGTCGAGAAGCAGTTCATGCGGTACGCAGTCGAACGCTTTCGACAGATCCAAAAATATTGACAATACATTCTTGTTTTTATCCATGTTGTTTAGTACAAAAGACAAGAAGTTAAAAATAGCGTGCATCGTTGACTTAGATTTTCTAAATCCAAATTGAAAGCTGGTTATTGTTTGATTGGCTTCAACGAAACTTATTATTCTGTTGTATATTGCTCTTTCGAAAACCTTTGAGAACGCAGGAAGAATAGAGATAGGCCTGTAATTAGCAACATTATGGATATCGCCCTTTTTGAAAATAGGAACTATTTTGCCAACCTTTAGTGCGGAAGGAAATACTCCTTCTTCAAGCGCGATATTAATTGCTTTGGTTAAAGGTTTGGTAATTTTTTCTCTGGTGTGTTTTATTACAACTACGTTTAAGTCATCTACATCTTTACTGTGTTTGCTTTTTAAATTTGATATAATATGTTTTATTTCTTCCTCTGTGGCTGGATGTAAATAAATGGAATTGGTTATTGTTTCTGCTGGGGAATTATTACTTATTACTGGAGAATTTGTGTTACCAACAGTACAGAAGTATTTATTGATTGTTTCTATTATATTTTGTGGATCATAGTTTTTTTCGTGATTATCATTAAGTATATATGAAGGAATACCTGCGTTAGTGGTTTTATTTTGATTATTTTCATTTATTAATTTCCAAAGTTCTTTTGATTTGTTTGACGAATCATAAATACGTTTGCTATTGATGTTTTGTATTTCATTGTTAAGTATTTTTTTATATTGTTTTTTTAAGCAAGTTAGTTGATTTTTAACAGAGATGTTTTTTGTATGTATGTATAATTTATGTAAAATTTCCATTTTGTTTTTCATATCTCTTAATTCTTGAGTATACCAAGGGTGTTTACGTTTAAAGTTATTTTCTTGAGTATATCTTATTGGACAGCATTGATAAAACGTTTGTAAATAGATTTCATAGAACTGATTAAAATATAAACCTGCGCTGTTAGTATCAGGCAAAATTATGTCCCAGTTCAGTTTATCTAATTCTTGGGTAAATGTGTTTAAAGTATTTGAATTTATGGCTCTGTACTGTTTTATCAAGCTATTTTTGTGTTCAGTTTTGTAATTAAATTTGAATAACTGTCCTGTATGATCAGATAGATTAGTATCTATAATAGTAGAATTCACATACGCAACATTAGAAATTATATTGTCTATGCATGTCCCACCTGTGGGAGTTATAGGTGTGTTTGATTTTATAGTGATCTGTAAATTATAGCTGTCTAGCATATCTATTAATATTGATGTTTTTTCATCATTTACATTGAGAAAATTAATGTTAAAGTCACCGCCAATTATAATTTCTTTTTTTTCTTGTATGATAATTTTGTACAAAACATTCTCAAAAGTATTCAGAAAAGCACTATACAAACCGTCCGGTGGTCGATATATAACCAGTACAATAATGGTGTTGTTCGCCGAAAAAGAAAATTCTGCACATGCTATTTCAATAGACATTTCTTGTGACAAAGTACATATATCGTTTCTATCTTTTGCATTTAAACAATCTGGAGCCAAGATTGCTGCCCCGCCATGTTTGAATTGGTTGCGTTTAAATATTGATATTGGTTTGTATTGCCCTATTAGTGGGAATATCTCGTTATATGTAACCCAGTGTTCAGTAATTAAAACAAAATGTATATCGAGTTCATTTAATATGGAATTAAGTTCATTTCTTTTATTTTTTATTGACTGAATATTTTGGTGTAAAACATTGATTACCTCCGTTTGTGTTATATATTTTTTTATTATTCGCTGTTGTTTATTTTCTTTCTCGGATGAAAAAAACGTGTAAGATAAGCTCCGTAAGGCCATATATTGGCATCCATGGCCTTATCAAAATTATTAAGATCTACAGTTATTTTAAAAGAACTGTAATATTCAGGATATTTACTATTAATTTGTTCAGAGGTTGCCTCACTAAAATAGGATTTAATGTGCTTTAAAATATCTTCATTTTTAGTAGTTGGATCCAAACGCGAGACGTAAATAAACGCTTTCCTTGGGATGGCTGTTATGTTAGTTCTTTTCTTCAGTAATCCTGTGACTCCCGGCGCCTTTGATTTTCTATTCCGACGTGTCACCGTTTCCCACTGTTCCTCATTGTTTTGAATATTAGTTGTTGCGGGTTCAAAGTCCGCATTAGACTGGGATTTGTGGTTCGTGTTTGATTTTGGTGTATATGATGAATTGGACATCTTTTGAGCGGGCTCTGCACTACTGACCTCGGTCTTCTTTTTATTTTTATTTTCAAAATCGCTGGTTGATAGTGACCTTGTTTTTGGACGTTGTTCATCAATTAATATTGGATTTTGCAAATAGATGTCTCCAGTTACATTGTTTGAAAACGGTTGTTTGTTATTATTTTCAAGTTGAATTATTTTATCTTTTAATTTGATGTTTTCTCGAAGAACTTCAACTTTTTCTTCCATTTCAATGATCACTTTATTGAGTAATTCTACTTGCTTTTTGAGTGATTCGTTTTTCTAACAATAATGATGAGTTGCTAACCTCACTTTCCATCTGTGATTTACAGCATATCACTCTAGTATTATCTAAATACTCTATTGCGTGTTTTTTGCTACAGCTTCGGTGGTAGCTGTTTCCACATTTCACACACACTAGCACTTTACACTCTTTGTTGCCGCAACATGTAAGAAATGTTACGTTTTCTTCAGGAGCACTACTATCATTCGTCATTGTAGAGGCCGCTTGCCGATTTGAAAAAAAAAAAAAAAAAAAAATTGTTTCTTAACATGTGTTATTGTTTACACTATACTTATATTTATCATGCACTATAATGGATCATTCTTGCTGCACTTTGTTTTAGTTGTTTGTCCAACCGGTTTTTAAATATATTAACGTTCGCTGCGGTAACTGTTTCTTCTGTAAGTGCATTCCATGAATAGACCACACGATTAGTCAGGAAGTTCTTCCTTTGGAGTCTGGCAGCTTTTTCTTTGTCTATTTTCATAGAGTGTCCTCGAAGTTGTGTGTTCTGATTAAGATGAAAAATGTTTTTGATTTCACACACTAATTATTTTATAAGTTTCGATTAGATCACCTCTATGTCTCCGTTCCCTTCTATTTCTATTCTATTGAAAGTGAGTGGGTAGTTATGCTACCCTCCACTGCGACCCCTCCGTTCCCTTAGTGTTGTTAACTGGAGTCCTTTCAGTCTTTCTGGATATGATAATTCTTTCAGTTCAGTGGGTATCTTGTCTACCGTAAAAGTGTATCATCGGGGGATTATTACGGTCTTTGACTTTTGGAGTCAAACACTCCCGATCAAGACAAAATAAATAGTTTGGCCTTATGTCTGATTCGGTACCCCCCTGATTACCCGATTAACTCGTAATCAAACACAATCACTTTATAATAAAATGCGTACTTACCCGATATATCCACTGGATAGTCGGTCAGGAACCACTCACGAATTTACTTTACTCACTTATAAATTTGATATTTAAGGAATAATTGTTAATGAAAATTAATTAAAATATTTTTGTTTTTAAGTAAAAATATAAACAAAAATTTATTAATAACAATAAACAGAATAATTAATAACAAATATAATAGAAGTTGAAAAAGAAAATGAATAAAAAAAAAAATATATATATATAAGTGAAATAATAGTAAAACAAAATAACGGCACACAAAAACAAACTTACTAATTCACATAGACTGGTGGTAACTCGATGTTGGTTTAAAGATAAGTACTTTGGAACTGAACTCTCAAAGCATCCCTCGCCGTTATATATGTTTGCCCAAAAATCGCATCCCCCACTACGATTTCTGGGCCGCGCTAACCATTCTTCGCCCGTGCGCCTTTAGGGGCGCGTCGAGGAACCCGAATTTCTGGACTTATGAAATAAGTGCTGTGAATAATTCTTCTCCATGACAAATGCATTAACATGCGAGAGAAACTATTCCGCACACAAATAAATAAAATCGGGTTCAGGCGAAAAATGGTTAGTCGATTAAAACTTAATAATTAATAATTAATTAATTTCTAAAAATAATTGAATATATATATATATATATATATATATATATATATATATATATATATATATATACATACGCACATGCCCTTTGATACGCAAGTAACGTTGCATAATATTTACAGAAAAATGTACAGAAAAGTGTTTACGGAGAAGTGTTATTTTCCCATCACGACAGCTAGAAGTATTAAATTAAATAAAAATTAAAACATATAAGTTTTCCTCGTTAACTTATTTAAGTTGTGATTTATATCACATTAAAGGTCTTTCTCTCAGCTATTTAGTTGCGAATTTGGTTTATCGGTGTGATTCGCGGTTTTCCTATAAACCGCGAAAAGAGCTGGGGATTTTCCAGCCTATTGTTAGGCGAGTATTCCGTGCGCTTTGCGTCTTTGTTTTTCGGAATCGCACGCTTTTTAGAATACCCGTGCCAGATGTTGGCCCGGCCTTTTGGGCCAGGTAATCGGCTGCGTGTTTTCGCGCTGACCGATTTAAGCTTTTTACAGCCTATTGTAGGTAGCTGAGAGAAAGGACCAGTTGAGGATTATTGAACATTTCTTGAAACTTCTAGCTGGCATGAAGGGCGTTTCTGGTTTTATGGCTCTCCATAAACACAATTCTTGGAGACACGGATTTTACCAGTTTGCAAATAATAAAAATTGAATTATGGGGTGTAACAGAATTCTCGTTATCATCGTTTGGGGAAAAACGACGATAACAATTCGGCCCCGTCAAACTAGTAGAATCCGCGACTCGTCCTAAACTAAACATACAAAATATATACAAGATACGAGAACATATGTACAAAATATTAAAAATATACAAAAAAAATATACAAGAAAATGAATGAATTGGAAATAATACCATAATACCATAATTTTCTTCTTTGGGCGCCACAATGGGTAGGTTTAGTAGTTGAAATTTTAAGACTGCCCATTGTCAGTCTACTTTGGGAAGCTCTTCATGTCCATGTTCGTGCACTTAAAGGGTTTACACAGTGTCACTAGATTCGGGAGAAGCGTCTATATCGCGGAAACTAGGCACTTACACTTGCGTTGGAGGGACCTGGGAGGGGATCGTCTTCATTGTCCGTGTCCCGGAGGGGTTCTGGATCCTGGGCATCATCTGAGGGTGCTGGTCTCATGTCATCCGCATGAACTCGAACCGTGCGTCCGCCTCTATTTATCAGATAGACGCGTCCATGGAAGTGTTGGGTGATCGTGCTTTGAAAGTTCGTCCGAATCTTTCTACCAATTCCTTGAACAGCTGTGCTGCGGCTCCTCGGAAATCGTGGTCCGGTTCTGGAGGTGTATCCTCATCTACCTGGCTGCGTTGCTGAGTCCACCGTACAGTTTGTCGCAGTCCAGTACCCAGATGAATACAGCGTTTGCTGCAATCTATCACAGCGTCGTGTTTGATGAAGAATCCGATTCCTAGGATTACTTCATAACGTAGTCCGGGCATGACGAAGAAATCTTCTGAAAAATTCTGATTTCCCAGCTTAAAATGAAGATTACTTATGCCCGTAACTTCCGCAGTCATGTTTTCACCCGCTAACTTCGTTTTCGCTTGAAACGATCGGGTGCGATGAGTTATCCCAGGACGAATAAAATTTTGACTGGCTCCTAAATCCAGTAGGCACGATAATGTACGCTCGCCTACGATCAGTGGCAGGAGAACCAGTTGTGAGACGTGGTTTGAACACGTCTTCAAGGGGTTGACATCGTCTACGTTGAGCGTACTCTCAAGTGGCGACGTAGTGGACATGATGTTCCATTGAGTGGCGACGGTGAGTGGACGAGGATTCGGCGTCTTGCCATGTTTTTCGCCAAGGTGTGGTGTCCTTCCGGCATCCTTATTAGGGTGTCGGGACGTGTTGACATCCTGTTGTTTGTCCTCCCTTTGGGGGAGTCCATCGTCGCTGACGTCGTGGTGGAGGTGCTTATTGTCTCCGTTTTGGTGGAGGTGCCGGGATCCATTCGAGTTTCGAACGCGGAGCCTTGAATTATAGGTTTCCTGAGAGTGGTGAGGTTGGTTTTCCTTGAATCGTCGTCCTGGAGTCTTCTGGTGGCGGTTTACGGTGGCGGCAGGTGAACTGGATAAGTTGTTTAGCTCTTCTCCTGCCGCTGCTTGTCGTTTCCCTGAAGCTCGGGGCAATCAGAGTACCAGTGATTTCCTTTCTTGCATCTATCACAGAAAGGCGGTTTGTATGGACGTTTCGGCATCTTATTCTGAGCTGCAGGGGAATGATTTTGGTACTTCTTTGGTTTTGAAGAATTTGTCTGCGATGATTTAAAATTCTTCTCGACGCGTTGATTTTTCCAAAAGTTGGCGGCTTGATTGTTCGACGTTTTCTTCTGTTTCTGTTGTTGTTGGGTGTAGTGGTTCTCTTTCGCAGGAGAAAAATTAACGACGGGCATTATATCCAGGTATGAAGTGGATAGAGCAGCGGCTTGGTCCAAAAAATCTGCTGTCGTCGTTGGTTTGAACAGAAGCGCATTTCGTAGGGTGGGTGAAGCTAAACGCCACAGTATTGTTGTTTTCAGCTCCTCGCTTGCTGATACCAAGTGTCGGTTAAACAGATTAAACTTCCTGAGGGCGAAGGAACCGGGTGTAGCATCTCCTTGGGGTTTTGAAGTTAGCTCTATTAGCTCATCGTGAGCAATTACGGCGGGGTTTATCGATTTAATAAATAGTGACTTGGCCTGTTCCCAAGTTACATCGCTGCTGAAATATCCTCCATATTTTTCAATATCCTCCGCGTCCATCCTGCTCAATGCGTGTCGGTGCTTCTGTTCATCCGTGAAGTGTAGTCCCTTGAACTCGTCTTCTAATTCCACAACGAATCTTCTTGGATCGCGGCCGTCGAATTTCCGCTTTTCGTTGGATGTGGTAAGAAGGGATTGTCGCATAAGGGTCAGGAATTGCATATTTGGATTGGAGTTAATGTTAACAGGAGTTGCATTTCGTGGTGGGATGTTGGGATGAGACGGGATATTTTGGGGTTCGGGATCGGCGTGGAGGTCCGCATTGACGGTGATCTGTTGGGGCGGCTGCGGGTTGGCGGGTGGTGGAGTCGGTAGATCGCGCCTCCCGATCGAGTTTTCTTCGTTCATCCGCGTTCTCAACAGCGCTTGAGTTATCTCTAACTGCTTCCGTAGGTCGGATATTTCCCTGGCAGCCTGCTCCTGCTGCTTTTGCATCCTCTTCCTCCAGACATCCGGATCGGTTTCATCCTCTTCCCGTTGCCTGCGGATGGCTTCCTTCTGTTTGAGAAGCATCTGAATCAGGTTGTCCACGTCCTCCTCGTTTTGAGGAAGTGAATTTCGGGATTCAGGACGTCCCATGATAACCGCAGCCTGGGTATTCGAGGTATTTAAAACGGTGTCGTCGGCAGTGGATTGGTTAAATATCTCGGCCCCGCTGAGGATGTTGTCCAGGTTTGATGTCTCGGATCGGAGTGACATGGGGTGTTTGCTCATTATACTTGTAACAAATGAATTAACGACACAAAGAAAATTAATTTACCAAAAATGTACTCCGCGGCCCCGTCGAGTCACCAAGTGCACCTAAATAGTTAGCAATTTGCCAATTAAATTATTTATACACTCCTATGAAAAATGTGGGAGTTACAAAAATATAAATAATTAAATAAAAATTAATTTCTCGTTCGGCAGTTCCTGGATTCAGTTGTGCTGAAAATTAATATTATTATATGTAATAAAGTGATTGTGTTGTTTGTTTATTATTAAAATTTAATAGTACGTTTTCTAAATGAAAATAAGGCCAAAAAGGGTTAAAATTATATCAGGGTCGTGAGGAAATCTATTTCAATAATTTCAAGTCTAGCAAAACCCAGATTTGTAAATAACAAAAGCAATATGGATTCTGACTCTTAAATATTGAAATTAAAAAAACTGAGCGGCAATTATAAAGCTAAATTGACGAAATTAAATTTTAAAAAAAAATTACGTTAGTTGTAAAAAAATTAATCACTTAATTATTCACTCAATTTGTTAATTTAGCTAACAAAAATTGACGTTGGGAGAAAATTATTATTAGTAATTGCCAAAAAAATGAAAAAAAAATGACGTTGAATAAAAAAAATTATTAATTATAATAATACAAAAATGAGTGCCAATTATCAATAATAAAATTTGACTAAAAAAAAAAAATGAACGTTGGCGTCAATTATCAACGATGATTGCCTTAAAAAAAAACACGTTGAGCTCTAAGTATCAAAAATAATTGCCTAAAAAAAACACGTTGGGCGCCAATTATCATCGGGGGATTATTACGGTCTTTGACTTTTGGAGTCAAACACTCCCGATCAAGACAAAATAAATAGTTTGGCCTTATGTCTGATTCGGTACCCCCCTGATTACCCGATTAACTCGTAATCAAACACAATCACTTTATAATAAAATGCGTACTTACCCGATATATCCACTGGATAGTCGGTCTGGAACCACTCACGAATTTACTTTACTCACTTATAAATTTGATATTTAAGGAATAATTGTTAATGAAAATTAATTAAAATATTTTTGTTTTTAAGTAAAAATATAAACAAAAATTTATTAATAACAATAAACAGAATAATTAATAACAAATATAATAGAAGTTGAAAAAGAAAATGAATAATAAAAAAAAAAAATATAAGTGAAATAATAGTAAAACAAAATAACGGCACACAAAAACAAACTTACTAATTCACATAGACTGGTGGTAACTCGATGTTGGTTTAAAGATAAGTACTTTGGAACTGAACTCTCAAAGCATCCCTCGCCGTTATATATGTTTGCCCAAAAATCGCATCCCCCACTACGATTTCTGGGCCGCGCTAACCATTCTTCGCCCGTGCGCCTTTAGGGGCGCGTCGAGGAACCCGAATTTCTGGACTTATGAAATAAGTGCTGTGAATAATTCTTCTCCATGACAAATGCATTAACATGCGAGAGAAACTATTCCGCACACAAATAAATAAAATCGGGTTCAGGCGAAAAATGGTTAGTCGATTAAAACTTAATAATTAATAATTAATTAATTTCTAAAAATAATTGAATATATATATATATATATATATATATATATATATATATATATATATATATATATATATATATATATATATATATATATATACATACGCACATGCCCTTTGATACGCAAGTAACGTTGCATAATATTTACAGAAAAATGTACAGAAAAGTGTTTACGGAGAAGTGTTATTTTCCCATCACGACAGCTAGAAGTATTAAATTAAACAAAAATTACAACATATAAGTTTTCCTCGTTAACTTATTTAAGTTGTGATTTATATCACATTAAAGGTCTTTCTCTCAGCTATTTAGTTGCGAATTTGGTTTATCGGTGTGATTCGCGGTTTTCCTATAAACCGCGAAAAGAGCTGGGGATTTTCCAGCCTATTGTTAGGCGAGTATTCCGTGCGCTTTGCGTCTTTGTTTTTCGGAATCGCACGCTTTTTGGAATACCCGTGCCAGATGTTGGCCCGGCCTTTTGGGCCAGGTAATCGGCTGCGTGTTTTCGCGCTGACCGATTTAAGCTTTTTACAGCCTATTGTAGGTAGCTGAGAGAAAGGACCAGTTGAGGATTATTGAACATTTCTTGAAACTTCTAGCTGGCATGAAGGGCGTTTCTGGTTTTATGGCTCTCCATAAACACAATTCTTGGAGACACGGATTTTACCAATTTGCAAATAATAAAAATTGAATTATGGGGTGTAACAGAATTCTCGTTATCATCGTTTGGGGAAAAACGACGATAACAAGTGGACCTCCTATAAATCATAATAAAATAAAAATATTATAATAGATGCCGCTTCAAATTCGCATATTGTCATAAAACAATAAATATGTTCAAGTGTCTTATTTATGCTAAATCAGTAGATCGGGCAATTTCTATCAAGTCGATTATTGCCGGCACTAGTTATTAAAGGGTGAAAAATAAATGTAAGCAAAACACTAGTGAAGCAAAAAATGCATTCAAGATTTAAAAATGGAAAAAACAGAATCATTTGTTGCAACTTTTAAATTTCAATCTTATCCAACCATATTTAGATATGCTAGTGTTTTGTAATTTGAATGTATTTTAAGTTTTAATTAAACCGCTTTTGTCACCCTGCTTTTGTTACACCGCTTTTGTTACAACATTTGAATTCACTCAAAAACATATTCGATTTATTCTAAAATTGTAATTATTTCAATATTTGAATTAATTCAAAAACATATTCAATTTATATATTTGAAACGTCAGTTGAAATCAGTATTTTATACCGTTGACGCATGAAGTAAAATTTCGAGTTTAGAAAAGCCTGAAAATTTGGTTTGGTCGCGTAGCGCGAAGCGCGGAGCGGCCAAACCAAATTTTCAGGCTTTTCTAAACTCGAAATTTTACTTCATGCGCCACCGGTACAAAACACTAATACATCACGAAGTTTAAAACACACCGCAAAACTTTACATTGAATCAGTGTTTTGTACCGGTGGCGCATGAAGTAAAATTTCGAGTTTAGAAAAGCCTGAAAATTTGGATTTGGGCGCTCGCTTCGCTCCGCGCCCAAATCCAAATTTCCAGGCTTTTCTAAACTCGAAATTTTACTTCATGCTTAGCCTGGGATTGGAAACACTTGTTAGTAGACTATTAAAACCTTTAACGACAACACCGAATTCCTAAAAAAAAAAAAACGCTTTTGTCACCCCGCTTTTGTCAGATATGCTAGTGTTTTGTAATTTAAATGTATTTTAAGTTTTAATTAAAATCAGTGTTGATTTTAATTAAAATTAGTTATGATTATTTTTTTGTAGACAAATTAACTCTATCGATTTGCGGTTCAGACACGATCCTCTTAAACAACTCGACGATAATCTCCATCGACGGCTCGGAAGTCTTCACTTTCCAGGGGGTCCACTACCAGCCGATTTACGATGACGAAACCATACGAGCCGAACGGCTGGAAAACGACCATTTTCAAGTGGCGTGGAACAAAACTTTCGGTTTGAACATAGACGTCTTCAAAGCAATCTATCCTTACGATCATTCTTACGCGGATGCCGTCCAAAACGAATTCATTTCCGTGTTTAAATGGCTGAAGATCGTGCACGGGATAAAGACGAAGCCGTTTACTATAGACAGTCCTCTACCGGGGGATTTATTAGTAAATGTAAGTGGTAAACAAAATAATAATAATAATAATAATCTTTATTTAGCTTCTTTGCTATATAATAACATAGAAAAATATATGTATATCTATATATATATATATATATATATATATATATATATATATAAAATAAACATTTGATCATCCTTAATCTATAAATTGTGTATGTATAATAAATTTATCACATAATAATACTTAATATATAATCTTTTTACTACTTTAATAAAATCAGTCTAAAACCATACTTAATTATCTATGTAAAAATAATAAATCCATAATACAACAATACTTATACATTTATGCAAAAAAACAATAACTAAAAAGGTAATAATACTTATTTAAAATTTGTACTTATACATATAGGAACAATTAATAATATATACACATAATGTACAGCCCATACACTACGACTATTTCTGAAGACTCTTCAAGTAATCTAGCAACTTTGATTTAAACTTATTAATATTTTGTTCTTCTTTTATTTTTATTGATAGCTTGTTGTGTTTTTGAGCAGCTTTAAAAATGAGTGAATTCTGTCCTGCCTTTGTGTTTTTGAATGGGAGAAAAATATTTCCTCTGCCTCTTGTGTTGTACGTATGGATGTCTGCATTAGTGATGATACTTTCATCAAAGTATTTGGGCATCTTCCCAGTGTAAACTTTGTGAATAAAAATTAATGCCTTAAATTCAGTGCCGTGGCAAGCTAGGTTGGCGCCTGGTGCCAAAATTTGATATGGCGCCCCTCCTTTTCTTACATAGTAAATTTCGTATAAATGAGAAGAATGGTATAAGGCCAATTTGTATATTTAAAAAATATGAAACAAAAAGCGATTGTGCAATTATTTGAACATTTATTGTCAAATAATTAATTATACAAAGATAATAACGAAAAAAACCTATAATTTTTTCTATTGAATGAACAAATAATAAAAGAAATTTAAGTAAATAATAATCTAAAACTTCACTTTTCTTGCTTTGCGTAATGTGAATTCTTTGATGATTTCATCATATTTTAAAGCATTCGCTACTTCATAATTAATTGATAATATGGCTAAGTTTGTTAACCTGTCTTGTCCCATTGACGATCTTAAATAATTTTTAATTAATTTCAGTTTGCTGAAACTATGTTCGCAAGATGCAATTGTCACGGGTTGCGTTATAAATATTCGAATAGCTATGTCTATATTGGGGTATACACTACTCAGTTCATATGTGTGAATTATATTTAACAATTCAAGTGGAGTTGTTAATTGAATATTTTCGCACATTGAAAGTGCTTGAAACTTAAAACTTTCAATTTCAGATCGAAATTCTTCAGCATTTAAATCGTTTTTATATTTTGAAGCTAGAATTTCTGCTTGTTTCCGTAATTCTCCAGAAGACATGGTTTCTATAGACTTCCCGTAAAGAAAGTTAAAATCTGAACAAATAGAGTGCATTGATTCAAATCTCCACTGTAATTGACCTAAAATATTATCAAACACCATATAACAATCTTTAGAAAATAATTCAGATGGTGTTAAATAATATCCTTCGTCAATAGCTTCTTCAGAATGAAACCTCTTCACTTTCCTCTGTCTCTTATTAGGAAAATCAGGACTTATATCTAATTTCGTGGAGATTATTTTTGCTTTATTTAAAGTGGTTTCAAATCCTTCATTCCTTAATTCCTGTAGAGCCATAGTTAATCCTTTTAATAACTTTGATTTTTATTTCTTGATTCTCTACTTGATTCTCGTTTGTGTCAATTTTTGTGTATGCGTGCATTTTCAGATAAAGGAGTTTTTGTTTGAAATGTCAGATGATCCGTTTGAGGTCAAGTTACGGGATAACTTTGAGTTGCTGGAGGATGAATATAATGAGAGTCTGAGGAGGAAAAAGAAGTTGGCTGATAAGGTGTGTACATTTTTTTTTTTTTATAAAAACAAATTAAGGACGATTTCTGTTCTGATATTGTAAAATTGTTATTTAATTAAAACACTTAACTTTGTTTTACCACCTTCATTTAACTTTCCAGTGACTATAGTTTCAACTACAAGCTAGTCATGATTAAACTAAGTGCCAAAAATTATTTGTACATTGCTTTTATATATTGTTTTTATATTTATTGTTTTAATTATATTTTAACGTGTAATTTTATATTTTTAGTTGTATAATATTATGTAATTTTTAAATGGACTCCGTTGAATGAATAAATAAAATATTACAGCATCAAAGAGAGGGGTATACATTATGTTAGTCTGGTCATTAATGAGGGGAGTTTCCGGATTAGCTTTAAGTTTGTGAATTTCCAGCGCTTCGAGTAAATCCATTCTTCGGCCTTTATCCGAAAAATGGATTACTGAAAGCTTGCTGTTTTCGGTGCAGGTATGTGTTCGGGTCAGACGAGGAATTTTTCTATTACAAACAATTCCCGTCCTTGGACCGAAGTAATTTTAAACGGTCGGTTCTGAAGGGGATAATGAATGCGTAAACACGCGCGAAATGGTCAACGCTGCCAGCTAGGGGTTGTTCCAGATGGCGAACCTCTTCTAAGAATTGCTGGGTACCTGCATCTTGCGCGCGCTAAATCCACCCCCGATGACGGAGTTTACCCCCCACTTTGTAAATATTTTGTAAATATGTTCGTGTATATTTTTAGCATTAAGCTTTTGAACTTATAAGAAGAAGGTCTAATAGAAATCCTTAAAAAGTGTTATTCGTTTTATTTTTCGTTGAACAAATTAGTCGATGGTCGTAACAACTAGTCACCTTACAAGTGACACCGTCGCAAGACAACACAAAATTATACATGGTCCTTCGAGCCGGATGAAGAAGAGTTTATCCAACCCCGTGACCAGAAGATTAATTGTTCATCGTGGTTATCGTCGGTGAAGCTGTCCAGGTCCTTAGTTCGCCCAAGTAGACGTCCAGGTAGCCAAAGAGAGCAGCTCAAGCCGATGATTGAGATCCAGTCCAGGAAGACGATTTTGGAGGAAAAGTGGTGAGTCTCTGACAATTTCCCATTTCCTACCTTTGCCCTGGCCTTAGATCAGTTTTTGAATAATCTTGGGATAATGAATGCGTAAACACGCGCGAAATGGTCAACGCTGCCAGCTAGGGGTTGTTCCAGATGGCGAACCTCTTCTAAGAATTGCTGGGTACCTGCATCTTGCGCGCGCTAAATCCACCCCCGATGACGGAGTTTACCCCCCACTTTGTAAATATTTTGTAAATATGTTCGTGTATATTTTTAGCATTAAGCTTTTGAACTTATAAGAAGAAGGTCTAATAGAAATCCTTAAAAAGTGTTATTCGTTTTATTTTTCGTTGAACAAATTAGTCGATGGTCGTAACAACTAGTCACCTTACAAGTGACACCGTCGCAAGACAACACAAAATTATACATGGTCCTTCGAACCGGATGAAGAAGAGTTTATCCAACCCCGTGACCAGAAGATTAATTGTTCATCGTGGTTATCGTCGGTGAAGCTGTCCAGGTCCTTAGTTCGCCCAAGTAGACGTCCGGGTAGCCAAAGAGAGCAGCTCAAGCCGATGATTGAGATCCAGTCCAGGAAGACGATTTTGGAGGAAAAGTGGTGAGTCTCTGACAATTTCCCATTTCCTACCTTTGCCCTGGCCTTAGATCAGTTTTTGAATAATCTTAAATTTATGCACTAAATCGTGCTTAGTTTATTTAAATTAATTTAACCTTCTCATAAATAAATTTATTAAAAATGGATTTAAAGCAATTAATCCAAGAGCGTGGGTCGATTAAAGGCAAATTAACACGTACTAAAAATGCAGTTTCCGCAATGGATAAAACAAAATTAGATTATATTGATCTAGCAGATCGTTTACAAAAAATTCAGGAACTTTATGATCCATTCTTTAATGTTGTTGCAAAAATTCAATTGATCAATGAAGAGGAAAATAACGATGAGGAGAATTTTGAAAACGCATATTTTTCAACAACTAGTATGATTAAAACATTACTAAATTCTGCCCCGAAGGACACTAGTTCAAATCGGTCAATTTCATCTACCTCAAATTCCGATAATCAACTGCCTAAATTAAATATACCAACTTTTTCCGGTATTTTGTCTGATTGGTTAGGTTTTAAAGAATCTTTTGAGTCAATGATTCACGATAACAGTGAACTTAGTTCTCTACAAAAGCACCGCTATTTAAAGTCTGCTCTTGAGGGCGAAGCGGCGCTACTATTAAAGGGGATAAGTCTCTCCGAATGTAATTACCGTGAAGCTTGGGACGCATTAAATGACCGCTATAATAATACTAGGAAGTTAATTCACAGCCATATTATTGATATTTTGGAAATAAAACCAATAAATAGAGAAACGTGTGCTGAAATCCGAAAAGTAATTGATACAACTACTCGCAATATTCGCTCTCTGCGCGCATTAAAAGTGCCCGTTGATAATTGGGACGACATTTTAGTAGTTTTAACAGTATCTAAATTAGATATAAACACTAAAAGAGAATGGGATAGGACACTTGAGCGGGATAAACTACCAACATTTGCCGAGTTAGTTAGTTTTTTGGACAAAAAAAGTGGTTCATTAGATGTCGATCATGTTAATCACAGCAAAATAAATTCAGATCACGGTCGAACGAATCAAAAGTCAAAGTATGTTAATCATGTAGCTCAATTTGATAAAAAATGTATTATTTGTGGCAATTCACATCAAATATTCAAGTGCGACATATTTTTAAATTTAGCAGTTAGAGATCGTGTGTCTAAAATTAATGAATTAAAATATTGTGTATGCTGTTTGCGACCAGCAAATCATGCTATTCAAAATTGCTATGCGCGCTCGTGTTCCATTTGCAAAAAGAAGCATAACTCTTTATTGCACATTACAAAATCAATGCCAAATAATGAACCAGTGCAATCCACGTCTGCGCATTGCAGTTATGAAGGCGAAGTTTTATTGTCAACAGCGATTGTAAAGGTTAATAATTTAAAGAAAACACACGAATGCAGGGTATTATTAGACAATGGCTCACAGTTAAATTTAATCACTTCCAGTGTTGCGGATAAGTTAAATTTGAAAAGAGAAAAGGTTGACGTAACAATACGCGGTGTAATTGAATCTGTATCAAATTCTTCAGAAAAAACTGAAATTAACATTGCCTCTAGATTAAATAACTACTCGGCAAATATTTCATGCATTATCGTACCGAAAATTACAAATTCATTACCTCGTGAAACCTTTAAAAAGGGTACAATAAAGATTCCGCATAATATGCAATTAGCAGATCCACATTTTAATGTGTCCCGCCCTATTGATATGTTAATAGGTGCGAGTGTGTTTTGGAAGACTTTATGTAACGGTCAGGTAGATTTAGGGATAGGTAATCCCGTGCTGCAAAAGACGCACTTCGGGTGGATTATAGGCGGAGGTGAGACAAAGGCTATTGTTAAGCAGGGTCAGGTAGCAAGCCTTCAATTACTTAATTTGAAAACCGATGTAGAACATTTTAATTTGGAGCGTTTTTGGGAAATCGAAAATGTTGACGCAATTTCTAAAAAATTAAATCCCCAGGAACTTAAATGCGAAAGGCATTTTATCAACAATGTAACCCGCGATAAAACAGGTCGATTCACAGTTGCCTTACCGTTCGCTAATAATAAAATAGAATTAGGTGATTCATATAGTATAGCGCAGAAAAGATTCTATAATTTAGAAAATAAATTATGCAAAAATGAAGAACTTAAGTTGCAATACTCAAAATTTATGACTGAATATGTAGATTTAGGGCATATGCGATTAATAGAGTCCGATGATAAATCCGGCTATTATTTGCCGCATCATGCAGTATTCAAAAATGCTAGTGCCACCACTAAATTAAGAGTAGTATTTGACGGTTCATGTAAAACAACGAATGGAAAATCGCTCAATGATATGTTAATGAAAGGGCCTGTCATACAGGATGAATTGTTCACAATTCTTATTAGATTTCGCGCACATAAATATGTACTATCTGCAGACATAGAAAAGATGTACAGGCAGATTAGAGTAGACGATCATTCATCCAAATTTCAAAAAATACTGTGGCGTTTTGATTCCTCGTATAAATTAAAATCTTACAAATTAGACACTGTCACGTACGGTACCACCCCCGCGTCATTCCTGGCAACTCGTTGTTTACATGAATTGGCCAATAATGAAGCCAAACAATATCCCCAAGCCTGTGAAATAATTAAAAGGGATTTTTATATGGATGACTTGCTGACAGGTAGTGACTCAATTAAAGATTTAATAAATATCAGAAATAATGTTATATCAGTATTAAATAATGGGGGTTTTCAACTAAATAAATGGAATGCCAATAATGAATCGATCTTAAATCAAATTCCGCGTGACAGAGAGGACATGTTAATTAGACTTGATAAAGATGTCAGTACGAAAATCCTCGGCTGTCTGTGGGATTCTGCGTCAGATGTATTTACTTTTTCTGCTTGCAAACCCGATGAAAAACGTATCACCAAGAGAACCATTCTGTCTCAGGTAGCCAGTTTGTTTGACCCTTTAGGTTTCGTTAATCCTGTCATTGTATCTGCAAAGTTAATTATACAAAAGTTGTGGCAATTGAACTTAACTTGGGATGAGAGCGTGCCTTTAAATATTCATACGGAATGGAAATCTTTTCAAGCTAACCTGCAACTAATTAATAATGTTAGAATTTCTCGTAATATTAAATTTAATTCAGATTTTGAGCTTCACGGGTTTTGCGACGCAAGTGAAACGGCTTATGGGGCATGCATATACGCACGCGTGAAAATTAAGGATCAAGAATATTTTACAAATTTAATTACGGCAAAATCACGCGTTGCCCCTTTAAAAACGCAATCACTTCCCAGGTTGGAATTGTGTGGCGCATTGCTACTATCGCGATTAATAAATACTATAAAAAATGCGTTACAATTTAAAAATATTCAATACAAAAGCTATATGTGGTGTGACTCATCTATAGTACTTTGTTGGATTAATGCCGAAAAGGCTAAATTTAAAACGTTCGTCTCTAATAGGGTAGCTGAAATCAGGGAATTAACAAATACTGAGAATTGGAGGCACGTATCTACGACCGATAATCCCGCTGATATTCTTTCCCGGGGATGTACTGCACAAGAATTATTAAATTCAGATATTTGGTGGCGAGGTCCTTCATGGCTCGTAAAAAGTCAATCTGAATGGCCTCAATCCAAAGTTAATGTGATAACTAATATTCCTGAAATTAAAAATGTTTGTCTTGTAAATAGTGTAAATAATAGTTTTAGTATTTGGGACAATTATTCTAGTTTTTCAAAACTTATTAGAGTTACAGCGTATTGTCAGAGATTTTTAAATAATTGCAAGGCAAAGAAAAGCGGCAAGGAGAAATCAGTTGATTACCTCTCATCGGACGAAATTAAAAGGGGTACTTTGTCCTTGATAAGAGCCGTTCAAATGCAGTCATTCCCAAATGAGTACAAGCATTTAATTAACGGCCGCGAAATTAATAAAAATAGTAATTTATTAACTTTAACCCCATTTATGGATGAGATTGATCGGGTTATCAGAGTCGGGGGTAGATTAAAAAATGCATTGCTACCGTATAATAATAAACATCCCCTGGTTATACCTGGGCAACATAAATTAACAGAGCTAATGATTCAACATCAGCACTTAACAAATCTGCATTCGGGTGTTAATGCGACTCTCGCCTCAATAAGATTAAATTACTGGCCATTATCAGCAAAAAACCAGATTAAAAAGATTATCGGAAAATGTGTACGATGCTTTCGAGTAAATCCGAAATTCGGCGAACCGATTATGGGCGAATTACCTGAGCCGCGTGTGGTAATTCAAAAACCTTTTAATTCCACTGGAATTGATTTTTGTGGGCCCTTCTTGATAAAAGACGGTGTTAGAAAAGGCATCACCAGAAAGGCCTACGGTTGTTTATTCATTTGCCTAGCAACTAAAGCCGTTCACTTAGAAGTGGTCAGCAATTTATCAACGGACGCATTTATTGCGGCGTTGCGGCGCTTCGTTGCTCGTCGCGGAAAAATCACGCGTATATATTCAGATAATGCTACTAATTTTATCGGTGCTAGTAAAGAATTAAGCTCACTTTTTAAATTAGTAAAGGCAGAATTATCAAATAATAAATTAAATAATATTTTTGCAACAGACAATCTAGAATGGCACTTTATACCTCCTCGGTCTCCACATTTTGGGGGGATCTGGGAGGCAAACATAAAAAAGGTAAAATATCATTTAAAAAGAGTTATGGGAAACTGTATTTTGACATTTGAAGAGCTAACTACACTATTAAGTCAAATTGAGGCCGTCCTAAATTCTCAACCCCTGTGTAGTATTTCCAACGACCCCAACGATCCCTCTTTCTTAACTCCTGGTCACTTCCTTGTCGGAGATTCATTAACAGGTGTGGCAGATCCGAGTCTATGCGACATTAAAATCGGAAGATTATCCAGATGGCAACACCTGCAATACATGAAGCAGCACTTTTGGAAAAGATGGGTGAAAGAGTATCTTCCGACTCAACTACCTCGCACCAAGTGGACCAAGAACTCTAGCAAGATAGAGGTGGGGGACTTAGTGGTCATCAAAGAAGAAAACCTGCCCCCATTAAGGTGGCTCGTTGGACGAGTTCTGGAATTGCACCCAGGCAAGGACGGAGTTGCACGCGTAGCAACAATGAAAACTACAACAGGCGAGTTTAAGAGGGCGATAACCAGGCTGGCAGTTCTCCCAACAAATTGAGCCGAAGAGACTTCATTCCTTCAGGGGGGGCGGCATGTTCGGGTCAGACGAGGAATTTTTCTATTACAAACAATTCCCGTCCTTGGACCGAAGTAATTTTAAACGGTCGGTTCTGAAGGGGATAATGAATGCGTAAACACGCGCGAAATGGTCAACGCTGCCAGCTAGGGGTTGTTCCAGATGGCGAACCTCTTCTAAGAATTGCTGGGTACCTGCATCTTGCGCGCGCTAAATCCACCCCCGATGACGGAGTTTACCCCCCACTTTGTAAATATTTTGTAAATATGTTCGTGTATATTTTTAGCATTAAGCTTTTGAACTTATAAGAAGAAGGTCTAATAGAAATCCTTAAAAAGTGTTATTCGTTTTATTTTTCGTTGAACAAATTAGTCGATGGTCGTAACAACTAGTCACCTTACAAGTGACACCGTCGCAAGACAACACAAAATTATACAGTATGGTTGTTTTCCAATAAACGTAATGAGTTCATATGCTCTTTAATTCTAATTTCAAAATTTCGATCAGATTGTCCAATGTATGCTCCATTTCATATTTCGCACGTTAATTTATAAATACCGGATTTTTGTTTGTTTCTATCTATGGCGGTTTTGGGATTATGAATAATGTTGGCAATTATACTGTAAAGTTTAAAGTGTGCAAACTATAAGAAGCGTAAGCTTATTTTCTCGAATTCAAATAGTTTTCAATTTGAATTTATCTTGTTTGTACTGTAAGGTTTAAAAACTATATTGACGTTACACTTTTCAAGGGATCTTTTGAATTTGTTGCTAATATTTCTAAAATATGTTAGTGGGAAAAAAGTTATTTTTATTTATTGTATTTGAAGAGTAAATAAATTTTTGAATTTGTTTTAGTTCTTGTTTCGTTATTAGTTAAATAAAAGTGGTAAAACAAAGTTAAGTGTTTTAATTAAATTGTTATGAAGATGTACCTCAAAGTGAACGCCAACCAAATCAAAGATTTAAATTGTTATTTGTCGTTAGGTGGAAGAATTGATTAAGAAACATCTGCATCTTCCCGCTGGAAAGGTTGAAGAGCTCTACGCCAATTTGAAGGAAAAAAATGCGGAGATTTACATTCAGCGATCGAAACAAATGCTCGTCACGTCACCGCAGAGGACTAGACTGTTTGCGTGGAGTGTAACAAACGTGGAAATAATGGTGAGAGTTTTTTTATTTATTATTGTTTTGCTGTTATTGGATTGTATGCAGTCTGTTGTCATTGTTGAAGGTAAAATACGGTAAATATTGCAATATTTCGAACTGTATGCCAAAAAAGTTCGATAACATTAGGGGGTCGAAGAAGATAGCCATTTCTTCAAAGGGGGTCGATGGTAGAAAAAGGTTGGAAAACCTTGGTTTAGAGAATTAGAATTTTACTGTAAAAGGTAAAATGCGGTAAATATTGTAATATTTTGCGTGCCAAAAAACAAATTTGTAACTTTAATTTTTTATTGTTTTGCTCTGTTATGGGATTGTATGTAGTCTGTTATCACTGTTGAAGGTGAAATACGGTGAATATTGCAATATTTCAAAATGTGTGCCAAAAAAGTTCGGTAACATGGTAACATTAGAGGTCGATGAAGATAGCCATTCCCTCAAAGGGGGGCGATGGTAGAAAAAAGTTGGTAAACCATCGCAATTAATTCACTCAGTTCATCAATTTCTCAATTCGATTTTGCGAAAACCGACAAGCATTCGCAAGAACCGTAATTTGCCGGCATTGTTAAATTGGTGTAAAGATTTATAACAAGTAGTCGTAAGTCGGGGTTAAGTGTGAAAATAGAATGGCAATTGTGCGCGATTAGCGGCGGCGTTTCCGGGTCTACGGCGAACGGAGGAGAACGAAGGGGGGAAAGGGGGGAAGGAACGAAGGAGTAGATGGTTAGATGGTATCTGAGGGCGGGCGGACTCTCAGCGGGTGGCCACTGGCCAAGCTGCACGATCCGGCAAGAATGCGGCTAGCTACCACTGAATCGCATTACTTTACTTTTTTCCCCGCGCGCGATTTTTCTTCATTCTTTTATTATTCGTTTTATTCGAGCGCACGCACAGTATAATGTAAATACCGCACCGTATATTAACATGAAACCGAACGGAAAATACAGAGACAAAATGCACGACGGTTACAAAGTAATCGTGAATATCTTCAGAGGGAAAAGAATACAGAAGATAGAACTGTATTCTGCAAATGTTTCAACAATGAATCTGCACCAACATTGGTGAAAGATTGTTATTATTTTATTTCACAATTGTATCATTATTACAGGTAATTAATACTTGAGATTACCTCCAATAGTACACGTGGAGTTTTTATTGAAACTGAAGTAAACATTACAAAACAAAAGAGTAATCGATATCCCACTAAAAGCACACATTCGCCTGCTAATTAAAAGCACCGATGAGAAAGCGAGAAAGGGAAATACAAAAAATGAATTATCCTGGGGATAAGCCAATTTATTTTCTTCAGCCCAGCTCACACTCAATCACGCACGCATTTTTTTTACCCTAAATTTCATTCCGGAAATCCTCGCACAAAATCGATCCGGACTTAAGGCAAAAAAAGGGAAAATAAGACGGAAATTCAAGCGAATAATGAAATGTATATCAACACGCTGAACACGCGAAAGCACGTATTTTTAATGTTAATCGTATGCGTATATTTTTGTGATAAATTATAGGTTGAGTGTGAGAAGGGGTGATTAAATGAGAAATTAAGGGAATTATTTGTGTTTACCTTAAATAGATGGTATTAAAACAAAAAAACAATTCATTTGAAAGAAAAGTTCATAGTATCAACAGAAATACAGAGAACTAATTCTGGATGTTAAAAAAAAACACTTAATTTGTTTCACTAATTTATAAATTATGAAAACGTCGCAAGAAGACTAGAAGAAGAAATAGAAACTAGGCTATCAGGAGGGAACGGACGGGAACAGACGATAGAAGAAGAATGGGATAAAATACAATCTACAATGATGACAGCCACAAGTATCTGTTTGGGAAAAGTGGAAGCCAAAAGAAAAGAGGAATGGTTTGACACAGATTGCAAAGAAGCTATAGAGGACAGGAATAAAGCAAAAATAGAAAGAGATAAAAACAGCACAGACGAAACAAACAGAAACTATGAAGAAAAAAGAAAAACAGCTAAGCGGATTTGCAGACAGAAAAAAAGACAGCAAGTAGAAAAGACACTGAAAAGAATAGAGGACTATTACACAAACAGGGAGATAAAGAACTTTTATCAAGAGGCAAAAAGAACAAGACAGACCAAGAATACTAAAACGTTATTTTGTAGAGATGAGGAGGGGCTCCTTCTTGGAGAGAAACAGGACAAGTTACAAAGATGGGCCCAGTATTTCGAAAAACTGCTAAATGAAGAAGACGAAAGCAACCAACAAGCAACAGCACAACTAACACCAGACCAACAAGAAAATAATAACCAAGAAGAAATAGAGGAACCAACGGAAAGAGAGGTCAATAATATAATAAAGGAACTCAGGAACAACAAAAGCGCAGGAGAAAACGGTATCCCAGCCGAAATTCTAAAACATGGAGGAGATGAGCTACGCAAAAGGATATATCACGTAATATTGAGAGTCTGGAGGGAGGAAAAAATGCCAGGAAAATGGAACAATGCTGTTATTTGCCCAATCTTCAAAAAAGGAGACAAAACGCTCTGTAAAAATTACCGAGGGATAGCCTTACTGGACGTGACCTACAAAGTAATAGCCAAAATAATAAGAAACAGGTTGCAAAGGTACGAAGAGGGAAAAATTGGGGATTACCAGGGAGGTTTCAGACCAAACAGATCCACAACCGACCAAATTTTCACGGTAAAGATGCTGCAGAACAACACCTATGAGCAGAACCTGGGCTTACACATCCTCTTCATAGATTTTAAACAGGCATACGACGCTATCTCCAGAGAAAAGCTGTATGAAGCACTGGTAAGACTGGGAATGCCAAATAAACTGATCAGACTAGTAAAAATGACTCTGACAGACGCAACGAACACAATTCTAGTGGATGGAAGCTTCTCAGAGTATTTCAAAGTCAGACGAGGACTAAGACAAGGGGATCCCCTCTCTACCAATCTGTTTAACCTGCTACTAGAAGCAATAATGAGAGAAGCCAAAATCCAAACCAACGGCCTTATTTTTCAAAATAAAGCACAATGTATTGCCTACGCAGATGATGTGGCAATATTAACAAGATCGAAAAACGAACTTGAAAAGACCTTCAAAAGATTTGCAGACGAAGCAAAAAAATATGGACTACTAATAAATGAAGAAAAAACAAAGTATATGGAAATGCGAACAGATACAAGCGAGATAAATAAATTTATACACATCACAACGACGGAACGAGTGTACACTTTCGAAAGAGTAGACCACTTCGAATACCTAGGCATAACATTGACAAACAAAGGTCAAGAAGAGCAGGAAATCGATAAACGAATCGTAAAGGGGAACAGAGCGGCAGGATCCCTAAGTAACATCTTAAGAGGACAAAATGTGTCTAGAGCTGCAAAGATACGTACATATGAAACAATAATCCGACCAGTAGTTCTGTATGGCAGCGAAACCTGGACACTAACCAAACGAGATGAAAAAAAACTAGAGATATGGGAGAGAAAATTGCTGAGAAAAATATTTGGAGGAGTTAAGATGCAAGACGGTACCTGGCGAAGACGAACAAATGATGAGCTATGGGATATGTATAAGAAACCGGGAATTACACAAATAATCCGATCACAAAGAGTAAGATGGCTGGGACACATCATCCGAATGCCAGAACATAGAGTGGTAAAGAAAGTCCTGTATGCAGGAGAAGGTGGAAAAAGGCGAAGGGGACGACCAAGGAAACAATGGCTGGACAATGTAACAAAAGACATAGAAGAGACTGGAACCATGGATTGGAAAGAAATAGCAAAGGACCGTAAAAAGTGGAGAAATGTCGCAGGAAAAATAAAAGACAAGGGCCTCTAGGGCCTGTAGTTCTGATATATATATATAATTTATAAATTAGTGAAACAAACCAAGTGTTTTATTAAATATCCAGAATTAGATTCAAAAATGTTTCACCACGGGTTAAATGCTAAATTAATTAAACATACAGAGAACTGTTCCTTTAAAAATACATATTTCTATGCATACATTATACATTTACTGTTATTCATTGTTTTTAAAAAGCGTTCAATATGAAGCTGAAGAGTGTTTCCAATCCCGAATTTAGCATGAAGTAAAATTTCGAGTTTAGAATAACCTAAAAATTTGGTTTGGTCGCGTAGCGCGTAGCGCGTAGCGCTACGCGGCCAAACCAAATTTTCAGGTTTTTCTAAACTCGAAATTTTACTTCATGCGCCACCCGTATAAAACACTGATTTCAAATGAAGTTCAAAATATACCGCTTATGTTTCATTTAGGTATACTGAGAAGAAAAAAACCCAGTACAAGTCGAATTAATCGATTAATTTTGGCTATCTTTATTCATGCTAAACTCAATGGGAGTTTAGCATAAATTTAGATTCGATTTGAAGAAAATGTAATTGTATTTTCATATAACGTTAATCAATAATACTTAAATGACTTTTTTAACAATACTAGTTCATATTATTCACCTCGTTGATTGCTAAGGCACTTATTTGAACGCATATTATTCACAATCATATAATTAATTTGAAATGGTTGAAAATCTTAATTAAATTTCAATTAATAATGTATTAATCTATTGTAAACTGGAGATTCCGTAAATAAATAAATAAATAAGTGCTCATCACTGTTCTAAATTATGATGGTAAATAAATTAATAATAATTAAACGATGAGGCTGATTATTGTTGAAAATTCATAATCACTTATATTAAATATCACTATATTGTTTTTCAATGTCTTATGTAATCTCGCTACAATTGTTTCGCCACACTGTGGCTTCTTCAGGCGAAGAAATTACACACATCATTAGTCTGTTCGAGTAAATACACACAAGGTTTACAATTTATGAGGGGGTGGGATTTTTCGAAAAATTTAAATTAAGTAGTGGTGAATTTGTGAGGTCCAGTTGGTTGTTAAGAAGATTTCCTGTGAAATTTCTTTTGTTTATTTCCATACTCTCCATAATATTTAATTTCCGACCTTTTTCTACTTTATGTAATATCTAGATTTTTTTTTTTTTAATACAAGAAATTAATAATACAAGGTAATTCAAAAATAAGAAACAGATTTCAAACATTTATTTCTTCCAAACTACAAAAGGTGGAACCATAATTCCAACGTTCCTGGGCAGACAAAAGTTAAAAATTAGCCAGGGGGAGGGGATATGGGGGTTCAAACCTCCCTTGAAATTGTAAAATGTTTTTATGTAAAAGCGGCCCTGAAAAAGCAAAAACAATATTTTTACCAGTAAGACCCCCCCGCAAAATTTTGTTCTAGCTACGGCTTTACTCACCAAATTCGAATAAAATAATATTAATCTTTACTGGAATACTAAAAGAGAGAAAGAAAGATAGGAAGGAGGAAGGTGTGGATAAGGGAAGTGTATGGGAACTGTGTAATGTGTGAGCGGGGGAGGTATATGTGGAGTCATTTGGCGGAGGAGTGTGAGGGGGTGAAAGAGGAATTGGTGGGAAGAAGAGGGAATAGGGTGAGAGTAAGAGGGAATGGAATAAAATGGATGAGAGAGGATAGGGGCGGGGTAAGGATGCTGGAGAAGTTGGGAGAAGAGAGGGGGTAGTGATTAGTGTAGATGTAATGTATTATTATATATATATATTTTTTTTTACTGGAATAGTATTTATTGTTGTTAAATTTACAAAATACGCAGATATTAGCCGACCTGTCCATTCACGGTACCGACAACGTGATGAGGGTGATGAGGGAAATCGACCCGGAGAGCCCGTGGCCTGAGGAAGGCCTGGAATTCTCGACCCTGTGGTGCCGGGTTGTTTCGATGAGGTGCGAGGACTGGAAGTTCCAACTGAGGGATTTTCCGCAACCGTTGCTGCTCATCAGGCAGTGGTACGTTTGCGGACAGCTGGTCGGCGCCGAGCAAAGTGCCCCGAAAAGAGGTACAAACACCTACTATCTGATTAATTCGCTTTTCTCGTTTGTTTCATAAATTGTTTTATTGGCTTTTGCCTGGCCTTAGTTTCACGACTATTAGCCAACATCATTCAATTTTTAACTTATTAATTTATCAACTAACTTATTCAGTTATTTAACTATATCTTTATTTGGACGTCACAACTCATTCACACACATCCATGGAACCGGAGACGAGTATTTTTCGCTAGAAAAATTACTCGCCCCCGCTGGGAACCTAACCCAGATCACCGCCATAAACGATTGGGAAAACCAGCAGCTCAACTGCTCGGCCACGGCAGGCCTCACTTCAAATGTTTTTTTTTTTTTTTTGGGGGTTTGGCTTTTGCCTGGCCTTAGTAACGTAGACTATTGGCCAACATCAATTCTTAATTTTATTTATTCCATTTAAGTATTTAATTCTTTACATGCTTATGCAACTAATTATGGACGGCACAACACATTCACTCACAACCATGGCTCCAGAGGATGCCAATTTCCCCATAAGAAACTGGCACCCCCCGGTGGGATTCGAACCCACGACCCTCCGGCCCAAGAGCAGGAGCTCTACTCACTGATCCACGAGGGTCCCCACTTCAAATGTGTTTATATTTATTTAGAATGCTAATGTCAAAAAAAAAACATTGAGTTTAAAGACAAGAACAATTAAGAATAATAAATAGTGGTCGACTTCATATAATCATTAGAATTCTTGATCACACACAATCAATAATAATAATAAACTTTATTTTTCTAACAGAAGATACATTATACAATATAAATTATACAATTATAATTCCGTTAGAGAAAAACAAGGCGCAATTCAGATGACGACGAGTTGGATGAAAGTTTTCAACTGTGTTCATCTCTCAACTGCATTTGAGAGATGAACTCGGTACGAAACGTTTACTCAACCTGATTATATTATATTTTTTGCGATCGATTTTCTTAGAAACCTATGGATTCCGTGGCTTCCGTTATTTTCGACAAAGTCTCCATTACCATGGCAACAATGCTGTCCATCACGTCTTCGGGCGCGGGTATATTTCCTCGTTTAACCTGACACAAATTCTCATTGAAATTTATTCAACATTTTTCGCACAATTTTACAATTAAATTATACAAAATAACATGCATTGAAAAACGCACATGTTTAAAATAGGGCTGTGAGTATATCTTTCCTTACACACGACAAATGAACTGTTCATTATTTATTAAATAGGTTTGTTGTTACAAGTAAATGTATAACGGACATTATTGTTAATTAATTTTCACAATCAATTTGTCATACAAAGACTAATTCAAAAATTAATTGAATTAGCTCAGAAATAGTTGTTTCAATTGAGTTAGTCTTTGTATGACAAATTAGTTGTAGACTGCAAAAATGATTGCACTTTTAATGTTGTTACAAAAAAAAGGTTAAAGATCTTTAGCACAAAAACAACTTTTTTTAGGGACAGAGATTTTTTCAATTATTTCTACTTACTCTGTTGTTACTCTGGACGGGTTGACTTTTTCCTATGGAGATCATCAAACTCACAATTAAGAAAACTGCCAAAAGGGCGAATTTCCTGAGCATTTTAATTTTTGTTGTTTTTTTATCAACTGATATTGATTCGGGTTCAACCCTCGTCGGTTGAGCTTTAATAAAATATTGATGGCAATAATTTGCTGCAGTGTTGTTTTAAAAAGCAGAGGAGATATGATCTAAATGATTTACATCCTTCCGGATTTTTATCATAATGATTTTTTTTTGTAGATGTTTATCATCAAATGAAATTATGCTTTATGACCTCCATTAAGTTTCTCCAAATATTAATCAATGTTGCAATAATTGCTACAGCTGCAGTGGATTTTAAACAACCCTGGATTTTGATCTAATTTATTTTTAATGTTGTTTTGTTTCATTCGGCTAATTGCTAATGAAGGATCATTTCATCATTTGATTAAATGTAACATTTTGATTTTGTATGTAGTTTCTAATTTATCTTTAAATAATTAACACTGATTACTTTTTTGTATTCACTTTTTATTTTGTACTGTGACTAGTTTCGACTCAACAGCGAGTCATTCTCAAACTAGTTTGAGAATGACTCGCTGTTGAGTCGAGAGTTGAGTTGAGATTTTAATTGCTGTTGAGTCGAAACTAGTCACAGTACAAAATAAAAAGTGAATACAAAAAAGTAATCAGTGTTAATTATTTAAATATTTACAATGTATCACAAAGTAACCGCCTCCACCACAAGATTTTTAATTCTAATTTATCATTCGTATTTTTAAGAAACATTTGTTGCTTTAGTTGTGTTGTTTTTCAGCCAAAAGAGATGTGGTGCTGAATTTGGGCGAACCATTCGGCACAGCCACGATCGAACGCTCTCTGCTCCCGCTGAAATTCTACCACGATTTCAACTGCGAAATACAGTCCTTCAGTTACGCGTTCGGGCCTTGTTGGGAACCAGTTATAGCACAATGCAATTTAAGTAAGTCTACATACTTTTTTTTTTTTTGCAATTGAAGACTACATGTTCAGTAACGACAAGCTAAATTTATCGAAAGTGCCGCATAAAAAGTGTTTTATTGTTGAAGACTTTTGTTTACGTCGAGTTTTTCACCAGGTTTCGAACAAATCTCTGCGCCGTCGAGAGATCCCTCACCGACCCTTCCCTTCTGGGACAAAATGAGACTATTATTCCACGGGCGGTTCACCATGGAAATCCAACAGTTGACCATTTTACTGCACGCTTCCTTGGATCCCTACAACACCACGGAGGAGATGGAGTTGACTTGGAACCAGGTGATCATGGATTGGACTAACGGTAGGTTCGCTAAGACTTTCGTAAACTAAATAATTGATTACAGTGAGCAGGCGCGCACCCATTAGGGGGAGCTCACACTTCATCCCGGTCTTAGGATGACACATTTAAAGCTATGTATATACGTCAAAATACTACAATTTAGTTAGTATTGGGGGGGGGCTATACGGGCTTTAGCCCCCCCCTCCCCCTGGGTCTTTTTTTTTGTTTTTGTTTGATTATAATAATAATAATGTTAATAATGATAATAATGATAATAATGTTTATTTATGTTAAAGCAGTGCTTACATACGTCAAGGAGTACAGTATTTGTGATAATATAATAAAGAAATAAAAAAAACACACATATAAAAAATAAAAAATCTTAAGAATATTGTTTACATAAAAATTAAAAATATATCAGCGATATATAATTACCATATACCTACATCGCAACTAGAACGTATACTTTAGAAAGTCCTCTGTGGTATAGAATGCATTCTCAATAAGTAAAGACTTGATTTCATTTTTAAATTGTATTATATCAAGTACCCTAAGCCTGTGTGGTAAATGATTAAAAAATTTCAGACCGTAATAGTTTTCACAATTCCTAGATCTTTGTAGCCTAAGATTCGGAATACTTAGGTTACTCCTAGTTCTCGTATGATAATTGTGATTTTGTTGATTTATTTTGTTATCGTCGTGATATGATTTGATTAATAACAGACTTTGTAATATATACAGGCAAGGTAGTGTTAATATTTTTAACATTATGAATGCCGGTTTGCAGTCAGCTTGGTAGCCTAGGTTAAATAATATGCGTACCACTTTCCTCTGAATGCCAAATAGCCTATGCCTGATTGTGGAATGTCCCCATGCCACAATATTGTAAATAGATGGGGATTGGGAAATCTGCTAAAAGACACTGGCCTTTGGTCTTAACGGCCAGTAGTGTCGGGTTCTGATACCGACTAAAACCCTTCCCCCTCTCTTCCCCGGTATCGCCATCACGGCATTTCTTCGGGGGTAATTTTCAGCTCGTCGCCGTACTTTCTGCCCATTACGCAGTTCGCGAATGCAGTCACTGCCTCCCACGCATCCTCGTTTTCCAGCATGCAGCCTACAACGGTCCTCTCGTCCAGCGTGCCGATCCTACTCTCGAGCGTTCTTCTCTCGGGCTGCCATTCCAGCATGCAGCCTACAACGGTCCTTTCGTCCAGCGTGCCGATCCTACTCTCGAGCGTTCTTCTCTCGGGCTGACATTCCGGGCATCTGAGCAACGTGTGTTCGGCCGTGTCGTCTCCGTTGTCGCAGTATTTGCACTGCTTGCTCTCTGCTTTTCCAATTCTATGGAGGTACGAGCCGAAGCTCCCGTGCCCAGTCAGCAGCTGCGTCAACTGGTGGCTTACCGTCCCGTGCTTTCTCTCCACCCATGGTCTGATGTCGGGGATGAGAGATCTCGTCCAGCCATCACCTGCCGACCATCTTTCCTGCCACTTAGCCAGTGCTCTGTCGTACGCCTCCTCCTTAGCCTGCTTCCGGTCTCCGGTTTCCCTGCCCGTCCGGTAGGCTTCCGCCCTCCCCACCACGTACAGATCTCCAGGCAGCGTCGATGCCAGGACTTCAACCGCATCTGTAGAGACCGTCCTGTACGCCCTGATTATGCGTAGGGCACCGGCTCTCAGTGCGACCCTTTTTTTTTTTTTTTCCACATGAGGTGGTATCGCTTTGCGTCCCTGCACTACGGTCTCCGTGGTCCTTTTGTGCTCCTCTGGTTATTTTACTCCCTGTATATTCCTGTGTCTTCTAAGAAGTCCAGGAGTTTGGGCCAGGGGATGTTCTTGGGCTGTTCTTCAGGAAGCACGGGCTTCCCGAGTTGCTCCGTGCGTTGCCGTTTATGGGCTTCGCATGTGCACAGTAGGTGTTGGGGAGTTTCCTCTTCTTCCAAGCACCCACGGCATAGGGGGCTTTTCTCAAGACCCATCCTATGTTTGTGCTTATTCAGGCTTATTCAGACCCTTGCTCTGTGCCTGTTCCTCGCCGACGTCATTGCTGCTTCCGCCCATACTGGTGCTGCGTACGCCAGCTTCGCTCTGGCCACCGTTGCCAGCAAGCGCCGTCTGCCTTCGCTTGGTCCTCGCACGTTCGGCAATAAGCGACCCACCGCTGTATCAGCCCTAGTTGCAGCCTCCGCTGCAGTGCCTGCTGAGTCGTGGATTGGCTTCCAACCAAACCCCCAGGTACTTTGTGGCCTTCCCGATGAGTACCTGGACGTTCCCAATCTGGAGGGTCTCCTCTCGCTCTTTCCCCGCTCTCCTCGTGGACAGCCATACCGCCGTGGTCTTATCGGCGGCTACATTCAGGCCGTTCAGCTCCATCCACCGGATTAAGATGGAAGCTGCCTCGCTGACAGTCTGTCGTACCTCGTCCATGCTCCTGTGCCTCACTATCAGGGCCACGCTATGGTGGTAGCACCGTCCGGCAGTTCCAGCCCTAACACCCCCTGGGTCTACGACAAACAAACTTAACGACTATCTGTAACTTTAACGAAAGGGAAATCATACAGACCTTTGTTTTTTTTGATGATTTTTTCATGAATTTTTAATGAATATCTAATAAAAATGCACGAAATTTTTTTTCAGCGAAATTCGTGTATAAAGGCGACTTGAACATCTTCGTAAGAACCGCTTCGAAATACGACGATTGCCAGCTTTTGCACTTGCCCAATTTAAAGCTGATTGTAAATATCCAGTGGGTTTGTCTGGGGGATCCCAACGATCATCACAACGTCATACAGTGCGCTCCGGATAAAATCCCGGAATATTCCAGCAACCAAGTAAGGTCACACATTGATTTTTTTTTATCCAACCGGCCTGGTCCTTACCAGAGCTGTTCCGAGTACAAGTAAAATAGTACAATAGTTTTTATACAACTCTCTTCAAACTTGTTATCGACGTGTTAAAAAGTTCTTAAGGTAAATCAAAATGTACTCGAGTACACTCAAATGGACTTGAGTACATCGAAATGTATTCAAGAATAAAAGTATTTACTCGAGTACATTTTGCGGTTAAAAAAGCAGCGAGTACAAATACAAGTACTGTGCCATCGTTTTAAATAAGATTGGTATATTTTGAGTTTCACAATGTTTCAGTGTTTTACACACGTGGCGCATGAAGTAAAATTTCGAGTTTAGAAAAGCCTAATTTGGATAGGTCGCTCCGCTTCGCTACGCGACCTATCCAAATTCTTCAGGCTTTTCTAAACTCGAAATTTTACTTCATGCTCAGTCTGGGAGTGGAAAACACTTGTTTGAAGCGTCAAATTGAGCTCTTTTTAAAAACAACGAATGTAGAAAAATTAGCAACGTATAGCGGGTCTTCGATTAAAACATATATTGTAGACGAAAGTAACGTAAAGTTTTTCATACTGGGTGGTCAACTAAGGAATTTCGATTTACAAGCGCTCTAAAATTGTTTTGAATAGGAATAGAGAAGTGGGGTTGGTCTTAAACGAAGGAGGGGCTCATGGAAATTCAGTCGCCATGGTTCGCTGGACGGGTGAGGAGCGTTCGTTCTGTGTGCGCGCTTATTACCAAAATCAAAATTCTTGCATTATTGTGCGTCGTCGTTTTCGTGCACATTATGCTTTGCACAATCTTAACCAATGTCCGAGTGCTCAACTCATTCGGAAATGGGTCAGAACATTCGAAGAAACTGGTTCGACATTGCCCGAGCGAGTGATAAACCGTCGACGGTCTGTGAGAAACGATGCAAACGTAGAGCGAGTGAGAGCATCTGTTCGCAACCAACCGGGCCTCTCGACACGCCGGCGCGCGGCCACTCTAAATGTGAAGAGATCGTCATTGATAAACATTCTTCATAAAGATTTACACATGCACCCCTACAAGATCCAATTAGTGCAGGAATTAAAGCCAGGGGACCATCAACAACGCCTTGATTACGTCAATGAAATGGTGAACCGATTTCAAGCGTACGACAACATTTTTTTCTCTGATGAAGCCCATTTTCATCTGAACGGCTATGTTAACAAACAGAATTGCCGGTATTGGTCTTCAGAAAACCCCAAACAGCAACATGAAACTCAATTGCATAGTCTGAAGGTCACAGTTTGGTGTGCAATACACGCACAAGGCATTATTGGCCCGTACTTTTTCGAAGACGGACGCGGCCGAGCAGTAACAGTGAATTCTGATCGTTATGTGGACATGTTGAACAATTTTTTTGAACCAGCCCTTCAAGACTTTGATGGATACAATCGGGACACTTGGTTTCAGCAAGACGGGGCCACTTGTCACACTTCAAATCGGTCTTTACCTGTTATTCAGGCGCTTTTTCCTGAAAAATTGATTTCTCGGCGTGGAGACCTTCCATGGCCCCCCAGAAGCCCGGACTTGACACCTTGCGACTTTTACTTATGGGGATACCTCAAAAGTGTAGTCTACCGCAACAATCCCCGCACTCTAATTGCGTTGAAGGAAAATATCCGCCAGGAAATTCAAGCCATCGGTCCAGAAACTTTGCGACGTGTTTTTCTAAATGTCGGGGTTCGACTCGAAGAGTGCCAGCAGAAAAACGGTGGACATTTGGACAGCGTAATTTTTAAGAAATGAATGTCCAAAGAGCTGAACATTATTTGTAAAAAAAAAATTATAATTGACTTGATAGTTTTTGTTTTATTTCTCTTTTAAATCGGAATTCCTTAGTTGACCACCCTGTATAACTCTCTCACAAGACACCCCCAAGACAAAACAAAACTGAATCAGGCTACCAAAGAATTAAAAGCACTCTTAAAATACATTAAAAACCAATACACCCACTCGGACGTCTATCTCCCACTGCATCTAACTACAACTCACTCTGGAAGGCAACCAAGAAGCTAAAGCAACCACAAGACCCCATACCTCCTATCAAATTCAATGGAAACTGGGCAAAAAGCCCAAAGGAAAAGGCTAACGCATTCGCCGAACATCTCTGCAACGTATTCAAACCTTCCCCATCAACTAGCACTGCAAACGAAGACCACTCCGCTCTTAGAAACCGTTGAATGCCCAACAAACGCATCGCCAATAAAACGCGTAAAAATAGCAGAGATTAATAATGCCATTCAAAACTTAAACTCCAAAAAGTGCCCAGGTTACGAACTCATAACCGGACAAATATTAAAAGAACTGCCACTAAGTGGTATTCGAATGCTGACAATCCTTTGCAACAGCGCTATAAGACTTGGAACCTATCCAGCTCAGTGGAAAGTGGCGCAAATTTTAATGATTCATAAAACCAGAACAGGTACAATCATACCGACCAATAAGCTTACTTCCAATCATATCTAAACTCTTTGAAAAAATCCTACTCGAAAGAATCAAGCCGATCCTGGTAGATAGAAACCTTATCCCGAATTACCAATTTGGATTCAGGCAACAGCATGGAACTGTTGAACAAATACATCGTGTAGTTCAAAAAATAAATCAAGGCTTCCAAACGAAACAATATTACTCAGCTGCTTTCTTGGACATCAGCCAAGCGTTCGATAAGGTATGGCACCCAGGACTACTATTCAAATTAAAAAGAGATCATCCACAAAACCTGTACAACATCTTAAGATCATACCTAAGCGAACGCCTGTTTCAAGTAAAGTACCAGGATGAATACACTGCTCTACATCCCATTCACGCTGGCGTACCTCAAGGAAGCGTACTCGGTTAGGTACTCTACCTTATCTACACTGCAGATCTTCCAACAATGAGAGAAACAATTTGCTGATGATACAGCCATCATAGCGCTCCACACAAAACCAGATATGGCTTCCAATATCCTTCAACAAAACCTAAACCAAATTGAAAACTGGCTAAGAGTTTGGCGTATAAAAGCCAATGAGAGTAAATCTACTCACATAACGTTCACGCTCAGAAGACAAACGTGTCCCCCTGTAACACTAAACAATCAACAACTTGCTCAAGAAAAAATCGTTAAATACCTTGGGATGCATCTGGACAGCAGATTAACCTGGCATACACACATATGGAAAAAAAGACTGCAACTCGGTGAGAAGCTTCGACAAATGTATTGGTTGTTAGGGCCCAAATCACAACTATCCACCACAAACAAATTACTTATCTGCAAGACCATTTTAAAACCCATATGGACGTATGGCATTGAACTGTGGTGTACTATCCTGGAAAGATATGTTACCGGGGATTATTTTAATCTTCGGCAACAAGAATTGTAAATAACATTTACAATTCTTCTTTTATTTAAAATGAGTTCGAACCCAGCAATTAACTAATTGACCGGTCCAAAGGATTATCTCCCGCGGTTCGAACCGTGCCCGGGCCACCTGGGCAGGTGTGGCGGATTGTCCCTCGGGTTTTTCGAAATCGGCAATTAAGGGAGAGGACTAATGACCACCGTTGCAATTTGAAAGAAGAAAGATTATAAATTTCTATACTTCTTTCAAATTGCAGCTTAACGGTTGTTTGGATTTAAGAGTTCGCTGAAAGTAATTATCTTGTATGCGTTAATTCCTTTCTAGCGAATTCTTTGCCAACGGTCACGCAGTCCTCAAACCCTCCCTTTTCCACGCCAATTTTCGGGGTATAAATACCGGGGGACGGCATCCAGAAAGGCAGTCCACTCTTGTGCTGTACAGGGGACAGCATGTGGATTCAAGAGGAACATCCGTTCCTCGACTCTTCTGTCTGAGCCAGGAAGCTTTGACCGACGCCAGACGTCCTAGCCGTCGTTCCTGCCGCCAGAAGAAGATTCCAACAACAGGAAACAACCGACGCCGACGTTAGCCATCGCAGTCGTCGTTCCTGTTCTTGGACCAGGACGCCGAGAACCCGATTGCCAGCGCAGTCGCCTCGACGCCACAACGACGTCCCAGTGTAGCGTTCGTTGCTTCCGGCGGATCCAGGCCAGGCCAGCAACCCACCGGCGCCAGGAAACTTTGCCCGACGCCAACGCTAGCCGTTCCGCCGTCGTTCCTGACGTCCCGCACTACGAGCGTAGTGTTTGTTGCTGCCTCCGGATCCAGCCGGACGCGCCACCCCACCGACGCCGTCTCACACCGAGACGCCGTCCTGCTACTTGGACGCCGCCTCCCTCCAGAAGCCACCACTAGCCAGACGCCACCGCTGGGCTAGTAGAAATTCCCGATCGCGACGCCGACGCCACACCATGTCTGCCCTGTAACTCGTGCACTGTTTCTCTTGTTCTTATTCTATTTGTTGTTTTAATGTTTTATTTGTTTTTGTCAGCAAAGTATAGATAATATGGATTCGGATTTAATACGTTTAATGGGACTGTAAACACAAACAGTGAACGCAGTACAAACGTTTATGTGAGACTATTTATTTACAAAAGTATTTTCATAGTAACTATCACTAACATTAAATAACAAGTAGCACACTTTACAAAAACTACAAAATAAGAGAAATATAATTTAACATTCCCTCTTTTTGAGTATTTTGTTGTTTTTTATAAAGAACTTAATCCTAGTTCTGATCTTAATCTTGTAAATCTGTTATTAGGTAATGCCTTGGTACAAATGTCAGCAAGTTGATGATCAGAATCAATATACTTAACAAATATTTCTCCATTTTCAAACTGTTCACGTATAAAATGAAATTTAATATCTATATGTTTAGTCCTTTTATGGAATTCAGGATTTTTGACTAGTTTAATTGCACTTTGATTGTCAATATAAATTGTTGTTGGATTGTCTAAATGACATTCCAGGTTATTTAACAAAATACGCAACCACAAAATATCTTTTACTGCAGTACTAGCTGCTACATATTCAGCTTCAGTAGTACTTAAAGTAACAATTTTTTGTCTCGAAGATGACCAAGTAACAGGTCCATTGGCTAACATAAGTATAAAACCTGTTGTTGATCGTCTTGTCACCTGCAAAGTCAGAATCAGTATAAGCTGTAACATTGAATTTATTCCCGCTACACCCATATTTTATACCTAGATCAACTGTACCTTTGAGGTATTTGAAAATTCTTTTAACTGCCTCCCAATGACTATGATTATAATTATTTAAGTATCTACTAACTGAATTTACAGCATATGCTATATCTGGTCTACTTACAGTGGTTAAAAATATTAGTGAGCCTACAGCTTCACGATATGGTGCATTACATAACTTTTCATTGTCCGGAAGGGATACTAATTTACAATTTGGATCAGCTGGTATACAAACTGGATTTGATTCATACAAATTAAAACGTTTAAGTAATATATCTATGTAAATAGACTGATTTATGAGAACAATCTTTTCTTGACGATTTCTACTTATTTGCATTCCACAAAATATGCCTGACTTTATAATTTTTATTTCGAATGAACTAGATAGCATATTTATCATGAAATCTAATGAATGTTTGTTCTTTGCTATAATTAAGCCATCATCTACAAATAAAGCTAAGTATACCGTATCATCTTTTACATGACCTTTAAAAATACATTTGTCACCATTGCATTCGTTAAAATTAAAACGTTTTAAGAATGTAGAAAAGGTTTTGTTAAAGCACCTGGGTGCTTGTTTTAGTCCATATAAAGACTTATTTAATTTACACACAACTTCATTTGTATCTCTCTCGACTTTAAGACCATCCGGTATCTTCAAATAGATGTCTTCTTGGAGTTCACCGTAAAGGAATGCGGTCTTGACATCAAACTGCACCATCTCTAGGTCCTTTTCTGCGACGAGAGCCATCAGTACTCGCAGGGAATCGTATCGTACGACAGATGAAAAAGTCTCAGAGTAGTCCTGTCCTGGTTTCTGCATGAATCCTCTTGCACACAGACGAGCTTTGTATCTATAAGTATTACCAGGGATTAGTGTTTGTAATTTAAATACCCACCTGGTGTCAATGGTTTCACATCCGACTGGTTTTGAAATTACAGTCCAAGTATTGTTCTTTTTATGAGCAAGAAATTCATCTTCTATTGCCTCTTTCCATTTTTCCGAGTTATCACATGAGATTGCTTCTTGATACGATGATGGGGCTTCACTATATGCAATGTCAGCTTCAAAACGCATTGGAGGTTTGAGATGATTCCTGTCTCTTAGATTGTGAGGCTCTGGTAAATTTTGTCTTATTGGTGTTTCATCTTCTTGAACTTCATTGTCTTGTACCTCTTCTTCTTGAATAACGTTAGGATCGACAGCAATTGAGTAAATCTTTTCTGTTGACGTACTGAGGACAGTTTTTGGCTCTTCATTAAAATTCACATCTCTAGATACAAAAACACGTTTAGTTACTGGATCGTACAGTCTGTAGTTCGATGAATCATTGTTGTATCCAACAAAAACTGTTTTCTTCGATTTTGAAGTGAGTTTTCCTCTTAATACTTTGGGTACATGCATATAGGCATCTACACCGAAAATCTTTAAGTGTTCCAGTGACGGTTTTCTTCCCATCCACAACTCATATGGGGTGGATTCTTTTGTTTGATTTGATGAAGTACGATTTAAAATGAAAACAGCTGAATTTACAGCTTCGGCCCACAGATTTTCAGGAAGATCCTTTGACAGAAGCATTGTTCTGGCAGATTCAACAATTGTTCTGTTATCACGCTCGGCTCTTCCGTTTTGTTGAGGAGTGTATGGGGCTGTTGTTTCCATTTGAATTCCTTTTAGTTTCAAATAATCTTTAATTTCTCTATTATCGTACTCCTTTCTATTATCTACCCGTAATCTTTTCATTGTTTTGTTGAATTTATTTGCTGTCATTCTCTCATACTCTTTAAACTTTCCGAAAACATCTGATTTGTGTCGAATAAAATAAACATACCTAAAAGCTGATTTTTCATTTTTAAACGTTACGAAATACCTTGCACCTCCTAATGATTCCACTGGCATTGGACCACACACGTCACTGTGTACCATATCACCAACCTTTACATCCCTAATTTTTGGTGTTTTGTTGAATGGTAGGCGACATAATTTTCCGGCTTGACAAGCTTCACAAAAGAAATCACACGTATCTGTCAACTTTACACCGTTAATTAATCCTTTTGCAACCATTTCCTTGATTGCATTTTTATTTATGTGACCTAAACGCTCATGCCAGGTTTTCAAACTGCATGCTGATAAGTTTGCTTCATCTGGTGTTATCACTTTAAAAAACATTCTATAAATTTCGTTTTCTTGTTTCACTCCTAAAGCAACAGTTTCCCCTTGAGTTGTAATTTGTACCTGATCGTTCTTGAAATTGAATTCGAAACCTTTCGTAGTACATACACCAACAGAAAATAAATTCTTACGCATTTGCGGTACATAGAGTACATCTTCAATCTGTCCATTGATCCACTCATTGCTTATCAATCGCTTTATCTTCACTGTTCCCACTCCTAGAGCTTTGCATATATCACCATCACCAAATGAAATTTCAATGTTTCCACACGATCTTAAATTTGACAACCATTCACGACGAAATGTTATGTGTTTTGACGCTCCACTGTCAGTAATCCAAACATCGTTAACATTCTTGTTTAACAATTCCAACACTAATTTATTTTGTATTGTGTCCACACATCTGCTGATATTTTCTTTGGATGTCGCTGAGAAAGCACTCATGCGCGATTCATTCTTGTGTTCGCTCACCTGTTTCTGCTCTTTATTTTTCTTCTTAAAGCAATTTCGTGCAATATGGCCCTTCTTCTTACAATAAAAACACTCAAAACTATTTTTGATGGAGGATTTATTCTCGTTCCTGCGATTATTACGACTCGTTGCTGCTAAGGCACTTGATGTATCATCGGCTTCAATCATCTTCTTTTCTTCTTTTATTAATCTCTCTTGCAGATTTTTAACTGTTTGATCCATCTCACTAACGCTGTCCCAGGCAGTAACAAGGGCATTGTATTTTGGAGGAAGGCTTCCAAGAATCTTCGCAATAACAGCAGAATCTGACAATTTTTCGTTCACGTCATTCAATTGACTCGCCATGTTTTGCACTTTTGCAATATGTTGCACAACTGAATCACTAGCACTCATTTTATATTCGTAGAATTTTTTGTAACAGAATGAGTTTGTTTGATGTTGACGTTTGCTCGTGGATTGATATTAATTTCGTCCACATTTCATTCGCAGATTTGCAAATTAACAAGTATTGCAATTGAGAATACTCTATAGCTGAAGAGATTATGAACATTGCTTTCGCATCGTCTTTTATCCACTGTTTTCCTTCGGCACTCTGTCTATCAGCTGGCTCAGTTTTCACACCGGTTACGATGTCGTTTATGCCATTGGCGATAAATATTGCTCTCATTTGAAATTTCCACATTTGGAAATTATTTCCATCGAATCTCAAGATTTGACGCATGTTTAATTCGTCAGCCATCTTAAACTTTCTAAACTTGACACTTTCTTCTATCAACATTTTCTGTCCACCGTTTTTCACTAATAAAATAGTACTCGGCCCGAATTACGTTTATTTCCGAAACCTTTTTGTGACTGGGCCCATAACCTGTCAGCAAAGTATAGATAATATGGATTCGGATTTAATACGTTTAATGGGACTGTAAACACAAACAGTGAACGCAGTACAAACGTTTATGTGAGACTATTTATTTACAAAAGTATTTTCATAGTAACTATCACTAACATTAAATAACAAGTAGCACACTTTACAAAAACTACAAAATAAGAGAAATATAATTTAACAGTTTTATTTTGGTTTAAAATAAATAATTTAAAACAGCATATGTGCTTTAAAAGTTAGTTGCTCATCTCTCTTTAACTCAACCAACCTGAGCTAGTAGGTAATCAGCGTGGGGTACCTTCCCACCCGTTGACAGATATCATAACAAAGTCTTACGAGTTATTCTTAAACTGCCACAGTACCAAACTGGCTCTTACTACACGAATCAAGTATTCCCTCAGTCAAACAGGAAATAAAACCCAGAAGCGACAAGTACAAGACCCGACTAAGACAACATCCAAACCACCTTGCAGTAGGACTACTGACTAACAATAATGTCAGGCGACTAAAGCGTATAGACCCTTTGGACCTAATACACAGATTCTAACATCACCAAGTTGCCAAGAAATTAATATGGAAAAAGTAGAAGAAATTGTCAATGGATGATCATCTTCACAGAACCATACTCCACCTGCCAAACAAAAAAACTCAAACTCGTCACGTGTTAAAAGTTCTTAATGTAAATCGAAATGTACTCGGGTACATTCAAATGAATTGTTTATTTCAGAAACCCGCCTAAAGCCAATTTTCTCATTTTAAAAATTCCGTTTTAACCATTCAGAACATTCTCCGTCAATAAACTCAATTTTCAATTGTTTCAATGATGAAACAAACGAGTGTCTTCCACTCCCAGGTTAAGCATGAAGTAAAATTTCGACTTTTTCGATTTACATTAAAAAGAAAAAAGATGTACTTACCATAAGTCATCATGCCGAAAAGGGTCGTAAAATGAATTTGCTAGAAGCACTAGAGATACACAAAGCCCGCGCTAATCCGGGAATTCCCTTAATTAACGACCAGGTTGACCTAATGTACACCCCCATTTTTACCGCTGTTTTGTAATTGTGTATATATACCTGTAAAACCTCTAGTTTAAGTTACTCCATGTTTGATAATGACAAGCTAAATTTGTCGAAACTGCAGTCACATTAAATAAAATTGTAAATGTTATTTACAATTCTTGTTGCCGGAGATTCAAATAATCCCCGGTAACATATCTTTCCAGGATAGTACCCCACAGTCCAATGCCATACGTCCATATGGGTTTTAAAATGGTCTTGCAGATAAGTAATTTGTTTGTGGTGGATAGTTGTGATTTGGGCCCTAACAACCAATACATTTGTCGAAGCTTCTCACCGAGTTGCAGTCTTTTTTTCCATATGTGTGTATGCCAGGTTAATCTGCTGTCCAGATGCATCCCAAGGTATTTAACGACTTTTTCTTGAGCAAGTTGTTGATTGTTTAGTGTTACAGGGGGACACGTTTGTCTTCTGAGCGTGAACGTTATGTGAGTAGATTTACTCTCATTGGCTTTTATACGCCAAACTCTTAGCCAGTTTTCAATTTGGTTTAGGTTTTGTTGAAGGATATTGGAAGCCATATCTGGTTTTGTGTGGAGCGCTATGATGGCTGTATCATCAGCAAATTGTTTCTCTCATTGTTGGAAGATCTGCAGTGTAGATAAGGTAGAGTACCTAACCGAGTACGCTTCCTTGAGGTACGCCAGCGTGAATGGGATGTAGAGCAGTGTATTCATCCTGGTACTTTACTTGAAACAGGCGTTCGCTTAGGTATGATCTTAAGATGTTGTACAGGTTTTGTGGATGATCTCTTTTTAATTTGAATAGTAGTCCTGGGTGCCATACCTTATCGAACGCTTGGCTGATGTCCAAGAAAGCAGCTGAGTAATATTGTTTCGTTTGGAAGCCTTGATTTATTTTTTGAACTACACGATGTATTTGTTCAACAGTTCCATGCTGTTGCCTGAATCCAAATTGGTAATTCGGGATAAGGTTTCTATCTACCAGGATCGGCTTGATTCTTTCGAGTAGGATTTTTTCAAAGAGTTTAGATATGATTGGAAGTAAGCTTATTGGTCGGTATGATTGTACCTGTTCTGGTTTTATGAATCATTAAAATTTGCGCCACTTTCCACTGAGCTGGATAGGTTCCAAGTCTTATAGCGCTGTTGCAAAGGATTGTCAGCATTCGAATACCACTTAGTGGCAGTTCTTTTAATATTTGTCCGGTTATGAGTTCGTAACCTGGGCACTTTTTGGAGTTTAAGTTTTGAATGGCATTATTAATCTCTGCTATTTTTACGCGTTTTATTGGCGATGCGTTTGTTGGGCAGTCAACGGTTTCTAAGAGCGGAGTGGTCTTCGTTTGCAGTGCTAGTTGATGGGGAAGGTTTGAATACGTTGCAGAGATGTTCGGCGAATGCGTTAGCCTTTTCCTTTGGGCTTTTTGCCCAGTTTCCATTGAATTTGATAGGAGGTATGGGGTCTTGTGGTTGCTTTAGCTTCTTGGTTGCCTTCCAGAGTGAGTTGTAGTTAGATGCAGTGGGAGATAGACGTCCGAGTGGGTGTATTGGTTTTTAATGTCTTTTAAGAGTGCTTTTAATTCTTTGGTAGCCTGATTCAGTTTTGTTTTGTCTTGGGGGTGTCTTGTGAGAGAGTTATACAGGGTGGTCAACTAAGGAATTCCGATTTAAAAGAGAAATAAAACAAAAACTATCAAGTCAATTATAATTTTTTTTTTACAAATAATGTTCAGCTCTTTGGAAATTCATTTCTTAAAAATTACGCTGTCCAAATGTCCACCGTTTTTCTGCTGGCACTCTTCGAGTCGAACCCCGACATTTAGAAAAACACGTCGCAAAGTTTCTGGACCGATGGCTTGAATTTCCTGGCGGATATTTTCCTTCAACGCAATTAGAGTGCGGGGATGGTTGCGGTAGACTACACTTTTGAGGTATCCCCATAAGTAAAAGTCGCAAGGTGTCAAGTCCGGGCTTCTGGGGGGCCATGGAAGGTCTCCACGCCGAGAAATCAATTTTTCAGGAAAAAGCGCCTGAATAACAGGTAAAGACCGATTTGAAGTGTGACAAGTGGCCCCGTCTTGCTGAAACCAAGTGTCCCGATTGTATCCATCAAAGTCTTGAAGGGCTGGTTCGAAAAAATTGTTCAACATGTCCACATAACGATCAGAATTCACTGTTACTGCTCGGCCGCGTCCGTCTTCGAAAAAGTACGGGCCAATAATGCCTTGTGCGTGTATTGCACACCAAACTGTGACCTTCAGACTATGCAATTGAGTTTCATGTTGCTGTTTGGGGTTTTCTGAAGACCAATACCGGCAATTCTGTTTGTTAACATAGCCGTTCAGATGAAAATGGGCTTCATCAGAGAAAAAAATGTTGTCGTACGCTTGAAATCGGTTCACCATTTCATTGACGTAATCAAGGCGTTGTTGATGGTCCCCTGGCTTTAATTCCTGCACTAATTGGATCTTGTAGGGGTGCATGTGTAAATCTTTATGAAGAATGTTTATCAATGACGATCTCTTCACATTTAGAGTGGCCGCGCGCCGGCGTGTCGAGAGGCCCGGTTGGTTGCGAACAGATGCTCTCACTCGCTCTACGTTTGCATCGTTTCTCACAGACCGTCGACGGTTTATCACTCGCTCGGGCAATGTCGAACCAGTTTCTTCGAATGTTCTGACCCATTTCCGAATGAGTTGAGCACTCGGACATTGGTTAAGATTGTGCAAAGCATAATGTGCACGAAAACGACGACGCACAATAATGCAAGAATTTTGATTTTGGTAATAAGCGCGCACACAGAACGAACGCTCCTCACCCGTCCAGCGAACCATGGCGACTGAATTTCCATGAGCCCCTCCTTCGTTTAAGACCAACCCCACTTCTCTATTCCTATTCAAAACAATTTTAGAGCGCTTGTAAATCGAAATTCCTTAGTTGACCACCCAGTATGCCTAGAAAATAAAAACATTAAGTGGGTATGTGATTCTTGCTTAGTACAATATCCCAAAACCAAAGCTGCTAAAACATCTACGGCAGATCCACCAACTACCGATCCCAATAATAACACTAAGATCGATGAATTATTTGAAATGATGCATATTATGAAAAAGGAAATTTTAACCTTAAATAACAAAATAATAAATAATAACATTCAAACGCAGCAGAAATCTGTAAATACTATGGTAACTCAATCAACCTACAAAAATAAAACTGAGATGTCGTTACTTGCACCTCAAAATGGAAATTCAAATTTAAAAATAAATCCAAAAGCAGCAAAAAAGATAAACATCGAACCATCGAACGACGAAAATAAACCAGGCGAGATTACAAAAACCGCTGATGATAATGAGGGATTTATAATGCCAAATCGAAGAAAAAGACGACAATCGGCGAAACGTGTTTATGGTTCATCAGAAACAACAACTTTAGAAGTTGCAGCCCGTATGGGACACATACATACGTCGGGATTTAAACCCCATATGACAAGTAATGATATAAAACGCCATCTTCAGGATAAAAATAAATTTACAATAATCGATTGTGAGAAAATAACATCTAAACATCCCGAGATTTATACATCGTTTAAAGTAAGCGTCCCAATTGATGAGCTGCCAGCACTAAAGGACCCGTCTACGTGGCCAAAGGGCATTAGTATCAACCCTTTTTTCCATTGGCTAATAAAAAAGAACGCACATCCGGATGCAACGCCGAAGAACTAATATTATTACATCTTAATATACATTTTAAAAATTCCGTTTTAACCATTCAGAACATTCTCCGTCAATAAACTCAATTTTCAATTGTTTCAATGATGAAACAAACGAGTGTCTTCCACTCCCAGGTTAAGCATGAAGTAAAATTTCGAGTTTAGAAAAGCCCCGTGAAAATTTGTCTCGGGTCGCGCAGCGACCCGAGACAAATTTTCTGGGCTTTTCTAAACTCGAAATTTTACTTCATGCGCCACGCGTATATAACGCCAATTTAATGTGAAATGGTCTTAAACCAATTTACAAGTAAAATAAGTTTATTATGTCAATTATCAATTGTTTAGGTGATGGAAAAACTGCTATGATGGACACATCATTATGTTTACTTTTCTAATTTATTACGTCAACTTTTAATTGTTTCAATGATGAAAGAAACGAGTGTTGTCCACTCCCAGACTAAGCATGAAGTAAAATTTCGAGTTTAGAAAAGCCTGAAGAATTTGGCTCGGGCGCGTAGCGAAGCGGAGCGACCGAGCCAAATTAGGCTTTTCTAAACTCGAAATTTTACTTCATGCGCCACGTGCGTAAAACACTGATTTCAATGTGAAATGGTTTTTAACCGAATTGCCAAGTGATATAAGTTTAGTACGTCGATTATCAATTAACTTTGAGTTTGAAAATGACAAGTTAAAGTTGTCGACACTATAGTCACAATAAAATCCTCAGTTATACAAACAAAGTGTTAGCGGTGGAGGCTTCTACTTCGTTATGCATCATAGCTCACAATTGAAACACGATTTTAGTGTTTCAATTGTGAATTATGATGTATAACGAAGTAGAAGCCTCCACCGCTAAAAATTATCGATGGTTTAGGTCAGGGGTCTCCAAACTACGGCCCGAGGGCCACATCCGGCCCGTGGAGAGCTAGCATACTTGAAAACTCCTTTTAGAGAACATATTTTTGGAGTGGACTATTTCACTATGTACCACCGGCAACAATGATAATATGGTTTTGGCCCTCGGAACTTACTGGAGTAATCAGTATGGCCCTAAGACTAGAAAGTTTGGAGACCTAGGGTTTAGGTGATGGGGAAAGTACTTCCCAGCTCTGGTCCGTACTCAAAATATTCCACCAATCGTAGTTAGAAAATAGAGTACTTGTGGACTCAGTACTGAGTGCATGAAAAGTACTCAGATTACAACTGTTGAGTACTTGTACTCGAGTACTTCCCAACTCTGATCCTTACTAATAAAATATTATCTTAATTCCTATTAGGTGCACGATTCGTTTAGAGCGTTCCGTTCGCAAAACGTAAACCTGAGCATAACGCTCGAAACCCGTCCGGTTTCCGCTGCATTGGACACCCCGATGCTTTCTCTGTACGGTTCGACTTTGCGCTGGTTCGAGAATCTTAAACTGATTCTTTCGGGTGTGACCAGACCGACAAGGCGGGGGCGCATCTTCGACAATGTCAGACCCAGGAAAATTCAACTCAGCCGGCACTACAAGAAAATCCACCTGCTGATGGGCCTGCATAAATTCCAAGTGTGCTATTGGATGTCCTTCGCTATGCAAAGAGGTTGCGAGCTGTTAGGAGGGAGACTAAGCTCCAGTTCAGGTAATGATAATAATAATAATAATAATAATAATGTTTATTTATGTTAAAGCAGTGCTTACATACGTCAAGGAGTACAGTATTTGTGATAATATAATAAAAAATAGAAAAAACACACATATAAAAAATAAAAAATCTTAAGAATATTGTTTACATAAAAATTAAAAATATATCAGCGATATATAATTACCATATACCTACATCGCAACTAGAACGTATACTTTAGAAAGTCCTCTGTGGTATAGAATGCATTCTCAATAAGTAAAGACTTGATTTCATTTTTAAATTGTATTATAACAAGTACCCTAAGCCTGTGTGGTAAATGATTAAAAAATTTCAGACCGTAATAGTTTTCACAATTCCTAGATCTTTGTAGCCTAAGATTCGGAATACTTAGGTTACTCCTAGTTCTCGTATGATAATTGTGATTTTGTTGATTTATTTTGTTATCGTCGTGATATGATTTGATTAATAACAGACTTTGTAATATATACAGGCAAGGTAGTGTTAATATTTTTAACATTATGAATGCCGGTTTGCAGTCAGCTTGGTAGCCTAGGTTAAATAATATGCGTACCACTTTCCTCTGAATGCCAAATAGCCTATGCCTGATTGTGGAATGTCCCCATGCCACAATATTGTAAGAGAGATGTGACTGGAACAGAGAGAAGTATGCCGTTCTTAACATACGAGGTGTAATGTTGTTTTTAAGTCCTCTAATGACAAATACGCTTTTGTTTAACTTTGCTGCTAGTGCATCAGCTTGACTATTCCACAATAATTGATCATCAATATGAATACCCAGGAACCTGACCGTTTTGTGTTGATAAGGCTGCTGCGTATTCAAACTGTAAATGGCTGTTTCTGTTTTATTGGAATTCAGAGTCAAGAGGTTAGCATTGAACCAAATTTTTGCTTTTTCAAGAAGATTTTTGTTTTCGTGCAAACCGGAATTCAAGTTTTGTGAGGAATTGACAATTGTTGTATCGTCCGCAAATAGCACAACTTTACAATTTGACATATAATTAGGAAAATCATTAATAAACAATAAGAACAGTAAAGGTCCTAAGGTTGACCCTTGTGGGACACCGCACTTGATTTCTAGCAATTCCGACATTTTGCCATTGTGAATCACAGACTGTAATCTATTTGAAAGAAATGATATTAATAATCTACAACTAGGTGGGCTGAAGTTATACATATATAATTTTCTCAGTAATAATGTATGAGAGACACAGTCAAACGCCTTCGAGAGGTCTAAGTATGAGGCGAACATATACTCACCTTTCTCAAATGATGCAATAATACTCTGGCACAGATCTAATATTGCATCGGTTGTTGATTTCCCTTGTCTAAACCCATATTGATTGTCGCTTAGGGAGTTATTTTCCTCAAAATGTTCAATAATTTGTTTAAACAAAATTTTCTCTACTATTTTCGAGAAAATGGGAGGAATACTGATCGGTCGATAATTATTACAATCATTTGGATCACCTTTTTTGTGCAGTGGTATTACTTTTGTTATTTTGAGCACATCCGGATACTTACCAGTCTCAATGATCGAGTTTATAAGTTTAGTGAGTGGCTCAATAATAACATCAACAACATCTTTTATTAATTGAATTGTTATACCGTATATGTCGCCACACGCGCTAAACCTTATCTCATTGACCATGTCTCTCACACATACTTGAGATACTAGCCGAAAGTTAAATTGTGAGAGATCACATGATATGTTTGAAATTACTAAATCTATAGGATCAATATCACAGACAGGTAGTTGCTTAGTAATCACATTTGGAATATTAATAAAATAATCATTAAATGAACTGGGTGCTATATCACATTTTTTTATCACAGATGGTTTGTTATTTCTTTGGTTATTAATGATATTCCACATTGCTTTTATTGGGCTATTTGCTGAAGCCACCAATCTATCATTTGCACAAATTTTAGCTGTTCTTATTGCCTCTTTATAATCACGCTGGAGTTTTGTTTTTAGTTCTTTCATTCCAGCGTTATTAATTCTAGCACTAGCTTCATGGACAAGGTTTAGTTGTTCCCGCATTTTTTTCAAATCATCATTGAACCAATTACTCCCTTGGCTGTTCTTATTATTTTGTTTAACTTTTGTAGGAAAACATGCTTCAAAAGTATCTCTAATTATGTCAACAAATATTTGCCATGACGAATTAGCATCACGACTGCTAACAAAATCCCAATTAGTACGATTTAAAGAATTGTAGAAATTATATTTACCCAAAGACGTAATTGGACGAACAATTCTACAACTGTCTTTAAGGCGCGGTGGTTTTAAGTCAACACTTAATCCAATACCATCATGATCAGAAAATGGTATGCTAATTAGTTTGACTCCTAAGTTAATATTGTGGATATTGGTAAATATATTGTCAAGGCATGACTCGTGTATGACCTCGTGTAGGAAACTTTGCTAAAGCATACATGTGGTAGCTACTGAAAAAATCACACAAACATTGTGCATTCATATCATTCACATTACTAAAATTACAATTAAAATCACCACATATAAAAATATTATATTTAAAAACATTTAAGTTAGACAGAACATTATTAAGAATTTCCAAAAAACGGTTAAAATTTCCCGAGGGAGACCTATATAGTGTAATAATAATCGAATTAAATTGTTCTACTAATATTCCTGTTATTTCACATTCTTTTTCAACTGAATTGAAATTTATATTAAGAGAGATATGCTGATATTTATTTATAAAAATCATCACACCGCCGTGAATAAATATACTGCGTGAGAAGTGTTCCGCAAGAACATAGTTATTTAATTTGATACACTCAGTTTCATCATTGGTGAGCCAATGCTCAGCTAAACAAATAATATTAAAATTAGTATCACATACAAGCGCTTCTAATAACTCTATTTTATTTCTAGGACTTTGGATATTGCAAAATAAAATATTTAATTTTTCCTTGGCGTCTCCGAATTGCTTCGATTCTTCATCCCCATCCCAAAAAAATACTTATTTACACTCACTCCGCGGGGCCAGAGTTCAGGATTTGATAGTAAACCAATTTCGTCCAATGGGACAGACACCTTGAACGACGAATACTTTTCCGGGTATTTAGAAGTAAGCTTTGTACAATCAACATTTGTGATAGATTTATTAATTAAGAATTGCTTGATATTATCTTCAGTTATATTTGTTTGGACTCTGCTTACATGAAGATGTCCCATTTTTAATACTCCTTGTACATTTAGGTCATTCCCACGGCCAAATATTGGCTTGTTCTTGCGATTTCTTCTCCGTACTGTTTGAAATCCAACATCATCTATTGGTTTCGCATCTTTATTATTAATAATCGTTGAAAATTCCGCGGTGGTTGAATGGTTGGTAACCGCTGGTTGCACCTCTTGGTTTTTAATTATCGGTGTTGTTTCTCCATGCGTTTCCGCTGAGGATGTATGGTTGCCTGCACTTTTAGCAGTATCCGAAGAACTAGCGAGCCTATTTCTGCGTTGCCGACCGTCAATGGTCTCGTTGGTGCTCTTAGTCCGCAGAGGGATTGGTACAATTGGTAGATTGACATGTGCAGACAATGTTGCCACTTTACTGTATTGTGGCTTAGGATTTTCGTGCACTTTGGATTGTAACAGTTTAATTTCGTTGTCCTTTTCGGTGATTTTATCCTCTAGTGAGTTTATTTTCTCAAGTAAGAGTTTATTATTTGATTTAAGTTCAATAATTAACAATTTCAATATTGGAAAAATATCCTCACCGTTTATATCTTCTACGTTGAGGTTATCTTCGAGAGTTATATCACAGCATTTCATCACAATATTTGCACAACTTGTGTGAAATATTGCATCACACTTAACACATATTCTGCCACTTGCAGCAGTTTTCTTACACTTTTTACACGACTTTTTCGGATTATCTTGTGGAGTTTCTCCACCAACAACCGTATCGTTCGCCATTAGTACAGGAACATGAACACAATAGTGATTATTTACTGAAGCGCTGAAGGGAATTTAAGAAACCACGTGTATGTTTTTATCGGGTGAATGCTTGAAAAAGTCTAGACTCGCTTAAACTAAATTGTCCAACATTGATGGACAATGGAGGAAAAATCGTGCATGATTGGACCAATGAAACGAAGAATAATTAATAAGTGAAACAAACCAAGTGTTTTAATTTAAATTTAATTTAAATCGTCCAGTATTAGAATAATTAATCTTTTGAGATAAAAGCAGAATAAATCAATAAATTTAAATTATAAACTTCCTGAATCTCTTTATAGGGTGTGTCCGTATTTCGAGAGAATGTATGGGGATCTCAGTTATTAAATGTCAAGTTGGCACGATTATTTAAATGTCGGCTTACGCCGACTTATGTCTACTGTCATTATAATTCAATTCAATCTCGTGTCAAGTTGGCATGATCGGTTAAATCTCGGCTTACGCCGACTTATGTCAACTGTCATTATAGTTCAAATGTTGGCTACCGCCGACTTATGTCAACTGTCATTATAGTTCAATTCAATCTCGTGTCAAGTTGGCATGATCGGTTAAATCTCGGCTTACGCCGACTTATGTCGACTGTCATTATAGTTCAAATGTTGGCTACCGCCGACTTATGTCAACTGTTATTATAGTCCAATTGTGGGCTTTCGCCAACTTGTATGTCAACTGTGACTATAGTCCAAATGTCGGCACCCTGTATTTTCTTTACACATCACTAAAATAAATATTGATCACAATCACATAAAAGCGTAATGTATTTTTAACTTTACCGTAAATCAGTGGTTTGTACGCGTGGCGCATGAAGTAAAATTTCGAGTTTAGAAAAGCCTAATTTGGCTCGGTCGCTCCGCTTCGCTACGCGCCCGAGCCAAATTTTCAGGCTTTTCTAAACTCGAAATTTTACTTCATGCTTAGTCTGGGAGTGGAAGACACTCGTTAGTTTAAAATACATCACAACTGTTAAAATATGTACCGTATAACTGTCACAAAGAAAAACAACGACATGGCGATCTCATTATAGTTCAATTCAATCACGAGTCAAGTTAGCACGATCGGTTAAATCTCGGCTTACGCCGACTTATGTCAACTGTCATTATAGTTCAAATGTTGGCTACCGCCGACGTATGTCAACTGTTATTATAGTCCAATTGTGGGCTTTCGCCAACTTGTATGTCAACTGTGACTATAGTCCAAATGTCGGCACCCTGTATTTTCTTTACACATGACTAAAATAAATATTGATCACAATCACATTCTATTCTATTCTATTGAAAGTGAGTGGGTAGTTATGCTACCCTCCACTGCGACCGCAAGGATCTATTGTGGCTCACAATTAAGGTCGAACATCCGACCTTACAGCTCACCTTCCAAGTCCATCTTCTTGATGAAGTCAAGGATCTTGTCAGGTGAAGTTTTCTCCAGGTCCTTCAGGTTTAGCTTCGGTGTGCCAAACACCGTGGTCCTGATCTGGTCGCCAGCTGGACAGGCACATATGACGTGCTCTGCTGTTTCATCATCCTCTAGGCATAGGCGGCACTCAGTGGTGTCGCTTAGTCCTAGTTTATTAAGGTGATGCCTTAGACGGCTGTGTCCAGTTAATGTGTGAACATCTGATCTGCTCAGCTTCAACCCATGAGGCCGTCCTGGCCGCAGATGATCCACTTGTTACCGCTCTGAAATGTCTCATCCCAGGGCGGTTTTGCCAGAAATCCTGTGCCTCGTGTCTCATCCATCCGTTCTTACGGTGTCTAGCTGTTGATCTGGGTATCCCCAGAGCGGGTTCTGGTCCGATGTAGGCTGTACGCGCCCCCTCTCTGGCTAGGGAATCGGCTAATTCGTTTCCCTTCACGCCAGAGTGGCTTCGCACCCACATCAGACTGACCCCGTTTACCTGTGCCATTTGGCAGAGGGCTTCCTTGCAGTTCCGTACAGCCAGCGAGGAGCATCTAGAAGATGCCAGCCGCCTGGCTGTCCGAACATATTTTTATTGTCCTGCCCGCCCAACCCTTTGAAAGGATTTCGTGGGCGCACATTTCAATGGCGTATATTTCAGCCTGAAGTATGGTAGCATACCTGCCAAGGCTGTAGTAAAGTTCAGTCCTTGGTCCGACGACTGCGGCTCCTGTTCCAGTGGACAGTTTTGAGCCGTCAGTGTACCAGTAGGAGTCAGCCTTTTTTGAGGTGATTTTGTGTCGCTCCCAGTCGTCCCTGCTTGGGAACAGGACCTTGTACGGCTGATCCTCGCAGTAGTCCGTGACTGCGTAGTCAGTCCTCATACTTAGGGTGTCATCCGCCTCAATGGCATTTGGTGTGAAGATTATCACCTTCGGATCCAATAGGGCCGCGTGGTGATATCGATACGTTGCCAATCTGGCCTCGCCCTGTATTAGGATATGCAGGGGGGTGAGGTTCAGTAGCATTTCTAGCGCCGCTGATGGGGTAGTGCGTATGGCTCCAGTTACCGCCACTGTCGCCATTCTCTGCAGTGAGGAGAGCCTTGATATGGCCGTTTTTCGAGTTGTAATCGGCCACCAGGCGATACTGCCATAGGTTATTATTGGTTTTATGACCGAACCATATAGCCAGTACATTTGCTTGGGGTTTAATCCCCATGACTTCCCGCAAATTCTATGGCACGTCCACAGGGCGTACCTTGCTTTGCGGATTGTCTTGTCCAAGTGGGAGTTCCAGTTCAGCGATTTATCCAGGGTGATTCCTAGATCCTTCGCCTCCTCCACAAATGGTATGGTTTCTCCCCGTAGAGTAAGAGGTCTCAGTTTCAGGATCCTCTTTCTCGTGAACGGGACAACTAATGTTTTGCTAGGGTTTACGTTTAACCAGTTCTGAGTCGCATCCAGTGCCTCCTGCATGGCTTCACAGATTTGGTTTTCATCCGTGCCCCTTGCAAGAATGACTATGTCATCAGCATACGCTTGCACTTCGACGTCAAGCGTATCTATTATTGCAAGCAGATCGTCTACCAGTAAAGACCACAGCAGGGGGGAAAGAACCCCTCCCTGCGGGCATCCCCTGGCAGTCCTCAGCTTGACCGTGGCGCCACATAGTGACGTTGTCACGGTTCTGGTGTCGAGCATTGCTCTGTAATAGCCGGTGGAACCCCTCTGTCCCTCGCGGATTTGCAGAGTGATCCCGTCAGAGCAGCGTTGAAGGCCCCTTCTATGTCCAGGAAAGCTGTTACCGCAATTCCCTTGTAGTCCAGGGTTTGCGCAACTTTCCCGGCTAGGTTATTCAGCGCCAAGTCCGTTGACTTCCCCTTTTGGTAGGCATACTGGTGCACACTAAGAGGGTTAATACTCAGTATCTCCCTCCTGATGTAGCCATCCAGCACCTTTTCCAGGGTCTTTAGGATAAATGACATCAGGCTTATAGGTCGGAAGGATTTTGGTAGGGGATCTGTTTTTCCCACCTTAGGTAGATAGACTACCTTTACTTCCGACCAGCTAGTTGGAATGTAATTCCACGCTAGGCTCGCCCTGAACAGTCTTATAAGGTGGAGGATTACTTTCTCCAAGCCTTTTTGTAGTAAGACAGGGAAGACCCCATCTATTCCTGGTGCTTTGTATGGTTGGAAGGATTTGACCGCCCAACTTACTGATCTGTAGGTAACGATTTTGTTTACCACCTTCCAGTCCTGCTTCCCCGGTCTCTTAGTTCGATCCCGTGGAAGCATTGTATCCGGTGTTTCGTTACTTAGAAGGGAACAATCTGGGAAGTGATTTTGGGCCAGGATCTCTAACGTCTCTTTACCAGAGGCCGTATGTGAGCCATCGGGTCGTTTTATCGACCCAAGTGCTTGCGCCGGCTCTCTGGCTAGAATCTTGTGGATTCTTGCACTACGGGGAGTATCATGAATACCCTCGCAGAACTTCCTCCAAGATTCCCTCTTGGCCCTGCGAATTTGTTTATTGTACTCCGTTAGAGCTGTACTGTACGGTTCCCATTTGCCCGCCTCCTTAGCCCGGTTGAATAGTTTCCGGACTTCTTTTCGCATTTTTTCTAATGTATTGTTCCACCAGGGGACATTTCTACTGTCCTTTTTCCTTTGTAGTGGACAATTTTCATGGTACGCTGAGACGATTGATCGACAGATATGCTCCGCCGCCTTCTCAATGTCCTCATGACTTTTAATAGTGGGTGCCGTTGATCCCAGAAGCTCTCCAAGTGTACGCGTATAACCGTCCCACTTATTGCTTCTAGCATTACTGTATTCCACTATTGGTCTAGTGCCTGCTTCAATGTTAAATTGAATGCTCCGATGGTCAGAGCAGGTCTTCTGACACCTTCCAGTCGGAAATTTTTGTGCTCAAGTAGTTTGAGATGAAAGTAATATCTAATACCTCTGCGCGATTTTTTCGTAACAAAGGTAGGTTCGTTGCCAGTATTAAGTATAGCTAGCCCTTCCCCCATAATAAAGTTTAATAGAGACTCACCCCTCGGATTGGTGTCAGTGCTGCCCCACGCTAGATGGTGTGCGTTGGCGTCACATGCCACAACAAGCTGGATATTCTCCCTCTTGCTGTGGGCCACCAGTCTTCTCACAGCTGTTGGAGGTGGTGGGTCTGCGCTGTCCCCCGGGAAGTATGCCGAGCAGGCTATTACGTCCAGCCTGCTCTTCCCCACCGGGAGTTTCAGCTGCACAGCGACTACATCTCTGGTGCAGTATCCTGTCAACAGAAAGTATTCAATGTCCTTACGGATTAATATACAAGCTCTGGGTTTTTGCCCCGAACTATATGTAATTACCTTACCTGGTATGTTGCTCAGGCCGCTTATCCGGCCTGTGCTAGTCACCCATGGCTCCTGTATGAAGGCGATATCTGCACGCTCTTCTCTGAACCGTTTGCCAAGGAGAAAAGAGGCTCCTTTGGCATGGTGCAGGTTGGCCTGCACACATCTCACCGTCGGGTACATCACTTACCCGACGGTGATTTGGCTCTCCGGAAGGTCGATTTACCGCCCCTCTTTGGGTGTGCCTTGCCCCTTAATGAACCCTTACCCTTGGCCGATGTAGGGCTAGGATGTGTCCTTTGGGGTTCGCTTGGTGTTCCGCTGCCGCCGGCCACCTGGTCGACTGAGAGGGTGGTTGGAGTCCGCTCCTCCTCTGTCTCCCCTGGCTCTGCAGCAGGGGGCTTATTGGCCTCCTTGTCCCTGCCTTTGACCCTGAACGTCACCTGTCCATAGCCGAAGTGGGGTTTGAGGTCCATCTCCTTGAGATAGGCCAATGACCCGTCGTCCATCGAAAACGTCCAGGTCTGCCCCGGTCCTGCATCCTCACTGCATAGAACTACCCACTCCTGAGCCTGCAGTCCCGGGTTCATGACCCTCAGTCTTCTAAGGACTACCTCTGACGCGAGCCGTTCTCCTGCTTCGTCGTCTGGGATATAGGCCACGCATATGTTTGGTTTAGGCAGCTCCTTTGCCCGTACGAGTTTGAGCCTCGCGTCGCTCCACGGCTGCAGGCGTACTAACACCTCCTGCAGCCATGAGACGGTTGGCTCATTCGCATAGGTCAGGAGCAGCCAGCCTGGCCTTGCTATGCACCCCTGGAACCTGACAGGCGGTCCGTTGTCCGGCAGCCTGTCTACTTCCGCCATGATGCTTTTGCGAAGTGTCGTGAGTTGCTCAGTCGTCAGGGCAGTGCCGGGGTAGTCAGTGTGGATTATACCCACTCTGATACCCGCGACTGCAGCCCTGTACGACAGCTTCGACACCCTCGCAGTGACGTCTGTCGGTGTGTCCTTCTTGCAGGTCTTTTTTGCGCCCTGCTCAGGGGTGGTCACGTCAGAGCGTTGCCGTTTTTTTGTCGTGTCGGCCTTGGGTTGGATTTCCGCCCCTTCGGGGTGGGTACCAGTCCCTTCGGCCTCACGACGTTTGCGGCCTTGCTCGATTACGGTGCTCAAGGCGGTCTCGTACGGTATTCCGCTCTTGAGCATTCTGGAGAGTCGTTTTCTTGCGGCTCCCCCGAATTTCTTGTATTTTAGCGAGAGGTTCGTCATCTTCTCGATGTCCTCATCGCTGGGTCCTGCTAGCAGCCTCTCCTCTGTGCCAGGGGAAACTGTCTCCCGCTCGCCTTCTGGAGAGGTCTGTGTCGCTGGCTTTTCTGGAGCGGGATTGACCCCAGTCTCCATCGCCTCCACTTGTGAAGTGACGAGGCTCCCCCCCTCGTCCGGGGTTTTGGTTATATCCTTGTGGTCCATAAATGATCCCACGAGATGGGCAGAAATAAAGGTCCACTCAGGCCGTGCTCCCTTGCCTGAGTAAGCGTATTGAAATCTGGAGGTCGGCAGGTATCCAGCTATTGGTGACCAGACTTACCCATCTGGCCAGCTACCAGTGCTTGCTGGCAGCCATGGAAGTAGGCATAGGCTGTTCCACCGTGACTATGGGGTTTATGTGAGGTTGTCTCCTCTCGGCCCGGGCGGTTAAGCCAGGACCCCCTTCACCCTTGGGTCATATCAGATACGCCCCAAGGGCACGTGGTATAACGGCTGTTCTAAGACAGCCGGCATCGTTAGGAGCCCTGTGCAGTCCCTTGGCCACGACACGACGGCCGGGAAGGGCTTGATGTGAGGTGAGGATACATAGTGTAGGACTTCGGACAGAAGGCCCTATTAGTCGCCTTTTACGACAAGCGGGCATACTCTGAGCCTATTCTTACACCGAGCTCAGACGGTATAACTGTGACTATAGTCCAAATGTCGGCACCCTGTATTTTCTTTACACATGACTAAAATAAATATTGATCACAATCACATAAAAGCGTTATGTATTTTTAACTTTACCATAAGTCAGTGGTTTGTACGCGTGGCGCATGAAGTAAAATTTCGAGTTTAGAAAAGCCTAATTTGGCTCGGTCGCTCCGCTTCGCTACGCGCCCGAGCCAAATTTTCAGGCTTTTCTAAACTCGAAATTTTACTTCATGCTTAGTCTGGGAGTGGAAGACACTCGTTAGTTTAAAATACATCACAACTGTTAAAATATGTACCGTATAACTGTCACAAAGAAAAACAACGACATGGCGATCTCATTATAGTTCAATTCAATCACGAGTCAAGTTAGCACGATCGGTTAAATCTCGGCTTACGCCGACTTATGTCAACTGTCATTATAGTTCAAATGTTGGCTGCCGCCGACTTATGTCAACTGTTATTATAGTCCAATTGTGGGCTTTCGCCAACTTGTATGTCAACTGTGACTATAGTCCAAATGTCGGCACCCTGTATTTTCTTTACACATCACTAAAATAAATATTGATCACAATCACATAAAAGCGTAATGTATTTTTAACTTTACCGTAAATCAGTGGTTTGTACGCGTGGCGCATGAAGTAAAATTTCGAGTTTAGAAAAGCCTAATTTGGCTCGGTCGCTCCGCTTCGCTACGCGCCCGAGCCAAATTTTCAGGCTTTTCTAAACTCGAAATTTTACTTCATTCTTAGTCTGGGAGTGGAAGACACTCGTTAGTTTAAAATACATCACAACTGTTAAAATATATAAATTAAATGCTTATTTATTGTTTATTTTTAATTTAATTTGTAGAACATATCCTATCACTTATACCAATTGACGATGGTTTAAAACACCGCCCGAAAGCCGAGTGGTCGATAATCTACATGAATTCCGAGCTGAACGATTCTGAAATTTGGCTGAAGAGCGCTTTGGATGAGGGCGAGCTCGAGGCGATGTCCTTGCGCCAACCGGTGGAAAAATGCTACTGCCTCTCGGTGGCGAAAGTGTCCTACGGCAGGGAAACCGCCTGGCCAAATCGAGAGCACACCGGTGATAGAAACAAAGACACGCCCACACATAAGCTAGTGGTATACGATTTGAAGGGTGCTTGGACGAAAAGTAACAGAAACGTCGCGTTCGCTCTCTTCGACACGTTTATGAAGAATAAGGTAAGCGCTTTTATTAACGTTGGGTTTTGAGTTATTTTCTGTTTGTGTCAGCAAATGAAGAAGAACTTGTCGACGGAAGCGTTGAAGTCGTTCAGGAAAGAGGCGAACACGACGCCTTTGAAGCGGAGGAACACGGAAGGGCCGGGAACTCCTCCGAATGCTGCAAAACAGGTAACTATAACATTTTTATAGAAATACACTGAAATGGTTCGTTTCATGGAAAAAAAAACCCTAAAATAAATTATTATTATCACTGCTAGCAGAGGCAAGCGGCTAAGCCGATGAAGTCTCTGCATTGTGCTTGTTTCGTTTTCGTTTTAAATGGGGCTGTATGATTGCCCCTTCGTTAAGGCTTTCGTTAACTAAATAATTGTAACACTCGAATTTGTAACACTCTTTTGCGTCGATGTTGGGTTTGTTCATGGAATTTGTAGAAATAGAAAACCTTGAACTTATTAAACTTTCAACACTTTTTATTTGACTCAACGATAATTTACAGTTATAGAAAATTAATCTATCTAATCCCGAGTCTAGAAAGGTTCTGCTTTTGAAAAAACATTCAAACGCTTGCATAGACCTTCCCCACCCTAATTACAATTATCCAGGTGAATGTGCAAGAAGGGCCTACGTAAAGATCGGAAAACAGTGTAATGAGATAACAACAACATTAGGGTTAGAATTTGAATAATATTTGCTTTTAGAATTATTGGTTTTGAATGATTAGGACTAGTGTTCGCTGTCTCCGATTTTATCTGTGCTTTACAAAGTAAACGTAGTGCAATAGAAATTATAATTAAAATAAAGGTACTTTGCATAACTATAAAGTTTGAAGAAAATCGCAAGGATTTAATTACAGAAAGTGTAAATACAAGAAACCAGTTGTTTCCCTCTCCTCAATACATTCCATATTTCTCTCTCGTTCCTACACTCCTTCATTTCCTCCCCTGCTCTCTCTGCCACTTCCAGCTTCTTCCTTTCACACACCTTTTCGTATGCCCTTCTCGCTTCCATCATCCTCTTTCCCTCTCCTCCGTTCTTTATATATTCTCTCATTACTTTCCTCACCTCCCTCTTCGCTCGTTTACATTCTTCATCAAACCACTCTTGCCCCTTCCTCCTTGTTCCCTTCATCTTTCTTCCGCATCCTATTATGGTCTTCTCCATCTCCTCCATTGAACTTATCTCCTCCCATTGTACCTTCTCTAATTTCCTCCTCATGGCCTTAATCGCCTCTCTCCTACTCTCTAGCTTCTCATTTCCTTGCTCCTGTTTCCCTTCTTCATTCCTTCCTATCCTTAGTTCCACTCTCAACGGCAGGTGATCCGATCCCAGCACCTCCTCCACTTCCATCTTCCTCACTTCCTCTCTTGCTATTCCCTTGATTATCGCGTAGTCAATTACTGTTGATCCTTGTGCTCCCACGTATGTTTTCTTCCCTCCCCAGTCTCCTTCTGTGCACCCATTCAGAATTTCCCAACCCTCTTCCGTCGTTCACTCCTTCATCCTCCTCCCATCTCCGTTTATACATTTATCTTGCGATCTCCTTTCTATTTCCATGCCGTCCTCCCCAATCCCTCCTCCCAATTCCCCCATCCTCGCATTAAAATCCCCCATGATCACACACCGTCCTGCTTCCCCTGTTCTATCGTCAATCTCTTTTCTCACCTCATTCCAGTTTTTATTCACGTAGACTATCCCCACATTCATTTGTTCTCCTCCCTCCCGCCATCTCATCCACATCAGCCCCTCGCCTCCTTCCCTTGTTTCTACCTTGCCTCCTATCCTGCTCTCCCTCCATCCCACAATCACCCCCCCTTTCGCCCTTCCTCTTGCTGCACTTTTCTTTGCTTCCTTCATCTCCCATCTAAAGTTCACTGGTAACCATCTTTTCACTTCCTCCCATTCTTCTTTAACTATCCACGTCTCTACCATCCCTACTATGTCTTTCCCCACCATCCACTCCTCCATGTCCCTTTTCCATGTGCCCTCCTTTATCTTCGATTTTATTCCTGCCACGTTCCATACACCAATTGCTATCATCCTTTCTTTCCTCTCCTCCCCTTCTCCGTCATCTCCACACCACCATTCCTCTCTGTCCTTTTGTCCTCCTCTATGTTTCCCCCTTCCTTTCCTATGCACTTATCTCTGTCCTTCTGCCACCGCTTTGGTCCTACCCCTTTACCCCTTTTGTCATCACCCGCCCAATCCTTCTGCTCTCCTTCCTCTCCCTTCCTTCGATCCATCTTCTCGCCTTCCTCACGTTCCTGCCTCCTTTCCTCCACCCCTCCCCCACCCTTCCATCTTCCTACTTTTTTTCCTCTTCCTGCCTCTCTAACTCCTCCTTCTCCATGTTCCATCTCCACACCCTCCCATCCACCACTACTTTCTGGTATCCCACCCTCACCATTTTCCCCCTTTCCCTTTCCCTGATCGCCCACTCCCTAATCTCCTTCTGGACCCTCCTCTCTTGCCTAGTGAGATCATCATCTATATACACCTTTTTCTCCATTCCGTCTCGTAGCTTCTTCTTATTCCGCATCACCTGTATTTTATCGTCTAGGTGGCCCAACTTTACTAATATCATTGGCGCCACCCTATCCACAACGAAGCTATCATTCACCTTCACCTCCACACCAAGGCTATCTTTTAGGAAATCCTCCACCTCCCTTTTCTCCTTCAATTCCTTCCCTCTAATTATTATATTATTTCTCCTTTCCTGTCTCTCCCTCCTCTCCGCCTGACCCTCCAACTCCACTATCCTTCGCTTCAAAATATCTCTTTCCTGTTTCCACATCTCTTTCATTTCCCTCATTTCCTCTCTCCACATCTCCCTGGCCTCCCTCATCTCCTCCTTCCAGATCTCCCTCTCCTTCCTCATCTCTTCTCTAAACTGCTGCATCATCCTGATGCACTCTCCACCGCATCCTTCCTTCACTCCTTCCCCAGCCTTTTTCTTTCCCCCTCCACGCGCACCATCCTCCTCCAACGACGTATCCGCCACCTTTCTTTTCTCCACAAACTCTCCTATCCCTTCCTGTCGCTGCGGTGACCTCCTCAAACTCCCTCCTCTTGAAAACACCTGTCTCCTCTCTCTCTCCTCCCGCTGCTTCCACTCTTCCACCTCCATTCTTCTATTGAAACTATTTTAAGTTCTAATGCTCTCGTTTCTTCTCGTTATACGTCTCTAACTGTAACGAAAGGGAAATCATACGAACCGATAATTCTAGTTTGAAATGATTGAATTAACTGTCGGTTTAGGCTTTGCAAGCACAAACCGCTGTGCAAGACACTCCATCGCCACTGACCAAAATGCAGTCTGGACACGCAGCCAGCATGCTCCAGCAGCTGATAGCCGAAGTCGAGAACAAAGCGGTCGTCTTCAGCGATGATTTATCCTCGGCGACCAGACAGCAGCATTTGATGGGATTGCAGGCGTGTCAAGAAGATGATGTCCAACATAAAAATTGGAACAGTAAGTTTCAATCGAATCAATATACAAGGAATTTTTCTTATGTTGTAATAATGTCCATCACACAAAATCAAAATGGTCAGCATTCAACATGTTTGGATTTTTGTGATGTATGCTGGTATCTAATAAACGGTACTCTGGTCGGTCTATTTTGTACAATTGCAAAAATCCCAAACACGTTCACGATCAACAATCCAGTCATCTGAGAATTCCCTAACAGTTGGCATTAAACTCCCAACTATTGTCTCTGATGAACGTTACCAATTGGTTCGATGATGTTGATGATGTCCAATACAAAAATTGGCACAGAAAGATTCAGTCGATTTGATTAATGTGTAATAATTTTGTTGTTGATATCTGACACAAACAGTAAGTTTAAATCTATTTGATTAATTGTCGTATACCGGGTGACAGTCTGGGAGTGGAAAACACTCGTTAAAAGTCTCAAATGAACCGCTTTGAAACAACGAAATTTTGCAAATTTATGTTCTTTGTTGTTTTTTTAAAGATATCAATTTGAATCTTTAAACGAGGGTTTTCTACTCCCAGACTAAGCATGAAGTAAAATTTCGAGTTTAGAAAAGCCTGAAAATTTGGATTGGCCGCGTAGCGAAGCGGAGCGGCCAATCCAAATTAGGCTTTTCTAAACTCGAAATTTTACTTCATGCGCCATACGTATAAAACACTGAAATATCGTAAAGTTTAAAATATACGGCTTTAGAAATCTAATATGTAGATGTGAATAAAACATGAGTCAAATTCTGCGCTGAACAAATTGTTTAAAACAGTGATTATAGGCAACCCAATAACTCTAACGTGTATTAGGTTGCCTATAACCGTTGTTGTATGTGTGTGTTATTGAACTTCACTGTAAATCGGTGTTTTTAAGCGTGGCGCATGAAGTAAAATTTCGAGTTTAGAAAAGCCTAATTTGGATTGGCCGCTCCGCTTCGCTACGCGGCCAATCCAAATTCTTAGGCTTTTCTAAACTCGAAATTTTACTTCATGCTTAGTCTGGGACTGGAGTACACTCGCCAAAAGCTTCAAATTAACCGCTCTGAAACAACCAATTCCAGCAAATTTATAAAACGCTGTAATTATCCACTGGAATATCTTGTGAAATATGCATCGTAGAAAAAAATATTCCAAACAAAAGTTTAATGGTTTCGAGGGGGCCAACCGATCCTATAAAATGTTCGTCACCCCCACTCCCCGGGGGGTGGGAGAGGGGGTCAACTTTAGAATCTTAAATAGGAACCCCTATTTTTTATTTCAGATTCAGATTATACACCAAAAATGACGTAGGTTTTATACGGGAATTTTTTTTGAATTCGTCATAGATGGCGCTGTATTCGCTTAATTTATCCATTAGATTATCTCGACAAATATGCATCGTACAAATAAATGTCTCGAACAAAAGTTTAATGGTTTCGAGGTGGCCATCCGATCCCATGAAATGTTCGCCACGACTACCCTCCCGGGGGTGGAGGAGGGGGGCAAGTTTGAATTCTTAAATAGGAACCCCTATTTTGTATTTCTGATTCGGATTCTACGGCAAATATTATGTAGGTTTTATCGAAAACATTTTTTTGAATTCTTGATAGATGGCGGTGTAGTCGCAAAAATGAAGACGTTTCCGGAAAAAATGAAAAATTGCCTTCAAAAAATCAAAACAAACAATTCGACGACGCTTGCTTGGGTATTTTAATTCCGACTAGTTTTTCTGACACTTCGTACACAAACCTCGATGTCTTGTGACGTGAGAACTGAGAACGCTTTGTAGAAGAATCCGGAATGAGCGATTATTCTCCGAATGAAACGGTGGATATTCTCCTTGTCCTAGGAGAATGTCGCCATTCTTATCGAAGAGCTGCGGCATTATACAGAAGACGATTTCCCCAACGGCAGCATCATCCCAATCATTCAGCGATTCGTCATATTGAATCGAGATGTAGGAGAGGAAATATTCAACGTCGACAGCCCATTGACCCCATCAATGATCATCGTATGAATCCGCGCATTTTAACAGTTTTAGCGATGATCCATTTGAACCCCCAGATATCACTTCGCGAAATACAGCACCAAATTGGCATCCCGAGAGAGACTGCGAGAAGATATTTAAAACACTCGAAATATCACCCGTACCACGTGTGTTTGAACCAGGCATTAAGTGAACAGGATCATGAACAACGGCAAATGTTTTGTCAGTGGGCAATACAGCAAATGCAGAATGACGCCGACTTTTTCAAATTCGTGATGTTTTCTGACGAGGCTACATTCCGCAGTGACGGCTAATTCAATCTCCATAACAGTCACTATTGGTCGCCGGAAAACCCTCAGTGGATGAAGCAAGTGGACCACCAACACCGCTGGACTGTGAATGTGTGGTGCGGTATTGTCAACGGGTACTTAATCGGTCCATATTTTTTCGAGGGCACTGTAACCGGTGCGAATTACTTGAATTTTCTTCGAGACGATCTTCCCGGCTGTGGATCTGGAGACAAGGATGAGACTGTGGTTTCAGCAAGATGGTGCTCCTCTACATTTTGCAAATATAGTGAAAACATATTTAGACCAAACGTATCCTGGCAAGTGGATAGGGAGAGGGGGTACAATTAGATGGCCAGCAAGGTCACCAGATCTGACAGCTCCCGACTTCTACTTGTGGGGGTTCCTGAAAGATACTGTCTATCGAGAAAGACCAACTACTAGAGACGACACGATTCAAAGGATCCAAGCTGCGTGCAACAGTATTCCGCGCAACACCCTTTTGCATACAGTGAGGAATTTTGAACGTCGAATTCATCTTTGTCATGAGAACAATGGTGCGACTTTTGAGCATCTAATTGCTTAAATGGCTGTTGAAATGTCAGCCCTTGTTAGGGCTACTTGATGTACAAAAGAATTATTGTAAAAAGACTAATGTTTAAATAAATTTAAAAAATCCGATCTAACATGCCGGCGGTAAGATGACGCTTCCTATGTCGATAGTGAACAAAATTATGAATAGGTATTTTGTGTTGCAATCCGTCTGCCCGTTGACAAAACACAACATTTATTTATCTACCAGGAGTTAAAAAGACTCGTGAAGTATATTTTACATACTTATTATTACGTATTTTCATTCCACGACTCACGGTCCCCGTAAATGCCGTTGAAAAACTAGTCGGAATTAAAATACCCAAGCAAGCGTCGTCGAATTGTTTGTTTTGATTTTTTGAAGGCAATTTTTCATTTTTTCCGGAAACGTCTTCATTTTTGCGACTACACCGCCATCTATCAAGAATTCAAAAAAATGTTTTCGATAAAACCTACATAATATTTGCCGTAGAATCCGAATCAGAAATACAAAATAGGGGTTCCTATTTAAGAATTCAAAGTTGCCCCCCTCCTCCACCCCCGGGAGGGTAGTCGTGGCGAACATTTCATGGGATCGGATGGCCACCTCGAAACCATTAAACTTTTGTTCGAGACATTTATTTGTACGATGCATATTTGTCGAGATAATCTAATGGATAAATTAAGCGAATACAGCGCCATCTATCACGAATTAAAAAAAAATTCTTGTATAAAACCTACGTCATTTTTGGTGTATAATCTGAATCTGAAATAAAAAATAGGGATTCCTATTTAAGATTCTAAAGTTGCCCCCCTCTCCCACCCCCCGGGGAGTGGGGGTGACGAACATTTTATAGGATCGGTTGGCCCCCTCGAAACCATTAAACTTTTGTTTGGAATATTTTTTTCTACGATGCATATTTCACAAGATATTCCAGTGGATAAATTAAAATGGGTCACCCGGTATATGGATTATATTGTTGATGACATTCAATGCAATGAGTTTCAATTCACTCGATTAGGGGATGGGACGTTTCATCGCCGGGCCAGTTCATCGCCGGGCCAGTTCATCGCCGGCCGTTTCATCGCCAGGCCAGTTCATCGCCAGGCCAATTGCGATAGGATATGTCAGGATAGGTTTGGATGGGTCAGGATAGGTTATACGTTAGGATAGATTAGGATATAATAAACTTAATAAAAGGCTAACACTTTTTTCACTAAAAACATTTATTTACGCTAAATGTACATTTCGAACACTACGTGTTCATTATCAATAGCTTACTGAGTAAATAACAATAAAGGGCGGGATACTTATACCTAAAGGGATTATGGGAAAAACCGTGGGTGAGGTTAGCACTTGTGTCTGTCGCAGTTATTTGTCGGAATTACCTCTAACAAGGGATTATTCAGGGGACTTAAATCAAAATTCAGCAAATTATTTTCGTATTTCTTCATCTGAATAGCTTCCAACATATTTAATTTTTTATTTGAAGAATGTTTTAATAATTGTATATTGTTTTCCGAAAACTTATGACCGGTAGTTATAGTGTGATGTGCAACTGCTGATTTTTCAGGGTTAAGGTTCTTTATGTGATAATTATGTTCTTTAAATCTAATAGCTAATGATCTTTGAGTTTGTCCTATGTACAGTTTTTCGCAGTTGCAACAATTTATCTTATATATACCAGATTTTTGTAAATTATCTATTTTTGTAAATGTGTTTCCTAATAATGTTTTCAGTTGTGTACTTGCATAAACAGCTGGACGTAGATTGAATTTTCTAAAAAGTTTAATAAAATTATTTTCAATTGTTGGGGTATATATAAGTCTACAATATTTACTTTTTGTTTTTTCTTCAATGTTTTTTAAACGGGTTGCGCATTTTATATTATGCTTATATATATGTTTGTTGATTAACTTATTTATTATGTTTCTATTGTAATCTAATGATTCAGCAATTTCTAATATTACGTTAAATTCTATGTTTCTATTTATTTCTGATAATGGTAAGTTCATTGCTCTATATATCATGCAATTAAATGCTGCTAGTTTGTGTTTCCAAGGACTGTTCGAATGAGAATGAATGTAATTGAAAGTGTGCGTTGATTTCCTAAATATGTTAAATTCTAATTTATCTTTATTTCTATTTATTGTTAAATCTAAGAAAGGAAGTTGTCTATTTTGTTCTAATTCAAAGGTGAAGTTTATGCTTTCGTATATGCTATTTAATGATTTTAAAAGATTGTCTATATTTACATTTTTATTTACAATTGCAAAAACATCATCTACATATCTGTACCAGACCCTTGGGAAATCAGGTATTGTATATTCAGCAAGATTTTCAAGGTAATTCAAAAATATGTTAGCAAGAAAAGGAGATAGTGGATTGCCCATTGCCGTCCCAAAAGTTTGTTTATAAATTTTTTTATTAAATTCGAACGTATTAAAGTCCATAACCATTCTTGTTAATTCTAAGTATTGATCTATTTCGTCGTTCGGTATTTCATTAGTAATTAACAGTTGTTCTAGTATATTTAATGTTTCTTTAATTGGAACGCTTGGGAACAGGGATTCTACATCAAACGAAATCAAAGTTTCATCCGGTTCTAATTTTATATCTTTTAGTTCTTGTGTAAGATGGATGGAGTTTCTCACTGATCTATCATTCTTTGTGTTTAACGTTTGAAATTTCTGAACTAACCATTTTGAAATATTATAAGTTGGTGAGCTGATGTTTGATACAATCGGTCTGTACTTATTGCCGGGTTTATGAATTTTCGGCAAACAATATAGTTTTGGGAGTTTCGGATTTCTCACCTTTAGTTTATAACTCGTATTTTTGTCAATTAAAGAGGTTGGATTTTTCAAAAATCGATTGATGTTTTTAACATAGGTGCTAAGAGGATTTCTAGTTTGTACACTGTAAGGACCTGATTCTAATAATATATTAACATTTTTAATATATTCCGATTTTTTCTCGATTACGACAGAATTACCTTTGTCTGCTTTGAGATAGAAACAATCTCTTTGTTTTAGTGACTTTAGAGTGCAGATGTCTTGTTTGTGTTTCCTGGAAGTTTTCGGGGGGGTGTTTTCCATTTTCTTCAAGGTGTCCTTTGCGGCGTGACGGAAACTGGAAGCATCTTCAGAATTCAATTGTGTGGAGGCGATATCGATATCGTTGATAATGTCTTCTATTGGGGTAATGTTGGGGCTGATAGCATGTTTTAAACCTTTCATTAAAAGGTTTAGTTCTTCTTGAGAGAAATCCTCTTCTGTTTTGTTATGCATTAGTGTGTGAGTGATATGTGATGTTGGATTTTTATTTTGCCTGTAGACTTTTGGGTGCTGTTGGTTTGAAAGACTTCTTAGTTTTTTCTGTATTATCCACGATTTATTCTTGATTTTTGTACTAATGGATGTAAACATTTTGTGTTGTGAAGTATCCCAGTTGTTCGGAGAAGTATTCTTGCTGAGTTTAAGATGAAGTTCGTATGCACTTAGCTCCAAATTGGCACGTTTTCTGTGTAATTCACCAATTTCATATTTTATCCACTTTACTTTGAAGTCAATCACTAATTTCGGAATGTTTATGGTGAGTTTACGCGTTTTGTTTTGTATGAAATTCGGAAAAACTGACATTTTTAAACACTGTTTTAGGAAGTAAATATCCGCACTGATTTTGTAAATTTTCGTTTTCATTTGAAAGAATTTGTTGAACTCGGTTGACCAGGAAGCCATAATCTTATATATTTGGTTTGAGTTACGTGAAGAGTTGAATATAATAAACTTAATAAGATTAGGATAGGTTAGGATAGGTTAGAAGAGGTTAGAATAGGTTAGGATAGGTTAGGATAGGTTAGGATAGGTTAGGATAGGTTAGGATAGGTTAGGAAATATGACATTTAAATTATTTATGATTAATATGAGAATAACAAACTTAGAATCTACATATTTCCATTAAATACAACCACTAGAAAACATTTATTTAATTAAAATTGGTAATTGTGTGCTATTCCACGAAGATATTCTATACGCTCCCTATTATCATAATCCGACACAATTTTTTTTATTTTTTCATCAGCCTGACGATATTTGCGGAGTTTAACAGGTGGATCATTCCCTGCAACTAATTGTTCGTAGTAGGTGTCTCGACCTTTTTGTATTTTCCGTAATGCGTCAATAAATTTCCAAATTGTAGGATGATGAACTCCTAATTCAACTTGCAGTCGCCGATGCGCAGCTTCAGCATGATTATTTGTTCGGTCTTCTTCGTGCAATACACGCTCATAAAGATTCCATATTTCAAGTGGAAACATTGCAGGCTGTCTTCCTTTAGTACGTCTATTTTGACGTCCAATATATATATCTTCAAACCAATTTAACAGTGGTTGTAACTCTGGAGGAATTTCTGCTGCTAAGGCATCCAAATAATCGTCAATATTTTATTTATAGATTGTAGATTGCGAAAAGAATCGCACTTTTAATGTTTGAAGTATTCTGCAACCAAGAATTGGCAATTTCATTTATACTAATATTTTATTTTATAAAAATATTGGCGATGAACTGGCCCGGCGATGAAACGGCCGGCGATGAACTGGCCCGGCGATGAAACGGCGGCGATGAATCGGCGGCGATGAATCGGCGGCGATGAAACGTCCTAGACCGCTCGATTAATATATAACGTCTTATATTGTTATCTTTACAGTCGCTCTGGTGAACGCGCAAGTTCTTCTAAAAGGTTGCGAGACGAACGGTTATGTGATTTTGAGTGCAGCTAAAGCGGAGATTCTTCAAAGGATACACAGGCCAGTATGGAAGGATCGCACGCTCGTTTCAAAAACGACATGGGTTGGAACTTTAGAATGTCTGCAGTATTATGCGACTGTTAACGCTGGAGAAAACGATTCGATCAATGGTATGTGTTCGCAATTGAAGGGTTCAGGGGGAAAAACTAAATGAGTCCAAAAAGTACGTAATTGGATCGTTTATTTCAGAAACACTAATGAATAACTTCAAATGCCGTCGCTTGATAGGTTTCTGCAATTAACACATTTTAGCTACAAATTTTATATATTTAAAGGTTCGAATCTTGAGAAGTTTGATGATATACATTCCTTCAAATCTGAAAATAAACGATTCAATTGTGTTGCTTATACCAAGTATTTTTACCTAAGCAAACTTAACGGAATACAAACAAATGGATCACTAGTTATTCACGACAAAAGAAATATCACAACCCATTTGCACCCCGACTGATTAACTTTAATCATCCCCTAATCATTGATTAAACTTTGATTAAGTCAATTCTAGAATATAAGAATGTTATATAAATTTGTAAGATATCCTGAACATGTCTCTTTTTTATTTATTTATTTATTTATACGGAAGTCCATTTAATATACAGTCTTAAGTTAAAATATACAATTAGGAATAGTAAAAAACAAATTTTATCAATATATACTCAATGACATTAGAAGCGTAATACCCACAAGGAGTTATTATTTTAACTTGATTTTTTGCCAGTATGGTAGTCTTACATCAAGAATAAAATGATTACATTTTCAAGAAATTTTATTAAATAACAATCCAAAAAAAATTAATAATGTGTTTGGCGACCCCTTTGCTGTATACACTCCTGTAGACGTCTGGGCATCGACAAAATGAGATGGTCGATGTCTTCTTGAGGCATCTCGTTCCAAGCAACTTGAATTTCATCGATCAACTGTGCTAGAGTCTGTGGAGGATGGTGCAAAGAGAATATTCTTCTTCCCATGATATCCCACACATGTTCAATGGGACTTAAATCAGGCGAACGGTAGAAAAACATTAACACCAGCTTCATTAAGAAAGTTCATAGTTCGACGAGCAATATGGGGACGTGCGTTATCTTGTTGAAAAAGTACGTCTGGGCGGCCATCTAAATAAGGCAACAAAGTCGGTCGTATGACGTCTTCAGCATAACGCGCAGCTGTCATACTGCCTCGAATGAATACAAGAGGTGATCGACTACCATAAGCAATAGCCCCCCAAACCATTACTCCAGCAGTGCCTCTCAATAGCAAACCTAAGATTAGGTCGTTCTCCACGGTAGCGTCGTACCCTTCTACGGCCATCATGCGTGCCTAGACAAAATCGTGATTCATCGCTGAATACGACATCGTGCCATTCTGCCTCCCAATGCTGCCGTTCTCTGTTCTCTGCACCAGTCCAACCTTTGGCGACAGTGTCTCGCTGTTAAAGGAAGCACTAATCTTGGACGGTACGAAAGAAGCCCAAAGGATTGAATGCGGCGATATAAGGTTCGCATACTAACGGGCCTACCTTCTTCTCCAATCCATTGATCACCGATTTGACGCGTAGTAGCGAAACGGTCTCGCAGGGCTATTTGTCTAAAGGGGATTATTGCAGTGTAACACGCCGATCGTGTTGGAAAGACCCACATAGTTTAGAGTAGCTCATCCGATGCCAAATTTACAGCACAAGTGGGGAGAATACAGTCAGAGAGAAAAGCGGCAGTTCGCTGTGCATTTGTGCATTGCTCCTTGGCATGAACAGATGGGGTCTCGCGTCGCGTGGAATAGACGAAAAAAACAAAGCGTATAAAAAAGACGGATCGAACGAAAGTGTCGATTCGTATTATTTAAACACGCTGATAATACATACAAGCTATGTATTGTTTTCAATTCGTTAGAAAGCGATCCTGTGTTATTTTTCGGTATTTACAAAACTGATGATTCTTATTCTTGTCATTATAACACATTATTTTTACTTTTAAGACTCCAGTTTCGACAGCCGAACAAACTATGTGTTTTATTTTATTAAATTATAGATTATTTCTTAAAAATATAATAATAAAATAATTCATGTTCATAAGCTCATTGTGAATATTTATATGCCGCACATATATGAAAAAAAACATAGGATTTTCAATCATATTTTTTAAATGGGAATATTATCTTCCCTAACTGCTATTGCCATGAAAATAATGTGTATTAATTTGGCCTCTGCCCAATTGGGTAAATACCCCCAATTTTGGGGAGAATTTCAATTTATATTCGGTCAAATATTCTAGTTTTTATGAATGCAACAAATAAATAATAGATTGAAAAAAATTAAACGGAAAGCTGCCCTGTTTTTTTTTTTATGTTTAGTACAGGGTTTACAAAATGATGATGTGTATAAATAGGCTCAGTCAACTTAGCCCCCCGAAGTTCGACTTTTTTGAAAAAAGCGATTGCGCTAGACCGGCCTTAGCTAGCGCCACAAAAATTAGAGCTAGCGCCATTTAGACAAGAAAACTACGGGGATTTGAACTTTCGGGGGGCTAGGTTGATGCTAGCCCCCCGAGTTTGGATTTTTTAAGTTTTTTTACACTATTCGGATTCCTCAGAGCTAGCTCTACCAATTTAAAAGCCAATGCCACTCCCACAGCCCCAAAAAATGATAAAACATTTTTAACCCTGGCCCCCTAAAATGAGATGTTTTTAATCAAATTGGGTGGAAAATATAACTTGGAGCTAGCGCCAACAGAATATGACAGAAATATTCTCTCAAAAATATCAGGTAAAAAAAAGTTCACGTCCAAATTTTGATGCAAGAGCTTTCAAATCATGTATGCGTATTACCATTTACTTCCTGAATTTTAATACAAAATGATGTTTGGCATATAATATACCGCTTTCAACAAATAGTTCGGCGTTGTAATTACTTTATTTATGTTTATAATAATAATGATAATAATAATAATTTATTTCACATTAGCCACCATTTACAAAGAAATACATCATGTACATACATCATATAGAACATAATACATTTTGAAGTGGATGTGGACGTCATAATACAGTATTTATAGCTTATTCTAGGTTACATTAAAATATATCTATCCTAAAGTAACACATTAAAATTGGTGAAACGTAACAGAGTACGGGATTAAAATTGTAATAAGTACTTAAAATAGGATTCAAATATTAGATTAGACCTTACTTCATTTTCTTGGTATACTTAATTGTTTAAGAAGTCATTTATATTGTAGAAGCATTTTTCTATAAGAAATGATTTAAGTTTTCTTTTAAATTGGTTATGCGTGTTACAATTTGTTATTTCGTTTGGTAGTCTGTTGTACACTGCCGCGCAATTATACAATGGAGACTTCTCATAAAGGGCGGATTTATGCATCGCAACCTGTATGTTTGTGCCATGTCTTGTGTTGTAATTATGGGCGCTATTATTTTTCTTAAATAGTTTGTAATTTTTGTACGCATATATAGCGCACTTATAAATATAAACGCTTGGCACAGTTAAAATGTTATTATTTATAAAGGCATTTCTGCATGTTTCCATTTTACGCAGACAAAAGATGAGTCGTATGATTCTTTTTTGTGCAACAAACACACGGTTTGTGTCGGCTCGGCCCCATGCTAAAATATTAAATGAAATATGGCTATATGCCATGGCATAATACATTTCAAAAATTGATTTTGGATTTATTTTGCTCTTTAATTTAAGAATGGCGTAGTAGGCCCTACTAAGCTTTGTTGCAACATGGTCTATGTGGGCTCCCCACCTAAGGTTTTCTTCGATGTGTAAACCAAGGTACTTAACACTGGTAGATCTATTTAAAATGGGATTAGCTGGTAATTTCCTATTATAGAATTGGACGATTTTTGTTTTGTCCATGTTAAGTAAAAGGTTATTTTTATTGCACCAATCTCTCATTTCCCTGTTCGTTCCTCTAATTTTCTGCGTTAGCTCATCCTGGTCAGTTGCTGATATTATAATTGCAGTATCATCAGCAAAATTAATAGTGCGACCCAAAGTAATAAATTCAGTTAAGTCGTTAATGTATAATAGGAAAAGCAAAGGGCCCAGCGACGATCCCTTGACGATTCCTTTGCTTAGATTACATACCGTGGAAGCACTATCAGCGATTTGCACAAACAATTTTCTGTCTGTAAGGAACGATTCGATGAATTTTGCAACATTTCCGCGAACACCCAACGCACTTAATTTTTCACAAACAAACGTTGCACTGATTGTATCGAAGGCACTCGTAAAGTCATAGAATAAACCAGTAACGAATTTGCCCTCATCTATATTTTTGTGTAATTCTTCCAATAAAACGACACTTGCAGATTCCGTTGAACGGTGTTTTCTAAATCCATGTTGGGCGTCGTTCATAAACTGAAAATTCTCGATATAATTTGATATCCTTGTTATAGTAGTCTTCTCATATATTTTTGAGAATGCATCAAGAATGGAAATTGGTCGGAAATTGTTGACGTCCGTTTTAGGTCCATGTTTATAAATTGGAATTATTTTTGAAGTTTTTAGTGCGGCAGGAAAAATTCCGCTTTTTAATGAAAGGTTGATTAGATACACTAAAGGCTCGAGGATCTCCATCACTACGCTCTTAATTATTTTGACTGGTACTCCATCTTGACCTGTGCTAGTTTTATTTTTTAATTCCATGATTACGTTATACAATTCGGTATCTGAAATGGGCCTTAAATACATTGATTGTATCGCGCTGTTCGAGGTTGTACATTCTGTTGATATATTTTCGCCGAAATGATCATTTATCTTCTTATTTGTGATAGATGAGTAGTGTGTCGCAAAGGTATTCGCAATATCTTGTGCATCGTTGATTATTTTTCCTGCGCTTTTTGTAATCGCGAACACTTCATTTATCTTTTCGCCTTTTAGTTCTTCATTTATAATTTGCCAGGCTTGTTTTGGTTTGTTTGCAGCGTTTAGTAACCGTTGGCTGTAGTAGTTCCTTTTTGTGTTTTCTATAAGCTGTTTGTGTATCCTTTTCTCATTTTGATATTTATGTTTCATGCTATCAGTCAGTGAATCCCTCATAAGGCGATACGTCATTTTTAAATTACTGCTTGACCTTTTTACATAGCCATTCACCCATGTCCGGCGTCTTTTATTATTTTTATTTATATTTGGGCATGCTACATTATAATTGTATAGGAATTCGTCTATGAATAGTTCGAAGCTTGTATTCACGTCCTCGGTTTTAATGAATTCCCAATTTATTTTCGATAAGTAGAACTTGAGCTCATTTATATTGTTAGTGTTCATTTGTCTGGATTTTTTTGTTATGGCGACGTAGTTGTCTACATTGGTACGGTTTAGAAATATGCTGGTTAATTGAGCGTAGTGATCTGATAGGTTTAGGTTAATATTGGTACTGTTCCAAGTATTATCAGGCATATTTGAGACAGTGTAGTCAATTTGTGTTGCAATCGGCCTATTTTCTGTTATTTGTACTCTTGTTGGTTCGCTTAATTTATTTTTCAGGTTAAATGAATTGAAAAGGTCGTTCAAGAGATTTTTTGCCGATGTATTTGTCATATTATTGATATTAAAATCTCCACATAAGATTACGTGGGAATATGTTTTGTATATATTTACCATATTAGAAACATGATGCCTAGTAGACAGTAGCGTAACTGACAATTGAGTTTTCACTCCTAGCTAATTTAAATCGTTATTACGCAAGAACTTACCGTACGATTTAAGAAACTCTTTTGGCATTGTAATTACTATACTAATATTTATAAACACTGGCAACGAGATAGCTTGCACTAGTAAGACAGTGGCGTAACTGACGATTGTTTTTGATAATTGAAATCGTTATAACTCGGAAACTAACCGTACGATTTCAAATTTTTTTTTGGCATTGTAATTGCTATACTGAAGTCTATAAACACTAACAACGACATAGCTAGTGATATTAAAGGATAAATTAAAATCACTTGCTTTGTTTCACTATTTGTTTCTATTTACTCGACTAGTTTCGCTTTTTACGGCATTATCAAAGTTCACTCTTGATTCACTCTTGATAATGCCGTAAAAAGCGAAACTAGTCAAGTAAATAGAAACAAATAGTGAAACAAACCAAGTGTTTTTAATTTATCCTTTATTATTATTTCAAAATGTTTCACCAAGTGATAAATGAGAAAGTTATTCAAGAGATAGCTAGTGCTAGCAAGACAGTGGCGTACCTCACGGTTGTTTTTTTTATGATAACTTAAATCATTATTACTCGGTGGAAAACACTCGTTGGGAGTTTCAAACTGAACGCTTTTCAAAAACAATGAATGCCTGAAAATTTACCTAGTACACATCGGGTTATGTATGTACCTAATCAAAACATGGGTATCTTTTCGATGCTACAAAATTGTGATTAAGCTCCTTTCGTTGCTATTCAATTGACTTTATTTTCATTCTAACACAATCTATCTCAATATCCTGGTTCTACGATATACAGGGAGTTTTTCTTTAAAGTAGACGTATTCCAGATTCACTTTATTTTGTTTAAATCTTTAGATATATGTTGTTTTTACAGGAATTCAATTTGAAGCTTTAAGCGAGTGTTTTCCACTCCCAGACTAAGCATGAAGTAAAATTTCGAGTTTAGAAAAGCCCCGTGAAAATTTGTCGAGGGTCGCGCAGCGACCCGAGACAAATTTTCTGGGCTTTTCTAAACTCGAAATTTTACTTCATGCGCCACGCGTATAGAACACTCAAATTTTGTGAAATTTGTGTATATTTGAACCTTACTTGAAATCAGCGTTTTATACGCGCGGCGCATGAAGTAAAATTTCGAGTTTAGAAAAGCCCAGAAAATTTGTCTCGGGTCGCTGCGCGACCCTCGACAAATTTTCACGGGGCTTTTCTAAACTCGAAATTTTACTTCATGCTTAGTCTGGGAGTGGAGAACCCTCGTTTAAAGCCTTGAATTGAACTTTTGCACCCAATTTGATTAAAAAAATCTCATTTCGGGGGGCTAGGGTTTAAAATGTTGTATAATCTTTTGGGGTTGTGGGGGTGGCGCTAGCTTTTAAATTGGTAGCGCTAGCTCTGAGGAATCCGAATACTGTAAGAAAACTTGAAACATCCAGCATCAACCTAGCCCCCCGAAAGTTCAAACCGTCGTAACTTTCTTGTCTAAACGGCGCTAGCTCTAATTTTTGTGGCGCTAGCTAAGGCCCGTCTATGTAATGGCATAATTAGTTGATTTACTGAAAAATCATTATTTCTCAATTATTGTTAATATAACAATTAATTATTTAAAGGTTCATCTGAAAACCGTACAGAAACAATAATAACTATCATTCGCGACAAAACCACAGAGGAAATTACAACAGATACAGCAATCGCGGGAATTACAGAAACAATCGTTACGATAGGTACCAAGGGAGAAATTCATATCATTCGGACAGAAATACGTATTCCTCAGATAGAAATAATAGAGCTCATGTTAGGCAGTACGAGTCGGAAAACTCCGAGTCCCCCCAACCACGGCGGACGGGGGAAAAAACTCACGAAAACTAAATACGTTCTCACTTTCATACTCCAATTTTGTAAGCATCGGCACAGATTTTTTCAAAAGAAAATGTAAATTTTTAGTAGATACAGGCGCAGATATTTCGTTAATTAAAAGAAACGCAATCGATCGCGAATACCCCATTTATTCAAAAAATTGCACAATTCATGGAGTTACAAGCACTTCAATTAAAACTAATCAAGCAATCTCAGGTAAATTATTAGTAAACTCACATCTTTTAGAGCAAACATTCCAGGTAGTGGAAACAGATTTCCCAATACCTGTGGAAGGAATATTAGGTCGAGATTTTTTAAGCACGTACAAATGTATGCTAAATTACGAAAATTGGACGTTGATAATAAAAACACCTACATGTAGCACAAACGTTAAAATCACAAACGGGCCAGAAGATGACTGCATAATATTTCCGGCATGGTCAGAAATCACTCGCGAAGTATCGTTAGTAAATCCACTAGATAATAAATCATTGGTTGATAATCAAGAAATCGCACCGGGAGTTTATTCACAGCGTAGTCTTGCATACGGAAATAAGGCGTATATCACATTTATAAATACAAACGACCATAACGTAACACTCGAAAACGTTAAGCTGCAAAACGAAACCTTAGATAATTACTACGTGTACGAATACATAAACGACGTGGAAGATAGGAAAAACGCGTTACTTTCGCAATTAGATATGGAATTTCCAGAAAATATAAAGAAAGATCTAACAAAACTCTGCACAAAATACTCTGACGTATTCTCACTAAGAGACGATCTGTTGACACCCAACAATTTTTATGAGCAAAAACTTAAGACATCAGACGACATTCCGGTGTACATAAAAAATTACAGGATGCCATATGTACAAAAAGACGAAGTAAGACGACAAGTGGACAAAATGTACCAAAACGACATAATTGAACCGTCTACAAGTTCCTATAACTCACCAATACTTTTAGTACCCAAAAAATCGGCAACAGGAGAGAAAAAGTGGAGATTAGTAATAGATTTCAGACAAGTAAACAAAAAGCTGATAGCTGATCGGTTCCCACTTCCCCGAATAGATGATGTACTAGATCAACTTGGAAGAGCAAAATGGTTCTCAGTTTTAGATCTTATGTCAGGATTTCATCAAATCCCATTAGCCGAAGAATCACGTGACATCACAAGTTTTAGCACGGATTCAGGAAGTTACAGATTCAAGAGACTACCGTTCGGATTATCGGTGAGTCCCAACAGCTTTCAACGAATGATGAGCTTAGCATTCGCAGCATTACGGCCTGAAAAAGCATTCATGTACATGGACGATTTGATCGTAACTGGATGTTCAGAGAAGCACCACATGGGAAATCTAGAAACAGTTTTTGAAACATGCAGAAAATACAATCTCAAACTAAATCCCGAGAAATGCAAATTTTTTCGCAAAGAGGTAACTTTTCTAGGACATCAAATTACGGATCACGGTATTTTGCCAGACAGCTCAAAATTCGAAGCAATAAGACAATACCCACGACCTACGGACGCAGATGCAGTAAAAAGATTCGTAGCATTTTGCAACTATTATCGCAGATTCATTAAGGATTTTGCAACACACACTTACTGCTTAAATAAACTAACAAGGAAAAACTCAGAATTCAACTGGACAGAAGACTGTGAAAAATCTTTTCAAGCACTAAAAAATATGCTAATCAAACCGCCTATTCTTCAATATCCGCAGTTTAATAAACCGTTCATAATTACAACGGACGCTTCAAATTTCGCGTGCGGAGCAATCCTAAGCCAAGAAGAAAACGGCATCGATTTACCAATAGGTTACGCTTCACGTACCTTCACAAAGGGAGAGATAAATAAATCAACAATTGAAAAAGAACTTGCAGCAATACACTGGGCAGTCAAACACTTCAGACCATATGTCTACGGACAAAAATTCTTAGTTAAATCTGATCACAGACCCTTAGTATATTTATTCTCTATGAAGAATCCTTCGTATAAACTAACACGCATGAGATTGGATCTCGAGGAATACGACTTCGAGATAGAGTACATAAAAGGAGCAGACAACGTGGGAGCAGATGCACTATCGCGCATCACTATAAAAGATCTGAAGGAAATTCGTGAAACGCAAGCAGCAATACTAGCCATGCAAACGAGGTCAAAAACACGGAAACAAAACCGCGAAAATGAAACAAAAGTAGCAAACGAAAAACACGAAAACGAAACAAAAGTATACGAAGTGTTAGAAAACTTCGAAGCAAAAAACGCATGTAAATTGGCATTTTTATTAAATGAGAGTCCTCGAGCTGTAATAAGAAATAAATGGTGCGCACCCATTACTATATATATTGACGGTTTCACTACAGACAAACCCGCATTAGAGCCGGTCATGTCTTGGTTGGAAATAGCAACCAGTGATCATAATATTAATGAAGTAAAGCTCGATTTAAATGATGGAATTTTTAAATATGTACCGTCACTCGATTTTAAGAGAATCGGGAATAAATCTCTCAAAAAGCTGAAAATATTGCTTACTAAGCCAATCGAAATTATTAATAATAAAGACTCTAGACAAAATTTAATCTCGAAATTTCATACAGACCCAATCCTAGGAGGTCATTGCGGAAGGAAAAAACTTCTTGCTAAGCTAAAATCTCGATATTTTTGGAGAAATATGCACAAAGATGTGTCAGATTTCTTAAAAACTTGTCACGATTGCCAAATTAATAAGGCTCGTATACGGAATATCCAACCACTTTGCATTACAGAAACCCCCGTGAAAGCTTTTGATATCGTCATCGTCGATACAATAGGCCCCCTTGCAAAAACAATTGACGGAAATTGTTATGCAGTAACAATGGAATGCGAATTAACCAAATACGTGGTAATAGCGCCAATACCTAATAAAGAAGCTAAAACATTGGCAAAAGCTATTTTCGAAAATTTCATTGTAATTTATGGTCCAATGAAGGTGTTAAGAACAGATCACATATGTATGTACCTAATCAAAACATGGGTATCTTTTCGATGCTACAAAATTGTGATTAAGCTCCTTTCGTTGCTATTCAATTGACTTTATTTTCATTCTAACACAATCTATCTCAATATCCTGGTTCTACGATATACAGGGAGTTTTTCTTTAAAGTAGACGTATTCCAGATTCACTTTATTTTGTTTAAATCTTTAGATATATGTTGTTTTTACAGGAATTCAATTTGAAGCTTTAAGCGAGTGTTTTCCACTCCCAGACTAAGCATGAAGTAAAATTTCGAGTTTAGAAAAGCCCCGTGAAAATTTGTCGAGGGTCGCGCAGCGACCCGAGACAAATTTTCTGGGCTTTTCTAAACTCGAAATTTTACTTCATGCGCCACGCGTATAGAACACTAAAATTTTGTGAAATTTGTGTATATTTGAACCTTACTTGAAATCAGCGTTTTATACGCGCGGCGCATGAAGTAAAATTTCGAGTTTAGAAAAGCCCAGAAAATTTGTCTCGGGTCGCTGCGCGACCCTCGACAAATCTTCACGGGGCTTTTCTAAACTCGAAATTTTACTTCATGCTTAGTCTGGGAGTGGAGAACCCTCGTTTAAAGCCTTGAATTGAACTTTTGCACCCAATTTGATTAAAAAAATCTCATTTCGGGGGGCTAGGGTTTAAAATGTTGTATAATCTTTTGGGGTTGTGGGGGTGGCGCTAGCTTTTAAATTGGTAACGCTAGCTCTGAGGAATCCGAATACTGTAAGAAAACTTGAAACATCCAGCATCAGCCTAGCCCCCCGAAAGTTCAAACCCCCGTAACTTTCTTGTCTAAACGGCGCTAGCTCTAATTTTTGTGGCGCTAGCTAGCGCTAGCTAAGGCCCGTCTAGCGCAACAGTTATTTTTTAAAAAGTCGAACTTCGGGGGGCTAAGTTGACTGAGCCGTATAAATAGAGGATTGCAATAACATTCAATTTCAATTCATTTATTCCTTATTTACTTACTATCAAAATATGATTCATCATAAATCAGCCAAATTTGAAAAAAATATATTGGGCTCGGTGCAATGTTGAGCAAGAAGCTTATTACAGTACTCTCTCGCTAATCCGCCACCATAAAATCCGGACCATCGGCGGATTACTGGAAACGGCGGATTATAGTGTCTAGGAACAAAAAAATAAAAAACATATGTAGATATTTACTCATATGCAGATATATTTTGTATTAGTATGTAGGTTTAGAAAAATGAATTGAAATTAGAAAATAAACTGACACGTAACTGATTACTCAGGTTTTGAAAAATACTGGTCTAGTTTGGCCTGTTTTTTGCCATAATAAATCTTCGTAATTACTTGATCACGCATTTTACGTAAATTTCTAACCATATCGTATGTCATTCCATTTTCCTGAGCCCATTTAATGCAAGTGTCAACACTTTCCAAAGCGTCCTCTGATTTGACAGTGCAATCTACATGTACCGACATTTCGTCTGATGAGCTATCAAAGGATGAGTCAAATGATTCATTTACAAGCTCATCTTCGGTTAAACGTGGCTCATATATTTCTGGGTTTTCTTTAAACCAATTTTCAACATCTTCACGTGTTAAACCTGCATTAGGATTTGTTGCAAACTGTATCAATTCCTGTAATGGAATTAGATCCTCTTCTTCCCAAGTGTCATCATCTTCACAAATTCTAGGCCACAATTTTTTCCATGATGATTTGATTGCTCTTTCTCCAACTTCGTCCCAGGCATCAGAAACTGTAAAAACTGCATCTTTGATATTCAACATTTTCAGAGTTTCAGAAATGTTTGCCTCTCGACTTATGGCGTTAAGTAAAATCTTCTTTTTGTAATTGTTTTTCATCATTTGTATCACATTTTGATCCATTGGTTGGAGCAGAGGCGTACAATTAGCAGGAAGGAAGAGTGTTTTTATACAGCCGTCACTAGATGATAATTCGTCATTTGGGCCGTGTCCAGGAGCATTATCAAGCACAAGAAGAGCTTTCTGTGGTAGATTTCGCGACTTTAAAAATTTTTTCACCTCAGGCACGAAAACATGATGAAACCAGTCGTAAAACAAATCTTTGGTTACCCAGGCTTTATTTTGACTCATATAAACAACCGGGAGATATATGTTCTTGAATGGCCTAGGGTTTTTAGATTTTCCAATAACTAAGAGTTTCAACTTATGACTGCCACTTGCATTTGAACAAGGCATAACGGTTATCCGCTCCTTGGATACTTTTCTGCCTGGAGCACACGTTTCACTTCTGTGAACATACGTTTTATGTGGTAAAAGTCGCCAAAATAAGCCAGTTTCATCGGCATTGTAAACTTGATCCGCCGTCAAATTAAGCTCTTCAATTTTTTTCATAAAAACTTCAAGAAATGGTGATACAGCAGCCTCATTGCTGGACAATTTCTCTCCAGTTATGGACAGCAACCTGATTCCAAATCTTGCTTTAAATTTTGTAAGCCATCCTTCACTAGCTCTGAAATCATTTTTCTTATAAATTTTCTCATAGAACTGGAGTGCTTTCTGTCGCAACACTTCAGCAGTTATCGGTGTGTGACGTTGACGCTCTTGTAAAAACCACGAAAAAAGTGTTTCTTCCAACTGTGGATATTCACCAGTTCTCATCGTTTGACGTTTTCCTATTCCAGACTCGGCGTTAGTGACATAGTTTTCGATCTTATTTCTGTTCTTCCGAATATCGTAAACTGTTGACCGCCCAATATGAAACTGATTTGCTATGTCTGTAAAAGGCACACCACTATCCACTTTCTTTAAGATTTCCATCTTTTCCATTAAAGTTAAAGTTTCGTGCTTTCGTTTAGTAGATCGCGATTGTGGTGAAGAAGCCATTTTTTTGCTAATGAACAACAAGAAAGACGCGCGACCGTTCGTTTTTGTTCCTAGTGGTGGACTAACGAGTAGTTGTTTACGACTAAACGGCGATGTATAGAACATTCCAGAAAAAAAAGAGAGGGAGGTGATTGCGGCGGCGGATTACCGAACCAAACTCGTTCAATAACGGCGGATTACAGAGAGTCTATAGATTGGATCAACTTGCGAAAAAACGGCGGATTATAGTAGTTGTCGGATTATGGAGCGGCGGATTAGCGAGAGAGTACTGTATTTGAAATGCATTATAATAAATACCTTATTATTATTATAGTTCTATTTTTTCTAAAATAATTAACAATGAATATGCACGCAGTTAAACCCTACATTTTTTTAAACATTCGTCAAACAAATATTACCTGTGCTCAGTAAAAAATAGTTGATTTGTAACATTAATCTACGACAACGCCATATTGGTGTTATTCTTACTATTCTTATAGTTTTGATATTGATTCGTTGATGAAGTCGCAGTTGGTTCAAATAGGTCCGATTGCTAGAAACTTTACAATTTACTTTAATAGTTTTATTGCGAGAAGTTTAATGGCATTTAACAACTGCTTTAATAACGAAAGATTTAAGACGAAATAATGATTTGAACAAGACTGATTGTTATTCGATTGCTTCTGGCTTATTAATCAGCTTAAAAAACTTTAAAAATAATTTAATAATACCGACACTGTCAAATAATAAGGAAAGCCAATATTAAAGGTATATTACACATCTTTATTTAAATTAGTGAAACATTTCGTGTTTTCTATATTAGTGAACATGCAGTATAAAAAAATACTTATTCCATTAGTAGTCAGAAAGCATGAAAATAAAACACTAGTACAATAAAATATCGATTATAATTGCGAAATATTAATTTTACGAGAATAAATGCTAACGACGCGAGCCGTTTTTGTTAACTATGATTGAAAAAAGAAAAGAAAAACAAACGCGAAGCCGCACAGCGTTCACCGGCCCAAAGATAAACGCTGGCCGCATGCTGCTCGCCCCTCCAATAATTGTGCAGATGAGTGTACAACGCGTTCAACTAAGAGAAGATCCGCAAGGCGGCGGTATTTTACGGTCTTATTTTTCAAGATTTTTATTTTAACCTGACTCGGGCATGAGCTATCGCATCCTTATGAAATGTTCACATTATATTCCTTATAGTATAAACTAGTAAGATCTGGGAATATTTTTTTTAATTTTGAAAAATTTAACATTATTTTTTTCATACCTCTGAAAGCAAATTGTTTTAAAAAAAAGTACTTCGATATTTTACTAGATAATTGGGCTTAATATACGCTGTCAAAATTTCAACTTTCTAGGACCTTTAGTTTTTAAATAAACCTAACATTAAATTTCAGACCACTGTTATATTCCCCTTAAGCGCCGATCTTGACGTTCTGTGGTACGCAATTGGTCTTCTTCTTGCTCCTTGCTCTGTCCATACCTGATACACACGTATTACAGTTGCTGCAGTGGAATCAATACGGCGGGCAATTTCGCGATAGGACATACCGACATCTCGATAAGCAACAACTCGACCCCGGTCAAAATCGCTCAAATCGTGATATTGTGGACGTCTTCGGACTCGAGGCATTTTATTTAAGCTTAACACACTCAACGGAAACACGAAAACTAAAAACATCTGTACTAAACAGCTCATATAAATAGTTTTATCAAAAAAGAAAAAATGAAATATTTTTTTTTTCACAATAAATATAAAATGCACAAGGTTGAAATTGTTATCAATGTATGCTTTAAATATAGTCACTCTGTTGCTAAAATTTGAATTCAAAAAAATCATGTCAACGTAGGTGTTACGCTTGTAATGTCATTGAGTATACTTTGTAAATACAATTGTAGTGTTTTTAAGAAGTACTAATCAATGATTAAGTTAATTCACTTGGGTGCAAATGGGCAAGAGAGTTCTTAATTTCGCAAATTTGATTATTTTTGTAAGTTGTTAGTTGGATTTGCTAATACTGCTATATTTGTAACTCTTATCAATGTCCAACAGAGAATATAATGTGGCTAACAGTAGACAACATCCAGGAAAAGGAATCAACGGTAATTTCAGAAATTCCTCAAGTGCCAAACATGGTGGGGAGTGGAGTGTCTGTCGGTGCGGTGGTTAGTGACACCGTTGGTGCTAGCAGCGTCGGTCCAATCCAAGTGAGTGTTGATTTGTTCAACTTACAATATAGCTCGACACCTTCACAAACCAACATTTCAGTTACAAAGGATCGTGTCCAGATGCAAGTGCGAATTCTTCTACGCCGATTACGGTGACATAAGCGTGGATCCCGCGGCCGTAGGTGAAGTTCCTTCGCCGCCTCAAGAGGACGTCGGACCGTGGGACAGAAGACAGACCGCCGTCAACGCGTTTACCCTGATGCACCACGACTTGGACGTCTGCACGAATTCACTTCAGGTAAATGTTATAAAACTTGAAAATCGCTCAAAAACAGTAAACAAAAATCCTCTAAAAGTATTTGAAAACGTCCAACGTAGTTTCACTCTATCAAAAGTAACTTCACGCGCATAACTACTGCCCTGACTGGTCACTGCGTTCTAAACGCACACCTATACAGGATGGGGATAGTTGAGCCTCCATCCTGCAGAAGGTGTAACATGGAAGACGAGACTGCCGGACACATTCTCAGCGATTGCCCGGCACTCTTGTCAACTAGAGGCTCCTTACTGGGTGAAAGATGGCCTACATAAGGGATCTACCCACCTCGGCTTTGCTAGACTACCTAAACCAGGTAGGCTGGCTGAGCTGAGGCTGGGTAATTGACAGGAGGAAGCACAATGTGCCTAATGAGGCCTAAGTGCAGTGCAGAAATGCGCACTCCCCAAAGAACCAGAACCAACTTCACGCTGTCGAATCGATTTTTAGTATGCGATGCTGTTGGACATAGTGAACAACCTGTTGCAGTACATGTACTCCAAAGTAAATACTCGGTCAATTCGTTGTTTCGATTTTCAGTATGCGATGCTGTTGAAAATGGTGAACAACTTGTTGCAGTAGGTAGACTCCAAAGTAAATTCATGTTCGATTTTCAGTATAAGATGCTGTTGGAAATACGGGGTGTCTATAAAAGAACTCCGGGGTTTTAAGACAAAATATTTTAATAAAGTAAAAAACGTACATACATGTTTTATACATGATTAGAAAGCTTACATTTTCTAGATTTTTTAACAACTTAGTAAAGTTCAATGTGAGCTCCGTTAGTGGCACGGCACACGTCGAAACGGTAATCTACCTCTTCCCATGTCCTGGCGAGCATGTCTGGGGGAACGGACGCCACGCAATTCACTATTCGTTCCCTGAGATGGATAACATCTCGAATTTTCTCTGCATACACAAGATTCTTGATATGCCCCCAGAAGAAAAAGTCCAACGGAGTCATATCAGGGCTCCTTGGTGGCCATGGAATAGGTCCTTCCCTTCCAATCCACCTGTTACCGAAACGAGCGTCCAGTGACTCACGCACACGCAAACTGAAGTGTGGCGGCGCCCCATCTTGTTGGAAGTAAACTAAACCTTTCTCCGCCTCAATGTCATGCAACTGAGGATAAACATACTCCTCTAACATGTCACAATAGACATCACCATTGATAGTCCTTTCGGCAAAAATGAAGGGACCTATGACTCTGTCATGCATAAGAGCACACCAAACATTCACTTTGGGCGTGTCACGTTCGTACTCAATAAACTCATGGGGCGGCTGTGAACCCCAAATTCTGCAATTATGCCTGTTTACAGTTCCGTTCACATGAAAAGTAGCTTCATCACTAAAAACCACACTTTTTAAAAAATCATTATCTTCATTAATTTTATTCAGCATGGAAACAGAAAAGTCGAATCTCTTAACCTTGTCTGCCGGTTTGATATGGTGTAAAAGTTGAATCTTGTAGGCAGTTAAACGAAGTCTTTTACGAATTACCTTATGGACTGTTGATCTTGGTAACCCCAATTCCAGACTGCGTCTTGTTAATGATTTCTTAGGGCTTCGAGTGCATGAAGCTCGGATTCTGTCAACCTTCTCTTGAGACACACGCGGCCTACCCGGCGACTTTTGCTTCAAAACACTTCCTGTTTCCTTGAACGCACTTAACCACTGACGAATTGTTTTGTCTGTAGGCGGGTCAACACCATAGCTACGACGAAAGTTTCTTTGTACAGTAACAACAGAATTAGTTTCTATGAGCCAAATAACACACTGAGCCTTTTGTTGAGGCGTCGCCATAGCGCGGCAGTCCAGACGACACTGACTGCCTGCCGCAGCCGCTACGTAATTTCAAGGTCAACGCTCCGCAGCGCTGCCAACTGTTGAGAGAAACATTCCCAATTGGTATGAGTAAAACTGTTTGAGCTGCTTGTTTCAAAGGAATTGATCAAATTTTGCTATCTTTTATAGTTTAAAAAATATTAATTTTTTAAACCCCGGAGTTCTTTTATAGACACCCTGTAGTGAACAACCTGTTGCTGTACATGTATTCCAAAGTAAACAACTTGTTGCTGTACGTGTACTCCAAAATAAATTCACGATCAATTTGTTGTTTCAATTTTCAGTATGCGATGCTGTTGGACATTGTGAACAACCTGTTGCTGTACGTGGACACGCACAGGAAGGAGGCGCTCGAGCGTTTGGCGAGGATGCGCTTCAAGCTTCAACTGCAGAGCGTCGAGGACCAAAGAAAACCCATTCAGATATTGCAAACGCAGGTGCGCTCTTCGCTGAGCAAACTGCGCCGGCTGGAAAAGGAGACTTATTTGGTGCAGAAGGCACTCGGCGAGGACCCCGAGAACTTGGAAGAGCTGGAAGGCGAAATGACCAGACTTGAAAATTTAGTAAGTAGTTATAAAACATGATGCAATTTAGAGACACTCATGAATGTAGGACACTTGACCTGCCACATTTAGAGACACCCATGAACGTAGGACGCTTGACCCGCTACTCTTTCTTTCTTTTTTTTTTTTAAAGCGTCCAATTTGAAACTTCTAGCAAGTGTTTCCACTCCTTGATTAAAAATGAAGTAAAAAGCGAAATTTCTTTTGAAAGTTATGACACACATTTTGGCAGCTTGTAATATATTTTAAACTAATGATAAAGCATGAAGTAAAATTTCAAGTTTATAAAAGCCTTAACATTTTCAAGAGCGCACTTTTCATTAGACGAAATAAACATTTGTAAAATTCATTAACACGAGATCCAACAAAAGTGAAGTGCAAATTATTTCAGTGTTTAATACAGGTGGCGCATGAAGTAAAATTTCGAGTTTAGAAAAGCCTAATTTGGATTGGTCGCTCCGCTTCGCTACGCGACCAATCCAAATTTTCAGGCTTTGCTAAACTCGAAATTTTACTTCATGCTTAGTCTGGGAGTGGAAAACACTCGTTAGTTTAAAACATATCACAACTATCAAAATGTGTGTCATAACTATCAAAAATAAAAGAAAAACAGCAACACGGCCACCATTATAATTCAATTCAAATTTATGTCAGGTTGAGACGATGAACAAAAAGCCAACTAGTGTCCAAACTATCATAGTTTAAGCCTTCTCTAAACTGGAAATTTTCTTCATGTTTAAATAAGGATTGCAAAATATTTTAGGTATTTTCTAAACTGGAAAGTTTACTTCATGTTTAAATAAGGATTGCAAACCTTTGTTCAAAAATTGAAATAAAACTGTGATAATTCAAGTTTCTTACTTTATTATTTCAGCACCCTTCTCCCTAACCTTAAAATGTAAATTTTGAGGTTTTTTGGCGCCCAACTAGGGGCCAGGCTAACGCTGTGGCCCCTAGTTGGGCGCCATATATCGCAAGCGTCTAAATTTAAAACTTCCCACTGAATCAGCGTTTCGTACGCGTGGCGCATGAAGTAAAATTTCGAGTTTAGAAAAGCCTGAAAAAGCCAATCCAAATTGGGCTTTTCTAAACTCGAAATTTTACTTCATGCGCCACCGGTATTAAACATTGAAATAATTTGCTCAGGCTTTTCTAAACTCGAAATTTTACTTTATGCTTAGTCTGGGAGTGGAAAACACTCGTCAGTTTAAAATATATCACAACTGTCAAAATGTGTGTCATAACTATCAAAAAAGAAAAAGAAAACCATCATTATAATTCAATTCAAATTTATGTCAGGCTAAGACGATGAACAAAAAGCCAACTAGAGTCCAAACTATCATAGTTTAAGTCTTCTCTAAACTGGAAATTTTCTTCATGTTTAAATAAGGATTGCAAAATATTTTAGGTATTTTCTAAACTGGAAAGTTTACTTCATGTTTAAATAAGGATTGCAAAGCTTTGTTCAAAAATTGAAACAAAACTGTGATAATTCATGTTTCTTACTTTATTATTTCAGCACCCTTCTCCCTAACCTTAAAATGTAAATTTTGAGGTTTTTTGGCGCCCAACTAGGGGCCAGGCTAACGCTGTGGCCCCTAGTTGGGTGCCATATATCGCAAGCGTCTAAATTTAAAACTTCCCACTGAATCAGCGTTTCGTACGCGTGGCGCATGAAGTAAAATTTCGAGTTTAGAAAAGCCTGAGTTTGGATTTGGACGCTACGCGTCCAAATCCAAAACGCTCAGGCTTTTCTAAACTCGAAATTTTACTTTATGCTTAGTCTGGGAGGGGAAAACACTCGTTAGTTTAAAATATATCACAACTGTCAAAATGTGTGTCATAACTATCAAAAAAAAGAAAACCGTCATTATAATTCAATTCAAATTTATGTCAGGCTAAGACGATGAACAAAAAGCCAACTAGTGTCCAAACTATCATAGTTTAAGTCTTCTCTAAACTGGAAATGTTCTTCATGTTTAAATATAGATTGCAAACCTTTGTTCAAAAATTGAAACAAAACTGTGATAATTCGAGTTTCTCACTTTATTATTTCAGCACCCTTCTCCCTAACCTTAAAATGTAAATTCTGAGGTTTTTTGGCGCCCAACTAGGGGTCAGGCTAACGCTGTGGCCCCTAGTTGGGCGCCATATATCGCAAGCGTCTAAATTTAAAACTTCCCACTGAATCAGCGTTTCGTACGCGTGGCGCATGAAGTAAAATTTCGTGTTTAGAAAAGCCTGAGTTTGGATTTGGACGCTACGCGCATGAAGTAAAATTTCGAGTTTAGAAAAGCCTGAGTTTGGATTTGGACGCTACGCGTCCAAATCCAAAACGCTCAGGCTTTTCTAAACTCGAAATTTTACTTCATGCTTAGTCTGGGAGTGGAAAACACTCGTTAGTTTAAAATATATCACAACTGTCAAAATGTGTGTCATAACTATCAAAAAAAAAAAAGAAAACCATCATTATAATTCAATTCAAATGTATGTCAGGCTAAGACGATGAACAAAAAGCCAACTAGTGTCCAAACTATCATAGTTTAAGTCTTCTCTAAACTGGAAATTTTCTTCATGTTTAAATAAAGATTTCAAACCTTTGTTCAAAAATTGAAACAAAACTGTGATAATTCATGTTTCTTACTTTATTATTTCAGCACCCTTCTCCCTAATCTTAAAATGTAAATAGTGAGGTTTTTTGACGCCCAACTAGGGGCCAGGCTAAAGCTGTGGCCCCTAGTTGGGCGCCATATATCGCAAGCGTCTAAATTTAAAACTTCCCACTGAATCAGCGTTTCGTACGCGTGGCGCATGAAGTAAAATTTCGAATTTAGACAAGCCTGAGCGTTTTGGATTTGGACGCGTACGAAACGCTGATTCAGTGGGAAGTTTTAAATTTAGACGCTTGCGATATATGGCGCCCAACTAGGGGCCACAGCGTTAGCCTGGCCCCTAGTTGGGTGCCAAAAAACCTCAAAATTTACATTTTAAGATTAAGGAGGAGGGTGCTGAAATAATAAAGTAAGAAACTTGTATTATCACAGTTTTGTTTCAATTTTTGAACAAAGCTTTGCAATCCTTATTTAAACATGAAGTAAACTTTCGCTCAGGCTTTTCTAAACTCGAAATGTTACTGTATGCTTAGTTTGGGAGTGGAAAACACTCGTTAGTTTAAAATATATCACAACTGTCAAAATGTGTGTCATAACTATCAAAAAAAAAAGAAAACCGTCATTATAATTCAATTCAAATTTATGTCAGGCTAAGACGATGAACAAAAAGCCAACTAGTGTCCAAACTATCATAGTTTAAGTCTTCTCTAAACTGGAAATTTTCTTCATGTTTAAATATAGATTGCAAACCTTTGTTCAAAAATTGAAACAAAACTGTGATAATTCAAGTTTCTCACTTTATTATTTCAGCACCCTTCTCCCTAACCTTAAAATGTAAATTTTGAGGTTTTTTGGCGCCCAACTAGGGGTCAGGCTAACGATGTGGCCCCTAGTTGGGCGCCATATATCGCAAGCGTCTAAATTTAAAACTTCCCACTGAATCAGCGTTTCGTACGCGTGGCGCATGAAGTAAAATTTCGAGTTTAGAAAAGCCTGAGTTTGGATTTGGACGCTACGCGCATGAAGTAAAATTTCGAGTTTAGAAAAGCCTGAGTTTGGCTGTGGCCCCTAGTTGGGCGCCATATATCTCAAGCGTCTAAATTTAAAACTTCCCACTGAATCAGCGTTTCGTACGCGTGGCGCATGAATTAAAATTTCGAATTTAGACAAGCCTGAGCGTTTTGGATTTGGACGCGTACGAAACGCTGATTCAGTGGGAAGTTTTAAATTTAGACGCTTGCGATATATGGCGCCCAACTAGGGGCGACAGCGTTAGCCTGGCCCCTAGTTGGGTGCCAAAAAACCTCAAAATTTACATTTTAAGATTAGGGAGAAGGGTGCTGAAATAATAAAGTAAGAAACTTGAATTATGACAGTTTTGTTTCAATTTTTGAACAAAGCTTTGCAATCCTTATTTAAACATGAAGTAAACTTTCGCTCAGGCTTTTCTAAACTCGAAATTTTACTTCATGCTTAGTCTGGGAGTGGAAAACTCGTCAGTTTAAAATATATCACAACTGTCAAAATGTGTGTCATAACTATCAAAAAAAAAGAAAACCATCATTATAATTCAATTCAAATTTATGTCAGGCTAACTAGTGTCCAAACTATCATAGTTTAAGTCTTCTCTAAACTGGACATTTTCTTCATGTTTAAATAAGGATTGCAAACCTTTGTTCAAAAATTGAAACAAAACTGTGATAATTCAAGTTTCTTACTTTATTATTTCAGTACCCTTCTCCCTAACCTTAAAATGTAAATTTTGAGGTTTTTTGGCGCCCAACTAGGGGCCAGGCTAACGCTGTGGCCCCTAGTTGGGCGCCATAAATCGCAAGCGTCTACTAAATTTAGAACTTCCCACTGAATCAGCGTTTCGTACGCGTGGCGCATGAAGTAAAATTTCGAGTTTAGAAAAGCCTGAGTTTGGATTTGGACGCTACGCGTCCAAATCCAAAACGCTCAGGCTTTTCTAAACTCGAAATTTTACTTCATGCTTAGTCTGGGAGTGGAAAACACTCGTTAATTTAAAACATATCACAACTATCAAAATGTGTGTCATAACTATAAAAAAAAAGAAAAACAGCAACATGACCACCAGTATAATTCAATTCAAATTTATGTCAGGTTGAGACAATGAACAAAAAGCCAACTAGTGTCCAAACTATCATAGTTTAGGGCGTTTGTAAACTGGAAATGTTACTTCATGTTTATTGAATAAGGATTGCAAACCTTTGTTCAAAAATTGAAACAAAACCGTTTCTTAAAATTTAAAAACCAAGTCTTGTGCCTTTCCTTGTCTCTGCGCCAATGTTGTTTTTATATACAGGTTGACTCAGAGAATCATGTTAAAATTGTCTTCTGCCTTTCGTTGTCTTCGCCAATGTTGTTTTTATACACAGCCTGAATCGGAGAATCGTGTTAAATATTTGTTTGGTGCTTTTCAGGTTCATGAGTGTAAAACCGATTTGAATATCCAATCGGAAGAGCTGGACATGATGCTCTCGTGTTACAAGGAGTCGCAGTTGTTGGCATCCAGCAGGTTGGCCACCACCAGGAGCGATAAACCGTTGACGATAGTCAGGGCGAACGAGATTTGTTTCAAGCACGCGCAGTGGCGTTTGACTGAAGCCGACGGACAAATCGGAATCGCAGACCTTATATTGAGCAATTTCTTGTACGTGAAACACTTGCATATCATCGCTACAACCGTTGGACAAAAAAAGAAAAAGAAAGACCTTTATTGGCATATTTTACAAACTATTTACAATTTATTTGTTATTACTCCATTCCCGTATCCCTCTTACCCTCCCTTCTCTTTTCCCTCTCCCTCCCCAGCTTTTCCAACGCTCTTACCCCGATCCCATCCTCTCTCATCCACTCCACTACCCTTCTATTCCCTTTCGCTCCCAGCCACTCCTCTTTCACCCCCTCACATTCCTCCGCCAAGTGTCCCCACGTATCCTTCCCCTGTCCACACAACACACACCTTCCATATTCTTCCCCCATCCATACTTTCCTTCCTCTCTCCTCCGATCCACACCTCGCCCTTGCCACAATCACCCTATCCTCTCTACCCCATCCCTTCTCTATCAAATACTTCGGCACTCTTCCATACACCTGCCACCTCCCATACATATCGTTATACTGACTTCTGTCTATACACCCTTGCCTTTCCTGCCCTTCCACCTCCTTCCCTTTCCCCCTCACCCACTCATCCACCTTCACCCCATTTCCTAGCCATTCCATTACCTTCGCCTCCGACCGTTGGACAATTTTGATCTTATATTTGCTCATTGGTATTTTGTTTATGAATAAAAACTGTCTAACAGTTTTTCTTATAGTAATCTCAATGCCCGTTCATCACTACAACCGTTGGACAATTTTGATCCATAGAAAAACGATCTTATATTTTAAAATTGAATTTGTGTTCAGTATTCCGGCACCAGGTACCCACAGACGCGTTTCGGACTTCAAGGTCCTCTTCAGTGTGGTCCCGACCCAGTGCTGAGGAATACTGAACATTTCTGACTATTTCAAGCCAATATGTGAAAACTATTAATGATTTCGATAGCTAATGCCATCTAATGCTTCATAGTGGCATCGTCAGTGACGATGCACTGGGTGGGGACCACACTGAAGAGGACCTTGAAGTCCGAAACGCGTCTGTGGGTACCTGGTGCCGGAATACTGAACACAAATTCAATTTTGATATTTGTTTTCTGGTTTCACAAACAGAGTTCTGCTCGCTCGTGGACGAAACAGTGACCTGTATATGCACTTGGTGCATTCGTGTCACTGACGATGCCACTATGAAGCATTAGATGGCATTAGCTATCGAAATCATTAATAGATCTTATATTTTGCTCATTTGTATTTTGTTTATGAATAAAAACTGTCCAACAGTTTTTCTTAGAGTAATCTTGATGGGCTCATTCATCAAACTGGTCGACATTCAACATGTTTGGATTTCTTTGTGATGTATGTTGATATCTAATGAACGGTCCTCTGGCTGGTCTATTTCGTACGATTGCAAAAATCTCAAATGCGTTCACGATTAACAATCCGGTCAACAGAGAATTCCCCAACAGTTGGCAATAAACTTCCAACTGTTGTCTCTGTTCATACCATTTCCATTTCTTCATGAGTTATAATTGTCCTTTAGTTTTCCCAATGATAATATCACTACAATGGGTCCGTTCATCAAAATGTTCAACATTGAACCTGTTTGGATTTAAATAAATTGATAAATTGATTGTGTGTAGGAAATAAAACACGATCGTTTAAGAATTTTCACAGTTTTTAATGTCGAACACTGCGACAATTGTTTCGCCACACAGTGGCTTCATCAGGCAGATGAGTAATGAGTAACTCATCTGCCTGATGAAGCCATTGTGTGGCGAAACAATTGTCGCAGTGTTCGACATTAAAAACTGTGAAAATTCTCAAACGATCGTGTTTTATTTCCTACATATTATGGAATTTCACCAAGTAACAGCCTCATCTATCCAAATTGATTGTGAGTTACGTGAAGATCAAATTAATTTGACGAATAAAGCACTAATAACCTTTCTTCACACTTTTATTTGCTTTATTTGTCAAATGTTTGGATTTGTTCGTAATGTATGTTGGTATCTAATAAACAGTACTCCCACCGTTTACAAAACTTTAACCCGCCAACACAAATCGGTCTATTTTTGTATGATTGCAAACATTTCAATTTCGATTAACAGTCCTTCATCAGAGAATTCCCCAACAGTTGGCAGTAAACTCTTGTCTCTGATGAACGGGCCCAATTTTTTTACAAGTTCTAATTGTTCAACAGTTTTGCTTATTATAATCTCATTGATATTTCTTTATGTGTTATATATAATTGCCTGACAGTTTAGCTTATGATAATTTTGTGTTTCTTTTTTGTGTGTTATATTTATTGCCACAGTCGGTATCATCGTTTTGTTTGTTTCGAGTTTAGGTATACAAAGAACTCAAAAAGCGATGATTCCGTGGAGCATTTGCTGGAGTTGGGTTACGTGCGAATGACGAACTTGCTGCCGAATCAGATTTACAAAGAGGTGCTGGTTCCGACGGAAATACAAAGCAACATGCCCGTGGAACATAAAGTAAGTCTTCTGGAAGATAAAATAAATGCTGGATTAGATTTTTATAAGTGTTTGTTTTATTGTTATTGTTTTCTTTAGCGTGTCGTGATTCTGGGAGATAAAATAAATATTGGATTAAATTTCTATAAGTGTTTGTTTTATTTTTATTGTTTTCTTTAGCGTGTCGTGAGAGTGTTCTGTCGAGAGAAACCACCGGTAGGAGGGATTTCCGTGAAGGAACACTTCGAGATCAACGTCGTTCCGTTGACGATAAGCCTGACCAAAAAGTTCTACAACATGATGTTGAAGTTTTGTTTCCCTGAACGGGATCCAGACAACATCGACGGGGAACAGCAGAAGGGCGACGAGGTCGAACCCGAGCCTAGGAGCAGCAAGAAAAACAGGGGATCGGGGAAAAGGAACAGGGATAGTAATTTTTACGTGCACATAGACGACGTGGAAAAAATGAAAGTAAGTCAATTATTCCAAGAAGAAAAAATTCTATGATAGGCAAGGCCGTAGCCAGAAAAACATTTCGAAGTGGGTTATAAACATTTCTGGGGGGTTTTAATGGCAAAAATATTGTATTTGCTCTCACAGGGCCGCTTTTACATACAAAAATTTAACATTTTAAAAATGTTGGGGACCCGACACCATATGGTAAAAGGGAATACTGATTATATATATATAAAAATGTTGGGGGGGGGGGGGGTATGAACTATACCATACACGGTTCTAGTTTGAACTCGTACTTATTTTATTTTGTTTTTTCTCTTCTAGCTTTACCTCGGACTTGTAATTAATATTTTTCAATTAATAATAATTTTAGGAGCGTGCCGAGAAGAACAAACTCTTCATTTACATAAAATTCCCCGAAGTGCCGGTGCGTTTGAGCTACAAGGGCAACAAGGAGAAAAACCTGGAGGACATCAGGGACTTCTCTCTCGTGATTCCGACTTTGGAGTACCACAACGTCACTTGGACTTGGCTGGACCTGCTGCTGGCGATCCGATCGGACAGCAGGAAAGTCATCCTGTCGCAGGCGATAAAACAAAAGCTGCAGATCAAGAGGAACGTCGGCGGGTCGTCAGACGAGAGCTCTTCGCCGCACGAGGACGATAAAGCTAGGATGCTCTTCGGGACAAGACATGTAAGCTACGATTTATAATTTAAAACTAAGCGTTTTATCCTTGAATGACGAATTGTATGGAAGTGCAACTCCGAATTGTATGGAAGTGCAACTCCGAATTGTATGGAAGTGCAACTCCGAATTGTATAGAAGTGCAACTCCAAATTGTATGGAAGTGCAACTCCGTGTATTTTTCGAGTAAGGGTGAATTCATGCCATCTGTGAGTCTGATGGTGAACTAACATTATCAGAGGTCGCCGTTTAAGTTTGATCTTACGTTAACCAATTTTCAAATGTTTATTTTGTGTTTTTAAATTATGTTAAAAAAATCCCTGTATGTTTATGAAATAAAAACAAAACAAGTTAATTTTCACGAATAACATCTTTGTAATTTTATATATTATGTTTAAAGTGTGCAAACTATAAGAAGCGTAAGCTTATTTTCTCGAATTCAAATAGTTTGATATCTTGTGGTGGAGGCGGTTACTTTGTAAAACATTGTAAATATTTAAATAATTAACACTGATTACTTTTTTGTATTCACTTTTTATTTTAAACTGTGACTAGTTTCGGCTCAACAGCGAGCCATTATCAAACTAACTCAGTTAGTTATTAGCGAGCCATTATCAAACTAACTCAGTTAGTTATTAGCGAGCCATTATCAAACTAACTCAGTTAGTTATTAGCGAGCCATTATCAAACTAACTCAGTTAGTTATTAGCGAGCCATTATCAAACTAACTCAGTTAGTTAGTTAGTTTGATAATGGCTCACTGTTGAGCCGAAACTAGTCACAGTTTAAAATAAAAAGTGAATGCAAAAAAGTAATCAGTGTTAATTATTTAAACAAATAGTTTGAATTTATCGTGTTAAAACAAGTTACAACTGATTATATTGATTGTATCTCGATTTTTATTTTAGGCGCCTGAAAATAAGAGCACAAAAAAAAGCGTCGCCGGAGTTTTCAAATTCGGCAAATGACACAGACACTGAGCCGGTTGTTTAAACAACCGAGTGCCGAACGGATTTCTGTTTGAACACTTGTACACTGATTGGATGGATTTACGCTTATTTTCTATTTGGGGAATTTAACGCCAAACGGATTTGCGATTGTTTTCTCTTCGAACAAAAGACCGTCGAAGAGTTGATATGTGATTGTATTGTTTTTTTTTTTGATTGATTGATGAAATACCAAAATGCCGTATGATGTTGGTGTCTGTACATAAGTATTATTTAGTGTGTAACGAGGACTTAATTTATTTTATATAAGCATATTTATTGTTGCAGAGGTGTATTAAAAAAAGAGAGAAGTTATGTCATATTTTTTCGATGCTTTATTGTATTGAACTTGAAAGAATAAATAATTTATTTATTAAAACTTGTTAATTTTTTTTACACTTACCTTAATTAATTAATTTCGCAAATGAATAATAAGAAGATTTTTTTCTACTTATCCTGTATACTAGTGTTGTGAAGTCTAACCTTAAAATGTAAATTTAGAGGTTTTTTTAGCGCCCAACGTGGGGCTAACGCTGTGGCCCCCTAGTTGGGCGCCATAAATCGCAAGCGTCTAAATTTAAAACTTCCCACTATTTCAGCACCCTTCTCCCTATCTTCAGTTTTGGTTTTCGTTAATCACTTGATGAAACATGTTAAACCCTAACCTTAAAATGTACATTTTGAGGTTTTTAGGGCGCCCAACGTGGGGCTAACGCTGTGGCTCCTAGTTGGGCGCCATAATTCGCAAGCGTCTAAATTTAAAACTTCCCACTGAATCATCGTTGCGTACGCGTGGCGCATGAAGTAAAATTTCGAGTTTAGAAAAGCCTGAGTTTGGATTTGGACGCTACGCGTCCAAATCCAAAACGCTCAGGCTTTTCTAAACTCGAAATTTTACTTCATGCTTTGCCTGGGAGTGGAAAGCACTCGTTTAAGCTTCAAAATGAACGCTTATTAATTTAATGTTTTTATAAACTTGTAAATTTTGAGGATATTTAGCGCCCAACGTGGGGCTAACGCTGTGGCTCCTAGTTGGGCGCCATAATTCGCAAGCGTCTAAATTTAAAACTTCCCACTGAATCATCGTTGCGTACGCGTGGCGCATGAAGTAAAATTTCGAGTTTAGAAAAGCCTCAGTTTGGATTTGGACGCTACGCGTCCAAATCCAAAACGCTCAGGCTTTTCTAAACTCGAAATTTTACTTCATGCTTTGCCTGGGAGTGGAAAGCACTCTATTAAGCTTCAAAATGAATGCTTATTAATTTAATGTTTTTATAAACTTGTAAATTATGAGGTTTTTTGGCGCCCAACGTAGGGCCATGCTAACGCTGTGGCCCCTAGTTGGGCGCCATAAATCGCAAGCGTCTAAATTTAAAACTTCCCACTGAATCAGCGTTTTGTACGCGTGGCGCATGAAGTAAAATTTCGAGTTTAGAAAAGCCCCGTGAAAATTGCGCGACCCTCGACAAATTTTCTACGCGGGGCTTTTTTAAACTCGAAATTTTACTTCATGCTTAGTCTGGGAGTGGAAACACTTGGTAAAGGTAAATCTTTAAATTCTAATAAATATCCACGTAATGTATTTAATGAATTTACCCCTGAAACAAGGATATCATGATTTCCCGATGAATTATCGGTAAATTAGTTTGGATTTACTTATTTATTGAATCACGGATAATTTACAATTCTTAATAAGTGTATAAAAGAATTTACGAATTAAATTAAAGCGTATTTTAGTCATTCATCAATATGTTTGGAAAAACAAAAAATTATTAAGCGATCATTTTGAAGCTTAAACGAGTGCTTTTCACTCCCAGATAGAGCATGAAGTAAAATTTCGAGTTTAGAAAAGCCTAAGCGCCAAACTCAGGCTTTTCTAAACTCGAAATTTTACTTAATGCGCCACGCGTACGCAACGCTGATTCATTGGGAAGTTTTAAATTTAGACGCTTGCGATTTATGGCGCCCAACTAGGGGCCACAGAGTTAGCCCAACGTTGGGCGCCAAATAACCTCAAAGTTTACAAGTTTATAAAAACATTAAATTAATAAGTATTCATTTTGAAGCTTGAACGAGTGCTTTCCACTCCCAGGCAAAGCATGAAGTAAAATTTCGAGTTTAGAAAAGCCTGAGCGTTTTGGATTTGGACGCGTAGCGTCAAAATCCAAACTCAGGCTTTTCTAAACTCGAAACTTTACTTCATGCGCCACGCGTACGCAACGATGATTCAGTGGGAAGTTTTAAATTTAGACGCTTGCGAATTATGGTGCCCAACTAGGGGCCACAGCGTTAGCCTGGCCCGACGTTGGGCGCCAAAAAACCTCAAAAGAAGAGAGAAGACTTAAACTATGATAGTTTGGACACTAGTTGGCTTTTTGTTCATCGTCTTAGCCTAACATAAATTTGAATTGAATTATAATGATGGTTTTCTTTTTTTTTGATAGTTATGACACACATTTTGACAGTTATGATGTATTTTAAACTAACGAGTGTTTTCCACTCCCAGACTAAGCATGAAGTAAAATTTCGAGTTTAGAAAAGCCTGAGCGTTTTGGATTTGGACGCGTAGCGTCCAAATCCAAACTCAGGCTTTTCTAAACTCGAAATTTTACTTCATGCGCCACGCGTACGCAACGATGATTCAGTGGGAAAATTTAAATTTAGACGCTTGCGAATTATGGCGCCCAACTAGGAGCCACAGCGTTAGCCTGGCCCGACGTTGGGCGCCAAAAAACCTCAAAAGCAGAGAGAAGACTTAAACTATGATAGTTTGGACACTAGTTGGCTTTTTGTTCATCGTCATAGCCTGACATAAATTTGAATTGAATTATAATGATGGTTTTCTTTTTTTTGATAGTTATGACACACATTTTGACAGTTATGATGTATTTTAAACTAACGAGTGTTTTCCACTCCCAGACTAAGCATGAATTAAAATTTCGAGTTTAGAAAAGCCTGAGCGTTTTGGATTTGGAATCCAAACTCAGTTTAAAATACATCATAACTGTCAAAATGTGTGTCATAACTATCAAAAAAAAAAAGAAAACCATCATTATAATTCAATTCAAATTTATGTCAGGCTAAGACGATGAACAAAAAGCCAACTAGTGTCCAAACTATCATGGTCTTCTCTCTTCTTTTGAGGTTTTTTGGCGCCTAACGTCGGGCCAGGCGCGTAGCGTCCAAATCCAAACTCAGGCTTTTCTAAACTCGAAATTTTACTTCATGCGCCACGCGTACGCAAACGATGATTCAGTGGGAAGTTTTAAATTTAGACGCTTGCGAATTATGGCGCCCAACTAGGAGCCACAGCGTTAGCCCCACGTTGGGCGCCCTAAAAACCTCAAAATGTACATTTTAAGGTTACGGTATAACATGTTTCATCAAGTGATTAACGAAAACCAAAACTGAAGATAGGGAGAAGGGTGCTGAAATAATAATTTACATTTTAAGGTTAGGGTTTAATATTGTAAACATGTTTCATCAAGTGATTAATGAGAACTAAACCGAAGATAGGGAGAAGGGTGGTGAATAATAAAGTAAAACAATTTTTTTAATTTTTCGAAGACTCGTCCAGAGCAATTTATTAATAATCCCTAACTATATTTATATAATTATTTATAAAGTTATTAACATTTCATGTGTCTAATTCAACTAATCTTTATCAATAAAATATTTACAAATTTATTTAACTATATCATATATATAATAATAATAAATCCCAATTCCCTAAAATTGACATATTCTTATGTAACAGTAACTATTTAATTATTTACAGTACGTTGGGCTAGAGTCAACACAAGAGAAATTTACAGTATTACGAGTAGAAACAAAAATAATAATATAATTAAAAATATAAAAACAAACGATACAAATAAAAACAGGTCGTTTTTTATTCTTTTTTTTTTTGGATTTTCAGTTTTAAAAAATATAAAAAAGAACAGTCCTATACGTATATATGCGTTTTTTTATGTATATGTGGGTGGTTTTTTTTATTTATTTACTTTCCACAAAGTAGGTAGTACATAAAAGGGATTTTTTTTAAATATAAATTCATGATGAACAAAAACAAATGCTGTTAACATCCTATATACTTAATGGATTTAACCTTTACGGTGAACGTCAAGAAGTACTAACAATTTTCCAAGTAAATATTTAATTGATGAGGCGGATACATGATGAAACTCCATAATACTATTTGAAATAAAACAACGCAGTTGGGAGGGTTTCACTTTTATTGTTGAACACTGCAACATGTTTCACCACACAGTGGCTTCATCAGGCAGATGAAATAATGATTTATTCTGCCTGATGAAGCCACTGTGTGGTGAAACATGTTGCAGTGTTCAACAATAAAAGTTCAACAATTTTATTGTTGAACACTGCAACATGTTTCACCACACAGTGGCTTCATCAGGCAGATGAATTTTCATTATTTCATCTGCCTGATGAAGCCACTGTGTGGTGAAACATGTTGCAGTGTTCAACAATAAAAGTGAAACCCTCCCAACTGCGTTGTTTTATTTCAAATAATTTTCCAAGTAGTTAATGACTTTTTGGCAGCGGTGGCTTGCAGCCGAACTTGAGGGTAGGTCAGAGAGCCAAGGTAATATGTGTCCGTTATTTTAAGGTGACTTTTTTGTGCAATTCTTTGTATTTATAAAGCGCGACCTCGCATTTCGTGTGCCTTGGCGCTGCGGCCTACCCTGAAGTTAGGCTGCGAGCCGCTGCTGCTAAGAAGTTATTAACTACCTGGGAAATTGTTAGTACTTGTTGACATTCACCGTAAAGGTAAAATCCATTAAGTACACGGGACATGGAATACATGGGATTAACCGCTGCTTCTTAGCAGTCAAGATTAAAGCCATTAAATGTTACTAAGTTCCTACATAGTAAACCACTTTCACCTTTGAAAATATTTTGAGGATAAAATCCATTAAGTGCTATTGATTTCAAATGTTTTCGACGATTTTTACTTTTGTGAAAAGTTCCATTACTTTTAATGGAACTTTTCACAAAACTAAAAATCACAAAAGTAAAAATCGTTGAAAACATTGAAAATCTACAGCACTTAATGGATTCTATCTTCAAAATATTTTCAAAGGTGAAAGTGGTTTACTATGTAGGAACTTAGTAACATTTAATGACTTTAATCTTAATTTTCGTTTACTATTTAAGAACGTGAAGGACCCGGCCCAAACGTGAAGGACCCGGATGGAACTGGTCCGTCGCACAAATATTGGCAATTGCCAGTAGTGCGGAGTGGGTCTGACTATCAGGAGGAAGACACTGCAGTGGGCCTAAAACTTGGCCTAAGTGGGTGCGGCTGCGGCTGCCCTCCCGACAACCAATCCTAATGTAAGAACTTAGTAACATTTAATGGCGGCTGCTTCTTAGCGGTCGAAATTCCATTTATGTATTCACCATGAATATATTTTTATACAACCGATACATTTTTCCCGAATATGTAAAACATACCGGAAAGCATTTTTTTCGAATGTATGTATGTATATATATACATTTTTGACGATACAATTTTTAAATAAGACAACATAAATAAAATAATTAGCTCGGTATTTGTTTGCAATTTACAAGTTGTGCTAAAATTCGCTAAAAAAAAAAAAATTTGAGTTAAAACAAATACTGTTTCTGCCATCGATTTTTTTTTATTCACAAACTTTTAATTTCGGATTCATCGTTTGTCAATTTTGTTTACGGTTGGGTTACCTGTTGGTCCAAGGATTTCACTAAAAATTAAAACAATTTTGATAAGTATCGAAGATTTCTTCGATTCCAAACAAAACGGAAGGCTTAAAACAATTTTGAAAAGAATTTCTTCGATTCCAAACAAAATGAAAGGCTTAAAACAATTTTGAAAAGTATTTTTCTTCGATTCCAAACAAAATGGATTTATTAAGAGGAAAAGGAATTTTCGTAATTTATTTTTTATCCTTTTTGAAATTAGAAAACAATAACGTTATAATTCATTTTCATCCTGTTTTTTTTTTTTTTGTAATTTTTTTGCTTTTATAGAAAAACACCGCGTGAGCGAACATTTATTCTGAGGCTTTTGTTTGAACATAAGAGTGTGTATCTTTTTTTGTTTATAAAATGCAAGATGTTAAAAGAGCGTGTATCTTATATGTTTATTTTGGAATATTGTGTACGTTTTTTTGTTTGTTTGTTGATTTGTTTTAATAGTAATAAGAAGCGGTAAAATTCCTTTCTTCACTGGTACTATATGTAGATTTCGGACACTAAGTGTCCATTACCAATAGTTAACTATCGAGTGTTAGTTAACGACCAATAATGGACACTTAATGTCCGAAATGCACATTTAGTACTTAAATAAAACCAGGGACGAAAGGAATTTAACCGCACCCACAAGTTCGTTTCGGACTTCAAGGTCCTCTTCAGTGTGGTCCCGACCCAGTGCTGAGGAATACTGAACATTTTTGATTATTTCAACGGAGCATTAGATGGCGTTAGCTATCGAAATCTCGCAATTTATGGCGCCCAATGAGGGTAAAGGGCAAAGTGTTAAATTTGTACAATTTCACCGTTAAGTAAGAACGCAACAGGTTTTTAAAAAAAATTAATTTGAAGCTTTAAACGAGTGTTATCCACTCCCAGGCTAAGCATGAAGTAAAATTTCGAGTTTAGAAAAGCCTGAAAATTTGGATTTGCCGGGCGGAGCGAAGCGAGCCCGGCAAATCCAAATTTTCAGGCTTTTCTAAACTCGAAATTTTACTTCATGCGCCACCAGCACAAAACACTGATGCAATGTAAAGTTTTAGTGTGTTTTAAACATCCTAATGTGTCAGTGTTTTGTACCGGTGGCGCATGAAGTAAAATTTCGAGTTTAGAAAAGCCCAAAGAAAATTTGTCTCGTGTCGCTGCGCGACCCTCGACAAATTTTCACAGGGCTTTTCTAAACTCGAAATTTTACTTCATGCTTAGCCTGGGAATGGAAAACACTGGTTTGTACAAATTTAACAGTTGGCCCATGTTGGGCGCCATTAACTGTTAAATTTGTACAATTTTGACGCTTTAAGTTCACGAAAAGCGTTAAAATTGTACAAATTTAACATTTGGCCCTTGTTGGGCGCCATAAATTGTACAAATTTAACACTTGGCCCATGTTGGGCGCCATAAATTGTACAAATTTAACACTTGGCCCATGTTGGGCGCCATAAATTGTACAAATTTAACACTTGGCCCATGTTGGGCGCCATAAATTGTACAAATTTAACACTTGGCCCATGTTGGGCGCCATAAATTGTTAAATTTGTACAATTTTGACGCTTTGAATTCACGAAAAGCGTCAAAATTGTACAAATTTAACACTTGACCCATGTTGGGCGCCATAAATTGTTAAATCTGTACAATTTTGACGCTTTGAATTCACGAAAAGCGTCAAAATTGTACAAATTTAACACTTGACCCATGTTGGGCGCCATAATTTGCGCGAGTAAAAGTACACTGATTTCAAGTAAGGAATAAACATTGAATAAGTTCACGAAAAGTGTTAAAATTGTACAAATTTAACACTTGGCCCGTGTTGGGCTCCGTAACTTGTGAGAGTAAAAGTACACTGATTTCAAGTGAGGAATAAATGTTCACGAAAAGCGTCCAAATTGTACAAATTTAACACTTTACCCTCATTGGGCGCCATAAATTGCGAGATTTCGATAGCTAACGCCATCTAATGCTCCGTTGAAATAATCAGAAATATTCAGTATTCCTCAGCACTGGGTCGGGACCACACTGGAGAGGACCTTGAAGTTCGAAACGCGTCTGTGGGCATCTGGTGCTGGAATACTGAACACAAATTCAATTTTGAGGAATAAACATTGAATAAGTTCACGGAAATTGTACAAATTTAACACTTGGCCCATGTTGGGCGCCATAAATTGCAAGAGTAAAAGTTGAAAACTTCCCACTAAATCAGCGTTTTATACGCGTGGCGCATGAAGTAAAATTTCGAGTTTAGAAAAGCCCAGTGAAAATTTGTCTCGGGTCGCTGCGCGACCCTCGACAAATTTTCACTGGGCTTTTCTAAACTCGAAATTTTACTTCATGCTTAGCCTGGGAATGGAAAACACTGGTTTAAAGCTTCAAATTAAATTCTTTTAATAAACCGAGCGTCGGCAAATGCACAACGTATGCTTACGTATATTAAAAAGAAAAATTCTCCTTATGAAAATGTTCGGTGTTAGATAAAACTCTCTGTATATGTTTATTTGTTTGTTTACACAAGAAGACAATACATCAGAATTTAAGATAATAAACGATACACGATTATAAAAAGCTTAAAGTAATGTTTTGATTTGTTTTATTTTAATATACACAATTCTAAAATTTTTGTTGTAGACACTTAGGGGCGGTTGCACCGAACCCGTTAAACTCTGAACTTTAGTTCAAAGTGACATTAGAATAATAGGGCCCGTCATCTTAAACTCGAGTTCAGCTTGAACGTTTTTGGTGCAATCGAGTTTTTAATCGTTTGCTTGTTTTATAAAAAGCACAACCTAATTTTTCATTTATTTTACAAGATACACAATCTTATTCTATAAGATACACGGTCTTATTTCTCTTGTTTATACAAGACCTTATCTCTTCTTTTTTTTATAAGATACACAATCTGTTTGCATTCTTTTGTTCTATAAGATACACGGTCTTATTTCTTTTGTTTATACAAGACGTTATTTTTTACAAGATACACAATCTGTTTGCATTCTTTTGTTCTATAAGATACACGGTCTTATTCCTTTTGTTTATACAAGACGTTATCCCTTCTTCTTTTTTTTAATTATAAGAATCGTGCATCTTATTTCTTATGTTACTCAATGTTTTTATGCTCTTTTTTTTTACGTTTAATTAATCGATTGGCCCCAGTGATCTATGTTTACAGTAAAGAGTATCTCCTGTTTTCAATTGTTTTTACACATCTACTATACTTACTACCCATTTTATTTTTTTTTTGTAAAAAGTTTTAGTCACAAAAAATCATTTACAGACAGCCGTACAGGGTGTAGCATTTTTGCAGTTAAACGCTTCACCCTGTATAAAGTACATACACGTACGTGAAGATATACAGTGTGTTCAAAAACAGTGCTCAGTGGTTGTTTATAAGGAATTTAGTAGGTTTTAAAACAAACGAATATGTTGTTTTAGAGCCTACTGCATGGAATTCCTCCGTGACTGACATTTTTCAATTTTTCTGTCAAAGACAGCTCAATTTAACTTGTTACAGTTTTACATATGCACAATCATTTATCGATTTGTAGCATCATTGGTTTGCCTGGACCACATCGGACTTCCCTAGAGCCTACTGAATTTGTTCAATATTTTTGTAAATTTCATGCACTGAAAAAAATATACGAGCTAAGTAACATGTTTATATTAAACATTCTACAAGTTAAAGTGGAATTTTTCTGAGCAGCAGAAAAATTCCACTTTAACTTGTAGAATGTTTAATATAAACATGTTACTTAGCTCGTATATTTTTTTGAGAGAATGAGACAGTGGAACCTGACTATGCTAGCGGCGGCTCGCAGCCTAACTTCAGAGTAGGGCCAGAGACCCAAGGTAATATGTATCCGTTAGTGACTTTGTTGTGCATTTCCTTGTATTTATAAAGCACGATCCCAACCTCAAATTTTGTGTGACGTTGTGGAAGACCCTGAAGTTAGGTTGTGAGCCGTCACTGTTGGGCGCATATTTATTTGAAAGAAAGAAACTCGTGCGCACATGCCAGGTGGTGCATCGGACGAGGACCCTTCGGGATTTCAATGGTGTTATCTCTGCGAGAGCCAGCGCCGAATGGTACATTCAGGACTGTCTTGCCTACGTTCGGGACACTTTCGGACCTGCAGTAAATTAGGCACTTGCTTGGTAGAAGAGTATCCACCGCACCGGTGCCTAGTTTGGGCAATACATCTACAGAATGTTTGATATAAACATGTAACATGTTTCAATCAAACATTCAAACAAGTTAGAATGCTCGATGGAAACACGTTACTCAGCACATATTACTTGATTACAGTAAACATTCATTTTTTTCATTGCCTACGTTCGGGACACTTTCGAACCTTCAGGCACCTGCTTGGTAGAAGAGTATCTACCGCACAGATGCCTAATTTGGGTAATACATCTATAGAATGTTTGATATAAACACGTAACGTGTCTCAATCAAACATTCTAACAAGTTAGAATGCTCGATGGAAACACGTTACTCAGCACATAGTACTTGATTACAGTTAACATTCTTTTTTTTCATTAGGACTGTCTTGCCTACGTTCGGGACACTTTCGAACCTTCAGGCACCTGCTTGGTAGAAGAGTATCTACCGCACAGATCCCTAATTTGGGTAATACATCTATAGAATGTTTGATATAAACATGTAACGTGTCTCAATCAAACATTCAAACAAGTTAAAATGCTCGATGGAAACACGTTACTCGGCACGGCACATATTACTTGATTACAGTTGACATGCATTTTTTTTCAGTGTGCGTTTAGAGAATCATCGAATTTGAATTTCGTCTGTGTACTAGCATCTTCCATTTGAGCAATCGCTCTTCAACCAATCGTCAATCCGTTTTTCAACACGCTGTATATAGAGTTCCACGTATGTACAGATACGGGGAGTTGTTCCTTAAAGTGTACGTATTCCAAATTCAGCGTATTTTCTTTAAATCTTTAGATTTTCGTTGTTTTTTTTTAAAAGAGATCGATTTGAAGCTTCAACGAGTGTTTTCCACTCCCAGACTGAGCATGAAGTAAAATTTCGAGTTTAGAAAAGCCCAGTGAAAATTTGTCGAGGGTCGCGCAGCGACCCGAGACAAATTTTCGCGGGGCTTTTCTAAACTCGAAATTTTACTTCATGCGCCACGCGTATAAAACGCTGATTTAGTGGGAAGTTTTCAACTTTTACTCTTGCAATTTATGGCGCCCAACATGGGCCAAGTGTTAAATTTGTACAATTTCCGTGAACTTATTCAATGTTTATTCCTCAAAATTGAATTTGTGTTCAGTATTCCAGCACCAGATACCCACAGACGCGTTTCGGACTTCAAGGTCCTCTTCAGTGTGGTCCCGACCCAGTGCTGAGGAATACTGAACATTTCTGATTATTTCAACGGAGCATTAGATGGCGTTAGCTATCGAAATCTCGCAATTTATGGCGCCCAATGAGGGTAAAGTGTTAAATTTGTACAATTTGGACGCTTTTCGTGAACATTTATCCGTCACTTGAAATCAGTGTACTTCTACTCTCGCAAGTTACGGAGCCCAACACGGGCCAAGTGTTAAATTTGTACAATTTTAACGCTTTTCGTGAACTTATTCAATGTTTATTCCTTACTTGAAATCAGTGTACTTTTACTCGCGCAAATTATGGCGCCCAACATGGGTCAAGTGTTAAATTTGTACAATTTTGACGCTTTTCGTGAATTCAAAGCGTCAAAATTGTACAGATTTAACAATTTATGGCGCCCAACATGGGCCAAGTGTTAAATTTGTACAATTTATGGCGTCCAACATGAGCCAAGTGTTAAATTTGTACAATTTATGGCGCCCAACAAGGGCCAACTGTTAAATTTGTACAATTTTGACGCGTCAAAATTGTACAAATTTAACAAATTTATGGCGCCCAACATGGGCCAAGTGTTAAATTTGTACAATTTTGACGCTTTTCGTGAACTTATTCAATGTTTATTCCTCACTTGAAATCAGTGTGCTGCTTTTACTCTCGCAATTTATGGCGCCCAACAAAGGCCAAGTCTTAAATTTGTACAATTTTGACGCTTTTCGTGAACTTAAAGCGTCAAAATTGTACAAATTAAAAAATGTATGGCGCCCAACATGGGCCAAGTGTTAAATTTGTACAATTTTGACGCTTTTCGTGAACTTATTCAATGTTTATTCCTCACTTGAAATCAGTGTGCTTTTACTCTCGCAATTTATGGCACCCAACAAGGGCCAAGTCTTAAATTTGTACAATTTTGACGCTTTTCGTGAATTTAAAGCGTCAAAATCGTACAAATTTAACAATTTACGGCGCCCAACATGGGCCAAGTGTTAAATTTGTACAATTTTGACGCTTTTCGTGAACGTTTATTCCTCAGTTGAAATCAGTGTTTTATACGCGTGGCGCATGAAGTAAAATTTCGAGTTTAGAAAAGCCCCGCGAAAATTTGTCTCTGGTCGCTAGCGCGACCCTCGACAAATTTTCTACGCGGGGCTTTTCTAAACTCGAAATTTTACTTCATGCTTAGTCTGGGAGTGGAAAACACTCGTTTAAAAATACTTGAAACGGTTTTTTGGCGCCCAACGCGGGGCCATGCTAACGCTGTGGCCCCTAGTTGGGCGCCATAAATCACGAGCGTTCAAATTTAAAACTTCTCACTGAATCAGCGTTTCGTACGCGTGGCGCATGAAGTAAAATTTCGAGTTTAGAAAAGCCCCGCGAAAATTTGTCTCTGGTCGCTAGCGCGACCCTCGACAAATTTTCTACGCGGGGCTTTTCTAAACTCGAAATTTTACTTCATGCTTAGTCTGGGAGTGGAAAACACTCGTTTAAAAATACTTGAAACGGTTTTTTGGCGCCCAACGCGGGGCCATGCTAACGCTGTGGCCCCTAGTTGGGCGCCATAAATCACGAGCGTTCAAATTTAAAACTTCTCACTGAATCAGCGTTTCGTACGCGTGGCGCATGAAGTAAAATTTCGAGTTTAGAAAAGCCCCGCGAAAATTTGTCTCGGGTCGCTAGCGCGACCCTCGACAAATTTTCTACGCGGGGCTTTTCTAAACTCGAAATTTTACTTCATGCTTAGTCTGGGAGTGGAAAACACTCGTTTAAAAATACTTGAAACCGTTTTTTGGCGCCCAACGCGGGGTCATGCTAACGCTGTGGCCCCTAGTTGGGCGCCATAAATCACGAGCGTTCAAATTTAAAACTTCTCACTGAATCAGCGTTTCGTACGCGTGGCGCATGAAGTAAAATTTCGAGTTTAGAAAAGCCCCGCGTAGAAAATTTGTCTCGGGTCGCTGCGCGACCCTCGACAAATTTTCTACGCGGGGCTTTTCTAAACTCGAAATTTTACTTCATGCTTAGTCTGGGAGTGGAAAACACTCGTTTAAAAATACTTGAAACCGTTTTTTGGCGCCCAACGCGGGGTCATGCTAACGCTGTGGCCCCTAGTTGGGCGCCATAAATCACGAGCGTTCAAATTTAAAACTTCTCACTGAATCAGCGTTTCGTACGCGTGGCGCATGAAGTAAAATTTCGAGTTTAGAAAAGCCCCGCGTAGAAAATTTGTCTCGGGTCGCTGCGCGACCCTCGACAAATTTTCTACGCGGGGCTTTTCTAAACTCGAAATTTTACTTCATGCTTAGTCTGGGAGTGGAAAACACTCGTTTAAAAATACTTGAAACCGTTTTTTGGCGCCCAACGCGGGGTCATGCTAACGCTGTGGCCCCTAGTTGGGCGCCATAAATCACGAGCGTTTAAATTTAAAACTTCTCACTGAATCAGCGTTGCGTACGCGTGGCGCATGAAGTAAAATTTCGAGTTTAGAAAAGCCCCGCGTAGAAAATTTGTCTCGGGTCGCTGCGCGACCCTCGACAAATTTTCTACGCGGGGCTTTTCTAAACTCGAAATTTTACTTCATGCTCAGTCTGGGAGTGGAAAACACTCGTTTAAGCTACAAATCGAACTCTTTAAAAAAAAAAAAAACAACGAATATCCAAAGATTTAAAGAAAATAAGCTGAATTAGGAAAACGTTTACATTAAAGAAAAACTCCCTGCAGAACTATTAATCCTCGTTTCCATTTTTTGTGTGTGTATGTGTGTGTGTGTGTGTGTGTGTGTGTGTGTTTGTTTTGATTATTTTACTTATGTATATATACAAATTGTCCTAAAAACATTTATATTACAAACCGCTCGACACGACTTAATCTTGAGTTATACAAATTTTCCATAATTACAAACCGCTCTACTAAATTCCTCAGTTACTTTTTGTTTTTGTTTTTCTTTTGATATTTATTTACAAGTGAAATTCACACGTTTTTTCTTTTTTACACTTTTTGATTTAAGTTTTTTTCCGAACTAATCCTCCGTGTATTTCCGTTTGCATTTGTCGCGAAAATCAAAAAACCAGTCTGAAAGTCTCCGTGTATTACAATAATAATAATAATAATAGGTAATAATAATCAAGTGTTGTTTATATGTTCATATGTACACAAATCGATAAAAATTAAAAAATAAATAAATAAGTCGAACACGATTGAGAGATAATAAGAGAGAGGATGCCGTAAAGTGCGCACTCACTTGGTTTTTTTTTTGCTTTTTTGAAGTCCCGCACACTTGGTCTTGATAATCGATCAAATAAAATAAAACGAAAATAATTGAAACAAGATATTTGTATGCACACTTAAAAAAAAAATAATTAAATAAAATGTACAATATATCAACATTAAAGTTTATGTATATTATTATATATTCGGCGCATTTAAAAGACCTAAGTATCACATCACCTTGTACACACGAGGAAGGATTAGATTAAAATTAAACTAATTAACAAACGAGAGAGAGAGAGAGAGAGAAAACGAACGTAACAATTGTTTTTTCAAATAAAAAATACACAAATCTCAGAAATTTACACACGGGAGGGGCTTATAAAAATATATCGATTTTTTTCGCACGCGTTCTTTTTCACTTTAGTTCATATATATAAAATGAGTATTTTTCATACGTTGTGGTTATTGTGTTTCTTTTAAAATAACATGTAGTAAGAACTTATGGTACAACCAAATTAAAAAAATAAGATGAATCGGTTCTTTTTTGTTTACCAAGTGGGCGACACTGAATAATTGGCGTTTGTTTGTTTTTGTTTTGTTTAAAGCAGGGTTGCTGTAGTGTGGTACAGCTGTGTGAGCACTTGGATGTGGACCGGCAGGCAGGACAGTCGGTCCCGGGTGTTGGTGTCGAGGGCCAGCCACGAAAGAGCGTTGTAACCCTCCAAGACGTACCTGAAAACAAGCAAAAAAAAAATGTATTTGTAAAAGTCCGACAGTTTCTTTAGATGTTGGACAGTAAAAATTTGTGGTGTATCTTGTGCCAGGAAGTGTACAATCATTTGTTCAGGTGCTGGACAACAAAGATTTGTGGTATATCTTATGCCAGGAAATGTACAACCCAAATCTGAACGCCAAAATTTAATGAATTTTTCTTTCAAGTATACATATCCCAATTACAACGTATATGTTGTAAATCTTCAGTTTTTTAAATGAGTTCAGTTTAAGGCTTTTTACGAGTGTTTTCCACTCTCAGGTTAAGCACGAAGTAAAATTTCGAGTTTAGAAGAGCCTGAAAATTTGGATTTGGGCGCGGAGCGAAGCGAGCGCCCAAATCCAAATTTTTAGGCTTTTCTAAACTCGAAATTTTACTTCATGCGCCACCGGTGTAAAACACTGAAATATGATGAAGTTTAAAATATATTTGTGAATCAGTATGCTGAAGCTGTATATTTTAAGCTTCAGAATATTTCAGCGTTTAACACCGGTGGCGCATGAAGTAAAATTTCGAGTTTAGAAAAGCCTAATTTGGCTCGGTCGCTCCGCTTCGCTACGCGCCCGAGCCAAATTCTCAGGCTTTTCTAAACTCGAAATTTTACTTCATGCTTAGTCTGGGAGTGGAAAACACTCGTTAGAGTTTTCAACTTATTTGATTAAACAACAAATGTCTGCAAATTTATTTAAATGATAATCCACTTTTCATAATTGGAAGTTATTCATTACCGAATAATCAAGTTTTGTTTGATATTAATTAAAGTAAAAGTGTTACCTTTCATTTTTTTCATTATGTATTAAACGAGTGTTGTCCACTCCCAGACTAAGCATGAAGTAAAATTTCGAGTTTAGAAAAGCTTGAGAATTTGGCTCGGGCGTGTAGCGAAGCAGAGCGACCGAGCCAAATTAGGCTTTTCTAAACTCGAAATTTTACTTCATGCGCCACCGGTGTAAAACACTGAAATATGATGAAGTTTAAAATATATTTGTGAATCAGTATGCTGAAGCTGTATACTTTAAGCTTCAGAATATTTCAGCGTTTAACACCGGTGGCGCATGAAGTAAAATTTCGAGTTTAGATAAGCCTGAAAATTTGGATTTGCCGGGCTCGCTTCGCTCCGCCCGGCAAATCCAAATTTTCAGGCTTTTCTAAACTCGAAATTTTACTTCATGCTTAGTCTGGGAGTGGAAACTTACGTTGAAAAATAAAATTTCAACATCTGACACTGTCAAGGACAATCTTACATACTACAAAAAAAAATATCAACCAACAAGTGTGTGTGACGTGTGTGTGATCGTGATCGCGCTTCGCTTTCGTGATTATTTGTGAGTTTTTACGCGAAATTAAATGTAATGGATCGCTCATTATAACAGTGCAGTTAGTGAATTCAATGTTAATAGTGTTAATCCTTTGATGATTTATCTGCGAGCCCGTTGTTCCGAGTGAGTTGTGTTGAGCGTACTTGGAGGTTAGGATCAGTGACCTCTGTTCATTTATTTGTATCTGGTTTTATGTCAAATTCCAGTTACCACAAAAAGAATTAATTTTATGCCGAGTTTAAAGATTGTATTTATTTGAAATTCAATATTTATTTAGCAGAAATGGGCAATTTTAGGATTTTTTAAACTTTCCTTTATTACTCCTATGTTCTCTTATGTTATAATCCGTGGTCTATCTTTCCTAAGTTTGTATTAAATTGAAGTCGTCACTACAGACCCAGTGACGTGAAGTTTGTATTTTGTTTATCCCGTGTGCAGTTTAATCCCTACATAATGGTACTATCTTGTGGTCGCTGTAATCGTAATCTCGGTCCACGCTCAAACGTCTTAAAATGTTCCATTTGTAACGCGCGCATTCATATCGGTTGCCTGAATGACCTGACTGTGGAGGATATTGCTTTTTTTATTGCTGAATCGGCGAAAGTGGATGGTCGTCACTATCGATGCAAAGAATGCGCAGCAGCGGCTGAGTCTGGGTCGCGTTCTCCAGGTTCTCCTGCGCGAACATCAATGATCTTAACAAATGAATTGAGCGATGTGTCGCCACAAGCGCACGCGCCTACAACAGACCCCTCTCTCATTGATACTATTCGCGCATTATTTAGAAACGAATTTCTTCCCATATTCAGAGAAGAAGTGCGCACTGCCTTGAATGATTTAAAAGATGAAATTAGATCACTTAATGCTAGAATTACAAACCTAGAGAATGCTGCTGCTGCTACTACAAATATTTCGGAAAACTCCCCATCGGATTTAGCAACAAAAGCTGAGATTATTCGTGAAGTTGAAGAGCGTCAAAGGCGTGCATGCAATGTGATTGTTTTTGATGTTCCTGAACCAACAGGACCGCCTAATGAAAAAGCGGAGAAAGATAAGAGTACCTTACTTGATATAATCGACTCTCAAGTTAAATTTCAACCAGTTAAAATGTTTCGATTGGGAAAACCAGGAACAAAGACACGTCCCATAAAAGTTATATTTTCTACTGCTCAAGAGTCACGTGAGGTACTTAAGGTAACGCAAGCAATTGACACCAACGGTGTAAAATTTTACAGCGACAGAACCGAATTTCAACGTGATCATCTAAAAAATGTTAGAGGAGAACTCTCAAGGCGCAGAGATGAGGGTGAATCCGATATAACCATCAAGTTTGTGAACGGCCTTCCAACGATTGTGAAATCCGGGGGTGAAAAAAACTGAACATTTATTTCCAAAATGTAGGTGGTCTTAAAGGCAAAATAAAATCATTTATGCTAAACACCCAAACCTCTATTTACGATATTATCATATTAGTTGAAACATGGCTAGACGACTCTGTAACGAACGCCGAATTAGGTCTCTCCAACTTTAATATCTATAGAACTGACAGAAATAGTACAAATAGCACAAAAACTAGAGGTGGGGGTGTTCTGATTGCTGTCAAAAACGTTTTTGCAAGTAGCTCAATAGAATGCAGTGACAAAGGTGAACAATTATTTGTTAAAATTATTGATGAGTACATAATTGGATCGATATATATACCACCGGGATCAGCTATTGAGCAATACATGACCAGTGCAAATGATATTGATAATATTTGTTCCTCCAACCCTAATTGTAAATATATAATTTGTGGCGATTTTAATCTACCTGTTGCGTTTTGGGACCAATCAAATGATGTATTGAATACAAGGAATGACTGTCAGCCTGCAAGTGTTTTAGCTAATGTGTTTAATTATCATCATATGCTGCAAGCAAATAGTATACCCAACGAAAGAGGAGTATTTTTAGATTTAGTATTCTGCAATGTTTTAAATCTCTCTGTATGCCGTGCCAGTGATGTTTTATGTGGTTCAAGTTTCCATCACATTCAGTACTCTATAAGCTTACCCCTATTGCCAGTTAACTTTGTAGATGGGTATGAAGATTGGTCTTATGATTTTAAATTGGGCGACTATGCTGGTATCAATAATTTTCTTGCTTCAATTGATTGGGATGAGGTGTTCCTTAATTCAAGCGTCGATGATAAGGTTAATGATTTTAATAACATTTTATATTATTGTTTTAATAGGTTTATACCAGCAAAATTTGTAAAACGCTCTAATAATTACCCATCGTGGTTTAACAGTGAATTAATAACTTTGATTAAGTCTAAGAAAGCAACCCATAAGTTATATAAAATGAGTGGCTTGCAATCGGATTATGAGACATTTAAAAGAATACGGTTGGAGTGTGAAATACTTAATAACGCATTATATACAAATTATATCCAGGGTTTAGAACGAGATATTGGTGTGAATTCAAAGTGTTTTTGGAATTACGTAAATATTTGCCGGAACACCAATGGCTTACCGGAGCAAATGTTTTTAAATAATGATACTGGAAATAATTTGGATGAGAATGTAAATTTATTCGCATCACACTTTTCAACGGTCTATTGTAACTCGTTTAAGAGCACTTATTGTGATTTACCTAATATGCATACACTATTCAACTTGAATAATTTTGGTATCGCTCTCAACGATATATTTGAGAAAATATCACATTTTACTGATTCATGCAGTATGGGCCCGGATGGGATCCCTGAATATTTTTTGTTTCTCAGCAAATTATGTGGGCGTGTAAAAATATTATCATTGAAGAACAACACGGATTCATTAAAGGGCGGTCCACTGTGACTAACTTGATGCTATATAAGACAGTTTTGTCGGATGCTTTGGAGAAGAGGCTTCAAATTGACTCAATTTATACAGATTTCTCCAAGGCATTCGATCGAGTGCAGCATGGTGTATTGTTAAAAAAACTACATGCTATGGGTGTGGGTGGATTGGGCTTGGATTGGCTTGCAAGTTATCTGTCCAACAGAACACAATGTGTACGCGTGGGATCAAGTCTATCAAGATGTATTAACGTGACCTCGGGGGTACCTCAGGGATCTCATTGTGGGCCTGTGCTATTTTTATTATTTATAAATGATATCGGCATTAGGATTAAGCATAGCAGATTTCTCCTGTATGCAGATGATCTAAAAATATTTAGAGAAGTCAGATCAGTCGAGGATCAAACCTTGTTGCAATCGGACTTGAACAGTGTTGCTGAATGGTGTAATGACAATAATCTATACTTAAATATTAACAAGTGTTTCCATGTATCATTTTGTCGTGGCAATGGTATAAAATTTCCTTATTCCATTAACAATAATCTTTTAACTTTTGTAACTGAAATTAAAGACTTGGGCGTACTATTTACATCTACACTTAATTTTAATAAACATATTAACAATATATGTAATTTGGCGTTGAGAATGTTAGGTTTTGTCAATAGGTTTACATTGGATTTTAGTATAACTACTGTGAAACTTTTATACCTTGCGCTTGTTCGACCCCATGTTGAGTATGCATCTGTAGTGTGGTCACCGTACTCGGTAACTACGATTCAGCAACTTGAAACTGTTCAAAGTCGATTCTTAAGACTTATTCATCGTAGGATGGGCGGGCACATTATCAACTTCAGCCATAGCTTTATGCTCAGTGAGCTCAATATTCAATCACTGCATGACAGGAGAGTTCTACTGGATTTATGTCTTCTGCATAAGCTAGTCAATGGGATTATTGAATGTCAGGATTTAATATGTAAGTTGTGTTTTAATATACCAAGAGGTATTAATTGCAGGCACAAGCCATTATTTCGTTTGTCTTTTCATCCTACAAATTACGGTATGTTCAACCCCATTGATAGACTTATGCGCTATGCAAATAAATTACAAAATAATAGTAACTTTATATTATTTGCACAGTCTACGTCACTGTTCAAATCTAGTCTGCGTCGTATTTGCCTCTCCGATATTGATAAATAATTTTTGTTTCTTTGTTGTATGCAATTTTTAATTCTGTATTTATGTATTGTATTTACTTTCTACACTATCTAATTTTTATATTATTGTTAGTTGAACTCGATCAGTGCCTTGTTATTTACATTAAGTGTTTGTATTTCTACAGGTTGTTATAGTTTTATGTAAAAAGGATATTCCATTAATAAATGAAATGAAATGAAATGAAATGAAATGAGATTATACCACGGAAGTATTCGAGAACCATGTATCAGATCATAAAGCGCAAAAACTTATACTGAATGTCCAAGTCCAAACAGACAACATTAATAAAAAGTGTAGACTATTTACATCGCGTAATATGAGTGAATTCTGTAACAAATTAAAATGTTTAAATTGGGAAAATATGTATTCAGGTGATGACGTGAACCTTGAGTGGAATAACTTTATGCTTAATTTAAGAAACTGTTTAGATCAATCCTGTCCAATAGTAAATGTAACAAAAAATAAAAACGCTAATAATTTACAAGTGTACAACAATTCTGAAATTATTAAATGTAAGCAAGTTTTAAACGCTCTCTCTGTTATAAAACAATTTGATGCAAATGCTAAAAAACTATATAATGATCTAAACAAGGAATATAACCAATTACTTAAGCAAGCAAAAAGCAACATCATAGCGAAAAAAATTATTGAAAGTGATAATAAAATAAGAGAAACTTGGAACTGTGTTAATCAATATCTAGGTAAATCTAACAAAAATATTAATTTTCCTTATAGTGCAACCGATTTTAATAACCATCTCAGTACGTCCATGCAGAAAATAATACATGAAATACCAAACTCTGACGAACCACTATTTAATAATATAACAAGAAATAATTACAGCTTATTTTTGAAACCTGTATGTGAATCGGAAATAATAAATATAATAGGTAATTTGAAAAATAAAAAATCGGTAGGGTACGATGAAATCAAAACCCAAATGATAAAAATGAATGCTCAAATACTTAAACAACCTTTGACCTATCTGATAAATAGATCGTTTGAGCAAGGGATATTTCCAGAGTGCCTCAAAATTGGTGTAATTAAGGGGATTATTGCAGTGTAACACGCCGATCGTGTTGGAAAGACCCACATAGTTTAGAGTAGCTCATCCGATGCCAAATTTACAGCACAAGTGGGGAGAATACAGTCAGAGAGAAAAGCGGCAGTTCGCTGTGCATTTGTGCATTGCTCCTTGGCATGAACGGATGGGGTCTCGCGTCGCGTGGAATAGACGAAAAAACAAAGCGTATAAAAAAGACGGATCGAACGAAAGTGTCGATTCGTATTATTTAAACACGCTGATAATACATACAAGCTATGTATTGTTTTCAATTCGTTAGAAAGCGTTATCGGATCCTGTGTTATTTTTCGGTATTTACAAAACTGATGATTCTTATTCTTGTCATTATAACACATTATTTTTACTTTTAAGACTCCAGTTTCGACAGCCAAACAAACTATGTGTGTTATTTTATTAAATTATAGATTATTTCTTAAAAATATAATAATAAAATAATTCATGTTCATAAGCTCATTGTGAATATTTATATGCCGCACATATATGAAAAAAAACATAGGATTTTCAATCATATTTTTTAAATGGGAATATTATCTTCCCTAACTGCTATTGCCATGAAAATAATGTGTATTAATTTGGCCTCTGCCCAATTGGGTAAATACCCCCAATTTTGGGGAGAATTTCAATTTATATTCGGTCAAATATTCTAGTTTTTATGAATGCAACAAATAAATAATAGATTGAAAAAAATTAAACGGAAAGCTGCCCTGTTTTTTTTTATGTTTAGTACAGGGTTTACAAAATGATGATGTGTATAAATAGGCTCAGTCAACTTAGCCCCCCGAAGTTCGACTTTTTTGAAAAAAGCGATTGCGCTAGACCGGCCTTAGCTAGCGCCACAAAAATTAGAGCGAGCGCCATTTAGACAAGAAAACTACGGGGATTTGAACTTTCAGGGGGCTAGGTTGATGCTAGCCCCCGAGTTTGGATTTTTTAAGTTTTTTTACACTATTCGGATTCCTCAGAGCTAGTGCTACCAATTTAAAAGCCAACGCCACTCCCACAGCCCCAAAAAATGATAAAACATTTTTAACCCTGGCCCCCTAAAATGAGATGTTTTTAATCAAATTGGGTGGAAAATATAACTTAGAGCTAGCGCCAACAGAATATGACAAAAATATTCTCTCAAAAATATCAGGTAAAAAAAAAGTTCACATCCAAATTTTGATGCAAGAGCTTTCAGATCCTGTATGCGTATTACCATTTACTTCCTGAATTTTAATACAAAATGATGTTTGGCATATAATATACCGCTTTTAACAAATAGTTCGGCGTTGTAATTACTTTATTTATGTTCATAGACACTGGCTATTAGAAACATGATGCCTAGTAGACAGTAGCGTAACTGACAATTGTGTTTTCACTCCTAGCTAATTTAAATCGTTATTACGCAAGAACTTACCGTACGATTTAAGAAACTCTTTTGGCATTGTAATTACTATACTAATATTTATAAACACTGGCAACGAGATAGCTTGCACTAGTAAGACAGTGGCGTAACTGACGATTGTTTTTGATAATTGAAATCGTTATAACTCGGAAACTAACCGTACGATTTCAATTTTTTTTTTGGCATTGTAATTGCTATACTGAAGTCTATAAACACTAACAGCGACATAGCTAGTGATATTAAAGGATAAATTAAAATCACTTGCTTTGTTTCACTATTTGTTTCTATTTACTCGACTAGTTTCGCTTTTTACGGCATTATCAAAGTTCACTCTTGATTCACTCTTGATAATGCCGTAAAAAGCGAAACTAGTCAAGTAAATAGAAACAAATAGTGAAACAAACCAAGTGTTTTTAATTTATCCTTTATTATTATTTCAAAATGTTTCACCAAGTGATAAATGAGAAAGTTATTCAAGAGATAGCTAGTGCTAGCAAGACAGTGGCGTACCTCACGGTTGTTTTTTTATGATAACTTAAATCATTATTACTCGGTGGAAAACACTCGTTGGGAGTTTCAAACTGAACGCTTTTCAAAAACAATGAATGCCTGAAAATTTACCTAGTACACATCGGGTTATGTATGTACCTAATCAAAACATGGGTATCTTTTCGATGCTATAAAATTGTGATTAAGCTCCTTTCGTTGCTATTCAATTGACTTTATTTTCATTCTAACACAATATATCTCAATATCCTGATTCTACGATATACAGGGAGTTTTTCTTTAAAGTAGACGTATTCCAGATTCACTTTATTTTGTTTAAATCTTTAGATATATGTTGTTTTTACAGGAATTCAATTTGAAGCTTTAAGCGAGTGTTTTCCACTCCCAGACTAAGCATGAAGTAAAATTTCGAGTTTAGAAAAGCCCCGTGAAAATTTGTCGAGGGTCGCGCAGCGACCCCAGACAAATTTTCTGGGCTTTTCTAAACTCGAAATTTTACTTCATGCGCCACGCGTATAGAACACTAAAATTTTGTGAAATTTGTGTATATTTGAACCTTACTTGAAATCAGCGTTTTATACGCGTGGCGCATGAAGTAAAATTTCGAGTTTAGAAAAGCCCAGAAAATTTGTCTCGGGTCGCTGCGCGACCCTCGACAAATTTTCACGGGGCTTTTCTAAACTCGAAATTTTACTTCATGCTTAGTCTGGGAGTGGAGAACACTCGTTTAAAGCCTTGAATTGAACTTTTGCACCCAATTTGATTAAAAAAATCTCATTTCGGGGGGCTAGGGTTTAAAATGTTGTATAATCTTTTGGGGTTGTGGGGGTGGCGCTAGCTTTTAAATTGGTAGCGCTAGCTCTGAGGAATCCGAATACTGTAAGAAAACTTGAAACATCCAGCATCAACCTAGCCCCCCGAAAGTTCAAACCCCCGTAACTTTCTTGTCTAAACGGCGCTAGCTCTAATTTTTGTGGCGCTAGCTAGCGCTAGCTAAGGCCCGTCTAGCGCAACAGTTATTTTTTAAAAAGTCGAACTTCGGGGGGCTAAGTTGACTGAGCCGTATAAATAGAGGATTGCAATAACATTCAATTTCAATTCATTTATTCCTTATTTACTTACTATCAAAATATGACTCATCATAAATCAGCCAAATTTGAAAAAAATATATTGGGCTCGGTGCAATGTTGAGCAAGAAGCTTATTATTTGAAATGCATTATAATAACTACCTTATTATTATTATAGTTCTATTTTTTCTAAAATAATTAACAATGAATATGCACGCAGTTAAACCCTACATTTTTTTAAACATTCGTCAAACAAATATTACCTGTGCTCAGTAAAAAATAGTTGATTTGTAACATTAATCTACGACAACGTCATATTGGTGACGTTATTCTTACTATTCTTATAGTTTTGATATCATTGATTCGTTGATGAAGTCGCAGTTGGTTCAAATAGGTCCGATTGCTAGAAACTTTACAATTTACTTTAATAGTTTTATTGCGAGAAGTTTAATGGCATTTAACAACTGCTTTAATAACGAAAGATTTAAGACGAAATAATGATTTGAACAAGACTGATTGTTATTCGATTGCTTCTGGCTTATTAATCAGCTTAAAAAACTTTAAAAATAATTTAATAATACCGACACTGTCAAATAATAAGGAAAGCCAATATTAAAGGTATATTACACATCTTTATTTAAATTAGTGAAACATTTCGTGTTTTCTATATTAGTGAACATGCAGTATAAAAAAATACTTATTCCATTAGTAGTCAGATAGCATGAAAATAAAACACTAGTACAATAAAATATCGATTATAATTGCGAAATATTAATTTTACGAGAATAAATGCTAACGACGCGAGCCGTTTTTGTTAACTATGATTGAAAAAAGAAAAGAAAAACAAACGCGAAGCCGCACAGCGTTCACCGGCCCAGAGATAAACGCTGGCCGCATGCTGCTCGCCCCTCCAATAATTGTGCAGATGAGTGTACAACGCGTTCAACTAAGAGAAGATCCGCAAGGCGGCGGTATTTTACGGTCTTATTTTTCAAGATTTTTATTTTAACCTGACTCGGGCATGAGCTATCGCATCCTTATGAAATGTTCACATTATATTCCTTATAGTATAAACTAGTAAGATATGGGAATATTTTTTTTAATTTTGAAAAATTTAACATTATTTTTTTCATACCTCTGAAAGCAAATTGTTTAAAAAAAAAGTACTTCGATATTTTACTAGATAATTGGGCTTAATATACGCTGTCAAAATTTCAACTTTCTAGGACCTTTAGTTTTTAAATAAACCTAACATTAAATTTCAGACCACTGTTATATTCCCCTTAAACCAATATTTAAAAAGGGAGATCGGCTTGATATAAATAACTATAGACCGGTAACACTATTAAGCATATTTTCTAAAATTGTTGAAAAAGCTGTTGCATCAAGACTCACTAGTTTTTTCTCAAAACACAGTCTTTTTAATACCACACAGCATGGCTTCTTAAAACAAAAAAATACACAAACACCGCAATATTTGATTATGTAAGTAATATTGCGAATGCTTTGGAAAAAGGTGAAAATCCCCTAGGAATTTTCATAGACTTGTCGAAGGCATTCGACACTATGAATCACAATATTTTATATCAAAAATTAGAAATGTATGGTGTAAGAGGTACTGCATTAAATATTCTTGAATCTTACTTGAAATGCAGGCCACAAAAGGTTATTCTAGACACATCAGAGTCTAACATCACGTGTACAAATATCGGTGTTCCTCAGGGAAGTATTTTGGGGCCAATTTTATTCGTTATATGTGTCAACGATTTCGAGCAAACCATGAGGCCTTTTCCGTGTTCAATAGCTTCATATGCAGATGACACAAATATTATTATAAACAGAGCTGACAGTGATGTAATACACAATGCAAATGCAGTGTATACCGAAGTACAAAATTGGATGTCACAAAACAAATTAATTATAAATCATAAGAAAACCCATGTGCTTCAGTTTTCTGCGAGAAAATTAAACAACATCTCTAATGAGGTTATTTTAGACGGAATAGTGCTTCAAATAAAAGAAAGTACAAAATTTCTAGGAGTTAAAATTGATGCACAACTAAATTGGCAAACCCACTGCATTCAACTAATTAAATCTCTGAATATAGTATGTTACACTATTCGAATCCTAAAAAATATATTTGATCATAATACATTAATAATGATCTATAGATCAAATTTTGAATCTCTCGTGAGGTACAGCATTATATTCTACGGAACATCTTCCTTTGCTCAAAAGATATTCATAGTACAAAAGAGAATACTTAGAATTATTAATAACTTAAAGCCTACAGATTCATGTAGAGAATTCGAGCTCTTCTTCTAGAATATGTTAGAGTGACTCAATACAAGTTCCGAAACCTAATTTCAGGCCAATCGGATAAGATTTAGAGGTCGCTCAAGTCGAAAGTATGAAAAAAAACTTGGTCTTCTATTTTTTTCATAAGAAAAAATTTAAGGAATCTTTATAACCAATTATTAACTTACCGCAACGTGTTTTCTCAATCATAAACATCATATACTATCGTTTTTAACCGTCAAAGTTATTTTGTTGTCAACATTTTACGCCTGGTTGGTGGTTTTAGGCGAATTTTTTTCGCCAAAAAATTGACATTTCCGCAAAACCTGACGTATATTTTTCGCTGACGCATCTGATAACTCCTCTTTTTGGTCTTAAATAATGGGGAATATATTAAGCTTATCAAAAAGCCCTTTAGTGCAACTTGCTTGTGCCTGCTTCATAATAAAAATCCGAAATTTGATATAATGATGTAAAGTGCGAATTTCGAATTTTGATGATATTCATCTAACTCTTGCGGAAACAACTGTTAACGTTTATATACACATTGCATTGTTTAAAAACATTGTCAAAGTTGTGTTTAACTACAAAAGTCATCTTATGAACATTTTTGAAACTGTCATGCGAATTTTTAGGGTTTTATTTAGATGATAGATTCGCGTAATTCTTTTTTGAGATTGTTTAATTTTTTTGATTAGTTAAGTTCTTTTTTTATTGTTTAGTAATTGTTAAAAGATTTAATAACTATTAAGAGTTTTTAGCGTTTAAGAGCTTTAAAAATTATCAAGCAGCAAATTGCGCTGCTTGCAGCGCCATCTGTTGGTACTGCTTGCAGATGGCGTTGCTTGGAGCGCCATCTGCATCACGCAAGCAGTACTACTGACACAAAGAAACATTTGAAGTGAAGTAACCCCAAAATCAGTCCGTTTGACGTCCCTGACAAAACATGCCTCGTCCGACCGTGTATTTACATTATTTGATTGGGTCTAAAATCGATCGGATCGATAATTTCGGGCTTCCAAGTAACCGGACTGTGTTGCGTTTAGTATGCTTCAACCATTTTTCGCAAAACAAATCACTTCACGAAGCAGCAAAAGTTGTGATAAATGAAGTGACTGAAGTATACACGACCGCGAAAATTCCGGTTATATCGGATTTTAACGCCGTTAAGAAAGTAGAAGCACTCTATTCGAGTTGGCTGAAGGTTAAGAAGAATAGAAACAGGGAGTCAGAGGCGCAACAAAATGCCGCCGAAGCGTTTTCTCAGATGTTGGACGAGCTTTTTGAGGTGGCACCCAAAAATGTTCTCGATTTGATACAAGGTGATGTCAAACAGTTTTACATCGCGGTTCAAGCGGTTCTCTAAGGCATGGTCCACCTTAGATTTGGACAAGTTTGAGACAGGCGTTGCTGATGAGACTGTTCGAAGGGCTCTTGAGTCGTCACGAGGAAATATTGTGACCTTTGCTTTTAATCAATTACAGGTACAAACATTATCTCACAAATAGACGGTCAACAAATATTCTATTATGAAGGACAATTCGACTAAAAAAATGTATTTTCATAATTATTGTTGTAGGAATTTGATTTGAGAGATGCCTACAGAGAACTTCTGGAGCTGGTTATCATATTTCTGGGCGCCTCTCCGAAAAGCGATTATAAATTTCGCTTACCTGGTCCTATGCACCATGCTAGGTGGATGGCTAAAGCCATTTATTCATTAAAAATGTATCTTTTCAGACAACAATTCAAACTCAACGTTTGCGCGACGTAAATATCTTTATTTCTAAATTGTATGTAAAAGCGTGGTTTACGGCTTCTCATGCCTTAACTAGTCCAAACAATGATTTGACATTTTTACACAACCTGATCGACTATAAAACTGAAAACCAGAAGGTAGCCACTGCTGCGCTTAACAAGTTCGGCAACCATTTGTGGTACTTGTCCGATGAATTGATCGGCTTATCATTGTTCGACGAAAATGTTTCCTACGATGATAAAAGAAAAATTGTTGGCGCGTTAAAAAACAACGAAAATTGTGAGATTGAGTCAAAACGCGTTAAAATTAATGTAAATAGTGACAACGAGTTGCAGTTATGGCGAAAACGCGAAATTTACGATTTCGTGTCAAATCAAACTGAAGTATTATTTTCGCGTTTCGAAATCGACAAAGATTTTCTCAACTATGACCCGAGTTTATGGGAATCGATTGAAGGGTATCAACAGAGCAAAACATATTTGTCAAGCTTGCGAGTAGTGAATGACGCTGCTGAGAGAGCCGTAGCTCGGGTTAAGAAGCTGAATCCATTAATTACAAAAGAGGAGAAATAAAAGCAGTATTTGTATAAATCAGTGCGGGATCATCAGCAGCGTTTCAGGACGGCGACAAAATCGACTGCACAAGTTGAATAAAGAAGCGAGGTCGTCAGTTGTAAATAATATTAATGTAAACTCTCACTTGTCAATAGATTTTTGCGAACCGATCCTGTTGTTGGTTTTTAAAGAACCCCATTCAAAATCAACGCTTACCAATATCTTCATAACGTTAATAAACTAAAATATTTGTTTTTTTGTACACAATACCAGGAAGAAAATACCTTCAAAGATAATATGTTCTGAAAACATGGATATTATTTCAATTAATAAGTACGCAAATCTATCATCTAAACAAGCCCTAGAAAATTCGCATGATAGTTAACAGTTGTTTCCACAAGAGTTAGATGAATATCACAAAAATTCGAACTTTAAGCTTTAGATCATTATATCAAATTTCGGGTTTTTATTATGAAGCAGACGGAAGCAAGTTGCACTAAAGGGCTTTTTGAGAAGCTTAATATATTCCCCATTATTTAAGACCAAAAAGAGGAGTTATCATATGCGTCAGCGAAAAATATACGCCAGGTTTTGCGGAAATGTCAATTTTTTGGCGAAAAAAATCGCCTAAAAACACCAACCAGGCGTAAAATGTTGACAACAAAATGACTTTGACGGTTAAAAACGATAGTATATGATGTTTATGATTGAGAAAACACGTTGCGGTAAGTTAATAATTGGTTATAAAGATTCCTTAAATTTTTTCTTATGAAAAAAATAGAAGACCAAGTTTTTTTTCATACTTTCGACTTGAGCGACCTCTAAATCTTATCCGATTGGCCTGAAATTAGGTTTCGGAACTTGTATTGAGTCACTCTAACATATTCTAGAAGAAGAGCTCGATCTGAGAAAAAACATTTTTTTTGGGGCACCCTAATATATATATATATGAAATACTAGTTTTTCATTTTAAATATAAATTAAAATTTGATACGTATAAAGTTTAACACAGTTATAACACCAGACGGTTCAATGAATATGAGTATCCATTACATCGGCTAACTCTATACGAAAAAACACCTACATACAATGCAATAAAACTGTACAATACATTACCTACTTACATAAAAAATACAACCTGTTTAAATACGTTTAAAAGGCAATTACGAGAATTCTTGATTAATAAAGAATTATACAAAATGGAAGAATTTTAGTTTCCAACAATTTTTCGCTGCATGATTATTTTGTTTTTTGATTGTTTGTTTGTTTTTGGTTATATTTATTATTTAGTTTAAATGTTATTTGTAATTTTAATGTGTTTACTAGTTTTTTTGCAATACACTTGTATTATATATGTTTTTTTTTTCTTTCTCTAATCCATATTGTGTATTAAGCGATCGATTTACTTTAGGACGTATTCGATATAGTGATATATGTAACAAATGTATATTAACTAATTTCTTGAATAAATGACTTTGAATTTGAATTTGAATCTTTCATATAACCTACTCTAACTTTATCATCTGTCAACTGCAGTTTGTAAAGTTAGGTTAGGTCACGGATGATAGATTAAGTAGTCTATCCTAAATCCATCATCCGTGACCTAACCTAACTTCACAAACTGTTTCCATTGTCTCAACAAATTCTACTTTGACGCGATATTTCGGAAAAACCAGTTGACATATTTGCATTTACGTTTTAGCATGTTGAAGCTTGTTAATTTTCAAGCAAACGCTGTAACTTTGAAACGTACGAAGTAACCCGTTCATTTTTTTTTAATTTCCTTATACGAATTCCAGCCTAAACCCAATGTTTTCTTCGTCTCAGCAAAATTCAACTTTGACGCGATTTTTTGGAAAAACTAGTCGACATATTTGCATTTTCATTTCAACATGTTGAAGCTCGTTAATTTTCAAACAATCACTGTAATTTTTAATTTCACAAAGTGACGCATTCATTTTTTTTAAAATTACTCAAACAAATTCCAGCATAAACTCGACGTTTTCTTTGTCTCAACAAAATTTGACTTTGACGCGATATTTCGGAAAAACCAAATGATATATCTGCATTTTTTCTTCAGAATGTTGAAGCTTGTTTACTTCAAAGCAAACGCTGCAATTTTGAAGTTTACGAAGTGACGCGTTTATTTTTTTTAAATTCCTCAAAAAAATTTCAACGTAAACTAGACATTTTGTTCATCTGAAAAAAAAAAACTCTACTTTTAACGCGGTTTTCCGGAAAAACCAATCGACGTATTTGCATTTTCTCTTCGGAATGTTTTTAAACGATTGTTTTCCACTCCCAGATTAAGCATGAAGTAAAATTTCGAGTTTAGAAAAGCCCCGCTTAGAAAATTTGTCGAGGGTCGCGCAGCGACCCGAGACAAATTTTCGCGGGGCTTTTCTAAACTCGAAATTTTACTTCATGCGCCACGCGTACGAAACGCTGATTCAGTCACATTCTATAGTATATATATATATATGAATTCTATAGTATATATATATATGAAATACTAGTTTTTCATTTTAAATATAAATTAAAATTTGATACGTATAAAGTTCAACACAGTTATAACACCAGACGGTTCAATGAATATGAGTATCCATTACATCGGCTAACTCTATACGAAAAAACACCTACATACAATGCAATAAAACTGTACAATACATTACCTACTTACATAAAAAATACAACCTGTTTAAATACGTTTAAAAGGCAATTACGAGAATTCTTGATTAATAAAGAATTATACAAAATGGAAGAATTTTAGTTTCCAACAATTTTTCGCTGCATGATTATTTTGGTTTTTGATTGTTTGTTTGTTTTTGGTTATATTTATTATTTAGTTTAAATGTTATTTGTAATTTTAATGTGTTTACTAGTTTTTTTGCAATACACTTGTATTATATATGTTTTTTTTTTTTCTTTCTCTAATCCATATTGTGTATTAAGCGATCGATTTACTTTAGGACGTATTCGATATAGTGATATATGTAACAAATGTATATTAACTAATTTCTTTTCAATTCTTGTCAAGAGACAGTATTTTTTTCATTAGTAACTTGTTACAGTTTTAAATTACATTACACAATCATTATCGATTGGTTGCATTTATTAGTAAACCTGGACCACATCGGACTTCCCAAATGCAACCAATCGAGAATGATTGTGTAATGTAATTTAAAACTGTAACAAGTTACTAATGAAAAAAATACTGTCTCTTGACAAGAATTGAACTAATTTCTTGAATAAATGAATTTGAATTTGAAAAAAAATTTGAAATTTGAAGTGTAATTTAATTTAAACCTTCATTATCAATATATGGACATCGTTGTCCAGCTCCTAAACAAACCGTTCGACATGGTTTGAAAAATTCCTTGTACGACCTCTACTTTGTCCAACATCAAAGCTCTATGTCATATCATTATTATTACAACAAAGTTATAAAAATGTAGAAAGCTTTGTTTTTTTTATCTATTCACGCGTAAAACATTTATCATACCTCAAAACGTCTGTGGTGTATTGAGAGTCCAGCGCGTGCGATGTGATAGCGCTCTGCTGCAGGAAATCCTCGGAATTCTGCTGTATATTAGGACTGTGCAGATGCAGCGCGTTCTTCAAGAAGGCCGGACACACGCCCTCCAGGTGCGGACACGACGCCCAGAACCACCGAGGCATCCTCCCCGTGGGCGCCGTCGACACCAGGTAACCTAGAGCGAGAGGTTGCTGAAGCACGGTGCCGATTTCTTCGGCGGCTTCGCCCCGCTGCGAGTTATTCTGTGAGGGAAAGGGGGAAACCTGGCGTCCACCGCCGCCCATTCCACCGGGACTTCCGGGATTGCCGTGCTCGTCTCGCCGCGGACTCCCCGTCGGACTGAACCCGCCGCCGCCGCCACCGTCGTTCCAATTGAAAATATCGGTGAATTCGTTGATGTTATCAATCCCCTCGCCGTCGTGGAAGTCGTTGATGTTGAAGATATCCTCGTCGGGGTCTATGCTGTTCTGTTCTTGGAACGTCGTCTGCGAGCTTTGCGTCGTTGCCGATGTGGGAAACACCAGGATGTGCGTGCAGGTGACATCCTGCGGGGTGGTTAACTGTGAATTGACGCTGATTTGACTGAATCTCTCGTCCGGTGTGAACTGATCGGGCATCAAGCGGAGCGTCGAATCCGGTTCTAAACTAACCAAACACGCGCTCAGTATGCACGGAACGTTGTTGGGATACAAGAGCAAGCACTGCTTGCAAATCTCCTTCAAATGCTTCGACGCTTTCAGCAAATTCTTCCGGCTCAACAAGAAGCTCCAGCCTTTCAACTCTCCGTGCCCGATCCTCCCCAATCGACCGACGACCAGCCTCCACGGTTTAACGCTCTGCGAGATCACCCCCAGAGCGAAATCCATGAGTTTTTGGAGGCCGACGCGCCGCGCGGCAGCCACGCCCTTTTTCCGCCTCGATCTGTTCGGGATGTCGATGTTTATCGTGCAGGTTTCGAAGATCTCGCCCTTTTCGTCGGTGGCCACGGCCAGTAAATAGCTCTGGTCTTCGGAAAGGCAGTAACTCAGGTAGAGGATCGAGGCTTGGTCGGAGTTGCCCTGGCCGAAGGACTCGGCGCTTTCAGCTTTGCCTTTCAGCGGACCGAGTACGTACGGCGGGGTGTAGAGTTTGTAAGGTGCGCGATTTTTTTCCTGCAAAGAAATAGCATTAATATCACAATTTACAAATTATTTCCTTTATGAGATTTTCCAACATTAAATATTGATTCATACGCACAAGCGGTGAATAAAAAGCGGACTTCGAGTCGTGTCTGATATTGTCCAACACGCTCAGCCATTTTTATCAATTGAAACCAGAGCTGGGCAGGATTCGAATCCTTTTAGAGGATTCAAAAGAGGCATTCGAATACTTTAGTTCAACTGGATTCGTTACATTATTTTAAGAGGATTCGTATTCGAATCCAAATGTGGGTCCTTATAAAAGGATTCGAATATTCATAAAAGGATTCGAATATTTTTAAAAGGATTCGAATATTTATAAAATGATTCGAATACTTACAAAAGGAGTTGAATCGTCAAAAATAATTCGAATTAATTGTGAGGATTAACATGAAAAAGGTTTTTTGTGTGTTTTTAAATGTCTCGTTAAATCAGTGTTTTATACGCGTGGCGCATGAAGTAAAATTTCGAGTTTAGAAAAGCCCCGCGAAAATTTGTCTCGGGTCGCTGCGCGACCCTCGACAAATTTTCTACGCGGGGCTTTTCTAAACTCGAAATTTTACTTCATGCTTAGTCTGGGAGTGGAAACACTCGTTCGAAACTTCAAACTGAATGCTTTAATAAGGACATTAAATGACTGAAAATGTTTTAAAAGATAATAATCTAGTTTTCAAAATTTTGTTTAATATTATTTAAAGTAAAACTGACATGACATGGTAGCCACAATCTGAAATGTTAAATTTTTCCGACATTTCCCTGATTCAAGATTTTTTTTGCCTGGCAATTTAATATAAGTTTCTTCTGCGAGAAACCCCCATTTTGTTAGATTAATAATAATAATAATAATAATCTTTATTTACAGACAACATACAAAAATAAAATAATCCATAATTAATAATAATAAAATGATAGTAGCTCTCTGCAAATTGGCTATCGACCGGTGGTCTTTCAGCCTGTCTTTATCAATTAATTGTTTATAAAAATAGGTATTAAAGTGTCATGATCACTAATGTCAGTTTAATATTTGTTAATATTTAAGTTAATTTTATAAATTTAATCCAATCATATGGCTTTTTTGATTTTGGTCAATTTAAATATAATTCCATGACTTTTCTCTACCTTTCCCAGTTTTAATGATATTCAGTGAATTTTTTATTTACGCAATTTTCAGGCATTCGTTAATTTTATAATAGAGTTCAATTGGAAGCTTTAAACGAGTGTTTTCCACTCCCAGACTAAGCATGAAGTAAAATTTCGAGTTTAGAAAAGCCCCGTGAACATTTGTCGAGGGTCGCGCAGCGACCCGAGACAAATTTTCGGGCTTTTCTAAACTCGAAATTTTACTTCATGCGCCGCGCGTACAAAACACTGATTTGAAGTGAAGTTCAAAAACACATAAATACATCTTTAATCAGAGTAACAGGGAATCAGACATTTAGTCTGTTATTAACGACGTTCAGCGTTAATAATAAATAATTAAGTTTTGAATATTTTTGTTAAAACAACTCGTAACGATATTTATATATTAATAATTGCAAAAATTATTCTCAAAGGATTTGTATTTGTGATTCGAAGAAACAGGATTCGAATCTTTGATTCGAATCATATTTATCTCTTACGAATCCTTTGTTCGAGTATTCGTGATTCGAATCATACTAGGTGATTCGGATTCGTGATTTTAATCCTTTTTATTTTGCCTGGTTGCAAAAAACTTAAGAGTTCCTACAAATATATCAAAACCTGTGCGAGTGATAAATTGATTAGAATGCATTAAAATGCGTGTAGTAGCCGACTGTTTCGCATAATCAGTTCTGTGGAACGGTATGTGAAATATAACTACATTTCGTAGTGGACGAGCGGGAACATGGAGTTCAAGAAGCTGTAGAAAGTCGGGACAGTCAATAGCTCCATCAAACACTTTTTTACCAGCATAACATCTTGGTTGACACGCCGAGAACATAAACTCGTAATATTAACCTTATCGAGCAGGTCGCAGTAGTCACCAACTAGATGAAATTTGTAATCTACAAATTTACCAATTTTTTTTTGTACTTTCTCGATTGTTTCAATATCAGCGCCGCTATAAGGAGACCACACGCAAGAGCAGTATTCCAAATGTGGGCGAACTAGCACGTTATAAACCTAAAATATCAGTTCCCATATCACTTCAAGATCCAGAATCTTTTAATAATTATTTCATTTCCTCTTTACCTAATACTCCGATAATTGATCAAGATGTGATTAAATTTTATAACACTAACAGAAAATGTAATTTCAGTGAATTGTTTGAGTTTAAATTAGTAGACACTTTCGAGGTGCTTAAAATATTAAATAATATCAAAACTAATGCCACTGGTATTGATGACATTAATGCATGTATGCTAAAACTTTGCTGTCCATATATTATACCTTTATTAACACATATAATTAACTCATGTCTGCTTTCAAATTATTTCCCTACTCATTGGAAACATGCATTAATTAAACCACTTGCTAAAATTTCATCGCCAACTGTTATATCCGATTTTAGACCAATTAGTATACTGCCCACTGTTTCTAAGATTCTTGAAAAAATAGTAGATACACAATTAAGGGTACATTTAGCAGAATATAATATTTTGCCTGAGCAGCAATCAGGTTTTAGGCCTCACCACAGCTGTACCACTGCATTACTCGATATCACAGATAACATATTAAGAGCTGGAGACCGTGGTGAAGACAGTGTGCTTATCTTGCTTGATTTTAGCAAAGCTTTTGACACTATAGATCATAATATTTTAATGTCAATATTTCACTATATTGGATTATCTAATAGTGCACTATCTTTCTTTCATTCGTACCTCTCAAATCGTGATCAATTAGTTGTCATAGAAAATGTATCGTCTAAGCCTTATAAAACGACTAGAGGTGTACCTCAGGGATCAATTCTAGGACCTCTCTTGTATGCGGTGTATACGCACAATACTTTAAATATTTAAAATTTCATATGTACGCAGATGACACTCAGTTGCTACACTCATTCAAAAGCTGCGATCTTATAAATGCTGTAAATGAAATACATTTCGATCTACAAACATTTACTGATGCATGTACTCAACATGGTTTACAAATTAACCCTAATAAATCCGTAGCAATACTGTTCAGTAAAAAACTAAGTGAAAAAGACATACATATATCTTTAAACAATATACCTTTAATTTTTGTTGAGGAAGCCAAGAATCTTGGGTTAATTATTGATAATAAATTAAGGTTTTCCTCACAAATTTCAGAGTGTATCCGAATTGCTTACTGTAACCTTAAGTTGATTTATGCGGCCAGATCTTTTTTATCACGAGAATTAAAAACGCTGCTATGCAATAGTTTAGTTCTTCCGCATTTCAATTTTTGTGATGCAGTGTATGGGCCGTGTTTGACTGCAGCTACACAAAAAAGAATTCAGCTAGTGCAGAACTCATGTCTCAGATTGATCCACGGCATACGGAAATATGATAGAATATCACACACATTAAAAATTACGAACTGGATCAACATGGAAGGAAGGAGATACTTACATATGACATGTTTGTTCAACAAAATAATCCATTTGAAATGCCCACAGTACCTTTACAAAAAAATATCATTTCGCACTGATGTACATAACATTAATATAAGAAATAAAGGCCTCTTAACACCACCAATTCACCGAACAACCTATTTTGAGCGCAGTTTTACTTATAATGTAGTAAAAGTGTACAACAGTATTCCTATTGAGTATAAAACTCAATCACTGTCAGCATTCAAAAGATCTGTAAAATTCTTAATGTTTTCACGTGACTCATAGTGATTGTATTTTTAGTTACTGCTGCAATTATTATTATTATTATTATTAATAATGATATTGTTATTATATACGTTATTTTTATTGTAATTGCGAATTTTTCAATTTTACTGCTATTGTTATGATATTACATATATATATTTAAGTTTAAGCCATAATATTATTCTTAGTTTAATTTGGGTTGAGTTGAAAGCAGATTTGCTTGTATAAGCTATTTTCTGTACTCCGCCCATGGGTTTTCTACAATGTCTATTGTTTGTAATTATATTGGGATATTGTAATTGTTTATTGTAGAAAATAAAGAATATTATTATTATTATTATTATTATTATATAATACAATAATTGTACCAAGGTTCCGAAAATCTTGGACGTTACGTTTGATAAATCCAAGTAATTGGTATGACTTTGCTACAATCTTTGAGAAGTGCATTGAAAAAGATTAAGTAGTAACGCCTAGATCTTTTACACAATTTACGCGTATTAAAGGTTCGCCCAGCATGGAATACTGGAAATCTACCGTTGTTTGCCGTCTAGAGAACGTGATGACATTACATTTTTTTAGGTTTAAAGATAGCTTGTTAGTCTTGCACCAACTATCAAACGATTGTAAGTCATTATTAAGAACTTTGGCATCTTCGACGGAACGGATTTTCATGAATATTTTCATATCATCCGCAAAGAGAAGGCATTCTGCATTGGAAAACATTTAACTACATCATTAATAAATATATTAAATAGAAGGGGGCCCAAATGTGACCCCTGAGGAACACCTGACGTGACACAGATGGGACGTGAATGACAGCGCCCAATTTTAACAAATTGGAATCTTCCCGAGAGATACGACCCTATCCAACTTAACAAAGTATTGTCAACACCAAAAACCCTAAATTTGTTCATTAGTAAGTTATGGTCAACCGTGTTGAATGCTTTGGAGAAGTCAGTGTAGATGGAGTCCACCTGACATCGCTCCTCAAAAGCACGAACAATATATGCATCATACACTAGAAGATAAGTAGAAGTTGATTCACCAGTACGAAATCCGTGTTGATGCATAGAGATCGAGGATTGCAGTACCCCTGTTAGGTAATCACAAAGTAGTTTTAGGTGCTACAGCTAAAATCGAGATCGGTCTATAATTGTCAACACGATTTCGATTACCAGATTTAAAAATTGGCGTGATATAAGCACTTTTCCAGCAGGTGGGAAAACTACCCTCACGTAGAGATGCATTGAATAAAAGCCATAATGGGCGACTAAGAGAAAAGGCACAATTACTAAGGAAGGTGGCGCTAAGTCCATCAGGCCCTGGGCTACTGTTGTTTTTTAAAGATGACAACTCATTCAATATATCTAATATACTTAATGTAGGAGGAAGGCATTCGTTTATGTGATTGTTACTATAAGTGGTCGAAGTTACATTAATATTTGATGACGAGTTTAGGTTCGGCGTATGATAAAGAGATCCAATAAAATGCGCAAAGAGGTTAACTATGCTATCGGTGTCGTTAACAAGGGAATTTCCGTTCTCAAATGTTGTTGGAATCTGGTTAGAAGCTCTTTTAGACTTAACGTAACCCCAAAAAGCTTTAGGAGCTAAAAGATCTTATATTTTTAAAGAAAACGCTTCATAAAAGGTACATAACATCTCAATCAGCTGAAGGCTATGTTTCATTTAGCAAAACTCGTGATCAATGCAAGAGACTGGCAAACGAGTGTTACTTAAACCATATCAATAATGTTGAGTATTCCCTAAGAGAGGGAATACTCAACATTATTGATATGGTTTAAGAGAGGGAATACTCAACATTATTGATATGGTTTAAGAGAGGGAATACTCAACATTATTGATATGGTTTAAGTAACACTCGTTTGCCAGTCTCTTGCATTGATCACGAGTTTTGCTAAATGAAACATAGCCTTCAGCTGATTGAGATGTTATGTACCTTTTATGGAGCGTTTTCTTTAAAAATATAAGATCTTTTAGCTCTTTAGTAAACCAAACTGGGAAACAAGAGGTTTTTGGTTTGTGGCGTTTTTTAGGAACGTAAAGCTCAACAATTTCAAAAAGGGTTGTTAATATTTAAGTTAATTTTATAATATAATAAAATGATATGGCTTTTTTGATAGGGTTTTGGTCAATTTAAATATAATTCCTCGGACTTTCCCGGTTTTAATGATATTCAGTGAGTTTTTTATTTACGCAATTTTCAGGCATTCGTCGATTTTATAATAGAGTTCAATTTGAAGCTTTAAACGAGTGTTTTCCACTCCCAGACTAAGCATGAAGTAAAATTTCGAGTTTAGAAAAGCCCCGTGAAAATTTGTCGAGGGTCGCGCTTCATGCGCCACGCGTACAAAACACTGATTTGATTTGCAAAAATTATTCTCAAAGGATTTGTATTTGTGATTCGAAGAAACAGGATTCGAATATTTTATTCGAATCATATTTATCTCTTACGAATCCTTTGTTCGAGTATTCGTGATTCGAATCATATTAGGGGATTCGGATTCGTGATTCTAATCCTTTTCACGAGGATTCGTCCCAGCTCTGATTGAAACATCGTCACTAGTAAAATTTCGAGTTTAGAAAAGCCTGAAAATTTGGTTTGGTTGCGTAGCGCGAAGCGCGGAGCGGCCAAACCAAATTTTCAGGCTTTTCTAAACTCGAAATTTTACTTCATGCTTAGTCTGGGAATGGAAAACACTCGAGAAAGGTAAATCTTTAAATTCAATCAATTATCTACAACGACAACGACAACGACAACGTCAACGACAACGACAACGTCAACGACAACGTCAACGACAACGTCAACGACAACGTCAACGACAACGACAACGACAAGCAAACTAAATTAAATTGAAGTTTATCTATGTGTTGTTGAATTTCACTTGAAATCAGTGTTTTATACGCGTAGCGCATGAAGTAAAATTTCGAGTTTAGAAAAGCCCCTTGAAAATTTGTCTCGGGTCGCTGCGCGACCCTCGACAAATTTTCTACGCGGGGCTTTTCTAAACTCGAAATTTTACTTCATGCTTAGTCTGGGAATGGAAAACACTCGAGAAAGGTAAATCTTTAAATTCAATCAATTATCTACAACGACAACGACAACGTCAACGACAACGACAACGTCAACGACAACGTCAACGACAACGTCAAAGACAACGTCAACGACAACGTCAACGACAACGTCAACGACAACGTCAACGACAACGTCAACGACAACGACAAGCAAACTAAATTAAATTGAAGTTTATCTATGTGTTATTGATTTCACTTGAAATCAGTGTTTTATACGCGTGGCGCATGAAGTAAAATTTCGAGTTTAGAAAAGCCCCGCGAAAATTTGTCTCGGGTCGCTGCGCGACCCTCGACAAATTTTCTACGCGGGGCTTTTCTAAACTCGAAATTTTACTTCATGCTTAGTCTGGGAGTGGAAACACTCGTTCGAAACTTCAAACTGAATGCTTTAATAAGGACATTAAATGACTGAAAATGTTTTAAAAGATAATAATCTAGTTTTCAAAATTTTGTTTAATATTATTTAAAGTAAAACTGACATGACATGGTAGCCACAATCTGAAATGTTAAATTTTTCCGACATTTCCCTGATTCAAGATTTTTTTGCCTGGCAATTTAATATAAGTTTCTTCTGCGAGAAACCCCCATTTTGTTAGATTAATAATAATAATAATAATAATCTTTATTTACAGACAACATACAAAAATAAAATAATCCATAATTAATAATAATAAAATGATAGTAGCTCTCTGCAAATTGGCTATCGACCGGTGGTCTTTCAGCCTGTCTTTATCAATTAATTGTTTATAAAAATAGGTATTAAAGTGTCATGATCACTAATGTCAGTTTAATATTTGTTAATATTTAAGTTAATTTTATAAATTTAATCCAATCATATGGCTTTTTTGATTTTGGTCAATTTAAATATAATTCCATGACTTTTCTCTACCTTTCCCAGTTTTAATGATATTCAGTGATTTTTTTATTTACGCAATTTTCAGGCATTCGTTAATTTTATAATAGCGTTCAATTGGAAGCTTTAAACGAGTGTTTTCCACTCCCAGACTAAGCATGAAGTAAAATTTCGAGTTTAGAAAAGCCCCGTGAAAATTTGTCTCGGGTCGCTCCGCGACCCTCGACAAATTTTCACGGGGCTTTTCTAAACTCGAAATTTTACTTCATGCGCCACGCGTACAAAACACTGATTTGAAGTGAAGTTCAAAAACACATAAATACATCTTTAATCAGAGTAACAGGAAATCAGATATTTAGTCTGTTATTAACGACGTTCAGTGTTAATAATAAATAATTAAGTTTTGAATATTTTTGTTAAAACAACTCGTAACGATATTTATATATTAATAATTGCAAAAATTATTCTCAAAGGATTTGTATTTGTGATTCGAAGAAACAGGATTCGAATCTTCGATTCGAATCATATTTATCTCTTACGAATCCTTCGTTCGAGTATTCGTGATTCGAATCATATTAGGTGATTCGGATTCGTGATTCTAATCCTTTTCACGAGGATTCGTCCCAGCTCTGATTGAAACATCGTCACTAATGTATTGAAAAACTTACGTCTTTACTCTTGAGGAACAAATCGGCCATAGCAGCGGTTCCGAAACCCGTGAGCGACTTTACGTTGCTGCTGTGCACTAGCTGCCTCCGGCACTGCGAGAATATGCTCAGCGCTAGCGAGCGCATATGATCGCTGTGTCTGAGCATCTCTCGGGCCCTTCCAAGTTCGACTATACTCTCTTGAGAAATTATCTGAAACAAACCACCAATAAATAATTATTATACAAATAATTATTACATTAATAATTATTATACAAATAATTATTATAAAATCCTGATGTGCAAGTGACTTATTTTGTAAGTAAATTAGTAGACTTGTGGATGATTTACCTGTACACTAATGTTGTTTCTAATATTTTCAGGTACGGCGGCGAGTACAGACTGGAAACACTTGAGGAGGGCGACGCAGGCGAGCCTCTGGAGTTCGGGCTCGTCGGAGCCCATCGAGAACGGGTCGACTATGTAAACGACGACGGACGGCGCCAAGCCCTCTTCTTCCTCGTGGCTCAGCTCCGTGTTGGCCAGCGGGTTGTTGTTCTGCAGAACGTCCTTGAGCTCTGTCGTATCTGTTAAACCAATCAAATAAGTTAAATTGGAAATGGTACTTTCTATTTAAATACGATTTTAAAAGAAGACACTTGGTTAATGTCCTGTTGCACCAACATTCTTATTCGTTGATTAAATTTATTTGTCGATTGGAATAGATATTTTCCATGTCATAAACATCAATGTCATGTGAACTGATTCATTTTTTGACATGTATGTAACTATTACTACATTTTAATCGATGAATAACTAACTATTCGTCGATTTAATTGACGTTGGTGAAACCCGACATAAGTATTTATAATATTTTGGTTTTTTATTACAAATAGTTTTGACTTTGAGTCATTCTCAAGGATTACAGAAAATGTAACTCTTCTAAAGTATTACTGGGCTGCGAATTACTTTCCATCCTTCAATATCTAAATATTGTATGTTCCAAAGGATTGAAAGCATATCCTTTTAGTTTTTAGTAAATACCTGGTTGTTGTTCAGTTTTGGGTGTAAATTGTGGTTTCTCCGGTTGACTGTTTTGACTATTGTCGGGCGTCGACGGCGGTGGTGGCATTGGACTAGCGGCCGGTTTGTCGGCTGGTTCCGTCGGCGGATCGAGGAGGGTCTTGTCCATCGGCACTTGTTGAAGATGGGGCGCGAGATGATGTTTACAAACCTAATTATGTAAGTAAAAAACAAATTTAATATCAAAAATGTCTTCCTTGTAAGAAATTAATGAATATATTCACTTACAGTTATGCAGGAGAATATATATTTTATTTGAGCCAAGAGGGGCATAGGTGATTGACATGTGGCGGTCAAGGGAATAGGTAAGAGGTATGGAGATGGAAGAGGTGTTGGGATCGGACCATCTGCGGTTAAAAGTGGGGATGTGGATGGAGAAGGGAAGAGAAGTGGAGAGGGGGCAAGAAAACGAATACCTTGAGTGTCGGTTAAAGGCGATGGAGGATAGCGGAAGAGGCTGGCGAGGATTCAATAGGAAGAGGTCAATACAATGGAGGAGATGATAGTGGGATGTGAAAGGAAAAAGAAGGGAGAGAGAAGAGGTGGGAGTACGTGGTTCGATGAAGAGTGTAGGCAGGCGAAGAGGGAGTAAATGGGGAACAATGTAAGAGTGGTGTGTAAAGTATGGGATGCGTGTGTCAGGTCGGTGTTAATGTATGGGGTGGAAGTGTAGCGGACGAGAGGGTATCAGTGTATGGAAAGGGAGCAGTTATGGTTCCTAAAGCGTATTTTGGGGGTGGAAAGGTCAACAATGCGTAAGAAATGGAGGAGAAGAGGGCAAAGTGGTGGCGGCAAGGAAGAGATATGATGGTATATGTGAGAGGAAGGAGCTGCAGGAAGTGGAAAGACTGCGCGAGGAACTAAGAAAATGCAGGAACGAGGCGGAAATGTGGAAGGTGCTAAAGAGAAGAGAAAGGAAGAGGCAGTTAGGAGTATCATTGAACGAATGGGTAAGGAAGTGCAGAGAAGGTAGTGGGATGCCAGTGGGGATGAGAGAAGGCAGGCGAGGGGATGGAGAAGAAGAATTCACAGAGGAGGAGGTGAAAAGAGCGTGAAGGGAGGGATGGGCTGAAGGCAGAAATGTGGAAGGATATTGGGAAAGGGGGAAAGAAGAAATTCAGGGAGCTACTGAGCCAGATGTGCCGGTAGCATGGAGGGCGGCGAGGATGTGTCCGGTACACAAAGGGGGGATGAGAAGGATGCAGATAGTTATAGGGGCATAACGATAATGAGTACTGGATACAAGATAGCCATGATGGTGGAGAAGAATCGACTGGAGGAAGAGGTGGAGGAGAAGGGGCTGCTGCTAGAGACGCAGGAGGGTTTTAGGAGGGGTAGGGGGACGAGGGAGCAGGTCTTTACCCTGGTAAGAATGGTAAAGCAGGTGATAGAAAAGAAGGGAAGCCGTGCATGCGGTGTTCGTGGATCTAAAGGCGGGGTACGACTTGGTTCTGAGGGTAGGGTTGTTAGAATGTTTCAAGGAGAAGAGGGGTGAGAATGGTAGAGTGGGTGAGAGGGGTGAGTGAGGGAATGGTAAAGTGGGTGAGAGGAGTGTATGAGGAGAGATGGGCAGTGGCAAAAGTGAGAATGAAGGAGTCAGAGAAGTTTAGGATGTAGGAGAGGCTGAGGCAGGGGTGCCTCTTGAGCCCTGTGTTGTTTAACCTCTATATGAGTGAATTGGAGCAGGTAATGAGGAAAGGGCAGGCGGGGGGTGTTGATTGGTAAAAGTAAGCTGTGGATGTCTGCATATGCGGATGATATGGTGCTGGTGGCAAGAAAGTGGGAAGTGATGAAGGATATGTTGAAAAGGGCGGAGAGGTTTATGGATAAGGGAGGATTGAGCGTGAATGTAGGAAAAAATGAAATGAGATTCAGAAATAAAGGGAGGGATGGGAGGAGGGTGAAGGAATTAGAGTGGAAGGGGGAGGTGATTGAGAGGGTTAAAAGATTCAAGTATTTAGGGTTTATGTTGAGGAGCATGTGAGGTGGGTGCAGGGGAAGGTTAGAAAAGCGTGGGGAAAAGTGGAGGAACTGAATGGGGAACAATGTAAGAGTGGCGTGTAAAGTATGGGATGCGTGTGTGAGGTCGGTGGTAATGTATAGGGGTGGAGAAGTTTGGGGGACGAGAGGGTATGAGTGTATGAAGAGGAAGCAGTTGTGGTTCCTGAAGCGTATGTTGGGGGTAGAAAGGTCAACACCCAGATACATAGTGCTTCAAGAGACGAATAGAGAAAAACTAGAGTGGGAGGGAATCGTGAGAATGGCGAGGTATGAGATGAAGTTATGAGATCTGGAGGAAAAGAGATTGGTGATGCGGTATGGGTGAATGGGTGAATGGAAGAGAGGGTAGATGGAAGGGCGAAAGAAGGAGAATGTATGATAGGGTGGGTTTGTCGGAGGCGAAGGTGAAAGAATGGCTGGGAATGGGGTAAAGGTGGATGCATGGGTGAAGGAGAAGAAGGTGAAAGCACAAGAAAGGCAGGGGGGTATAGAGAGAAGTGAATACAACGATGGGTACGGGAGGTGAGTCGCAGGTGCATGGGAGAATGCCGAGGTATTTGGTAGAGGGAGAATGGAGTAGAGAGGAAAGGGTGATGCTGGCGAGGACGAGGTGTGGGTCAGGGGAGAGAGGAAGGAAGGTGTGGATGGAGGAAGAGTATAGGGTCACTGCGCGACCCTCGACAAATTTTCACGGGGCTTTTCTAAACTCGAAATTTTACTTCATGCTTAGTCTGGGAGTGGAAAACACTCGTTTGAAGCTTCAAATTAAAAAAAAAAAAAACAACGGTAATCGGAAAATGTACAGCTTATGCACATGTTTACCTAAAAATATATTAACTGACCTGTGCGTAGAGCTTCAACATGTCGGTCGTCTCCCCCTCGCCCAACAGCGTAAACCAATCATCGACCGGCTCGTTCCCCAAGTTGGCCTTGGCAGTCTTCCCGACCCTGAGTATACCGTCCCGCAGCACCTTCGTTATCGGCGAGTGCCGCCCCAGCCGACACATCTCGTACGCCGTCGATAATTCTTTAAAGAACGTCCGCACCCTGGGTAGAATCGCTTCGTTATCAGGCGCTACAACTATATACGCAACGTCCCTCGAATACGAGTACGGCTCCAAGAGCAGCGTTTCCCAGTGCTGCAACGCGTACGGGGACAAACTCAGCCAGTCTTTTTCGTGTCCGACGATCACCGAGGGAATCGGCTGGGGCTCGCAGCGATCGTCGGTGCCTCTGCCGGCCAAGCGGTGAAACTGCCGCCACGTGAGCGGACCCTTGACGGCGCTCGGCGGTTCCCACAGTCGCGTCTGGCATTTCTTCTGTATGGCCACTTGGAGCAGCGGCTGCAGGTTTTTCATCACCCTGACGATGTCCTGGTTGCACTGGGGTCCGCTGGCGCGCAAGTAAGGCCACCTGTGCACCGCCACGGCGGATTTACCACCCGGACGGTGCTCGTCCATTTTACAAACCGACAGGTTGTCCGTGTGTTTCGATTGGTCGAGCGCGATGCCGGTGACTTCGTTGCCGTCGGTGTACTCCAGGACGTTGACGGTGTTGGAAAACGGTGGTGAGTTTCGTCGTAGGTGCCGCGTCGACCGACAGAGCGAGTTCGCGGAGCTCTGGATTATCACGCACTGTTCGCGGATTAGTTCTAATATGCTGTACGGGATGACGTCCAGTTGGTCTCGGTCGATGCTCGGATCGAGTTTCGTCGAGTTGATTTGAAGAAGGTACTGAAGTAGTGATGACTTTTTGCGTTCTCCCGGATCTTCTGCTATTCCTAATTTAATAATAGAAAGTATTAAAGAATGTATACAAAATGATGTAACCCTCAGGTGAATCTTATGTTAGTTAATTTTTAAAACTCACCGGTTATTTCCATTTCATCCTCGTAGAAAAGCCCGCTCCGGTGCGCGAGCTTTCGATTGACAACGGCGGAAAAACCGCACGAACACCGTATCGAGTCCTCTTCCATCATGCTCATCACATTGCCCACGTGCTGCGTCGGACTATTAAGCATCGGATAGTTCTGTCCCATGCCCATTCCAGGAAATGGACTGCTCGACAGCGGCACGTGCGTCTGCTGTCCACCGTTGCTCCTCTCCTTATCACCCACGAGATACACGCCCGCGTCGGCCCCCCTGATGTTACCCACCACTTTCGGCCCGGCGTTGCACACGCACATCGAGCAACTGTCGAAATTATGGTCCCTGAATATGTTCAACAGCGTGTCGGCCAACAGGATGTTCACTAAAAGAGAGTTGGCCTCGGGTGTCCTTTGCACGCACGGCGTGTTCGCGGGCTCCACGGAATTCAGGTTTTTGTTTAAGTAAGAACTCGCGGACGAGGGCGCGGGGCTGGGTTGTTCGTACGGGGGCGGCGGTGGTCGGAAGCTGGAGTGGAGGGGGCTCTGTGGGAAGCTCTGGCTGGGCGGGTTCGGCGTCGCTTGCGGCGGCGGCACTGTCGTGATGGTGGCGGCGGTTGAGGAGGAGCTGGACACTTGTTGCGCCGGCGCTGGTTGTTTCTCCGCGTGCTGCATCCACGATGGTTTATAGACGCAGTTGGAGGGCAGCGTCACCGGCGGCATGCTCTGGCTGGGTAGGTTGGTCAGTGGCGCGTATTTGCTCGAGCCGACCATTTTGCAAATCGTCGGCGGTTTCCACACGTAAGTCCAATCATCTGTTAAAACAAATTATAAATTTTATCTAGATCCTTAGCCTTTTACTGAAAACATAAAATAGTAAGAACAAGAAGTTGTACTTATTTTTTTTTTGTGATCTGGAAGGGGAAATAAACTTACGGACAGAGTGTGGGACTCCTTCCAGTCAAAAGGCGACTAGGCTTCCAGTCGCCTTTTAATTGGAAGGAGTCCCACACTCTGTCCGTAAGTTCCACACCACAGAAAAAAAATAAGAACAAGGAGTAATATTTTATGTTTTCAGTAAAAGGCTAAGAATCAATAAAACCCCTCCCACTTTACCGGCGTCGATTGATATGGTCATTGGCCAATCTAATCTTTTGACATGCATTGACTTAAATCACAAGACAAAGAATATAAAGACAAGGCAAGACCTTCCTGGTTCTTATTTTTTTTTTTATTTTTTTAGTTTGGGTTTTACGTCATCTATTTCCGCTGCTAAGGCCAATCATGACGCCGGAGATTAGGTCTACAGCTATCCGGGAATTTTGCGGAACCCGGTGGGAGTTCCAACCCACCGGTAGGGATCTTTAACGTGCACGCAACATCCAGGCAGTACACGGGTCCTACATGCATTTAACGTCATATCCGAGAAGACGGAGTGTTTGGCATTTTTATCCTAACCTATATAAATGCAGACAACTTGTTAGGCCGGTATTTGAACCCCGGTCCGTGGCGTGTCTAACCACTACACCACCAAGCTGCCCTCCTGGTTCTTATTATAATTATTATCACCATCAATTACAATTCGTCAATTCTAAGTATTGTGTTTTTCTACTTACCAATAGTTTCTTCTTGTGGACTTCCCATGTTCGGATAGATGTTTTGCGAGACGCGGATAATTCCCAACTCGAGTTGATCGGGTTGGGGCACGTCGATCTGACCGACGGGCGAGGCTATCGTGTTGTGTTCTAAGCTGGGTGGCGTGGGGAACATTTTGCTGAGCTCCTCCGGTTTGAGGACGCCCACGTTTGGACAGCCGCTGTTGTTCGTGTGACCCGTGAACCGCTTCCCCGTGTCGTCCAGGTGGACACCGCCCGACGACGACTTGTTTGAACCGGGCGGCGTTTGTATTTGTGACTGTAAAAACTGAAAACACAATCAAAATAATCACTATTGGAATACTGTTACTAATGGGAGATTATTGTAACTAATGGAAGATGTGATATTAACTAAATTACCATCAACAATATGCCTACCAAGCGAGAAAGTCGTGTGAACTAGCAATTCACAAGCTAGTGAGCAGATGCGAAAGGACCACACAATGCAAAGACATGGCGTTGGGGGCCTTTCTGGACATTGGGACCGTTCATCAAAGAAAACAGTTGGGAGTTTACTGTCAATTCTTTGCTGACCTAATTGTTAATCATAAGCGCGTTTGGGATTTTTGCAATCGTACAAAATAGACTGGCCAGAGTACCGTTCATTAGATAGCAACTTACATCACAAACATATCCAAACATGTTGAATGTTGAACATTTTGATGAACGGGCCCATTGAAGGTGCGTTTGACAACACTACCTCTAACTCCATAGCAACAGTAATGGAAGAAAAAGGGATTAAAAAGTGCGACACTGGGTGAACAATATGCTCAGAAGTCGGACTGTAACAACTACTCAATATGGTAAAACATGTGGTTCCTCATAAACAACCTTCTTGCTGCTACTCGAAAACCAAGGCATTTATGCCCTGGGACATGCAGATTACCTGACCATTCTAGTAAGCGGGAAGTTTGAGACCTCTGTATCTAACTTGATGCAGAGGGGACTAAGTACCATAGAGAGATGGTGCAAAAACGAAGGGTTAGCTGTAAACCCGGCCAAAACAGCGATCGTCCCCTTTACTAGGAGACGAAAAACCGAAGACCTAAAATCGCTACCCATGTATGGGATGGAAGTCCTCATCAAAAATAAAGTAAAATATCTAAGGGTCATAGTTAATACCAGGTTGAACATCAACTTCCACCTAGAGAACATCACCAAAAAGGCCATGAGAGGACTTTTTACGACCAGAAAAATGGTAAGACGCACATAGGGACTAAGACCCAGTATGCCGAAATGGCTGTACAACGTGGTCGTAAGACCCATTGTGACTTACGCCGCGCTCGCATAGGGAGAAAAGGCCCAAATCAAGAGCGTAGCCGTAAAACGTAAGTAAGAGCAGACAGGCGTGTCTGCTAATAAGTGGAGCGATGAGCTACTATTGCTTCGACCACTACATCTATATGTTATAACGAAAGCTATACAGGCGACCTACAGGCTGCACATAAATGAACACACTTTAAATGTAGGAGCACCAAGACCAGCAACATTCACAGTGCTACAAGAAGAAGAAACCTTAAAAATAAGGTCCGATTTCACTAAAATCGTACACCCATCCTGTCAGTTCAAAGTAACTATACCACAGCGGCAAGTGGAACATACCAGAGAACTTCTGAAGGAACTATCTGATATACAGACGGGGCCAAAAATACAAAAGGACTGGAATCTATGGAGGCTGCTACCAGAGCAAACAATTTCCGGTTGCTCTGGGGAAACGCTTCCATCTTCCAGGCTAAAATAGCCGTCATTGACTGGTGTGCTCATCACATAATGGAATCGGGACACAACAGGGGACCAATTACCATTATGTCGGATAGCCAGGCAGCCCTAAAAGCGCTAGCCTCGCCGATGATGCAGTCCAGGCTGGTTATGGCCTGCATAGACAGGCTGGACGCACTGTCGACAACAGTAAAAACACAGCTAGTATGGATATCCAAGGACTAAAGAATTATCGGACACCTGATTAGAATAAAACTACGAAAAATCACAGGACTAGTCAATGGACACTGTGACCTGAATAAGCACAAACATAGGATAGGAATTGAGAGAAGCCTCCTGTGTAGTGGGGGCACACAAGACTCTTCCTAGATGGTCCGATACCTAGCAGAACATTGACGCTGTCAGGACTAAGTAAAATAAATCTACGAAACATCACAGGACTAATCACTGGACACTTTGACCTGAATAAGCACAAACATAGAAAAGAATTTAGAAAAGCCCCCTACGCCGTGGGTGCTTGGAAGAGGAGGAAACTCTCCAACACCTACTCTGTGCATGCGAAGCCTATAAAAGGCAACGCAAGCAATTCGGGAAGCCTGTCTGGCTGAAACTCCTGAACTTCATAGAAGGCACAGCAATGAGTACACAGGGAGTACACCATCCAGAGGCGCACAAAAGGGCCACGGAGACCGCAGTGCAGGAACGCTAAGCGACACCACCTCATATGACAAAAAAACTAAATTATTATAACCTTGTTGCACACAACCGTCGTTTAATCCGGTGGACATCAATCAAGCTAATTGTCCAACACCTAAAACTATTTTGTGAATTTTTGATCTTACCTGTTCGTCACTGCTGGTATCATAAGAATTGTCAAAGATCTCGTTCAGATCGTCGTAGGACACTTGCAGGCCCTCGTTGGTAAATAGGTTCCCCGCTTTCTTGGGCTCCTCTTTGGGCGTCGTCTGGCCAGGTTTCAGGTTGTTATTGTTGGCACCGCCGACGACGCCGCCCGGCGCACCTCCCACTCCCCCTCCCGTTCCTCCTCCGCCGCCTCCGCCTCCTCCCGCGTCTTCCTCGAACTCGTAGGGGTCTCCCGGCCGTTTCACACCGTGATTGGCTATCGACTGTAACACCGGCGGCGCATCAGTATCCATCTGAAAGTATAAAAACACGAAAATTTAGCGTTATATCATTATTCGAGTGCAAACAGCGAAAGAAGCAACTTCAAGATTATTGATCAAGACGAACTTAGTAACTTTGTGAAGTAATCCCGTAATTTCGTTTGGACGCAAACTAAGTAACGTTCAAACGGAATTATGGACCAGCTTCACAGCGACGAGAAAGAGCTCAAAGTGGTGGTGAGAGGAATCCCAGTGGCACACGAACTCGACGAAATCACGGAGGAACTAGCAGAGCGGGGAATACTAGTAAACTCAACTAGCAGACTAAGAAACGGAACGAGAGTATACCCGCTTATACTCTTGAACCTCCCGAAAACCGAAAAGGCTAAGAAAATCTTCACAGTTACGAGCATTCTCCAACATAAAATCACAGTTGAACCAAAAAGGCGCTCAACAACAAGCCAACAGTGTTACAAATGCCAGAAATTCGGCCACGTGCATTTTGTGTGCCGAAAACCACGAGACGTACAACTGCCCGCAGAAAACAACACAAACGAAAAAATGCGCGGGAGATCACCGGGCATATTCCACAAAATGCACCAAACACCCGATAAACATCAAACGAGCAAAAGAAGAGGAGAGCAGGAGAAAACACGAAAACAGCCGCTTACAAGAAGGAGTTACTTTCGCCGCAAGGATAAAGAATCCAACAGCTACAGACCCCAGCCTAAGAAGCCTGATCCGCGAGATTATGCAGGAGATGTTCACCCAAATGATGGCAGAAAAATCCCTTCGCAATGTATAATACAATAAAATAGGAAGAAGGATTCAAAGGATTGAAAGACTGAAGAATCCCCCTGTACAAGAAATCGTCGAAATCGGCGAGAGTTTAAGTCAACCGTCTTAAACTTTTTACAAGAAACAAAAATAATAAAAACAATAGCAGTAAATAATGGATATAGTAAGCAATTAATTGATAATATGATAGCAAATAAAAAATCAAAACAGTACCAAAAATATTTTTATATCCGAGACAAGAAAGAAAACACAAGTTGGTGTAAGTTAGATTTTGTTAGCGACTTTTCTCTAAAAGTTAAAAAATGTATTAAAGGGCAACAATTTAACAAAATCATGACTAACCCAATAAATTTAGGCAAACTCCTAGTGAATAGTAAACAAAAAACTGATAAATTTAAAAAGTGTGTGTGTATGAAATGCAGTGCGACGATTGTGACTCAATATACATTGGCCAAACCGGGAGGAATTTCAAAAAACGACTGGAAGAACACAAAGCTTCAATCATAAATAAAAAATATTGTACTGGGTTAGCTAAACACTGCATTGACAATAATCACTTTCTTAATAACCAAACGGTAAAGATTTTATACACAGGCAATAAAGGTCGTCATCTCAACTATCGCGAAGGACTGGAAATCCAGAAAGCAATAAAACAGGGAAAACCAATTGTTAATGACATCGAAGATCTGTGGAGCTCGCCCATCATGACAGCCCTTATTGCTTAACCATAAAATTTAAATTAAACTCTCTTGTATATAATGTTTGTAAAAATGTAATTTCCTGTACTCCTTGAGAATGACTCAAAGTCGAAACTAGTTGGAATAAAAAACCAAAATATTAGTGAAATTTAACCAAGTGTTTTCTTTATTAAATCATAGTTAAATATGTTTCACCACGTGAAAGATGAGAAACTTGTTCTGAAAAATGATATCGAAAAATTTCACGTAAGTGTTGCACTCTTATCCGGATAAATGTTGACATTTTATAACAAGGGTAATGGATAAAAATGAGACTGTGACTGATGCAGATGAGGAGGAGACAAGGAATTTGCTACACGATTGTTTCTTATTGCAAAAGAGGCGGCTGTATTTCAGGAGATCGAATTGATTCGTCTTTAAAGATCCCCAAAACAAACGGACCTTTGGTTAATCCTCACACGAATATGAAGCAGCAAAGCAGTCATTTAAGATAAAGCGTACGATGAAAAGAAGATTGGAATGCATCCAATAATGTTTTTGTTTACAAAGAAATGAATAAAAAGCCTTTTTTATGGCTTTCGACGTCTCAGTTAAAAAATGTTTGGAACAAAAGTTGTAGCCAACGAGAAAATAAACCACTTTTACCTTAACACTTTTCAAAAGAGTTTAATTTGAAGGTTTAAACGAGTGTTTTCCACTCCCAGACTAAGCATGAAGTAAAATTTCGAGTTTAGAAAAGCCCCGTGAAAATTTGTCGAGGGTCGCGCAGCGACCCGAGACAAATTTTCTAAGGGGCTTTTCTAAACTCGAAATTTTACTTCATGCGCCACGCGTATAAAACACTGATTTCAAGTGAGGTTCAAATATACATACATTTCACAATGTTTTAGTGTTTTATACGCGTGGCGCATGAAGTAAAATTTCGAGTTTAGAAAAGCCCTGTGAAAATTTTACTTCATGCTTAGTCTGGGAGTGGAGGACACTCGTTCTCAGAAGTTTCAAATTCAAGGATCACTCTAGGTTACTAAGTTTATTACTCAAAGGACCATTTTACAAAGGCTACAGCTCGAAGGACCAATCGTGGTCTTTGGCGACTGAAAGACTACAGGGAATCGAAGTTTTTTTGCAAAAAAAAAAAAACAACGAGTATCTGAAGGTTTCAGGGTGGATAGGAAAGAAAATATCCAATTTTAAAAAAATATCGAAGTTAGGCTGGTTTTCAGTGCATTTTTAACTTCAGTTGAAATCAGTGTTTTATACGCGTGGCGCATGAAGTAAAATTTCGAGTTTAGAAAAGCTCTGTAAAAATTTGTCTCGGGTCTCTGCGCGACCCTCGACAAATTTTCACAGGGCTTTTCTAAACTCGAAATTTTACTTCATGCTTAGTCTGGGAGTGGAAACGCTCATTCCAAATTTACGTTTCTCTAAGTTAAAATAATTAAGAGAAAGTAATGTGATTTTATAAAAATAATGACATACCATGAAATTGATATAACAATTGCGGATATCCCCTGTTTTTTTTTTTTTTTTAAGTTAAATTTAAAGCTTTAAACAAGTGTTTTCCACTCCCAGACTAAGCATGAAGTAAAATTTCGAGTTTAGAAAAGCCCCGCGTAGAAAATTTGTCGAGGGTCGCGCAGCGACCCGAGACAAATTTTCACGGGGCTTTTCTAAACTCGAAATTTTACTTCATGCGCCACCGGTACAAAACAATGATTCAATGTAAAGTTTAACGGTGTGTTTTAAGCTTTGTAATATTTCAGTCTTTTGTACCGGTGGCGCATGAAGTAAAATTTCGAGTTTAGAAAAGCCCCGTGAAAATTTGTCTCGGGTCGCTGCGCGACCCTCGACAAATTTTCTACGCGGGGCTTTTCTAAACTCGAAATTTTACTTCATGCTTAGTCTGGGAGTGGAAAACACTTGCTTAAAGCTAGAAATTGAACTTAAAAAAAAATACAGGGAATATCTAAACTAAACTCCCTGAGTGCCAAGTTTTCAGGATCTTCTAAACTAGCTGTAAATTATTTGACATTCGTTGTTTTTAAAAGAGTTCAATTTGAAGCTTTAAACAAGTCTTTTCCACTCCCAGACTAAGCATGAAGTAAAATTTCGAGTTTAGAAAAGCCCTGCGAAAATTTGTCGAGGGTCGCGCAGCGACCCGAGACAAATTTTCACAGGGCTTTTCTAAACTCGAAATTTTACTTCATGTGCCACGCGTCTAAAACACTATAATATCGTCAAATTTATGTATATTCGAACTTCACTTAAAATCTGTGTTTTATACGCGTGGCGCATGAAGTAAAATTTCGCGACCCTCGACAAATTTTCACAGGGCTTTTCTAAACTCGAAATTTCACTTCATGCTTAGTCTGGGGGTGGAAAACACTCGCTTCTCGTTCGTGAATGACTCTTACATGTACTTTGCGCATTCTTGCCATTGCGATTGACGATGCCACTATGGAGCATTAGATGGCATAGCTATCGAAATTTCTTAGTAGCAAGTATTGGATTTGGTCATCCAGCAAATACGTTTATTATTTAATTTGATAAAGTATTCGGGACTTCATAACACATTCATGGAATCCGGGACGAGCATTTCTCATTAGAAAAACAACTCGACTCGAACCCCAACTTCCGCAGTGTGTCCAACGGGTGTCCAACCGCTCGGGCTCGGCCGTCTACACCTAGAAGATACACATCACAACAAACTACTACCGAGTATTTCTCGTTAGAAAAATAACTCGACTCGAAAACCAGCTTCCGCGATGGACGATTATACGTGTCCAACGGTACAAAAATGCAATAATTAATTAGACAGACTTTTCTTCAATACCAATTTTGTTGGTATATTCAAAACTTACCGGTTCTTCTTTAATCTCTTGTTTGATAAAAGGCAACTGCACGCTGCCATTTCCCCCTACACCGCCGACGACGTCCCCGTTGCTCGTGTTCATCCCGTTGGCAGTCGCCATCATTGAATACAAATCTCCGTTTTTCACAAAACCTCCCCTCTGATGCTCCTTACTATCAGGCTTAAACCTCTTGACGGGGTGATCCAACCACGCGTAAACCGTCGAGTAATCGTACAAAACATGCAGATTATGCTCCTCCTCCCCCATGTTAATCTCGTACTCTTTCGTGTTCAGAACGGGGCGTTTTAGAACGGGCGTCGGTGACGACGTGTTGACCGGTTGGTTTTCTTTTCGGTGCGCTTGCGGGTGCGGGCTGTTCGCCGCCGGAGGTTGGTCGTCGGGCGTGTGGCTCTTGCCCAGCGGTGATTCCGCGACGGTCGGCGGGTGCGGCGACAGCGTGGGCATCGCCTGGTCGCAGGGCGGAACCGAGGCCGGTTGGGAGTGCGGGTTCGGCAGAGGGGATGGAGCGGCCGACGCCGGACTCCCCACGGAGGGTATCACCATCGATTCCTGGGTGCGGGGGTACGACGGGGGGCCTCCATGCGGCGTGTAAGATCCCGGACATCTAGAATAGACAGAAAATACAAATTAATTGGCACATTTTCGCGTATTGACAAAACTGGTTAGAATATAACATGCTGTTTTTTTTTTTTTTTCTTTTAATGAGCTTTCGTTGGTAGTAAGCCGATGTGAGGAAGAAGAAGAGAAAATTAAATGGAGCTATAAAAAAACAAGTAAAAACACATTTGTTAACACAATCATTGTCCAACGCCCAACGCGTGCGTGGATCACCATTCCATAGTGGGAAACTTAGAGCATAAACAATGTTGAATTATAATTAGAGTTGGTGTTAGACAATTATAAATGTGTATCCATAGCCCCCGTCCCTCTTTTGATATCAAGCCACCAATATAAAATGCCGTGCTGTTTTGTTGTTGTTAGGGAGTTTTAATTAATCGTTTTACGAAATACGGTATCGCTAACATCTACTAGGGGTGTTCTAATGAGAATGTACGAAACGTCATAACAACCGCACCGGTTGAAATTTGAATATGCCGGTTTGGGAGAACGTAGTGAGGCATCTAAGGACGCGATTGTCCAGCGCGGTTATGCGCATGCGCGAGCGCAGGAAAGAGGCAGGACGTTCTGTGTCCCGGCCTGGGCTGCTCACGGAGGGGGCGATTCTGCTCCACGACAACACGCGTCCACACGTCTCCATTCCAGGGTCACACTAGATATTTGTAGGGGCGGCCCCAAGAAGTCCTGTGGTTGGGACAAGAGCCAGTCCTCCACTGTGTAATTCAATTCGTCGTCCGAGTTGAAGCTCTTTTCTTTGAGATTTTGTTTTAGCGGATCAAATAGATGGAACTCGCAGGGCGACAAGTTTAAACTGTCGGACGGATGCTCAAGCTGAGAATCTTTTAAACTTGTCTAGCACTCTTAGTGTGACCCTCTCGACAATAGATCTATTGTGGTGTAACGGTCCGCCACTGGTTTACGGGAGAAATTGGAAAAATCAGAGTAGGAGAACCAGTCCTCCACTGTGTAATTCAATTCGTCGTCCGAGTTGAAGCGCTTTTCTTTGAGATTTTGTTTTAGCGGATCAAATAGATGGAACTCGCAGGGCGACAAGTTTAAACTGTCGGACGGATGCTCAAGCTGGGAGTCTTTTAAACTTGTCTAGCACTCTTAGTGTGACCCTCTCGACAATAGATCTATTGTGGTGTAACGGTCCGCCACTGGTTTATGTTGTTTTGGGAGAAATTGGAAAAATCAGAGTAGGGAATTTTTGAAAAGAAAAAAAAAAGGGGGTTGTTAGGGAGACGAAAAGTTATTTTTGGAAAAGGAGAGACTGTGGAGATTTTTTGCAAAGAGGTTTTTTGGAAGAATCCACATAGAGGCCAGATTGTTCTGGAGGGTGATTTCTTCAAAGAAAGGAGAAGAGATTGGAGATTTGGAGGTTGAACGTATAAAGATTTGAGGTTGAACGTATAAAGATTTGGAGGTTGAACGTATAAAGATTTGGAGGTTGATTGGGAAGAGATTTGGAGGTAGACTGGACAGTGAAGAATCCGTTAGTTGGTGGAAGAAGGTCGGCCGCAGCACCAGACCGGAGCAACTGCGAGGTGGACTCCAGAACCGTCCTGATTGAGATCGGTTGCAGCGGACAGCTCGAGATCCGGTTGCAGCACCCTGCTCGACATTAGATGGTTCGAGAGAAGAAGGGTCAAGAGGGGGCAGCGATTCGGACTTCGTCGGTAAAAATTGGGAAATTTGGGAAGATCAGCGAAGACTATTAAAATTATTCAGTTGGTGTGACAAATCATTGAAGTCTGTCAAGTTTTTTTTGTAATTTAAACGGCCCACAACTAAACCAAATTTGTATAAATTTCTGATGTCGCGACAAATTTAAAACGGTAATGTCTACCGGTGGGAATTAGGGGTCTGTTACAGGTGTTTTGGAACGTGGAATCGGGGTAGCTACCGGCGGTTCCATCGTAACCAGAAGTGAAAGTAAGGGGTAAGTGATTTACATTACAGTATAGGCACCGACCTTTTAAAAGGCTGGTAAGGTTAAGTTTGTATGATTCCTCGTTGTTAACATCTTGGCAGGTTTTGGGCTTGAATTAGTTTCTTTAGTGTTAAATTGTATTGTAAATATGAAGAATTAAAGCTGGTTAAACTTTATTGTTCTTCCCTGGTTTCTTGATTTTTCAGGGTGAACGGTCTTTTAAATCAAGTGGCGCCCAACCGTTTGCTTTTCAGTTTGGAACAAACCACGACCCGCCTACCTCTTTAAGGTGCCAGTGAAGGAAGGTTACAGTGGATAGGGTCACACTAAGTGTGCTGGACAAGTTCAAAGGACCCACAGCTTGAGCATCCGTCCAACAGCTCAAACATGTCGCTCTGCAAGTTCCATCTGTTTGGTCCGCTAAAACAAAATCTTAAATGAAAGCGGAAAGCGCTTCAACTCGGACGACAAATTGAATTACACAGTGGAGGACTGGCTCTTGTCACAATCACAGGACCTCTTCGAACAAAACATTTTTCAGCCCGCGAAACAGTGGGATAGATGTGCATGGGCCTCTTGTGTATACTTTTGAAAAAATACTTTAATTATACCCACAGTGTCGTTTCGTACCTTTTCATTTGAACATCCCTAGTACTTTAAACTTGCTTGTTGCCCGGTAACCGATCTGCGTTACAGGGCAACAAGGAAGTTTAGCGTATACGTTAGCGTAAAACGATAAACTCAAACTCATTATTATTAAAAAAACGCCGTTGAAGTAGGTGTTTTTGTTAAAATTATTCTTAAGCCCGTCACCCAGCAAGCGGTGACCAACCTGCTGCTGTCGGTGGTCGAGGCGGCGTTGGCGGTGGTGTCGCTTTGAGCGTTGGTGGTGGGGGCGGACTGCGGCGGCGGTGGTAACGGCGTCGTTGGCGTGGGTAGCGGCGAGCGTCTGTGGAAAGGCACCCTGGCCGAATGACCGCGCGACGCCCCACCGCCCTTGTTGGACAGCGAGCGGTTGGACAACGACTGACAACACTTGTTACTCCCGCCACTCGCCACTTGTCCTCCCGCCATCGCACTACCACCGATTATGCATTTTCTACACCTGGAAGATACACATCACAACAAACTACTACAAAAATTACAAAAATAAAGAAACAGACAAAAAAAACACGTGCAAAACTTATCTCCCTACACAAATATTGAACGAAGTACTCAATCCCATCCTCTAAGCTTTCGAAAATACACCAATTTTTTAACCAAGGCTGCAGCAAGGGGTTTTAATGGTAAAAATGTTGTTTTTACTCTTACAGTACCGCTTTTGCACACAGAAATTTAATATTTTAAAAATGTTAGGGGGGGTTTGAACCCTCATATCACCCCCCCTTCCCTGGCTACGGCCTTGATTATTACTTTCCCCATACAGGGAGTTTTTCTTTTAAGTATACATACCTCAATATACAGAGAGTTTTATGTAACACCGAACATTTTCATAACGAGAATTTTTTAAGTATATACAAGCATACGTTGTGCATTTGCCGACGCGCGGTTTATTGAAAGATTTAAAGCTTCAAACGGGTGTTTTCCACTCCCAGGCTAAGCATGAAGTAAAATTTCGAGTTTAGAAAAGCCTGAAAATTTGGTTTGGTCGCGTAGCGCGAAGCGCGGAGCGGCCAAACCAAATTTTCAGGCTTTTCTAAACTCGAAATTTTACTTCATGCGCCACCGGCACAAAACACTGATGCAATGTAATGTTTAGGGGTGTGTTTTAAAATTCGTAATATGTCAATCTTTTGTACCGGTGGCGCATGAAGTAAAATTTCGAGTTTAGAAAAGCCTGAAAATTTGGTTTGGCCGCTCCGCGCTTCGCGCTACGCGACCAAACCAAATTTTCAGGCTTTTCTAAACTCGAAATTTTACTTCATGCTTAGTCTGGGAGTGGAACACACTCAATTTCTAAACTCGAAATTTTACTTCATGCACCACGGGTACATAACACTGAAGCAATGTAAAGTTTAACGGTGTGTTTTAAACGTTGTAGTATGTCAGTGTTTAGTACCGGTGGCGCATGAAGTAAAATTTCGAGTTTAGAAAAGCCTGAAAATTTGGTTTGGCCGCTCCGCGCTCCGCGCTACGCGACCAAACCAAATTTTCAGGCTTTTCTAAACTCGAAATTTTACTTCATGCTTAGCCTGGGAGTGGAACACACTCGTTTCAAGTTCCAAATTGAACTCTGTTAAAAAACAACGAGTATCTAAAGATGTATGGCATATACGCTGTAATTGTGACGTGTATACTTGAAAAAAAACTCCCTGTATGTATGTATTTTTGCAGAGAGGTTTTTTGGAAGAATCCACATAGAAGCCAGATTGTTCTGGAGGGTGATTTCTTCAAAGAAAGGAGAAGAGATTGGAGATTTGGAGGTTGAACGTATAAAGATTTGGAGGTTGATTGGGAAGAGATTTGGAGGTAGACTGGACAGTGAAGAATCCGTTAGTTGGTGGAAGAAGGTCGGCCGCAGCACCAAACCGGGGCAACTGCGAGGGGGACTCCAGAACCGTCCTGATTGAGATCGGTTGCAGCGGACAGCTCGAGATCCGGTTGCAGCACCCTGCTCGACATTAGATGGTTCGAGAGAAGAAGGGTCAAGAGGGTACACGTTGAGGCATTAATTGCGAATGATTGGCTACAATTTTTAATAGTCATACAGGCAACCCAATTTACACATAACTTAGAAATTAAAGGTGTCAAATTGTATTGGATGAACATGTTCGGTGTTACATAAAACTCTCTGTATACTATACACCAGGGGTGTTTCTTGGTCGATCACTTACCAGTTTCAATCTCAAAGAGATTTTGTTGAAATCATTTTTTTTCTAATAGTTTTCCGAACAAGAAAAATCATCAGATTTTTAGGTAATCTGATCATTTTTTTTAATAAACTCCCAGGTTAAGCATGAAGTAAAATTTTTAGTTTAGAAAAGTCTGAAAAATAACCAATCATCTCCCCAAGAGAGAAACGCACTCTCAACACACGCTTTTTCTGTTTTTAAAACGTACATACATTCATCGCAGGTCAAGAAAATGTGTTAATGCTTACTTTGAGCAGCTGCAATTCGTCTTCTTAAGCGGATCCACGAAGTCCCAGTTGCCGAAGTTGTCCGATGAGGTGTTGGTCTGCGGCGGCCCGGAATGTATGCACTCCTGCCACACGCGCTCCGGCAGCACCGTCGCCGCCGTCGGGTTCCGTTGGCTCGAGGACAGGTGCTCGACGGAGACGGAAAACGGACCCGGCTGTGGGACCTTGCTGTTGATCTGCACCGGCGACGGGGGCGGCGTGTTTATCGTTATCGGCGTGCCTAGAATTATACCTGAACACACACGTTTTTTGATTAAAATGCAGACATTGGCTATTCCAAAAGACAATAAATTGTGACCAGGGGGGTTCAAAAGTCAAAGTATATGCCAAATTTACTTAAAAACCCATGATATGTCAATAATTATCACGTGAAACATCTAAAATATACGATTTCTTGGTGTCCAGGAGGGGTCAAGTGCACGCTCTTTCCCCCCTTGTCTTGTTTGTCTAGGCTAAGGGTGTAGCTACCCTAAGCCCAAACAGATTAACAAATCAACATTAATCGTTATGATTGATATGGTACTAACCTGAATAAAATAGAACCACCCTTAGGTAATTTAACATCAATAATACTATACGTTTTTATTTAAATACTTACTTGTTCCGTTTTTACTGGATGCATTGGTGTTGTTGTTGTTATTGTTGTTGTTTGCTGTTGTCGGTGGCGGTGTGCCGCAAACGCCGTTCATCACGCTGTTGTTGACGTGATCGTCCATGTCCGTCACGAAGACGTAGCAGGCCGGGTAACGCAGCTTGACGCCGCCGACGATCACCTCGACGACGTTCGTGTCCCCGTTGGACTTGTCGATCGGGTAGAACTGGCTCCACTCCTCCAGGAGTTTCATGCCGCAGTCCATCGATTTAAAGGACTGGCCCGTCAGCGTACCGGCCAGACCGAAAGGCGCCAAAATAACTAAAGAAAAAAGAAACTCATTGAAACATGTCAGTCTAATCCAACACAGTCTATCATATATTACGATATTACGATATTCCTTTATTAACGGTAATAAACCTTTTTACATCAAAATATAAATATTATAAATAACAATTAACAAATAAAAAATTATACTGCTATTATAGCAACATAGACTAATTCTAAATATTGGTGTAAGATAAAATGTAGAAAAAGTAATCAGAAATGTATATGCTTTAGATTTGACATCAATTGAGAATGGGATTGTGAGAACAAATCAAAATTGGGATCAAGAGACAGTGAGTTTGAAATACGCACCGATGTTAAGATAGCCATAGATTTTCCAGCCACGGATTTGCCCGGCGCATCTACCATCGGTCGTAAATTAGAATAAATGTTTTTCTTAATTTAAGGCATATTATTAATGAAACAAAGAAAACTAAACTAATTCCAGCCCTAAAAATATAGCTCATCCAACCTTAAATTTATTTTCGTATATAGGATTTATCAAACACAAATAGATAGTCCTCCCAAAAGCATGTAATAAAATGAGCAGATTTCAAACTTACATTAAAAGTATGTAGTTGTGATTAAAATTATTCAAAATTGATTTGACTTGATTTATGACAGCAAACTTAAATGGCTTAGTTAGGCTCTAAGCTACACGTCAGAGTTATAAGAAATAATTTTAATCACAACTACATATTTTTAATTTAAGTTTGAAATCTGGTCATTTTATTCGAGTCGTTCGGATGGGAAAAATTTATAAAAAATTCATTTAACATTTTTGCCAACATTTTATAGCTTAAATGGCTTAGTTAGGCTCTAAGCTACACGTCAGATGTAAAAGAAATAATTTTAATCACAACTACATATTTTTAATTTAAGTTTGAAATCTGGTCATTTTATTCGAGTCGTTCGCATGGAAAAAGTTTATAAAAAATTCATTTAACATTTTTGCCAAAATTTTATAGCTTAAATGGCTTAGTTAGGCTTTAAACTACACGTCAGAGTTAAAAGAAATAATTGTAATTACAACTACATATTTTTAATTTAAGCTTGAATTCTGGTCATTTTATTCGAGTCTTTCGCATGGAAAAAATTTATAAAAAATTCATTTAACATTTTTGCCAAAATTTTATAGCTTAAATGGCTTAGTTAGGCTCTAAGCTACACGTCAGAGTTAAAAGAAATAAATTTAATCACAACTACATATTTTTAATTTAAGTTTGAAATCTGGTCATTTTATTCGAGTCGTTCGTATGGAAAAAGTTTATAAAAAATTCATTTAACATTTTTGCCAAAATTTTATAGCTTAAATGGCTTAGTTAGGCTTTAAGCTACACGTCAGAGTTAAAGGAAATAATTTTAATCACAACTACATATTTTTAATTTAAGTTTGAAATCTGGTTATTTTATTCGAGTCGTTTGGATGGAAAAAATTTATAAAAAATATATTTAACATTTTTGCCAAAATTTTATTACTTAAATGGCTTAGTTAGGCTGTAAGCTACACGTCAGAGTTAAAAGAAATAATTTTAATTACAACTACATATTTTTAATTTAAGTTTGAAATCTGGTCATTTTATTCGAGTCGTTCGCATGGAAAAAAATTCTAAAAAATTCATTTAACATTTTTGCCAAAATATTATAGCTTAAATGGCTTAGTTAGGCTGTAAGCTACACGTCAGAGTTAAAAGAAATAATTTTAATTACAACTACATATTTCTCTGGTCATTTTATTCGAGTCGTTCGCATGGAAAAAATTTATAAAAAATTCATTTAACATTTTTGCCAAAATTTTATAGCTTAAATGGCTTAGTTAGGCTGTAAGCTACACGTCAGAGTTAAAAGAAATAATTTTAATCACAACTACATATTTTTAATTTAAGTTTGAAATCTGGTCATTTTATTCGAGTCTTTCGGATAGGAAAAATTTATAAAAAATTCATTTAACATTTTTGCCAAAATGTTATAGCTTAAATGGCTTAGTTAGGCTCTAAGCTACACGTCAGAGTTAAAAGAAATAAATTTAATCACAACTACATATTTTTAATTTAAGTTCGAAATCTGGTCATTTTATTCGAGTCGTTCGCATGGAAAAAATTTATAAAAAATTCATTTAACATTTTTGCCAAAATGTTATAGCTTAAATGGCTTACTTAGGCTCTAAGCTACAAGTCAGAGTTAAAAGAAATAAATTTAATCACAACTACATATTTTTAATTTAAGTTTGAAATCTGGTCATTTTATTTGAGTCGTTCGCATGGAAAAAAATGTATAAAAAATTCATTTAACATTTTTGCTAAAATATTATAGCTTAAATGGCTTAGTTAGGCTGTAAGCTTCACGTCAGAGTTAAAAGAAATAATTTTAATTACAACTACATATTTTTAATTTAAGTTTGAAATCTGGTCATTTTATTCGAGTCGTTCGCATGGAAAAAAATTCTAAAAAATTCATTTAACATTTTTGCCAAAATATTATAGCTTAAATGGCTTAGTTAGGCTGTAAGCTACACGTCAGAGTTATAAGAAATAATTTTAATTACAACTACATATTTCTCTGGTCATTTTATTCGAGTCGTTCGCATGGAAAAAATTTATAAAAAATTCATTTAACATTTTTGCCAAAATTTTATAGCTTAAATGGCTTAGTTTGGCTGTAAGCTACACGTCAGAGTTAAAAGAAATAATTTTAATCACAACTACATATTTTTAATTTAAGTTTGAAATCTGGTCATTTTATTCGAGTCTTTCGGATAGGAAAAATTTATAAAAAATTCATTTAACATTTTTGCCAAAATGTTATAGATTAAATCGCTTAGTTAGGCTCTAAGCTACACGTCAGAGTTAAAAGAAATAAATTTAATCACAACTACATATTTTTAATTTAAGTTCGAAATCTGGTCAATTTATTCGAGTCGTTCGAATGGAAAAAATTTATAAAAAATGTATTCAACATTTTTGACAAAATGTTATAGCTTAAATGGCTTAGTTAGGCTTTAAGCTACACGTCAGAGTTAAAAGAAATAATTTTAATCACAACTACATATTTTTAATTTAAGTTTGAAATCTGGTCATTTTATTCGAGTCGTTCGGATGGAAAAAATTTATATAAAATTCATTTAACATTTTTGCCAACATTTTATAGCTTAAATGGCTTAGTTAGGCTTTAAGCTACACGTCAGAGTTAAAAGAAATAATTTTAATCACAACTACATACTTTTAATTTAAGTTTGAAATCTGGTCATTTTATTACATGCTTTTGGGAGGACTATCTATTTGTGTTTGATAAATCCTATATACGAAAATAAATTTAAGGTTGGATGAGCTATATTTTTAGGGCTGGAATTAGTTTAGTTTTCTTTGTTTCATTAATAATATGCCTTAAATTAAGAAAAACATTTATTCTAATTTACGATCGATGGTGGATGCGCCGGGCAAATCCGTGGCTGGAAAATCTATGGCTATCTTAACATCGGTGAAATACGCATGCATCTGGAGAATGGATTGTTGTAGGCGTAGTTTGACCTATGCATGGGAATGCGAAATAGTGGTCTATGACGAGTAGTACGATCTGATTTACTAACGAAAAAATCAACGTGCGCCAATAAATACGGACATTGCATTTGGCTACTCAGCAGTTTATAAAACATTGACAAGTCCAAAAGAATCCTGCGTCGCTTAAGCGTATCATTGTTAAATACCGACATAACTTGGTCATCGTTTAAATGTGACTTAAAAGCAAGGATCTTCAGAAATTTGTTCTGAATTCTCTCAAGAGCATTACTGTGAGTAATGGTATTGGGAGACCAGACATATGAAACGTAGTCCATATTAGAGCGTACATAAGCAAAATATACAAGTTTGAATGATTGAGCCGATAAATCTTTGGCCATCCATTTTATGTAACCCAACATTTTTTGATGCTTTGTTGCAAATTGAGTTAATGTGACTATCAAACGTTAATTTTGTATCCAGTAACGCTCCCAGATCTTTAATTTCACACAATTGCTCAAGATGTATATTATTGATACTGTAATTGAATTTAATAACATTTGATTTATTTAATTTTTTTTTTTTTTAAATATTTAATTGATGAGGCGGATACATGATGAAACTCCATAATACTATTTGAAAATAAAACAACGCAGTTGGGAGGGTTTCACTTTTATTGTTGAACACTGCAACATGTTTCACCACACAGTGGCTTCATCAGGCAGATGAAATAATGTTCATTTACCGACTAAATATCATTATTTCATCTGCCTGATGAAGCCACTGTGTGGTGAAACATGTTGCAGTGTTCAACAATAAAAGTGAAACCCTCCCAACTGCGTTGTTTTATTTTCAAATAACATTTGATTTTCTGGAAAAAGAAATTGCTTTACACTTTTGAATATTGAAGAATAAATAGTTATCGCAACACCATTTATGAATAGAAGAGAGGTCACTTTGTAGCAGGTCACAATCCTTAACATTTGATATTCTTCTATATATCTTAAGATCGTCGGCAAAGAGTAAAAATGAAGAATATCTTAAGACTTGTGATTTATAATCTAACCTCAATTTACTATCATCTAACTTCAGATAATGGATAAGATAACTTCAGATAATAGTTATCTTAGAGAAACTATTTTTTTGTTATTATTATTATTATACTGAACTCAAATACAATTTTGATATTTTTTTGTTGTAGTGGGAGGCCTTTCAGTCAAAGGAATGAAAAACTCCCGACTAAAACCCCTTCAAAATTTACCAACATCGACCGCTAAGGTCATTGGCCGGAGAGATTGGACAGTGATAAACACAGTGGTGACATAAGACAGGCCAATGTCTCAGGTTACCTCAATCACTGGGCATTTGTGTTGGACAGTGTTGACCTCCAAAATTATCACTATCTAACAGAGCTGGGATGAATCCGCAAAAACATGATTCGAATCACGAATCCGAATCACCTAATATGATTCGAATCACGAATACTCGAATAAAGGATTCGTACGTGAAAAATATGATTCGAATCAAAGATTCGAATCCTCATTTTTGAATCACGGATACAAATCCTTTAAAAATAAATTTGAATCTATTATTTGCAACCAGTAATATTTTATTCCATCAGTTTCTATTAACAAACATGTTTATTTACCGACTAAATATCTGATTATATAATGATTTTAATTGATGATGACATATGTGTTATTGAACTTCATTTTGAATCTGTGTTTTATACGCCTGGCGCATGAAGTAAAATTTCGAGTTTAGAAAAGCCCCGTGAAAATTTGTCGAGGGTCGCTGCGCGACCCTCGACAAATTTTCTACGCGGGGCTTTTCTAAACACGAAATTTTACTTCATGCTTAGTCTGGGAGTGGACAACACTCGTTCTTAGAAGTCTCAAATTGAAGAATCACTCTAGATTACTAAGTTTATTACCATTTTACAAAGGCTACAGCTCGAAGGACCAATCGTGGTCTTCGGAGACCGAAGGACTACAGGGAATCGAAGTTTATTTACAAGAAAACAACGAATATCTGAAGGTTTACAGCATGGATAGGAAAGAAAACATCCAATTTTGAAAAAATATCGAAGTTGGGTCGGTTTTCAGTGCGTTTTTAACTTCACTTTAAATCAGTGTTTCATACGCGTGGCGCATGAAGAAAAATTTCGAGTTTAGAAAAGCCCCGTGAAAATTTGTCTCGGGTCGCTGCGCGACCCTCGACAAACTTTCTACGCGGGGCTTTTCTAAACTCGAAATTTTACTTCATGCTTAGTCTGGGAGTGGACCGTCAAGATTTTCTACATGTCGAGATTTTTGATATTTCTAGATTTATGTCGATTTATTCACAGTTTGTTATTGTATTAAATGCAACTTCAATATTAAATAAAAACGGTTTTTTTAGGAATAGAATATTCACCCATTAAAAGCCGAACAAATTATAAAGTTAACTCTAAAAGTTAATTTTAGGTAAAATTTTGTATCTTTTTCTATGATTTCAATGAATGATTTATTATACACTTAAGTGCATAGAAATCGACCCACCCATTATTTTTTATAGTTTGTTACGTGAAATTTTCGATAAATGAAATTTTGCTTTAATTTATTTTAATTCTAATGAATTAATATAGGCAATTGTATTTTCATTTGCGTTTGAATTGTTATTTTCGAGCGCGATTGTTTTTGCGATTTTTTTTTTGTGACTCCAGCCGGCCACGGCGAGCGCATCTTCTAATTGCGTATTCTTTTTCCGTGTGGCGATGTAAGTGCATCCACATCGTACATCAGCGGCGCACACGAAATTGAGAGTAATTAATATTGAAACCGTTGTGTTTTCCTCAAGTTTACGAGGGAGTATAATATTCTTAATTTACAAGTGAGTTATCTTGTTATTTGTGATAATTTCGCAACGCGTAAAGCGGAGTAAACTGTGCGTACGTTTGGAAAGCCTCACTCCATCTTTGAGGTAAGCGAAACTCTTGTGTTAGAAATTCTTATCTAATGGATAGGGAATTATCTTAGGTTTTATTAACCGGACTAAAAGTTTCCTGGCGACAATCATTTTCGTTTGGTTGGATTGGCTAATTCGATGAGATTTGGATTTCGGCGGAGAGCGTGGTTGCTGTTTTCATTATCAGTGGAGGTCACGTGTCGAGAAAATCTGGAGAGGTCGAATAGGAAATCTTTGGCTAGGACGTATTTCGAGGGTTACGGAAAGGGACAGAAAGCGGTGGTAGGAAAGTTGTGAAGGAAAGCTGTGGAAGGAAAACTGTGAGAAGAAAGGTGCAGAGAGTCGAGAAAATTCGATAAGTACTTTTTATCTCTTTACGTATTTTTTTTTCTTCTACGAAATATTTAATTAAACGAAGACAAATTTAATCACTGGGTTTCTTGAATTATTAAATTATTATTAAAAAGGTATATATTCTGAACTATTATTATTAATAGGGTATTTAATTGAAGAAAAAGGAATTTATTATAATAGAAAAAGGTTAGGTTTTGTGGACATTATTAATATTTTTGTTTATTATTTAAAAATAAAATAATTGCTAAATTACTAGGGTTTTTCTTATATAGGAAATGTAATTTCCGTGATTGTATAAATAAATAAATAAATAAATAAAAAACGGTAATAAACTTAGTAATCTAGAGTAATCCTTCAATTTGAAACTTCTAAGAACGAGTGTTGTCCACTCCCAGACTAAGCATGAAGTAAAATTTCGAGTTTAGAAAAGCCCCGCGTAGAAAATTTGTCGAGGGTCGCGCAGCGACCCGAGACAAATTTTCACGGGGCTTTTCTAAACTCGAAATTTTACTTCATGCGCCACGCGTATAAAACACTGATTTAAAGTGAAGTTAAAAACGCACTGAAAACCGACCCAACTTCGATATTTTTTCAAAATTGGATGTTTTCTTTCCTATCCATGCTGTAAACCTTCAGATATTCGTTGTTTTCTTGTAAATAAACTTCGATTCCCTGTAGTCCTTCGGTCTCCGAAGACCACGATTGGTCCTTCGAGCTGTAGCCTTTGTAAAATGGTAATAAACTTAGTAATCTAGAGTGATTCTTCAATTTGAGACTTCTAAGAACGAGTGTTGTCCACTCCCAGACTAAGCATGAAGTAAAATTTCGAGTTTAGAAAAGCCCCGCGTAGAAAATTTGTCGAGGGTCGCGCAGCGACCCTCGACAAATTTTCGCGGGGCTTTTCTAAACTCGAAATTTTACTTCATGCGCCACGCGTATAAAACACTGATTTCAAGTGAAGTTAAAAATATACTATTAACGTTGGCTATTTTTCATGGTTAAGTAACCAAATATGCATTCACAAATATTTGAATTATTCGAAAATTTAAATATTTATATTCAAATATGAATAATTTAGTGATTTAAATAGTCATATTAGAATATTTAATTATTTGAATTAATCGAATTCGAATCCCAGCCTTAATAGCGATGATTCGAATTATTTAGGAGGATTTGAATCCATGTATCAGGATTCGAATTTTATAAGGATTCGATTCCTTTTATAAGGATTCGAATCCTTTTATAAGAATTCGAATCCTTTCATAAGGATTCGAATCATCTACGTTTGGATTCGAATACGAATCCTTTTAAAAAAATGTAACGAATCCGGATCACGAATCCGTTATCACTAAAGTATTCGAATACCTCTTTTGAATCCTCTAAAAGGATTCGAATCCTGAATGATTCGAATCCTGCCCAGCTCTGCTATCTAATAACAACATATATTTACCTTGTAAGCCGTTGGTCGAAGCATGAGCCTGTTGCAGGTGCACCCGTCCCAGTTTCCTGACGGGCGGATGCTGCCGGACGTCGACGCTCGCGCACACCGAGCTCTCGCCGTGCACGAAGAACGCGAACGAAAACGAGAGGTGCGCCGAACAGCCCTCGCCGCTGTTCCTCCGCGGGCCGTCGTACGGCTGCACGAACCACTTGCCCAGCCTGATGAACTCGCGCGAGAGCAGGCACCGTTCGATGAGGTTGTGCAGCGCCTTGAAGAGCAGCGACCGGCACTCGTAGGACAGGCCGCTCTCCCATGAACCTTGATCGCTTTCTAGAAACACAAACAATTAATATCTCAAGATTTTATTAAATTAAATACATACACTTAAATAGCAACAGTGTAACAAAAGTCATCCTCATAGAACATCGCCTATCCCACTTAGCAGAAAAGTTCGCCTCAAATCCTATCCTTTACGACCTCCTAAACCCTCTATGTATCAACCGAAACAAAAAAATAGCACCTAAACGAAAACTCCCCATCACCACTATTCATGAGTTCGATTGTGCGACGCAACTTCCACTCCATTTCTTCCACTGACCGTTACTTCCACTAGTTCTTATTTCCACTAACCATCCCTTCCACTAGTTCTTTTTTCCACTCCATTTCTTCCACTCCATTTCTTCCACTCCAGTTCTTCCACTTACCAATACTTCCACTACACCTTTACTTCCACTAACCACCAATTCCACCATACCTTTTTTCCAATTCAAAATAATTGTACAATTTATTCAAATTACATTATATTATTCCACATTTTATACAGTATAAGAATCACAGAGAGATATTGTGGCCTACAGCTTGTAGGTACTCCAGAATCCTATTTTCTTCGTCAACTGTACAAGACTAACTTGAGACTTCGATCCAATTTTCGAATTTCGAATTATGGAAGAACTAGTGAAAAAAAGAACAACCGATTCTCCGTGGTGGTGGGGCGCAATCATCTCAGCATGTATGCATTCCTTTTGGAAGTATTGGTAAGTGGAAGAACTGGAGTGGAAGAAATGGAGTGGAAAAAAGAACTAGTGGAAGTGATGGTTAGTGGAAATAAGAACTAATGGAAGTAACGGTCAGTGGAAGAAATGGAGTGGAAGTAAAGGTGAGGTGGAAGTATTGGTAAGTGGAAGAAATGGAGTGGAAGAAATGGAGTGGAAGAAATGGAGTGGAAGAAATGGAGTGGAAGAACTGTCCCCCTACGCATGAGTTCATTTCATCTTTTCATGACATTAACGATCATGACAATTGAAGAACAGTACCAGTTTGACAAGACAATCAACGACATTAACAATTACGACCTCTTTATACACCATAAAAGACAGTGAGAGGAACTATAACATTCAGGCGGAAAAACCAACGGTCGATAGCCAATTGACAGGAAAATGTATTTAATTTTTATTTGTATTTATATGTATTTATTTGAAATAAAACAACGCAGTTGGGAGGGTTTCACTTTTATTGTTGAACACTGCAACATGTTTCACCACACAGTGGCTTCATCAGGCAGATGAAATAATGATATGTATTTAATTTGATTGGTGTAACCAATTCTGTCAATAAAGATATTTATATATAGCAACAGTGATGTTTGACTAGCTAACTCTCTGTCTCTCTTATAGCATGAGTTCTCAACCTTTGTCCTCACTCATTACTAAGGCGAAGAAATTCGCAGAGAAAATTCCACAACCCTTTCGCTACGCAGTTTGAATTTTAAATGCGTGCTCCGTGTTTGGTGCTCGAAAACAAAATGCGTATCCGTACGTGCTCAAGTTTTTACCGGTAGGTGTGTACCTTTCGAGCGTCCGTCTAAGGATTGGTGGATCACCGCCATATCTGCGAACCACTGCCCGGCGGAGACCAACCTACGTGTGGACCGGAGGGGCGAGTAGGCACCCCTGTTCTTTTAAAGGCCCACCCCCGACTCCTCATTTAACGGCGACAAGCATCAGGGCTGAGTCAACCCCGCCGCACAGTGGGAGGAATCGGGATTATAGCTGGACAAAACCCCCAGAAAAAAGTTAACAATAAACGTTGGAAAGTTCTCTGTGCTGATTCTTTAGTCTCCAGAGACTATATTTATTTATATGAAAGCGTCAGTAAGTTAATACAGAGTCATAAAATATTATTGATCGTATTTGATGTTTAAAGTATAGAAATAATGGTGTGTACGAAGGTCCTTCGCGAATGATCCTGCATCATCATATGACGTATTCTTCATATCCAAACAGTTACAGGCATCATACTTATCACGATGTTTCATGTTTTGTATGGCATTGAAGTTATATGTTTATGTAAACTAATATTTTATATGAGAAACATGGTTTCATTTGTTTTAAGCCTTAGAACTTTTTTTGCCGACTTTTACCGATGTGATCGGACATTCTCGAGATGCCTTGATATATATAATTGCGGATGAAAAAGAAATTACTTGCGACTTTTTGCGACTTTGGTTTATATCGTATTTTTTTCTACATTCCATGCATGTAATACGGGAAAGTATTGTTTTCATGATTTATTTCAAACTCGAAATTTCGACGGATATATACGTTTTATAGTCTCCTGAGACAATTCCGACCATTTATGAAATGTGTCTTTGTGTGTGTGTGTGCGCGTGTGTGTATGTGTGTGTGTCCGTGGGCGTTGTATCTCAAAAACCGCTACAGCTTTTAGACTGAAACTTTATACTTAAGGTTTAATTCTTAGTCGGAAGAGCTGAAAAGTTTTTGATAAAATTTCGTACACCGGAAGTGGATCTTTACTAGAAGCGTTTTTGTTTTTTTTTCCCGATTTTCTTCTATAAATATCGACAATTCAACTAACATTTTTTCGAACAATCAGATTCACTCATTTTCGCAAAATGAACTAATCACGTTTCTACTAAGCGACAATTTTCACACGTGAAAATTTCCTAAATAAATTTCCAGTTTTTACTGTTTCTTGACAGTTACCTCAACAACACAATGTTTTTAGCATTACCTACTATTCATATCTTTCGAATAGAATTTTTCAATAAGTATTTGTTCGTTGAATTGTCAAACCGAATACAACTCGGTGGTACGAAATTGGGGGAAATTTTCTCCTCATTCAACTCTTATTTGTTTGGACAACAAATAAAATATTAAATAAATGTGTATTTCGTTAAAAATTAAATAAATAGATAACATCTCGAATTAAAACGAAATAATTAAACTTTCGTTTCACTTGACGACAGTATGTGTCTAAACAAACATTCGGTCGAAAACAAGTGCGTAACTGTCATCAGATGCACGAAGCCTGTGTAGTTTATTCAACGTTGAACCGATTGGAGGTGAAGCACAACGAATGGTGAGTACGATTCCAAAAATATTTGGTTATTTACATTTAAAACGTTCAAATATAAATGAAAGCTAGACACATATCATTTCAAATGTAATATTAATATACATTGTTACTTATTGATGCATATACATTTTCCCACTTATAAAAACATATTCTCTACAAACATACATCGCGCCTGTTTTATGATTTCTTTAGAAGAATGGCCTTTCCGACCTTTACGAATCGTGATCTTTACCAGACTTTGCAAGATTCATGTTTTAAGATAGGATCTTCTACAACTCAAAAACACGTTGATGCCATATACGATAGCGTAAAAAACAAACTATTGACGGGTTTTACGCATTTATCTGAACATTTTGACACTCAACTCAAGAAGAAAGTGACTGCTTTTTGTTCTCATTTGATTACAAAAAGGAATGGTCGAGGAGTATGTCGAAAAGAGAATAAGTTTCTCCGCAAACATTCTGCCTGGCTCGATCATATGTTTCTTCTACCTGATATCCGTGGTATGTTGTTCCTATTAATTAATGTACAATTTATGTTCATTGTTTATATGATTTGTGATAATAAATGTCCCTTTAAAGTTACAAAATCGCAAGCTGGGCCTAGCAAAGCTGCTGTCGCAACTGATGGACGTCCAAAAATATCGTTTAGCGAGAGTAGCGACAAAACAAAAAGAAGAAAGATAGAGAAGCTACGTCATGACATACCAACCGATCAGCTACTATTCGCAGCCAAGACTTCATTATATAAAGATGGAAAGAGAGCCTCCGCTGCGGATCTTGCGGCATGGGCAGAGTGTTCTAAAAAATCGTCAGACGGTGCACTGGAAATGCGAAGAACATTGACTGCGTCCAAAACCAGTAACAACATTACACCATACTCGCCAGAAGAAGCATTAGCATTCATTTTGACTACTGGAGTATCAAAGGAGGCGTACAATGAGACGAGATTGGGTGCCAAAAGCAAGAACGCCAACATTTATCCATCATATGATAGAGTTTTACTCGTCAAGAAGCAATGCTGTCCTGAAGGAATCCTTATTACTGAAGAAGGTACATAGTTGAAAAAATAGTTTCGAAGGAAAATAAATTAAGTAATTGGGATTTCAAGACAATAGAGATTAGAAGCTTAAAAGATTTTTGTTTTTCTTTGGGAGTCAATTTGTATCACAATTTTTTCTATAAATCTGCATAATACATATTACACATTTCGTATCACTTTTACTTAATAATTGATTATAGTGAACAGATAGTTTCAATTTCACCATTCATTCCGAAAACTAGATGATATTTCTGTATTAATCTTTTAGGAGCACAAATACCACTTCAGAATCTACTGAATCATACGATCAGCAGGCTGACTGGTGTTCTCAGCATTCCTCTATCGGTAAAGCGTCTGCATCTGATATCGAAATGGGGATGCGACAGCAGTTCAGGCCATTCGGAGTACATGCAGAAGCCAAAAGGGTCGTCGGAAAGTGGTGAAAATGGACAACAAAATGACGACAACATCAGTGACTCCAACTTATTCTTGGTAACAATGGTGCCTCTTCGTCTGCTGGGTTATGATGAAGATGAAAAAGAATCGTTATTATGGGAGAACCCCCGACCGTCCTCAACTCGTTTATGCCGACCAATCAAATTTATTTACAGAAAAGAGACTACTGAGTTAATATGCACGGAGGTTGAGTCGTTGAAAAATGAGATCTCAGATCTCATTCGATGTATTGTCAAATTACCTGCAGAAAATGGTGCATTTCAAACGGTAGAATGTACATTCACTATGCATTTGACGATGTTGGACGGTAAAGCTATAAATGCTTTAACTGGCACCAAATCTAGTCAGTCGTGTTACCTTTGCAAATCTACACCCAAAGATATGAATCTTCTAAATAACTTTAAGCATCAAAATGTAGATGTAGAAAATTTTCAATATGGATTGACAACTATGCATGCGTGGATCAAGTTTTTAGAATGAGTCTTGAACATTTCTTATAAACTCGATTTGCAGAAGCCAACAGTTCGTAATATTACTGCAGAAGAGAAATGTGCAATTGAAGCAAAACGTAAAAAAGTGTTACGGTTCATTTTCGCCATTCGGAATCGGAGCTTTATTTAAATAATTTGGGTCACTAATGGTAAACAATAGCAAATTCAGCTTCGTTGTTGGGAAGAATTTGTCGCTCTCCGAAGGAATTGCTGCTCCATTGAGGTTCACATCGGTATCGTCGGTTAGTCCTTATCGAGTTCATTTTTCTTATTATTAGTATGCCCTACAAGATAAGAGGCCTGATTAGATTTATACGGTGAAGTACTTTGGAAGTGATTAATTTTGTTTGTGGTATTAATTTGAGGTTAGGACATTGTTTTCCTTCAACTTGACGCGACACTTAGCCAAACGGTGAACAAACCTACCTTAATTAATTCACTTAACTACAAGAAGATCCCGTATAAGTGCAGTTCAGCCAGAGAAACAATTCCGGCATTTATTTTTCACATCACACATTTGTTTACTTTCACCAGCTGTCAATAAGGAATCATAGAGAATAACTTAGCGATTTACGATCGAGATTATTAAACTAGTGTATTTTTGCTTGTTTGTAGTTTAAGTGTTCAGGCGATTACCTAAAGGGTCTCTTTAGTCCGCAATGTCCGTCTTTAAGCTAGGAAACGCAGTAATTAACACCGAACTAATAGTTCTCGTCTTAGACACGCCATCTGTCATCTAACAACAGAACCTACTACATATTAGGTAATACGCGATGATGACTCAAGATAACCTATGGAGAACGTACTGACATTGTGCTGTAATAAGGGCGCGTAAAACTTTTGAAATTTTCATTTTTGATTTTTATTCTGTCTGATTTTCGAACCATACCGAATGTTGGCCATGGTGATTTTCGATTGAGGAGTCGTGACGTAGGGGACGGTCTTGTCGGATAGTCGATATGCGGTTTTCTTCCTTTTTCGCTTTGACCGTGAAAGAGTTCACGTCGGAATCGGAACTTCTGGACTTATTAATTTAAAATAATATTTAATTACGTTATCACCATTGAGTGTTCCTCTAGTGAGGGAGTATTAAATTAAATATATATATATTCCAATGTGGGAATGTTTTGAGTAGTTTTTGGTGGAGTTGTGTTAAGTTCCACATGTCGATTTTTCTTTTTTTCGGAGAATACTTAAAAGTCCAGTAGTTCGCTCAGTGAGACCGCACAACAACCTAGGTGAGTTTGCAAAGCTCGTTCACTCTTATTCTCACGATGCTAATGAGTGGGGAACTTATGTAGGTCTTTTCCGTCCTGGCCGACTGTGTTGCGTCCCGGCCGACTGTTTTCCGTCCCTGCCGACCGTGTTCCGTTCCGGCGGACTGTTTTCCGTTCCGGCGGACTGTTTTCAGTTCCGGCCGACTGTCTTCCGTTCCGGCTTCCGGCTGGTTGGTTTCCGTGTCGGATTATGGTTTCCGGTTTGCTGGCTTCCGTTCCTGTTTGCTGTGTTCCGTTTTGGTGTGCTGTGTTCCTGTTCTACGTTCTGGTCCGACTTCCGTGCTGAGTACCAGCTCAATTCACGTACTCCCGTAATGTGGTGAACCGAGGAGGAAGAGAAAGAGATATAAGGTTGGAGGAATCTTAATTTGTTTTTTTTTAAACCGAAAGTATATAGATTCAATTTTTATTTTTTTTTATTATTCTTTTCTCAATTTATCACATATTAACTTAAATTCAATTAAATATCGTATATACAGGGTGAATAAGATATACATGTATAGAAAAGCGCATTTTTTTGTTTTTTTTTTGTTTAAAAGGAAACAACATCAATTCTTAAATAGAGAAGTGTATGTTTAGTTGTGATGATTACCTAGATTCTAAATCATTTGATGCGATTTTGGTTCCTTTCAAATAAACAATTATTTTTTTTGTATGCCGAATTATTTGGGGGTTTTGTAATTGGAATACCGTTATACCAAGGTACCCGTTTACGAAGATTAATACATATACTTGTCATCAGTATTTTGCGCCCTAATATAAGATATGCCGAACTTAATACACATAATTTTTTTTCCCTTTGTCTATTACATAATGTTCTCTTAATTTTTTCTTATTATGAATAAATACCATAAGTCTCTTTCTCTCTGTAAAAGGTTGTTTCCATATTTTGATTTTGCCCCTAATTCGTTTGTTACTTTCTCCACAAAAAGGTTCATGGTTGCTTATTACCATTTCGTACTTATCTGCTAACTAACCATGTGGCGCCCCTTTAGTATCGTTTAAGTTAATTAAACCCCCCCTACTCTACTGACTTTAGCTAGGCCAGATAAGGGACGAAGTAGTGGTAATTGGAGTTGGGAAGCGAATGATTATGGTAAGTGTTTGTAAGTAAATTCGGGGTGTAGCAAAAGTTCACAAAGAACTAAAAAACAAATTGGGAATCGTTGTGGATAAAGTCGTGCAAGGTAAAGGGACTTCAAATACAGGTAATGTTGCTCGCAAATTTTTTGAAAACTATACAGTTGTATCAGAAATTACGAACGTTGTTGAAGAACTTATTCGCCGATTCGGGGTAGTTATGACAACACTGTCATGTGGTCAACCACTTAACTACGAGCGATTTGAAGCATTTACACAAGAAACGGCGAAGTTATTTGTCCAAAAATATCCATGGTACAGAATGCCTGTCAGCATCCACAAAATTCTCGTACACGGAGCTACTGTAGTAAAATCTTTTCTTTTGCCTATTGGCATGATGTCAGAAGAAGCTCAAGAAGCGAGTAATAAGATCTACAGACAAATGAAATTAAGGCATACGCGCAAAGATACTCGAGATCACACGAGTACTGATCTAATTCACACCATGCTACAGCTGTCTGATCCAGTGATTAGTGCCAAAAGAGGTCTGCCTAAAAAACAATTAAGGATTTGCCAGAAGCTGTACTTCAACTTCTTGACGTTAAAACGGATGAATCCGAAATTTTTGTAGAATGAACAATCATATAATGCTGTAAATAAAATATAATGCTTCCAAAATTGTTAAATATTTTTTTTTCCTACAAACTGCTGCTTGTCAAAATCTTATTGTTTAGTTATTTCTTTTTTTTATAATTAATTGACAAATGTATTACAATCTGATAAATTATATTTCATTATATTGTTATAATAAATATAACAAAATAATTTTCTCATAAAATACCTCGATATAATAATGTTTACGAAAAATATGACATTTTCTAGTATATAATTGTTTTATTCTGTCCGCTATTTTGAATTGCCCATTATTTGCTTAATATTAGTAATTTTTAACATGATACAAGTAAATAGGTCCACTTTCGCCCATCGTACTAAAGGCTATGAGTTTTGTCCAGCTACAATCCCGATTCCGCCCACTGTGCGCCGTGTGTAAGTTAGCCCTATCCAAGATAGGGACACAGACATAGACATGGTGTGCTCTGGTTTTTACCTTTCGGTGTGTACCTTTAGAGCGTCCGTCTTAGGGACTGGTGGATCACCGCCATATCTGTGAACCACTGCCCGCCGGAGACCAACCCACGTGTGGACCGGAGGGGCGAGTAGGCACCCCTGGGCTTTTCAAGGCCCAGCCCCGACTCCTCATTTAGCGGCGACAAGCACCAGGGCTGAGTCAACCCCGCCGTGTGTAGGTTAGCCCTATCCAAGATAGGGACACGGAGGTTACCTCAAGAAGGTCTACAACTCCGACTTGGACAAACGTCCCTTTCAGGCATCCGCCGTCCGAAGACTTTGGTCTGCCCCCGCCGCCTCCTTAATTAAGGTGCTATGACGGGACCCCCAGATAGGGACACAGACTACGTGTGCTCAGGCTTATACCGGTCGGTGTGTGCCTTTCGAGCGTCCGTCTAAGGACAGGTGAATCACCGCCATATCTGCGAACCACTGCCCGCCGGAGACCAATCCACGTGTGGACCGGAGGGGCGAGTAGGCACCCCTGGGCTCTTCAAGGCCCACCCCCGACTCCTCATTTAGCGGCGACAAGCACCAGGGCTGAGTCAAACCCGCCGTGTGTAGGTTAGCCCTATCCAAGATAGGGACACGGAGGTTACCTCAAGAAGGTCTACAACTCCGACTTGGACAATCGTCCCTTTCAGGCATCCGCCGTCCGAAGACTTTGGTCTGCCCCCGCCGCCTCCTTAATAGGTGCTATGACGGGACCCCCCCAGATAGGGACACAGAGGTTACCTCAAGTAGGTCTACAGCTCCGACTTGGACAATCGTCCCTCTCATACATTCATCGTCCGAAGACTCAGGTCTACCCCCGCCGCCTCCTGTTTAGGTGCTATGACGGGACCCCCTCCCGGCTCATACAAGCTGCGTGTTGATTGCTACAATCTGCCTGCAAAAATGCAGAAAAACTGCGCATTATAGAGGTACACAAACTTCGTTCGATCTCCGCTCACGATTTACAGACTTTTGAAAATATACGCTCTTCGTACACGGAGTACATAAAAATAAAACCTATGGATACGCTCCTCGTAGCGAAAGGGTTAAAAAAAGTTAAAATACAACAAAAACAATAGGATACAACCAGATATTGAATAATCTAATTTAAAAGTCACTCAACTCAACAATCTCAATCTGGCAGATGGGTTGAGGGTCGCGCAAATCCAAAACCGACCAAAGCTGGTAAACCGGTCGACTTTTCGGTTCAATTTTAAACTATAAGCAAGAGTTAGAATTCCTTGATTAAACAATTATTAAATTTAGATATAAACAATTACTTAACTTTTTTAGTGGAACAAGATAAATTCAAATTCAAAACTATTTGAATTCGAGAAAATAAGCTTACGCTTCTTATAGTTTGCACACTTTAAACATAATATATAAAATTACGAAAAAACTATTCGTGAAAATGCAAACAGTGTCTTAATTAATAAGACAATTTAAGACGATAAATATTCATCGAAACAACTACTTCCCGTGCAAATACAATCAAATTAAATAAGATTTTAAATATTTCATTGTATAATTCAATATCCAGAGGTGTATTTGCACGGGAAGTAGTTGTTTCAATGAATGTTTATCGTCTTAAATTGTCTTATTAATTAAGACACTGTTTGCATTTTCACGAATAGTTTTTTCGTAATTTTATATATTATTTTTTAGTGTAATTGAAACTAGTCACAAAAGTAAAATAAAAGTGGTATAAAAAAGTTAAGTAAAATATAAAAACTAATTAAAATTAATATCGACTTTCTGCAAAAAGTTTGTCTCCAAATATTCATTGAAACAACTACTTCTCGAGCTAATACCCCGACAGATATTGAATTATACAATGAATATTTGCGTTACACGACAGCACTGCTGTTCTATGCATAATTTATATGCAAAATGCAACATCAGGTCAAACTATTCTCTAACCAAACTAAATGAAACAATAGGAAATTGCATATGCATAGAACAGCAGTGCTGTCGTGTAACGCAAATATTTATTGTATAATTCAATATCTGTCGGGGTATTAGCTCGAGAAGTAGTTGTTTCAATGAATATTTGGAGACAAACTTTTTGCAGAAAGTCGATATTAATTTTAATTCGTTTTTATATTTTATAAATATTCTGCAACCTATTGACAAACTCAATTTTTCTTTATGATAAATTGTCTTTATGTGAAAAAGTTAAGTGTTTTCTTTATACCAAATTGAAGATGTACCACGAAGTAACCGCCTCCAAGATTCAAGAATTAAGTTTAGAGTTTAGAATAGCCGGAAAAAAGCAGTTCTAGTGGGTTTTGAATCTCCTCGGCACTGAGAGATTGTCGAGTAATAATCAGGCATTGATCTTTTTCAATTTGTGCATCAGGTTTGCATCAATTCCAATAGTAGGAATGTTCGGAGTGTATCCTACAGGTGTCGCTTGTTGTCGGCGGTGGAACCGCGCACGTGGGTCTCGTTTTGGGCGAGCGCAGGTGCGAGAGAGAAACGGAGATGGAGAGTCGCCGACCTCCCACGTTTTCCCACCATTCCCACGCGGCGGGCAAATCGATGATACGCCACCAACAAGAAAGATACCGATACGATAGGCATCCCTTTTAACACACACGGGACAGACGTAAGCCGGCATTCACACCCCTTTTTTTTTTCAGTCCGCCCTTCGACCCGCAGCGGATTTAGGGCAAATTCCGTAAAGTGCAAAGTAGGCGTCTGGAAATCCCAAGATCGAGACACTTCGCATACATACAGAGAATTTTTCTTTTAAGTGTACAGGGTGGCCCAAATTGAATGTTACTATAAGGAATCTCGGTTATTAGAAGAGATAGAAAAAAATCGATGGCGCATCCTGGAGCACTTTTTTCGAGACAATCTCAATGCCGAAAACAGAAATCTATCTATCTATAATTGAAAAAATAGTACAAACAAAACAAAGACATAAAACAATTAATTCTATTTACCCTATTATCAAAGACAAATCTATAAAAAACTATTCATCACTAACATACACAGGAGAAATAAGCAATAAAGTCGCGAAAATGTTGGAAAAAATAAATATTAAGGTAGCATTTAAAACAAATAATACAATAGGGAAAATAATTAAAAATAACAAAGATAAAACCTGTATAACTCAACAAAGTGGAGTCTATTTGCTAAATTGCAAAGACTGTCCTAAGACATATGTAGGACAAACCGGAAGGTCGTTCAAAGAAAGAATCAAAGAGCACAAAACCTCTTATGAACAAAATTTACTCCTAAATTTAAATTTCACTGAACCCCCCCCCCCCCCCCCCCCATAAATATTATATATATACCTGTACTGACAAATATAATTTATCATTTCTTCGCCTGAAGAAGCCACAGTGTGGCGAAACAATTGTAGCGAGTTTACAATATATATTTGAAAGTTTTAAATTATTTTATTTTATTTATATAAAAGAGAAATCTATCTATCTAGCTATTGTCTTTTGTTTTCAAGTTATAATCAAAAATTCAATATTTACCATTTTCGATTTTTATTAATATCTCAGTTATTTATTATTTTATCAAGATAAGAATTGTATGTACTTTTTCGAGCAGAATCGAATGCAATTTACAGATTATTTCTATCTTCATTAATAAAGAAGATACAGCCCAAAGTTATTTTTTTTAAATAGAAGTCATAGTTGGCCGTGCTATTCATAAATATATAAATTTGTTATTTTTTTCTCTTTTCATTGATATATAATATGTTGATGTTATATTTGCAATTTACTAAAATGCACGAGTGCCAACCTTACTTTATAACCGCGAACGGCAGCTCTGTTTCAGTAAGACAGTCGTAGTTCAAGAAAATAAAATAATTACAAAATAAACAAAAACTAAGTATTGAGCGCCACTTGATTTCTTAAGTTATTATGGTACTTACCCCTTTTAAAATCAAGAAAATTTAAGGTAACAAAAAAATGAAGTTCGAAAAAAATATTTTTGAATAATTAAAAAAATATATTAAAGAAACAAAATTTAAAAAAATGTACAATTGAAAAATATTACCAATATAGAGGATTAAAACATAAAACATAATATTGAGACCGCAAATACTAAATGATAAAACAAGTATTAAATAAATTATAAATTGTACGATTGTACCCCACAAATAAACCCCAGAAAATGACGTCACCTTTTCTACAATCTGTATTTTTATAATATGTAATACAAAATGCGATTAATAATTATTAACCTTCGCAACTTTTTTTTTCCTGTGGGGGCCGTCTTCCTTTCGGCTGCAGTACATCCGGATCCGAAAGGAAGACGGCCCCCACAGGAAAAAAAAACCTCCGCAACTCGTTTTATATTTAAAAATGGTTCATTAATAACTGTCGCCTCCTATTGTAAATTATTTATCGAATGAAGCTTATGCTGAGTCGTATTGTTTAGTCAAATATCACACATCACTGTTTGGCTTTACGTAAACATTAATAAAACTATAATCAAGAATCAGTTAACGACTTATCTGAATTAATTTCGTAAATTCCGGAAGCCTTCCTGCCGTCACGTTTCCGCAATTTTCCAGGAAATTTAACTTTAGCAGGACTGCTAACTCCTCGCGAAAATTCGAACAGCAATGTGCACCCTCGCTCGAAAAACATCCACCAGCACCCAGCTGGATTCCAAAAATATTTATTTGGGGATGAAATTATAGCCTAATTGCTATATCGTAACTTTGAGGCGTTTAGATGAAATTCTTCCACAATTTTAATTATTATTATTTTAGGTTTACTCCCAGGGATCACACAGATTCCCGCAGATTAAGAATTTTTGGACGGCACGCAGCACGTGTCCAATCGTTCGTTTTTTTTTTCTTTCTACAACCTCTTGAGCACATAGTTCCGCTCAGATTCAAATTCGAAGGATTAATTCAAAGATTAACCGAATTATGCGCCCTCTATTCGAATTAGTGGATTGATTGGTATTTTTGACCTATCGACCATAACAATAAACATTTGACAACTAGTGATTGAAAATTTACGAAATTAAGTGAATCAAAGTGGATTATGCAACAGCCTTGTTATCGCCATAGTAATTGATTGTAGAAGACTCAGGAAATACTCTGGAATTAACAATAATACCATAAGCACCAACGTCCATCCTTGGAGGTTAGTTTTACATGAAGAGCCTTTTCTCCCCAATCCCTTTAATCACGAACCTTAATATATTTAATAACTTCTCCTATTATCTAATTAAATTATCCCTTTCGTCTATTTCACCTAATAATGCCGCATTGTTTTAATTTTTAGGAAAATCGAATGAAAATTCCTGTTCGCGCGCTATTACGCAACCAAGAGGACTGGAAAGATTGTTGAATCCTAATGCACGATTCCTAGGATCGTATGACATCATAAGACTTGAAAATATATTTTAAATTGTTAATTAATATTAATTAATAAAAATAAATCACTCTTTACTCCTTTGATTTTCGGGTTGCCTATTTAAAGAGTTATAATTTAGTTTAATTTATTTATAATGTTTCTTCTTATTATTATACTTTCTTTTATAAACTCGACTTTATCTTTCGAAAGATTATTCAAGTTATCATTCGAATTATAGAAAATTTAGTTACCTTTTGAGATATTATTCAAATTATAGCAAATTTGAGTTATCTTTCGAGATATTATTCGAGTTATCATTCGAATTATAGTAAATTTTAGTTATCTTTCGAGATTTTATTCCAGTTATTATCCTAGCAATTGTAAATTTGAGTTATTCACTTGCAGCTCGTGAGAATTTGTATTGGTGGAGTTGTAGACATAAAAATACAGAAAAACACCCTTAAGGGGTGATACCTACTTGCGAGGCTGAACAAATGCGGAATTTCGGGATTTTTTTTCTCGAAAACGAGACAAGATAGGAAACTGCAATTATACCAGTTTATTGGTTGTGCATTGGTCTTTAATTTTTTCTACCTCTTTGGACCACATGGGGGCCCGTGGCTGCAGAAGACCTTTTTCAAAAGGCGTTTGGTGGTGACCGCGCTTGCATGTGTAAAAATCATCTGAAATCAAAATTTTCAATGCCGCTGCATTGAGAATGAGTAAAAGCGGTCATTGATCGTTGGGTTTTGACAAAAAAATTTTTTTTGAGAAAATGGCGGCCTCCTGAATGAAAAAGTCATTTTTTCGAGGCAAAAAAAGTGTCTTTGATCGGCTGTAAAAAATCTAAAATAAATAATAGGCAAAATCCGAACGATCAACGACTAGAAAAAAAGGTTTCTGATAGGAGACCCAAAGGCTCGTTCAAATTAAATGAATACACGTTGAGTTATTGCGGTCGCCGACTTTGAAAAAGTGGTTTCGAGATAATCGCGTTTGAGATGTGTTTTCGGTGTTATAAGTGATTAATTGTTGGCACTTTTACACGGACTCAGTTTTTGAGGTTATGTCACTAAATGTAAACACGGTCATGCGCATCCCAGTGCGCATGGGAAGAATGCCGATGCCTCTTTTCTATTTGGGCAGCAGTACGCACGCTTTGTTCCGCGCACAGCTGGCGCGCGCTACCTGCTCCGGCAGGGGTGTCGACTACCTTTACATAATCTCGCATAACTTCGACAATTTGTTTCCAATCGACATGAAACTTTGGGAAAATATTCTTCAATGTGTACACATTCGAATTCCGCAATAAACAAAAAATCGATTTTTTGAACCATTGCAGGTAGGTATCACCCCTTAATGGACGAGCCACCACTGGAGTTATTTTTAGTGTCAACTATTAAGCTTGTGATAATCATGTTATTGAAGATGTTTCATGTTCTTGCTTGCCTATAGATATCTAACCAACTCATGGGCGCGTTTCGTTCCTCCTCGACACGACAACAAACAACTAAAACCAGATGAGATGAGAAACGTATTCAAGATAAACTAAACCAGTTTCCGCACCCTCCTCCCTTTCGACGTTAAGTTGGTAGCACCGCGTGTTTACGTTTAAATTCTTCTCCTCCATTCTGATCCGCTTACATTTAACACCTGTGCGATCACCTGTTCATCTACCCCTTGATCATAGGGGAGACTGGGACTGGGTTCCTCCTCGAGTCAAAAACCGGAAGTCGAGTGTTTATTATTAGTTAACTTTTTATGTGCGCGCGTGTGTGTGTAAAGTAGGTTTTATCGATTTGAGTAATTGCATGGCGTAACGATTTTCATGGCCTTTTAATGGTCACCATGAAAATTGTTACGCATGTGGCGTAAAGGTAATTACCCAAGAATAAAAACGAATATATTACGTGCAAAATTGGATTGTTTTCACTTTCTTTCAACCCTAGAAGATTTTAATAGACTATAATGAACCTGACCTGTTTTTATTCATCCTTTAAAATATTTGCATCATGCTTAAGCGTTAATTTCTTAGTATACTTTTCAATTTAACTTTAATTTGATTGTCATTGATCACTTGATAAAACCTTTTAACTAATAATGAATTTGAATTACAGGCACTTGGTTTGTCTTACTAATATTCTTCTTTTAGTTACGTGAACTGTTTTCTATCAATTATTGCAGTAACTTTTCTTCACTTATTATAATAAGTGAAGAAAGGAAATACTACAATAATTAATTGTAAAAATGAAATTGCCAATTATTGGTTGCAGAATACTTTAAACATTAAAAGTGCCGAGATTCTTTTCGCAATCTACAACAAGTTAGTCTTACAAAGACTATATCAAACACTCATTTGACCCAAATTGTTACATTTGCAGTAGATTACTGTATGTAACAGCAAACACTTGTTGTATAATTCAATGTCCGTCGGGGTATTAGCCCGGGAAGTAGTTGTTTCAATGAGTGTTTGATATAGTCTTTGTAAGACTAACTTGTTGTAGATTGCGAAAAGAATCTCGGCACTTTTAATATTTATAATTAATTGTTTTACCAACTTCTTTATTTTTCCAACTAGTTTCGACTTATCGTCATTCTCAAGGAATAATGTACAGAAAATATATTTTTATAGTTATAATTTAACGTTCTTTATAAAAACACAGTGTATTTCGGGAAATATTAAAAGTGCGACACCTTTCGCACTGAATGTGTTATATTTTTATTCAATCAATAACTGGTATACATAAATTATGGAAGCTAATAGATTTAAATCAACCAGACGTTTATTGTACGGTACACGAGTGCGAAACGTTTTGCGGTTAGAGTAAACACCGTCCACAAACAAGGGAACGAACACTCTCGAGAGTGCGAGAGTGAGCGGGAGGCGCACCGCAAAGTGCCACAACAATGTCGTGTCAGTAGTTCAGGTGTTTTGTCAGATAATAATAATACCACCGACGACTTATGATACTGTACTACAGTACGCATCACGTGTAAACACGATCCATTCAAGAGGAGAACAGTGAATTAACATGTTTTTGAATGCTGTTGTTTGTTGATCTCGCGCGTAGATTTAATCAGTATTATCAATCTGATAGCATACAATACGTTTTTTTTTTTTTTTAATGGGATAATCGTGATTGTTTCATTCATATTGGTGAGAGTAAGGGTCCCAAACGTTTTTCTGTGCGGGCCACATACAGTCTATTCTGGGAATCATGGCATTCACGTCATTTGTATGCTTTTATGTATTAAGTGTTTTTATCTTAGTTAAGTGAACTTACGCAGACATGTCAAATCAATGTAACACGGCATTTTTGATCAATAAAGATTTTTTATTATTATTATTATTAATTTATGTACGTGTTAAAGATTTATGTACGTATCAAAGATTTAGAGCCCTCTTAACGTATAGGAAGAAACATTTAGTAGCAACAGGAGGGCCAAGCTACAATAATTAAGAATATAAAACTAATCCAAGTTTTCAAAATTGTTATTTATATTTAAAATCCATGCCCATCATAGCACTTTCCCCGTTAAAGATATGTAATCCCTAAAAAATCGTATATTCTCTTTTATAAGCCAATTTATAAGTAAAAATCATTATGGGTCTATACCAAAAAAATCGATTCTACAAGCAATACAGAATTTAACTGAAAATATCTTGCAGGGATTCGAAAAGGGAGATACTACAACTGCTGCCTTTTTGGATCTCAGCAAGGCATTCGGTACAGTGTCTTGGGAAAAACTACTATACAAATTAGAATACAACGGAATTCGAGGCAAACCACTATTGATTTTCAAATCATTTCTTTGCAATAGACAACAATTTGTGTGTTTCCAAGGTCAAACATCACAACCTGTCGACCTTAAACAAGGGATCCCTCGGGGAACAATTCTAGGGCCCTTATTGTCTTGAATACAAATGACTTGTGTGTTAATGTCACAAAAGCTAGCACTTATCAATATGCTGATGATACCACGCTTATAAGTAAACAGACACCACAGGAGCTGGGATTCGAAGAGGAAGCAGTAGAGTGGTTTAAAAATAACAATTTAGCTATTAACACTAACAAAACCGAATTTCTGAGCTTCTCACTATGCAATAGAAATAAGAACGATAGTATAAAGTTCCTTGGAGTAACCCTTGACCCTCAATTATCATGGGATAAACACATAGAGACATTAAGCAGTAGATTGTGTAAAAACGTTTACCTCCTGCGTAAGATATCAGAGTATTCTTATCCCAGCACCGTAAGTGCCGCCTATTTTGCCTACATACACTCCTTAATGGTGGGTGACATACTTTTATGGAGAGGTATGTCGTCCAGCAGGAGGGTATTTTTACTACAAAAGAAGGCCATAAGAATAATCGCGAAACTAAATTTTAACGATAGTTGTAGAGGTTATTTCAGTAAATATAACATAATTACTGTGCCGGGGCTCTATATATATGCCTGTTTGCTGTACATGCACGATAAAAAAAGTACACATCATTGCAATGAAAACAATCACGAATACAATACTCGACATAAATCGCAGGTACTTATACCAGCACATCGCCTAAATAAAACCCACAAAAGCTTCATTGTTCAAAGTATTCAGTTCTATAATCACCTACCTGATAGTGTTAAACAGTTTTCAAACATAAAATTCAAAACGAGCATCAGGAAAATGCTAATAAAAGCCGAACTATATAGCGTAGAGGATTATTATAAGATAAACTTTTGAATTGGTAATTTTAATTTGTTTGCCATTCTAATATGTTTGTAATTTTGCCATTTTAATATGTTTGTGACTGTATATTAATTTATTCTATGTTATCTTACTGTTTTCAATATTTTAATATTTTTAAAATGTTTGCGACTATATATACATATATTAATTGTACCTAGCTCAGTGTTCAAACACTTTATTTTCTTTTACCTTGACAAATGTTGACTTTTATATATAAGTTACACGAATAAATCTTACTCTTACTTACTTACTAATTTAACTATTAACAATATGGAAAAGTTGCTCAGACTAAATTTATTCTACTATTATTATTATTATTCGAAAACTATTCACAATTCTTGCATTTTATCGCTACATCTCGGTAAATATTGATCACCATCACCTCTAAGCGTTATATTTTTTTAACTTTACTATAAATCAATTGTTTATACGCGTGGTGCATCAAGTAAAATTTCGAGTTTAGAAAAGCCCCGCGAAAATTTGTCGACAAATTTTCTACGCGGGGCTTTTCTAAACTCGAAATTTTACTTCATGCTTAGACTGGGAGTGGACGACACTCATTCTTAGGAGTTTCAAATTGAAGGATCCCTCTAGATTACTAAGTTTATTACCATTTTACAAAGGCTACAGCTCGAAGGACCAATCATGGTCTTCGGGGACCGAAGGATTACATGGAATTGAAGTTTTTTTTACAAAAAAACAACAAATATCTAAAGATTTACAGCATGGATTGGAAATAAAACATCCAATTTTGAAAAAATATCGAAGTTTGGTTGGTTTTTTCAGTGCATTTTTAACTTCGCTTTAAATCAGTGTTTATACGCGTGGCGCATGAAGTAAAATTTCGAGTTTAGAAAAGCCCCGTGAAAATTTGTCTCGGGTCGCTGCGCGACCCTCGACAAATTTTCTACGCGGGGCTTTTCTAAACTCGAAATTTTACTTCATGCTTAGACTGGGAGTGGACGACACTCATTCTTAGGAGTTTCAAATTGAAGGATCTCTCTAGATTACTAAGTTTATTACCATTTTACAAAGGCTACAGCTCGAAGGACCAATCATGGTCTTCGGGGACCGAAGGATTACATGGAATTGAAGTTTTTTTACAAAAAAACAACAAATATCTAAAGATTTACAGCATGGATTGGAAATAAAACATCCAATTTTGAAAAAATATCGAAGTTTGGTTGGTTTTTTCAGTGCATTTTTAACTTCGCTTTAAATCAGTGTTTATACGCGTGGCGCATGAAGTAAAATTTCGAGTTTAGAAAAGCCCCGTGAAAATTTGTCGAGGGTCGCTGCGCGACCCTCGACAAATTTTCTACGCGGGGCTTTTCTAAACTCGAAATTTTACTTCATGCTTAGTCTAGGAGTGGAAAACACTCGTTTAAAGCTTCAAATTGGACTCATTTAAAAAATAGAATATTTATTTTATTGTAAGTTATTGTAAGCTTTTAATTTTATGGTATAATTGTTAATTAGATACCAAATACAGGTTATTATATATATATACAGGGAGTTTTTCTTCAAAGTATACATACGTATTCCAAATTCACCCTATTTTCTGTAAATCTTTAGACATTCCTTGTTTTTTTTTAAATTCAATTAGAAGCTTTAATCGAGTGTTTTCCACTCCCCGACTAAGCATGAAGTAAAATTTCGAGTTTAGAAAAGCCCCGTGAAAATTTGTCGAGGGTCGCGCAGCGACCCGAGACAAATTTTCTGGGCTTTTCTAAGCTCGAAATTTTACTTCATGCGCCACGCGTATAAAACACTGATCTCAAGTGAAGTTTGAATACATTTCACAGTATTTTAGTGTTTATTTTACTGTTTTTATTATTATTATTATTCGAAACTATTCACAATTCTTGAATTTTTTCGCTACATCTCGGTTAATATTGATCACCATCACATATAAGCGTTATATACTTTTAACTTTACTGTAAATCAGTGGTTTATACGCGTGGCGCATGAAGTAAAATTTCGAGTTTAGAAAAGCCCCGCGAAAATTTGTCTCGGGTCGCTGCGCGACCCTCGACAAATTTTCTACGCGGGGCTTTTCTAAACTCGAAATTTTACTTCATGCTTAGTCTTGGAGTGGAAAACAATCGTTTAAACTCTTTCAGGCTTTCCTAAACTCAAAATGTTACTTCATGCTTAATCTAGGAGTGAAAAACACTGGTTTAAAGCTTTAAATTACTTTTGGAATTTAAAACATACATCTAAATCTCAATCCTAAAGCAGTATATTTTGAACTTCAGGTTATTTTAGTGTATTATACGCGTGGCGCACGAAGTAAAATTTCGAGTTTAGAAAAGCCCTGTGAAAATTTGTCTCGGGTCGCTGCGCGACCCTCGACAAATTTTCACAGGGCTTTTCTAAACTCGAAATTTTACTTCGTGCTTAGTCTGGGAGTGGAAACACTCGTTTAAAGCTTCAAATTTAATTTTTTTTAAAAACAACAAATGTCGGAACATTTCAGAAAAATCGCATTAAGCCAGCTTTCACTGTAAAGCGTGATTAAAGATAAAGAACTGCAATGGCGCTGGACAGCTTACCAAACCCGAAAACAATAACTTTATCAATTTGTCCAACGGTTGACGACCTTGCGCTTCCCTCTCATTATCTCTGTATCTAGGATTATTACGCCGTTGGCAATGGAGCACCAACGTGCTTTATTTAGTTATTTATCACTTCGCTTCATTTAATCTACTAATTAACTCATCGGCAGGTTCATTAATTAGTTGATTGGCGTCGGAACAAACCGTGCGCATTTTTTTCCGGTTCGGGTAGGTATATACAGTTGTTGTTTTTTTTTTTTTCTAGTTTCGTATGCGCGAAGGTCAAAAAACTCCGTCGGCGTGCGTATCGATTTTTGTTATTACATCGTCGTCGACGGCATCCAGACACGGCGCATACATACCACACACCGCCACCAACACCGCCGCCAACCCAACACGCGTTTTGATAACAAACAAAGGAGGAGAATCCACTTCGGAATTATTTCCGCGCATTGTTTCACGCCCCCCGCTTAATTACTTAATTAAGCGCTAACCCGGCAATTTCTATATTTACTATAATTGATAGATTAACGATTATGCCACTTGGATAATACGATTCTTGTTGGTAAATTGACAAATGAGCAGTGAAATTGGCCAACAGATGGAGTTTTCACTATGGGAATTCTAACAATTTAACTACGGATTTTTTTTTATATTTTACGAGTGTTTCCACTCCCAGATTAAGCATGAAGTAAAATGTCGAGTTTAGAAAAGGCCAAAAACCAAATTTTAAGGCTTTTCTAAACTCAAAATATTACTTTATGTGGCACACGTATAAAAATGGTGATGTGTCCATCTTAGTACTTTCCCCCGTAAATTGCGTATTAAATCACTTTTAAAATATTTGTAGCATTATTATTTTCAAAATGTCTTCAACTTTTTGATAACTACAACTTTTATTTGAAACATTTTCCAATTGTATCAACACACACACTGACACAAATCAATGACTAGATAAAAAACACTATTTATTGAATATCTCAAAAACTAAGAATGCTATGACAAAAAGTGAGTCCACAAAAAATCTTTAGTTTTTCATTTCCTACAACTTTTATTTGAAACATTTTTCAATTGTATCGACACATACACTGTCACACACCAATAACTAGATAAAACACACAACTTTTGAAATATCTCAAAAACTAAGAGTGCTATGACAAAAAATAAGTGAACAATACATCTTAATTTTGTTATTATCTACAACTTTTATTTGAAAGAATTTTTTGTTTGATGAACATTTATTGAAAAAATCTGAAAAAACTGAATAACGCTAAGAGTAAAGTACCACTTCTGGTTTTCCGATTTTCCCCAAAAGCTTTTCAGTTCTTCCGATTGTAACAAAAAGCTTAAGTTTCAAGTTTCATCTCGATATCTTTAGCGGTTTTTGCGGTACAGCGCACACAGACACACACACAGACAGAGAGACATTTTTCAAAAATGGTCTTATTCGACTCAGGGGACCTCAAAACGGATATTTCCGCAAAAATTTTTGGTTCGAAAATTTTCACGAAAACAATACTTTCCCTTTGTATTACATACGGGGGAAAGTAAAAAACTGTTTTAAAGTAAAGTTTAAAATATACTGCATAATAGTAAAGTATTTATGATTTTCTACTTTTTATTAAACCACGAATGTTTCGCTACACTAGCTTCTTCAGGTGAAGAAATATAATATACTGCATAAGTTTGATATCACATTTTCGTCCGTCCACAAATTCACATGTTTCGTCCGTAAAAAAAACGATTTCATCGTCCGTCGAAAAGTATAGAGCCTGGGTCTCCAAACTATCTTCTTCGCGGGCCACAAATACAATTCTACATAATAAAGTCGGCCAAGATCCGATTAATTTTATAAAATTATGAAAAATTTAAGAAACAATTGTTACAATATTTCAAAATATGACATTTACAAAAAAAATTACAAACAATCGCGGGCCGGATTCATGCAAGTCGCGGGCCGGATTTGCCCCGCGGGCCGTAGTTTGGAGACCACTGGTATAGAGCAAAAAGATACTATTTCACATATTTCGACGCTCAATCAAACCTTCTACGGACCAGGTTAACTACCACTGATCTAGGAAATGATTTTTTCTAATATAAAGGGCATAACATCGTCGAAAATTGTATTGTTGTGCATTGTTAATGATTGTATCGTCAGAATTACAAGTGACGCGCGAATATTTTTCATCGCCCGCTGACCCTGACGCCGCTTCGGGTTTCCATGGCGACCGCAGGAGGTACGGGACCGACCACTTATCGATAACTGCGAGCGGAAGGGCGCACCGCCACACGCGAAGTCTCCTTCACCCCCCTTGGATGGCTCCATTTCTTCCTCCTTTCCCCCTTTTTTCTATCTTACTAAAAAGAATAACAAAAACTCTAAATATTTCCAGAAAACATTATCTAAAATTTTGAGTTTAGAAAAGCCTGAAAATTTGATTTGGTTTTTATCAGGGTTATGTAAAGTTAATTAAAGGAAAGGCACTTGGTATTGTTTCACAATTAAATCTTGATTCCGACTAGTTTCGGTTTGTTAGACCATTTTCAAAGGAATGTACAGAAAAAATTATTTCCTAAGTATATATACAATATTTTTGTTTCAGGTAATAAGAGAAGTCAAAATTGGGGAATTCCAAATCTCCTCGTTGTCGTTTACGATATTTTTCCCCATTTTTATGGCCCTCTTTGAGGTTTAGTGCGTATCCCTTATTACCTGAATGCAAAATCTTAAAATTATGCGGATTAAAGAAGTGATTGAATGCGATGCAATGTTTGGAAAAGCCAGTTGTTGGTTTATTATCTAAATCAGATTTTTTATGTTCTTTCATTCTGATTTCGAAAGATCTGCCGGTTTGTCCAATATAAATTGCATCGCATTCATCACACTGTATTTCATAAATTCCACATTTCTTTGAATTATCAGTTTTCGATTTATTGTTTATTAATAGTTTGCCTAAATTTAAAGGGTTTGAACATATAATATTAAAGTCTTTTCCCCTACAATGACTGACTATATTATATGACAGGTCATTAACAAAATTCAATTTATGCCATTTATATTCTATTGTTTGCTCAGGTGCGTAAAAGTATTTAATTAATTGTTTTTGTTTATGCTTTTTTAATAAATTATTTATAATTTCCTTGTTATAACCATTATTTTCGGCAATTTTTGTAATAACGTTTAATTCTTGTCTAAAATCAGATTCACTTAGAGGAATGTTAATTAATCTATTAATAAATGAGTGAAATGTACTTAATTTTATTTGTTGTGTGTTGTTTGAATTGGCTGGAATGATTGAGTCCGTATATGTTTCTTTTCTGTGTATTTTAAATTCTAGTTTTTTATTATTTTTAATAATGGTTATGTCAAGGAAGTTTAAGCTATTGTTCATTTCTGTTTCAGTAGTAAATTGTATATTATTATTGATGGAATTTAGGTATTTTTCAAATGCATTTAATAGTCTTGTCGTTCCAGTCCAAATACAAAAGATATCGTCTACGTACCTTGCCCAGTAAAATATTGGTTTAGCCTCTGTCTTACTGAGAAGAGTCACTTCAAAGTCAGACATAAAGATTTCAGCTAATAGAGGTGATAATGGTGATCCCATTGGCAACCCTTCCGTTTGTGAGTATATTATATCATTAAATTCAAAGTAATTTTGCTTAAGGCACAGATTAATTAATAGCAACAATTCTTTTTTACTTTCATCAGAATTATTACTTTTATTGATTAAATTTTCTAAGGTTACAGTTAGGCTCTGAATTGGTATGGACGTAAAAAGGCTCTTTACGTCAAACGATATCAGTTTTGCATTATGGGGGACCACTAACGATTTTAAATTATTAACTAACTCTATTGAATTTTTTATTACATGTGGTGGACTGAAATTAATAAACGAAGGAAGTGTTGAATTAAGAAATTTGCATAATTTGTATGTTGGAGCATATAAATATGATACAACAGGTCTCATCGGAATGCCTTCTTTGTGTAATTTTGGTAATCCGTATAATATGGGTGCTCTAGGATTCATTTTGATGAGTTTATATTGATTCTTATCAAGTATTACATTTCCGCAAGATTTAATGCATTTTTTTAACTCTAACTGAAATTTATTCGTGGGATCTTTACATAGTGCAATATGTTTCACCAAGTGCCAGATGAGAAATTAATTCAAGAAATTTATCAGGGTTGTTTAAAAAAACGTTTTTTTTTTTCATTTTAATTAAAACAAACCGTTTTTTTTTACAATGGGTGTTTTTTTTTATTGAAACAGCGTTTAAAACATTACCAATTAAGAACGTGTTTAAAACATGCTTATAACACGTTTAAAACGTGTTTAAAACAGAACATATTTTTCTTTAGAGTATACATATCCCGATAATTACAGCGTTTTTTAAATTTGCGGGAATTTGTTGTTTCAAAGCGGTTAATTTGAGGCTTTTAACGAGTGTTTTCCACTCCCAGACTAAGCATGAAGTAAAATTTCGAGTTTAGAAAAGCCTAAGAATTTGGATTGGCCGCGTAGCGAAGCGGAGCGGCCAATCCAAATTAGGCTTTTCTAAACTCGAAATTTTACTTCATGCGCCACGCTTAAAGGCACTGATTTACACTGAAGTCAAAAAAACACACACATCCAACAACGATTATAGGCAACCTAATATACGTTAAAGTTATTGGGTTGCCTATAATCACTGTTTTTAACAATTTGTTCAGCGCAGAATTTGACTCACGTTTTATTCACATCGACATATTAGATTGCTAAAGCCGTATATTTTAAACTTTACGATATTTCAGTGTTTTTAAGCGTGGCGCATGAAGTAAAATTTCGAGTTTAGAAAAGCCTAATTTGGATTGGCCGCTCCGCTTCGCTGCGCGGCCAATCCAAATTTTCAGGCTTTTCTAAACTCGAAATTTTACTTCATGCTTAGTCTGGGAGTGGAAAACCCTACTTTAAAGATTCAAAATGAAATGTTAGAAAAAAACAACAATGTCGTAATATTTACAGTGTATGCATAAGTATAACAAATATAACCCTTAAAACAAGTTTTAAGATTTAAAACAAGTTTAAAACAAAACCGTTTAAAACACGACGGCTGTTTTTAAACACGTTTAAAACTCTGTTTTAAAAGAAAGTGTTTTAAACATAACCACCCTGGTTTTTATCTCCTTAACATTTCTACCGTTACATGTGTTATCGTCGCTTTTTCCAAGCGAGGATAACAAGAATTCGGTTACACCCCAAATTCATTTGTGGGCTTAACCTTATCCTATTTTATTATTTGCAAACTGGTAAAATCCGCGTCTCTTAGAATTTGTGTTAATGAATGTCATGAATACTGAAACGCCCATCATGCCAGCTAGAAGATTTTTCCAAGATTTCAGTAATCCTCAACTAGTCCTTTCTCTCAGCTACCTAAGTGCAAGAGACAATAGGCTAAACGGTTTACGACCGTTGTTTCACGTGCAAACACGCAGCCGATTACCTGGCCCAAAAGGCCGAGCCAACATTTGGTGCGGATATTCCAAAAACGCTTGTGACGTCAGAATAATTAGACAAAGACATGTACGGAATATTCGACCAACAATAGATTGGAAAATCCCCAGCATTTTTCACTTTTCACGGTTTCCAAGAAAATCGCGAATCACATCGACTCTGCAAATGCACAATTAAATAGCTGAGAGAAAGACCTTTAATGTGATATACATCACTAACAAAGATGTTACTTACTGGCTAACACTTTTTTTTGTTGTTGTTTTCATTTCTTATTTAATCTAACACTTCTAGCTGCTTGATGGGAAAGTAGGTTTTCGTGATATGTTTTTTTTCCCTGGGAAAAATCAACAACCATATTTTCGTAAATAATTAACACTGTTGTATCCTTTCTTCACATTTTATTTTCTAATGGTTAGATATATATTTCAAGTGCTAAGCACTCATTTTCAATAACAACAGTTGTTATTGAAAATGAGATGGCTTAAGACAATTAAAATTCACTCCCTGTAATTTTTTAATTTATTTCAATTTCCTTTTGTTTCATTTAGTTTGGTTTGAGAATAGTTTGACCTGATGTTGCATTTTGCATATAAATTATGCATAGAACAGCAGTGCTGTCGTGTAACGCAAATATTCATTGTATAATTCAATATCTGTCGGGGTATTAGCTCGAGAAGTAGTTGTTTCAATGAATATTTGGAGACAAACTTTTTGCAGAAAGTCGATATTAATTTTAATTCGTTTTTATATATTTTTTAATTATTTATGATTATACTCTTCACGAAACTCAAAAACAAATATCAACCATATTTTCGATTTGTAAATACTTTATATCATTTATATTTTTATTAGGGCATGTAGACACACACTACTTTTCAATCTATTCAGCTTTCTTTTTTGGTTAACCATTTTTCGCCTGAACCCAAGCTAAACACATTTGTGTACAAAATAATTTTCTTCGCATGCTAATGTATTTATCACGGAAGAACATTATTCACAACTAGCTAATTTATAATTAATAATTCGGGTTCCTCGAAGTGTCCCCAAGGGCGGACGGGTGAAAAATGGTTAGCGTGTCCCAAAATTTGTAGTGGGGGATGCGATTTTCGGGCTACCATATATAAGGCCAAGGGCTGATAACTCAAGTCAGTTGAAAAACAGTGTTTAAACAAGTATAATCGAGTTATCAGTCCGTCGCCTAAAAAGTTATAGTAAGTTGTGTTTTGTGTGCCGTTATTTTGTAATTTTTTTTTATTTCACTTATTTATTTCTTTTTCGTTCATTTCTCCATTATCGTACATTCATTTTTTTTATCATTTGTTATTCCTTATTTTGTTTATTGTTAATAATAAACCTTTATATATTTTTTTTTTATTATTTTGAAACAAACAAAAATCTTTTTTTTTTTATTTTGAATAAGAATTACGAAATTATTTCCTGACTAACGAATTTATAAGTGAAATAAAATAAATCTCGTGAGTAGCTCCTCACCGGTTAGGGTAAGTACAGTATTTTAATTATTAAGTGATTGTGTTAGATTAAGAGTTAATCGGGTAATCAGGGGGGTACCGAATCAGACATCAGGCCAGTTTTTTTTTATATTAACTTGTTTTGATCGGGAGCCTTTGACTCGAAAAGTCAAAGTTCATAATATCCCCCCGTGATACATGTAGAGTTTTACAAAAGTACGGGCGTATTAAAATAACACTCGTGTATCCAAAATGATTCCTCGTACGTAGTAGAATTATTATAATCGGAGAAAAAAATTCACAAAAATCTGATGCCACACCGTTTTCTGTACTTTAGGCACAAATGTATTCATACAACATGCTGTAACTAACGGTGGTTCTTACTCAAAACGAATGTCAATTGATGTTTTCTCTTCTTCTCTTTAAAAATCTTTTACTTCATTTTTGAAATTAAAATTGAGTATCAATTGTTATTCTTCTTTTCTTTTACGAATTTCATTTATCTCACTCTCTTCCCTCTCTTATTCCGTCTCTTATTCTCTCTCTTATTCTCTCCCTTATTCTCTCCCCTATTCTCCATCTTATTTTCTCTCTTATTCTCTCTCTTATTCTGTCCCTTATTCTCTCTCTTATTCTCTCTCTTATTCTCTCTCTTATTCTCTCCCTTATTCTCTCCCTTATTCTCTCCCTTATTCTCTCCCTTATTCTCTCCCTTATTCTCTCTCTTATCTCTCTCTTATTCTTTCTCTTATTCTTTCTCTTAATCTTTCTCTTATTCTTTCTCTTATTCTCTCTCTTATTCTCTATCTTTTTCTCTCTCTTATCTCTCCCTTATTCTCTCTCTTATTCTCTCTCTTATTCTCTCTCTTATTCTCTCTCTTATCTCTCTCTTATTCTTTCTCTTAATCATTCTCTTATCCTTTCTCTTATTCTCTCTCTTATTCTCTATCTTATTCTCTCTCTTATCTCTCCCTTATTCTCTCTCTTATTCTCTCCCTTATTCTCTCTCTTATCTCTCTCTTATTCTTTCTCTTATTCTTTCTCTTAATCTTTCTCTTATTCTTTCTCTTATTCTCTCTCTTATTCTCTATCTGATTCTCTATCTGATTCTCTCCCTTATTCTCTCCCTTATTCTCTCCCTTATTCTCTCTCTTATTCTCTCTCTTATTCTCTCTCTTATTCTCTCCCTTATTCTCTCTCTTATCTCTCTCTTATTCTTCCTCTTATTCTTTCTCTTAATCTTTCTCTTATTCTTTCTCTTATTCTCTCTCTTATTCTCTATCTTATTCTCTCCCTTATTCTCTATCTTATTCTCTCCCTTATTCTCTTTCTTATTCTCTCTCTTATTCTCTCTCTTATTCTCTCCCTTATTCTCTTCCTTATTCTCTCTCTTATCTCTCTCCTATTCTTTCTCTTATTCTTTCTCTTATTCTCTCTCTCTTATTTTCTCTCCTATTCTTTCTCTTATTCTTTCTCTTATTCTCTCTCTTATTCTCTCTCTTATTCCCTCTCTTATTCTCTCTCTCTCTCTTATGTGCGAGTCGTCTCCATTCACAAAAGAAAAGGAAGTTGAATGATTTCGAACGCGCGATTCGACTTTTATTTAACGCAGCACGTGTTTTGATCACGGGCGATGTTTCCAATTTTAAAAGCATCCGTTCAAGTTGAAACATCGAGAAGGAACGACTTGCCAAATACATTTAATGGCCAATCGAGAAGTTTAATGGATTGTATTGCAACTCGGTGCACACGCCACACTGAACCAAATTATTTAATAACATTGTGCGCTCCACAAGATAGATTTTATAGTATCTTTAATTAATTTCTCACTTAACCCGTGGTGAAACATTTTTGAATCTAATACTGGATGATTTAAATTAAATTTAAATTAAAGCACTTGGTTTGTTTCACTTATTTATATTTTCTCCTAAGAAAAGAGAAAATATAAATAAGTGAAACAAACCAAGTGTTTTAATTTAATTTAATTTAAATCATCCAGTATCATCAGCTCATTAACATTTAGCGGCCCCCCTTCGATTGCCATCAGCAAAAAACTCAAATCCTTAAACCTAACTCCTTCTTTTAGAACGGTCAATTCACTTAATAAATTCATTAATAATTCTAAAGACAAATCTGATAAAACTACGAACTCTGGTGTGTATTTGCTGGAGTGTGGAGATTGCCCTAAGGTATACGTTGGACAAACTGGACGTAGCTTCCCAGATCGCATTTCAGAACATCAAAAATGCTTTCAATTTAAGAAAACCTCCTCAACCTACGCCAATCATTTAATCGAATACCAACATAACTGTTAGGGGGGGTTTTAAATTTCCGGAAACGGTCTATAAACACGCGTCCTTCAAAGAAGGAATACGAAATATTTCCGGCCTGTTAATAAACAGATTGACTCAGGCTAGATTGACTGTAGGGCAAATGGAACCCACACTCACCTGATGTATCTGTTGTGACGTGCGTAACGTAGGCGGAAGGGTTGTAAGGTCCTTTCACGCGTTACCTCACGTTGTGATCGGGTCCAGAGGTTTCTGGCAACCGATGTTGAATAAACCACCAATGTGGCTAATCACAAAAATGTATATAATGCACTCAACAAAACTCATCGACGTCACTGTTATCCAGAACCCCTTTACAGTTCTCAGCAAAGTTACATAAAGCGCGTCAAGCTCACACAATCTTGACATCAAAACACATGTACAAAAATCACGCGCGGTTCACACCACCATCTTCTTCCGTGAACACTTTGCGACTCTCTCGCGCGCCCGCTGCGCGCAAGTGTGGGTTGATGGGGGTTAACAAAAAAGGTAAGAAATAAATTGGGAAAACGAGCCAATCTGTTCATCCCATTAAATCTCTACTGAACAATAACTTTAACCCTAAATTCAAAATTTTGCACGAATGTAACAAAAGTCGTAAATTAAACTTATTAGAAGAATTAGAAATTAATAAATATAACAAAAAAGGTATTCTATTAAATGACCAAATAGAAGTAAATAATTCACCCCTAATCAATATTTAGTCACTCAAAATTGTTTGTATTAGTTTCAGCCTAATTACCTCATTACCCCCCCCCCCCATTCTATTAATTTAATTGCATTAGTATATAAGCTTTTACCTGCACTTTGTAAAATCATTATTTCATCTGCCTGATGAAGCCACTGTGTGGGGAAACATGTTGCAGTGTTCAACAATAAAAGTGAAACCCTCCCAACTGCGTTGTTTTATTTCATCCAGTATTAGATTTTATATGTTTATAAGAGAAAATTTGCATTCAAAAAGAAGACCATGTTTGATAAAAAAAAAAAACGGACGGATCGCAAAAGATGCCAACTGCAGAAGAGCATTATGTTGATTGCCACAATTTTTACAGGCATGGAGATTTCTATTTATTGCAAATAGTTCTTGTTTGATTCAACAGTCAACTTGTTAAGATACGTTAGGTTAAGCAGAACTATACACTATCGAACTTAAACTTAATACGCAATTGCCATGATACACGTCTTAAAATCATTTTTGTTTATCCAAATCACAAATTCTCATTCACGGAAAAAAGCCCTGAGATTAGAGGTTACAAATTCTACAATCGCTTGCCAAAGTGCCTTAAGCGTCATTGATGCATAAACGCATTATTATTTTTTTTGTTAGTTAAATTACTAAATAAGTTAATTTGATACATTTTATTATTTGATCTGACTTGAAAATGTATAGAGAACAGAGCTGGGACGAATCCTCGTAAAAAGGATTCGAATCACGAATCCGAATCACCTAATATGATTCGAATTACGAATACTCGAATAAAGGATTCGTAAGAGATAAATATGATACGAATCAAAGATTCGAATCCTGTTTTTTCGAATCACGAATACAAATCCTTTAAGAATAAATTTGATTGTAATATTTTTTTCAACCATTTATATATAAATATCGTTACCAGTTGTTTTAACAAAAATATTTAAAACATAATTATTTGTTATTAACACTGAATATCGTTGATAACAGACTAAACATCTGATTCCCTATTACTCTGATTAAAGATGTATTTGTGTGCTTCTGAACTTTACTTCAAATCAGTGTTTTGTACGCGTGGCGCATGAAGTAAAATTTCGAGTTTAGAAAAGCCCGAAAATTTGTCTCGGGTCGCTGCGCGACCCTCGACAAATTTTCACGGGGCTTTTCTAAACTCGAAATTTTACTTCATGCTTAGTCTGGGAGTGGAAAACACTTGTTTAAAGCTTCAAATTGAGCTCTATTATAAAATCGACGAACGCCTGGAAATTACGTAGATAAAAAATTCACTGAATATTATTAAAACTGGGAAAGTCAGAGAAAAGTCATAAAATTATATTCAAATTGACTAAAACACTAACAAAAAAGCTATATGACATTATTAAATTTATCAAAATCAGCAGGCAAATTACAAAACAAAATATACTGGTTTTTCTTCACACACTTTATTTTAATACCAGATGTACATTTCTGTCACCAAGTGACCATTAACAATGGTCACTTGGTGACAGAAATGTACATCTGGTATTAAAATAAAGTGTGTGAAGAAAGGTTATTGATACTTCTTTTTATTATTATAATCTTCACGTAACTCAATCATCTATTATACTGGTTTTTACTTATTATTTATTTATTTATTTTTTTATTTATTTATCTATTAACGGATAACACCTTTTTTACAAAATATTAACATTAGGAATTCACTAACAAACATTAAGTTACATATGTTTGAATTTTATAGCAAATTCAGTTTGATTTTATTAGAAATATCTATGTCCCGAGGAATCCAGCGAGTTTTTCTGACGTCACACATGAAATTCCTCGCGTGACGTGAAAAGTCAATATAATTAAACTAACAAGGTCGACTCGGTTTTAAATTAAGACAACCTTATACACTAACCACCTTGATTGCTGACGTCACGCCTGAAAGTCCTCACGTGACGTCAACAATCAAGGTAATTAAATTAAACTTACACACCTTGGTTAATGTCGTCACGCGTGGAAATCCGTACGTGACCTCAAAACTAAGATCATTACTGTGCAAGGTTGTCTCGATTTAAAATGAGCCGACCTTATCACGCGCGAAAATCCTTACATGTCGTCAAAATCAAAGTCATTACTGTATAAGGTCGACTCGGTTTAAACTGACAGTCTTGTATAAGGTTGTCATCATTTAAACTAGTGTTTTCCACTCCCAGACTAAGCATGAAGTAAAATTTCGAGTTTAGAAAAGCCCCGCGTGGAAAATTTGTCGAGGGTCGCGCAGCGACCCGAGACAAATTTTCGCGGGGCTTTTCTAAACTCGAAATTTTACTTCATGCGCCACGCGTATAAAACAGTAATTTAATGAAAAATTTAAAAACACACAAAAGACATTTTCCATGTTAATCCTCACAATTAATTCGAATTATTTTTGACGATTCAAATCCTTTTGTAAGTATTCAAATCCTTTGATAAATATTGGAATCCTTTTATAAATATTCGAATCCTTTCATAAGGGTTCGAATTATTTTATATGGATTCGAATCACCCACATTTGGATTCGAATACGAATCCTCTTAAGAAAATGTAACGAATCCAGTTGAACTAAAGTATTCGAATGCCTCTTTTGAATCCTCAAAAAGGATTCGAATCCAAGATTCGAATCCTGAATGATTCGAATCCTGCCCAGCTCTGATAGAGAAATGTGTAAATATTTAATCATTTAAATATTTTGATTGTTACTCTTTTTAAAAAAGTATTTTTACAAGTATTTTTAATTTCACAATATGTCAGTGTTTTATACGAGTGGCGCATGAAGTAAAATTTCGAGTTTAGAAAAGCCTGAAAATTTGGTTTGGCCGCTCCGCGCTTCGCGCTACGCGACCAAACCAAATTTTCAGGCTTTTCTAAACTCGAAATTTTACTTCATGCTTAATCTGGGAGTGGAAACACTCGTTCGAAACTTCAAATTGAATGCTTTTATAAAATCGACGAATGCCTTAAAATTTGCAAGGTATATATTATGTATAATTAAAAGAAAAAAATCATAGTTGTAATACAATAAGTCATTCATTGAATTCATAAAAAGAAGTGCAGAATTTTACCTGACGTTAAATTTTGGTAGTAACTCAATAATTGCTCGACAGTTAATGGGTTAAAGAGGAAGGTAATATTCGAATTTAAAAAAAAAATTGAGATGCTAGTAAAACTAGAACCTTATAGTATAGATAAATATTTCGTAAGCAAATGTAATTAAAAATGAAACGTTTGATTTCAACCTTTTGTAGTTGTTTTTCCTACATACACTATTTGACGCATTTTTTTCTTTTAAGTAATCTGTTATTTTATATTGTATTTTAACAGAAATAAGAATATTAAATAAATAAATAAATTAAGCTGTAAACTACTATTCGGTGATTATAATACTTGTTTCTGGAACAGTTTGTTTTATTTTTGTTATTCTTCTCTTTGTGAAGGGTTGGTCCCTCTTTTTTTGCGTTCGATAAAAATCAAGGATGGAGGCGCGTCCGCAAAACGCGAAAAGGTTAGTAAACCGCTACGCCACGGGGAAAGAGAGATAAGGGCTGGCTGTACGGGGCGCGTACAGCGTTTCGATATTAGCGTGCACCGTGCTCTCCTCGTCCACACTCACTCCTCCGGGGACTCCTTTTTGATCAATACATAAACCCGCGTGCCCTCTTCCATCTTTTTTCCATCGCCAAAATGTGACTACTGTTCCAAATAAAATATGCATAACTACTAAAAACTAAATCATTCTTGAATAACAATGAATATTTAGAAAAGTCTCAACGAGACAATATTTTTGTAGAGATACGATAAGTTTGCTTTTATATTTTTTAGAAATAAAATTATTATGTTAGGAATACTCTTTTATTATTCCACTAAGAAATAACAATTCCAAATAATTGTATATTATCAAACTAGGCGGTGAAGTGTACTATTATTGTGGAAGCATCGAAACAGCTCTATGGCGGAGGTTACATCAGTTTAATAAGTTTGGTGTCAGTTCAGTCCATGGTCTGGATTGACAATAGACTGACAGACTGACGAAAGTTATCAAAATACACTTGACCTAATGTACACCCCTCTCTTCGAAGCCGTATAAATAGTTTTTAACGTGTAATTTGTATTTACTTTAGTTTGAGAATGACTACTAGATAGTCGAAACTAGTCACACAATTTAATGTAAGATCCAGTGGTTAAACAAAGTAAAAAGTGTTTTATTTACAAGTGTATTTAAGATGTACCACAAAGTGAACGCCTACAACACCAAACAATCAAGTTATCAAAATATATGATAATCCATCAGCTAACGCGTTACACGATCAGTTGAGTTATTCTGACCACAATCATGATGTAAACTAAGGCCAGACTGATCGTGTAACCCATAGAATCTCAAAGTGACACCGACTGCAAAGGAGTCCATATCAACCAAAATTAAAATTGAGGGTGTATGAGAGGTAGATAGATATCCTCGAGAATGGATCCCATTTAAGTAGGTCATGCCCGAAATTTTGGCTTTCTATAAATGGATTAATTCACATGACAGACAGTACCATATGAAGGAAAAGTTTGATCCTCTAACATGCCATGACTTTTGTTTGCATTTCAATGTGAGTTACCACTGACAAATCCGCATGATCTGACGCGGCCAGACATTTGACGGGCTATAAGTATGCATGTATTTTGTATATAAAATATTAACGGTTGCAGTGAGAATTATTATTGTATTAATAAAATAACATAATATTTTTTAGTAACAATTTCATAGCCTTCTAGAGCAGTGGTCTCCAAACTACGGCCCGCGGGCCAAATCCGGCCCGCGACTCGCATGAATCCGGCCCGCGATTGTTTGTAATTTTCTTTGTAAATGTCATATTTTAAAATTTGTAACAATTGTTCCTTAAATTTTTCATAATTTTATAAAATTAATCGGATCTTGGCCGACTTTATTATGTAGAATTGTATTTGTGGCCCGCGAAGAAGATAGTTTGGAGACCCAGGTTCTAGAGGATAAAACTTTTAGATCATAAGGTACATATGTACTCAAGAAATATTGTCTTATAATAGACAAATAAATTACCTATGAAGCAAAAAATTCTACCCAATACAGAAAACATTTGCAAGTGTCAACCTCTGTCTAGCGAAAAATTTGTTAGCATAATTTTGTTTACCTTGTTTTAGGAGGTCTGGTGCGACCAGGTCTTGTAGGTCCGGCTCTTCGCCGTACCAGAAGATCCAGAGCTCCTTCGCGCAGCACAAGCTGAGCGGGGGCGGCTGGGAGGGGGGCGGCGGCGCCATGTCGAACCCCATCGACGGCTGGGGCGCGGAGATCCGCCGCCACACGCACAGTATGTCCGCGGCCAGGCATCGCGCGTAGCTCCTCAGCACCGGGTCGTCCAGGGGATCGCCGGCAGGGCCCCCCAAGCCACCGCCCCCGCTGTCGCTCCACACCAGTTTACGCCATTTTATACCGGACAGCTCAGTCTATAAAAAAAAAAACAACAACATAAAAATACGAAATTGAATTTGTGTTCAGTTTTCCGGCATCAGATACCCACAGACGCGTTTTGGACTTTAAGGTCCTCTACAGTGTGGTCCCGACCCAGTGCTGAGGAATACTGAACATTTCTGACTATTACAAGCCAATATGTGAAAACTATTAATGGATTTCGATAGCTAACGCCATCTAATGCTCCATAAGGGCATCGTCGTAAAAATACGAATTAGTATTAAATGAACCAAACGAGATGGTAATAAAAATTAATGTTTATAAATACGACCAGCAATTTTATAGTAAGATTGAATAGCGAGTATCGCCATCTATTGGTCATTAATCAATAGCTGACTACCATTAATTTGATTCCATATCCTTATTTCTAACAATGACGAGTGTTACATCTTATAAACTTTTTATGATGCCTGTTGCTTCTAAATCAGGGATTCTCATTCTCAACCTTTCTCAAGACTAAAACAATGTATACATATTTTTGTTACACCCTGTATAATTTGCTGGATTTTTACATTTATCACTATCAGGTGATTAGTTATCAGACGGATCGTATCGCTTTTTCATGAATTAAAAAAAAATAACGTTTTCTGCATCATTGCTCGGCGACTGATTTCCGATCAGTCACGGCTAATTAGTTTTCCCGGGTTTAAAACGGGCCAAGCCGAATAGAGTGGGAGGGAGGTTGACGTTCCGATGAAGCCGCGAACGAATTCATCGTTTAGCGCGCGCGAATGATTAATTGAAAATGTAAAGTACGCAAGAGAAAGAAAAACGAAAAACCGAACTGTAGAGAGACAAAAGGCGCGTGACAGATCGAAGAATATTAAAGAGAGAGAGAATCTAAATGGAGAAACATCATTTACAAACCACCGTTTTCTAGAGCCGGGCGGTACTCAAGTACAAGTACTCAAAATGTGTACTTTGAGTACTTTTCCTGTACTCGGTATTCAGTCCAGAAGTATTTTATTTTCCAAGTACTTGTACTTGAACACGATGCATTTTTAGACCGCAAAATGACCTTTAGTACATTTCGCTTGAACTGTCAAAACCGTTTATGACAAAGGTTTTGTGCGCCAAATTACTGCCCTAGAAATGGAGCACTCACTGCTGTGTCAAATAGTGACATTATCGACGTCAACGACGTCAACTCATACCGTAAACTGTCATAATTGACTAAATTGTCGTCATCGTTGGCCGGTGCCGACTTATTTCTGGTGTTAGCCAAATGTTGAATGTCGACATTCAAATTGAGTGTCATTTTTAAAGTGAAATGTCTAAACTCTCATAAATATTAAAAATGTTAGGTTTTTTATTTAACCCATTAAGCGCCATTGATGCGTACACGCAACATTATAAATGTTTGGTTAATTATATTTCTAATCTAGCATTTAGCCCGATTTACCAACCGAGGAGCCGAGGGCCGAATCAAGGAAATGTAGAAATGTAAAGAGAATTGCATAATTAAAAAAAATAAATGATGTTGAAGAAAAATATATGTATAATAGTAGCAAGGGGAAAGGGAGGGGGAGAGGCGTTGATGCATGAGCCGAATGGTGGTGACTGCAAGGTAAATCGTTGTTTTGTAGTGGTTATGGAGTGGATGGATGTAAAGGTCCGTGAAAAGGTTGGAAGAGATGGTCGCTTCGCTCCAGCCGCTCGCTTCGCTCGCTTGCCTTGCTCGCTAGGGTGCCCGCTAGGGTGCTCGCTTCGCTCGCACATAGAGAGGGTAGTTGATCCTCTATCCCCGCGAAAACAAATTTTCTCTAGCGCAATTTTTGGACCGAAAATTTGCTGAAACACCGGGAAGGCGGCCATTTTTTGGCTCGAAAATAATTTGCTGAGCACCGCGAGGTCAAACCATACCACCCTACGTTTAAACAAATCGTTTTGGAGCATTTTAAGTCGGTCAAAAAAAATAATCAAGAAAATCGCGGTTTTAGACCACCCTGTATATACACGTTAAACTTAAAAATTAATTAATTTTAATTGTTTTGTTTCGTCTTGTTTCAACTTGTCGGTTGCGGATAATTATTCGAAATCGAAATGTGAAAACCAAATTCCTCTATCGCAATTTTTCGACCGAAAATGTGCTGACAGCCCGTGAAGGCAGCCAATAAAAAAAAAAAAAAAACATGTCCCAACACCGCAAAATTTAATCCTAGCGATCTGCGTTTAAACAAAACATTTTGGAGAAAAAATAAAAACCATCGATTAAATGCGAGATTTAGACACCCGGTATATATTTTTATGAAATTTCAATTGCAAAAAAAAAATACTTTTCCTCGATAGAAAAAATTCTCGATAGATAGGTCGTGTTTCTAATGGAATTCTGAACACGATAGACGCAAAATTTTGAAAATCTATTTTTTTTTTTGCAAAATCGATTAAATGCGATATTTTTTTTAATCGGGCGATTTGAGCGCTCGGAAGTGTCGCGTTGGAAAGGCCAGGTCAAATCCCATCGAAATTGTGCTATGCGCGACCTGAAAAAGTTCCGTGTGAAGCAAGACCAGCGTGTAAAGTATTGAGGTTAGGAAATCTTCCGCACGGCGTAAAATTAAAAAAATTATTTAAAATAGAAAACGCGGTCGGATTTGAACGCCGCTTAGCCCAAGACACGCGGAATTTTTTTTTTTTTGGTCCTGTGAAAATTTGAACTTTCTAAAATGAATTCTTCGATTTTTCCACTCCCGGTGACAGTCGTCTCCCATAAGAGCAATGTAAAAGTGGTTGCCATGGCGACCGAATCGCAGCCTTCTCGGATCCCCGCTGCTTTAACGTTCTTATTATGGGAGATAAATTAATTTAATATATATTATTTGACCTGGCTTGAAAATGTAAGAAGAAAAATGTAAATATTATATTATTTAAATATATCGATTATTACTCATTTAAAAAAATTTAATGTGAGTGTATTTCTAACTTCACAATATTTCAGTGTTTTATACGCGTGGCGCATGAAGTAAAATTTCGAGTTTAGAAAAGCCTAATTTGGCTCGGTCGCTCCGCTTCGCTACGCGCCCGAGCCAAATTTTCAGGCTTTTCTAAACTCGAAATTTTACTTCATGCTTAGTCTGGGAGTGGAATGATTCGTTCTAAACTTCATACTGCACGTTTTTATATAAAATCGGCCATTGCCTGAAATTTTACAGCATATACATTATGTATATTTAAAAGAAAAATTCACACTACGTAATACAATAAGTCATTATATCCATATCATAAAAAGAAGTGCCGAAGAATTTTACCTAAAATCAACTTTTAGAGTTATCTCTGTAATTGCTTGGCCGTTAATGGGTTAAGTTAGGTATATGATTGAGTTAGACAACAGTCACTAATGTTAGCTGATAGACCGAGTATCACTTTTAACGTAAACTGTCAAAACTATTAAAAATACAGGGTGATTCGGTACGGTGTTCCACCCCCTTAAAACTTTTTTACTTTGATAGTGAAGTATAACAAACTATATATATTTGTAAACGACAGGAAATTCTCTAATTAAATTCGTCACTGAATTGACAATACGATGACAATTGTCAAGTTAGTGATAGTTAACTTTTTTTTCTCAAATGACACCGTACCTATTTTTTGTTCAATTCGGATAGAGGGCACTTTCCTGCATCCGATAACTATCATAACTATTCGCTTAGATAACAAAAATAATAATAAATCGGTTTTATAAAAAAACAATATCTCTATAGAATAGAAATATCTGGATTTACCAAGTATCCACTATTTTTATTTTCATTTGTGCCCATTTTTTTTAAAAGAATGTTTTAATTTCTTAAAAGACTTACCTTCAAGAATTAAACACTTAATGGAATAGTTTAGTTAATTTTTTAACATTTTCGTAGCCACATATGATTTTTATCAGAGGCGTTGGAAAAAGCTTAATTTATTCGTACTTAACAAACAGAACATATCGAACAAAAATAAATGAGACAGTTTCAGATAGTATGACAACTAATATAGGGATACCACAGGGTAGCATATTAGGCCTCATTCTATTTGTTATCTATGTTAATGACTTGCCATCAATAATTGAAAAAGAAAACGTTTTTGTAATTACATATGCAGACGACACGAATCTCCTCATTTCTAGGGCGAATGAAACAGAACTTGTAAACAAAGCAAGTAATGTTCTAAGACTTACCCAGGAATGGTTGAGGAAAAACAAATTACTAATGAACGAAACGAAAACCAATTTAGTATTATTTCAAACAAAACGGAAAGAAAATATGCTAACTAAGATAATACTGAACAACCAATCATTTGATGTCAATGATGAAACAAAATTATTAGGTGTTGTAATTGATATAAACATAAATTGGGATTCACATTGTCAGCAATTAGAAAATAAATTGAATGTTGTATGTTACACCCTTCGAATATTGCGTGAAGTAGTCAACACTGATACGTTACTTATACTTTACAGATCCAATTTTGAAAGTTTGGTCAGATATGGCCTAGTACATTATGGACGGTCAAGTGCAGCAAAACAAATATTTATCACTCAGAAACGAGTAATAAGAATCATATTTAATATGAACTATAACGAAACTTGTCGGGGAAAATTTAGAAACAACCGTTTACTTACTATCTGTGATCTCTATCTGTACGAAATCTTACTTTTTCATTTTAAATATAAACATAAATTTGAGATGTTCAATGCAATGCATACGTATAATACACGTAATTCAGATATGTATGCATGCCCTACTCACAGACTTTCTCTCTTTGAGACATCACCTATATATGCCGCGTTGAGGGTGTTCAATAAATTACCTACCTACCTAAAAATTATTAAACATGAGAATAGATTTAAAACAGATTTGAAAGATTATTTGATAGAACAGGAAAATTACTCTATTTTAGATTATATGAATAAGTGAATGAATGCATACATAAGTATATGTACATAGCTACATGTATTAATAGTTTTTCTTTTTAGTCAAGTATTATTTTAGGAATTGTATAGTTTCTTAATTCTGTATTGTGGAGGCTTCTACTTCGTTATACATGTTAATTACACAATGAAACACTTTTAACTTTGTTTGTATAACACGTTTTATTTAATGTGACTGCAGTTTCGACAAATTTAGCTTGTCATTATCAAACATGGAGTAACTTAAACTAGAGGTTTTACAGGTATATATACACAATTACAAGACAGCGGTAAAAATGGGGGTGTACATTAGGTCAACCTGGTCGTTAATTAAGGGAATTCCCGGATTAGCGCGGGCTTTGTGTATCTCTAGTGCTTCTAGCAAATTCATTTTACGACCCTTTTCGGCATGATGGATTATGGTAAGTACATCTTTTTCAAAAGTGTGATTTTCGTCTAAAAGGTGTTTTGCAAAAGACGACTTATCACTCTGTTTAAGCCGAAAAGAGCGCAAATGTTCCCTCAATCTTATGTTGAAATTACGACCAGATTGGCCAATGTATATCCCTTGACAATCTGCGCAAGTTAATTTATATATTCCGGATTTATTAAATTTATCTAATTTTGTTTTACTATTAAAGATATGGTTATTGATTTTACAGTACGGTTTAAATGCAACTTGAATATTATGCTTTTTTAGGATATTTTTAACTTGAAAACTGACATTACCAAAATAAGTTAACGATTTATATTTAATTGTTTCTTTTTCAAATGATATTCCAGCGTATAATAGATGTTTGATGTTATTAAATTTCTGTTTTTTAAGAAGTCTATCAACCAAATCACAACCATAACCATTGTTAATAGCCATAGCTCTAATCAAGTTAATTTCCTTCTCGAAAAAATTAGCTGACAAAGGGATTTTTAAGGCTCTATGAATCATTGAATTGAATGCAGCAATTTTATGTTTATAGGGATGTCTGGAATGGTTAGGGATAATTGAGTCGGTAAAGGAAGGTTTTCTAAAAATGTCAAAAGAGAGTTTGTTATTTATTCTGGTAATAGACAGATCTAAATATTTAATGTTGTTATTGATTTCGGTTTCAGCTGTGAATTTAATTTTAGGGTGAAGTTTATTTATGAAATCTAAAAATTGAGTGAGTTGTCTATCAGTTCCCTGGAAACAAGCCAATATATCATCGACGTAACGGTGCCACATTTTAATATGTTTTTTAGCTAGTGGCGAATTTAATATTATTTTTGTAAAATTATGCATAAATATATCTGCTAGCAATGGACTTAAAGGGCACCCCATTGCTAGGCCTTCTGTTTGTTTAAAAAATTTATTGTTAAATGAGAAAAAGTTATTATTTAAGATGATTTCTAAGCAATCCAAAAATTCTGTTTTTAAAGTGCTTCACTGTGAACTCACCAAACATTTACATCCGGTGGAATTTGATCTCTTCGATGACTACGTACGTGAAAAAGTTAGCCGCATTGCACACAAGAAATTCCAAACACAACGGAAGAAACTCAACAAGTTAATAAAAGTAAAAGAAGCCAAGGTAGCAGTAGAAAATACCACAACATCTGGACAATATACGTTTCATCCCAGAGTGATTAATAACAGTAACATTTTATTTTCCAATACAGAACTTAAATTATTAGAATCTGGCCCCAAATATTCCCCACATGTCATTTCCAATAGTTATAAAGAAACACTGATCGTTGAATCAGAATTGGCCCTCAAAGAGGTAAACAACTCTGATTCAACGAAATACAAAATTGCCAAAATAATTAAAAACAGTACCACCAGCAAACCCATAGATCAAAAAACAGTAAATTCAATTAAAAATAAAGTAAAAGTGAGCGATTTAATAATAACAAAAGCAGACAAAGGGAACTCGGTTGTTATTTTGCATAAAACAGAATATTTACAAAAAGTCCAAGAATTCCTGGATAGCCCAGATATTGTTGAATTGAAAAAAGACCCGACTACTGAATTACAAACTTCTCTAAAAGAATGTTTTAAGAAATCACACGCAATTTTTCCGAATTGTAATCAATTTTCTTTATTTCCGATGAATCCGATTCCTCCCCGATTATATGGCCTAATCAAAATCCACAAACAAAATACACCGATCCGTCCCGTAGTATCCTATATGAATTCCCCAGCGCGTAATATGTCCATTCATCTTAATTCAATTTATAAGGAACTAACCGAGTTCAGAGATCCTCATTCAGTTAAAAATTCAGTAGAATTAACAACAAATTTAACTAACATTAAAATGGAACCAGGATATAAGCTTGTATCATTCGACGTAACTAATATGTTTGCTAATATTCCTCCATCAGAGTGTATTAAACTAATAGAAGAATCATTCGATAAATGTAATATTAATGTCACAGTAAAAACAGAATTTTTGGATTGCTTAGAAATCATCTTAAATAATAACTTTTTCTCATTTAACAATAAATTTTTTAAACAAACAGAAGGCCTAGCAATGGGGTGCCCTTTAAGTCCATTGCTAGCAGATATATTTATGCATAATTTTACAAAAATAATATTAAATTTGCCACTAGCTAAAAAACATATTAAAATGTGGCACCGTTACGTCGATGATATATTGGCTTGTTTCCAGGGAACTGATAGACAACTCACTAAATTTTTAGATTTCATAAATAAACTTCACCCTAAAATTAAATTCACAGCTGAAACCGAAATCAATAACGACATTAAATATTTAGATCTGTCTATTACCAGAATAAATAACAAACTCTCTTTTGACATTTTTAGAAAACCTTCCTTTACCGACTCAATTATCCCTAACCATTCCAGACATCCCTATAAACATAAAATTGCTGCATTCAATTCAATGATTCATAGAGCCTTAAAAATCCCTTTGTCAGCTAATTTTTTCGAGAAGGAAATTAACTTGATTAGAGCTATGGCTATTAACAATGGTTATGGTTGTGATTTGGTTGATAGACTTCTTAAAAAACAGAAATTTAATAACATCAAACATCTATTATACGCTGGAATATCATTTGAAAAAGAAACAATTAAATATAAATCGTTAACTTATTTTGGTAATGTCAGTTTTCAAGTTAAAAATATCCTAAAAAAGCATAATATTCAAGTTGCATTTAAACCGTACTGTAAAATCAATAACTATATCTTTAATAGTAAAACAAAATTAGATAAATTTAATAAATCCGGAATATATAAATTAACTTGCGCAGATTGTCAAGGGATATACATTGGCCAATCTGGTCATAATTTCAACATAAGATTGAGGGAACATTTGCGCTCTTTTCGGCTTAAACAGAGTGATAGGTCGTCTTTTGCAAAACACCTTTTAGACGAAAATCACACTTTTGAAAAAGATGTACTTACCATAATCCATCATGCCGAAAAGGGTCGTAAAATGAATTTGCTAGAAGCACTAGAGATACACAAAGCCCGCGCTAATCCGGGAATTCCCTTAATTAACGACCAGGTTGACCTAATGTACACCCCCATTTTTACCGCTGTCTTGTAATTATGTATATATACCTGTAAAACCTCTAGTTTAAGTTACTCCATGTTTGATAATGACAAGCTAAATTTGTCGAAACTGCAGTCACATTAAATAAAACGTGTTATACAAACAAAGTTAAAAGTGTTTCATTGTGTATAGTTTCTTCTTTTTTGACGCATTCGATTGGAAACGGAATATGTTACTGTTGTAATTATCCTAGTAATTATTGTATGTATCATGTACTGTCTCCATTTTGAATAAAAATTATTATTATTATATATTTTTTTTTTCTTGCCTATAGCGTATAGTTGTGAAGAATTTTCGGATGCAGGAAAGTGCCCTGTCTCCGAACTAAACAAAAAATAGGTATGGTGTCATTTGAAAAAAAAGTTGACTATCGCTACCTTGATAGTTGTCATCGTATTATCAATTAGATGCCACCATTAAATAGAGAATTTAATGCTGTTTAAAAATATATATAACACCAAACTGAATCACCTTGTATAAAACATTTTAAACATGTGCCATTAGTAAGTAATGGTTAGGTTAGATATCGTATGATTACGTTAGACAACAGTCACTAATATTAGGTTAGACATCAAGTGTTATTTTTAACACAAAACGTTAAAACTGCCAATAATATTTCATATCGTTTGCCATTAGTAAACGGTTAGGTTAAGTTAGACGACTCACACTAATATCCTAACATTAATGACAGTTGTAGAACCAGCCTATTAGGTTAGATCAAAATGTATCTAACCTAATATTATTAGATTTGCAAGTAATCTGACCCCATTGACCAAAACTTATCTAACCTAACTAATAAGATACGTAACGACATAAAGTGAAATAACAGCACTGCCAACTGTAAAAAATAGTGTCTTAAATTGTCATTATTCTTGTTATCATGTATCACGTTCTCATTGTTGTTGGTGTGGTATGACATAAAAATGAGTGGAAATTTTGTTCAAAATTGATATTTTACGACACATATGACAATGTCGACAATATTAGAGAAAAATCAAACATTTAAAAATAACGTCGACATAAAATGACATTATATTGATGATATCGACATAAATTGAAAATATTGAATTAGTGTTTTATACGCGTGGCGCATGAAGTAAAATTTCGAGTTTAGAAAAGCCCCGCGTAGAAAATTTGTCGAGGGTCGCGCAGCGACCCTCGACAAATTTTCTACGCGGGGCTTTTCTAAACTCGAAATTTTACTTCATGCTTAGTCTGGGAGTGGAAACACTCGCTCGAAACTTAAAAATGAACTCATTAAAACCACAACTAGAACGAAAAATTCCCTGTAAGTTTATGTCTACAGCCCCACCAATAAAGGTTCATTCCAGTAAAGTGCATGCTTATCATTTTTTGTTTATTTGCGGAAAACTATTTCACTGAAAACTTGTCAAGAGATATCAATCTCCGGGCTTCATCTTTGAGAATAACCAACAAGCTCTCGGGCTTGAATTATTAAAAAGCGCCCAGAGAAGCAACGACCTCAAACAAAACGGAAGCGGGCGGGAAAATCAATGACGCAAGAGTCCACTTTTTTTTTCTTTCGACAAATTGACCGTTTTCACTTGGCAATTGGAAGGGTCAATAAATCAACCCCTTGAATTTCCTCCAGTGGATAACGAGAGTGAAACCCGATATCACCTCAATTCTCCAATGTCCAACGTGTGCAGGCTAGTTTGATATCGAGTGGTTGAAGGGGAGAAAGGAAGAAGGGAGGGGTTGCGATTCCTCCTTGACCCACTAAATACGTTCTCACACACATACATATACACATGACATGTTTAAGGGTGCGTTGTTGTCGGGAGGGGGGAGGAGGTTGAAATACACACACTAAAAATTATTAAATCGCTGCAAGAATGCCATCTTATTCTATCAAACTTTTCAAAGGTAAAACTGTAACAAATTCAATTGAATTGTCGCAAGCCAAAAGTCCCCTAATAACCTCAAATAGTTAATCATCCGATTCAACGGATTTTAACCGATTAACATTCCGAGCATTCGTAATGAAGTTGGCACAATATTTATTTTATTTTATTATTTATTGTTTATTTGTGTTTGATTTTTTAAATTTTCATTTATTTATTTCAACTCTTTGAATACCTATTGTGCTTTTTTAATAAGCAAATGTGCGATAAATAAAGTTACAATCACTTTAAATACAGAAATATATATCATTAGTTTCCGATGTTCACAATAGTACGACGAAAAAAAATCCAAAAAAGAAACTAAATTCCCTAGAAAAACGCGTGATTAGTAAATCAACCCACCGGTAAGAAGTTGGCCATAAATTCTCCAGCAACAGATTTAACGCGGCGCCTCCACAATCAGACATTTCATTATTACATGTTTAAACATTTATAAATCCTTTTTGACGATCTATCCAATTAATTTTTACAAATATTACAGTATTCCAAATGATATTAAATAACAAACATTTAAAAAAAAATCTGTGCCACGCGTATTAACTAGACACAATTCTTGATTTAAAAAATTGCGTACCGGAAGACCCCCTTAAATAACAAACATTTAAAAAACATGTCTTTGCCACACATATTAACTAGCCGCGATTCTTGATTTAAACATTTTCAAAAATTCATAACTTCTATTTGCCCCCATATAGAAACATTTTTCTAGTGTCAATTGTTTCTATGGGGTATTGTTAACAATCTTAACTAATCAAAACACCGTGAAAATGACTTAGTGGTTTTTTTAATTTCCAGACACGATTATTCATTCAGAAATGTTCGAAAATTCATAACTTCTATTTGCCCCCATATAGAAACATTTTTCTAGTGTCAATTGTTTCTATGGGGTATTGTTAACAATCTTAACTAATCAAAACACCGTGAAAATGACTTAGTGGTTTTTTTAATTTCCAGACACGATTATTCATCCAGAAATGTTCGAAAATTCATAACTTCTATTTGCCCCCATATAGAAACATTTTTTTCGTGTCAATTGTTCCTATGGGCTAATGTTAACAACCTTAGCTAATAAAAACACCGTGAAAATAATTTGGTGATTTTTTTAAAATCCGGCCACGATTCTTCATCCAGATATTTTCAAAAATTCATAACATAAACAATATATATGTGTCAATTGTTTCTATGGGGTATTGTTTCTATATGGGGGCAACTAGAAGTTACGAATTTTTGAAATTTTCTAAATAAAGAATCGTGGCTGGAAATAAAAAAAATCACCAAGTCATTTTTACGGTGTTTTGATTAGTTAAGATTGTTAACAATACCCCATAGAAACAATTGACACGAGAAAAATGTTTCTATATGGGGGCAAATAGAAGTTATGAATTTTTGAAAATGTTTAAATCAAGAATCGCGGCTAGTTAATATGTGTGGCAAAGACATGTTTTTTAAATGTTTGTTATTTAAGGGGGTCTTCCGGTATAATTTTTTCGAAAAATCGATTTTTTTTTTGTATGAAATCAAAGCTAAACATGTCTAGAATATGTGGGTAAAAGGATATTTCGATCCTGCAAATATTTACGTCGCTACAGGCCTTTGAATGCATCGCCGTCCCGAGCGGTATGGGTCGCGCAGGTATAACTTTAATCTCGAATTTCATAAATTTTGATGAGTATGAGTTTTTTGGTCCGCCATTTTGAATTTTTCAAATTTGAAAACCTAGATATTGACTACTGTTTGCGAATTTTCCGCCGAATACTTTGAATTACACAGAAAAAATGTTTCGCAAACTTTAAACGCGTTTTTCTCGAAACTAAATGTTTCAAAACTGCGAGCATTCTAGCGTTTGAACGGTTCAACCAATTGACTTCGTTCTTTGCTTCCGTTATTGAAAACACTTTTCTTCATGGAATGAACTAACCTCCCGGTGCAATTTGCAATTTTAAAGATTATTTACAGCCCGTCAAAGTCAAAAAATCGACCGAAAAACACGACTTTTTTTTTCAAATGCCCGCCATTTTGTCAAATTTTGAGTTATTTCAAAATTTCGTAGTTCATTCCATTCTCTGAACTATACTCTTCAAGAAACTGAGCTGATTTTGTTTTTAGGTGACGAATAGCGACCCCTAGGCTGCTCGCAGTTTTGGAACATTTCCGCCGGGCAGCCGTCATATTGGACGCCATTTTGATTTTTTCGACTCGACAAAAATCCCAATTGTAGAGCAAGGATGAATAAAGATTTAAAAAAAAACCCAGGTTTCTAACTCTTACCAGTTCCCTGGAAAAAAAATCCAAAGTTTGGGTCAATTATACCGGAAGACCCTCTTAATATCATTTCCAATATTGTAATATTTGTAAAAATTAATTAGCAAGATTTATAAATGTTTAAACATGTAATAATGAAATGTCCGATTGTGGAGGCGCAGGGTTAAATCCGTGGCTGGATAATTTATGGCCAACTTCTCATCGGTAATCAATCCACGGTGCAACAGAAATCCGTCGATTAAAGTTAATCGTGGTTGGTTAATCGAAAAGTTAATCATAGTCGGTGAAGTGGGCATTAGTGTCTTAAATTAGCCGAGCTTCTGCCACTAGTGTGTAACAGGCTTTAGAAGAAAACATATTTTCAAATTTGTGCATCCGTTCAAAAACGAATCCGTAAACATGTTTTTATTTTCATTGCAAGTATTTTCGGAAAGCCGAGGAAATATAGATAATTATAAGATTACTAATAAAATACCGCAAATATTTGATAAAAACGCACACAAGACAGGAAAACCAAATAGATTGAAAGTAATATCTACATTTCTTAAACATATTCTGGATATAACAAGTCTACAATGACGGAAACCATAAGCGTTACTTAACTCTTAGCGTTTTTCAGATTCTTTAGCGATATATTTATTCAATCAATGAAGAGATAAAGCAATAAAGATCAATTTCACCTGTTTTTTTTTTCTTTCATTTTTATTTTTCAAGGTAAAGTTCATTCTGGAATGATCACTCACTCGCTGCTCGCCTGCCTCACCTTGAACTACATCGCGCCTTTTTTTTTCCACTCTTCTCATTCCTCGTTTTGTGTCGTCGCGTTTATTACTATAATATTATTTCTCCGGTAATTGATGCGATGCTTCATTTTTAATCATTTTCCACTTCCCGCATCGCTTTGAGCGGAGAACTAGGAGAGCCAGCGTATTACCTGTTGAATGAACGGCACGCGGGATCTAGTGTAAATGTAAGGGTCATAGACACTCCTCCTTGTCTATGACCCTTTTGTAAATTGCCATTTACTATGCGTCGGCCCAAGTCTTCAGGAGACGTTGAATTGAATGAAATGTTTAATTCAACATTTTGTTATAGAAAATGTTCAGTTTGAAACTTCCAAGGAGTTTTTCCACTCCCAGACAAAGCATGAAGTAAAATTTCGAGTTTAGAAAAGCCTGAAAATTTGGCTCGGGCGCGTAGCGAAGCGGAGCGACCGAGCCAAATTAGGCTTTTCTAAACTCGAAATTTTACTTAATGCGCCACGCGTACTGAACACTGATTTAAATTAAGTTTTAAATATAGTCATAATAGTCGCATTCCGCAGAAAGACCAGTCGCCACCGGTGCACAATGTGCCAAATCCGAGCGCGAGCGCCAGGGGGGGATTTGGAGGAAAAAAATTAAATTAAAAATTTCGAGAAAAAAACATATCCACTCCATTGTAGATACATGAAACCCTTATAATCTTGCATGTTTATATTTTTTAACCCCCTATATTATTAACAATTAACGCTTAAAGTTGAGCAATTTAGAAAACATCGATTTTACGGCATTTCATTCGCAAGTTTAAATAATTTATTACATGGATAGTAGGCGTACTATAAATATAACATTATACACTACTGTTTATAACATAATACTGTATATTATGGTTGAAAGATCTACTCTCTAAATATTTTAGAAAAAAAGTTAAAAAAATTTGAATATGAAATATATTTTAAATATAAATTTTAACTTTAGAAAGTGTTATAAAAAAAATGCCAACTCGATGAGGTCTGTGACTATCACTAAAAATTAGTTCTATGTTTTCTCTAACTACCCTCAAAATTTCGTATCTCCACCGGTGCGTTTTTGGGGTCTTTTTAATTTTTTTATTCGACGCCACCAATTAAAATTGGGTCTGGCGAGGCCCGTGTGCGGTGGCATCGCGGAGTCGAGCGCGCTATTCTCGAGCAGCACGCAACATTATTTCTACGTTGGCCCCGAACAAAAAAATAATAAAAACGCACTTAAAACGCACATGTAAAAATTCAAAAAAATTAGGGCTGTTACAGAAAATATTGAAAAATGTTTATATAATAGTCATAATCCTCACAATCTACAATTTTTCTAATATACAGGTATATATCATAGGGAAATTATTTCTTCTCTGAGTATTTTTTGCAGCATTTAAATCACATTTACAAAAATAGTTTTATGGGTTTTTTTCTTATTGATATATAAGGGTGTACATCTGTTACTGATAAAGGTCATCTGGTTTGTGTTTACATTTTTATTAGGGGTCCGATTGAAGCTGTCATTTACCGTAACAAATGGCATTCTTGTCACACAGTTTTTACGGTTTAAGTATCTGAAATGGATTATTCTTAATTTTCTTGAAAGAAAAATATGCGTTTAGTGTTGAACGAAGTCTCCAACAGTTCACATATTTTTCTGATCCCTAAGCGAACGATTGAACATTATAAAGTAATTATTTATTAAGTTAGTGTTAAGTGTTATTTAATTTGTTGACTATATACTCTTTCTTTGATGTAGTGTTTTTTTGTGTATAAAATAGTTTACTTTAATTAAACTAGTGTTTAGTGTTAGTGTAATTTAATTAATCCAAAACGCTGAGTGATAATGGAGAAAATTAAAATTACAAACGGTGATTTATATAAGGTATGGTACGAACTAAAACCTAAAAACCTTATTCAGTCAAGCAATACCATTGATTATTTAATAAAATATATTGAAAATGTTTCGACGAAAAACAATAGTGAAAATGATGACATTCTTAAAAAAGTTAAGGGTTTCTGCAGTACTCTTAATAGAAAGTGGAAAATGTGCTCAAGATCTCATATCAATTTCATTAAAAAAAATAGAAATTGGTTACTGCTACCTTTTAAATACAACGAGGGTTCTGTCTTAATTGAAAATACAAACCCCTTTGAAAATATAGAAAATATTTCACCAATACCAAGTACATCAGGTACACAGTTCACAATACAAAGTAATACATCTAAAAGAAGACAAACTAATTTATTGATCACCGAAAATACACCAGAACAAATATTTTCAGCAGCAAAAAAAATTTTACGCGATAAAGGAAATATACCAGCGGCCAAATTAGTGGAAAGTGCTTCCTCGGATTCACAGGAAAAAATAAAAAAAGTCTTAACTTATTTAAAAACAAATGAAGTTGAAACTGTAAAAAAATTTACAGATGAAGAAGCTCTATCAATTTTTATTGATTCAAAAATGACGGCAGCAAGTTATAAAAATTTAAGAAAAAAACTACGTTCTCATGGAGCAAAAGACCTTTTACCATCTTACAATAAAATTAAAATAATGAAGACAATGTGTTACCCAGCTAATATTTCTATTTCTCAAAATGGAGCATCAGTACCTTTGCAGAGCCTTCTTGAGCATACTTTATGTAGATTAATATCAACAATTAAATTTCCTCAAGATACATCATTTAGTAAATTAATTTTGTTGTGTAAATATGGTTGCGATGGCAGCTCAGGGCACTCTACTTATATGCAAAAGCCATCTGATGATAGCAGTACAGATGAAGAAGAAATTACAGAGAAGAGTGTCTTTGTGTTTTCACTGGTTCCACTTAGATTATTTTCTGATGAAAGTGTTATTTGGAAAAACGAAAAACCTTCATCTATTAAATTATGTAGACCGATAAAATGTATTTATGCTAAAGAAACAAAACAGCTTATTCTAGATGAAGTTAAGAGTATGAGGCAAGAGGTAAATTTATTGGAAAAACAACAAATTTATATTAATGGTAACCATGTAGAGGTAAAATTTAATTTGTTGTTTACAATGATCGATGGCAAAGTTATAAATACCTTAACAAATACTCCGAGCTCAAATTGTTTTATATGCAAATGTTCTCCGAAGGAGATGAATGATATTGAAAGAATTAAAAATATTCCTATTATCGAAGATAATTTAAATTATGGTATTTCTTCCCTCCATGCATGGATTAAGTTCATGGAATGTGTTCTTCATATCTCCTATAAATTAGATTTGAAGAAAACAACTACTCACGGATGTACGATAGAAGAGAAAAATAATATATTTAGTCGGAAAACTAGAATACAAAAACTCTTACGTAAAGAGTTAGGGATAAGGGTTGATATTGTTGTGCAAGGAGGAGGTACTTCAAATACTGGCAACGTTGCTCGAATATTTTTTCGAAATTATGAGAAAGTAGCTGTCATCACTGAATTGAATGAAGAATTATTGAACAGATTTTATACAATTCTTATAACAATGTCGAGTTCTCGTAAAATAAATGTATTGATGTTTGATAAATATGCAGAAGATACGGCCCGACTTTACACCTCGTTATATGGATGGTATAGAATGCCTCCTAGTGTCCATAAAATTTTAATTCACGGGAGCAAAATAATTGGACAATGTCTTTTACCAATCGGAGAACTTTCGGAAGAGGCACAGGAAGCAACCAATAAAATATATAAGAGAGTTAGAGAAAACCATACTAGGAAAAACTCTAGGCTTAATACAATTCGAGATTTATTTAATATGCTTCTTGTATGTTCTGATCCAATAATTTCTTCTTTGAGAAGCGATGTAAAAATTCATAAAAAACAACTACCTGCAGACGCTAAAAAATTAGTTATTTGCGAAACGGACACAAGTGACAGCGAAAACGAACAGACTGATGAGGATACTGACAATTTTTCATTTTAAAAAAGTAAGTAAATAAAACAGTATAAAATACATAACTTCGTTGTGCAAAATCAGAAAAATGTAATGTATATTCTGATTAAAAAATCATATTTTAAACAACAGATTAAATTATTTTTAAACTACAGCAGATACTTTTCACATTTGTACGTTTTTTGAGGTGCTTTATTTTTTATTAGGCGCAACCGATAAAAATCGACTCGGTCATTCGCAAAAACCTGACAAAACGCACATGTAGAGTTACGAAGTTTTTAGGGCATTTAAAAACATACCACAGTTTTTGGTGAAAGTCACAACCTATGTAATGATTATAACAATTGTATATAATTTTGCTGCCTTGAATTATTATTATATTATTTTTTTTATCATATAAACATTTGTTAATATTTTCTGTAACTGCCCTAATTTTTTTGAATTTTTACATGTGCGTTTTTATTATTTTTTGTTCGGGGCCAACGTAAAAATCATGTTGCGTGCTGCTCGAGAATAGCGCGCGCTCGACTCCACGATACTCACCGCACACGGGCCTCGCCCGACCCAACTTTAATTGGTGGCGTCAAATAAAAAAATTAAAAAGACCCCAAAAACGCACCGGTGGAGATACGAAATTTTGAGGGTAGTTAGAGAAAACATAGAACTAATTTTTAGTGATAGTCCCAGACCTCATCGAGTTGACATTTTTTTTATAACACTTTCTAAAGTTAAAATTTATATTTAAAATATATTTCATATTCAATTTTTTTTAAACTTTTGTTCTAAAATATTTAGAGACTTGATTTTTCAACCATAATATACAGTATTATGTTATAAACAATAGTGTATAATGTTATATTGATAGTACGTCTACTATCCATGTAATAAATTATTTAAACTTGCGAGTGAAATGCCGTAAAATTGATGTTTTTTAAATCGCTCAACTTTAAGCGTTAATTGTTAATAATATAGGGGGTTGAAAAATATAAACATGCAAGATTAGAAGGGTTTTATGAATCTACAATGGAGTGGATATGTTCTTTTCTCGAAATTTTTAATTTAATTTTTTTCCTCAAAATCCCCCCCTGGCGCTCGCGCTCCGATTTGGCACATTGTGCGGTGGGACAATCAAATCTCTATATTGTGACAGTCACATTTTCATTTCGCGGATTTGAATTTGAATATGCAAGGAGCGCGCTATCTTCTCGAAAATGTCACTAATTTTGACATCCCGCAGAGCGTGCTGTGGTTAAAGTTGGCTTTGGGTCGTCTTGGAAACGGCTATTAGGGAAAAAAAAAAAAGAAACTGATTACGGGGATCGACGGCGTAACATTTCTGGCGGGGTCCACATAACACCTAAGGCCCCAAAAGTTCGACCTCAGCTAACCGATCGATTCACCGGGCTGATTATCCCGATCGCCGAAAGCATCCTGTACAATTCCTAAAACCATTTCTGCGCCAAACTACTGTTTCTGGAGTTGGTTGTATTGGAGAGAGAGTGACGCTGTTAGGGAGCGCGGCCGCGGCCTGCGCGGTGCAGCAAGACGCACAGGACGGGGTTAACTTGAGCGGACAGCGTTTACTCAGAGACGAGCCAGCCGAGGAGCAGGAACATATCCGGATCAGCGCTGGAGGACAGGCCAGATTAACTTAAGTTGCTTAATTATGTTGTTTTGCTGATGACGTTTAAATAATGAATTTTGCCGTGTTTGTGACATCACGATGCGGATCACTTTTGAGATGCTGCTTGAGCATAATGTTGTGGTGACGTCAGGATACGTCGTGGGGTGAATCTTGGGTGACTCTTAGTCTTAGGAAATATTTTTTATTGTGACCGGTTCGCTATTTCCGTTACTCGCGATAACATTTTTGTGATCTCCCGACAAAGCGCGCGATGGCCATTGCGTCCCTACATCGGTGACGCGTATCTTTACCTCTGTCGTCGTACCTCTTACGTAGAGGATTGGACTAACGCGAGATAGCTCCGGTAAATTTTTTGTTAGTTTTAATTGCTATTTAGTTTTCATAATCCGCTGTTACACGTTTAAATTATTTATCATCACCAAGTCGAAATTAATAGATTATTATGAAGCCAACTCAATTGTTCTTTATTTCACTGCACAGCCGGGTTCAGTAATTTCCCCAGGACGTAAATCTCTAATCGGGTAACAACTAAAAATTACTTGGCGCCTTATATCAATCGAACCTCCCCACCCGCGAGCCTAGCCTACATCAGAGATTTTCTTGTCCGCCTTGAACTTAATAATCAGTGAATAAATTACCAATTCGAGTAAAAGAAAAAAAGGGCGTCATAATATTTTAGTAAAAACAGAATAAATCTACAGTACATGAATGTATTTATTTATTTACGGGATTCCCCTTTTACAAAGTATAAGTACAAATTATTAGCAAGTATCCGGGCGATCGTTTAAATTATGATTTAGAGTAGGCGGCATTTTTTTATGCGGTTGCCCAGCAGAATGCTAATTGAATGGAATGATGGAATAAATTTGAGGTTATGCTAAACTATGTCTTAACAGTCAGTAGTGCCAATCTAATTTAAAATTCAAAGCCTACTCTAAATGATGTTTTAAATGATCACACAGTATTAGATAATTTAGTAGTCGATGAATCATGTAAGTTCATAAATGTTTATATTTAGCAGATAATAATAAATAAAAGCACGGATTACTCTGCCGAATGCGACCATTGATCTCATGTTAATTCAATTTTACAAACGTTTATTTTGATTAATCCGCGGCACGCGTAAAAAACACTGATTTCGTGTTCATTTTAAAATATACTTCTAAAACAATAAGCTAAAAGAATATAATTTAAACTTCACTCTAAATCAGTGGTTTATACGCGTGGCGCATGAAGTAAAATTTCGAGTTTAGAAAAGCCCCGCGAAAATTTGTCTCGGGTCGCTGCGCGACCCTCGACAAACTTTCTACACGGGGCTTTTCTAAACTCGAAATTTTACTTCATGCTTGGTCTGGGAGTGGACAACACTCGTTCTTAGAAGTCTCAAGTTGAAGAATCACTCTAGATTACTAAGTTCATTACCATTTTACAAAGGCTACAGCTCGAAGGACCAATCGTGGTCTTCGGAGACCGAAGGACTACAGGCAATCGAAGTTTTTTTACAAGAAAACAACGAATATCTGAAGGTTTACAGTATGGATACGAAAGAAAACATCCAATATTGAAAAAATATAGAAGTTGGGTTGGTTTTCAGTGCGTTTTTAAGTTCACTTTAAATCAGTGTTTTATACGCGTGGCGCATGAAGTAAAATTTCGAGTTTAGAAAAGCCCCGCGAAAATTTGTCTCGGGTCGCTGGCGCGACCCTCGACAAATTTTCTCCGCGGGGCTTTTCTAAACTCGAAATTTTACTTCATGCTTAGTCTGGGAGTGGAAGACACTCGTTCGGAAGTGATAAATATCAATGTCGAATGTCACACATGTCAATGTCGTTGAATAATGGTTAATGAAATGTCAAATGTCAAATTTTTATGAGATTTTCGACGATTATTAAAATGTTCATCAGATTTTTATTATTTCGAGATTTTTATCCGATTTAGAGATTTCCAGCATATCGAGATTGTCTACTAATTTTTAAATTTGTATCAAATTTTCTATATTTCGAGATTTTCATCAGATTTTTTATACAGTGTGGAAATTAAGTAGCGGATAAATTCGGTAACTCCGTTAATGTGTATGACAGAGAAAAAATCTAAAAGACGTATAGCGATTAAAATCCCTGCGCATGTGAAAAATATTTTGTTAGATATATATAAACATCTTTATTGTGTACAAAAAAAAATTACAATTTGTTTATTTTTACACTATATTTTATTTTTTGGATCCTTGGCTATCGACCATCGGTCTTTCAGCCTGAGTTGTACTTGTCCTTGTCTTGTCAGTTATGATTCATGTGAGATGAAATGAATTGATAAATGGTGGTTTTTGGGTTGTTGAAATTTTGAGAAATATTGGGGTTTCGTGCTAAACAGAGGTGATTAAGGATGTCATGGATGTGTGGGTTAGATGCGAATTTTTGGGATAGTTGGGTAAGTCGTTGTTGGATAGGGATTATTTCTGTTTTTTCATACAATAAGGTATTGGAGGGGTTGTGGAGTGGGTTATTGGGGTGTCGGATTTTTGTGAGGATTCTAAGGGCTGATCGTTCTGCGACTTCGATATTATTTAATGTTGAGGGACGAGGGTTAAGAAAGAGGATTGAAGCATATTCTAATAGGGGGCGGCAGATCATTTTATAAATGTGGACAGCTGTTTTTGTCGTGATCCCTTTATTTTGGAAGGTTAACGATCTGAAATGCCGCGCCCTATTTTGAATTTTTGTTTTCATGGTTTGGGAATGGAGTTTGAAGGATAGTTTGGGGTCGAAAGTGATGCCAAGGTATTTACACGCAGGGGATGGGCTAATTACGGTGTTTGATATGGTTATGCTAAATGGGGAATTGAGCGGTCTGTGGAAGGGTATGAATAGATAGGATTTACTGGGATTAATGGATATTCTCCATTTGGCAAACCAAAGAGATAGCGAATCTATTAGCCCTTGGAGAGTAGAGAGAGCTTTAGGAAGGGTGGGTTGGTGTGTTATAAGGGCAGTGTCATCGGCAAAGAGCAGAAAATATGCCGAGGGATTAAGGTACTGTGGGTTGGGGTTGTATATGTCATGAACATAGATATTGTATAGGAGCGGAGATAATGGAGAGCCTTGGGGAACACCTTGTTGAGGAATAAAGGGCCGGGAGATGGTATTTTGGACGCGGACATGAAGGAGTCGATTGTTTAGGAAGTTATCAATGAGATAAATTAGGTGTAATGGGATATTGAGGGAGTTGCACTTAAACAGCAAACCTCGATGCCAGACTGAGTCAAAGGCCTTTTTTATATCTAGGAATAGTATAGCTGTTTTTTTGTTTTCGAGGTGTGCTGTTTGGCAGTTGGAGGTTAGGATAGTGAGTGGGAGAGTGGTTGATCTATTTTGGAGGAATCCAAATTGATAGGGAGGAATGTGTTGGGCGATATGAGCTAGGAGTTTATTTTTAAGGATGGATTCGAATAGTTTTCCCAGAACTGGAAGCAGGGTAATTGGTCTATAGCTAGTGACTTCTAGCGCATCGCTATCGTGTTTTAATATACACGTAATTATACCCTGCTTCCATTCCTGGGGGATGGTTTGGGTTTGGTAAATGAAATTGAGGATTTTGATAATATATTTATGGATGTTTTCTGGAAGGGATTTGAGGATTGATCTAGGAATGTTATCATAACCAGGCGCGCTGTTTTTACCTTTATGTAGCACAGTGAAATACTCTTCCTCTTCTATGTCATCATCAGGGAGATAGGGATTATGGTTATTTATGAAGGATGCGTACCAGGAGTTTACGGTATTATAAAAATCGTCATTATATGTCATCGTCTGTTTCTCAGAAAAGTTTTCTTCGAAATACCCGGCAAATATGTCGGCCATTTCTTTGGAGTCACATGTCACTTCGGTTGTTGTCGGATGTCGTAGTTTCTGTAGTATGTCAGTCCTTTTGTATTTAGATAGCTTTTTAATTTGGTCCCAGTAGTTTTTGCCCTGTCGTCTGTTTATTTCTTCGCAAGCCAGTATCCATTTGTCTTGTTTGTAGTCTTTGATTAATTTGTGAATGTCTTTATTTAGTGCATTAAATTTTTGTTTTAGAGTTTGTTCGTTCGTCTGTTGTATGTCCCTGTATAGTTGTCTTTTATATTTAATCAGTCTAAGGATATATTTTGGGAGAGGATATTTATATGTGGGTTTTGTATACGTCGGAGTGTTCTTTTTAACTGAGTCAGAGAGTACTGTAAGGAATTGGGAAATAGTGGTGTTTGAAATGTTGTCGTAAATGGATATAAATTTAGTAATATCTTCTGTCACTTGGTCTATGTCACAGTCCTTATGTCTGTACAAAGTTTTTGGACGGGTGGGTATTGGGGGATTTGCTTGTAGGGAAAATATTATTGAGAGATGATCGGAGCATATGTCAGGGATTAGGCTGATGTCTGTAATTAGGTGTCGGATGTTGCTAGTGCATAATAGGACATCGGGAGTGGAAGATTGGTTTTCGGACATAATAAAGGTAGGAGGAGTCTTAATTCGGACAAAGTTAGAGTTTGACATAAAAGAGGAAAGCTGTTTCGATTTCGTTTTGTTGATATTAAGGTCGCCGATTATGATGACGTGGTCATATAAGGATGCTTTCGTTAAAATGGTTTGTTCAATATTGGAGAAGGGGTGGATATAAACTAGGAATAGGTGTAGGGTAAATTGTGGTAACTCAATGGTACAGTGTAGGCATTCGTTCAGGATGTTATTGATTTTGGGGGGGTTAGCTTTGCCTAATTTAATTTCGGGCCTAGCTGCAACAATTGAGCCACCACGTTGATTATGAAATGGAGCGGATGCGGGAATTTGGATTGAGGACCAGTTTTGAAAGGTATAGGGTGTATTTGATTTAGTTTCCACCATCATTGATACATGGATAGGATTGTTACAAAGGAAATGGGAGAGAAGGTGGGATTTATGATGTAATGAGTTGATGTTTGTATATATGAAATTCATGTTAGCCATTTCTGACAACCTCTGTGGTACTGATGCGGACTCCCGTTAATGGCTCAACGGGGGGGATAATGCCAGGGTCTTTCATGTCGAACATTACTATGAACATCCTGTTGCCAGAAAAGCTAACATGAAATGCGTCGATGAAGCGTGATTTTAGTTTTTTTATTAGGTCCTGTCTGTCTATGTTGGATGGTCTGTTTATTTCAGTGGTATAAGTGTCAATGATATAGTCATGGTGCGTGATTGGTGAGTGAATGCGGGATGATTTAGTGAGTTTTGTGTCCATGTCTGCAGATTTTTTGTTGGCGTTTTGTATCCTTACGTTGGGTATGCCCTGTATAGGTACGAGTGGTCTCTTGGGGCATTTTGTTGACCATGCTCCATGGGACGTGTCTCCGCATGCCTTGCATTTGGGTAGTTGGAGTGAGCTGCAGGTATTTGTGGGGTGTGGTCCCATGCATTTTGCACATATTATGTCTTCTTTGCAATCGCTGGTGATGTGGTCAAATTTGTTGCATTTATTGCAGGGGATGGGGAGAGGTGCGGGTGGTTTGCTTTCCATTACGGGATAAACTTTGCACATAAATTTAAAATGTTCGTGCAGTAATTTCGTATATGCTTCGTGTGATCCTGTAATGATTCTAATCATGCGTGTTTTTCTGCCGTCCTGTTTCGCGACAATTCTTTTGCAATATCTGTGCGTTATTCCCATTAAGTTAAGATGCGCACTCACTGCCGAGTCGGTGATTTCTAGCTCAACACTGCGTATAATACAGGAGTAGGATGGCGCGGGCGGGTTGCGCGTAGACTCAGAGCGTGCGCTGGTGGATGTGGCGTTGAACGTGTGTATGATTTTTTCTCGTTGTAGCTGACCGAGGTTCTCCTCTAATGTTATTTTATTTTCGTTTGATTTAATAATAAATCCATGTTTTGTTTTGAATATCTCTGTGTTAATACTGTAGTTGTGAGTGCACCATATTTGTACAAATTTCAATCTAGATATTTCTGTTGTGGTTGTAAAGGTGAATACGTTTTTGTATGTTTGTGTATGTGGAGTTTTTGTTGTCGTTGGTGTTGGTGACGGTAATGGTAATTGTGTGTGTGATGTATTTGTTATCTGTGTTGCTGATGTTGACGGTGTTGTTGCGTATTGTTGGGTGATGGATTGTAGTAACGTGGTTAAGTTGTGCGGGGCTGTTGTTTTGCGGGAGCGGGAGGACTGGGAGCTTGCGTCACTTACGTCGCTACTGTAATTGTCTTCCTTCGCTGTACTCTGTGTATTATGGGGCCTAGGCTTTTTCGGACGGCCTCTCCGTGGTTTGATAAACCCTTCCTCCTCCATCTCGGTCTCGGGAGGGTTCATTTTGCGAATAAATCGCTCTCGTTTAAATCACTAGCTGCTGATTGACACGTGTGTATTCGTCAGCGTCTGAACCGTGAATCTATTTTGTTAGATTTTTTCGAAAAAAAAATTGTAAACGCTGTGACGTCGTCAATATTTTTTTTAAATGACAACCTATATTTTTTATATTTTATTTCGGTAGAGTTTTTTAATAGGTTTTCAACCATATAAAATTTTCTATAGCTTACATAAGAAAAAATACAAGAAAAGCGGTCTTAAAGTTAAAAAAGTAAAGATGAATTAAATTAACAGACTAATCCTAGTTATCGGGGTTTAAAACAAACAGAACATATTAGGGCTTGGACAATTATATTAAATGTTCAAACTGATCTGACCATACCTAAGACGGTAATAAAATGCATTCACCACGTTTTGAAGCATTTGAGGCTTTGTTAAACTACACTCATGCAGAATTCTTTCTTTAAGGTCCTCTAAATGATTAGGTCGATTTTTGTATACCATGTTTTTTAAGTGCCCCCACAGAAAAAAGTCCAATGGCGTTAGATCAGGGGACCTAGCCGGCCATTCAATTGGACCTCTTCTTCCAATCCATCTTCCTGGGAACACTTCGTCTAAATAACGTCGCACATCCAATGCATCGTGTGGCGGAGCACCATCCTGTTGCAGCCAAATATTATTGTTTGGTATGTCAGGGTCCTGTTCATTCAGAAATAATATCGCTAATGCAGGTACTAATTCAAACTGTAAAAAGTCTAGGTATCGTACCCCAGTCAAATTAGCGTCGAAAAAGAATGGCCCTAAAATCCTGTCACCGATTTTGAACTTACACCGTTCTACTTTTACTCTCTCAACATCACTTCACTAACTCACATCCCACTGAAACTTCCTGACTAAATCTCTCTCCGGCGATTTCTTCGAAATATTGGAGGTGGAAATCTCCGTTCCTCGGGATTTCAGCGCGCACGCATCTTCCCGGATTCCCCTCTCGCCCACAATCTAAATCCTAAAACCTTTTGCTGAGCTCTCTTTATTCTTTATAATTCGCCTAAAATTTCCATTCGCACGCGTGATCATCTAAATAATTTCGAGTGTGTCTAGCTTACCTCTCCACATATTTAAAATAAACAAACTGAATGACTCTCCCGTTATGCCGTTGAACTCGATTCATAATAATAATAATGATAATTTTCTTTATACATTTTAGACTAAAACAATATTTGCACATGACCACCCATTACAACGTCAACACAGGGGAAAGAAAAAGTACCTACCAGAGGAGAAGAACATAAAAAACCTCAGAAGCAGTACACTCAGCAAATATTCCATAGAAGTATGTTCGGAAACAGACCCAGGTCGAATTCAGTCGGCGAACAAAATATACTAGGACAGTCCTCAGGGACTATAAATACAACAAAGCCAACCATACTCCCCCCTCATACTACACCCCCACCTGACCTTAAGGAATCGGAAGAAGCGAAGTCAAACAATGAAAAATGGGAAGATCCAAATCCTAGGAAAATCAAACGGAGAAGCCCTGAACAACAACAAAGAAATATGAGACAAAAACACTGTCGGGCTACTAGCTAAGCGCCCCAATAACTACAAGTAACATATTTGAGAGCCTATCCAACACTCAAACAGAGAACGAAGAAGAAAACACAAAGGAGACAGAGATAAAACTTCCCCCAATATTTATCTATGGTGTAGAAAGCATACAACCACTGACAGAAATGCTAGAATTATACGCAAAACTAATAAGCAGCACTCAAGTAAAAATACAACTAAAAGAGGCTGACACAAGAAAGTCATAAAAATTCTCCAAGAGAAAAAAAAAACAGAATTCCACTCTAACCAGCACAAACTAGAGAGAAATTTTAAAGTTGTCCTGCGAGATATGCATCACAGTACAGACATCAAAATACTCACTGATGAAATAAACGCAAAAGGACACAAAGTCACCAACATCTCCATAATGAGACATAGAGTCTCAAAATACAAACAACAAAGATATCGTATGTTCAATAAAATAAAACCGGAATAAAAAGTAATTCTTGCATTTCTCGCTACATCTCAATAAATATTGATCACCATCACATCCAAGCGTTATATATTTTTAACTTTACTGTAAATCATCGGTTTATACGCGTGGCGCATGAAGTAAAATTTCGAGTTTAGAAAAGCCCCGCGAAAATTTGTCGAGGGTCGCTGCGCGACCCTCGACAAATTTTCTACGCGGGGCTTTTCTAAACTCGAAATTTTACTTCATGCTTAGTCTGGGAGTGGAAGACACTCGTTCGGAAGTGCTAAATGCCAATGACGAATGTCACACCTGTCAATGTCGAATGTCACACCTGTCAATGTTGATTGAATAATTGTTAATGAAATGTTAATTGTCAAATTTTCATGAGATTTTCGACGATTATTAAAATTTTCACAAGATTTTCAATATTTCGAGATTTTTATCCGATTTTCGATATTTCCAACATATTAAGATTGCCGACTAATTTTAAAATCTGTACCAGATTTTCTATATATTTAATTTATTTCTTACTTAACTCTTGGTAAAACATTTTTCAAAGTATTAAAGGTTTCAAAATTGAATAAAAACACTTGGTTTGTTCAATTAAGTGAAAGATTTTCTATATTCCGAGATTTTCATTAGATTTTCGATATTTCGAGATTTTTATTAGATTTTCGATATTTCGAGATTTTCATCAATTTTTAACGAAATTTTCGACAATTATTAAAATTTTCATCAGGTTTTCAATATTTTTGTCAAATGTATATATTTTATATTTTTTAAAAATCATATTTTCAATATTTCGAGATTTTTTACCATTTGTTTGCCATTTGAGGTACATCAAAAAGTGTCAAGTTGTTTTATGTCGACAAAAAAGTAAAAATCGAGCCGTGTATTTTAAACTTGACAATATCTAAGTGTTGTATACGCGTGGCGCATGAAGTAAAATTTCGAGTTTAGAAAAGCCCCGTGAAAATTTGTCTCGGGTCGCTGCGCGACCCTCGACAAATTTTCTACGCGGGGCTTTTCTAAACTCGAAATTTTACTTCATGCTTAGTCTGGGTGTGGAAAACACTCTACTACTTTCAAAGAAATATCAATATTACCAGCAGTATCGTATCAATCACCATAGAATTCTCTTATACCAATTTGACTAGAAATATTTGTAATTTTATAACATTTAAAACTAACTTTGAACTACTTTTTTTTTTATACGTTTAGCATTATCCCACGAGGTACCTCACTCGTTTATTTTCAAGAGAGACTTTCTCTTCGCGAGCAAAGTGTAGCAGCAAAATCCACGCCTACAAAGCACCTGGCGGTTGTCGTGATTCGTTATCGGCGTGATGTAACCGAAACGGTTTTGCATGCGAGAACCATTGAGCCTGCGAGAGAACAACAACCATTGTGCGAAAAAAGAATAGGAAGGAAAGACCCATCTTCGAAGAGAGAGAATTAAAGGAAAGGCAGAGCCTCATCAAAACGTAATGTAAAGCTGTTTCTTCACGCAACCAAAAATATCCTCGAGAATTACGATTATTTTAACGATTTATTCTGATCAACCAGGATTTTTGTTAATGGATTTAGAATGTCCTGTGTTGACAAACACGATCTTAAAAAAAATCAAATTAGCTTAGCAAACTTGGCGAAGAAAGTTAAATCTTAAGGCGCCAACCATGAATGGAACACTCATTAGGTTTTCCAACACAAGTAAATATCTCGGCCTTACTTTTGACCAGAAGCTAAAGCCCATCACCGCCAAAGCAGTAGGGTCAACATAGGCTTGCCGTAGACTATTTGGCAGAAAATGGGGTTTACACAACAAGATGATATATTGGCTTTTCATAACGGTGATAAGACCAATAATCACTTATCTGGTGGACAAAGACAACGGAGAGTACAACCCAAACAAAGCTCAGCAAGGTTTAAAGGCTGACATGTTTGGGCATCACAGGGGCTATGAGCACTTGCCCTACTGAAGCAATGGAGGCTATGCTAAACCTCACACCTCTGCATCTGCACGTGAAAAGGAAAACTGCTTTAGACGCCTTAAGAATAATCCAGACATATACTCCAAAATGTGGACATTTCAATGGGCACCTAAAAATCCTCAGCACTGTGTGCGAAAGAACCGTATACATGCCCAAAGACTACATGTCAACTGTCTACGACTTCGATACAACGATTGAATTGGCTATCCAAGGCCGCCATAATGTTACAGCGAAAGTCAGGCAGCTACTAGGCTCTTCGATAGTTTGGTTTACTGACGGATCTAAAACTGAAAATGGAGTCATAATCGGTATCACTAGCCCTCGATTCGAGTTATCGAGGGCCTTGGGACGGCACCCATCTATATTTCACTCAGAAATCGAGGCCTTGAGCACATGCACCCAAGTATGTTTAGAAAGGGACTACAACAAAAAGAGGATGTATATGCTCAGACAGCCAGGCTGCATTAAAGGCAATAAAATCACCTACATGTATGTTTAGACTTTAATGTTTACACTATAATTCGAAGGATCAAATGGGAAGCTCCCATTAATTATAATATCAAGTGTTGATTTTGCACGATTTATTTAAAGTAAAATCTAAGAAATGAATCTCTATCGCAGAGGAATAAAATATATCAAGAATAATGAAAATGTATGTTTGCGGTTCAGTTTCTGAATGGTGAGTGATGTGTTTTTCTTATCATGCTCTCTTCGAAGCTGTTAGGGGTGGTTCTTCTCTCTTCTTCCGAAGAGTAGGAGATGATCCAGGTGCCACCCCATTGGTGTTAAGAATTTCCGGGGGAAGAAAGTTCGCATGCTCTGTTGCCGCTATTTTGTCAGTGCTATGACCATGTACGTCCTTGGGATGTCCGCCTTGACCGTTGATGGCCCTGTTGTTCGCCTAGAAAGTGTCCTCGCATGATTTGACGAATAAGCTCTTCCGCGAAGAAACTTTCTGCTCCGTCCAACGACGGTCCCATTCGACACAATGACGTCATACCATCTGTGTTCTCTCCAAGGTGCCTGAGAGCGTAAATAATGAGCGCTTTAACCCTTTCAGGTAAAGAACCCGCGCCTTCAAAAGATCCGTTCATTCGCGATTGCGGCTAAGCCCTGAATTGGCGGCAACAATGTATGTCTAAATCTGTCTGGGAGTGCAAACTATCACTAAAGCAGCTAGCCAGGAACAACAGAGTTAAACTGCTCTGGGTTCCAGATCATGCAGGGATCAAAGGTAATGAAATTGCCGACAGCCTTGCCAAAGAAGGCTGGACCAGAACCATATAGTGGAATAACTAAAGTCCGCATCAAGGGAATGATCCAGGTGTGGGAAGATGCTGCCAAAAGTGCTCACCTGAGGAACACACCTAGCTTGAGGCAGGCGGAAAGGTTTATCGCCTTCTCGCCGTAAGAGCCAGGCTAAGCAAGTTTCTCAAGGGCAACCTAAGGCTTATAACCGGACACTGTCCTCTGAAATACCACCTCACTAAGATGGGTCAATCAACTGATGCCAATTGCAGATTCTGCAACGAGGCACAAGAAACAGCAAAGCACCTACTTTGTGAATGCTCTGCCCTGTCCCTTCAAAGGGGGAACTACCTATCATCGGTCACTTTAAAGCCTGATGACATGGTACACATTAACCCTCAAGTTATTGAAGACTACGCAAGAGTTCTAGACATTGAGGGACTCAAGTAAGTCAAGGATAATTACAAAAGATCCTTCAGGTCGAGGTAATTTCGGAAGGCATAGAGGCCACAGCCCCACCGACCCCATAACATAACATAGCTAACCTTGGTTAACACGTTGAATGCATTATCGGTCGCCTGGGACCGGTACTGATCTACATTGTGGTGCGGCGCCGTATTTATGAAAACTTTCATATCTTGAGGATCTTTAAATTTTCTCAATATATCTATTAATCATTGAGTGAAACGATATATATGTCATAGGCAGTATTTGCGTAAAACAAATAAAGTTATAAAATTATCCGAGGACCGGTAAAGCACATGTTAAATCTTGCTGGCCGGATGTCTGATTAAAAGAATTGATTTGCGAAGATGTTGTTTATTTACACGAAACTTACACGTATATACAAACGAAAGAATAAGGTAAACACAGAGCGATTGTAACGTAGTTGTAACGTAGTTTTCGCACTGTGAGTTACAGAAAAAGAGAGGCTGTTGCCTGTCCACTACCTGCGCTTATATTAGGGGTGCGTTGTATCCCCCGCACCCCAACACCCCGCGCAGAAGGTGGTTTTAACCAGCACATCAATTCAATTTCACTGCCGCAGTCAACGTGTTAATCAGAAATTACTAGCGATAAGTCGATTGTTCATACGGCTTTGAGATTAGTTTATTTTTTCATAAGTAGTTTAAAGTCAGACAAAATAAAGGTTGTGTGTCGCGGCGCATCCACCATTTGTGTATACATTTTTGTGAATAAAGGGTGCCTCAACAAGAGCGCCGGATTTAACTAATTTTCAAGAAAAACACCGTTTTTCGAACGTAGAAATATAAATATTTGCTTAATTTAATTGGAACACCCTTTAGGTATACTTAAAAAAAATCCCATACTTATACTGTTCAAATTTGCGTAGCTCTTTGAACTATTAAACATTTGACTTTTCCGCAATCAACCACATAATATGAATACATTGTAACCTTTTCTTTTTAATTAGTTATTTTTGTAATTCCTTTGAGAATGGTCGTCATTGACAGAAACACGTGTCAGAAAACTGAATACAACAACATGAAACTAAACAAGTGTTTTAATTTGAAATTACCTAATATTATAATTTCGTTTCATCAGGAGTGCAGTGCACAAACTATTTACCGTATTTGAAATTAAGTTCCTAATCAGAAACAGTATGCAACAGAGGGTTAAAATCGCACGAAGGAAAAATGTATTCATTTTAGTGACTGTTTTGTTGTAAATCTGCCTGTCGATCAGAAAAATAACATATTAATACCCAATTCTAATTGAAATAAATGTATTATCTTCACGTTAAACAATTGACCAATACAAATTACAATTATTATTATTCTGTTGTTATTACAACGAGAAAATTGTCGGTTGCGACATCGAGGAAAATTTCTAAACGCGCTCTTCTAGGCAGCTACTCGCCATTGTTTTGTGTGTGTGCCGTTTCGCTTCCGAGTGAACACGTGTCCAAACAACACAAACGCCCGCCGAGAATCCGACAATCCCCGCATGGGCGACCATGTAAGGTCCTCGTCGCACCATATTTGCCAAACGGAAAGTGGGATATTATCACACATAAAAAGAAACATACACATTAATGAGTGTACACGTATTAGGTACGAAGCTTGCAATAGTAAATAAATAAGTATCCGATAAACATACAATAAAATTATTACCTACGCATATTTGAATCGTCACACAATAGGTGGAATTATATAAAAATTGATAAAACCCAAGAAGTATTTATTGCTATTTCCGATTTGTATCTACTTTATACAAACGATATTACTACATTCATGCTAGAAAGACTGGCCTCTAGCCTTCGCACTCATGATTTTCTACATGCTGGTGCAATCTGCTAAGTCCTTAGTTCGATTAGACTTAGTGGATTGCACCAGCATGTAGAAAATCATGAGTACAAGAGCTTCGTGCAACAGCTAAAAATTGACTTAGTGGATTTCACTTGTAAGCCGATGATATATTGTTTTTTTTATTATTGGTTAACCAGATTTGGTATTTTTTTTATAATGTTAGATATTTGGTTGGATACTCTGTGGTTGTAACTCTCACTTTTGCCTTTAATATAAATTTGAGGTTATGCTTCCATATGGTTGCCATGTTCTTCATTACCTTATCATAAAGATTGATTAAGTGGCGGAACATTATATTTGAAACATTTGAAAAACTGTGGTTAGGTTAATATACTCTATATCTTATAAAAATAGTAAATTTAATCAAATTTTGAGAGACTAGCTTCAACAATTTCGATATAACATTACAATATTTTCTTCGGAAGCTAATTTTAAGCGTATTTGTAAAAATATTTGTGTGTATGTGGTGTAGTGAATATAGTGATATTGACTTTTGTTGGGCGAGCTAGGGGAGGGCGAAAAGGGGGTGGATACCCTCGCCATCCCCGGTATTGATTGACGCCAGTGGTATGCATGCGGTCTGTGTATGTATGTATGTATATATGTGAATATCCACCCATCACGATTTTTTACGAGATGAAAAAAAAATATGGAAAATTCTATAAATTTAGTTATTTAAAGGAGAGTTCGGAACATTCCTAACAGGGCATTCGACCAATGATAAAGCAAGAGATATGTGTACTGTACTGGAAAACTGAGCTTTTGAGACCCAATTTGTCCCTTTCTCAGGATTGCCACTAAAAAGAACAACAATGAACATTTATTTATCTATTAAAGTATCAACTTTTACACAAGACTACAAAAATAATACAAATTAAATTTAGAAGAAGAAATAAGTACGCAAAATGTAACTAACTAGGATGTGTTGACTTAAAGTTGGCTATTATTGACAAAAATAAAATTACCATTTTGCAATCCTTTAAAATTATACAATTTTTTTTTCGAGTGTGCTAATTAATCGCACAAAAAGAGAAAGTTCGCTATTAACAAACGCCCGCTCATTAGTAATTACTAATTATTAATTAACGAGCAACATGTACATCGTTTTCTATTCTTTTTTACGCCGTTTTTATCATTTAATTTAAAAAATAATTCAATGTCTTACAGTGATAGTTGGTAAAATGTATAGTAACAGGTTGTATTAATTTGAAAATATCGATTTGACGTTTCTAAGAAGGTTAGGTTAGGACTGTAAAGTCGGAGTTAAGCATTTTGATCGTATAATTTGTATTAAAGAATATTTAATGACTTTTCCATAATTACCTGCACTTATATATTATTTTAAAGAAAATAAGTATGTATTTGTTGATACAATGTAGTTGTCACACGGTTAATATTTGCCTTGTTTACAATATCAACATGTTGCATTCCCTCGTGCGACATAATTAATACCTGCACAGTGCGGCTTTAATTGCCCCCCTTTGCCACTTTATTTTATTACCCACTTTTGTTCGGTTTATGTTTATGTCGGTAGTAAATGTAGTGACCGTTTACGTACAAGCCAATTTTCCCAACTTGAATACTTCTGCGAAATTGTTTCAATGATTTCCAAACAAGAACGAGGCTCAACAATTATACATTTGTATAAATGAAATTGCCAATTCTTGGTTGCAGAATACTTCAAACATTAAAAGTGCGATTCTTTTCGCAATCTACAACAAGTTAGTCTTACAAAGACTATATCAAACACTCATTGAAACAACTACTTCCCGGGCTAATACCCCGACGGACATTGAATTATATACACTTGTTGTATAATTCAATGTCCGTCGGGGTATTAGCCCGGGAAGTAGTTGTTTCAATGAGTGTTTGATATAGTCTTTGTAAGACTAACTTGTTGTAGATTGCGAAAAGAATCGCACTTTTAATGTTTGAATTATACATTTATAATATTTACAACAAACAATAATAACAATACTGGATATTTAATTAAAACACTTGGTTTGTTTCACTAATTTATATTTTCTCCGACTAGTTTCGACCAGATATATAAATATATATAAAGATATAGTAAGTGCCAGTACAGCAATTCTCATAACTATGTACAAAAGAAACCTAATCAAGTTCGCCAAATTCAACAACCATTTATGGTTCATCAAAGTGTGCCGTTGCGAAGGAATAATTCCCAAATCCATGAAGATTCACATTAATCAACAAACAAACGAAGCCAAGAAAGTTATCGAACTAGCATACAAACAGTGGTTAGATCTTGAAAGTAAAAAATGGTACAGCAAAAGGGACACAACATCACACCTTCTAAAACTGTTACACACGAGACTAGCTATGCAGATCCATCCAATAGAATTTGACATCATAGACCGGAACTTCAGAGAAGAAGCCAACTCCATCGGTCATCAACACTACATCAAACAAAAAGAGAAGCTAAACAAATTAAACGAAGAGAAACATAAACGAACGCGGAAAACTTCAAAGCAACTAAATGAAGAAAATATGGGTGAGCATTGTAACATTAAATTTTACCCCAGAGTGCAAAATATAAGCGATTTGGAATTAAAATCAAACGAATTAAATTTGTTAGAAAAAGGTTTAAAATATAGCCCTCATATTAGTAATAGCTCAATTATTGAGGATTTGGGTATTAATTCAGAAATAATATGTAATAACATCCAACAAGAAAATGACAGATCATTGACAAAAAACAAAATAGCCAAATTGATAAGAGAACATAGAATAAGTAAAAAATCAAAAATATCAGAACACAGAATAATAGAAAGCCTAAAAAAGAAATTAAAAAACGAAAACTTAATCATAACAAAGGCAGATAAAGGGAACACGGTAACAATTTTAAGTAAAAAAGATTACGTAAACAAATTAGAAACCCTATTAAACTCTCAAAACTTTAAATGCATAAAAAATAACCCAACTAACAAATATCAAAGAGAATTAAAAACAAAGTTAAAACAGTGCCAGAATTTAATACCAAAATCAGAGCTTTATAAATTCATAAAAATGAATCCTAGAGCCCCGGTTTTATACGGTTTACCGAAATTGCACAAGGACGGGATTCCGATGAGACCGGTGGTCTCATATCTATATGCACCAACATACAAACTATGTAAATATTTAACTAAAATATTGCCGGGATTTATCAACTTTTCTTCACCGTACTCAATTAAAAATTCAATAGAACTTGTAAAGAAATTAAAAAGTGTGAATGTCCCGCCAAATGCAAAACTTTTATCATTCGACGTAAAAAGTCTCTTTACGTCTATACCAACTAAAGAATTAAAAACAATATTAGTCGAATTAATTGATAATACAAATCAACCTGATACACACAAATTAGAGATGAAAACTCTCGTCAACATTTGTATAGACCAAAATTATTTTGAATTTAACAGCAAAATATTTTGCCAAACAGACGGTCTGCCGATGGGTTCGCCTTTATCGCCTCTATTAACGGAAATTTTCATGTCTAATTTTGAAGAACACTTATTTAAAGATAACAGGTGTAAAAATATTGTTTATTGGGCGAGATACGTAGATGATGTGTTTTGCATTTGGGATGGTACAACACGACAATTAAACGCTTTCACAAAATTTTTAAATTCCAAAAATAATAATATTGAGTTTACCACAGAAATAGAACTCAACAATAGCCTAAATTTTCTAGATTTGACCATTTTTAAAACAACAGATAACGCCCTAGAGTTTAAAATTTACAGAAAAGACAGCTTTACTGATGTAATTATCCCTAGTAGCTCCAATACTCACCACAAAATAAAAAACAGTACCTTTCACTCTTTAATTCACCGGCTTATACATATTCCACTTAACGAAAATAACTTTAATTTAGAATTAAATACAATAAAAACTATAGCTACTAATAATGGCTACAATGAGCAACTAATTAATAACTTAGTAAAAAAGAAAAAATTAAAACAATTCAAAAAATATTTTTATTGCGAAACAAAATCAGTTAGAACAATTTGGCATAGATTGGATTTTGTTAATAATCTTTCCGAAAAAATCACACAAAATTTTAAGGGGTATGATTTTAATGTTATAATGACTAATCCAATAAACCTACAAATACTTCTAGTTAATAACAAATCAGCGGTCGATAAACTTGACAAGTGCGGCGTTTATGAAATTAAGTGTGGTGATTGTGATAACATATACGTAGGTCAGACTGGAAGACATTTTAGAACACGCTTAGAAGAACATAAAAAATCAATAATTAATAAAAAATGTTCAACCGGATTCGCACAGCATTGCATAGAAGAAAATCATATTTTTAACACAACAGATTGTAAAATTTTATACCCAGGCAATAGGGGTCGATACTTAAATTTCCGTGAGGGACTAGAAATTAGGAAGGCGCTAAAGCGGGGAAAACCGATTGTAAATAATATGGAAGAGCTTTGGAACTCTCCGATAGCGTCCGCCCTTATTGCCGATATTTTATGATAGCCTGTATTTGTATATAAATAGTTGTTTAGATATTTTTTGTACATTCCTCCCCGAAGATGACCAATGGTCGAAACTAGTCGGAGAAAATATAAATTAGTGAAACAAACCAAGTGTTTTAATTAAATATCCAGTATTATATTCAAAAATGTTTCACCACGGGTTAAGTGAAAAATTAATTAAAGATATAATAATAATAATGTAACGAGTTTAGTAGAGAGTATAAAAATTCAGGATTTTGAGGAATGTAATAGAAAAACAGTCAGTTGACGTTTATTAAAAAATTATAATATTTTTTTAAAAGTCAGCCTAACAGAATCGACGGATTAAAAATTGTTCTACAGAAACTGTAAAAATAGTCGGGGTTAACACCACGAGTGGTTTTAATTTAGCCCGATGAATGTTATTTTTTTTTAATAATAATAATAATAATAATTTTTATTTCCAGTGTAAAAATACAGTGTATACACATATACAAATACATATAGGTATATACAAGACAACATGGAAATACGTCAAAACAGAAAAAATGACAAAAAATATCAATATACTAAATTAGAACTAATTGCTATCATTTAAAAACTCATCTATACTGTAAGGTTCCAACATACATAAATAATCATAAATCATACCTTTCAATTTATAGACATTTTGTTCATTTTTTATGGTTAAAGGAAGATAATTATAAAGTTTTATACAATTGTACAATGGGCCTCGTTCGAACAATGTTAGGCGATGTAATGGATATACATAGGTAGTACCATGCCTCGTATTATGTGTGCTGCTTAGGATGTATTTGGAAAAGAGCCTTCTGTTTTTAATTAAAAATTTGATACATTCATAAATGTAAATGGATGGAGTTGTCAAAATACCCATTCTTTTAAACATTCCCCTACAACTATCATTTATTTTCATACTGAAAATTATACGAACAGCACGCTTTTGTGCTTTAAAAACTATATTATTATGAATACTACTCCCCCAAAACATAATCCCATATTTTAGATGGGAGTAGAAATTTGCATAATAGAATGTCTTTGCGATGTCAAGATTCGTGTTTTTTGTTAATATTTTTAAGCCGTAGCAAGATTTACTAAGCTTTACTGATAGATTAGCAATGTGGTGCTTATAACTTAATGTAGAGTCAAGTGTGATTCCTAATAATTTAGCGTTGGCTGTGAATTCAAATAAGTGGCTATTTAATGTGATGTTCGTAGGAGTTATTGCGGAAGGAGATGATTTAAATAACATAATATTAGTCTTATCTGTGTTAAGAATGAGTCTATTCTTAACAAACCATTCGTCTATATTTGCCATCACAGTATCACCTGTGCCAATTATGTGGCCGAAAGTTTTACCAAGTAAGAGTAAATTTGTGTCGTCTGCGTAACACACTAGTCGAGTGTCATTATTTATAATACTTGATATATCATTTAAGTATATATTGAATAGCAGTGGGCCAAGTATGCTCCCCTGCGGAACTCCCACTGTAATGTCAAGTATATCGGATATGGTTTCATGGCAATCCCTCTTTATTTTCACCGATTGTAGACGGTTGCTTAGATACGACTTAAACCACTCATTGCAAATTCCTCTTACGCCGTAATTATCTAATTTAGAAATCAGTATGTGGTGATTGATGGTGTCAAATGCTTTTGAGAGGTCCAAGAACACACCACATACAACATCTTTTTTCTCTAAAGCAAGTAGTATTGAGTTTATATATTGGAAAAGGGCTGTGTCTATACTCTTTCCAGATGTATATCCGTGCTGGTTTTCGGCAAACAAGTTGTTACATTGAAAGAAACTTATTAATCGCTTTGCCATAGCCAATTCCAAAATTTTCGAAAAAGTACTTTGGATGGAAATGGGTCTATAATTATTGAAGTCATCTGAATTACCCTTCTTGTAGATTGGTGTAACAACCGAATATTTTAGCTTATCTGGATATACACCCGTTGAAAAGGAACTATTAAAAATATTAACGAGCGGATTTACAATGACATGTATTGATTGTTTTATAAGAGATATTGGGGTAGTGTCATAACCACTTGATTTTTTATTTTCCATTTTGGCAATGATATTTATGAGTTCTGTATCAGTTATGGGCTCAATAAACATGGTATTTTTGTTAATGGGAATGTTACATACATAATGATTATTATCATTTCTGGGCAGTCTATTGTATATTGCATTTGACGATGCTTCTTTAAAATAAAGATTAAAATCGTTTGCTTGCTGAGGAACATTATCTGTTTTGGGTAGAGTATTTGATTTTTTATTATTACTAGTGCCCACAACATCAGAAATAATTGTCCAGGCCATTTTTGATTTATTTTTGATTTTGTGAGCTTATCATGGTAATAAGAACAACGCTCTTTGTTTAACAATTCCTTATAATCTGCGATTTCCCGTTTTAGCGAGGGCTTATACTCCGGCAAGTATTGAGATATGGTCTCAAGAATATGAATTCGGTTTCTACCTTCCTTAATTTCGCGTGTGTTAAATTTAATTGTATTTACATTTTTTTGTCTTATATTTTTTTGTGGAAAATGTTTGTTTACATACATCAAGAATATGTTAATAAAATTAGTATATTTTAAATTGGTATTTACAGATTTGTAGACTAATTCAAATGATTCCTGTTGTATGTCAGCAATAAATTCATTCAATGCTTGCTCGGAGTATAATCTCGCTTTACAGTGGGGCTGCGGAGATTTTGAACCTAATTCTAATTTCTGCGATACGATTTGTGCCTTATGATCTGACATAAACGTGTTTAAAACTTTAGTAGTATAGTCCACTGAATTTGCATTTATTATAATATTATCGATACATGTTTCCGTACCGTTGTAATGTGTGCGCGTGGGCGTTTGTATTGTTAAGTCCGCATTATAGGAAATCAACATTTTGCACGAGTCATTGATACAAATTTCGAGAATGAATTGGGATGGAAAAAAAAAACGGAGCTGGGAAGTATTCGAATCCTTTTAGAGGATTCAAAAGAGGCATTCGAATACTTTAGTTAAACTGGATTCGTGATCCGGATTGGTTACATTTTATTAAGAGGATTCGTATTCGAATCCAAATGCCGGTAATTCGAATCGTAATAAAAAGGATTCGAATATTTATAAAAGGATTCTAATATTTACAAAAGAATTTGAATCGTCAAAAATAATTCGAATTAATTGTAAGGATTAACATGAAAATTTTGTTTTGTGTTTTTAAATTTCTCGTTAAATCAGTGATTTATACGCGTGGCGCATGAAGTAAAATTTCGAGTTTAGAAAAGCCCCGCGTAGAAAATTTGTCGAGGGTCGCGCAGCGACCCTCGACAAATTTTCTACGCGGGGCTTTTCTAAACTCGAAATTTTACTTCATGCTTAGTCTGGGAGTGGAAAACACTCGTTAAAGGTAAATCATTGAATGCTATCAAATTTCAGCGTATTGTTTCACCTAATTTTAACTGTAACCTAATTTTTAAGGTGTCAAATTCTATTCTAATTTTAAAGGTTTAACCTGATATCGCCCTTTCAACCTAACCTAACCTAATTTTTAAGGTGAAAAACATCTAACCTCATTTTGACGTTGCAAAATGTTTAACCTAATTTTGCACCTTCTGTAACATTTATTATATAATTTATTAAGATATGAGTATATTTTAAGATTCACACTAAAACAGTGTTTTGTACGCGTGGCGCATGAAGTAAAATTTCGAGTTTAGAAAAGCCCCGTGAAAATTTGTCGAGGGTCGCTGCGCGACCCTCAACAAATTTTCTACGCGGGGCTTTTCTAAACTCGAAATTTTACTTCATGCTTAGTCTGGGAGTGGAAACGCTCGTTCGAAACTTCAAACTTCAAATGACTGAACATGTTAACTGTATTGTTTCGAGTTTACGTGAAGTGATTAATCACAAATAGAAAGACTGTTATTCCTTACTTCACTTTTTATTTTTATGTTAGATGTACATTTCGAGACACAAGGTGCTCATTATCAATAACAATTGATAATGAGCACCTTGTGTCTCGAAATGTACATCTAACATAAAAATAAAAAGTGAAGTAAGGAATAACAGTCTTTCTACTGAACATGTTTTTAAAGATAATAATCTAGTTTTCAAAATGTTGCTTAATATTATTTAAAGTAAAACTGACATGGTAGCCACAATCTGGAATGTTAAAGTTTTCCGACATTTCCTTAATTTTTCCAAGATTTTTTTCCTTGGCCTTTTAATATAACTTCCATCTATGGGAAACCCACAGTTTGTTAAACTGTTTTCATTGTTTTTGTCAATATTTAAGTTGGTTTTATAAATGTTTACGTGTTTTGTAATATTTATGATACCTGTTGATTTTGAGAAATTTAATAATATCATGTGGCTTTTTTGTTAGTGTTTTGGTCAATTTGGATAAAATATTATGACTTTTCTCCGAATTTCCCGGTTTTAATGATATTCAGTGAATTTTTTATTAACGTAATTTCCAGGCATTCGCCGATTTTATAATTGAGTTCAATTTGAAGTTTTGAACGAGTGTTGTCCACTCCCAGACTAAGCATGTAGTAAAATTTCGAGTTTAGAAAAGCCCCGCGTAGAAAATTTGTCGAGGGTCGCGCAGCGACCCTCGACAAATTTTCACGGGGCTTTTCTAAACTCGAAATTTTACTTCATGCGCCACGCGTATAAAACACTGATTTCGAGTGATGTTCAAAATATACTGTTGAATCAGAATTAAATATATTATGTACAGGGTGCAGCATTTTCGATGGTTTCTTCAAGTAAAGTACCATAAAAATGAATGATAGACAAAAACTAATATATACTTCCAGAGTTCTTTTTTGCAGCTTATTTCATGTGCCTAATCAAAATGTGATTTCGAGATCGAACACCCGGTGTTCGATAAAAAAACGCCCAACGCCACAACTCTTGTATTTATTGACCGATTTTATTAATTTATATTTTTTGTTTGGGAACGGTTTTACCATCAGCCACTAACGAAGTTTATACATTCATACTACACCCAGGGACACGAAGAGATATTATTTTTAAATAACATCTCCCCGTGCACAGGAATCGAACCCGGTCTGTGGATTGCCGAGCGATTTACCGTCCGGCAACTTTACGCTCGGCCACCATTTGCCCAACCGATTTTATTGAACTAAAAACTAAAGTCAATGGCCGTTTAGATAGGTACTCAAAATGACATGAATATTGATTTTTTTCAATAATAACTTCAATCCCAACAAATAATAGTCAACTTAAGATTTTTAAATGGCTGCCTATAATTTTTGTAATTTTATTACATTAGACATTATTTTTCTAAATCCAATAACGCTCAATTTCTTGTTTTTGTTAACCGTTTTGGTCGTTTTTTTTTTAAAATCCTATTTTAAATTATATTTTTTTAAAATAATAATAAGTGTGCCTTGTAAAATAAGTGACAAATGTCATTTATTGTGAGGTTATGCCATTAATAATAACGAAACAACAAATAAGTACAGGAAAAATGTAAATATTTTGTTATTTCAATATTTCGATTATGACTCTTTTTTTCAAGTGTATTTATAACTTCACAACATTTCAGTGTTTTACACGCGTGGCGCATGAAGTAAAATTTCGAGTTTAGAAAAGCCCCGCTTGGAAAATTTGTCTCGGGTCGCTGCGCGACCCTCGACAAATTTTCCAAGCGGGGCTTTTCTAAACTCGAAATTTTACTTCATGCTTAGTCTGGGAGTGGAAACACTCGTTTAAACTTTAAATTTAACTCTTTTATAAAATCGACGTATGCAATATAATAAATCATTCATTGAAATCATAGAAAAAGATGCAAAATTTTACCTAAAATCAACTTTTAGAGTTCACTTTATAATTTGCTCGGCTCTTAATAGGTTAATATTCTATTCCTAAGAAAAACAGTATTTATTAAATAATAATGTTGTATTTAATATAATAACAAACTGTGAATAAATCGACAAAAATCCAGAAATATCGAAAATCTCTACATGTTGAAAATCTTGACGGTCCACTCCCAGACTAAGCATGAAGTAAAATTTCGAGTTTAGAAAAGCCCCGCGTAGAAAATTTGTCGAGGGTCGCGCAGCGACCCGAGACAAATTTTCAAGGGGCTTTTCTAAACTCGAAATTTTACTTCATGCGCCACGCGTATAAACCACTGATTTGAAGTAAAGTTCAAAAACACACAAATACATCTTTAATCAGACTAACACAGATATTTAGTCTGTTATCAATGATATTCAGTGTTAATGATAAATAATTAGATTTTGAATATTTTTGTTAAAACAACTGACAACGATACTTATAAAGGGTGTTTCATTTTGGATTTCCACATAAAAAATAATAAAAAAAAAAACACGTAGAAGTTGAAAAATATAAAAAAAATTATTTGCCCTCTAAGGTTAGTTCATTACAATTATGTGTGAAAGATGATATCATGTAAATGACCGCCGCGGCTCATGTGACATGACGTAATTCGTTTGTTAAAATTTTCGACTACTCTGCGACACAAATCCGGTTCTATGCCGGCTATTTCGCGTCTGATCTCCTGTTTCAGCTCTGCAATGGTGTTCGGTTTATTCTTGTATACTCTGCTCTTCAGATACCCCCAAAGGAAAAAATCTGCGGGAATTAAATCACACGATCGCGGCGGCCAATTGAAGTCACCGTTAAGTGAAATAATGCGACCGGGAAACTTGCCGCGCAGTAATTGTATCGCTTCTCCTGCTGTGTGGCAGGTGGCACCGTCCTGTTGAAACCATAAATCTTCGATATCCATATCTTCCAACTGCTCCCAAAGAAAATCTGTTATCATGTTCCGATAACGAACGCCATTCACCGTAACAGAGTTCTCCGCATGATCCTCGAAAAAAAAATGGGCCAATTACGCCTCCGGACCAAAAGGCACACCAAACAGTGACCTTTTGAGGATGCATTTTCGTTTCAACAATCTCTCTTGGATTTTCCAATCCCCAAATACGACAATTGTGCTTATTTACGAAGCCATCAACGTGGAAATGTGCCTCATCGCTAAAGATAATTTTCATTGAAAAATTTACCCCTTGTTCTCTTATCCATTCGGCAAACACACGGCGCTGTTGATGGTCTCGAGGCTTCAATTCCTGTGTTATTTGGAGTTTGTACGGGTGTAACTTCAAATCTTTTGTTAAAATTCGCCGTGTAGTGGAATACGTAAGGCCCACTTGCTGCTATCGATGACGAATCGATGTGCTTGGATTTTCGGCCACGCTTTCGCGAACAATGGCAATATTTTGTTCCGAACGACCTCTACGAGCACGCTGAGGGGTTTTGATGTTAGCTACGAATCCAGTTTGTTCGATTTTTTGGACCACATTCCAAATTGTCCTCTCACAAGGTCGATTTTGCGCACCACAAACTTCACGTAAAGCACGAAATGCACTTTTCCTCGATCGGCCATTTTCATAATATGCTTGGATAATTTTAACACGTTGTTCTTGCGTATATTGCTCCATGACTACTTTTGTTTAACTTTTTAGGTTAGAAATCACACGCTGCCCTTGACAAATACAGTGGCGTGTCGAAAATATTTTAGATTGTAATGTGGAAATTCAAATTGAATCACCCTTTACATTAATGGTTGCAAAAAATAATAAAATAAACTTTATTCTGAAAGGATTTGTATTTGTGATTCGAAAAAACAGGATTCGAATTATATTTATCTCTTACGAATCCTTTATTCGAGTATTCGTAGGTGATTCGGATTCTTGATTGGAATCCTTGTCACGAGGATTCGTCCCAGCTCTGAAAAAAAAACCACGAATGCTTGTGCGAGTAGTTTTTGCCTTATCACAATTCATTCTCAAAATTTGTGAAGCAATGATGAGTGCTAAAAATATAATGTATCTTGCACAAGTTCAAACCACGAATGGTTTTTTGGTGAGATAATTTAACGAATGAAGTGAAATTGTTCTTCTATCATTTTCGCTGTTGTATTCCACTCTACAATATCTTTACAACATATTACTGGACATCTTTTTATAGCCGATTTGCTTACATTGTGTTTACAGCCCGATTGTATCCATGTTGACGTTTAAAAATCAACATTCCAATTCCATAAATAATCTTCTCTAATCATTTTTCGTACGGATACGCAAGAATGGCGGAAGGGGTCTTACAAGAAGATTATTGGTACAGCGTTGGCGATTTTAAGCATAAAAGTCGGGCATAAAATCTCTAAATGTCCGTATCACGTGCTGAAAGTGCCGATTTCTAGATTAGGATCGACACTTTGCGGTTTGAGGCTACCGTTGCCATGGTGAAGGTAAATAAAATTTTGTCCACTCGCAAACCTTTGTTCAAAAGATTGTAAAATGTTGCATTCAGTGTTAAATTAACGAGAGGGATTAGAAATAAGCAATGCTATAAAAGCGGAGAAAAAACGTGGTCAAAGACAATGAGGACCTTTGGGTTTCCCCGATAATTAAAGCGCTTATTACCTGGAATACCGACAACCAGTGTATATAACCAATTCTGTTTTTTTTGTACATCAAGCCGAAACTAGTCGAAAAATAAATGTATTAGTAAAACAAACCAAGTGAGCTTAAATTAAAAACTTATATATTTATTTACTTGTTAACCCATTAAGCGCCATTGATGCATACACGCAACCTTATTCTTATTTTGTTAATTCAATTAATAAATAAATTAATTTGATATGTTATACTACTTGACCTGACTTGAAAATGTATGAAGAAAAAGGTAAATATTTTATTATTTAAATATTTCGCCTTCAATCATTAACAAAAAAAAAAGTTCAGTGTATTTTTAACTTCACAATATTTTAGTGTTTTATACGCGTGGCGCATGAAGTAAAATTTCGAGTTTAGAAAAGCCCCGTGAAAATTTGTCTCGGGTCGCTGCGCGACCCGAGACAAATTTTCTCAGCGGGGCTTTTCTAAACTCGAAATTTTACTTCATGCTTCGTCTGGGAGTGGAAACACTCATTCTAAACTTCATATTGCATGTTTTGATATAAAATCGACGAATGCCTGAAAGTTTAAAGCGTATACATTATGTATTTTTAAAAGAAACATTCACAGTATGTAACATAGTACAATAAGAAATTAATAGAAATCACAAAAAAGTGCAGAATTGGATATGAATTCAATTTTTAGAGTTAACTCTATCACTGCTTGGTCGTTAATGGGTTAATATATAAGCGGATAACCGCTAACACAACCATTTTAAATACATATTTTTACACAAGAATTTATTTATCAAAATAAAACCACTTAGCAAATTGACCACCGGGATATTTTTTCAAACCTTTTCGAACTTACGAAAAACGTTAACAAATATATTAAAAAAATAAGAAGAATAATAACGAGTATTTCTGCTGACAGTACTATTTGATTGAATAGGGTTTTTGTTTTTCGTCCCTACAGATAATTGCTGAACAGTTGTAGATTGAATATTAAATTTCTGTATTTTTACGCAGAGGAAATGTTTAGATTTAAAGTTCTGGTCTTATTAAAATGTGAAAGTGTGCGTAATTTTATTGCGGGAATATTCAATTCGCGCTTTAATATAGAAAGTGCGCAAGTACCGAGATTATCGTTGGGCTCTTTTAAACGCTAAAACGCAGGCTATTAGTTTAATCAGGTCCGACATGGAATAGAAATATATCTGCAAATAAATTACGCTGTTAATATACGGGAAATTTTTCTTTTGAAGTAGATATATCCCAATACATACATACATACGCTGTACATTTTTAGAAATTCGTTGTTTTTGAAAAGCGCTGATTCGAACGAGTGGAATTCACCGACGAGAAGTTGGCCACACATTTCCAGCCACAGATTTTGGCGCTCACTAATTATGAACAATTTCATTAAAAAAATTATATCTCCCAAGGCACATACTTTATTTTCAAAATGTCTTCACTAATTGTTTAATCAGTATATCTAGAACGATTATAAATGATCAGAAAGTAAAAACTCTTGTTTGTTATATTTTTAAACAATATGTCGCGCATATAACCACCACACATACCAAATTTAAAAAATTCATATCTCCCAAGCCACATACTTTATTTCCAAATTGTCATTACTGCTTGTTTAAACAATATATCTAGAACAGTTATAAATGATCAGAAAGTTATAACTCTCGTTTGTTATATTTATTAAAAAATATATTTCTGTTGGCGTATGGCTACCACTCATACCAAATTTAAAAAATTCATATCTCCCAAGCCACATACTTAATTTCCAAATTGTCATCACTGCTTCTTTAAACAATATATCTAGAACAGTTATAAATGACCAGAAAGTTATAACTCTCATTTGTTATATTTTTTAAACAATATATTTCTATTAGCGTATGGCCACCACCCATACTAAATTTTAAAAAAATCATTTTTCCCAGGGCACATACTTTATTTCCAAATTGTCATCACTGCTTGTTTAAACAATATATCTAGAACAGTTATAAATGATCAGAAAGTTATGACTCTCATTTGTTATATTTTTTAAACAATATATTTGTTAGCGGTGGCCATACGCTAACAGAAATATATTATTTCGCGAAACTAGTCGAGTAAATAGTAAATTAAAAAATTGTGAAACAAACCAAGTGTAATTTAATTTAAACCTTCATTATCAATAGAAATATATTGTTTAAAAAATATAACAAATTAGAGTCATAACTTTCTGATCATTTATAACTGTTCTAGATATATTGTTTAAACAAGCAGTGATGACAATTTGGAAATAAAGTATGTGCCTTGGGATATGAATTTTTTAAATTTGGTATGTGTGGTGGCTATATGCGCGACATATTGTTTAAAAATATAACAAACAAGAGTTTTGACTTTCTGATCATTTATAATCGTTCTAGATATACTGATTAAACAATTAGTGAAGACATTTTGAAAATAAAGTATGTGCCTTGGGAGATATAATTTTTTTAATGAGATTGTTCATAATAAGTGAGATGATGGAGGCGCCAAAATCCGTGACTGGAGAATTCAAAAGAAGCATTCGAATACTTTAGTTCAACTGGATTCGTGATCCGGATTCGTTGCGTATTTTTAAGAGGATTCGTATTTGAATCCTAATGTGGGTGATTCGAATCCTTATAAAAGGATTCGAATATTTATAAAAGGATTCGAATATTTATTAAAGGATTCGAATATTTATAAAAGGATTCGAATATTTATAAAAGGATTGGAATACTTACAAAAGGATTTGAATCGTCAAAAATAATTCGAATTAATTGTGAGGATTAACATGAATAAATGCCTTTTGTGTGTTTTTAAATTTCTCGTTAAATCAATGTTTTGTGCGCGTGGCGCATGAAGTAAAATTTCGAGTTTAGAAAAGCCCAGAAAATTTGTCTCGGGTCGCTGCGCGACCCTCGACAAATTTTCACGGGGCTTTTCTAAACTCGAAATTTTACTTCATGCTTAGTCTGGGAGTGGAAAACACTCGTTTAAAGCTTCGAATAGAGCTTAAAAAAAACAAGGAATATCTAAAGATTTACAGAAAATAGGCTGTTTTGCTGAAAACACTATTTCTTCTAGCAGAAACAACTAGCACTATTACCAGCTAGAACTTCTAGCTCAGATGGTTGTAGCTTCAACCACAAATTAGAGTGATAACTTTCTGATTATTTATAACTGTTCTAGATATATTGTTTAAACAAGCAGTGATGACAATTTGGAAATAAAGTATGTGCCTTGGGATATGAATTTTTTAAATTTGGTATGTGTGGTGGCTATATGCGCGACATATTGTTTAAAAATATAACAAACAAGAGTTTTGACTTTCTGATCATTTATAATCGTTCTAGATATATTGATTAAACAATTAGTGAAGACATTTTGAAAATAAAGTATGTGCCTTGGGAGATATAATTTTTTTAATGAGATTGTTCATAATAAGTGAGATGGTGGAGGCGCCAAAATCCGTGGCTGGAAATGTGTGGCCAACTTCTCGTCGGTGTGGAATTCCACTCGTTGATTAAGCATGAAGTAGTTTAGAAAAGCCTGAAAATTTGGTTTGGTCTTCCTGACTGTGAATAATTGCTTGGACAACGCTTAGTTAAGAGTCAATGTATCGGATCTAAAGAAAGTAACCAGAAAAAGTAAATTCAGTGGTATAAACGCGAGTTCTCAGTCCGGATACAAACCCAGATATTCGGTTTTTGGCTTAGATTAATAGTTTTGGGGTTCTCTGAAACACCCCGGGAGACAGCTGATTCATTGTAAAGGGTTTTTCAATATCGATGCATGCTTTTTATCCTCGCTACAACCGTCCTGTCAAGTCGACTATTCGACCTTTGGTGGCCAAATTCGAGTCAATCGGTTCAGTAAATAACGTTTGGTGCATTTTAGTCTGGCTCAATCATCGGTCCGTACTTCTTCCAAAACGAAACTGGCATTGCCATAACCGTCAACGGCCAGCGCTACAGATCGATAAGCAACTTCTTGTCGCCTAAACTGGATGATAAGGATACCAACTGCCGTCCTGTTAAAACCACGTATCCGTGGTTTCAACATGATGGCGCTGCGTGCCACACAGCGCACGCTACGATGCACATTCTGCACGAGTGATTTGATGGTTACCTCGCGCGGCCACGACTTGAACTGACCACTGAGATTAAACGCCTTTAGACTTCTTCCTTTGGGGCTATCTTAAGTCACAGATCTATGCTAAATAAACCGCAAACTATTGATGCGAGAAATCAAAGATAGTTCATAAAATACTGGATAGAATAAACAGGCCATGTGTCACTTTGCTGATGCGAGGGAATTTATGAGCTATACATTGCTATACATAAATTTATAGTGGTGATTCTAATTTTATTGTTTAATTTCGATAATTGATGTATTCTGAATCTAAAAATTGCCTTAGTTTGTTTATGGAATATATAGTTTGTCGCAAAACTCAAAAAGAAAATGGAAATTATTTCGGATATAAACTGTCAGGGGAAGATTTATTTTTTCTTGGTTCGGGTGGCGATGATCCTAATTTTATTGTTTACTGTTATTAATTGATGTATGCTGAATCCAGATATGCCCTTATCTTTCTTATAGAAGATTTAGAAAGTTGTGAAAATTAATTTAAAAATTGTATTAATTTTAGGGGTACTTTAAAAATGTAGGGGTTGAAAATTTGGGGTGATATTATGAATAGTTACTATGGTATTCTCTTCATTGATTAATAGTTAATTCAGATTTTTATCTGCAATACTTGGCCTAAAATATAAATTTAAAATCTATTGCTAACTTCACACCCGTCCCCCATTCAGGATAAACGTCACTGTCGGTCAAGTTAATAATATTGATTTAAATGCCATCGTATTATGAAACCATCACAACCAAGAAACATTGTAACATTCTAGAAAATGTTCGTTTTATAACTTCAAAATGCACAACAAAATTATTTTGAAATCGTTTTCCTGAAAAATGTGCATAAACGATATTACGATTACTACTGTAAAACAACAATCGAGGTCAAATTATTTGCAAACCTAATAAACTAAGGAACATTTTTTTTTTGTTCGTCCGCTAACAAAAATATTTAATTTAGCGATATCTTCGTGTGAATATCCTACTAAGTGGAAGCATGCAAATGTTTGCCCAGTTTTTAAGAAAGGGGATTGTCATGATATTAATAACTACCGACCAATTTCAATTTTATCGAATTTTTCTAAAATATTTGAACAAATTATTTTTTCTATCATTAACTCTCATACAAAAGTTTACCTATCACCAAATCAGCATGGATTTACACCTGGCCGTTCAACAACTACTAATTTAGTATCAATTACCCAATACATATCTGAATCACTTGATAATTGTGGGCAATCCGACGTCATATATACTGATTTCTCCCGTGCTTTTGATACGTTGGACCACAGTATTTTATTGCAAAAATTGTCTTTATTCGGACTATCATATAAATGTATTATGTTAATTTCCTCATATCTACATAATAGACAAAATACTGTTTATTACAATGGCTTCTCTTCTTTTACATTTACATCTACTTCAGGTGTTCCACAAGGTTCAAACCTTGGTCCATTGTTGTTTAATTTGTACATTGATGATCTAATTGCATCAATTACATGCCCAGTCTTAGCCTATGCAGATGATTTAAAAACTCATTCACACGTTACCACTAATTTAGATTCTATCAATTTGCAAAACAATCTTGATATAATTGATAACTGGTGTACATTTAATAAGCTTAAACTAAACTCTACTAAATGTTATGTAGTTTCATACACTCGCAAAACTTCAACAATTGTTTGTAACTATAGCATTCAAGGCACAATAATTGAAAGAAAACGTGAAATTTTGGACCTCGGTGTACTTTTCGATTCTGAGTTGAGATTTTCTAGACATATTAATAATATAACATCGTCCGCACTAAAAATGTTGGGTTTTATAATGCGGATATCTAAACAATTCAATAATATAAATGCCATAGTATCGCTTTACTATGCGTTTGTTAGATCAAAGTTAGAGTATTGCATGTTGGTCTGGTATCCGCATTATATAAATCTCTTACTCATGGTAGAAAAAGTACAGAAAAAGTTTTTGAAATATTTATCTTTTAAAAAGAATGATACATATCCAGATCGAAATACTGACTATAATTCTTTACTTACTGAACATAGTTTTGTTTCACTTATTGATCGTAGGAATGAATATAGTGCTCATTTTATTAAAAAAACTGATTGACAGCTCCATTGATTGTATGTATCTACTTTCAAAAATACATTTTCATGTACCTAGAACTGCCTCACGCAATACTAACACCTTTGTATTACCCGTATGCAAAACTAATGTTCTAGTTAAAGCGCCTTTAACACATATGTGTCGTAATGCGAATAAATATTTTATTGATGTATTTTTAAGTAACCAGAAATCTGGAAATTGAAATTGTCTACTTTCAATATTAAATATTCTTATATTAGTCATTTGGAATGAAATATTTTTGTTTATTAATATTAATGTTAGATATAAGTTATAATTACAATTTTGTTACTTGTCCTGTATTGGTTTTTCCGTAGGACAATAAAGTATTATTATTATTTATTGGTTCGGTTTGCAGAGTAAATTTTAATATTTTTGAAATATACAGTTATGTTAGGAAAAATTATAATCTAATCTTTTTGCTTTAATCCTTTCTAATCGTTTAATTGAGTTATGTAGAGTATTTAATCACAATCAATAACTTTTTATTTCTTACTTCAATTTTATTCTATTTATTAAAAGAGAAATTAGGAATAAAAGTTTTTTATTATGAAACAATTCTCTTGTGGATTTTGCCAGTCTTGTATGTCACTTCAGAACGGTCGAACGAAGGTCATCCCAATTTTCTACCTCTCCTCAAATTCAGGTAGAGTTACAAAATTACAAGACTAGACTTGAGAAAATCAAATCATCACCCGCGTCCCTGTAACCGACTGCCGAGTTATTGTTATCCATTTATCAAACTCGAACATCTAAATCCATTTATAATATCCCCGCATAAATTCCTCCTTGCCTCGCACTTTCTCTTTCAATAAGTCAAAACGCCCACCGAGATCACAATTCGACCGCGGTTTTATTCATTTGTTATTCGTCTGCTGGTTGTAGTTGTATAGCAAAACCGCGATTACCGCTTAATTAGCACTTTTACGCACACAACTTCCGACTGCATGGACGGAAAAAGCCCGCCAACGAACCGCCGGCGAGTTTGCGCAGCTCGTTGGGAGTCGGCGTGCCGCTATTTTTTTTTGCAGGTTATTGGCCTTCCCATCGCGCGCCTCACCGCGCGAAATTACCGTTATTGGGAAACGGAATTTTCTCTACAGTTTCACGCTTTTCTAAATTATATACACGGTGTACGAATAAAATTCAGTTGCTGATTCATAATGTATTATTAAAATCGCAGAGCGCACAAAAACTCTCTCTTCCAATCTCATGCATTTACAGAGTGTAGCAATCGGTAGTTATAGTTTTTAGTAGTGATGGGTAAGATCAAATACTGGATCGAGCCGTCTGATCTTTTGATCGGCTTCGATCTTTTCGATCAGACTTTAGACTTGCTCTGCTACTCTCTTAATGGAACCAAATTTTCAAATTGGGCAAAGGTAAACACTTGTATTGTTCCATGTTTTTATTTTCGTGTTTCGATCCGTTACGATCATTTTCAAAGTTAAAACCGTTTCAAGTTTTAACTTTGAAAATGATCGTAACGGATCCAAACACGCATCAGGCAACTGAAAATAAAAACATGGAACAATACAAGTGTTTACCTTTACTCAATTTGAGACTTTAGACAGTCTTCGATAAGAACCAATAATTGAAATAGGGTTGCAGCCCCACAGCCCTTATGGACGAGCCGCCACTGATCAGGAGCAATGATATTAAAAGACTGCAAGTGTTTGTCTGTCAACAAGATTAAATAAAAAATAGTATTTTTCAGTTCGCCATAAAGTGTCCTCGTAATAGATAAACAGTTGATCTGCGGAATTTGCGCTCATACGCATTGAATGGAATACCTTTGACATTGGCCACTTTACGTGCTGAGGTCATTGTTAACGAGATTACCCTCAGGCTATTTAAGTTCACTTTACTTTCTTTACATTTGGCAACATTTGTGAATTACCAGTTTATACAAAAACATTGTTAAAATATTTCACATGAGGAGAACTGATTCAACCGTATGACAAGAATTTTTTTTCAAATTTTTAGTGCAACGGCAACCCCATAAACTTTTAACGAACGGTTTAGCGTAGACACCCTGTATACGTCACGAAGTTATATCAACTGCACGGTTTTGATAAAAAACTCTTGTGTGTGTGTAGCAACAGAGAACTATGTCAACCTTGGAAGACTTTGCAGTAAAATTTGCATTTCGATAATCTTTTGGTAACCTTGGTGGTTGGCTAAAGGCGAGGTTTTCTAACTTTTCTAGAACAGAATAAACATTGCGAGCAGGTAAATATAATGGAGTTTTGGGTTAGAATACGACGACACAACTCGACCAACTTTCACCGTGCATTCTTCCATCCTTCATGCGCGCACTCGCGCGGTGCAATATACTGTAAATAAACAGAAAACAGACCTCTGGTACACTCATTGTTATGTGAAATCGCCTCAATGAGCAGCAGAAAGGATACGGTATATGTTTTCTCAATAAAAACGTAATTTTTCTTTTAAGTACCAGCATACATCCTAACGTATTGTAAATTTAAGGCATTCGAAAAAAGCATTCGATTTGAAGCTTCTAACGAGTTACAGCGTACAATTCACGTCTTTCGTTCTATAAAATGAAAACAAAATACTTTGTTGACTAGGCATATTTGCAGGGTCTGCGGTAAAATAACATCTTAAAAATCACCAGTTTTTTATTTTAGGTATACCTACATATTTCAAACGAAATTGCTCAAAAGTGTAAGATTTCGTTAGACCAAATAAACATTTGTAAAATTGATTAATGTAAGATTACAAATAGAAAGACTGTTATTCCTTACTTCACTTTTTATTTTTATGTTAGATGTACATTTCGAGACACAAGGTGCTCATTATCAATAACAAACTGTTTGTTATTGATAATGAGCACCTTGTGTCTCGAAATGTACATCTAACATAAAAATAAAAAGTGAACTAAGGAATAACAGTCTTTCTATTTGTGATTAATCACTTCACGTAAACTCGAAACAATACAGTTATTAATGTAAGATTAAACATAGAATTAAGTTGAGTATATTTTGAACTTCACTTGAAATTAGTGTTTTATGCGGGTGGCGCATGAAGTAAAATTTCGAGTTTAGAAAAGCCCCGCGAAAATTTGTCTCGGGTCGCTGCGCGACCCTCGACAAATTTTCTACGCGGGGCTTTTCTAAACTCGAAATTTTACTCCATGCTTAGTCTGGGAGTGGAAACCCTCGTTGAACAATCAATTATCTGAGCAGAAAATATTAGATATGAAATGAATTTAATTTAATTAAAAAAAACATAAAAATAAAAAGTGAAGTAAGGAATAACAGTCTTTCTATTTGTGATTAATCACTTCACGTAAACTCGAAACAATACAGTTATTAATGTAAGATTAAACATAGAATTAAGTTGAGTATATTTTGAACTTCACTTGAAATTAGTGTTTTATGCGCGTGGCGCATAAAGTAAAATTTCGAGTTTAGAAAAGCCCCGCGAAAATTTGTCTCGGGTCGCTGCGCGACCCTCGACAAATTTTCTACGCGGGGCTTTTCTAAACTCGAAATTTTACTTCATGCTTAGTCTGGGAGTGGAAACCCTCGTTGAACAATCAATTATCTGAGCAGAAAATATTAGAAATGAAATGAATTTAATTTAATTAAAAAAATACGCTGATAAAATAATTGTATATCAAATTCAATTTTTTTTTTTTTTTTTTAAAGTCTTTATTTTTCTCAATATATACATGAATCACTATAAAAAAAGAAACAATAAACAATAGATATTATTACTTACAAATATGTATAAAGGAAAAAAGGCGGAGTTCAGCATATATGTCATAGACATTGCTGCTCTTCCACTCAACCTTCAAATATTAATTTTAATACACAAACCTAACTAAAAACTAGCACAACACAAATCAAATACAAATACAAATACAAAACCAGTACATGTTCTATTATCTTAATTTAATTTTTATTTTAATTTTAATTCTAATTCTGACCTTCACTGTCTGGACTGGCTAAACTTACTAAACAAAAGTTTTTTAAATTGTTTTATGTTTCGTTCAGAACTTTCTGGTATTGAGTTCATTGACGTAATATTATATGAAAAGCATTTCTTATAAAACTGAGTTCTATGCTTTGGGATACTAATATTATTTTTGCTTCGTATATTTACACTGTGCATTGATCGTCTGAAATGAATTCTTGTGTATAGAGATTTTGGCATTTTGTTACAAATAATTTTTTGGTAAAGTACTAGTGTTGCAAGTCTGAAACGATTACACATATTGAGCCAGTTCAAATCCTTTATTTTATGACTGACCCTATCAAATTTTCTGAGACCAAATATGTATCGTATACAGTTGTTCTGCATTCTTTGAATACTATCCATATCCGATTTCCGCAAGAACGGAGAAAATACCTCACAGGCAAAGTTAAAGTGTGATAGGACCATTGAGTTGCACAGTATTTTCCTGGTTGATGGGTCAATGAAATTACGAATATTATACAAGAGTTTCAAATTCCAGTATGCCTTTTGTTTTACCTTTGATATGTGGGCACTAAAGTTTAGCTTGTTATCAATAACAACACCAAGGTTTCTCGCTAAATCAACCTTTGCAATTTCTTTCCCATCAATATACACATTAGAAAGGCCGTCTGGTATAATAGAAGAACTTCGGCTGAAAAAAATTATCTTGCATTTATCCGGATTCAATATTAGACTATGTCTTTTAGCAGCTTCACAGAACTTCTGAAGGTCAGAATTAATAATATTACAAGCGGCAATATAGTTAGATGGATGGAATGAATAGTATAATTGACTATCGTCGGCATATTGTATTAGTTGGCATGAGTTAATATAATTTTTAAGGAATGCTGTATATAAATTAAAGAACAACGGCCCTAGAATGGAGCCTTGTGGGATACCACTAACTATAGATAAAATATTTGACACATTTCCATTAATCTTTACCATTTTTGCCCTATCAGAAAGATAGCTTGTGAAAAACTGCAAGCTATCTTCAGACACACCTATGTAACTCAATATAGAAAGCAACAAGCGATGTGATATTGTATCGAACGCCTTGAAAAAATCAAGAAGTACTAAGCAAGTCACCAGTCCATTGTCGGTATTAGTAACGATGTCGTCTGTAAGTTCCATCACAGCTGTTGTGCAGCTATGACCTCTGCGAAATCCTGATTGATTTGTAGGGATAATATTATGATTATTTACATATTCGATTAGTTGATTGTATACTAGCTTTTCCATAACTTTCGATAATGATGGCAGAATGCTTATTGGTCGTAGATCGTTACATGAAGTAGGTGTCGATGTCTTTGGCACTGGAACTATTACAGCTGTTTTCCAAAGCCTAGGAATCTTCTTTTCTGCGATAGTACAGTTGATTAGATGGGTGATAACTGGTAGAGCTGCTGGACAAATTAATTTTATGAAATTTCCCCTAAATCTATCCGCTCCCTCAGCGTTAGATTTCATGTCAGATATTACTTGTAGTACTTGTATTTCATCCACAGTCTGTAGATTGAATGGAGTATCATTATGTAGATGTTCAGAATTATAATAAGATATTAAAGCTTCATCGTCAGGAACAATTGGTAAGCTATTCTGAAATTGCTCGCAAATGATGTTGGGATTTGATAGATCATCGGGCAGGTCCACGTTTTGTTTAAGTTGGAAGCCACATTTTTTCAGCGCATTCCAAGGGTTTTTATCTTGCTTCAGGCAGTATTTGTAGTATGCCTTCTTCTCGTTGCGGATTGCTTGCGTTGTGAAGTTGCGTAAATCGGCATACTCTTTTTGATGAACTGGTTCTCGAGTTAATTTAAACTTTTTGTGGGATTTATTTTTTAATTTGATGAGAAGCTTTATATTATCTGTGAGCCAGGGTTCTTTTTTCTTTTTCATTACAGATTTTTTTACCGGCGCATAAATGTCGACAATGTCGAGCACATAATTATTAAATAAGTTTAGTTTCTTTTCTATGTTATTGGTTTGGTAGATATTTTGCCACGGTAACTGATTAATCGCAACATTGAAATTATTATAATCAAAATTTGAAAAATCCCTATATGTGTGTACCTTAGATGTCTTTAATTTCCCAGGCATACAGAAATGCCCATAAATTACTTCATGATCCGAAAGTTGTACATCTATATTCAAGGTGCCACTTTCAACGGGATTTAAGTCGGTAAAGATGACATCGATTAGAGTGGATGTATTTTTTGTTATTCTTGTAGGCACATTTATTATTTGCTTTAAATTGTACGACTCAAAGGTGTTTAAAAGAAGATCTGCATTGGCATTATCCAGATGTAATAAGTTCACATTTAGATCTCCCAGAAAGATTACATTACCATCGCTCGGTAGCAGTAGTTCATCCAGTTGCTTTTCAATGTCAATTGCAAATTCCGTAAAGCTTGTAGAGGGAGCTCGATAACAACATATAAGATACACCACTTTCGTGTTTATATTAAGTTTGAATGACAGTAGTTCAATATTTGTATCTAAGTTCATCTGTATATGCTTTAAGGAGGTACGAATATAGCAAGCAACTCCTCCTCCTCGTTGATCAATCCTATCCCGTCTATACAATTTGTAGCCCTCTAGATGTAATAGTAAGTCATGGGTGCTGGGATTTAACCAAGTTTCAGATATTGTTATTATATCATAATCCAAAATGGACATAATTCTTTTAAAATTTAAAAACTTATTTAATAGTGACCTGGTATTGATATGCAAGATTTTGAAGTTCATCTTAAATTAAGGGTATCTTTCTTGAATTGGACTATTTGGTAATTTAAAGTTACTTGGATAGAATATTCCTTCTAGGGCGTAGACTTGTTAATACACCATCAGTAATGTTTTTAACAGTATATGTCTTGTTATCAACAACTAGTGTAAGTCCCTTCAGTTTAGCCAGAATATTTTTTTGTTTCAAATCATGTTTGGTTTTTAATAATGTTTTTTTATCAGCCAAGTCTTCACGACTCAGATCATCAGCCACAGCTATCTTATCAATATCATCCTTGAGCTTGTTACAGTTTTGTAAAATGCATTTTTTTGTACCGAATGACGTGAACTCTACAATTAAAGGACGTTTATCAGATTGTTTGCCTATTCTGTATGCATCACTTATGTCATGATCAATTTCAGCTTTGATTTAATATTTTGAAATATCCAGCGAAGAAATTGAAATTTTATTTACAGCCAATCAAAGTTTATTTATTTTTGTGTAGATTTTTATAATTTTATGTTGATTTGGTAATCTATTGATTTTTTACAATTGTTTCAAAGAAAAAGTTCTCCTAAAATCATTGATTTATTTTGTATAATATCAACTTTTGCTTAATATTTTAATAAGATGCGTTGAGATAATATTTATTTTCTTAGGAATTTGAAGATTTTCTAAGTGTTTCCAATCCCAGATTAAGCATGAAATAAAACATAAAGGTAACAAAAGTAAGAATCAACAACACACACTCTACACAGTTCAGTAGTGGGCTGGGAGTTCGGTCAGGGCTGTGTATTCTCGCCAATACTTTTCAACTTATACAGCGAACACATAATGAGGAAAGTACTTGATGAATGCGGTGTCTCTGTCGGTGGGAAGAAGATCACTAATCTGCGACACGCCGATAAAACCCTGATAATCACTGTACACATGGGTGTGGTGTGAATGTGTCGTGACGTCCAAATATATGTTAAATTAATTAATACAATCAACGTTAGTGGCTGAATGGCTAGAACCTATGCCAAACAAACAAACAAACAAAAAAAAAAATCACTGTACACGTGGATCAAATGCATAACATCATGTCTAAAGTCAAATGAATTAGCGCTGAATATGGCTTTAAAATCAATGCCAACAAGACCAAAGTTATGGTAATCAACAAAGCGGACAACAACTCTCCCCATATCAAGAAAGTATCTCGTCAATAGTTTTTAACTTATACTCGTACAGCGAACATATAATGAGAAAAGTACTTGATGAATCGGATGGCGATGTCTCTATTGGTGGAAAGAGGATTAATAAAACGTGGAGCAAAACAATCATGTCTAAACTCGAACGAATTAGTGCTGAATATGGCCTTAAATTTAATGCACAATCCAAAGTTATGGTCATCAACAGAGCGAACAACAACTCTCCCCATATCGAGGAAGTAGATAGACTTTCGAAGTCGTGAGTAAATGCATTTACCTTGGATCTCTGCTGACGAACGACGGAAGCAGTGAACCCGAAATACGGCGAGGAATAGCCATTGCGCGATCAGCCACCATCAGACTGGTCAAAATATGGAAGGATCCTAATGTCGCGAAAAACACCAAACTTGTTCACGCGATAATCTTTTCCAACGCAACATATGCTGCTGAAACATGGACTATGAAAAAAGCAGACCGGAACTGCATCAAAGCCTTCGAAATGTGGGTTTACCGAAGAGTTTTCAGAATTTCTTGGACGGAACACCGCACAAACACGGCTGTACTAGAGAAGCTGGGTGTCAAAGTCCGCCTGCTAGGCATGATAAATCGAGCGTACCTTTAGTATCTAGGCCATATCTCTTGAAAATATTATAGTTGAAGGCAAGGTGAAAGGAACAAGGCCAAGAGGCAGATCACCGACTCGATGGATGGACCGAGCAAGGCAGTTATTGGGAACGAGCCTGCACGAAACCGTTTAGTTGGCTCAGGATAGAACATAGAAGGAAACTTTCGACTCCATGAACTATATGGAGTCGAAAGTTTCCTAATAGCGATGTCAACAAACCCTTTTGGAGGGTAAACGGACAGAGGAGGACGTACTTCCTCAAGCAGATGAAAAAATACAGTATCAAATATTTACGAAGTTGTCAACAAGTATATCTTTTATACATCTATGGGAGATGACCAGCATCATTTATAAGAGAAACCAGAATCATACGCTTTACAACTTCGATCACAAATAGCAGATCTAAACGCTTTCACCCCCATTTTATCTCAATACAGAATAGAGTTCTTTGTGATGTGATAAAATGAAAATTACATTCATCATCAAAATATAGGGAGTAGATCTTGACGTTCACCATTTATGCCAAATTTTTTCAAGACCCGCCAGTACCTTTTTCCATTAGAGGACGTCGTTTCTGCCGCATGATAGAAGATTTTCCACCATAAAGGATCTGTCAGGAAGTTGATTGAAATGTTTACACCAAGGAACGTATCGACAGGAAGTTGGATCAAATCTACACTACAGATCAATACCCTCAGAGTTAAAGACAATGAGTCCTTAGCACTTGAACCGTCCATCTAACAAACAAACATAAGAGTGAAGTAAGGAATAAAAAGTTTTTTATTGTGACCACCACCAAAGGTTTAAGACCGCAAAATGTACCTTTACAATTTTTTAAACGACAATACATCTGTGTTATCAGACAGCTGGATAGTATCTAAAAGATGATACTATTCAATTAACAACAACAATATCATCAACGGATGGATCTATCAGGAGTTTGGGTGGTATCTCTGATTCACAGATGATACCAATCAACCAATGACAACAAAATATCCAAAAAGTAGTCGTCTTTGAATACTATAATGAATCTTTGAAGTTTTGGTTATTTAGTCTGAACAAATTTTACCCGTTAGTGCAAGATAATGACATACTGCATATTTATCGTAATACAAGTGTTAAAACAAAGTGTTAAAGTGTTTGAAAACTCATACCATCAAAAACTGAAAGACTAGGACTACGAATCACTGAAGATGACGAACTGAATTTTATGTGGTTTTAAAGACATTAAACAAACTATATAGCGTCTTTATAGATAGGAAATAAAGACTCTTCACCTAAAATAATGGACTGAATTTTATAAGATTTTAAAGACATTTTAAATGAAAAATACGTTTTTTAAAATCCAAAGACTTTCTTTGATGGGTATAATGAACTAATTTTATATGGTTATGACCAGGTTCGTACGATATATATCATAAGATATCTTTCACGATATTTATCATGATATATATATGGTTATGTATAAATTACGATATATATCATGGATATTTATAAAATGCACAAAATAATTAAATTGTGCGTTGCTGGGTTTCTCGAATTTCCTCAGTAGCAGTTTTCTTTAGATATTAGTTGTATTTTAAAAGAGTCAATTTGAAGCTTTAAAACCACTCGTTTAAAGCTTCAAATTGACTCTTTTAAAATACAACTAATATCTAAAGAAAACTGCTACTGAGGAAATTCGAGAAACCCAGCAACGCACAATTTAATTATTCCACTCTCAGACTAAGCATGAAGTAAAATGCCGAGTTTAGAAAAGCCTTAAAACTTGTATTGGTAGCTCCGCTTTGCGGAGCAACCAAAAAAGCCAAATTTTCAGGCTGTTCTGAACTCGAAATTTTATTTCATGCGCCACGCGTACGATAAAAACGTTGGTTTATTCTAAAGTACAATAGTATATTGTACAACGAGGATATAATGATAGGTATTAATCACGAGAACGATGTTTGCGGAACGAGCCGAAGGCGAGTGGAGCAAGTCGTTCGAGTGATTATTAGCCATTATCGCGAGTTATACACTATACTTTTTTCACGACAAAAAGAATATATAATATTATATATATTACTGTTTTACTTAAATTTGTAGAAAGTTTTGTGTTCTTGTCTGTGTTGGCTACTGTAGGCGTTATTTTTGAATCACCTGCCTGCCTGATTCATTGATTCTCTGATTCACAGATTCACCGAGTGACTAGTAGGTATGGCGACACCTCGGCCAGACACACCTACTATCAGTTTGTGGTTGGCGCGTTGGTACATCTGGTCGAGTGAGCACTTTGTCCATAAGACATCATTTGTTAAAGTGAGATTTAGTAGTGATGAAAGAGTGAGATGGAAAATCCAGTGATACCAACCTACAAATATACTTAATTGCAAGTTGGTAATATATGATGCGGAGACGTCATTCCCTTTAGCAGTAACATTTTTATTCGCGCCTAAATTCAAATTCACTAAGAGTTAATTTTGTTGATTTTAATTAAAGCAATTCGAACCCGGGCATATAGCGATGTTTGGTTTACGAGTCGGGGGCTTTTACCACTGAGCCTGGTGAGTAGCTGATAACGAAGGCATTAAATGTTGTGGACTTAATAACACACACACACACACACCATCACATATGAAGCAATAATAGAAGACATCGAGAAATTAAAAAGAGAGGCGAAATTACGAGAGGAGATAAACACAGTGCCAGGTGTGAGGTATCTTTGGAAACAGATTTTTCTCAATGAATTCAAATATGTAAACAGAAGAAATGATCCTTGATCTTACAAGACACAAACAAGCCCAAGGGGATTCTGTGGTTAGAGCGATAAGGTATACAGCGATTATTCTTATAACTTATGTACAACTATTAATGATTTCGATAGCTAACGCCATCTAATGCTTCATAGTGGCATCGTCAGTGACACGAATGCACAAAGTGCATATACAGGTCACTGCGAGCTGAACTCTGTTTGTGAAACCAGAAAACAAATATCAAAATTGAATTTGTGCTCAGTATTCCGGCACCAGGTACCCACAGACGCGTTTCGGACTTCAAGGTCCTCTTCAGTGTGGTATGTACAACTCACCCGTCAATGACCAAAAGCTGAAGAATAGTAATTTTTAAGAAATGTGGCCATCCGAAGCTAAGCACTATTGTAAATTATAATTTTAACAACTCACTAGATATCTACAATTACCAGTAGCTGAAGAATGGTAGCTTTTAGGAAATGTGTCTATCCGAAGCTTAAGTTTGAGGAGCTGTGCACGTGTTAACATCACAAAGAACTAATCACAACTGATTGAGAATTCACCCTATTGTACAATAATAAGTAATTCACAGATTCACCGAGTCAGTGATTTATTTTTTATTATCTGTTTTGTTTTATAATAATTAGCAGATAAATGATGACAGATTGCGGTATCATGATTTGAATGTGTAATAGGGCTTGTATTAAAATTATTTATTAGCTAATTGTAACTTGAATTTTATAACTATCATGTGCATTGTATTATTTGTTATATGTTTAATTTACACACACTTATTATATATATATTTAATGTAAAATGGAGATTTCCGTACAAATAAATAAATAAAACGCGAATTAGCGTGGCTTAAACCACATTAAACATGCCCGTGTTTATAAATCATTAATGTTGCCCACAACATTAAATAATGCACATATTATAAGCTAATTCATCTTTTATTATTGCCAAAAGTGTGGTTAAAGATGTGAAATAAATATAAGGGTTAAATTCGCAGTGCAAATTCATAAAAAAAAAATAATTGGCCTCACATTTCCTCCGTTACAATTCTACATGAATAGTAATTGTCCTTTACATGTCGAGCAAAACAATGTACATGGGCGGTCGTGCTGACATTCGAATTTATAAATATAAAAACACTGAACTTCTTTATGTCACTTTTATTTGACTATTATGACTAGTTTCAATTAAACGGTAATCATTCAAAACTAACTTTAGTTTGCTAATGACTAATGCGTAATTGAAACTAGTCATAAAAGTAAAACGAAAGTGGTATAAAAAAAGTTGAGTTTTCTTTAAATCAAAATTGAAAATATACTACGATATGAACGCTTTCAAGGTTCAAAAATAAAAACAATAATCTAACCTAATCGTTGATTATGTTAGGTTAAATCAGTATAACCTAACCTTGTTGTTATCTAAAGGTCTGGAGTTAGATTAGATGATAAATTGTAATTTAGATTGATAGATTAGGTTAGATAACAAATTATGATTTCTACACAATTACACTCTGAGGTCTTATTACTGAAATTGATTGCATTATCTGTCAAATTCACATGTTAAATCCCTAACTAACCTAACTGGTAGACTTTGTACGAACCAATCTTACATTTTCAAGAAAACGTTCCTTGATTTCTCTTCGAGCAATCAAGTGTTTCATAAACAAAATAATCCTCTATTCATCAATTCTATCCTTCATTTTTCAGTACGTGTTTACCTCATTTATTGAGAATTTTCCACATTCCAACGGATAACTGGTTGGATAAGCAATTTTTATCTTGAGCAGCGTTATAAATATCTCCAACGTAATGTGGTCTGTTTAGTGCTGGTGGAAGTCGAAATTGAAATTGATCGGCGTTTCCAGGAGTGACTGCTTAATTACTCGATAAATGGGAGCAGCCCGCGGTCCAGGAATACTACAGCGTGTTTGTTCCTTGTTCATCGATCGGGTTAAGTGGAACTAAACACACTGTGTTAACAAATGATTTCGAGGAAAATTTAAGAGATTTTAACGATTACCCGACGTGTTCAAAGAAAAAAAACGGACTTGTGATGTTTTCTGCTAATTTAATTTTCATTTGTAGTTTTATTAATAAATATCAATGGTATTTGAAGTGTAATTATTTACCTTAATCTTCTATTGAACAGGAATTTATGCCTGCACAATGCATTCACCACTTTCGCCTGGGGTGTCCAGCAGGGGGCGTTGGATATGTTCGTTTAGAGAGGTTATGTATACCAAGTATCTTTGAAATTGCTCTAGGCGTCCAAGAGCAGAGAATACAATAGATGAAATAATGTCTTCATTTTTTCTTCGAAGTTCTACCAAGGGAAAAAGGGAGTAGGTGAAGAAGAACATGTGTTAATTTTTGATATGATTTTAAAAGTGTAATTGTTTAGCAAAAATATAAACATCAAAATTTCCATAAACCATCCTTGTCAACGAATATTACAATAATTTATTTAAAACACCTAACTTTGTTTTACCACTTTTATTTTTACTTTTTAGTGACTATAGTTTCGACTACAAGCTAGTCATTATCAAACTAAATTAGTTTGATAATGACTAGCTTGTAGTCGAAACTATAGTCACTGAAAAGTAAACATAAAAGTGGTAAAACAAAGTTAAGTGTTTTAAATAAATTGTTATGAAGATATACCAGAAAGTGAACGCCAACCAAATGAAGAATATTACAATAGTTTGTTAAATATAGTGTATTATAGAATGATGGTGAGGAAATGCAAAAGCAGCAGTTCCGCGTCCAATCAATGCAGGTATACCTGCCAATAACTAGAACTGCGTGCGATTGGGTCGGGGAAGTGGAGAAGAGGGGCAAGAATCGGCTGTTGCACGTTCTCGGACGAACGGTTACTTTCCTTCCTTTCATAAGTCCCGCAGAAAAGAAGGAGGCGATTCCCACTGGAGTGCGGTGTTGCCGCTGTTCATTCCGCACCGAAAGGAGCGCAACCTCGTTACTAATGACCTTGGAATGAATGCTGATTATTAGGAACACGAGCGCGCTCGCGGTTAAAGCGCGTTTTCCAAAAATATAATACACGCCGAACACAACACCACCTGATGAATACTATAAAATAAATATTTACAACTGTGTTGACTATTAAAACAGTATTGACAATTTTAATTTACTATTGACTTATTGTTACTGTAATCAGAGCTATTGCAAGTACAAGTAAAATAAAATTAAAATTATTATTATTATTGGCTACAATTTATTTTTATGCACCTACTTATTTCAAATTAATTAAAAATCTGTAGATGGGGTGTTTTTGGTTTTTCGCATATTTTAAAAGAGTACTGATTTGTTAATACCGACACAAAATTTCATTAGGTTTTATATCATTAATTTTTCAAGTTATGACTATCTAAAAGTTAAATTTCCATAAATTCTCTGTACAATCAATTTTTGTTTTTAACATAAATTTGATTTTTTTTTTTAATGTACCTACTTGATTAAAATGAACTCAAAATTTATTAACAGTGTGTTTCTGGACATACATCTAAGCAGTTTATTTTAAACTAATCCAGTGTTTTATACGCGTGGCGCATGAAGTAAAATTTCGAGTTTAGAAAAGCCCCGCGAAAATTTGTCTCGGGTCGCTGCGCGACCCTCGACAAATTTTCTACGCGGGGCTTTTCTAAACTCGAAATTTTACTTCATGCTTTGTCTGGGAGTGGAAGACAATCGTTTTCGTGATATTAATTCACCATCTGCTTTTTTAATTGAAAATATCTTGAAAATTATTGATGGCGTATTTTCTAATTTGTACATAAATTAAAAGAACAATGATTTTTTTTTATCATCCACGCAAAATTTAATGAAGATCGCTAAAACAATATTTCAGTTAAAAAAATGATCTTGATCTTTGAAGGGCTATCGACCAGAGGTCTTTCAGCCCGTAGTCTGCTCACATTGATGTTTTAGTTTATGTTATTGTTGAGATGAAATGTACTGATAGATGGTATTTGCTGGATGCTTGAATTTAGGATTTTGATTGGAATTGCGGGAAAGGCATAGGTGATTTAGGGTGTCTACGATGTGTGGGTGGGTGGCGAATTTTGTAATTAGATGCGTGATACGTTCTTCAATTGGTATTAACTGGGTGCGTTGATATAGGAGGGCATTAGAAGGGTTATGGAGTGGATTATCTGGATGCCTAATTTTTGTTAGTATTCTAAGAGCTGATCGTTCACCTACTTGTATATTTTTTAAGGATGTAGGATTAGGTTCATGCAAATCATTTTATAAATGTGTACTGCTGTGTTGGTTGAAATTCCTTCATCCTTGTACGTTAAGGATCTGAAGTACCGAGCCCTATTCTTGATTTTCAGCTTAAGGGATTTGGTGTGGGCTTTAAAGGTAAACTTGGTGTCAAAGGATATTCCAAGGTATTTGCATATTGGGAGTGGAAATAATTGGTGGTGATTAATGTCGACGGAATATGGATAATTTGTAATTCGGTGCTATGGGATGAATAATTGGGATTTGTTACAGTTAATTGTTAATCTCCATTTACAAAACCATTGTTGTAGTGTGTCGATCAGCTCTTGAAGTGTGCCTAGTGCCTTCTGTAGTGTTGAAGCATGACTTATTAATGCAGTATCGTCTGCAAAAAGTAGGCAATAGGAGGAAGGGTTAAAATAAGTAGGATCGGGGTGATAGATGTCGTGTACAAAAATGTTATATAGTAGAGGGGATAGTGGGGAACCTTGAGGGACACCTTGTTCGGGGATAAAGGAACGTGAGTAGGAGTTTTGGATGCGTATACGTAGGGATCTGTTGTTTAGGAAACTATCAATTAAATGTAAAAGGTGTGGAACTTTAAGGGCGTTACATTTATACAGCAAACCTCGATGCCATACGGAATCGAAAGCTTTTTGGATGTCTAGCAAAAGTATAGTGGATTTTTGGCCATATTTCAGTTATTTATCTTTGAAATTTACAATTTCTATAAAATATAGATTAAATAAAATGTACATGAAATGTGTTTTATATTTTACATTTTACACCTAATTCTTGATCTGTCGAATATTGTTGTAGAACATATTACTAGACCAATAAACTGGATTTATATTGATTTGATATTTAATGTTGATACATTTTATTTATCTTTAATTCGTTTCTCATTAAAGAGAAATAATAATCACGATGGTTTTGACCGTTACTACGTGGTAATCCATATGAAAATTAAATAAAAGTATTACTATGTTTTTTACCACTTTTATTTATTTAAATAATAAATTAATAAAAGTGGTAAAAAACATAGTAATCCTTTCATTTAATTTTAATAAATAAAATGTATCAATATTTGACAATTTAATTATTTGATGCAAAGAAATGTCAAGAGCAGAAGTAATTTCGAGACTGATAATGATTTTCATCATATTTACATTCATTAATATCGGCTTGGTGTTTATTAAGTAGCTAAAATAAATTGGTAATAAATAATTCATTAAGTACAGTGATTTGTTTTCTTTTAAGTATACACATCCCGATGTATACGCTGTAGTTTTTCAGAAATTCGTAGTTTTTTTTTTTTGTAAAAGAGTTCAATTTGAAATTTCTAACGAGTATTTCCACTCCCAGACTAAGCATGAAGTAAAATTTCTAGTTTAGAAAAGCCTCGCGTAGAAAATTTGTCGAGGGTCGCGCAGCGACCCGAGACAAATTTTCGCGGGGCTTTTCTAAACTCGAAATTTTACTTCATGCGCCACGCGTATAAAACACTGATTTAATGTAAAGTTTAAACTATAATATGCTTAAGTTTGATCGGAATTTGTATACTGAAAATAAAAATTTCCTGTGGGATATAGATTTATTCAAATGTTTCAATTAAAATTTTACTTTTTTTATTAGACGCAAAATCAGCAGAAGTAATTTCGAGACTGATTATGATTTTCATCGTATTTATATTTGTCAATATCGGCTTAGTGTTTAGTAAGTACTTCACGAAATAAATTAAATAATAAATAAACAGCTTAGGTACCATTTTTGCAATTAAAATATTTAAATATTCTATTTTTTAGTATGCATTTATTTAGTATAATTATTTAACATTTTCAAGAAATTATTAATAAAAACCTCGGTTTTTAGCATACAGTCATAATTATTTTAAAATCGAGGAAAACAAGTGGGTTTTTTTGATTGGGTTATTATACTACGCAATATAATTTCACAACTTAGTAAAGCTGGATTAGGTTAGATGAAAAATACTGAAACTAGGTTAGGTTATTATTCAACCTAACCCAACTTCACAATTTAGCGTAGCTAGGTTAGACAAAAAGTTGTAAACTTAGGTTAGATGATACATTCTATAGTGGTTAGATTAGGTTAGGTTAGACATCAAATTGTAAAGCTAACCTAAGAACGAACTAAAATGTGATATGTTAAAAAGCCGTGAAATGGTAATAATCTTGGAAACTTCTTGAATCTTGGAGGCGTATACTTCGTGGTACAAAAACACTTATTTTTTTATAACACTTTTATTTTATTTATTATATTTTCAAAGTGGCATAAAATAGTTAAGTTTTTTACTTCACATCAATCTTGAAAAATGTAAGTTCGTGAAAAGTTATAAAAATTCATTAAACTTACTTACTAAAAGTGGTAAGTACTAAAGGTTTTAAAGAATATTTTTTACATTTCATGTCTTTGACATAATTCACACTTTCGGCACAGTATATTCATTTCCCATCTTTAACTACACTTTTGGCAATAATAAAAGATGAATTAGCTATTTTTGTACTTGAGAATAAATCAGCGTTTTTAACGCGTTGCGCATGAAGGAAAATTTCGAGTTTAGAAAAGCCTGAAAATTTGGTTTGGTCGCGTAGCGCGAGGCGCGGAGCAGCCAAACTAAATTTTCAGGCTTTTCTAAACTCGAAATTTTACTTCATGCGCCACGCGTATTAAACACTGATTCAATATAAAGTTTAGCGGTGCGTTTTAAACTCCGTAATATGTCAGTGTTTTGTACCGGTGGCGCATGAAGTAAAATTTGGAGTTTAGAAAAGCCTGAAAATTTGGTTTGGCCGCTCCGCGCTTCGCGCTACGCGACCAAACCAAATTTTCAGGCTTTTCTAAACTCCAAATTTTACTTCATGCTTAGCCTGGGAGTGGAAAACACTCATTTAAAGCTAAAAATCTTTTAATAAACTGTATGCTTATGTATACTTAAAAAATTCTCGTTATGAAAATGTTCGGTGTTACATAAAACTATATAGTATACAATATATGTTAGAAAATATAGTCATTAACTTCTTAAAATCTAAACAATATAAACTTGCAACATTGTATTAAATATAATGAAGGGATTTCATTAAGTATTTGCATATTAACAATTAAAATTGAAACAGGAAGGTAAATAAAACAACCCTTTTAAACTGTATCCACCTTCCATAAACATATTATTTAAACACCGATGTTAAGATAGCCATAGATTTTCCATCCACGGATTTGCCCGGCGCATCCACCATCGACCCCAATAAAATGACCAGATTTCAAACTTAAATTAAAAATGTGTAGTTGTGATTAAAATTATTTCTTTTAACTCTGACGTGTAGCTTAAAGCCTAACTAAGCCATTTAAGCTATACAATTTTGGCAAAATGTTAAATGAATTTTTTATAAATTTTTTCCATCCGAACGACTCGAATAAAATGACCAGAATTCAAACTTAAATTAAAAATATGTAGTTGTGATTAAAATTATTTCTTTTAACTCCGACGTGTAGCTTAAAGTCTAACTAAGCCATTTAAGCTATAAAATGTTGGAAAAAATGTTAAATGAATTTTTTATAATTTTTTCCATCCGAACGACTTGAATAAAATGACCAGAATTCAAACTTAAATTAAAAATATGTAGTTGTGATTAAAATTATTTCTTTAAGCTATAAAATGTTGGCAAAAATGTTAAATGAATTTTTTAATAATTTTTTTCCTTCCGAACGACTGGAATAAAATGACCAGATTTCAAACTTAAATTAAAAATATGTAGTTGTGATTAAAATTATTTCTTTTAACTCCGACGTATAGCTTAAAGTCTAACTAAGCCATTTAAGCTATAAAATTTTCGCAAAAATGTTAAATGAATTTTTTATAATTTTTTTCCATCCGAACGACTCGAATAAAATGACCAGATTTCAAACATAAATTAAAAATATGTAGTTGTAATTAAAATTATTTCTTTTAACTCTGACGTGTAGCTTTGAGCCTAACTAAACCATTTAAGCTACAAAATTTTGGCAAAAATGTTAAAGGAATTTTTTTAATAATTTTTTTCTTTCCGAACGACTGGAATAAAATGACCAGATTTCAAACTTAAATTAAAAATATGTAGTTGTGATTAAAATTATTTCTTTTAACTCTGACGTATAGCTTAAAGCCTAACTAAGCCCTTTAAGCTATAAAATTTTGGCAAAAATGTTAAATGAATTTTTTTAATAAATTTTTTCCATCCGAACGACTCGAATAAAATGACCAGATTTCAAACTTAAATTAAAAGTATGTAGTTGTGATTAAAATTATTTCTATTAACTCTGACGTGTAGCTTTGAGCCTAACTAAGCCATTTAAGCTATAAAATTTTGGCAAAAGTGTTATATAAATTTTTTATAAATTTTTTCCATCCGAAAGACTCGAATAAAATGACCAGATTTCAAACTTAAATTAAAAATATGTAGTTGTGATTAAAATTATTTCTTTTAACTCCGACGTGTAGCTTAAAGTCTAACTAAGCCATTTAAGCTATAAAATGTTGGCAAAAATGTTAAATGAATTTTTTATCAATTCTTTCCATCCGAACGACTCAAATAAAATGACCAGATTTCAAACTTAAATTAAAAATATATAGTTTTATTTCTTTTAACTCTGACGTATAGCTTTGAGCCTAACTAAACCATTTAAGCTACAAAATTTTGGCAAAAATGTTAAATGAATTTTTTTAATAATTTTTTTCCATCCGAACGACTCGAATGCAATGACCAGATTTCAACCTTAAATTAAAAATATGTAGTTGTGATTAAAATTATTTCTTTTAACTCTGATTTGTAGCTTAAAGCCTAACTAAGCCATTTAATCTATAAAATTTTGGCAAAAATGTTAAATGATTTTTTTAATAAAATTTTTTCATCCGAACGACTCGAATAAAATGACCAGTTTTCAAACTTAAATTAAAAGTATGTAGTTGTGATTAAAATTATATCTTTTAACTCTGACGTGTAGCTTAGAGCCTAACTAAGCCATTTAAGCTATAAAATTTTGGCAAAAGTGTTATATACATTTTTTATAAATTATTTCCATCCGAAAGACTCGAATAAAATGACCAGATTTCAAACTTAAATTAAAAATATGTAGTTGCGACTAAAATTATTTCTTTTAACTCTGACGTGTAGCTTAAAGCCTGACTAAGCTATTTAAGCTATAAAATTTTGGTAAAAATGTTAAATGAATTTTTTATAAATTTTTTCCATCCGAACGACTCGAATAAAATGACCAGATTTCGAACTTAAATTAAAAATATGTAGTTGTGATTAAAATTATTTCTTTTAACTCTGACGTGTAGCATTTAACATTTTTGCCAAAATTTTATAGCTTAAATGGCTTAGTTAGGCTTCAAGCTACACGTCAGAGTTAAAAGAAATAATTTTAATCACAACTACATACTTTTAATTTAAGTTTGAAATCTGGTCATTTTATTACATGCTTTTGGGAGGACTATATATTTGTGTTTGATAAAGCCTATATACGAAAATAAATTTAAGTTTGGATGAGCTATATTTTTAGGGCTGGAATTAGTTTAGTTTTCTTTGTTTCATTAATAATATGCCTTAAATTAAGAAAAACATTTATTTTAATTTACGATCGATGGTGGATGCGCCGGGCAAATCCGTGGCTGGAAAATCTATGGCTATCTTAACATCGGTTATTTAAACCACAATCATCATCACTATCAACATTCATAATCCTAGAATTAGAATAATTTCCCTGTCCATCCTCATAACAATAAGAATCAACAATATGTTTAGCATTACTCTGTTTTAAATCCAAATAAACACAATCCCTCCCTTTATAATCAATATCAATTATTTTATTCCTTTAAAATTCATTCCATTCATACAATTGTGGAGATAAATGCAAATTATCACCATCACTCGGTTTTCACGATGGAAAAAGTCTTGCTAAGGTGGAAAAGGCGGATTTTTAATAATCTACAAATATTCAACGATGATGTGGATTTTATTGAATAAAACACTGAAAGGTCTGGTTAGGTGTTTTTTCCAAGAAGATACGTTTGGAATGGTTTTGTTTGATTGTGGAATATTCTAATGGTTAATTGTAGCAAATGTTTAGCCAATTTTGAATGCAATTGTGGGTTTTCTTGTAATTGGAGAATAAAGAAGGGTTATTTAAAATTCCATTAGCCACCATGATTCTTAAAATACAACATTACGTAAATAGTAAGTGTTACAAAATAAACAAATTTTTATAACAATTATATCTGGTATATTAACTTATTGACTAATAATATTGAAGGATAAATTAAAAACACTTGGTTTGTTTCACTATTTGTTTCTATTTACTCGACTAGTTTCGCTTTTTACGGCATTATCAAGAGTGGATTACAGAGATTACAGGAATTTCTAACCATTGTATTAACAACAATCATTTTATAGATACCAATAATTTTAAGATTTTATGCTCAGGTAATAAGGGACAGATTTTAAATCTCAGAGAGGGCTTAGAAATTAATAAAGCCATAAAATGCGGAAAACACCGCGTCAACGACAACGAGGAGATTTGGAATTCCCCAATTGCAAAATCCCTTATTACCTGATTATACAGGGTGAGTCGGGAGGAGCGCACCAAACTCTAAGAGTGTATTATACACGTGAAAATAATGTAAAAAAACTCATTTGTTCTTATCCGATTTTTATTTGTTTTCAAGTTATAGCATATTAACAAATAAACAAGTTATTATACAAAAAAAATTTCTTAATCATAGCGTTCTTTCAACAAATGTTCAAAAATACCGCCATTGACTTGTAAACATTTTCTGCGTCGTCTACGAAGAGCGTTTGTTGCTCTCCCAATTGATTCATTTCTTTCCTCTTTTATATGGGCTGCAGTATTCTCAATTCGTCTAATTAGTGATTCCCGTGTGTCCACTTTTATTTTGTAGACTTCATTTTTCATCCAGCCCCATAAACAAAAATGTAGTGGTGTGAGGTCTGGAGATCTTGCAGGCTAATTAATAGGACCTCCACGACCAATCCAACGCCCTGGAAAACGTTCGTCCAAATGTTGCTTGACTTGACGAGCGACATGTGCAGGAGCTCCATCGTGCTGATAGTACATCTGCATTCTAATATTTATAGGAACATCTTCTAGCAGGCCTTGTAATTCATTTTGTAAAAAATTGAGGTAGTTGCCTCCTGTGAGACGATTCTCCAAAATGAAAGGGCCGATTAAATAACTGTCAACCATACCACACCACACGTTTACAGAAAACCGATGTTGAAAATTGCTTTCGACTGTTGCGTGGGGATTTTCATCAGACCATACATGAGAGTTACGAGTGTTGTTAATGCCATCACGGGTAAATGTAGCTTCATCCGTAAAGAGTATACTCGATACATTACGATGATTATTATTTATCCACCGACAAAATTCCGTACGGTTAGCGTAATCCCCTGGTTGTAGGTGCTGTACTCTCTGAACGTGATAAGGATATAAGCCTTGCTCGTGTAGCGTGTTCATCACTCTTTTTTGTGGAATTGCCAATTGAGTGGCAATTCTCCGTGAGCTAGTAGTTGCATCTTCTTCTACTAGATGCAGAATATTTTCTACTTCTACAAAACCTTGTCGAGCAGCGCGCTCATATGTTATGTTAGCACTGGGAAGCTTAGCAGTCTCGCACAATTTGTTGAAAACTCTAATAAATATGTTTTTATCAGGATGTCTTTGGTGTGGAAAACGTTCACGATATTCTTCAACAGCAGCTGTAGCATTTCCATTACAGAAACCATATACAAACACCATATTTGCATATTCTAAATTTGAATAAGTATGTGGCATTTTGCAACACTAACAATCACATTAATTCGAACTTAAACGTTCAGTTACTGTTCACCGTACACTGACAGTTCATCAAAACGTCAGAATTATCAAATGTTTATAAGCCTCGAACATGGCATACTTTGATAATGTTAAAATTCAGATAGAAGTGGAAAGCTAGATGAACATTTTTAATTACGCCATAACTTGAAAACAAATGAAAATCGGATAAGTACAAATGAGTTTTTTTTACATTATTTTCACGTGTATAATACACTCCTAGAGTTTGGTGCGCTCCTCCCGACTCACCCTGTATATAAGCCGGTCGGTTTCCTCTGTAATCCACTCTTGATAATGCCGTAAAAAGCGAAACTAGTCGAGTAAATCGAAACAAATAGTGGAACAAACCAACTGTTTTTAATTTATCCTTCAATATTATTTCAAAATGTCTCACCAAGTGATAAATGAGAAAGTTATTCAAGAAATATTATTAACTAAATTGAAATTAATTAAATGTGCAGCCTTTTACTTAGATAACAAATGAATTCCAATTGTAATGCAACATTTGCCTGGTAATTTAAAAAGCTTTTAATGTATCTAACGTAATTTTTAAATACACTGTACATTAGTAATAAATTTACCTTTACAGTTTTGTTCTTTGGAATAAGATATCACTTTCATCTAATGTTTTTATACCTCCATTAGCCACGACATGGCACTGAACATTTTCAACAATTAATTTCAGAGCTTCTTCGTTTATACTACCGGTTAATTGTGATGATGTTCGAGCATGCACACCCAGGAAGCTAATACCTGCTTTTTCTAATTGTTAACAAACTTGGATTGTTTTTCTAAAATTATTTTTAAATATATAGAATCACAAAATAAAACAAGCGACAGTTTTACAAAAAGTAATATTAGATCACAGTCAACTCTACTACTTGAATGCAGGGCTTCGAACTGAAACTGAACCGGAAAAAACTGCCTAATCAGAAATTAATAAACTTTGACTGGTTGGATTCGAAATTTAAATATCTCCTCTGGAATTTCCAAAGTATCAATTGTTTTGTGGAAAATCATTGGAGAAAAAAAATTGACATTGACTTTGTTTTAAATCAACCGATGCGGTCTTTTTGTGGATTTGATTTTTATGTTATTTTTGTCTTTCCCGAGGTAAACATCGCAAATGTGACATAAAATATCGAGTGTTTTCTTCATATCAATCTTGAAAAATGTAAGTTTGTGAAAAAATATCAAAGGTCATGAAACTTACTTACTAAAAGTATTTGATTCAAAGCTTACATTTCAGCCTCATATAGCAAAGATAACTTCTAGCGCATTGAGATCAATTGGAGCAATTAGCCGATATTCAAGTAACTTTAACATCAACACTGTCAGATTGTTATATACGACGTTAGTACGGTCTAAGTTAGAGTACGGCTCTGTTATTTGGAACCCATTCTACAATAAATGGACAAATAAAATAGAAATGGTGCAGAGTAAATTTCTGAGATTGATATGGTATAAGCTTGGTAAACCAAGGTGTGAGTTCAGTCATTCTGATACCTTATTGTCTCTTAACTTAAAATCATTGCAATATAGAAGAACTACGCTAGACTTATGCTTTGGTTTTAGAATAATTAATGGGATGATGGATTGTAGTACCTTGTTGTCAGCGTTTACGTTTAATACATGTAAATATAATCGCGCAAATTTATTGTTTCGTATACCGTTTCATTCTACTAATTACGGTTCGCATAGTCCTATTTGTAGAATTATGAAATTATGCAATATATTAAATGCGAATTATTATTTCAATATAATTAATACGTCATTTATACGATTCAAACGTAACTTACATTATTTAGATTCGAATATTTGTAGCTAGTGTTTTAGATGTTTTATTCTAGGGTGGTGCTTGTATTACTGGGTGTTTAAGTAGATTTCTTCATTGTATTATTATCTTTGTATAAATTCTTTATTATTAATATTTATATAGCATTAAGTTTATTTTTTGTAACATTATTACTATATGCTTTTGTAAAAAGGTGATATCCGTTTAAAATAAATAAATAAATAAATAAAAAAGTGGTAAATGATTTTTGACTTCTCATGTCTTTTTGATATAATTTATACTTTCGGCACAGTATATTTATTTCCCATCTTTTACTACACTTTTAGCAATAATAAAAGATGAATTAGCTATTTTTGTACTTTAGAATAAATCAGCGATTTATACGCGTGACGCATGAAGTAAAATTTCGAGTTTAGAAAAGCCCCGTGAAAATTTGTCTCGGGTCGCTGCGCGACCCTCGACAAATTTTCTACGCGGGGCTTTTCTAAACTCGAAATTTTACTTCATGCTTAGTCTGGGAGTGGAAACACTCATCAGTATTATTATTATTATTACACGTGTATAACAGTAAATAAAAATAAAATGTTATTTTCTGTGGGATAGTATTTTCTGATCTTTAATCATCTCTTGCACGTGCGCACGAAAGCATGTTACCAATAATATATAAAATTACGAAAAAACTATTCGTGAAAATGCAAACAGTGTCTTAATTAATAAGACAATTTAAGACGATAAATATCCATTGAAACAACTACTTCCCGTGCAAATACACCTCCGGATATTGAATTATACAATGAAATATTTAAAATCTTATTTAATTTGATTTGTTACAACGCTCTATTAAAGTATATGTAACGTTTAGGTCAAATTCTCTTCAAACCAACTAACAATACAATTTAAAATGAAAGGAGAGATGGCAACAAAGCTTATTTTCTCGAATTCAAATAGTTTTGAATTTGAATTTATCATGTTACCAACGTTACCAAAACAGCTAAGTAATATACTATAAATTGCGGTAAATTACTGCTGGTAATTTCCGGCATTAATTACCACTAACATCACTAAATAAACTATAGTAATATTAATAAGGATTCTTTCAATGTTTTAAAATATCCTTTTACATTTATCATAAACGAATACTTCAAAACAATAACAAAATAATTTGATAAGAACAAATTAAAATATTAGAATAATTATCACCGGCAGGAATTTCGTGATTAAATCACAGAAAAATCACAAACATATCAACAAAAGTGTATATAATTTAACATGATACCGGCACGGTAACTTGATCCCTGATAAAAAAAAAAACGATATCATTCTTGATAAACATTATTATCAACTCGTTTACAATATTCACTTACAGTTGCATTCATTTCTCTCTCTCTCTTTCTCTCTCACACACACACACACACACAGTGTTTCTGTTTCTGGAACGGAATCCCTTGTCGTAATGTGTGTTAATGAAAAGAGAGATATAAAAGTCGGTCGATCGATCCGATTTGATTCCGATTGTTAACAGCGCGGCGATGATTACGCGTTTATGAATGCAAGGTCGTTGAACAAAACGAAAGAGGGACGCGGGACAGAAGCGCGTGCGGTGTAAACAACGGGCCGGACAGAGATGGAAGTTGGCGATAAAAGTCGGCGGTGGGATGGGGAGCAGCGGAGAGAAGACAGGTCCAACAAGCTGCCTGCTACTCTAGGAGAAACACGAAAACGGATAACGCGCCGACGACCGATCTAGATATCCGTCCGCTCGCGTTCAGTCGGGACCGTTACGAGGCGGCCCGGCAACGTCGCTTTTAAAAGCCGAGGTGTGCGGAGAGTGCGTTCACACTGGAGGTACACACACACGAACACCCGCATTTTTCAAATATGTTGTGGAAAAAAAAATTGAATACAACAGACGTGTTGTTACAAAACACTTATTATCTAATAGCCTAGAGTTAGGTTAGGTGGTAATTTTTTCAGTTGAGTTAAGTTAGATGACAAATTGTGGAGTTACCTTTCAAAATCACATGAAAGCTGTTAAGTATTGCGAAATGTTGACTTTAAGCTTCCAACCCAAACATAATGTTGACGTTAAGCTTCCAACCCAAACATAATGTTGACGTTAGAAAAAACCAAATAACATCTATTTAGTTCTTATTTGATTTTTTTTTATGAAACAAATGCGTTCGTATTCAATTATTATACAACCGCCTTTGCGAAAAGAGCGAAAATCGCTAAAAACGCACGAATGTGATTTAATGGTTAATAAAAAAATCATTTTATGATTTTTTAATGAAACTATTACAGTGTTGAATTAACAATTACAGAATTGTATGTGTAAAGAAGATTTACTTCAAGCTATAACCCTTGCTTATATCTTGAAAATTGTATTCAAAACAAGCGTTTAAAGTTGCAATTCTGTGATTTTATCTATTTTCTATTTAAAAAAAATAATTATTATTTCCGTAAGGTAAATAGAATAGAAATTTTACCTGAAAGTATTTGTAATTCCGCTGAAAGGAAATCCTCTCCGGATAGTAAGTGCATTCTACCATTAGGCAGAGCACGAACGAGGTGAGGTGTATTTATGAAAAGCACAATCGCTATTGATCTGGGCCTGAGCCACTCCACATCTCCATTATCGTTTAAATTCACCGCGAAACTTCCACCTCCGCTCCTCAAGATACCTCAGATGAAACCGACAATAACATAAAACCTTATCTCTGGTAATTACAAGTACATATCAATTAAATTAAGTAAGTTATTACGACAAAAACAACTGCTCCAAAAAATGAATACACCATCTTACAGTTTCTTAAAAATATAGTACATTTTATGGCCAATTGCACCAAACACGTTAAACTGGTTCAACTCTGAACTCGAGTTTAATGTGACATTAGAACAATAGGAACTGTCATCTTGAACTGGAATTCAGCTTGAACTCAAGTTCAACGTTTTTGGTGCAACTGGGCCTTACTGTTTAAACAATTGCAAGCTGTCATAGGAGTGCATCCAAAATCTGACGAAACTGGCGACGGAAAACACCGTAACACTACGCTGGACGCCGGGACACACAGGGGAGGATGGCAACGAGAAAGCCGATGCTCTGGCAAAGATTGGATCACGCAGACCCTACATTGGACCAGAACCAATGCTACCGATTCCCAAAAAATCAATAAGACCAAGCGCAAAAGAGTGGACCCTAGAAAGACACACCGAGCGCTGGAAAAACCTGACAGGGCATAGACACAGTAAACTACTGATGGAAAAACCCTGCCAAGAACTAGCCACTGAGGCCCTCAGACTCAGTAGAAACAACCTTAGAATAGTCACAGGACTGATAACTGGACACTGTACCCTAAGGAAGCACCTGCATAACATGAAACTGTTCACAGAAGATCCAATATGCAGACTATGCCCGGAAGAGGATGAAGACGCCTCACATGTACTATTCGAGTGCGAGGCACTTTCCACCTGGAAGGAAGCAAACCTTGTCCAAGGGAATCCAAACCACTCCCCGAAGGGAAAGATGATCGAAAGGCTGCTGGGACTAGCCAAGGAAACAGAGCTTTTTGATTACCTACGGTAACGGAAGAAGTACAATAAGCCACATGGCTGCGGTGCTAGGGCAGAAATAACCCTAACTTCCGTTTCCTGCCCCTAAAAAAAAAAAAAAAAAAGCTGTCAAAATATACGCAACATTCAAAGCATTCTTCGTTATTTCAACGCTAACGTGAGACATACATGAATTTTCGAAAAATTGCAGGTGCCGCGTTATGCTCAATCAAAAAGTGGAAAACACTTGTTTGAAACATCAAATTGAACGTTTAAAAAAAGCAATAAACGCCTGAAATTGTACCACGAACGCATCGGATTATGTAGACTTAAAAGAAACATTCCCTGAATATATCCTTAAAAGAAAAATTCCCTGTATGTAACTACGCCACTGAGAAAAAAAAAATCAAAATAAGATTGAAATGATAATTATTATTATTAATTTACTAGAATTTTATGTGTAAAATGAAATCGAAATGCATTTATTGCGTCCTTTCTATTCCCTTCTATTTTACGGGCGCGAAATTTCCATTCGGGTGGTAACCTCAAATAAACGGCTCTCGACCTGATAATCATAAAATTTATTGCGGGCAATTAACGGAGCCATTGACCGAGCTTGGAGCTCGCCATGGCACGTTTATTGCCCGGTAATTACCAAATTTCTGAACTACTTCTCGAACTCACTTTCTAACAAACAAAAAATTAACAATTCATTATTTAATGAAACTGCCTTGGAACGCGTCGTTCCCTTTTGGCTTAACCACCGCAGGTTAAGAAAGAAACGTTATTACCAACTAATTCTTTTGCCAAATGAATAGCCCTGGAAACGAAGGCCGTAACCAGGGATAAGGGATATGGGAGTTGAACTCTCCCTCCCCCCGAAATTTTCGAAAAGTTAAATTTTTATATGTAAAAGCGACCCTATAAGAGCAAAAACAATATTTTTACCATTAAATGTTATTAATTATAAGGACAATTTGAACATTTTCTTACGAAGGAATCTCTTGACATGTGTCGTTTACAAAACTTCAATCAACTCAGTCCGAGTTGTTACCCGGATACGTAAACAAAGGTAACTAACCAAAGATTTATACCCCATATGGTATATACGGCACATATCTTTACACTTTAGTGTGCAGATATGATAGGAATTTCAGGGTAGGAGTAGGAAAATACATTTAAAAAGAAAACCTAAATTCACAGGTTTTCTTTTTAAATGTATTTTCCTACTCCCACCCTGAAATTCCTATCATACCTCCTTGAATAAGTTTCTCATCTTTCACGTAATGAAAAAAATGTAACTACGATTTTAAAAGAAAAGAAAACACATGGGTAAATTTCACAAATATATTGGTGAAATGTACCAAAGTATTTTATTTTAAAATTATGCGAGCTCATTCATAATTGGAATGTAAGTTGCATATTACACGCATCCTTCCGTAACTTCCTTCCTCTGTAAGAACACCACGAATTACGTCAGCAAATATTTGGGCAAGAGATTACGCCCGCAAGGCGTAAACATGCCACACTAGATTTAACGAGATAATGACGACACACGTAGGAACCGGAAGTTAACGTATGTAATTTCTCTCTCTCTCTCTCTCTCTCTCTCTCTCACCACACACGCTGTTGAAACTACAATGGGTGCAGAATTTACGTCACGTGCAAAAATTACATAAAATTATCATTATTATACTTTCATTCATTTGAGAAGAATAGGCATAAATATTAAAATTAAATTAAATTCTTTACGTCGTGATATACAGGGTGATTATTGACTTATACGTATAATTGCGAGGAATTATAGTTCGTGATGTGTATTGATCGGAAATTTTAAAAAAGTGTAGTAAACTTTATATTAACAAAGATAACGAATTAGGTGAACTGGTAAAATTATCGCAACTGCTTTGATTTGTATCTGTCACCCTCTGTCACTAGTTGCTAAATTAGAGCTTCTTTTAATTTCTTGAATTAATTTCTCATCTGGCACTTGGTGAAACATATTACACTATGTAAAGTTAATTAAAGGAAAGGCACTTGGTATTGTTTCACAATTAAATCTTTATTCCGACTAGTTTCGGTTTGTTAGACCATTTTCAAAGGAATGTACAGAAAAATTATTTCCTAAGTATATATACAATATTTTTGTTTCAGGTAATAAGAGAAGTCAGAATTGGGGAATTCCAAATCTCCTCAAACCGAAACTAGTCGGAATAAAGATTTAATTGTGAAACAATACCAAGTGCCTTTCCTTTAATTAACTTTACATAGAGCTTCTTTTATTTGTACAAAAAAAAATAGATCGTGGAGGTACAACTGTTTGGCCCCCTAGGTCGCCTGACCTAAATCCCCTTGACTCTTATTTTTGGGGACACTTGAAAAGTTTGGTGTACTCAACCAAAGTGAATACTGAGGAAGAGTTGCGAAACCGTATACATGCTGCTGCTGAGTTAATTCGGCAACATGCTGGTGTGCCGTAAACCAGCATGTGCTCAGTTGTGCATTGAAAACGACGGAATTCACTTCGAACACTTATTGTGATACTTCAGTTTAGTTACATAATTAATCCATTATTTCTGTTAATAAAAAAAACGATACGATTTTTTTTAAATTTTCCATCACTATAATTACTCGCAATTATGCGTGTTAGTCAAGAATCATCCTGTACTAAACGTGAAATACTTCTGATTTACGTATTTAAACATAAATGCTTACCTTTGATTAATTCAACATTTCAGTGTCATTTTTACACCTAACGTTTTGAACTGTTCACTGTGGAGGCTTCTACTTCGTTATACATCATTATTTACACAAATAAGACGATTAACTTTGTTTGTATAACTGAGGATTTTATTGTGACTATAGTTTCGACAACTTTAACTTGTTATTATCAAACATAACTTTATGTTTGGTAATGACAAGTTAAAGTTGTCGAAACTATAGTCACAATAAAATCCTCAGTTATACAAACAAGTTAATTGTCTTATTTGTGTAACTAACGTTTTTACGTAAAAATCAGCTGATTTTTTCGGTGTTAGCTACGACAAAACTAGAAATTTGAGGTACTGCACCTAATCTAATTAACATAATTTTAAAACTGCACTGACCTAATCTCAATGAGAGAATATCTAACGTAACCAATGATCTACTAAGTAGTTAGTAAATCAATGAATTGAACGTAACAAAGGTTATTTCAGAGAATAGGCTAAGTAATTCGAGTATTAATCTGTGACTTGGAGCTAAAAGATCCAATCGCATGAAAGTTTAATTTTTAAAATTATTTTCATTCTAAATGACATAAAGTAAAAGTTGTATGTTTCAACTTTGCTTAGAATCTGATTATATACAGGGTGTCTACGCTAAACTGTTCGTTAAAAGTTTATGGGGTTGCCGTTGCACTAAAAATCCTTGTCACATGGTTGAATCAGTTCTCCTTATGTGAAATATTTTCAACTTTATATCACTTCCGGTTCCACCGGAAATAGCACCAAGTTTGTTATTTTAAATGGAACACCCTATATATTAGTAATTTTTTGGGTTCCTCGTTTAAATTGTAACCTATTTTATTCCAACATATGTACACTTATCTCTTATAGTTTTCAAGAAAAAAAAATATTTCTAAAATTCTGACTTCTAAAAGGCAACTTGAAATCTGTCTGTAACTTTTCTTAAGAATAAGATAAAAATATGATTTATATCTCTACTTGTACCTAGAGGATGCCTCTATAAGTGAATTAATTGGAAACTGTCAATGTTCACAATAAGTGTTCTTAAAATGTCAATATCTAAGTGCCCTCTTCAATATCTAGTAATTCAATTTTTTAAATGGAATGACCCAATTTTTATCACATGGTACGATTGGGAGGAAAATTTCCTACAAAAAAGTATTATAAAACTATACTCCTAAAGCAAGTAGTCTCCGAATCATTTCGAAAATTCGTTTTTCGTCGCATTTATGCAGGGTATAATGCGCGTATAAGTCGCAATTGAATTTTAGTAGGCCAGTAGTAGTATGCTTTTGTTTTGTCGCGATTGTATTGCGAAATGTCAAATAATAAAAAGAATTAGTACAAAGTTTTACAGAAATCAATAAAATGAATAATTACACAAATCAACAAATTATTAATTTATTCTTTATACATGGAAATATGTTCGAATAAAATATGTTGCAATTTAAACGATAAATCCAAAAAATTAATAATATATAGGATGTTTCATTTAAAATAACAAATTTGGTGCTACTTCCGGTGGAACCGGATATGATATAAAGTTGAAAATATTTTACATGAGGAGAACTGATTCAACCGTATGACAAGGATTTTTTTCGAATTTTTAGTGCAACGGCAACCTCATAAACTTTTAACGAACGGTTTAGCGTAGACACCCTGTATATCGTTATGAACGATAATTTTACTTTCCAAAAAAAATGACATTGGCGTTTTCAGCTCCAACAGAAAGCAGCTCCACAGAAATAAAGGCTACATTCTGGTGTAAGTAAAGTTAGGTCACAAATGTCCTAAGCATTTCTAACCTAACTTTTCTTATTAATTCCCTGGGCGTTTGTTACCGAACTTTACTTACACCCTAATATAATCTTTATTTATGCTCGGATTTAGGCGACATTAGGGCTACTCTTCATTGATTCAGGCCATTGGCGGTTTGTGAGAATTAGTATTGGTGGGACGGCTAACGATATAAACATACAGGAAATTTGTCTTTTCAAATATACATATTCCGAAGAGTATGCGTTATGACGCATTCGTTGTGTTTTTTTTTTCAATGATTTAAATTTGTTTCGATCGAGGGCTACCTGATTTTTTACTGTTGATTCATTACTAACAGAACTCATTCCATTTAGCTGGGCGAGAAATTGGAATGGATTTTGTCCACAGAAATTGTTTTTTTCGTATTGTTTTATTGGACTTGGTAACTATGACCAATAGCCATAAATCTATATTTTAATGTTTTAACCAATTCTATATAGAAATTACTACTACGTGGACCCGGATGGAATCATTTATTATTCATAAATGATTCCACCGGACGGAAGTCGAACCCGCGACCTCTGCGTGTGTGGGCAGGGTCTCTACTAGAGCACTGCACGGGCCGGGCTTTGATATTTTTCAAGCGGGCTGGGCCGGGCTTGCAATATAAAATATGAGACCGGGCCGGGCCTGACTGTTTTTTTTACTTTCCCCCGTATGTAATACATTGTTTTCGTGAAAATTTTCGAATCAAAAATTTTAGCGGAAATATTCGTTTTGAGGTCCCCTGAGTCGAATTAGACCATTTTTGAAAAATGTCTGTCTGTGTGCGCTGTACCGCAAAAACCGCTAAAGATATCGAGATGAAACTTGAAACTTAAGCTTTTTGTTACAATCGGAAGAACTGAAAAGCTTTTGGTGAAAATCGGAAAACCGGAAGTGGTACTTTACTCTTAGCGTTTTTCAGTTTTTTCTGATTTTTTCAATAAATGTTCATCAAACAAAAAATTCTTTCAAATAAAAGTTGTAGATAATAACAAAATGAAGATGTATTGTTCACTTACTTTTTGTCATAGCACTCTTAGTTTTTGAGATATTTCAAATGTGTGTCGATACAATTGAAAAATGTTTCAAATAAAAGTTTGTAACGGCTGCTCAGGTTATAATAAATTATGAGCTGGGAAGTGGTTCGAAAGAAAAAAATGATATAAAGAATGATACGCACAATTAACAAAATAATAAAGAATTTAATATAAATAAATTAAAAGTTCTTAAAGACAATATAAATGAAAACGTCCTCTTACTGCAAAATAAAACTTAATAACAAAAATTAAAGGGCTTCGAAAAATAAATAAATAAATCTGAAATTATGGGCGCCACCTAGAGGTATTACTCTAGGACGATAGATAACAGAGAATCACTTTTGTTGCACTTCTTAACTCTTCAAACGCGAGTTTTTATGACACTTGATAATTAAATAAAAACTTATCTGTCTGGAACAAAACTCCCTCCAAGGTCCTAATTGACCGCAATATTCAGGCTACTTCCCTGTCCTTGGTGGTTGCACGTATCAGGACAGATACGGGATGCGGTGACACCCCAATAGGTCCCAAAAAGAAGAAGACGCCTGCGACGATAAACCAATTCACCTCAGGTTTGAAATGGCGGAACGGAATTATTTCGATACGGCGGCGATTTGACGGCCAGGAGCCCCAGCGGTAATATCTCAAACGGCACGAAAACGCCACGATAAACAATTCAACAACGTTAATAATCGGCAGCGGCAAATCAGCTCCTCACTTTCACGGCGCCTCTCTCACACCGCTTTTCTTCGCCAGGGCAGTACTGCGCGCGCGGCCAGTTTTTCGAAAAAACATTAATAAATTCGCGGCCTCGTATTATATGCAACTGTATTTGCGCGTTTTGAATTTGAAATGCTACAAGTTGTAGGAAATGAAAAACTAAAGATTTTTTGTGGACTCACTTTTTGTCATAGTTTTTGAGATATTTAATAGTGTTTTTTATCTAGTCATTGGTTTGTGTCAGTATGTGTTGATCCAATTGAAAAATGTTTCAAATAAAAGTTGTAGTTATCGAAAAGTTGAAGACATTTTGAAAATAATAATGCTACAAATATTTTAAAAGTGATTTAATACGCAATTTACGGGGGAAAGTACTATGATGGACACATCACCATTTTTTAAATTTGATTTTATTTGTAATTGCAAAACTATATCTTTAAACAAGTAAATACAAGGACTTTTTCTTTTAAGTACACATATGCATGCGCTGTACATTTTCTGACATTCGTTGTTATTTAAAAGAGTTTAATTTGAAGCTTTAAACGAGTGTTTTCCACTCCCAGACTAAGCATGAAGTAAAATTTCGAGTTTAGAAAAGCCCCGTGAAAATTTGTCGAGGGTCGCGCAGCGACCCGAGACAAATTTTCTGGGCTTTTCTAAACTCGAAATTTTACTTCATGCGCCACGCGTACAAAACATAGATTTCAAGTGAAGTAAAATATACATAAATTTCACAATATTTTAGTGTTTTAAACGCGTGAAAATGTTGAATTATTCAGACTAAAATATTGGCTGACCGGGCCGGGCCTGTTCTACCATATGTTCAATAATAAAAAAAAACCTCAAGAGTGCCATGGAAAATATTTTAGGTTGGCAATTCTGAGATAATATCTTATAATTATTATGTCTGACGTTTTATGTCAATTTCTAAAGCGTGTAGTCAACCTAAATTTAAAAAAAGATGAAATCATGGCACTGTAGGTTTCTTTTTATTTTTTATTGAACATACGATATTATTTACCCGGGCCGGGAAGGGTTCAAGTCAATTATTTCATGACCGGGCCGGGCTTGCAAATTTTTTTAAGCGGCCGGGCCGTGGCCAAAAATATCGGCCCGTGCAGGGCTCTAGTCTCTACCCACTCGGCCACCGAGGCCTCTACCACAAAAAATAATATCATATGTTCAATAAAATAAAACCTCTAGAGTGCTATGGAATATGTTGCAGGTTGGCAACTCTGAAATACAATAATAATAATAATAATATACTTTATTGTCCACGGAAAAACCACAAATCGGACAAAATCATACAATACATAAAGTTAACAAAATTATATATAAAATGGTGTAAAATATACAAAAGTTGGTATAATTAAAGATTTACAATATTACAAAATATATCAGTAAAACGCGAATTAGCATTAATAGACATGTGATATATTGGCGCTTTTAGTAGTATATTGGTATTAACTCTTGGTAATAGAAACGAACTACTTTGCCGCGAAACTATACGTGGCGTATTAAAAGGTATCATAGAGAGTAATTGAGGAACATCTATTATATTATGAACTAATTTGAACATGAATGTACTACTAGCTAACTTACGACGATCAGCCAAAGATATCATACTGTGTATAGATAATAAAGTGCTGTAGTCAGTGAGATAATCAGGATATATACCAGTTAACTTAAAATTTAAATATTTTAGAAAACGTTTTTGTACACGTTCTAGCAAGATGGATTGATTTGTGTAATATGGAAGCTCCATATAGCCGGCGCCCCCACTGCCTCGGAATCAAAAAATACATATCCTATAATTTTGTGCTAATTATGTGCTAATTTCGTCCCACAAACAAAATTTTTGTGCTGCATCGGAAACATGAGAAAACTTGAACGGAAATGTGGCGGCGCTGCCGCGATGTTCAGCTGGCTCGCCAACCAATGAAGCATCAATACAAATGGAACAAAGAGGGGTCTATAATTTTGTGCTAATTATGTGCTCCAAAGGTATGATACCAAATTTTCAAAAATCAAAATGGCGCCTTCAAAATGGCGATCATAAATGACAAAATTAATACATATGCACCGAAATTGATATCACAAGGATCTCAACGTACATAATAAAAAGATTCATATTATATTTTCACAAATCAAAATGGCAAATCCAATATGGCGCACAAAATATGAATTATACCTAATTTATTTCACTTTAATGCTAATACGAAACTGTTGACTCGAATAACTAATTAGTATAAAAATAAAACAAAATTCCAAGGTGTTTTGGTTTGAAAAATTTGTTTAAACAAACGTAATATAAGTTTTGTGTAAGTATATTTAGCCCTCCACTGTACAAGAACCTGCAATGATAATTTTTTTGCAAAACCATATTATTAGGTTTTGTTACGTGAACCTGGCGTCCCACGAAATCAAAAAGTGATTATGACACTTTTATGTAAGTACGAAATTTTCAATTCGCGAATTCGACGAGCACAAAAATAGCACACAATTCCAGGGTGTTTAATTTGACGAAACATGTTCAAAATGCCATGATAATACAATTCTATACGTATAGTCACCGGCCCCATGAAGTAAACAAATATATACATGCCACTTCAATGCGAGTACGAAATTTTTATTTCGCAAAAATGATTAGCACAAAAATAGCACAAAATTCCAGGGTGCTTGACTTTTTGAATCATGTTCGTAATACCGGGATAAAACAATTCTATACGTATAGTCAGCGCCCCCCATGAAATAACAAAATATATATATGCCACTTCAATGCAAGTACGAGAATTAATCGCATAGGTGATTAGCACAAAAAAAAACACAAAATTCTAGTGCTTTAGATTTTGCAAAATTTTATTCGGAAAAGCGTTTTGTTAGGTTTTGATAAGTTTGCCAGCGCCCCACGAAATCAGAAATTGTTTATGACACTTTTATGCAAGTACAAAATGTTTAAATCGCGTATTCGACGAGCACATAATTAGCACAAAATTACAGGGTACTTGATTTTGCGAAACATGTTGAAAATACCGCGATAAAACAATTCTATACGTATAGTCAGCGCCCCCATGAAATAAAAAAATTTATATATGTCACTTAAATGCAAGTACAAAATTTTTATTTCGCGAAATTGATTAGCACAAAATTCTAGTGCTTTTGATTTTGCAAAATTTTATTCGGATAAGTGTTTTGTTAGGTTTTGATACGTTTGCCAGCGCCCCACGAAATCAGAAATTGTTTATGACACTTTTATGCAAGTACAAAATGTTTAAATCGCGTATTCGACGAGCACATAATTAGCACAAAATTCCAGGGTACTATTATGCGAAACATGTTCAAAATACCGCGATAAAACAATTCTATACGTATAGTCAGCGCCCCCATGAAATAAACAAATATATACATGCCACTTCAATGCGAGTACGAAATTTTTATTTCGCAAAAATGATTAGCACAAAAATAGCACAAAATTCTAGTGCTTTTCATTTTGCAAAAATTTTTTGGAAAAGCGATTTGTTAGGTTTTGATACGTTTGCCAGCGCGAAATCAGAAATTGTTTATGACACTTTCATGCAAGTACGAAATTTTCAAATCGCGTATTCGACGAGCACATAATTAGCACAAAATTCCAGGGTACTTGATTTTGCGAAACATGTTGAAAATACCGCGATAAAGCAATTCTATACGTATAGTCAGCGCCCCCATGAAATAAAAAAATATATATATGCCACTTCAATGCGAGTACGAAATTTTTATTTCGCAAAAATGATTAGCACAAAAATAGCACAAAATTATAGCGCGTTTAAATTTGCAAAATTTTTTGGAAAAACCGTATAATTAGTTCTCGATACGTTTGCCTAGTGCCCCAGGAGATCAAAAACTGTATGTCACTTAAATGCGAGTGCGACAATGTTGATTTTCGTACTCGAATGTCGTGCTATTTTTGTGCTAATCTAATATGTGATTTGAAATGTTTGTATTCGCACTGCAGTGAAATATATATTTGTTTATATCATGGGGGCGCTGACTGTGTGTATAGCACATTTTATCATTTTTCGTAAAATGAAACTCCCCGGAATTTCGCGCTTATTTTGTGTTCGTGCAATATGCGAATTAAAATTTTCGTACTCGCATTCAAGTGAACTAAATACGTTTTGATTTCGTAGGGTGCTGGGTATGCGTGTAGAAAACTAATGATGCGGTGTTTTTAAATTTGCAAAATGAAACACTCTGGAATTTTGTATTAATTTTTTGCTAAAATTATATGCGAGTTAAAATTTGCGTACCTGCATTTAAGTAAAAGAAACAGTTTTTGATTCCGTGGAGGGCTAAATATACTTACACAAAACTTATATTACGTTTGTTTAAACAAATTTTTCAAACCCAAACACCTTGGAATTTTGTTTTATTTTTATACTAATTAGTTATTCGAGTCAACAGTTTCGTATTAGTATTAAAGTGAAATAAATTAGGTATAATTCATATTTTGTGCGCCATATTGGATTTGCCATTTTGATTTGTGAAAATATAATATGAATCTTGTTATTATTGACGTTGAGATCCCTGTGATATCAATTTCGGTGCATATGTATTAATTTTGTCATTTATGATCGCCATTTTGGAGGCGCCATTTTGATTTTTGAAAATTTGGTATCATACCTTTGGAGCACATAATTAGCACAAAATTATAGACCCCTCTTTGTTCCATTTGTGTTGATGCTTCATTGGTTGGCGAGCCAGCTGAACATCGCGCCAGCGCCGCCACATTTCCGTTCAAGTTTTCTCATGTTTCCGATGCAGCACAAACATTTTGTTTGTGGGACGAAATTAGCACATAATTAGCACAAAATTATAGGATATGTATTTTTCGATTCCGAGGCAGTGGGGGCGCCGGCTATATGGAGCTTAATATGGATAAAAAAACGACATATGAAACGCAGTCGAAGGCCTTGCTGAGATCGAAAAATAAAGCAGCGGTATATTGGCCAGATTCATATCCGTCAATTAGCCATTTACTTCCGGAAACACTAACATTTGTTTGAGAACCAATCGTTCAAACACTTTTGACAATATGGGCAACAGCGAGATTAGACGGAAATTGCTGACATAATCATGTGGACCTTTTTTATAGAGTGGTATTACAGTTGCAACCTTTAAACAATTAGGAAATATTTCAGTCCTAATGCAATTATTTATTAGTTTTGTTAGCGGGCATAGAATAACATCTTTAATGTATTTAATCGTGCTGCATGTCATACCATATACATCTCTAGAATTTTATGCTATTAGGGACGTAATTGCTTCCCTTACTTACTTTATTAAAAGAAAAGTAATTTGGACATACAGTTCTATTTATAAATACCAGAGCTGGGATGAATCCTCAAATACAGGATTCGAATCACGAATCCGAATCACCTAATATGATTCGAATCACGAATACTCGAATAAAGGATTCGTAAGTGAAAAATATGATTCGAATGAAAGATTCGAATCCTCATTTTTGAATCACGGATACAAATCCTTTAAAAATAAATTTGAATTTATTATTTGCAACCAGTAATATTTTATTCCATCAGTTTCTATTAACAAAAATGTTCATTTACCAACTAAATTGCTGATTATATAATGATTTTAATTAATGATGATATATGTGTTATTGAACTTCATTTTAAATCTGTGTTCTGTACGCGTGGCGCATGAAGTAAAATTTCGAGTTTAGAAAAGCCCCGTGAAAATTTGTCTCGGGTCGCTGCGCGACCCTCGACAAATTTTCTAAGCGGGGCTTTTCTAAACTCGAAATTTTACTTCATGCTTAGTCTGGGAGTGGACAACACTCGTTCTTAGAAGTTTCAAATTAAAGGATCACTCTAGATTACTAAGTTTATTACCATTTTACAAAGGATACAGCTTGAAGGACCAATCATGGTCTTCGGAGACCGAAGGACTACAGGGAATCGAAGTTTAGTTACAAGAAAACAACGAATATCTGAAGGTTTACAGCATGGATAGGAAAGAAAACATCAAATTTTAAAAAAATATCGAATTTGGGTTGATTTTCAGTGCGTTTTCAACTTCACTTTAAATCAGTGTTTTATACGCGTGGCGCATGAAGTAAAATTTCGGGTTTAGAAAAGCCCCGTGAAAATTTGTCTCGGGTCGCTGCGCGACCCTCGACAAATTTTCTACGAGGGGCTTTTCTAAACTCGAAATTTTACTTCATGCTTAGTCTGGGAGTGGACAACACTCGTTCTTAGAAGTTTCAAATTAAAGGATCACTCTAGATTACTAAGTTTATTACCACTTTACAAAGGATACAGCTTGAACGACCAATCATGGTCTTCGGAGACCGAAGGACTACAGGGAATCGAAGTTTAGTTACAAGAAAACAACGAATATCTGAAGGTTTACAGCATGGATAGGAAAGAAAACATCAAATTTTAAAAAAATATCGAATTTGGGTTGATTTTCAGTGCGTTTTCAACTTCACTTTAAATCAGTGTTTTATACGCGTGGCGCATGAAGTAAAATTTCGGGTTTAGAAAAGCCCCGTGAAAATTTGTCTCGGGTCGCTGCGCGACCCTCGACAAATTTTCTACGAGGGGCTTTTCTAAACTCGAAATTTTACTTCATGCTTAGTCTGGGAGTGGACAACACTCGTTCTTAGAAGTTTCAAATTAAAGGATCACTCTAGATTACTAAGTTTATTACCACTTTACAAAGGATACAGCTTGAACGACCAATCATGGTCTTCGGAGACCGAAGGACTACAGGGAATCGAAGTTTAGTTACAAGAAAACAACGAATATCTGAAGGTTTACAGCATGGATAGGAAAGAAAACATCCAATTTTAAAAAAATATCGAATTTGGGTTGATTTTCAGTGCGTTTTCAACTTCACTTTAAATCAGTGTTTTATACGCGTGGCGCATGAAGTAAAATTTCGAGTTTAGAAAAGCCCCGTGAAAATTTGTCGAGGGTCGCTGCGCGACCCTCGACAAATTTTCTACGCGGGGCTTTTCTAAACTCGAAATTTTACTTCATGCTTAGTCTGGGAGTGGACAACACTCGTTCTTAGAAGTTTCAAATTAAAGGATCACTCTAGATTACTAAGTTTATTACCATTTTACAAAGGATACAGCTTGAAGGACCAATCATGGTCTTCGGAGACCGAAGGACTACAGGGAATCGAAGTTTAGTTACAAGAAAACAACGAATATCTGAAGGTTTACAGCATGGACAGGAAAGAAAACATCCAATTTTAAAAAAATATCGAATTTGGGTTGATTTTCAGTGCGTTTTCAACTTCACTTTAAATCAGTGTTTTATACGCGTGGCGCATGAAGTAAAATTTCGAGTTTAGAAAAGCCCCGCGAAAATTTGTCTCGGGTCGCTGCGCGACCCTCGACAAATTTTCTACGCGGGGCTTTTCTAAACTCGAAATTTTACTTCATGCTTAGTCTGGGAGTGGACCGTCAAGATTTTCTACATGGTGAGATTTTCGATATTTCTAGATTTATGTCGATTTATTCACAGTTTGTTTTTGTATTAAATGCAACTTTAATATTAAATAAAAACGGTTTCTTTTTAATAGAATATTCACCCATTAAGACCTAAGCAAATTATAAAGTTAACTCTAAAAGTTAATTTTAGTTCAAACAAGATAAATTCAAATTCAAAACTATTTGAATTTGAGAAAATAAGCTTACGCTTCTTATAGTTTGCACAATTTAAACATAATATATAAAATTACGAAAAACTATTCGTGAAAATGCAAACAATGTCTTAATTAATAAGACAAATTAAGACTATAAATATCCATTGAAACAACTACTTCCCGTGCAAATACACCTCCGGATATTGAATTATACAATGAAATATTTCAAATCTTATTTAATTTAATTTGTTACAACGCTCTATTAAAGTATATGTAACGTTTAGGTCAAATTCTCTTCAAACCAACTAACAAATACAAATTTAAAATGAAAAGAGAGAACAAAAAAAAAATTAGAAGTAAAAGGACTTGGATTAAAACTAATGTCTTAGGCCATCTATAGACGCGTTTCGAGGTTTATCTCTCTTCAGTATAGCTTTGCTTATGACGTTAATTTTAGGTAAAATTTTGCATCTTTTTCTATAATTTCAATAAATGATTTATTATATTACATACGTCGATTTTTTAAGAGTTAAATTTAAAATTAAAACGAGTGCTGTCCACTCCCAGACTAAGCATGAAGTAGAAGATTTGTCTCAGGTCGCGTAGCGACCCGAGACAAATTTTCGCGGGGCTTTTCCAAACTCGAAATTTTACTTCATGTGCCACGCGTATAAAACACTGATTTAAAGTGAAGTTAAAAATGCACTGAAAACCAACCCAACTTCGATATTTTTTTCAAAATTAGATGTTTTCTTTCCTATCCATGCTGTAAACCTTCAGATATTCGTTGTTTTACATTATAATTATTATGTCTGACGTTTTATATGACAATTCCTAAAGCGTGTAGCCAACATAAATTTAAAAAAAAGATAAAATCATAGCACTCTAGAGGTTTTTTTTTATTGAACATATGATATTACTACCAAATTACCTAATTATTTTTTTTTTTCTTGAATTAACCTACCTAATTAGTCGAATATTAAAATATCCATTCAGACGCCCGCATTCCTCGCTTAGTTAAATAGCATAGCGATGAGAAGTTAGCCATAAATTTTTCAGCCATAAATGGTGGTAACCCTATTAAATTTATACATTGCAAAAACCGATATTTTACTCATACATAGCGCTAACCATTGAATTGCATTGTGTAGTAGGAGTACATATTAACTATTTAAGACTTTTCAATAGCACTTTTGATGTAAAAAGTGAAACTTGTATTGACTAAAATTTTATTGCTTAAAATTGCTCTTCAACCCTTCCTAAATACAGGGCAAATCAGCTACCACCCCCAATGGTAGGCCTATTACATTCATTTTTCACTTTGAAAATATTGTAATCGGTATAGTTTCACTATTTCATAAAATAAGCGTAATTTTTCAGTCTTAGGATGCCACTAAAATTTTATTGCTTAAAATTGCTCTTCAACCCTTCCCAAATACAGGGTAAATCAGCCACCAGCCTCAAAGGTAGGCCTATTACATTCATTTTTCCCTTTGAAATTTATGCAATCGGAATCGTTTCACTATTTCATAAAATAAACGTAATTCTTCGGTTTTAGGATGCCACTAAAATTTTTTTGCTCGAAATTGCTCTTCAACCTTTCCTAAATACAGGGAAAATCAGCCACCACCCCCAAAGGTAGGCCTATTACATTCATTTTTCACTTTGAGAATAATGAAATCGGCATCGTTTCACTATTTCATAAAATAAACGTAATTTTTCAGTCTTAGGATGCCACTAAAATTTTATTGCTTAAAATTGCTCTTCAACCCTTTCTAAATAAAGGGCAAATCAGCCACCACCCCCAAAGGTAGGCCTAATACATTTATTTTTCTTTTTGAAAATAATGTAATCGGCATCGCTCAACTATGTTATAATATAATCATATTTTTTCAGTATTAAGCCACTAAAATGTTATTGCTTAAAATTGCTTTTCAACTCTTCCTAAGTATAGGACAATTCAGTAACAACCCCTAAAGGTAGGCCTAAGACAGAGATTTTTCGTTTTATAATAGCCTGAGATCGCTTGATCAAATATCAATACAAGTTTCACTTTTTACATCAAAAGTGCTAATGAGAAGTCTTAAATAGTTAATATGTACTCCTATTACACAATGCAATTCAATGGTTAGCGCTATGCATGAGTAAAATATCGGTTTTTGCAATTTATAAATTTAATAGGGTTACCACCATTTATGGCTGAAAAATTTATGGCTAACTTCTCATCGGTAAATAGCATGAGCTCTGCTCTACCACTTTTCGTCCAGGAAAGAATGCACGAAAACAAAAAGTGTCGCAGAAGTCCTCGTTTTTGACTTCTGCGATACTTTTTGTTTTCGCGCATTCTTTCCTGGACGAAAAGTGGTAGAGCCTATGCTATTTAATTAAGCGAGAAATTATTTTCAGTGTTTTGTTTATTTATCCACTTATCATCATCAACTTTCTCAGATTGAATTTTGTAAACACACGCGCACACTCACACGTGAAAATCACGTTTGGACATAATTTTTGTACAACAGTTTATAATTCTAGATTATGTTATCTGATCAAATCAGTCTTATCTACAAGCGCATTCGATTTGGTTAGAACATACCCATTAGCACCCCGACTGATTAACTTTAATCATCCACTAATCATTGATTAAACCTCTGATTAAGTCAAAATTCTAGAATATAGAAATATTATAAATTTGTGAGATAAGCTAAACATGTCACTTTCATCAATATGCATTGTCTAAACAATTTGTAAATAAAATTGTTGTGTTTTTAAAAAGTACCAGGTGTTGATTTGACGGACGCAACAGGAAATCCCATGTAAATTTTGAAATGTTCAAATTTTCACTCCCCTATTTATTTTAGAAACAAAATGTATTTACCTTTTTTGTAGAAGAAAAAATTCTGAATTATTTCGTGTTAACGTTTATCACTTTACGTTTCTCTAAGTTAAAATAATTAAGAAAAAATAACGTGATTTTATAAAAATAATGACATGCCATGGAATTGAAACAACTGTGGATGTCAAAATGGCAAAAGATATCGTAGTCACTTGATTATAGTAAATGTTTTCGAAATGATTTACACTATACAAGATAAATGTCATTATTTTTATAAAATCACATTACATTTTCTTAATTATTTTAGCTGTTAATTTTCTGACATTCCTTGATTTTTACAAGAGTTCAATTTGAAGCTTTAAACGAGTGTTTTCCACTCCCAGACTAAGCATGAAGTAAAATTTCGAGTTTTGAAAAGCCCCGCGTAGAAAATTTGTCGAGGGTCGCGCAGCGACCCGAGACAAATTTTCACGGGGCTTTTCTAAACTCGAAATTTTACTTCATGCGCCACGCGTATAAACCACAGATTTTAAGTGAAGTTCGAATATACATAAATTTGACAATATTATAGTGTTTTAGACGAGTGACGCATGAAGTAAAATTTCGAGTTTAGAAAAGCCCAGAAAATTTGTCTAACCTAATTTTGAAGGTGCAAAATTTCTAACCTAGTTTTGAAGGTGCAAAATGTTTAACCTAATTTTAAAGGTGCAAAATATCTAGCTTAATTTTAAAGGTGCAAAATATCTAGCTTAATTTTGAAGGTGCAAAATATTTAACCTAATTTTGCAACTTCAAAATTTGAAATTAAAATTTGAAAATAATATGTACATAACTTATTTTTAATCAAACATAACATTTCAGTTGAGTATATTTTCAGTTTCAAACTAAAATAGTGTTTTATACGCGTGGCGCATGAAGTAAAATTTCGAGTTTAGAAAAGCCCAGAAAATTTGTCTCGGGTCGCTGCGCGACCCTCGACAAATTTTCACGGGGCTTTTCTAAACTCGAAATTTTACTTCATGCTTAGTCTGGGAGTGCAAAACACTTGTTTAAAGCTTTAAATTAAACTTAAAAAAAAACAGGGAATATCCGCAATTGTTGTATCAATTCCATGGCACGTCATTATTTTTATAAAATCACATTACTTTATCTTAATTAAAATTCATTCCCTGTAATTTTTTCAATTTATTTCAATTTCCTTTTGTTTCATTTAGTTTGGTTAGAGAATAGTTTGTGCCTGATGTTGCATTTTGCATATAAATTATGCAAAGAACAGCAGTGCTCTCGTGTAACGCAAATATTCATTGTATAATTCAATATCTGTCGGGGTATTAGCTCGAGAAGTAGTTGTTTCAATGAATATTTGGAGACAAACTTTTTGCAGAAAGTCGATATTAATTTTAATTCGTTTTTATATTTTATCTTAATTATTTTAACTGAGAGAAACGTAAAGTGTTAAGTGTAAATTTAAAAATGTTTCCTCTACAAAAAAGTGAAATACATTTTGTCTCTAAAATAAATAGGGAAGGTTTGAATTAAATTATACTTGGTTTGTTTCACAAATTTCTCTTTACTATTTACTCGACTAGTTTCACGTTTTACAGAATTATCACTCCTGATAATGCTGTAAAACGCGAAACTAGTCGAGTAAATAGTAAAGAGAAAATTGTGAAACAAACCAAGTGTAATTTAATTCAAACCTTCATCAATATTTAAAAATGTTTCACCACGTTATAAGTGAGAAAATTATTCAAGAAATAAATAGGGAAGCCAATATTTGAACACTTTAAAATTAACTTGCGATTTCCTATGTTGGGTCCGGCAAGTCAACACCCAGTATATTTACAGGGTGTCCCATTAGTGCGTTCTCGGAGGTAATCTCAGCTCATGTTAAAGATAGAACAATTGTTTCTTTACCAAAGTTATTTGATTTTTAGAGCTGCATAACCTAAAAATATTTGTTTATATACAGAGTGTGCCATTAAGACAGTAGCGGATGCAATTTGCTTATTTTAAATGGACCACCCTGTATATTATTTTGTTTTTGAATTTATCATAAAAATTGCCCATCATTTTGTACAAACATTTCGTCTTAGTCGTATCGTTTCTGAGTTATTTGACATTTATGGACGAAAATGATATTTGCAGTGGTTTTATAAAGCTAAAATATCTCTGAAACTAAATGAGATAAAAAGCTGCAAATTTCACTATTCTCATGAGAATTGGGGGCGCTATCATCTGCACTATATAGTCGTTGCGTTTAAGTTATTTAGCTATAAAATAAAAATAGTTAAGTTTATAAATTTTAAATTTAGGGTAAGTTCGTTTATTTAAATAGAACCATGTAACTTTTTTTATATCAATCGACTCAAAATGAAATGCTATTTCTAATTTGATAATAATTTTGTATCTGTAGATGTAATCCAATTATCTTAAAAAGTTTAAACTTACGGATAAAAATTATGAACCTAATGAAAAGAGAATTGAATTTTGAATCGAGTTACCTTTGTTTGAAAATTTATAAATTCGACTATTTTTGTTTTGTAGTCAAATAACTTGATCGCGATATCTTTATAGTGCATTCGATAGCGCCTTCTATTCTCAAGAGAGTGGCGAAAACCGCAACTCTCTATCTTATTTACTTTCAGAGATATTTTAGGTTTACAAAACTGCCGCAAACGTAATTTTTATATATAAATGTCAATTGATTCCGAAACGGAACCATTTAGACCAAATGTTTTTATTAAAATGATACGCAGTTTTTAGGAGCAATTTAAGAACCAAATAATATACAGGGTGATCCATTTAATAAAAGCAAGTTGCATCTGCTACTGCCTTTATAACACACCCTGTATACATGCAAATATTTTTAGGTTATGCAGCTTTTAAAAACAAGGAAACTTTTTTTCTATCTTTAACACGAGCCGAGATATCCTCCGAGAACGCACTCATGGGACATCCTGTATATATATATATATATATATATATATATATATATATATATATATATATGAATTAATTAAATTGTTTACAAATAATATACATTTATACAATGCAAGTCAAAGACAAGATTGTTATAATATTAGAAATAGAGGCATCTGCATTATGAAACACAAACATAGTTTTATACAAACCTCTTGTTTAGGACAGCCTGCTAAATTATACAATCATTCACCTAATAACTTAAAATGTCTACCAAATAATATACTACTACAAAAGTTAAAAGGTATTGTACTTGATACCTACCTAGTCAATTAATATTAACCCATTAAGCGCCATTGATACATACAAGCAACATTATTATTTTCTTTTTATTTAAACTACTAAATATGTTACTTTGATGTATTATATTATTTGACCTGACTTGTAAATGTGTGAGGAAAAAAGGTAAATATTTTGATCATTACTTATTAAAAAAAAATGTGTATTTGTAAATTCACAATATTTTAGTGTTTTATACGCGTGGCGCATGAAGTAAAATTTCGAGTTTAGAAAAGCCCCGTGAAAATTTGTCGAGGGTCGCGCAGCGACCCGAGACAAATTTTCTGGGCTTTTCTAAACTCGAAATTTTACTTCATGCTTAGTCTGGGAGTGGAAACACTCGTTCTGAACTTCATATTGCACGTTTTTGTATAAAATCGACGATTGCCTAAAAATGTACAGCGTATACATTATGTTTATTTAAAGGAAAAATTCACAGTAGGTAATGCAATAAGACATTCATAAAAATCATAAAAAAGTGCAGAATTTTACCTTAAATCCACTTTTAGAGTTAACTCGATAATTACTCGGCCGTTAATGAGTTAAAGGTAGTGATACGTGTGCGTCTTATTGTTTATTATCTTTTATATCTCTTGCTGTTATTAATCTATTAACTTATTTATTATGCTTTTTTAATTATTTGAATGCTGTTTGTATGTTTCGTCTCTTTACAATTTTATATATTTTTAAGTATTTTAACTTGTTCTGTCCCCATATACTCATTAATGTTTGTCTAGTTATTACGTTCTTGTATTCATGCATTCATGCAAATCTGTATTTGACTTACACAGAAATGTATTATCATTCTTTTTGAAAATAAATAAATAAATGATTAAGTTAATCGACTTGGGTGCAAACGGACAACAGCCTCCTTTATAGTTTAGTAGGGTTTTAAAACTCTTTAATGACGTGTTTTCAATTCATAAATTAATGTATTTTGTGATATGTTTCGTCTCTTTACAATTTTATATATTTTTAAGTATTTTAACCTGTTCTGTCCCCATATACTTATTAATGTTAGGTCTAGTTATTACGTTCTTGTATTTATGTATTCATGCAAATCTGTATTTGACTCACCCAGAAATGTACTATCATTCTTTTGGAAAATAAATAAATAAATAAATGATTAAGTTAATCGACTTGGGTGCAAACGGGCAACAGCTTCATTTATAGTTTAGTAGGGTTTTAAAACTCTTTAATGACGTGTATTCAATTCATAAATGATTGTATTTTGTGACTTACGTGAAGGCTGTTCATTTATTTATGCACATTCAGAGTATTTACGCTTAGCCTCTTATCAATATTGAATTCACATGATGTGTTGTTTTGATTTGATTAAAACGTAATTTTGTAAGTAAGTAATACCTAAACAGACATTCTTGTTATTCTACAGTAAACAAATTTTGTTTCCCACCGCACAGACGATCGAATCGAAACGAATCAAATCAACACAACATGCACAACAAACGCACACCGATAAATAAAACCCAAGCTAAAGGAAAAAAAAATGTAAACATTATCTCATCTCACACGAGCGTTTATTTTTTTCCAAAAAAAAACCTTTCACACACACTCGCACGGCCACACGTACGCACACACACACGCTCACACGAATCTCGTTTCGTTCGGTTTCCCGTGACACACTTTTCGAATTGGAAAGAATGAACAGAATATTAAAAAAAAGCAACAATTCCAGAACGAAATCAATTCACTGGGCGGTGGACGGAATAACGGCGGTGCGTGCGTGTGTGTGTGTGTACGGGGGGAACACGCAGAAAGAGAACACTCACCAAGGCGAAGAAATTCGTGTGGCAATCCTCTAAGCTGGCCCCGTTGGTTTGAAGATTTGGGTGCGTCATAGTGGATCCATAATCACTTGTTTTATTCCCTCGCAGCAACGCACGGCACTGTTTTTTTAAAAGACGGACGACGCGGCTCCTGGCACGGCACGCCAACTACGCACATTTTCCGGGTCACCCTCGAAAATCCGACATCGTCGCGGTGGAAAAACGGGCGAAGCGCAGAGTGAGGGACAAAAATCCAACGCGCACAACACACTCCTCGGGCTCTACGGGCCGCACGCTCACCTTTCTATTATATCGCGACTGCAAAATGGCGGACGTCACAGACAGGACAACAAGCGCCGCCGCCGCGCCGAACACACGACCGCAGCGCCGCGCAGCGGCGAATAGTTCAAGCCGGAAAGCACCTACGTTCGCTAGCGCTATCTCCCTCAATCGCACGGGTTCACCAGTGTGCGCGTGGTTCAGATTGTCTCGCACTGATAACTAGTCGACGTTGGCTACGCGCTCCGCTCCTCCTAGCCTCTCTTTCCAGCGCCGTTTGAAACGTCGGCGACGTGCGTTTTCACACTGTTGCCGCTTCTGCAATAAACAAATTCACCAATAACATAAACAAAAATTGGAAATATATCGAATTCCCGAACACGTTTCTTTCAAGTAAATAATTAACGCGGCTTATTATATTTATGTGAATTCACAAGTCGTTGATAAAACACGAATAAATCAATTCAGTATTTATCGAATAAGCAAGATTCTTATCAACATCAAAGGTAAGTTTGAACACAACTTGTAAAATTCACTAAACACGCTACTTAACCTAATTGGATCTTAAAACTCTATTTTAATGAACTTTAATAAAGCGGTGAACACACCTAATCAACATATTTCATCAGAACAGTAAGTTCTGTTTTAAATTGGTTCAAAAACGTTGTTTTAATAAACATTAAGGGACAACACCACTGTGACGGCTTCAAAAAATCGATTTTTTGAAAACCATCTAGAAAAATCTAAAAAACATTTAAGAATAGAATGCCGTTGGTCCCAGGTCGAAAAAATTATTATTTTCGGAGATATTAAATATTTTGTGGAGCGGTGCAGCGCCCCGTGACGCTCGGGGTCCCGCGCAATTACGCCAGTGTATGAAAATTTGGGCAGAGACGATTTGCTGCAGCGTTGTTTGGGCGGCTTTACGCAAAACAATAACGAAAGCTACAACAAATCAGTTTGGGCAATAGCCCCCAAGTGTCAGTCCGGGGGCAAAAAAATTGCCGCTGATATCGCGGTATTATTATTCAACGATGGCCTGAGAAGCCTCATGAAAGTTATGGAGACGTTGAGGGTAACCATCGGCCCAAATTGTTTCAATTTTTGCGTTGAAACCGACGCAGCGCGGATCGAGCAGGCGGAGCGCTCGCTCACGTATGCTGCAAAAGAGGCAAGAAAAGCCTCTACAAGTTCGAGAAAAGATGCTGGGGACCTTGATTTGCTTCTTGAAGGCCAGCTATATGGTGCCGAAATCGCTGATTAGGTAAAAAAATTGTTATCCAATGTATCACATAAATTAACAAACTTCAAACTTTGAATGCGTTTTTCTCAAAACCACTTTTTTGAGTGCGGCACGCAGCAGAACTCGAGCAATTTTTATCCGATCGACTTCAAATTTGGACTGAATCAACAAAACTAGTTTATCTAAAGAAGTACATAGGATTTTTTCGATATCTCAATAACTAAAAAAATTATAGCCTTTTTTCAACGAGAAACTTTGCTCGAAAATCGACTTTAAATTTCGAAAGCGTTCCTATTTTTTAAAAATCAATATTTTTTCAAATCCTTATGTACTTCTCTTCAAAATATCATATTATTAACGAAAACACTCGATATTTTTTTTCAGATCGACTTTGAAGACAGTTCTGCTGCGTGCCGCGGATCACTGCAAAGGCAACAAACAGCACCTGACGCGGGAGCTTTCCCAGCGCCACCATGAGGCGTGAAAAATTTGATTTTTTTTTACGGGTGTGAAGTTAGCAATAGATTTTCAAAAATTCATATCTCGGAAAAAACAAAAGCAAATTAAATGAAATTTGAAGATATACACTTCAAATAGCCTAAATTATTACCCCAAGAAATATAAAACCCTTAACATTTACCCTTCATATTTTTTCACCCCTTCCAAAAATATGTTATGATTTTTTTTTAATTTGGCAATATTTCATAAAGTTACTTTTTAGCTCAAAACGTCTCTATAATACCTTATTTTGATAAGTAAAATCGAAAAAACGTTTCGACACCTTGTTCGCCACTAAACTATTGTTTTACCCTAAGATTTCAAAAATTAATATCTCAGAGAAAAAAAATACAAATCGAATAAAATTTGAAATACACGATAAGAGATGTCTAAGTATTCACAAAAAAAAATTGACCCATAATTTTTACCTATAATATTTTTTCACCCCTTCCAAAAACGTAATCAATTTTTTTCTACTTTGGCAATGTTCCATAAAATTAATTTTTATCTCAAAATATCTCTATTCTACCCTCTTTTAATACACCTAATCAAAAAAACGTTTCGTCACCCTTTTCACCCCTAAAATATATTTTTTACCCCGTGAATATGGAAATCAATATTTCCGAGAAAGCAAAATCAAATCAAACCAAATATTACTAAGGAATACATCTTAATTAATAGCACAAAGAAGATCAACCCCTAAAATTACCCTTTCATTTTTTCTTGTCTTTAAATGTAATATATATATTTTTTTAAATACACAATTTTCTTAAATGTTGATATGTACCATATATTATTTCTATTTATCATGAGTATGTTTACTCTAATAAGCAAAAGTAAAAAAAAAGTGTCAGGCACTTTACCCCCATATAATAAGATAATAATCTCCTGCTCGTCGTATGGATTTATATGCGTATGGAATTATGTGCAACGATTTAAACATTATTTTTTCTGAATTTGGCAAAGGGCCATAGATAAATAAAAATTGTTATTCTTATCATTAATGTGTGTACTTTCATAATCAAAAGTCAAAAAAACGTTTGGAGCACTTTTTCACCACCGAAAAAAAAATCTCCCGCTCGTCACGTATGGATCTATATGCAATAAATTAAACATTATTTTTTCCGAATTTGGCAAAGAGCCATAGATAAATAAAAATTGTTATTCTTATCATTAATGTGTGTACTTTCATAATCAAAAGTAAAAAAAAACGTTTGGAGCACTTTTTCACCCCCGAAAAAAAAAAAATAATCTCCCGCTCGTCACGTATGGATCCATATGCAATAAACTAAACATTATTTTTTCCGAATTTAGCAAAGAGCCATAGATAAATAAAAATTGTTATTTTTATCATTAATGTGTGTACTTTCATAATCAAAAGTCAAAAAACGGTTGGAGCACTTTTTCACCCCCGAAAAAAAAAATAATGTCCCGCTCGTCACGTATGGATCCATATGCAATAAATTAAACAATATTTTTTCAGAATTTAGCAAAGAGCCATAGATAAATAAAAATTGTTATTCTTATCATTAATGTGTGTACTTTCATAATCTAAAGTCAAAAAAACGTTTGGAGCACTTTTCCACCCCCGAAAAAAAAAATCTCCTGCTCGTCACGTATGGATCTATATGCAATAAATTAAACATTATTTTTTCCGAATTTGGCAAAGAGCCATAGATAAATAAAAATTGTTATTTTTATCATTAATGTGTGTACTTTCATAATCAAAAGTCAAAAAAACGTTTGGAGCACTTTTTCACCCCGAAAAAAAAATTATCTCCCGCTCGTCACGTATGGATCCATATGCAATAAATTAAACATATTTTTTTCCGAATTTAGCAAAGAGCCATAGATAAATAAAAATTGTTATTCTTATCATTAATGTGTGTACTTTCATAATCAAAAGTCAAAAAAACGTTTGGAGCACTTTTCCACCCCCGAAAAAAAAAAATCTCTCGCTCGTCACGTATGGATCTATATGCAATAAATTAAACATTATTTTTTCCGAACTTGGCAAAGAGCCATAGATAAATAAAAATTGTTATTCTTACATTAATGTGTGTACTTTCATAATCAAAAGTTAAAAAAACGTTTGGAGCACTTTTTCACCCCCGAAAAAAAAATATTCTCCCGCTCGTCACGTATGGATCCATATGCAATAAATTAAACATATTTTTTTCCGAATTTAGCAAAGAGCCATAGATAAATAAAAATTGTTATTCTTATCATTAATGTGTGTACTTTCATAATCAAAAGTCAAAAAAACGTTTGGAGCACTTTTTCACCCCCGAAAAAAAAAAAATAATCTCCCGCTCGTCACGTATGGATCCATATGCAATAAATTAAACATTATTTTTTCCGAATTTGTCAAAGAGCCATAGATAAATAAAAATTGTTATTCTTATCATTAATGTGTGTACTTTCATAATCAAAAGTCAAAAAAACATTTGGAGCACTTTTCCACCCCCGAAAAAAAAAAAAATCACCCGCTCGTCACGTATGGATCTATATGCAATAAATTAAACATTATTTTTTCCGAATTTGGCAAAGAGCCATAGATAAATAAAAATTGTTATTCTTATCATTAATGTGTGTACTTTCATAATCAAAAGTCAAAAATCGTTTGGAGCACTTTTTCACCCCCGAAAAAAAAAAAAATAATCTCCCGCTCGTCACGTATGGATCCATATGCAATAAATTAAACATTATTTTTTCCGAATTTGGCAAAGGGCCGTAGATAAATAAAAATTGTTATTCTTATCATTAATATGTGTACTTTCGTAATCAAAAGTCAAAAAAACGTTTGGAGCACTTTTTCACTCCAAAAAAAAATCTCCCGCTCGTCACGTATGGATCCATATGCAATAAATTAAACATTATTTTTTCCGAATTTGGCAAAGGGCCATAGATAAATAAAAATTGTTATTGTTATCATTAATGTGTGTACTTTTATAATAAAAAGTCATTAAAACGTTTGGAGCACTTCTACACCCCCGAAAAAAATAATCTCCCGCTCGTCGCGTATTGATTTAAAATATTTTTTTAAATTTGGCAAAGGGCCATAAATAAATAAAAATAGTTATTCTTATTATTAATGTGTGTACTTTAATAATCAAAAGTCAAGAAATCGCTCTGAGCACTTTTTTCAATTTCAATTTTCAACTTATCGCGTATGGATCCATATATATAAAAGTTATAAATACGTTACAAACACCCCTATAAATTATTGCTCAAAAAATAAAGTCTCCATCGCTCTCCACTCATAGAAATCTATACGTGTTCATAATTTCTATAATTAGCCATATTATAATAAAAATTGATTGCTTCGTGTTGATGAGTGTACTAAACTGACTTAAATAAAATATATATGGTTTTTTTATCCAAACATAATAATTAATCTGTTCTAGTAAGCAGATACATTCATTCTTCAATAATTGAATTGTCAGCTTGTTTGTTTTCGTTTTCGCAGCTAGTGCGTGCATTTGTGAATTATCCGAAATCATTTTAAGACAGTATTTCTTTCCAGCTGTGTCGTAATTATCAGAAAATTATTTTCAAAGTGTCTTTTTTGTTTTATTGGTTAAGTTTTGTTTCGATAGTTATTTAGTTAAATTAATTTAAGTGTGTACCGTTGCAAAGTTCGTGGATTCGTTTGTTGTGTTAAATTTGTTTAATTCGTTTTGTTGTTTTTTCGTTTATTAAGTTTAAGGTAATTAATTTATGTGTTCGCTTTCTTTTGTGTTATATTTGTGCATCATATATTTTCACCGCAATGAAGTCGTCAGAAAAGTTACTAAATTTTTTTATTACTAATAATGTGTTAAACATTAGAAGATTAACAATTAATGGTGAAATAATTGGGTCAGCTGCGGTAGAAGTATATAATATCGACAATAAATATTGCCGACTAAAAATTTTAAAAATCATTAGAGAATGATTTTTTACTTTTGCTTATTAGAGTAAACACACTCATGATAAAAAGAAATAATATATGATACATATCAACATTTAAGAAGATTGTGAATTAAAAAAAATATATATATTACATTTAAAGACAAGAAAAAATGAAAGCGTAATTTTAGGGGCTGATCTTCTTTGTGCCATTAATTAAGATGTATTCCTTAGTAATATTTTGTTTGATTTGATTTTGCTTTCTCGGAAATATTGATTTCCATATTCACGGGGTAAAAAAAATATTTTAGGCTTGAACAGGGTGACGAAACGTTTTTTTGATTAGGTTTATTAAAAGAGGGTAGAATAGAATTATTTTGAGATAAAATTGAATTTTATGGAACATTGCCAAAGTAGAAAAAAAATGATTACATTTTTGGAAGGGGTGAACAAATATTATAGGTAAAAATTATGGGTCAATTTTTTTTTTGGGTGATAACTTAGACATCTCTTATGGTGTATTTTAAATTTTATTCGATTTTTATTTTTTTTCTCTGAGATATTAATTTTTGAAATCTTAGGGTAAAACAATAGTTTAGTGGCGAACGGGGTGTCGAAACGTTTTTTTGATTTCACTGATCAAAAGAAGGTATTATAGAGATGTTTTGAGCTAAAAAGTAACTTTATGAAATATTGCCAAATTAAAAAAAAATCATAACATATTTTTGGAAGGGGTGAAAAAATATGAAGGGTAAAAGTTAAGGGTTTTATATTTCTTGGGGTAATAATTTAAGCTATTTGAAGTGTATATCTTCAAATTTCATTTAATTTGCTTTTGTTTTTTCCGAGATATGAATTTTTTAAAATCTATTGCTGGATCTATTGCTAACTTCACACCCGTAATTAAGAGGAATATAACAGGCGTATAGATTTTAGAATTGACATATCTTTTTAAGGAATTATCCTATAGATTTGAAATTTTGATAGCTTAAATTATATATAATTTTCTGTCCGACTATGTTTTATTTTTTTTTTAAATTCAATAGTTACGGAGATATGACTAAAAAAAATGGCAATTTTCAAAATAAATAAAAATTAAAACATAGTCGGACAGATAATTTTGTATTACGTCCAAATATGAAATTGTATAGTGATGCGATGATCAATAGCCGTTAAAAGTCAATTCTAAATTACGCTCTGGGAACTGCTGCCGCCGTGCGGATAAACCTACGTAACTCAACGGCCTCGCGCTCCGTACACTCTACGCCAAAAGTTTCTCGCGCTGTGATTTGAAATTAGTTGTTACGATTTTGTTTCGTATTTAAGGGAATACTGATTCCAAATTTCAGTGTATTATTATCCTTTATAGATTACTGCACTTTAGATTGATGTATAATTACAACAATTATAGTGATTTTTGTATATAAAATCCTAATTATTCATTTAGTTACTTACATAATAATATGTACGTATTACATAAGCTGTTTATTAATTGAGGGATAGCATTGTGCTCTTCTCTGTTTATATGTTCGTGTTGATATTGTTTTTTTTACAATGTAACGAAGGCAACAGATTCTCAAAGGCGGTCCTTTTTTGTCGGATTCGCGAATGGGGATTTTACGAGTATTATGAGTATTTTCGTTTATATTTTTTAAATTCCAATAAAAAGCTGACATTTGATAACAAAACTCATGTCATGTAAATCCTTTTTAAAAACAGTCTATGGATAATTGAATTGATTTACGGTTAGGAGTACATTAGATTAAACTTTCATTTAAACTGGACAAACTAGTGTTGTTTTATTCGAAAATTATAATCGAATGCTTATAACGCATTTACAATACAACTATTGTAATGATTTAAACCCATTTGAAAACATTTTGAACTGTATCGTTTGTTTTCTTATTGCGTGATTTGCCAGCTAGCATATTCATCATAGATTCCGCGCTATACACACTTAGCGAAAAAATCTTGTAGTCTTGTATATCACCACGTGTGTGAACATCCGATATTCTATTTACCGTGTGGATTTACAATTTATTACAAATTATTTTTTTTTTGGTGTATTTGTGTTTGGGTGTGTGAAGTGTGTGTATTATTATTAACAAGGACAATATGGGAAATAAAGACTTGAAAAAGAAAAAACGTGCTTGTACATATAAACAATCCAGAAAACGGTAAGTGTTACTTATGTATTTATGGTGTCTGATGCATTATGCAATGTATTGTATTGATACAAATAAGACCATATCATTTTGAGGCAATTTCTGTTCAATGTCTGTTTCTTTTATTATTCCCGACGTACAGTGTGTTTTCGGGAGCATGCGTTGCACAGTATGACCGATCCAAGCGAACGCTTTTTTGTAGACACAAAAATTTCTAAATCGGCTGATATCACTTATTTTTATTTAAAATTGTTCAGAAAGCAATTAGGCAAATAAAAATGTCCACTCTCTCAAAAATGCGTGATGCTTTGAACTGGTTAAGTATTAATTTAATAAAAAATTAAATCTTTTATACAATGCAACTAAAATCGTTTATCCATTAATAGTAAGGAATTAAAACAATTTAATTTAACGAATCTTAAAGTATTACTTTTAATTTTCAATTTTTCTTCATACTATATTAAGCAAAATAAAAATACTGATGCAGATTTTGTTAATCTATAAAAAAGTTAAACAGACTTTTTGTCTAAAATAATTTGGGAGGCAAATAATACAACATTAATTATTTCAAATTTTTTGTTTTTTTTAAATTTTCTGTTGGCTGCCTCATAATCTATTTTATGCCAAGTATGTTTAGGATTTATAGTGGTTGTGTACAAATATCTGATTAATAAACGCCTCTCAAATTAACAATACATTCACACTAGCGCTAAGAAATGGCATTTATCAAATCAAGCAAATGTTACTAAATCATAATAATTGTTATAGAAATTTGTGGAAAACTAATTCACATGAGCCGCAGTTAATACCTGACCAAACGTCTAGACAGAGCACAAGCAATGATAATGGTCCAGATTACCTTATACAAGTAGAAGAAGATGATCACGCCAGAGGTACTTTTTCTTTGGAAGGCAGGAGGATTGTTGATATGAACTATTTGTGGAAGCAAATTCAAGAATTGCAGCATATGCCATCGTTTGGGTGTACTTTAAAAAACTGCAATATTATTAACGAACAAAAAGTTGGACTTCGTTCCAGATTTAAAATTGAATGTAATATGTGTAATTCGATTAATGTTCTGGATACAGAAAAGCCTGAAGAAATTGTCGATGTAACAACTACTGCAGTATTAGGTAACTATTTTTTATTGCAGCGATAGTCATGACTCATTTATAATAAAGCGAGTAACTATATTTAATTGTGTGATATTTGCCGGACAAGTTAGAAAAAAAAAACATGAATATCACAAAACACAATTTGCTTTTAATTTTAATACGATTGTTTCTAATTCTCAATAATTCTAATAATTATTGAAAGTTGTTATACAATACAACATTTTTATCATTATTAAAATATATGTTGACAAATAATATTGAAGTTGATTATTTTTATTTCATAAGGTACTTCCTCGATAGGATGTGGATATTCACAGTTGGAAGAATTGACTTCTATTTTGAACATTCCGAATGTCAACTTAACTGCCTATAGCAAAATTCATACCAACTTGGAATGTGTAGTTCAAGATGTGCTAATGCAGCAATTGACATTAGCTGGTGAAGAGGAATCCAAAATTGCTATCGAAAATGGACATACTGATGCAGAAGGCTATCCTTGCGTTACTGTAATAGCAGATGGTGCGTGGTCGAAACGCTCTTATAAAACCAACTATAATGCGTTATCAGGTGTTGGGGTAATAATTGGCGAAGCAACGAAGAAAATATTATACGTAGGAGTCAAAAACAAATTTTGTGTATTTTGTGCCAGATATAAAGCACAGCAGAGAGATGTTCCCGACCACACTTGTGCAAAAAATTGGGGGGGTAGTTCAACATCAATGGAATCTGCAATAATCGTTGAAGGTTTCAAGAAAAGCTTGGAAATGCATGGCATAAAATACACAAAATTAGTTGGAGATGGTGACAGCAGTGTGACGAGAAAACTTCTAGAAGAAAAACCATACGGTGAAACAATTGTACAAAAAGTGGAGTGTGTAAATCACCTGTTGAGAAACTTTTGTAATCGTTTAAGGGATACATGCAAAAAATCCAAAAATTCATGTGGACTTACTATTCCGATAAGATTAAGGAAAATTTTGGAAAATAATATAATGAAATTTCGCATTGCCATAAAAAAAGCAGCTATTTTCCACAAAAAATCAGATGCAAGTGAAGCAGACAAAATTTTACTATTAAAAAGAGATATTAAAAATAGCGTTGATCACATTTTTGGTCTGCATGTAAACTGTGATCCATATTTTTGTAAAGGAAGTAAGTGCGAGGAACAAAATCTAGTTCCTCAGTTAACAGAATGTGGATTAAAGGAGGATATTTTAAAATGCATGCAAAGATTACTGCAAAACGCATCATCCATTCTTTTAAATAAAACTAATAATTCGGCTGAGCAATTTAATAGTGTAGTAAATAAATTTGTCGGTGGAAAGAGGATCAACTTCAGTTTCAAAGGATCTTATCAAACTCGATGTTTTTTGGCAGCAATTTCGTATAATTGCAAGGAATACTATATACAAAAAATCATCGAGTTTATGGGGTCAAAAGCAGGAACATATACAAACAAATTTATTGAACGTCGACAACTCAGACGTGCAAGAAATGCAAAAAATAAGAAACGCACAAAAATATTTAAAACTAGAAGCGTTGCCAATGCGGATGCCGACTATGGAAACGTTATTGCGGACCTAACGGATGAAGAAAAAAAAAGTAGAATGAAGAAATTAGAAGATGTTCTGAAAAAAACTAGAGCTGAAATAGTGGAGATAGAAAAAAATACTAGAGGGCAAGCCGCCAATCATTTGTGGCACAAAGAACGAGCCTTTAGGATAACGGCAACTAGGTATGGGCAGCTACATGAAGAAACTGCTAAGAACGAATTCTGCCAGCAAAGTGGATTATTTGTAGAAAATTGTGGTTTCTTTGTGGGCGAAGGAGAACAGTACTTTTTAGGAGCAAGCCCAGATGGATTAGTTGGTGATAATGAATTAGTGGAGATAAAATGCCCTGCTAATTTAGAAAAACTAGGAATTTTAGAAGGAATACAACAACAAAAAATTGATTTCTTGAAAGTAAATCAAAGTGGCAGCATTGAATTAAAACGAAATCATAATTATTTTTATCAAATTCAGGGGCAATTAGAAATATGCAAAAAAGATGTTTGTTATTTCGTAGTGTGGACGCCTCACGAATTACATGTAGAAAGGGTTTACAGAGATAATAATTTTTGGGAGCAAAACATGAAACACAAATTGCAACATTTTTATTTCTCAGCAGTTCTATTAGAATTAATAAAAAACCATATATAAAGATATTATACAGATGTTATACAGGGTGTAATTGAAATAATGTACAGGCTCTTAAGGGGGGATACACAGCACTATTTTACATATTTTTCCGCAAAATTAAAAAAATTAGAATTATTGGAATTTTGCATATTTTTCACTTTTTAAGAAACCGGTTTACCCTTATTTTAATAATAATTAAATATTTGAAATAAAAACAGCACTATTGGGAGGGTTTCACTTTTATTTGTTGAACACTGCAACATGTTTCACTATAAGGTAAATGAATCATTCCTCAATTAAATATTTAATTTAAATTATTAACGATAGAGGCATTCATTTTGTTATACATGTAAATTAAATTAAATAACTCTTTGACTTTATTTAATTGAACTAGCACTCAATTAAAGTTAAAAAAGATATAATACATCATCTTTAACTAAAATAATAGTTTTTTTATTTATAAAAACTAGTGTTCGTTTTTTTAGTTTTTTTTTGTCCCTATGTGTAGGAATTGAATTTTGAAGGGGAGCTCAAACTTTAATTATATCTGATGCTTTTCAAGTCCTAAATCCGCGACTAGATACAAGAAATGCATATTTATCAGAATACATAAACATCATTAAGAACATATAATGATAATAAATTCAATCGGTCATTATTTTTACTTTCCCTATGTAATAAAAAAAATATTATGAAGGGTACATAATCAGCAGAGTTCAATATAAAAATCATTCTATTATATTTTGATAATAAATTTAAAAAATTATTTGAATTAATTAATGCACATTATGCGTAAGAATAGGCCTCTTCAAATACTATCGACACTCACAATACTCATTTATTTGTAAATTAATTGGCTGGAATTTCATTAAACAATGCGTGTTCTGTATGAATGCGTTCAAAGAAGTAAATCAGCTGAGCCAGCAACGAACGCTAACGCGAACGCGATCCGTAGCTTCCTCAAAATAACGAATAATGGGAATAATGAAAACCGCGCCGCGTTGACTTTTTTCTCCGAGCGTACACATGATTTCGGGCGGTTGTTCGTTAGGACTTCGTTTGAGTTCGGTATGATAGCCTCCTCTTCAGAATATTGCGTGTCTCACCAACACGATCAGCGGCCGACCCTGCTATACTCCTCTTAAACATTATTTTTTCCGAATTTGGCAAAGGGCCATAGATAAATAAAAATTGTTATTCTTATCAATAATGTGTGTACTTTCATAATCAAAAGTCAAAGAAACGTTTGGAGCACTTTTCCACCCCCGAAAAAAAAAATCTCCCGCTCGTCACGAATGGATCCATTTGCAATAAATTAAACATTATTTTTTCCGAATTTGGCAAAAGACCATAGATAAATAAAAATTGTTATTCTTATCATTAATGTGTGTACTTTCATAATCAAAAGTCAAAAAACGTTTGAAGCACTTTTCCACCCCCGAAAAAAAAAAATCTCCCGCTCGTCGTGTATGGATCCATATGCAACAAATTAAACATTAGTTTTTCCGAATTTGGCAAAGGGCCATAGATAAATAAAAATTGTTATTCTTATCAATAATGTGGAAAATAAAATAGGATTTTTAAGAGATATGATTTTTTTTAATATTTGGTATGAACGGTGCTATACGCGGGACAGCAATATATTATTTAAATAATTAACAAATGAGAGTGACAACATTTTGACCATCTATGCTTAGTCTAGATATATTGTTTAAACAATTAGTGAAGAAATTTGGAAAATAAAATAGGATTTTTAAGAGATATGATTTTTTTAATATCTGGTATGAACGGTGCTATACGTGGGACAGCAATATATTATATAAATAATTAACAAATAAGAGTGACAACATTTTGACCATCTATGCTTAGTCTAGATATATTGTTTAAATAATTAGTGAAGAAATTTGGAAAATAAAATAGGATTTTTAAGAGATATGATTTTTTTAATATTTGGTATGAACGGTGCTATACGCGGGACAGCAATATATTATATAAATAATTAACAAATAAGAGCGACAACATTTTGACCATCTATGCTCGGTCTAGATATATTGTTTAAACAATTAGTGAAGAAATTTGGAAAATAAAATAGGATTTTTAAGAGATATGATTTTTTTAATATTTGGCATGAACGGTGCTATACGCGGGACAGCAATATATTATATAAATAGTTAACAAATAGGAGTGACAACATTTTGACCATCTATGCTCGGTCTAGATATATTGTTTAAACAATTAGTGAAGAAATTTGGAAAATAAAATAGGAGTTTTTAGAGATATGATTTTTTTAATATTTGGTATGAAAGGTGACATACGCGGGACAGCAATATATTGTTTAAATAAAGAACAATTAAGAGTTACAACATTCTGGTTATTTATACTCGCTCTATGTATATTGTTTAATCAATTATTGAAGAAATTTTGAAAATAAAATATGTGGTTTGGGAGTTATGAAATTTTGAAAATCTGGGGAATCTGTTCCATAATTCGTGTGATGGTGGAGGCACCAAAATCCGTGGCTGAAAAATTCGTGGCCATCTTCACATCGGTGCCGCCAAGATCACCAGACCTCACTCCCCTTGACTTCTTCCTTTGGGGCCATATCAAAGACGAGGTTTACAGGACGGTACCAACTACTGTCAAGGATATGAGGGAGAGAATCCGCGCGGCTTTCCGCGGTATATCACCAGAAGTCCTTAGGGCAGTGTCTAGAGCCTGTGAGTCGAAGTTGCGGTTATGCCTCCAGCAGGAAGGTCGTCATTTCGAACATTTACTTTAAGTTGTTAAATTTTCTTTATCTGCATTTTTCATATCATGTTGAATAAATAGGTACATTAGGGTGTTTCGAAAAAAATCGAAACAGCTGGCTCACCGCTTAAATTAAAGATTTTGGTCTACAATAGATGTGGGCAAAAGCATTTGCGATTGAAAAAATATTTAGAGGGTCCCCCGAGCCCCCAAACATGCCATTTTAACCCTTTTTTAGATAATCGGCCAAAAACTTGCCTTATAGTCATCGGATCAAGGCGAATATTTTATATTTTGTGCCCAGATGAATATACTACATGCAAAATATGCAAAACCTAACTTGGCGTTAGGTCTGGGTGAGCTACGAATTTTTTAAATAACTTTTTTCACAATTTTGAAGGTTTTTTTCAACTGTTTTGTTAAAAAGTGGATTTTAACGACAAGAAATCAAGTCACACCCGCGATAATTTGTCCTGAGAAGTATATTGAATAATGTAAGCATGCGAACTGCGTATCTCACCCAATGCCGTTTATGTGGCATTATTATGTTTGTTTCTTAAAAAAACGTTTTAAATTAATGAAGAACTGGCTTACGCTAAATATTTCTTGCTTTCATTATAATAACTAGTTGTAAGCGTGCAACTGATGCTTTTGAGATCCATTAAATTCATAAATAACAGCCTGAAATTCTGCGTATAACGCTCAGTATGGATTTTCCCACATTTTCGTTTAAAAATACAGTACATCAATTAATTAATAAATTTCATTTTGTTAAACAATATTTGGTTGAAACATGTGTTTTTTTAACCTGCATTCGATTACAATAAATTCAAAGTCAGCAATCTTGTTCGATAACAACGTAGTCTTTTTTACTTTGGAATTTGGCCATCGTCGCACGTCCCTTTAGGACACCAACTATACGGGCATGTCGGGAGTCATGTCCAATAACTGAACGCGAAGCTTCTGTTACCATTTTGATGTGTCTTTCTACCGATTGAGTGTGGCATGGGTAATCGAGCAGTTTCTTTAAACTTACGTTGTCATTCATTATCAGGTAGGTTAATCTGTCGGTTGGAAAATTTTTAATCAGAGGAGGTTTAGAAACTTCGTTCCAGTTTATCATGGATGTGTAATTCTGGGCCTCAAAATCTATGTCGGGTATTTTAAACTTTCGCAAGTTATCATTTGCTAACATTATTAAATATACTTCTCAGGACAAATCGCGGGTGCAACTTGATTTTTTGTCGTTAAAACCCACTTTTTAACAAAAAAGGTGAAAAAACCCTTCAAAATCGTGAAAAAAAGTTATTTAAAAAATTCGTAGCTCACCTAGACCTAACGCCAAGTTAGGTTTTGCATATTTTGCTTGTAGTATATTCACCTGGGCACAAAATATAAAATATTCGCCTTGATCCGATGACTATAAGGCAAGTTTTTGGCCGATTATCTAAAAAAGGGCTAAAAATTGCATGTTTGGGGGCTCGGGGGACCCTCTAAATATTTTTTCAATCGCAAATGCTTTTGCCCACATCTATTGTAGACCAAAATCTTTAATTTAAGCGGTGAGCCAGCTGTTTCGATTTTTTTCGAAACACCCTAAGGTACATACTATTATGTTGACCGTATTTGTGTTTTTGTTTTCTCATGGCACTCTTGGGAACGGAAAACGTTTCCCGACATTTGCGATGAAATTCCTTTTTTCTCCGAAATTTTGTTATGCAATGTGTAATTTTTTTTGTACCAATGAAAAATTTAGAGTTTTGGCTGTACAACGCCGTAATTTTGTTAGGGGGGTGCCATTTGAAATTTTCGAAAAAAATGACAACATGCGAAGTTCAATCAAAAATAATTTTTTTTCCATAAATTACCCGAAAAAAAATTATGTGAAGGTATACGAGGTCTTAACCTGTACCTCAATTCAAAATTTAGGCGCCGGCGTCAATTAGTTTCTCTACAAAACAATCTCAAAAATGGGGCGCAACTTTGAAAGAAGGGGTTATAACAGCGAAACCGCTAAAGTGAAGGGTATAACATGTTACCGATGTTAAGATAGCCATAGATTTTCCAGCCACGGATTTGCCCGGCGCATCCACCATCGATCGTAAATTAGAATAAATGTTTTTCTTAATTTAAGGCATATTATTAATGAAACAAAGAAAACTAAACTAATTCCAGCCCTAAAAATATAGCTCATCCAACCTTAAATTTATTTTCGTATATAGGATTTATCAAACACAAATAGTCCTCCCAAAAGCATGTAATAAAATGAGCAGATTTCAAACTTAAATTAAAAGTATGTAGTTGTGATTAAAATTATTTCTTTTAACTCTGACTTGTAGCTTAAAGCCTAACTAAGCCATTTAAGCAATCAAATTTTGGCAAAAATGTTAAATACATTTTTTATAAATTTTTTCCATCCTAACGACTCCAATAAAATGATCAGATTTCAAACTTAAATTAAAAATATGTAGTTGTGATTAAAATTATTTCTTTTAACTCTGACGTGTAGCTTAAAGCCTAACTAAGCCATTTAAGCTATAAAATTTTGGCAAAAATGTTAAATGAATTTTATATAAATTTTTTCCATCCGAACGACTCGAATAAAATAACCAGATTTCAAACTTAAATTAAAAATATGTAGTTGTGATTAAAATTATTTCTTTTAACTCTGACGTGTAGCTTACAGCCTAACTAAGCCATTTAAGTAATAACATTTTGGCAAAAATGTTAAATATATTTTTTATAAATTTTTTCCATCCAAACGACTCGAATAAAATAACCAGATTTCAAACTTAAATTAAAAATATGTAGTTGTGATTAAAATTATTTCCTTTAACTCTGACGTGTAGCTTAAAGCCTAACTAAGCCATTTAAGCTATAAAATTTTGGTAAAAATGTTAAATGATTTTTTTATAAACTTTTTCCATGCGAACGACTCGAATAAAATGACCAGATTTCAAACTTAAATTAAAAATATGTAGTTGTGATTAAAATTATTTCTTTTAACTCTGACGTGTAGCTTAAAGCCTAACTAAGCCATTTAAGCTATACCATTTTGGCAAAAATGTAAAATGAATTTTTTATAATTTTTTTCCATCCGAACGACTCGAATAAAATGACCAGATTTCGAACTTAAATTAAAAATATGTAGTTGTGATTAAATTTATTTCTTTTAACTCTGACGTGTAGTTTAGAGCCTAACTAAGCCATTTAAGCTATAAAATTTTGGCAAAAATGTTGAATGAATTTCTTATACATTTTTTCCATGCGAAAGACTCGAATAAAATGACCAGAGTTCAAACTTGAATTAAAAATATGTAGTTGTGATTAAAATTATTTCTTTTAACTCTGACGTGTAGCTTAGAGCCTAACTAAGCCATTTAAGCTATAACATTTTGGCAAAAATGTAAAATGCATTTTTTATAATTTTTTTCCATCCGAACGACTCGAATAAAATGACCAGATTTCGAACTTAAATTAAAAATATGTAGTTGTGATTAAATTTATTTCTTTTAACTCTGACGTGTAGTTTAGAGCCTAACTAAGCCATTTAAGCTATCAAATTTTGGCAAAAATGTTTTATGAATTTTTTATAAATTTTTTCCATGCGAAAGACTCGAATAAAATGACCAGAGTTCAAACTTAAATTAAAAATATGTAGTTGTGATTAAAATTATTTCTTTTAACTCTGACGTGTAGCTTAAAGCCTAACTAAGCCATTTAAGCTATAAAATTTTGGCAAAAATGTTAAATTAATTTTTTATAAATTTTTTCCATGCGAACGACTCGAATAAAATGACCAGATTTCAAACTTAAATTAAAAATATGTAGTTGTGATTAAAACTATTTCTTTTAACTCTGACGTATAGCTTAGAGCCTAACTAAGCCATTTAAGCTATAACATTTTGGCGAAAATGAATTTTTTATAAATTTTTTCCATCCGAACGACTCGAATAAAATGACCATATTTCAAACTAATTTTTACGTCACCTGTGGAATCCCCACGTCTTGTCAAAAATATCAAGATAATTTAAATCGTACGAGATCGGCTATCTGTAATCAAGTCATCCTTGTACGTGATTTAATCACCTTGATTTCGACGTCATACGTGGAATTTCTCACGTGACGTAAAAAATCAAGGTAATTAAACAATTCAATGTCGGCTCAATTATACCTTGTATGCACTTAAATCGTAGCGTAGCTTGAGTTGAGTGGGCTATTAATAAACAAAAAGTCCACCACTTTTCTACATCTTTTTACCAATACCCAATTTTACGTTAGGTGATAAGATAAACAGAAAGGTTTACCACTTTTGTCATCAACTACAGAATTTCCAAACGGACCCCCTGACCTACCCCAGCACTCCTTACCCAGGGGAAGGGGGGGGGGGCTTGCTTAACTAATACAACTGCTACAACAGTAGTTATACCCCTGTATTGACGTCGTACATCAAAATCCTGATGTGAAAATCAAGATAACCTAAATCGTACGAAGTTGACTTTGTTTTAATTGAGTCAACCTTATAGGTAATTTGATTACCTTGATTTATGACAGCAAGCTTAAATGGCTTAGTTAGGCTCTAAGCTACACGTCAGAGTTATAAGAAATAATTTTAATCACAACTACATATTTTTAATTTAAGTTTGAAATCTGGACATTTTATTCAAGTCTTTCGGATGGGAAAAATTTATAAAAAATTCATTTAACATTTTTGCCAAAATTTTATAGCTTAAATGGCTTAGTTAGGCTCTAAGCTACACGTCAGAGTTAAAAGAAATAAATTTAATCATAGGTTAAATCCCTAGAGCTCCATATTTTGCCGGGTAATTTGAGTGAATGTGTTGCATGCCGATCGAAGAGTGCAAATTTGATAAGTATTAAAAGCCCGACAGCCGGAGGCTGGAGGGCTTTTATTATCAAATTTGCACGATTCCTCGCCATTCAACACATGCACGAAAATTACCGGATCAAAATATGGAGCTCGCGGGGTTTATGTCAAGATTATTTCCCAAATGAGCTGTAACATATTTTGAAATAAATATATTTATTTTCATATAAATTCAATAATCAAAATAACAAAGATAGTATTATCAATATCACAAGAAACAGACTTATTCTGACTTATTATTAAAATTTGAACAATTAATATAAAAAGTACAATTATTATACACCATTGGAGTAGTATTAGAGGTACTGGCTTCAGCTGATGTAATCTTCGTCCCAACAGTGGTGGTCTCATGATTGTTTCTTATTTTATTTATAATTTTTGAATGATGCTCAGTATTAAGATGGAGATATGGTTTTATTGACTGAGCGTTTGAATGCCCCGTTATTTTAATTAACTCTTGCTCTCCAACACAGTTTTGCGCTAGATTGCTGACTGCTGTTGAGCGATTTGAATGGTTAGTAAATTTAATATGTGCTGTGTCCAAACCAATTGCTTTCGCCGCATTTTTTGTCCATACTGAAATTTGGTTTCTTCCTAGAGGGCAATTTTTATACCAATATTTTTTATTGTTTGATGTCCAGTATTTGTTGCACGTCAGAAAGAGCCTTCGTGTAATTATATTTTTTGATCTTTTTGAAATTAATTTTTTAAACAATCTAACAGGGCAAATATTTCCATTGCTACTATTAGGTATCAGCCATTTGGTCTCAGCTAATTTATGTGACCCACCCTGTGAAGTTTTATTAAAAACAGTATTGTATTCAATTCTTCCTAAAAACAGAAACCACTTATAAATAATAATGTAAACTTGTATGCTTCTATTAATTTTTACCTGTTAATTCACCTTTATTGTCCCTCTCTTCTCTAAAATAATCCACAAGGCAATTGGAAGCTTCTCCGCCCCTCCAAGCTAGTTCTACTGCCGCAATGTGATAGAACTTGCGTTGTAATCCTTCAGGTTCTTCTTCGTTGAACGAATTTATTATAGAATTGTGTTCCTCTGGGGTAAATGCAACGGCACTTCTTTTTCTTTTCGAAGGATCCTGTTGTAATAGCTTTCTTTTCGCATCACGAGCACTTCTTGCTTGTTGAAATATTAAATCATTAAATGGATCAAACTTAATATTATACCTTTCGAAATAAAACTCTTGTAACTTCTTTGCTGTGATGTTCCACATGGTTTTGACTACTCCTTCTTTGTAATCGGTCCCATCGATTTTCTTCATATTAAATGCATAATCTGTTAATATCTTGTTTAAATCTGTGACAGTTTGATTTTGTGTCAACTGATATGACTTTTCATTGCAAAATGATTTAAATTGACTCCATATAGAATCGTGGGTTTTCTTCGTATTTTTGGGGGTGTGGTTTTTAATAGCCTCGATGATGCTTTCTTGTTCTGTTTTCCCAAATCGCGCCATTATATTTTGGCAATTTAAGAATAAATTTTGAGAATAAATAAATTGTTGCTAGGCAAAAAGCTAGCTGCGGTTTAATCAACCCCAATATTCAAGGGAAGCTGCATGCAGTTTAATCAAGAAAGTTGAATCGTTATTGGTTGATATTTGAATTTTCTTCAAATTTGATTGGTTTTTAAAAATTGCGGGAAATAATCACAACTACATATTTTTAATTTAAGTTCGAAATCTGGTCATTTTATTCAAGTCGTTCGCATGGAAAAAATTTATAAAAAATTCATTTAACATTTTTGCCAAAATTTTATAGCTTAAATGGCTTAATTAGGCTCTAAGCTACAAGTCAGAGTTAAAAGAAATAAATTTAATCACAACTACATATTTTTAATTTAAGTTTGAAATCTGGTCATTTTATTCGAGTCATTCGGATGGGAAAAATTTATAAAAAATTCATTTAACATTTTTGCCAAAATTTTATAGCTTAAATGGCTTAGTTAGGCTCTAAGCTACACGTCAGAGTTAAAAGAAATAAATTTAATCACAACTACATATTTTTAATTTAAGTTCGAAATCTGGTCATTTTATTCGAGTCGTTCGCATGGGAAAAATTTATAAAAAATTCATTTAACATTTTTGCCAAAATTTTATAGCTTAAATGGCTTAGTTAGGCTCTAAGCTACACGTCAGAGTTAGAAGAAATAATTTTAATCACAACTACATATTTTTAATTTAAGTTTGAAATCTGATCATTTTATTGGAGTCGTTAGGATGGAAAAAATTTATAAAAAATGTATTTAACATTTTTGCCAAAATTTGATTGCTTAAATGGCTTAGTTAGGCTTTAAGCTACAAGTCAGAGTTAAAAGAAATAATTTTAATCACAACTACATACTTTTAATTTAAGTTTGAAATCTGCTCATTTTATTACATGCTTTTGGGAGGACTATTTGTGTTTGATAAATCCTATATACGAAAATAAATTTAAGGTTGGATGAGCTATATTTTTAGGGCTGGAATTAGTTTAGTTTTCTTTGTTTCATTAATAATATGCCTTAAATTAAGAAAAACATTTATTCTAATTTACGATCGATGGTGGATGCGCTGGGCAAATCCGTGGCTGGAAAATCTATGGCTATCTTAACATCGGTTAACATGTTAGATAAAAAAATAAGTACTCTTCGAGCACTTTCCAAATCTGCAATAAAAAATAGGGCATTCCATTTAAAAAAACATAAGTTTGGTACGCCACTGGAGTACGGCACGCCACTGATGATTAGAAATATTTTTGAAACATAGCGACGGTAATTATGCACCACTTTGCTCTTAGATTTTTTTCGATAGCTTTTATCGTAAAGGAGCTATGGTCCGAGGCGTCTTAAGTGCCACACCCGGTATAAAAAAATTAGACAAAAATTCAAAAATGGGTTACAATTATTCACCAAAAATTGTCTTTCCTGTGTGAAGAATAATAAACTTTTGCCGTGGCTCGTCATTTGAACACGATTTACGTTTTTCGACCAAGCGGTTGGTTTTTTAAAAAACGTTTTTATTTAATTATATATTTTTTATTACACATAAGTACTGAATTACAACAACAATGCGCGCGAATACTAATTACAGGCTGGAACTCTATCAGGAACTATCAGGAACTGACTACAATAGCATGCATTAGATTATATATAAGAGTAAATGCGAATAATGCAAAGATAACATTTAATAGAATAAGCATAATTATCTATCATAAGGAATGCATTGAGAGAGATACGTAACTCCTTCCCACTTAGAGGGTGCTTTATATTTTTGATAAATATAAAGGATTTTCTAAATTTTGTATAGGTTCATGATTCGCATTTAAACTATGTTTGTTTACAATATAAGGGATAATAACATATTTATAAAGAATAAAACATACACATACAATTACAATAATATATAATATAACAGTCCAAACACTAATATTATGAAAGTTGTTCACTCTTTTCGGCGATAAATATTTAATCTGCTTAACATGATCTTGTAACTTTTTAAGTTTATCTGGTTTAATATCACTTATTTCAATTGTCGCAATTTCACTTAACTTATTTTTATTGTCAATTACAATATTAGGAAGTAATATAGGCGAACTATAAGATTCAACACTATAACTATTAATAAAGTTCATTTCTTTGGTAGAAAAACTACAATTGTGTGGTAAGTTAAATAAAAAGTTGCCTTTTAAATTTAAAATATTTTCAGTTTTACAATTAGTATTTATTTTAGTAAAATTTTGAAAGATTCCTATATAATGGGAATTATCTACTTGTTCAATGATAAAGTTAGGTATATTAATTGATTGATAATTACATGAGCTATAATTATTTGTAAGTTGTAAAATTTGAAAAATACAATCAGATTGTTTTTGACTATTAACAAGATCATTATTTGCGCAAAAGTAAGTACCATTTAGATTTCTGCATTTCTCAGCTGTGTACATGTAATAATTTTTATATGTAACTAAATATTTTTCAATCGGGATTAAGGTTTGATATTGGTTATTTGAGTTTAAAATAGGAATAGGATACAATTGGTAATAATTATAAATCTCTGAGCGAACAATAGGAATGGAAAGTACAAAAGTAACACGTGAATTTGAAATGTATATTTTAACAAAAATCTTATATTATTTTGATGGACGTTTAATTTGATCTTTATGTATTTTAGGGCGTACGTTAGTAGAGCATGTTTTATCTTGAATAGATTGTATAGTATGTGGTTCATATACATTTTTTGATTTATTTCTATTATATTGTTTTACATATACTCTATCTTCTTCTTCTACATCAACGTCAGGTTCTAAATTCCTATTTCTATTTGAGATTATTTTATCTTTATGTTCAATCAGTTTTTTATTTAGTTTACTATATATTAATTTTGATTGATCTCTATGTTTTTGAACGTAGTCACTAACAAGTTGTTGTTCTATATTTAAATCAAAAGGATTATTGTTTTCAATATGTCCAGAAATTACTTCCGATGGTGTTAATTTAGTAGCAGAGTGAATTGAATTGTTATAACCTAAAATTGCGTATAACATTTTATTTATTATTGGTTCAATAGAAAATTCACTATTATTTAAAATACGAATATGTTCAATAATTGTTGAATGGAATCGTTCTATTATTCCGTTCGACTGAGGGTGATACGGTGTACAAAAATGTATTTCTATTTTATGAAGTTTTAATAAATCATTAATTATTGAATTTTTAAATTCTTGACCATTGTCTGAAATAATTTGTTTGGGGATTTGATGGTGTGAAAAGTAGTTTAATAAGGAATTTACAATTTCTACTGAATTCAGTGAATTTAAAGGATAAGCTTGTCCATATTTAGAGAATGAATCTACAATTGTTAAAAACTTTTGTTTTTTGAATTTGAAAAGTATCAATATGTATAATTTCAAAAGGTTTACTTGCAGTAGGGGTTATACTTAATTGTAACTTGACTGGATTTCTATCATATTTAGAAACTTTACAAATTTCACATGTTTTAATATATTTTTGAATAGCTTTACGTAAATTTGGATAATAGTATTTATTTTTTATTTTATTCTCTGTTTCATCAATACCTCTATGGTTTGATTTTCCTTCATGATAATTCATAATTACATTTTCAAGTTCCTCTTCATTTTCGATATCAATTAATTTTGTTAAACAACGCTTAAATTTATACGAGGGATATTTAAAAGTTTTTCTTACTATCTCGCAAAATGGTTCATAATTAGTACTTTCTTCAAAATATATATAATATACGACATCGGGAACAATATATTCTTTTATAAAATTAATTATATCTTTATTGAAACTTATTGAGGATAATTGTACAATAAACTTTTGTTTATCGAATAATTTTATAACCTTTATTTTTGCTGGGGAGTGGTAAACGTATTGGAAAATAATTTGATTTTTTCCATAATTTAGAGGGGAATCAATAATAGGGACATCGACTATCGGATGTTCATCTTGATTAGAATGAATAGTTCCTTGTGTTATGTGTTGATCTTCGTTTTCAAATTGTGAATTAATTTCTATTATTTCATCTAGTTGATGATGTTCATTTTCATCAATATTAGCTTGTACCGATGGATTATCAATTTCTATATCTCCTAAGGGATTTCTTTCAAGTTTTTTATTAAATTGTTCAATATAATCTTTTAATTCGTTAATATTTAATTCCGCATTATTATTCTCTTTATTTAATTTAATTCGCGATAATGCATCAGCATTAGTATTTAATTTTCCACTTTTATAATACATTGTATAATCAAATTCTTCTAATTTGAGTCTCCATCTGACAAGTCTTGAATTAGGATCTTTCATATTAAATAAATATTTTAAGGGTTGATGATCTGAAATAATATTAAATTTTTTTCCAAATAAATAAGGTCTAAATATTTTTGTAGCCCAAACAATGGCTAACATTTCTTTTTCTATTGTTCCGTAATTTAATTCGGAATCATTTAGGGTACGTGAAGCGTATGCTACCGGTAAATCTTTACCAATAGGTCCTTGTGACAAAACTGCACCAATTGCAAAATTACTTGCATCGGTTGTTAAATTAAAAGTTTTTGTAAGGTCAGGGTACTGAAGAATTGGTTCGTTTACTAATAAATTTTTACAAGTTTCAAAGCAATTTATAAATTCGTTATCATGTATAATTTTCTGATCCTTTTTCAAACATTTAGTAAGTGGTTTAGTTATTTTTGCGAAATCCTTAATAAAACGACGATAATAACCTAATAAACCTAAAAATGATTTAATTTCTTTTGTAGATGCTGGAAGTGGATATCTTTTTATAGCTTCAATTTTTAAAGGGTTTGGTTTTATACCTTGAGGAGTTACTATATGTCCTAAATATGCAATTTCTTTCTTTAGAAATTCAGATTTATCTAGTTGAATTTTAAAATTAGATTCTCTTAGTCTTTGGAAAATAGTTTTTAATCTTACAATATGTTCTTGCAAGGAAGTAGAGAATATAATAATGTCATCGAGATATACTAGGCAAATTTCATTTTGATAACCGCGTAAAATATTGTCCATCACCCGCTGAAACGTTGCAGGGGCGTTCTTTAATCCAAATGGCATTCGAGTATACTCATAGTGTCCGTTTTCTACTGTAAATGCGGTTTTTGCTATGTCATCAGAATGCATTTCGATCTGATGAAAACCATTTGCTAAATCTAAAGTTGTAAAATAATTACATTTGCCTAATTTATCTAAAACATCTGTAATGTTAGGAAGAGGATATCTATCAGTAATAGTTTTATTATTTAATTTACGATAGTCTACGACTATTCTCCATTTTTGTTTATTAGAACTGTCTAATTTTTTAGGGACTACCCAAATTGGAGACGACCAAGGTGAATCACTAGGTCTAATTATGTTTTGGTCAAGCATATTAGTAATTTGTTTATTAACTTCCCCTTTGTGAATGAAAGGATATCTATATGATTTAGTGTAAATTGGTTCTTCATCTTCCGTTTTAATTCTATGTTTAACTTGATTAGTGAATGTTAACTTTTCTTTTTCATTATAAAATATGTCAGAATATTCAATGCAAAGATTTTCAATTTGATCTTTTTCTTCTCTATTTAAATGTTGAGTTCTAATCTTTTCTAAATCTAATTTATGTTCATAGGGTTGAACATCTAAATTGAAGTTATTTATTTCATCAATACTATGGATAAAAATTTCAATATTAACGTCATTAAATATGTACATTAACATTTTTCTTACGATAGAAAAATTTAACTTATCTAATCCTGAGCCTATTTTGGGCATCGCTAGTTTATTAATATTTTTATTAATACATAACTTCTTTAAATTAACTAATGTATTAAACATATCTTCATATGAGGGTTTCTCGAAACATTTATTTTTAGTAACTAAATATAAAATATATCTATTATTATCTTTTAGGAAACATACTTTGTTTTTTATAGGTTTTTGTAAAAATAAAATATCTTTATTCTTAAATTTCTTATTAAATGGTTTTGCTATTCCTTGTCCCATTTTCAAATCTGCGCTAACACAATGTGCTAATGAGTATTTAGAATTAAAAAGATTTCCATTTAAATCCTTTACATTTAATTTTTTTATTTTATTAGTCTTTGCTAATTTATTAAACATTTTAAAATTATGTTTTGAATGATTACTCAAGAGTTCATATTTACCTTTGGTTGCTACAGGAGTATCATTTTCATTATTATTTATTCGATTATTACTCGAGAATTCAATATTTATTTCATTTGTTACAGGAGTAAAATCAATATTATCTTTATCATTTTTATTATTATTATTTTTATTTTTATTGGGACTATATATTTCATAATTATTATTATCAAACTTAATAGCTTTTATTGGAACAAAGAAATTTAAATCTATTGGTTTTGGGTTCTTATTTAATATTTCAATATTTGCAAAATTATTTTTAGCAATTGTTAGAGTTTCGGGTATTTCTAAATTATTAAAATTATTATGAGGAATAATTATTTCTCCATTATTAATATCTACAGGTACATTAATTATATGTTTTGTATGCGGTTCTAAATGTAATACACAAATTGGTTTTTGATATTTTAAATTAATTTTTGTTCTAGGAGTATACAGTATAGAATTTTCAAAATCAATTTTTACTTTTAATGTTTTCAATAAATCCATTCCAATCAACCCATCATATTTATTATGAAATTTAAATAAATAAAATTTAGAAAAACTATTCCGAAGATTAAATTCATCCGGAGTAGGAATGATTATTATATTTTTATGTTGTGTTGTATGGAATGCTGTTGAAACTACAAAAGGTTCTTCAACAATTTCATTGTAGAAATATTTTGTAGCAATTTCAGGATTCATAAAAGATTTATTAGAGCCTGAATCAATTAAAAATTTCAAAATATTTTCATTATTAAATTTAATTTCTATATACGGTAAACCTTCATCTCCTAGTGTTAAATTTTCTACCTCTGTAATTTTTCTTGTTCGGCCAAGTGAAAATTTTGATTATCATCATTATTATTAATATTGCTTCTAGATGCACTAGGTTGATCAAAATCTTGATAATTTGTTGTTTCGGTATTATATAATTCTTCCGCAATATAATTTAATTTTGGTTGATAACTTTGATAATTAGGTCGGTGAAAATTAGTATTTCTAGTTTGAACACTCATAGGGGTTTGTTGATTATTATTTTGAAAATTTGTTTTTTGGGTATTCCTTGTTTGTACACTCATTGGAGTTTGTCTAAAATTTTGATTTTCATATCTTGGTTTCCATGCATTTTGTGGTTTAAAGACTTGGTTATTGGTAAGAAATCGATTATTTACATTTCTTGGTTGTAATTGAATTGGTTGACTTGGGAATTGTGAATTTTGTCTATTAAAATTATTAAAATTTTGGTAATTATTATTATTATTATTATGTCTTATTGGATTCCATGGAGAAATAAATCTTTGATTTAAATTATTAAGATTATCATTATTATATCTAAACCTATTATTATTTCTGGAAAAATTATTTCTACTTTGATTATTATTAACTGGTTTAAAATTGTGTTTGTTTTGAGATTGCAAATAATAAATATTTTCTTCTTGATTAACAAATTGGAGTGCTTCAGCTAAGTCTGCTGGTCTCATAGAACGAATAGTGGTACCTAAAGGATCTTTTAAGCCTGCTAGAAAAGTTTTTAAAGTTAAGCTTTTATATAAATCATTTTTTAAATCTCGGTTATTTACTAACTTTTCATGAATATTTACGTATGAGCATATTATGTTTAACATTTCTAAGCATCTTTCATAAAATTGAGTAGGCGTTTCATTAATATTTTGTTTTAAACTAATTAAATCTCTATTTAAACAAGCCTCGTCTCTTGGATCAGAAAAATTACGAATAAGAACATTTTTTAAACTATCAAAATCATTAATACGGTTGACATTAACAACAAGTTTCGCTCTCCCTGTAAGTTTATTAATTAAGCTATTTAATATAAAGTTATTCAGAAAAACATTTTGATTATTATAAAATGTATCTATAATTGTTTGTGACACTTCTATAAAATGATTCAATTCATTTGCATTTCCATTAAATTCTGGAACGCATTTTAAAAATTCTGGGCTAAATTGTGCCATTTCGTCTAAATGTAAATTATTTAATAAATCTAATAAATTATGTTGTAAATTATTGTTATCTATATTACTTTCATACGAGTTAGGAGTTAATGGAAGAGAAGGGATAGAATTTTGTGAATTGTCAGAATTAGTTGACATAAAATAAAACTGATTTTTGAGAAAAATGCAAAAATTTAAATTCGACTTACATTAAAAACTCTGTCTTCATTCTTGAATATTTATCCTAAAATGGTGTTGCTGAGTTGAGTTGTGGTGAGTTCTGATTTCGAGTTGCCTTCGCAGGTGTTGTTACAGTTGTGTAAAGTTGCTGGATAGGACTATGGGAACTATGCCTTGGAGTACTGTGCCTCTCGATCCTAATTTTGTTTCTTCTGGACTCTGGAAACTATGCCTCTGGTCCTTTGTTTATTTTTGGAACTATGCCTTGGTTCAATAAGTTCTTCAGTAAATACTTCAGTGTATTAGTAATGCTTTTAAACACTTTCTGGGTTCACTACACGCGAAAGTCCACAGATTTTTGGTTTTAATTTTTAAGCACTTTTCACTAATTTTTTCACTGGAACTTATCCTTACGACTGCGCCATTTACGTTTTTCGACCAAGCGGTTGGTTTTTTAAAAAACGTTTTTATTTAATTATATATTTTTTATTACACATAAGTACTGAATTACAACAACAATGCGCGCGAATACTAATTACAGGCTGGAACTCTATCAGGAACTATCAGGAACTGACTACAATAGCATGCATTAGATTATATATAAGAATAAATGCGAATAATGCAAAGATAACATTTAATAGAATAAGCATAATTATCTATCATAAGGAATGCATTGAGAGAGATACGTAACTCACGACACTTTTTTACTTTATTTTATGTGTGATAATCGATATTTATTATTATTATTACAAAAGATTTTTACTGCTAACATTGAATGACTACTGTCAAGATTTTGTTGATTTATAGATATGACGTCATTGTTTCCAAGGCACTCTTTACAAAAAGAAAAATATTATTTTAAATATCAAATCTAAAATAAATTATAAGTGTGATGTTTCATATTTTTTGAAAGTATAAGACCCATAAGAAAAACAAAAATAGACTGTGGTTCCCGGGTAAATATTATAGTCATATTAAAATAAAATATGCTATTAGATTCCTCATTAAAAAGTGCCTGTATAATGTCAAAATTCTGAATGTCTAGATTCAATAATCTTTGAATAAAAAAATAAAATCGAAATAAGATAAATTCAAATTCAAAACTATTTGAATTCGAGAAAATAAGCTTACGCTTCTTATAGTTTGCACACTTTAAACATAATATACAGAGAGTTTTATGTAACACCGAACATTTTCATAACGAGAAGTTTCATTTAAGTATACATAAGCATACGTTGTACATTTGTCGATGCTCGGTTTATTAAAAGAATTAAATTTAAGGCTTTAAACGAGTGTTTTCCACTCCCAGGCTAAGCATGAAGTAAAATTTCGAGTTTAGAAAAGCCTGAAAATTTGGTTTGGTTGCGTAGCGCGAAGCGCGGAGCGGCCAAACCAAATTTTCAGGCTTTTCTAAACTCGAAATTTTACTTCATGCGCCACCGCTACAAAACACTGATGCAATGTAGAGTTTGGCGGTGCGTTTTAATCTTCGTAATATGTCAGTGTTTTGTACCGGTGGCGCATGAAGTAAAATTTCGAGTTTAGAAAAGCCTGAAAATTTGGTTTGGCCGCTCCGCGCTTCGCGCTACGCGACCAAACCAAATTTTCAGGCTTTTCTAAACTCGAAATTTTACTTCATGCTTAGTCTGGGAGTGGAACACACTCATTTCAAGTTTCAAATTGAACTCTTAGAAAAAAACAATGAGCATCTAAAGATTTACGGCATATACGCTGTAATTGGGACATATTTGAAAGAAAAACACCCTGTATGTACAAGTTAAGGCATTAATTGCGATTGATTGGCAACAATTTTTATTGGTCATATAGGCTTCCCAATTTACACATAACTTAAAAATTAAATGTGTCAAATTGTATTGGATGAAAATGTTCGGTGTTGTATAAAACTCTCTGTATAATAAAAATCAAATGAAATAAGATTTTAAATATTTCATTGTATAATTCAATATCTGGAGGTGTATTTGCACGGGAAGTAGTTGTTTCAATGGATATTTATCGTCTTCAGTTGTCTTATTAATTAAGACATTGTTTGCATTTTCACGAATAGTTTTTTCGTAATTTTATATATATATATTAGGGTGCCCCAAAAAAATTGTTTTTTCTCAGATCGAGCTCTTCTTCTAGAATATGTTAGAGTGACTCAATACAAGTTCCGAAACCTAATTTCAGGCCAATCGGATAACATTTAGAGGTCGCTCAAGTCGAAAGTATGAAAAAAAACTTGGTCTTCTATTTTTTTCATAAGAAAAAATTTAAGGAATCTTTATAACCAAATATTAACTTACCGCAACGTGTTTTCTCAATCATAAACATCATATACTATCGTTTTTAACCTTCAAAGTCATTTTGTTGTCAACATTTTACGACTGGTTGGTGTTTTTAGGCGATTTTTTTCGCCAAAAAATTGACATTTCCGCAAAACCTGACGTATATTTTTCGCTGACGCATCTGATAACTCCTCTTTTTGGTCTTAAATAATGGGGAATATATTAAGCTTATCAAAAAGCGCTTTAGTGCAACTTGCTTGCGCCTGCTTCATAATAAAAATCCGAAATTTGATATAATGATGTAAAGTGCGAATTTCGAATTTTGATGATATTCATCTAACTCTTGCGGAAACAACTGTTAACGTTTATATACACATTGCATTGTTTAAAAACATTGTCAAAGTTGTGTTTAACTACAAAAGTCATCTTATGAACATTTTTGAAACTGTCATGCGAATTTTTAGGGTTTTATTTAGATGATAGATTCGCGTAATTCTTTTTTGAGATTGTTTAATTTTTTTGATTAGTTAAGTTCTTTTTTTATTGTTTAGTAATTGTTAAAAGATTTAATAACTATTAAGAGTTTTTAGCGTTTAAGAGCTTTAAAAATTATCAAGCAGCAAATTGCGCTGCTTGCAGCGCCATCTGCTTGCAGATGGCGTTGCTTGGAGCGCCATCTGCATCACGCAAGCAGTACTACTAACACAAAGGAACATTTGAAGTGAAGTAACCCCAAAATCAGTCCGTTAGACGTCCATGACAAAACATGCCTCGTCCGACCGTGTATTTACACTATTTGATTGGGTCTGAAATCGATCGGATCGATAATTTCGGGCTTCCAAGTAACCGGACTGTGTTGCGTTTGGTATGCTTCAACCATTTTTCGCAAAACAAATCACTTCACGAAGCAGCAAAAGTTGTGATAAATGAAGTGACTGAAGTATACACGAGCGCGAAAATTCCGGTTATATCGGATTTTAACGCCGTTAAGAAAGTAGAAGCACTCTATTCGAGTTGGCTGAAGGTTAAGAAGAATAGAAACAGGGAGTCAGAGGCGCAACAAAATGCCGCCGAAGCGTTTTCTCAGATGTTGGACGAGCTTTTTGAGGTGGCACTCAAAAATGTTCTCGATTTGATACAAGGTGATGTCAAACAGTTTTACATCGCGGAAAAAAAAGGAGATAGATTGCGTCCACGTAGTAGCAGTTCTGATACTAGAGGTAAGTTTTTATTTACTATTTGCATTCTATTGTTATTTGAAAATCTGCTTGTAAAGACCGTTGCTTGTAAAGAAATTGGATTAATTAAGTAACAAATTTCGTTTTTACCTTTCGAATAACAATTATAACTTTAGTATAACCTACTATTCAATAGACACACAGTTTTAAGCAAAACATCAATTTTGTGTTTTGAAAAAAATGTGATATCTCAATTAATTTAAGTGCATTTATCTGTATTCTCTGCAGCTAGTATTCGGCAGTCGGAAGTGGAGCTCGAAGTCAATGTGCTGGAGGAACATGACAAAGCTCAGGAGGATATTCTTGATGAAAATACGGAGACGGATACGCCCATGGAATGGGACACATCGATGTGTGATGACTCTCCTCAGTCAGGTATTTTCGCAAACCTCCGAAGAAAACGTTGGTGAAATGCCTAAAAAACTAGAACTGGATATTATATCCAAAGAAGTTGCACAAGCGTTGGACAGAACAGGCACGAGTAACCGGAACGCCTTTTACATTTTAAGTGCAACTTTGAAAACTTTGGGATACAACCTAAACGATACCATTTTAAGCGCTGAGACGATACGTAGAAAAAGAGCTACGTATAGAGCACGTCATGACGGTTCACTGGGACGGTAAATTGATGAATGATTTGCAAAGTAAGAATGTAGTTGACCGTTTGCCAATCGTTGTAACTGGCCATGGCATCGAAGAACTTCTGTCGGTGCCACAACTGGAATCAGGGACTGGAGAAGCTCAAGCTGAAGCAGTTTTTGAAGCTCTTCAAGAATACCAGTTAGAAGATACCATCAAGGCGTTATCCTTCGATACGACTGCCACAAATACTGGTTCGTTAAAATGTATTAGTTTTTTCAAATGTAATTTTGATTTATTTGTGCTACTTTTCCATGAGAGAATCTCATAAATTATACCAATATTAATACAAATATTGATCATTTGTTTTTATTTTGCGTTGTTTTTCAGGACAGCGTAACGGTACGTGCAACCTTTTGGAGCAGAAACTGGACAAAAATCTTCTATATCTTCCGTGCCGGCACCACATCTTCGAGATTGTCTTGAGAAACGTGTTTGAGACTTCTTTGGACATAAAAACCTCGGGACCTGACATGACTTTGTTCAAGCGGTTCTCTAAGGCATGGTCCACCTTAGATTTGGACAAGTTTGAGACAGGCGTTGCTGATGAGACTGTTCGAAGGGCTCTTGAGTTGTCACGAGGAAATATTGTGACCTTTTCTTTTAATCAATTACAGGTACAAACATTATCTCACAAACAGACGGTCAACAAATATTCTATTATGAAGGACAATTCGACTAAAAACATGTATTTTCATAATTATTGTTGTAGGAATTTTATTTGAGAGATGACTACAGAGAACTTCTGGAGCTGGTTATCATATTTCTGGGCGCCTCTCCGAAAAGCGATTATAAATTTCGCTTACCTGGTCCTATGCACCATGCTAGGTGGATGGCTAAAGCCATTTATTCATTAAAAATGTATCTTTTCAGACAACAATTCAAACTCAACGTTTGCGCGACGTAAATATCTTTATTTCTAAATTGTATGTAAAAGCGTGGTTTACGGCTTCTCATGCCTTAACTAGTCCAAACAATGATTTGACATTTTTACACAACCTGATCGACTATAAAACTGAAAACCAGAAGGTAGCCACTGCTGCGCTTAACAAGTTCGGCAACCATTTGTGGTACTTGTCCGATGAATTGATCGGCTTATCATTGTTCGACGAAAATGTTTCCTACGATGATAAAAGAAAAATTGTTGACGCGTTAAAAAACAACGAAAATTGTGAGATTGAGTCAAAACGCGTTAAAATTAATGTAAATAGTGACAACGAGTTGCAGTTATGGCGAAAACGCGAAATTTACGATTTCGTGTCAAATCAAACTGAAGTATTATTTTCGCGTTTCGAAATCGACAAAGATTTTCTCAACTATGACCCGAGTTTATGGGAATCGATTGAAGGGTATCAACAGAGCAAAACATATTTGTCAAGCTTGCGAGTAGTGAATGACGCTGCTGAGAGAGCCGTAGCTCTGGTTAAGAAGCTGAATCCATTAATTACAAACGAGGAGAAACAAAAGCAGTATTTGTATAAATCAGTGCGGGATCATCAGCAGCGTTTCAGGACGGCGACAAAATCGACTGCACAAGTTGAATAAACAAGCGAGGTCGTCAGTTGTAAATAATATTAATGCAAACTCTCACTTGTCAATAGATTTTTGCGAACCGATCCTGTTGTTGGTTTTTAGAGAACCCCCCAAATCAACGCTTACCAATATCTTCATAACGTTAATAAACTAAAATATTTGTTTTTTTGTACACAATACCAGGAAGAAAATACCTTCAGAGATAATTTGTTCTGAAAACATGGATATTATTTTAATTAATAAGTACGCAAATCTATCATCTAAACAAGCCCTAGAAAATTCGCATGATAGTTTCAAAAATGTTCATAAGGTGACTTTTGTAGTTAAACACAACTTTGACAATGTTTTTAAACAATGCAATGTGTATATAAACGTTAACAGTTGTTTCCACAAGAGTTAGATGAATATCACAAAAATTCGAACTTTAAGCATTAGATCATTATATCAAATTTCGGGTTTTTATTATGAAGCAGACGCAAGCAAGTTGCACTAAAGGGCTTTTTGATAAGCTTAATATATTCCCCATTATTTAAGACCAAAAAGAGGAGTTATCATATGCGTCAGCGAAAAATATACGTCAGGTTTTGCGGAAATGTCAATTTTTTTGGCGAAAAAAATCGCCTAAAAACACCAACCAGGCGTAAAATGTTGACAACAAAATGACTTTGACGGTTAAAAGCGATAGTATATGATGTTTATGATTGAGAAAACACGTTGCGGTAAGTTAATAATTGGTTATAAAAATTCCTTAAATTTTTTCTTATGAAAAAAATAGAAGACCAAGTTTTTTTTCATACTTTCGACTTGAGCGACCTCTAAATCTTATCCGATTGGCCTGAAATTAGGTTTCGGAACTTGTATTGAGTCACTCTAACATATTCTAGAAGAAGAGCTCGATCTGAGAAAAAACAATTTTTTTGGGGCACCCTAATATATATACTAAATCTTTATTATTTGAGAACTATGTACAATAAATTTAGTATTAACAAAACAAAATTATTTTTATATTGCATTCCCAAATAAGGGCTATCGACCATAAGTCTTTCTGCCCTTGTTTTTATCTTTCGTTTTTTTTTTCTTTTTTTTAAATTATGTAGGGGAAGGAGGATGGAGTGAGGATATATATTCGAATAGGGTGATGTGCGGGTTTTTGAATTTGGGGGGAATGTCAGGTTTTCTGGGGATACACATTTGTTTGAGTAGATCGTAATTACTATCGTTGCATGCAAATCGCTCTACTAGGAATCGAAGTCTGTCGCTGATTGGTAATATTTTTGTTGTTTGCTAGAGGAGGGTATTTGAGGGATTATAGAGAGGATTTTGGGGGTGCCGAAGTTTTGTAAGAGTACGGAGGGACGATCTCTCCGCAACCTCGAGGTTGTTGAGGGTGGATTTGGAGGGATTTAAGTAGAGGATGGAGGAGTACTCCAACATAGGGCGACATATCATTTTATATATAGTTGCACACGTATTCGTATTAATTCCCTGGTTTTTGTACGTGAGACACCTGAAATATTTTGCTCTCTTAATTGTCTTTGTTTTAGTTAATGATGTGTGTTTTTTAAATGATAATTTGTTATCGAAATGGATACCAAGGTATTTACATGTAGGAGATGGATGAATTATGGAGTTGTTTATGGATATCGATGGAGAATTAGGTGTTAACCGGTGGTAGGGTAGGAACAGTTGGGATTTATTAGGATTTATTTTGAGTCTCCATTTGGAAAACCACGCAGAGCTTTTTTTAACTAAGTTTTGAAGGGAATCTATGGTTGAGGTTAGGGTTGTTGAGTGGGAAATTAGGGCGGTATCATCGGCAAATTGTAGAGGATATTTAGCAAGGTCTATAAAATTGGGATTAGGATTGTAAAGGTCGTAACAGAATACATTATATAACAGTGGGGATAGAGGGGAACCTTGGGGAACACCTTGTTCTGGGTGAAAAATAAATGATAGGGATTTTTGGATACGGATTTGTAGTGAGCGGTTTAAAAGGAATTTTTGGATGAGTTTTATGAGGTGAAGGGGAATGTTAAGGATTCTGCACTTATAGAGAAGACCCCGATGCCATATACTATCGAATGCCTTAGCTATGTCCAGAAATAGCACTGCGGTCTTTTTTCCTTCTAGATGGCTAGTTTGGCAATTGGAAGTAAGGATGGTTAGTGGAAGTGTAGTGGAGCGTTTTGGAAGAAAGCCGAATTGGTATATAGGAATACGATTCTTTATTTGAGAGAGGATTTTTTGTTTTAATAACCGATGAGAAGTTGGCCACGACTTTCCAGCCACGGATTTTGGCGCCTCCACCATCGCCCGATTTTCAATGAATAATAAATTATTATCAATTGGCTGAAACCACAACATATTTTTGGCACAATTGAATTCCTGAACAGCTAGGAAAAAATATAAATAATCTATTTACAGTTTACGTTAAAATTTTCCGATAAAATGAATTTTTCGGACGACATGTTTAAAAAAAATCATAACTTCTGTTTGGACAAGGAAACCCTGAAATTTCTCATCAAATATGAACTAAGCACACTCTAATTAACAATATTAAGCAATTTATTTATAGTGGCACTCATAAATTACGACTTGGTATGACTTTAAATCTGGTATATATTCCCAGCCACGGGTCGAACGAAATGTTTAAAAAATCATATCTTCTGTTTGGACAAGGAAACCCTAAAATTTCTCATCAAATATAAACTAAGCACACTCTAATTAACAATTTTAAGCAATTTATTTTTAGTGGCACTCAAAAATTACGACTTGGTATGACTTTGAAAGTGACATATATTCCCAGCCACGGATCGGACGAAATGTTTAAAAAAATCATAACTTCTGTTTGGACAAGGAAACCCTAAAATTTCTCATCAAATATGAACTAAGCACACTCTAATTAACAATATTTATAGTGGCACTCATAAATTACGACTTGGTATGACTTTAAATCTGACATATATTCCCAGCCACGGATCGGACGGAATGTTTAAAAAAATCATAACTTCTGTTTGGACAAGGAAACCCTAAAATTACTCATCAAATATGAACTAAGCACACTCTAATTAACAATATTAAGCAATTTATTTATAGTGGCACTCATAAATTACGACTTGGTATGACTTTAAATCTGGCATATATTCCCTGCCCCGGGTCGAACGAAATGTTTAAAAAAAATCATATCTTCTGTTTGGACAAGGAAACCCTAAAATTTCTCATCAAATATAAACTAAGCACACTCTAATTAACAATTTTAAGCAATTTATTTTTAGTGGCACTCAAAAATTACGACTTGGTATGACTTTGAAAGTGACATATATTCCCAGCCACGGATCGGACGAAATGTTTAAAAAAATCATAACTTCTGTTTGGACAAGGAAACCCTGAAATTTCTCATCAAATTTGAACTAAGCACACTCTAATTAACTATATTAAGCAATTTATTTTTAGTTACACTCAAAAATTACGACTTGGTATGACTTTGAAAGTGACATATATTCCCAGCCACGGATCGGACGAAATGTTTAAAAAAATCATAACTTCTGTTTGGACAAGGAAACCCTAAAATTACTCATCAAATATGAACTAAGCACACTCTAATTAACAATATTAAGCAATTTATTTATAGTGGCACTCATAAATTACGACTTGGTATGACTTTAAATCTGGCATATATTCCCAGCCACGGGTCGAACGAAATGTTTAAAAAAATCATATCTTCTGTTTGGACAAGGAAACCCTAAAATTTCTCATCAAATATAAACTAAGCACACTCTAATGAACAATTGTAAGCAATTTATTTTTAGTGGCACTCAAAAATTACGACTTGGTATGACTTTGAAAGTGACATATATTCCCAGCCACGGATCGGACGAAATGTTTAAAAAAATCATAACTTCTGTTTGGACAAGGAAACCCTAAAATTTCTCATCAAATATGAACTAAGCACACTCTAATTAACAATATTTATAGTGGCACTCATAAATTACGACTTGGTATGACTTTAAATCTGACATATATTCCCAGCCACGGATCGGACGGAATGTTTAAAAAAATCATAACTTCTGTTTGGACAAGGAAACCCTAAAATTACTCATCAAATATGAACTAAGCACACTCTAATTAACAATATTAAGCAATTTATTTATAGTGGCACTCATAAATTACGACTTGGTATGACTTTAAATCTGGCATATATTCCCTGCCCCGGGTCGAACGAAATGTTTAAAAAAAATCATATCTTCTGTTTGGACAAGGAAACCCTAAAATTTCTCATCAAATATAAACTAAGCACACTCTAATTAACAATTTTAAGCAATTTATTTTTAGTGGCACTCAAAAATTACGACTTGGTATGACTTTGAAAGTGACATATATTCCCAGCCACGGATCGGACGAAATGTTTAAAAAAATCATAACTTCTGTTTGGACAAGGAAACCCTGAAATTTCTCATCAAATTTGAACTAAGCACACTCTAATTAACTATATTAAGCAATTTATTTTTAGTTACACTCAAAAATTACGACTTGGTATGACTTTGAAAGTGACATATATTCCCAGCCACGGATCGGACGAAATGTTTAAAAAAATCATAACTTCTGTTTGGACAAGGAAACCCTAAAATTACTCATCAAATATGAACTAAGCACACTCTAATTAACAATATTAAGCAATTTATTTATAGTGGCACTCATAAATTACGACTTGGTATGACTTTAAATCTGGCATATATTCCCAGCCACGGGTCGAACGAAATGTTTAAAAAAATCATATCTTCTGTTTGGACAAGGAAACCCTAAAATTTCTCATCAAATATAAACTAAGCACACTCTAATTAACAATTTTAAGCAATTTATTTTTAGTTTCACTCAAAAATTACGACTTGGTATGACTTTGAAAGTGACATATATTCCCAGCCACGGATCGGACGAAATGTTTAAAAAAATCATAACTTCTGTTTGGACAAGGAAACCCTGAAATTTCTCATCAAATTTGAACTAAGCACACTCTAATTAACTATATTAAGCAATTTATTTTTAGTTACACTCAAAAATTACGACTTGGTATGACTTTGAAAGTGACATATATTCCCAGCCACGGATCGGACGAAATGTTTAAAAAAATCATAACTTCTGTTTGGACAAGGAAACCCTAAAATTACTCATCAAATATGAACTAAGCACACTCTAATTAACAATATTAAGCAATTTATTTATAGTGGCACTCATAAATTACGACTTGGTATGACTTTAAATCTGGCATATATTCCCAGCCACGGGTCGAACGAAATGTTTAAAAAAATCATATCTTCTGTTTGGACAAGGAAACCCTAAAATTTCTCATCAAATATAAACTAAGCACACTCTAATTAACAATTTTAAGCAATTTATTTTTAGTGGCACTCAAAAATTACGACTTGGTATGACTTTGAAAGTGACATATATTCCCAGCCACGGATCGGACGAAATGTTTAAAAAAATCATAACTTCTGTTTGGACAAGGAAACCCTAAAATTACTCATCAAATATGAACTAAGCACACTCTAATTAACAATATTAAGCAATTTATTTATAGTGGCACTCATAAATTACGACTTGGTATGACTTTAAATCTGGCATATATTCCCTGCCCCGGGTCGAACGAAATGTTTAAAAAAAATCATATCTTCTGTTTGGACAAGGAAACCCTAAAATTTCTCATCAAATATAAACTAAGCACACTCTAATTAACAATTTTAAGCAATTTATTTTTAGTGGCACTCAAAAATTACGACTTGGCATGACTTTGAAAGTGACATATATTCCCAGCCACGGATCGGACGAAATGTTTAAAAAAATCATAACTTCTGTTTGGACAAGGAAACCCTGAAATTTCTCATCAAATTTGAACTAAGCACACTCTAATTAACTATATTAAGCAATTTATTTTTAGTTACACTCAAAAATTACGACTTGGTATGACTTTGAAAGTGACATATATTCCCAGCCACGGATCGGACGAAATGTTTAAAAAAATCATAACTTCTGTTTGGACAAGGAAACCCTAAAATTACTCATCAAATATGAACTAAGCACACTCTAATTAACAATATTAAGCAATTTATTTATAGTGGCACTCATAAATTACGACTTGGTATGACTTTAAATCTGGCATATATTCCCAGCCACGGGTCGAACGAAATGTTTAAAAAAATCATATCTTCTGTTTGGACAAGGAAACCCTAAAATTTCTCATCAAATATAAACTAAGCACACTCTAATTAACAATTTTAAGCAATTTATTTTTAGTGGCACTCAAAAATTACGACTTGGTATGACTTTGAAAGTGACATATATTCCCAGCCACGGATCGGACGAAATGTTTAAAAAAATCATAACTTCTGTTTGGACAAGGAAACCCTAAAATTACTCATCAAATATGAACTAAGCACACTCTAATTAACAATATTAAGCAATTTATTTATAGTGGCACTCATAAATTACGACTTGGTATGACTTTAAATCTGGTATATATTCCCAGCCACGGGTCGAACGAAATGTTTAAAAAATCATATCTTCTGTTTGGACAAGGAAACCCTAAAATTTCTCATCAAATATAAACTAAGCACACTCTAATTAACAATTTTAAGCAATTTATTTTTAGTGGCACTCAAAAATTACGATTTTTTTAAACATTTCGTCCGATCCGTGGTTTGGAATATATGTCACTTTCAAAGTCATACCAAGTCGTAATTTTTGAGTGCCACTAAAAATAAATTGCTTAATATAGTTAATTAGAGTGTGCTTAGTTCATATTTGATGAGAAATTTCAGGGTTTCCTTGTCCAAACAGAAGTTATGATTTTTTTAAATATTTCGTTGAATCCGTGGCTGGGAATATATGTCAGATTTAAAGTCATACCAAGTCGTAATTTATGAGTGCCACTATAAAGAAATTGCTTAATATTGTTAATTAGAGTGTGCTTAGTTCATATTTGATGAGAAATTTTAGGGTTTCCTTGTCCAAACAGAAGTTATGATTTTTTAAAATATTTCGTTCGATCCGTGGCTGGGAATATATGCCAGATTTAAAGTCATACCAAGTCGTAATTTATGAGTGCCACTATAAATAAATTGCTTAATATTGTTAATTAGAGTGTGCTTAGTTCATATTTGATGAGTAATTTTAGGGTTTCCTTGTCCAAACAGAAGTTATGATTTTTTTAAACATTTCGTCCGATCCGTGGCTGGGAATATATGTCACTTTCAAAGTCATACCAAGTCGTAATTTTTGAGTGCCACTAAAAATAAATTGCTTAATATAGTTAATTAGAGTGTGCTTAGTTCATATTTGATGAGAAATTTCAGGGTTTCCTTGTCCAAACAGAAGTTATGATTTTTTTTAAACATGTCGTCCGAAAAATTCATTTTATCGGAAAATTTTAACGTAAACTGTAAATAGATTATTTATATTTTTTTCCTAGCTGTTCAGGAATTCAATTGTGCCAAAAATATGTTGTGGTTTCAGCCAATTGATAATAATTTATTATTCATTGAAAATCGGGCGATGGTGGAGGCGCCAAAATCCGTGGCTGGAAAGTCGTGGCCAACTTCTCATCGGTGTTTTAATAAGGATTCAAACAGCTTTCCAAGGACGGGTAGGAGAGTAATGGAACGGTAGTTATTTACGAGAAGGGGATCGGTGTTAGGTTTGTGGATGCAGGTAATAATACCGTGCTTCCAATCCGGTGGAAATATTTGTTCACTATAGTTGTAGTTAAAGATTTGCAGGATATATGTATGTATGGGGTGAGGAAGAGCTTTTAGGATTTGTCTGGGTACTTTGTCATGTCCAGGGGCGGTGTTTTTACCTTTATGTAACTGTTCGTAGTATGTCTCTTCGTCTAATTTGTCATCTGTGGGAGGGGGCGTATGAGGTGTATTACAAAATTGGTTTTCGTACCAGCTGTTTACTTCAGCGTAAAAAGCGTCGTCATAGGAAGTGTCTTGTGTCGTTTTGTATGTGTTTTCGTAGTGTCTAGCGAATGTATCTGATACGCCTTTGTCTGTTGTACGTGTCTGGTTTGTCATTGGGTCAGTTATTTCAGTGATGTTGCTATAACATTTGTATTTGCTAAGTTTTTTGATTTCAGTCCAGTATTTCTTTCCTCCGTGCAAGTCGTTGATATTGTTACAGGCCTCTAGCCATTTACTGGTTTTATATTCTAGTATTAATTTTTGTATGTCTTTGTTTAGTCTGTTAAATGTTATTTTAATTCGTTCGTCCTCTAACTGTCTGTAGTCTCTGTATAGCTGTCGTTTGTATTTTATCAATCTCAGGATAAATTTAGGAAGCGGATACTTGTAATTTTGTTTAGGAATTTTAGGGGTGTGTCGGTCGATTGATTTGGAAAGAAGGCTAATGAAAGTGGAAGTGGTTGAGGAATTTATATCAGGATGGGTGGAGATAAATTGTAGGATGTCGTTTGATATTTTGGAAATATTTGCGTGCTTGTAATCAGAAATAAATTCAGGTAATGTTTGAGTAGGGTTTTGGTTGATTTTTAGTTTAAATGAAATAGAGAGATGGTCTGAGCATAAATCGGGAATTAAATGGACTGAGTGGATTAAGGGTTTTAGATTGTTGGTGCATAACAGGATATCAGGGGTGCTAGCTTGGTTTTGGTTCATGAGGAATGTGGGGTTGGTTTTAATTCGCTTAAAATTGGAGTGGGAAAGGAAGTTATTTAAATGCTTATGCTTGGCTTTGTTCATATTAAAATCGCCTATTATAATGGCATTATCATATAGGGAAGCTTTGGTGAAGATTGTATCTTCTATGGAGGATGTAGGATGGATATAAACTAGGAATAGATGAATCTGACAGGAGGGGAAGGTGAGAGTAGCATGTATGCATTCATTCATAATGTTGTTAATCTTAGGAGGGTTTGCCTTTCCTAAGGAAACTAAGGGGTGGGATAGGATTGCAGATCCGCCACGGTGATTATGATTATATATATTTGCCGGGATTTGTATAGAGGACCAGTTTCTGAAGGTTATAGGGTTTTTGGCTTTAGTTTCTACCAACATATTTATGTGGACTGGATTATTAGAGAGATAATGGTTTACTAGATGGGATTTTTGGGAGAGGGAATTAATGTTTGTATATAAAAAACACACCTCATTATCCATTTCGACTTACTATTTCTGTTGAGCCTGATTGTACTCCTGTGGTGGGAATGACTGTGGGAATAGTTTCAGGAAAATCTAGATCAAACATCACAATAAACATTCGATTCCCGTAATTTTATATATAAAATCGAAATTTCAAAAAATCAGTTTTTTGGTGATATCTCGAAAACAAAATAAGATATTTCAAATTTGTTTTTAGATTATTGGTGGACCCTAAAATACTCAACATTGCCCTAATTTAACCGACTGTCTATCTCTTCAAATAACTAAGATCTCCATACATTCTGTCGAAATACGGACACCCTGTATTATTGTTAAATGAGTAAATAAGCACTCATACTTTATTTGTACCTATTTTTGTTTGTTATATTGTTAGCCCAGTAATTGGACATATTTTGAAAGTGCCAAATTTTAAACGTGCAAAATCTCTAGCCAAATTTTGAAGGTGAAAAATGTCTAACATAACCTTAAAGGTGCAAAATGTCTAACCTAACTTTGGTACATGGTGTCAAATAGCCTGCGTAATATCAGGAAGAGTATTTATGGTTATGAGATTTTGTTCAGATAAAAATTGAAACTTTCTTTTCGGGTTGAAATATAATTTTTCTTGGGGTAATTAAAAAGGAAGTAAAAAATTAACCTCTAAAATTACCTTCTCCGAATATTATAGTTTTAAACCTTGGAATCACAATTGGCCTAGCCTAACGTAAACCTTCGAAATTTTACTTCATGCGCCACGCGTATTAAACACCAGTTTCAAGTAAAGTTCAAAATATACTCAACTTAATTTAATGTTTGATCTCACGTTAACAAATTTCTTATGTTATTGCGAAAAGAATCTCGGCACTTTTAATGTTTGAAGTATTCTGCAACCAAGAATTGGCAATTTCATTTATACTTATGTTTGAACGGTAACGTGACCGCCAGTCTAAGGTGTCAAATTGTTTAGAGGGAATGGCAAAGCTATACTGATGAGAGATAAATCTCGAAACGCGTCTATAGATTCTAACTCATTTATAGATGATCAGGTACCTGTTTATGCTATTTTTGTTATTTTTGTACAAAAATAACGTAAACAGGTACCAGAGCTGGACAGGATTCGAATCATTCAGGATTCGAATCCTTTTAGAGGATTCAAAAGAGGCATTCGAATACTTTAGTTTAACTGGATTCGTGATCCGGATTCGTTCCGTTTTTTTTAAGACGATTCGTATTCGAATCCATATGTGGGTGATTCGAATCCTTATAAAAGGATTCGAATATTTATAAAAGGATTCGAATATTTATAAAAGGATTCGAATACTTACAAAAGGATTTGAATCGTCAGAAATAATTCGAATTAATTGTGAGGATTAACATGAAAATGTCTTTGGTGTGTTTTCATATTTCTCGTTAAATCACTGTTTTAAACGCGTGGCGCATGAAGTAAAATTTCGAGTTTAGAAAAGCCCAGAAAATTTGTCTCGGGTCGCTGCGCGACCCTCGACAAATTTTCACAGGGCTTTTCTAAACTCGAAATTTTACTTCATGCTTAGTCTGGGAGTGGAAAACACTTGTTTAAAGCTTCGAATTGAACTTAAAAAAAAAAACAAGCAATATCTAAAGATTTACAGAAAATAGACTGTTTTGCGGTAAACACTATTTCTACTAGCAGAAACAACTAGCACTGTTACCAGCCAGAACTTCAGGCTCAGAAGGTTGTAGCTTCAGACGAGGCCTGTACTAGTACTACTAAGCACTATTAGCCGAAAGAACCACTACTACAAAATGTAACGTTTACTTTTTTTTCAGTTGAAAACGATTTGTCCACTAGCAGAAAGAACTGCCGCTATTAGCAGACAGAGCTTCTAGTTCCGCAGACGGAGCTTGTACTACTACTACTACTAGTAGCAGAAAAAACTAGTGGTAGTAGAATAAAAAACTACTATTAAGCTGAAAGAACGACCAAGGCCGCAGCCAGAAAAAAGAATCGGAGGGGGTTATAAAAATTTCGTAGGTGGGCTTAGCGAAAAATATTGTGCTCTTACCAGGGGAGGGGGGGATGTGGTTCAAACCCCCCCTGAAACTTTCAAAATGATAAATATTTGTATGTAAAAGATAGACTCTTTTACATACAAAAATTTATCATTTTGAAAATTTCAGGGGGGGGGGGGGGGTTGAACCACATCCCCCCTCCCCCGGTAAAAGCAAAAACAATATTTTTCGCTAAGCCCACCTACGAAATTTTTATAAACCCCTCCGATTTTTTTTTCTGGCTGCGGCCTTGGTCGTTCTTTCAGCTTAATAGTAGTTTTTTATTCTACCACTAGTTTTTTCTGCTACTAGTAGTAGTAGTAGTACAGGCTCCGTCTGCGGAACTAGATGCTCTGTCTGCTAATAGCGGCAGTTCTTTCTGCTAGTGGACAAACCGTTTTTAACTGAAAAAAAAGTAAACGTTACATTTTGTAGTAGTGGTAGATAGACTCTTTTACATACAAAAATTTATCATTTTGAAAATTTCAGGGGGGGTTTGAACCACATCCCCGCCCCCCCCCCTTCCCCGGCTACGGTCTTGAGAACAACTGCTACTAACTAAAAGAATTACTACAGCAGAAAGAACTACCATCAGCAGACGGAACCTGTAGTACAGGTTCCGTCCTTACTAGTAGTAGAAAGGCCTACTCGTAGTAGAAGTAGAAGGAACAAAATAGTAGTTGTTCTTTCTACTCCGGAAAGGACGAACGCTACTAGCACAAAGAAATTATACTACTAGCTGAAATAACTACTACTACTGATAGAAACGTTTATTTTTTAGCAGAACACGCTATTTCTACTAGCAGAAACAACCACTGCTATTGGCAGACAAGGCTCCTGGTTCAGATAGTTCTAGCTTCAAATCTTGCTACCGGCAGATGGAGCCTGTACTACTACTAGTAGCAGAAAGACCCAAAAGCTAAGCACAATTTCTACTAGCAGAAAGAACTACTATTAACAGAGCATCTAGTTCAGATGGTTCTGGCTTATCGTGTCTGGCTAACAGCAGACGGAGCCTGTACTACAACTAGTTGCAGAAAGTCCTAGTAATAGTAGGAACAAGATAGTAGTTATTTCATCTACTACTAAAAGGACGATTGCTGCTAGCAGAAAGAACTTGTACTACTAACTGAAAGATAGATAGTTAACATAAAACGCATTTCTACTAGAAGATTAAAAAAACATGTTTCTTCTTTGTCGCCGCCATTGTTTAACAAACGTCAATTGTATATAATATTAATTGACGAGTGTTTTTTGAGGATTAATTGTTATCTTTATTATGGTTTATAATTATTCATATTTCTTCGGAGCAAACAGATACAGGAAGTTTCTCTTTTAAGTATACGTATTCCAAATTGAGACTATTTTCTGTAATTGACCCAAATTGTTACATTTGCAGTAGGTTACTGTATGTAACAGCAAACACTTGTTGTATAATTCAATGTCCGTCGGGGTATTAGCCCGGGAAGTAGTTGTTTGAATGAGTGTTTGGTATAGTCTTTGTAAGACTAACTTGTTGTAGATTGCGAAAAGAATCTCGGCACTTTTAATGTTTGAAGTATTCTGCAACCAAGAATTGGCAATTTCATTTATTCTTATGTTATTTACAAATGTTTTACAACCTAAATTTTGCGCCTAAAAATCAGAGCAGTTTGCTGCTACGGCCCAGAATCCAAATACTTACCAGATTTTTTAAAACATTGTTTCACAGGTATCAAAAAGTGATGAAATAAGAATTAGCTACAATTGAATTACAACAGGTACAATTTTGAGTAAAAAAAATGGAAACTGTAGTAAATGTGTCATTTTGTTGTCATTGAACATTTATAAAACGTCACTGTCAGTGAACAAATTGAATAACTGTATGTTTTTGAGTTTACGTAAAGTGATTATTACACATAAAATGACTGTTATTCCTTACTTCACTTCACATAAAAAGTAAAGTAAGGAATAACTTTTTATGTGAACAAATTGAAGTTAGACATTTTTTATGTTAAACAGGCCGCTTGATTTTCCTTTTTTTTTCTCTCCTAACTGTACATGATTATTCCGTAAATACTCACTTTTTTTATTCTCCTTGTGTGGAAATTCAAATCCGCCGCCGAAAACCAGCTAATCCAATCGCGGCGCGCGAACCCTGGGGGAAACTCGTGCCCGGGTAACCGGAGCGGCCAGTTGGCAACACTGCGCGGAGAAATCAACAATGGCGGCGATTGTCAGGCATGGAATTTTCAAAACACGGCCAGTTTTCGTCCACAATCAAGTAAATATTCCCACTTTGTTCCACGCCAAACTCTCCGTGAGCGGCCGCTTTATCCCCTCGCCGCAATTTCGAAACGCCAAGCGCTGCGGAATCTCGCTTTAAAAATCCTACGCCGGGTAGACACAGATACACACATACACACACGCAGAGTTAAAACACAATCAATTCCTTGAAAATCACAACTTTCCCACACTTTATTAAAAACTCCCGGGCGTTCTTTCAGTATTTTCTCCGAAGAAACGGATCGCGTATAGCGCGAACTGCACACAGTTTATTATTAACACTCACTGTCCTTGTTTTTTCCTCGGAACGGATTTCACTGGCTGCGCGTTCACCACACCGTCCTTTAAAAACAGCCGTTCGCTGATTTTTTTGCTTCTTCCTCCTCCAGGTGGACAGTTGGTGGCGATCGTACGCGACGAAGGCGGAAAAGAAGAAGGGCATCGATAGGAAACAACCGCCGAGGATCGAGTGGACGGCGCAGTCTATAGCGTCGAAAGGGTGTGTACTCTCTCTTGCACTATCGCTCTACCGTAACTTTTCTCTCTATCGGCCGTCGCCACCACTGACGTTTGCACGGGTCGGCTTTCACTCGCGCCTACTAACGACCTCTGCCTTCGACCGTTGCAATTAAATAAATTTCGTTTTGATGTAGGCGGCGCCATCTAACGGAAATATGTAGTAGTTTATTTACGATTATACGGGGGAATTATAACAGATGGCGCAAGCAGTAACAAAATCAATAGATTTGAATAAAAATTAAACAAATTTAAGTAATATTTCTTTTAAATGTAAATATACATTTAAAAGAATAATTACTTATATTTGTTAAATTTTTTTCCAAATGTATATGCTGTAAAATTTCAGGCATTCGTTGCCATCTAATGGAAATATGCAGTAGTTACGATTATAGGGGAAAATTATAACAGATGGCGCTACTATTAACAAAATCAATAGATTTAAAGAAAAATTTAACAATATTAACGCTTCAAGTCCGAAATTTTTAAATTAACAAAAAAACATATATTTGCATAAATTATATTATTGCTTTTGGTAGATTGTGGCTTAAATATTATTCTTTGCATGTTCTTTCTATTTTATTTTTGAAAAATTCAAGTTACCATATGGTAACGCTAGTACTTTATTGGGTAACTGACATAAAACTTCGAGGTACAAAAATTTACATAAAAGAATAAATATAATCGCTTTTCTCGTATTTTATTACAAAAGAATATTAGTTTACAATACAATTAACAAAATAAAACATACTACGGAGTATGGAATATAACATTGCATTCAATACAAAGGCCGACATTGCATTTGCAGCACATGGTTCTGATGCTAGAATCACAGCCTTCTCCGGCACATCGCCGCCTTTTTTTATTAGGGGTATGAGTAATAAGATGATTTCGCTGATCGTACCTTACTTCATTGCTGACGCGATTGCACGAAACGCTGTTTTTCGCAGTACCTTTTATTCCTGTACTCTTAGGGGGCATTCCATACTTTTGCAAGTAACTCTGGGCTAACTCTCTCCGAAATGATAATTGGTCTAAATGTTTTCCTTCTAATTTTCTCTTCAAAATCCAAGCATTGTTTATAGCAACATCTATTGCCCATGTAAATATACACCACCACCATTTTTTTCCTCTAATAGAAATTCTATATCTTCCAATATTTTCGTCCATTTGATCTGTCCCTCCCATGTAATTATTATATTGTTCTATTAGATGTGGTCTTGGAATTTGAACTATCTTTTTTTCAGTTTGCGAGTACCTCTTTACTTTGGAGATTGGATGAACACCGTACGATGTAGATGCAACAGTGACAACATTGTTATCAACCCATCTCACAAGAATTACACCAGTTTCAAGGGCAATTATAGATTCGTAGAATCCTCTCGGCTGCTTGTTTATTTGTTTCTTTGTTGTAAGAGGACATTCTTTTGGGATTCTGTTTTCTCTTATAGTGCCTGTGGCAGAATAACCATCTTCCCTCAAGAAATTATAAAGCGGAATGCCTGTAAACAAGTTATCCAAATAAAAGTGATATGGCAAATGCTCCTCGGTTAGTTGGGTAATCATAGACAGAAGTGGCGCTGCGGCTTTTCCAAATAACCTTTCATCTCTTTCGTTTCCCGAAAATCGTTTGCCTTGATAAACTTCGAAATTTGCAAGGTAGCCTTCTTTTGTATTTAGACACCAAATCTGATCGGTTTGCCCCTAAGAAATTGTTTACAGCCATGACGGCCGTAATATTTTATCATCGATTCATCGTAATCAAGATGCTTTTCTGGAATAAAGTTTTTCAAACAATTTCCTTGTAATTTTGTTAACAATGGTCGAAGTTTTCATAATTTGTCTTTTTCGTCTATTTTGGTATTATCAGCGCAATGAATAAACTTCATTATCTGAAAAAATCTGTCGCGTCGCATAGCCCCACTAATTGCAGAATTATTCATATCATTCTCAGAAACCCAATAAAATTTCTTTCCCGGCAATTCATTATAACCGCTCACAATAATAATAATAATAATAATAATAATAATAAATTTATTCATGTTATTAACAAAAGTTTTACATAAGTCAGGAGGGTGGAAAATTTAAAGCACATGTATATATATGCACATTAAAATAATTTTAAAAAATATAAGGTCGTATTTATAAAATTTGAACAATACAAAAATAAAAATATCACCTACCAAGTTGGATTACCCGATATACACATTAAAATAAATAATTAGAAATAAAGAATAAGAATAAGAATAAGCTTTATTCAAGTATAAATAACACATACAGAAATACAAAAATACTCTATTGGTTATTTGACACTAGAACATCGTCAGAATATTGAACAGAATTTATATCAAATGAAAGAAATTCTTCTATCGCATAAGGTTCGATTTGCAGTAATATTGCATGCAAGTATTTTTTATATTTTACAAAATTTAATTCCGATCTTATAGATAATGGTAATTTATTGTACAAACGCAAACAAGAGTAATGAACACCCTTTTCGGTAATTGCAAACTTATGAATAGGGTATATTAGAGTCCCCTTGTTTCTGGTTGAGTATTTATTTACATTAATGTTTGGTATAAAATAATTCTCGTTTTTCCTAATGAATAACAGACATTCCATTATGTATATAGCAACTGCTGTTAAAAAACCGTTTTTTGTAAAGTGAGTCCTGCAAGAGGCTATGGGGTTAAGATTTAATATTATTCTTAGCGCACGTTTTTGAATAAGCATTATTTTATTGAAATGTGATGAACTGCCCCAATATACTATACCGAAACGCACTATTGACAAGAAATTGGAGTTATATACTACTTTTAACATATTGAAGGATATGTTTGGTTTTAAGATTCGAAGCATGTAACAAGTTTTACTTAGTTTTGATGAAACATAGTCTATGTGTTGGTGCCATTTCAGTTTACTATCTATAAATATTCCTAAGAATTTAGTGTGATCTGTTAAGTCGATACGTGTGTTATTTATAGCAATATGCGATGAGATTTGTGAAACGTCCGATTTTTTGAATACAATATAGTTCGTTTTGCTATCATTTAAGATAAGAAAATTGTTATCGAACCACTCTTTTACCGATTTTAGTAAGACGGTGATGTTGTTTTCTAATGAAGAAATATTTTTTGAACGTACACATATGTTTGTGTCATCTGCATAGTTGACAATATTGTATTCTGGATTGTTTATTATTTGAAATATATCATTTATGTATATATTGAAAAGAAAAGGTCCTAGAACACTACCTTGTGGAACCCCTGCGATTATGTCCAAGGCATCCGACCGGTACACAGTATTACCTGATATCACCTCCACTAATTGCTTTCTCCCTTTAAGATATGTTTTGAACCAGTCATAGGCGGTTCCTCTGATTCCATAGTTATACAGTTTGGATAGTAGCACCTCGTGGTTAATACAGTCAAATGCCTTGGACAAGTCCAAGAATATACCACAAGTGAGATCGCCTGATTCCATTGCGTCTAAAATGAACTGGGTAAAGTCATAAACCGCTGTGTTAATGTTTTTACCTTCGGTAAAACCATGTTGATGATTAGAAAATAAGTTGTGCTTTTTAAAAAAAGATTTGCATTGGTCTAATATAATATACTCAAAAATTTTTGAAAAGGAAGACAGAAGACTGATGGGCCTGAAATTTTCAATTTTCGAGAAATCTCCACTTTTGTGGATTGGTTTGACAATTGCAACCTTTAACCGTTCCGGAAAAATGCCAGAACTGATTGAATTATTCAATAGAAAACTTAATGGCTCACATAAGTTATCTATACATTCCTTAATAACAGACATAGATATTTCATCAATACCATAGCTTTTTTTGTTAGGCATATGTTTGATTACATTTTTGATGTCATAACATGTAATTGGTTTAAGAAACAGAGAATGTTGATGTATATCTATGTCTATATTGTGATCTTCTGTAAGTTTCTTCGATTTAATTAGATCAGATGCAGCATTTACAAAATATTTGTTGATGTTGTTTATGTCAGATTCGATGTCCGAACTTTCGTAATTTGTTACATGCTTTCTACCCGTAATATCTTTTACGATAGACCATGCCGTTTTGTTTATATTGTCAGATTTTATGATTTTATTATCATATTGTTGTTTGCGGTCGTTTTTTAATAGTAAATTATAACGTTGTTTACACAGCTTTAAATTTGGCTTGCATTCCTCAAAATATTGTGATAAAATGTGATACAACTCCAATTCCTTTTTACATGCAATGGTTTCCTTAGACATTTCTATTTTCTCATTCATTTTAATTGATTTCCCTTGTTGCAAGGGACACTGATTATGAAAATGTTTTAAGATGATAAACATGAATTCATTGAATTGCTCATTTACGTTCGTTCTTGTATACATCGTTTGCCAAGTTTCAAATTTTAGAACTCTATTCAATACTTGAATGCTGTTATCATTAATTCTTCGATATGTCTTTAAAAACGAATTTTCTATTGGTTCATATTTGAGTGTGGCGATTTGGGCGTAGTGATCTGAGAAATTCGTGTTTACGATTTTACAGCCTATTGAGTAATCATTTGTTATTATATTATCTAAGCACGATTTACTTATGTTCGTAATTCTTGTATACTCGTTGACAAGAAAATGGCAATTGTATGATTGAATAAGAACATAAAATTCACTAGTGGCTTTGTCGTGTTTTGAAATATCAATATTAAAATCTCCACAAATGTAGAAGTTTTCATTTTTTACTAATAATAATAATAGAATTTGTTCCAGCTTAGCAAAGAAGATATTTAAATCACTGTCTGGAGTTCTATATATACATGTTATATTAATCGAGTTAGTTGTGTTTAGTTTGAAGTTTGCACTAGCACATTCAAAATGTCTAATTTCCGCCAAATTGTTGATATCATTGCGGATAATGAATTTAATATTTTCATGACAATAAATTGCAACACCACCGTGTTTGTGGTGTTGTCGACAAAAATTTGTAGCGCAAGTATAGTTCATGATTTTGAGTAGTGTTATCTGATCAAGTGATTGCCAGTGTTCTGTTAAGCAGACGAAATTACAGCCATGCTCTTGTAGGAATACACACAGTTCATTCAAACAGTTTCCGATGGATTGGATGTTGAGGTGTAATAATTTGAGTTGTTCCCTACAGTTGTCCCTGGGTTGGTGTTGCGTTTCGTTAGCCAGTGAAAAAACGGGTTAATACTGATTCCCTTTGGCCATGTTGATGGATCCTTTAGTGCAGGCAGCTCCTCTATAGGCACGCTTACTTTATAAGAAGTATAAATATCCGGTTGTTTTGATGCCATTTTTTCACATGTAATTTTTGTAAATATCTGTTTTCCCTCCAGATGACGTATTACTTCATCTGTTTTAACATTTGGTCCAAATCTAGATACATGTATGTGTCCTAGACGTGTAGCAACTTCTAATGTCGATATTTCAGATGATCCATAGACACGTTTAGAGGATTGCCGTCTTTTTCTTTTATTGACCATTGTAAACTCGGCATTATCGGGGTCAGTTTGTATTGTTTCGCCTGGATCTTTTTGTTCGCTTGGTTTGTTTACATTTTTTGTCGGATTTAATTCGCTTGGTTTGTTTACATTTTTTGTTGGATTTAATTCATTTTTGTCTAGAGGTGTCGGTCCTGACATCTCCGTTCTATTTTTGTAAGTCGGTTTCGATTTGATTGTAATTGCAGATTTCTGCTGAACTGTATTGTTATTGTTTATTTTATCTTTTAGGGTTAGAATATCCATTTGCATAGTATTAATTATTTCAAATAGCTTATTGATCTTCTCATCGGAGGTATTTTGAGTTGTTTCGGTTGGTGTGGTCTTGGATGTTGCAACAGATTTATTTTTCGGGTATTGTATTAAACAAGTGTCACATACCCATTTTAGATTCTTATTTTCTACAAGTCCGGCGTCGGATCTTTTTAATCCACATGATACGTGAACTTTTCCATCACAAATGAAGCACTGAATATGTTTTCCACTTAAACTTATTTGGATATTACAGGAGATACAAGGTTCCGTACTTTTCACAGTAGGCGCCATTTTTTGTCATGTTATACCATATATCACATATTACATATGGATTACACATTAAAATAGGTAATTAAAAATAAAGTCATGTTATAAAAAAAAAATATATATATATATATACATACCACACACCAAGTTGACTGTTTGGTAGTACATCAAAAATTGTGTTTGTTTTGTAAGAATTCATCAATGCTGTAAAAAGTATGTCTGCTCATGTAGGCTTGAACGGTCTTTTTAAATGTATGTATATCTAATTCTTACATATGAGCGGGCAGTGCATTGTAGAGTTTCGGCCCAAGGAAACTGATCCCATTTTGCGATTTATTAAGTCTGAAGCGTTCAGAGTGTAATAGATGACCTGAGCGTGTATTGTGGTCGTGGTGTTCTGCTCTTCTATTGTATTGGCTTATATTTTTATGAACGTACAACAGACATTCCCGCATGTATAAGCTTGGGACAGTGAGAATATCTAATTTAGAAAAAGTTGATTTACAGTCACTCCTATATGGTATTTCATCTAAGATCCTAACTGCCTTTCTTTGGAGGCCAAACACTCTTGACATGATTGCTGAGTGTCCCCAAAGTAGAATACTGTATGTAATATGGCTTTCAATTAAAGCATAATAAGCCATTTTGAGTGCAACTTTTGGTACTACTTTACTGATGTGTCGGATTCTGTATATGTTAACACATAGTTTTTTAGCCAGATACTCTTGTTGGTTATGCCAATTTAGTTAAGAGTCGAGATATGTACCTAGAAATTTTACTGTACTGAGCTCCGTATCTGCACGCAAAGAGAACACTATGCTTGTCGTTTTATCTATATTTATAGTCAGCTTGTTTGACATAAACCATTCCTTGGCCTGATCTACATAAGCCTTATTATTATCTAAGGCCATCTCTTTGTTTCTATTTGAGTTTTTTAGTGTTGTGTCATCAGCATACAACACCATTGACCCCTCATTGCTGATGTTAGGAAGGTCATTTACATAAATAAGAGACAAGAGTGGCCCCAAAATAGATCCTTGGGGAACACCGTGTTTAGTAGACAGTTCATCTGATAATTTGTTATTTGTCTTCACATAGTGCCCTCTATCGATTAGATAGCTGCATAGTAATCTACAAGACTTTGGATTAAAGTTGTAGAAATATAGCTTCCGCAAGAGGAGCTCACGAGAGACACAGTCAAAAGCCTTTGTTAGGTCTATAAGTGTGGCTATTGAATACATACTATGTTCAAAACCTTTGTGTATTTCATTTACAAAGGTAGCGACTGCATCCCTCGTAGATCTTCCTCTGCGGAAGCCATATTGATTATTTGAAAAGATATTGTGTTCTTCAAAGTAATGTGTTATTTGCTCGAACAGTATCCTTTCTAGGACTTTGGAGAGTATCGGTAAAAGCGAGATAGGTCTATAGTTGTTTGGATCGTTACGATCGCCTTTTTTGTGAATTGGTATGATGCATGCTCGCTTTAAGCAATGCGGAAAGGTACCTGATTGTATGCATAAATTTATTAAATTTGTTAGGGGATAAATGATTGCCTCTTTTATACTTTTTAGGAGGCTAACATTTATCCCGTACATGTCTCTGTAGGCTGAATTGTGAAGTTGCTTTATTGCAGTTCTTACAGTATTTTGGGTGACCTCATTAAAAATAAACGCATCTGTTGGAATGGACGTTACATTTAGTAACGTCCATTTAGTTTATTGGGTCGTTCTTTGGCTTTTCTAAGTTTTCCTCGAGATTATTTGCAATATTGTTAAAAAATCTATTTATGTCATTAGGATTTAAATCACAGTTGCAATAAGTATACCTATGAAACATTTCAGTTCTTCTAAAGTAACTTTTGGATCTAAACATTTTAAAAACAGAGCGTAGCGAGTCATTTCATCTAACAACATCAAAAATATTTCATTGTCGAAAAAGCATTCAAACAATTCTGTAGCTGTCATGTTTTTATAGGCTGAATAATCACCAGCAGGGATTTTTTTTGCACTATCTATCAAATCTCCGTTTATCCACTCAATATTGCGAGTATTTAGTTTATCATCATAAATAAAAATGTTGTGGTTTTGGTCGTCTAGAGTAGTATTACCATCAGTCTCTTCATTCTTATTATTTTCTATTTCTTCCTCATATTCAGGTTCGTTATCCAAATCAATAATATTCTTTAGCCTTATTTCTGCTTCAGATAATAGTTGTCGCCTTGGTAGATTATCCGGTACAAATTCCTTTTCATCCCCAGAGTCTTCGTCAGTAAGAACGTGAGCATCTGGAGGTGTAATAAATATATCTGTTGCCTCATTATTATCCGCATATGCCATTTCTAGTGCTTCTTGCAGAGTAAGTCCGCCACTGAAATAATATATGTATTTACATGCGAAGATACTAGCGTTACCATATGGTAACTTAGAAATAAAATTATTTATCACTGACCATAGAAATAGGTTATGGCCTTATACAATATATAGAGACATTTTATGAAGTCTCCACAATTATTATTCCATGTATCAATAAAAAAACAATTGAAAATACGTTACTTATTTGTACTTACGTCAAGCGAAAATCGATTACTTCCGACATTTTTAGGAGAACACTTTTCAAATGGTCACAACTGATAAAAGAACACAAGTGCAAGGCATTACGTCAAATGCATGGCTAGCTTGACTTAATACGAACACATTTCTCGCGGCATCTGGCAATTTTAGCTTTAATTTATTTTAAAAACAAATAATGAAACCTGTTATATCTGCGTTACCGTATGGTAACGCTAGCGCTTGAAGGGTTAAGGATTTTTTTTTTAAATGTATATTTACAAAAAAAATTCCTTGCATTTGTTAATTTTTCTTCAAATGTATACTCTGTAACATTGCAGGCATTCGTTGTTTTCATAAAATTATTCAATTTTAAAGTTGTAATAAAAGTTTTCATTTCTGTTCGCTCCACTGTTTTTTATAAGTTCAATTTGAAGTTTCAAACGAGTGTTTCCACTCCCAGGCTAAGCATGTAGTAAAATTTCGAGATTAGAAAAGCTATAATGGGTATACAGTACACGAAATGTACATCTAGCATCGAAAAATAAAAGTGAAGAAAGGAATATAACTATGTTTTAATTAGGTGACTTAAAATCTTTACGTAACTCAAATAACTACATTAATGCCATTTATTGGTTTGTGTAGATTTCTCAGGCCCCAAAGAGAATACACGCCGCCTGAGGACGCAGAAGCCAAGCTCGATTCGATCGTCAACGCCAACCTCACCTCGACCGAAAACACCGCCTCGTTGGGTGACGTCAAGAGCAAATTCAAGATCCTCACGCAGTGCTCGGAAACCTTCCAGCATAGAGTGCCCAACTCGCTCTTGCACTCGATTCAAAACGTGGGTGACTTGAAGAAATTCTATTTAACACAGGTCGATGTAAGGACGCCTCTGGATAGATTACAGCACATGGATTTGCCAAAGAATCTGCACGTACAGTATGAGTACAAAAGATTCCACCCGGGTACGTTGGAGATTCTTATTTATAACTTTAATTTCTTTTTGTTTATTGTTTTACGTACACCGTCAACTGACTTTAAGAAACTTTCTTGTTGTTTTTTGTGGCTAATATGCAGAACACTGTATTCCAGATTTGCTCAACAGGTTATTTGTATGGATATGTGTGTATGCATATGCTTAGGTTAGATGAGTGAAAAAGAGGTTAAATAGAATCAATGACATATATAGAATCAATAGACTAAGTAAACAGCTGTTCGCGCCGTGGCACCCACCACCTAGCGAATTTCTGTATAAGCAGCATCGGTGTCGGTTGCGTATGAGTTGCATGGTGTCAGTTGGTTTTTTATTGTGTAACGTCATAATTTAATGCTGTTCGTGGTATTTGTTCGTACAAAACCGATGTAAATATGCATGTCATAATAAGTTGCGGCTTTGAAACGGTTGACACAACCATTTTCCGACGGAAAAGCCTGTCGAAAGGTAGGAAGCTTTGTGAAAGTTCGCACGTAACCGACGTATCCGAAGAAATAAGAGGAGACGAGAATAATATCTTGCGCGGGGTTGTTTTACGAGAAACACCCGGGGCATTGAACTCCAAAGCAGACACCCTGTACTACAAACCGTCGGTAGAGGTAACCTATACAAAATTGTAATGTTTCTGTGTCATAATGAGATTTCATTTTCAACAAGTTCATTGTAGCACGTAGAATTGTTTGGAAATGTTGTTAAATTATTAATTTACTTATGATTTACAATTACAAATAGAACGCATAATAAGAAATATACGCATTTCATTTAAGCTTTTTAAGTTTCTGCTTATACAATTTGATATACAATTTCAAACAATGTTATTTTCCTTACTCGTAACAGAAGTGCCACTTTCTCCTACTGTTTCAGTTAGTGAGAGCGAACTTCTTCAACTTGTAAGACGAAATGTTGTATTTAACGGAGGTGGAAATAGTAATTTTACAGTCGTGTGAAAACTCGCTAAAAATTACTTTTCCCCCCTCGTTAAGTATTAGGATATTTCAGATTAACAAGAAGCGGGTTGTTATTGACTCGCTTTGCACCTGTAAAGGTGGCAAAGGCTTCTGTAAGCATGCGGCTGCTGTGTGCTTATTTATAAACGAACTCAGAGCTCAGAACTCCCGTATGACGAAATGACAACCGGCACCGATGCTGCTTAGGCTTAAAACCGCGTGGCGGCGCTGCAATCGCCGCTTACTTAGCCTATAATAATAATTATAATAATCACTAACAGCGACCCCAGCCAATACAATGCTAAAGTCATTGATACATTTATGTCCGACCATAAAGCGCAACTGTTATCTCATAATTTAAAATTACACACGGTAAACACGTATAAAACAGTAAGGCTATATTCAGAAAAGTCTTTGTCTACATTTTCTATTGATCTTAAAAACGAGCTATTTAGTGATGTGTATGAAAGTCAGGATACAAACTCTAAGTATAGCAAATTTTTAAATATCTTCATGTTACACGTTAACAAGCATTTCCCAATAAAAAAAGTGTGTTCAAACGGTAAACAAAAAATTAAATTTAAATCTGCAGAGATTAAAGAGTGTAAAAACAACATTAATATTTATCAAACACTGGCACAATATATCCCCGAATTTAAAACAATGCTAAAAGATGAAATACATAAATATAAAAACTTGCTTCATAGAGAACGCCCTACATATTACAAAACTAAAGTAATTAATTCTCGTAATAAATCCAAAACGACATGGTGTATTATTAACGACATTGTCGGCACCAAGGGTAAGAAAAATCATGTCCTACCAAATACATACAATGTCCAACAGCAAGCAGAGGATTTTAATTTACATTTCAAAACAAGTGGTGCCAAGCTTATCGATCAAATTTCGCTACAGAACTGTGTACCTGATACTCAAATAAGTGCTAACGCTATGTCCCTAGAGCCGACTACACCGTCAGAAATATCTAAAATTGTATTGTCTATGGACAATAAACAAAGCTGTGGTTATGATGGAATACCGATATCCCTTCTTAAAGCATCAATTGAATCAATAGGAGATCCACTGACGCATATTTTTAACAACTCGTTTCAGTCGGGAGTATATCCTGAAAAAATGAAACACTCCCTCATTACGCCGATATATAAGAAAGGGAATGTTAATGACTTAGACAACTATCGACCAATCAGCATTTTGAGTACCTTTTCCAAAATATTAGAAACGTTAATGGCAAAAAGATTAAACAATTTCTTAACATCCAACAACATTTTAAACATAACTCAACATGGCTTTACTAAGGGCAAAAATATAGATACCGCCTTATTTGAGTACATACAATCAATTCTGACTACGCTTGAGCAAAGGGCTATAGTATGTGGAGTACTTTTAGACCTGTCAAAAGCTTTTGACACTATTAACCACAATCTTCTATTAAATAAGCTCCGCAACTATGGTATCAAAGATACCGCATTTAATTGGTTTAAGACATACTTGCACGGTCGAATACAATCCGTTAAACTCAATCACAGTACATCTGCTATTACTTCAGACGCCCTATCTATAGATATGGGGGTCCCACAGGGTAGTATATTAGGTCCGCTATTGTTTAATGTGTTTCTTAATGATATGATGAACATAACTACCAATGACACGAAAATTGTATGTTATGCAGACGACACTAACCTTCTAATTTTTGGTCACACTTATGTCGATATAGTTAACAACGGAGACAGTATTATGCGCAGATTAACTGACTGGTTCCTAAGAAATAATTTAATATTAAATACTACCAAAACTCACACTATCATTTTTAAGACCAACCAATGTACACCAACTCCAGACTGTATATCATTAAATCATGTAACATATAATTATAGTTCAAATGTTCGTTTCTTAGGAGTCATACTTGACGAAACACTCAGCTTTAAAGACCATGTTAATAAACTTGTTTCTAAGTTAAGCAGTATCTGCTATGGCTTAAAAATATTAATGAAAAGCAGCAACAATGAAATAGTAAAAACATTCTACTATGCCAATTACTATTCTCACTTAAAGTATGGTATTATATTTTGGGGAGGGAGTACTCAATTAAATGCTGTTTTTATAACACAAAAGCGCGCAGTTAGGGTAATGCATAAACTAAAATATAGTGAAAGCTGCAGAACCATATTCAAAATCGCAGGTATATTAACAGTCCCCGCTATATATATCTACGAATGTATAAAATTCACGTATAAGCATAAGCACTTATTTGATCCGTTTATACTATATAGCTCGCATAACACACGCCATGGCACCAAATACCGATACCCCGCTCATAGACTGACAATGTTTGAACGCGGTCCGCTGTATAGTTGTATCAAGCTCTACAACCACCTACCTGTACACATAAAAAGTGCAAAAACATACTGTGAAATGAAACGTAAACTATTCCACTTTTTATGTCAACTAGAGCCATACAATGTCGATGACTTTCTTGCGTCGGCATTAAACAATATGTAAAGTTTGTTCTGACGTCTTTCCATGTTTGTACTGTGTAAATTATTTTATACTGTGTATATTTTGACTTGTACTTTATTCTCACTGGAAATAAATTGTATTATTATTATTATTATTATTAATCAAAGAGATTGATAGGATTATTAAAATTCTAATAGCAACCACACACACACACACACACGCACAAACAGCATGTTGAGAGCCACTGAAGTAGGCGCTACTGCGCATCCAAGTTGGAGTATGTACAGTGTTCTGCACATTTGTATTATTGCTTTTTTTACTTGCACACAATCAAAAAGAAGAAACAAACAAATAATTTGAAAGACATTTATTTTTATCATTTACTTTTTTTTATAGATACGGATACAAAATTCAATGGACTAACTGCCTTCCCGAAAAGCTCGACTCTGGTGACAGGATTAAAGTATAAGGATAAGTACAAGGGGCACACTCAAGCCATCCAATGGCCGTATAAATGAATAAACTAATTTCCTTAAACGATTTTTGTATTAATTAAAGAAATTCAATTAAGGTATTTATATTTGGTTTATATTGTTGCCTCCCAAACTAATCCCGAATTTTAGGGGCCAACACACAATCACGAAAGGTTTTATATTTACTTAACTTCTGACACTAGGGTGATTTTTAACGGATCCCAGCCGTGAATAATATGTTCTTTATTAGTGCTAATAGATAGTAACAATCTTTACACAAGTCAATTGGTCTTAAAAACTAAATACATCACAGTATAAAAGAACGCTACTATACATGATACATTCTAAAATAAGTCTATAATAAGCTAATAAGCTGAAAAACACCCGTATCTAAAATTAAAATATAAAAACGGATAAAATATAATTTAACATTACAGATTACAGAGAGAGGGCAGCATAATTCCTCTATAATGAGGTACCAAAATCAAAATCTAAAAATTCGTCGATACTATAGAAGGCATGTTTAGTCAAAATAGCTTTTATTAAGTTTTTAAACGTGTTTAATGATAGGTTTCTGATATGAGTGGGTAATTTGTTGAAGAACTTTACGGAGTAATACCTGGCACCTGTTTGTGACTTCGTAAGTCGCATTGCGTTTGTGATGATGTTGTGTCTATTCCTGGTGTTGTGGTTATGGATTGCGGTGTGACTGTTATACTTGTTGGAATTATTCTTAATATAGAGAAGGCATTCATATATGTATAATGATGGTAATGTTAACAGATTTAGTGATTTAAATGCCTCCCTACAGTCATCTCTATAATTGCTAAAAGACAATACCCTAATTGCTCTTCTTTGAAGTCCGAATATTCGATGGCGAATCGCGGAGTGCCCCCATGCTACAAGTCCATACCTTAACTGCGACTGTATATATGATATATAGGTATCTCTTAACATTTCGCTGGATATACAGTAGGATAGTCTCCGCAGGAGGAATATACTGGATGACAGTTTTTTGGCCAACGCATCTCCTTGGGAACACCATGTAAGTTGCCCATCCAGGTGTATACCGAGGAATTTTATATCGTCTTTGTGGGGTTTATGGGTTTTGGCTAAGGACGAAAGTAATGTTTCGGTTTTTTTGTCGTTGATTCGAAGGCCGTTACATGAAAACCAATCCGACACTTTACTTCGGGACAGTATAGTTTTCGAATCAGCTTCTTCTATTGTGTCTCCCGTTTCGATAACTGTCGTATCATCCGCATATAGGCATGATTCTGATCCTGCCATAAAAGCCGGTAGATCATTTATGTAAATCAAAAATAGAATAGGACCCAGTATTGATCCCTGAGGAACACCGAATTCTAACTTGACCTCGAATGACTTGGTCTCTTTAAAGTGGACAACTTGTGATCTATTCGAGAGATATGACAGGATCAGTCTGCAACTGTCTGGATGTATGTTGTAACATAGAAGTTTACGCATCAGGATGTCATGGGACACACAATCGAAGGCTTTTGTTAGGTCCAGGAAGGTTGATATGCAGGCAGATCCGTTTTCAAATGTGTTTAATATATGTTCTGTAAGTTCTAATATGGCTGTAGTTGTCGATTTCCCCCGACGGAATCCAAATTGCTTATTTGTGAATAAGTTTTCATCTTCGAAGTAATTAATTGTTTATGATTTTAAATGTTTACGAATCGGATTTTGATTAAAAAGTGAGCTTTTTAAGAAAACACCAATTAAACTGATATATTTCCTATAAGATTATAACTCTAAACTTACTTAACTTAAATTGACTTAAAATAAACTCTGTAAAATAACGTGCAGCAGTATGCGGTTAAAGTGGCTGACAAAACTAGACTAACTGGTCTTGCGCTGGATCCATGTTTATATTATATTCATACTCCTGAATAAGCAGGTGATATGCAAACAAAAGAATCATTAAGGGTGGATCCAACAATATACAAGCTACAAAGAACAAAAGGAATAAATGACTTAAATAAAACAAGATTTTCAACTATTTTTTGTGTATTTCACGATAATTGTTTCGCAACGTTGTTGCTTCTTCGCAAGGCCGTAGCCAGGAGGGGGGGGGGGGATATGGGGGTTTATACTCCCCCGAAATTTTCAAAATGTTAAATTTTACTATGTAAAGGGGCAGCTTTTAGGTCAAAAACAAAATGTTTACCAATAAACTGGGGGGTTAGTTTATTGGTTTTTTTTCTGGCTACAGCCTTGCTTCTTCGGGGGAAGAACTTATAAATATACTTATAAGTTCTTCACCTAAAGAAGCAGCGTTGCGAGACAAGTTTTAAGTTTTTTTATTGAACGGAATCTTCTTTTACTTCTTCTTCTTCTGCTATCCCTTGTTGCCTCTTAGAGCGTCAAAAAATAAAAATAGTGTTGTGATATACACAGTAGTTTAAAACCATTGTTTTATTTAAGTGATCATGGGTTTTTCAGAAATCAAGTGCCTTAACTATCTATGATAGGAATAAATAAAGAAAAGATTTACATTTAGAAATCTTGGGGCTCTAATCTTAAAATTACACCACTTTTAGATAAACATTTTTTGTGAGTAAATGTCCCTTTAAAAGTAGTGTAATTTCAATGATATTGTTGAAAATATGTTTTTAATATTTTATTGTGAGAATAACAAATCTACATACATTATATACAAAAAAAAAATGGTGATGTGTCCATCATAGTACTTTCCCTCGTAAATTGCGTATTAAATCACTTTTAAAATATTTGTAGCATTATTATTTTCAAAATGTCTTCAACTTTTTGATAACTACAACTTTTATTTGAAACATTTTTCAATTGGATCAACACATACTGACACAAACCAATGACTAGATAAAAAACACTATTTATTGAATATCTCAAAAACTAAGAGTGCTATGACAAAAGTGAAGATACAAAAAATCTTTAATATTTAATTACCTACAACTTTTATTTGAAACATTTTCCAATTGTATCAACACACACACTGACACAAATTAATGACTAAATAAAAAACACTATTTATTAAATATCTCAAAAACTAAGAGTGCTATGACAAAAAGTAAGTGAACAATACATCTTCATTTTGTTATTATCTACAACTTTTATTTGAAAGAATTTTTTGTTTGATGAACATTTATTAAAAAAATCTGAAAAAAACTGAAAAACGCTAAGAGTAAAGTACCACTTCCGGTTTTCCGATTTTCACCAAAAGCTTTTCAGTTCTTCCGATTGTAACAAAAAGCTTAAGTTTCAAGTTTCATCTCGATATCTTTAGCGGTTTTTGCGGTACAGCGCACACAGACAGACATTTTTCAAAAATGGTCTTATTCGACTCAGGGGACCTCAAAACGGATATTTCCGCTAAAATTTTTGATTCGAAAATGTTCACGAAAACAATACTTTCCCTTTGTATTACATACGGGGGAAAGTAAAAACAGCATTCTTTCCTGATTAGAAACTCAACGTAAATACTTACGGGGGGCTATTGAGCTTACACAACTTTTAAGAAACGTTGATGCACAAATGCAAAAACAAAAGTTGTTTATGTTGTTGTTTTTCATTGAAAGAAAGAAAACTTTCATTTAACTCGCACAAACGCAGTCACGTTCCAATCTTACTCGAGTATTTCCACGCGGAGGGCTTCTAACTTGAACACAAACCACTTTTGGGGCCACTTTAACACAAACACGCGAACATTTTTCACGAAAGACTGGGACACGTTTTAAAGTACCAAACGTCACAAATTGAATAAAAAAAAAATGGTTGAAATCAGTGGTGCCAATCTTGATGCACAAATGCGGAAACAAAAGTTGTTTATCTTGCTGTTTTTCATCGTAAGAAAGAAAAATCCAATGTAACTCGAACAAACGCAGTCACATTCCGATCTTACTAAAGTATTTCCACGCGGGGGGCTTCTAACTTGAACACAAATCACTTTTGGGTCCACTTTAACACAAACACGCGAACATTTTTCACGAAAAACTGGGACGCGTTTTAAAATTACCAAACGTCAATTGAATAACAAAAAAAATGGTTGAAATCAGTGGCGCCAATCTTGAGATATTTAACAATAAAATAAAATGATTTTTTTTCAGGTAAATTATTAATATCAAAATAATTAAAATAATATTAAAACACTTAACTTTGTTTTACCACTTGTTTTACAGATAGACAAGTCAACCAATTCCTATTAATACAATTTAGATATTAATACAATTCATCCCTCAATTAAATTTACAGTTGAATTTGAAAATAACAACAGCCTGAACTTTCTAGATCTAACTATCACTAAAACCAACAGCATACTAACTTTTGATATTTTTCGGAAACCCACAAAAAAAAAAATAATAATAATTAAAGTGGTAAAACAAAGTTAAGTGTTTTAATATTATTTTATAAAGATGTACCACAAAGTGAACGCCAACCAAATCAAAGATTTCAAAATAATTAGTTTAAAATAAAATACTTATTTAAATTGTAGTCGGGGAAGGCCTTTTCGTGGGGTTGGAAATTAGACGGACTGCATTTGTTTAAAACTTTAATAATCGCTAACAACAATTTCAGAAAACGTAACGTAACCTTCTCCTCTTCTAATAATTCTCTATGATTCAACAACCTGAACATAGCTCTCCTAAAATCTCATAAGTTTAGCCAACATGAAATACATTTCCTTTCTGCGGCGTTAGATGACGCGTGCAAACGGGTAATATAAAAATATCGCCTACAGAAACAATGATTGATAATTCTCCTGTTTGTGAAATGGACAAGCAATTATTCGTTTACAAAAAGGATGTGCTAAAGTGTATATTGAGTTGCCTAGATATAATTTTCAGTATTGAGACATGCGCAATACATTGTTTTATTAGTATTTGGTTTGTAGTAGATTTTAAAATAATAAATTTTATGTAATAAAAAAACTGGACGTCAATTGTAAGTGTTCCTGTATTAAGAGAGTTGTGCAAACTGACATCCATATTGACGCCTTTAGGCGCCAAATTCAAACTATATCAAATTAACAACAAGCGCGTCAATCATTATAGAATATGATTGGTTTAGTTTGAATTTGGCGTCTAAATGCGTCAAAATGGATGCCAGTTTGCGCTACTCTCTTAAATATAGGGACACTAGTGAACTGTGCGTCATCTATTGTCATATTTTTATAACTACGAACTCAATGTTTTTTCAAGGTTAAATTAATAAGATAATAACTGTATGTGATTTACATTGTCTGGTTTCAAGAAAAATCAATCAACAAATTATTTCTCATTAACGAATAAGCGATTCGTGAAACCGCTAGGTAGGCGATATTTTTGAATTACCCGCTTGCGCGCGCCATCTAACGCCGCGGAAAGGAAATGTATTTCATGTTGGCTAGACTTATGAGATTTTAGGAGAGCTATGTTCAGGTTATTGAGTCATAGAGAATTATTAGAAGACGAGAAGTTTACGTTACTTTATGTGAAATGGTTGTTAGCGATTATGGAAGTTTTAAACAAATGCAGTCCGTCTAATTTACAACTCCACAAAGAGGCCATCCTACCGACTACAGCTAATTGAAATAAATATTAATCAACGGGAAACAATTATTTTTATGGCTCCAATAAGAAACTCATCTACAAATCCACTCTCTACGAGTTAATTCCAATGAGAATCCGCTTGTCAACCAACAAAAATATTTATTTTTCATTTTTCCCAAAACGCATGTTTATCGCCCTGCGACAACAACAAGAAAATCTGTACAAATGTTATCAACGAGAAGATTAACAATAAACAACAAGCACAGAGTTGTTTTCAACATACAGGAAACACTTAAAGTTTCACAGCGGTAAGTATGGAATAAATTAAATAATAACAAGTCTTGCAACGAGAAATCGTACAACTAATATGTAATTCAAACTTAAAAGACAGCCTAAAGTCCCGAAGCTGGTATAAGAAGGTATGAAAAATTTGTTTAAATTCAAGCAAACATAACGACCAATATTTGTTTGTCTGAAAGCCTGTTTGTGGATAAAATTTGCGAATATACACAGGGTAATTCAAACTTAAAAGTCAGTCCAAAGTTCTGAACCTAGTACAAGAAGGTATGTAAAGTTTGTCTAAATTCAAGCAACCGTAACGAGCAATATTTGTTTGTCAGAAAGACAACTTGTGAAAAAAACTTTGTAAATCATGCCTAAAAGCACTACTTCACGCACTAGTACCTATATAACCACTACTTCCCACACTAGGTAACTTAATAACTGTTTCTGTTGCTCTAATGTATTTTTGAGGGCAGTTTTTTGAAACAGCTGGTCGGCAATTTTAACAAAAGTTAATGCAAGTTGAGTTAAATTAAAGCAACTTATTTATGGATCTACAGGGAGTTTTTCTTTTAAGTATACGTATCCCAATTACAACTGTCAATCTTCGGATATTCGGTGTTTTTAAAAGAGTTCAATTCCAAGTTTTAAAGGAGTGTTTTTCACTGCCAGGTTAAGCATGAAGTAAAATTTCGAGTTTAGGACAGCCTGAAAATTTGGATTTACCGGGCAGAGCGAAGCGTGTATTAATAATTTATAAGCGTAAATTGATGTTAGTGTCATTATATTTTCATTTTTAAATATTATTCTGCACGAGTCTCTATATTTTATATTAAACATCAATCTTAAAATTCCCTTTTGTGCAAGAAAGACCTTTGTTGCGTCTGTCGATTGTCCCCATACTTCAATGCCATAACTCAAAATTGAGTGTACCAATCCGTAATGCACTGATTTAAGTTCGGTAATATTTAATATGTTTTTTAATCTACACAGGGCAAAGTATGTTTTTTTTAGCTTGTTCACTAGATTACTAGCATGGGTCTTCCATTAAAGATTTTTGTCGATTTGTAATCCTAAGAACGATGTTACTTCACTGATTAGTGTTTTGTTAAAACTATTATCGATGCTGAATTCTGATGGATCGACATGATTGTTGTAAAATTGAATAAGGACTGTTTTGGAATAGTTTATAATTAAGTTATTACGTTCACACCAGTTATTAAATTGAATTAACATATTATTTAACTTGATATTACATGTATTTGCATCTGGTCCACTTACAATAATAGATGTGTCATCCGCAAACATGCAAATATATGAATCTGAGATATATTTAGGCAGGTCATTTATAAATAATATGAAGAGAAGTGGGCCCCCCACACTCCCCTGCGGTACCCCTAAGTCTACATTATAAGAGTCCGATATTGTAGTATTCAACTTTACAATTTTTCTGTGATTAAGGTAGGATTTAAACCAGTCATTTAATATTCCACGTATTCCTAACGCGTTAAGTTTTACTAATATAAAATCAAAGTCTAGACTATCAAACGCCTTTGATACATCAAAAAACGCTCCTACGACTTATTTTTTTTGTCAATCATGTTATGAATGTGCTGTATGAAATCGATTGTGGCTGTTTCCGTTGATTTGTTAAGGCGGAAACCGTGTTGTTTATTACTAAATTTATTGATTTTAACAATAAATGCTATAATTTTCTTACATACAGTTTTTTCTATGATTTTTGAAAATATACTTAAAAGGGAAATAGGCCTGTAATTTTCAAGCTTTAGTGGATCTCCTTTTTTGGAATAGGTATTATCATCGATAGCTTCAAATAGTCAGGGAATTGGCCTAGTGTTATTGACTTATTAATTATGGTAGCAAGAACTGGTGCTATTTCATGGCAGCACTTTTTTATTAGTATACTAGGGACTTCATCATGACCGGTAGATGGTTTGTTTTTTAATTCCTGTATTGTTTCGATGACGTCATCTGCAGTAACTGGTTCAAAAAACATCGAAGGAATATTTTTTGAATCTGTATCATCTACAGTGCAAGTAGTAGATAGGTTTTCTTTACAATGCTTATTTTTTATTGCCATAACATTCGTTGAAAAATATTCTCCAAAGTGGTTGGATAATTCTTTTATATCTGTGATTTCTGAACCATTTACTATTATTTTATGAGGGATATTTGATTTTTTTCTTGAATTGTCGGTTTGTTTATTATGCACGTGCTGTCTGTGTTATGTCGATTTTCAGTTGTACTGTCGTTTGCTCAATTAGGTCATGGGCATTTTTGCACCTGTTCAGGCTGATTTGTATCACCCGCCAGTAGTTCTTGGGCCTCTTTGAAGGCTCGACAACCCTTGCTCCCGCGAAAGTGGTCGGAATCTCTCCCTTTCTCGGCACACAGGACGCACTTCGGTGCCTTTTCACTCCCCGCTTCCTTAACTGGCTTAACCTAGGAGTGGAAAATATTTGTTTAAATCTTTAAATTGAACTCTGAAGCTCATAATATTCTACCTAAGCATTCTTATTTAGAAATTTGTTTTAACTTCAGATATTTCAGTGTTTTATACCGGTGGCGCATGAAGTAAAATTTCGAGTTTAGAAAAGCCCCGTGAAAATTTGTCTCGGGTCGCTGCGCGACCCTCGACAAATTTTCTACGCGGGGCTTTTCTAAACTCGAAATTTTACTTCATGCTTAGTCTGGGAGTGGACAACACTCGTTTAAAGCTTCAAATTGAAGTCTTTTAAAAATCAACGAATGTCAGAAAATTTACAGCTAAAATAATTAAGAAAAAGTAATGTTTTTTTTTTTTTTTTCGGCTTTTGCCTGGCCTTAGTAACGTAGACTATTGGCCAACATCATTTTTTTATTTTATTTATTCCATTTAAGTATTTAATTCTTTACACGCTTATGCAACTAAATTATGGACGACACAGCACATTCACTCACATCCATGGCTCCAGAGGGTGCCAATTTCCCCATAAGAAACTGGCACCCCCCGGTGGGATTCGAACCCACGACCCTCTGGCCCAAGAGCAGGATTGATTTTATAACAATAATGACATACCATGGAATTGATACAACAATTGCGGATATTCCCTGTTTTTTTTTAAAGGTTAATTTAAAGCTTTAAACAAGTGTTTTCCACTCCCAGACTAAGCATGAAGTAAAATTTCGAGTTTAGAAAAGCCCCGTGAAAATTTGTCGAGGGTCGCGCAGCGACCCGAGACAAATTTTCTGGGCTTTTCTAAACTCGAAATTTTACTTCATGCGCCACGCTTATAAACCACTGATTTCAAGTGAGGTTTAAATATACATAAATTTCACAGTATTTTAGTGGTGGCGCGTGGCGCATGAAGTAAAATTTCGAGTTTAGAAAAGCCCCGTGACAAATTTTCTACGCGGGGCTTTTCTAAACTCAAAATTTTACTTCATGCTTAGTCTGGGAGTGGACAACACTCGTTTAAAGCTTCAAATTGAAGTCTTTTAAAAATCAACGAACGTCAGAAAATTTACAGCTAAAATTTTTTTTTTTTTTTTTGTACTTAATATTATAACTAGTCACAGTGACTAACCAATAATTTACATCTGATTCATTCTTAACTTAGGTAGTTTTATTCTAGAGATGGTCCAGTGACGTCTTCTAGTTTTTTTTGAAATGTACATTTCACTCGGGCACTATGCTCTGCTTTTTACACATATCACATTACACGAGATCTGATGGTTTTGTTCTCTTCAGTCTTCGGACTTGATAGTGGTTGTCCAGCAGCTGTAGAGCTTCTGCATTTGTGTGGAGGTGTAGTCTTGCTTCATGTTTCGTAGCGTACCTCTTGATCTCTTCTTTAACAGTAGGTATCTGAAGATCCCGATGAAGATCAGAGTTTCGGATGTACCATGGTGCTTTGACAATGTTGCGCAGCACTTCGTTTTGGAATGTTTGAATGATTTTAATATTACTTTCTCTAGCACATCCCCATAGTTGGATGCCATACAGCCAGACAGGTTTCAGGATTTGGTTATATATTGCCAATTTATTATGTATTGAAAGCTTGGAATTTCTACCAAGGAGCCAATATAGTTGTCTGTATTTTAATGATAGTTCAGCTCTTTTCTTTTTAACGTGCACTTTCCATCGTAATTTAGTGTCAAGGGTCATTCCTAGATATTTTGCATTTAGTTCGTTAGGTACTATTGCACCATTTATTACTAACGGGAGGTGATTAGTCATCCTTTTGTTTGTGAAGTTGATATGGATAGATTTGAGCTCATTAAGCTTGATCCTCCATTTTTTGGTCCAATCCATGATTGAATTAATTGCTGTTTGAAGTTTCCTGGTGGAGACCTCTTGTTGTTGATCTACTACTAATAATGCAGTGTCATCCGCAAAGGTTGCTACTGTTGTTTCTTCTAGAGTTGGTATATCATTTGTGAATAGAACATATAGAATAGGACCAAGAACACTGCCCTGGGGTACACCTGCTCTTATTTCTTTTAGTTCCGAGTATTCTTCCTCCTGTTTAATTCTATACAATCTGTCTGATATATAGGATGTTAATATCTGTACATATTGTCTAGGTAACATTTTATTTAATTTGTATACTAGGCCTTCATGCCAAACTTTGTCGAAGGCTTGAGCAACATCTAGAAATATTGTGGAGCAGACTTGCTTGCTCTCAAGTGCTTGTTCGATGATGTTTGTTATGCGATGCACTTGATCAATCGTGGAATGTTTATGTCTAAATCCGAACTGAAAGTCTGGGAATAGACATGTTTTCTCTATTATAATCTTAAGTCTTTTGAGCAGTATTTTCTCAAATAGTTTAGATACTATTGGCAATAAGGAAATCGGTCTATATGACTTTACTTCATTTGGTGGTTTTCCAGGTTTTGACAGCATAATCATTTCCGCTACTTTCCAGCATGCAGGTACATGTTTTAATCTAAAAGCGGCATTAAATAGGTAGGTTAATAGCATTATTCCTTTCCTAGGCAGTTGTTTCAGGATTTCGCCGGTGATTAGGTCAAATCCTGGTGCTTTTTTTGGATTAAGGTTTTTCTTGATCTCTTCATATATTTCTTTCGGAGTGACTGGAGTGATGTCTTCAGATTTTCGATTCTTGAATGGTGGCAGATTAATCTTTTCCTGCGTATTGTTCGGGGTAAATATGTTTGCTAGATGTTTTGCGAACATATCTGCTTTTTGCTTGTTATCTCTAGCCCATGGGCCCATGTCGCTTCTGATTGGTGGACTAGATGTGATAGGTCTCTTGATCTTCCTGGTCGCCTTCCAGAGAGAGTAATTTGTTTCTTCATCTGGTGTTAGATTTTGCAGGTAAGAGTTTAACGAGTCTTCTTTGAGTTTTGTGATTTCCCTTCTCAATTTCTGTGTTATATTGTTTAGAATAGTCTTGTGGGAGGGATCCCTAGATTGTTGCCATTTTCTTCTTATTTTTCGCTTTTCTTTAACTAAATTTCTTATTTCCACTGGGTAATTTGCTCCTTTCGTTATGTACGTAATTTCCCTAGTGTTGTTATAAGCAGTTGTTTGGATAAGTCTGGTAAATTTTTCAACTTCTTCTTCCAGTTGCTTTACTGTTTTTAGTTTAATGTTTAAGTTGATATTCTTTTCAAGATCGATTTGAAAACTTTCCCAGTCTGTATTTTTGTTGACAAGGGAAGGTCGTGCTGTTCGTTTGATTATTCTTTCACTTAATGTCAATATAACGGCAGAATGATCAGAGTCCAGGTCAAAGTTTTCTTCAATATTGATGAAGTTGGGAGAAACCTTCCTTGAGATGAAAATGTCCAGTAAATCAGGTATTTTATTAGGGTCCGTGGGCCAATATGTGGGCTTCCCAGAAGAGTGGAAATTGCAATTCCAGGCCTGGATAGCTTTTCTTAGTTCCCTGCCTTTAGTTGTAGTTAGTCTTGATCCCCAGTCTATATGCTTGGAATTAAAATCACCACCGATGAATCTTTCTCCAGAGTGACGCAGAAATGACAAATAAGTATCTTTTTTGTGATTATATTTTGGGGGACAGTAGATAGCTCCAACACTGAGCTTTTGTTTGGTAGATTTGATGCCAACTACAGTGAGTTGAACATCAGCTCGTTGCAGATGACATTCTTCGAAATGGTTAATTGATTCTCTAATTATAACCGCGGTACCGCCCTTAGCTTGGTTGTTGGGGTGGATAGTGTGGTATATTTTGTATCCTTTAAGTTTGATGTATGATTGATTAGTCATGTGGGTCTCCGAGACAAGACAGACATCTATGTGTAGTGTTTTTAAAAATACTTCTAAATCATGTGTTTTGTTTGGGATGCCATTTGCATTCCAGGTAGCTATTCTTAAATCTTGTAGCTCCGTGAATTAGTTCTCTTTTATACCAGAGTATCTGGATTCTAGCTTGTCAATTCTAGCATTGACACGTTCAATAGTCTGCATCACGTTTTGCATGAGTTGCATTGTTGTTAGCTCAGGGGATACATTACTCAGCGGGGCGGTTGTTTCAGCCATCTTTTTCTGCACGGTATTGGCATATGATACACCGGTTCTGACAGAGTTTGGTTCAATCACCTTTGGCTGGTTATTAGATTTGTTATCCTTTATTGTATGGTCCCTTCTTCTCTGAAGTTCTTTGGCAATCGCACAGCCTCTGTAGCTGGCAGGATGTGCTTCATGACAATTGATACACTTGGGTGGAGAGTTAATATTTTTATTACAGTTTGTAGTCAGGTGATTACCTGCACATTTGACGCATGATGGCTCTCTATTGCAGAATCTCTGAGTGTGACCGTGTCTTTGACATTTCTTGCATTGCGGAATAAGTTTGTTATTCCTTATGGCCTCAATTTTAATCTTCATTTGGTTAATATACTGGATATCATAGATTTTTTTTGATATCCTCAGATCTATCAAAAGTTAGCATGAACATCGGAAGCGGGATGTAATGTTTCTTGCCGTTTTTGTCTGTTTTTTTTAGTTTCTTGAGATTTCTGTCCTTAAGTTCATTGATAATATCTTCAGTATGGGTTGAGGGATGCAGGTTTTTCATCATAACTTTGATAGGCCTCTGGGCTTTATTTTCGTATGTATGCCATTGATATCGCTCTTCGTTAATGACTGCAGTAGCTTCTTTATAATCATTGTCTGTTTCGACATTAATTTTAATTTGGTTACTATTAAGCATATTGGTGGTGTGCTTGATGTTCTTAAGTTTACTTTTTATATCATTATAATTTGTTACATTACTTAATATAATTGGTGGTGGTTTGTTTATTTTTGGTGTTTTATCCTTGTTGTGTTCATTTGTTGGGTTATCTACCACTTTTTCTGGTGATTCTCTGGCTTTACGCTTTTTATTTGTCTTTGGCAAGAGCCAGTCCGTCTCTCGACGAACCAGGGTTTCTTCTTCATCAGAATTATCTGGACTATATCTCACAGCGATATTCTTTTTGGTTTGCACTGCTTCTCTATTTTGAGAGGATGTGGCATATTTGTTGTTTTTGTTTTGTAGTTGGTTAATTTGCAGTTTTAGACTTTCTATTTCTTGTATAGCTTGCGCCAGTTGATGTTTTAGATTATCTAGGTCGCTCGCTGGTATTGTTATTAAGTCCACTCTGGGTGGCGGTACAATTTCATGTTTGCTGTTTTTGATTATTTTTTCTGAGTTTTTCTTGTTGTCTTCCTTCTTTGGGTTTGATGCTTTCTTCTTGGGGTCCCCCTCATTTGTGCAATTTTCTTCCCTGGTCCTTTTCTTTTGGTCTAGAACTGCTATAAACAGTGGCTCTGACAGGGAGTGGCTTCTTTCTCTTTGAGGTGATCTGTTGATTATCTTTCGTTTGGCAAACCCTAATAGGAGTTTCTCTTCGTCCTCTGAAAACGACATCGTGGTTGCCGTCTGGGCGACTTGTTTTGTTTTGTCTGATTTGTGGGCAAGTTGGCCTTCCCCAGAATCCTGTAGGCCAGCGTCGGTCACCAGGGCTTGCACCCGGTCGGAGCCAACGGCGGGATTTTTACCCGCCTGGGGTATTTGTTTTGTTTGTTCACTTATCATTTACTACTTCAATTTTTGTTGGGTTTTCTTCCCTAAGTGGAGTCCACTTGGTCCGCGGAGGCTATTTTATTTCACCTCTACCACCCCATTTCATGGGAGAGGCATTCCCCTATCCGCCACCTGGGGACGCGTTCGGTAGGGGTTAGTGGTGTCCCCATCTCTCTGTCCAAGAGATCCGCCGGTTTCCCAACGACCCGAATACAGCTAAAATAATTAAGAAAAAGTAATGTGATTTTATAAAAATAATGACATACCATGGTATTGATACAACAATTGCGGATATTCCCTGTTTTATTTAAAGGTTAATTTAAAGCTTTAAACAAGTGTTTTCCACTCCCAGACTAAGCATGAAGTAAAATTTTGAGTTTAGAAAAGCCCCGTGAAAATTTGTCGAGGGTCGCGCAGCGACCCGAGACAAATTTTCTGGGCTTTTCTAAACTCGAAATTTTACTTCATGCGCCACGCGTGTAAACCATTGATTTCAAGTGAGGTTTAAATATACATAAATTTCACAGTATTTTAGTGGTTTATACGCGTGGCGCATGAAGTAAAATTTCGAGTTTAGAAAAGCCCCGAGAAAATTTGTCTCGGGTCGCTGCGCGACCCTCGACAAATTTTCACGGGGCTTTTCTAAACTCGAAATTTTACTTCATGCTTAGTCTAGGAGTGGAAAACACTCGTTTAAAGCTTCAAATTGAACTTAACAAAAAAACAACGAAGGTTAGAAAATTTACAGTATATGCATATGAGCGAAATAGAATCATTAATGTGAGATTATGTTGCTTTTAAGCATATGTATACTCAAAGGAAAAATTCCCTGTATAATAATATTTCAAATAATAATGAATTATTTCAAAATACACAAGAAAACTACATAATCGTTTATTATTTTTAAGATGACTACTTACGACGAAGATTTGAAAGACAACCCGTTCCACCGGGAGCTCCTAAAATCCCACACGGATCTCCTGGAACGCGCCTCTCGGGAAAAATGGATAATCTGCGTCCCTCGCAAAGCGTCCATAACGAAACCCATCACATTCTCCCAAATCACCGAACACATAATAATCCCCGACGAAACCACGAAAACTTACAACACCCTAAACAAAACACCACTGAAAATAACAAACGACAGCATCACAATAAACAAAAACAAAAGAAACGAGACTGCGATAATAAAAAGGATACTCTTCAAAGAAACGTTCTACGTGAAAGGTATGAAATATTATATTTATTGTTTGGACGGATTCTTGGATGAAACCGGTGAGGATTCCAAGTTCACCAATGTTACGAATTTACGCGATTGCATCGAATTTTTAAAACACGAAACCGAGGGGAATGAAATTCTGATTCGAATAAACGACGCTTGTGAGGAGTTCTTGTTGACGCACGACGATTTACACGATTTCAGCGTCCAGGATTTGGAGAACTCGACCCAAGAGCTGTTCGGCAAGTGTTTGTTACTAACCTTAAAATTCAATTATTTAGAGGTTAGGATCAAGAAAGACAAATCCCTGCTGGTGAATTTACGCGTGGCAATCGAAGCCTACATGCAGAGCTGTTTGAACAACCAAATTTTCAACGTGATCGGTGCATGTTTTTTGGAGCAGGACGCCTGTGTTAACAAAGCGGTGAGGAATTTACAATTTTCCTACTTCGATTTCGAGAGGTGCCCCAATTTCCACGAGGCGAAGTGCGAGCTGGGGAGGATCAACCGTTCCGACACGACCTTGGGCAAGTTCAACTGCATCAAGAGCGCTTTCAGGGTTTTATCCAAGAAATTAACCGCCGAGGATTTAATCGAAATATTCGCTTTTCTCATCATCAATTCGCAGGTTAACAACTGGACGGCGAATCTGGTTTATCTGCAACGTTTCGATTTCACCCAGGCGGATTCTGAAAAATTCAACGAGCGGAGTTTCTTGTTGACGACTTTCGAGGCAGCTCTGGAGTACGTAAAATCGGGGATTTTGTTCGATTCGGAGAGACTGAATGAGAGCGATTCGGAATTCGTCGAGCTGATCCGTGCCGGCGATTTGGATAGGATTAAAGAATTGTTCGGATCGGAAAATCCGTTTGATTGCAACGATAACGAAATTGAAGATCAAATTTTGACTGACAGTGACAGTTACGAAAATGAGAGTAAATATTTGAGGTTAGGTGATAATAATGACAGTGGCAGTTATAAAAATAATGGTAAATATTTGAGGTTAGGTGATAAAAATGAAAGTGACAGTTATAAAAACAATGGTATGGAGAGTAAATATTTGAGGTTAGGTGATGTAAATGACAGCGACAGTTATAAAAATAATGGTAAATATTTGAGGTTAGGTAATAAAAATGAGAGTGACAGTTATAAAAACAATGGTATTAAGGGTAAATATTTGAGGTTAGGTGATGTAAATGACAGCAACAGTTATAAAAATAATGGTAAATATTTGAGGTTAGGTGATAAAAATGAGAGTGACAGCTATGAAAACAATAGTAAATGCTTGAGGTTAGGTGAAAAAGATGACAGTGACGGATTAAAAAATTATAGTGATAACAAATATTTGAGGTTAGACGATGATGAATACGATAAAAACGACAGTGATGGATTAAAAGATCAAAAGGATAATTTCAAGTTAGGTTTCAGCTATGAAAATAATTTGAGGTTATGTGCTTTAAATTCTGCTGAACATGAGGAGAGTTCACCACATTCGCATCAACAAAGTCCTTTTGATTTCGTTGATAATCCTAATCAGCATGAGCTAGGTAATTCTGAATTTACCAAAAGTGACAATGACAGAATTGAAAACGACAGTGACAGATATCAAAACGACAGTAACAGATCTCAAAACGACAGTGACAGATTAAAAGGTAATACCAGTTATTTTAGGTTATACAATAGAAATGACAGTGACAGATTAGAAGATGTGAACAGTCAATTGAAATTAAATGATGCTGACTACAATAAAAGTGACAATAACATATTCAAAAGCACTGAAGATGCCAATAGTCATTTGAGATTAGGTGATGCTGACTGCAATAAAAATGACGGTGACATATTCAAAAGTGACAGTTTAGAAGATGTCGGATCGAACGGTCATTTGAGGTTAGGCGATACTAAATTCAATAAAACTGGCAGTAACAGATCGAAAAATGACAGCAGTTATTTGAGGTTAGGTATGGATGATTGCAATCAGAGTGATAGATTAGGAGATGACAGATCGAACGGTCATTTGAGGTTAGGCGATACTGAACTTAATAAAACTGACAGTAACAGATCGAAAAATGACAGCAGTTATTTGAGGTTAGGTATGGATGATTGCAATCAGAGTGATAGATTAGGAGATGACAGATCGAACGGTCATTTGAGGTTAGGCGATACTGAACTTAATAAAACTGACAGTAACAGATCGAAAAATGACATCAGTTATTTGAGGTTAGGTATGGATGATTGCAATCAGAGTGATAGATTAGAAGATGACAGATCGAACGGTCATTTGAGGTTAGGCGATACTGAACTTAATAAAACTGACAGTAACAGATCGAAAAATGACAGCAGTTATTTGAGGTTAGGTATGGATGATTGCAATCAGAGTGATAGATTAGGAGATGACAGATTGAACGGTCATTTGAGGTTAGGCGATACTGAACTTAATAAAACTGACAGTAACAGATCGAAAAATGACAGCAGTTATTTGAGGTTAGGTATGGATGATTGCAATCAGAGTGATAGATTAGGAGATGACAGATCGAACGGTCATTTGAGGTTAGGCGATACTGAACTTAATAAAACTGACAGTAACAGATCGAAAAATGACAGCAGTTATTTGAGGTTAGGTATGGATGATTGCAATCAGAGTGATAGATTAGAAGATGACAGATCGAACGGTCATTTGAGGTTAGGCGATACTGAACTTAATAAAACAGACAGTAACAGATCGAAAAATGACAGCAGTTATTTGAGGTTAGGTATGGATGATTGCAATCAGAGTGATAGATTAGAAGATGACAGATCGAACGGTCATTTGAGGTTAGGCGATACTGAAATCAATAAAACTGACACTAACAGATCGAAAAATGACAGCAGTTATTTGAGGTTAGGTATGAATGATTGCAATCAGAGTGACAGGTTAGGAGATGACAGATCGAACGGTCAGTTGACGTTAGGTGATACTGAGTTTAATAAAACTGATAGTAACAGATCGAAAAATGACAGCAGTTATTTGAGGTTAGGTATGGATGATTTCAATCAGAGTGACAGATTACAAGTTGACAGATCGAACAGTTATTTGAGGTTAGGTGATACTGAATTCAATAGAACTGACAGTGACAAATCGAAAAATGACAGCAGTTATCTGAGGTTAGGTATGGATGATTGCAATCAGGGCAGATTAAAAGATGACAGTGACAGCGCCATAAATCACACAGGTCATTTGAGGTTAGCTCATACTGATTGCAATGAAAGGATCATTGACAGGTTAAAAGTTGACAACAGATATTTGAGGTTCGGTTATGCTGATTGTGACAAAAGGAACAGCTTATTAAAATCACAAAGCCTTACAGAATTTAAAAGACGAAACACAGATTCTTTGAAGTATAATGAAAGTCTCAATAAATCAAAGTCTCAAAATCTATCGAGGGTTAATCAAGATTTAAATTTAAAAACCGATGTTGATTCAAACTTTTCAAAATCTTTAAGGACTGCTCGAGAAATCACTGATAAAACCGTTTATTCAAATCCATCGAGAAAGACTAGAAGTTTAAGCAAAAGCGATTCGAACAATATTTCGCAACCTTCAAAAACTTTATGCCACCCCCTGTGCGTTTGCGATAACTGTCAAAAACTCAACCGACTAATCTACTCACCGGACTACAAAGATGAAAAAGGCCGCAACGGCCTGCACATCGCCTCCTTCTACGGCTTTCCGCACATCGTCGACTATTTCATCCAAAAAGGCGCCGATGTAAACGCCATGGATTACCTGAACTCGGCTCCGATCCACCACGCGGCAACCCGGGGACACCAAAACGCCCTGCTGCTGTTGCTACACTCTGGGGCCGATTTGAACTTGGTTAACGGCAACGGCAACACGGCTTTGCATTTAGCCTCGTTGAACGGGCACGAGAGTTGCGTTAAAGCCCTTTTGTACTACTCCGAACATATTGGGAAAAAATTACTGATAGATTCACAAAATGTAAACGGAGATACCCCCTTACACCTAGCCGTTAACTGGGGTTATGTTGGTATAATAAAAATTTTATTACAGTACGGGGCTAGCATCAACGTTCGGAATAAGAAGAACAAGCGTGTTGTTGATTCGAGCAACAATTTTCGAGTTAAGAAATTGCTGCTGGGCAAAACAAATAACCAAATGAAATTTAAGGAAAATAAACCTGTTGAGCGGGTCGAAAATTCCGAGCAGTTAAAAAAGGTCGACTTGCTTTTCAAAGCAATTGAGGACAACGATTTGCCGCTAGCATGTTTTTATTTGGGAATCCCCGTGCCGGTTCTGCAAAGACAAAAGAGCGTGAACGAGCACCATCCGCTTTGTGATTGCGACGAATGTTGTTTCGAGGAGAACGATGATGAAGATCAAGAAATAATTGCAGAAAGAAAATTTTGTAAGGAAATAATCATTCGAAGAAAATTTAGTAAGGACAACATTCAAGAGGTTATCTGTCAAAGTAATAATGGAAATCAAGAGAGAACGAGTCAAAGAATAGTTGGTAGTAACGAAGATAACGGAATAATATTTCAAAGTAATAATGAAGATCAAGAAAGAACCAGTCAAAGAATAGATGAAGATAACGGAATAATCTCTCAAAGTAATAATCAAGATCAAGAAAGGATGAGTCAAAGAACGGTTGCTAATAACGAAGATAAAGGAATAATCGTTCAAAGTAATAATGAAGATCAAGAAAGGATAAGTCAACGAATAGTTTTTAATAACGAAGATAAAGGAATAATTTTTCAAAGTATAATGAGTCAAAGAACAGTTGGTAATAACGAAGATAAAGGAATAATCGTTTCAAGTAATAATGAAGATCAAGAAAGGGTGAGTCAAAAAACAGTTGGTAATAACGAAGGTAAAGGAATAATCGTTCAAAGTAATAATGAAGATCAAGAAAGGATAAGCCAACGAATACTTTTTAATAACGAAGATAAGGGATTAACTTTCAAAAATCAAGAAAGAATGAGACAAAGAACAGTTGATAATAACGAAGATAAAGTTCAAATCGTTCAAAGACAATTTAGTAATAATGGAGAGCAAGAAAAAATGGGTCGAAATACATTTAATAATGACGATCGAAAATTGGAAATCGTTCAAAGTAAATTTAATAACGATAATAATAAGAAACGAGAAGTGGCAGTTCAAAGAAAATTTAGTGGTGATGAGAAATTTGATTTTGATCATCTTGTTAACAATGAAATAAAAATGAACGAAAAAACACCACACATTAAGCAGTCATGTAATGTTAACGAAGATGAAATTGCTGATAATTCTGAAAGGTCGATTCTTGTTAACAACGATGATAACGACAGCATATCACACGTTAAAGCAAACAATATTTCGAAATTAACACGTCTTAACAACCGAAGAGTTAATTTAATTCACAACGAAGCTAAAACGAAAGCTCCGGGCTTAAATTCAGCTCGAAAAAACCACCAACGAAAGTTAAACGTAAACACGACTAATACAAACGGTTACACTCCGCTGCACGTTGCTGCGAAATTCGGTCGAAAGGAAATCCTCCGGCTTTTACTGGACACGGGCGCCAACGTCAACGCAAGGACTCAAAATACTCTCTACACGCCGTTGCACCTAGCCTGCATCAATCAACGCTTGCCGATCGTTAAAGAGTTGCTCCAGTGCGGGAGTTGCGAGATGGACTCGAGGGATTTCAAGGGGAACACGGGGGCGCATTACGCCTGTTTTAAAAACGATTTGAAGGTGCTGGAGGTTTTGTTGGTGAACGGGTGCGATGTCGGGGTTAGGAACGACGAGGGGAAGAGTGTGCTGCAGGAGGCGGAGGATATGGCATTGAGCGATGCGGTCAGGTTGATTAAGGAAAAGTGCGTGGTTTCTTGTGTTTTGGATGACGATGACGGGTTTTTATTGTGTTAATTTTTTTATATGCGCAGAGTGATCCACAAAATTTCGTTTCACACTGGTTTATATAATTAAATAGATTCTGTTAAGCGGTGTTTGGCTTAATCGTAACTCAGTGTCGGAAAAAGGAAAAATCCAGCAATGTTCAACAAATCACATTTATTTACACGTTACATACAAAACAACTTAGTGGTACCGTGGCACCCATCGGTCTCTCTTCTTAGGGTGCAACCACCCTTGAAGAAACCTCCGTCAAGCAAAGGCTGAGGGGGCGCACAAGCGCTAACAGATTCCGTTAATTAAGTAAAAGTAACAGGCATGCTGCTCTCACATCCGAGAAGCTGCCGGGGCATTCGCCAGAAAAGTAGTTGTAGATTTCCGAAAGAAATGCACTTTTAATATATTTTATAATTATTTTATTTCAATTACGTCGAATATTCTCAGTGTAACTTTTGATTAAAACACTAATGTATTTGTGATGTTTGTTAGTTTTAATAAATGAAACACTGTATTTACAAAACCCCCAAACACAACTTTATTATTTCTTATTAAATTCACCACCATTACAAATGACTGTCTGCAACATACTGGCGCAAAAATAATTCTGCGCAACTCACGCAAGCGCACACGCTACAATTTATAATTTATATCAAAATACACTACACTCCTCCCTGCTTTATTCCTTTAAATACGACTTAGAATACAGAGAGAAGTTCGTGATTTTCACATTTAATATTTTAAACGATTAGGAGGTACCCTCCGGCGCTGTGGTCGGACAGGTATATCCGAAACAATGTTTTCTGAAGGCGAATCAACAACGCTATGTGCAATACTTGTTGTTGGTTCCTCTTCAGATTCCGCATTTTCACTACAATTTTCCGAAACCGTATCATTTTCTGAAACCATTTGATTTTCCGAAATCATATTGTTTTTTTCGACACAATCGCTGCGATCTATTACGAAATTATCACTCTCCGCGAGTAATTGATTCACGTGACGTTTCCATAATAATTCGCTACCTTTCACTTTCACAAAATAAATAACGGCTCCAATTTTCTTCGCGATTGTTCCAGCAACCCACCGGGGTTTTATCGGTCTAAAATCACGCACTAACACTTGTTGTCCTAGTTCAAATGTCACTTTCCTCCCCCCTTTAAAATTTCGACAGTTGCGAACTTGAGAACTCAGCATTTTGTTCCTTATCTCAATTATGTTTTTAGTTTTTCTGCAATTTTCTATTGGTTTAATGCTGTCTAATCTAGTTCGCAATGGACGTCCGAACATTATTCGTGCTGGCGTTTCTCCTGTCGAACAATGTTCGGTATTTCTGTAGTTTAACAAAAATCTACTGATAGCAGTTTCAAAATTGATTTTATTAACATTTTTCATTTCTTTTAACAAAAATTGCTTTACAGTTTTAACTGTATTTTCGGCTAACCCGTTAGATGGTGCATGATATGGGGGAGAAGTTAAGAATTTTATGTTATTTAATTCTAAGAAATTTCTAAATTCGTGTGCTGTAAATTGCGTGCCGTTATCGGACACTAGTACCTTAGGGATTCCAAATCTACTAAATGTTTCACGTAATTTTTCAATTGTGTTTTGTGTCGTTATGCTTGACATTACAAAAACCTCTACCCATTTTGAAAAAGAATCAACTATAACAAGAATGTGTTTTCCCCCAATAGGGCCTAAAAAATCCAAATGAATGCGTTCCCAAACATTATTTGGAACTGGCCAACAATTTAACGGAATTTTATTTGGAAGTGTCCTAAAGTTTTGACAGGTCTCACATGATTTACATATATTTTCTATTTCTTTATTGAGTGAGGGCCACCACACATATGATCGGGCTAACGATTTAGTTTCTACAATGCCCTGATGCGTATTATGCAATTCACTTAGAACGTTTTCTTGTAGAGATGTCGGGACAATTACCCGAAATCCCCACATTAAAATATTATCCTCTATTGTGATCTCATTTCTGCGAACAAAATAAGGTTTTAAATGTGCTAGCTCACACTTTTGTGGCCAACCGTTACAAACATATTCCTTGATTTCAATTAAATTTGTATCTTTTGCAGTTTCTTTTTGAACACATTTAATATTTAAATTTAAATTTGAACTATCAATATAATTAATATAATTAAAATTTCCAAAAAATTCTGTCTTCAGCAGTATAAACTTTGAGTGGTAATCGAGAAAATATGTCGGCAAAATTTTGGTTTGATTTTACGAACTGTATAGTAAAATCAAATCCACTTAAAAATATTGCATAACGCTGCAACCTATTTGCTGCTAACGTGGGAATTCCACGTTTTGGTCCAAATATTGTTATTAATGGTTGATGATCGCTGAGTAAATGGAATTTGCGACCATAAACATATTGGTAAAATTTTTTTACCCCATATACTATGGCGACCATAAACATATTGGTAAAATTTTTTTACCCCATATACTATGGCTAAAGCTTCTCGTTCTATCTGGGAATATTTTTGTTCAGTGAAAGACAAGGTTCTGGAAGCATACGCAATTACTTTTTCTTCCCCCTTGTCTGACACTTGTGATAGAATTGCTCCCAACCCTACTTGGGAAGCATCCACTATTAAATTTAGTTTATAATCTGGATTGTAATGTGCTAGAGAAATGTCTGACATTAAAATATCTTTTATTTTATTAAACGAATTTTGACAATCTTTAGACCAAAACCATTTTGTGTGTTTCTTTATTAAATTGTACAAGGGATATAATATTTCTGACATCTTAGGTACGAACTTATGATAATAATTAACAGTTCCTAACATTGACCTCACTTGTGACACGTTTTGTGGAACACTCATTTTTTTAATAGCTTCTAAACGATCAGGTGACTTATGTAGTCCCTTTTTATCAATTATAAATCCTAAATAGGTTATTGACTCTTGGAAAAATTTACATTTGTCTGCCCGAATTGTAAAACCTGATTCTTGTAAAATTTTTAACACATTATGTACTCTATTTAAATGTTGCTCTTTATTTGCTGCCGTAATTAAGATATCGTCAAGAAATATACATATACCCTCGAGATGTCCCAAAATACCTTCCATTATTCTTTGGAATTGAGCTGGGGCAGAACTTACCCCAAACGGTAATCGGTTATAAACAAATGTCCCAATATGAGTCGAAATGGCTGTGACTTTTCGTGATTCAGAGTCTAACAATATCTGCTGATAAGCTTGTGTCAAGTCGATTTTAGAGAACTGCTGACCTCCCTGTAATTTTGCAAAAATGTCCTCGATTCTCGGAATCGGATACCGTTCAGACTCTAAACACGGATTTAAGGTAATTTTATAATCGCCGCAAATACGAACAGTATTGTCATCTTTTAATATGGGGACTATCGGTGTGCCCCACTCGGAATGCTCGATTGGGCTTATAATACCAGCCTCCTTTAAACGCTTTAATTCCAATTCGACTTTATCCTTTAAAGAAAATGGCAATGCTCTTGGTTTAAAATATTTAGGATTACTATTTTCTTTTAATTTTAATTTAAGAGTATAATTTTTTAAAGTTCCAAGTGTTTTGCAAAACACTTCAGGGAATTTATTTAGTAATATTTCGTCATACCCATTCATATAATTTAATTCTCTGAACCCTAAATTAAACATTTTTAAAAAATCACGTCCCAGTAATGGTGGTCCGCCTCCTTTTATTATGTAAATATCCATTAAATTACTTTTATTCTTGTACGTTAAATTAATCGATGCTTTTCCCACGGGGAATATTTTTCCTCCTGTATAATTTACTAACTGTAAGGTACTATCAGATAACGGTACAGTTTTGAAATGTTTAAACCATAATTCACTTGAAATTACAGAAGCAGCAGCTCCTGAATCAATTTCCATCTGAAAGGGTTTTCCGTTTATTTTTACATTTTCTAAAATTGGCGCATAATACTTATTATTTTTCATTGAAAATAGCGTAAAATGTTCATTAGTTGTCTCCATAAATTTTATGTTTCCATTCCTACATACATAACTTAAATGGCCTTTGCGACCGCAATTTTTGCAATTGTACTCACGAAACCTGCAGTCTTTGGTCGCATGATTGTCCCGTCCGCAGCAGGAACAATGTGACGCGTTCGCTGTACCCGCTGATCGGTCGGCGCGAGCTCCTCCAGCTGATTGGCCTGCGCGCGCTCCTCTTTGCATCGTCCATCCTTTCGCCGCTGCTCGCCCTCTTCCGCTCGGTCCACTGGATCCTCCTCGAAACGGCTTCTCCAGGCGGTGCAACTCCACTTCCTCCCGCTTTATCTGAGGAAACTGGGCTTGCATACTATCAATAATATGCATGGATTGAGCTGCTTCAGTCTTTAATGCAATGTCCAGGGCAGCGGACATCGTTAATGCTTCCGTTTCTTGAAACAACCTTTCCCTGATTCTTCCTGGCTCCATCCCCATGATAAATTTATCTCGTAGGGCTGCGTCTAGGTGGGTGTCGAATTTGCAGAATGCCGCTAAACTTTTAATTCTTGCTGCGTATTCTTGCACTGATTCGTTGGGTTGTTTCGATGCCGAATAAAATCGGTACCTTTCGGCGAACACGGCTTTTTTTCTATCGTAAAACTCATTTAATAAAGTAATTAGTTCGTCGTATGTTTTTTTATCGGGTGCAAACGGTACACACAAATTTTCTATTAATTTAAATGCGTCTTGATTTAGCCCGTTTAATATCATCGCTCTTTTTATATCACTCGCGTCAATTTTGTTTGCAACAAAAAATTGTTCCATTCGCATTTTGAATACTGACCACTCGTGTATTTTGGGATCGAATTCTAATTGGATGCCAATGGATTGCACTTGTTGCACTGCTTGGTTCGCCATTTTGTCTTCTTATCACCATGCGGTTTCGCACACTACCCTTTCTTAAAATCACTTTACACTTTGTTTTTTTTTTCACTTTAAACTGTAGGTCCTTTCGCCTCGTCGCCAATGTGATGTTTGTTAGTTTTAATAAATGAAACACTGTATTTACAAAACCCCCAAACACAACTTTATTATTTCTTATTAAATTCACCACCATTACAAATGACTGTCTGCAACATACTGGCGCAAAAATAATTCTGCGCAACTCACGCAAGCGCACACGCTACAATTTATAATTTATATCAAAATACACTACAGTATTTCCTCGTAAGATGTAATTCTGTTGGGAATAAAGATTATTATTATTATTATTATTAGAAATCTTTCTTCAACACTTTGTGTTTTAACTGTATTGTTTCGAGTTTACGTGAAGTGATTAATCACAAATAGAAAGACTGTTATTCCTTACTTCACTTTTTATTTTTATGTTTTTTTTAATTAAATTAAATTCATTTCATTTCTAATATTTTCTGCTCGGATAATTGATTGTTCAACGAGGGTTTCCACTCCCAGACTAAGCATGAAGTAAAATTTCGAGTTTAGAAAAGCCCCGCGTAGAAAATTTGTCGAGGGTCGCGCAGCGACCCGAGACAAATTTTCGCGGGGCTTTTCTAAACTCGAAATTTTACTTCATGCGCCACGCGCATAAAACACGAATTTCAAGTGAAGTTCAAAATATACTCAACTTAATTCTATGTTTAATCTTACATTAATAACTGTATTGTTTCGAGTTTACGTGAAGTGATTAATCACAAATAGAAAGACTGTTATTCCTTACTTCACTTTTTATTTTTATGTTTTTTTTAATTAAATTAACTTCATTTCATTTCTAATATTTTCTGCTCGGATAATTGATTGTTCAACGAGGGTTTCCACTCCCAGACTAAGCATGAAGTAAAATTTCGAGTTTAGAAAAGCCCCGCGTAGAAAATTTGTCGAGGGTCGCGCAGCGACCCGAGACAAATTTTCGCGGGGCTTTTCTAAACTCGAAATTTTACTTCATGCGCCACGCGCATAAAACACTAATTTCAAGTGAAGTTCAAAATATACTCAACTTAATTCTATGTTTAATCTTACATTAATAACTGTATTGTTTCGAGTTTACGTGAAGTGATTAATCACAAATAGAAAGACTGTTATTCCTTACTTCACTTTTTATTTTTATGTTAGATGTACATTTCGAGACACAAGGTGCTCATTATCAATAACAAACAAACTCAGTTTGTTATTGATAATGAGCACCTTGTGTCTCGAAATGTACATCTAACATAAAAATAAAAAGTGAAGTAAGGAATAACAGTCTTTCTATTTGTGACTTTGTGTTTTAATCAAAGTTATAATTATCTTCAAGTAACTCAATCAATCTAAATATTCTCGGTGTGTTGAATAAAGAGTTTTAGTTTATCGTTTTACGAAAGACTCGCATACCCTAACTTAGTGTAATAATCACTCCACGTAAACTCAAAAACATACAGATAGCCTAACTTGCTTATTGCCCGGTAACCGACTGTGTTAACGGGCGACAAGGAAGTCCAGCGTAGACGTTAGCGTTACTGTATTTCGTAAAACAATAAACTAAAACCCTCTGGTATCAGCATTTTTTTATACGTTATCTTTGTTCTCCTAGGCTTGCGATGAAACTAAATTTTGTGGATCTTAATTTATTTTACATAATAATGATGGTTTTGTTATTTTTCTTCTAAAAATTCCATTTGTGATGAACACAGTTATAATTTTGTTATATTTGTTGTTGTAAAAATGATGTATGTATACTTAATTTTGTTTTTTATTTTGATTTTATATAGAGAGCTAATATTTAACTTAACTTATAACTTATGTGATGAATAAAGTTTTGACTAATTAATTGTATTTTTTTTTCTACAAAATCTTAATTCAAGATGCTTTTAACGCTGCTTGCATAACTTTTATTTAAGACTGGATTCAGGACTCTTGTATTATAACAGATGATCTTCCAACAATTGTAATCGACAACGTGAATGTTGAAACAATTTCTCCTAGCACCGAAGCAACACAAGATTGTTCAACACAAGATTCTTCACCATCATCATCGATCTCAAAGCAATCTTCCGGGAATACACTGAAACCTCGTAAACCGTATTTGTCTCCGACTATCCACGGAACCGCATCTGAAACAAACTTACTCGCAGCAAAAAAGCGTATATTCTTTCACGTCAACAACTGCGCCCCGTCTACCTCAGTTGACGATATTAAAAAGTACTTAGATTTAAACATGGGCGTAAAGACTGTTACTTGCTTTCCTTTAACCAACAATAACTTGTACTGTTCGTTTAAATTAGGTTTGATGGAGACGTCAGCTAATGATACTGTAAACCCCGATAAGTGGCCTCAAGGCATTTCGATAAAACCTTTCGTTAACCGACGGAAACATCCTAAATCTAAACTACAAGCCAACGCCAATTTTTTACCCATGGTCGTGACAAATCCAAACGGGTCTTAATGCGTGACTCCGAAATACATACTATTTCTCCATCTACTAACTCTGATACTAACTCTGAGTTTAGCGTCTACTATCAGAATGTTCGAGGCCTACGCTCGAAACTCTTTGGATTAAACACTAATGCTCCATTGGTTACTCACTGCATATTTATTTTTACCGAAACTTGGCTCACAAGTTCCATATCCAACTTTGAACTTGGTTTTAACGATTTTAAGATTTTCCGAGCTGATCGCGATTCTATTTTAACAGCGAAATCGCGTGGCGGGGGTGTACTAATTGCGGTTTCCACTAAGTACCCCTCTACTGAAGTTTATAGAAACAGTCTGACTCACGAAGAGCTCTACGTCCGTGTGCAAATTGGTAATACCAATATTATATTCGGCGCTGTCTACATACCCCCTAACTCGGCCTACTCAGTATACCAAAGCCATTGCGAAATAGTTGAGTCTCTCGGTGATCTTAACGATCTCTTTATGTTTGGTGATTATAACTTACCGCACACTTCTTGGCAAAATGATGAATATGGTGTGTGTACGGATTCTAAATGTCCAAAATCTGTTCTACTAGCAAACACATTCGGTTCGATAAACTCACACCAAGTCAATAACACACTTAACTATAATAATGTCACTTTAGATCTGATTTTTATACCTTCTACACACTCCTCGTACGCCCATTTAAATGAATCACAATTCCCCATTACCCCTTGCGACCTACACCATCCAGTCTTGGAACTATTTCCTTCGTTCGCGATAAACGCAGATTCTTGTAGTACTCAATGGGATGACAACTCCTTACGATATAATTTTAAACGTGCCGATTTTGTTGCCATAAACAACGCGGTACTGAACATCAGTTGGGATTCCATTCTGAACGGCTGCAATATTGATTTGGCTTGTCAGAACTTCTACTCCACTATTTATGAAATAATTGATAACTTTGTTCCTATTATCCACGCATCCAAGTTTAAACCATCTCGGTTTCCTAAATGGTTTACTCCGGAGCTGACTAAATTGGTTATCCAGAAGAAGAAACTACACAATGTTTACACAGCCTCAGGTCTGGACGATGATTATCGTAAATTTAGTTTTGTTAGGCAGCAATGCAAAGACTCTGCTCGGATCTGCCACACCAATTACATCCAGGAAATTGAAGATAGCATCAAACACAATCCCAAAACTTTTTGGAATTACGTTAACTCGAAGCGAACATCTAATAATATTCCATCAACTTTCACTATTGGTGATAATTTAATTGACACTCCTGATGGCATAGTAAATAATTTTGCTACGTTTTTCGGATCGGTGTACAATCCCCACACCCACAGCTCAAAGTGCAATTCTAATGCTATTTCCTACAATCATATTAATGAGTGTGTTTTCCAGAAAATAAGAATTACTGATGTTTTAAACGAACTCATCTCAATTAAAGCAACCCATAACTCTGGACCCGACGGTTTACCTGCCTCATTTTTAAAGAACTGTGCATTTTCACTCAGTAGGCCTCTGTGGATCCTTTTCAACAAGTCTCTTACTGAGGGAATATTTCCCTCAATTTGGAAGGGTGCATTCATCACTCCCATTCATAAATCAGGGAATGTGAAACTATTTGAAAATTACAGACCGATATCTATTTTGTCAGCGATCCCTAAACTGTTTGAAAGACTAGTAACCAGTTACCTGACTGAAATACTCCAACCATTGATATCTTTAAAACAGCATGGATTCCGTACGGGAAAAACTACCGTAACTAATCTTCTGATCTACGAATCTTACATAGTCAGCGCCTTCGTCGATCGTTTACAAGTCGACTCCGTCTATACCGATTTCTCGAAGGCGTTTGACAGTGTTGATCATTGTATTTTAATCAAAAAATTGCGTAATCTCGGCATTGGAGGTCTCGTTCTCCAGTGGATCAAATCGTATATCACTGGTAGATCTCAGATGGTTCGGATTGGCCAATGTGTATCGCGTAACATTTCTGTCACCTCCGGTGTTCCCCAAGGGTCTCATTTGGGACCACTACTTTTTAATGTGTTTGTGGATGATGTTATTGAATGTTTCGTAAATGCCCAATGTCTCCTATACGCCGACGACATGAAAATGTTCATGCGAGTTCGTACTTACGATGATGCCGTTCGGTTGCAGAATGACTTGCTATCATTTCAAACGTGGTGTCGGTCTAATAAGCTTCAACTTAACTTGAACAAATGCAAAGTAATAACTTTTTCTCGACGTCAGTCTTCCGTTGTGTATAGATACCAATTGATGGACGTACCTTTGGAACGCGTAACATCAATCAGGGATCTGGGTGTGGTCTTCGATTCCGTGCTCTCTTTCAACGAACACGTATCCAACATTATCGCCAAAGCTTATAAGCTTCTGGGATTCGTGAAACGGAACTCCAGAGAGTTCTCCGATTCGAAGACGGTACTCATACTATACTACTCTTTAGTGCGTTCCCATCTGGAATATGGTTCTTGTGTTTGGTCTCCATATACGGCGGTGGACAAAGACAGACTCGAATGCATCCAAAGGAAGTTTGTTCGCTTTTTAGGCTATAAATTTAACATTATCGGGAGCACCAAAGAACTCTGCAACCGTTTTGGCATCCAAAGTTTAGAGCAACGTCGATTTAACTATGATGTAACTCTTGTTTACAAAATTGTAAATGGTCTAATCGATTGTCCGGACATTCTAAATTGGATAGGAATGCATGTTCCGTCTAGACCTTTACGGAAAATACCGACTTTTAACGTACCATTTAGAAGGACGGATTACGCTCTGCACTCCGCGTCAACACGCATATTAAGGAACGCCAATGAAGTCAATATTGACTTCTTTTCGGACTCGTACAACACCCTACGGCGCTCGTTAACATCATTGTAAATGTCTGTTGTTTTATTGTTATGTTTAAACTTGATATGTGAAACTGTCATCTACCAAGTTTTTTTTACACTATTTGTTTTATAGTGCGTGTTATTGTCTTTTTTTTTTTATTTGTTTTTTGTTCTATTTTTTTTGTATTTATGTAATTATGTATTGGCCTTCCGTTTTAATAAAGATTAAAGATAAAATTATAAATATGTAAGTATTTCGATTAACGATAATATATTGAATTGAAAAGTGAAGTAAGGAATAACAGTCTTTTTATATGTAATAATCACTTCACCTAAACCCAAAAACATACGTTCTTCGATGTAAATCTTTAGATATTCGTTGTTTTTTTACAAGAATTCAATTTGAAGTTTCAAACGAGTGTTGTCCACTCCCAGACTGAGCATGAAGTAAAATTTCGAGTTTAGAAAAGCCCCGCGTAGAAAATTTGTCGAGGGTCGCGCAGCGACCCGAGACAAATTTCACGGGGCTTTTCTAAACTCGAAATTTTACTTCATGCGTCACGCGTATAAAACACTGATTTCAAGTGAGCTTCAAATATACATACATTTTACAGTATTTTAGTGTTTTATACGCGTGGCGCATGAAGTAAAATTTCGAGTTTAGAAAAGCCCCGTGAAAATTTGTCGAGGGTCGCTGCGCGACCCTCGACAAATTTTCACGGGGCTTTTTAAACTCGAAATTTTACTTCATGCTTAGTCTGGGAGTGGAAAACACTTGCTTAAAGCTAGAAATTGAACTTAAAAAAAAAATACAGGGAATATCTAAACAAAACTCCCTGAGTGCCAAGTTTTCAGGATCTTCTAAACTAGCTGTAAATTATTTGACATTCGTTGTTTTTAAAAGAGTTCAATTTGAAGCTTTAAACTAGTCTTTTCCACTCCCAGACTAAGCATGAAGTAAAATTTCGAGTTTAGAAAAGCCCAGAAAATTTGTCTCGGGTCGCTGCGCGACCCGAGACAAATTTTCACGGGGCTTTTCTAAACTCGAAATTTTACTTCATGCGCCACGCGTATAAAACACTGATTTAAAGCAAATCACCAAATTTTGAGGCTTTTATAAACTCGATGTTTTACTTCACCTGGGATTCATTCGTATTCGTCAAGAATCTTGACGCTCAAAAAAAATCCCTGTGTTAAAAATCTGCTTTTCATAATAGACAATGATTCATTAAATTGTTAGATAATCGAGTTTTTGTATTGATAACGAAGTGAAGTAGGAAATAAAAAGTGTTTCATTAAGAACAACAAACATAACAAAACTTGGCTTCTCTCTCTTAATGAGGATAAATTCAAAATGACCACCTTATCTACATTCGTGATATTGAAAATAACATACCAAATAATGTTAATGCCTTTTGGAAATACTGCAAATCCAAAAGGGATAGTGTTGGTACTTTTCCTTCATGCATGCACAAAGGAACAGCGATAGCTACTTCTAATAAAGATATAGCCAATTTATTCGCCCATTTTTTTCAAGAGTCCCACTCAGATATTTCTTGTGAGGGTCCTATTTTTACCGTAGAATCAAATATAATTTTTAATTATCTTCAGCTTACTGAATCTGATATCGTAGAATTAAGTTCTGATATCAAGATAAACAGTTCTCCTGGTCCGGATGGAATTCCTCCATCAATAATTAAATCATGTGCTAATGTGTTATGCCTTCCTCTAACCTGGCTGTTTAACAAATCTCTTCAAGATGGTAAGTTCCCTGATGTCTGGAAACGTTGCTATGTCGTTCCTGTTTTAGGGTCGGGTGTCAAAAAAGATGTACACAATTATCGTCCTATAGCCATTCAATCTTGTATTCCGAAACAGTTTGACAAGATTGTATATAAACATATGATGTTGCACTTTTCATCCACAATAATTGATCAACAACATGGATTCTTTCCATCAAGATCTACAGAATTGAATCTCTTTATTTATTCAAACTTTATATCGGATACTTTGGAAGAAGGCTCAGTTGTGGATTCTGTCTACACCGACTTCTCCAAAGCCTTCGACAGGGTTAATCATACGAGGCTTCTGTATAAACTTTGCTCATATGGTGTTTCGGGACGCATGCTTGAATGGCTACGGTCCTTTATCTGTAAAAGGAAAATGTTGGTCAAAGTAAATAACATCACATCTGATATCATAATTGATGCAACCTCAGGGGTGCCACAAGGCTCTCACTTAGGGCCGTTACTTTTTCTTATATTTGTGAATGATATTGGCAAACATCTTACTTCTAATATTCTTCTCTATGCAGACGATATGAAAGTATTTCGCAATATAAAGTCCATATATGACTGTAATACTCTTCAAAATGATTTAAATCAGGTTATGGTTTGGTGTAATGATAATAATCTCTATTTAAATATAAAAAAATGCAAGTCCATGCGGTTTTCACGTAAAAAAGATTCAATATTAGCTTTTGATTATTCATTAAATAATAGTTTCCTCGAGAGAGTTGATTCAATTAATGATTTGGGGGTTTTGTTTGATGCTAAACTACAGTTTAATGATCACATCAACAAAATCTCTGCTAAAGCATTGCAGATGTTTGGATTTATACGAAGATTTAGCTCAAATTTTAATTCTATTAGAACATTTATATCTCTATATATCTATTGTAAGGCCTATTATAGATTATTGCGCAATTATATGGTCACCTCATTATAAATGTCATGTGGATCGTCTAGAAAATGTGCAACGAAAAATGATAAAATTGATTTGTTTTCGATGTCATCTATTTTATCATGATTATAATACGATACTTAAATATCTTGGACTTCTTCCATTAATTAAATGAAGAGTGTACTTTTCCTTGTGTTTTGCGTACCGCATATTAAATAGCAGAATAAATTGCTCTGTAATACTTGCATCAATTTCACTATATGTACCTACACGTTTAACTAGGCATCAACAACTACTTGCTAGCAAGTATCACGCAACAAATTATGCATCCAACAGCCCTAGGAATGCATTAATTGATAATATTAATACATATTGTAGATTGATAGATGTTTTTGGTGTAAGCTTACAATGTTTCAAGCGTAATTGTAAAAATGTGCTTGAATGTAGTACGTAGTGTTATAGTATGTATGATTCCATGTATGCATACTTGTATTTGTATATAAATTTAGTTTTAGTCGTTATTCACATTGTTTGTGTGATTTTGTGCGATTATTTCGATTTGTTAAAAGACTATTGTTATTTTATTATGTAATGGCCCACCGTTAAAATAAATAAATGAATAAATAAATGCACCATACTACATATAGGCACTAACAATCCATACCACACCCACACATTGAATGGTATTGAAGTGAAAAGCGTAGACGAATAAAAGGACTTGGAAGTGATAGTAAGGAAGGATTTGAAGTGGGAGTCTCACATTAACTATATAGTTAAAAAATGCAATACATTTACCTACCTGGTGCAGAAGGCCTTCTCCAACAAGTTAGTCCCTTTCATGAGTAAAATTTATAAAACCTATCTAAGACCCAAGCTGGAATATACGCATGCAGTATGGAACCCACACTAAATAAAGGATATAGAAGCTATGTAAAGTTAATTAAAGGAAAGGCACTTGGTATTGTTTCACAATTAAATCTTTATTCCGACTAGTTTCGGTTTGTTAGACCATTTTCAAAGGAATGTGCCACCAAGTGCCAGATGAGAAATTAATTCAAGGGATATAGAAGCTCTAGAGAGAGCACAGCGAAGATTCACGAAGATACCAACCACTCTAATTCACATTCCCCATGAGGAGCGAATGCAGATGTTTGGTGTGACTACTCTCAAGGAAAGAAGGGATAGAGGAGACGCGATAGAGACATATAAGATTATGCGTAAGAACTACAACGAGGACCTCAGCCTTGACATCTACACAGCAAATACGAATGAACTCAGCGGCCACTCCAAAAAACTCTTCCTAGGAAGAACTTTTTGTCCAACAGAGTTGTATACAGGTGGAATGCTCTGACTGAGGAAACAGTATCTGCCCCGAACAAGAACGTCTTTAAGAACAGACTAGACAAAAATGTGATGTCAATTAATAATAACCTGATGCACTATTTCTAACACTGTGATTTATTTTTATTTCTACGACTGTGATTTGACTAAGACTGTGATATATTATGTGATGAGTTAGTCCCTGGGTCTCCAAACTATCTTCTTCGCGGGCCATAAATACAATTCTACATAATAAAGTCGGCCAAGATCCGATTAATTTTATAAAATTATGAAAAATTTAAGGAACAATTGTTACAATATTTCAAAATATGACATTTACAAAAATATTACAAACAATCGCGGGCAGGATTCATGCAAGTCGCGGGCCAGATATCGCCCGCGGGCCGTAGTTTGGAGACCACTGAGTTAGTCTATTAATTAAAAAGTGAACTGTGATATATACTAAGATTTTAAACTAGTCTACTGAAATTGGCTGTGATAAGAGTGAAACTGAAACAAGCACAATGCAGTGGCTTCATCAGCTTCGCTGTTTGCCTCTGCTAGCAGTGATTAATAATAATAAGAAAAAAATAAACAACTCATTATACAAGTTGTTTATATTCTCAAGAGAACAATATTTCTCCAACTGTTAGTTTGCTCTTTTAAAAATTACACAGATTATTAATAAACTCACCTCATATACTAACCAACGTAATTCTTCAAGGAATTTAGGCCTCACAAATCTTGAAATTACACGACTTTTATTTTACACACACACAATTATGAAATCTTTCCAAAAACAAAAAAAAACAACTCGTTTTGTTTTTTCACATCGTAAAAATAAAATGCGTTCTACTTCAAACAACTAAGCAAAAAACCTAACTCTGTTGCTTCGAGTTGGGTATTATAACACGCGGGTGGCTTATTTTTTGCATTTACATCACTTTTGGGGCCTCTTTAACACAAAAAAACACGCGGAAATTTACACGTAAAACTCGGATACATTTTAAAAACAATTGAAATAAATAACAACACGGTTGTAATTAGAAATGCCAATCTAAGAATGTTTAATAATCATAGACTGATGATCGAAAACCTAAAAAAAAAATCGGGGGCGGTTTTACTGATACAAATATTGTTTTTGCCTTTTTAGGGCCCTGGCTACGGCCTTGCTCATTAACATCTTCAAATTTACGGAAATGTACACGTAAATTCGAATGCTTTTTAAAAACAATTGAAATAAATAATAATGATAAAATTTATTCCCCGGATTTATAAATAACACAATAAATTATACAGAAATGCTACTTAACTACAGTAATTATTCTTACCAGCCTACATCTTGAATTTATACCACATTTGGGGCCACTTTAACACAAAAAAACACAGAGAATTTTACACAATAACTCTTGACGCTTTTTAAAAACAATTGAAATAAATAACAACACGGTTGTAATTAGAAATGCCAATCTAAGAATATTTAATAATGATAGACTGATGATCGAAAACCTAAAAAAAAATCGGGGGCGGTTTTACTGATACAAATATTGTTTTTGCCTTTTTAGAGCCCTGGCTACGGCCTTGCTCGTTAACATCTTCAAATTTACGGAAATGTACACGTAAATTCGAATGCTTTTTAAAAACAATTGAAATAAATAATAATGATAAAATTTATTCCCCGAAATTATAAATAACACAATAAATTATATAGAAATGCTACTTACCTACAGTAATTATTCTTACCAGCCTACATCTTGAATTTATACCACATTTGGGGCCACTTTAACACAAAAAAACACAGGGAATTTTACACAATAACTCTTGACGCTTTTTAAAAACAATTGAAATAAATAACAACACGGTTGTAATCAGAAATGCCAATCTAAGAATGTTTAATAATGATAGACTGATGATCGAAAACCTGAAAAAAAATCGGGGGCGGTTTTACTGATACAAATATTGTTTTTGCCTTTTTAGAGCCCTGGCTACGGCCTTGCTCGTTAACATCTTCAAATTTACGGAAATGTACACGTAAATTCGAATGCTTTTTAAAAACAATTGAAATAAATAATAATGATAAAATTTATTCCCCGGATTTATAAATAACACAATAAATTATATAGAAATGCTACTTACCTACAGTAATTATTCTTACCAGCCTACATCTTGAATTTATACCACATTTGGGGCCACTTTAACACAAAAAAAACAGAGAATTTTACACAATAACTCTTGACGCTTTTTAAAAACAATTGAAATAAATAACAACACGGTTGTAATCAGAAATGCCAATCTAAGAATATTTAATAATGATAGACTGATGATTGAAAACCTAAAAAAAAATCGGGGGCGGTTTTACTGATACAAATATTGTTTTTGCCTTTTTAGAGCCCTGGCTACGGCCTTGCTCGTTAGCATCTTCAAATTTACGGAAATGTACACGTAAATTCGAATGCTTTTTAAAAACAATTGAAATAAATAATAATGATAAAATTTATTCCCCGAAATTATAAATAACACAATAAATTATATAGAAATGCTACTTACCTACAGTAATTATTCTTACCAGCCTACATCTTGAATTTATACCACATTTGGGGCCACTTTAACACAAAAAAACACAGAGAATTTTACACAATAACTCTTGACGCTTTTTAAAAACAATTGAAATAAATAACAACACGGTTGTAATGAGAAATGCCAATCTAAGAATATTTAATAATGATAGACTGATGATCGAAAACCTAAAAAAAAATCGGGGGCGGTTTTACTGATACAAATATTGTTTTTGCCTTTTTAGAGCCCTGGCTACGGCCTTGCTCGTTAACATCTTCAAATTTACGGAAATGTACACGTAAATTCGAATGCTTTTTAAAAACAATTGAAATAAATAATAATGATAAAATTTATTCCCCGGATTTATAAATAACACAATAAATTATATAGAAATGCTACTTACCTACAGTAATTATTCTTACCAGCCTACATCTTGAATTTATACCACATTTGGGGCCACTTTAACACAAAAAAAAAACAGAGAATTTTACACAATAACTCTTGACGCTTTTTAAAAACAATTGAAGTAAATAACAACACGGTTGTAATCAGAAATGCCAATCTAAGAATATTTAATAATGATAGACTGATGATCGAAAACCTAAAAAAAAATCGGGGGCGGTTTTACTGATACAAATATTGTTTTTGCCTTTTTAGAGCCCTGGCTACGGCATTGCTCGTTAACATCTTCAAATTTACGGAAATGTACACGTAAATTCGAATGCTTTTTAAAAACAATTGAAATAAATAATAATGATAAAATTTATTCCCCGGATTTATAAATAACACAATAAATTATACAGAAATGCTACTTAACTACAGTAATTATTCTTACCAGCCTACATCTTGAATTTATACCACATTTGGGGCCACTTTAACACAAAAAAACACAGGGAATTTTACACAATAACTCTTGACGCTTTTTAAAAACAATTGAAATAAATAACAACACGGTTGTAATCAGAAATGCCAATCTAAGAATGTTTAATAATGATAGACTGATGATCGAAAACCTAAAAAAAAATCGGGGGCGGTTTTACTGATACAAATATTGTTTTTGCCTTTTTAGAGCCCTGGCTACGGCCTTGCTCGTTAACATCTTCAAATTTACGGAAATGTACACGTAAATTCGAATGCTTTTTAAAAACAATTGAAATAAATAATAATGATAAAATTTATTCCCCGGATTTATAAATAACACAATAAATTATACAGAAATGCTACTTAACTACAGTAATTATTCTTACCAGCCTACATCTTGAATTTATAAGACATTTGGGGCCACTTTAACACAAAAAAACACCGAGAATTTGACACAATAACTTTTGACGCTTTTTAAAAAACAATTGAAATAAATAACAACACGGTTGTAATCAGAAATGCCAATCTAAGAATGTTTAATAATCATAGACTGATGATCAAAAACCTAAAAAAATCGGGGGCGGTTTTACTGATACAAATATTGTTTTTGCCTTTTTAGAGCCCTGGCTACGGCCTTGCTCGTTAACATCTTCAAATTAACGGAAATGTACACGTAAATTCGAATGCTTTTTAAAAACAATTGAAATAAATAATAATGATAAAATTTATTCCTCGGATTTATAAATAACACAATAAATTATATAGAAATGCTACTTACCTACAGTAATTATTCTTACCAGCCTACATCTTGAATTTATACCACATTTGGGGCCACTTTAACACAAAAAAACACTGTAACGGGGTAGTACGACGCGCCGCTAGTAGTACTAAAGCGCTCCGCACGACCCTCCCCGCTTGCGCCACCATCGCATCACAACGCACCGTAATGTCGCACCCCCACGCGATTCCACCACCGTAGAAGGGAGGACCACCCGCTGTGCACCCTATATAACCAGCCGCACCGCTGAGTACCAGCAGAGTTCCACAAGCTCTTAGCTCTAGCAGTTGTCCGAACCCTTGTGTGGTCAGAAGCTGTTATTAGCAACGACTTTTGTGAATTCCTCTACGAGAAAGCCGATCCCTTGTGTGGACAGTTTTGCTCAACAACGTATCCAAAGATTGCTGACTTCAAGGAAGCCGCTCCCCTGCGTGGACAGCCCTTGCTATCAACCGCCTCCAAGGAAGCCGCCCCCCCTGCGTGGACAGCCCTTGCCGCCGATTTACTTACTCCAGCCGCCCCTCACGCCCTAAAGACTCATCGCTCTAATATACATACTTTGTAAATATTCTTGTAAAATAAATAATGTTAACTGAGCCAGCTACAACACAGGGAAATTTACACGATAACTCTGACGTTTTTTAAAAACAATTGAAATAAATAACAACATGGTTGATATTAGAAATACCAATCTAAGAATATTTAATAATCATAGACTGATGCTGGTAAATCACAATAAATAATTAAATACAATTATAAATTTGATTAAAGACGAAACTTCACTTTAAATCAGTGTTTTATGCGCGTGGCGCATGAAGTAAAATTTCGAGTTTAGAAAAGCCCCGTGAAAATTTGTCGAGGGTCGCTGCGCGACCCTCGACAAATTTTCTACGCGGGGCTTTTCTAAACTCGAAATTTTACTTCATGCTTTGTCTGGGAGTGGACAACACTCGTTAGTATCTTAAAATTCACGTCTATGTACACGTAAAATCGGACGCTTATTTAAGGGGGTAGTACACTCTGCAAGTTTCCAAAAAATCGATTTGTTTTTTTGGCTTAAAAAATTCTTTGGAGTGTCTACCTTATCATAAACTTTACCCGAAGTCCGCCAGTAACTCCGTTCCAAAGTTACAGGCCGAAATGCGAAGCCGTGTCGCGGCGCTCCGAGCGCGCTCGGGCGAGCGCCCGGAAAGCTCGACCGTTATCGACGGAACGGGCGATCTTTGTAGTTCCAATTATTACCGCGTACTACCGGATGGCTCTGGTATCGTATGAACTCAGTTTTGATGGTTTCCCGTCACATTTCATACAGTCTGTGGTATCCTGTCATTCGATAAACACGTTTCTCGGGCACGCCGGCAGTTTTTCGGCAACAATGACAAATAAACGGCTAAAACTAAGGCAGAAAGGGTCGAAGGATAATCAGTGCCGGTCACGACGCAGTTCTTTGAGAGGCCGCCGTCCACTTAATCGGTATTTATTGATTTTTTCATGTGGGTATATCCCCTTGTAAACAGCCGAATAATTACTCATATTATTAGGTTTTCCATGGAAGGTGATGTGGACGGTGTTTCGTCCTCGGCCAAAAAGCTTCGATCATCGAAAGACGATGAGATCATCGTAAATGGGAGTTTTGGGTACCGGCTCGTCGAATTCCTCAGCGTTTTCACTGCCCTGGCCGATTTAGTAGTAGTAGTGCGGCTCCGACGTGAGGTTCCAAGAAACTGGTACACGCGGCCTGGGGTTTAAAATCGCAGTGTGCTGTGCGACTTGCGATCTGCAGTACATAAACTCCAGTCCGGTACTTAATAGCCACGCTTTTGACATCAATCGTCGTATCATCTTCACCCTGAGATTACTCGGAATTGGATACAACGGGCTAGCAAAATTTTGCGCTTTTATGTGCCTGCCAAACCCCATTGTGAAGACCGCGTACTACAAAGTCATTGACGCTATGCATACAGCCTCCACAGCCGTACGAGAAATCATCACGAAGAAAGCAGCGCAGAGAGAGAAGGGGCTATCTGAGGAGGACAACGACTTGAGCGGGTTGACGGTTTCCGGCGACGGCTCTTGGAAGAAGAGGGGGTTTTCGTCGCTGTTGGGTGTCTCTACACTTATTGGATGGCGTACCGGACAGATTGTTGACCTGGATGTAAAGTGTAAAGTCTGTAAAGCATGCGATCAGTGGAAACAAAAGGAAGGCACCGCGGAATTTGAAGAATGGTACGAAGATCACAAGAGCAGCTGTCATCGAAACCACAATTCGATCATTGAAATGTTTCGTAGATCGGTCGGTTTGCACAATGTGAAATATAGTCACTATATCGGAGACGGTGATACTAAAACCTTCAAGGGGATCCTGGATTCACAGCCATACGAGGACTTGGTCGTGCGCAAAAAGGAGTGCGTCGATCATGTGCAAAAGCGAATGGGGAGCCGACTTCGTCAGCTAGTAAAGAAGACCAAAGGACTCAGCGGCAAGGGAAAGTTGACCGGAAAATTAATAGATGAGCTTACCATCTATTATGGACTTGCTATCAGGAGGAACTCGGCGTCTACAGCGGATATGAAGAGGGAACTGATGGCAACATTGCACCACAAGATGTCCACGGATGAGGAACCACAACATGACGGCTGCCCGGAAGGAGCGGATTCGTGGTGCACATGGCAGAAGGCGAAATTCAACGACGAGCTCAACAACTACAAACACAAACCAGCGATGAAAAAAGAAATTTACACAGCCATACTTCCTGTCTATCAAGATCTGAGTCGCGATGAACTGCTTGAACGTTGTCTCGGCGGATATACGCAAAACGCCAATGAAAGTTTTAACGCTACCATCTGGGCGCTGGCTCCAAAAACTATTCACAGCGGCAAGGAAGTTGTTGAAATTGCTTCAAATTTGGCGGCCTGCAATTTCAACGAGGGTCTGAACGGGATTCTCAAAGTTATGAGAGTGCTGCAGCTGGACATCGGGCAGACCTGTCATTCCTTTTGCGCGAAGGCCGACAGCAAGCGCGTCGATCGCGCTGAAGCGCGGTTGTCGAAAGGCGCGAAGATGGCCAGGAGGAGCATTTTGGGGGCCAGAAAGCAGCAACAACTCGAGGAACAAGCTACCGAAGGGATTTTTTATGGTCTCGGCATAGCAGACTAGAGTTATGTAGACGAATTTGATGAAAAACTGTACTCAAAACTTCAAACGCGATTATCTCGAAACCATGTTTTTAAAGTTGGCGGGCATCATAACTCAAAAACGGTTCGTCCGATTTGAACGCGGTTTGAATTTTTGAATTCTACACAACTTTTTCTGTCATCGTACGTACGAACTTTTTTTTATCTTAAAAAATGGCTCTTCGGTGCAAGCTTTTGTGTCCATTTTTTCATCCGAAAAAATGACTTTTTTTTCAAACCGTTGTCAATTTTTTATTTTTCAATATAATAAAAAAATCGTACGTACGATGACAGGAAATATATCAGAGATTAACGGAAAAATAACAATTTTGTTCTAGCTCCAACGGTGCGGCGTCAGAGATGCCCGCCAAACACCAGGTTGCCGTCGAAGGTGCCACGCTGCACCTGATGTAGCGGCCAAGGGAGTTGCCTGACTTAGGCCAAAAATACAGTTTTGTAGTAGAGACACAGCACAATACACCTATATAATCCATTTTTGACATACATTCATAGTTTTCTTTAAAAAAAATCCCGAAAATCACCTTTTTTCAGGCCTACAGAGTGTACTACCCCCTTAAAACAATTAAAATAAATAATAATGATGATAAAATGTATTCCCCGGATTTAAAAATAATACAATAATTACATAAAAATGCTACTTACCTAAAGTAATTATCCTTACCAACCTACATCTTGAATTTACACCACATTTGGGGCCACTTTAACAGAAAAAACACAGGGAAATTTACACGATAACTCTGACGCTTTTTAAAAACAATTGAAATAAATAACAACATGGTTGATATTAGAAATACCAATCTAAGAATATTTAATAATCATAGACTGATGCTGGTAAATCACAATAAATAATTAAATACAATTATAAATTTGATTAAAGACTAAAGCATGTCTTAAACTTCACTTTAAATCAGTGTTTTATGCGCGTGGCGCATGAAGTAAAATTTCGAGTTTAGAAAAGCCCCGTGAAAATTTGTCTCGGGTCGCTGCGCGACCCTCGACAAATTTTCTACGCGGGGCTTTTCTAAACTCGAAATTTTACTTCATGCTTAGTCTGGGAGTGGACAACACTCGTTAGTATCTTAAAATTCACGTCTATGTACACGTAAAATCGGACGCTTATTTAAAACAATTAAAATAAATAATAATAATGATAAAATGTATTCCCCGGATTTAAAAATAATACAATAATTATATAAAAATGCTACTTACTTAAAGTAATTATCCTTACCAGCCTACATCTTGAATTTACACCACATTTGGGGCCACTTTAACACAAAAAAACACAGAGAATTTTACACAATACTCTTGACGCTTTTTAAAAACAATTGAAATAAATAACAACATGGTTGATATCAGGAATACCAATCTAAGAATATTTAATAATCATAGACTGATGAGCAAAAACTTATTACCCAATTAATTATTCTTAACAAAGTTATTATTAATATGTAGGTATAATTAATTATATAAATAAACGAAGTAAAGTAAAAACATTTATTTACACAGCTCATTAAAATCAAACACAACACTGATTCTTCATCAATCAATTAAAAAGCGTCTTCAAGAATCCCTCCCGTTCCTCCCCATCATCTTCTCCGGTTCCCTCATTCTTAACCTCACTTAAATTCTCCAACTTCTCGTCAGCATAATCTCCCTTGTTTTTCCCCTTCTTTCTGTGTTTATCCAGATTCATTGTGAAGAAGTTGGTCTTCTTCTTGGCCAACTGCACCTCTGCCCTCAGTTTCTGCTTCCTGGCCGCACGCTCGTAGGCCAGCCGCTCGTTCAGGTGCGTCCACTTGAAGTTCGAAAGGTACTTTATGTTCCAGATGACGTCGTAGTGTTTCGACTTTTTCCTGGTGCTCACTTGTTTGTTGTTCAGGGAGAGGGCCACCTTTTTGGCGATGGATTTTCGCTCGAATTCCACCCAGCCTTCGGTGAAGAGGTGGGCCGCGTTTCGTCTTTTCGATTTCTTCTCACCCGATTTCGTCTCTAATAAAAATATAAAATTGAAACAGCTATAGGCACTCGTTAAAAATCAATCGAATAAGATATTTTTTTTACTATAGCACGTCTTCAATTCTGACAACTTAATTTTAATAGTTTAAATAGAGTAAATAGAAGCACAATGGGCCTAATGAGGCCTAAGTGCAGTGCAGAAATGCGCACTCCCCAAAGAACCAGACTAGATAGAATAGAGAAGCGATAGAAATTGAAAAGAGGCCGAACGTTCTAAATCAAAGAGATGATGCTAAGAGACTACCACCAATTTGGAAAACTTGTATAAATTCTGGTCAAAATATATTATCGCCGAACAACAACCAAGAAATTCAAAATCCAACCCCTTCCGAAAATAATATTGAAATTGTCACTACTACATCATTAGAAGAACAAAACAGAAGAGTAACACAAAGCCAAACAAGAAATTCACGCATCAAGTAGTACGTAAAAGTCTAACAAGTGGTTGCTAGAGCAATGGAATTTTGTTAGTTATTCCTGACGATGATGACTGCGACGTCATCGAAACGTCGAATTAAAAATATAATGGACCAGAGCCAAGAAAATACTCGGGACCAAACCCGAAGAAACAGTGATACATATTGATATTTATATATATATATATATATATATATATATATATATATTTCACTGTTATTGTATAGCAAAGATGCTAAATAAAGATTATTATTATTATATTAAGGTTCTGATTTTGTCAGTTTGAAGATAAAAGCAATGAAGTGCACAGAAAAATGTAATTTTTTGTTAGTGTTACACAACAGTTTATAAACTGTAAAACCCTTAGTGGAGTATAAAAATTGTTTAGTAGATTATTAAAACTGTTATTGGTTCAAAAGTTTGGCGGATGGGTTCTTCATGCTTTGAACGACAACAACAAAAACCAACGTTCGACAATTGCCGCTGGTTTGCTTGCCCGTCATCGTGCAACTTATAGATACAAGCAGAGATTCCTTTATTGTATCGTTACTGGTGAGCAAAAATTATGACATAAACCTTCAGATTTCCATCTGTTACAATCCCTCTTAAATGCATTGCACGGCGTTTCGTTCACTAATGACGTTGAATTGCGGGCTCGGCTGGACGAATTTTTCGAGTCAAAACCGGGCAATTTCTACCGCCGAGGCATTGAAAAACTTGTTGAACGTTGGGAAGAAGTTGTAAGCAACAATATTTTGTTGTTGCTTTTTGTTGAAAAACAAACTTTAAAAATTAAAAAAAAACTGCAATGACTTATTATATATATATATATATTAGCACTGCGAGCCTAGTTGGCCCATGGCTTGATTGATAATGCTCTTCCATGTCTTTTTGTTCTTTGCTTTTTGTTTCCATCCGGTAATTCCATGACTTATTAGCCAACCTAATACTATAAATTTGACTTTTATTATTTATTCTTGTTGGTCTTATATGTTTAAAACTAAATAAATATATAATTTTGTGTCTCCTGTTACCGGCGTTTTATCGAAAACGTCGTAACTTGATTATATTTCATTCTCATTCGCGAAAACATCGGACCCCATTTGTTTTGCTCATTTCATTTCATAATCATTTTAATTCCAAATGGCTCAAGTTCGTAACCATTCATTCGATGTTCTTTTGTATATATTTTTTTCTTGTAAATATGCATAATCCCCCGAACGTGACCAACAATGACGACTTGCAAACCACCCCAGCATTAACCGCGCGACCAGCACCGGCCGATGTTTACAACCCCGAGGAAGGTCATAAAATTCCGCACCTCCGAGGACCAGCGCCATAAAACCCACGGCGCGCTGTAGATGTTTACGACCATGAAAACAAAGCCTTTGGGAATTTCCCAAAATTTCGGAAAAACAGCGAGAACAAAGGTTTATGGTCGTAACATCTGCAGCACAAACTTCGACACGCCGGAGCAGTCGAAAACCAGAGGCCCAAAACTTTTTGGCCTCGGGCAAATATGAAAACTCCACCCTCTGCTTCTTCCACCACGTTCTCGACCAATCACCGTCACCCCCAAGATACATGGCGGGGGTGAAGACAGCGGTGGTTGGGAAGATAAGAGACAGCGGAAGACAGAGGAAGGGCAGTACAGTTCGAAAACTTGATTCGGTCATCACAAGTCAGTCGAACTCCAGACATCAAGTTCAAAAACGCATTCAGGATACATGAAGTGAAGTTCGAAGTTTTATCAAGTGAAGTTTTCATCATTTGTAAGTCGTCGCGTACCTATAAGTTGTCGGTGTCATTATTCATTGAATCGTCACATCACGTTCGTTCAATTTCATTCAGTTGTTCATTTCATATATTTTTATCATCGTTCATTTTATCATTGTTTGTTTAGCTTAATCATTGTATTTCTGTGTTCATTTGTTTTCATTCATTACATTTTTGTTGGTCCTTTTGTTTCTTGTTAATAAATTTTTAATGTTGTTTTATAATAATAATAATAAAATTTATTGTCCATTGATGTACAATCAGTAACAGGCACATATAAGACATAGTCACAGATAACAAATATTTACAGCTAATTACTAACATAGATGAAATATTCATTTAAATGGTAAAACGCTTTCTCGGTAATTTTTTTAAACAAAGTTATCGATGGTGCATCTCTAACAGATTTTGGGAGGTGATTAAATACCGTAGCACCGAGCACCGGAGGTGATCGTTTTGTGACATTTAATCTGTATGGTGGTACATATATTCTTTCATTATATCGGGTTTCATATGAATGGATGTGTTTCGCTATGGCAAAATCTGACTTATTTTTAAAAATGTATATACTCAATTCGTATATGAATAAACATGGTAAAGTTAGTAAAGCATATTTAATCAAAAATGGTCTACATGATGTTTTGCGATCTATACCAGCCATGGATCGTATACATCGTTTCTGTGATATGAATACCTTCTTCCACGATGAGGACGCTCCCCAAAGACACAGACCATATCGCAATCGGGACTCGATTATACCTATGTAGAACATTTTTAATTGTCGTTTAGTGAGATACTCTTTAAGTACTTTTAAGCTGTAGCATGATTTCCAAATTGATGTTGCTAGTTTTGAACAGTGATCTGACCAGTCTAGATTTTCATCAATAGTTAATCCCAAAAATTTTGTACTCCGGGCTGAGGATACTAGATGTTGGTCCATCATAATATTTAGTTTAAGATTTTGTTTGCATTGTTTCGTATGGAATCTAATATATACAGTTTTTGAATTATTAATTTGAAGTTGATTGTTCTGAAACCAGTTGCACAATTGACTGATTATATTATCGGAAATGCTTTCCAGGTCCGGGTTTGCCTTTGCGCTTATTATGGTTGAGGTATCGTCAGCATACATGTGAACTGGGTTGGGAACATTGGCCACTATGTCATTCATATAGAGAATAAACAATATGGGGCCCAAGATGGATCCCTGTGGGACACCCATATTAATTACTTCGGCCGATGACACGAATGCAGATTGTATTAGATTGGGGACAGGTCAATGAACTATCGCTGTTTGTGTTTATTGTTTTTTGTGTGCGTTCGCGAGATTCAGAGTTTTGTATTTTAATTTGATTTTGGGTCTGTGTTGCCATCTGTTCCTTGTTATTAGAATTCTTAGATAATTTTCTATTTATTACAGAAAACTGTTCGATTTCAGTTATTCTATTGTTATTGTTTTTTATTGAAGCATTCGATTTAAGGGTTATGATTTCTTGTTGTAATATATTGACTATTTCAAACAGCCTCCCTATCTTAATTTCAACATCGGAGGTAGGATTTGGATTTATTGAGGTATCTGATTGAGTGTTCATCAACTTACGGTTCGGGAAATCCTCAATACAGTAATCACAAATCCACTTGAAATTCTTATATTCGGGGGCTGTAGCCGCATTTCTTTTTGGTCCACAGGAAAAGTGTTGTTTTGTATCACAAATGAAACATGTTTCGCCAATATTTATTTCACAGATTTTACACTTAATTGTACACTTGGCAGACGCCATATTTTCAAAACAATAGTCATTTTAAATTCATACAAAATTCAAACAACCATTTTTGTATACAATAAAAATGAGTGCCTTTTGACCAAGGATATTTAGGTAAGTCAATTTATTATTATTATTTTGTGTGTGACCAATCCTGAGCCACCGGAGTTGTTACGGAGGAACGTCGTTAGTGCATAACTCATGCTCTTTATAAAAATTAGCACAACAGCAAGCGACGTCCCGCACCCCGATAACACTCCTTTTTAGAATACCTTCGTTTTTTTATTAGATTACATTTTTTTATTGGAATTCGTATTATTTTGTAATAAGGTACGTTAATATAACATTTGTTGCATTTAAACCTTATTTTTAAATTTATTTGCTAAGCGTAAAACGCTAAGTAATGTAGGGTGAGAGAAATGCTCATGTGCGATGAATCTAGACGCGAGTCCTCCATGGTTACTCATATTGCTATGATTTATTTGTGTAAATCACATTGTACATACCTAGGCAGTATATTTTGAACTTCACTTGCAATCAGTGTTTTGTACCGGTGGCGCATGAAGTAAAATTTCGAGTTTAGAAAAGCCTGAAAATTTGGTTTGGCCGCTCCGCGCTTCGCGCTACGCGACCAAACCAAATTTTCAGGCTTTTCTAAACTCGAAATTTTACTTCATGCTCACCCTGGGAGTGGAATCATTCGTTGGAAATAAATTTCAATGGAATAATTCAGCGGAAGAAATGCAATTTTCACAAACATAAACAATGTTTGTTTCCGTTTTTGCAACTCAAGATGGCAGGAGTAAAAAAATCTACCTCCGATATTAATTGCGGTTTATGCAAATCAAAAGTTTCTAAATGTGTCAAGTGTACTTTGTGTAAGGGAGAGTTCCATTCGGACTGTGTCCTGAAGAAACCTGGGATGTTTGTGGACATGGATGGGAACTTAATCTGCTGCAAGGCTGACTTAACCTATAAACCTACCACTGGTGAGTCTAGTGTTCACGAACAGCAACTTACTCCAGTACAGCTGATGAGCTTATTCCACGAACTTAAGTCCAGTAACACAGCCATCATAAAGAAATTGGAAAAAATGGAAAAGCACATATCCACTTTAAAAACAACCACCTGTCTCGAAAACGCTGATTCTCACAAAATAAATACATGCAACCAAATAAACAGCATCAAAGATGGAACGCACCAGTCATTATCCAGACCAATCACGAGAGCGTTAAGCAAAACCGCCAAAACACCTGAGAGCGCGACCATTGACAGCGAACCAAATGTATCATCAATGAATCCACCAACTCTCAATGTAAACGAAATTCCCATTGAAGGCCGTATAAAAAAGTCAAAAAAATCACATGCGATCGTCGGGACCGCAGCTGCAACGCCATCTCAATCTGTTCGCGCTGGAAACAGAAGATACTGGCTCTACGTGGGAAGAGTTCACCAAGATACTACAGAAGATCTTATGAAAAGTTATATCATCAGCAAATGTAAAGAAGCAGGTGTGGACATAGACATTGATATTGAATTAACGCAACTAGAAAATAAAGGCGCTAATAAATCTTTCAAAGTTGGTATAAATAGTATTGTTTATTCGGAATTAATGTATCCACAGTTTTGGCCACAAGGCATTGTCGTCCGGCGTTATAATTTCCCAACGCACAATAAACAAACTATGCCCCAAGTTTTTTTACCGAACTCCGACCCCATAAAAAACTAAATTTCACAAATAGTCAATCAAGCGTACCTATTAAAATGTTTTTTATTAATATATGCTCTATCAGGAACAAAATAAATGAATTACTGGCATTTATTGATAATGATTCAACATCGTATTCTCTTATAGGAATTTGTGAACATTGGCTGCTTAAGAACGAAACAAGTACATTAAAGATAGGGGAGTTTGTCGTAATTGACTCATTCGAGCGCCAAACGCCCTATGGCGGGTCGTTATTATTGACCCGCGAAACCGACATTTTGTTTAAAAAGTGTAACCTTCATAACTATTCTGCACAAGGAATATGTGAACTATCTTATTGTAAAGCGGTTATCAGTGACACACGTTTGTATATAATTAATTTGTACCGGCCCCCCAGTGGGGACATTCCCATGTTTTTATGTATACTAGAAGAAACCATAAATAACTGTGATCCGTTAAATAACTATATCATAATCGCAGGCGATTTTAATATAAATTTCAATAGCGCAAATAACACGGCATTTGAAGTAATTAGCTTACTAGAAAGTTTCGGACTATTTAGTAGAGTCGACTTCAATACCCGTAACGATAGAACTATTGATAACTTATTCACAAACATCCATTCAGATTTTTATACTGTTTTACCCATTAACTTAGAGATTACGGATCATTTAGGTATCTCTCTAGAATTAGTAATCCCAAGTAATACTCAGGGCCATGTCAAACAGCGAAGTCTTAAAACGTATACCAAGGCAGGAAAGATATATTTGCACAGTCTGCTATCACACTCAGATTTTAGCTTTGTCAATGATATGCAATATTGTCTAAATTATAAAACCGACTTATTTATAGATACAATGTATATAAATATAGAAAAGGCGTTTCCAATCAGCAAATGCAAATCTGTTAAAAATCATCAAATTCTAGATTATTTTACACCTGAATTAAAGAATTTGCGTAAGACTTTACAATTTCTGAATATTGAATGTCATAGACACCCCCTTAGTGCCGAAACAAAAATACTTAGAAACAACTTACGGAAAACATATCGACTAAAATTAAAACTAGCCAAAATTCGAGCAAACGATAACTTGATTGAGAGCTCTCATAGCAAATCCAAGACAGTTTGGTCAGTTGTGAATTCGGCTAGACCGAATTTAACACAAAAAAAAGTTGATAACGATATCAATTGCCATGACTTCAGTGACTTTTTTGCCAATATTACCAAGCAAATAACTAAAGATATTCCTTCCAGTAAAAATGATCCGATCACTTATCTACTGGGCTCGGCCTCAGCTGTTACAGGCAATATTTTTAACTTTAAAGAAGTATCATGTGTAATAATGCGTGATACAATAAATGGTCTTAAACCAAGCAATACAAGAGATATATATGGAATATCTCCGGACCTCATTAAGTGTAATAAAGATATCGTCATTCCTCCATTAACAAGACTCTTTAACATATGTGTCCAGACTGGTACATACCCAGAATCTCTCAAAATTGCCAAGGTTGTTCCCGTGTTTAAAAAAGGAGATCCAAAAGATCCCAATAATTACCGTCCAATATCAATTCTACCAGTAATCTCGAAGATATTTGAAAAAATACTTGCCTCCCAATTAACTAGGTACTTTGAAAAAAACCACTACCATGATAACCAACATGGTTTTAGAGGCGGTAGGTCTACTCTAACTGCCATCCAGGAGTTTGTTGCTGATTGTGCGAACTGCTTTGAGAATGGACTTTGCCTTCAAGCAACATTTATTGACTTGTCAAAGGCATTCGACACCATCTCCCATACTATACTTCTCAGGAAATTATATATTTATGATTTACATCCCAGTGCGGTCGGTATTGTTTCTTCTTTCTTATCAAACAGGAAACAATGCGTATCCGTTGACGGGAATACATCGAACTACGTGTATATCAATGAAGGTGTTCCTCAAGGTTCAGTACTTGGTCCCCTTTTATTTCTTATATATATTAATGACCTCCCAACGGCTACAACCTGCGGGAGAGGTATTCTGTATGCCGACGACACAACATTTACAAATATTGGTCTAAATGAGGAGGATAGTAGGGCTTCCAAGATGGTGACTGTTTCACAAGCGAATAACTGGTTTGTATGCAACAAACTCAGGTTGAATGAGGAGAAGACTGTGGATATGCTATTTACTCTCAAGAAATTTAATAAAATTCATAATTACTCCACAACAACCAAGTTCCTTGGGATATATATCGACGAGAAACTGGATTGGGCGGAACATGGTATGAACTTGGCAAACAAACTAAGTACGTCGCTGTTTTTACTAAGAAGACTCAGCACTGAGGTGTCATCCAATATTCTTAAAACGGTGTATCACGCATTTTTCCAAACGCATGTAAGATATGGACTCTTTATCTGGGGCCACAGTGCAATAAGGCACAAAATATTTGGCATTCAACGTAAAGCCATTCGTGTAATAGCTGGAGCTGGGTTTAGAGATAATACAATCCCCATCTTCCGCACACTGAAACTATTACCGTTACCATGCCTATTTATACAGGATTGTCTATTATATGCTAAACAACACATACTAGATTTTCCCAAACAACAGGACATGCACATGTATGACACTAGACATAAAACAAACATGTGCGTCCCATCGTGTAGATTGGAAAAGTCAAAGACCGGGCCTAGGTTTTTTTGCTTCAAGTTTTTCAACGCTCTTTCCGCGGATATTCAAAACTTACCATACAGTAAATTTAGAAAGCGTATTAATACTATTCTTCTGGAAAAAACTTATTTCTCTGCGGAAGAATTTCTTAGCGATATATGTAAAGTAAATGTATAATTTAAATTTCTATTATGTATACAATATACCACTGTAATTTGACGTATGTAAAACTGTATAGTTGTAAACATGAAATAAATTATTATTATTATTATTATTATTATAATGTCAAAATTGAATTTGAGTTCAGTATTCCAGTGTAATGTACCCATCTGTATATTTATTTCATTTATATAATTTAATACTTTAGTATCGTGCATTTTTGACAATCATATTTAAAGTTATTTATGTTTGTTTCACTTATTGATGTTTGTTGTTTATTTTTACTTAAATATTATTATTATTACCTTGAAATGCCTCTACTTTAGAACACATGGACAATATCCTGTTCAAGGCTACAGCTCAGTTGAACTTGAAAGAGAATTTGGCATAATATCTTTACAAAATAGAAGACGTATGGCTCAAATTCTTTTTATTTACAAATTAATTAATTATCAGTTGCATGATTCATACCTCATCTCTAGGCTAAACTTTGCTGTTCCCAGGTCAGGTAGTAGACATAAGAATATCTTTTATAATAATCGAGCAAATACAACACACTATCTTAACTCGCCCATCATGTCTATGTGTAACTCGGTAAACATGCTGCCTCATGATATTGATATATTTCATATTAATTTATCAATGCTCACTGCTCATTTGACATCGCATTACATGTTGAATAACATATAAATGTATTGAGATTGCGCTAGATGTGGTTATCGGAATTATCGACATTAACTACGCTACTTCATGTTTTCATTTAATTTAATTCTACTTTTTATTTATTTTTTTTTTATTTTTAGTTTTTAAGTTATGTAAAAATCATTGTATTTCAAAGTATATGCAGTGCTATATTGTGAACGATTGTGACTATACTGTATTGCGCTATAATTGTATTTTTCTAATTTATCCTATTATTAGATCTTATGAATCTGTTGGATAATAAATAAATAAATAAATAAATAAATTATTCATTGCTAAATGTTATTATCAGAATGCATTTGCTAATGCTAGAGCACAGATAAGCCTGGGAAGAATAAATAGTTAATTAGAATTTGTACTTAATGGAAAAATTCCGCTAAAGATGATAAAGTTCACCCCGGCTTATGCGTGCCCCTTCTTACGCATTGTTTGCTTAACGAAGAACCATTATTCATTACTATTAGATTTTATTTCGGGCACTTCTGATTTGACTCTCGAACGCAAGACAGTAAAAATATTACTTACTCCGATTAAATTCAATAAACTTCGTTAAGCAAGCTAGTTAAAGTTTCTAAATATATTATATTGTAATATTCACAAGTTTCTCAGTTAAGAAAATAGAATTGATATTCGTTATATAAAAACATCAAGTTATTTTAACCTCACCCAGAATAAAAGAACCTACTTAATATTAAATAAGTGTTAAATATTGAAAATACTAAATAATTAACTTTACACCAGCATCAGATGCCCACAGACGCGTTTCGGACTTCAAGGTCCTTTTCAGTGTTTTCAGTACTGAGGAATACTGAACATTTCTGATTATATCAACATAACCTCTAAATGGATTAAAGAAAAACCAAAATTTCATATCTTGGAAAATTACCTCTGTCTGCTAATTGTAAATACACCCTGCCCAGAGCTCCAAACTGCCCGAAAACCTCCCTGATTTTCGTCACGTTCATGTAGGGTGGAATCGAGGATAAATAAATTATGCCCCGCTTCGGTTTCTTCTTCTTCACCGTATTCTCCTCCTGTCCTGAATTTTGAGCTTCCTCCTCCATTTCTAACGCTTCTGTCATTGTGTAACTGAACTTATTTTTAAACTATTCTCACTAAATATCACTTAATTCCACTCAATTTTTGCTTTTTTACCAGATTTGTGTAGGAAAGAAAAGTTAGGTTATGTCACATGTAAACAAGCGTGAGATATGTTTCGTGGGGAAATAAGTAGATGTCACTAGTGTGCACCATAGAATAGTGTTCCTGTATTTAAGAAAATACCCTAAACTGGCATCCATCTTGACGCCTTTGGGCGCCAAATTCAAACTAAATCAAATTAACAGGACGCGCGTCAATTATTATAGAATATCATTATCATTTGTATTAGTATCAAACCATTGATAATGGACACTTCGTGTCCGAAATGTACATTTGGTTACAAAATAAAGTATTGAAGAAAGGTTCTAAGTGTTTTTTAATCAAAGTATAATTATCTTCAAGTAACTCAATCAATCCAAAGAATATCATTGGTTTAGTTTGAATTTGGCGCCTAAAGGCGTTAAGATGGATGCCAGTTTGCACTACTATCTTAAATTCAGGGACACTAGCATAGAAAATAGAAAAGTGATGACGTCAAAAATATCTGGGAAATTTAAATCTGTCATACATAACCTGTTGACCAGGTTTTTCTAAACTCGAAATTTTACTTCATGCGCCACGCGTATAAAGCACTGATTTCAAGTAAAGTTCAAAATATGCTGATTAGGTATGTGCAATTATGATTTATATCTATATAATCAATAATAATAAATTCTAAATAAACCTATTTTTATGTCCATTGAGGTTATGTACAACGCTTTGAATTAGGGGTTCCCACGCTATTCAATTATTACAGTCGCCAACTACATGTGAAACAAAAATGCCAAGGGAATACATTGTGGAATCAAAAGGCGCGCTCGTTGTACTGCTAAGCGCATGTATTAATGACGCAATTCCATGACGGAGCATTGATAAACAAAATGGATACGTAATGCTTTCAACCTCAATTTTTGTGTCTTGGATTTGAGCCTTACATGAAGTTAGGACGCGAGCCGCCAGTGAATTATTAGTTGTGAATTAACAATAGTAATCTACTAAAATGTTAATATCATCCTTAAAACTTTGTTAAAGCTGTATGCTAACGTTAATTAAAAGATTTGAAAAAAATCTATTCTAAAGCAATTCGCGTGTAGATATGTATATGCGACTAACTTCATTCAGTAACAATTTTAAGGTTACGTTATGATCCCATAATTTTCTTTCAACATTTGTGCACATAATTATTCTTAACCAACGTTTTCAATGGTTTTATAAGTAGGAATCAATCAATATCTTGAATATTAGTAAGAAAACAACAGTTGAAGAAATTTTAAGAACCAACAATCACACATAAAAAATGTTTCGGATAACAAACACCCTACGCTGCTTAACCCTGGCAAACCCGGCTCCACCGCAGGCCAACACCAACCTGCAAACCCTCAGATTCCGCAGAAAGCCCCGATGGGTGCCCACCGCGAAATCCAAAGTCTTCCGTGTCGCGCAACGCCCCGTCGTCCCTCCGGAGGAACAAGCGGAAACCAAACGGCTCTGCAACAACTACCGAACGCTGATCAAATCAATCCGCAGGTATTTAAACGACCAGCACTCGACGCAGCTGCAGCAGACCGTCGACACCGAGCTTCACATCAAGGAATTCGAGGAGGATTTCGCCAGGTGCAATCGATTGAACGACGAGTGGAACGCGAGTTTGAAGCCGGCGAGGGAGGAGAGGTATCGGAAGGAGTTGGAGAGGGACGTGGAGCTGGCCAGGAGCCGGATCGAGGAGAAGAAGGTGAGGGATGCGGTCAAGTTGGAGGAGATCGAGGAAATTGTTCGGCGGGAGAAGAAGGCGGCCGTCGGGTTTGTGACGAGGGAGAACTTGGACGAGGCTATAGAGAGGGCGATCGCTAATCCTGTCGATTATAATTACGCTATCGATATGGAGGGGAATCGAATAGAAGGCAGGGAAACGAGTTTGGAAGAGAATCAACCGAAAGAAGAGGTTAGTGTAAAGCAATGATTTGATTAAAAGTGTTATCTAAAAATAAGGAAATAAATTTGTAAATTAATTAGCTAAATTTATTAAATTACTCTTTTATTTTTTCCACAAAAACCTCTTTAATTCTTAGGGCCAGTTGCACCATACACGTTGATCAACTCTGAACTCGAGTTCAAAGTGACATTAGAACAATAGGAACTGTCATCTTGAACTCTAGTTTAGTTTGAACCCAAGTTCAGTGTTTTTGGTGCCTTAGAGTCACCAAGATTCTACAAAGGGTAAACGTATGTAGCTGTCAAAGAATTGTTCTTGTAATAATCATATATTCATTATTTTGTGTCTTATACAGTCTACGGATTTTAATTTAATGTAAAGATATTTTTCTCTTTTAGAAAAAAAACACGGATGAAACTCCATTGGAATTTATCAAGCTTGTATTGCAACAGCTTAAAGTTAGGTTAAATGATAAATTGTAAGGTTAGATTAGATGTCATCTGAGTAAACTAAAAGCCGGTTCACAATCAAAACGGAAACAAGAAACTCGAAATTTTACTTCACGCTTGGTGTAAATTTAAATTAAATAATTTGGCAGAAGAAACACACAAAGTCTAATTTACACAAGAGCAAAATAAAAAGTCTGGTTTACACAAAAGCAAAATAGAAAGTCTGATTTATACAAGAGCAATATGAAAAGTCTGATTTACACAATAGCAGAATGAAAAATCTGATTTACACAATAGCAGAATGAAAAATCTGATTTACACAAGAGCAAAATAAAAAGTCTGGTTTACACAAAAGCAAAATAGAAAGTCTGATTTATACAAGAGCAATATGAAAAGTCTGATTTACACAAGGGCAACATTTAAAGTCTGATTTACACAAGAGCAAAATGAAAAGTCCGATTTACACAAGAGCAAAATGCGAAGTCTGATTTGCACAAGAACAATATAAATATAGCTATAAATCATAATTGCACATACCTAATCAGTAATTTTAAACTTTATTTGAAATCAGTGCTTTATACGCGTGGCGCGTGAAGTAAAATTTCGAGTTTAGAAAAACCTGAAAATTTGGTTTGGTCGCGTAGCGCTTCGCGCAACGCGACCAAACCAAATTTTCAGGTTTTTCTAAACTCGAAATTTTACTTCACGCTTAACCTGGGAGTGGAAACCCTTGCTTGGTATAAATTTAAATTAAATAATTCAGCAGAAGAAATACATAAAGTCTAATTTACACAAGAGCAAAATAAAAAGTCTGATTTACACAATAGCAAAATAAAAAGTCCGATTTACACTAGAGCAAAATTAAAAGTCTGATTTGCACAAGAGCAAAATGAAAAGTCTGATTATACAGCTATAAATCATAATTGCACATACCTAATCAGCATATCTTGAACTTTACTGGGAACCAGTGCTTTATACGCGTGGCGCGTGAAGTAAAATTTCGAGTTTAGAAAAACCTGAAAATTTGGTTTGGTCGCGTTGCGCGAAGCGCTACGCGACCAAACCAAATTTTCAGGTTTTTCTAAACTCGAAATTTTACTTCACGCTTAATCTGGGAGTGGAAACCCTTGCTTGGTGTAAATTTAAATTAAATAAATCGGTAGAAGATACACAAAGTCTGATTTACAAAAAAAGAGCAAAATGAAAAGTCTGATTTACACAAGAGCAACATTTAAAATCTGATTTACACAAGAGCAAAATAAAAAGTTTGATTTACACAAGAGCAAAATAAAAAGTCTAATTTACACTAAAGCAAAATGAAAAGTCTGATTTACACAAGAGCGAAATAAAAAGTCTGATTTACACAAGAGCAAAACGAAAAGTCTGATTTGCACAAGAACAATATAAATCATAATTGCACATACCTAATCAGCAATTTTAAACTTTATTTGAAATCAGTGCTTTATACGCGTGGCGCGTGAAGTAAAATTTCGAGTTTAGAAAAACCTGAAAATTTGGTTTGGTCGCGTAGCGCTTCGCGCAACGCGACCAAACCAAATTTTCAGGTTTTTCTAAACTCGAAATTTTACTTCACGCTTAATCTGGGAGTGGTAACCCTTGCTTGGTGTAAATTTAAATTAAATAAATCGGCAGAAGATACACAAAGTCTGATTTACAAAAAAGAGCAAAATGAAAAATCCGATTTACACAAGAGCAAAATGAAAAGTCTGATTTACACAAGAGCAAAATAAAAAGTCTGATTTACACAAGAGCAACATTTAAAATCTGATTTACACAAGAGCAAAATAAAAGGTTTAATTTACACAAGAGCAAAATAAAAAGTTTGATTTACACTAAAGCAAAATGAAAAGTTTGATTTACACAAGAGCGAAATAAAAACTCTGATTTACACAAGAGCGAAATAAAAAACATGTCCTGTCCTTTTGAAGTGAAATTCCCTTTGTGAAATCTGAGTAGCTTCAGTGGGGTTTAAGCTGAAACATAGTGTTTAATTTGTTGCTTAAGGAAATGAAAGAAAAATAAATCTTTCATTCTCGCAACTGCGTTTATAGGATTAACACTTTATACGTAATTTCATATATTATATAGGATCAACTTTTATTTGAGGAATCACGAATCCATTTTTCCCTTAAATCAATTTTTAAAATTATTTTATTCTATATAAATGTACATTAAACCAAACGAATCATATAAAACGTTCACTTTTTTTTTGCATCTTAAATTCCTCCAGCGCGAAAAATTAAAAATAAAATAGGAGCAAAACAAAACAAAACACGACAATTCCTCGAATAAGAATAAACGATAACAAAAAAAAAAAGCCGGTTTCAGCCAAAAAAATCAAATTATCCAAGAAATAAAAATTATAATTTATTATTTTAATGTCCCTATGATTATAAATTAAAAAAAGATCATACATTAAAAAAAAAAACATACGAGGACAAAAAACGCAAACAAGCTTAGAGTCAATTCTCGTCCTGGTTTCGGGCGCGTTCTTAGCAAATGTCAAACAGTCGAATTAACAAATTTTTTATACACTATTTAAAATTATACATTATATATATATTTATTTATATATTTATATTTAGGGGAATTTTCATTATTTTGACATTTGCTAAAAAAAAATGTATCAAATCGGAGGGGGGAGAAAGTATGAAGGGGGAAAATGTTTAATAACTATTTTTCTTGTTTCGAGTATGTTTTATGATTCGAAAGATCATAGCACGATATAAACATGCAACGCGAAAAACGGAAACGAAATGGTAATTATTGGGAAACGTTTTCAATCACTAGAGCGAAATTGAAAATTAACTATATTCACAAAACTATTTCCATCGCAGAAATCTGTGCATTAAAAAAAAAAAAAAATTACCAGCAATGAAAGACGGTGTCAATTTTAAAAATTTGCCCTGTATAAGGATTCTTAACCTCACAAATTTGTCCGGTACAACGATTCTTAGGGCTAAGAAACACGTTAAACTGGGTCAGCTCTGAACTCGAGTTCAAAGTGCAATTACAATATTGGGAACTGCCATCTTGAACTCAAGTTCAGCTTGAACTCGAGTTCAACGTTTTTGGTGCAACTTCACAAATTTGTCTTTTAAAAGAATTTCCTAACCCTAAAAATGTGTCCTGTATAGGTATTCTTAACCTCAAAGTGACATCGGGGACAGTCATTTTGAACTCAAGTTCAGCTTAAACTCGAGTTCAACGTTTTTGGTGCAACTTCACAAATTTGTTTTTTTAAAAGGATTCCTAACCTCAAAAATGAGTCCTGTATAAGGTTTCTTAACCTCAAAAATTTGTGCTGTATAAGGATTCTTAGCCTCACAAATTTGAAGTGTATAACGGTTCTTAGGGCCGATTGCACTAAACACGTTAAGCTGGTTCAGCTCTAAACTTAAGTTCAAAGTGACATTACAACAATGGAAACTGTCATTCTGAACCCAAGTTTAGCTTGAACTCGAGTTTAACGTTTTTCGTGAAACTACACAAATTTTTCTAACCTCAAAAAATTGTCCTGTATAAGGATTCTTAACCTCAAAAATGTGATTCTTAAACTCAAGTTCAGCTTGAACTCGAGTTCAAGATTTTTGGTGCTACTTCACAAATTTATCTTTTAAAAGGATTGCAATAATAAAAAATGTAAATTTAAATTAAATAACTCAGCAGAAGAAACACAAAGTCTGATTTACACAAGAGCAAAATGAAAAATCTGATTTACACAAGAGCAAAATGAAAAGTCTGACTTACACAAGAGCAAAATGAAAAGTCTGATTTACACAAGAGCAAAATAAAAAGTCCGATTTACACTAGAGCAAAATGAAAAGTCTGATTTACACAAGAGCAAAATAAAAAGTCCGATTTACACTAGAGCAAAATGAAAAGTCTGATTTGCACAAGAGCAAAATGAAAAGTCTGATTATACAGCTATAAATCATAATTGCACATACCTAATCAGCATATCTTGAACTTTACTGGAAATCAGTGCTTTATACGCGTGGCGCGTGAAGTAAAATTTCGAGTTTAGAAAAACCTGAAAATTTGGTTTGGTCGCGTAGCGCTACGCGCTACGCGACCAAACCAAATTTTCAGGTTTTTCTAAACTCGAAATTTTACTTCACGCTTAATCTGGGAGTGGACACCCTTGCTTGGTGTTAATTTAAATTAAATAAATCAGCAGAACAAATACATAAAGTCTAATTTACACAAGAGCAAAATGAAGAATCCGATTTACACAAGAGCAAAATGATAAGGCTGATTTACACAAGAGCAAAATGAAAAGTCTGATTTACACAGGAGCAAAATTAAAAACCTGATTTACACAAGAGCAAAATAAAAAGTCTGATTTACACAAGAGCAAAATAAAAAGTCTGCTTTACACAAGAGCAAAATTGAAAGCCTGATTTACACAAGAGCAAAATAAAAGTCTGATTTACACTAGAGCAAAATGAAAAGTCTGATTTACACAACAGTATTGTCCTGAATAACGATTCTTAGGGCCAATTACACTAAACGCGTTAAACTGGTTCAGCTCCGAACTCGAGTTCAAAGTGAAATTACAGCAATGGGAACTGTCATTTTGAATTCAAGTTCAGCTTGAACTCGAGTTCAAGATTTTTGGTGCAACTTCACAAATTTATCTCTTAAATGGATTGCTAACAATAAAAATGAGTCCTGTAGAAGGATTCTTAACCTCAAAAATGTGTCTTGTATAAGGATTCTTAACCTCAAAAATTTGTCCTATATAAGGATTCTTAACCTCAAAAATGTGTCTTGTATAAGGATTCTTAACCTCAAAAATTTGTCCTATATAAGGATTTTTAACCTCAAAAATTTGTCCTGTATAAGGATTCTTAACCTCACACATTCGACATGTAAAAAGATTCTTAACTTTACAAATTTGTTTTGTAAAAGGATTCCTAGCCTTAAAAATGTGTCCTGTATATAGATTCTTAACCTCGCATATATTTCCTGTATAAAGATAATTAACCTCAAAAATTTCACCCGAAAAAGGATTCTTAACCTCAAAAACTTGTCTCGTATAAGGATTCTTAACTTCAAATAACAGAAACCTAACAGGAAATAGGTTTGAGGTTAAAAATCCTTATACGGGACAAGTTTTTGAGGTTAAGAATCCTTTTTCGGGTCAAATTTTTGAGGTTAATAATCTTTATACAGGACAAATATAAATAGCCTTAAAATACAGAACAAATATATACAGCCTTAAAATGTTGCTATTTGAGGTTAGGTATTGATTTAAAAATTTGTCCCATATAAAGATTTTAAAGCTCAAAGGTAGATTTTTCTTATTTGAAGTTGAAAATCCAGTAGCCTTAAAATGTTGTATTTTAAGGTCAGGTTAGGTTAGGCAAAATGAAAAGTCCGATTTACACCAGAGCAAAATGAAAAGTCTGATTTAGACAAGAGCAAAATAAAAAAATCTGATTTACACAAGAGCAAAATAAAAAGTCCGATTCACACAAGAGTAAACTGAAAAGTCTGCTTTACACAAGAGCAAAATTAAAAGTCTGGACTTTTGAAATCAGTGCTTTGTACGCGTGGCGCGTGAAGTAAAATTTCGAGTTTAGAAAAACCTGAAAATTTGGTTTGGTCGCGTAGCGCTACGCGCTACGCGACCAAGCCAAATTTTCAGGTTTTTCTAAACTCGAAATTTTACTTCACGCTTAACCTGGGAGTGGAAACCCTTGCTTGGTATAAATTTAAATTAAATAATTCAGCTGAAGAAATACATAAAGTCCGACTTACACAAGAGCAAAATGAAAAATTTGATTTACACAAGAGCAAAATAAAAAGTCTGATTTACAACAGAGCAAAATAAAAAGTCTGATTTGCACAAGAGCAAAATGAAAAATCTGATTTATACAAGAGCGAAATAAAAAGTCTGATTTACACCAGAGCAAAATAAAAAGTCTGATTTGCACAAGAGCAAAATGAAAAGTCTGATTATATAGCTATAAATCATAATTGCACATACCTAATCAGCATATTTTGAACTCTACTGGAAATCAGTGCTTTATACGCGTGGCGCGTGAAGTAAAATTTCGAGTTTAGAAAAACCTGAAAATTTGGTTTGGTCGCGTAGCGCTACGCGCTACGCGACCAAACCAAATTTTCAGGTTTTTCTAAACTCGAAATTTTACTTCACGCTTAACCTGGGAGTGGAAACCCTTGCTTGGTATAAATTTAAATTAAATAATTCAGCAGAAAAAATACATAAAGTCCGACTTACACAAGAGCAAAATGAAAAATCTGATTTACACAAGAGCAAAATGAAAAGTCTGATTTACACAACAACAAAATGAAGTCTGGTTTACACAAGAGCGAAATAAAAAATATGTCCTGTCCTTTTGAAGTAAAATTCCTTTTGTGAAATAAAGAGTAATTTTAGTGGAGTTCAAGCTGAAACACAGTGTTTTATTTCTTGCTTAAGGAAATGAAAGACAGATAAATCTTTCACTCTAACAACTTAGAAACCTAACAGAAAATAGCTTTGAGGTTAAAAATCCTTATACGGGACAAGTTTTTGAGGTTAAGAATCCTTTTTCAGGTCAAATTTTTAAGGTTAATAATCTTTATACAGGACAAATATAAATAGCCTTAAAATACAGGACAAATACATACAGCCTTAAAATGTCTTTCGAGGTTAGGTATTGATTCAAAAATTTGTCCCGTATAAGGATTTTAAACCTCAAAGCTAGGTTTCTTTTATTTGAAGTTGAAAATCCAGTAGCCTAAAATGTTGTCTTTTAAGGTTAGGTATTGATTCAAAAATTTGTCCTGTACAAGGATTCTTAACCTCAAAGCTAGGTTTGTCTTATTTGAAGTCGAAAATCCAGTAGCCTTAAAATGCTGTCTTTTGAGGTTAGGAATTGATTAACATGCAACGTGTGTGTAATCCAAAAAAAAAAACAACATGCTCCTAAATAACAGACACTAGACTAGTAGATGGTGTTAAGATCCCACTATACTCGGGCTGTAGACTGTATTCATTAACAGATATTTCTATCGGCTCCTAATTTCCTACTGTCAATTAATCACTCTATACTTGACAGTAGGAAATCAGGAAGCCAATAGAAATATCCGTCGATGAATGCACGAATTTCACCGACCAATAGCAGCCGCCAGACTGCATTTAGCTGATGAATACACGAATTTCAGCGACCAATAGCAGCTGCCAGACTGCATTCAGCTGATGAATACACGAATTTCAGCGACCAATAGTAGCCGCCAGACTGCATTCAGCTGATGAATACACGAATCTCACCGACCAATAGCAGCTGCCAGACTGCATTCAGCTGATGAATACACGAATGTCACTGACCAATAGCAGCCGCCAGACTGCGATCAGCCACTTTATGTGCTCGGAGGCCCAAGTTTAAAATTAAATTACTTTTTTTTAGATAATTTACACCACTCTACATGTTCGGCAGCCCTAATTTAAAATTGAATCAGTATTTTAATTTACAGGTTATAAACAAATGGAATGTTTGAAAATCTGATATAACTTAAAAAATGCATCGACTCAGTCAAGATTTTTAGGTTATGTACAAACAGAACGTTAAAACCTAATAATTAGTATTTATTGTTACATTCACATTTCTACGTATCTTCCAACTTTCTTCTATCCCTACGTAACCTTGAAGTTAGCAAAACTCACAAAACGTTCATCTCATGCATAACCTAGAAATTAAAAACTTGAGGTCGATAAATTTCTCCCAGGTTTCTGCGATTAAAAAGTTTTATAGCTTCGGAAAAAAAATATCTATTCATATTTACGCCGTCGTAAATAAAAAAACATAACAAAAAATATAGTTACATTCGCATTTCAAATGTACTTTTGAAAACTTTTCGACTCATTTCGACGCGCGGTTTCACGCCGAGCTTATTGAATTTTACCTTTTTTAAATACGTCACTTTTACATAACCTCAACACTCGGTCCATCAAATTTATAAATTAGTCTCGTCGTGATAGGATCTTTATTATTTTGTTTTTCGTTTGTATGTGTGTGTGTGTGTGTGTGTGTGTAAATACGAAATTCAATCGTTTCACCGATTATTCTCAACGTGGTAAAAAAACAAACAAATGTTTCGTTTGTTTCTATTCTAACACAAATTTTCGATTTCACGAAAAAAAAAAAAAAAAATGTAATGTAATAATTTTCTCACTCGTTTTTTGATAATTATTTATTCTTGATATCTTTTCTATTCAAAAAGATGTGAAGGGTTTCTTTCTGATATCTTTTCTAATAAAAAAGACACCGATTATTCTCAATATGTCAAAAAACAAACAAATTTTTAGTTTGTTTCTTTTCTAACATAAATTAATCATTTTATAAAAAGGAATTTAACGTAATTTTTCTCACTCGTTTTTTTCTTTTGTTAATTATTTAATCCTGATATCTAATCTATTGAAAAAGACGCTAAGCGTTACTTTCTGATATCTCAAATAAAAAAGATGGTAAGCATTTATTTCTGATATCTTTTATAATAAAAAAGACGTTAGACGTTCTTTTTTATATCTTTTCTAATCAGAAGTATGTTAAGCATTTCTTTGTGATGTCTTCTCTAATAATAAAAGACGTTACGCGTTCCTTCCCGATATCTTTTCTATTTAAAAAGGTGTTAAGCGTTCTTTCTGATATCTTTTCTAATAAAAAAGACCCCAAGCGTATATCTTTTCTAATAAAAAAGACGTTGAGCGTTTCTTTCTGATATCTTCTCTAATAAAAAAAGACGTTAAGCGTTTCTTCTTGATACCTTTTCTGTTTAAAAAGACGTTAAGCATTTCTTTCTGATATCCATTTGTAATAAAAAAGATGTTTAGCGTGTCTTTCGGATATCCTTTCTAATAAAAAAGACGTTAAACGTTTCTTTCTGATATCTATTTGTAATAAAAAAGACGTTTCTTTTTGATATCTTTTCTATTAAAAAAGACGTTAAGGGTTTCTTTTTGATACCTATTTGTAATAAAAAAAAACGGTAAGCATGTCTTTCTGATATCTTTTCTAATAAAAAAAAGACGTTAAACGTTTCTTTCCGATATCTATTTGTAATAAAAAAGACGTTTCTTTTTATATCTTCTCTAATAAAAAAGACGTTAAGCGTTTCTTTCTGATATCTTTTCTATTTAAAAAGACATTCAGTTTTTCTTCTTGATATCAAGTTTAAATAATTTCATATTGCTTCTTTTACACACTCTCGCTTTTTAGTTTTATCAATGAAAACACTCATGTTGTACTTACTTCTTGCATGCAACGAATAAAAATCGATTAATGTGTGATTTTCACGTAATGAATGAAAATCGATTAATTTGCGATTTCCATGCAAATCAATTAATCTGTGGTTTTCATGCAATAAGTGAAAATCGATTAACGTGCGATTTTCACCCGTCATTATTTTTTCAAAAATTGCGGTGAAACAATTGAACGAACAAAAATTAATAATGTCGCGATTGTTTTTGTGTTTTTTTTCTTCTTTTCTTTTTTTTTTAGTGTACCGTGATCGTGTTGTTTTTTTGTTATGTATGTTGTGTGTGTTTTGTTTATGTTGTTGTTTACGTGGAAGCGTAACCTGTTGCCGCGAGTGACAGGAGAAGGGGGCCTGGGGGGTGGGGAGGGGGGCGAGCCGATCAGAACTTGAAACCCTCGTTCGGGAGGTTCGTGCTCGGGTCGAACTGGAATTCTGCGTCGCCCACCGCCGGCGCCAACGTCGGATCGTCCTCGGTCTGAAATTTTTATAAAAATATATGTTTTAGCTTATCAAATTCTTGTTTTGAGTTTTGAAGTCTTTAATGTATCTGACCACTGACAACTGAAGGCAAGGAAAGCGTGGTATGTGGTGAACGAGAAATGGAGAAAGTGGCTGGAGGGGAATTTCCGGATGGCGTGCAAACTGAGGAATGCGTGCATTAAACCTATTTTAATGTATGGGGAATGAGAGTGTATGAAGAGATCGATAGAGAGCAGGTGACGTTCCTGAAGCAGTTACTAGCGGTAGAAAAATCAACGGCCAGCTACATTCTGCTTCAGGAAACGAACAGAGCATGGATACATGGAGAGACAATGGAAAGAGTGGCAAGATATGAAATGCAATTGATTGAAATGGGTAGTGAAAGGCTGGCGAAAGAGGTGTAGAGAACATGTGTGAGAGTAAGAGAGAGTGAGTGGAGAATGGAGAGGAGAAAAATGTATGAAAGAGCAGGGGGGTCTGAAAGTTTGGTAAATGAGTGGTTGGAAAAAGGGGTGAAAGTGGAAAAGTAGGAGTGTCAAGGGTTTATTGAGAGGAGTCTATATAAAAGGTGGCAGGTACACGGATAACTGCCAGGGTACCTCATGAATAGTACACTAAGTAGAGTAGCATTGGCATTGACTAGGGCTAGGTGTGGGTTGAAGGAGTGAGGAACGGGCCAGGCGTAAAAATTGTGATGAGATTAGGGTGGGAGAAGGAGAGGAGAAGAATGATGTAAGAAATGGGGTAGTTGACATAATATTTGGATTGATTGAGTTACTTGAAGATAATTATACTTTGATTAAAAAACACTTAGAACCTTTCTTCAATACTTTATTTTGTAACCAAATGTACATTTCGGACACGTATTAGTATCAAACCATTGATAATGGACACTTCGTGTCCGAAATGTACATTTGGTTACAAAATAAAGTATTGAAGAAAGGTTCTAAGTGTTTTTTAATCAAAGTAGTTGACATAAATTTATTTTGTAATGTATTGTACTTATTTAGAGATGTTTTAGTTTTGATGCCAGTAAAGGTGTTTTTAAATTAGTTTTGAAATTGTTTATTAAAGGGTATAAAAGCTGTCAAAGAAGTGTTTTCCACTCCCAGGTTTAGCATGAAGTAAAGTTTCAAGTTTAGAAGAGCCTGAAAAATTGGATTTGCCATTTGCCGCACGAGCAGCCCAAATCCAAATTTTCAGATTTTTCCAAACTCAAAATTTACTTCATGCTCATCTTAGGCGTGGAAAACACTTGTTCGACAGCTATTGGAACATTTAACCACAATACTAATTTCTTAAAGAAAATGGAAGACAAACACAAACTGTAGATATTGTGTTTTTGTGAGTAATTAAGTGAATGAAATATTCATATTAAAATATTCAACTAGTTTTAAAAAGGCTAAACATAACTGCAAATTATTCTAACCTCAAACTAGTGTGGAAAACAACAATTAAATTCTAACCACAAAAAAGGAATCATAACCTTAAATTGGGTATTTTTGTTATTACTTACATCCCCGCTGAAGTACTGTTCGATAATGTCGTACGCGAGCTTGTAGATCTCGATGTTGTCGTGGTTCTGCAGGCTCTCGATCTTGTCGAGACCGTTGCACTCCTCGATCATGTTGGCGAGCTGGTCGGCCTGCGGCCCGGCCATCTTCAGCATATTGTTGATGCCGTCGAGCAGCACCTGGATGACTTGGGCGTCCTTGCAGTTCAACAAGTCGCAGAAGGGCGGGATCACCCCGTGCTGGATCAGTTTAACGACCTGTTCTCTGTTGCCGCCGATGGTCAGGTTGCTTATCGCCCACGCCGCCTCCTTTTGCGTCTGGAAGTCGCCCTTGCTAAGGTTCTGGATTATGTGCGGTAATAATCCTGCAAATGACAAGCCATTACATTAAAAATCATCTAAATGGCAATTTCAAGGCTTTTGAAATTGTAACGTGCCGTTATATATACTACCCCGTATACCGCATTAACCTATCATAGGCAACCCAATATACCTCACTATCCCATCATAGACTATATACATCCCTTTTTCACATACATGCCTATCCCAATATAATACTCAATTTCCACCTCCGACATTTTGTTCCACCTCTTTTCCTTTCGAGTTTTTCACTAAATCCACTCCTATATAAACGGGTTACACTCGCCTTTTTGGTCAGACGGCGGAACTCGTGTCAACCTCTGAGATCCGCCGTCTGACCAAAAAGGCGAGTGTAACCCGTTTATATAGGAGTGGATTTAGTGAAAAACTCGAGAGGAAAAGAGGTGGAACAAAATGTTGGAGGTGGAAATTGAGTATTATATTGGGATAGGCATGTATGTGAAAAAGGGATGTATATATGCCTATGATAGGTTAATGCGGTATACGGCGGTAGTATATATAACGGCACGTTACAATTTGATTCACGTTTTATTCACCTCTACATATTAGATTGGTAAAGGTTGTATAGTTTGAACTTTACGATATTTCAGTGTTTTATACGCGTGGCGCATGAAGTAAAATTTCAAGTTTAGAAAAGCCTAATTTGGATTGGCCGCTCCGCTTCGCTACGCGGCCAATCCAAATTTTCAGGCTTTTCTAAACTTGAAATTTTACTTCATGCTTAGTCTGGGAGTGGAAAACCCTTGTTTAAAGATTCAAATTGAAATCTTTAAAAAAAAAGCGAATGTAGTAAAATTTTACAAATACTGTTGTAATTATCTAAGCAGTTTTCACTCTATTGCTCGTGCACCCGGCGGATCTCAGTGGTTGACACGAGTTCCGCTTAAAGGCCCAGTGGTTGTCACGGGTCCCGTCTAGTCTCCAAAGCCGAAGATCCGAGAAGCCTAGCAGTTATAGGAACTTGTAGACGGTTCAATTATGTCGTTTTGGTACATTTTGTCCACTTGTCGTCTTACTTCGTCTTTTTGTACATATGGCATCCTGTAATTTTTTATGTACACCGGAATGTCGTCTGATGCCTTAAGTTTTTGCTCATAAAAATTGTTGGGTGTCAACAGATCGTCTCTTAGTGAGAATACGTCAGAGTATTTTGTGCAGAGTTTTGTTAGATCTTTCTTTATATTTTCTGGAAATTCCATATCTAATTGCGAAAGTAACGCGTTTTTCCTATCTTCCACGTCGTTTATGTATTCGTACACGTAGTAATTATCTAAGGTTTCGTTTTGCAGCTTAACGTTTTCGAGTGTTACGTTATGGTCGTTTGTATTTATAAATGTGATATACGCCTTATTTCCGTATGCAAGACTACGCTGTGAATAAACTCCCGGTGCGATTTCTTGATTATCAACCAATGATTTATCTAGTGGATTTACTAACGATACTTCGCGAGTGATTTCTGACCATGCCGGAAATATTATGCAGTCATCTTCTGGCCCGTTTGTGATTTTAACGTTTGTGCTACATGTAGGTGTTTTTATTATCAACGTCCAATTTTCGTAATTTAGCGTACATTTGTACGTGCTTAAAAAATCTCGACCTAATATTCCTTCCACAGGTATTGGGAAATCTGTTTCCACTACCTGGAATGTTTGCTCTAAAAGATGTGAGTTTACTAATAATTTACCTGAGATTGCTTGATTAGTTTTAATTGATGTGCTTGTAACTCTATGAATTGTGCAATTTTTTGAATAAATGGGGTATTCGCGATCGATTGCGTTTCTTTTAATTAACGAAATATCTGCGCCTGTATCTACTAAAAATTTACATTTTCTTTTGAAAAAATCTGTGCCGATGCCTACAAAATTGGAGTATGAAAGTGAGAACGTATTTAGTTTTCGTGAGTTTTTTCCCCCGTCCGCCGTGGTTGGGGGGACTCGGAGTTTTCCGACTCGTACTGCCTAACATGAGCTCTATTATTTCTATCTGAGGAATACGTATTTCTGTCCGAATGATACGTATTTCTGTCCGAATGATATGAATTTCTCCCTTGGTACCTATCGTAACGATTGTTTCTGTAATTCCCGCGATTGCTGTATCTGTTGTAATTTCCTCTGTGGTTTTGTCGCGAATGATAGTTATTATTGTTTCTGTACGGTTTTTCCGGATGTGTTGCCATCATTATGTTTGAACTTACATTGCTTTGATCTACCGTGAGAAATTTTGTAATGGCGTCGTCGACGTTTTCGAAGCTTCCTGCTTCCATTACAAGTTTAGTGCGGTCTGACCGAGCGTTTGATTTTAGTGCTTGCACTGCTCTATTTTTGGTGAATATTTCGGCTGTCTCTGTGTTTACGCCTTCCGAGATATAAGCCATTAATAACTTAGAAGTAATATCTTCAATTTGTTTTGTAAAATGATTCGCGTCTAGACCAGTTTGTTTAACATTTTGCAATTTTGCTTCGAGTATGTGCGATTTTTCGCCCTTACATTTGTTTGTTAATATATTAATCACGTCGTCCAGTTCCGTGATGTTATCGGGAATTAACATTCTCGCTTTAGCTGTTAGTCTCGTTTTTATGAGTGCGATTGCATTTAATTCGTTATTCGTCACGTTTTGTTTTAAAAGTTTTATTGCGTCAACAAATGAGGTGAGGGTCGTGGCATTCCCATCGAACGATTTAGGCAGAATTTTATCCGCTAAATTAAAAAATTCGATCGTTGTTAGTGCCATGTCTGTCATGAATTTTATTTCTTCGTACTTAATATTATGTGTATAATGTTGGGGTATTGTTATGTCCGCGCGTAATCTATCTACTGCGATTAGAAATCTATCGCGAGCATAGTTTAAATGAGTATCTAATATCTTTTCGTGATCTTTCGACAATTTTTCCCGATATGTTACGTTTATTTTCACGAATTCGTTATATATTTCTATTAATTTTGTAACAATATCCCTTTTTACTGATTCTTGTTTAGGTGTTTCTTTCTTTATAGCCCTTTTTGTTTGTTTTATGAATCTGTCTTTGGTTTCTGATAATACTACTTCGATTTGTTCCCAAGTTGGCATGCTAATTAATGCAATACCCAGCAATAGTGAAGGTACATTTTAACATAACTAATCTTAAATTATAAATATATATACGCACACACGCGACACACTAGAATGTTCACTTAAAGTCTTGAATATTTCGCGAATTGTTCGATTGACACGTAATAAATACCGTACTGCTTCTTCTGACTGGAGACAGATGTCCTAAATATTGGCTGTGCTGGCATACCTTTTCTTTAATGTCCTCCTGTGATGTGTATATATGTTCCAAATTAGTTCCATTACCCGGAGTGCTTATCCCTTGATTTTTGTAGGCAATTTCCATTGATTTTCGATATATTATTTAATTTTCCATAAGTTCGTCGCTGGTAAGGATCGCCATGTGATACGACGGGATAATTCGTATCTTAGGTCCTTTTAAATAATACTCCATCTTCCAATTTTATCCATTAATTATATTCTTTTTCATATTAATTTACATTTCCAATTTACTACAGTGTATTCGATGAATGGACATAATAGTTGATTACGCAAGAATTCGTCTGGCCGGCGCTTGTGTATTATTGCTGACTCGCGTCTGTGCGATTGTTGTCTATCGGTTCATTCTTTAATTGATTTAAAGCTGATGTGTGTTTAAAAACAACACGGTTGTTTTAATAACATCTAATTAAACAAGGTAATTAATTAATTCGGTTTTAATATCTGTACGTGCTCTTGCGTACATTTTAATAACATGAATTTTACTAACGTGATCTTGAATTGTCACGCACGTCCTTAACATTAGATGAACCTTTAAATAATTAATTGTTATATTAACAATAATTGAGAAATAATGATTTTTCAGTAAATCAACTAATTATGCCATTACAAGGGTAAGCCAAGACGGCGTTGTGCAGATGACAAACTTGTTCAAGATATTCATGTTTTTAATTTATTTGAAATTATTAAATTTTCTGTAGGTTTTGAAAACCTGAGAAAATCTTGTTGATTGTTGAGGATGTTTTTAATAAAATAAAGTGCTAAGTATTTCTAACTTCACAATATTTCAGCGTTTCGTACGCGTGGCGCATGAAGTAAAATTTCGAGTTTAGAAAAGCCCCCGTGAAAATTTGTCTCGGGTCGCTGCGCGACCCTCGACAAATTTTCTACGCTGGGGCTTTTCTAAACTCGAAATTTTACTTCATGCTTAGTCCGGGAGTGGACGACACTCGTTTAGTTTTAATTTTTTGTTTTAATTTTACAGAAGGTTGTAAAATTAAAACAAAAAATTAAAACTAAACGAGTGTCGTCCACTCCCGGACTAAGCATGAAGTAAAATTTGGAGTTTAGAAAAGCCCCAGCGTAGAAAATTTGTCGAGGGTCGCGCCAGCGACCCTCGACAAATTTTCACGGGGGCTTTTCTAAACTCCAAATTTTACTTCATGCGCCACGCGTACGAAACGCTGAAATATTGTGAAGTTAGAAATACTTAGCACTTTATTTTCTGGATTATTTCGGTCTGAGGTCTCTAGAAAAACGTAGAGTTTACTTTTCGCTTTGCTTTTCTTATAAAATATTGAATAATCAAAATTGTTGTTCTTCAATTTTATCATCTTTATCTCTAAATATTCCTCAGCAATCGGTAAGACAGCATAAATTGTTTGCTACGAGGTTCCACGGTACATCACAAATGTAAATACATTTTATAATTTTATAAACGTGTTTGAAGTTTCTCTAAAAATATTTAAACTAGATTGTTTAAAAGCGATCGATAATACGTGAACATACGTAAAGATATGTACCATAATCTTAGGTGTATATTTATATTGATATTTAGGTTATTGTGTTAATATACTGCAAGTTGTTTTTTTCTTTTTAAATAATACTTTGTAACTATTTTGTAACAATTTAAATGGTTTCCGTAATAAAGAATTATTATTAAATTGTCGTTTTCGGCAAATCACGAGAAAAATGTCGATTTACGTCAAAAGTGTGTTTTTTTTTCAATGAAGATATTTACAAGATTATTTTTATTTACCGGAAGTCAGTCAACACCAACTTCTTTATTTTAAATAGAATGCTATATTTTTTATTTTGAATTTTTAAAATGTTAAAATTTTCGCGATTTTTCTACACTTTTCTTAATTTTTATGAATTTCCACGATTTTGGTTAATTTTCAAATAATCGACCGTTTTTTCGTGAATTTTCAACGTTTTAGCCAATTTTAAAAATCTAAACGTTTTCGTAAATTTGTGAGATATCTTGATGAAATTTTGTGTGGATAATAAGCATAGATTGTTCTTTGAAAATATGCAAAAATCCAAAAATACCCTTTTTTTAGTTTTTAAATTATTTTGAATAAATCGTCGAATGTGTGTAATTTTAATGAAATTTTTCAGAACTAAAGTTTTAAACGATTATAACTTCTAAATTTTTAGAGATATATACATGAAATTTTTTGAGGATATTCAGCATATATCGTTCTTTTAAAATATAAAATAATCCGAAAATACCCTATCAATAGTTTTTGAGTTATTTCGAATTTAACGTCGCTAATCTGTAATTTCTATAAAATTTTTTAAATAAATAAATAATATCGGGCGTGATTTTTGCTATAGCCAAAGGGGAAGTAACCGTCGCAACAACTAAATAACCATATGCGCCCACGTGAAAAAACATACGCCCACGTGAAAAATCATTAAACTTATGTAAAATAAGATAAGATAAAAACGCCAACGTGTTAAACAGATAGAAAATTTGTGTGATCCCGTTCATTAATTGAACTTGGAATCCAAAAAATCTGACAGGTAATCGAATCTACAGAATCTGATGGAATTTTTGTAAATACCTAATACAGTAAATGCAATACTCACATTAATGAAAATTAATTATCTTGCATTAGCGTTAAGCTGAACGTTAGATGTTGCATGGTAACAAATGATTGATGTAAAAAAGATAATTAATTCTTAGTAGAATTAAATAAAAGTATCACCCATTTAGTATATTTCTAATTGAAACACGGAGAAAAATATAAACCGCCGCATATGCAACTGTTTTTTGTAAAAACTTTCTCATACATACCGGCGTCGATGACGGCTTGGACTTGGGACTGGTTCCCGGCGGTGATGTTGGAGAGGAACCAGACGGCCTCTTTGCAGATCTTCTCCTTGTGGTGGGTGAGCAACGAGGGGAAGTGCGAGAGGGCATCGCAGTTGAGCACCACCTGCGTCTGCTCGTCAGTGCCCGTCACAATATTTCCGGCCGCCCGCAACGCCGCCGTCTGAACCTTCACCTCTTTGTGACTCAGCAGGGGAATTAGTTTCGGTACGACTCCGCTGTCTATGACCATTTGAATCTGCTCGTTACCGCCGTCGGTCAAATAACTCAATGCCCAGACGGTATCGACCAATATCTGCATTTTAAAGATGAAATACACAAAATTGATTAAACTAAGATTATTGATAAATAATGAACACTGTTGTATCCTTTCTTCACACTTTATTTTCTAATGGTTAGATATATATTTCAAGTGCTAAGCACTCATTTTCAATAACAACTAATTCGTACAACTTAATCTGGGGTTTTTCCCTTTAATCCACTGTAGGTATAAAGAAACCGCGCAACAGTTGTAAGAATTAGTTGTTATTGAAAATGAGTGCTTAGCACTTGAAATATATATCTAACCATTAGAAAATAAAGTGTGAAGAAAGGATACAACAGTGTTAATTATTTATGATTATACTCTCCACGAAACTCAAAAACAAATATCGATAAGATTATTGAATTTAAGCTATAATTGAATTTGTGTTCAGTATTCCGGCACTACCACACAAATTCAATTTTGATATTTGTTTTTTAGTTTCACAGCGTTTAACTTGTTCGTGGACGAAAAAGTGACCTGTATATGCACTTTGACGATGCCACTATGGAGCATTAATTGGCGTTAGTTATCGAATCCATTAATATAAGTTAGATGTTTAATTTTAGCCACCTAACTTCAAGTAACTACTATCTAACCTAAGATGTGCAAGTTAAACTAAACTTAATCTAACATGATTGAGTTACCTTAAATTTAGATTAACTAGGTTGTCTGTCCTCCAACCCAACTTGATTGTCATAGACAATTAGGTTAGGATAACTGTATTGTTTCGAGTTTACGTGAAGTGATTAATCACAAATAGAAAGACTGTTATTCCTTGCTTCACTTTTTATTTTTATGTTAGATGTACATTTCGAGACGCAAGGTGCTCATTATCAATAACAAACTTATTGTGTTTGTTATTGATAATGAGCACCTTGTGTCTCGAAATGTACATCTAACATAAAAATAAAAAGTGAAGTAAGGAATAACAGTCTTTCTATTTGTAGGTTAGGATAGATGACATTTAAATAGGTTAGGTTTTAAATAAGGGATACTTTTTTATGATAAATAATTATTAAAAATGTTTATTACATTAACGCGGGCCCCCGACCACATAGAGTAATCACGTGAATGTAGCAAACCAGTAAGCCAATAGAATAGTCCGTTGATCAATGTATGAATTTCACTAAACAATGGCATCCGCTAGACTGCAATCAGCTGATTTATACCACTCTACATGTTCGGTGGTGGGGTAAGTTTAGGTTGGTTAACTATTGATGGCAATTTAGTTACATTTAACTTAACTGTCCTCTAACCTTATTGAATTGCCAGATACAATTAGGTGAAATAGGTCTTTTTGGTAATGAATATTTGAGTCTCCTATTTTCAAAAATCCCTAAATCCATGGTTTTCAATTGGTTTTAGGGTTTTTTGGAAATAGGCGACTCGTTTATTAATAGAGTAGTAAATCTTTGTTCTCACTTACATTAATATCTGAATGGTGGATAAGGGCGTTCAATGCCGGCAGCAGTTCTTTGATTGTGTTTGTCGGTGGCGGGGGTTCCTTGTTACGGCACAAGTTAACGATGACCCACGTTATGTTCCTCAAGAAGGAAATCGGTATATCCGGCTTGATGAACGAGAGCAGCGGATTCACGACCCCCAACTCGATCGCGTAATCTCTCAAATGGGGCCCGTCCCCGATAATATTACCCAGCGCCCAGACGGCCTGCTCGCAGACGTTCTGCTGGGGAGAGTGCAGCAATAGGAGGAACAGCGGCACGGCACCCGCCTGGACGACCTGGTTCGTCTGTGCCGACGTGCCCGACGCGATGTTCGTCAGGGCCCAGGCGGCCTCGAACTGCAGCGCGGGGTTCCCGTGGCACTCCAGGCATTGCACGAGGATGGGAAGGATGCCGCTGTCGATGAGGGCGTCGATGGGCGGGTTGCGGTCCGAGGAGAGGAGTTTCCTGGCCGACTGGACGGCCTGCAGCTGGGCCGGCGGGTTGTCGGTCACGCCCGCTTGAGCGACCAGCTGCTGTAAATTGGCGGTCGACAGGGATCTCTCGAGGTCGTCCTCGTCGGTGGAATCGGTGATCGGGACGTTGCGTCGTTTCTGTAGGGTCTCCTCGCGTTTGTTTTTCCTTAGTTCCACCGTCACCTCGTTTCTCCTCCTTCGCATTTCCTAATAAACATTCGACTCGTTTAATATTTTAAATAAAGCAATCATACTAACCTTGACTAAGCAATCATACTAACTATAACTGACCAATCATACTAACCTTATCTTAGCAATCATACTAACTATAACTTAGTGATCATACTAACCTTAACTTAGCAATCATACTAACTATAACTGACCAATCATACTAACCTTAACTTAGCAATCATACTAACTATAACTGACCAATCATACTAACCTTATCTTAGCAATCATACTAACTATAACTTAGTGATCATACTAACCTTAACTTAGCAATCATACTAACTATAACTAACCTTATCTTAGCAATCATACTAACTATAACTTAGTAATCATACTAACCTTAACTAAACAATCATACTAACTATAACTGACCAATCATACTAAGCTTATCTTAGCAATCATACTAACTATAACTTAGTAATCATACTAACCTTAACTTAGCAATCATACTAAATATAACTGACCAATCATACTAATCTTATCTTAGCAATCATACTAACTATAATTTAGTAATCATACTAACCTTAACTAAGCAATCATACTAACTATAACTGACCAATCATACTAACCTTATCTTAGCAATCATACTAACTATAACTTAGTGATCATACTAACCTTAACTTAGCAATCATACTAAATATAACTGACCAATCATACTAACCTTATCTTAGCAATCATACTAACTATAACTTAGTAATCATACTAACCTTAACTAAGCAATCATACTAACTATAACTGACCAATCATACTAAGCTTATCTTAGCAATCATAGTAACTATAACTTAGCAATCACACTAGCCTTAACTTAACTTATTCTTAAAATGTTGAAACAGAATAGATAAGAAAATCATTGGTGATAAATGAAATTGGTTTTCTTTAGAAACTAACAGCCTTATTAATAGACGCTAGCATTAAACACGATTTTAGGCATGACATTTTTTTTATTAAATAAACATTTAGTAGATTACCATTGTTAGTTTGCAACTAGGCTTGTATGTCTAGTTTAAGGCAAGAGATACATGTTATACATAACCTCAAATTTAATTAATTAGGATGCTATTGTTAGTTTACAACTAGGCTTTTACGTCTGGTTTAAGGCATGAGATACGTGTTGTACATAACCTCATCCACAATAAATCTGCAAAGGTCGCGGTGGTACAGGCCAATGAGGCCACCCCTACGAATATCTAATCTGTACATAACCTCAATGGCAATGTTATACATAACCTCAACGGCAATGTTATACATAACCTTAATGGTAATGTTGTACATAACGTCAATGGCAATGTTATTCATAACCTCAATTATACATAACATAACCATTTGTCGAGGATGCAACGAAGAAGAAGAAACAGCGAGACACATTCTTCACGCGTGTCCGGCGCTGTCAAAAATAAGAACCACGTTACTAAGGGAAGAAGCCCCAAATCGTGAAGGACCCGGATGGCAATGGTCACCCGCACAGATCCTGGCAATTGCCGACTGTGCGGGGTGGGTCTAACCATCAGGGGGGAGGCACTACTCCGGCCCGACTGTGGCCTAAGTGGGTGCGGCTGCTGCTACCCTCCCGCCAAATAATCCTTAATCCTTAATACATAACCTCAAAGGTTATAGAGAATTTATTTAATTAAAATGCTATTAATCATAAATGTACATACAGTTGAATCTAGGATAAAGTGGCATTCGGAAAGTATATCTCTGTCTCACTCAGTCTCGCATTCGCCTTCCTTTTCGTATCCTTCTCACTTAACAACCTCGAGTGCCACTTTATCGTAGATCGCCCTTTATCTATCTAATCAATATATTTTAAATTTTAGATTAAATCAGTGTTTTATACCGTTGGCGCATGCAGTAAAATTTGGAGTTTAGAAAAGCCTGAAAATTTGGATTTGGGCGCTCGCTTCGCTCCGCGCCCAAATCCAAATTTTCAGGCTTTTCTAAACTCCAAATTTTACTTCATGCTTAGCCTGGGAGTGGAAAACACTTGTTCGAAGTAAATTTCAATCAAAAAATTCAATAGAAGAAACACATTGACATTTTTGTACTTTTTCGCCTTCAAGTTATCAAAATTATTCATAAGATTTTGGAAAAAGCGGCAGTGTTGAAAAAATTACACCCATAATTTTTATAATACTGCCGCTGTCCCGAGAACCTTATGAATAATATTAAATTTAAGGCTCGAGATACGTGTTATGTATACATAACCTCAAGGCAATGTTATACATAACCTCAATGGTAATGTTATACATCGCTGCGGCGAATTATTGCACGCCGTGGCCGTTGTAGTAATTTGTATAGCGATTGTGGTATCAATTTCGTGGGCGCTGGGGTGTTGCGAATCAAGTGGAAATTTAACCCCTCTTTAACTCCTCATTTTGGAGGCCTGTGGGATGCTGGGGTTAAATTTGTCAAATCCCATCTTGTTCGTGTCGTTAGAGAGCAAATCCTGACTTATGAAGCATTCACAACTGTGCTCGCACAAATTGAATCTGTCTTAAACTCTAGGCCGTTGAGTGCCTTGAGCATGGATCCAAACGACTTACAGGCGCTAACACCTGGTCATTTTCTAACGTTGGAGCCCTTGACCGCTCCTCCCGATGAAAACTTATCGACGTTACAGTTAAATCGCTTATTACGTTGGCAATAGTTGCAAAGATGTCACCAAGACTTTTGGAAGCGGTGGCATACGGAGTACCTGCATTCGTTGCAGGAACGTTCTAAGTGGAACAAAATCATCCCCTCCTTACAAGAGGGCGATTTGGTTATCATCAAAAATGATTCACCTCTACAGTGGCATGTAGGTAGAATAATATCATTAATTCGCCGTCCTGATGGTACCTCGCACATGGCTAAAGTGCGTACCCGTGCGACCAATTGTTAAATTGTGCCCACTACCACACATGAAGCAGGACTAATCTTGCCTCATGTTTTTTGTTGTGTCGTATCGTGTCGTGTCCTGTCTATTTGTAATTGTTGTCAAAGTTGGAAAATTCATTTATTTTTGGAAATTTTGCTGGGCGGTATGTTCGATAATTAGATCACTTGGCTTTACCACAGTTTGTATTTTGTATTGTGCTGATGCAGTCGATTTAGGGGCTATGCCCATGCGCGACTTTAGCGAACCCTCGTATGGAGAGAAGTCAACCGACCCTCGTGTGTGTTGCATCGTTTATCGTCAAAGTATTGTAAATCCATAGTTTGGCCTCGTTACGTGTGAAGAAAAGGGGAGACATGCGTGTCCGATGTACGAGTTCGCCACCTACAAAAAGGTAAGTCCCGACATTTGCTGCACCGCAGTCAAATTATACAATCCACTAAAACAATCCTTCCCAGTGCACTGGTGGCGTCACATAGTATACTTTGAATGATGCGTTCAACGTTCAGTTCAAGGCCGGAAATAGTTTATGGTTTATTTTTATAGACCAGAGATTTTACATAACCGCATAAAAAGAAGTCCAAAGGGTGTCATATCGCATGATCATCAGTTGACATTAGCATTCTTCAGAATTAATTGTCAGAACGTGCGAAGTTTAATTAATAGTGTATCTATAATTTAGTTTAATAGTATAGTATTTTTAATACCTATTTAGAAGTAACAGTTGTTTTGGTGACTTAACGTATGCGGCTTCTTGAACACACACACAAAATTAGGTTAGGAACTTCTCATGTCAAATGGCCGACATCTAAACCATTATTCTGTTACCGGCGTTTTACCGGAAACGCAGCAACTATGATTATTTTTATTATCGGCGATTTAAATATTTTTATTCTTTCTCGCGATAACAACGGACCCCACATTGTTTTTAATCACCTTATTTTCACCTTCATAATCATTTAGTATCAAATGAATTAAGTTCGCTTACATATACGGAGTGTTCGGGTTTTTGTAAATATTATTTGTAAATATAGGATTAGTTTATTTTCATATTTTTATTAGGGTTTAGATTTTAGATTTCAATAACTTAGACAAAAACAAACACGTATTTTCAGTATTCATCGATCTAACTAAAGCTTTTGATTGTGTACCACACGAGCTCCTATTAAATAAACTGTATACATATGGCTTGAGAGGAAACTGTTTCAACCTCATATCCTCGTACCTAACTGAGAGAAGACAGGTTACAACGGCTTACTTAAATTACGAAAACTATCAGTCAAGCATAATTCAACAAACAATCGGATTGCCTCAAGGGAGTATTCTGAGCCCTTTACTGTTCCTATTGTTCATTAATGACATGCCACACGAGATCCACGGGCACATAACAATGTTCGCAGATGATACGACAATTAATTTGGAAGATCGGGACATCCGAACCCTAAATAATGCCACAAATCAAATTATGAGGGACCTAGATAAATGGTTAACCAAGAATAACCTTAATGCGAATGTGTCGAAAACACACATTATGAACTATCGCATGCCGATGGAACAGACAGAGGTACAGCTTAAGGGTGAGCCAATACAGGAAACAGACCACGTAACATTTTTGGGAGTAATTATCCAAAAAGATATAAAATGGGATAAGCATGTTCAATACATTTGCACTAAATTAGCAAAATATTCGTATTTAATCTATATCACCAGATTAGATATTCATGAAGAAGCTGCACGAATAGTATATTTTTCATACTGTCAATCACAGATGACATACGGCATTATATTCTGGGCCTGTACCACAGATATAAATTTCCAAAAGATATTTACGACGCAAAAGAGACTAATTAGAGCTATTTGCAACGAGAGACCAAACACCAGTTGTCGACCATTATTTAAAAAACTAAAGATAATGCCTATCGCAAGCATATACATATATGAATCACTAAAGTTTGTCAAAAATAATCTCCAGTCATTTAGTACACACCAGAGCCAACACCACTACAATATTAGGATGCGGTACCTAACTCTACCAAAACATCAACATAGCTATTACCACAATTCTTGTATAGTACAATGTGCCAAACTGTATAACTCCCTACCAGGCAATCTAAAAGATTTAACCAATAAGAAATTCAATCAAAAAGTTAAACAAATAATACTGGAAAACGTGTTTTACTCAACCAGTGAATATACAACATTCTGTGATACGATGAGAAGTACGGCGTAATATTGTAACAATTTGTAGTATTAACATTTTTAATGTGTTGTTTCGTTGTCCTTTACAAATACAGCCTATTTATTCTATATGTATGTAAAGAAATATACTTTCTTTATACAATTTATTTTGTGCACTTTGCGAGATCTGCGCGTGCCGTGCGCTGTCATCAGCAGTCAACAGATTCGAGACGTTTGGACCAGATCAAAAGAAATACTTACAAATACCGCAACAGTGGACATAAATTGTCGTTTCTTGTTTACAGGTATTCTTTAATCCTGTAATTTTGTAAATAATTAATAATAAACTTGTTTACAGAGAAACACTTTGTGGTCTACTTTACCCAAAATAACAATTGTCTTACAAAACGACAATTTTTGGTTTATAATGGTAACAAAGTTGAAATTCGCATTCCAATATGTGGTTTCCCCAAAAGATAAGAAGACAAGTGTCGTAATCATAACCTCGATTACTACAGAGGATAATAGGAAGTATGTGCTGCCATATGATGTTAGTTTTATAAGTGAACATAGAATACTAATGAAGACGGATGTTTATAAAAGGGTAAAAAAAAGTATAACTCAAATTGGTCAGGAAAGAAATGTATGGATCACACTTACAACGGAAATGGAAAAGACATACTTTGATAAAGAGGGTAATATAATGTTTAATGACTTATATTTAGAACAAATAATAAAAACAGATAAAGTACTACCCATTCATAACAATGAAAACCAACTGAATTTAAAAAACATAGCAGATAAATTTATGATTGAAAAGTTGACATTTAAAAACTCAAATGCCAAACAATGGTTAGAGACATTTGAAAATGAATGCAAAAGGTTAGAAATTGATCAGGATATTACAAAGATTGAAATGTTGAGACTATTTCTAGATAAGACATGCTCAGACTGGTACTCAGCGACTCTGACAATATTAACAATAGAAGCAGGATGGAATGAATGGAGAAGGAGATTTCTAGAATCATTTGCTGACAAAGGATGGAATACAGGAACATATGCTATATATTATAGATATAAAGAAGGTTCATTAATTGAATATGCTATGAGAAAAGAAAAGTTGTTACTAGATATAGACAATGAGATTTCTTCAAAGGTCCTAGTGTTACTTATAGCCGCAGGATTGCCAGAGTTCATTAGAAATAAAATTGACAAAGAAAAATGTAACAACTCGACTGAACTATTGCGTGACATTAGAAAATATGAATATTTGATTAATAAAGGCAGTTTTTCAAAGAAGAACGAAGATAAACGTGACAACAAGAAGAGATACGAAAGAAAACAGCCGTGCAAGAATTGTGAAAGCTTAAATAAAGGTATCAGATATCATCCCGAAGAGACATGTTGGTTTAAAAAGAAAGAAGGAATTGAAAGCAACTCAATTATTGAAGTAAATCTAAATGCTGAAGCAAAAAACGAGTAAGTACACCATTGATTAAAGTAAAAATATTATTAGAAGATAAGCTAGAGGTAATGGGAACATATGATCCAGGTTCCCAGGTCTCCCTAATCAATCCAAAATTTTGCAAAATTAGAAAAAAGATAAAAGATGTAAATAAAATATATTTGAAAACAATCAATGGTGTGACAGAAACAAAAGGATTAGTAACCATAAAAGCAAAAATCTTCAATATAGAAGATTACATAGATGTATTCATTATAGGAGAAGATAACTGTGAAGACTTTATTATAGGATTAGACATTATAAAAAAATTCAAACTAATCCAAGATGAAAACCTACAAATATCACAACAACAAATTAAACACTCAGAAAAAGCAGAAAAGAATATTACTATGAACATTAATCATAATAAAACTAAAAAGTGTTTAGTTAATTTCAATGAACATATAGAAACAAATGAATTCGAAATAAATCTAAAACATCTAGATGACATAAAAAAAATAAAATTGAAAATCTAATAGAACAATATAAAAGTATATTTGCAAAAGATAAATACGATATAGGCGTAGTAAAAGATTATGAGGCGAGAATAGATTTGATAGTAGACAAATATTGCTGTAAAAGGCCATATCGATGTTCAATAGAGGACAAAAGAGAGATAGAAACACAAGTAGCAAAGCTATTAGAAAAGAATATAATTGAAGAATCATACAGCCCATTTGCTGCACCAGTAACACTAGCATACAAAAGAGATGAAGGAAAGAAAAGCCGTCTATGCATTGATTTTAGAGATATAAACAAGAACATTGTACCACAAGCTCAACCATTTCCACTTATAGATGACCTAATAATTAAAGCCAGAAATTGCAAATATTTTACCACATTAGATATAAATTCTGCCTTCTGGGCGATACCACTCCGAATCGAGGACAGAAAAAAAACTGGTTTTGTAACACAAGAAGGACATTATCAGTGGACATGTCTTCCATTTGGTTTAAAAACATCACCAGCAATATTCCAAAGGGTACTGAGTAGTATTTTAAGAAAACACAAACTAACGGAATTTACAGAAAATTATATTGACGATATATTGATTTATTCATCAAATTTTGAAAAACACCTTAAAAATATAGAGCAGGTATTGGAAGCAATTATAAAAGAAGGATTTAGATTGAAATTTAAAAAATGTACATTTGCTTCGAATTCTGTTAAATACTTAGGGCACATAATAGAAAATAACACAGTAAGACCAATAAAAGATAATCTGATTTCAATACAGAATTTTCCAACTCCAAGAACTCAGAAAAATATCAGACAATTTTTAGGAAAAATCAACTTTTACCATGCGTACATACCAAATAGTTCAATAAAATTAGAACCATTACATAGATTATTGAGAAAAGATACAAAATTCATATGGTCGGAGGAATGTGAAAATGCTTTTACAGAAATGAAGAAGTTGTTATGTTCTCAACCAATTTTGGAGATATTCGACAAGGATTTGCCAATAAAAATGTATTCTGATGCATCACTTGAAGGAATTGGAGCGATACTGAAACAAGTACAAAGAAATGGACAAGAAAAACCTGTAGCATATTTTTCAAAAAAATTGAATGAAACCCAAAAGAAAAAGAAAGCAATATATCTGGAGTGTTTGGCGATTAAAGAAGCAGTGAAATATTGGCAACATTGGCTAATTGGAAGAAAGTTTGAAGTATATTCCGACCACAAACCACTTGAAAACTTGAATGTAAAAGCGAGAACAGATGAGGAATTAGGCGAATTAACTTATTACTTATCACAATATAACTTCCAAATAAAATATATGCCAGGAAAAAATAACGTTGAAGCAGACTGTCTGAGCCGAAATCCAGTATTAGATTCAAATGATAATACTGAAGAAATGCTAAAAATAGTTAACATAACTCAAATTGATGAAATAAGAACAGACCAAGAAAAAAATGAAATAATACGGAAAATAAAATCAAAATTAATAAAGAAGAATGGAATATACTATAAAAAAGTTAAATCTAAAGAGAAAATAATTTTGTCTGAAGAATTGAGTATCAAGCTGATTAAAGAAATTCACACAGAATGGTGCCATACAGGAGTAAGACAGACAATGTACAGAATATGTCCGTACTATACATCAAAAAATTTAACAGAAAATATCAAAAGAATATGTAGAAATTGTGATGTATGTATACAAAATAAAACAAGAGGAAAAAAATTTGGATTATTGTCTCAATTGGGACCACCGACTGAACCATTTGAGATCATGTCTATTGACACCATCGGAGGATTTGGAGGACGAAAATCAACAAAAAAATATCTCCATCTACTAGTCGATCATTTCACTAGATATGCATTCATTTTAACTTCAAAGACACAGAATTCCACAGATTTCATTAAACTTATTCAAAAAGTGTTAGAAACAGACAAAATTGGAACGATATTAACTGACCAATATCCTGGAATAAATTCAAATGAATTTAAAAAATTCTTAGAAAGAAACAATGTTAAATTGATATTCACCGCAGTTAATTCACCATTCTCAAACGGTTTAAATGAAAGACTTAATCAAACTTTAGTCAATAAAATAAGATGTAAGATAAATGAAAAAAAATATAAAAAAGCATGGACAACAATTGCAAGAGAATGTTTAGATAAATACAATAAAATTGAACATTCAACAACGGGATTTGCACCAGAGTACTTATTAAATGGCACAGACACAAGCATCATACCAGAAGAATTGAAAAGAAATAAAAACAAAAATGAGTGGATTAAAGATAGAAAATCTGCTTTAGAAAGATCAATAAAATCACATGATTACAATAAAAAACAGTACGACAAAAATAGAAAACATCATGAGTACAATGTAAAAGACATGGTATATATAGAAAATGGCAATAAATTAAATAGAAGAAAGCTTGATCATCTGAGTATTGGACCTTTTGAAATAATAGAAAAAATATCAAACACCATATATAAAATCAGGACCAATAAGAGGAACTTGGAAACCAGTTTATTCCATATATCAAAACTTATACCAACTGAAGAAGCGGACACAGAAGAAGAAGAATAAAAAAGAAAATCGTTTCGCCCTGGGGGAGGGGAGATGTAAAGAAATATACTTTCTTTATACAATTTATTTTGTGCACTTTGCGAGATCTGCGCGTGCCGTGCGCTGTCATCAGCAGTCAACAGATTCGAGACGTTTGGACCAGATCAAAATAAATACTTACAAATACCGTAACAGTGGACATAAATTGTCGTTTCTTGTTTACAGGTATTCTTTAATCCTGTAATTTTGTAAATAATTAATAATAAACTTGTTTACAGAGAAACACTTTGTGGTCTACTTTACCCAAAATAACAATTGTCTTACATGTATATTTTAACTTATTGATATTTTAATTGTATATTTATATTTTAACTTATTGATAGTTTTAACTGTATTACTATATCTTGTTTTTAATATGTATGAATTGTCCATTTATTTAGAATTTTAATTATTGAATGTAATAAGCTTAATATGTAAGCCACATCACACAATTTGACACTCCCAAGAATGTAATCATTTGTTTCTGGAAATAAATATATTATTATTATATAAGGATCATTATGTCGAATGGTGTAAGCATAAACATATTGAGCCTGTAAAAGAAGACCGTTATCGAAGGATTTTCAGCTCTGAATACAATATAGGGTTCAAACTGCCAAAGAGCGATACGTGCTCAACCTGTGACTCACTAAACCTCATGATAAGCACGAATCAAAATAAGGAATCTGATTCTGAAGTTAAGAAGTTGCAAGAAAAACTACAGTTGCATCAAACTCGGGCAGGAAAGCCTAAAAAAAGAGATAAAAAATAATAAAGAAAGAAACAAAGACATAATTTCATTTGATTTGCAGCAAACTTTACCGACACCATCGTTGACGGTAGGTCCAGCTTTTTATCTTCGAAAAGCATGGACGTACAATCTGGGAATCCATGACTGTGTAAGTGGAAAAGGAAGTATGTTTATGTGGACGGAATCAGATGCAAAAAGAGGAAGTTCAGAAATAGCAAGTATATTGTTAGAGTATATAAAAACTAGAGCATCTTTATCAGAACATCTTGTTATTTACACAGACAACTGAGGCGGTCAAAACAAAAACTGGCTCATAATGGCTCTGTGGTTGCAATTGGTTAGAGAAAAAGTTTATAAGACCATAGAACACAGATTTCTTATCCCGGGTCACACACATTTACCGTCAGATAGAGACTTTGCTCTTATTGAGAAGCGTAAAAAATATATTCCGCAGGTATTTTGCCCAAAAGAATGGTTTGATATTGTACGACAGTCAAACAGAAAAAAACCCTTTCGATGTTGCGGTAATGACGCAAAAAGATTTTTATGATTTTGAAGAAATCACTATAGTAAAGAAAAATGTTACTGTTAACAAACAACCAATCAGGTTCAACGATGTGAGGTGCTTCCGGTTTGATAGCGAGAAACCAAATTCAATGTTTATTAAGCATTCCCTAAATGGTCTCTTCGAAGAAGTGAATGTCGGAAAACGAGGAGTCAGAGTTATTGACCAACCAGTAACTACCGCCAACCTCAAACAAAAATATAACGGCCCAGTAAAACTGAATGAAAATAAAGTAAAAGATTTACAAAAACTTTTAAAATATATTCCACCTATTAACCAACACTTTGCCGTGGGTGCTTGGAAGAAGAGGAAACTCCCCAACACCTACTGTGCACATGCGAAGCCTATAAACGGCAACGCACGGAGCAACTCGGGAAGCCCGTGCTTCCTGAAGAACAGCTCAAGAACATCCCCTGGCCCAAACTCCTGGACTTCCTAGAAGACACAGGAATATACAGGGAGTAAAATAACCAGAGGAGCACAAAAGGACCACGGAGACCGTAGTGCAGGGACGCAAAGCGATACCACCTCATGTGAAAAAAAAAAAAAAAAAAAAACCAACACTTTTATCTTGACATTATTGAAGACGTGGTAAGAAAAGATGAGGAAAGCAATAGAATACCCGAAAACATTGATGGCGAAGATAATACTGAATTGGAAGCAGAAGATAATTAATTTGTTAATTTAAATTTATAAGCTGTATTTTTTTGCGTTTCTTAATTTTTTTATTAAATTTATTTGTATCAAAAAGGCCCCAAGCCACCTTTTTTTGAAAATATACGTTGTTATTTGGAAATTTGTGCGTTTTTTTTTTAAATTTTTTTAAGACAATTTCTTTACAAACCTATTTTACGTAAAATTAAAAATAACTCAATTTTTTTACTCTAAAAATGTGATTTCACGATTTACCCAAAAACTTTAAAACGCTTTTACTCAAAATCTTCTAAATGTGGCTTAGGTCCCTTATTGCCCCGACCTCTTCAATTGTCAGTGAATAGTTTCTAAAGTAATATGTTTCTTTTGGGCTTACATTTTGTAAATCATTGCCCTTAAAAAATGTAGAGTATTCCTAGTAATTCGAGTTTTGCCCAGGGAAACGTTTGCAGACATGTTCTTTCTAAATTCGAAATCCGTTGATCTGTTTTTATTTTGTAGGTTATATAATGTGCTTTGTGGAACTTTTAGGACTTCGGACGCTTTTTGAATTGCCTTAAATCGAGATCCTAATTTTGAAAATAACCTACTAACCTTGTATGGCTTGAAGGAAGAACAGTCTCATTATTCAGCAAGAAACTGGTAAATAGTGAAACTGATTCAAGTCCATTTGACCATTATTACTTGTAATTTGTGTAACGTTTCTATACTTGTATGTGCATAATTTGTATTGTTTTATATGGTCAATAAAGGATATTATTATTATTATTATTATTACATTAAGTATTAGCTTTTTGGTCTCATCGGAATATCGCATTTTAGTAGGGTATTTTTGCGTTATTTAATGACATTAACAGACATCAAACTTTTGACGTAACATCTATTTAGTAATCGACGTTCATTTTTGTTGGTAATTTTTGGTTTCATCTGATTCATGATTGATAAATAAGGATGGGGTTATTCCAAATGGGTATTAAAAATACTATATATCTCTCCGATATTAACATGACACAATATGCTGAAAACATTTGTTATGGATTTGAATAAAATACTTAGAACCTTTCTTCAATTATTAAAGTATTAAAGAAAGGTTCTAAGTATTTTATTCTTCTTCTTCTTCTGCTATCCCTTGTTGCCCCTTAGGGCGCCGGGTACTCGTTATCGAGCCATCTCCTCCATAACTGTTTATTCTCCGTGATTTTTCCTAGCTCTTCTGCACTTTTCCCATGTCTCTCTCCTATTTCTTCAATTATGTTGGTCATTGTCTTCCTGGGTCTGCCTGGTTTACTCTTTCCTTCCATGGTTGTTTGCTGCACCTGTTTTGTTAGTCTATAGTTGTCCATTCTCCTGACATGGGCATACCAATTTAGTTTCTTTTCTATTTTGTTTGTTATTGTGTCCTGTTTTAAATTGGCATATATCTCCTCGTTCCTTTTCTTATCAAATTTGGTGACGTTTGATATTTTTCGCAGGAATTTCATTTCTATTGTGGTTAATTTATTTTTATGTACCGGTAGTGTGGTCATTGTTTCTGTGGAGTATAGCACTGAGGGGATTACAATTTTGTTGTATATATGTTGTTTCGTTTTGGAATTTATTTCTTTTTTGCCTAGAATTGTCTTGTTTATCGCATAGTAGATGTTTGCTTTCTTATGTTTGTTGGCTATTTCTGTGTCTATTTTTCCATCGTTGCTAATGATTGTTCCTAAATAGTTGTAGTTAGTTATCTTCTCCAATCTTGTTCCTTTGCATGTATATTCTGTGTTGTTATCTTTCTTGCACCCTTTTATTTCCATTATTTTTGTTTTGTCCGTGTTTATGCTCATACCCATTTTGTCTATTTCTTCTGTCCATATGTCTATCATTTTTTGCATCTTTTCTGGTCTGTCCGCTATTAGTGTTACATCATCTGCGTATATTAGAGCCTCTATTAGTAACGCCTTCAGTTTTTTATATCCCCATACTGTCTTAGGTGTTCTGTGTTTGCAATTTTTGTATATTCTGTCCATGTATATGATAAACAGTAGGGGGCTAAGTGAGTCTCCTTGTTTTACTCCACTTTTAATCTCGAATTCTGTTGATGTAATGCCGTTTATTTGTACTATTCCTCTTACTCTTGTGTATAAACTCTGAATTGCTTTTAATAGGCTTGATGATATATTTAGCTGCTGTAGGGTCTCCCATAGTTTTGTTCTGTCGATATTGTCAAATGCTGCTTTCAGGTCGATAAAGGTGATATATAGCTCTGTGTTTCTTTCTATTTTTGCTTCTATTGCTTTCCGGAGTACTCTAATATGATCTGTGGTTTTTCTTTTGCTCCTGAATCCTCCTTGTTCTTCTTCTAGTTTGTGTTCTATTTGTTGTCTTAGCCTCCTTTCTAAAATTTTGCTATACACTTTTATAGCTACTGGGGCTAGGCATATCGCTCTATAGTTGTTGCAATCTGTAAAGCTTCCTTTTTTGTGTATTGGGACCAGCGCGTTTGTTTCCCAATCAGTTGGTATTGTTGCTTCTTTCCATGCCATGTTGCATATATCTTTCATCCATTCTATTGCTTTTTGGCCTCCGTACTTGATTAGTTCTGGCGTGATTCCGTCTGGTCCCGCAGCTTTTCCTGTTTTCAGTTCTTTTATTGCATCTGTCACTTCATCCATCTGTATTTCTGTTTCTTCGTCTTGTGTTTGTTTTCCCTCTACTTCATTTGTTCTTGTTTCACTTTTCGTGTTGTTTTTTGGTGAGAATTTTTCTTCGTAATGTTCTTTCCATGTTTTTACTATCATTGTTGTTTTGCTCTGTATACACCCGTTTTTATCTCTAACACTTCTTATGTTCTTCTCTCTTTTCTTCCTTAAGGATTTGACTGCTTTCCAGAATTTTCTGTTGTCTGTTTCGCTTAGTTGTTGGATTTCTTTCCAGCTTTTCTTTTTTGCTTCTTGCAGTGTTCTTTTTGATTCTTTTCTTCTTATTATGTATGCTTCTTTGTCTTCACTTCTCCTTGTTTGTAGGTATTTTTTCCATGCTTCTTTCTTCTGTTTGATTTTGTGTTTTACTTCGTTGTTCCACCATTTTGTTCTCTTGCTGTTACTTGTTATTTCCTTTTCTCCGCTGTATCTATCATGGTGTTTTTTAGTTTGGTCCATTTTTGATTTAATGTGAGTGTTTGGTTTTCTTCTTGTTCCAGTTTTGTTAGCACCTCCGTTATTTCAAGTTCGTTTTTTTCTCTAATTTCTTCTTCCTTTAACCTTTCTACTTTTATTTTCTTATGCGCTTTTCCAGGTTTCGTTTTTGTAGTTGTTAGCTTTGTACTTGTTATTATTAGTTTGTGGTCCGTACTTAGTTCTGCTTCTTTACTTATTTTTACTGATTGTACTAAATTCTCCATCTCCAGGGTATATGTTGTGTAGTCTATTATACTTCTGACGTTCCTTTCTATGTCTTCATATGTGTAGTATATGTCTTGTTTGAAAAATGAGTTTCCTATTATTAGGCTGTTTCCTATGCAGAAGTTTGTCATTCTGGTTCCATTGCTGTTTTCTCCGTATTTTCCGATGCATCCTTGGCCCATTTCTACGTCACTTCCTATTCTTGCGTTCCAGTCTCCACTGACTATTATGTGTTCCGTGCTTTCTTTGTGATTGTCCAATATTTCTTGAAGTTCTGTATAGAATTCATCTAGTTCTTTTGATCCCTGGATTGGGGCGTAAATTTGCATAATAGCTAGTTTTATTCCTATATCTATTTCTATGTCTATGATTCTCGATGAGGTGGGCTTCCATTTTGTGACTTTCCTGTTTATTTCTTCTGCTACTATAATTCCAACTCCTTCTTTTCTTCTTTCTCCTTCTGGTTTCCCAGAATAGTATAAGGTATATCCGTCCTTCAACTGTTTGTGTCCAGTATTTTATTCAAAGTTATAATTATCTTCAAGTAACTCAATCAATCCAAATGGAGGATTGACATTGAAAAATTTTCAACTCATAGTAGAATTGAGAGACAAAATAGTTGTTATGAAAAAGAATATTGCGCTGCTTGAACGACTTAATAATATACCGTCATCGCCATCTACCAATATTATACACGACTATTCTGAACCTACTAAACCAAATTCGCCTAAAAAGTTATCCCGCGCAAAAACTGTCAATGAATGTGATGTTGAAAATATAAACAATGACGCATCCTCGAAATCGAGTTTATCAACGAGAATTGGAAAGGACACAATGACAAAAACTACTAAACTGATAAATCAAGGAGAATTTGTAAATATAAACACTGATTCATCAACAAAGTCGATCCGAGATAAAAATGACCTCAATCGTGAATATGCGGTACAGCAGAACTTCAGTGGCACCTATCGGAAATCTTCAATGCACCGACAAGAATAACATACTGAGTGAAACTGACATAGTATATAAAAAAGTACCGTCGAGGACCAAATCAATATTTACCGGAAAATATAGCTACAACTTTAAAACAAATGAAATGAAAGAGATGCTAATTAAACAATTTGGAGACTATGATTTTTCTATCATCGAAAAAAGACAAATCGAACATGAAAATGGTAATAACTACAACCACTTCAAAATAACGGCTCCAGTAGAACTGAAGGAAGCTCTTCTTAATCAAGAAAACTGGCCTGAAGGAACTAATACTACATTTTTTCGTTTCCCAAGAAACCAACTACAGCGCACCCAAAGAAGAAGACAACTCAATTAATATTGTTCATCGAAACGCACAGAGCGCACGAAAAAAATCCGATTTGCCGTCGGTATTTCTATACTCTAGCAAATGTGATGTATTTTCAGTTGTCGAACACTGGCACTCGCCTGACCAAATAAAATCATTTAAAATTGAGAACTATGAACTTGCAGCATTTTCCTGTAGGGAAACATCCCGCGGGGGTGGGACTGCAATATTTATAAGACTAGAAACTAATATCAAATTTGAATGCCTCAGCTGTAACATTCCGACAATAGAAAAGGTTTTTGAATATAGCGCTATATCAATTACTTATAATGAGTCAAAATATGCCATTATCTCATTATATAGGTCGCCAAATAGTAATTGTGATTTATTTATTGATAATCTAAGGGAACTGATTGATTATCTGACTCCCAAATTTGAAAAAATCATTATTTGTACTGATTGTAATATTAATTTACGCACCACTAACAAAGAAACAAACTTGTTGATGGATACAATGGTTTCCTATAATTTATCATTTGTAAATCTTAAACCTACTCGCATCACTAAGAACTCCGTAACTTTGATTGACAATATTTTTGTAAATTTTTCAGGATATAGCTCCGATATCTTAGAATGAAAGTATTCTGCAACGCTTTGTAAAAAGGATCCTATCAACAAAGATGCGGCAACCACAAGTGCAAATCAAGTAAACAAGGTTACCTATCATCCACCTCCAGATGAAAATCAAGTGAAATGTGTTGCATACAATCCATCCGATCGACAAACAAGAGCTAAGTCCGCTGGGTTGCCAACTAACAACGAAAATACGCCTAAATCAATTGGGACTGGAAAAGCGCGGTCAACAGCCGAGTCACGGAATGCACCGGAGTTAATGATTAATGCACCAGAGGACGATTGTAAGACCCAAGTATTTAATGCTGATAACGATGGTTTTGTTTATCCCAATAAACGTCGTAAACCGCGTATAAACCTATCTGGAACATCGGAAAACAATTTTATTAAATGTGCCGCGCGACGCGTACATTTACACGTTTCAAATTGTCATCCGGAGACAACAGTGGAAAATATCCAAACCTTTTTAATCGGTCTAGGAATTAATAATGGGAAATGCGAACGACTACAATCCAAGCGACCAGATGAATATGCGTCATTCAAGGTATCAGTGCTGAAAGATTTTGAAGCATTAATGAAGGACCCAAACATATGGCCGAGGGATGTTCGCGTTAATCGTTTTTTCATCATCTACAGAAGTCGAGACTCAAATCATAAACTCTCCTAATATTTACGATGCTGTAAACTTAAAGATTTTAGTATTAAATACAGTCACTTCGAAATAAAGTGACTGAACTGGAGGCACTAATATATATAGTCATAACTTTAGTGTCATGTGTCTATCGGAGCACTGGCTAACCGAAGCGGAGGCCAGTGCCATTACTTTTGAGAATTTTAATGTTCTGACTAATTTTTCGCGAAAAAATCATATTCATGGAGGGGTTATGATTTGTGTTAACCCATCGTTTAAATGCGAGGTACTCAATTTCCATAACTTGTCCATTGAAATCGATTGCGAAATTTGTGGAATTCTATTATGTGATATTAATGTTATTATATTGTCTGTGTATAGAAGCCCCTTGGGAAACTTTAACACTTTTATTGATATTTTAAACAAGGTCTTATCCAAAATTGACTTTAATAAATTTAATGTTATTATAGGGGGCGATTTTAATGTTAACTTCCTAGGTAGTGATTATAAAACGGCCCAATTAGAAGATTTTTTAATTGATATATTTTTATGTATTTAACATGTTTCGTACTGTAAACTTTCCCACACGATATGACTCGTGTTTAGATAATATATTTACTAATATCAATAATCAGCACTTCGGTACAGAGCCAATCACAGCTCATTTTTCTGATCACGATGCTATATATTTCAACTATAGTTGCTGTAAAATTAAACCTAAATCAAGCACTAAACTTATTAGACCTATTACCAAGTACGGCAAAGATATATTCTACCAACTCTTGTCAAATGAGAATTGGATTGGACTCTATCGAGGTGAAACAAATGAAATATGGTCAGATTTTGTAAATGTTATTATCAATTGCTTTAACACAGCTTTTCCAATAAGATCGAAAGAATTTAAAGGTGATAAATCCAGGATTTCTTGGTTCTCGACAGAATTGTGTAACATGCGTGAAAATCTGAATCTAATTCATGAAGCATCGACTCGATTACGCGATCCCGAATTGATTGCAATGAAAAAAATAATGCGGCTGAATTACAAGAAAGCTATTATTAAAGCAAAAACCAAAGCAAATGATAATTACATAAATACTTCTGCTAATAAGTCCAAAGCCATGTGGCAGGTTATTAAAATTAGTAAAGAGGTACCCAAGACATCTGGCAGTTTACGGCTGGCGAATTTAATACTTTTTTTGCACACATAGCCAATAAAATTATAGACAATATGGACTCTTGCTCACCTGATCCCATTATACTGGCATGTGAACATATCTCAACTGACAATGTCCCGTTGTTTTCTTTTAAAAGAGTTTCTGGCGTGGTGGTAAGAGATGCAATAAATTCTTTAAAAAATAATAAAAGTAGGGACGTTTTTGGTTTGACCTGTGAGGTAATTAAAAGTGCTGTGGATATTATCATCGAGCCTCTCACTAAACTAATCAACAGCTCAATTGCTTCTGGTATTTTCCCGAATATTCTCAAAGTGGCTAAAGTAATACCCATACACAAAAAGGGAGACAAAGATGACTGCGGGAATTATAGACCTATCTCTATTCTGCCGGCATCCTCCAAAATAACGGAACGAATATTGTTTAACCAAATAATGGATTTTTTCGAGAAACACAAGTTGTTTTCGATGCATCAGTTTGGTTTTAGAGAAGGCAAGTCTACCAGCTCAGCTGTTGCTAATTTAATCGAAAATATTGTGGAATCGTTCGAAAAGCGTGAATTTACTCTAGCAACTTTCTTTGACTTATCCAAAGCATTTGACTGCGTCTCGCATAGTCAACTGTTGCGGAAACTTTATGTATATAACTTCGAGCCAAGCAGTTGTAAACTCATCATGTCTTATTTGACTGGTCGATTACAATATGTCCATCATAATCATGAAGCTTCCAGTCGGCTTCCTATTTCATGTGGGATTCCGCAAGGGTCTATTCTGGGACCACTACTATTTTTAATCTTTATTAATGATTTTGACGCATATATGGAACCAGTTAAATCGATTATGTATGCAGATGACACATCAGTATTAACATCTACAAAGACGCTGGAAGACTGCGTGCTGATGCATGAGGCAGCCAAACGTAGAGCAGCAATATGGTTTCTCGCAAACAAACTTGCCCTTAATGATGACAAAACCATATCAATGTTATTTACTCTTAACAATCACGGCCTTGAGGATTTAACAAAATCTACAACATTTCTGGGGGTACATATCGATTGTGCCCTATTGTGGAAAGTTCACGCTGATGAAATCGCTAAAAGATTGAATTCTAGTACCTATTTAATTAGAAACCTGCGCGAAAGAGCATCTCAGTATGTTGTACGAACAGCGTACTTCTCCTTGTACGAATCACACCTGAGATATGGCATTTTAGTTTGGGGCCACTCCAATGCCCGGCACCGAATATTTTCATTACAACGTCGTGTAATTAGGATCATTGCAGCGCTGGGGTATCGGGAGGACTGTAGGCATATATTTAGAGAAATGGGTATATTAACTGTTCCCTGCATTTATATATTCGAATGCCTTATTTACATCAGGAAAAATATCCACAAATATACTAGTCATACTCTAAATCATGATCATGACACTAGAACTAAGAAAAACCTTTGCCAGCCACAATTAAGGCTAACTAGAAGTCAGATGAGCGTAAATTGCTTCGGAATCAAATTCTATAACATTCTACCTCTCGAACTACGTGCCCTGCCACTGAAACCTTTTAAAAGAAAAATAAAAGCAATACTATTGGACGGTGCCTTTTATGACTGGGATGAGTTTTTATTATTAAGATTGTAACCATCTATTGTTTGACATTTGTTTTAAAATTGCTATATGTTTTGTACTGACGTATGTATGATCTGTGATCCTAAACATCAATAAATTATTCTATTCTATTCTATTCTATTCTAATGCGGGTTCTCAGATCATCATGCAATATCTTTAAAAATAACAAGCTTCCAGAATCCCGAGACCAATACGTACACTTTGAAACGAAATTTTAACAACTGCAACAGAGTTAAATTTTATTCTGATGTTATAAGTGAAATCTTCAATTTTATCTTTGATTTCATTGACATTGAATCAAAATTTAGGATTTTTATAAATACATTAACAAGCTTATTTAATCAAAATTTCCCTATCAGAAAAATTAAAGCGGATAGGAAGTCCAGATCGTGGATAAATAAAAGCATAATAGATAGCTCCGTACACCTAAAAAATTTGCACTGGTTGAGAAAGTCAACAAATGATAATAATATCATAAGCGAATATAAACAAGCAAAAAATAAACATAAAATTGTAATTAAAACAACAAAAAACAATATTTTGACTCTCTCATAAAAAAATCAAGTAATAAAAGTAAGACAGTATGGTCATTAATAAATAAAGAAATAAATGGTCAGAAAATACATAAAAATATATCAATTAACTATAACAACAAACAAATAGATGATCCTGAAAAAGTTTGTAATCTATTTCAAAAACATTTCTTAAATATCTCAAACCGTGACTCTTGTATAAATGCATTTGAGGTCCCCAACAGATATACGAACGAAACATTCTACTTACGCCCTATTAGCGAACAAGAGTTATTAAAAATAATCAATGATCTTCCTTCTAACAAAGCAGCTGGTCACGATGAAATTCCTGGTTTTCTAATCAAAGACATATCACGGATAATAGCGGGCCCTTTAGTACACTTAATAAACCTGGCTTATGAAAAAGGAATTTTCCCAGCTGTATTGAAAGAAGCGATTGTTGTACCGATTTATAAGAAGAATGATCGAAGCAATGTAGAGAATTATAGGCCCGTGTCATTCCTTTCCTTTTTTGCGAAAATAGTATTCTTGACCGCCTAATGTCATACTTCTTAAAATTCAATTTACTCAACTCTTCCCAATCTGGGTTTTTAAAAGGTAAATCTACAATAGATTCAATTTTTGATTCACTTACATCTATCTACAAAGCCTTGGATAAAAAAGAAGTGACATTAGGCATTTACTTCGACCTCACAAGAGCTTTCCATCTAATAAACCATTCTCTACTTTTAAAAAAACTCTCAGCGTACGGCATAAGTGGAAATGCGCACAGCCTAATTAAGTCATTCCTAACCGAACGAACGCAATCAGTAGTTCTTAAAAGCAAAAACGAGGACATCTTAAATCATTTATATAGATCCGATAAACTAATGCTGGAAATGGGAACTCCTCAGGGGTCTACCCTCGCACCATTTTTGTTCATTCTGTTCATGAACGACGTAGACGATATTTTTTATGATATTCCTAATTTAACATTATGTAAATTCGCGGATGATACTTCTATTAGTGTTAATAATAAATCACCTGAAATAGCAGAGGAGCTTGCAAAAAAGGCAATTGACAAATTTTATTCGTGGTGTGTTAGGAACAATTTGATGATAAACTCATCTAAAACTGGATATATTCAATTTAATAACCCAAGAAACAAAAACGTTCCGATAGTTGCTGATTTAAAATTAGAAAATCAAGCTATTAAGCGAGTAAAAAATGAAACATTTTTAGGAATTAGCATTACACCTACGCTAAATTGGGGTACCCATATAGACAAAATATGTGCAAAACTAAGATCAAGCGGCTTTGCGATTCTGTCAATAAGAAGCTCGGAAAATCACCCATCACTCATTGCTTTCTACTACGCTCATGTCCATAGCCGTTTGTCTTATGGTATCATCTTCTGGGGTCAATCAAGTCACTCACTTAGACTATTTACTCTTCAAAAGATGATTATCAGAAGAATTATGCACGCCAAGTATAGAGACAGTTGTCGCACTTTTTTTGTCGATCTGGAAATAATGACGGTATATTCGCTTTATATTTATAAATGTTGTCTGTACGTTTTTATGAACAAAGCTAAGTTTGCCTCAAATTCTGCTTATAACAAATCTGCAGAAACTCGCTACCGGAACGATTTGTCTGTACCATCCCATTCCACATCTCTGTATGAGAAAAGCCCGTATTATATGCGTGTGACGTTATTCAATAATCTACCGACAAATATTAAACAGATTACTGTTTTAAAAGAATTTAAAAATAAACTAAAAGAAATGCTAGTAAAGAAGGCATATTATTCAATAACTGAATTTTTAACCAACTAATTTAATGTTCTGTTTTCTGTCATGTTGGTATATTTTATTTAAGTTATTATTTTTTAAGCTCTAAATGTTATTTTAGCTAAACTGGTTCTTATTATATTATTGACAATTGTAAAACACTTTTATTGTGTCTATGTACAAGTATTTATAAATAAATAAAAAAAAAATAAACATTTAACATGTTTGGATTTGTGATGTATGTTGGTATCTAATGAACGGTACTCTAGTCAGTCTATTTTGTACGATTGCAAAAATCCTAAACACGTAACAATCTGGTCATCAGAGAATACCCCAACAATTGGCAGTAAACCACCAACTGTTGTCTGTGATGAACGGGCCCGATAATATTCTAAACCAATCGTAATTTTGGCATTAAAGTTCTGACGCACTAATTAGAAAACACTTTAGCACGTAGATTTTGTTCTATTAACACGAAATATTAGTATTGTGTTTGTACGGGTCTTGTACAAATGAACTAGCATTAAACTACTGCTTAACCAGATTAAGTTGGCCAGACGCGCAGAGAGGAAGCGAAAAGGAAACAAGAGAGAGAGGCGATCTGGCAGCTGAGTACAGTCGCTGGAATAAGCAAGCACGTGTTCTTCGCGTGCGCTATTCATTTATAACTCAACAGCGTAGATGGTCGGTCGCTCCCCTCAGCATAATTATGTATTTTGTTAAAATTGTAGTCGACGAAACACAATAATACGACAAGGGAAAATACACGTAAGCTCTAGTAACAACAAAGAATAATTTTTATATTTCTTCGTAATATGATTATGAGCAGGTATGAAAGCTGATAAGTTCCTGATTTTCTCAGGTGCAAAACAATTCGCATTCCTGAAGGAAAATAAAACATTTATAAGCTCTAGTAAATTAGCAAAAAATTAAAATTAAAAAACCACCAGCATCAAGATCACTTTTTGTAAATTTGCATACATTGCTAATAATTTCACGAGATTGGCCGGTAAGTGCACGGCCACGAGTTAATTTACTTTGAAAATCCATCGCACTGTCACTTCTTCAAATGAATGTACCACGCGCTCGAACTCTTCACGAAACCTATCGAGACCGCCTATCTTTCGCTCCGCCCACAATTTGGCCACTGCGCAACGGCAAGTTATGATGGTTCTACAGTACAATGATATTAACAGCAATTCTATTAATGAGGCTGTAAATTTCCCAAACATAAATAGAATCAAATGATTTTTGTTGTTTATTAGGTTAAACAAAAATGTTCCCGGGCACACCTTAAATTAACAAATGCTCTTTGTTGTTATGCAAAACAAACCATAGCAATAATCACATCAACAACAACAAAATACAAAATCAACACGAAAATCGCAATCTACTTGGGATTTGATTTATCCCAAATTTGAATTCCAATAACACTTTTTTTTAATCTTTGAGGTTATGTCGGTCTCCACTTGACAAACTCCGAAATAACACAAATGTAAATCAAAAATCACGGTGTATTCCCACGCGACCGAACCGAAAATACAATCATCTGTTCAGTTGGTTGATTTATTCCCGATCTCGATAAAGACAAGACAACCCTGTTTAATTCGAGCCATTAAACTGTTCACGTCAGGTTAGATCACCCTCAGGGGGATTAACCCGGCACGGAACACACTGCAAAGGAGCGAATAAACGGCTAATCCCTTTAAAAACTTGAAATTCAACTCGATTGCACTGCGTTATAAAATGTGTGAGCGAGTGTGTGTAAGGTACAGGCCAAGAGGCCACCCCTACAATTATCTATTGAGATTTGACATTAATATTCTAAGCCAGTCTTAATTTTGACATTAAAGTTCTGACACACTAATTAGAAAACCCTTAAGCATGTAGATTTTGTTTTATTAATACGAAATATTAGTAATGTGTTTGTACTGATCTTAGAGAGAGAGAAATTAATTAGCATTAAACGGCAATTCTATTAATAAGGCTGTAATTTCCCAAAAATAAACAGAATCAAATGATTTTTGTTGTTTATTAGGTTAAACAAAAATGTTCCCGGACACACCTTTAATTAACCAATGCTCTTTGTTGTTGTGCTTACGCAAAACAAACATAATTAAAACCCCAATAATAATCACGTTAACAACAACAAAATACGAAAAATCCGAAAAGCGCAATCGACTTGGGATTTGATTTATCCCAAATTTGAATTCCAATTACACTTTTTTTCTAATCTTTGAGGTTATGTCAATCTCCACTTGACAAACTCCGAAATAACACAGATGTAAACCAAAAATCACGGTGTATTCCCACACGACCGACCCGAAACTCCAATCATCTGTTCAAATAGTCGATTTATTTCCGATCTCGATGAAGACAAGACAACCCTGTTTAATTCGAGTCATCAAACCGTGCACGTCGGGTTGGTTCACCCCCGCGGGGGACGAACCCCGGCACCGCGTAGGAGCGAATAAACGGCTGATCCCTTTAAAAACACGAAAATCAACTCGATTACACCGCATTTTGACATGTGTGTGTGAGTGTGTGTAAGGTTGAGGTTGACCTTTATTTTTTTTTTCTCCCCCGAGATATCGCGCACCGCACACACGTTACACGCGAAATTCGACGCGATTAAAGGAAACCGATGGACCGGGATAAGTGCGCAAACTTACATCTTGATCCTTCCCTTTGTTCTTAAACACTTGCATCCGATTCTTGTAATGTGATTCGGACGCCATTTTTGACTAATTTGACAATGTGACTTGTCGCTGTCTCTGTGCGCGTGAAACTGACAGCAGCGCCAATTGTGCGAAACGAAAAAAAAGCGAGGCCGCTCACTCAACACTTTTAAATTATCAGGGGAATTGCTATTTTTTGTAAAGCATCTCGAGCGCTTATTTTTTTCCGAGTTACGCTCGCGTGCTGTTTTTTTTTTGTTTTGTTTAATTCAATTCTCGTTTAATTTTCAACGTTGCATTCGACGGCGCCATGTGTAAATAGTTTCGCGCATGGCAACTTGATTGTTGGAGGTAATGTGCGTGGTGAAGTGAAGTTGGCGAAGATAATGTAAACTTTTGACTTTTGAACATACAATTTGCCCAATACATAAATTCTATTCTATAGATATTATAGATTGTAGATATAGATATATGGACATTTTTTAGCGATCTTGCATAAATCACAAACTAACCCAACCAGTATATTTTTAACTTCACAATACTTCAGTGTTTAATACGGGTGGCGCATGAAGTAAAATTTCGAGTTTAGAAAAGCCCCGCGAAAATTTGTCGAGGGTCGCTGCGCGACCCTTGACAAATTTTCTACGCGGGGCTTTTCTAAACTCGAAATTTTACTTCATGCTTAGTCTGGGAGTGGAAGACACTCGTTCGAAATTTCATATTGAACGCTTGTAAAAAAAGCGATGCATGCTTGAAAATGTACAGCGTATACCGGGTGTTTGATTAAGCGTGGCCATCGGTTGTAGCCAAGGGCGGATCCAAGGGGGGGGCCATGGGGGCCATGGCCCCCCCCCCTTGGGCCTTTTTTCCTAGTGAAGATTTTTTTAATGTTTCGTGATTTTATTCGATTTAATTTCAATTCATTTAAAAAAATTCAAAGTAGTGATAAATTTATTATGTTGATAAACCTGGGAGCGAAAGTGAAAATCCACTGTGAAAATGTAAAATTCTATTTTATTTTATTTTATTGTAATTTACACTTTTGTTCAAGTACAGCAGACCTGGGCAAACTTGTGCTTGCGGAGCACGAGTTCAAGCGCGAGCGGGAAAACGCTTTCCTTCCATGGCCCTATCAGTACCCCAATTTTAATAAAATAAAAATTCGTTAACATTTAATATCAATTTTTACGACGGTGGGAACGTTTGATTTTAAAATATTAAAAGCAAAAAAGGTTAAAAAATCAACAAATCTAACAAATAAAAAATAACTAATCAAACAAAAACTAAAAAACATTAACTAACAAGGCAGAAAACTAACAAAGCGGAGAAAACTGAAAGAACCGAAACCAACAAAAGTAACAAAATAAAAATCTGTTCATTTTGTTTTTAGTGAATTTGAACCGATTGCAGTTTAAAAAACCGTCTGAACAAGCATCCATGAAAATTTTCATGTATTTTCACGAATTTTCAACTAGTGATTGCCGAGGGAGCTTCTTTAGATGGTTTTTCAAATTAAAAACTGTTCAAATTAACTCAAAACAGATTAAGCAAATGTTCATTTGTTTACTTTTGTTGTTTCTGTTTTTTTATGTTCATTATTTAGTCTTCTTGTTGTGGAAATTCTGGATTCGCCATTGGATTCCACTTTGTCATGTGAATATGTTTTAAAATGCCAACGAAAATGCCAACGCGGTTGCCAACCCAAAGATACTGAAAAAAACTAGTATCTAAATGCCGCCGCCTTGTGTCATGTGAATATGCCTTGAAGTCATAGCCTAAGTCAATGTGCGCGAACCCGCCTGCAGTGACATTTATTTTCCGGCCATCTTCGGGTTGGTGGGATTTTATCCAGGTTTGTAAATAGTTTCGCGCATGGCAACTTGATTGTTGGAGGTAATGTGCGTGGTGAAGTGAAGTTGGCGAAGATAATGTAAACTTTTGACTTTTGAACATACAATTTGCCCAATACATAAATTCTATTCTATAGATATTATAGATTGTAGATATAGATATATGGACATTTTTTAGCGATCTTGCATAAATCACAAACTAACCCAACCAGTATATTTTTAACTTCACAATACTTCAGTGTTTAATACGGGTGGCGCATGAAGTAAAATTTTGTTTTTGAATTCCTTTGAAAATGGTCTAACAAACGGAAACTAGTCGGAATAAAGATTTAATTGTGAAACAATACCAAGTGCCTTTCCTTTAATTAACTTTACATGGTATACGTATATTTTAAAGAAAAACTCCCTGTACATCAAAGAAATGTCATTACCCTGCATAAATGCGACGAAAAACGAATTTTCGAAATAATTCGAAAACTACTCGCTTTAGAAGTATATTTGTATAATACTTTTTTGTAGGAAATTTCCCCCCCCCCCCAATCGTACTACGTGATAAAAATTGGATCATTCCATTAAAAAAAAAAATTACTTGATATTGAAGAGAGCACTTTGATATTGACATTTTAAGAACACTTATGGTCAAAATTGACAGTTTCCAATTAATTTACTCATAGAGGCATTCTCTAGGTACAAGTAGAGATATAAATCATATTTTTATCTTATTCTTAAGAGAAGTTACAGACAGATTTTGAGATGCCTTTTAAAGGTCAAAATTTTAGAAATATTTTTTTTTCTTGAAAACTATAAGAGATAAGTGTACATATGTTTGAATAAAATATGTTGCAATTTAAACGAGAAACCCAAAAAATTACTAATATGTAGGGTGTTCTATTTAAAATAACAAATTTGGTGCTACTTCCGGTGGAACCGGAAGTGATATAAAGTTGAAATATTTCACATGAGGAGAACTGGTTCAACCATATGCCAAGGATTGTTTTCAAATTTTTAGTGCAACGGCAACCCCATAAACTTTTAACGAATGGTTTAGCGTGTCTACCCTGTATATATCTATATGTCTACCCTGTATATATCCGGCATATAAATATTTACAAGGAGCTTATGAACATGAATTATTTTGTTATTATATTTTTAAGAAATAATCTCAAATTTAATAAAATAAAACACATAGTTTGTTCGGCTGTCGAAACTTTAGTCTTAAAAGAAAAAATAATGTGTTATAATGACAAGAATAAGAATCATCGGTTTTGTAAATACCGAAAAATAACACAGGATCCGATAACGCTTTCTAACGAATTAAAAACAATACATAGCTTGTATGTATTATCAGCGTGTTTAAATAATACGAATCGACACTTTCCTTAGATCCGTCTTTTTTATACGCTTTTTTTTCGTCTATTCCACGCGACGCGAGACCTCATCCGTTCATGCCAAGGAGCAATGCACAAATGCACAGCGAGCTGCCGCTTTTCTCTCTGACTGTATTCGCCCCACTTGTCCTGTAAATTTGGCATCGGATAAGCTACTCTAAACTACTTAATTCAACACAGTTATATTCCTTTCTTCACTTCTATTTTTCTTGCTAGATGTACATTTCGGGTACTAAGTACCCATTATCAATAGCTAACTAATGGGTACTTAGTACCCGAACTGTACATCTAGCAAGAAAAATAAAAGTGAAGAAAGGAATATAACTGTGTTTAATTAAGTGACTTAACACCTTCACGTAACTTATACAACTACATTACTCTAAACTATGTGGGTCTTTCCAACACGATCGGCGTGTTACACTGCAATAATCCCCTTAAACAAAATGACTACGTAGTGCTTTCAACCTCACTTCTGTATCTCGGATTCGAGCCTCACATGAAGTTAGACCGCGAGCCGCCAGTGCTTAAATTACGTCATTTTACTCCATACGGTTTGGTAAACTCTTTCCAAAATGACGTCATTTCAGTGTGACTCCTCACCGATGACAAATTGCATTAATGCTGTGAATAGCCTCCCAGACCTTGGGCTTGTATTCACAGTACCGATGCAATTTGTCATTGGGCCCGTTCATCAAAATGTTTAACATTCAACATGTTTGGGTTTATTAATGATTTCGATAGCTAACGCCATCTAATACTTCATAGTGGCATCGTCAGTGACGATGCCACTATGAAGTATTAGATGGCGTTAGCTATCGAAATCATTAATAGTTTTCACATATTGGCTTGAAATAGTCAGAAATGTTCAGTATTCCTCAGCACTGGGTCGGGACCACACTGAAGAGGACCTTGAAGTCCGAAACGCGTCTGTGGGTACCTGGTGCCGGAATACTGAACACAAATTCAATTTTGATGTTTGGGTTTGTTTGTGATGTATATTAGTACCTAATGAACGGTACTCTGGTCAGTCTATTTTGTACGATTGCTAAAATCCCAAACACGTTCACAATTTACAATACGGCTATCAGAGAATTCCCTAACAGTTGGCAGTTAACTGCCAACAGTAGTCTTTGATGATCGGACCAGATAGTCTTCCAATTGTTGTTTAATATGGTTACTAATACTACAGAGAACATGTGTGGCCAACAAAATCATTTCTAAAAGGCCCCAAACACCAACATTTTATTTTTCGAAAAATTAGTCATGTCTTCAGGTGAGCGGTTTAGAAAAAAAATGTTTAAATAAAATTAAGAAAGATGGTCCTCTAATTGTTATTTAATATTGTTACTAATACTATAGAGAACATTTGTGGTCAACAAAATCATTTCTAAAAGGCCCCAAACACCAACTTTTATTTTTCGAAAAATTAGCCCTGTCTTCAGGTGAGCGGTTTGGAAAAAAATTGTTTAAAAAAAATGAAGAAAGATGGTCCTCCAATTGTTGTTTAATATGGTTGCAAATACTATAGAGAACATTTGTGGCCAACAAAGTCATTTCTAAAAGGCCCCAAACACCAACTTTTTATTTTTCGAATAATTAGCCATGTCTTCAGGTGAGCGGCTTGGAAAAAAATTGTTTAAAAAAATTGAAAAAAGATGGTCCTCCAATTGTTGTTTAATATGGTTGCAAATACTATAGAAAACATTTGTGGCCAACAAAATCATTTCTAAAAGGCCCCAAACACCAACTTTTTATTTTTCTAAAAATAAGCCATGTCTTCAGGTGAGCGCTTTGTACAAAAATTGTTTAAAAAACATTGAAGAAAGATGGTCCTCCAATTGCTGTTTAATATGGTTACAAATACTATGGAAAACATTTGTGGTCAACAAAATCATTTCTAAAAGGCCCCAAACACCAACTTTTTATTTTTCGAAAAATTAGCCATGTCTTCAGGTGAGCGGTTTGGAAAAAAATTGTTTAAAAAAATTGAAGAAAGATGGTCCTCTAATTGTTGTTTACATATGGTTACTAATAGTATGGAGAACATTTGTGGCCAACAAAATCATTTCTAAAAGGCCCCAAACACCAACTTTCTATTTTTCTAAAAATAAGCCATGTCTTCAGGTGAGCGGTTTGGAAAAAAATTGTTTAAAAAAAATTGAAGAAAGATGGTTCTCCAATTGTTGTTTAATATGGTTACTAATACTATGGAAAACATTTGTGGTCAACAAAATCATTTCTAAAAGGCCCCAAACACCAACTTTTTATTTTTCGAAAAATTAGCCATGTCTTCAGGTGAGCAGTTGGGAAAAAAATTGTTTAAAAAAATTGAAGAAAGATGGTCCTCTAATTGTTGTTTACATATGGTTACTAATAGTATGGAGAACATTTGTGGCCAACAAAATCATTTCTAAAAGACCCCAAACACCAACTTTTTATTTTTCTAAAAATTAGCCATGTCTTCAGGTGAGCGGTTTAGAAAAAAAATGTTTAAAAAAAATTGAAGAAAGATGGTCCTCTAATTGTTGTTTAATATGGTTACTAATACTATGGAGAACATTTGTGGTCAACAAAATTATTTCTAAAAGGCCCCAAACACCAACTTTTTATTTTTCGAAAAATGTGCCATGTCTTCAGGTGAGCGGTTGGGAAAAAAATTGTTTGAAAAAAATTTAAGAAAGATGGTCCTCTAATTGTTGTTTAATATGGTTACTAATACTATGGAGAACATTTGTGGTCAACAAAATCATTTCTAAAAGGCCCCAAACACCAACTTTTTATTTTTCGAAAAATGTGCCATGTCTTCAGGTGAGCGGTTTGGAAAAAAATTGTTTAAAAAAATTGAAGAAAGATGGTCCTCTAATTGTTGTTTACATATGGTTACTAATAGTATGGAGAACATTTGTGGCCAACAAAATCATTTCTAAAAGGCCCCAAACACCAACTTTTTATTTTTCTAAAAATAAGACATGTCTTCAGGTGAGTACGGTTGGATAAATTATTCCCAAAATGACGTCAGTTTAGTGCAATTTTCACTGATGACAAATTGAATCGGTACTGTACATTATTTTACTATAAACATTGAATAAAAAGTATATTATTATTTAATCAGTGCTACAAATAAGACATTTTGGTAACATTTATGATTCCAAAATATTATATTATAATTAATTACATTAGTAAAACCAAAACTGAACTTTGTATAAACTTACCTCTTGCGATGCCGCTATTTCAGCGTTAACACTTTCTCTAATATAATCTTCCTCCATAACTTCTCACAGGCGTTTTTCTTGAGCAACTTTCCGAGAAATAAAACACTTTTCTTGACAATTGTTTGACTTTTTCCAATTTGTTGATTGAGCGCCAACTGTTAGGACCTTTACAAAACGCTTGGAAATCGTCTTGAATTTTCCCGTGTTTTATTCGAATAATCCGTTTCTATACCGAATAAAACCGTTCACTAATTATTTCTTTAGAAACCGACAGTATTAATTTAGAATTTTAATTGCGAATTTTGACTTTTAACTGTTTCAACTTTGCGCCATCTATCGCGTGTGCTGTGAACCGCCTGAACAGCGACAACTTCAGTATTGTTGTATTTTAATCAAGTAATCCGGTTTTATTTATAATAAAATCTACACAAAACATTTTAACGGTAATTGAAGTAATATGAGTAAGTCTTAATCAACGATTTTGTTATAGAATACAACCGTTTTTCTAGAATAAGCCTGAAAATATGGTTTGCGAAGCGACCAATCCTAGTAGTGCAGCCTAACTTCAGAGTCGGCCAGAGACCCAAGGTAATATGTATCCGTAATTAAAAGGTAACTTTGTTGTGCAATTCCTTGTATTTATAAAGCGCGATCCCAACCTCAAATTTTGTGTGCCTTGGCGCTGTGGCCGACCCCGAAGTTACGCTGCGAGTCGTCGCTGGAATCGACCAATCCTAGTGTCCCTATATGAAAGAGAGTACCGCAAATTGGCATCCATTTTAAACCCTAAATGCGCCAAATTCAAACTAAATCATTGTATACTTAATTAAAACATAATTTTTACTACCCGTGCTAATGGGGTAGATGAATTATGTGTGAAACGAACCTCTTAATCACCCAACACAACGTTATAAACAAATAAAATGCACGCGTATTTTCGGCGAAATGACGTTTGTACCTGATGTTTGTTGAAGCATAGTGTTCCAACTAATGTTAGACAATTACAAATTATGAACATTTCATGAAATAATAAATCGTAATTATTGTTTACTCATTATTTCTGTTATGAATTGGAAATCTGGGCTTAAGTATATTCTGTTATTAATAAATATAATGCACCTAGTGCTTTACTAGACATGCACACGACTGTTTCAAGCGTTGTGATGGAATCGTCATGACGCCATGTTGACGCCGCTATCAATTGCGGTACTCTCTTACATAAAGCGACACTAACCAATCCAAATTAAATATTTAATTTGGATGGCGTTCTTCATAACAATTTAATTAAAATCCAAATTAGTCCACATTACGCCATCTATTGACTTGTGTGTAAAACGCCTGAAAGTAAGACTGAAGTTGTTATAAATTAATTTATGTCTTTAATAATTTATTCTAGACTGTAATTTATTTAACAAATAGCGCTCTTTTCTTATAAATATTTTAATACAAGGTAATTTTCTCGAGAATTTGGATAGCGAAGCCCTAATACACGTGGCGTCATCTATTGACTGTTGTGTTAACTGCGAGAAAGTTAGGACAAAATTGTTGTAATTTAATTTATTTCTTTAATAACTTATACTGGACGAGTTTTATGTAAAACCGAACATTACAACACATGTTGAACGTTAATTTTCGTATATTCGATTCGCACTGAAACGAGTCTAAGCATTAAACACAATTTAACACGTTGCATTTTGAGGTTAAGTGTAAATTGGATTGCCTATATGACTATTAGAAATGACAGGTAATGAAATGCGATTCAGTGAAAATCGTACAATCTTCGGTATTACATAAAACTCTCTGTATGTATTAGACTAATAAGTATATGCTAGACTGTTATTTTTAAGGAAACAGCGCTCTTTTCTGATAAACATTTTAGTTTAAGGTATATTTTTGATTTTTATGGAAAAATTAAGCGGACCAACTTCACTCCTTACAATAATAAGGCTACCGGCTTTACTCATACATCGTGAATTTCTAAATTTAAAATAAATTATGTTTATAATTTACATAGCACTTAAAAATTAATTTAGGATTAAAAAATATTAAACCGGTTTTTAATTCAAATAATAATTTATAATATCTTTCACAATGTTCTCATTAATCACTTGGTGAAACATGATTAAAATAAAATTTGAAATAAAAACACTTGCTTTGTTTCACTAACGTTTTACTTATTATTCCTTGATAATGGCTAGAAGCCGAAACTAGTCGGAATAATAAGTAAAACGTTAGTGAAACAAACCAAGTGTTTGTATTTGAAATAATTTATAAATTGGATTTTTATTAAAGTTTATATCTATGAGCGCCGAGCCGCACATAACCTAACTTATTTACTCCAAGAAAAAATATCAAAATAAGTTTACGAAACGTGAAATACAAGGCATGTAAAGTACACGTGAAGATATACTCTGCCGACTCTTGCGTGAAATATACGTAGAAGATTTCTTCTTGAGGAGAATCCACATTCAATTTGGAAAAAAACATAACCTTCAAAATCTGTTAAGGTACTATTCTATTTATTAACAAACAGAAAATTCAGTGCTCATTCACCTTCACAAGGTTTTAAACTCTGCTCTGCATTGCATCAATTTTTGTATAATTTCGTTTTTTAATAATAACCCCCAAAATATTATTCCATTTATTCACATACACAAAGGAGTTCGTGTCCAGATTCCGAGCAGGTCGGACCACTGCGCAAAATTAAAAACGCAAAGCCAGCACGTGGTTAGACTCCTATCCTTTTGCATCCTTTCAGTCACATTCATTTTCATATTCCTATTCCTTGCATTCCTCATCCTACTAACCGCACGTGTATTTTCCTTTTCCTATTCCTCGGGAAGGGCGTTAGTCCAAATTTTAAATTCAGTCGATACTCCAATAATCAATCATCAAAATAACTACAATCATTATTATAACCTTTTCCTTTGATAACTACCCCTATATTTATTTATTCAAATGGTTAAACAAACATTTGTTTAACTGATACTGTGATTGGTCAACAGGGCTTAGATGCCAAGGCCATTAAATACGCGAAGAAGACACAAAATTCAGTGCTCCTTTAAGAGGTTTCAAACTCTTCTCAGCATTTTATCAACTTTTGTATATTTTCGCTTTTCATAACTTCTTCTTTCTTTGGCGTTACAACCCTATGTGGGTTTTAGCCTTCTCGTCACCCTTCTTCCATTCCGCTCTATCATTTGCTGCTTCTTTCCAACTCCGAGTGTTTTGAGATCTTCCTTCACTTCATCTACTTATCTCTTTGTAGGACTGCCTCTTACTCTGCTTTACACTGGCTTCGATTTTGTTAGTAGCTTTGTTTCCCTTAACCTCCAAAATCTGTTAAGATATCTGGTATAGGGGGGGAGTGCGCATTGCTGCACTGCACTTGGACCTCATTAGGCCCATTGTGCTGCCTCCCACTACGGGTCGCCCATCCTCAGCTCAACTATCCCACCTTGTCTAGGTAGTCCAGTATGACTGAGGTGGGCAAATCCCTGATGATGTCCATCGTCGGCCATCTCTCACCCAGTATGGTGATGTTCATCGTCGGCCATCTCTCACCCAGTTTGGATCGTCTCGTAGACGAGAGTGCCGTGCATTCACTAAGGATGTGCGTCTTTCATTTCATACCATCTACAAGATCGGGAGTCAACTATTCCCATCTTGTATAAGTGTCCATTGAGCCCGCAGTGACCGGTTAGAACAGCGGTTAACCGCCTGAGGTTCCTTCTGGTCATCTGCAGGTACTGTTTAGCCCTCATTGGGGTACAGTAATGTCTCCTTCGAGAGGTAGCGGCTTTCCGTATCATCCCAATGCTTCCTGAATTTATCAAGTGTGTTGGAGTGTAACATGTTACATAGCGACAGGGGTGTCAATAGGACTAGCGGCTCCGGTGAGATGACTTTCATCCCAGTCGATGCTCTGGCTAGTGCCTCAGCCCTCCTGTTACCTATGTTAAAATCATGTCCCTTCACCTAGCTGACTTTAATGTTGTTATGCATTGCTGCCTGCCGTAGTTTTTATAGCACTTTAGTGTTGTCTGTTAAGGTATTTTTCCATTTATTCACACCTTATTCACCTTTAACAGTTTTCAAACCCTCCTCTAAATCGCATCAACTTTTAATTCAGATGAGTAATTACGCGAAATACGCGACACTAATAAAACTCCCGACGGAATACGCCAGGCGAATGGACCGCCTCAGCAAGAGGATCTTCACTGAGGTGGCGAGGCCGACGAACAAGAAATCGATGAAAGTCGTGAAGCTGTTCAGCGCCGAGCCGATCGACCAGAGGAAAGACATCCACGCCTATTACCCGCGGCATGTTGAGACCGGGAAGTTGATGATGAAGCTCAGGCATTACGGGCTGTTCAGGGATGAGCACGCCGATTTTAAGGAAGAGATGGACAGGATGCGAGCTCTGAGGGGAAAATCGAGGCCAGAGAGAAAACCGAAACAAGAAAGTAAATAATTTATACAATAGAGGAAAATAAGTGAGAATAAAAAATTGTAGATATCAGTTGTGTGTTTTTAAGAATCCATTTAAGTAGAAATAACATTCAGCTTATTAGGGTCTTAAAACTGTACACTAATCTCTATTAATAGGGTGGAAAATAATGTGAGATCAAATGTAATGCCGGGTTTATAAGACCTTTAATGTTAAACGCAAATTTACCTGCCGCACAAGTGAATGCCGCGCGGCGAGCAACGTATTAAACATCTTATAAACCCAGCATAATATCAAGCTTAGTTGGCTATGATTTAATGTGGCTGTCATTAAAAAATATGTTTTGTTTTTACAATATTTTCTACACATAAAGTTGTAAATAAAATTAAGTCACAGTAGTTTATGAAATGTAGTGAGAAATAAATGAGCAAAACAAATTTCGTTTATCAAACAAGATTTTTTAATTTAATTTCAAAGAGGTAATAAAAGTTGTTAGTTTTAGATTATTTCCAAATGATTTATTGCACTTTTAAAACAAATAAGTTTGCGAGTAAAAAATTGTATACGGTATAATAAAAAAAATTGGATGTTAAATGTAAGTATAAAAAGAACATCTTTGGCTTAAACTAATTAATATTATTTATTTTCTATGAATGTAAGAAAAAATTATTAATCTTACTTTCTTTCACCTTAAGGGAGGTATTACTATTCGGAAGTTTTAAAAAATTGATTTTTTTTGTTGCATTTATTGATATATTACTGTCTTGCCTACGTTCGGGAAATGCTGTTCTACCGCGCAAGTGCCCAATTTAGGTAATACATCTATACTAAATGTATTACCTAAATTAGGCACTTGCGCAGTACAACAGCATTTCCCGAACGTAGGCAAGACAGTCCTGAAAACGTTGGGCCTTAATGTACCATTCAGTGCTGGCTCTTGCAGAGATAATACCATTGAATTCCCGAAGGGTCCTCATCTGATGCACTACCTGGCATGTCCGCGCTAGTTCCTTTCTTTCAAATAAATGTACGCCCAACGTAGTCAGGTTCCACTTCCTCATTTTTTGAGCAGCGGAAATACACGAGCGGGGCTCGTTCTGCGCATGAGAGTGCCTAATTTGAGAAATTCCACTATATCTAGTTTCATGCCCCAAGGCCGTTTTACGATATGCGAATTGGTTAGTTAGTTTTTCGCTTATTAAAGTAAACAATGCTGAGTAGGTGTCAGAACTCAAACGAAAGTTTGAATGCTTGTGTTTGGAAGCTGACTCCGAAGCACCTCAACTGTGATGCAACAACCGTCGCTATCACGTCCTTCTTAGCCACCAGCATCTTCAACAACGGATACTCGGCAGTTTTTAAGACAGTGGAGACACTGGGAATCCGTATCGGCCTACAAGCCAAGGCCTTCCAGATGCGGGCTGTGATGCAACAACCGTCGCTATCGCGTCCTTCCTAGCCACCAGGCATCTTCAACAACGGATACTCTGCAGTTTTTAAGACGATGGAGACACTGGGAATCCGCATCGGCCTGCAAGCCAAGGGCTTCCAGGTGCGGAGCACGAGATGCGGGCTGTGATGCAACAACCGTCGCTATCGCGTCCTTCTTAGCCACCAGGCATCTCCCACAACGGATACTCGGCAGTTTTTAAAACGATGGAGACACTAGGAATCTGTATCGGCCTGCAAGCCGAGGCCTTCCAGGTGCGGAGCGCGAAAATCGGGCCAAACTTCTCCTGATTCCAGCAGCTCAGGAGGCCATCCAACAACGCTAGCACGAGCAATTCATTAAAACCCAGTTTTAAGAGGAAGAGTAGGGCCTACTGTACGGAGCTGGCATAGCTGACTAAAGGTAAAAATCTCCAAAAATGGTTAGAACTTGTGTCAAAACTTTAGCGGCGTTTATCTCGAACCTACTTTTTATTCGCTGGCCGGAAACTTTTTTAAACTATGGAACGTATAGACTTGAGCTTCTAGTATCCGGTTCTCCATATTTTTCTGTGGAGTTTGAACCACCGTCATTCAAATATATTATTATTTGATATTTTACAGAGAGCCTTAAAGTCAGAAAAAGGGGGGTAAAAAAACTACCACTGTTTTTGAATAGCCTCAATTTTCTTATTTATCGAGATTTTTCATTGTCGGTGGTTCAAACTCCAGATAATTTAATACAGATTAATGACTGCTACTTCATTTTATGTTTCAGATTACAAAACCGAAAAAATCATCCTGGCCACGAGGAAAAACCTGGCGGACACGACCTTATTTGAGGCCAGATTTAGAGGTTAAGCCGGACGTTTGAAAAAAACTAACAATCATTTTTTATAGCTCATGAATCTATTGCAAGAAACCACAAAAAAAAATTCTCAAGAACTGTCAAAAAAATGCTGTCCGAATGGTAATACCCCCTTAATTTTTTGTTACATACTCTTTATTCATAATTTACTAAATCACCGTATTTTTGTTATCTTCTTTTCTTACGCTCGATTTTTTTAATAATTCACTAAACCATGGCACGTTTCGATTTATTCACTCATCGGAATTTGTTCAAAGTTCGTCTTGTTGCGGCTTGCGTTTTCCCGTCTCGCCCTTCAACTTCTCGTTCAGGCAACTCACATCCTTGCCTTTCAGAGCACGATCGGCACACAAGTATTGCTTCAAACTCTGCTTGTCTTGATACTTGAAATACCAATCTTCGATCACGCCTTCGTTTTGTTCCAACAATTGTTCACACTGCGAAAACAAAAAGTTACAAATTACGTTTTTTTATAAACTCTAAATAAACAATTAATTCTAGGCTAACACGGCTTTGCAGCCTGGGCCATTAATTTCTCAAAATTCGTCTCAATCAGCGGTGGCTTGCAGGCTAACTTCAGGGTAGGCCAGAGACCTGAGGTAATATGTATCCGTTATTGAAAGGCGACTCTGTTGTGCAATTCCTTGTACAGTCTATTCCGGGAATCATGGCATTCACGTCATCAATTTATGTACGTATCAAAGACGAACAGTTTTTTTACCATTTAATGCTATTATATGCGCATCATCCTAGTAAATAATAGAAACTTATGTCTTGTGACTTCTGAAACAAGTACCGACCACAGTGCCCGCCGGAATTCGGAATTCCGAAGTTTAAAATTTTGAAATTGATAACGTAAATGTCAACATTCAGCGAATAGAGTTTATTTACAAAGCGCGATCCCAACCTCAAATTTTGTGTGCCTTGACGCTGTGAACGACCCTGAAGTTAGGCTGCGACCCGTCGGCTGATCCCAATGAAGTGTCGCTTTGCTCCGTGCGGCAAATACAAATTTTCAGTTTTTTCTAAACTTGAAATTTTACTTTATGCTTAACCTGGTAGAGAAAAAACTCGTTCGAAGCTTCAAATTGAACTCATTTCAAAAACATATAATGCCCAAAAATTTACAAATTGAGAAAAATTCTCTCACGTCATCTTTTCTAACCTGCGTTTTCATGTTCGTAATCTCGACGCTGGGTTTATCCCACAACTCGTACGGAATGCCCAACTCGACTTTAACTCCCTTGTCGACCAAACCGTGCAGCGTTTGGAAAGTCTGGCTCATGCCTTTGGCGAACCTCGTGCTGTCCTCCCGTTCTTTGTGTATGTTGTACTGCAGAATCCGCTCGCAGACCCCGTCCAACGATTCGACCAGCCTCAGCTCGGACTTTTGATACTGGGTCTTTTTCTTCGGCTTAATATCGTCGACGGAGTAGCCGGTTTCGATCACCTCGTGCGTTTTGCCCGTTTCTTCCAGGCGATCTTGTAATTCCGTTGCTAATATTTTACACACTACAAAAAAATAAATTAACAAAACAGTTTAGTGCACTTGTAAATAAAACACTTTTTATTTACAGTGGTTTAACCACTATATTTTGCACTTAAAATGTGACTATAGTTTCGACTATCTAGTAGTGTAAAGATTACACGTTAAAAACTATTTATACGGCTTCGAAGAGAGGGGTGCACATTTTATTTACAAGTGTATTTAGGATGTACCACAAAGTGAACGCCTACAACACAAAACAGTCAATAGAGTTTAGTTTATCGTACTATTGATGGGGTACTTTTATATTTTAACATATTTTAAGAGAAATAAGTTTACTTAACATCCTTAGCAAATTTTAGAATAATCCATACAGCTGTTATTTTGAAAAGAATCAATATTCTTGAAAATCGACCCAAAGTAAACATAATTTCAACTTTAAGTCAAATTAACTCAAGAACTATTGACGGGGTATTTTTAGATTTTAACATATTTTAAAAGAACTAAGTTTACTTATCATCCTTAGGAAATATTAGAAAAATTCATCGAGTTATTATTTTTTTAAATTATACTTGAAAATCGAGCCAAAATAAACATAATTTCAACTTTAAGTCAAAATAACTCAAAAACTATTGATAGGGTATTTTTAGATTTTAACATATTTTAAAAGAACTAAGTTTACTTAACAACCTCAGCTAATTTTAGAAAAAATCCGTACAGTTATTATTTTTTGAAAAATCAATATCCTTGATAATCAAGCTAAGATAAACATAATTTCAACTTCAAGTCAAAATAACTCAGTAAAAAAGTAGTAAAGTGACTTGAGATTGATTTGTGTAAATGTGAAAAAGTAGTACAAGTGATATGAGATTGATTTGTGTAAATTGGAGATAAAGTTTAATTCATAGATGAACGCATTTAATTTTTTTTACGGGAAAAAACTTTTATTTTTATTTCATCACAGTCACATCTGTTTAGTTTGACTTTATTTGCCTGCATTTAAGATAATTAATAAACTGTAAAACACGAAGTCCGTCACAAACAAGCTGCGAAACAAAAAAACCCATCTGAAATAATAATCGCAACACAAACGAGCTATACGGATAATAGTGTATTCATAAACATTATTTTAAATGATCTCATAACGAATTCATGGACTAGGGAAGTACGTACAAAAGGGAGCGAGAACGGACAGGACGAATAAAAAAAAAAGACAGTCGGAGGGAAAAAGGGAGTGCATCATATTCCGTCAAAAAATGAGCTCCGGAATAAAATTTTCCCGTTACGGAATTTCCGCGTGAAACGTAAAAGAATTATTATATTAATCACACGGAAACATAATAAAAAGCTCTATTATTACCCCCCGACGTTAAAAACCGGGCGAAATTGTCAGCGTTATTTATTCATGGGGATAATTGCAGATGCCCCTGTTATACACAACTATAGTAATACAGAATTTTTTCTATAAAACATTTGCAAAATTTAATTTTAAACTATTTTAATAATGCATTATCTATTCCTTTACAATTGGTTTCTAACGAGTGTAGAAAAGCCTGAAAATTTGGTTTGGTAGCGTAGCGCGAAGCGTGGAGCGACCAAACCAAATTTTAAGGCTTTTCTAAACTCGAAATTTTACTTCATGCGCCACGCGTATAAAACACTGATTTAAAGTGATGTTTAAAAAAATTAAGTCCCTGGATCAATTTCTCGGTATAGTTAGAAAGATAAAATAAAATCAATGCCTGAAAAATTATTTAAAAAAAGTAATGGAAAATTATTAAATAAATCAAAAAAGATTTCAAATATAAAACCAATTTGAAACATTATCGTAATTGGTCGACGATGCTGATAATTGTTAAAAGTTTATCTTCACTTTTATATAAATAACACAATTTAATTTCTTCGCCTGAAGAAGTCGTAGTGTGACGAAACAATTGCAGCGAGTATACAGCATTTGAGTGTTAATCCATTGATAATGGTCTCATTGTGTCCGAAATTTATTCACATTTGATAACTAAAATAAAGAAAGGTGTGAAGAAGAAAGGTTATTAGTGATTTATTCGTCAAATTAAATTGATCTTCACGTAACTCAATCAACAAAGTATTTAAAAGTGATTTATTTATATAAAAAAGATTATCCTAATTTGTATTCTATGAAATCACTGTAAGAGTGATTGTTTTAAATAGTATAAACATTCTAACTACATTAAACTATCGTATATTCAATAATAAAAAAAACCTCTAGAGTGCCATGATTTCATTTTCTTTTCAATTTAAGTTGGATACACGCTTTAGGAATTGACATAGAAAACGTTAGACAAGATAATTATAATATACAAGGTGAGTTCTTTTCGATGTTCTCTATGGGGATCTCGGAAACTATAAGAGATAGAAAAACGGTTAAATGGGGAAAGAAGTGTAGTTTTATAGGACGAATAAAATGACACTTTCAAAATATTTGAAAAAGTCAAGGGTAACTAGATATTTTGAGTAAAGTAAAATGTGTCAATTTTTTGAAATCAATATATCTCTATTATTATCATAGATAGAAAAAAACATATCACGCTTTTCTTCGTTGGAAAAATTCATTATCACTTTAAAAAACTTTCAACACCAAATAAATACAAAACAAACTTATCGAAACAAACCAAATATAGAAATGAATTAATATGTGTTTAGAATAAACATCTGTAATTGTTTTACTTTTGTCTTTTTCATGGCTAACTATTTTTTGGTGTATGGTAAAATTTAGCGTTACCATATTTTGTAAAAGGTTGAACTAAATCCCTAATATTGTTTTTATTTAGTTATTGTAGATTATTTTTTATTTATTATATTTTATTCTAAAATATAAAAAATATACAATAATTAAACCGAAACAATATTCTGTTTAGATAACAATTTTCTTACACATAACCTATAAAATTCTTGTTTTACCACTAACCTTCGCATCTATTAGCGTATTTAACTCCTTCATCTTCTTCAGTTGTTGCTGTTATTAAAATGAATAAAGTGGAAACGAAAAGGGTTTTGTATATACTTGCATACATTTTTGCGAATTATTAAATGTTCGCAAAAATTGATAAAAAGGAGGAATCAAAACACGTACTAAATTCAGTGTTCCCAACTTAATTTAATCCGTTACCAACTTACTAATATATAATATAATATATATATATATACTTTGTATAGCAAAAAAAAATCCTAAATAAAGATTATTATTATTATATTGGGCCCGTCCAAGGACAGTCGAGTATACCGTAAGAAGGATCGACAGAATTGAAGATTTTGGAGTGCGGGTAGAGGTCGGTTACGTCACAAATGCGCGCTGAATTTAAATGTGGTTACTTCATGGTAAACTTGCATGCATGTTTACAGCCTATGCCATAGGCTGTGAATTTTCTGACATTCGTTGTTTTTTAAAAGAGTCAATTTGAAGCTTTAAAAGAGTGTTGTCCACTCCCAGACTAAGCATGAAGTAAAATTTCGAGTTTAGAAAAGCCCCGCGTAGAAAATTTGTCGAGGGTCGCGCAGCGACCCGAGACATATTTTCACGGGGCTTTTCTAAACTCGAAATTTTACTTCATGCGCCACGCGTATAAAACACCGATCTAAAATGAAGTTCAAAATATATTGCTAAACTTTAATTTCATGTTAATAAATATTAAAAACATTTATTTATTTTTTTTAGCCAAATCTTGCGGTTTCAAAATTGGAGCAATTTCTTTCGGAGAAACTGTTTCCATCAATCTTAAGCAGTATATTTTAAACTTTATTTTAAGTCTGCCTGAAATTTTTGGTTTATAAATCGTTCAATTTAATGCGTCTAACGAGTGTTTCCACTCCCAGACTAAGCATGAAGTAAAATTTCGAGTTTAGAAAAGCCCTGTGAAAATTTGTCGAGGGTCGCGCAGCGACCCGAGACAAATTTTCACGGGGCTTTTCTAAACTCGAAATTTTACTTCATGCGCCACGCGTATAAAACACTGAAATATTGTGAAATTTATGTATGTTTGAACTTCACTTGGAATCAGTGTTTTATACGCGTGGCGCATAAAGTAAAATTTCGAATTTAGAAAAGCCCAGAAAATTTGTCTCGGGTCGCTGCGCGACCCTCGACAAATTTTCACAGGGCTTTTCTAAACTCGAAATTTTACTTCATGCTTAGTCTGGGAGTGGACAACTGTTTTAAAGCTTCAAATTGACTCTTTCAAAAATCAACGAATGTCAGAAAATTTACAGCTTACCTAAAGTTTACCATGAAGTAATCACATTTAAATTCAGCGCGCATTTGTGACGTAAGCGATCTCCACGCCCACTCTAAAATCTTCGATTCTGTCGATCCTTGTTACCGTATACACGAGCATCCTTGGTGATGGACATATTATATTATTTCTCTATGGTGATGGGTGAGTTTGTAATAAGTGATATTAAGGTTGATGGTTTTTAATATTACCAATGTCCAAATTATATTTTTATAAACTCGTTTAAAGTAAAAACGTACCTTTACAGCAGCAACTGACATTTCGTCTCAATTTATAAATAACATTTGTTTAAATAATTATTACCAACACAACATAACTAAAAATCGAAATTTTTACAATTCGCCAACATTAAATAATTAAACACCCTATACCGTATACTCGACTGTCCTTGATCTATTACAACTAACATAACCTCAAAAAGAACAACACCTCCAGCGGATGAATGCCGAACCACCAAGTTTCCTCTCTTCACTACAAGACTACAATGAATTCCGTAACCTAAAAAAAAAAATCCGTCAACTATTTTAAATCAAACATCTCCTTTGAAAATAAATCAACCTTTGATCTTTTTACGGTTACCCAACTCATGCGTGCTTGTACCAATTTTTTGAAAAAGCCATGGAGATAGAAGATATAATTTATCTTTCCCTTCTGATCTTCTCAATTTTCTTCGGGATATTCTACCAGAAAATAGAGGATAAGGAAACGAAGAAATGGGTCGGCAGTGGAATTGGATTTATTCTGATAAGTATCGTGTCTGGGATTCATGTAATACACGTGCTGGTTACTTTTGTTGTTAACGCAGTTATAATTTTATATCTCGACAAAAGGTAAGTAAAAATTTTAATTTATAAAAATTCTCTGTATTAATTATGTTATTTTTTAATATACATTATACTCATATTTACATATGCTGCAAATTTTCCTGGTATAAATCACCTTGCATACCAGATTGTACCAGAAGTATTACTATTTGAATAATATAAATGAAAATTGTAGGAAATGTCACGTCGTGAGTTTTACGTTTACCTTTCTCTATTTGATCTTCTTCCGGATGACGGAATTTTTCGGAATTCCCTACCCTCCAGCTCACACGAACATGATCCAAATGGTCTTAACCTTAAAATTGGCGGGACTCGCTTTTGAAGTCAACACTTCGGACACTTTAAAGCACGAGAAATCGGACGGCGATAAGACCGAAGAGAAAATTTTGGAGGATAAAACGGGCATACTCGAGGTTACATTCTTGGATGTTTTACACTATACTTTTAATTACATCGGAATATTAACCGGTATGTATGTTGAGTATATTAGGGTTTTAATTTAGTGTTAAAAAAGTACTTGGCAAACAGCGACAGCTCGCGGCCTAACTTCAGGGTAAGCGATAGACCCAAGGTAATATGTATCCGTTATTAAAAGGTTACTTTGTTGTGTCAAATCTAGTGTGCCTTGGTGCTGTCGCCCTAGGCCATATCTAGAAAAAAAAATCAGGAAGGGATATAAACATTTCGGGAAGGGATTTAATGGTAAACATTTTGTTTTCGACCTAACGGGGCAGCTTTTACAACGTAAAATTTAACATTTTGAAAATTTTGGTGGGGGTTTGAACCCCTCTATCCCCTCCCTTGGCTAAGGCCTTGCTGTTGCCTACCCTGAAGTTAGGCCGCGAGCTGCCGCTATTGGAAAATGACTGGTACTTAATGACGTTTGTCTTAAAATCAGATGATACTTTATAATGTGTTCATTCGTTTGGTAATTTTTTATATTTCAGGTCCATTTTTCAAATACAGAACTTTTAGGGATTATTTCGAGTATCCGTTCGATAAGCACGTGGACTGGAAAAAATTGACGCTGCAAAAACTTAAAATTATTCCTCTTGCGGGGGTTTCATTCTTGATCGCTTCTCATTATTGGCCACTTTCAGTAAGTCACAGAACTTTTAAAAATATCAATCATCTCACTGGATTTCTTCAATATTGTTTTTTCTCAGTACGCAAAAACGGACGAGTTTTACAACGACCGTTCGTTCTGGTACCGTTTGTGGTTCATCTGGCCGGCTTTCTTCATATTCCGCACCCGGCTCTACGTCGGGCTCATCCTGTCGGAGTGCGTGTGCACCGTCGCCGGTTTCGGGGCCTATCCGGAATTCGCCAATCCGAAATGTGGTCACGGGCCGTCCATTAATTTCAAAGAACTCAACGCTACGTAAGTTAAAATGCACTGACATACTTTTGAGGTTATATGTAAGGAACCTAAGATAGATTAAGACAAAAATAGGTTAACCCTGAGGTTAGGTTAGTAGTTTTGACAGCAATAAAGAAAACATTTGGATTATACGAGTTATCTAACCTAAAAGACATTCCTTTGAAAATGGTCCAACAAACCGAAACTAGTTGTAATAAAGTTTTATTTCGTGAAACAATACCAAGTGTTTTTTAATTTAAATAACTTTACATATTCTAATATGTTTCACCAAATGCCAGATGAGGAATTAATTCAAGAAAAAAATAACCTAGAAGGTTAGGTTAGCAGTTTCAACTCAGCCAAAGAATAGTATCTATTGAATCTCTTCGAGTTATAACTTTTAGCATACCAATGAAGAGAACATTTGGTGGTTATGTCAAAACAACACATACACTTTGTTGTACATAACCTCTACAGATTGTTTAAAATTTTTTCAATTGTTTTGGGCTTATGTGAGAAACATATATATATATATATATATATTATGAAATTCTGTTTCTCACATAGTAAAAGGGAATACTGATTATATATACAGGGTGTCCGTATTTCGAGGAAATGCATGGGGATCTCGGTTATTTGAAGAGTTAGAGAGTTGGTTAAATTAGGGCAAATACGTGAAATTTGGAGCCCAACAATAATCCGAAAACAGATTTGAAATATCTTTTTTTGTTTTCGAGATATTGCCAAAAAACTATTTTTTTCAAATTTCGTTTTTATTTTTTTATTCAAAAACTATTGGATCTAGGAATTTGCAACTTTTACATTATACAGGCACTTTTTAATCAGGAATTTAGTAGTGTACTTACATTTAAAATAACTTTAATATCTTTTCCAGAACCATAGCCAACTTTTGTTTTTCTTATGGGCGCCATATTGGATATTCATATTTTTGGAAAGAACTTTTTTTTCTGAATTCAACGGTATATCACACTTATAATTTATTTTGCGTTTCATTTGAAACAAAGCAACCTTTTGTTTTTTTTTAAGAGTGCCTTGAAAACAGTTGCACATTTTAAAATTCCTGAGGCCTACAACTATATTTTTTTAGGGAAGGAACCAGAATAATCACTCTGCTGCTTGATGAAGTTTTTCATAATATTAAATAATAATAAACAAATTAATTAAATATCTTTTGAAGTAAAATTATCACAAACTTAGAGTAAGTGTTCGAATATATCACCATTGACCTCCAAACATAATTCTAGTCTTTTCCTTAAATTTTGGACTGCCCGAAAAATGTCTCTTCTTCTTAATTGCTGAATGGTAACTATTATAATTCTTCTTAAATCGTCTTTGTCCTCTGGAATAGTTTTATAAACTTTTTCTTTTATAGCTCCCCAAAGAAAATAATCTAGAGGTGACAAATCAGGTGAGCGAGCTGGCCAACGTATATCACCATTATTTGCCATAACTTTATTTGGAAACATTTCGGACAGACAATTAGCGACAATTTGGCTGTTGTGAGGTGGTGCACCATCTTGTTGAAACCATACATTTCTTAACATATTTAAGGGGATGTTATTGTCTACGTGATCACTTAAAAATGTTCTTAAAAAATCGTGATATCTCTGTGAATTTAATGTATCTTCGTAAATGTATGGACCTACAATATTGTCTCCCAAAATACCGACCCATACATTTAGTCCGAATCGCACTTGTCGTCGTCTTTCTTCATGTTGTCTAGGATTATTTATACTCCACACATGTTCATTGTGCCTATTGAATATCCCTGTGTTGGTAAAACGGCGTTCGTCAGACCATATCACATTTGACAAGAAATTCGGATTTTCGTTTAATTTTCCCAATAAAATACGACAAAAGTCCATCCTTCGTCTAGCATCTCCAGGATGGAGAGCTTGAGTAACTTTAATTTTGAATGGGCGATATTTATTTCTTTTCAAAATTCTCCATACGTATTGAAACGTCACACCAAACTGGTTCGCAAGTTCTCTCGTTGAGGAAGAAGGGTTATCTTGAATCTAGGGGAATAAATATTATGTTATTGTAATTAAAATGAAATCATTTTACAGCTTGCATAATTTGGTTTTCATTTTCATGGGGTTGGTGATATCCATATCTTTGTCGTGGCTTTACGAAAGAACCATATTCCAATAAATTTGTATGTAGTTTTATGAAATGACTTTCACTTGGCTGTTGCCTTTCTGGATAGCGCTGTAGATAGACTTCGGATGAAATACGTACATTTTTGTTTGAAGTATAATAAACTTCGATCATATCTCGTTTTTCTTGGTTCGAAAACACAATTTTTAACTTTATTTTATGTATTATGTATAATGATCGTATCTTATTGACACATCAATAACTGAATAATTTTATCAATATTATTGTTTCCAAGGCACTCTTTACAAAAAACAAAAGGTTGCTATGTTTCAAATGAAACGCAGAATAAATTATAAGTGTGATATACCGTTTAATTCAGAAAAAAAAGTTCTTTCTAAAAATATGAAAATCCAATATGGCGCCCATAAGAAAATCAAAAGTTGGCTATGGTTCCGGGGAAGGTATTAAAGTTATTTTAAATGTAAGTACACTACTAAATTCCTGATTAAAAAGTGCCTGTATAATGTAAAAGTTGCAAATTCCTAGATCCAATAGTTTTTGAATAAAAAAATAAAAACGAAATTTGAAAAAAATAGTTTTTTGGCAATACCTCGAAAACAAAAAAAGATATTTTAAATCTGTTTTCGGATTATTGTTGGGCTACAAATTTCACATATTTGCCCTAATTTAACCAACTCTCTAACTATATATTTGGTTTGAGTTACGTGAAGAGTTGAATATAATAAACTTAATAAAAGACTAACACTTTCTTCACTAAAAACATTTATTTACGCTAAATGTACATTTCGAACACTACGTGTTCATTATCAATAGCTTACTGAGTAAATAACAATAAAGGGCGGGATACTTATACCTAAAGGGATTATGGGAAAAACCGTGGGTGAGGTTAGCACTTGTGTCTGTCGCAGTTATTTGTCGGAATTACCTCTAACAAGGGATTATTCAGGGGACTTAAATCAAAATTCAGCAAATTATTTTCGTATTTCTTCATCTGAATAGCTTCCAACATATTTAATTTTTTATTTGAAGAATGTTTTAATAATTGTATATTGTTTTCCGAAAACTTATGACCGGTAGTTATAGTGTGATGTGCAACTGCTGATTTTTCAGGGTTAAGGTTCTTTATGTGATAATTATGTTCTTTAAATCTAATAGCTAATGATCTTTGAGTTTGTCCTATGTACAGTTTTTCGCAGTTGCAACAATTTATCTTATATATACCAGATTTTTGTAAATATTACAAATAAAAAAATATTCGAAATGTACATTTAGCGTAAATAAATGTTTTTAGTGAAGAAAGTGTTAGTCTTTTATTAAGTTTATTATAACTCTCTAACTCTTCAAATAACCGAGATCCCCATGCATTTCCTCGAAATACGGACACCCTGTATATATAATCAGTATTCCCTTTTACTATGTGAGAAACATAATTTCTTTAATTTAACAGTAGAAGTCATCGAGTACATAGAAAATCGATCGTACTTGATGTCTTTTACCTATTATCCTTGATTTATTAATTATTATTATTTAATAAAATAAAACACTTTAACTAGCTTGCCTTTGCTAGCAGTGATAATAGTAATAATTATAACTTTGTTAAATATTATTATTCAGTTTGAAGGATTCTAAGAGGATGAAATCGATCGAGTACAATTACGAGACGATACACAACGTGAATCCGTATGGGGCGGAATTCTGCCCATCGGTCCGCGAGACTATGAAACACTGGAATATGTGCATACAGTATTGGTTGGCCGTGAATATTTACAAACGGTTCCCGAATAAGAAATACAGGACGTTCGCGACGATGTTTGTGTCGGCCTTATGGCACGGCGTTTACACTGGCTATTACGTCTGTTTACTGGGAACTGCGTTTGTTTTCCCCGTTGACGTCGTCGTTTATAAGTTGGTCATGAAGGATCGTGTTGGCTGGGTAAGTTTAATAATAATAATCTTTATTTAGCATACTGCTATCTCATAAGAGTTATATACTATTTACCGTTTGAGCGTGTTTAAGGTATAAGGCCGTTCATACGATGTTTAAGGATTTAAAGAATTAGAGCCAGTTGCACCAACCACATTGAACTGGTTCAACTCTAAACTGAAGTTCAAAGTCACAGTAGAGCAAAAGGAATTGTCATCTTGAACTTAAGTTCAGATTGAACTCGAGTTCAACATTTTTGGTGCAACTAGGCCTTAACTTATAACATTTAAGGACCAGTTGAACTTGAGTTCAAACTGACATTAAAACTGCTGGAAAACTTTTTAGAACCTAAACTTGCGTGCATAGAAATCGGCCCACTGTTAACTTTTGACTTTAACTAGTTTTTTTTTTAGAAACTATTCATCAGATCAAAAAAAAAAAATATGCTGCTTGAAAGACAATTTAATTTGCTTTAATATTAGTTAAAATTTATCAAGAGTGCTTATCGTTTCAACCGGTAAAAAAAATGAAACGTATTTATGTGGTGATTATAACGAGAATAACAAACTTGTGAAAGATTGAAATGATTGCCTTTGCAATTGAAATTTGGTGGACAATATTCGTTTTTCATAATTTGATTAGTTTTCAAGTGTGTTAGTGAAATGCATACTGCACCGGAAAAAGCCGCCCAAGTAATTGCCTTAATCGACAATGGACTTAGCCAGCGAGCAGTTGCTCAACAACTCAATATGACATGCGCAGCGGCTCGAGGAGTGACTCAACGATATGGGGAGACTGGATCCTTTCATAGGCGACCGGGAACAGGCAGAAAGCGATTTACAACGGCTCGTGATGACCGCTTTATTGTGTCAACAACATTAAGAAATCGTCACCTTAATGCGGTGCAAGTGCAACAACAGCTCCGTGAAACGCGAGGAGTGGCTATTAGTCAGTGGACAGTAAGACGAAGACTGCAGGAAAGTAACCTGACCCCTAAAACACCTGCGATTTGTCCAAAACTTACCCCAGCTCAACCTCTGTTAAGATAGCAGTGCCAAATGGGCAGAATGCACTGTAACCTATACTAGAATTAAGGGCTATTTTAGTGCCCTATTGTCGATTTTAGTGCTCCACCCTTAAGGGTGCAAATCGCAACATAGCCACCTTAACATTAAGCTGGCAAGGCAAACTTACAAATCAGGAATTAAAAAACATTTTCTGTACGACATAATTAAGGGCTAATTAAGTGCCCTATAAGCAATTTTAGTGCTCCACCCTGTCTTAGAAAAAAAATATTTTCTACTACAATTTCACTTTTCTCGAAAATGGACGAGCAGACTGCAACAAAACTATAGAATAATTTAGAGCTCCTTGCTTACTAATTCAGTGCCCCATTAGCGATTTTAGTGGTCCACCCTGTACTTAGAAAAAAAATATTTTCTACCCCAATTTCAGTTTTCTCGAAAATGGACGAGCAGAGCAGAGCAACGAAACTATAGAATAATTTAGAGCTCCTTGCCTACTAATTAAGTGCCCCATTGGTGATATTAGTGCTCCACCCTGTACTTAGAAAAAAAATATTTTCTACCACAATTTCACTTTTCTCGAAAATGGACGAGCAGAGCAGAGCAACGAAACTAGAGAATTATTTAGAGCTATTTACCTACTAATTAAGTGCCCCATTGGAGATTTTAGTGTTAATGGTTTAAATGAAATCTCTGAATACCTATCTTCTCTTATTTTTCTTACAAATTAAAGAAGATAGGGTATGCTGGTATAAATCAATGCAGAATTGTATTTCGCCTAAGAATATATAATAATGTACAGGGTGTTTATTTGAAAAGAATCGAGATTAAAAGTTGACTAAATATAGTAGTATATTTTGAACATTTTTTATCATTTTTCAAAAAATAAGTCATCATTGGGCTCTTTCGGGAGTTGGCATTTTAGAGGCAACTTTACATCAATATTCAAAATGCAATGTTTGATGTTTTGTCAAATTTATTTTCACAACTACTGAAATATATAGAACACAGCACACTTATGAAAATTACACATAGTTTTTTAACATACAGCAGAAACAGTCCATATACTTTTAATGTGTTTCGGCGGGACACTCTGTATAATAATAGTTCATGTAATTGTTAATTATCTCTATAAAATTAAATTGGGATCATAATGGGTTCATAGTACGTAAGATCGACGAGATCTTAATTAATGATATTATTTAAGATGTATGTACAATGGCGGCCGACGAAATGTAAACGGTATTTTGTTGTCATAGAGAAATTGTCTAATTTTGTACAGATTTATCAGAACTCTTAACAGTGGCGTAACTTAGGTTTTAAAGGACTATTATTCAATTGCTAATTACAATGCTAAACATATTTATTCTTAATACAAGTAGAAATTATGAAATTAATATTTTGTAGGACCACCATTTGCTGTGATAACTTTTGCCAAACGTGTACTCATGGATGAAACTAGATTCCTCATATTGTAGTTGTCAGCCAAATCCTCCCATGCATTTTCAACAATTTCGTGAAGTTCATCTGTATTCATAGGTCTAAAATCTCTTGAGTAAAACTTTTTTTGTAGGTATCCCCAAACATTCTCAATTGGATTGAGATCAGGGCTCTTCGCAGGCCAAGGCAATACTTGGATGCGGTGGTCATTTAGCCACTGAGTCACAATTCTTGCTGTATGGATAGGACTATTGTCCTGTTGAAATATAAAATTTTCCGAAAATGTTTGTGTTACTGAAGGCAACATTACATATTCTAAAATATCCCTGTATTTAATAGCATTTAAATGGCCATCTATTTTCCAAATTATTCCGGGTCCGTTTACACTGACCCAAGCCCAAAAATTAACAGAAAAACGACCACTATTTGTTATTGGACGGGTGAATCCTTCTTCATACCTTTGGTTTATTGGTCTATAAACTCGTAGGCTCCCATTACTACATGATTGAAATACTTTTTCGTTAGAAAAGACGACCGAGTTCCAAAAATCATCCCCACGATACACAAATTCGTTGGCAAACTCCAATCTTCGTTGTTTATTGTTTTCTAAGAGAAAAACTTTCTTGGCTGCTTGATAATTTTGTAGACCTGCAGCTTTAATACGTCTCCGAGCAGTTCTAGTAGACCCCGCAAAACCCGTTACTTCTCGAGCATCTAAGGCACTATCAAATGGATTTTCTCTGAGATGATTCACCAATGCAACATCCTGTTCTTCATTAGATACCCTTCCTATTCCAATTCGGGGTGGCCTTCTTAAATCTTGCCTTATTTCAAATCGCTTTTTCAAATTATGTATGCAGGTTTTGCTTACATTCAAATCAGCAGCCACTCGGCTAAGAGACCAGTTTTCTTCTAGTTTAGCTATTGCCCTGCTTTTCTCGTCTTTCAGCCTGAGTTGTAGTTGTCATTGTCTTATCGGTTAGTTATGATTCATGTGAAATGAGATGAACTGATGAATAGAGTTTTCTGGATTGTTGAATTTGGGAGAAATATTGGAGTTTCCTACTAGACAAAGGTGATTAACCCATTAACAGCCAAGCAGTGATAGAGTTAACTCTAAAAGTTGAATTTAGGTCCAATTCCGCACTTTTTTTATGATTTCTATGAATGACTTATTGTATTACATACTGTGAATTTTTGTTTTAAATTTACATAATGTATACGCTGTAAAATTTCAGGCATTCGTCGATCTTATATAAAAATGTGCAACATGAAGTTAAGAACGAGTGTCTTCCACTCCCAGACTAAGCATGAAGTAAAATTTCTAGTTTAGAAAAGCCCCGCGTAGAAAATTTGTCGAGGGTCGCGCAGCGACCCGAGACAAATTTTCACGGGGCTTTTCTAAACTAGAAATTTTACTTCATGCGCCACGCGTATTAAACATTGAAATATTGTGAAGTTAAAAATACACTGAAATATTTTTTCTTTTAATGAATAATAAGCGAAATATTTATATAACAAAATATTCACCTTTTTCTTCATATATTTTCAAGTCAGGTCGAATAATATAACATATCAAATTAACCTATTTAATAATTTAATTAACAAAAAAGTTATAATGTTGCTTGCATGCATTAATGGTGCTTAATGGGTTAAGGATGTTATGGATGTGTGGGTTAGATGCGAATTTCTTCTAAATATTTTGTTATATTTCTTGTAATTATATTTAATCGCTTATAAAATAACCCTTCTCTTCGCTTCCTCACCCTCAACTTGACTTAATTCGTCCATCCGTCAACTCAGCTTTACAATTTATCGATTGCGCGCGTCCTTCAACTTTTTCTGAATAATGAACGTCATTTCGGGAATAATAACAAGAAGAAAACAGTTTAAGGGAAAAATTGGGGACGAGGTGATTACAGTTTATTACGGGGCGCACTCCAATAAGGAAGCCCTTACAGTCCTGCTTTTTTCCGTTCTTGTACAGATAACAAAATATTAAACGACACGGCGATTACACGAATGCTTCCCCTTTAGAAATGAGGAAGGAGATATTTTTGGATGACTTTTATAAATCTGTCAATCAAATGTTTGTTTTCGCACAAACGCGACGCTCCTGATTAAAAGTCATATTCACATAGCTAATAAACATCGTTCACATTTCGTCGGCCGCCATTGTACATACAGGGTGAGTTTTTTTTATGTTCTCAATTGGGATTTCGGAAACTATAATAGATAGAGAAACGGTTAAATGGGCAAAGTAGTGCAGTTTTACGAGCTGAATATAAAGACACTTTTAAATTTTTCGAAAAAGTCAAGGGTAACAAAATATTGTCATAAATGTGAAAAGTGGCAATTTATTCAAATCGATTTTTCTCGGTTATAAAAAAAGACACATGAAAACTATAAAGTTGTAGCTAATTTTACACTAAATAATAAAATGTTAACGATTTTTTTACATCGATATTGGTTTTCGAGATGTAACACAAACTTACATTTTTTTAAATGGAAATCATAGTTTGTTATGGTCTCATTTAAAAGACATGTTTTCGTCTTTAATTAGATATAAAACTAGACATATGTATTTATAAAATTAATTGAGTTATTAACATTTATCTTTAATTAGTAGGCAAGGAGCTCTAAATTATTCTATAGTTTCGTTGCAGTCTGCTCGTCCATTCTCGAGATAAGTGAAATTGGGGTAGAAAATATTTTTTTTCTAAGTACAGGGTGGAGCACTAAAATTGCTTATATGGCACTTAATTAGCCCTTAATTATGTCGTACAGAAAATGTTTTTTAATTCCTGATTTGTAAGTTTGCCTTGCCAGCTTAATGTTAAGGTGGCTATGTTGCGATTTGCACCCTTAAGGGTGGAGCACTAAAATCGACAATAGGGCACTAAAATAGCCCTTAATTCTAGTATAGTTTACAGTGCATTCTGCCCATTTGGCACTGCATCTTAACAGAGGTCCCAGCTCATCGTCAAGCACGCCTGCGTTTTGCACGGGATCATCTGAATTGGACAGTGGAACAGTGGGGGTCTGTTCTGTTCTCAGATGAGACTAGGATATGCCTCTATGGTAGCGACCGAAGAAAAAAAGTGTACCGGAGACCAAGAGAGCGCTTTGCAGAATGCTGCATTGAAGAACGGATTGCTTATGGAGGTGGTTCCTGCATGATCTTGGGTGCAATTTCTATGGGAGCACGAACTGACCCTGCTTTCATCCGCAGGGGCGACCGTGGTCACGAGAGAGGAGGTCTAACGGGTGCTAGGTACATCGAGGAGATTTTAGCAGTCCATGTGGTACCTTATGTCGACTACATTGGAGACGAATTCCTTTTTATGCATGATAATGCGAGGCCGCACACCGCAACAATCGTGAAAGATTACATTTCAGAAGTCGGTTTTCGGGTTATGGAGTGGCCATCATGCAGTCCCGACCTAAACCCGATTGAACATTTATGGGATGAGCTAAAACGAAGAATTCGAGCTAGACTTCGTGCCCCAACTTCGATCCCAGAGCTTATTGTTGCAGTAGAAGCAGAGTGGCTTAACATCCCACAAGAAACAATAGCGAACTTGATTCGATCTATGCCCAATCGTATGAGAGATGTTATTAGTGCAAGAGGGGGTCATACCCATTATTAAAAATTAAGTGTTAATTTAGATAAGTGTTAATAACAATATTCATTTTTGCAATAAAAAAAAGTTAATTTGTTTCATGTATTAATTTCACTATGTTAAGCCAACATACAATTTAATAAATTTCTCATATTAAAGCATATTAAGTTGTCTTTCAAGCAGCATTTTTTTTTTTGATCTGATGAATAGTTTCTAAAAAAAAACTAGTTAAAGTCAAAAGTTAACAGTGGGCCGATTTCTATGCACGCAAGTGTAGTATTTCCGTCAAACTGTAAACAAAACTTAATCAATGTGCTTTTTAAATTTTTTTTTGTAGCAAGCGAAAGTGGCTCACGTTTTCATGGTCGTCTTCAAAATGTTCTTCTTTTCCTATCTCTCGATCGCCTTCAATTTATTATCGCTGAGCTGGATCATGACTTACTTCAACTCGATTTACCACGCTGGAATCATAATCGGGCTAGTTCTCTACTTCGGAGGCATCCAGTTGTTAAAGATGCAGAAAAAATCTTCGAAAATCCAAGACGAGGATAAAAATAAAGTTGAGGACAAAAAGAAATCTGAATAAAAATATAAAATAAAAACAAAAAGAAAGTGCCAAGTGAAACGGGGTGAAAAGAAACAAAGCGAATTTCCTCACATTTTTAGGTAAGACTGAAGTGTTTAAAGGTGAAACTCCTGAAGTGCATCACTTAAAAATTATTTGCAATTGACGAGTTTCACCTTTAAACGGACAAAATATTCCCTTTTTATCTTTCATAATCCCTCTTCCTCAAGTTCAAAGTGTAATACAATGATGTGGAGCCATAAAAGTTTGTTTTAGAGTTGGATAGTATGAGACAGATTTGATTTGACATTTGATCTCTTGGGGCCAGTTGCACCAAATACGTTGAACTGGTTCAACTCTGAACTTCAGTTTAAAGCAGTGATGGGGAAACTATGGCCCGCGGGCCAAGTCCGGCCCGCGGAAAGGTTTAATCCGGCCCGTTTAAGAGTGCCGTCGTGAGAATGTTTGAACGCGTTCTTACTTCGTAATGTGACGACCCACATAAAAACTACCTAGCATCATTCTTTGGCCCGCTACGATTGTCTGATTATTAAAAATGGCCCGTCTTAAAAAAAGTTTCCCCACCACTGGTTTAAAGTGACATTAGAACAATAGAAACCGTCATCTTGAACTCAAGTTCAGTTTGAACTCTAGTTCGGCTTTAATGTGAGTTCAGATTGAATTATTTTCTATACACAAATGTCAGTGATTTTTTTTTCTCCAAAACATTCACAAATGTTGATGATGGTAGAAAGAACGTGGACTACTCAGTTTCCAGCTTCAATTCGAATTCAGAGTTTAGCTTGAACTCCAGTTCAACAGTTTTGGTGCAACTAATTATAATTATTATCAAAACTATTTTCTTTTATTCCAATTTTTTGTATACCGAGATACACAAGGCTATAGCCTAGTTTAAACCCTTTCCAAAATTATTTAAATAAAAATTTTGTAGGTACGTATAAAAAGCAAAAACAATGTTTTTATCAATAGACATTTTTAAAGCCCTCTCTGGTTTTTTTTTCTGGCTATAGCCCAGAGCTGGGCAGGATTCGAATCCTTTCAGAGGATTCAAAAGAGGTATTCGAATACTTTAGTGAAAACGGATTCGTTACATTTTTTTAAAAGGATTCGTATTCGAATCCAGACGTAGATGATTCGAATCCTTATAAAAGGATTCGAATTCTTATAAAAGGATTCGAATCCTTATAAAAGGATTCGAATTCTTATAAAAGGATTCGAATCCTTATAAAAGGATTCGAATCCTCATACACGGATTCAAATCCTCCCAAATAATTCGAATCATCGCTATTAAAGCTGGGATTCGAATTCGATTAATTCAAATAGTTAAATTTTCTAATATGAATATTTAAATCACTACATTATTCATATTTGAATATACATGCTAACCCCTAGTTGGGCGCCATAAATCACGAGCTTTCAAATTTAAAACATCCCACTGAAAACAGCGTTTCGTACGCGTGGCGCATGAAGTAAAATTTCGAGTTTAGAAAAGCCCCGCGAAAATTTGTCTCGGGTCGCTGCGCGACCCTCGACAAATTTTCTACGCGGGGCTTTTCTAAACTCGAAATTTTACTTCATGCTTAGTCTGGGAGTGGAAAACACTCGGTTAAAAATACTTGAAACGCTTGGGCTTGAGGTTTTTTGGCGCCCAACGTGGGGCCATGCTAACCCCTAGTTGGGCGCCATAAATCACGAGCTTTCAAATTTAAAACATCCCACTGAAAACAGCGTTTCGTACGCGTGGCGCATGAAGTAAAATTTCGAGTTTAGAAAAGCCCCGCGAAAATTTGTCTCGGGTCGCTGCGCGACCCTCGACAAATTTTCTACGCGGGGCTTTTCTAAACTCGAAATTTTACTTCATGCTTAGTCTGGGAGTGGAAAACACTCGGTTAAAAATACTTGAAACGCTTGGGCTTGAGGTTTTTTGGCGCCCAACGTGGGGCCATGCTAACCCCTAGTTGGGCGCCATAAATCACGAGCTTTCAAATTTAAAACATCCCACTGAAAACAGCGTTTCGTACGCGTGGCGCATGAAGTAAAATTTCGAGTTTAGAAAAGCCCCGCGAAAATTTGTCTCGGGTCGCTGCGCGACCCTCGACAAATTTTCTACGCGGGGCTTTTCTAAACTCGAAGTTTTACTTCATGCTTAGTCTGGGAGTAGACAACACTCGTTTGAACTTTTAATGTAACTCTTTTATAAAATCGACGTATGTAATATAATAAATCATTCGTTGAAATCATCAAAAAGATGCAAAATTTTACCTAATATTAACTTTTAGTTACCTTTATACTTTGCTCGACTCTTAATGGGTGAATATTCTATTCCTAAGAAAAAACGTATTTATTTAATATTATAGAACAGATGTTAATTTGTTGAAAATATATGTACTCATGTTATGTAATAATAATAATAATAAAATAAATAAAAAATAATGAAATAAATTTGAGCTTATATTATATTAAAATATTTAAATTTTCGAATAATTCAAATATTTGTGAATGCATATTTGGTTACTTAACCATTAAACGTTTCCAACCTTAATAGTATATTTTTAACTTCACTTGAAATCAGTGTTTTCTAAGCGTGGCGCATGAAGTAAAATTTCGAGTTTAGAAAAGCCCCGCGTAAATTTGTCTCGGGTCGCCGCGCGACCCTCGACAAATTTTCTACGCGGGGCTTTTCTAAACTCGAAAATTTAATTCATGCTTAGTCTGGGAGTGGAAAACACTCGGTTAAAAATACTTGAAACGCTTGGGCTTGAGGTTTTTTGGCGCCCAACGTGGGGCCATGCTAACCCCTAGTTGGGCGCCATAAATCACGAGCTTTCAAATTTAAAACATCCCACTGAAAACAGCGTTTCGTACGCGTGGCGCATGAAGTAAAATTTCGAGTTTAGAAAAGCCCCGCGAAAATTTGTCTCGGGTCGCTGCGCGACCCTCGACAAATTTTCTACGCGGGGCTTTTCTAAACTCGAAATTTTACTTCATGCTTAGTCTGGGAGTGGAAAACACTCGGTTAAAAATACTTGAAACGCTTGGGCTTGAGGTTTTTTGGCGCCCAACGTGGGGCCATGCTAACCCTTAGTTGGGCGCCATAAATCACGAGCTTTCAAATTTAAAACATCCCACTGAAAACAGCGTTTCGTACGCGTGGCGCATGAAGTAAAATTTCTAGTTTAGAAAAGCCCCGCGAAAATTTGTCTCGGGTCGCTGCGCGACCCTCGACAAATTTTCTACGCGGGGCTTTTCTAAACTCGAAATTTTACTTCATGCTTAGTCTGGGAGTAGACAACACTCATTTGAACTTTTAATATAACTCTTTTATAGAATCGACGTATGTAATATAAAAAATCATTCGTTGAAATCATCAAAAAGATGCAAAATTTTACCTAATATTAACTTTTAGTTACCTTTATAATTTGCTCGGCTCTTAATGGGTGAATATTCTATTCCTAAGAAAAAACGTATTTATTTAATATTAAAGTTGCATTTAATATAATAACAAACTGTGAACAAATCGACAAAAATCTAGAAATATCGAAAATCTCTACATGTAGAAAATCTTGACGGTCCACTCCCAGACCCGACACAAATTTGCACGGGGCTTTTCATAACTCGAAATTTTACCATATGCGCCACACGTATAAGACACTGATTTAAAGTGAAGTTAAAAACGCACTGAAAACTTCGATATTTTTTTTAAATTGGATGTTTTCTTTCCTATCCATGCTGTAAACCATTAGATATTCGTTGGTTTCTTGTAAAGAAACTTGGATTCCCTGTAGTCCTTCGGTCTCCGAAGACCATGATTGGTCCTTCGAGCTATAGCCTTTGTAAAATGGTAATAAACTTAGTAATCTAGAGTGATCCTTTAATTTGAAACTTCTAAGAACGAGTGTTGTCCACTCCCAGACTAAGCATGAAGTAAAATTTCGAGTTTGGAAAAGCCCCGCGTAGGGCTTTTCTAAACTCGAAATTTTACTTCATGCGCCACGCGTATAAAACACTGATTTAAAATTAAATTCAATAACACATATATCATCATTAATTAAAATCATTATTTAATCAGATATTTAGTCGGTAAATGACCATTTTTGTTAATAGAAACTGATTGAATAAAATGTTACTGGTTGCAAATAATAGATTCAAATTTATTTATAAAGGATTTGTATCCGTGATTCAAAAATGAGGATTCGAACCTTTGATTCGAATCATATTTTTTACGTACGAATCCTTTATTCGAGTATTCGTGACTCGAATCATATTAGGTGATTCGGATTCGTGATTCGAATCCTGTTTTTGAGGATTCATCCCAGCTCTGCTATAGCCTTATCTGGTATGTTTCCTTTTATCTTTCATCGCCTACTAACCTAATGTAACAACATTTTGTGGCTCACGGGTTATTTGTGCAATATACACATTTACAAGATAATAATGGTGTGTATCATTTAATTATAAAACAAAACTATATTTTCATGTCGAAACAAAAGAAATATGATATATATATAACGGGTGTTAATTGTTTAAAATGTATTTACTTATGTGTAATAATAAAATAAATTAAAAACAAAAAAAAGACGTCTGATTATGATGTCGAGTTTTCCTCTTCGGACGGTTCCCTTTTGCGTTTTCCTTGGTTCTTCTTGCTCTTCGACATTTTCTCTTCGCCCACCCTTAAAAAATGTACACACTTCAAAAAAACCCAATAGTAAATAAATAAGGAAATTATGTGATCGTAAACAAGGTGTTAAACATAATATATAAAATTACGAAAAAACTATTCGTGAAAATGCAAACAGTGTCTTAATTAGATGGCCTAAGACATTAGTTTTAATCCAAGTCCTTTCACTTCTAATTTGTTGCTATCTCTCCTTTCATTTTAAATTGTATTGTTAGTTGGTTTGAAGAGAATTTGACCTAAACGTTACATCTACTTTAATAGGGCGTTGTAACAAATCAAATTAAATAAGATTTTAAATATTTCATTGTATAATTGAATATCCGGAGGTGTATTTGCACGGGAAGTAGTTGTTTCAATGGATATTTATCGTCTTAAATTGTCTTATTAATTAAGACACTGTTTGCATTTTCACGAATAGTTTTTTCGTAATTTTATATATTATGTTTAAAGTGTGCAAACTATAAGAAGCGCAAGCTTATTTTCCTGAATTCAAATAGTTTTCAATTTGAATTTATTAAGGTGTTAAAATCGAAACGAAACATTCTGTATTACTCGTAACTTTCTGAATAAAAAAAAAACAAGTGTTTCTACTCCCTGGATTTGCAGTGCTCGCTTTGCTCCGTGCCTAATTCCAAATTTTCAGGCTTTCCTAAACTCAAAATTCTACTTCATGCTTAATCTGGTAATGGAAACATTCATCAGAAGCTTCCAATTGAACTTTTTTTATAAAATCAACGAACACCTGATAATTCACAGCGTATACATCAGGATGTGGTAACTTTACGTAAAGGAAAATTCACTGTATTCAACAGTTTCCTTACAGAATTTGCACGAAGAATGTCAAACTACACTTACGTGCAAAGAAAACGGCCCACTCGTTATTTATTCTTTATTTTTTCCTAATAGCATTACTTTTGCAATGCTGCGAATTAACTTTTGGTATTTTACGATAAAATAGACAATCAGGGTATAGAAAAAAAAACAACATATCGTACTTATTACTTTATTTAATGAACAATAATCATAACAAATGAAATTTAAAGATACGCTTTCCATTCGACATTATGGATAAAGTATCAAGATGTCTACGTTCTTTCACTGTTTTTGCTTTTTTGTTTTGATCTTCAGTGGCTGTGGGTATAAACCCACTGAAGGTTGGTGTGTTCATTATGGTTTTAAGTGCTGTAGATTGTGCAAAAGCTGTAGCTCTTTTGGAATATTTTCGAAGCCAGTGGTCTGTGGCCAGATGGCTTAATGTCAGCCGTTCTACCTTCCAATGTCTATTTTATCGTAAAATATTAAACGTTTTGTTTGTTATTTTGCAACAATGATTTTATTATTAACAATAAAAAAGAATGAGTGGGCCGATTTCTATGCACTTGAGTTTAGTTGCAAAGTTAAATAAAATCAGTGAAAGCTTTTACTCGTAATTAATAGTTTATAATGTACACTTTTATACTTAATTATTTCGAGCATGTGATGCCTGATATACTGAGTCAACATAATAGTAAAGTAATTTTAGCAATCTAGTTGGAAAGTTATATAAAATCAGTGAAGTGTTTTAATTAATAGTTTATAATGTGTTTTGAATAAAATTATGTCTTTATACGCGTTTGCTTACATTGCTGTCGCTCGTGTGCCGGGTCCCCAATATGGTAACGGGTTTGACTGGAACCTCAGTAAATTCTTCTTCCTCGATTCGGGATTCGCATCAGCGTGCCTTTCGAACGAGTAAGCCTGTTCTGGTTCGACTGATAAAATATTTTTCGCTGGCGAATTTTCTGCTAATCTCCTCTCGCTGACAGGATGATCTTTCACCCAACTCCTCATTATGTCCCAGACGACTCGAGATGGAGCGTTCGTTTTTAGCGAGGATTTATTCATGTGCGTTCCAGAGACTTTGTAACCGGCATTCAAAATCGCCGATCTTACAAAAAAACAAAATATTTAAAAACAACTCTTGATGTCTTAATGCACGTCTATACCAAACGACTGGGCCCGTTCATCAAAATGTTCAGCATCCATCATGTTTGAATTTGTTTGTTGGTATCTAATGAACGGTACTCTGGTCAGTCTATTGTGTACGATTGCAAAAATCTCAAACATGTTCACGATTAACAGTCCGGCAATCAGAAAATTCCCCAACAGTTGGCAGTAAACATATAATATTAGGAAATGCAAAGAAACATTTGTTTTTGTTTGCGGTTATCATCCACAACAAAAAATAATCGCATTTGTGAATGCCCTGTTCGTTTCGTATGGACGCGCCTTTATACCATGTGATCATTTAAAACCTGGGTCTCCAAACTATCTTCTTCACGGGCCACAAATACAATTCTACATAATAAAGTCGGCCAAGATCCGATTAATTTTATAAAATTATGAAAAATTTAAGGAACAATTGTTACAATATTTCAAAATATGACATTTACAAAAAAAATTACAAACAATCGCGGGCCGGATTCATGCAAGTCGCGGGCCGTAGTTTGGAGACCACTGACTTAAAATATAAATTAAAGTAGGCTTTGAATTTTAAATTATATTGTCAGACTGTCAACACATAGCAATAACAATAAAAATATTACCTCAGGCCCCTGCTTAAGTTTTTGTTCCAATTATACAAAATTATAAAGCAAACATTTGAAGGGATATAAACGTTTTAAAGCGTTCAGGCCACCTAGTTTATTTGTCTATATAGCTATACTAGTTCCGCGGCCCGGACCTGGGTTTACACTAAAAGATTTACAGTCGTCAAAAACGAATATAAAATTAGAGTAGTCGGAATTTTTTTTGATGCGGTTGCCGTGTGTAATAGTTCAGGATAGAGTAGTGGATTTAAAATAGGTATATATTGTAACATAATAACTTAAAAATACATGACATGGTTGTAATCAATTTGAGAGTAAAAATAACTCTGGTCAGTAGGCCGTCTTACAGGTATTTATATGTGATGTTGGTGCTGACTGGTAGCGTTGGCCCGGCGATTTGGGACGCTGATGGTCACAAAGTCCACCGCTGAGTTGCAGAAGTTGTTGCCGTGGATCGGCTGGACTGGCGTTCATCATTCTTGCGTAAGTGGGGCATCAGGTAATTGTCCGGAATTGTGTTATGTTGTGATTGCATTATTGAACGAATGATGCAATCGCAAAGGAATAATTAATAATTAAATGTATATCTAATCTTAATTAGCATTCTCGGCAACCGCACCAAAAAAAATTCCACCTACTCTAATTTTATATTTGTTTTTGACGACTGTAAATCTTTTAGCGTAAACAGGAATAAAGATTATTAATATAATTTAAATCAGTGGTCTCCAAACTACGGCCCGCGGGCCAAATCCGGCCCGCGACCTGCATGAATCCGGCCCGCGATTGTTTGTAATTTTTTTTGTAAATGTCATATTTTGAAATATTGTAACAATTATTCCTTAAATTTTTCATAATTTTATAAAATTAATCGGATCTTGGCCGACTTTATTATGTAGAATTGTATTTGTGGCCCGCGAAGAAGATAGTTTGGAGACCCAGGATTTAAATCATCGCACGGTATTTTCATTTACCTCAGTTCTAGCATTGGCGGGGTTTCACAGTGTAGTGTCCCGCTTAATCTGTCGATGGAGTAATACAACGGTACGTCCAACAGTTCCTCCATGACTACGGATAAAACACCCACAATTCTTTTGTACGTGTTTAGTGACGTCGATGCCGTGTTTAAAACTTCTTGTATGAATTCCAGGTCGTGCAAAGGGCCCGACCAAATCGGACCGCCCATCTAAAGAATAATCATTTTTATGAAATAAAAGAAGTTTCACTGGGGAGAATGGTGAGAAATGAAGGAGATGTTACAAAGGGTGGAGAGGTATATGGATAAGCGAGGTTTGTGTGTAAATGTAGGAAAAACGAAATGAATGAGATTTGGGAATAGAGGAAGAGAAGGAAGAAGATTGGGTAGTGAAAGGCTGGTGAAAAAGGTGTGGAGAACATGTGTAGGAGAGAGGGATTGGAGAATGGAAAGGAGAAGAATGTATGAAAAAGCAGGGGGGTCTCAAAGTTTGGTTGGAAAAAGGGGTGAATGTGGCAGCGTGGATGAAGAAAAAATGGGAGGAAGCGGAAAGGCAAGAGCGTTTATTGAGAGGAGTGGATACAATCCTCTATATAAAAGGTGGCAGGTACATGGGAAACTGCCAGGGTACCTCATCAATAGGTCAGTAAGTAGAGGAGAGAAGGTAGCACTAGCTAGAGCTAGGTGTGGGTCGGAGGAGAGAGATAGAATATGGTAGGTGTGTGTTGTGTGGGAGTGGAAGGGATACGTGGAAGCATTTAACAGATGAGTGTAAGGAGATAAAGGAGGAATGGACGAGAGGTAGTAAAAAGATAGAGGAGTGGATGCGAGAGGACGGGGCAGGCGTAAAATTTGTGATGAGATTAGGGCGGGAGAGGGAGAGGAAAAGACTGATCGAAGAAATGTAGTAATATACATAACTGTTAACTGTTGAGGCTTCTACTTCGTTATACATCATTATTAACATAAATAAGACACTTAAACTTTGTTTGTATAACTGAGGTTTTTTTTATTGTGACTATAGTTTCGACAACTTTAACTTGTCATTATCAGACTTGTAGTCTGATAATGACAAGTTAAAGTTGTCGAAACTATAGTCACAATAAAAAAACCTCAGTTATACAAACAAAGTTTAAGTGTCTTATTTATAATATACATAAATTTACGTGGTATTGTATTTATTTGAATATGTGTTTAAGTTTTGATGCCAATAAAGGTTTTTTTTTTCTTTCAGTATAGCAAAATTAATTATCTTGTTGATTCACTTGCAACGATAAAATATATGGAACCAAGAATTAGCAATTTCATTTGTATATTATTCAAAATAAAACTTACGTGAAACGGATTTTTGCAATGTTGACAGTGCGTCGTCACAAACGGACTGGTTGGTAAACAAAATTTGACGTTGTTCGGCTTCGCCTCGTTTTTCTTTATCACACCCAACGGTTGCAAGCTGAATGAATCACAGCCGGTACAGTGATAAACCATCGATAATTTACTTAAAAAGAAATACTTCATTTTAGCTTTTTAAGAAAAATCATTTTTTAATTGGGATGCAATCTCTCTTACCTCGTAGAGAATTTACATTTATGCGCCCCGCTGTAAACCCTGACAAAGACCCTAATGTAAAAATCGGCCGATATCGACAACAATGGAATGATGTATCTTCCGTAACGATTTGCGTGCGATTCTATGCATTGTAATAAAATCCTCAAAGCCTGTAAATTATAAATAATTACACACTGCATTTTATTTATATCGTATGTTCATTAAAATAAAACCTCTAGAGGGCCATGGAAAATATTGTAGGTTGGCAACTTTGAAATTATGTATTATAATTATTATATCCAACAAATTTAAGTTGGATCATTGAATAAGTAGTATAAGAAGCGAAACTGTATGGATAATAACGTGCTCATGAAAACTATATACAACCACCCTTGCACGCCTTACACGTCTCAGTCAGCTGGAGACACCACTCAAATGAACGACGTATTATAGAACTAACTGTGCAGTTGTGCTCGTTATGCTCTCCTGATACTTGCTTCGAATATAACGTGGCGCACAAAGATCGCTTGTTCATCGCGCTGCTTTTTTATGTCCATTTTTTATGTCCCTTGATAGTGGCCGTATTCTTTGCAGTAATAAGAAAACGGCCACTTTTAGTTATACATATATTATCTTTTGCTTATCGCGGGCCTTAGTATTTTACATGCTAAAAATTATACCTTGTGTTAATGTATTTTATCATATAACTTTGAAGCAAATTTTTATTGTTAGTAATGAATCAATTATTTTTCTACATGATGCGCTTAATTAGAATAATATAAACATGTTTTATTCCATTAAAAAAATATATTTAATAATTTGTTAGCAGATAATAGAAATAGAACAATAACAAAAATAACAAATAATAAATATATAATATATATTATAAATAATGTATAAGCTGTAAATGTTAGGCATTCGTTGATTTTCTATAAAAACATGCAATATGAAGTTTAGATCGAGTATTTCCACTCCCAGACTAAGCATGAAGTAAAATTTCGAGTTTAGAAAAGCCCCGCGTAGAAAATTTGTCGAGGGTCGCGCAGCGACACGAGACAAATTTTCACGGGGCTTTTCTAAACTCGAAATTTTACTTCATGCGCCACGCGTATAAAACACTGAAATGTTGTAAAGTTAGAAATACACTGAAAACATTTATTCTAAATGAGTTATAATCGAGATATTTAAATACCAAATTATTTACGTTTTTCTTTGTACATTTTCAATAATATAATATAGGAAATTAACTTATTTAGTAATTTAATTAACATAAAATTAATAATGTTGCATATATGCATCAATGGCGCCTAATGGGTTAAGCATCTAGCACCTAACGTTTTCGGACGGGTTTTTAGGTGCTGTTGAATGTTTACATGTACTCTTGGCAACAATGCTTTAAACCATTAACATCTTGCCTGGATTCTTGGATATACTATAGATATATTTCTTTCTTCATTTTAATAAAGGCAAAGAAAGGAATAGCACCTAAGGGTAGACAAGGCAATAGATTATATATATATATAAGTAACCTGGGCTACAATACAGACATTCTATTATTTTAATTATAAGTACTTCTTTGTCTTTATATGTATTTCACCACTTTATGCAAGCTAATGTTATTATAATCTTATCTCTTCGCTTATTCAGCTTCCTTTTCCATATATAATCTTTGTTTCCATATTACGAGTTTAGTGTTAGTAAGTAAGGCGAATCGCTGTTATTCTGTATTCTAATGTATAACAAAAATAAAAGTTCTTTTTAAAAAGTAAATTCTCCGGAGTAATCTTATAATTGGCGCAGTCGGTAGGATACCCGAAAGAAGTGTAATCTTTTCGTTTCAACGATTAATCGGGTATTCGAGTGTTTTTCGTGACCATCGCACCTAAGAAGGGCAACGGTACGGATTACGTCACCACGTCGCAGTAGCACCAACGAGTTCTCCGAACTTCGAGAATTACAAGCTCCGAGGGCACCGCACGCGAGGACGTTCATCAGCTGTTCAAGGGAATACGCAATGAGCAAGCTGGGAATTTTACTCTGGTAGGAACAAATTACTTTAAAGGTCATACTTTTAATTTTATGTTAACAAAAAATAGATCGCGTAATTCAACAGATTCAGATACCGATTCAGACAGTAACTTACTTCACTCACAAAATCCCCCTCGAGATCGCTCTAGATCTCCTGTTCCTAAAATCCCTATTTTAAATAATTTAAATAACTCAAATTTAACAATGGCTCTTAAAAGTGAATATATTGCTATGATTCCTGATTTTAATGGAGAAACTGAACTCCTTTCACGATTCCTAGAAATTTCAGAAAAATTAGTTGTCAGATTTTATAATGTGGCTGACCCCTTAGATTTCCAAAATGAATACCTTATGGCATCCATAATCTCCAAAATAAAAGGAGATGCAGCAAAAAATATATCGTCGTCAATTATTACTAATTGGAACGACTTAAAACTCGCTCTGCTTAACGCTTACGGTGATAAAAGAGATCATTTCAGTTTGAATGTAGAAATTTCCAACTTAAAACAGAATCCTAGTGAATCCCCATTCGATTTCTATAATCGATTACAAAAATTGCTTAACCTCCAAATTTCTTACGTAACGAACCATTTACCTGTAATTTTAGAAAGACAATATTTAATTGGGTTTTTTAGAACAAATGCACTCAAAGTTTTGCTAAGAGGATTACGTGATCCAATCGGGTCACAGATGAGAACCAAAAATCCCCCAGATTTGAATACGGCATTACACATGCTCACTAACGACTTTCAGGTCGAAATGTTAGCAAATAAAATAAATTCTGTAAAATTAAATAACAAACCAATATATCAACCACAGCATAATAATTTTCAAAATAGAAATTATCTTTTTAATAATAGGAGTAATAATAATAACTATTCCAATAACTATACTCCGAGGTATCAACCTCAATTTCCCTGAGGCGTTAGCTGATGCGAATCAACTAACAATGCTTCAGGAAGCAATCCTGGATAAAATTGTGGAGCTAAAGGAAGGGGACATTCGCCCAAAATTCCTAAGCTCCAACAATAGACCAGGATGGCTTATGTTGGTATGCGCGGATAAGGCCACTGCAGACTGGCTAAAGTCCGTCGTGCCAGCACTAAAACCGTGGGATGGCGCCTTGCTGAAGTATGTGGAAGAAAAAGATTTTCCACATACGGATATAGTAATTGGCTACTTCCCATCGAGCGCAAGATACTCCAATGAGAGGATACTGCAGCTTTTAGAGGCCCAAAACAGCCTCAAAGCCTCACAAAGCTGGAGGGTGCTAAGGAGAACCTCCAATGGCCCCACAGTAGAGCTCGCCCTATCAGTGGACAGCATATCGTCGGCAAGCCTCAAAGAGGCTGCATATAGGGTGAGCTACAAATTCGGCCACATACAATTAAGACCGAAAAGGACCACGGGGGCAGATAAGACAGCCCCACAAAATGAGCCCGAAAAAGCGGATGCTCCAGAAATCATGGAGCTGGAGAACGCTCCAGAAACCATGGAGCTAGAGGAAACGACGGACGAGATGCCCTACTCACCAGCTTCCGCACCCAATGCCGAGAAGGAGGTTGGACCGGCAAAAAACAACAAGCCGGACAGCCCATCCGTAGCAGGTGAGGGGATCGGAGAAACTGGCCCCAGGGGAAAAGGAACACTGAGTCCTGCCCCCGGAAAGCCAAAATGACCCGATCACCTCAAAAACTAACTTGCGTCCAAATAAACCTCCACCATGCTAAAGCGGCCTCGAGCGTACTTTCAAGGAGGTTTATTAAGGAGCAGTTAGACATAGGGCTCATTCAAGAGCCCTGGACCAGAAGAGGCCAAATTATGGGACTCCAATCCAAAAACTGTAAGTTGATCTATAGTACCTTACACAATAACGTTAGGGCCGCTTTGTTATTCAAAGCCGGCACTAACTACACTCCTGTTCCAGAATTCATCACGAGAGATCTGGTCACAGCACAAATTAGAGTCACTAAGGGGACGAGCAAGAGGACAATCATTATAGCCTCGGCCTACTTCCCGGGTGACTCCACATCCCCTCCACCAGAAGAGGTCAAACGCCTCATCACCTGGTGCAGGAAGGAAAACAAACACCTGGTCCTGGGCTGCGACGCCAACGCGCACCACACTGTATGGGGCAGTACGGACACCAACAGAAGAGGTGAGTTCCTGCTAGACTATGTTTTAGGTGAAAACTTAGATATAGTCAATAAGGGCAATAAACCTACTTTTATCACATCAGTTAGAAAGGAGGTATTAGACATCTCACTAGCTGATAATTACATAAGCCAGTACATACAAAACTGGCACGTCTCAGATTACGTCTCACTATCAGACCATTAGCATATACGGTTTGACATCGATAGTGGTAATAACCACATCAATGGATTCAGAAATCCCAAAAATACCGACTGGGAGGCCTACCAAGAGCGCCTTACGTCGGAACTTGCGGGACCACTGAATCCTATTGAAACAGTCGAGCAGCTAGAAGCAGCATCGACACAATTACAAGATGTAATCAACATCGCTTACGAAAGTAGTTGTCCACTAAAGCAAAGGGCTGTTGTTAGAGAAGTGCCCTGGTGGAACAGCGAACTCGCGAGCCTAAAGGCCAAAACTAGGCGTACTTTTAATAGGGCTAAAACCTCTGGACAGTGGGAGGATTACAGAAAGGCCCTTACGGAGTACAACAAAGAACTGAGAAAATCCAAAAGGAAAACTTGGAGGACTTTCTGCGAGGGGATAGATGATCTACCTCCCGCACAACGCCTCCAAAAAGTCCTTGCAAAGGATCACACGAACGGTATTGGACTACTAAAAAAGTCCAACGGTGAATACACTGGAACCCTAAAAGAAAGTCTAAGAGTACTCCTAGAAGCTCACTTTCCTGGGTCCCAGGCAATTAACAGTGAAGACTTACCTGCCATCGGCTTTGAGGTAGAAGAACGCCCTACCAGAGAAAGCAAAAAACTGGCAACAAAGATCTTCACTCCAAGCATAATAACATGGGCAATCAACGGCTTCAAGCCGTTCAAATCCGCGGGGGCAGATGGCATCTTTCCAGCCCTTTTGCAAAGGGCAGGGGAGGAGTTATTACCACGTCTCACGCAAATTTTCAGAGCTAGCTACTCTCTTGGGTATATCCCCAAGCAGTGGAGGGAGGTGGCGGTGGTGTTTATACCAAAGGCTGGCAAACGCGAAATTGACGAGCCTAAGTCATATCGCCCCATAAGCCTCACCTCCTTTCTCCTAAAATCAATGGAGAAAATCATTGATAGAAATATCAGAGGGAAAGCTCTTCAGTCGTTTCCCCTTCACAAACACCAATTTGCCTATCAAGCAGGCAAATCAACAACAAATGCCCTTCACACACTAACAAGTGTAATAGAGAAGAGCATCGCAAGCAAAGAAGTGGCTCTATGCGCATTCTTGGACATCGAAGGTGCATTTGACAACACCTCCTATGAATCCATAGACACGGCCACCAAATCAAGAGGAATTGATGCCTCCACATCCAAATGGATCCATGCTATGCTCAAAGGTCGTAGGATCACACTGTCCATTGGCGATGAATCGGCAACTGTGTTCGCAGTAAAGGGGTGCCCACAAGGCGGGGTTCTATCGCCCCTGCTGTGGTCACTAGTTGTCGATGAGCTAATATCGGTGTTATCCAACGACGGTTTTGACGTACAAGGCTATGCTGACGACATCGTCATCATAGTTAGGGGAAAGCATGACGATACGGTGTCCAACCGCATGCAGTCAGCCCTTCGGAAAGTAAGTACATGGTGCGTGCAGAAGGGGCTCACTATCAATCCCAACAAGACTGTAATTGTCCCATTTACAGGTCGTAGAATTGGGCTTTCCAACACAGTTAAATATCTCGGCCTCACCTTTGACCAGAGGCTAAACTGGAAAACCCATGTGGATAACATCACTGCCAAAGCAGTAAGGGCAATATGGGCTTGCCGCAGGCTATTTGGCAAACGATGGGGTTTACACCCCAAGATGATATACTGGCTTTTCATTACGGTGATAAGACCAATAATCACCTATGGTTCCGTTGTCTGGTGGACGAAGACAACGGAGATCACAACCCAAGCAAGGCTCAGCAAGGTTCAACGGCTGGCATGTTTGGGCATCACAGGGGCTATGAACACCTGCCCCACTGGAGCAATGGAGGCTATGCTAAATCTCACACCTCTGCATCTGCACGTGAAAAGGGAAGCAGCACTAGACGCATTAAGAATAATCCAGACAGACACACCAAAATTCGGATACCTTAACGGGCACCTAAAAATCCTCAACACTGTGTGTGAAAGAGCGATATACATGCCCAAAGACTACATGTCAACTGACTACGACTTCGACACAACGATTGAAGTGGCCATCCATGGCCGCCATGATGTTGGAGCGAGGGTCAAGCAGTTACAAGGCTCCTCGATAGTTTGGTTCACTGACGGATCCAAAACTGAAAACGGAGTCGGAATCGGTATCACTGGCCCTCGATGCGAGTTATCAAGGGCCTTGGGACGATCCCCATCGATATTTCAGGCAGAAATCGAGGCCCTGAACACATGCGCCCACATATGTTTAGACAGGGGATACAACAAACAGAGGGTTTGCATCTGCTCAGACAGTCAAGCTGCATTAAAGGCAATAAAATCGCCTACATGCAAGTCTAAATCTGTCTGGGAGTGCAAGCTATCCCTAAAGCAGATGGCTAGGAACAACAGAGTCAAACTGGTCTGGGTTCCGGGACACGCAGGGATCAAAGGCAATGAAATTGCCGACAACCTTGCCAAGGAAGGGTCCAAGACTCCATTTGTCGGACCAGAACCTTACAGTGGAATAACTAAAGTCCGCATCAAGGGGATGATCCGGGAATGGGAAGATGCTGCCAAAAGTGCTCACCTGAGAGACACACCTGGTCTGCGGCAGGCGAAAAGATTCATCGCCTTCTCTGCCGTAAGAGCCGGACAGTTTCTCAGGTTAAGCAAGGGCAACCTAAGGCTCATAACCGGCCTTCTAACTGGACACTGTCCTCTGAAGTACCACCTCACCAAGATGGGTCAGACAACTGATGCCAACTGCAGGTTCTGCAACGAGGCACAAGAAACAGCAGAGCACCTACTTTGTGAATGCCCTGCCTTGTCCCTTCAAAGAGGGAACTACCTGTCATCGGCCACTTTAAACACCGAGGAACTGGTACACATTAACCCTCAAGTTATAGTAGACTTCATAAGAAGTCTAGACATTGAGGGACTCAAGTAGGTCAGGGATAGTTACAAAAGATCTTTTAGGTCGAGGTAACTTCGAAAGGCCATACCATCAACCTCAATTTCACAATAATAATAATAATGGAAATTTCAGTAGACCAGCAAAGCTACAAAAATCAATTCACACTTTTGTCCACCGTTACGAATTAAAATTAGTTTATGATGAATTTGGAAAAATTAATAATCAATATGAATACTTAAATTCAATGATAAACAATGTTTCAAAATTTAAACGAGATTTTGAAAATTATGATAAATTACTAAACTTCACTAGAAATAAAATAATGAGGCAAATTAATACAATACAATCTCACTCAATAAGTTCGAGAAATAAAAGAGGCCTTATAGATGGATTAGGTAGTATAATTAAGTTAATAAGTGGCAACATGGATGCCAATGATGAAAAAAGAATTAATGAAATACTAGATTACCTAAACGTAGAGCAAACCGAGTTAAAATATCAAATTAATAAAGGGTATAGTTTAAATAACGACTTAATAAAGGAATTCAATAATACAATTTTAGAAGTTCAGCACAATCAAGATATATTAAAATCAAGAATTATGCAATTGCATGCTATTCTGAATGATGAAATTGAACATCAAAATATACTCTTCGTTAAAGACCTTTATAATCAATTAATTTTACTATTTAGTATTATTTCGAATATTTTAGGAAACATAATAAACTCACTATCGTTCTGCAAATTAAAAATTCTGCATAATGATATTATCAGCCCTAAAGATTTACTATTGGAAATATCTAAAATATCAAAACATTATCAAGAAGAGTTGCCATTTGAAGTAAAACCGGAAAATATCCTAAACTTCGAATCAGTAATTACAGTTGATTGCAAAATAAAAGATTCAACTATTAACTATTTCCTGTCAATACCTATTAATTATGAAGATACCTTTGATTTATATTCCTTGTACCCTATACCGTCTGAAATCGAATCTGAAATGTTAACGATTATTCCGAATTTCAATTATTTAATTAAATCAAAATCAAATAATCAAATATGGCCTTTGAGTGACATGTGCCTTCACGGAAAACAGCATTATCAATGCTCAAATAAATTATTAACGAATCAGCAAACAACCTGCAAAACAAATCTGATTCAACATGGGACAAATAAAGATTGTCAATACACAAAACTCGACCTACGAGGAAATCATCTGGAAAACATCCCGTTTACAACTCAAGATGCGTTGCCCCGACTTTGAGGATTCCCTGGAACTACGAGGAACATACATCATTAAAAACGACGATTGCGTCATGATCTACAAGGACAACGTCATCCCAGAGATAGAAGAAACATTCGGGAGCCCTATAATGATTAGTGCCACCAACATCCAGTTGAAAACTTATAACATTAGTGACACCCAAATCAAAGTGAAAAAATTGAGCCTACTAAACATTCCACAATACGTGCAAGTGCCAATTAATAAACAAGACTTAAGTGTACTAAAACCAAGCATCTGGACTCTGCTGCTTTACACGATATTAATTATAAGTATTGTCCTGGTGTACCTAAAATACTTTAGAAAAAACAAAAACAGTGCATCAGTGAACGTGGATTTGCCACTCCCAGGGTGTGCCAAAATTTAAGGAGGGAGGAGTAACCTGGGCTACAATACAGACATTCTATTATTTTAATTATAAGTACTTCTTTGTCTTTATATGTATTTCACCACTTTATGCAAGCTAATGTTATTATAATCTTATCTCTTCGCTTATTCAGCTTCCTTTTCCATATATAATCTTTGTTTCCATATTACGAGTTTAGTGTTAGTAAGTAAGGCGAATCGCTGTTATTCTGTATTCTAATGTATAACAAAAATAAAAGTTCTTTTTAAAAAGTAAATTCTCCGGAGTAATCTTATAATTTATATATATATACAGTAGAACCTCGCTATACCGGGCCTCGAGATACCGTGATTCGGATATATCGGGGTCATTTTTCAGGTTTCTTTTTTTTTTTTTAAAGATGTTAATTTTAACAATTGACTGCGTAAAACGTTCCGGAGTCATTATTGTATTATATAGTATGTCTTGTTATGTAGGTGGCTACTGCACATACCTGCATTAAGCCTATTATGTTAGGGGGATTAGTAAATACTGGGTCCCTTGAATATATAGATATATGTATATACATATATATTCATTTGAAAACTTCCCAACGCGGATTTATGGAAAACCACTGATTAAAAGAAAAAACGCCGAGACACGTCCAAAGATTTCCCAAGGGGGACAACTTTTTAACCAAAAACGACTTCACCCCCTTTTACCCTCTGCCCCCCGGGGTCATCCCCTTAAAAATTTTAAATGACAAGGGGTATCAAGTAATAGCTTGTTTGAAAGGTTTTCAAAGTGCTTTATTTTGACGTTTGAATTTTTAAAATCGGTCGATTTGTTTACGGAAAAATTAGAAAAATCTTTATCTTAATTTGTTCAGATAGAAAAAAAAAAAACACACGAAAATATCACTTTTTATTTTATTGATAAGTGTTCAAAAACCAACAAAACTTGGCAGCAACCAAATAAAAACCCTAATTTTTTTCGCCTTCTTCTTTTCATCAATACGGAGATAACATTTATTCTTATACCTGTTTAGTTTGGGTTAGTTGCTACGGAAAAGAGACAATTCCATTTGCTGTCAGTTACCTTTGTGACAATCTTGGGATAGTGAAAATAAATTTATTGATTCATATTTTACTTCCAAAATGGTTTACACACTAGCCGAAAGAGTGGAAATTATTCTAATTTATGGTGCCCAAAATCAATGTGCTCGGCAAACTGCCGTCACATTTAACGCCAGACATCCGGACAAGATAACTTCGCATAGGTATGTTTTGGACCTTGTTACTAAATTTACTCAAACTGGATCTGTTGCAAATAAAAAACGTAATCATCGTAGAGTTTTAAATGAAGCCGCTCAAATTGAAGTTTTGGGTCATTTTGGCATAAATCCTAATACTTCATTACGCAAAATTGGTGATGCGACTGGTATTTCATTAGGCTCTGTACACACAGTTACTAAATTACATAAATTTCATCCATTCAAAATGCAAATATTGCAAGAGTTAACCGAGGGTGATTTCGATAGGCGAGTTGAGTTTTGTGAACAAATGACTGCAGCGATTAATGATAATACCATTCATGTAAAGAATATCTGCTTCACTGATGAATGCACATTTTATCTAAATGGATTTGTTAATAAGCATAACTGCAGGTATTGGAGCAATGAAAATCCTGATGCTTTTGTAGAAGGGCATACTCAGTACCCCCAAAAAATTAATGTATGGGCAGGCATTTAGGAAACAAAGTGATTGGGCCATTGTTTATTAATGGGAATTTAAATGGAGGCATTTATTTAGATATGTTGGAAAATACCATCAATCCGCTTATCACTGAAACTATTGAAAACCAAATCGGAGACGATGGAAACCCTATACTTGATGATGCTGAAATATATTTCCAGCAAGACGGCGCTCCTCCTCACTATGTTCTTCCAGTTCGGCAATGGCTAGACGACGAATTTTCAGATAAATGGATTGGGCGAAGAGGGCCTATAGAATGGCCTGCTAGATCTCCTGACTTGTCGCCATTAGACTTTTTTCTATGGGGCCATTTAAAATCTATTGTGTTCACTCCCCAACCTGAAAGTTTAGATGAACTTCGTCAACGCATCACCGAAAGCTGCCATGATCTCCCACAACATGTTTTTGAAAATGTCCGGCAGGAATTTCAACATCGCCTATATCATTGTTTGGCCAATAACGGGCAACATTTTGAACACTTAATAAAATAAAAAGTGATATTTTCGTGTGTTTTTTTTTTCTATCTGAACAAATTAAGATAAATAAAGATTTCTCTAGTTTTTTCGTAAACAAATCAACCGATTTTAAAAATTCAAACGTCAAAATAAAGCACTTTGAAAAACCTTTCAAACAAGCTATTACTTGATACCCCTTGTCATTTAAAATTTTTAAGGGGATGACCCCGGGGGGCAGAGGGTAAAAGGGAGTGAAGTCGTTTTTGCTTAAAAAGTTGTCCCCCTTGGGAAATCTTTAGACGTGTCTCGGCGTTTTTTCTTTTAATCAGTGGTTTTCCATAAATCCGCGTTGGGAAGTTTTCAAATGAACACCCTATATATAAAGCCATTTTGTTGTATGGAGTGGAAGCATGGGGTATAAATGAGTATGAATGCATTGAAAGAGAGCAGATGTGGTTCCTGAAGCAGATTCTGGGGTTGGAAAGGTCAACCCCTGGATACATTCTGCTTCAGGAAACAAATAGAATGAGTATACATGGTGAGGCAATGGAGAAAGTGGTGAAGTATGAGATGAAGTTGTGTGAATTGGAAAGTGAGAGACTGGTGAAAGAGGTATGGAGAACGTGCAAGGGATTAGGGAGGAGTGAGTGGAGTATGAAGCGCAGAGAGATGTATGAAAGGGCAGGAGAGTCTGCGGATAGGGTAAATGAATGGTTAGAGAAGGGGGTGAATGTGGCAGCTTGGATGAAAGAGAAGTGGAAAGAGGTGGAGATGCAGGAGAGGCAAGGGTACATCGGGAGGAGCGGATACAATCCAATGTACGAAAGATGGCAAGTGCATGGGAGAGTGCCAGGGTACCTATCCAATAGTGACCTGTCGAATGAGGCGAAGATAACCCTGGCAAGAGCTAGATGTGGTTCGGAGGAGAGAGGAAGGAAGGTCTGGATGGGGGAAAGGTATGGTAAATGTGTGTTGTGCGCAAGTGGACGAGATACATGGAGTCATTTGGGAGAGGAGTGTGAAGGGGTGAATGTGGAATGGCTGGGGGGAAAAAGGAGTGTAACGGAATGGATGAGAGAGGACGGAGCTGGCGTAAAGATGGTAACAGTACTGGGTTGGCGGAGAGCGGAAAAAAGAAAGGAAATGATTTAATTTTTTTTGTTCTATTATTATTTTGTTATTATTAATTTTTTTTTTGTAATTTTATTTTTTATATGCCAATAAAGGACTTTTTTTTTTTTTTTTTTTATATATAAAGCCATCCCAGTATAACGAGGTTCTACTGTATAAAGAAAGGAATAGGTTAGGTTCAGGTGGTTGCACCCCAGGAAAAAGTGCACACTAAGGCAAAAATTCTTGAACATAACTGTGATTAATTAGATAATAAATTCAACAAGACTTACCATTTCATGGCATGATTTAATCTTCAAGGAAACCGATCCGTATTTGCTATAACAAGTCTCGGGACTGTTTCCTGCCAAAACCGCCATATCCGTCGCCGTTACCAACAACAAACCTCCATTTTTGACAGCCTGAACGGCACCGTCCAGAAAAATCGACGGACACCCATACGGATCCAAATCGATCACATCGAATTTTTTATCATAGCTCATCCGATGTTCATACATGACCATCCTACCGAAAAACACAACTTATGTTTATTATTAATTATTATTACTTATTAAATCTTTAGCCTTTTCTACCTTTAGGTGTAAGGCTATTAATTAATTATACTAATTAATGTTATTACGTAGCGTCATTGTGGTTGGCCGTGACTAAATCCTCTACATTATTATTTTCGATGTTCCGCTTGATCGATTCGACTGCGCTCAAGCTCAAATCATTGGCGATGATTTTTTTCACCCCCGATATTTCTTTGGCGTAGCGGATGCTCCTCAAACCCGTCGCCGATAGGGCCTCCAGTATCGTTAATCCGTCTTCGTACTTCACACCCGGTTTACGCTCACTCGTTTCTTCTCCATTTTTTATAACGATGTTAATGTCGTCGTCCGTTTTCTTTGTTTTATTCTTGTCGGTGCTGTATATTTTCGCAAAAGCGTTGATCACTGATATACTGTAAAAAAATAATAAATAAATAAAAATATTTAATTGATGAGGTGGATACATGATGAAACTCCATAATACTATTTGAAATAAAACAACACAGTTGGGAGGGTTTCACTTTAATTGTTTGAACACTGCAACATGTTTCACCACACAGTGGCTTCATCAGGCAGATGAAATAATGATTATTTCATCTGCCTGATGAAGCCACTGTGTGGTGAAACATGTTGCAGTGTTCAAACAATTAAAGTGAAACCCTCCCAACTGTGTTGTTTTATTTCAAATTTTTTATTTCAAAAAATAAATAAATAAAAAACAAGACTGAATTTCAAGAAATATAATATTTCGATATTTTAAATTTAAATGATGAATAATGCAAATTCAAAACTATTTGAATTTGAGAGAATTAGCTTATGACAAATGAAACACGATTTTAACTTTGTACAACTGAGACTTTAGGCTCGTTCATCAGAGACAACAGTTGGGAGTTTACTGCCAACTGTTGGGGAATTCTCTGATGACCGGACTGTTAATCGTGAACGTGTTAGGGCAGCGGTCGCCATTTATGCAATCGTGCTATTTAGACTGATTGATATTGGCGGGTTAAATTTTTAAGCTAGTCGAGGTTATGAATGTGCAAAATTATGTATTTATTAATAACTATTATGAAATTACAAAACGTAAGGAGATTCGTGAAAAACTGTAAGGTCAGAAAATAATAGTGTTTGTGTAAATAGAGTATTGTTTGTGTAAATGAGTATTTAACTAATTATATTCAGCAATGGAACTAAATTTTCTCTGCCATCAAATAAAACAAAGTGTAATTGGGCATTATTCATCGATAAATCTATTTAATATACAGCTAAAACGAAAACAAACAACACATAAAATCTAAATGGCCAGACTATCGGTCATCAGATACCAACATAAAGGGTGTTTTTTTTTAGACGTGTGGTTTTCAAGTCTTTTTTCGGAGATGGTCTTTTTGACAGCTGTCACTTGATTTATGCTCAGTTTGGTTTGCCATTTCATAATAAATAGACTTACTCCTGAACAACGTTTGCAAATCGTGCATATTTATTACCAAAATAATGGTTCGGTTCGCGCGACGCATCGCGCGCTGCATCCAATATTCTGTCGACATAATCGCCCAGCAGAGTCGGTTATTCGAGCAACCATGGATCGGTTTCGCACCACGTTTACTCTAGTGGATAGTGCGCATCCTCAGAGACGCCGTACAGTGCGAACCGAAGACGCTATTGCTGCTGTGGAGCAGAGTATCGAAGAAGACCCTAATGAGTCTATCCGCCATCGCGCGCAACAATTGGAGCTGAGTCCATCAACTTTATGGAAGATTTTGCGGAAGGATCTTGGTTTGCGTGCTTACAAAATCCAACTCGTGCAAGCATTGAAGCCAAGCGCGTCGCACGTTCGGTGAATGGGCCCAAAACGAGATGGCCACCGATCCCGATTTTCACAAGAAAATTTTGTTCAGCGATGAAGCTCACTTTTGGTTAAATGGGTATGTCAATAAGCAAAATTGTCGCTCCTGGAGTAAAGATAATCCACAAGTCATTATTGAGATGCCGTTACATCCTCAAAAAATCACTGTTTGGTTTGCTCTACGGGCAGAGGGAATCATTGGTCCATATTTCTTCAAAAATGAAGCCGGCCATAATGTTACAGTCAATGGGGAACGCTATAGAGCCATGATTAATGACTTTTTCGTGCCTGAATTGGAGGGTGTTGATGTGGACGACCTATGGTTCCAACAAGACGGCGCTACATGCCCTACAGCCAACGCAATAATCACTTTGTTGCAGGAAACTCTCTATCTCGCGTCGTGGACCTGTGGCGTGGCCTCCAAGATCGTGCGATTTAACACCGCTGGACTATTTCTTGTGGGGTTATGTGAAGTCGCTTGTGTACGCAGATAAGCCCGAGACGATACGGCCCCAATTGCTGCAAAAAGTGGTCGGAAATTGGGCCTCTCGGCTGGAATTTATTCAAGCCGGTCGCGGCGCCCACTTGCCCGAAATCATTTTTAAAACATAATGGCAAACCCTTATCTTTATGATAAAGCTAAATTCTTGGCTATAACAGTAAATTATATGCGTTTTATTTCTTCTTGAAAACCACACGTCTAAAAAAACACCCTTTACTAGAGTCCTGCACGAGTACGTAAAAATATATCCTATTAATAATCGCCGGTTACGTTGCTACACGATACGATTACATACTCGTGGAGCGGCATCGTCGCATCGTAGACCTGTAACGATTAGTAATCGGCGATTACAATTTAAACATAATCATGTCAGATCTGTCAGGCTGTACCGATTATTAATCAAAAATAATAATTTGATTTAAACTCTCAGTATCGTTTGACATTTGTAATACTTTGTGTCATATAAGTGGTGATTGATATAAAATCGTGATAGTAATTAACCAAATCCGATAGCCAAAGTGCCAATTTTCGATATTTTTTTGTTAAATTTATTAGAATTATTAAAAAAAAAAAGAATATTATTGGCCGGCCAGTATTTTATTAAACTTAATCTTCAATTTACTCGAAACAACAACAATATTAATTATTCCCTGATTATAGAGGCTTCTACTTCGTTATACATTGTTGAACATAAATAAAACACTGTTTATCACTTTGTTTGTATAACAATTGGTTTATTTGGTGACTATAGTTTCGATACTACACGTATCATTATCAAACCGTTACTACTAACGGTTTGATAATGATACGTGTAGTATCGAAACTATAGTCACCGAATAAAAACCAATTGTTATACAAACAAAGTGATAAACAGTGTTTTATTTAATATTAATTATCTCTCTTTGATCTAAACATATTGGTGTAGTAGTTTTCCTTCACGTCAATTCCTGGCGGAGCAACATCTTGAAGACTGACGGAATAAAAATTTCGAACACCTCCCGAGTTCGCCTATGTCAGGGAATTTCTAGCGACTTAATATATTTTAATTGGAATAAGGAACATGTCCCCAAAAATGAGTTGAAACAATTTGTATGTGTGAAATGAACGTAGACGTTGCAACACATACACCTTTAAAGATTATTTATTTTTACAATTGATGTGCTTTGCTATGTTGAGTGAAAACAATATTTTTTATATAACAGTTTATAATCGTTAATTTATGCAGAATCGCATGAGTAATCGGTTATACGGGTACATTTTTCTCAATGATTTTAAACAGTTATTAATATCTTAAGATACGATATTAATAACTGTTTAAAATCATTGAGAAAAATGTACCCGTATAACCGATTACTCATGCGATTCTGCATAAATTAACGATTATAATCGTGTAATCATGAGTACGATTACGAGTATTTGTATCTGTAATAACCGATTCCATACGTACTCGTGCAGGTCTCTACAACATACATCACAAACAAAATCCAAACATGTTGAATGTTGAATATTTTGAAAAACGAGCCCTTTATTAAGTGACTATAGTTTCGACAACTTTAATTTGTCATTTTCAAACTCGACTTTGAGTTTGAAAATGATAAGTTAAAGTTGTCGAAACTCTAGTCACATAATAAAGTCTTAGTTGTACAAAAAAAGTCAAAATCGTGTTTCATTGGCGAATTATGATGTAAAATGAAGTAGAAGCTTCCACCGATAACAATTAGCTTATGCTTTAGTTTGCAAAATCGTAATTTTAGGTATCATTCTTAGCGGAGTCTTGTATACCTAAGTAGTTCACTAACATCTATCAAAAATACAAAATAAATGTATTAAAAAGGCCGCAAAGGTCTAATTTTTAAAAAATTCAGCTACGACTTTTGTTTTTGTCTTTTGTTTACCTACCTTAAATCTCTGTTAAATTCTTGTACGGGATTATAAAACACATTTCCAGTTGTCGTGACCTTCGCCAATCCTTCCGTAATCACAGTTTCCCCCGCACTATCCATTTTCTCCACAAGATTAAATTTCCTCGACAACACGCGAACTCGACTCTTCGAAAAAACTGAGGTTAGGTTTTTCCAGTGCATTATTTCGAGGTTATGTTCTCCAAGGTACGATGTGATTTCCATCAGAAAGTAAAATAAAATTGAAAATATTAAATTTTTAGTCAATTCTGACAAAAAATTAAGGCTGAGTTAAAGGAAATTAAACAGACTTTATAAAATGACAACTACTTCACTGAAAAACTATTAAAATTTGTAAAATGGTGGAAACCCCAAGGTTTGAGGGTCATGTAAATTGGGTTGCCTGTAGTGTAAAATTGTTGAAATTTGTAAAGTGGTGGAAACCCTACAGTTCGACGGTCATGTAAGCTGGGTTGCCTATAGCGTAAAATTGTATTTAAAAAGTATTCCAATATTTTTATGTATTTTATTTACGTACTTTAAATCTCTGTTTAATTCTTGTACGGGATTATGAAACACATTTCCAGTTGTCGTGACCGTCACCAATCCTTCCATCATCACAGTTTCCTCTGCGCTATCCATTTTCTTAAAATAAAAAAAAAAAATTCCTCGATAACGCGCGAACTCGATTTTTTAGAAGAAAATGAGGTTAGGATTTTTCAGTGCATTATTTCGAGGTTATATGCTCCAAGGTAAAATATGAGTTTCCATTAGAAGGTAAAATAAAATTGAAAATATTGAATTTTTAGATAATTCTAACAAAATATAAAGGCTGAGTTAAATACAATCAAACGGAATTAATAAAATAGCAACTACTTCACTGAAAAACAAAAATCAATAAAATTATTAAAATTGTGGAAACCCTAAAGTTTGACGGTCGTGTAAATTGGGTTGCCTATAATGTAAAATTGTAAATTTTTCATCAGAAGGTAAAATAAAATTGAAAATCTAGAATTTTTAGATAATTCTAACAAAAAATAAACGATGGGTTAAATACAATCAAACGGAATTAATAAAATAACAACTACTTCACTGAAAAACAAAAATTAATAAAATGTTTAAAATTGTGGAAACCCTAAAGTTTGACGGTTGTGTAAATTGGGTTGCCTATAATGTAAAATTGTAAATTTTTCATCAGAAGGTAAAATAAAATTGAAAATATTGCATTTTTAGATAATTCTAACAAAAAATAAACGATGGGTTAAATACAATCAAACGGAATTAATAAAATAACAACTACTTTACTGAAAAACAAAAATTAATAAAATTTTTAAAATTGTGGAAACCCTAAAGTTTGACGGTTGTGTAAATTGGGTTGCCTATAATGTAAAATTGTAAATTTTTCATCAGAAGGTAAAATAAAATTGAAAATATTGCATTTTTAGATAATTCTAACAAAAAATAAACGATGGGTTAAATACAATCAAACGGAATTAATAAAATAACAACTACTTCACTGAAAAACAAAAATTAATAAAATGTTTAAAATTGTGGAAACCCTAAAGTTTGACGGTTGTGTAAATTGGGTTGCCTATAATGTAAAATTGTAAATTTTTCATCAGAAGGTAAAATAAAATTGAAAATATTGCATTTTTAGATAATTCTAACAAAAAATAAACGATGGGTTAAATACAATCAAACGGAATTAATAAAATAACAACTACTTCACTGAAAAACAAAAATTAATAAAATTTTTAAAATTGTGGAAACCCTAAAGTTTGACGGTTGTGTAAATTGGGTTGCCTATAATGTAAAATTGTAAATTTTTCATCAGAAGGTAAAATAAAATTGAAAATATTGCATTTTTAGATAATTCTAACAAAAAATAAACGATGGGTTAAATACAATCAAACGGAATTAATAAAATAACAACTACTTCACTGAAAAACAAAAATTAATAAAATTTTTAAAATTGTGGAAACCCTAAAGTTTGACGGTTGTGTAAATTGGGTTGCCTATAATGTAAAATTGTAAATTTTTCATCAGAAGGTAAAATAAAATTGAAAATATTGCATTTTTAGATAATTCTAACAAAAAATAAACGATGGGTTAAATACAATCAAACGGAATTAATAAAATAACAACTACTTCACTGAAAAACAAAAATTAATAAAATTTTTAAAATTGTGGAAACCCTAAAGTTTGACGGTTGTGTAAATTGGGTTGCCTATAATGTAAAATTGTAAATTTTTCATCAGAAGGTAAAATAAAATTGAAAATATTGCATTTTTAGATAATTCTAACAAAAAATAAACGATGGGTTAAATACAATCAAACGGAATTAATAAAATAACAACTACTTCACTGAAAAACAAAAATTAATAAAATTTTTAAAATTGTGGAAACCCTAAAGTTTGACGGTTGTGTAAATTGGGTTGCCTATAATGTAAAATTGTAAATTTTTCATCAGAAGGTAAAATAAAATTGAAAATATTGCATTTTTAGATAATTCTAGCAAAAAATGAATGCTGAGTTACAGAAACTAAAACGGACTTAATAAAATAACAACTATTTCACTGAAAAACAAAATTATTAAAATTTGTAAAATGGTGGAAGCCCTAAGGTTTGACGGTCATGTAAATTGGGTTACCTATAGTGTAAAATTGTATTTAAAGTATAACCAAGTAGTACTAACATCTATGAAAAATACAAAATAAAGTTGAAATAAATGTATTAAAAAGGCCTAATTTTTAAAAACTCAGCAGCGTCGCAAATCCTCCCGTAATCACAGTTTTCTCCGCGCTAGTAAAATGAAATTTTCTCCACAACACGCGAACTCGATTCTTAGAAAAAAGTAAGGTTAGGTTTTTCCAGTGCATTATTTTGAGGTATGTCCTCGCAAGGTAAAATTTGAGTTTCTATTAGAATGTTAAATAAAATTCAAATTGAATTTTTAGATAATTCTGACAAAAAAATAAAGGCTAAATTAAAGAAAATAAAACGGACTTTATAAAATTACAACAACTTCACTGATAAACAGAAATTATTAAAATTTATAAAATGTTGGAAGCCCTAAAGTTTGACGGTCATGTTAATTGGGTTGCCTATAGTGTAAAATTGTATTTTAAACTCAGACTAAGAATAGTCTAATAATTCTGTTCAAACTTACCTTTCAACTACTGCTGATCTTTTCTGAGGGTAATATTTCATTCTTTGCTTGTTTATTACTACGAAATGCGAGCACAAACACTGAATTTATACACTGTTCAAAATTTAAACAGCACGACGCCATAGCCGGAAGTAGTAAACTAAACGCATTTGAACAATGGCGCCATAACCGGAAGTAGTTAACTAAACGCATTAAAACAATGACATTTTATGTTTCGTTTATTTATTTAATTAATTATACGTACACTTTGCCAATAAATTTGTTAAGAATAATTAGTTTGGGTAGTTGGGATTTTTATGTAATTTATTGTATTATTTATAAACCCGGTAATAAGTTTTCCATCATCAGTCTATGATTATTAAATATACTTAGAGTGGCATTCCTGATTTCAACCATGTTGTTATTTATTTCAATTGTTTTTAAACAGCGTCAGAGTTAGCGTGTAAGTTTCACTGTGTTTTTTTGTGTAAAGTGGCCCCAAATGTGGTGTAAATTTAAGATGTAGGCTGGTAAGAATAATTACTTTAGGTAAGTAGCATTTTAATATAATTATTGTATTATTTCTAAATCCGGGGAATGCATTTTATCATCATTATTATTTATTTCAATTGTTTTTAATAAGCTTCCTATTTTACGTGTTTATAGACGTGCATTTTAAGATACTAACGAGTGTTGTCCACTCCCAGACAAAGCATGAAGTAAAATTTCGAGTTTAGAAAAGCCCCGCGTAGAAAATTTGTCGAGGGTCGCGCAGCGACCCGAGACAAATTTTCACGGGGCTTTTCTAAACTCGAAATTTTACTTCATGCGCCACGCGCATAAAACACTGATTTAAAGTGAAGTTTAAGACATGCTTTGGTCTTTAATCAAATTTATAATTGTATTTAATTATTTATTGTGATTTACCAGCATCAGTCTATGATTATTAAATATTCTTAGATTGGTATTTCTAATATCAACCATGTTGTTATTTATTTCAATTGTTTTTAAAAAGCGTCAGAGTTATCGTGTAAATTTCCCTGTGTTTTTTCAGTTAAATTGGCCCCAAATGTGGTGTAAATTCAAGATGTAGGCTGGTAAGGATAATTACTTTAGGTAAGTAGCATTTTTATATAATTATTGTATTATTTTTAAATCCGGGGAATACATTTTATCATCATTATTATTTATTTCAATTGTTTTAAATAAGCGTCCGATTTTACGTGTGCATAGACGTGAATTTTAAGATACTAACGAGTGTTGTCCACTCCCAGACAAAGCATGAAGTAAAATTTCGAGTTTAGAAAAGCTTGAAAATTTGGATTTGCAGGGGCGCGCGAGCGAAGCGAGTCGCGCCCCGGCAAATCCAAATTTTCAGGCTTTTCTAAACTCGAAATTTTACTTTATGCGCCACGCGTATAAAACACTGATTTAAAGTGAAGTTCAAAATATACTTTGATCTTTAATCAAATTTATAATTGTATTTATTTATTTATTGTGATTTACCAGCAAATTATCGATAAACCTTGATTTACAAATTTACCGAACGAATTACCGTCAATTGAAAAAGTCGATAAATTTACAATTTTAAATTACAGCATCATTTCGTAATTTAAACCAGAGCTTGAGGTGACTAGCATTTTTATATAACTTGTTGTATTATGTATAAACCCTGTTAATAAGTTTTCGATCTACAGTCTATGATTATTAAATATTCTTTGATTGGCATTTCTGATTTCAACCGTGTTGTTATTTATTTCAATTGTTTTAAAAAGCATCCGCGGTTTACGTGTAAACTTCCGTTCGTGTTTTTTGTGTTAAAGGGGCCCCAAAAGTGGCGATAATTCAAGATATAGGCCCACCGCGTGTTGTAATATCCAACTCGAAGCAGCGGAGTTACGTGTTTAGCTTGTTTGTTTGGAGTTGAACGCATTTTAGTGATTAAAGATGTGGAATAACAAAACGAGGGGTTTTTGTTTTTGGAAACGATTTCGTGATTGTGTGTATAAAATAAAAGTGATGTAATTTCAAAGTTTGGGAGGCTCAAATTCCCAGAGGAATTACGTTGATTAGTATATGAGGTGAGTTTATTAATAATCCGAGTAATTTTTAAAAGAGAAAACAAACAGTTGGAGAAATACGGTAAATACTTTGTTGACTGCACTCTTGATGAAACGAAATTATAATATTAGGTAATTTCAAATTAAAACATTTGTTTAGTTTCATTCAGTTTCCTGACACGTGTTTTGGTCAATGACGACCATTCTCAAAGGAATTACAAAAATAACTGTTATTTTTGTAATTCCTTTGAGAATGGTCGTGTCAGGAAACTGAATACAACAACATGAAACTAAACGAGTGTTTTAATTTGAAATTACCTAATATTAGTTGGAGAAATATTGTTTTCTTGGGAAAATGAACAACTCATACAATGAGTTGTTTATTGTTCTTAATGAAACACTCTTTATTTATTTATTACTTCACTTCATTATCAATAAGTTATTGATAATGAGTGCTTAGCACTCGAAACTCAGACTAAGAATAGAATAGACAAGTAATACCGTGGTGGGAATGGGCGTTGTCATGATTCCGTAATAACCTCACAAATTTACGTGTGTTTAGATGTTTTTAAACAATGATTCGGTCACAGCTGATCGTGTAAACAGTGGTTTATTTAAATATAACCTTCACTTCAAAAATGAAATTATACAAATCACTACGTCTGATGATTTTGTGAGACTTTTGATCAGTAAAAAATTAAATTATTTTGATATTAAGTAATGCTAAAGTGTTTCAATGGATTAAGAAAATACTTAAATAGAAGATATGGTTCTGGTTCTTAGGGGAGTGTGCATTTCTGCACTGCACTTAGGCCTTATTAGGCCTATTGTAATAGTTCAGGGTAGAGTAGTGGATTTAAACAAGGTATATATTGTAACATAATAACTTAAATACATGACATGGTTGTAATCAGTTTGAGAGTCAAAATAACTCTGGTCAGTTGGCCTCCTGCGGGTATTTATATTTGCTGTTGGTGCTGACTGGTAGCGTTGGCCCGGTGATTTGGGACGCCGATGGTCACGAAGTCCGTTGCTGAGTGCAGAAGTTGTTGCCGTGGATCGGCCGGACAGGCGCTCGTCATTCTTGCGTAAGTGGGGCATCAGGTAATTGTCCGGAATTGTGTTGTGTTATGATTGCATTATTGAACGAATGATGCAATCGTAATAGAATAATTAATAATTAAATGTATGTCTAATCTTAGGGATTAGACACCTATTGTGCTTCCTCCCGTCGATTACCCAGCCTCAGCTCAGCCAGCCTACCTGGTTTAGGTAGTCTAGCAAAGCCAAAGTGGGTAGATCCAGGGCTCGTGGATGTCCGTGGTCGTCCAGAACGTTTCTTGTTGACGTTGTGAAAGGTTCCATCTTTTACGAATTCCCTTCTGAACCGTCTTTGAACTTCCGTGGCATTTTCGGTTTTCCAATAACATTTCACAATGTCCTCTATACCAAGCAGCGACGGCTCACAGCCTAACTTCAGGGTCGGCCAGAGACCCAAGGTAAGATGTATCCGTTATTGAAAGGTGACTTTGTTGTGCAATTCCTTGTATTTATAAAGCGCGATTCCATTAAATCTTGTGTGCCTTGGCGCTGTGGCCGACCCTGAAGTTAGCCTGCGAGCGGTCGCTGATACCAAGCTAAGTTGATTTCCTGCCATGCTGTGACATTAATTACACCTGCAAAAACACAAAAGGCAGCATGTTAGCGACAGTCAAAGTGTTAGTACATTTTTTCGAGACACAGTGTGTATAAATTCCAAGAAATAATATCGAATCGTGCAAAAAATATAAGCATCTCCAATAGTAAGCAATACTGGTCTCAGACAATAATTGGAGTCGTTAATCGCTCTTCCTCGAAACAATTGCTTTCGACCAGTAATAAATCCTTGGGGAACCAATTTTTAGAGAAGGGTGTTGAAAATAAATAATGAACTAATATCGGGTCTTTCATTAGGAATGATAGGATTTTAATTTTGAATAAAACAACAAAGGTTTGACATATCAACTTCATTCCTGCTTTATTTTGAAGCTTGGACAATGCAGCTATGTGTGAAATAAGATATTGTTCAAATGTCCACCACGGGATCGTTGACACTGACGCAACCGATCGCTCCAATTTCTGATCACTCTGTGCAATAATTCCGGCTGTATTTTGCCAATAACTTGACGAATATTTTCTTCTAAGTGATCCAAAGACTGTGGCTTGTTGGCATAGACTTGTGCTTTCACATAGCCCCAAAGAAAGTAATCCAGGGGTGTCAAATCACATGACCTTGGCGGCCAATTCACCGTGAGATGATCCAATCGCCAAACTTTTCCCTCAGCAAAGCGAGAGTAGCTTCAGCTGTATGACACGTAGCGCCATCTTGCTGGAACCACATCTCTTCAATATTGATGTTCTCAAGTTCTGGCCATAGAAATTCAAGTAACATGGTCCTATAGCGATCACCATTCACGGTTACGGCTGTTCCATTCTCATTTCTAAAGAAATAAGGTCCGATGACGCCGCCATACCATAAACCGCACGAGACAGTGAGTTTTTCGGAATGCAACGGAACTTCATGTAACACTTCTGGGTTGTCCTCGCACCAATAACGGCAATTTTGCTTATTAACACAGCCGTTCAACCAAAAATGTGCCTCGTCTGAGAAGATTATTTTTTTGTCAAAATCAGGATCGTGTTCCAAATGCTCAAGGGCCCAGTCAACAAATTCTCGGCGCTTTGGCTTTAGTTCTTGAGTCAATACAACTTTATAAAGATGCAACCCCAGATCCTTACGCAATATTCTCCAAGTTGACGTCTGAGATAGCCCCAGTTGTTGCGATCATCGTGAAATCGACAAATTTGGCTCATCGACAACACTGGCCGCTGTAGCTGCAATGTTCTCATCACTTCGCACGTTTCGTTTTCTTTTTGGTTATTGTCTTGTAAAGTTAACTGACTTTCAAACTTTTCCACAGTGCTGCGTATAACCTGCGCAGAGTACCGATGACGGCGACCCAATTCTCGAGTGAATAAACGTTGAGTACCCACAACTGAGCTACCACTTTGGTAATATTTTTTTATTACTTCCAACCGATCGAGAGGGGTCAAACGCTGCATCATGAAACTGCACACTATACTACATATAGTAACACCTAGAAATAAAAAAAAATTTATTAGAAACCGAGAAATCTCTATTTGAAAAACTATCACTACTATTGAAAGACCCTTTACTTATTATAAAAAACATTTTTATTGTAAGAAAATCTATATTTACAGTTATATTCCCTGGCTTTACACATGTAGATTTGTTAATGAACTAAAGAATTACGTAGTTTTGTACAAATACAAAGAGATTAAGGGAAATGTTCATATAACCTTACTTAATAGCGTCTCTAAAAAATAAAACGAGGTTCCTACATTATTACAGTGCACTATATATAACTAAGTTAACTTAACTAAATCAACTTGAAGTATTAAAAGGGTCTAAAATCTTGAAAAATAAACAACAAAACAGTAAATAAAAATGTTGACGAAAAACAGCTGTGACGTTACAAAACAATGGCGCCCGCACCCCACTTCCTCAGCATAGCGGAATCACAACGCTTTCCTAAACTCTTTGATACGGTTGTTCGTTGTTCGAATATTTTAAATTCCTTCAATTACTATTACAATTCGTTTATTTTTAACTAAGTGTTTTTATAAATTATATGAATAATTAGGAAATTATTCAAATAAAATGTTATTTCAGATTCAGTAAGTTAGGTTGCTGAATTTATCATTAAGCCATTTTAAATTGTATGATTAATAATACAAAGGTTTTTTATTGTTTATTTATATTTATTAAATAGATGAAATAAATAACAAAAATACCCGTTTATGTAAATATATGAAAAATTGTAGATTAATTTAGTAAATTGGGTTGCTTATTAAAAATACAATTATTCATAGAGTTAGTATTTTATACTTAATCTCAGCAGTTATTTATTAACAAACTAAAAGTTGTTTAATTAATAACAAAAGCCTTTTTTGCATTCACTTATTACCTATCAAATTGATTTACAACTCGTGTAGTTTATAATTAAATCCGTGATTTGTGTAAAAAGAATGTTTTATAGTGTAGTGTAAGTTGGGTTGCCTATAATAATTCACTTTCTGTGTAATTTAAAGTGATATAATTGATTTTAGGGTGTTTATTTACTTATGTTAATTAATTGATTATTAAATCATTTAATTTTTAAGTGAGGATTGATTTATTTAAAGAATAGTTATAGTTTCTTGGTTTGACATGTTGCATGGGCGTAGCTAAGGGGGATAGGGTGGGCTCTCACTGGACTTTTCCTAATTCAAACTATAAATTTAAAAATATGTAAGTAATATGTATTTTGTACTTAACATTAAATTATTGTTTTATACGCGTGGCGCATGAAGTAAAATTTCGAGTTTAGAAAAGCCCAGAGAATTTGTCTCGGGTCGCTGCGCGACCCTCGACAAATTTTCACGGGGCTTTTCTAAACTCGAAATTTTACTTCATGCTTATCCTGGGATTGTAAACCTACGTTAACAAATAAAATAACTTAATAATTGCTAATTTGAACTTAGTTTGGCATATTTTATCGGGTGCCCCTCCCTTATCAAAATCCCTTCTACGCCTATGCGTATGTGGTAACTTTAACAAACGACGCTTTGTTTATTAGTAAACAAAATTAGTTAACAATTCGCCGTCAGATTATTAACAAACTAAAAGTTGTTTAATTAGTAACAAAAGCCTTTTTTGCATTAACTTATTACCTATCAAATTGATTTACAACTCGTGTAGTTTATAATTAAATCCGTGATTTGTGTAAAAAGAATGTTCTATAGTGTAGTGTAAGTTGGGTTGCCTATAATAATTCACTTTCAGTGTAATTTAAAGTGATCTAATTGATTTTAGGGTGTTTATTCACTTATGTTAATTAATTGATTTTTAAATCATTTTATTTCCAAGTGAGAATTGATTTATTTGAAGAATAGTTGTAGTTTCTTGGTTTGGCATGTTGCATGGGCGTAGCTACGGAGGCTAGGGAGGGCTCTCACTGGACTTTTCCTAATTCAAACTATAAATTTTAAAATATGTAAGTAATATGTATTTTGTACTTAACATTAAATTATTGTTTTATACGCGTGGCGCATGAAGTAAAATTTCGAGTTTAGAAAAGCCCAGAGAATTTGTCTCGGGTCGCTGCGCGACCCTCGACAAATTTTCACGGGGCTTTTCTAAACTCGAAATTTTACTTCATGCTTAGCCTGGGATCGTAAACCTACGTTAACAAATAAAATAACTTAATAATTGCTGATTTGAACTTAGTTTGGCATATTTTATCGGGTGCCCCTCCCTTATCAAAATCCCGTCTACGCCTATGCGTAGGTGGTAACTTTAACAATTGTTTGATAAAGAAACGACGCTTTGTTTATTAGTAAACAAAATTAGTTAACAATTCGCCGTCAGACGAGAGGTTGTTGCAGCGGTGGATTAATCAATTGTTGTTAATTAAAGTGAGTTAACCTATAAATAAACACGTGTTTTTTCATTTTGATTATTGGCGTGTTGCCGAGCGTAAAATCCGGGAGTGGGAGTTGAGCGCACTCGAGTTTTAATCAATAGATGTCGCCGGGGGTCCGAAAGGCGTACGCAAAGTACGTTCTCACGTGTTTACAAGCAAGAGGCGAGAGAGCAAAGAGTATTGGCAGAGCTGTTATGAAATCAGCCAATACATCGCAGGTGCCTCCCACGTTATCGCATCATTGACAAAATAGAGAAAGAAAAAAAAGGCAACGCGTTTCCGTGGGTAAACAGTGCGGCGCTCCGAAACAAAACACACACGCGAACAGTGGACAGGAAAAACAGTGAAACTGGGGGGCTGCTTTATTTAAATTGTTTTCAGTGCGAGTGAGTGTGTGTGTGTGCGTGTGTTGTGAGTGTGTGTAGTGTAAATAATGTCCGGCTACTCGAGGACGGCGGAGAGCGACGCATGGGCCCTGCTCTCGCTGAAATCGGCCCCGGCGAGCCCCTCCAAGGTGCAGTGGAGCCCCGAGGACAAGGGGGACGCGATCGCCCGGCTCGAGGGCCGCGAGTTCGAGTACCTGGTGCGGCAGAACAGGATCACCATCGGCAGGAACAGCTCGCGGGGCGATGTGGACGTGAATATGGGACACTCGAGTTTTATATCGCGCAGGCATCTGGAGGTCTTCTTCGACCACCCGTACTTCTACATGATGTGCAACGGGAAGAACGGCGTCTTCGTCGACGGGGTCTTCCAGAGGAAGGGCGCCCCCTCGATACAGCTACCCAGAACGTAAGTCCCCCCAATGTTATGTAAACAAACCCGCTTTTTTCCGCTCCGCAATTATTTTTAAATTCGATCGGAATTCGCTGCGACACGTGCACTCCGTCGAGGCAGGTTTTTTTTTCGTATTTCTGCATGCATGAAATAAACAAAGCAAGAACGCGAGGAAGCGCTCGGTAAAACAAACGAAGGAATAAACAAATGAAACAAAATAAAAACAAGTGCGGAGCTTGGTAACACGTATAACCTCAAAAAAAGAGGAGTGACTCATTGATCATTCCGAAATATACGAATCATCGCCGTAAATGACGCTTTTGAAAATCCCGGAATGATGAATGAAGCAATGTTAACATTAGGGAAAAAGTGGAGGATCTTTTGACTTGAAAATGAATTTAATTGATAATGGAAAAAAAGTGGTGATGGATGAAAAACTTTATGTCAAAAAATATACCAAAATAAAAACATGTTTATTTTAATCTTACTAATAAATAATGTACAGATATTCTTTTGTTTAGTATTTTTGTAAATGTGTCGTTAGTGAGTATAGTCAATAAAATGGATGTCATAGCCAATAAATTTGTGTTGAATCAAAAGCCTTATTGGGCCCGTTCATCACAGAAAATTGTTGGGAGTTTACTGCCAACTGTTGTGGAATTCTCCGATGACCGGATTGTGAATTGTGTACGTGTTTAGGATTTTTGCAATCGTACAAAATAGACGGACCGGTGTACCGTTTATTAGATACTAACGTACATCACAAACATGTTGAATATTTTGATCATTTGCCCATTAATTAGACATCAGCATACTGCTTTAATACAGTTTTAAAAATGATATTAACATTTTCGTATTGATGATATATTTTAGATGGTTAATATTGTTAGTTTATAAATAATACATTTAATAAACACAACATATATTCACATAACCTATAAATAGTTTTGTTGATATTAGATCCGTTCGTTACATGAAATAGTGCAGCTCTTTTTACACTTATTGCTCTGAATCTATTCAATCTTCTTTTTCTGTGTAATTAATTGCCCTGGCTTTAAAGCCTTGTCAACCAGTCACAGCAATCCGATGTTATATTTTTCTTTTGTAAATCTGTTTGTTACATGAATTGGGAGGCTGTTCACAGCACCGTTGCAATTTGTCATCGGTGAGAACTCGTACTGATATTACGTCATTTTGGGAAGAATTTACCAAACCATATGGAGTAAAATGATGTCTTTTCAGTGCAACTTCTCACCGATAACAAATTCCATGGGTGCTGTGAATAGCCCCCCTGGACATCTGCAATTGTCAATGTAAAGTTACATTAAGGGCCAGTTGCACCAAACACGTTGAACTGATTCATCTCTAAACTCGGGTTTCTAAGTGACATTAGAACAATAGGTACTGTCATCTTAAACTCAGGTTCAAAGATAAACCAGTTCAACGTATTCTGGTGCAACTGAGCCTAACTGGTGTTAAACTGAGTTCAACTTGATGCAGTAGAAGCGAACAAACACATTTCTTTTGTCTAACCTAATTTTGCGCCTTCAAACATTTGAGTACCTGGAGCAGTTGGCTTCAACTGCTACATGGTAGCTACGCCCCTGATAATGAGTGGAGTATCATCAGACCAACTATAGAAAGTTGAAGTTGGTCTGATGATAATTACACCTAAAATATTTTTTATCTTTTATTTTTGGTTGACAGTATTTTTAACTAATATGATATGAATGATTGAAATAATTATGAATATTTGAATCTATAAATTTTGTTCGAATATCCAAATATTTGAATATTTAAATATGTTTTTGAATGAATAATTAATTATCACATGTAAAGAGTAAAGAGAAGACTTTGTTTTTAACGAAAGCTGTTGTCTAGCAATGGAAAGGGATGAAACTGTCTCTGAAAAAGGCATGAGCGAGTGACTTTTTCTGACAGGTTCATCGAGTTGAATTGCTCAACTAAGCTTGAATGTATAAAAACAAAGTCTTTCTCGACAAAAATTTAAACAAGAAGTGGTATTCGGATGATTATTTAATGAAATTAAATAACGAAAACTCATTTATTGTCAACATTTACAAGAGAGCAATTAAAATAAGTGCAGTTTAATGTTGTAATATTATAAATAATTTGTTTCTTTTAAATATTTGGGGAAGAATCTACAACTTATATCTTACCTCAACCAGAAGCTCCTTGCATTGCATTTAATCTCTAGTTCTCTTGATGACACTTATCTAAATTTTTAATCTGAACCGTCTTCTCATGTTATGTGTCCATAATTTTATAATATTCGCAGATCTGCTTGTGATGTTTTTGCTGTCAATTCATAGCTGTGGACGTTACAAAGGGATATGAATTGTTTATAAACATTTATGGTTTATAACCATGTTTGTTAGAATTGTTTTTTTAATAATTCATCAATGTCTTGATCTTTTTTAGTTCCGAAGCAATTGATTATAAAATAAATGATTAAATATGACAGATTTACATATGCGATAAATAAAATCTATAAAAAGAATTTGAAGAGACCACTGCGATAGCAAATGTTTTCACGGAAAGACCGTAATGACAACCAATCAAAATCTGTTGCTTAGATTTGAAGTCAACAATGAGCCTTAAAAGTATATTTTAAACTTCACGTGGCACATGAAGTAAAGTTTCGAGTTTAGAAAAGCCTAAAAAAAATTGGTTTAGTCGACCAAACCAAATTGAAGTTCTTTAACTTTAGTCCAGTGTTGGGAACTGAGGTAAATAGATTTTTCCTCATGAAAATCTAAAATATCTCTATTTTAAACAGAAGATCCGATGTTTTTAAATATTCTATTCTTATACAAAAAGTCACTTCCAAAGTTCTGATCATCGAATGACATTTTCTCACGCCTCTTACAGTGAAACTGTAATTATGAGTGATACCAATTCTATCTTAATGTAAAGCCTTGAATGACATCTATTGATTACAACAAACGCAACTTTAATAAGATTTTTAGTTTCTTGGTAATAGTCTGGAAAGTTTTAGGTGAAAGACCCTGTAGAGTGAACTTATAAATTTACAAAATCTCTTTTATACAAACGTATCTATCCCTCTTATAGTAAAAAAAATCGCTCCAAAAAGGAAATTTCCCAGCCAGTTCCCAACACTGCTTAAGTCCCCTGCTCTTAAATCGATTTTGTAAAGAGCGTGATTGGTTGGGTTGATTGTGGTTATGTCGGTTATTTCCACGTGAGGGCTTTCACGCAAGCCGCGCGCGTCGTGTTTTGTTTTCGGTAATGAAACGGAATGCCGCGACGTTTCGGAAGGGACATCAATCATAGATTAAATTAGATTGATAACTCATAGGGGGCTCCACGTATCATGATTTTAGTTAACCGACCCACTCGATGAGACGGCGCTGCAATCGCAAATGACGTCATTGGGCGCGGGGAGCGGGCGGGATTCTTGCTAAGCGGGGTGTGCGGTGCACCCACAATAACATTAAATGGTGGGTGCGGTGCGGGGAACATCGCACGGTATTAAATTACCGTGCGATGCGAAAAATACCAAAGACCTAATGAACATGTTAAATGTATATTTAAAAAGTTATTACAAATATATTTCGCTACATGTCAAAACCTAATTACATTTCACTTCTCAACAAAATGTCTGCAGTTCGTCAAAAAATGCATCTTAGAAATGAAATAAGAGGTCTCCTTATCCGGATAAGGATGTTGGCGTAAGTAGTGTTCCATACAGTGAATTTTTCTTTAAGGTAAACATATGCATAAGCTGTAAATTTTCCGACATTCGTTGTTTTTCAAAAGAGTTTAATACAAAGCTTTAAACGAGTGTTTTCCACTCCCAGACTAAGCATGAAGTAAAATTTCGAGTTTAGAAAAGCCCCGTGAAAATTTGTCGAGGGTCGCGCAGCGACCCGAGACAAATTTTCTGGGCTTTTCTAAACTCGAAATTTTACTTCATGCGCCACGTGTATAAAACACTAAAATATTTTAAAATTTATGTATATTCTAATTTCACTTGAAATCTGTGTTTTATACGCGTGGCGCATGAAGTAAAATTTCGAGTTTAGAAAAGCCCAGAAAATTTGTCTCGGGTCGCTGCGCGACCCTCGACAAATTTTCACAGGGCTTTTCTAAACTCGAAATTTTACTTCATGCTTAGTCTGGGAGTGGAAAACACTCATTTAAAGCTTTAAATTGAACTTTTAAAAAAGCTAGGAACAACTAAAGATTTACAGAAAATAGGTTAAATTTGAAATACGTATACTTAAAAGAAAACTCCTTGTATGTATAAATACAAATAAAATATTTCCAGAAGAAAGTTATTGTTACTGCAAAAATGTTCAGCAAAAATATTAAAGGGAAGTATTTGGTATATGGTGAAACTTATTTCGTAAATCGGGAAATCTTTTGACTTATATTTGACAAGGTGAAAGATATTTGGGATATAGTGAATCTCATTTGATCAATAGTGAAATGCAATAGAAAAACTGTGTAATTGAATTTAATACATTATTTTATGTTCTGAGATCGTACTTTGTGACTAGATGAAATTTCAGAATTGCTTGATCCAACAGCAACGGGAACATTCTCCATGGAAGTATGCTCCTAGCCCGGTGTGACGAAAATCTCCACATCCGTGGTTGTTTCATGCATAGTACTTGAAGATCATTCACGAATGCTAGGAAGAAATAAAGAGAAATAATGTAGACACACTGGTTTTAAATGTGTTTGACTGCAGATTTAGTTAAAAGAATAGACAATGGCTTAAAAACTTAAAATATTACATAAACTTTCGGTTTTAATTATTAATGTTAACGCCCATCCCCAAAGATTCAGAATTGCTTAATCCAACAATAATGGGGATCTACTCCATGAAAAAATGCTCCTAGTTCAGTATGATGAAAATATCCACGACCATGGATATTTAGTATACTTGAAGATCATCCACATGTACTAGGAAGAAATAATGTAGTAACACCCTGGTTTTAACTTTGTTTGACTGTACACTTATTTAAAATAATACACAATAGGTTAAAATTTATAAATATTTTACATACTTACGCCTCTTAGAGTGTTTCAACTAATTGATTAAGCATAAAGTAAAGTTTTGGGTTTAGAAAAGCCTGATAATTTGGTTTGGTATATCTAACTGTTTCGTATATCCAGAAACTGTTTGTTGGTGTGATACTTACGTCTGATCTTTAAATATTGTAATTAGCTTTAGTTTTTTTTAACGTATGTTTCAAGTGCAACCCACTGAGCAAAAACATTGAAGTAATGTTTCATTAACATTAATACAACGTTTAATGTTGTTACAATGCTCATATATTGTATTATATTCTTATTTGTATTTATGTGTATCACTTTTGTTCTATCTTTTATATATGTATACATCTATTGACTTATGTAAACTGTATTAGTTCTGGCATCAATAAACTATTATTATTATAACGTTATTCGTTTGTTTTTGGCTCAGTGGGAATTATATGCTGTAAATCTTCTATTCTATTTCTATTTTTAAAGAGATCAATGTGAAGATTTAAACGAGTGTTTTCTACACCCAGGTTAAGCATGAAGTAAGCATACGCTTCTTTTAAATTCAATTTGAAGCTTTAAAAGATTATTTGCCACTCCCAGACTAAGCATGAAGTAAAATTTCGAGTTTAGAAAAGCCCCGTGAAAATTTGGCGAGGGTCGCGCAGCGACCCGAGACAAATTTTCTGGGCTTTTCTAAACTCGAAATTTTACTTCATGCGCCACGCGAATGAAACATTGTTTGCTAGTGATGTTCAAAATATACTTCTAAATAAGAATTAAAAATAAACTGCTAAAGCAGGATTATAAATACACTACTAAACAATAATATTTTAAAATCTTTGATTTGGTTAGCATTCACTTTGTGGTTCATCTTTATTTTCATATAAAGATTTCAAAATATTATTGTATAGCAGTATACTTATAATCCTGCTGTAGCAGTTAATTTTTAATTCTGATTTAGAAGTATATTTTGAACTTAATAATAAAACAATTAACTTTGTTTTATCACTTCATTAAAAAGATTAAATAAAAGTGGTTAAAGATAGTTAAGTACTAAGAATATTTTAAACATCACTTGAAATCGGTGTTTTATACGCGTGGCGCATGAAGTAAAATTTCGAGTTTAGAAAAGCCCAGAAAATTTGTCTCGGGTCGCTGCGCGACCCTCGCCAAATTTTCACGGGGCTTTTCTAAACTCGAAATTTTACTTCATGCTTAGTCTGGGAGTGGAAAACAGTGGTTAAAAGCTTCGAATTAAACTGTTAAAAATTACCGAATATGTATACTATTACAGGTAATAATGTAATTTAATATAATATATTTTTATGAATTAATTTCTCATCTGCCACTTGGTAAAACATATTACAACATGTACAGTTATTTTAATTAAAAACACTTCGTATTGTTTCACAAATTAAATCTTTATTTCAACTAGTTTCCGTTTGTTAGACCATTTTCAAAGGAATTCTTTTAAAAATGGTCTAACAAATCGAAACTAGTCGGAATAAAGTATTAATTTGTGAAACAATACCAATTTTTTTTAATTAAAATAACTGTACATGTTGTAATATGTTTTACCAAGTGCCAGATGAGAAATTAATTCATAAAAATATATTATATTAAATTACATTATTACCTGTAATACAGAGAATTTTTCTTTTTATTATATTAAATTACATTATCATATCCTATAATTTGTGAATATTTGACAATTGAGGAGTTGATGTGATAAACAGCATATATCCAAAATTGTATATATCGACATTTGAGCGGCATCTAGTAGAGTATTTTGCAATCAATCCGATGTTTTAAGTAACTCTTTAAAAACCACACGTGTATGAAGTTACAACGCTTTAAATTCTAGTTGATTGAGCAAAAAAAGCATAAGTTATTGATGGTGTGACCTATAGAACGCCCGATGACATTGTTGATGGATTTCGTAAGCACTTTGAATCTGTTTTTTATCACGAATTCAAATAAACCTTGCCTTGATACATTTTCTAATTTGCCTTCATTTTCTTTTTCCCATATTTCTTCTGATTGTATCCTGAAATACCTAAGGACACTTTCCATTAATTTCCTTTCAGGCGACGTGCAGACAATAGGAGCACAATCCTTCAAAAGAAAGGCAGGCAAATTACCTGCCTTTCTGTTGAAGAATTGTGCTCCTATTTTCTACAATCTTCTTTCAATTATTTTTATTTTATTACTTTAAACTTTTACATTTCCTGATAAATTAAAGATATCTTTAATGTGTCCCATATCTTAAACCTCGGTGAATACCCGAAATATTGCTAACTACCGTCCTTTAGCGATTCTTTTACATATCGGAAAAATCTTTGAAAAAGTGCTTCATGATCAAATATACCTACATGTTGCACCACATTTATCTATGCAGCAACCTGGGTTTATTCCTGGGCGTTCTACTGCTAAAATTTATAAATATTTTACATACTTACGGTTGTAATTATTTATATTTATTAACGCTCATCTCGAGACGATTTCGTCTTATCAGCATTTTTGTGCCTTCAGATCCGACGGATCTGACAGCTGTTGAATGAAAACGAGCCCACGTTAGAAATTGCGGGAAATTTGTAATTCCGACATATGCGCCCTCCCATCGAGTGGGTCGGTCAACTATATATGTGAACTTATAGAATCACATGGAGTCGACCAGGTCTGACATCAATACTGGTTTATTTGTGTTTGTGCACGTCGATCGACTTGTGTGCGAGGGGCATAAGGTCGATTTCGTCGCTGATAGAAAGTCGAGACGAGCGATCAAACACGAACGGAAAAACAGTGACGTCAGCTGTAGAAGAGGAAACGATTTTCGGAAAAAGATAATACAAAGTATAATCTGTTTTTTTTTAATATGACTAATCAAATTTGACATTTCAAGAATTTAGTGGTGTGATGCAGGTTGTGTGTTTTAGGCTAGGACAAGATTATTCACATGTTTAAAATATCCTACTGTTAAAGCAGGACTGCAACTTTTCGCAGTAAATACGCCCTAAGTTTAATCATACTGAAAAAAAAAAACAGAGTTTAACAATAATATAAAATTGTTAGGGGAAATATTTTTCTACAAAAAACTCGCACACTTTGATTTCAATTTTGTACTCGTCATTTAAAAATGTAATTTTGAAATGTATCCCCCGTCAGGCACGTTTTCATAATTGAGATAATTTTGATAAATTTCGTTGTAACGATTCCAATTTCTGAAGTTTTCCAATGGATTCAGAAAATTAAGAAAGAAATCCTTTTAACTCAATCCACAGAAGAGACATTTTATTGGAAAACTACAAACATTCGAATCGTATTAACGAAATTTAGCATAAGTATTTCAGTTATTTTCTTCAATACCTAACGTAACTTGTTTCTTCTTTACATATATTTATTATTTACGTGGATTTTCAACATTGGGAATAAAAAAGTGATTCAGTAGAATCGCGTCGTGTGTGTGATTATTTATAAACCGGCACAAATTAAAGGGTTGCTGCCGGTGTGCTTGAAAACGGATCTATTTATCGATTTTCGGGGGGTTGAATACACGTCCGCGTATACATGTGTGTGTGTATGGTACACATACAAACAAAACACCTGACGTAAACAGAGGCCATGTGTATTAACCTCAAGGCCCGGCCACGAGATAAACATGCAATAAACACAGGAACACTGTTTGTGAAAATCTTAATCCAAATTTACGCTAAATGTTATTACCTAAAGCTAGATTTACATTAACTAATTTTATCACGATAACTAATTCTCTGAATGAACGTTTGTACTGAACGCAAGATTAAAGCTACAAAATGCTTTAGAGCCTTGATCAAAGTGAATTTAATTCTAAATAATTTCCTTAAAAGTAATATTTAATTTTCTTGAAGTAGTTGATCGATATATTAGAGAGTAAGTTGTTGATCGATTCATTTATTTATTTATTTTATTTATTTATTTATTTATTTATTTATTTATTTATTTGGTAATAACCCAACAGACTGTAAAGTCCAATAACAGGGCTATATCATTATTACAAATTAAATACAATATAACTTATATAAATATATATTTACTTAGAATTTTGGATCAATTGTATCGTATGTTCAATAAAAGAAAAACCTCTGGAGTGCCATGATATCATATTTTTCCAAACTTAAGTTGGCTGCACTCTTTAAAAATTGACATATAAAACGTCAGAAATAATAATTTTAATATATAATTTCAGAGCTGCCAACCTACAATTTTTCCTATGGCACTCTAGAGGTTTTTTTTTAATTGAACATACGATATGTATTGGTGATAAATTTTGTTCACCCAACGTGCGTCATAAAATCACTCAATAACGTCAAAACCGTTTTTGTAATTATCCAACACGTATTTATCGCCCAAATTACCTGCCCTAGTCGAACCTCTCCAATATTTCACACGTTTTATCAGACAAAACAAAAATACGTGCGCGCCGTCCTTCGCACGTGGACAAATCAAATTTCTATCGAAATCCGCGTTATTTTTTAATCCGCGCATAAAGAGGCCAATTAACTCGGCTAATTCCCAATTAGTTGCAAGTTCCGTTAACAGAGGATCCAATTAGACAATAATAATATGAAAATTAAATATTACGACCTTAAGTGTCTGGACTTGCAAGGTTAAAGATAGGCCCCAAAAAGAAAGAAAAAATATATATACAGGGTGTCTCATTGGTGCGTTCTCGAAGGTATCTCGACTCACGTTAAAAATAGAATAAAAGTTTCTTTAACAGAGCTGCATAACCTACAAATATTTGCGTGTATACAGGGTGGGCTATAAAGAGAGTAGCGGATGCAACTTGTTTATTTTAAAAGGACCGCCCTGTATATTATTTGGTTTTTGAATCCCTCATAAAAACTGCGTAATATTTTATTAAAAACATTTGGTGTAAATTGTACCGTTTCGGAGTTAATTAACATGTATAGATAAAAATTACGTTTGCGGTGGTTTCGTAAACCTAAAATATTTTCAAAAGTAAATAAGATACAGAGTTGCGGTTTTTACAACTCTCTAAAGAATAGAGGGCGCTGTAGAATACATTATAATGTTGTTGCGATTGAGTTATTTGGTTACAAAATAAAAATGTCTAATTTTGACATTTTCAGCCAAAGGTGACTTGATTTTTTTTTTTAAATGGAACCATATAATTGTTCTAAAACCAATCGACTCAAAACTCGATTCTCTTTCGATTGGACAATCTTGATCAAGATTTGATTTATTCTAAATCATCACAAATTCACTTGGCTTTTGAGTAATCGCGATGAAAGTAAATCAAAAATTACAATCAAATTGGCACGGCAATGTTTGCGTTGTTGTATTTTTAGGAGGAAAGTTTTTTTTTTCTATCTAGCGAGTTCCGTTTTGTTTTCGTCCCTGTCCCCGTTTCAGAATCTTGGCAACCCTCCCGACGACAGAGCGATAACAGCGCGTTCGATATGTAATGTGGTGAGAGAGCGAGAGAGAGACGGACAGAGGAATTTCCGCATTAATTTCCACCCCCCGCAACGCGACCATTACATAACGTAACGTTTTTCCTCGTTTGGCGCACCGAAATAATCGATTCACTGACTCTACGAAAACGAAAAGATGAGAGAGAAAAAATTCGGATGAGTGTACGGGGGAAAATCCTGATTGAACTCTGGTTTGGAAAATGAACAACTGGTGGCTGTTGACATTTGTAATAATGCACAGTGGCGTCGCTGCATCAGTGATGGATGGCAGTCATGGTAACCCAAAGAGCACAATTTGTAAAATGTTTCGATTTTGTGCTATACTGATAAAAGATAAGTCTCAAAACACGTTTATAGATATCCTGAATAATTTGACCCACATTGTTACATTTGCAGTAGGTTATTGTATGATCCAATGTCCGTCGGGGTATTAGCTAGGAAAGTAGTTGATTCAGTCTTTGTAAGACTGATTTGTTGTAGTTTGCGTAAAAAATCCCACTTTCAATATCTGTTGATGTGTTACGGTTATTTATTTATATCGTATGAGTGCATCGTGCGAACATCGTGTTTGTTTCGAGTGTGTATTGTTTGTTATTGGTGGTTATTGTTATCGCTGATTTTCTAACCGACAATTAGCATATAAAAACAAATCGCTCGTCATGCGACAACCTTGTAAGTCTGAAATTTTATTAAGCGCGCTGAATTAAAACAAAACTCACAGTAAATGTTTACGAAATATAAAAACGATTTGGTCGAACTATACATACAAATAGGATGTAACATTTGATATTTTTTTCTGTTTGAATAATAAAGGCTGTTGCAAGTGCGCTCAAAAATGAATTTCCTGCTTTGAGTATGAAAGCCAGTGTTGTCATTTTACTTATAAAATAACGATAACGCAAAAACACAGTAAAGTCGAGTTCATTTCTATCCCTCCACTTAATAGAAAGTAATAATAATAATAATAATATTTATTGACGGGAACCCCCTTTTATACACAATAGATTTATAAAAAAGAAAAATATCACCATAAAGTGTACAACTAAATAAACATTAATAATAATAATAATACCCATAAAGTAACTAATAGAACTAAGAATAATTTGTGTGTATACATAAATTTCGTTTGAATGAATGTAAAGAGCCAGAAAATAGTCGGAACCAATAGAACTTGTTATAATCGTTGGCTGTACTCATTAGTCGTGTAATGCTGTTGTGAGAGGCGAAATCCGAATTATGAGTGCGGATCCGGAAAAGCGGAAAAGCGGTGTGTGTCGGAGGCTGCGGGTGGATGATGAAATATAAAAATTGAGCTGAGAGAGTAGTTCCGGGCAGTCACTGAAATTATTGACTAGTCTGAATAATGTGCATAAATCAGAGAAGGTTCTTCTAAGGTTGGCAATCGTGCATTTTAGTACTTTTCGTTGTATACGTTGACGACCAAAACTGACACTAAACACTTGGGGAGTGAACGGCTAGAAATGAACTCAACTTAAGGTATATTATTTGGCACATAAAAACTGTTTAAAATTTCTTGTTAACCTTAGAATTCATTGAAAATTGGAGAAACACAAATATGATTTTTGGGGTTGTTGTATTATATTTAAGGGAATAATTCGTTGGTTAATGCTTTTATTTACAATAGATTTATTTACACATTTATATGGATACAGGTGCTGCGCTTCAGCGGCCCTCCGGCTCCTCGTTCGGACGCTGAATTTGCGAGGGTCCCGTAGGGAGACTCCTAGCGGGTCGATCCCGGTGTATGGCAGAGGCGGCGCGTGCAATCGCCGTAGTGTCGGGTAGGCCGGTGTCCTCGGGCTGTTCCTGTCGACGGGCCGATGACGTGGGGGTTCCTCCGCGATCCTCCTGCGCGCCTTGTGGGATGACGGAGGTATCGGAGAGAGCGGACGTGGCACCACTAGGTATGAGGAGGTCCTTCGTCTCCTATGCCCCTTCCGGGGTGATGGTGGCAACGAAGACAGCGGCCGCGGTGCCACCAGGTACTTGGCCGACCTTCTGATCGCGTTCCGAAGCCTCTTGCGGAAGCGGGCGTGGGTACCCGGTTCGGAGGTTGTTATGGTTCAGGCAGAATCCGGCGTTACCATGTGGATTCTGTTTTGGCCTAGTGTGCTATGGTGAGCTTGCTTAGCCTGTTCCTCTACTTAGCCAGCTAGAGTAGAAGGAACTGATGTTGTTTGTTTTTTTTTTTTTTTTTTTTCCGGGAGAGAGGAGGAAAATGCATTATGCACACCTTCTGTTATCCCACCCACGTATCGGAAGGATAACAGTAGGTTATGTCCGACTCTCACGGACTAAAAACCCCCTCTTATAGGTCAAATTCGAAATGGAATTTTTACTACTTTGTAGTGATGTTGGTGTGTTTGGTGACTTTGGATAAGTGACTATTATTATTACTCAAAATGAGTAGCATATATTGGTGGCGAGTGGGTGGGGTATACTTTTTAAAAAAGGGTCAGAATCATTACTGAAGCATTTTTAAAAAAAATAATTAGTAACGTCCAGTTGTAGTGGCCGTTTTTTTCTAGTTCTGAAGTTTTCAGGAACTTCGAGGGTATCTTCTAAAAGGGAGACGTCGAATTTAGAGGAATGTGCAATTGCCAATTGACGGATAAAATCCTGTAATTTCGGTACTTTCGTTTCGTTTCGGATTTGGTCGTTACTGACGAACCACGGAGTGCCTACGATCCTGCGGATCATGCGGCTCTGCGTGGCTTCCAGTCTGTTCATCTGCGTTTTCGAGATGTGTATCCATGACGGACAACCATAGGTCATTTTTGACATAATCATTGCCTTGTAAATGTGAATTTTACTGGCGAGGAAAAGGGTGCTTTTTGTTAAAAGCAATGATTTTAGAGTCCCGAAGGCGGAATTAGCTTTAGTGATCGCAGATTGAACATGTTTTGCCCAGTTAAGGTGGTTATCCATTTGTAAACCAAGATATTTCACTTGTTTTACCCATGGAATTGGTGTGCCTCCAAAGGTGAGGTTTTCTTGGGGGGGGGGTCTATTAGATGGGGTGAAGTAAATTGCTTGGCTTTTTTCAGCATTTATAGCAATACACCAGTCGTTTGTCCACTCTTCCAGTTGGTTAAGTGCGGTCTAGAGTTTCGGAATCATATGTTGTTTGAGGGGGTGTGCGCTCTATTTAAGCTTTGCGGTCCGGCTCTTTCATCCCCGCTCGTATCCCGTGACATAGGTGTGGACGCGTGCGTTCGCTCGCCGCAGGGTGGTGAGTCACCCTACTGGCAAGCGGTTTTCGCGCGCCCTGGCGTCCACTGACGAGTCTCCACACGATTTAAATTAAATTTCCATCTTTGAATCATAAATACAGAATCTTCAAAAATAATAGAACGTTTTCAAACACCGCGCCCAAACATCGAAAGTCATTTTTAATAAAGAAAACAAGATAAACCGGAAACTCGCAAAATACACAAATTGACATAAACGAAATCGGAACGCTAATGAAAACTTACCGGTTTACCGGTTACTGCCCAACATCGGTAAAATACATATTCTATTCTACCAGCCTTGGTTACTGTCACCCCCAACTAACTTGCGATGTTTTGGCGCGTTAATCGAAAACGTTCGATCTTTTATAATGGCTGCACAATCTCTATGAATTAATTTGAAATTCCCACTTAAAAAAAAAACCCTTACTGGCAAACTGCATTACAGTTTCGTCCTTACCCCGGCCCTATTCTCTTTCATCTATTCCGTCTATTCTATAAAATAGACGGTCTTATTGGTTATTTCAGATTGTATCTTTTAAAACGGGAAATTTGATTGAAAATCTACTGTCTTAATACACATTTTCTGATTCTGGCTTTATTTAGAGCTCAATGAATTCATATTTCAAGAAACAAAAAAAAAACAAAAAAACACTAAAAAAGAAAATGGGACACATATCTTAATTTTTTATCTCTCGTACCGTTTAGCATAAACTTTATACCTTTGTAAGTTAAGGCCTCCTCAACCTCCTCCTTAGTGAACTCGTTAGGGATGCCCCTAACCACCACTTTTAGTTATTTTTCCTCACTAAGCAGGAAATGATGTTGAGGAGCCTTAAGCTCTTCCAGAATTTTGACAGTCTTTCTAAAATCATCATTGGTTTCACAGAAAATGTTGACATGTGCAGGGTGATCCACATACTGAATAATTTTTACTAGATTTTCTTTGAGAGTCAATTGAACTATTTTTAATTTGGATTTGTCCACCAACACAACAGGTGGCGGACGCTTGGGCTTTGGGGCCTGAGGGGCCTGGGAAGACATTTGAAATGATTGCTATTTTAAGCCCGGACTCACTATCTCCTGGGTCCTCTTCCTCCGCCTGCTCACCACCTGGAACTGCGCTCCGTGCTCCTTCATTTCTTCCTCTTGCATTTCATTATCGATCCCAAATTCCTAATATAATATACAACGGAATTTTAAAAATTTTTCTAATTAAACTGATTTCCCAGGCCCTAAACAAGGATAACGTCCTCTCAGATCCCAAAATCCAAACCTCTCTGCCATACCGTTGCATTGGCGAGACACACTTCTAAACATACGTAATCTGCTTTTTTGACTAAAATTTTTATTGCATAGCAATATATTTAAACAATATACCTAGAACGAGTATAAATGACCAGAATGTTGTAACTCACAATTGTCTCTCCTTAGTCTCTCCTGCAGCACCCTCAGCTGCTTCGCAATCTCCTCTCTCTCATCTCTCCTCTTCTCCCGCAGCGTAGTCCTGGCTCTCCTCCTCATCGCCTCTACTAGAAGGCCAGCCTCCTCACCGACCTGGCTCTCATCATCGCTATCCGACGGAAGAGCGGCGTAATCTGCAGTCATGTCGACCTCGTCCCCCGGATCCAAACCCCCGGACTCCTCCACCAGCACGGAGTAGGCAGAGGCTTTCCCCGATGAGGAGGATTGCCCCGGCGAACTCATGCTCTCCAACCTCTTGCTAAAAAAAACTTACAACAAACTCCTTTCAAAAATGTGACTTATGTCACTTTCCGGCGTGTCACTCAGTACACGACACTCCCTGTGCTATGCGCAGTGTGTACTGGTTTCTGATGTTTTTTGTTTTACCTCCTTTATTGATACATTTTAGCAGTATGGCTATGATTTATGAGCTTGTCAGTTCCCTTTTCGATGCGAAAAGGGAAGGATTAAAAACATATAAGATAATAACAAACAATAACAAAAAACACAACACAAGTTTATAAATAACAAAAAAAAGTTTTTATAACACGCATCTTCGCATCTTCTTTTCTTGAGTCCACAAAATATTCCACCTTTAAAGAAGTTTGTTTTCTTTTACTATGAATTTTGACAAAGTTATAGCCCTTCATTTTCAAATTGTTCCAAATATTTTCCCCAATTTCTGCAATTCCCGGATTAAAATGATTTTTCAAGTTTTCAATAAATTTGACCCTACCCTCCCTTGCTTCTTCAATTTGGTTTGCAATTTCTGTATCTCTCCTAATATAATATACAACGGAATTTTAAAAAATTTTCTAATTAAACTGATTTCCCAGGCCCTAAACAAGGATAACGTCCTCTCAGATCCCAAAATCCAAACCTCTCTGCCATACCGTTGCATTGGCGAGACACACTTCTAAACATACGTAATCTGCTTTTTTGACTAAAATTTTTATTGCATAGCAATATATTTAAACAATATACCTAGAACGAGTATAAATGACCAGAATGTTGTAACTCACAATTGTTATTTATTTAAACAATATATTGCTGTCTTGCGTATGGTTTGGAAGCTACGAAATTTTGAAATTCTAGGGAATCTGTTTCATAATTCATGTGATGGTAGAGGCGCCAAAATTCATGACTGTCTTCACATCGAAAAATGATCCCTCCTTGCAAGGCTCGAAATGTTAGCCGGCAGTGAATGATTGGCAAATTCAATTTTACATTATGAAACTCTCTTGTTTTTGTTTTTTTTTTTTAATATCCGTAGCAATCGATCCAAATTAAATGGATAGTTTCTTAAATTTCATATTAGATTCCCACGATATCTGATTTGAAATTTAAGAAACTGTTAATTCAATTGGGTTGTTTTTGTGTCTGCATCTTCGAGAAAAAATATATATAAAAAATTAATACTTTGCAAGTTCAACGCACCTCTGCATCTATGTGCTAGGTGTCATGGCCGTCCGAATGTTACAACAATGCTTAATCATTACATTTTTATCCTTCTCTCCAGTTGGGTTTTTACACTTAAGTTTACAAACTTTGCGAATGTTTCGCAATTAAACATGCGATGTTATAAACGGTCTATGGACACAGGATGATAAAACGCACACACGCGCGTCTTAATTTTTCGTAATAAAATTGTTTTACTTGAAAATAAAACGGTGATGGGTCACGTTTCCCAATCCAAATTTCCCAATCCATATTTCCCAGTCCACGTTTCCCAATATATAATTTTCCCAATAACCACATTTCCCAATCGCCATTGTTCCCAATCTATTCATTTCCCAATCGCTGTCTATTCCACACACTTCTGTGTTAGGTTAGAATAGTAGAAAGATTTGGAATAGAAGGGATTGTGTAAGTCTGTTTGCGCACGCTGCCTATTCCACACACTTCTGCGTTAGGTTAGAATAGTAGAAAGGTTTGGAATAGAAGGGATTGTGTAAGTCTGTTTGCGCACGCTGCCTATTCCACACACTTCTGCGTTAGGTTAGAATAGTAGAAAGGTTTGGAATAGAAGGGATTGTGTAAGTCTTTTTGCGCACGCTGCCTATTCCACACACTTCTGTGTTAAGTTAGAATAGTAGAAAGGTTTGGAATAGAAGTATGCGACAGAGATGGCAATTTTTTTATTGTCACGAAAACGTGAAAACACAGTTCATGAAAAATAAACGTTGTGTCCAACTGCTCGGAGATATTCCAGTGCTCTATTTCCTTCTTCCGAAAAATCGTTGTATTTGCTGACGATGTTGAAGATCCTTTGCTCTGCAACCAGGGCTGTGGAGTCGGAGTCGTGGAGTCGGAGTTTAGGCATTTTGGTCGGAGTCGGAGTCGCGGAGTCAAAAATTAGTTACGACTCCGACTCCGGACAAATCGAAATAAAAAGTACAAGATGGACGAAAATTGAGCGTAACACTTCAGGTAACGCTATTCGTTAATCGTAATTTAAAAATGCTGTACCTATAGCTTCTTATTAAGTCTCGATAGGCATTTAAACTCTAAATTTATGATTAAAAATAAGTATTTTTTAATATATTTTGTGTAAAATTATTGGTTTTACATATAATAATAAATTATGTCTAATTTGTAACGTTTAAAAATAATATAGTGTTAGTGGACTTATTGAATTAATACGATTATTAGTGCATATACATTCGGGGTCACCTTAAATTGCGCGGGTCTTAGGGATAATATGGCTTATTTTCCTCAGATTAAATCATGATTTATCCAGCCAACGGGGAAAATTTTATATTATTGGCACTATCAATTTGAGATTATCCCAACTGTACATACAATAAACGTCGATATGTGGATACCATAATATAAAAAATGCATACCTTGTTATGATGTTCATATCTTTATTTAAGCAAAGCTTAGGTATTATTTCAATTTAATTGGATTATTATTTTATATATAAAATTATTCTCATTTGATTATAAATACAACAACATACGTAGAGTTTACAATAAATCCACCCTATTTAGGAGATATAATAATCTATTGTTTATATTTGCTGTTATTATTTCAAACATCAATATCAATGTATACATATACCAGTTAATTACTTGATTTAATTGTATTTTTGTATTGTTTATTATTATAACTATATGTATTTGTACGTTATTTTTCAAATCTACAAAATACTTACTTGTATGCACATTAAAATTATGCATCAATAACGAAAACAAAGAATACATTTTTTAAACAAAATATACGGTTATTAGTTATTTTTAGTTGAAAATGATACAGGTTTTTTACTTTAATATGTAAAACGTTTATTTAAGTTCTGAAATGTTAATCCTTTGAAAATTGTCGAAAAGTGATAAAATGTCGAAAAAAAGTCGAAAATTGTCAAAAATGGTGAGATTTTACAAAAACTACGAGAAGTGATGAAATTATTAAGTAAGAATTGTTAGCAATTTATTTAACTTTTGAATAAATCATTTTTTTATACGCGTGGCGCATGAAGTAAAATTTCGAGTTGAGAAAAGCCCGAATTTGGATTTGAACGCTGCGCGTCCAAATCAAAATTCTTCGGGCTTTTCTCAACTCGAAATTTTACTTCATGCTTAGTCTGGGAGTGGAAGACACTCGTTTAGTTTTTTGAAAATGTTGAATTTTCAAGATTTTAGTTAATTATCAAGTTTTCGCAATTTTTCATGTATTTCCAATATTTTAATTGATTTTTAACTTAACGCTTTTCGTAAATTTATTAGATTTTGTTTAATTTTCAGACTCTGACGGGTTTCCTGAATTTCTAAAACTTTCCGAAATTTTCCGAAATTCTGAAAGTTTCCATACTTTACATAAGTTTTAAAATTTTCAATTTTTTAAATTCTTGGCAATTTTTATGAATTGAATAAATATTCTTTAACTTAAGAAATGTTGAAGTTTTTCATGAAATTTGAAGATTTCTGATCATTTTCAATAATCTAATGATTTTCCTGAGTTTTTTTAATTTTCGATGAAATGTTTCATGAATTTTCCTTAAATTATTTAGTTAATATTCATGAACATTTATCATGACTTTTCGTCATTCGTTTTTAAATCTTAATAGTTATCGTAAAATTTCTAAATGTTCGTTACATTTAAAAATTTCGACGGTTTTCATGAATTTTTCACAATTTAAGTTAATTTAAAATTATCAAAGTTTTCACAATTTTACATGTATTTCTAATGTTTCAGTTGATTTTTGACGCTTTTTGTTTAATTCGTTTAATTTTCAAAATTCTGACCGGTTTCCCGAATTTCCGAATTTCTAATGTTTTGGTTGATTTTTAACGCTTTTCGTAGATTTCGTTCAATTTTCGAAATTCTGACGGGTTTCTTGAATTCCGAAATTTCCATACTTTTCATAAGTTTTTAAAATTTCGAATTTTCAAAATTCTTGGCAATTTTCATGAATTTACTAAATATTCTTTAACTTTGAAAATATTGATTTTCTATTAATTTTCAACAATCTAATAATGAAATGTTTAAATTTTCGATAATTTTGAAATACAGTCTGTTTAATTCATTGTGAAACAGCACATATGTCCGTTATTAGTACAGATAGAAAAAAAAGTTAAAGACAATAGTTTTAGTATTTTTCATGATCTATTCAGTAGCATTGTCAGAAAAACAATTGAAAATCAAATAAACACGTGAAAGCTATTATCTTCGTTTTCTTTAATAGAACACCCTGTATATTTTGTTTATTTCAAATAGGTAATAACCTTAGCTTTATAATGATACCACATAAGTACCCCTTCATTATACAAATAACGCGACAATTGCAAATAAACGAAATTTATCAGTTGCCATGGATAACAATTGACATAAAACAATTTGTTAACGCTTTAATGTCAAAGTGGTGTAGTAACTTCCCGTCTTGCGTGTTGTTGATTCAAATCTTTAGAGATGGCTGATAATTACTATTCTAATGATGATAAAATGGATATGCTAAAGGTCTTCGTTAGATGCAACGATAATTCTAGAGAAGCTAGTATCACTTATGGAAACATGTATCCAGAAAGAAGACAACCACATTATCCCACTTTTGCAAGACTTGAACAAAATTTACGGAGAAATGGGTGTTTTAATAATAAATTACGAAGGAGAAGACAAGAAATATTGATATTGGCCTATTTTAGAGCACATCCACGTAATTCAATACGCGAAGCAGTGGCTGACTTAGGAATAAGTATGCATAAAATATTTTCTATTCTGAGAAAACATAAAATGAGACCATATAAAATTAAGTTAGTACAAGGTTTAAGAGGTGGTGATTCTGACAGGAGGATAGTATTCTGTAATTGGCTTAGCAACAATCAACATTTATTAAATTAAATTCTTTGGAGTGATGAATCAAATTCAACAACAACGGAATCTCCAACCGAAAAACGACCATTACTGGGATGATGAGAATCCACGTCAAATTCGAGAATGCAGATTCCAACAAAGATTTGCAGTTAATGTGTGGCTTGGTGTGTTAGGTGATACCATAATAGGACCATTTTTTTTTTATCAAGGAACGTTGAATGCGGAGCGATATTTAAACTTCTTGTACATACATGTCGTTTTTAATAGTACCCTTTAATCCTTATGATTTCCTAATAATCACCGGAGTCGGAGTCGGACGTTGAAGCTGGAGTCGTTTTATCTTAAATTGAGGAGTTGGAGTCGGATACTGTATCCAACGACTCCACAGCCCTGTCTGCAACTACTCTTGACGTTGTGTTTTGTCGTCGGATTGCCTGACCCAAATTCAGCTGACGTATCATGGTTTCCGTGTCGGCCTGCTCTTTCTGGAGTTCCAGAAAGAACGTGTATGTGCTCGGGTGATTACGTCCGACTACGACCTGAAATTCAACACACATTATATATATAACATTGAATTAATTGAAATTTAATTAATGATCCAAACTGTGTGTGCCTACTTGGAATCTATTATGCCACCCTTCCGAAGCATTATTTGTCCTAGCCTGGTGTTGCAGAACAGCGGCGTACTGATTCCACAGTGCTGGTTTATAACGAGGCTCCACAGCCTTCCTCCGCCCTCTAGTTTTCCTTCCGCGAACGTAGATAACCTGTTAATCATATCGCAACATATTAATTCATAAATATAGTGACATTTAAATACAACTCACTTCAAAATACTCTGCTATCGGGACAAAAGGCTCAGGGACACTATCCATCAGATCGTCGAACGATGACTCAACGTCGTCAACGGGGACGAAGGCTAAAGCAGCAAGCATATGCGATGCCTCTTTGATGCTTCTGTCATCGGGGTTCCGGTATGCTTATTGTAAGCCTTCTTGTTGCAGATGTCGATAAATAGATTGGCATAGGTGGAAAAAGCATGCAGAAACATGACTCAGATCCATCGCAGATTTCGTAGCATTTATGATGGCCAATTCAAAATCGGTCATTACCGTTTGTGGAATAGTTATTGGAATGCAATCTCTGTCGCATACTTCTTTTATAACTTCGTAAATTTTTCTGTAAGTAGCTTCGCTTTTGTCTTCCAATACTGCGTAGACTAGAGGGATTGCTACCATCTGCTCCCTCCCATGAACGGTCTGAGCAACGGATGCAAGAATCGCAAACATTTGATAAAAAATAGTCGGGACAATCTTGAATGTCCCGTCCACAAACCATACATGACTACGCATCAGTCTTTTCAGGTTCTCCTTGGTAGCAAACATGATTAGTCTTCCCCCTTCGTATTCATCGTCTTCACCAGAGTCATACAGTAGAAACCGTTCACCCGATAGCGATATTTGATGCTGGTCAGGAACGCGTTGAAGTTGCTCCAATGATTGCGGATTCGCTGGCATATCCTTGGTCCGCTGACGTTGGACGGCTTTTCTCAGGTTTTCTCGATCCGGAAGCTGCGATAGAATACCGGAAGGAACGTTCTGCAACTGTGTTCGGAGAAGTTGAGCTGGAGGGGTTTCAGGAGCATCAGCGGCTTTCCTCTTCAATGTTGCGATGAGCCTGCAGGCCTCCACTTCCTCATTGTTTGGTGCATGGAGATGCTCTGATTCATCCGGCCCTTTGATTACTTCAATTCCACTGCCAGAACTTTTAGTGACAGCGCGGGCCGAACATTCTTTCTTCTTGCGGCAATTCCAAAAAACATGACCTCCACTTTCCGAATGCTTGTAGTAGAGAAATCCTTCCACGTGTAAAAAGAAGCCTTTACCGCGAGATTTAATTAATTCGGCCATAATTTTGATGATGTAGTAATGTCAATAAGTAATGTGTCAACCGAAATAACCTGACGAACAAATGACATTCCAATTTGAATCTCCAATTTGAAATATTCGATTGGGAAATGAATAGATTGGGAACAATGGCGATTGGGAAATGAATAGATTGGGAAAAACGGATTGGGAAATGTGACCCCCAATCAAATAAAACACTTTTTTTTGTTTTAATTAAATTATTTACAGAGTGGAGATTCGTTTTGAAAAACCTCAAAATAATCTATGAACTTATAATAGTAGTAATAATAATAAATTGTCTATTGAATAAAAAAATATATACAAAATTTACAAACACAAAATACAGGCGAAGTTCCGTTATAGTCGAGAAAACTATCACTGCTCTTCCACTTAACCTGTAACTTCATGCACGAATTTCAGTTACAACTTCTGTAGTTCGGTTTTCTAAACACCGATGTATTTTCTCATGAGAATGACGTCATTTTAGTTTATACGGTTTGGTCAATTCTTCCCAAAGTGACGTCACTACAGTGCGAAATATCATAGAATAAGAAAATTCGTCGGTGTTTAGAAAACGGGCCCTGGCGGGTTATTCACAACACCGATGCAATTTGTCATCGGTGAGAAGTCAGTTTTGAGAAGAATTGACCAAACCGTATAGACTAAAATGACGTAATTTCAGTGCGATTTTTCATCGATGACAAATTGCTTGGCTGTTGTGAATAACCCCCATAGTATAATTTTTTTATCAATCTATTCAACTTTTGGAATAGACTTTTTATTTGTAATATTGATTGCAATTACTACTACTATAAATACTTGTCATGTTGTGGATTATTAAAGCATGTTATTTGCGATTATCCGATTGTGCATTTTGATTGGAGAGTTGCAGCCGGAGCTTTACACGTGCCGGTGAGGTGAAGGTGAAAACCGAGTTTGCGATTTCCACGCGTGTTCGACCCAATTTCCCCCGCACGGTTCTCCGAAGCCGCGAAACCGGAGGAAGCGCCACCGTCATGAAAATTGCCTCTCGCATCGCCGCTTTATAGATATACGTTTAATCGTATTTTCCGGATATGTAATTGCATCGAATGTTTTTTTTAGGTCTGAAATCGCAGCAAAAAGACAACGTTCGTTTATTTTCTATAGCGGGTTTTTCTTTTAAGTATACAAACATACAGGTAATTGTTCTTTAAATAGTTTTACTGATATAATCACCCCTAGTAGTTCTAATACACATCACAAAATAAAAAACAGTACTTTTCATTCTTTAAGGCGATTATCGCAGTGTAACACGCCGATCGTGTTGGAAAGACCCACATATAGTCTAAGAGCCCGTGAACCCCAGACCTACGTTATTTTATAAAAGCTGAAAGTTTGTCAGCGGATGCTCCCAACACAGGTAAGAACGATGGAGCATTATGGAGTTTGGGTTATAGTGGCTTTGGCAGGTAAGCGGTACTAAAGGTGTGTAAAATACCGATCTAAATACGTCAAATAATAAAGTGCAATTTTTCGGTATTACCTTCAGAATATTATTAAAAATCACGTTATTCATTGCCAGACACTTAACATAGTGGCAACCCCTTGCCAGACACCCTTAATGTTCATGAAATTATAATTTTACTTACGTTATAGTATAAAAGCTGATTTTTATATATAATACTTAGCTAATAAGTAGATGATGTTTCCTCATTAGCCAGACACTTTTGATAGTTCCAACCCTTTGCCAGACAAGCTTGTAGGGTAGCTGTAGAAGAGCGCGAGACAGTATGCATATGGGTTTTGTGCGAGTGAGATGGCGAGTTAAGTCTACCGCGGCTCCTCACTGCGCAGTTGTTGTTGCAAAAAAAGACATTCCATGCTACAACTACCTTAAATTGTTAAAAAAATTAATTTATTCTGTCAATAACAGGTTTAAAAAAAAACATAATAAAATATTCCTTAAAAATTTAATTAAAAATTGGTTAATGAAACAAGTTATTATAAAGGATAAATAGAGCATGAAAGATAATATTATTTCATTCATTATCATTATTATCACCAATGTTATCAATTTCTTCGTCATTGTTACTCCATTCGATATCGTGATCTTCTTCTTCTTCGTCAGTTTCTGTAAAAATGTAAAAAAAGTTAATGGAATTAAAAGTATTAAAAAAAAAGAAAAATAGATTAAAGTATTTATACCTGAGACAGTTTTCAGTGAATCTCTAACGAAATTTGGTAACTGATCACCTTCGAACCATTTAAAATGGTACTGATTATTTTCGAGTACCCATCCATTATTCTCAGGTTGATAAATTGTTGGAATTTGCTGATTTGCATTATTCCAAATGCTAGACACATAGTTGGCTCGCAGAAATTGTTGTAGCAGTTCGGATTTACACGGTGGCAGACTACTAGCATCAAAATTTCGTAGTTTTTTACGACTAAACGCCTCATTAATATTTAAAACCTGATAAGTATTAATGAAAAGTTAAAGTCGTGCTGCATCAACATCTATTATCGAACTGACATTATAAACCTCACATATAAACTGTTGAATAATATCAAAACATTTTTGTCGTTCAATTTCATTTTCGAATAATTTGTTTTTACCTAATTTAATGAAAACTTCTTGATATTCTTCCGTTCTTTGTAATATTTTAAAAGGCTTCAACAGCTACCTGGGAAGGTTGAGGTTCTGTTGATTGAGAAGCTGAAGGTAGTTGTGATACAGTTGACTCAGCCAAATGCGATGAACCCGGTATTGAATCGTCTGTTGATGTATTAACGTCTTTAGATGCATCTTTTTCGTGCTCTGTTTCAACAGTCTTTTGAGCCTTTTTTGGTTCTGAGGTAAAATATTTTTTCATCAGCCCTGTGAATGATTTATAACATTCCCTGTGATAGCCACCGTCGGTATATTCACGTGGAAGAATGATGTCATTATATTTGAGGTTATGTTTTTTTCGTAATTTTAAAATTAATTCACATTTTTTCAATGTCTCGTCAGAAAATAATGTTATTTTATTACTACTTTTGTTGCAAATAACACAAATTGATGTATCACCCATGACTTGTTTTTTGAAACAAACTCACTTTTATTTACAAAGTCACATAAACGGGGTAGTGTGAAAAACAAACTCACTGCGCAGTAGAAATAACAACTGCGCAGTGAGGAGCCGCGGTAGACTTAAATCGCCATCTCACTCGCACAAAACCCATATGCATACTGTCTCGCGCTCTCCTACAGCTACCCTACAAGCTTGTCTGGCAAAGGGTTGGAACTATCAAAAGTGTCTGGCTAATGAGGAAACATCATCTACTTATTAGCTAAGTATTATATATAAAAATCAGCTTTTATACTATAACGTAAGTAAAATTATAATTTCATGAACATTAAGGGTGTCTGGCAAGGGGTTGCCACTATGTTAAGTGTCTGGCAATGAATAACGTGATTTTTAATAATATTCTGAAGGTAATACCGAAAAATTGCACTTTATTATTTTATTTAGATCGGTATTTTACACACCTTTAATACCGCTTACCTGCCAAAGCCACTATAACCCAAACTCCATAATGCTCCATCGTTCTTACCTGTGTTGGGAGCATCCGCTGACAAACTTTCAGCTTTTATAAAATAACGTAGGTCTGGGGTTCACGGGCTCTTGCTCTAATAGTTTAGAGTAGCTCATCCGATGCCAAATTTACAGGACAAGTGGGGCGAATTCAGCCAGAGAGAAAAGCGGCAGTTCACTGTCCATTTGTGCATTGCTGCTTGGCATTAACGGATAGGGTCTCGCGTCGCGTGGAATAGACGAAAAAAAAGCGTATAAAAAAGACGGATCGAAGGAAAGTGTCGATTCGTATTATTTAAACACGCTGATAATACATACAAGCTATGTATTGTTTTCAATTCGTTAGAAAGCGATCCTGTGTTATTTTTCGGTATTTACAAAACCGATGATTCTTATTCTTGTCATTATAACTAATTATTTTTACTTTTAAGACTCCAGTTTCAACAGCTGAACAAACTATGTGTTTTATTTTATTAAATTAGAGATTATTTCTTAAAAATATAATAATAAAATAATTCATGTTCATAAGCTCCTTGTGAATATTTATATGCCGGATATACAGTTTTATGTAACACCGAACATTTTCATAACGAGAATTTGTCTTTTAAGTATACAGAAGCATACGTTGAACATTTACCGATGCTAGGTTTATTAAAAGAATTTAATTTGAAGCTTTAAACGAGTGTTTTTCACTCCCAGGCTAAGCATGAAGTAAAATTTCGAGTTTAGAAAAGCCTGAAAATTTGGTTTGGTCGCGTAGCGCGAAGCGCGGAGCGGCCAAACCAAATTTTCAGGCTTTTCTAAACTCGAAATTTTACTTCATGCGCCACCGGTACTAAACACTGATGCAATAGAAAGTTTATCGGTGTGTTTTAAACTTCGTAATTTGTCAGTGTTTTGTACCGGTGGCGCATGAAGTAAAATTTCGAGTTTAGATAAGCCTGAACATTTGGTTTGGCCGCTCCGCGCTTCGCGCTACGCGACCAAACCAAATTTTCAGGCTTTTCTAAACTCGAAATTTTACTTCATGCTTAGTCTGGGAGTGGAACACACTCATTTCAAGTTTCAAATTATTTTTTTTTAACAACAAGTATCTAAAGATTTACGACATATACTGTGTAATTCTCACATGTATACTTGAAAGAAAAACTCCCTGTGTGTACAAGTTGAGGCATTAATTGCGATTGATTGGCTACAGTTTTTAATGGTCATAGAGGCAACCCAATTTACACATAACTTAAAAAATAAAGGTGTCAAAATTGTATTGGATGAACATGTTCGGTGTTATATAAAACTCTCTGTATATGAAAAAAACGGAACATAGGATTTTCAATAATATTTTTTATATAGGAATATTATCTTTGATAACTGCTATTGCCATGAAAATAATGTGTATTAATTTGGCCTCTGCCAAATTGGGTAAATACCCCAGATTTTGGGGAGAATTTCAATTTTCATTTTATCCAATATTCTAGTTTTTATGAATGCAACAAATAAATAATAGATTGAAAACAATTAAACGGACAGCTGCCCTGTTTTTTTATAATTAGTACAGGGTTTACAAAATGATGATGTGTATAAATAGAGGATTGCAATAACATTCAATTACAATTCATTTATTCCTTATTTACTTACTATCAAAATATGACTCATCATAAATCAGCCAAATTTGAAAAAAATATATTGGTCTCGGTGCAATGTTGAGCAAGAAGCTTCTTATTTGAAATGCATTATAATAACTACCTTATTATTATTATAGTTCTATTTTTTCTAAAATAATTAACAATGAATATGCACGCAGTTAAACCCTTCATTTTTTTAAACATTCGTCAAACATATATTACCTGTGCTCAGTAAAAAATAGTTGATTTGTAACATTAATCTACGACAACGTCATATTGGTGACGTTATTCTCACTATTCTTATAGTTTTGATATCATTGATTCGTTGATGAAGTCGCAGTTGGTTCAAATAGGTCCGATTGCTAGAAACTTTACAATTTACTTTAATAGTTTTATTGCGAGAAGTTTAATGGCATTTAACAACTGCTTTAATAACGAAAGATTTAAGACGAAATAATGATTTGAACAAGACTGATTGTTATTCGATTGCTTCTGGCTTATTAATCAGCTTAAAAAACTTTAAAAATAATTTAATAATACCGACACTGTCAAATAATAAGGAAAGCCAATATTAAAGGTATATTACACATCTTTATTTAAATTAGTTAAACATTTCGTGTTTTCTATATTAGTGAACATGCAGTATAAAAAAATACTTATTCCATTAGTAGTCAAAAAGCATGAAAATAAAACACTAGTACAATAAAATATCGATTATAATTGCGAAATATTAATTTTACGAGAAGAAATGCTAACGACGCGAGCCGTTTTTGTTAACTATGATTGAGAAAAGAAAATAAAAACAAACGCGAAGCCGCGCAGCGTTCACCAGCCCAGGGATAAACGCTGGCCGCATGCTGCTCCCCCCTCCAATAATTGTGCAGATGAGTGTACAACGCGTTCAACTAAGAGAAGATCCGCAAGGCGGCGCACAATGTGCCAAATCCGAGCGCGAGCGCCAGGGGGGGATTTGGAGGAAAAAAATTAAATTAAAAATTTCGAGAAAAAAACATATCCACTCCATTGTAGATACATGAAACCCTTATAATCTTGCATGTTTATATTTTTTAACCCCCTATATTATTAACAATTAACGCTTAAAGTTGAGCAATTTAGAAAACATCGATTTTACGGCATTTCATTCGCAAGTTTAAATAATTTATTACATGGATAGTAGGCGTACTATAAATATAACATTATACACTATTGTTTATAACATAATACTGTATATTATGGTTGAAAGATCAACTCTCTAAATATTTTAGAAAAAAAGTTAAAAAAATTTGAATATGAAATATATTTTAAATATAAATTTTAACTTTAGAAAGTGTTATAAAAAAAATGCCAACTCGATGAGGTCTGTGACTATCACTAAAAATTAGTTCTATGTTTTCTCTAACTACCCTCAAAATTTCGTATCTCCACCGGTGCGTTTTTGGGGTCTTTTTAATTTTTTTATTCGACGCCACCAATTAAAATTGGGTCGGGCGAGGCCCGTGTGCGGTGGCATCGCGGAGTCGAGCTCGCTATTCTCGAGCAGCACGCAACATTATTTCTACGTTGGCCCCGAACAAAAAAATAATAAAAACGCACTTAAAACGCACATGTAAAAATTCAAAAAAATTAGGGCTGTTACAGAAAATATTGACAAATGTTTACATAATAGTCATAATCCTCACAATCTACAATTTTTCTAATATACAGGTATATATCATAGGGAAATTATTTCTTCTCTGAGTATTTTTTGCAGCATTTAAATCACATTTACAAAAATAGTTTTATGGGTTTTTTTCTTATTGATATATAAGGGTGTACATCTGTTACTGATAAAGGTCATCTGGTTTGTGTTTACATTTTTATTAGGGGTCCGATTGAAGCTGTCATTTACCGTAACAAATGGCATTCTTGTCACACAGTTTTTACGGTTTAAGTATCTGAAATGGATTATTCTTAATTTTCTTGAAAGCAAAATATGCGTTTAGTGTTGAACGAAGTCTCCAACAGTTCACATATTTTTCTGATCCATAAGCGAACGATTGAACATTATAAAGTAATTATTAATTAAGTTAGTGTTAAGTGTTATTTAATTTGTTGACTATATACTCTTTCTTTGATGTAGTGTTTTTTTGTGTATAAAATAGTTTACTTTAATTAAACTAGTGTTTAGTGTTAGTGTAATTTAATTAATCCAAAACGCTGAGTGATAATGGAGAAAATTAAAATTACAAACGGTGATTTATATAAGGTATGGTACGAACTAAAACCTAAAAACCTTATTCAGTCAAGCAATACCATTGATTATTTAATAAAATATATTGAAAATGTTTCGACGAAAAACAATAGTGAAAATGATGACATTCTTAAAAAAGTTAAGGGTTTCTGCAGTACTCTTAATAGAAAGTGGAAAATGTGCTCAAGATCTCATATCAATTTCATAAAAAAAAAAAATAGAAATTGGTTACTGCTGCCTTTTAAATACAACGAGGGTTCTGTCTTAATTGAAAATACAAACCCCTTTGAAAATATAGAAAATATTTCACCAATACCAAGTACATCAGGTACACAGTTCACAATACAAAGTAATACATCTAAAAGAAGACAAACTAATTTATTGATCACCGAAAATACATAATATATAAATTAGATTTGAAGAAAACAACTACTCACGGATGTACGATAGAAGAGAAAAATAATATATTTAGTCGGAAAACTAGAATACAAAAACTATTACGTAAATAGTTAGGGATAAGGGTTGATATTGTTGTGCAAGGAGGAGGTACTTCAAATACTGGCAACGTTGCTCGAATATTTTTTCGAAATTATGAGAAAGTAGCTGTCATCACTGAATTGAATGAAGAATTATTGAACAGATTTTATACAATTCTTATAACAATGTCGAGTTCTCGTAATATAAATGTATTGATGTTTGATAAATATGCAGAAGATACGGCCCGGCCCGACTTTACACCTTGTTATATGGATGGTATAGAATGCCTCCTAGTGTCCATAAAATTTTAATTCACGGGAGCAAAATAATTGGACAATGTCTTTTACCAATCGGAGAACTTTCGGAAGAGGCACAGGAAGCAACCAATAAAATATATAAGAGAGTTAGAGAAAACCATACTAGGAAAAACTCTAGGCTTAATACAATTCGAGATTTATTTAATATGCTTCTTGTATGTTCTGATCCAATAATTTCTTCTTTGAGAAGCGATGTAAAAATTCATAAAAAACAACTACCTGCAGACGCTAAAAAATTAGTTATTTGTGAAACGGACACAAGTGACAGCGAAGACGAACAGACTGATGAGGATACTGACAATTTTTCATTTTAAAAAAGTAAGTAAATAAAACAGTATAAAATACATAACTTCGTTGTGCAAAATCAGAAAAATGTAATGTATATTCTGATTAAAAATTCATATTTTAAACAACAGATTAAATTATTTTTAAACTACAGCAGATACTTTTCACATTTGTAGGTTTTTTTGAGGTGCTTTATTTTTTATTAGGCGCAACCGATAAAAATCGACTCGGTCATTCGCAAAAACCTGACACAAAACGCACATGTAGAGATACGAAGTTTTTAGGGCATTTAAAAACATACCACAGTTTTTGGTGAAAGTCACAACCTATGTAATGATTATAACAATTGTATATAATTTTGCTGCCTTGAATTATTATTATATTATTTTTCTAGAAGATTGCAAACCGGAAGAACTGTGACTATCATATAAACATTTGTTAATATTTTCTGTAACTGCCCTAATTTTTTTGAATTTTTACATGTGCGTTTTAAGTGCGTTTTTATTATTTTTTGTTCGGGGCCAACGTAAAAATCATGTTGCGTGCTGCTCGAGAATAGCGCGCGCTCGACTCCACGATACTCACCGCACACGGGCCTCGCCCGACCCAACTTTAATTGGTGGCGTCAAATAAAAAAATTAAAAAGACCCCAAAAACGCACCGGTGGAGATACGAAATTTTGAGGGTAGTTAGAGAAAACATAGAACTAATTTTTAGTGATAGTCCCAGACCTCATCGAGTTGACATTTTTTTTATAACACTTTCTAAAGTTAAAATTTATATTTAAAATATATTTCATATTCAATTTTTTTTTAACTTTTGTTCTAAAATATTTAGAGACTTAATTTTTCAACCATAATATACAGTATTATGTTATAAACAATAGTGTATAATGTTATATTGATAGTACGCCTACTATCCATGTAATAAATTATTTAAACTTGCGAGTGAAATGCCGTAAAATTGATGTTTTCTAAATCGCTTAACTTTAAGAGTTAATTGTTAATAATATAGGGGGTTGAAAAATATAAACATGCAAGATTAGAAGGGTTTCGTGTATCTACAATGGAGTGGATATGTTTTTTTCTCTAAATTTTTAATTTGATTTTTTTCCTCAAAATCCCCCCCTGGCGCTCGCGCTCGGATTTGGCACATTGTGCGGCGGTATTTTACGGTCTTATTTTTTAAGATTTTTATTTTAACCTGACTCGGGCATGAGCTATCGCATCCTTATGAAATGTTCACATTATATTCCTTATAGTATAAACTAGCAAGATATGGGAATATTTTTTTTATTTTAGAAAAATATAACATTATTTTTTTCATACCTCTGAAAGCAAATTGTTAAAAAAAAGTACTTCGATATTTTACTAGATAATTGAGCTTAATATACCCTGTCAAAATTTCAACTTTCTAGGATCTTTAGTTTTTAAATAAACCTGACATTAAATTTCAGACCACTGTTATATTCCCCTTAATCCACCGCCTTATACATATTCCACTTAACGAAAATAATTTCAATATAGAAATAAACACAATAAAAACTATAGCAACTAATAATGGTTATAATAAATAACTAATTATAAAATTTCTTCTTAGTAAAGAAGAAAAAAAAATGAAACAACTCAAAAAATATTTTTGTTGTGAAACAAAATTAGTTAAAACAATTTGGCATAGATTAGATTTTGTTAATAATCTTTCAGAAAAAATCACACAACATTTTAAAGGGTATGGATTTAATGTTATAATGACGAATCCATTAAACCTACAAAGACGACTCCTAGTTAATAACAAATCGTAGGTGGATAAACTTGACAAGTGCGGTGTTTATGAAATCAAGTGTGGTGATTGTGATAGTATATACATAGGTCAGACTGCAAGACATTTTAGAACGCGCGTACAAGAACATAAAAAATCAATAATAGATAAAAAGTGTTCAACTGGATTCACACAGCATTGCATAGAAGAAAATCACATTTTCAACACGAAAGACTGTAAAATCTTATACTCGAGCAATAATGGTCGATATTTAAATCTCCTTGAGGGTTTGGAAATTAGGAAGGCGCTAACGCTGCTAGAACCGATTGTAAACAATATGGAAGAGCTTTGGAACTCTCCTATAACGACCGCCCTTATTACCTGATGTTTTATGATAGTTTGAATTTGTATATATACTGTTGTTTAGATATTTTTTGTACATTCCTCCTTGAAGATGACCAATGGTCGAAACTAGTCGGAGAAAATATAAATAAGTGAAACAAACCAAGTGTTTTAATTTAAATTTAATTTAAATCATCCAGTATTAGTATATTTTGAGCTTCCCTCTATAACAGTGTTTTATGTGCGTGACGCATGAAGTAAAATTTCGAGTTTAGAAAAGTCTGAAGGTGGAATTACAGACACCTTTCTAACAAAACATAACCATTAGTTTGTTATGAATGGAAAAATTCGCATAATAGTATTTATCCGCGCGTTAATTAAACCCGGGTGTTTAATATTTATGAGCCAGCCGAGCTCAGTTTAACACAACAAACAAGCGTGCGATTGTATCGCGCGCATGTTCCATTAGAACTTTTCTATATTATTAAGTGTAAACTTCTACATCCGATATTTTTCAGAAACATTTCGAAACTGGGAATAATTCAAAATTCAGTGCTTCCTTATTATTCTAATGGCTGTTATTTATATTTGCACGAAACGTTTAGATCAGGGGTTCTCAACCTTTTTCACCCCCCCCCCCCCCTCATAACTCTACGCCCCCCGCTCCCTGATTTAATTTGGGTTTTTTTAGTTAGATTGGAACAGAATTATAACCTTATTTCACTTTATCTACTCTTTAGAAAATCTGTCGCGCCCCCCTTGATAACTTGCCGCGCCCCCCCGGTTGAGAAACCCTGGTTTAAATGGTTTTCGTCGTCCGGAGTTTAGAAATGTAGTGCAGTTAACTTGTAAACATAAATACATATTGTACGCTGGTCCGAGATTGTTTAATCTAACCTTGGACGCCACGCTCGTTTGTTTATGTGCAATCCGGCGTAGATTCGCTCATCGTGTACGAATCGTGTGTTTACTTATTGAGCGGCATGTATTTTTTGTTATGGCCGATTAGGAAATTAACTAATCGTAATAAAATGTTGCAAACGGTTATCGAGTAATCCAGATTGTGTTATCAACGCTAAATAGTACATTACAAAAATTCTGATTGATAATTGGGTTGTTTATTAAGTACTAGTTTGAAATTCCCGCCTAAATTTGGGCTATTTCATTGGATTTTTTTGATGGCAGGGCCAATAGAGAATGGTTACAATCAGCAGAAAATCCGCTTGCTACCGATGGGACGTTTAAATCGATATATTTTGGTAAAAACAGGACGAATCTACAGTATAGACAGGGTCGCTACAAAGTATGGAAACACGACTCTCACGTGAAAACGGCTAAAAACAGAACCACCAAAATTGGGATTTCTAAACGGGATATTTTCTTGAACAATTTGGCGTGAAAAAATCAAAAATGATTCTCAGGATTTTCACATACGGACGCCATCTTGAATTTTTTAAATGGAATTCGATTTTTTTTATTTTACAACTTTTATAGACCTTATAATTCTGATTACAACCATATACCTTTTTTTTTTAAATACTTGTCTTTTCATCGATAAACCGGACTTTGAAAAGTATGGAAACAGCCAAACGAGTCTTTTTCTAAATGCTGCAATACCACAAATGCATGTTCTATTTTTGATCAAAACTTAAAAAAATATTAAACAGTCAAATGAAAAAATAAAATATTAAACAATAAATGACTTTTTATTTTACAATATATGTTCAAAGTGCTCTCCATTAACTTCTTGGCAGTAATGAATACGCTGGACAAAGTGTTGTAATGAACTAGTTAAAATATTAGGACGAATATTTGCAATTTCGGTTCTTATGCGTTCTTCTAATTCTTGTATATTGTGTGGCCTGTTGTTATAAACTCGATTTTTCAAATGTCCCCACAGGAAAAAATCAAGTGGAGTTAAATCGGGCGACCTAGCAGGCCATTCAATTGTTCCTCTCCTGCCTATCCATTTGCCGGGAAAAGTTACGTCTAAATATTCACGTACTATTAGTCCGAAATGAGCTGGTGCTCCGTCTTGCTGAAACCATATGTTTTTAGCTGGATTAGCCTGAGTTTCATAATTTAGGAATATTTGTCTAAGTCTGGGAACAACCTGTTCTTGCAAAAGCTGTAAATATGTTTCAGATGTCAAATTGCCATTAATGACAAAAGGGCCGATAATATGCTGCCCAATTATACCACACCAAACATTATTTTTTTATGGACGCTGCGTATGAATCTGCTCCATCCAATGTGGATTTTTGTTTGACCAGTATCTACAGTTATGGCGGTTAACTTGTCCATTTGAGCAGAAAGTTGATTCATCAATGGGCGTCATGGTTTATCCTATTCATTATTGTTTCGCAAAATTCAATTCTGCGATCAAAGTCATCTTCATTTAATTCTTGTAGCAGCTGAATTTTGTAGGGATGATACTTTTCAATTTTCATTATTTTTTGAACTGATCTCCTGATCATGTTGTTATTGAAAGCCAATTGCCGCACCGAAGTTTTTGGATTTTCAACTACATCTATCATAAGATTAAATGAATTTTCTTCATTTGTAACAGTTTTTGGTCGTCCAACTTTTGGACGATTTTTAACAGTTCCAGTTTCATTAAACCTATTCCATGTTTTAAATGCAACTGACCTGGAAATAGGTGCTCGATCTGGATGATTTGCGTTGCAAAGATTAGCAGCTTCGGCAAAGCTTCGTTTTCTATCCCCACACCCAATCATCATGAGAATCTCTATGCGATCCGTTTCACTCAAATGTGGCATTTTTGCAACAACCAGTTACTTACTAATGTTTTTTACAAGTTTGACAGGCTAATGAAAACTGTTTTCAAAGGCAACTATTTTTTTAAGTTGAAATTGTTAATTTTTATTTTTAAGTTTCGACCAAAAATAGAATATTTACAAAACAAATGAATATGAAAAAATTAAAAATGCAAGTTGAAGGCCTTAACGTACTCTAAACCTTTGCAAAATTTCAGGACATTCCGATAAACCGTTCTCAAAATATTTCGCTGTTTCCATACTTTTCAAAGTCCGGTTTATCGATGAAAAGACAAGTACTTTTCAAAAAAAGGTATATGGTTGTAATCAGAATTAATAAATAAAATTGAATTCCATTTAAAAAAAATCAAGATGGCACCGTATGTGAAAATTCTGAGAATCATTTTTGATTTTTTCACGCCAAATTGTTCAAGAAAATAACCCATTTAGAAATCCCAATTTTGGTGGTTCTGTTTTTAGCCGTTTTCACGTGAGAGCCGTGTTTCCATACTTTGTAGCGACCCTGTATATTGTATTAGATAATTTGGTTGTCAAAGAATTATGTAAGTTTTCAAATGTTTATATTTAGCAGATATTTACTAATTTATTTGGCCACCAGTCAGAGGCGGTTTGCTTTGCTGAATGCGACCAATGTTAAAATTGAATTTCCCGACTAAACCGGTGAATGATGAATAAATAGAACTGCAGTAGTAATTTTAGATGACGCTATACGTATGCAACTCAATATACAGGGCTTTCATTAATTCCCGAACCCCACGTGACTAAATTTAAAATTGCCGCGTAAATTATTGTATTTGTACGTTGGAGGCTTTGAAAAAAGTAACCAAACGTTACTAAAGTCAAATTTGACATAAACGTTTATGCGCGGTGCATCGTTAAACCAACCTTTGAGATCTTACAAGATTCGCCCGGAATTTTCAGGTAAGCAAAAATTGTTTAATTATTCTGAAACATTGAGTTTTATTTCTATTTATTTTGCAGAGTCAATTTGCTAGGATAAGCAAATACTGCGAAAATTAATAAAAAATAGTTACATTTTTGAAGATGAGCCTAATTTTTAATCATTTTAAATATAATATTTTCAGTCGTCATAAAAATACGCCGGCGAATAAATATTTTTAAATCTAGGGAATTTTTGTGTGAGCCATACCACCTTGTACATTTGGTTGCCTATTATTTACGGTCACGTGGGGTTCGGGAATTAATGAAAGCCCGGTACAATTAAACATTTTCCGCAGTGTCGATTAGGAAGGTCCAGCATAGCACCTAAACAGGAGGCGTCTGGGGCAGACCTGGGCAGACCTGAGTCTTCGGACGAAGAATGTTTGAAGGGGACGATTGTCCAAGTCGGAGCTGTAGACCTTCTTAAGGTAGCCTCTGTGTCCCTTTCTCGGATAGGACACACAAGCCCTAGTGCTTGTCGCCGCTAAATGTGGAGTCGGGGGTGGGCCTTGAAAAGCCCAGGGGTGCCTACTCGCCCCTCCGGTCCACACGTGGATTGGTCTCCGGCGGGCAGTGGTTCGCAGATATGGCAGTGATCCACCGGTCCTTAGACGCTCGAAAGGTATACACCGAAAGGTAAAAACCTGAGCACACCAAGTCTGTCCATTAGGGCTGCAGCCCCTGCAGACATTCATTGCTTTTTTAAAGGCGTTCAATTTGAAATTACGAACGAGTGTTTCCATTCCTTAATTAAGCATGAAGTATCATTTTGGGTTTAGAAAAACCTACAAATTTGGTTGATAATTGAAAATACAAATTTAATACAGAATTAACATTTAAAAATACTATGTTATGCTTTAGATTAAAGTAAAATGTTTGACAACATTTTCCAATTATTATCAAATATGTCTAGCATTCTGTAGACGAAGAAGACTTCGTGTCAACGGCCTGGCCTCTTGAATCATTTATTCATGTACTTATTTGTCCATACTCTTTTTCATATAGGCTGCTTTACTACTAACACAAGGAAGTGCTTTTCCAAATTAGCATACGGACATGTTCGAAATTTTAATTATTCAAATATTCGTCCGAAAATAGAAACTTTAAAATTCCAATAAAAAAACAAATTAATCAATTTTTAAAGTAATACAACATATAATTGTCAAACTGCCAATATCAACCAATATAGAAATCTTACAATTCTTTCAGAAACAAATATTTTCAATTTTGGCAAAGTTTACTAACATACAATACAATCTCTAAATTTTTCTATTAACTTTGAAAGCAGCATATTTTTATTATATCGATACAAAATAAAGAGAGAGAAATAAGAAAATCAAATGAATGTTTATTTTCTGCCTGCTTAAGCGCATTCAAACAAAATTAGAACACGCGGAGAATGTATAAAATATCAACTCGAGCCACCCTTAGCAACAGTAAAGACAAACATTAGAGACACAACAAATGGAAAATTAGAAAACCAATGGGGAATTAGAAACGGCGCTTCGTTCGCTATTTCTATCTATTTCTCTCTTTCTTACTCTTTTGTCGTTATTTGAACCGTGCGCGTGAACCTTCAAGGACAAACATTCGCGTTCGCGAATTCGCAGTCCAAATATAACGCGCGCTTCGGCATAACACACGCGACAATTTCAGCTGAAATAGCATCCCCTCTCTCGGGAATGAAGCGTAACAAAAATATTTCCACCGGCAAAACACGCACACACACTCGAGAGCGAAGTTGGAAAACGGGGAAATTGCCGCACGCGCTCGGAGAAATCAATAAAAGGCATTTCTATTTATATAAAAAAAGGGATTAAGTAATAAATAAACAAACGGTGCCGCGTTAAAGATTGATGTTGTTTTTCTTGTTTTCAGGTAGTCGAATAAGGAAAACAAGAAATTAGAGAGGGAAAATCAAATATTATCAAATTTATAGGTTAGACCAGTGGTCTCCAATGTACGGCACGGCGGCTAATTACGGCCCGCGATCAGCAGATAATTATATGAGACACTATGTATATGAGAAAATAATTGAATGTTATAAAAAAATGATTCGATGGAATTTTTATTTCAAACTTTCAGTCTCATCTTCATATTAAAAGAATTCTACAGCACCTGCGCCCAAATGCGCCACTAGATACCACGCTATTAGTGGTAAACTAACAATAGTATTCTACTCAAATGTTTTATTAATAGGAAAATATTAATATAAAGGCCGTAGCGAGAAAAGAAATCTTATATCCAACTTCGGGGATGGTTTTAATGGTAAAAATTTTGTTTTTGACCTAACGGGGCAGCTTTTACACAGTAAAATTTAACATTTTAAAAATCTCGGGAAAAGGGTTTGAATCCCTATATCCCCTCCCTACGGCCTTGTCCTCATCCCGAAAGCTGTATTAAGGCTGAACAAGACACACATTATTTTATATCGTTTGTAATTTTCCGTATAAATAAATCGTTACTAATAAAGCGTAAATCACATTCATTTATGGAAATTATCTCATATGTCATTATTGCAATAAAATGAAAATGGCGCTGAGTGCACACACACAATTTACGCGTCGATTTAAGCGCGCTAAAAATACGAAAATAATTAAACTAAGGTGACTTATCTTTTAGCAGCGGACTGAGCGAGACCGGCGCACGCACCGGCGCATTCACGTGCGCATTTGTTTACCACATTCCCCCACACTTTAAACACACAAACGTAATGCTGGTTTTATAAGACGTTTAACGTTTAAGCGTGTTTAAAATTTAGCGTTTAAACGGAGTATTTTAAGAATTCACGTTTAGTGTTTAAAAGTTCGCTATTTTCTACTTTTTAATATTTTAAACATGAAAGGAACTGTGCACATTCTTTGCGCCGATACTCTCCCACCTTATACTTTCTTATTCTCTTATTTTTTTTAATCAGTTGTTACATGTTAGTAAAGTAATTTTAATAATTTGTGCGATTTGTTAACGGTGAAAATAAGGAATTGAAAATTATTTTCACTATTTTTAGCACGTCACTTTTCAACAGGAACTACAGTGTGATCAACAATGATTGTAGACAGGTTCAATTTCCCGCCAAAAAATGTTGGTACAACTGATTATATGAAAAAAAAATCCCCTAGATTGCTTTTCCATTGGCGTAGCAAACACTTTTTCCCAAAATAAATTAAATATTTAATCAACTATATATAAAATGTTTACAATTTTAATTAAATATACAAAGTAAATTTAAGTAAGTTAAGGTTTTGTGTATTTTTAATAAACGTAGAGTTAGCATCCCTAATTTTATAATAAATGTTGAAAATTATGGCCTTCATTTTCTAGGCAAATGTTAACTCTACGTTTTTTATTTTTTTATTTTCGTTGAAGCTCCTCCGGATTTATGTTCCTTATCTCTTCTTCAATTGCTGCTTTAAGCTCGTTTAGGGTATGCATTCGATTTTTAAAAACCATAGATTTTTAATGCCCGAATAAATAAAAATCGCACGGAGTGAGGTCTGGCGAACGTGGTGGCCATAATCCGTCGCTTACCAAGCGATCATCGTAAAATTCCCTCAAGTAATTTAATGTCGCCAACGCAGTATGAGGAGTGGCTCCATCTTGCTGAAAATAACCCATTATCTGTTCGTCATCATGCAATTGATTCAAAAATTCATCTAGAATGAGTGTTCGGTAGCGCTCCGCATTGATTAATTTGTTGAAAAATATTGGGCCAATTATCCGACGTCTCGAAATTGCTACCCAAACACCATTTTTTTGTGGATGTAAATCCGTTTCAATAAAAGTATGAGGATTTTCTGTAGCCCACGTACGATAGTTTTGGCTGCTCACATATCCTGACAAGTGAAACCACGCCTCGTCAGTAAAAAAGATCTTGTCCAACATACCATTACCATTTAAATTCTGATTAAACCAATTGCAATAATCAACTCTTTTTTGGAAATCAAGTGGCTGACGTTGTTGAACTACCGATACCTTATACGGGTGCAAATGCAGAATTTTTTTTGCGGCTTTTATGCAACTCCCATACGATACTCCTGTAAAAGGATTAAACATTAAAATTTGTGCGCACCTTAAAATTAAGAACATACCCGTTTGAGCTGAAAGTTTTCTTAAAGATTTTGTTGGGCTTTGTTCAAGTCGTTGTTGAATGTCGCCAACAACCTCTTCTGTTAAGATAGGCAGTCTTCCAGCTGACTTGCCCTTACAGATACAATTCTTTCCCTCAAAACGGTCAACAATGCGGGTTTTATGCGAGGAAAATGTTTTGTAAGGAATGTGGACATCGGGGAAGGCTTGAATAAATTGATTCAGACACGATTGTAATGAGTAAGTCCATGTGCCATCTTCATTCATAGTTCCACTTCGATAATGAGCCTTCAGGATGAAAGCATCATGCTGTGGTGCAAACATCACGGTAAACACAAGCGAATTCTCTTAAAATCTATAAATTTAGGATTAAACTTAAATTTTCTAATTTTCTAACCTTAAAAACAGCAAATCACTTACCACAAAACAAAGACTTATACAAAGTAGTCCTGATAAGAACTGATGTCTATGACACAGAATGAAAAATAACTTAATTCGAAGAATGAATTAACACAATGGCAAAATACGACGCACGACGCTGCTAATGTCAAATCGAGTTACTGTTTATTAATTTTTCCTTGGCATGAACTTGGAGCGATCAAATTCCCCAGATTTTTCAGCGGGAAATTTAACTTGTCTACAATCATTGTTGATCACCCTTTACGTGATGTATTCAGAAAGTAAGTTCCGTTTGTATTTCTTGCCACCGCAGCGCTGGGGTCGTAATTTTACGCAAGCGCGGTACTTACCATAACCTATTCAGAAAAGGGTTGACGAAGAGTGTTGTGTGGGCTTGGTGGCGCTTGTTTGAAATAGCGAATAAAATAGACATTACCGCCACTTGTGCGGTAAGGTATGTAATAAGTTTCCTCAATGTGAAGAACATTAAACCAGTCGAGATTCATGAACAGATTATGAGGTATATGAAGAAAATGTAATAAGTGATTCAATAGTAAGGAGATGGGTGAGAGAGTTCAATGAAAGACGTGATAATGTGCATGATGTCGAACGAATGGACACTCACTTTGTTTGTCATCATGCACATTGTCACGTCGTTCATTAAACTGTCTTTGATTAGTAATGCACTGGTTCCTGCAGTTAAAGAAAAGATTTACGAAAACTGAAAGTGTACAATTTCTGCTCCGTCTAGGAGTCTTAATGGCAAGAGGTTCAACAATGATGATAAGATCAACGAACATGTTGTTACTTAAGCTTGTGCAATGCTATGACAAGTGCCTGCAAAATGATAAAAGTTATAGAAAAATAGTTTAAGGTTTAAAGATTCTTTCACGATAATTTTTAAATGCACTGACCGGCAGAAAAAACCGGCCACCATTATATATTTTTAAAACCTAGTCTTAATGGCATATATATGGGTTTATATGGAAAGCAAAGTTTGTTAAATTGCTTCATTCGTATTTTAAAATGTTTTCCTTATCCCCACCTTCCTTTTAAGCATAAAAATTTGTTTTTAACGAGATTAAGAATTTATTACGCATTAGCAGATTATACATGCTATTTTATTATTTATGCGTGGCAAAATCAAATAGACTCATGTGCATTGTTTGACAGTAGTTATACAGTTAACTTCCCAATAAAAAAAAAATAAAAAAAACAGAATGCAGCTAACTGTTACGGAAGTAGCTCAAATTGTCACTTTAATTGAAGATGGCCGTAGCAAGCACTACGTGTCTCGTTCATTAGGTATCCCTCGTAGTGTACCCTTCAGGATGCTTGGTACTGGTACTTGGAGACTAGTAGTTATGTTAGGCGAGAAGGATCTGGAAAAAGAAGGGCGACAAGTGCGGTTGATGATCGTTTTATTGTACTCAACGCACTGGAAGTCCAGCAGAGCACCTAAACAGGAGGCGTCTGGAGCTGTAGATCTTCTTGAGGTAGCCTCTGTGTCCCTATCTTGAATAGGGCTAACTTACACTCGGCGGGGTTGACTCAGCCCTGGTGCTTGTCACCACTAAATGCGGAGTCGGGGGTGGGCCTTGAAAAGCCCAGGGGTGCCTACTCGCCCCTCCGGTCCACACGTGGATTGGTCTCCGGCGGGCAGTGGTTCACAGATATGGCGGTGTGTTTCTTCGGTTAATAATGAATGTTCCTTTCGATTAAAATCATTATTAAATTATACTAAAAGTTATATAAGTTATTTTGTGATTTTTTCTTGATAGCCGGTTTTTATTGCCAGTCAGTGTATGTACTTGTATTAGACATCTCCCTAGCTGATAATTACATAAGCCAGTACATACAAAACTGGCACGTCTCAGATTACGTCTCACTATCAGACCATCAGCATATACGGTTTGACATCGATAGTGGTAATAACCACATCAATGGATTCAGAAATCCCAAAAATACCGACTGGGAGGCCTACCAAGAGCGCCTTACGTCGGAACTTGCGGGACCACTGAATCCTATTGAAACAGTCGAGCAGCTAGAAGCAGCATCGACACAATTACAAGATGTAATCAACATCGCTTACGAAAGTAGTTGTCCACTAAAGCAAAGGGCTGTTGTTAGAGAAGTGCCCTGGTGGAACAGCGAACTCGCGAGCCTAAAGGCCAAAACTAGGCGTACTTTTAATAGGGCTAAAGCCTCTGGACAGTGGGAGGAGTACAGAAAGGCCCTTACGGAGTACAACAAAGAACTGAGAAAATCCAAAAGGAAAACTTGGAGGACTTTCTGCGAGGGGATAGATGATCTACCTCCCGCACAACGCCTCCAAAAAGTCCTTGCAAAGGATCACACGAACGGTATTGGACTACTAAAAAAGTCCAACGGTGAATACACTGGAACCCTAGAAGAAAGTCTAAGAGTACTCCTAGAAGCTCACTTTCCTGGGTCCCAGGCAATTAACAATGAAGACTTACCTGCCATCGGCTTTGAGGTAGAAGAACGCCCTACCAGAGAAAGCAAAAAACTGGCAACAAAGATCTTCACTCCAAGCATAATAACATGGGCGATCAACGGCTTCAAGCCGTTCAAATCCGCGGGGGCAGATGGCATCTTTCCAGCCCTTTTGCAAAGGGCAGGGGAGGAGTTATTACCACGTCTCACGCAAATTTTCAGAGCTAGCTACTCTCTTGGGTATATCCCCAAGCAGTGGAGGGAGGTGGCGGTGGTGTTTATACCAAAGGCTGGCAAACGCGAAATTGACGAGCCTAAGTCATATCGCCCCATAAGCCTCACCTCCTTTCTCCTAAAATCAATGGAGAAAATTATTGATAGAAATATCAGAGGGAAAGCTCTTCAGTCGTTTCCCCTTCACAAACACCAATTTGCCTATAAAGCAGGCAAATCAACAACAAATGCCCTTCACACACTAACAAGTGTAATAGAGAAGAGCATCGCAAGCAAAGAAGTGGCTCTATGCGCATTCTTGGACATCGAAGGTGCATTTGACAACACCTCCTATGAATCCATAGACACGGCTACCAAATCAAGAGGAATTGATGCCTCCACATCCAAATGGATCCATGCTATGCTCAAAGGTCGTAGGATCACACTGTCCATTGGCGATGAGTCGGCAACTGTGTTCGCAGTAAAGGGGTGCCCACAAGGCGGGGTTCTATCGCCCCTGCTGTGGTCACTAGTTGTCGATGAGCTAATATCGGTGTTATCCAACGACGGTTTTGACGTACAAGGCTATGCTGACGACATCGTCATCATAGTTAGGGGAAAGCATGACGATACGGTGTCCAACCGCATGCAGTCAGCCCTTCGGAAAGTAAGTACATGGTGCGTGCAGAAGGGGCTCACTATCAATCCCAACAAGACTGTAATTGTCCCATTTACAGGTCGTAGAAAATTAAATCTTAAGGCACTAACCATGAATGGGACACTCATTGGGCTTTCCAACACCGTTAAATATCTCGCCCAAACCTTTGACCAGAGGCTAAACTGGAAAACCCATGTGGATAACATCACTGCCAAAGCAGTAAGGGCAATATGGGCTTGCCGCAGGCTATTTGGCAAACGATGGGGTTTACACCCCAAGATGATATACTGGCTTTTCATTACGGTGATAAGACCAATAATCACCTATGGTTCCGTTGTCTGGTGGACGAAGACAACGGAGATCACAACCCAAGCAAGGCTCAGCATGTTTGGGCATCACAGGGGCTATGAACACCTGCCCCACTGGAGCAATGGAGGCTATGCTAAATCTCACACCTCTGCATCTGCACGTGAAAAGGGAAGCAGCACTAGACGCATTAAGAATAATCCAGACAGACACACCAAAATATGGATACCTTAACGGGCACCTAAAAATCCTCAACACTGTGTGTGAAAGAGCGATATACATGCCCAAAGACTACATGTCAACTGACTACGACTTCGACACAACGATTGAAGTGGCCATCCATGGCCGCCATGATGTTGGAGCGAGGGTCAAGCAGTTACAAGGCTCCTCGATAGTTTGGTTCACTGACGGATCCAAAACTGAAAATGGAGTCGGAATCGGTATCACTGGCCCTCGATGCGAGTTATCAAGGGCCTTGGGACGATCCCCATCGATATTTCAGGCAGAAATCGAGGCCCTGAACACATGCGCCCACATATGTTTAGACAGGGGATACAACAAACAGAGGGTTTGCATCTGCTCAGACAGTCAAGCTGCATTAAAGACATGCAAGTCTAAATCTGTCTGGGAGTGCAAGCTATCCCTAAAGCAGCTGGCTAGGAACAACAGAGTCAAACTGGTCAGGGATCAAAGGCAATGAAATTGCCGACAACCTTGCCAAGGAAGGGTCCAAGACTCCATTTGTCGGACCAGAACCTTACAGTGGAATAACTAAAGTCCGCATCAAGGGGATGATCCGGGAATGGGAAGATGCTGCCAAAAGTGCTCACCTGAGAGACACACCTGGTCTGCGGCAGGCGAAAAGGTTCATCGCCTTCTCTGCCGTAAGAGCCGGACAGTTTCTCAGGTTAAGCAAGGGCAACCTAAGGCTCATAACCGGCCTTCTAACCGGACACTGTCCTCTGAAGTACCACCTCACCAAGATGGGTCAGACAACTGATGCCAACTGCAGGTTCTGCAACGAGGCACAAGAAACAGCAGAGCACCTACTTTGTGAATGCCCTGCCTTGTCCCTTCAAAGAGGGAACTACCTGTCATCGGCCACTTTAAACACCGAGGAACTGGTACACATTAACCCTCAAGTTATAGTAGACTTCATAAGAAGTCTAGATATTGAGGGACTCAAGTAGGTCAGGGATAGTTACAAAAGATCTTTTAGGTCGAGGTAACTTCGAAAGGCCCAGAGGCCACACGACCCACCGACCCCATACCATACCATACCATGTACTTGTTTTCGTTAACCAGTGAAACAGAACTTACTTTGTGGGTATACCAATTAAATATGAATGTAGGAAAAATTGAAACAAGTTATAAAGAAATTATGCTCTTTGAGTTACCATCAACGGTACATGCCGAGGAAATTGAAACTGTGTGCCAAATTTAATAAAAAATTGTGTCTATTTAGATGTACACGAAATATAAAAATACAATATTTTTTAGACATGCCTACTTTCTTTTTTTTTTTTAATTAAAGAAACACTTATTGTTTTAGGTGTACCTTCAGATTTCCAAGTACAAACATAAGGCTGTCGTTCCAGTCGCTGGTGGACGAGGCGCAGGAGCCGTCGCCGAAAGTGAGGGAGGTGTCACCGGTGAGGGTGAGGGACCGATCGGGCGGGGGCTACCCACTGCCCCCGCTAAGGATCAACATACCCGCCGACTCCGACACCTACGGCAGCCCGTTCCCCTCCCCTACGGGCACCATCAGCGCCGCCAATAGCTGTCCGGCTAGTCCCAGAAGTAATTAATTTTTCCTTGATTACAATTCACCCTGTACAATAGGCACAGACCACATGGCAATCACCCTGCATAATCAAAAAATGGTGATGTGTCCATCATAGTACTTTCCCCCGTAAATTGCGTATTAAATCACAAAATATTTGTAGCATTATAATTTTCAAAATGTCTTCAACTTTTTGATAACTACAACTTTTATTTGAAACATTTTTTAATTGGATCAACACATACTGACACAAACCAATGACTAGATAAAAAACACTATTTATTGAATATCTCAAAAACTAAGAGTGCTATGACAAAAAGTGAAGATACAAAAAATCTTTAATATTTTATTACCTACAACTTTTATTTGAAACATTTTCCAATTGTATCAACACACACACTGACACAAATCAATGACTAGATAAAAAACACTATTTATTAAATATCTCAAAAACTAAGAGTGCTATGACAAAAAGTGAGTCCAAAAAAATCTTTAGTTTTTTATTTCCTACAACTTTTTTTTGAAACATTTTTCAATTGTATCGACACATACACTGTCACACACCAATAACTAGGTAAAACACACAACTTTTGAAATATCTCAAAAACTAAGAGTGCTATGACAAAAAGTAAGTGAACAATACATCTTCATTTTGTTATTATCTACAACTTTTATTTGAAAGAATTTTTTGTTTGATGAACATTTATTGAAAAAATCTGAAAGTACCACTTCCGGTTTTCCTATTTTCACCAAAAGCTTTTCAGTTCTTCCGATTGTAACAAAAAGCTTAAGTTTCAAGTTTCATCTCGATATCTTTAGCGGTTTTTGCGGTACAGCGCACACAGACACACAGACAGACAGACAGACATTTTTGAAAAATGGTCTTATTCGACTCAGGGGACCTCAAAACGGATATTTCCGCTAAAATTTTTGATTCGAAAATGTTCACGAAAACAATACTTTCCCTTTGTATTACATACGGGGGAAAGTAAAAATAATAATGCATACCTAGCGAGGCGAGTAGGCGCACACTTGCGGTGGCCCTTGCGTGAGTCCTGTAAAAATTGGCACATTTTAATTTGTCTGGCCCCATATATATGCGCCAAATTCATACGAAGTGTAACGAATTATCACGAGGGGATACTATGGACTTTTCGAGTCAAAGGCTCCCGATCAAAACAAGTTAATACAAAGAAACTGGCCTGATGTCTGATTCGGTACTCCCCTGATTACCCGATTAACTCTTAATCTAACACAATCACGTAATAATTAAAATACTGTACTTACCCTATTCGGTTAGGAACCCCTCACGACATTTATTTTATTTCACTTATAAATTTGTTCATTTCTCCATTATTGTACATTCATTTTTTTTTTATATTATTTGTTATTCCTTATTTTGTTTGTTGTTACTAATAAACCTTTGTAGATATTTTTTTATTATTTTGAAACAAACAAAAATCTTTTTCATTTTGAATAACAATTACGAAATTATTTCCTGACTAAGGAATTTATAAGTGAAATAAAATAAATCTCGTGAGTGGTTCCTAACCGGATAGGGTAAGTACAGTATTTTAATTATTAAGTGATTGTGTTAGATTAAGAGTTAATCAGGTAATGAGGGGGGTACCGAATCAGACATCAGGCCAGTTTTTTTGTATTAACTTGTTGTGATCAGGAGCCTTTGACTCGAAAAGTCAAAGTCCATAATATCCCTCCGTGATAGAATGCATTTGACACAAATCGTATGTCCCAAAATCGGCCCGCTTTCTTACTTAAAGCGATAACGCGTTGGGTCATACAAGATGTGACAAATACATTTGTCACATTTTGTTTAAATTTGGTGCATATATCGGGCCAGTGTGCGCTACATGCAGTGCTCTATCCCGTACAACAAATTCAAATTTGCCAATTTTAACATGACTTGAGCTTGGGCTGCCGCAAGCGTGTGCCCACTCGCATCACTATGCATACCTAACCCTATATACAGGGTGTACTAGAATGGAATATGTATAAATCAATCTGCTAAATAAATACAACATAATGGAAAATAAAAAAAAAACAAACATTGAAAATTAATCAGAGCCTAATTACCATTTGTATTTATATAATAACTGTTTTCTGTGTTTTAATTTATGTGTTTTTGTATGGTTAGGTGGTCATGGAAAAAGAAACGTGTCGGCTGATTTGCAACTGGCTGCTGCTTATGCAGCCCATGTTGCGCATGGAGCCGACGGCCATCATGTTCAACAGAGCCATAGTCCTGAGTACAGACAGCCTACTCCAAACGGAAACTCGGTAAGAATTATTTGTAATAACATGAATTCGAAGAAATTAAACAAACTGGTTTATTAATCTGAGTTGGCAAAATTGTATTATTGAATTATTTTTCAAAACTGTTTATGAATGTTGCTTTGTTGTGTATTAGATACCGCCGGTTGTGATAAACGATGGTTACGGTTCAAGCAGCGGGGGTGGCGGCGGAGGCAATAAGGACGACTCGAAGCCGCCCTACTCGTACGCACAGCTGATAGTGCAGGCGATAGCGAGCGCCTCGGACAAACAGCTGACGCTGTCGGGCATATACAGCTACATCACCAAGCACTATCCGTATTACAGGACTGCCGATAAGGGCTGGCAAAACTCCATCAGGCACAATCTCAGCCTCAACAGATACTTCATCAAGGTAAATAACTCACAAATAAAAAAAGTTTCAAAATAGGGGAATAGTTTTTAATTGGTTCCTTCGATTTAAGGTACCTAGAAGTCAAGAGGAACCGGGAAAAGGGAGTTTTTGGCGGATAGACCCGCAATCTGAGACAAAATTAATTGAACAAGCATTTAGGAGGCGGAGGCAGAGAGGGGTGCCGTGTTTCAGAGCACCATTCGGTTTAAGTTCCAGGTATGTATGTATGTGTTGCATGACAGAATGAAGAGTTTCATTAGTTTATAAGTCTGCCACAATTTATGTTGATTAAATAGTTGACATAATTGAAGTAGAATGTTAGTTGAAGTAGATTGGTAGTTGAAGTTAACAGATTTGGAAATGTTGATACGGTGCGATTGTTTAAATGATGATTTAGAGTAGGCGGCATTTTTTTGTGCGGTTGCCCAGAATGCTAATTGAATGATGGAATACATTTGAGGTTATGGTAAACTATGTATTAACCGTCAGTAGTGCCAATCTAATTTCAAATTCAAAGCCTACTCTAAATCATGTTTTAAACAATCACACGGTATTTGCTGTGTTTCTTTTCTTCAAAATGGACACTTATTAAGTTGACATTTTTAATGAATTTTATATGTATACAGAATTTTTACAATTTCTTTTTTTTTTATTATTTAGAAGTGCTCCGGCATCGCCAAGTCACGTAAGCATGTCAGGCTTAATGACGCCGGAGTGCCTGTCTAGGGAAGGCTCTCCGGCGCCCGAGCACATGCTGGAAGTGAGCCAGTCGGCGCCCGGCAGCCCGGGTAATGTCGCTTACCCGGGCTCGGGCACGATGATCGGCCACCAGCAGATGACGGCGCTGGTGGGCACGTCGAAGGCCCGCCTGCTTCTACCCCACCAGCAGCAGCAGCACCGGGACGATCACCACCACCACCAGCCGACTTCGTCCTCCTCCTCGTCCAACGGGCAAGAGCACAGAGAAGGTACTACCGTACACACCAACATTACACTTGCAAACCAACCACAACTAATCTTTCAACGTTTAGAGAAGTACCACCACACCATCGAGGATCGGTCAATGTCGCCCGCCGCTTACTCACCGCAACCCGTCATCGTGCAAACTGCTAGCTATTCACCTTACAGGTAAACTAATAATCAAAACGATTATAGGTTATGATGTCAACTACAAACAATCTATCAATTTTTTCTTCTATAGATTTGAGATTTGTTTATACCATCATGTTTCATCAATTTCTTTTTACCATGCGGTCGTGTAAATTATGATTTAGAGTAGGCGGCATTTTTGCCCAAAATGACAATTCAATGGAATAAATTTAAGGTTATGGTAAACTATGTCTTAACAGTCAGTAGTGCCAATTTTAGTAGGCAAGTAGCATGCTTTTGTTTTGTACTCTAGGCAGCCTAAACTAGACTAGACTCTAATTATCTAGACTCTAATAGTTAAGTTCTGTACTCCAGGCAGCCTAGACAATAGTCTAGAGCAGTGGTCTCTAAACTACGGCCCGCGGGCCAAATCCGGTCCGCGACTTGCATGAATCCGGGCCGCGATTGTTTGTATTTTTTTTTGTAAATGTCATATTTTGAAATATTGTAACAATTGTTCCTTAAATTTTTCATAATTTTATAAAATAAATCGGATCTTGGCCAACTTTATTATGTAGAATTGTATTTGTGGCCCGCAAGAAGATAGTTTGGAGACCCAGGGTCTAGAGTAATTATCTAGACTCTAATCAGTCTGTAGACAAGACTATAGTCTGTATACTCATCCCTAGACTCTAATATCTAGAATAGAATCTCTAAGCTCTGTACTCTAGACATCTTAAACTAGAGTTTTGACATTTGACCCAGACTCTAAACTCTGCGTTTTGAGCAGTCGACTTATGTAGACTAAACTAAAGTTTCTAGACCAGTCTGTGGACTAGTTTGTATACTTTAATCTGTGGACTCTATCTAGTCTGTAGACTCTAGTCTATGGACTCTATCTAGTCTGTAGACTGAATCTAATCTGTAGACTCTAGTTTGTGGACTATCTAATCTATAGACTCTATCTAATCTGTAGACTCTATCTAATCTGTAGACACTATCTAGCCTGCAGACTCTATTTAGCTCTTAAACCCTAGTCTGTGGAGTCTATCTACTCTGTAGACTCTAGTCTGGGGATCCTATTTAGTCTGTAGAATCTAGTCTATGGACTAGACTAAATCTAATCTGTAGACTCTAGTCTGTGGACTATCTAATTTGTAGACTCTATCTAATCTGTAGACACTATCTGGCCTGCAGACTCTATTTAGCTCTTAAACCCTAGTCTGTGGACTTTATCTACTCTGTAGACTCTAGTCTGGGGATCCTATTTAGTCTGTAGAATCTAGTCTATGGACTAGACTAAATCTAATCTGTAGACTCTAGTCTGTGGACTATCTAGTCTGTAGACTCTATCTAATCTGTAGACTCTAGTCTGTGGGCTCTTGTCTAGTCTGTAAATGCTAGACTGTGCACTCTATCTAGACTTTAGACTCTAGTCTGTGGGCTCTTGTCTAGTTTTATCTAGACCTTATACTCTAGTCTGTGGACTCTATCTAGTCTGTATACCAGTCTGTGAACTCTGTCTAGCCTGTTTCTTGACTCTAGTCTGTAAACTCTAGTCTGTGGACTCTATCTAGTCTGTAAACTAGTCATGGACTCAATTTAGGCTGTAAACTCTAGTATTTGGACTCTATCTAGTCTGTAGACTTTAGTTTGTGGATTCTATCTAGTCTGTAGACTCTATCCAGTCTATAGTCTAGTTTGTGGAATCTATCTAGTCTGTAGACTTTATCTAGTGTGTAGACTGTAATCTCTATCTAGTCTATAGACTAGTTTGTGGTTTCTATCTAGTCCCTAGACTCTAATCTGTAGATTGTATCTGATCTGTAGACACTATCTAGCCTGCAGACTCTATTTAGCTCTTAAACCCCAGTCTGTGGACTCTATCTACTCTGTAGACTCTAGTCTGGGGATCCTATTTAGTCTGTAGAATCTAGTCTATGGACTAGGCTAAATCTAATCTGTAGACTAGTCTGTGGACTATCTAGTCTGTAGACTCTATCTAATCTGTAGACTCTAGTCTGTGGGCTCTTGTCTAGTCTTATCTAGACCTTAGACTCTAGTCTGTGGACTCTATCTAGTCTGTATACCAGTCTGTGAACTCTATCTAGTCTGTTTCTTGACTCTAGTCTGTAAACTCTAGTCTGTGGACTTTATCTAGTCTGTAAACTAGTCATGGACTCAATTTAGCCTGTAAACTCTAGTATTTGGACTCTATCTAGTCTGTAGACTTTAGTTTGTGGATTCTATCTAGTCTGTAGACTTTAGTTTGTGGATTCTATCTAGTCTGTAGACTCTATCCAGTCTATAAAGTCTAGTTTGTGGAATCTATCTAGTCTGTAGACTTTATCTAGTGTGTAGACTGTAATCTCTATCTAGTCTGTCTAGTCTATAGACTAGTTTGTGGTTTCTATCTAGTCCCTAGACTCTAATCTGTAGACTGTATCTGATCTGTAGACACTATCTAGCCTGCAGACTCTATTTAGCTCTTAAACCCTAGTCTGTGGACTCTATCTACTCTGTAGACTCTAGTCTGGCGATTCTATTTAGTCTGTAGAATCTAGTTTATGGACTAGACTACAATATGTAGACTTATTTCTAGACTCTGATACCTAGACTCTAATCTGTAAGCTCTGTATTCTAGATACCCTATACTCTAGACTTTGAGCAGTCGACCCAGACTCTAAAATCTGCACTTTGGACATCAAGCAGTCGACTCATGTAGATTCTAAACTGGAGTCTTTAGACAGCCTAGACTAGTCTGTGGACTCTAGTCTAGAAACTAGAGTCTAGTCTATCGACTAGGCTGTAGATTCTAGTTTGTGCAGTCGACTTATGTTGACTCTAAACTATAGTCATTTGACAACCTAGACTCTAGTTTGTTTATTCTAGTCTGTAGACTCTACTCTGTAGACTAGGCTGTAGATTCTAGTTTATAGTGCAGTGGACTTATCTATACTCGTAGCGTAGACACCCTGTAAATCAATGACACAAATTAAAGTTGTTCGTAAAGGAACGTTTTCATTCGTTTGTTTGAATGCCCTTAAAAGAGTGTTTTCCACTCCCAGATTAAGCATGAAGTAAAATTTCGAGTTTAGAAAAGCCTGAAAATTTGGATTTGGGCGCGGAGCGAAGCGAGCGCCCAAATTCAAATTTTCAGGCTTTTCTAAACTCGAAATTTTACTTCATGCGCCACCGGTGTAAAACACTGAATCATTGTGAAGTTCGAAATAATACTTGACTCTTGATTTTATGTTTCATCTCATGTTAACAAATTTTACAAATTGATTTTTTTTTTTATTGACCAACCAAATTTGGGATTTATTTTTCTTAAGTTCTTTGATTATTTGAATGTCTCTACTGTTTGTCATGTAATAACATTGATATATGAATAAAATGCTGCAATTGATTTATTATTTGACCTAAAAGTAGTAATAAAATGTCGAAAGTAATGCTCCGCCACTTAATTAATCTTTATGATAGAGTAATCAAGCACATGGCAACCGTGTGGAAAACATAACCTTAAATTTATTTTGAAGGCAAAAGTCAGAATTACTCTGGTTGTAATTCTGACTTTTGCCTTGAAAATAAATTTAAGGTTATGTTTTTCCAACCAAATATCCCTTATAAAAAATTACCAGATCTGGTTGGTCAATAAAAAAAAACGAATACAAGTGTAAGATTTATAAAACTCATCCCGTTACTAAGTTTTCGTTTACTTCTTCTTCTAATTTTTTTCAGTAGTCAAGGTTTGGAATTGAAAAGACACATGGAAGAACAAAGTGTGGAGAGTCCGGGCAGCGTGGACGGCGCCGATCAGGACGGCGGCCTCGAGCCGGAGATAAAGAGACCGCGTCCTGACCAGCAACAATACGAGACGGAATAAATTTAGTTAACACAAACATAAAAAAAAAACAAGCGGAAGAATAAGAGAAAAAAAATGCAAGAGCCTATTATATACATACATACATATATTATATAAATATTTCGGAGCATGCACTGTGAAGCCCTCGACGATAAAGGAAACAAGCAAAGACACGGAAAAATCCACCACAGCAAATCACCGGTACACAAGAAAGATACAATTGAAACATGCTGGAAGTGCTAACGATGAGGTTTTTTTTTATCAAGCTTTATTCGTTTTTTTTTTAATCGTGAGGAAGGGAATTAAGGGAAAGAGGGATTAAAGAAACGGGTAATTTTAGTTGAGGGAACTAAGAAAATAAAAGAAAACGGAAAAGGTAATCGAGGTTTCCTAAAGAAGAGAATCGTAAAATCTATTTTTACTCAAGTAAAAGTTTTGAGGTTATGTAAAAAGTTTTATTTATAAACTCAAGTAAGCCTACACAGAAAGGTAAAAGGCAAATGATAATATATATATATATATATATAAACTCAAGTAAAAGTTTAATTAATACCTCACTTAACCGGTGGGGTGAGAGGCCACCCATACGAATATCTAATCTAATCTAATCTAACGGTGGTGAAACATTTTTGAACCTAATTCTCTATATTTAATTAAAACAAACTAATAATTAACACTGTTGTGTCCTTTCTTCACACTTTACACACTTTAAAGTGTGAAGAGAGGATGCAACAGTGTAATTATTTATGATTATACTCTTTACGAAACTCAAAAACAAATATCGAAAACAAACTAATGTCCGGTTTCACCAACTTTAATTAAATCTTATTCATTGATTAAATATATTTGTCGATTGAAACAGACATTTTCCACGTCATAAACTTCAATGTCATGAGAATTAATTGATTTTTGTCATGTAAATAACCATTATTAGATTTTAATTGATGAATAACAATTAGTCGACCCTACTGACGTTGGTAAAACCCGACATAAGTGTTTTAATTAAGTATCCAGAATTAGATGCAAGTAAAAGTTTTGAGGTTATGTAAAAAGTTTGAGAATAGGTAATGGTACTGCAAACATTACTTGCCGATGCGCAGTAGTAATTTTGTGGCGGGAAAAGGAGTAGGGACACTTGATAGGTTCGTGGCGTCGTTTGTTTTTCGGTCCTTCTCTGCCCGTCTGTCCAACTTAAATTTGCCGACTTTTACAGATAACTTTAAAAATTCAAGGTTATATTTATTTCCATTAAAAAATCTACAGCCTTATTAATAGACATTAGCATACAGCTTTAACACGGTTCTAAGGATCAAGGCCGTAGTCAGAGGGGGGAATATATGGGGGCTCAAATTATCAAAATGTTAAATTTTACCATGTAAAAGCGGCCCTGAAAAAGCAAAAACATTTTTACCAGTAAAAATATACAGGGTGAGTTTTTTTCGATGTTCTCTATGGAGATCTCGGAAACTATAAGAGATAGAAAAACGGTTAAATGGGGAAAGAAGTGTAGTTTTATAGGACGAATAAAATGACACTTTCAAAATATTTGAAAAAGTCAAGAGTAACTAGATATTTTCAATAAAGTAAAATGTGTTGAAATCAATATATCTCTATTATTATCATAGATAGAAAAAAACTGTAAAGGACAAAGTTGTAGAAAATTTTACACAGATTAATAACAAAAAATCAAAAAAAAAAATTCGCCCATATTTTGGGAGATATGACAGAAACTTATCTTTTTTTAAATGGAAACAATAGTTGGCTATGGCCTCATTGAAAAGGTTATTTTTTTCCATTTAATCCGATATAACATATGCCATAGTTATTTTTAAAATAAAATAAGTTATAGTCGTTTTAATTTTTCCATACACCAAAAAATAGTTAGCCATGAAAAAGACAAAAGTAAAACAATTGCGGTTGTTTATAGCAACGAAATCAATATTTAATTTATTATCTTTCTTTAGATTTGTCAAAAGCAACATAAAGTAAAATAATTCCAAAATTATCAAAATAATAATAGAAGAAAATTTTAAATATTACATAAGATGCTCAAAAAGTCCACCATTATTATTATGGCATAAAGTACATCTTTTTAAAATCGAATTTTTGGCTTTTTTGACTTTTCTTCTGTCAATAGAATTAAATGTTTCAAGTACAGCTAGTTTAAGATCCTCCACGGATTGATATGATTGTTGATACACTTTGTTCTTCACATAACCCCACAGAAAAAAGTCTAAAACGGATAGGTCGGGTGATCTAGGTGGCCATAGGATTGGTCCATTTTTTCCCACCCATGAATTAGGAAAAGCATCATTTAAATAGTTTCGCACAGCCAACTTGCTATGAGGTGGAGCTCCGTCGTGTTGAAACCACTTCAATCTTGCCCGTACTGATAAATTTAAATCATCGAGCATATCTTCAAATGTTTCTTGAAGAAAACGAAGGTAATCATTTCCATTCAATGTGTTATCAAAAATATATGGGCCGAGAATTCTCGATCCGAACACACCGCACGCACCATACATTAAATCCAAATTTAATTTGTGGTCTACGTTGTGCAACTTCTCGTGGATTCTCCTGACTCCAAACATGTTCATTGTGCCGGTTAAAAATCCCACAATTAGTAAATCGCTAGCGTTTCATCTGTCCAAATTATTTTTGTAGGGAACGTATTATCCTCTTGGCACATGTTTTTGTACCACATACAGAAGACCATTCTCTTATTGGTATCACCGTCATGTAAATTTTGTGAAATTGATACCTTATATGGGTGATATTTGTGCTTTTGTGTTTTTTCAAAACTCGTACTACAGTCCGTTGAGATATGCTTGCTTCTGTTGCAATTTGTCTGGTCGATGTGTCGATGTGGATGGATCTATCATCGCCAATGCTAATACGTTTATTTCCAAAACTTCATTAATTTCGTTTTTTTCAAGTTTCGGCTTTGTAAAGGATCCGTACTCACCCAAATTGTGGTAAATTCTTCTGAATGTTGGTAAAGATGGCTGCCGACGATCGATATATTGATTATAATATTGTTCTGCAGCATCCGCAGCGTTTTTATTACACTGAATGTAACAAACAAGCATATCACGCTTTTCTTCGTTGGAAAAATTCATTATCACTTTAAAAAACTTCCAACACCAAATAAATACAAAACAAACTTATCGAAACAAACCAAATATGGAAATGAATTAATATGTGTTTAGAATAAACAACTGCAATTGTTTTACTTTTGTCTTTTTCATGGCTAACTATTTTTTGGTGTATGGTAAAATTAAAAACGACTGTAACTTACTTTATTTTAAAAATAACTATGGCATATGTTATATCGAATTGAAGGGAAAAAAATAGCCCTTTTAATAAAGTCATAGCCAACTATTGTTTCCATTTAAAAAAAGGTAAGTTTGTGTCATATCTCCCAAAATATAGGCGATTTTTTTTTTTAATTTTTTGTTATTAATTTGTGTAAAATTTTCTACAACTTTGTCCCTTACAGTTTTTTTCTATCTATGATAATAATAGATATATTGATTTCAAAAAATTGACACATTTTACTTTATTCAAAATATCTAGTTACCCTTGACTTTTTCAAATATTTTTAAAGTGTCATTTTATTCGTCCTATAAAACTACACTTCTTTCCCCATTTAACCGTTTTTCTATCTCTTATAGTTTCCGAGATCCCCATAGAGAACATCGAAAAAAACTCACCCTGTATATATATATATATATATATATATATATATATATATATATATATATATATATATATATATATGCGCGTGTGTGTATGTGACTATTATACAAATTACATATATTCGGATATACCGTGTTATCTCTATATCGTGCTAGGTATAGCCAAAAGCCATCCCGGTATAACGAGGCTCTACTGTATTTATTAAAAAATACAAGAATACATTTTTAATTAATGTTATTAATTATTTTTAAACTGATTTTATTTTGATTAATTAAATCATAAATCATGGTTGATTTTTTTTTTGTTCTTTGAATCATATTGAAACTATAATTTTTTTATTAGAAAAGTTAAATCTTTAAATCATAAAATGAAACAAAAAAGATTTTAATTTTTAAACCCTGAAATTTTATTTTTAAGTGGGCCATGAAAGACAAAGATTATCGTTATAAAATTATATATTTCGACACGCCGTCGAACGAAAATCATGCCGAACCATGTAAAACTGAAATACAAAAATTGTGGCTCACCCTTTATACAGGGTCCGACAACGTTATCCGACGGTTTTTAAAATAGCACAACTCGATCAATTTTCAAGATATTTTATTAAAAAAAAAAATGTTTGTTAACAGGAAAATTGGATGTTTATAACGTATAGAAAAACTCAAATAGCGAAAATAACATCAGGTAAATGATGCGCAGCTGAAGTCGGGTGGTAAAGTAAGTCATCACTCCTTACAAAGTTGCTCGAGGAATCGCACGAATTCCTCGCTGGATATTATCACACAGACAAAAAATGACAATTTCAATTTCAATTTATTTAGTGTTAAAAGCATAGCTGTACACACGTCAAAACATACATGTAATAGTATAAAATCAGGTAATTACAAGACATAGAAGCACAGACATTTTTTACATGATCAGCACATAGTATTTTTATGAAACACAAGACAAAAATTAAATATATAATAAAATGACTAATATTATACATATGTTTATATTAACAAGTCATCATTCAGAAAGTTATTAATAATAATAATAATAATCTTTATTTAGCATCTTTGCTATATAATAACATAGAAAAATATATGTATATCTATATATATATATATATATAAAATAAACATTTGATCATCCTTAATCTATAAATTGTGTATGTATAATAAATTTATCATATAATAATACTTAATATATAATCTTTTTACTACTTTAATAAAATCAGTTAATTAACAGTGTAATAGGACCCTGAACACAGTAATCGTTTCACTTGTGATTTAAACATTTTTATGTTTAAAGATTTAAAACAAAACGGAAGTCTGTCTAACTCTGGCAGGAATTCGGGGAGGAGGTATTCCCGAATCATGGCTACATAACGTGTGGCATTTACTGTCACAGTGCTCCTGATTTACACACAGCAGCCCATACGGTTACCTTTTTACTATAAAGAGGCCTTTGATGAATTATTTGGTGCCGTTAATCTCACACCGCGGTTACATCCCATGGCCGGCACGTTCTCTGGATCTGTTACCATGTGACTTTTATTTGTGGGGTTACCTAAAGGGAAAATTGTACCTTGACAAGCCTCGAAATTTGGACCAACTGCGTGATAAAATCCAGCGAGAAATTCGTGCGATTCCTCGATCAACTTTGCAAGGAATGATAATAATAATATATATATAATCTTTTATCCTTCTACCAAATATTGGTGTAGGATAATAATAATAATAATAATAATAAGTATTTATTGCCCAACAGGAAATTTCACAATTACAAGACAATGATAATACAATAAACAATGTATGTTTGTACATAAATAAATTTAAATCTAAACAATATGAAGACGCTCGTGAGTGTGACGGCTATTTGACAGATTGTTCATCAACGATTTAACAGAGTCGTGCAGAATATCACAACAGGGTGGTAATTTATTACACATGCATGACATGATAACAGTAGGAGATTTTAATCTCACGTTAGTCCTATGGTTTGGGATGCTAAACATAGGTTTTTGCCTGCTGCAAAAAACTGGAATATGCAGCCCAATCTGATTTAATAATTCTGGTGAATCTATTTCATTGTGTAATAATTTATGCATAAATAAGATAGATGCCTTATGCCTACGACATTCAAGACAGTCTAAACAATAGGAGATTTTAATCTCACGTTAGTCGAGTGATGACTACTGGTTGGATTTTGGCAGGGATAGCTTGTGAACCGGGGCCGCTCAGTCGTGTTGGGCATATAACGCGCGTGATTGTGCGTCGAATATACAAGAGGACGAATGGAGCAGTGCCGGGCGATGCGGTCGTTCGCTTGTGTATTTGGCGTCAAGTCGCGTGCGTTATACAGAGAGTTTTATATAACACCGAACATTTTCATAACGAGAATTTTTCTTTGAAATATCCGTATTATTATAATGTCTTTATTTAATTTAAAGAAATACAATGTTTACAATTATCTTTTATACATTTCGCGTAGGCGAAGTTCAGGCAGGCCTAAGCCTGTTACTGCTCTTCCACTTAACCTACTACTTCCAAACTTAATAATTAATTCTATGTTTAGCGACTATTTATTATTAGACAAAATAAAATTTGAGACTTGCAACTTTAGTAACTTCAGAGTTCACCACGTAAGATTAGGATACGCACATTTGTTTTAAAATTATTTAAGCTGAGAGATTTCAGGTGTTCCGGAATTTTATTAAACGTTTTGTAAATGTTGTATGAAAATGACCTTTTAAAAAATGCGGTTTTATGTTGTGGAGGTGATATTAAACCCCGAAATCTAACATTGATGTTATGGACATCGGTGCGGAATACAATTCTACTGTATAGGTAAGGTGGAGTGCGTAAATTTATTATTTTAAAATAAAAAACTGCTGAATGTACTGCTCTCCTATCAGCCATCTTTATCCAATTTATCTCGTTAAATTTTTCTGAGATATGATCAAACTTTCGGATTCCAAAAATTAAACGAATGCATGAATTTTGTATCTTCTGTATTCGATCAGAAGTTACTTTATCTAGGCATGTATTATACACGGTGTCAGAAAAGTTAAATTGACTTAACACCAAGGTATCACATAATATTTTTTTTTTTTTGTGTGAATACTTAAAATATTTTTGTTTGCATAAATCATTCTGAGATTAGCGTAGGCTCTAGAGATGCATTTACTAATGTGTGACTTGAAGCGTAATTCCTCGTCAATAATTAGACCTAGATTCCGTATGGAGTTCGTGAAGGATATATCAGATCCATCTAATTTTATTTTAAGTAGGGATTTAGCGACCTCGCGTTTGTTTTTAGGACCAAACACTATTGCGGTAGTTTTCTTAGGGTTTATTTTAAGGGAGTGTTTGCTCGATATATACATCAGATTTGACAGGTCTTTATTTATATTATTGCTGGCGGTTTCAATGTCTTCTAATTTGAAAGAATATAATAACTGAGTATCGTCAGCATACAGATTACAAGTACAATGTTCGAGGCTTTTTGACAAAGATGATGTATATATCGAAAACAAAGTTGGTCCCAAAATTGAGCCCTGCGGTACACCAGCTACAGGAGTGGCATAGTCAGATCTCAATTCATCAATTTTGACAAGTTGTTTCCTGTTGCACAGAAAGTCCTCTAACAAAACTAGTGCATCTGCACTGAGCCCTATATATTTTAGTATGGCAAGTAATAATTTGTGGTTGATAGTGTCAAACGCTTTACTATAATCTACTAAAATTAGACAAGTTAACTTGCCAGTGTCTGTAGCAGAGATTATATCATCAGTGACATTTAACAGTGATGTGGCGCAGCTATAGTTGGTTCTAAATCCTGATTGATTTGCTGGAAGTATATTGTTAGTTTCAATGAAGCTGGAAAGTTGTTGTTTCATGACTTGTTCGAGGACTTTAGAAAGTACGGGAAGTATGCTGATAGGTCTGAGTATGCACCCGTTGCGTATTTTCCGATGCTCGGTTTATTAAAAGAATTCAATTTGAAGCTCTAAGCGAGTGATTTCCACTCCCAGACTGAGCATGAAGTAAAATTTAATTATTATTATCACAATTTGATTTAATTTTATTATGAAACAAACGATGAAGTATTTATTGATTGTTTTTATCTTCTCAAATGGTTAATTTAACGCTTAGAACAAGTGTTTCCACTCCCAGACTAAGCATGAAGTAAAATTTCGAGTTTAGAAAAGCCTGAAAATTTGGCTCGGGCGCGTAGCGAAGCGGAGCGACCGAGCCAAATTAGGCTTTTCTAAACTCGAAATTTTACTTCATGCGCCACCCGTACAAAACATCGACTTCAAGTGAAAGTCAAAATATACTGATAAAGTTTATACATTCATGATTTATTGCATTATTAAATAAATTATAAATAACCCTAGTTTGTTGGCTATTAAATTATTAGTTGTAAACTAGGGGTGCCAATCCCGAGCCATTTTTCCAATCCCGGGATTTTCGGTACAATGGTCAAGTTTCCCGGGATCCCGGGACTATTCCCGGGATCCCGGGAAAATATGTAATTGTATATAGGTGAAATATTTTAAGAAATTGTTTCTTATTGATGTGGAATTCCAGCGCGAATTACGTTTTTAATATACGTTTAAAAAAAATGGCAAAATAAAAATGTCTTACAGTTTCACCAACATTTATTTATTTATGTATCTACACTACATATTTTTGAAAAAAGATCGCAATGAGATTAATGCGTCCAGTGTCTCGTCTCCCAGGCTTGAGCGAATCTTATTGCAGATATATCCGGCCGAAGAGAAACATCTTTCGGACTCTACACTAGTTGGGGGGATGGTTTTTAAAAAATCGTAGGCACGTTGTAGATTATTCCCACGTTTACCCCCATTAGCAAATAATTCTATTTCTTTCACTATAATATCTGATAATCGGAGCTTGGTGCGTTCCATCTGGAGCTGTGGTACTTCAGAACATGTTTTTAGAACCTTCTGCAATTTATCTTTTAAAGATATCTTTTCCTCGGTGCGTATAATCTCCGCAATTGAAACCTCCTCGTCGGAGCTATCTAGTGTCCCACACTCCTCTACGGAATTATTGCCTAATCTGGTTAGGAGTTTTTCCAATTCATGTTTAATTACTTCGATATTTGGAACACTTAAGCACTCGTCCAATCCAGTATTTGTGTAATTGGGGTTGGTAAGATATCCTAAAAGCCCGGAAAAAATAGTTCTACGTTGGTTAATTCTTGTTCTTAGTGCATTTTTAAACTCATCGCTTAAAACTGATTTGGTTCTGAGGATTTCTTCCAACATGAAATTTAATGCAGCATCAGCTTTATATAGATCCATGTCACGTCGACATAACGCCTGTACTGTTAATTGTACTGGCTGAAGAATTTTTACAATGCCTTGAATTAATTCACATTCAAAATCCAGCATTGGTGTCATATTTAGATCAATCATTGCCTTTTTAATTGAATTTTTTAACAACATAAAACGTTCAAGCATGGTAAGTAGACTGCTCCATCTTGTTTTACAGTCTAATACAAGTTTAAGCTCTTTTCCATGATCATTTTGAACATACTTTTGAAGAATGTCATTTTTAGTCGGAGATTTTCTAAACGCGCGAACAATTTTTCTCGTTTTTGCTATTAATGAATTTAATTCATGACTAGTAGTTACTTCGAAGAAGTCGCGATCTGCACAAAACATTAATCCATCACCTTCGTCATCACTACTATCAATGTCAGTATCACAGAGTTCTTCTTTCTTTTTATAAAGAACGTCAATCACAGCCAACTGGATGCCATGCGCAAGACATAATTGCTGCCCTGGAACAATAAGTTTTCCGACTTTAACCATAACGCTAGCTCCATCAGTAGTAACAGCGACAATATCCTTCGACAAATTTATGTTGAATGCTAAGAGCCGATGTTCTAACATTTCAACACACACCGGAGCAGTCATTGAATATTTGTACCTTACCAACCCTAGGTTCCAGAATTTATCATGGCCATGTACATTTATATTCATAAAATGCTTATTTGATGTTGAGGTCCGTTCATCGAATGTCAAACTAAATTTGTCACCTTTATTCTTTAGCTGTTGAAGCTCTTCAGTGGTGTGTTTGCGAATTTTCTCGAAATAATTCATAACGTGTTTTTTAACAGTCTCTCGAGATTTCGGCACTGAAAATCCCCTTGCTTCCAATGATTCTCTTAAATCAACTGATTCTACAAACATAGAGAAAGGAAAACCATCTAAAGCAGTCATTCTTGCTATTACAGCGTCGAAGCATTTATCATTTATTGGCGTAAAATAGTCCATCAGCTTTTTCTGTTTGCACGGTCGTTTATAATTAATTATTCCATCTGAATTACTCGTTCCAGCAATCTGCTCTGTTTGAGTTTCAAGAGAATCTCGGATACGCTTCTTAGAGTGGTCAATTTTATGAGTTTTGAGATGCGTAAGTAGACCTTTGGTGGAGCCACCTTTGGTTTTCAAAATTGCGTGACAACGTTTACATTTTGCAGTTTCCCCACGACCTTTTTCTATTAGAAAATAAAACCAGACAGAGTCGATGTCATTTGCTTTTGTCTGATGTGGGCCGTAGAGAGCAGCAACTTTTAATTCAGAGATAGTTGTAAGAACGCCTGCAAAAAAGGTATCATAGGTTAATAAACTCCCCAAATAACCTACTTTTTATTTGTAAATTTTTGTTGTTGCAGAGAAACCAAATTTGCTTAATGATAAAACTCACATAATTAGCACGTTGTCTCTCGAAATGTACATCTAACATTAAAATAAAAAGTGAAATAAGGAATAACAGTCGTCTATTTTTGTGATTAATCACTTCACATAAACTCGAAAATATTCAGTTAACAGATCTTTAATGATCTGTCATATTACATTTCAATCAGCGCCAAAACAAATACATATATGTCTCACATAACATATCTATTTCCGATAACATGACAAACTGTAGGAAATAAAATTGATTCCAATTATTATCAAGTGATTGACCAGTTTTTGCAACAGTTAAGAGGTAGTCGACCGCAAGTGAAAACGCCAAAACGCACCAAACGCCTGCCAATATATCACACTTATTTATGCATAGAAATTGACACAAAAATAAACACGTGTTCAATAAGGTACATTCTTCCCATACACGGCGGTAGATTTTCAATTAAAGTTATGAATGTTGCAAAAAAAATGTAAACTAGACAAATTTCATAAATTTACGGATGTTTGATATTTTTTATCTCAAAAACCAGCATAGTTAGAAAGAATTTGTTGCAACAAGTATGTAGTTTGCACTTTTATTAAACACTATATTTTTTTCAAATCATTTTATAATCAAATAACAGTGTGGGGACTACGAAATTTCTGTTAATTTAATAATACTAGAAATCGTGTAAAACGCCCGCCACAACTACACTGCCATTTGACTATAAAACGATTTGAAAAAAATTATAGTGTTTAATAAAAGTATAAACTAATACTTGGTACGACGAATTCTTTCTAACTTTGTTGGTTTTTGAGATAAAAAATATCAAACATCGGAAAATTTATAAAATTCGTCAAGTTTAAATTTTTTTTTTTCGCAACATTCATAACTTCAATTGAAAATCTACCGTAGTATATTGTAGAATGTACCTTAATAAACACGGGTTTATTTTTGTGTCTATTTCTAAATTTCTATGCATAAATAAGTGTGATAGAATGGCGGGCGTTTCGTGCGTTTTGGCGTTTTCACTTCCGGTCGACTACCTCTTAACAAAAATGTGTATAAACAAAATTCAGATACATTCATTAAATTAATTTAAATTTATATTATAAACCATGTTATAATAACACTACGGTCGACGGAAAAATATTGTAAAAAATAGCGATTCATAGTCTTGACAGTTAACGCATGAGAAGCTAGCGGTCGAAAAAATCTCAATTAAAAATCGCTTTTGATATTACATTGGAGCATTAAATAACTATTAGTACAACTGTTTCAAACAATCGGATGGTCCCTTTCAGCAATAAGAAATTCAAATATAAATTACACAAATAATGCTAACATAACCAATAACATTTGAAACTATATGTATGAAAGAAAGGTTTCGATTTACAATTACAGAATAAGCAAATCATGCAGTGATTCAATAATAAATGTACTAATAAACAGTATTCACCCTTTTTCTTATTAGTATCCTGGTCACTCAAATCCATTCTTATTCTTCGAAAAACAACACTCAATATAAAACGAATAACAAATCCGGTGAATTACCGAATTACCAAACATATGTCAGCCGTTGTACGGCCTTCGATCTCGAAAACCGCCGTGTTGCCAAGTCTTGCGATAAATAATAATAATCAAATAATTTGTATCGTTAAAATAATAAAAACAATTAATGCCATCAAAAAGAGTATTTTTTAAATTTTGTAATATAGTACGAGATCCCGGGATTAGGACTTTTTAATCCCGGGTTTTTTGGGATCGATTTTTTAACGGGATCCCGGGACCCCGGGATTTCGGGATCCCGGGATTGGCACCCCTAGTATGCACCCGTTGCGTATTTTCCGATGCTCGGTTTATTAAAAGAATTCAATTTGAAGCTCTAAGCGAGTGATTTCCACTCCCAGACTGAGCATGAAGTAAAATTTAATTATTATTATCACAATTTGATTTAATTTTATTATGAAACAATCGATGAAGTATTTATTGATTGTTTTTATCTTCTCAAATGGTTAATTTAACGCTTAGAACAAGTGTTTCCACTCCCAGACTAAGCATGAAGTAAAATTTCGAGTTTAGAAAAGCCTGAAAATTTGGCTCGGGCGCGTAGCGAAGCGGAGCGACCGAGCCAAATTAGGCTTTTCTAAACTCGAAATTTTACTTCATGCGCCACGCGCACGAAAGGCTAATTCAGTGGGAAATTTTAAATTTGGACGCTCGTGATTTATGGCGTCCAACTAGGGGTCACAGCGTTAGCATGGCCCCAGGTTGGGCGCCAAATCACCCCAAACCCAAGCGTTTCGAGTATTTTTAAACGAGTGTTTTCCACTCCCAGACTAAGCATGAAGTAAAATTTCGAGTTTAGAAAAGCCTGAAAATTTGGCTCGGGCGCGTAGCGAAGCGGAGCGACCGAGCCAAATTAGGCTTTTCTAAACTCGAAATTTTACTTCATGCGCCACGCGCACGAAAGGCTAATTCAGTGGGAAATTTTAAATTTGGACGCTCGTGATTTATGGCGTCCAACTAGGGGTCACAGCGTTAGCATGGCCCCAGGTTGGGCGCCAAATCACCCCAAACCCAAGCGTTTCGAGTATTTTTAAACGAGTGTTTTCCACTCCCAGACTAAGCATGAAGTAAAATTTCGAGTTTAGAAAAGCCTGAAAATTTGGCTCGGGCGCGTAGCGAAGCGGAGCGACCGAGCCAAATTAGGCTTTTCTAAACTCGAAATTTTACTTCATGCGCCACCCGTACAAAACATCGACTTCAAGTGAAAGTCAAAATATACTGATAAAGTTTATACATTCATGATTTATTGCATTATTAAATAAATTATAAATAACCCTAGTTTGTTGGCTATTAAATTATTAGTTGTAAACTGACAATAGTAATCTACTATAACGTTTTATTAATCTGAAAATTAATTATTAGATTGAAATTTACTTAGAATGAGTGTCGTCCACTCCCAGACTAAGCATGAAGTAAAATTTCGAGTTTAGAAAAGCCTGAAAATTTGGTTTGGTCGCGTAGCGCGAAGCGCGGAGCGGCCAAACCAAATGTTCAGGCTTTTCTAAACTCGAAATTTTACTTCATGCGCCACCGGTACAAAACACTGATTCAATGTAAAGTTTAGCGGTGTGTTTTTATTTATTCGAGCAAGATCATCAATTTCCCACGCACCTAACGACGTTTACCTTGGAAAACAAACTTGCGTAATTTTGTCACTTGTCGTTTTTAAAATGAAAAGTGAACGGAATGGAAAAAGTGCGTCACTGAGTGCTGGAATCCGTTGCATGTCGAAAATAATTTATTTTGCTCTGGCGACGACCATTGTTTTATTTTATTTCTATTTCGAAAAGGAAAATAACATTCAGGGTTAATTATTATTATCACAATTTGATTTAATTTTATTATGAAACAAACGATGAAGTTTCTCAATGCATTTCCACTACATGTGATTAGACTACATTAGGTTAGGGCATTTTTTTTTACACTTGTAAATAAAACACTTTTTACTTTGTTTAACCACTGGATCTTACATTTAATTGTGTGACTAGTTTTGACTATCTAGTAGTCATTCTCAAACTAAAGTTTGAGAATGACTACTAGATAGTCAAAACTAGTCACACAATTAAATGTAAGATCCAGTGGTTATTTTTTATTTTTTAAAACACTTTTTACTTTGTTTAACCACTGGATCTTACATTTAATTGTGTGACTAGTTTTGACTATCTAGTAGTCATTCTCAAACTAAAGTTTGAGAATGACTACTAGATAGTCGAAACTAGTCACACAATTAAATGTAAGATCCAGTGGTTAAACAAAGTAAAAAGTGTTTTATTTACAAGTGTATTTAAGATGTACCACAAAGTGAACGCCTACAACACCAAACAATCATTTTTTTTTAGTAAAATATCCAAATACTCTCTAAATGTCCATTTATTGATTGTTTTATTTTCTCAAATGGTTAATTTAACGCTTAGAACAAGTGTTTCCATTCCCAGACTAAGCATGAAGTAAAATTTCGAGTTTAGAAAAGCCTGAAAATTTGGCTCGGGCGCGTAGCGAAGCGGAGCGACCGAGCCAAATTAGGCTTTTCTAAACTCGAAATTTTACTTCATGCGCCACGCGCACGAAAGGCTAATTCAGTGGGAAATTTTAAATTTGGACGCTCGTGATTTATGGCGTCCAACTAGGGGTCACAGCGTTAGCATGGCCCCAGGTTGGGCGCCAAATCACCCCAAACCCAAGCGTTTCGAGTATTTTTAAACGAGTGTTTTCCACTCCCAGACTAAGCATGAAGTAAAATTTCGAGTTTAGAAAAGCCTGAAAATTTGGCTCGGGCGCGTAGCGAAGCGGAGCGACCGAGCCAAATTAGGCTTTTCTAAACTCGAAATTTTACTTCATGCGCCACCCGTACAAAACATCGACTTCAAGTGAAAGTCAAAATATACTGATAAAGTTTATACATTCATGATTTATTGCATTATTAAATAAATTATAAATAACCCTAGTTTGTTGGCTATTAAATTATTAGTTGTAAACTGACAATAGTAATCTACTATAACGTTTTATTAATCTGAAAATTAATTATTAGATTGAAATTTACTTAGAATGAGTGTCGTCCACTCCCAGACTAAGCATGAAGTAAAATTTCGAGTTTAGAAAAGCCTGAAAATTTGGTTTGGTCGCGTAGCGCGAAGCGCGGAGCGGCCAAACCAAATGTTCAGGCTTTTCTAAACTCGAAATTTTACTTCATGCGCCACCGGTACAAAACACTGATTCAATGTAAAGTTTAGCGGTGTGTTTTTATTTATTCGAGCAAGATCATCAATTTCCCACGCACCTAACGACGTTTACCTTGGAAAACAAACTTGCGTAATTTTGTCACTTGTCGTTTTTAAAATGAAAAGTGAACGGAATGGAAAAAGTGCGTCACTGAGTGCTGGAATCCGTTGCATGTCGAAAATAATTTATTTTGCTCTGGCGACGACCATTGTTTTATTTTATTTCTATTTCGAAAAGGAAAATAGCATTCAGGGTTAATTATTATTATCACAATTTGATTTAATTTTATTATGAAACAAACGATGAAGTTTCTCAATGCATTTCCACTACATGTGATTAGACTACATTAGGTTAGGCCATTTTTTTTTACACTTGTAAATAAAACACTTTTTACTTTGTTTAACCACTGGATCTTACATTTAATTGTGTGACTAGTTTTGACTATCTAGTAGTCATTCTCAAACTAAAGTTTAATTAAATGTAAATCCAGTGGTTAAACAAAGTAAAAAGTGTTTTATTTACAAGTGTATTTAAGATGTACCACAAAGTGAACGCCTACAACACCAAACAATCATTTTTTTTTAGTAAAATATCCAAATACTCTCTAAATGTCCATTTATTGATTGTTTTATTTTCTCAAATGGTTAATTTAACGCTTAGAACAAGTGTTTCCAATCCCAGACTAAGCATGAAGTAAAATTTCGAGTTTAGAAAAGCTTCGCGCTACGCGACCAAACCAAATTTCCAGGCTTTTCTAAACTCGAAATTTTACTTCATGCTTAGCCTGGGAGTGGAAAACACTCGCTCAAAGCTACAAATTGAATTCAATGATTAAACCGAGCATCGAAAAAAGTGCAACGTAAGCATATCGATATTTAATAGAATAATTCTCGTTATGAAAATGTTCGTTGTTACATAAAACTCTCTGTATGCTTAACTCGACTGGGAGAGAACAGTTCACGAGCGATCCCTGCAAAAATCCGCACTATGGTGATGACTAAGTATTTACAGCCCGTTCACATCTGCTTAACCCGAAGAGCCGACGTGAATTCGAACACTAGTTTAGTCGTGAACAAACATAAACGGGACATAAATGTTTATATCGCCTCGGTTAGGTTAGGCCCAGTTGCACCAAAAACGTTGAACTTGAGTTCAAGCCAAACTCCAGTTCAAGTTTAGTAATTCAATTATCAATCAATATATTTTTATTAACATAGATCCATAAACATCAAAATCCGCAACATCCTTTAGCCCTGAACAAGGTGTTCCCCAAGGTTCACCTCTCTCGCCGCTTCTTTACAACCTATTCGTCCTAGATATTTATAACCCTGACCCCAAATTCCTAAACCCTCATGCTTAGATAGATTAGATATAGGCAGACGACACAGCATTGATGATGACTAAGTTTACCACCCGACTTCAGCTGTGCATCGAAAACGGAGGTCATCATTTACTTGATATTATTTTTGCTACTTGAAGTTTTTGTATACGTTATAATCTTCCAATCTTCCTGTTTAAAAAAATGTTTTGACTGAGTTGTGCTATTTTAAAAACCGTCAGGTAAAGCGGCTAGACCCTGTATTTATTTTATTTATCAATTGTTTATTGAGACAAAAAAGAAAGTCGAAAGAGAGTCGTGATTTTTTTAATTTTTGCACCGAGCTCGGTGATTTCCTTTGAAAGCAGTTGATGAGTTTTACCTTCAAACCTGTTATACTTATATTTTTTGTTAAGTAAGCTTTATTTTTATTTATACCAGCGACGGCTCGCAGCCTATCTTCAGGGTAGGCCACAGCGTCAAGGAATGCAAAATTTGAGGTTGGGATCGCGCTTTAAAATACAAGGAATTGCACAACAAAGTCACCTTTCAATAACGGATAGATATTACCTTGGGTCTCTGTCCTACCCTGAAGTTAGGCTACTAGCTGCCGCTGATTTATACAACGATTTATACGAGAAAAGAAATTGTTATGCACGCATTTATTTTTATCATGTTGAAAAATGTGTGCATTATCGATTACCCATTTTTCTTCATCTTCTTTCCCGACCTCTTGAACGGTGCTGAAAGATTTTTCTATTTATTTTCAAGCTCCGTACTAAAAAAGAAGAACGAATTAACTCGATTAAAAGAAAAACAGAAAACTTGATGAAAAAACCGTCGTACCCGAAGAGCGAGTGATTTCAATTTTTTTTTATTTATTCGAGCAAGATCATCAATTTCCCACGCACCTAATGACGTTTACCTTGGAAAACAAACTTGCGTAATTTTGTCACTTGTCGTTCTTAAAACGAAAAGTGAACGGAATGGAAAAAGTGCGTCACTGAGTGCTGGAATCCGTTGCATGTCGAAAATAATTTATTTTGCTCTGGCGACGACCATTGTTTTATTTTATTTCTATTTCGAAAAGGAAAACAGCATTCAGGGTCTTCGAAAATTAAATATTCAGCTCGAATAACTCATTCGAAATGCTTCTTTTCGATCGGTTAAAATCGTTCAACTGAAATTGAAAGTTGTTGCCGACTTGTGAATTGAGTTAGAAATTTGACAGTTCGGAAATAATAAGTTGTTGCCAACTTGTGAAATGAGTTAGAAATTTGACAGTTCGGCAATAATAAGTTGTTGCCAACTTGTGAATTGAGTTAGAAATTTGACAGTTCGGAAATAATAAGTTGTTGCCAACTTGTGAAATGAGTTAGAAATTTGACAGTTCGGCAATAATAAATTGTTGCCAACTTGTGAAACGAGTTAGAAATTTGACAATTCGGCAATAATACGTTGTTGCCAACTTGTGAAATGAGTTAGAAATTTGACAGTTTGGAAATAATTAATTTGATAAGCTATTTATATTTCAGAAATTAATAATCAGACTTCATTTATCCTCGGCTTCGAATAATTTAAGATATTTGTAATATCCTTCAAACTCAATCTGGCAAGTTGGACCGTGGCAAAAGGGCGGGTATAGGGTGAGAATTTTAATTTTCGAACACCCTGCATATTCAACTACGTTGTACATAAACATTTTTTTTTTGTTTTGTTATTAGTTCCATTTTTATTTTAACAATTTGACAGGCTGTAGTAGCATTTTGTAAAGAAACGCGCAAGCAAAGGTTTTTTTTTTTTAAACAAAAATTATTGAATATTGTGTAAGGCTAAAGATAACGGTAACAAAAAAAGTAAAAGAAGAAAAAAATGCAGTTGGGCTTTTTTCTGATTAGCTGGTATAGTCGAAAAGGCCCGAGACCCGATTTTTGGTTTCTTTTCCCTTCCCAACCCCCGCGCCCGTTCTCTCTCTTTTATCCCCGAATCTATTTTCGATTTTTCACATTGACTATGAAACGAGAATTTGATAGGAAAAAAAAATAATGATACAAATAACTCGAGTCTTTGTTAAATATTGATGTAAATTTATTATATGTATACATTATTATACAATAATGAAAAAGTTATATTATTAAGTGACTAATAAATATTATTGACAAAGTCTTCGTGTTTTTTTTTATTACCAATGAAAAACACGAATGATGCGAAAGTATTTACGGTTACTTCATGGTAAAATTTAAGAAATATGCATAAGCTGTAAATTGTCTGATTTTCGTTGTGTTTTTTAAATGAATTAAATTTGAAGTTTAGAACGAATGTTGTCCACTCCCAGACGAAGCATGAAGTAAAATTTCGAGTTTTGAAAAGCCCATGACTCAAATAATAGAGTATACGCTAGACGCGCAACTAAATTTCTCTATGGCTTACATTTATTATATGTGTATATTGAGTTGCATAACTCAAATGACTGAAACAATAGAGTGTTCGTTAGACGTGCAACTAAATTTCTCTACAGACATTTATTATATATGTGTATGGTCCATTCCATTTGTTTCTGGATCTCGCCTAGCTATGGAAAAGTGACAGTTTAAGTATTGTAAATGGGGCTGGTTGTGTTTTAAATCAGGGTTTTTAAATGTCACTGTCAGATGTTCGATTTTAAGGTTATAATTTCTGACTATTGTGATCTTACACTGTTGCCTGTTTTACAAATTTTCAGATATAAAAAGATAATAATATGCAGTTTTAAGATTAACAAAATTTACTACTTGGTTTTTGTACATACAAACACAGCAACAGCAATAATATTGTATATAACAAATATAATGAATTCGGCTCTGCAAACTTATTTCGTCATCCATTTGTATTTCTCGCTTGGGTCTTCCCGTTAACACATTTTGATTACTTATGATATCATAAATTATTGCAACACTGTTAAAATAAGGAATCAGGAGTGGCAACTAATAATAAATGTAAATGTTGATACTGCAACATAACAACACGAAAGCATGGCTAGGCGAGATCCAGAAACAAATGGAATGGTGTATATATTGAGTTGCATAACTCAAATAATAGAGTGTTCGCTAGACACGCAACTAAATTCTTTATGGACTATATTTATTATATATGTGTATATTAAGTTGCATAACTCAAAAGACTGAAATAATAGTGTTCGTTAGACGCGAAACTAAATTTCTCTACGGGCTACATTTATTATATATGTGTATATTGAGTTGCATATCTCAAACGACTTAAATAATAGAGTGTTCGCTAGACACGCAAGTAAATTTCTTTATGGACTACATTTTTAAATATGTGTATATTGAGTTGCATAACTCAAATGACTGAAACAATAGAGTATTCGCTAGACACGCAACTAAATTTTTCTATGATTTGCATTTATGATATATGTGTATATTGAGTTGCATAACTCAAATTATTCAAATAATAGAGTATACGCTAGACATTTATTTTAAAATTTAAATTAGTATGCATATTTTAATGAAAGATATTTTTAATTACAGCGTTTTTCATCAAGAATAAATAATTTAGTCTAATTTATTTACGCTTATGAAATCTCTGCAGATGAAATCAATGAAATTGTAAACATAACCTAGAAAAATGTGTAATCGAGAGTATTAACCTTTAAACCAGCGAATATTTCGCCGAAATTTAATTTAAGATATTAGTTTAAAAATAAGTATGAATTTAAGTAAATGTGCGGCTTTTTGCGTCCTGAAACGTTTTTCAAGCGGAAGATTATGTACGTACAATCATAACCTCAAACTTTCCAAAAGGTGAATAAAACTTATTTTATGAGAAGTTTTGCAAAATTGAACGATTTAAGCAAGGAAGATTTATGTTTATTGAAAGCTAATACGTTTACTGATATTTTTGACTGAGCTTATGGGGCCTGTAGAAATACAGGTTGATATTGGAAAGATTATTATTATTATTAATTCAATTAATTGTTAACGATTAAATTCTTACACTTTTAGATTTTTAACTGTTAGAAAGTTTGCCACTTTGAGCGAAATCAATAAAGATGAAGCTACGATCGCAGAACCAAAATCAGGTAAGCAGTTATTATTATAGTACGGCTATCATTACTTGCCAATGCGCAGTGTTAAAATAAAGAGTTTTCCATTAAGAGGTCCTATTTTAATTATTGAAAAACAGTATTTTTTTTTATGAAATAGTGCGAAAATATTTATTTAGAAACAAAGTACAAACTCCACGAATAGTTGTGGAAAATGATGGTGAATGGCCACCTCGGCTTCTTCTGCAAATACCTATTCTATTGAGAATGTTTTCCATCACATTTTCGCACAGCTCTGGCTCTATTTGACCAATAACGGCTAGAATATTTTCTTTGAGCGCTTGAATTGTTTGTGGGCTTTTTTCTTAACAGCCCCAAAGAAAAAAGTCTCTACTTTATAAGCATGCAGGCTAAAATCTTTTTGCAGAATACGATGAAGACTGGTCTTTGAAATGCCCGATTGTTGTGAACGTCTTGAGATAGTTAAACCCGGGTTTTTAGCAACACTTTCAGCAACAGCGGCAATGTTTTCAGCTGACCTGGCGATACGAGCACGAACTGGCAACTTTGCATCAGTAATTTATCCATTTCGTTCAAATTAAGTGATAAGTTTTACAATGATACAGCGAGAAGGTACCGACTGAAAACACGACGAACTCTGCAATCTGTCTGGGCGAAATTAGCACCATGTTGATAATGAATTTTCACTATTTCTATACGGTTTTGGAGCGTATATCTTTCCATTTTCTCAAATCGTACACTTTTCACTTGACAAGTGTAAAAAAATCAAGGCCCTCTGTTAAACAGTTTAAAAATGCCAGGGAATTTAAATTGGGACCTTTTAATGGAAAACCCTATATATTGGCCTTGTTAAATTTATACTGCTAGGTTCCACTTTTACAAACATTAGGTATCCCGTGTAAAGGGCCCTAGAAATAATAATTTTTAAAACACGATTATATTATTATTATTAATTCTTGAATCTTGAGGGTGTTGCTTATTATTAAGAAATTTCGATAGCTATGCCATTTAATGCTCTATAGTAGCATGATTTTTATTACATTATCACTCTTGTAATTTGTAAATATTCAGGTAAACACGATGTGTTTAAACAATTGGAAAACGTCCGAAACGACCACCGGAAAAAAGTCGAACTGCTCAAGGAAATCTGGATACAAAACGCCTCCACGACGGAATTATCTTCGACGTTTTTGAAAGCGTATTTGCAAAAGTGCATCGACAGTTCGCACATTGATTTCGAATTGGATTTGAAGGAATTTTTCGAAAAATCCGGCCATGACGAGGAAATGCTGGTTCTACTGTTGAAATACAGTTGCTACAAAGGGAACGTGGGCAACATTGTGAAAGTGCTGGGGCTGATGAAAGACGCCGGCATTCCCGCCGATGAGTCGGTTTTTAATTTAATCGTCTTGGGACATGTAGTTAATAAGTAAGTAAAGCTTTGCGGTTTTAAGCATAAAACGCTAATCGTGTGACTAACTAAGGTTTAGTAAGAAAATAGAATATGTCGTATGCATAGTTCAATTTTAGACGCGATTAACGTTAGTCACTATCTAAATTTTTAATCACACCCTGAAAATTTGGATTGGTCGCTCTGCTTTGCTCCGCTTCGCTACGCAACCAATCCAAATTTTCAGGCTTTCCTAAATTCGAAATATTTACTTCATTCTTAGGGCGCTCTAACTGCTGTCTAACTGCTGCCATTAGAACCTAACCTAACCCAGGGTGCTTATATGGACGTTTTTAAAACGAGGCGGAACGGGAGTGGGCGCAAGCGTTTGCGTTTTTATTTTATTTTATTTTATTTATTTATTTATCACTTTAGCTACAATAAATGTTGAATAACATAGTTGTAAGAAGTGAACGTCAAGGAAGAGAAGTTACAAAAATTTGTACTACAGATATGTTTAATTATTACCACTGCCGTCGATGGAAGTAGGGAATAACAATAAGTAGTTGTCAACTGAGTAAATAGGATGAGCTATAAGTATATTTTTTATATATTTTTTAAATTTAGAATAATCTAACTTCTAAACATTATCTGGAAGTAGATTAATCATTTTTTTCCCTTCGCAAAAATATGCTCTATTCATAAGAGTTGTGTGCGATTTATCTAACCGCAGTAGATTACAATGTCTAGTTTCATAATTGTGATGTTGACTTGACGTAGGGAAAACATTAAGATTTTGTTTTATGTAACATAGCATCTTGTAGACATATATTCCATACAGTGTTAACATTTTTTTTGCTACGAATACATGTTTACATGTATCTAGTCTCTGAAGACCAAACATTGATCTAATCATTTTTTTCTGTGCCATGAATACATTATGTTTTAACACATGGGTTTAAATGAGAGTTTCTAGACGGATGGATCCTGGCGTTTTCTCCGCCTCGCACCCGTCTGTCTAGGGACTCTCATATAAACCTATTTGTTAAAACGCAAACGCTTGCGCCCCCTCCCATTCCACCTTGCGTTCAAAACGTCCATATAAGAGCGCCCCTAATCTGGGAGTAGAAAACCCTTGTTCCAATATTATTGCACTCTTCAATAAATACCAAAGCATAGAAGTTCTTTTTTTTCCTCTCGCTGCCAACTCATTAACAGAGTAATGTGACTCATCTGTTAGATTAAATAAAATAATGAAAGTTAATAATCGAGCACAGAAGTTCTTTTTTTTTCTCTGGCGGCCAACTCGTTAACGTATCAGTGTAACTCACCTGTTAGATTAAATAAAATGATGAAAGTTGATAATCGTTCTTAATTTATAGTGGTTTGAATGGAGGTGATTTGGCGCTGAAAACGATGAGAGCGGCGAAGATTCCGATCACGGAAAACACTCACTGGTCGATTCTGAAAGGCCTGTGCAGACGCAAGGATAAGAAAGGGTTTTCCGAAAAGCTTAAAGAAATCGAATCGAGTTTCAATGAGGAGCATTTTTACGAAGTGCTTTACGTTCTCGGCGTTTACGATAATCATTCATGGATGCAAGACGTAAGAAAAAAGATTATGCGTGTTCCGTACTTAATTCATATTTGAAATAGGGAGGCAAATGCGCGCATCTCTGTTTACGTTTTCCTCTTAACTCGCCCAAAACGATTAAATGCGGTGCACGAACCGAAAACTATGTTTCTATCATGGCGGTGCCTGAGTCTCTCCCTCCTGACTCTCGTCCGCTAGTGGTTCTGGAGTGAGGGGTAGAAAAAAATAGACAGTTTCTACCCCTCACTCCAGAACCACTAGCGGACGAGAGTCAGGAGGTAGAGACTCGGGCACCGCCATGATAGAAACATAGTTTTCGGTTCGTGCACCGCATTTAATCGTTTTGGGCTCCGCCACATAATAGTTTTCGCCGCCGGCTTATTAATATCTAATCATTATTTGTATACGCGTGTGTCCGTCTACGAGGAGGAAGTTAAAGTCCCGTCCGCAGGGAACGTTGGCCACCCGGACAGCAGAAAGTCAAAGTTAGTGTCCTTCAACCACAAATTCCTCCCCGTGAACGGCGTGCGTATTCGCCACCCTCGCGCCGGAGATATTCCCCCTTTTTAGGGCCCCTCAAAAAATACAGTCCACTGACATCTCCGGGCTTTACCCGCAACAATGCGATATTTCAATAAAAACAATCAGCCTTATTAATAGAATTACCGTATTTGCAACTTGGTTCTCTCGTTCATACGAATCATAATAAATCATTCGTTTGAAGTAAATTTCAATCAAATAATTCAGTGGAAGAAGATATTTTGAACTTCATTTGAAATAGTGTTGTATACCGGTGGCGCACGAAGTAAAATTTCGAGTTTAGAAAAGCCTGAAAATTTGGATTTGGGCGCTCGCTTCGCTTATATAACCTCAATTGTCATAACGAGATAAAGTTATTTATAATTCATTTAAAAAGGCTATAAAAAATAAATTTACATACCCAATCAGCATATTTTAAACTTATCTTAAAATCAGTGTTGATTAACTAATATTTTAAGAGCCCGGTACCGCTAGTTTAAGTCTTATACATAACCTCAATTGTCATAACAAAATAAAGTTATTTAAAACTCATTTAAAAAGGCTATAAATCATTAATTTACATACCCGATCAGCATATTTTGAACTTTACTTCAAATCAGTGTTTTGTACGCGTGGCGCATGAAGTAAAATTTCGAGTTTAGAAAAGCCTGAAAATTTGGATTTGGGCGCTCGCTTCGCTCCGCGCCCAAATCCAAATTTTCAGGCTTTTCTAAACTCGAAATTTTACTTCATGCTTAACCTGGGAGTGGAGACACTCGTTAGAAGTCAATTTCAATCGAATAATTCAGCAGAAAAAACACATTTTCACAAACATAAACAAAAACAGTGTGATATAACCTCTAAATTAATTACAATGAAGTTAGCACACATGAAAATGGAACGTTGCCCTGTTCATTTTATCAATAGTTTAAAACTAATTAGTAATGTGTAGATTTTGTTCTTTGTTTTGAACTATTGATAAAATGAACATGGCAACGTTGCATTTTCACGTGTGCTAACTTCATTGTAATCAATTTAGAGGTTATGTTACACTGTCTTTGTTTATGTTTGTGAAAATTTCTTTCTTTCATTGAATTATTTGATTGAATTTTACTTCAAACGAATGATTCCACTCCCAGATTAAGCTTGAGGTAAAATTTCGAGTTTAGAAAAGCCTGAAAATTTGGATTTGGGCGCGGAGCGAAGCGAAACATTGAAATTGACTTCTAACGAGTGTCTCCACTCCCAGGTTAAGCATGAAGTAAAATTTCGAGTTTAGCAAAAGCCTGAAAATTTGGATTTGGGCGCGGAGCGAAGCGAGCGCCCAAATCCAAATTTTCAGGCTTTTCTAAACTCGAAATTTTACTTCATGCCCCACCGGTATACAACACTGATTTCAAGTGAAGTTCAAAATATGCTGATTGGGTATGTAAATTAAGATTTATAGCCTTTTTAAATGAATTTTAAATAACTTTATTGTTATGACAATTGAGGTTATGTATAACTCTGTTTGATAATGGCAAGTTGAATTGCCGAAACTGCAGTCATGAAAATAAAAATATTGTGTTATACAAAGGTAGTGTTGTGAAGTAGAAGCCTCCACCGTTCGTAATTTATGTATAGGACTTAAACTAGGGGTACGAGGCTCTTAAAATATTAGTTGTAAACTAACAATAGCAATCTATTAAGGCTCAGTTGCACCAAAAATGTTGAACTCGAGTTCAAGCTGAACTTGAGTTTAAGATAACAGTTCCTATTGTTCTAATGTCACTTTGAACTCGAGTTCAGAGATGAACCAGTCCAACAAGTATGGTTTTAGACTGATTTTATTAAAGTAGTAAAAAGATTATATATTAAGTATTATTATGTGATAAATTTATTATTTATTTTATTTATTTATTTACACATTAAACGAACTGGCAGATTACATCTGGTGTCGTTCGCTATACAAACTAGCATAAATGCTTGTGGCTCTATACAGTGCAATAAATAATTTACACGGTTTACATAATTTACAAGATGTACAACATATATAGACACTGCTCGCAAATTAACAATATATCAACGTTATGGGACTAACTATCACAGTTGTAGGTATACATCTAGTCTATTTTTAAACTGTTGGACGGAGTCGGCAACAACAACATTTGCGGGAAGAGCGTTCCAGTCGTCTACAATTCTATTAAACAGATAGTGCTTATAGGGATTTTTGTTGAATCGGCTTTTGTTGAGCTTGTACGCATGCCCTCGCAGGTGCTGGTTTTGGTTGGAGGAGACGTGGCTGAGAAGTAGAGGGCAGCTGTAGTGTACCCTCTGACGGTTTTGAAGGTCTCGATCAGGTCGCCGCGCAGCCTTCGACGTATCAGAGGAGGGAGGTTTAGTGCTGCCAGCCGGTCCTCGTAGTCCATATGTCTCAGAGGCAAGGGGATTTTCGAGGCCCTACGTTGCACCTTCTCCAGTGTGGCGATGTCCCCAATGAAGTATGGTGACCAAACCGCATGACCATACTCCAGTATGGGTCGTACGTAGATGGTGAAGACGTCGAGTAGCATTTTCGGGGACATGAACTTGAAGGACTTCCTGATGAGGTAGATCAAGGAGTTAGCTTTTTTGACTGCGGCATTGATGTGCGGCCCCCACTTGAGGTCGTGGGTGACAGTGATGCCGAGGTCAGTGATCTGGTCCACGGACGGGATCAGTACTCCATGCATGGAGTACGTCCTTCGGGGGTTATTTCTGCCGACGTGGATGACCGCACATTTTGATGGATTCACTGTCACGAGCCAGTCATCTGACCAGCCCTGGAGTCTGTCCAAGTCCTCCTGGATGCCGTCACTCGTGGGGTCGCCGTAACACTTCACGTCATCCGCGAACCAGCTGTTTTTGGTTGACATTGTGTTGCAGAGATCAGCGATATAGATCAGGAATAGCAGTGGGCCCAGGACTGACCCTTGTGGCACACCGCTGTCTACTGGGCGCAACGACGACAGGTGGATTCCGGTTCTGACCCTAAAGGTGCGGTTGTTCAGGAAGGCCTGGATCCAGGTCAGGAGCTTTCCCCTGATTCCAACGTGTTCCAGTTTTCTCAGCAATCTGGTGTGGGGAACCCTGTCGAAGGCTTTTTCGAAGTCTAAGTACACGATGTCTAGGGGACGACCACAGTCATGGGCCATTGTCCAATCGCCAACGCACTCCAACATGTTTGTGGTCACCGATCTGCCAGGCATGAATCCATGCTGGTTTGTGGGGAAGATCTCGTTCCTCATGCAAAATTCCCGGATCTCCTCAGCTATGATCCTCTCCATACACTTGCAAATGTGCGAAGTGAGGGAGATCGGCCGGTAGTTTTGAGGGTGAAGCCTGTTGCCCTTCTTGTACACAGGAATCACACATGCCTCAAGCCATTCGTTCGGGAGGACACCCTCATCGAGGGACAGCTGCATGAGCCGGGTCAGATACGGTGCCAGGGTCGTCCTGCAGTTCTTGAGTAGGAGCGGGTGGAAGCCGTCAGGGCCAGCAGAGGAGGTTTCCTTCAGGGAGGAGAGTAACTCCAGGACTGCACGCTCCCTAAAGACTATGTGGTCGAGGCTGGCACGGTTCCTTGGCAAGTTGGTCACTTCTGGTAGGTTTCCCAGCGGCTCGGCTACGTAGACACTACAGAATTGGTCAGCCAGGATCTCCGGTAGGGCTTCGGGGTCGCCGTGTTCTTCGCCGTCGTCTGTCACAAGTACCGGTGGTAGCGCTGGCTTGGACGACAGGTTCCGCTCCATGTATTTGTAGAAGGTTTTGCGGTCGCCGGCTACGATGGTCTCCTCATATCCTGACTGGGCTGTTCTCAGGTCCACTTGTATGGTGTTTCTCAGTTGTTTGTATGCCTGGTGTACCGCCGGGTCTCGGGATCGCATGTACCTTTTCCACATGTTGTCTCGCTGCCTGATGTTTCGCAGGATGTCTCTGGTCATCCAGGGTTTGAGATATCGCGTCCTTCCTGCTGTACTCCATGGAATGTGCGTCTCCACTTGTTCCAGATTACGTCTAAGAGCTGTCCATAAAGAGTGTGCCGAGGTCCCGATCTCATCAACTGATGGGAGTGTGCTCCCCAGGAGAAGGTCCAGCTCTTCATAATTTGCCTTGAAGTATTGCCTGTGTTTGGGTTTGTGGTTGCGGTTGTCAAGGTTGTTAATAAACTGGGCTGAAGCTAGTAAGGCAACATGGTCACTCTTGGCTATGGGGGGAAGAAAGTTGATGTCTGTTAGGAGGTTTTCTTGGCTGCACAGAACAAGGTCGAGGAGAGATTCGGTCTGGTTTGTTCTAAACCTTGTAGGCCTAGAAATCAGCTGTTGTAGGTGGCTTTCTAGGTAGAACTGCAGGAAGTCCGTCTCCTGATGGTTGCTGGTAGTTGAGGTGAGAGTACTCCAGTCGATTGATGAGTAGTTGAAGTCCCCGAAAATGATGGTGTTGTGATTTTGGGGGATCATTTTCAACTTTTCGACCAGGTTGGTGTTAACATCTGCGGAGGTCCCAGGAGGGCGGTAGATCACTCCCAGGAGCAGCTGGATACCCTTGGAGGTTATGTCAACCCAGAGCGTTTCATCATCCTCTTCGTTGGTGTTTAACGTAGGGTGAGCCGTGGCTTTGATGGGGGCGCCACCCTCAGTGTGCGTCCGGAAGTAGACCGCCAGTCCTCCACCGCGTCGCATTTCCCGGTCTTTCCTGAGCAGTTGGTAGTCCTGAATTTCAACCAGCGGGGCTGGGGTCTCGCTGCGGAGCCAGGTCTCGGTCAGGACAATGAAGGTTGGGCGATGCGCGTCTACTGCTATCAGGAGCTCCGGTCTCTTCGGCAGCAAGGATCCTAGATTTGTATAGAAGAACGACACCGAGTCTAGTTTTTCGAGACGCTCGGGTTCGCTTGTGAGTTTCGTGCATTCTACGGCTCGCTGACGATTTTCGGCTTTCCCCTGATGTAGCGTATGGTGATGTCCTTCTCTCCTCCGGCTAGGCGCTCCTGTAGTTGACGTCGAAGCTCCAATAGTTGTTCGCGTTGGGCTGGGGTCTGGTCCTCTCGAACTTGAAGGTCATCTGGGAGGTCTTTCGCTCGTTTCAGCAGCGACAGGGCTTCATCTCTGGAGCCTAGGACGATTTTCAGCGGGCGGGGCCTAGTGCCTCCTCTTTTACCCAAGCGGAAGGCATTTTTCACTATACATACACAATTTATAGATTAAGGATGATCAAATGTTTATTTTATATATATATATATATATATATAGATATACATATATTTTTCTATGTTATTATATAGCAAAGATGCTAAATAAAGATTATTATTATTATTACATGTTTGGTGGTATTAACCCGAAAATGTTAAAGCTGTACGTTAACATCTATTAATAAGGCTGTAACTTATTCCAAATGTATAACTTATTTGTTCTCTTAGTTTTTGGATTTCGCCGGTAAAGATTCGATACCTAGTACGTGCCTAAAGGATTTGGTAAACGTTTGCTTAGGTTTGATTAGGGAGGAAAAACCCGAAGCGGCCTACTTGTTGTACACAAATTTGGAGGAGGTTAAGAGCGATTCGAGGTTCGGCGTTGATTTACTCGAAGAAATGGTCGCCTATAAAACTGTGAGCCCTTTTTTTCTTGATTAACCTAAATTTGACATTTTGTTAGGTTTATTTATGTATGGGAATCCGCTTCTGCAAAGTATTTTGTTTACTGGCTGTCAACACATACTTTACCATAACTTCAAGTTTATTCCATCATTCAATTAGCATTTATTTATAATTTAATTGATCACACGGTACTTTATAAAAGAGGATTTACGTAGATAAATAAATAAAAAACGGAGATTGTTCATAATTTAAATATCTTCAGCATTATCTTTATTAAACGGAACTCCAATACATACGCCATATGCTCCTCTCTCGCAGACCCTTTGTATTCCGTTTTTTTTTTCTCGACTTTTTTTAATTCATTTCATTTTATGATGCATTACACACTGAGAAAAAAAGAGAGAGAGGGGAAAATCGTTTATAGCCGAATTATTAAATTACACCCAGTTTATTTTGTTAAAAGTAAATTTAATAATTTTAAGTTAGTAGATTTTTATATTATTAATTACATTAACTTGAAGGTTTCATTTAGTTCCACGTTACTTTTTATAAGACTGAGCTTTGTTCTTGTATTTCTTAAATTTATGTATATATATATATATATATATATATATATATATATATATTTAGGTTTTCGCGAGCAAAATATAACTGGCTTGAGTTTATTGGGCTACTTTCTCGCGTTGGTTGATTTATTTGCGCTCTACGTTTCGGCAGCATTACTTCTGCCATCCTCAGTATACAAAAAAGCTCCTGAGGATGGCAGAAGTATGCATAGTCCTGTGATTAAACTGTTACTAACGTGTGATTAACTAATCGCGATTGAGGTGCTACTAAGTACGCCATATGCATAATCATGTTTTAATATATATTTGTTAGTAGCGCCTATTTTAGTCGCTTGTATCGGCAGTGTTGCTTTTTCTGTCATTTCCATGTCAAATGGAATTATAGATGAACAAATGTTCATCTATCTATGCAACGAGGATTGCTACGCACTCTGTGCTAATATCGTCAACTAATTTACACTATATCAATTTTTTTCAATGTAGAATTAGCAATATTTAATTACCAAAAATTGGACTATGCATAGGACATATTTTATTGACTTACTAAATCTTAGTTAGTCACATGTTAGTCGCAATTAGCGGACTATACATAAGGCCGCTTGTGTCTTGGAAACTAAAAGAATATATTTTTTTTATTTTTAAGCCTATTGCTAAAGTCTTGGCCATCACCTCGGACTTAATAGCTACGGAAAAGAATTCGCTAGCACTTTTCGATTTAACCGAACTAATCTTGAGAAGCGAAGACAAAACTGACATCTGGCGGGTGTTTTCTGAGTTGGAAACGCTGCGGCCCCATTATTTCTGGCCGATGTTCCTCCAAAGCGGAGACAAAGACGGGGAAAGGGGCGTTTTTGAGGTTTTAGATAAGATGCTTCAATTTGAAATAAAACCCGATTACGATACGTTAACCTATTATCTATTGGGTTTTTGCGATCTCGGAAACGTCGACGATTTAATCGAACGACTGGACGTTTTCAAAGGGGAGCTCACGATGAGAGAGTTGTTCAATCCCATGCTTTACCAACTGTTGAGTAAGGAACGGGTCGAAGACGCTAAGAAATTTTGTAAGTGTTTAAAAAAAATAACTATTTTTAAGTCAGTTTATCAAAAAGTATGTAATTATTCAATATATTTTACGTCAAATAAATAATACTTGACGCCAATTCCACCAGTGCAGTGGAAAGGATTGTTGAAGTGAACTGAAAATGAAATTTATGCTTTACGGAAGCGGTGCAGCTAATCTCGGGACTTACCCTGGTGTTCTAGGCTTACGGGAGCGTCCGGCCCGTGTGCCTCTTTCTTCTTTATAATAATAAAAAAAAAAAAAAAAGACCTTTATTGGCATATCTTAATATCTTACAGACTATTTACAATTCATTCGTTATTTCTCCATTTCCGTATCCCTCTTACCCTCCCTTCTCTTTTCCCTCTCCCTCCCCAGCTTTTCCAACGTCCTTACCCCGATCCCATTCTCTCTCATCCACTCCACTACCCTTCTATTCCCTTTCTCTCCCAGCCACTCCTCTTTCACCCCCTCACATTCCTCCGCCAAGTGTCTCCACGTATCCTTCCCCTGTCCACACAACACACACCTTCCATATTCTTCCCCCATCCATACTTTCCTTCCTCTCTCCTCCGATCCACACCTCGCCCTTGCCACAATCACCCTATCCTCTCTACCCCATCCCTTCTCTATCAAATACTTCGGCACTCTTCCATACACCTGCCACCTTACATAATAATAACTTACACTAAAAAAGACTGTTATTCCTTACTTCACTTTTTAAAGTGAAGTAAGGAATAACAGTCTTTTTTAGTGTAATAATCACTTCACGTAAACTCAAAAACATACAGTAAACAATAACTTAATTGCGACGCAATACTCTCGAGGTCTTGACTACTTAATTAAACACAGTTATATTCCTTTCTTCACTTTTATTTTTCTTGCTAGATGTACATTTCGGGTACTAAGTACCCATTATCAATAGCTAACTACTGACTATTAACCAATCACAAGGTTCTGCCAGGTCGCACAAGGGCTGCACCAGCGCAATACAAAATATAAACACTCTATAAATTCATTGATGACGCAATTACTGAACAATAATAATAGTCCTAACCCTACACCGAAAGGTAGATGGGTTAAGTAAAGTAAAGTAGTAATAATCCTGTTGAGTGTTTATTTTCTTAAATTCAAGGTGAAAAATACGATTTACCTATATTCGGAGATCGTGTTATCAAGCAATTATCGATGGTGTGGGGAAATACGAAAAAAGCAGACGCCGTCGTCTACATCCTGCGTAGGATTTGCGAGACGAATCCGCAATCAAACGATTGGACGGGGAAATTTATGGTCAAGTGCATGAAACTGCGCCGGCCCACCACCGACGATGACAAACAAATCCTAGCCCTAATTCATGTAAGTTTTTGCTTTAGGTCTGTTAGCCACATGAACTAGTGCAGCACTTCTTGCATTGAATCCGTTCGTTACCCGAACTGGACGCCTGCAATTGTAAATGTGAAGTCGCACTAATTTCAACTGTGACGTTACAAACTTGAACTTAGTTCAACTTAGTGCAGTACAAACGAACAAACCTTTTATCTTTGACGAATAAAGCACAAATAACCTTTCTTCGCATGTTTATTTGAATTACCAAAGACACAATTTGATCTTCACGTAACTCAATCAATCAACTTGAAGCTTTTATCTTTCTTTACTTATGATTTGTTGCTTAATTCAAATTCCTTTATTAACGACAAACATCCGTTTTACAAAGAGGATAACATAAATATCACAAATGTTATGTTCTGTTTGTGTAGCTGTTGAAAAAGTCAGAGTTGAAAATTTCCTCGCTGATGGCGGATTACGCGTACGCCACACTGAACGGGAGGTTCAAAAACAGCGAGCTGCGGAACGAAATCGAGGCGGGCCTCGACAAATTATTGGACATCACCAAGCCAGATTCTTTGAATACCATACAGCATCCTGTGAGTTGGTTTTATTTTCTTGCGTGAATAACACTCTAACCTCACTTTTAAAAAGTATAAATTGTAATCACTTTACTGCTGGGCTTCGAAGCCAGCCATTAATCTCACAGAAGAAGAAGTAATCGCTTATTTATATGCACTTTTTGTTTGTCAGTTTCTTTACTAACATTACATTAAGCTACCAATTACTAATATATTCATTTTTATATGTATACTAATATACTGCAACAATATTGACTCATCCAGGAATGTATTCATTTAAATTGGAAATAAAAAACTTACTTACTTTACATTTTAAATGTGATTGTAGAAAACCCTGTCGAATCTTTTTGAAATAGTGAAAGTGATTACAATCACTCAAGGCCGTAGCCCCCCCTGTGAGGGGTTTAAATCCCCCCCTGAAATTTTCAAAATGTTAAATTTTTCTATGTAAAAACAAAAACAACATCGACCGAAAATAATCGAAATTGGTGTAAAATCACAATGAAATCGTTCAATTTGAAACTACTAACAAATGTTTTCCACTCCTCGATTAAGAATGGTTAGGTTAGATGTCATTTTATGAGGTTAGGTTAGAATTAATTTTGCTGAGTTGGGTTAGATTAAGTTAGATGTCACTTTGATTAAGAATGGTTAGGTTAGATGTCATTTTATGAGGTTAGGTTAGAATTAATTTTGCTGAGTTGGGTTAGATTAAGTTAGATGTCACTTTGATTAAGAATGGTTAGGTTAGATGTCATTTTATGAGGTTAGGTTAGAATTAATTTTGCTGAGTTGGGTTAGATTAAGTTAGATGTCACTTTGATTAAGAATGGTTAGGTTAGATGTCATTTTATGAGGTTAGGTTAGAATTCATTTTGCTGAGTTGGGTTAGATTAAGTTAGATGTCACTTTGATTAAGAATGGTTAGGTTAGATGTCATTTTATGAGGTTAGGTTAGAATTCATTTTGCTGAGTTGGGTTAGATTAAGTTAGATGTCACTTTGATTAAGAATGGTTAGGTTAGATGTCATTTTATGAGGTTAGGTTAGAATTCATTTTGCTGAGTTGGGTTAGATTAAGTTAGATGTCACTTTGATTAAGAATGGTTAGGTTAGATGTCATTTTATGAGGTTAGGTTAGAATTCATTTTGCTGAGTTGGGTTAGATTAAGTTAGATGTCACTTTGATTAAGAATGGTTAGGTTAGATGTCATTTTATGAGGTTAGGTTAGAATTAATTTTGCTGAGTTGGGTTAGATTAAGTTAGATGTCACTTTGATTAAGAATGGTTAGGTTAGATGTCATTTTATGAGGTTAGGTTAGAATTCATTTTGCTGAGTTGGGTTAGATTAAGTTAGATGTCACTTTGATTAAGAATGGTTAGGTTAGATGTCATTTTATGAGGTTAGGTTAGAATTCATTTTGCTGAGTTGGGTTAGATTAAGTTAGATGTCACTTTGATTAAGAATGGTTAGGTTAGATGTCATTTTATGAGGTTAGGTTAGAATTCATTTTGCTGAGTTGGGTTAGATTAAGTTAGATGTCACTTTGATTAAGAATGGTTAGGTTAGATGTCATTTTATGAGGTTAGGTTAGAATTCATTTTGCTGAGTTGGGTTAGATTAAGTTAGATGTCACTTTGATTAAGAATGGTTAGGTTAGATGTCATTTTATGAGGTTAGGTTAGAATTCATTTTGCTGAGTTGGGTTAGATTAAGTTAGATGTCACTTTGATTAAGAATGGTTAGGTTAGATGTCATTTTATGAGGTTAGGTTAGAATTCATTTTGCTGAGTTGGGTTAGATTAAGTTAGATGTCACTTTGATTAAGAATGGTTAGGTTAGATGTCATTTTATGAGGTTAGGTTAGAATTCATTTTGCTGAGTTGGGTTAGATTAAGTTAGATGTCACTTTGATTAAGAATGGTTAGGTTAGATGTCATTTTATGAGGTTAGGTTAGAATTCATTTTGCTGAGTTGGGTTAGATTAAGTTAGATGTCACTTTGATTAAGAATGGTTAGGTTAGATGTCATTTTATGAGGTTAGGTTAGAATTCATTTTGCTGAGTTGGGTTAGATTAAGTTAGATGTCACTTTGATTAAGAATGGTTAGGTTAGATGTCATTTTATGAGGTTAGGTTAGAATTCATTTTGCTGAGTTGGGTTAGATTAAGTTAGATGTCACTTTGATTAAGAATGGTTAGGTTAGATGTCATTTTATGAGGTTAGGTTAGAATTCATTTTGCTGAGTTGGGTTAGATTAAGTTAGATGTCACTTTGATTAAGAATGGTTAGGTTAGATGTCATTTTATGGAGTTAGGTTAGAATTCATTTTGCTGAGTTGGGTTAGATTAAGTTAGATGTCACTTTGATTAAGAATGGTTAGGTTAGATGTCATTTTATGGAGTTAGGTTAGAATTAATTTTGTTGAGTTGGGTTAGATTAAGTTAGATAAGATATTGTTAATTTAAAAAAAAATACCACAAATACTTACAAAGTGATGTCTAACTTAATCTAATCCAACTCAACAAAGTTAATTCTAATCTAACTCCATATAACGACATCTAACCTAACTATTCTTAATCAAAGTGACATCTAACTTAATCTAACCCAACATTGACATGTGTGACATTCGACATTGACATTTATCATTTCCGAACGAGTGTCTTCCACTCCCAGACTAAGCATGAAGTAAAATTTCGAGTTTAGAAAAGCCCCGCGTAGAAAATTTGTCGAGGGTCGCGCAGCGACCCGAGACAAATTTTCACGGGGCTTTTCTAAACTCGAAATTTTACTTCATGCGCCACGCGTACGAAATGCTGATTGAGTGGGAAGTTTTAAATTAGACCGCTCGTGATTTATGGCGCCCAACTAGTGGCCACAGCGTTAGCATGGCCCCACATTGGGCGCCAAAAAATCTCAAACCCAAGCGTTTCAAGTATTTTCAAACGAGTGTGTTCCACTCCCAGACTAAGCATGAAGTAAAATTTCGAGTTTAGAAAAGCCCCGCGTAGAAAACTTGTCGAGGGTCGCGCCAGCGACCCTCGACAAATTTTCACGGGGCTTTTCTAAACTCGAAATTTTACTTCATGCGCCACGCGTACGAAATGCTGATTGAGTGGGAAGTTTTAAATTAGACCGCTCGTGATTTATGGCGCCCAACTAGTGGCCACAGCGTTAGCATGGCCCCACATTGGGCGCCAAAAAATCTCAAACCCAAGCGTTTCAAGTATTTTCAAACGAGTGTGTTCCACTCCCAGACTAAGCATGAAGTAAAATTTCGAGTTTAGAAAAGCCCCGCGTAGAAAATTTGTCGAGGGTCGCGCCAGCGACCCTCGACAAATTTTCACGGGGCTTTTCTAAACTCGAAATTTTACTTCATGCGCCACGCGTACGAAATGCTGATTGAGTGGGAAGTTTTAAATTAGACCGCTCGTGATTTATGGCGCCCAACTAGTGGCCACAGCGTTAGCATGGCCCCACATTGGGCGCCAAAAAATCTCAAACCCAAGCGTTTCAAGTATTTTCAAACGAGTGTGTTCCACTCCCAGACTAAGCATGAAGTAAAATTTCGAGTTTAGAAAAGCCCCGCGTAGAAAATTTGTCGAGGGTCGCGCAGCGACCCGAGACAAATTTTCACGGGGCTTTTCTAAACTCGAAATTTTACTTCATGCGCCACGCGTACGAAATGCTGATTGAGTGGGAAGTTTTAAATTAGACCGCTCGTGATTTATGGCGCCCAACTAGTGGCCACAGCGTTAGCATGGCCCCACATTGGGCGCCAAAAAATCTCAAACCCAAGCGTTTCAAGTATTTTCAAACGAGTGTGTTCCACTCCCAGACTAAGCATGAAGTAAAATTTCGAGTTTAGAAAAGCCCCGCGTAGAAAACTTGTCGAGGGTCGCGCCAGCGACCCGAGACAAATTTTCACGGGGCTTTTCTAAACTCGAAATTTTACTTCATGCGCCACACGTACAAAACACTCAAATATTGTCAAGTTTAAAATACACTCGGCTTGAGTTTACATTTTTGTCGACATAAAACACGTCAATATTGACATTTTTTGATATATCGACATTAAGTAACTCAAATTAGGGCATTCCCGATGTACCGAGATTAAACACGTCAAGTTTGATATTTTTCGGTGTACCGACATCTAACAATTCAAATTTGAATCTATATAAACCGTGTCGATATTGACGTTTTCGATGTGCCAACATTTAACACGTCAAATTTACTGATTATAGAGGCTTCTACTTCGTTATACATTGTTGAACATAAATAAAACACTGTTTATCACTTTGTTTGTATAACAATTGGTTTATTTGGTGACTATAGTTTCGATACTACACGTATCACTAACGGTTTGATAATGATACGTGTAGTATCGAAACTATAGTCACCAAATAAACCAATTGTTATACAAACAAAGTGATAAACAGTGTTTTATTTACTAAAATTGTCCTTGGTTAACATTTTTTTTTGTAGTACAACTGTAGTACAACAGTGTTTTATTCACTTCAAATTTGCCACTTTTCGACTTTTAACCAATGATGAAAGTTTTAACAGAACATTAATAGAACACAAAAAACCTAAAACTAAGCAGGTTAAATCTAAAAAATATAGTGCACATTTATACGCACTACTAAATTTTTGAGATTTTACCAAACTCCAAATTTTACTTCATGCGCCATCAAATCCGTACCCGGGGGGGGGGGGGGATATGGGGGTTCGACCCCTCCTTCCTTGAAGTTTCCGAAATGTTAATTTTTTGTATGTGAAAGTGGCCCTGGAAAAACAAAAAAAATATTTTTACTATTAACCCCCCATCCTCCCGAAATATCTATAACCCCCTCCGAATTTTTTTTCTGATAACTGCCTATATTATCATTAACTTCTTTCAGTTTTTTAAAAAACGCATTTGCTCTTAGCTTGTGTACCCTTTTTTTTTTTTATTATTAAAGTGTTTTCCTTCTGATTTTATTTTTTCCGAGAGGCTCAATACACTAGGAACAAGCATCCGTTACTGGCGTTCCAAATCCAATATTGTATTCTTTCATGAAAATACTTTGAAAAAAGATTTCTTCACTTTAACAAATGAATCGCATGAATTTTTATAAAATTGCCAGAGCTTCCAAATGCTAAGACTACTGGCCAAATATTGGCGGTTATCTGCTTTCGAACGGCAGTAGTGGCTTTTTACTCCTTTTAAATTTTCAATAAACTACCTGACAGCAAATCGCTTAGCTCCAAATTTATGTCTCGCTCGATCGCCTCCTCAATTTTCTTGGGGCATATGACTAGTCTCTAGATTTAATTAAAACACTTTTACCACTTTTATGTTTACTTTTCAGTGACTATAGTTTCAACTACAAGCTAGTCATTATCAAACTAAGTGCCTCAAATTATGTGTACATTGCTTTTATATTTGTGCTGGCTACTCGAAACTTTTTAGGAGAGCTGGTGAATGAGTTTTAAAAAAAATAACAAGTCCAACTTCAGTCGAATAAAAATTAATTTATTAAAAAAAAAAATTCTGGCTATGGCCTTGCAATCACCTTAAAAAAAGTAAAAAACCTAAAGTACTGTAAATAGTTCTTTCGCCTTTTAAAAGTGTTAATCAAATTTATTGCTTTCTTTACTATAGAGAGCGAAAGGGAATAGAAGGGTAGTGGAGTGGATGAGAGAGGATGGGATCGGGGTAAGGACGTTGGAAAAGCTGGGGAGGAAGAGGGAAAAGAGAAGGGAGGGTAAGAGGGATACGGAAATGGAGAAATAACGAATGAATTGTAGATAGTCTGCAAGATATTAAGATATGCCAATAAAGGTCTTTTTTTTTTTTTTTTTTTTCTTACTTTAGGTACTATGTATGTAGTCTGACGTATTCATTTAGCGAGTAAGTGTCCTGTTGATTGTTATATTCGTTTTATAATAATGCTTTGTTATATGATCTCACTATTATGAATAAAGTATATATTATTAATATTATTATTATTATTAATGGACATGTCGATGCCTTAGAGAGTAAATAGTCTGTGAGATATTAAGATATGCCAATAAAGGTCTTTTTTTTTTTTTTTTTTTACTAGAGAGATATGAATTTGGAAGAACTCGAGTGCCACTTTATCGAACTGACCAACAAAAACATGGAAACCCGGGGGGTTTTGAGGCAGATGATTAACGGTTATTCGAGGGCGAATAACTTCGCTCGGGTGGGGAAATTGAGGGAGATTTTCACCCAGAGCGGGTACGAGGAATCCGGCGGGATGAAAGCGTCTCTGCTCAACACGTGCATTCAAAGTAGAAATTTGACCGAGGCCAAGAAAGTCTACCGAGAGTTGAAAGCGACCTTTCCCGAATTTCTGATAGACAGCTTTAAATTAATCGAGTTGGCGAATTTGATGGTGCAAATGGGGGAGCTAGAGGAGGCGATGGATTTGTTGAGAAACGAGAAGACTGATATTAAGTGAGTTTAATTATGTAAATCGCAGAGTTCTGTTATAATATATATATATATATATATATATAATATAATATATATAATATATATATATATATATATATATATATATATATTATAATATATATACAGGGTGGGCCACGAATAATGCCCATTAAAAGTTTTCGGGATTCCTGACAGAGGAAAAATTTGAAAAAATTCTACATTGCACGGTTGAATGCAATCACCTCATGGAAAATATTTCGACTTTCTATCACTTCCGGTTGTACCGGAAATGGCTACCAACTTTGTTATTTTAAATAGAACATCCTATATATTAATTTTTTTTTAGATTCCCCGTTCAATTGTCTACCCTCTCATATGAATTTATGTCCACTTAACTCTTACAGTTTTTGAGTTAAAAATTTATTTGTCAAATATTGACCTCAAATAGACGTTTTGAAAATTGCCTATAACTTCTAGTAAGAACAAGATAGACAGACGAGCGGCATCTTGAATTGTTACTCATAGATCCCTCTACAATTAAAAAAATTGACATCTGTCAATTTTGACAATAGGTATTTCAAAAATGTCAATATTTCAGTGCCCACTTAAAAACATCATAATTCAATGTTTTCAAATGGAATGACCAATATTTTATCTGATATGGTGATTGGCAAGACAATTTGCAAAATAAAAGTATTATGTCTCCCTATATCTAGAGCAAATAGTTTTTGAGTTATTTCGAAATTTCTTTCCTCTCAGAATGCTTGCAGAATTGAATAATTCCTGTACTATTCAAAATTGACAGATGTCAATTTTTTTAATTCTAGAGGGATCTATGAGTAACAATTCAAGATGCCGCTCGTCTGTCTATCTTGTCCCTACTAAAAGTTATAGGCATTTTTCAAAACGTCTATTTGAGGTCAATATTTGACAAATAAATTTTTAACTCAAAAACTGTAAGAGTTAAGTGGACATAAATTCATATGAGAGGGTAGACAATTGAACAGGGAATCTAAAAAAAAATTAATATATAGGATGTTCCATTTAAAATAATAAAGTTAGTAGCCATTTCCGGTACAACCGGAAGTGATAGAAAGTCGAAATATTTTCCATGAGGTAGTCGCATTCAACCGTGCAATGTAGAATTTTTTCAAATTTTTCCTCTGTCGGGAATCCCGAAAACTTTTAATGGGCGTTATTCGTGGCCCACCCTGTATATATATAATATATAATATATATATATAATATATAATATATATATATATATATATATATATATATATATAATATATATAGGTTATAATTGAGGCGTGTAAAAGCAAAACTCTTTTTATTCACTTTAATCGATTCCGAGATAAATGAGAAAAACGTGTGTTCGGTATATTACTTAGTAATTATTATGAATAATAGAACATTCCATTCCATTCCATTTATGCGTCACTCAATCACCTCCTTGATTTTCTTGGCATACGACCAGCCTCTAGATGCCTTTTGGTGATTCTTTGTACCCGGTCCTTTGAAATTTGCAGAATATTTATGAAGGTCTTTTGGCAAACTTGTATTTCAAATGTTTTGCAATTTGCCTTTTTTACAAAATATTTTACAGCGACCACCTTTCTGCTGCTACCCTCCTTTTTTGCCTAAAACTTCGAAACAAAAGCCTCTTGCTGGATGGCATGTCACTTTAGGGCATTAATGTACAAACATGAGGGAATTTCGACAAAAACCGCTGTCCAAACAATACACCATGATATGCCGTTCCCTGCTCGAATATGCTGCTATCCCCGTCCCACTGTCTTGAATAACCTCGAAGTTGCAGAGTTCTTACAATCCTCCAAACTCACTCTTGTATGAAATGTGTAATATAGCTCCTATTAGCCAACGCCTTGAACTCCTATCCTTAAAATTTGCAACAAATCCTAATATTTCTAATATTATTAATCAGGCTCTGTATATCCCGCAATCCCAACATCAATCCGAAATTCAAATTTCCAGTATCAACACTTCAGCAATTCATCTCATCTAATCATCCGGACTTGGACAACGACGTTAGCGATCATGACTTTTGACGGGAAAGACAGGCTGAAAGACCCCTGGTCGATAGCCATTTTGTGAATTTTGTTTGATTTTCTTTTAAATACAACGCATTATTGATTCAAAGCTGTCATTTAAGTCGCACTTTGACTTCGTAGTCAATAAAGCAAATAAGGCGCTAGGATTCATTAAACGTGTTACCAAAGATCTGGTCGATGTACGCACTTTTAACATCCTGTATAACTCCCTTGTTCGGTCTCATTTTGATTATTGTAGAACGATTTGGTCGCCCTTATACGTTACATATGTCAACAGGATGGAAAAAGTGCAAACTAAGTTCATTAAGTTTGTGTCATATAAATTGACCCAGAACAATATACACCTAACAACCAAGGAAATGATGGCATACTTAGGACTCACAACTTTGCAACATCGTGGCATGGAATTAGATATGTGTTTTCTTTACAAAATCATAAACTGCAAAATAGATTCAAGTCATATTGTTAGTATGATTAATTATCGTGTACCACCTAGACATGCACGTAGCCGCATGCTACTTCATAACGAATTTTGCAGGACGACTTGCAGTTTAAATTGCCCCATGACTCGATTAACGCGCACGGCTAATGACATTTGTAGCGGCATTGACTTTTTTAACTCATCTTTAGGTTTAATTAGGAGGAGTCTCGCGGATGGTGTGCACTAAATGTTATAACTAGAGAGAGGATTTTATGCATTATAAAATGGTGAAATATGTGCATATACAAGGTGGCCAGAAAAGGTGTGATAATCTTCAGGTAGAGTGGTTCATTGATTAATTTCAAGCAGAAAATTTAAGTACAAAAATATTGTATTGTGGCTTATAACTCCTCACGAGCCAATTTAAAGAAATGTAAATTTGGCAACAATGGATCAAACAAGTGTTTAATTTAATAATAATAATCATAAATTTAACAAATCTACAAAAATTAATATTTGAAGTATACATCAAAAATGAAAGATTAAAGTAAATGTTCAAATTAATAACCATCCGTTTCTAAGCAGATCTGGAGCCGTCGTGGGATAGAATTAATTACTCGGAGCAACATCTCTTCAGTAATTAATTCCACTGCAACACGAATTCTATTCATGACGTCTACATTGTCCACTGGAGGTGTTGCATACACCTTTTCTTTTAAAAATCCCCAAACGAAAAAATCAAGTGGATTCATATCCGGCGACCTTGCTGGCCATAGTATGGGTCCATTGCGCCCAATCCATCTATTTGGAAAATGTTCGTCCAACCATTCTCTTGAAATTCTTGCTGTATGAGGTGGTGCATGTACAGCATGTTGTTTACTAAATTTAGTGGAACATTCTCCAAAACTTCTTTTCTAAAATATTTACATAATTTAAGGCATTTAATCTTTGATGAATAAAAAAAGGCCCAATCACACACACGTAAATTTAGAATACCAAGCCAGACGTTAACTGAAAATTTCCTTCGATGTCCCATTTCTCTAACCGCCCGAGGATTTTCTTCTGCCCAAAAGTGATAATTATGACAATTAAATACCCCATCTCTAGTGAATGTACATTCATCACTCCAAAGAATTTTAAATAAAAAAATTGGTTCTTCCCGAATTTGATCTAAAATCCTGTCACAAAACATACGTCTACGCTCGTTATCATTTTCATACAGTGGTTGAACTTTTCTTGCATGAAATGGACGCATTCGATTTTCTTTCAATACTGCATGGACTGTTGTTTTACTGGGGACATTTAACTGTTGAGCTATTTGTCTCGTACTAATATTGGGATCTTCTTGAACTGCATTCAATATCTGTTCTTCTGGGTGAACAGTGCGACGTTCCCTAGGTCTCCCTCCATCTATGTTATTATAAACGAACGACCTAAAAGTACGTAGCCTTTGGTCTAATTTTCTAAACGTATTTACACAGGGCTGTTGGCGATTTGGATATCTTCTTTGGTTCTCATCTTTGGCACTAGTTGCATTACTATTGCAGAATCCAAATATCATGTACATATCTGCATACTCGTTGAATGTGTACATCTTCAAAAAGTATATAGAACTTATACAAACTTACACAAATAAATGATGACAAGTATATGTCAAAGTCAAGTGAAATTTAATAAGGTTACATATGAAAATACATAGTTGCCAGGTCTATTTTTATTAAAAAAATGCTTCTGAAGAAGTAATTAATTTGTTAAAGTTTCCAATTTATTTATCACCTATGTCATTTAAATTTTACAAATGTGTAATTGATTGTAAGTTATATTGATTTTTTCCAAAATAATAGAAAATAACACTAATTTCCAGAGATACGTTTAATATTTTAACGACCTCATGAGATGTTACGAGGAAGAATACAATATTTCTTTATTTAGATTTTTTATCCAAAATTAATCAACGAATCACACTACCTGAAGATTATCACACCTTTTCTGGCCACCTTGTATATGCACTTAAAAACCCGAAAATATGCATTGTTAATTTAAAATATGCAGGTAATAAATTGAAATATGTCAATAAAAAAAAATACATAAGTTTGTTTATATACATTTTTAATAAAAAAAAAGTCACATACATTTATTACTGTTAATACTAAGAACTGAAAAATTAGTCTAATTAATAATACTACAATTACTAAATTACTTTTTGAAACAACTACTTTCTTGGCTAATATCACGACGAATATTGAATTACACAAAAATCGCAAATCGTCCTTTTGTATAATTCAATATTCGTAGTGGTACTAGCCAGGAAAGTAGTTTTAAAAAGTCTCAAGTTCACAAGACTCTTAAATGTAGGTTTACAAAAAGTTTCCTATTTTAATTCATTTATTAATATTATTTAATTGATCATGTTTATGTTAATAATTATGGTAATATATAAACTATAGGTACTACAGCATGTACCTTACTAACAATTATTGATTATGGTTAGTTTGATTGCCGTAACAACTTATAACTAAATGTTTTTCTAAATTTTCAGGAAGAAAATTTTGACGTCTGCCAGACAGTATATGCTTATATGATGAAAAAATTCTTTCCACATCTACAGATGTTGTTGGTGAATTTTTTAAAGCGGCTAATATAGACTCGTCTAAATTTATATCAATGGTTTCGGAGTTTTCGTTGAGTGTCAAAATGTTATTAATTTTATTTAACAGCTGATATCCGTAGTTCTTATGTAATACTTCATTTAATTTATTTGAAATAGTTACACCAATATTACCAGGAACACCAGAAATTAGCTGCTGAAATTTAGTCACTACTTTTACAGATTCGTTTAGCGATAATGCTTCTGTCTCCAATTTGGAAATAGTATGTCTAATACAATTGTTATTATTCTGTTATCCACTCTGTATATATAAATATACTAATATTATAAATTTATGTAAAAGGAGATTCCGTAAATAAATGAAATAAATAAGTTGTGCTTACAAAATAATAATGCGCTTTTATGAAGGCTAACTGAGTGCGCAGTTCTGTATTCTGTAATAGGGCGCTATTGTTAAGTGATTTGTTTTATTAAGGACTTTGCATGCAATTAGATATGATGTACTAGGCTCTTTTTCACTTAAGCATCCTATCATTAAATTGGCAACATACCGTCCACAACAATCTGTAGTTTCATCCACAACGAAATAGAGATATTTATTTTTTACTATTTCTTTTATATGTCCCATTGTTTCGAGATAGACATCATTGACATACCTTTTTCGGAGTGTGCTTTCATCAGGCACTTGTTTGTTGCTAATTTTTTGTAAAAATGACTTAAAACTAGGATTATTGAGTTTTTTTAATGGAATGTTTGCCTTAACAAGAGCATTGCATAATGCAAAATTGAATTCCTCTTGTTCATTCCTTTTCGATTTTTCCCCAAGCAAAGATTCTCGCAAAAGTGTTTGCGAAAATTTGGTTCTCTTCATTTCTTCAATTTTTTTTTTTTATGGAGAGAGGTTTCTATGTGCTGCGTAATTTGTGATTTTCTTTCTGATGTGATCTAAAAAACGCATCAATATTAAAATTGGAACCAAATTCAAAAATACTGTTTGCAATAGATTTCGTCTTAGACTTTGAAGATTTCGCATGCTGTTTATAACATCTTATTTTCGAACAAACACAATTTATAAGATACAAGTCTAATACAATAGTCTAAATTAATTATAGTCTTTACACATCGTGTGAGCATTTAGACTTTAGGTATAGATCCATTAAAATGCTTTCCACGCCTTTGTTTAATAGTTATATCGACTTACCATGTGACATTTATGAACGTTCAAACCATTATGGGTTAATTGAAAACATTATTACAGTTTTCATTAATAACTAGACCTGAAATTTAAATGCTCACTCAATATGAATGGTTAATTTAGAATTATGTCTAAAGTAACTTACTATTTTTCCACATGCGGTACGAAATACTTTTGCGCCGTCTAGAGGGAGCTCGGGTATATTTTTGATCCATACCGGAACTAAATTATTTTTTTCTTTCGGCATCTTAACGTTAGTGAACTAATTTCAACAATTTCTATAAAAAAAAAAAAAAAAAAAAAAAGACCTTTATTGGCATATCCTACAGTTATTTACAATGTCGACACTATATCACATCTTGCCCTCTTTCTCCCGTCCCACTTTCTCCAGCGTCTTTACCCTAGCTCCGTCCTCCCTCATCCATTCTGTCACCCTTCTATTCCCTTTCACTCCCACCCATTCCTCACTCGCACCCTCACACTCCTCCGCCAAGTGCCTCCACGTATCCTTCCCCCGTTCACATAACCTACATCTCATATATTCTTCCCCCATCCATCTCTTCCTTCCCCTCTCCCCAGACCCACACCTTGCCCTCGCCATTATCACCCTTTCATCCCTGTTCCACCCATCCTCACTCATGTATCTCGGCACCCTCCCATATACTTGCCATTTCCCAAACATATCATTATATTCACTTTTGTCTATCCGTCCCTGTCTCTCCTGCGCTTCCACCTCCTTCATCTTTTCTCTCATCCACGCCGCCACCTTCACCCCTCTACCCAACCATTCCTGTACCTTCCTCTCTGCCAGTCCTCCCCTTTCATACATTCTCCTTCTCTCTTCCCTCCACCTCCCCCCTTCTACTTTCATGCACGCCTCCCATACTATTCTCACCAATCTCTCCTCTTCTACTCCGCATAATTTCACTTCATACTTCACCACTCTCTCCACCGCCTCACATTCCAATCTCTCTCTATTCGTTTCCTGCAACAGTATATATCCCGGTGTCGACTTCTCTAGTCCCAGCATCCGTCTCAGGAACCATAGCTGTTCTCTTTCAATCACCTCATATGCTCTCGTTCCCCATGCTTCTACCCCGTACATTAGTATCGGTCTTACACATGCGTCCCACACCTTGCATGTCACCTTAATACTGTTCTCCATCCATCTCCCCCATTTTCTCCATGCCATTCCCCATGCTCTCCTCGCTTTTCCTTGTACCCACCTTATATGCTCTTCATACCCACCCGTCCCTTTAAAAATAAATCCCAAGTATCTGAAACTTTTCACTCTCTCAATCACCTCTCCCTTCCATTCTAGCACTCCCACTCTCCCCTCTCTCCCTTTATTCCTAAACCTCATCCATTTCGTCTTCCCCACATTCACACACATTCCTCTCTTATCCATATATCTTTCCACCCTTTTCAACATGCCTTTCACTCCCTCCCAATCTCTCGCCATCAACACTATATCGTCTGCATACGCCAGTAACCATACTTTCTCTTTTCCAATCACCACTCCCCCTTCCTGCCCCTTTCTCAACACCTCTTCTAGTTCGCTTATGTATATATTAAACAGGACCGGACTCATGGGGCACCCCTGTCTCAAGCCCTTCCATGTCCTAAACCTTTCCGATACTTCTTCCCCCACCTTTGCTTCCACCCATGTTTCCCTATACACCTCCCTTACACAATTTCTATATGTACTTCTCATTCACTTGAAATTTGTGAATGAATACGGTATAGGGGGGCTATTTATTTTTTTAATAAACTTCGTAATTGCAATCATTCACTAAATCGGCGGGCTCGCCTCTAAATAAATATGAGAATTCCCTTACGCACGAAACTATTTCTTTCTCGTTCTACCGCTTGATCCAATGCCGCATTACGCATATTTCAAAGTAAACCAACACAAACATAGGAACACATAATTTACTGTTTATCGCAAGACAAATTGGCAATTAATTTGATCAATTTGGCCGGTATTTCCCCGAATGACAACATGTTTTGGTTCATAGCCGAAATCGAAAATTGCTTGTGTTGCAATGTACCGTGCGACAAAATGTTAAATACTCCAATATATGTTAAAATATGCATTATAAGGCGAAATATGCATTCTATGAGCAAATTTGCAAAATATGCAAAATATGCAAAAATATGCATTTTGCATAAAATCCGCTCTCTAGTTATAACCCTATTGTGGTTTACGCAGATTAACATAGGTGTCTTTGTGCATATTTGTGATTCATGTTTTGTGTCTTATATGTTTTTGGCTCTATATTGTAAATGGCTTGTCCGTTAATAAAGAATTATATTATTATTTCTATTATTTGATTGTAAATTTTCTGTGTACAAAATTTCAGGAATAAAGATGTTTAGTTATCACCCTGTCATGATGTACGACTGCTGTGTCAATGTTGCATGCAACCCCACAGCGCCCTCTCATTTGCTTGCTGGATTAGACCGGTTTTGCTTCGCTACGTCTAGTGAATAAGACAAGTTTTGCAACTGCATCGATATTTCACCGATTAATTTGAATGGGATAAATCGAGTTTTGCGGTATAATAAAGTATCTAGCACATACAGAATTAAAAGATCTACACGATGAGTTGCATACTCACTTAAGACCAAAACTGGATGAGACGAGTTTTGCTTTTACACGCCTCGATTCACCCATTTATTTATTTATTCAGTCAACAGAGTCCATTTATGTTGTATCGTTTGTTCTAAAGTTATTAGTAATTTAAGTATAAACGATATTTCCAATTATTATTGGTAATTATTATTAGTAATTAGTAATTGTTTATTTCTTTTGCTGTTATAGTAAAATGTTTTCTTTTTATTTAGAAACATGTCGACTATTGAAAAGAATTGCTGGAGGTTGTTGAATTCGGCTAAAACCCCGACCGATGTCCAGAAATGTTTGGACGTTTTAGTGGAGAAAAAATACTGCATGCCGACGAATATCATCCTGGGCCCCCTGATTCGATCTCACTTAAAAAAGTAACTACCTTATTAATAAACTTTACCATACAGCTTTAACACTGTACGAAAGATGATACTAAGATTTTCGTATTAATAAAACATTCGGCGAAAATGTAGTATAATAATAATAATCTTTATTTATCATTTTGCTATACGGTTGCCGGCCTGCTTTCAGATTTATGTGCAGTAGCATATGCGTAACGCATACACCAGCGCACAGTCGTCCCGAATCCAGAAAAGCTGGCCATATATAAGGCGATTTGTCTGAAATTGCATTCAGAATTCAGAACCTGATTTTGAAATATCTAAAAACAAAATGGCGTACCATACAGAGAGTTTTTTGATGCTCGGTTTATTAAAAAAAAAAAAAAAAGACCTTTATTGGCATATCTTACAAACTATTTACAATTCATTCGTTATTACTCCATTCCCGTATCCCTCTTACCCTCCCTTCTCTTTTCCCTCTCCCTCCCCAGCTTTTCCAACGCTCTTACCCCGATCCCATCCTCTCTCATCCACTCCACTACCCTTCTATTCCCTTTCGCTCCCAGCCACTCCTCTTTCACCCCCTCACATTCCTCCGCCAAGTATCCTTCCCCTGTCCACACAACACACACCTTCCATATTCATACTTTCCTTCCTCTCTCCTCCGATCCACACCTCGCCCTTGCCACAATCACCCTAACCTCTCTACCCCATCCCTTCTCTATCAAATACTTCGGCACTCTTCCATACACCTGCCACCTCCCATACATATCATTATGCTCACTTCTCTCAATACGCCCTTGCCTTTCTTGCCCTTCCACCTCCTTCCCTTTCCCCCTCACCCACTCATCCACCTTCACCCCATTTCCTAGCCATTCCATTACCTTTGCCTCCTCTCGGTTTATTAAAAGAATTCAATTTGAAGCTTTAAGCGAGTGTCTTCCACTCCCGGGTTAAGCATGAAGTAAAATTTCGAGTTTAGAAAAGCCTGAAAATTTGGTTTGGTCGCGTAGCGCGAAGCGCGGAGCGGCCAAACCAAATTTTCAGGCTTTTCTAAACTCGAAATTTTACTTCATGCGCCACCGGTACAAAACACCGATTCAATGTAGAGTTTTAGCGGTTTTAGTTTCGTAATATGTCTGGTTTATTAAAAGACTGTTAACTTTTGACTTTAACTAGTTTTTTTTTTAGAAACTATTCATCAGATCAAAAAAAAAATTATGCTGCTTGAAAGACAATTTAATTTGCTTTAATTTTAGTTAAAATTTATCAAGAGTGCTTATCGTTTCAACCGGTAAAAAAAATGAAACGTATTTATGTGGTGATTATAACGAGAATAACAAACTTGTGAAAGATTGAAATGATTGCCTTTGCAATTGAAATTTGGACAATATTCGTTTTTCATAATTTGATTAGTTTTCAAGTGTGTTAGTGAAATGCATACTGCACCGGAAAAAGCCGCCCAAGTAATTGCCTTAATCGACAATGGACTTAGCCAGCGAGCAGTTGCTCAACAACTCAATATGACACGCGCAGCGGCTCGAAGAGTGACTCAACGATATGGGGAGACTGGATCCTTTCATAGGCGACCGGGAGCAGGCAGAAAGCGATTTACAACGGCTCGTGATGACCGCTTTATTGTGTCAACAACATAAAGAAATCGTCACCTTAATGCGGTGCAAGTGCAACAACAGCTCCGTGAAACGCGAGGAGTGGCTATTAGTCAGTGGACAGTAAGACGAAGACTGCAGGAAAGTAACCTGACCCCTAAAACACCTGCGATTTGTCCAAAACTTACCCCAGCTCATCGTCAAGCACGCCTGCGTTTTGCACGGGATCATCTGAATTGGACAGTGGAACAGTGGGGGTCTGTTCTGTTCTCAGATGAGACTAGGATATGCCTCTATGGTAGCGACCGAAGAAAAAAAGTGTACCGGAGACCAAGAGAGCGCTTTGCAGAATGCTGCATTGAAGAACGGATTGCTTATGGAGGTGGTTCCTGCATGATCTGGGGTGCAATTTCTATGGGAGCACGAACTGACCCTGCTTTCATCCGCAGGGGCGACCGTGGTCACGAGAGAGGAGGTTTAACGGGTGCTAGGTACATCGAGGAGATTTTAGCAGTACCTTATGTCGACTACATTGGAGACGAATTCCTTTTTATGCGTGATAATGCGAGGCCGTACACCGCAACAATCGTGAAAGATTACATTTCAGAAGTCGGTTTTCGGGTTATGGAGTGGCCATCATGCAGTCCCGACCTAAACCCGATTGAACATTTATGGGATGAGCTAAAACGAAGAATTCGAGCTAGACTTCGTGCCCCAACTTCGATCCCAGAGCTTATTGTTGCAGTAGAAGCAGAGTGGCTTAACATCCCACAAGAAACAATAGCGAACTTGATTCGATCTATGCCCAATCGTATGAGAGATGTTATTAGTGCAAGAGGGGGTCATACCCATTATTAAAAATTAAGTGTTAATTTAGATAAGTGTTAATAACAATATTCATTTTTGCAATAAAAACAGTTAATTTGTTTCATGTATTAATTTCACTATGTTAAGCCAACATACAATTTAATAAATTTCTCATATTAAAGCATATTAAATTGTCTTTCAAGCAGCATATTTTTTTTTTTGATCTGATGAATAGTTATAAATGAAATTGCCAATTCTTGGTTGCAGAATACTTCAATCATAAAAAGTGCCGAGATTCTTTTCGCAATCTACAACAAGTTAGTCTTACAAAGACTATATCAAACACTCATTGAAACAACTACTTCCCGGGCTAATACCCCGACACTTGTTGTATAATTCAATGTCCGTCGGGGTATTAGCCCGGGAAGTAGTTGTTTCAATGAGTGTTTGATATAGTCTTTGTAAGACTAACTTGTTGTAGATTGCGAAAAGAATCTCGGCACTTTTTATGATTGATGAATAGTTTCTAAAAAAAAACTAGTTAAAGTCAAAAGTTAACAGTGGGCCGATTTCTATGCACGCAAGTTTATATTAATCAATATTGAGACGTGTTTCAATGTCTTTCACCACTTTATTTGACTTGAGTTTGGGCATATTTAGTGTCATTTGACAAATTTACAGTGTTTCTATAGCTAAAAAGTATTAAACAGTGGTGAATACAACACATCCGTTCATTTGTTGAAAAGTTTTACACATGGATTACGGGATTGAAATGTATTCATTTATTCAAGCCGTATATTTTGAACTTTCGAACTTGAAATCCGTGCTTTATACGGGTGGCGCATGAAGTAAAATTTCGAGTTTAGAAAAGCCTGAAAATTTGGATTTGGGCGCTCGCTTCGCTCCGCGCCCAAATCCAAATTTTCAGGCTTTTCTAAACTCGAAATTTTACTTCATGCTTAACCTGGGAGTGGAATCATTCGTTTGAAGTAAATTAAAATGAAATAATTCAGCTAAAGTAACACATTTTCACAATCCCTAACAATACGACATAATATTTTTTTTTCCTTATGTAGCAACGATTTACCGGGAGCGATTGACGCTTACGTAAACTGCACGAAACAACACAGACGAACTCCGTTACAGCTGGAGCTAATGTGCGAGGTGTTGAAAACCAAAGACGATCAGCTGTTGAGCAAAGTTCTAAACGCCACGGCCAAAGTACACGGAGTTGAGTCGACACGAATGAATCTGTTCGCCGCTCTAGCCGAACAAGGAATGGAAAAACCACTACATAAATTACTAACGGTTAGTAAGTTCCTCCACTGCAACAATACCAACAGTAATTTTTATTGTTTTATTCCTTCCTAAAAAAAGAATATTGAATACTAACAGTATTCCTATTTTCTTATAAAAAAAGACCTTTATTGGCATTTACGGCAATCCCACCTGTGTGCAGTGGGAAGGATTGTTTTAGTGGACTGTATGCGAAACTTTAATTTGACCGCGGTGCAGCAAATGTCGGGACTTACCTTTTTGTGGGTGGCGAACTCGGACGTCGGACACGCATGTTTCCCTTTTCGATGCTAAACTATGGATTTACAATACTTTGACGAAAAACGAAGCAACACACATGAGGGTCGGTTGACTTCTTCCCATACTACGGTTCGTAAAAGTCCCGCATGAGGGCTACGTTCATGCGGGACTTTTACGAACCGTAGTATGGGAAGAAGTCAACCGACCCTAAATCGGCTGCACCAGCGCAATACAAAATACAAAACGCAGTAAAGTCAAGTGATTCAATTACTGAACAGGCATAATAATACATTACATCTACACTAATCCCCCTCTCTTCTTCTCGCTTTCCCTTTCTTCCCCCAACTTCTCCAGCGTTTTTTTTCTTATATTTACTTATTATTTTTATTAATTTAGGAAATTCGAAAAATTAACAACAACGAGCTTAGAAAAAGATGTGATAGATGGGTGAAGGAAAATAAAGCGTTGCCTCTGGTGACGGTTTCAGACTCGGCGAAGCGACTCGGTTCGAATCTAGTCGATTTGGATTACGTCAGGTTTTGTATAATCAGGGTGTACGGTAAGTTATAAAAGCGGGTTTTTTTAATTTGAAATTTGTTCGTTGTGTATGTAATATGTGGGTGGGTGATGTTGGAGTAGGTTTAAAAGTTAAAAGCACTACTACACTATGACACTATTTATAACCCAAAAATAAACTACAAATTAACTATTCCCCTAAAACCCTTTCGCTCTTTCGCTGCCGGATACATACGCAGGTGTTAATCACATGCGCAGGTGCATCGTGTATAAGTACATTACAGTGTGTTTATTCTTTAGGCGCACAGAATGATTACAAAGCAGCGTTGAACTTCTGGCGGCAGTTGGAAAAAGACAGTACGGAGGATATTTCACCTCGGCTCAAGGAAGAATTAAATAACTTATTGCGTAGATGTAAAGTGGAAAAGGAGTTGTTGAGCTGAAAATGAATAATTAAATAAAGTGTTGTTATGCTTAAAACTAGCTTTTGTTGATTTGAACTAAATAAATAGGTTTTTTTGTATTGCCAATTACAAATCAGAATATTTTAATTGTTGCGCCATCTCTTGACGGTTGTTAAGAACTATCAAGTAGAGATCGGCTTACGCTGCTAAAATTAAATACAAAAAATGTATAATTGCAAGGAAAAAAAACTATACACATTACGATCATTTATAATAATTATTTACTAGTTCAAACATTTTATTAATAATTTAATTTTAATTAACAACCGTCAACAATTTTTTTGTTTGTGATGTAATCATTCCGATTTTTTTCAATATACAAGCGAAAATTGCCAAAGAACAATTATTCCCAATTAATATTCTTATTAATTACACATTAAACAAAATATTTTGTTAATTTTAATTAAAAAGTTAAACCGAATTTAAGTAGCGTAAAACTGGCTTTGACTACCACTTTCCACCAAAGTCAACAGATGGCGCCACTAATCCTATTATTTTTATTAATTTAAAACAACATACAGTTTTATATAAATTCTTATAATTAATCAATTAACACACACAATACGACAATTTATAATATTTACCTATGTGTCTTATTAAAAATGTTATTTTTATTTATAAATTAAGTTTTAATTATTTTAAGTTAGCATCACTTACGGGCGTTAATTGTTTCGTTCCAAAACAAGACCGAATACAGGTTAGAGAACATTCAATGGATTTTATGCGCTCACAATTAAAATATAAACTACTAATTTGTTGGCATTCGCATATATGTAGAAATTAGTGTTTGGATATACACAAATCATTATAAAAAACCGCATCGGAATGTTTAAAATATTTGAAACGCATCACGGTGTTTTATTTTTATACTTTTCTGGAACGGTTTTTTTCAATTGTTTGTAAACATAACCTCAAAATTGCACTTGAAGAGGTTAATAATTCAGATTCAGAGGAATCAGACCCTAGACAAGAAGACAAGACCCTAGAAATAATCAGACTAAGAATATATTCAATATCTGGTGGAAAAGTACGTATCCCTCAAGGCGTGTAGAGTATATGTTATAAGATATACTCTACCAATGTTGCGTGCCCTAACATTTAAAAAAAATTAAAACACAGCGCTCCAAAGCTAAGGCCGTAAATTACGCCAGGAGAAGAGTAACATTATATTTAATATCTGGTGATTAAAGTACGTACCAAAGTGAATTTGCTTGCTGTGATGGGGTTTTAAAGCCAGGGCTATTTAGTTCGCAAAAGGAGAAAAAGAATAGAAGTATGTAACACTTTATCCTTAATAGGACCCTTTACACGTACACTCTTTTGTCGACGATTGAACGGCGCTCTTCAATGCGTTTCTGCGTGGTGTGATGTACTTTTTCAACCCCACTTTTGCGTTGAGGATTGAACACTGTTCAGGAGTGGCGTTCAATCCTCGACCAAAGAGTGGAACGAAATTAAGCGCCCCGGTTTTGTGTCGATGCAATCTTCGACTCTTGCGTGGTGTGTGGATTTTCCATCATGTTGCCGTTCATTCGTCCAAGCAAAACCGTGATGCAGAATTAAACACACTCCACTCTTTCCTCGACGTAGTGGCATTTACACATGCAGTTTTTTTGCCATTTTTTCCTCTACTCTTTCCTCGACCCAAAATTTGCATTTACACCTACACTTTTGCGTCGACTCCGGGGGTGTGCCATTCAATCTTCGACGAAAGAGTGTAAGTGTAAAGGGCCCTATTACGAATTGTATACAAATTGAAAGCATAATTATTCCAGAGTTTTACTGAAACAAATATTTATGACTGACAGTTTATAACTAAATTGTGAAAATGCCGAAACGACCTAGGACCAACACGCAAAGAGAACCGAGCACTTCTCAAAGGAGTAACCCAGCGCTCACTCAAGAAAATGATATATGCTCGGTGTCAAAAGGCGATTTCGTGAAACGTTTCGTCCGGTACATGCTGATCAAAAGCAGTTCAAATGCCATCATAACGGAAACCGACATCAGGAGAAATGTTTTGAATAAACCGGGCGCGCCGAGATTGAAAAACATTATGAATCAATCGAAGAGAATATTAAACGAGGTGAGTGCTGTGTTTGTGACAATCAAAATGTTCAACATTCAACATGTTTGTGATGCATGCTGATATCTAATGAACGGTTTGATCCCTAATCTCCACCCTATCTACACCACTGTTTACAGCATGTATACTGTACATGCTGTAAACAGTGGCGTAGATAGGGTGGAGATTAGGGATCAAACCGTTCATTAGATACCAACATGCATCACAAACATGTTGAATGTTGAATGTTGAACATGCTGGTAGAGTCGTATGCAATATACAAAATATATTTTAGTTCTCTGAGAGACGGTGCACTTTTAATTGATGTTTATTTTTAATTTAGAATTACGGTTTTAAATTGCAAAGGAGTTTCAACACGAAAACGCAGTATTACTTCTTGCAATCAGTGATAGATGATGCGGAGTGTGAAGGCGAGGATGAGGAGGAGTTTTCGGTGCCCGATGATTCAAATAGGATATTGTTAATGTTGGTTTTGCTGCACGTTTTCATGTCGGAAAATAATTGTTCTGAAGGTAAAGATTATTTAACCTATTATAAAAAATTTTTTTATTAGCATACTGCATTACAGTTTAGTAGCTACAAACTAATTGCTCTTCCACTTACTTTCCTTCTCTTCCCCCAACCTCTCCAGCGTCTTTACCTCGGCCCCATCCTCTCTCATCCATTCCGTCACTGTTCTATTCCCTCCTACTCCCACCCATTCCTCCTTCACCCCCCTCTAACTTATTATAATTTGTACAATTTAGAAGTTTATTTCATATTTTAAGGTCTCCAATTTAATGCTGGGTTTATAAGACCTTTAACGTTAAAGTGTGTGATCACCTAAACGCAAATTTAATGCGGCACAAAGTGAACGCCAGGTTTACCATATAAGCCGAGTCGAACGTACGTGTTCTTACGAACGTGTAAAACTCGGTAAAACTGAAAACATAATAAATTGGATTTAAAAACGCTAATTTAAAATTTCTTTTCTGTTATTTGTAAGAAGAAAAAACAGTATTTTCACGAAGTTGTAATAAAATATCGTTGATTACTGAGGCACTTAATTTTTGAAAATCCATAATTACTTTAATAAATAAAATATTTCTGATTTTCAACTTTTTGTATTTATTTTCACCACAATTGTTTCGCTACGCTGTAGCTTCTTCAGGTGAAGAATGTTAATGATTAACATCCTTCACCATTCTTCACCTGAAGAAGCTACAGCGTAGCGAAACAATTGTAGTGAAACAAAAAGTTGAAAATCAGAAATATTTTATTTATTCATTTATTAATGTAATGAAATAGTTGGTAACGTCGACATTCACATATAAACCCAGCACAAGTTTTGTTTCACACTCTTTATAATTTCTTGTTTTCAGAATCATTATTACAGTTTATGGAAAAATTTCAAAGCCACATTTTCGGAAATTTCAGCGATTTCCTCAAAAATGCCATTAAGCAGAAGTACCTTGATATAGTAACTGAGAATAATAAGGTTAAGTGCAGATGGGGCCCGAAAGCCGAGTGTACACTTTCGAAAAAGGAAATGCTCGATTTTATGGTGGAAGTAAGTTATAGTACAATAAACATTACTTGCTAATGCAAAATTGTGTCTCGGAAACGAAAACGGCCCACTCGATAGTTTCATGGCGAGTTCGGTCTCGTTCTCACTGATGTCTGTTTTTTGCGCCATAATAAAATTGTGCCGGGAAACGGAATAGGCACACTCGATCAGTTCATGGCGAGTTCGGTTTCGCTCTCGCTTATGTTTGTTTTTCACTTCTTCTCTGCGAGTCTGTTCAACTTAAATGTACTATTTAAAAAATATACAAGAGGTGAAACCAAAGAGAACAATAAAATTAGAATGGGATTTTTCGATGGAATAAAACCATTTTTTTACCTTATTCCACATATAAACGAGAATTACCTGAAAACCCCAAAGAATTTCTTTACTAATTTTGCTTGTATTTTTTAGTTGTATGATAGACCGATTCAAAAATGGCCAAAAAGTTTGAAAGCTGCCGAGGATCAGAAAAAAAGCTTAGATGAAGATTATAATATGGATGTTTCGGATGAATCTGATTGACAGTAGATTTTATTCTATAAATTTATTTAAAAATAATTTGTTATAACTAAGAAATAATACTTAATTACTTATTCGTAACCATTCTTCTAATAATAATTTGTTACATAATTTGTATGCTGTTGAATAATAATAATAATAATATTTATTACCCAACAAACCATCCCAATTATTCTTAAATTAAAAAAATGTATAGATTATATTTTAATAGAGTGTTGTATAAATAAAAATTTACTAGAAATATTTGCTCACAAGATGTTTGAATTTTTTTATGCTTTACATTGGTTGGTTAGTACGCTTTACGTGTATGCTGTTGACAATTGAAACCTAACTCCTGATTTCATAGAATTTCACCAAACCCAACTCCTGACTTTATTGAATTTCACCTAACCCTACATCTGATTTTATTAAATTTCACCTAATCCAAATCCTGATTTTATTGAATGTCAATATATTTCACCTAACCCAACTCCTGATTTCATTGAATTTTCATTTAAGCCGACTTCTGATTTTTTAAAATTTTAATAAATTACACCTAACCCAACTCCTCATTTCATTACCGCAACTGAATAAAATCAGTACTTGGGTTAGGTGAAATTTAATGAACTCAGGAGTTGGGTTAGGTGTAATTTATTAAAATTCAAGAAAAAATCAGGAGTTGGGTTAGGTAAATTGAATAAAATCAGGAGTTGGGTTAGGTGAAATTCAATAAAATTAGAAGTTGGGTTAGGTGAAATTCAATGAAATCAGGAGTTGGGTTAGGTGAAATTTAATGAAATTAGGAGTTTGGTTAGATTAAATTTATTGAAATTGAATGAAATCAGGAGTTAGGTTTCATTCAATTTCAATAAATTTTATGCATTTTTAATTACGATTATTACCTCAAAAACGATACACTTGCCGCCATCTATTGACAGTTCAATCAACCATTTAATTTAAAAACGATACACTTGCCGCCATCTATTGACAGTTCAATCAACCATTTAATTTTGATTAGAAACCACTTAGAACCGAAATGTACATTTGGTTACAAAATAAAGTATTGAAGAAGGGTTCTAAGTGTTTTCTAATCAAAGTATAATTATCTTCAAGTAACTCTATCAATCCAAAAACCATTTAATTTAAAAACCATACATTTACCGTCATCTATTGACAGTTCGATCAACAATTTAATTTAAAAACGAAACACTTACCGCCATCTATTGTCAGCTCAATCAACCATTTAATTTAAAAACGATACACTTACCGCCATCTATTGAGAGTTCAATCAACCATTTAATTTAAAAACGATACACTTACCGCCATCTATTGAGAGTTTGATCAACTATTTAATTTAAAAACCATACGATCTATTAACAGTTTTATCATCAAATGGTTGATCAAACTGTCAATAGATGGCGGTAAGTGTATCGGTTTTAAATTGAATGGTTAATCGAACTGTCAATAGATGGCGGTAAGTGTATCGTTTCTGAGGTAATAATCGTAATTGAAAATGCATAAAATTTATTGAAATTAAATGAAACCGAACTCCTGATTTCATTCAATTTCAATAAATTTCATCTAACCAAACTTCTGATTTCATAGAATTTCACCAAACCCAACTTCTAATATTATTGAATTTCACCTAACGCAACTCTCGACTTTTTTGAATTTTAATAAATTTTACCTAACCGTACTTCTGATTTCATTAAATTTCACCTAACCCAACTCCTGATTTTTCTGAATTTTTAATAAATTACACCTAACCCAACTCCTGATTTTATTCAATTTCAGCTAACCCAACTCTTGATTTCATTGAATTTAAATAAATTACACTTAACCCAACTTCAAATGTCAGTAAAGTTCACCTAACCTAACTCTTGATTTCATTGAATTTAAATAAATTACGCTTAACCCAACTTTAAATGTCAGTAAAGTTCACCTAACCTAACTCTTGATTTCATTGAATTTAAATAAATTACACCTAACCCAACTTTAATTGTCAGTAAAGTTCACCTAACCCAACTCTTGATTTCATTGAAATTAAATAAATTACACTTAACCTCACTTTAAATGTCAGTAAAGTTCACCTAACCCAACTCTTGATTACATTGAATTTAAGTAAATTACACTTAACCTCACTTTATATGTCAGTAGAGTTCACCTAAACTAACTCATAATTTCATTGAATTTAAATAAATTACACTTAACCTCACTTTAAATGTCAGTAAAGTTCACCTAACCCAACTCTTGATTTCATTGAATTTAAATAAATTACACTTAACCTCACTTTAAATGTCAGTAAAGTTCACCTAACCTAACTCTTGATTTCATTGAATTTAAATAAATTATACCTAACCTAACTTTAAATGTCAGTGAAGTTCACCTAACCCAACTCTTGATTTCATTGAATTTAAATAAATTACACTTAACCCAACTTTAAATGTCAGTAAAGTTTACCTAACCTAACTCTTGATTTCATTGAATTTAAATAAATTACACCTAACCCAACTTTAATTGTCAGTAAAGTTCACCTAACCCAACTCTTGATTTCATTGAAATTAAATAAATTACACTTAACCTCACTTTAAATGTCAGTAAAGTTCACCTAACCCAACTCTTGATTACATTGAATTTAAGTAAATTACACTTAACCTCACTTTATATGTCAGTAGAGTTCACCTAAACTAACTCATAATTTCATTGAATTTAAATAAATTACACTTAACCTCACTTTAAATGTCAGTAAAGTTCACCTAACCCAACTCTTGATTTCATTGAATTTAAATAAATTACACTTAACCTCACTTTAAATGTCAGTAAAGTTCACCTAACCTAACTCTTGATTTCATTGAATTTAAATAAATTATACCTAACCTAACTTTAAATGTCAGTGAAGTTCACCTAACCCAACTCTTGATTTCATTGAATTTAAATAAATTACACCTAACCCAACTTTAATTGTCAGTAAAGTTCACCCAACCCAACTCTTGATTTCATTGAAATTAAATAAATTACACTTAACCTCACTTTAAATGTCAGTAAAGTTCACCTAACCCAACTCTTGGTTTTATTGAATTTAAATAAATTACACTTAACACAACTTTAAATCTCAGTAAAGTTCGCCTAACCCAATTCCTGATTTTACTCGCTGAAAGAAAATTGAAATGAAATAATTCAGCTGAAGAAATGAAAGACTTATTTAGTTTAAAAAACGGTGTAGCTTTAGCTTAATAATAAAATGGTTGATCAAACTGTCAATAGATGGCGGAAAGTGTATCGTATTTAAATTAAATGGTTGATCGAACAATCAATAGATGGCGGTAGGTGTATCGTTTGTAAATTAAATGGTTGATCTAACTATCAATAGATGGCGGTAAGAGTATCGTTTTTAAATAAAATGGTTGATCGAACTATAAATAGATGGCGGTAGGTGTATCGTTTCTAAATTAAATGGTTGATCTAACTGTCAATAGATGGCGGTAAGAGTATCGTTTTTGAATTAATAGGCCCGTTCATCAATATGTTTAGCATTTAACATATTTTGCTTAATCTGGGAGTGGAAAACACACGTTTATAGCTTAAGATTGAACAAATTGAACGATTGTTGGAAAATTTACAGCGTACACAAAAAAAAAACTCTCTGTATATTAAAAAATAATTATTATTCGATTGTCTTATAATTTAATTTAAAATCCGCGGAAAACTAGTTATACAAAATTACACGCTTAATTTATCGTTATTTATTTTTCCTCTTTCTTCGTCGATCGACTGACGACAGCTAAGTAACAAAAAGCGCCGCATCTGGGTATGGGCTAAGCGGCCAAAAAAGCCCCCCCATCGGGACTGTTTTGGTACAGCATGGGCCTATCATCTTTGTTTTTATCATCAATGGACCAAGATTTTTCATTTTCAACTGGCGCTCCTCCACCAGGCTAAAAAATCAGTAATTTTTAAACAAATTAATATTCGTGCGATGTTGAGTTGTAGGCAACACAGTATACACCGATAATGACAACATGCGCAGAGAGAGTTGGAATTAAATATTATAAACGTGTTGCAAAAATATTTGTGAATAACCACAGAATAAAGAAAACGTTTGTAAAATTATAAACAAAGTTATAACATTATTTGCAGAAGGTCTATAAACAAATAAGTATTTGCCAGAAGTTGAGTTGTAGGCAACACAATATACACCAGTGTTAACACAGACATGTGCTAGAGGGAACTGTCGTCGGTGTTCTAAGCCTAGCCGATTTGCAAAAATATTCGAGCATAACCACGAAAGAAAGAAGTTTATTAAATTATAAACAACTTTACAAAAACAGCACATGGAATTATCTGCAGAATGTAAAGAGGTGAGTTGTGTGCGTGTGTGTGTGTGTGTGTGCGTGCGTGTGTAAACAGCGAGTGTTGATTAATCTAATAAAGTCAACTGCAAATCAATGTTTTCTTTAGAATTTGCCCACTGAGCAAATCCATTTAAGTAATGTTTCATCAACATTAAAACAACGCTAATGTTGCTACAATGTTGATATAACGTTACTTGTTTGTTTTTTGCTCAGTCAATCAATTCTCCAAAATAGTGTATTTCTTTTCCAACTTCAATTAACTCTTATAAACAAACTAAATGACGTTGTTTTTGTGGCTTTACATTTTAATTTAAATAATGTATTTGATTAGAATGAATATAATTACCAATAAACTGGCGAGACGCGGCAAAGGCCCGGGTGGAGGGTTTTCATGGAAAGGGGCCGGCAACAATTTGTCCTTAACATTGAGCACCAAATAGTACATGAAATCGTTCCTTAATTTCATCTCCTCAATCGTTTTATTGCACGTGGTCAGCTTTTTCATCCACCTTATTACACGTTGACGATCTAAAATGAACACAATCATTAACAATTTAAAAGAAAAAACCGTTTATTATAACAACTAATTGAGCAAACACAATTAAGTAATATTTATCACTCTTTGAATTATTTTATTTATTTGCAGTTGGCAGCAACCGCACGCGCCATCTACAGGCGCAGTCCGTATTTACGTCAAAGTGAATAGTTTCGAAAAACGCTCCTCTTTAAAGTAACTTTTGGCAAGTAAAACTCGCTTAAATTAAAAATCCAATCAACAACAGCGTATTCTCCATTGATTCCGCGTATTTTGATGTACACTGGCGAAAGAAATTAACGCATCACATTAATTTTTTTTATTTTAAAATAAAGTTTTGATGTTTAAAAACAAAAAAAATAACAACAAAAGCAACTGAACTATAATAATGATTTTCAACACATTTTCTCTCATTAATGACTAAAATAATGTCATAAATAAAAAGAGGAAAAAAGTTAACATGTGATTATACGACTTAATATCTAGTGTTTCCTCCTCTTGCTCGAATAACTGCCTGACAGCGACGGCTCATACTGTTAATTATTGATCCAATTTCATCCTGGTTAATATCTTCCCAAATTTCCTGCAATCTTTGTCCAAGCTCTTGTTGATTGCTTGGACGCCGAGGAAGTGCTCTAAGGCGTCTGCCCATCGCGTCCCATAGGTGTTCGATCGGATTAAGATCGGGACTCCTGGCTGGCCATTGCATTGTGTTGATACCCACTAGGTCAAGATACTGTTGTACAATTCGGGCACTGTGTGGTTTTGCATTGTCATGCATAAACAGGAAATTTTGTGCGGTTTCCTCCAAAGGGAGCAAAAGGCATTACGGATGGTTCTAAAATGTTTGCAATATAAGAAGCTGCCGTGATGCTTCCTCTTGGTATGACCACCAACTCCGTACGAGCCTCTAAAGTGATACCACCCCACACCATAACAGAGCCTCCACCAAACATAACAGTCGAAACAATGTTACACTGCGCATAACGTTCACCTGACCGTCTGTACACATGCATTCGTCTGTCACTGCCGTAAAGACACAATCTGGACTCGTCGCTAAACATAACATTAGCCCAATCGGCCTGTAACCAGTTTACATGTTCTTGCGCAAATGTTAACCTGGCTCTGCGATTGTCTGCGGTTAATTGTGGTCCTATTGCCGCTGTTTTCGGAGTTAAATTAAAACCACGTAACCTTTTTCTGATGGTAACGGAACTTACATGAACATTGTGGATCTCTGCGAGCATATTTTGTAGCCTAGGAGCCGTAATAAACCGTTCGCGTAACGTCTGCATCATTAAAAAACGGTCTTGAACAGCAGTTGTGGCCCTTTTTCTCGCTTGTCCTGGCCTTCTTGAGTATGCCTGAGTTTCCCGATGTCTCTTTAAGACACGGGATACGGTCGGTTGATTAACACCAAGACGCTGACTGATGTAACGCTGACTCCTACCTTCTTCTGCAAGTGTAACCACAATCACTGCTTAAATTAAGATTCGGACGTCTATCCATATTCATTCTTCACTATTTAGCTCTTAATTTTAACAATTACTTGAAAACAAACTCAAAAAGAAATTTTATATGAACCTTTCTTACAGTCAGAATAATGAAAAGTGGTTCATTTAAATTATTGACAGAAAACCATGAGAACAAAAGAGAAAACACAACATGTAAAACAGCATGCTTGATAAGATTTCTTATTGTAAAAATATGTTTGTGTTCAAAGAAAACTCGATTCCAAGATATCAAAAAAATCACAAATGATGCGTTAATTTCTTTCGCCAGTGTATTAATCTAGCGCGGCGTTTTCAAGTTTTAATCGCGGAGTTTTCACGTGTGTGTTGACGTTACGAAGAGAAGTGTTGTGATGATTTGTTGCTAGTAATTTTTGCTCGTTGGGGGAATATTTTGATATAAGCTTGCTCTTTATGAAATTCCACGTGTTTTAGTGCGTAGTTCATGAGTGTATGTGGTTTTTGCAGCTTCTTGTGTTGATGTGAAAATCGGGGACCGACTGCAGAGACAAAATGGCGTCGGATGACAACAGCCTAAAGTCTCGGCTTTTGTTTTGGATTAATTAATCTTCAGAGAGGGTTTCCAAATCGGCGTGCTGTCGACTTCAATAAAGTAAGTTGAACATAATTAATTCAACTTTCGTGTTCAAGTTCAAGTTTGTATTTTTTGGCACAACAAATGATAACGTTTAAATTAATCTACCCAAAGCGGTGTGCTGTCGATTTCAATAATTGTCATTTGCTTTTCACTACTTCTTAAAACTATACTTTTGAGAAATAGTGAAATACAATTGATAAAATTATAATTAATATGTCGGGTGTGTATAAATTGGCGAATAAGCTACACGTGACGATATTCTACATACATTTCTGAATAGAAAATGTAGACGCAAAAATGTTGTATCATGCTTCATATACCATCAGGAGGCATTTAAAAGAAATGGACATTAGGCAACAGCGCATTCACGGGCTGCCGCTTTTTTTTATTAATCTCATGATTGGTTATGTGGGGTACCTCAAAAGAGTAATAATAGTAGAGAAGGGTTTATTTACAGACGTATATGCAATATAAAACAGAGTATGAGTAAATGTGTCGAAAAGAGTCTCTTTTGGAAGTTGTCTAGAAGAGCGCGTCGTCCTGGGAGGTATTGGCGAAGCGTCTGGATTGCGGTAGTTGAGTGATTTATGTTAACTGCGGTATTTTTTCTTCTTTTAATGACACAGCATAATGCAATTGACGTATTTTGTTCGAAATGAAACCCAACTGTTTCTAAGCTTAGTTGCAATCTCTTTTGTATCGTATTCATTACTCGCTCCAGTATTTCTGGTGTGATTTCCAATACCACCGCGTAAATTCTGTTTCTAACTTCGTCAGAATTTTATGGAGGCGTAGTGTAAACTTTTTCTTTAATGAAGCACCAAACAAAAAATCTAATGAATTGAGATCGGGTGATCTCGATTTTTTTTTTTTTTTTTTTTGGGGAGAGAGGAGGAAAATGCTTTATGCATACCTTCTGTTATCCCACCCACGTATGGGAAGGATAACAATAGGTTATGTCCGACTCTCACGGACTAAAAACCCCCTCTTGTTTGTCTTTTGGGACAAACTTTGGTAGTACGATGCCATTTTTTTTTTCCGGCATTCCTCACTACTGTGTTATATTTATTTTGTCTTTAAGTGTTGTTATTTTGGTCGTTTTTTTTTTGTATGTTTTGTTTGATTAGTTTAGTCAGTGTTGTCTGAATTTATTAATAGTGTTTTAAAAGTAGTCGGTTTGTTAGTTTTTATGATTGCGGTGTGTTTAAGTAGGGGGTTTTCTGCGTCAATGATTTTATTTGTGAAGTTTGTGTTTAATTTTTTTATGTGTTCCGTGATTGTTTCTTTGTGTTGCGCCAAGTCGTACAGGTTTTGGTTGGATATTCGTGGGGGGGGGGGTTATGAAACTTTCTAAGTATTTTGTTTTCTGTGGTTTGTATATTTTTTATGGTGCTTTTACTTGTTAATGACCATATTGGGCATGCGTATGTTATGAGTGGCCTGACTACTGATGTGTACAAGTGTGTTCGTGTTTTATGTTTAAGTTTGTGTGCGATCCACGCTAGTTTGCGGGATCTTTGTGTTGCAAGTGTTGTTTTATGGTTTATGTGTTTAGTGTATTTGTGATTGTTCTGTATGGTGACCCCAAGGTATTTTAAGCTGTCCTTCCACTGGATGTTTTTTTGTTTTATTTGGATATTTGGGAGATTTGGTGAGTTTTTAGTTGTTTTGAAAGCTATTGCTTCAGTTTTCTGTTCGTTAATTTTTAGACCCCATCGTTCGAAATAATTAATTATTCTCTCGATGGAGTCTTGTAGGAGGTTGGATGTAAGAGTAGGATGTTTGGATGAAGCTAGGATTGCTGTATCGTCAGCAAACAGGGCGGTGGTTATTCGGGGATCGTCATTTATAGGGATTTTGTTTATGAAAATGTTGAACAGTGTAGGGCCCAGTGCGCTACCTTGGGGTACACCACACAGTTGTGTTTTAATATGTGATTGTGTGTTGTGTGCTGAAACTGTGTATTTTCGGTTAGTAATGTATGATTTGATGAGTTTGATTAGTATTAGTGGTGTGTTGATTTCATGCAGTCTGTGTATGATGACGTCGTGCCTGACTGTGTCGAATGCTTTTTCGATATCCAGCGTGGCCATGGCGGTGTTTTTTTTAATGTTTTTGTTATGTTGTATTGTTTCTACGACACGGAGGAGCTGTTGTGTTGTTGAATGTTGGTTTCTAAAACCGAATTGTTGTGGTATCGTTATGTTGTTGTCTTGTAGGTGTTTTGTTAGTTTGTCGTGTATTAGTCTTTCTAGTATTTTGCTTAATGTCGGGAGTAGGTTAATAGGGCGGTAATTACGTGGGTTTTCGGGGTCTTTCTTTTTCTTTTTGATAGGAATTATTATGGATGTTTTGAATTGATCAGGATAGTGGGAATGTTGAAAGATTGCGGTGTATAATTCCGCAATTTTTTCTGTTAGATTGGGATGGATATTTTTTATGGCTATGTTGGGTATGTTATGTATTCCGGGTGTTTTGTTGTTGTTTGGTCTATTAACAATGCTTGTGATTTGTTCTGGTGTGATTTGTATGTCCTCGTTGTGTGTGGTGTTGTTTATTAGTGTGTTTGAATTATCTACTTGTGTTTGTGTGTGTTTGTCGAGTGCGTTGGGTGTGAATATTTCTTCGTATGTGTCTGCTAGTAGATTAGCTTTCTCATTGTCTGTGTTTGCTGTTTTGTTGTTGTTTTTAAGAATCGGTATTGGTGTGTATTCCCTGTGTATTGTCTTTGTGAGTCTCCAGGGTGGCAATGTCTCGTTTTGTGTGATTATTTGTTCCCATTTTTGTGAATTGTATTCTTTTATTAGTGTTTTGATGTTATTTTGTAGTCTGTTTTTTTTTAGTTTTTAGTTGTGGGTCCATCGTGTTCATGAAGTCTTTGTAAATCCGATTTTTTTCTTTTATTAGTCGTATTATGAACGGTGGAAGTGGGTTGTGTCTTGTGTTGTTATTTCGTCGTTTGTGTATTGCTTGTGCAAGTGAGTTTGTTATACAGTTTATTATTTGTGTGGTGCATTTGTCTATTTCGTTTTTGTTTGTAGGCTTGATTATGTGTTCTGTCTTTTCGGTGAGTGAATTGAATAGCGTCCAGTTCGTGTTTTTTGTCGTGTATTTTGTCCGTGGTTTGGTTGTGTTTTGCTGTACGTTTGTATTTATTTGAAACATTACTGGCAGGTGGTCTGAGTATAGTGCTGGTTTAGTGTGACAGTCGTGTATGTCAATGTCTTTGTGTAATATTATGTCAAGTATGTTTGATGTCGTTTGTGCGTTGCGTGTGTAAACGTGGGTTGCGTCGTCGGGGGCGGTTATCTGTATGTTGTCGTAGTTGTCTGTGAATTTTGTCAGTGCGTTTCCGGTTGTGTTGTTTTTGTCGTGTTTCCAGTCTATGTGATGGGCGTTGTAATCGCCTGCCGCAATTACAGGGCCTGGTATTGTTAGGATGTTTTTTAGTGTGTTTTGTTTTAGTGTTCTGTCCGGTGGTTTGTATATGCTTATTATTGTGATTTTGTCGTGTTTGTTGTGTATTTGTATTCTTGTGTTTTCTACTACTGAGTGTATTGGTGTCAGTGGTATGTGTTTTATGTTTTTTTTAATTAGTATTGCGGTTCCTCCGTGTCGCCTGTCTCCGTCATGGGCACGCTGGTTGTTGCTATGCGAGACATAGCCAGGTATGTTTATGTATTCTGTATTGTACAGTTTTGTTTCCTGTAGTAGAGCTATGTCAATGTTGTGTTGTTGGAGGAAGGAGGTTAGTTCTGCTTTTTGCCTTATAAGGCCGTTACAGTTATAGGTTATTATTTTTATTGTGCTGTTAGACGTTTTGGGGCTGTTTATGTGAATAGTTGTTGTACGGCTTGGCACAACACAAAGATTTTCCCGGTTATTGTTTGTTCGTTGCAAATTTTGTTTGCGGTATCGGCTATGATTAAAAAAATTTTATTCAGGTTAAATGATTGGAGCATGTTTGTGATTTGGAATATTGCGTCCATTGGATTTGATTCATTGAGCACAGGTGTTTCTTGTTTTTTGTTTGAATTATTTGTGTTGATTGTTGTATTATTTGCAGGTGTTTGGTGATTAGTGCCTGATGGACCTGTTGTGAATTTGCAATTATTACTTGATGAGCTTGTTGCATTTACATAATTTTCTGATGGGGTTGTCTCTGTTTGTTTTGTTTTAAAATTGGAATTTATTGTCGGGTGAACTGTTTTGTTTGTCAGGTAGTTTGTATGTAAGGCTGGGTTTGTTGTTTTAATTCTTTTTCGTACTTCGGCGTAGTTTTCCTCGGTGTCGGATTCTGTTTGTTTTTTTTTTTTTGATGATTTGTAACGTTTTGTGTTTGTATTATTGGTGTGTCTTTTTTTTGTTTGTTGTTTGGGAGTGCAGGAAAATCTTTGTTTGTGAATGTGTTTTTAAATGTGGTTTCTTGTGTTTGAGGACTTACTGTTTGTCGTTTTGCTCGTCGTTCATCTCGTTTCTCTGCAAGTTTTTTGTAAATCGGGCATTGTAGGTAATTTGCCGGGTGTTCGCCGCTGCAGTTGGCACATTTTGGTTTTGTTTCCACTGTTTTTGTTCTTGTGCACTTTCCTGTGTGTGGGCCTGCACACGCCACGCACCTTGGTTGTAAGTTGCACATATGGCTTGAGTGTCCGAATAACTGGCACTTGTGGCACTGGGGGATTCTGTCTCTTTTGTATGGGGTTGCTTTAATATATGATCCGGTTAGTTGTATAATTTTGTAGATTTTTGGAGCACTATGTTTGTCTGTGGTGATTATCACTGGGGGTACGTGTTTAACTTCCTCCGCGTTTTGGTTTCTGCGGATGGATAGCACATTAATGTTTTTCGCTTCGAGTTCATTTTTAACTCTGTCGAGTGTCACGTTCCTCGCGAGGTTCGTGATAAGTATTTTTACTGGTCTGTTTTCCCGGTCACCGTAGGTGAAGTATTCTACTTTAATTTTTGTAAGGTTGGTTGTAATTAATTTGTGTTGTTGTATGTTTTCCGCTTTTACCGTGATGAACTTGTTTTTTACTCTTACTTCACTGTTGGTCGTGGTTTGGGTTATAAGGTCTATAATTTCGATTTGGTTTTTTGTTTTAATATATACAATGGGGACTGGTTTATTGTCTGTTTGGGGCTCGGGTTCAGTTTCACTTTCACGGGTGATCTCGAAGGCCAAACGACAGGACCAATCCAACTGTTTGGGAATTATTAATGATTTCGATAGCTAACGCCATCTAATGCTTCATAGTGGCATCGTCAGTGACACGAATGCACAAAGTGCATATACAGGTCACTGTTTCGTCCACGAGCGAGCAGAACTCTGTTTATGAAACCAGAAAACACTACTATGAAGCATTAGATGGCGTTAGCTATCGAAATCATTAATAGTTTTCACATATTGGCTTGAAATAGTCAGAAATGTTCAGTATTCCTCAGCACTGGGTCGGGACCACACTGAAGAGGACCTTGAAGTCCGAAACGCGTCTGTGGGTACCTGGTGCCGGAATACTGAACACAAATTCAATTTTGTTTGGGAATTGCTCGTCCAGCCAGTCTCTTACAATACGGGCAAAATGAACCGGGGCCCCATCATGCATGTATATTATATTTACCCGTAAATTCAACTGTTGTAGGCCCAACTCATTAATAATTTGTTCTAGAGCATTAATGTAATCATTTGCATGAAGACGATGTGGTAAATTGGGCCTACAACAGTGTGCTTTATAATGCCTAGCCAAACATTAACGCAAAACCTTCTTTAGTGACCATGTTCTCGAACTTTTCGCGGGCTTTCCTGAGCCCAATACGAGGGTTGCCTTTTATATTTCGCGATTAGAGAACAAAAATAAATATTAATCATTGAAAATCGCTTTATTGTTTTTCAAAATATTCCGCATTAAGATCTATACACTTTTGCATGCGTTTGAACCAATTGTCGAAGCACTTTTGCCACTCTGATTGAGGTCGTTTAAAGCTTCAAACTTAACAATTTTAAACGAATGCCTGAACAAATACAGCGTGGATATCGGGATATGTTTACTTAAAAGAATGAATATGCTACAAATTTTCCGACATTCGCTGTTTTTTTTTAAAGGGTTCAAAATTTGAAGCTTCAAACGAGTGTTTTCCACTCCCAGACTAAGCATGAAGTAAAATTTCGAGTTTAGAAAAGCCTGAAAATTTGGTTTGGTCGCGTAGCGCGAAGCGCGGAGCGACCAAACCAAATTTTCAGGCTTTTCTAAACTCGAAATTTTACTTCATGCGCCACGCGTATTAAACACTGAAAGTACTGAAATATTGTGAATGAGTAAACTTCGGTTGAAATCAGTGTTTAATACGCGTGGCGCATGAAGTAAAAAGCCCCGCGAAAATTTGTCTCGGGTCGCTGCGCGACCCTCGACAAATTTTCACGGTACTTTTCTAAACTCGAAATTTTACTTCATGCTTAGTCTGGGAGTGGAAAACACTCGAGACAAATTTTCGCGGGGCTTTTCTAAACTCGAAATTTTACGAGGGTTGCCTTTTAAATTTCGGGATTAGAGAACAAAAATAAATTTAATTAATTTAAATTTCCCCTTCGCAAAGTAAAACTAATAAGTAAAAACCGATCGTGGATAAACCAAGAAGTAATATATAGTGCAAAAAAACTAAAAAATTTACACTGGGTACATAAACAATTAAACACTCTTAGATCACACGAGGAATATAAAACGGCCAAGAAAAACCATCAGAAGCTAATACGCTCTACCAAAAAAGACTATTTTGCATCAGTAATAATAAACTCTGATAATCCTATCAAAGCTGTGTGGAATATAATAAATTCTCACAGCAATGATAATAATAAATATGCAAAATGTAATGCACTAACCCATAACAACATAACAGTTACGGATCCCAATCAACTATGCAATCTATTTAGTGATCATTTTAAAGAAACAAATATATTATCACCTCTAACGGGAAGTTATGGAGTTTTTGATAGGTATACCTCTGCAAATTTCTTTCTTTTACCTGTTGACGAAAAGGAAATATTTACAATTATAAACAACCTACCATCGCATAAATCCCCTGGCTACGATCAAGTACCAGGATTTATTATCAAAGATGTTGCCGAAATAATAATCAAACCTATCACATATATTATCAACGAATGTTTTGCACAGGGAATTTTCCCAGGGTGTCTTAAAGAAGCAAATATATGCCCAGTGTATAAAAAGAAAGATAAGCGCAACATTAATAATTACAGGCCTATCTCGCTTCTTTCATACTTCTCAAAAATATTTGAAAAGGCTATTCTTACACGCCTAGAATGTTATTTCAAAAAATTTAATTTGCTTCGCAATACACAGTCGGATTTCCTCAGAAACAAATCAACTGTTGATACACTGTTTGACTCCCTAAACGATGTGTACAGCGCCCTGGATAGAAATGAGGTTGCACTCACTCTCTACTTTGATCTCTCCAGGGCGTTTGACACAATTAGTCATAATTTGTTGCTGAGGAAATTATCCGCATATGGCATATCCGATAATGCACACAACCTTATTAGGTCATTTCTCGACGAACGGACCCAAACTATTAAAATACGATCCGATCTAGGAAATACAGCCAACCACGAGTACTCCTCTAGAAGAGAGATTATTAAACACGGCACACCTCAGGGTTCTATACTAGCCCCATACCTATTCATAATTTTTATGAACGACCTCGACTTGGCTTTCTCACATATGTCAAATGTGAAAGTCTTCAAATATGCGGATGATACATCCCTGGTGATCACGGAAAATTCTATTCAAAATGCACATACCACATCTTGTGAGGCAGTTAAAATATTTCGCTCATGGTGTACTGAAAATGAGCTGTTGTTAAATTCTGACAAATCTGGCTTTATGCAATTTGTAAACTCGAGAAGTCGAATACAACAAAAAATGTCTATCCCAGTCTCAGACAATATTAAAATAAAAGAATTGGTTCAGGAAAAGTTTTTGAGTGTGAACATGACTCCTACCCTAAGTTGGCATGAACATATAAACACGGTCTCTGGCAAACTAAGATCGGCTAGTTTTGCAGTACTGTCGATGAGGGTCTCAGTTAATCAACGAGGTCTTTTAACATTTTACCACGCTCATATCAGTAGCCACCTTATGTATGGAATTATTATATGGGGCGCATCCAGTGATGCAGCTCGCATATTTAGGCTACAAAAACAAATAATCAGAAGAATAACTTTCTCGTGCCCTAGAAAAAGTTGTCGTTCGCTTTTCATTGAGATGAATCTGTTAACTTTTTACTCTTTATATATATACAGTTGTTGCCTCTATGTCCATAAACATAAAAGTAAGTTTGTAACCAATCGAGCATACAATTCTATCTCTAATACTAGAAATTTAGATAGCATAAGTGTTCCACTCCACAATACATATCTTTATGAACAGGGACCATATTATCGATGTCTCACGCTGTATAATAAACTACCAGTTTCCCTCAAAAAAATAAAGCAACAAAATATTTTTAAGAATGTGTTAAAACGACTACTAATTAAAAAGGCGTATTACTCAGTAAGCGATTTTTTGCATGACACTTTTAAAGACATACTATAAGTAAGCTCCTCAAATATGTGAATAATTTTAATTGTAATTTTAATTTATGGTATTTCATGTTTATATTATCAAGTATTTTATATCAGTGTTTTTCTTCTCCTTTGACAATTGTAATACATGTAAAACATATGTCTTTTACAAATAAATTAAAAAAAAAAATATATTAATCATTGAAAATCGCTTTATTGTTTTTCAAAATATTCCCCATTAAGATCTATAGACTTTTGCATGCGTTTGAACCAATTGTCGAAGCACTTTTGCCACTCTGATTGAGGTATCTCCAAAACATGCATTCTGAACGCATCAACCGCTTCTTCAGGTGTCGAAAAACGTTGACCTCTCATTTTATTTTTTACGGATGGGAATAAAAAGAAGTCATTCGGTGCCAATTGGATTGGATCCCGATTATTCCCATCACTAGTATACACTATAAATTTTACGACATTCGTTATTTTTTTTAAATATTTCAATTTGAATCTTTAAACGAGGGTTTTCCACTCCCAGACTAAGCATGAAGTAAAATTTCGAGTTTAGAAAAGCCTGAAAATTTGGATTGGCCGCGTAGCGAAGCGGAGCGGCCAATCCAAATTAGGCTTTTACTAAACTCGAAATTTTACTTCATGCGCCACGCGCACAAAACACTGATTTACAGTGAAGTTCAAAAAACACACATACAACAACGATTATATGCAACCTAATATACGTTAGTGTTATTGGGTTGCCTATAATCACTGTTTTAAACAATTTGTTCAGCGCAGAATTTGACTCACGTTTTATTCACATCTAGATATTTAATTGCTAAAGTCATATATTTAAACTTTGCGATATTTCAGTGTTTTATACGTGTGGCGCATGAAGTAAAATTTCGAGTTTAGAAAAGCCTGATTTGGATTGGCCGCTCCGCTTCGCTACGCGGCCAATCCAAATTTTCAGGCTTTTCTAAACTCGAAATTTTACTTCATGCTTAGTCTGGGAGTGGAAAACCCTCGTTTAAAGATTCAAATTGAAATATTTAAAAAAAATAACGAATGTCGTAAAATTTATAGTGTATACTAGTGATGGGAATAATCGGGATACGAAAACCGAGTTAGTCGATTATTAAAATATCTCGATATAATCGATTTTTGTGTATCAATTATTATATCGATAATTTCTATTAGCGATTCTTAAACTGAGTCGAGAATCAATTTTCTATGGGTATCTACCAAGCATATTTTCAACTTTACATCAAATTATCGTTTTACAGGCCTGGCGCATGAAGTACAATTTCGATGTTTAGAAACGCCTGAAAATTTGGATTTGCCGGGCTCGCGCGCCCTGGCAAATCCAAATTTTAAGGCTTTTCTAAGCTCCAAATTTTACTTCATGCTTAATCAAGGAGTGAAAGACACTCGTTAGAAATTTCAAATTTATCTCATTTGTAAATTAACCTCAGTATCTAATTGGCGAATGACTAATTTAACCTAACAAATTAAAAAATAACTTGACCTAATAACAGTTACACATGATCCAAACAATTTTCAAAATTTAGCTATTAAATTATCAATATTTAGCTAATGTTAGGTTAAGTTAGGTTAGGTTAAAAATGAGTTATACTTGTTTTAAAGGCAGAACGAACAAAATCGATGCATTCTGAATAAAATAACAGTTCTGATTTGACTGTCTTTTAGGACAGAGTATGATATCACGAAGAAATTAATGTTCCAGAAGAAAAAATGAACCGTTTATTAATTTTCGATTAAATTCTCAATGACGATTTAATTATTGTGAATAAATTTTGTTTAAAATTTTTAAACAGTACACCAGTTCAAACAGAGAAAAACAACAGTGTTTTCCCTAAAATGTTGTATTAGTTTATTCATTTTTAAACCCGCTTAAACGCTTAGTTTTATTTTTCAATATAGTGAAGTAAGAAATAAAACAATTACAAAGACTTTAGGAACTAAAAGAAGGATATCTAGTAGATTTCGATTTCAACTACTTGCATCAATGAAAAGTTAACAAGATATGTTTAGCTTTTGAAAAATAAAAAGTTGTATAAATGCAATTATAGTTAGAATTAATTCCCACTTTAAAACTTAATTATTTAATTAAAAGATATGGATAAGGATATCTAGTAGATTTTGACTTCAAATTTCAGTAAAACATAACTGCTCGATGATTTTGTTTTTGTTTTAGTTACGTGAAGTTATTTCAACTGTTTGTAATTGTTTTATTCATTACTTTACTATATTTTATTGTATTCGAAATACGCATGTATATATAGCCTTTAATAAAATATGGTAAAATAAGGATTAAAAAAATAACAAAAATCTACTAGATTTGCTTTTTTAGATTTTTCAATAGTATATTTCTATTCTAAACCGAAGCAGTAATAAGTGAAGTATTTAATCAAATGATTAGTTTTTTCACATTTAGTATTTTTATTAACGCATTTATTATTCGTTGAACGAGTGTGTTTCACTCCCAGACTAAGCATGAAGTAAAATTTCGAGTTTAGAAAAGCCTGGAAATTTGGATATGACAAAATCCAAAATTTTCAGGCTCTACTAAACTCGAAATTTTACTTCATGCGCCAACTACATAAACGTTAGTTTATTCCAAAGTCCATTGCTTATTCAGCACTAATCTGATGGTGATGATAATGAACACGATGTATGTCAAATATATATGACTAAAATATTGTTCAAGTTCAAACATAAATACTAATTACATATGCTTAAGTTTCACATCCAACTCAGGTTTATTTTACGTTTGATCTTGCATTACAATAAACTACTGATTTAATCCGAATAGTCTAACCTTGATTTCGTTTATTATTTATAGAGCGAATAATGAAATCATTCGAGCAACTTTAAAATATTCGATTATTTTCATAATCGAAACAATCGATGATTTCCATTCTAAATATACCATTACTAGTGTAGGTAGAAGATGCAGAAATAATTGATCTTTATATCGATATAGTATTCGATACCACTAAAAGTAGTAGTAATAATAATCGATGTAAAAATCGATTACTAATATATCTCGGTCGAAAATGATCGATTAATAAAATATCTCGATTATCCCCATCACTAGTGTATACATATGTATGCCTGAAAGAAAAATGCTCTGTATTTTAAATCACATTTATGCACACATATTTGATATTTTATTGTAATAAAATGTTATGTTTAATAATGTAATTTAAAATATATATCTTCACCAATTTAGATAAAATTTTAAAATGTAAACAAAAAATCTTAATAAACTAGTATAAAATATTCTGTATTGTGGAGGCTTCTACTTCGTTATACATGTTAATTACACAATGAAACACTTTTAACTTTGTTTGTATAACACGTTTTATTTAATGTGACTGCAGTTTCGACAAATTTAGCTTGTCATTATCAAACATGGAGTTTGATAATGACAAGCTAAATTTGTCGAAACTGCAGTCACATTAAATAAAACGTGTTATACAAACAAAGTTAAAAGTGTTTCATTGTGTAGTATAAAATATAATTTAGCAAATGTAAGATAATAAAAAATACGTTTTAAACAAATTTAACGTTTAAAACAAGTTTTCAACAAATTTAACGTTTAAAACAAGTTTTAAACAAATTTAACGTTTAAAACATGTTCTAAACAAATTCTAGAGTTAAAACATGTTTAAAACAAAACCGTTTAAAACACGACGGCTGTTTTTAATCATGTCTAAAACACTGTTTAAAAAAAAAGTGTTGTAAACTTAACAACCCTGGAAGCAACAAGAATCCTTACGTTACTGAATGCAGGAGTAATTAAATATGAATGTTCCCTTATATGGAAATACAAAACAAAATCACTTGTATGTATGTGTATGAAGCAATACAAATTGGTAGCATAATTTAAATAAAACCAAAACACAAATTATAGAGGGAATTAGTATTAAAAATTGGTATCTTTTAGTACAGCACAAAGGGAACAAATGTAATAAAATAAAGCGATACACTATATCATTTTTCTTACCGCGCTATAGGACTCTCGTATTCACTGAAACAAGTTTTTCAGATAATCATTTGTAAAACAAAAACGCTTTCTAAAATTGTCATCACGTAAATTAAAAAGCATCAGTATACAGGCGAAAATCATTTAACACCTAGGAAATCAAAAGCACTTAATGATTTTTACCTTTAACTTGACTGGAATATATTATGTGCTTATAATTTAAAAAAATATCATACAAAATTATGATATTAGCATACTTCCGGTTTTGCCAGATTTATTAGAAAAGTAGTCACAACAAATGCAAATAAAGTCGCCAAAAATCTTTGTAATTGATAATTAAGGAAAATAGTGGAAAGGCAAATATACAAATATTTTTAAAATTCAATTCACTTATAAAACATTTTTAACATATATTAACCCATTAACGGCCGAGCAATTATAGAGATAACTCTAAAAGTTGAGTTTAGGTAAAATTCTGCACTTCTTTTTATAATATCTATAAATGACTTATTGTATTAAATACTGTAAATGTTTCTTTTAAATACACATAGTGTTATGCTGTAAAATTTCAGGCATTCGTCGATTTCATATAAAAACGTGCAGTATGAAGTTTAGAACGAGTGATTCCACTCCCAGACTAAGCATGAAGTAAAATTTCGAGTTTAGAAAAGCCTGAAAATTTGGTTTGGTCGCTCCGCGAAGCGGAGCGGCCAAACCAAATTTTCAGGCTTTTCTAAACTCGAAATTGTACTTCATGCGCCACGCGCATAAAACGCTGAAATATTGTGAAGTTAGAAATACATTCACATATTTTATTTTTTTTTAAATGAGTAACAATCGAAATATTTAAATAATAAAATATTTACATTTTTCTTCAAACATTTTCAAGTCAGGTCAAATAATATAATACGAGGGTTGCCTTTTATATTTCGGGATTAGAGAACAAAAATAAATAATAATCATTGAAAATCGCTTTATTGTTTTTCAAAATATTCCCCATTAAGATCTATACACTTTTGCATGCGTTTGAACCAATTGTCGAAGCACTTTTGCCACTCTGATTGAGGTATCTCCAAAACATGCATTCTGAACGCATCAACCGCTTCTTCAGGTGTCGAAAAACGTTGACCTCTCATTTTATTTTTTACGGATGGGAATAAAAAGAAGTGATTCGGTGCCAAGTCAGGACTATATGGCGGATGACTCATCAAATCGATGTTTTGCGTGCTCAAAAATGCAGTTGTTTGAGCCGATGTGTGAGAGCTCGCATTGTCGTGGTGAAGAGTGATCCGTTTTCGGCGGTTGGTTTTCCTGATTTCTTGGATGACAACTGGCTGTGTACCACTCAGAATTGACTGTTCTGCGTTGTTCTAGTGGTACGGTTGCGACATGTCCAGTTTTTCCGAAAAAACAGGCGACCATTTGCTTGGAAGTGCTTCGTGCGCGAACAACTTTTGTTGGATTTGGCTCATCTTGAAACACCCATACGGTCGACTGCTGTTTACTTTCGGGCTCATACGCGTAAATCCATGGTTTATCACCCGTCACGATGTCATAGACGTGTTTCGAAGCAATCGTATTTTTTGAGCATTTCTTTGCACCAATCGACACGAGCCTTTTTTTTCAGCGATTGACAAATTGTGTGGAATCCAACGCGAACAACTTTTTTTGACAGTCAAATGTTCATGCAATATTGAATGTATGCTGGTCCCACTAATGCCTAAGGTTGTCTCAATCTCACGATAGGTCACATGACGATCTTGCAATATTTGTTTGCGCACAGCATCAATGGTTTCCGGAACAACAACTGATTTTGGACGACCTCCACGAAATTTGTCTTGGAGTGAACTACGACCTCGGTTGAATTCACCATACCATCGATAAACACTGGTCCTTGATGGAGCTTCATCGCCAAAAATTAAATTCATCCATGCACTGTTGTTGAGTTAATCCACGTCGAAAGTTAATTCAATTCTTTGGCCGAGATAAATCTTTTAAGTTAGTGCAAACGACACAAATAACGCTCATATGTCAAAACGTTCTGAGTACGTATAACCTCAAAAATGTTAAACTTCACGATAGAGCTCTCAGTTGCCAGATTGCAACAATAGGGTTGCCCAACCCCGAAATATAAAAGGCAACCCTCGTAGTAACTGTTATGATTGTTAAAGACCCCATCTCTAGTAAACACAATCTCATCGCTCCAAAGAATACGTCTCGTGAATCCACCGTCGCCACGAATTCTATTTAAAATGGTGTTACAAAAATGTGTTCGGTATATGTTTTTATTTTCAGAGGGGCTGCACTTTCGTGAGATGATATGGGTGTAGAAGGTTTTCTTGTAGAACCAAATAAACGGTCTTGTTACTGGGATTATCTAATGTGGCAATGTTGTCGGGTACTGACGGTGGGATCTTCTTCTACTGGACTTAGAACTTGCTCTTTAAGTTGTACTGTGCGCCTCTGCCGTGGCCGACCACTGTTCGCGTTTTCGTGGACACACAAACCCGTTTTCGTAGTCGTTGATTCAGCCTTTGAAATACATTTGTAGAAGGACGCCTCCGATTTAGAGAACGTGCTCGATATTCTATTTTTGCCATATGTGCATTTCCATTACAGAAATCGTAAGCCATGTACATGTCGGCGTACTCATTAGACGCAAAATCCATTAGAAATGAACAAAACAATAACACGATAATACCACAGAAACACTGAAAGGCGGGAACTAATAAAAACTGATAATAACGAGAAAAACAGAATTGGCACTGTTTGGTAGCTTTGTAATAGCGTACCAGGGGGGGTGGCCTCTCCAATCCGGGAGGATTAATTGTGGAAAAAAGGAACTAACCTTAAGCCTCGTACGGTCTTGAAGAGGACTGGCGGCTCTCTTCTGGTCTTCTACTTCTTTTGGGGTTGCACTATTAAAGCCGGAGGCAAGTCTATAGCCGGGGGCAGTTACTAAAGCCGGAGGCAGGTACAAAAGCCGGAGGCAAAACTATTTAAAACTGTTGAGGCGCGGAGGCCGTCTTCTCTCGCCCGATGCAAGAGTTACACTATATGGTTATTTAGGAGGGGGTAAAACCGAAAGATATGGTGGCGATAAAACGGAATGATTGGATTGGAGAGCCCGCAACCCGATTTGCACCGAACAGGCACAAAATTTAAACTAGCAAGTTTTAATAAATTCGTGACAGTAAGTGTCAACATTTGTTTGTGACGTAAGCGGGAGTCGACGTCGAAGCACAGATGTACTTTATACCGTGTGTTCAATAAAAAAAACCTCTAGAGTGCCATGATTTATTCTTTTTTTAATTTAAGTTGGCTACACGCTTTAAGAATTCTCATATAAAACGTCAGACATAATAGAGGTTGGCAACTCTGAAATTATTATAATGTATAATTTCAGAGTTGCCAACCTGCAATATATTCCATGGCACTCTGGAGGTTTTATTTTATTGAACATACGATATAAAAATAAGTTAATTAAGAAGTGTTAAAAACACACATTGGAGATAGAAAGATTGCACACACTGGCAAATAATCTTCAAACTAGTCAATCTACCGTAATTGCAGGGTTTTCAGCAAATTATTATTGAATAAATACACAAATGAAACGATTGGATGGTTAAACTTTGAGGACCTCGTGAAGGCTTAGGAAGCATGGTACAACATTTTAGAATTAAGATATGCGGCTTTAAATTTTACGAAGAATATCACTACGTGTAGATTATCCGCCAATTTATACACATACAACCTATAAATAAAGACCATCATTTTCACTCATTCCATTTCTGTGTACCTGTTCATTCCACACACACACACACCACTTTTTCCAAGTAAGTTTGTTTTGATTTTATTCCTAATTTTTTTAAACATCATAAGCAAAGCTATACCGAAGAGAGATAAATCTCGAAACGCGTCTATAGATGGCCTAAGACATTAGTTTTAATCCAAGTCCTTTCACTTCTAATTTGTTGCTATCTCTCCTTTCACTTCTAATTTGTTGCTATCTCTCCTTTCACTTCTAATTTGTTGCTATCTCTCCTTTCATTTTAAATTTGTATTGTTAGTTGGTTTGAAGAGAATTTGACCTAAACGTTACATCTACTTTAATAGGGCGTTGTAACAAATCAAATTAAATAAGATTTTAAATATTTCATTGTATAATTCAATATCCGGAGGTGTATTTGCACGGGAAGTAGTTGTTTCAATGGATATTTATCGTCTTAGGTTGTCTTATTAATTAAGACATTGTTTGCATTTTCACGAATAATTTTTTCGTAATTTTATATATTTCACCTTGTATATTATTTTAATTAATTGTTTTCTTCATTTGTTGTTACAGAAGGTAAGTCCTGCAAGAGATTGAGCTCCAAGACGCCTAGGTGAGTGATTTTTTTTATATTTAACAACTTTTTTCTCTTCGCAAACTCATAAACCTAGAAATATCTCTATTTTTTTAAATTAAACAGTGTGTCAGATCAAAACAAAACACTCTACACAGCGCGTTCTTGACTTATTAACTGATTTTGAGGTTATAAATGAAACTACAATAACTGTATTGTTTCGAGTTTACGTGAAGTGATTAATCACAAATAGAAAGACTGTTATTCCTTACTTCACTTTTTATTTTTATGTTTGATGTACATTTCGAGACACAAGGTGCTCATTATCAATAACAAACTCAGTTTGTTATTGATAATGAGCACCTTGTGTCTCGAGATGTACATCTAACATGAAAATAATAAGTGAAGTAAAGAATAATAGTCTTTCTATTTGTGAAACTACAATGTTGCTCCGTGCAAAATAAAATGCATTTTATTTTGCTTGGACTAATACTGCAGCGATCATGAACTCGAACTTCGTTGACTGAATTAATATACAGGGTGTTTGAAAAAGAACTCCCTAGTTTTATTGTGTCATAGAAACTGTTCAAAGTGATACACACTATTCTGTTTGTGGTGTTTGATTCATCAACTGTCCAAATTTTGCTCCCCTGCAGCAGGCACGCCTGCGTGACCTTGAGACGGCGCCACGGCTCAGTTCGCTTAATTCAGTTCAGGCGTGCACACTGCATGTGTTATTTGGCTTGCGCAAACTGAATCTGTTATAACAGCGCAACATAATTTTAGACGTCAGTATGGTGTAGCACAGCGTTAACTTCAGGGTCGGCCACAGCGACAAGGCACACAAAATTTGAGGTTGGGATCGCGCTTTATAAATACAAGAAATTGCACAATAAAGTCACCTTTCAATAACGGATACATATTACCTTGGGTCTTTGGCCTATCCTGAAGTTAGGCTGCGAGCCGCCGCTGGTGTTGAACCTCCTACAGCAAAAACTATCTGGCCAATGACTACGTCTGGCTAATGACTTCTTTGGGCTCAGAACACACGAAACACGGATCTGTTGAACAACATCTTCAGAAGTTCCCGGTCTACCTGGCGATTTCCCTTTTAAAACAATACCGGTTTCTTTGAAAGAATGTAGCTAATGACGGATAGTTTTTGCTGTAGGAGGTTCAACACTATACTGACGTCTAGTTACGTTGCACTGTTATAATAGATTCAGTTTGCACAAGTCAAATAACACACTGCGCTTTTTGTACCGGAGTTGCCATTGCACTGCGCTGCACGCCTAAACTGAATTAAGCTATAGATCTTCCAGCGCTATATGAAAAAAATGACTTCAAATTTGCAATAAATGTTTATACTTTTATAACACCATAAACCATAATCCTCAATAAAAGTATCCCTCAGCAAACAGCTTATTGCATGCTCGGCCGTGAGTCGGCTGCATAATTTTAGGTCCGTATTAGAACATTGTAACATTTTTATTTTCATTTTTGAGAATAAAAATGTTGCATTGGCGATATTTTAAGTTATGCGCGCAATTTCAGTTGCCTACGTTGCAATGCTATTCGGCACCAAATGTTTATTTGAAAATTTCGGGGCGCGCTCATTTTTGGTGAGGGGGGAGGCGTGCGAGCGCGCTGGATGCGGCGAGGAAGAGATTGGGCGACGGAGCATATCGCTGTTGCTAATATTGAATTACTGCTATCGCTACCGAATACCGCTATCGTCATCGCTGTTTATCGTTATCAAGATTGCCGATCATTGCCGCTAAAATTATCGCTACTGGTGTTCGACATTGTCTTGGGGTGAGTTTGTTTTGTTTTCTATATAAAAAAAAAAGGGTAACGTAATGCCTCGTTTTGTTTTTTGCGTGAATTAGCCACAGTTTTTTATTATTATGTAGGGTTACGGTTGGCCCTCTGAGCGCCAAATAAATTCGGTGAACCTATTTACGTTGGGATCCAACCAAATATTCTGCGCTCGGATTTCGTTTCGATTTTTTTGCAAGGGACGAGGATTCGCCGACTGGGTGGGAGCTAAACCCCAGGTCGAGGAAAAGATAACGCTAAGTCAAACAAAAAGATACCTGAAAGTTAATTTACAGAGACAGGCTACTGTTGTAGTACTACCGCCCTAGGACAGTGCTCCTAGGTGGCGCCCAATTTAATTTTTGTGTTATCGATTTTTGCGGAGTTGTTGTTAATTGTTTTTTTTGTTAGCGAAACATTATTTAATTTATATTTTTTTTAATATATTTTGTATGTGCGAAATCTGTTAATTTTTATTATTATTAAATTCACGATTGTGATTATCACTTATTTTTTTGTTTAATTCAATTTTTTTACCACGACCCAGCCACCCATTTTAAAGAGTTAGCCGCCACAACATAACCTACTTATTTTATTATTTTTAATGAAACAATGGCATTTTATCAAAACATTCAGTTATCGGATTTATAAGGTGAAAAAAAATTGATTTCAACTTTCGGTCGTGCTGAATCCTTCACCGTGACTGTATCCCTGTGTTGTTGTGAGCGTAAGAATTTATTAATTTTCACTTTAGTTACTAACAGTAGAGCAAATATTTAGTTTAATTAGTACATAATCGTTTAATTTCATTTATTAATAAGTATTATCCAATACTCATCAAATTAAATAGTATTTAACCTTAAAACATGAGCACATGTTCTGGGGGGAGTATCCCCCCGGACCCGAAACCTCCCATTATTAAACAAAACTCTATCAAAGCACTGAATCTACTTACATTTTATTCATTATACATATACAGGGTAGGCCATTTCAATCAATCCACGCTGTTCGCGCTAAGTCGCGAATTTCGAATTATTTTACATGTTAATAATTTTCTGTAATTTTATACATTTTAACTGAGAATTTCTATTTCTTTGTGTATATTTCTTTTGTGTTTATTCCTTTGTGTCAGTGAGGTAGGCTGTACTTTATGACGGTCAAACGCGCTCGAAGCCACCAATAAACCCTTTTGTAAAGAGTTTCTTGTTGGACAATGGTTTCGAGGCGCGGACGTGCCAAATTGGGCGCAATGCAAGATTGGCCGTCCACGGCGACTAAGACCCAAAGTCATAAAATGCAGGTCCTGCCAAAATATATCTCTGTGTGTTATCTTCTTCTATCTCTGCTTATCTCGTGTCAAATTACTTTCTTTCCTTATTACGTTTCACCCTACTCCTTTTTACTTTAATTCACTTGTGTATTTTTCTAATGCTCGAAGAGTTCTTTTCCGACTACGACACGAGTAAGTTCTAAATCTCTTCTTGCTAACGTGAAACTTTGTCTCTTATGTTTTTATCTTGTAACTTTGTGTGATCTTGTGTTTGTGTTTTACCTTTTTTTATCTGTGCTATTATTCATATCATTTGCTGCTTTGCTCAATCGTTATTGTATCTATCTTTGTTCTAAATTAATTTGTATATATTTTTTTGATGCACGTTGTTATTAATAAATCTAATTTGTTGTAATATTACGTGTCTAAGTAATTTATTTAAAAAAACCGCTGAAACGCGTAAACACACGCAAATAACTCCGAAGATATATTCGATAAAAAAACTTGAAGAAAATTTTACTAATAGACTTCAATTCAAAAGTTCAATTTGAAATAAAACAACGCAGTTGGGAGGGTTTCACTTTTATTGTTGAACACTGCAACATGTTTCACCACACAGTGGCTTCATCAGGCAGATGAAAATAATTATTTCATCTGCCTGATGAAGCCACTGTGTGGTGAAACATGTTGCAGTGTTCAACAATAAAAGTGAAACCCTCCCAACTGCGTTGTTTTATTTCAAATAGTATTACGCTTGTTGTCAAGTTATTTTTCACCGGAATTTCCCGTAACGCACGGAAATGTGTCGGAATTTTGGGGTTATGCGTCCTGTTCCGACATCTGTTGGGATAATTGCGATTCGCTAAGTGAAATGATAATTAGATATAGGGAACTGTAAAAATAATTGGATGTAGGGAACTGTAATATTAATTGGATGTAGGGAACTGTAATAATGAACGGTACCATCTACTTATTGGATATCAATCAATAAATTTATTGGTTATCAATCAATGAATCAAAATGAGATGATAAGGGGTTGCTATACCACTGATAGTTTGTAACATGTCATTTTTATTTACTTTTAGTTTAATGACTACTAGATAGTCAAAAGTATAGTCACAAATTAAGTGTAAAATATAGTGGTTAAAAAAAGTAAAATGTGTTTTATTTACAAATCCAAACATGTTGAATGTTGAAGATTTTGATGGCCCGTTCATCAAATGACCAATGAAAAAAAGAAGAACACAGTCCATTTTTTTTTGTATTAAAAAGTGTAAAACATTCTTGTGATTATTGTGAGTAAAGGGTAAATTATTCGTAAGATTAAATTTACCACAAAAAGAGAGAAAAATAGTGTTCTCTCTATTTTTTATTCTGAGCATATTTTCTAAAATTAATTCTGTAAAACAAAGGACACACAGACATTTCTTTATTAATCCACATTCTAACGAATTCAAAAACCTCCCAATTAAAATTTCCAAATCCCCATTTTAATTTCTAAAAGTTATGTTTTATTAGAAATTAAAGAGCTCTCGTCATCCCAGGCGTTATTATCACAGCAGAAAAATCCTCCGATTATAATTAAAATCTTCGAAATATCATCCTTAAAACTTATTTTTGTAAAAATGCCCTTTGTTGGGCACCTCATCCTCGTCCGATTTGATCTCGGAGGCGGGCGAGGAAAAGTTCGAATCTATCTTAATCCGGCTCGGGTTTCTGCTCTGCGACTCCCTCAGTCGGTTCCTGGGCTGCCTGAAAGAAAAACTCTGCGTGTCTTTCGAAAGGTTGGATTTGATCTTCGCCAACTCTTGCTCCTTTTCGGGCTTAATCCTCCCAGAATTCGTGAGAATTCCGATTTTAGAGAGGACGGATTTCGTACGCAGGGGCCTCGATACCGACATTTTCAACAGATTGTACGTGTTATTACCACCGCATAAATTATCTACAAACATAAAGAAATAATTTAGAATTCAATTAAAATACTTAACTTTGTATAGTATTGAGTGTTACTGCGTGGTAATCCATATTAATTAACCAATATTGAGACGTGTTTCGATGTTTTTTTACCCAAAATGGTAAAAAACATCAAAACACGTCTCAATATTGGTTAATTAATTAAACATACATTATGTATATTTAAAAGAAAGATTTCCAGTGTGTAATACAATAAGTCATTTAAGAAAATCATTAAAAGAAGTGCCGAAGAATTTTACCTAAAATCAACTTTTAGAGTTAACTCTATAATTGCTCGACTATTAATGGGTTAACAATTTAAGTGATGCAAACACTCACTTAAATATCTTGTGAAAACATCCAAATATCTATGATTTTCAAATATTTGACTGAATAAATAAATAAATTCATCTTCGTTACCCGCTTTTGAAGATCTGTTCGAATTCAAGCTCTTCTTCTCGAAAACCCCATCCTCCCCGAAATCATCCGACGACTCCAGCAGATTGCAGTTCATCACGTCCCTGTCGGTGTCCACTTCGCTGCTCTCCGGGAAAAACTGCTTCTTCATCTCGTCGAGGAACCGCTTCTTCAACAGCAGCTGCTGGTGCTTCGACTGCTTCGCGCCCAAACCCAAATTCGGAAGCAGATCGTGCTGGCTCTGCTCAAACGCCAACAGCTTCTCGCTCAACAACCTCTTCTGCTTTTCAAACTCCAAGGATTTCTCGTTCAGATACTGGCCCTCGGACAGTTCGTTCGGAAACTGCTGCTGCTTCTCAAGCGACGATGAGGATTTCACACACTGCTTTTTCCTGCACTCCGATGGATTCGCGGTTTCGAAATTCGTGGTTTTCTGGTGTTCGAATTCGGAAGTCGTCTCGTTCAAATATTGCTGGTTCTTTTCCGATACCAAAGGATTCTCGTTTAAAGAGTTTGTTTGCTGTTGCTTTTCAGCTTCGGAATATTTGTCGTTTTCCAATTCTGCCGATTTCTCTTCGTCCTGAGTCTCGATTTCTGGGAATGTTTCCATTCCTTTGATCCTCATCACACTCGAGGAGGTCAGCGTGTCTTCGCGGTCGCTCTCTTGCAATTCGAAGTCGCTCTCTTCGCGAATTTGGAAATTTTCTTTAAACGGCGTTTCCTCATGCAATTTTAAAATCGACTCGTTTACGTTCCCTTCATTATCATTGCCGCCTGAAAAGTATACAATTTCTGTATGGAAACGGATGATCTGAGCAAATCCATTTAAGTAATGTTTCATCAACATTAAAACAACATTTAATGTGATATAACGTTATTGTAATGTATTCGAATTTATATTTATTTTATATTTTAATAAAGACGCGCATAGGAATGCGCATATGTTTTTTGTGTATATTTTGTGTGTGTGTGAATCGAGCAGAATAAAGTGAACTGTTGAAAGGTCAACATGTGTTTTCATTGTGTGAGCCTTATCATAATATAAGTGAAAATACACACCAACAATTGGCGACGAGGAATAGAAAAACCCACCTACGATGGCGGAAACGGCAGAGACCAGTGCTGGCAGTAGTCTAATTGGATGTTTGAGGGAGTTTCATCACGAGAAGAACGATATTACAGTTTTCAAGGTAAAACTTCAACAATTTATCGTGGCGAATAACTTCGAAAAAAACGCAACCAAAAAGCGTGCTATTCTATTAAATATTTTACACGAAGACACATATGTATTGTTACGAAACTTATGTGTACCTGAAGATATCGTAGAACAATCCTATGAAGAATTACTAGAGAAATTAGTGAAGCATTTAAGTCCGGTACAATCATATTTTGCGGCAAGAATAAAATTCTACGGCGCACGCCGAGATGAAGAGGAGTCCGTAGCGGTCTGGGCAGCGCGCGTCAAGAGTTTATCAGCGGGATGCGGCTTTGATACGGAAATCAGCACCGTCATGAGGGACCTGTTCGTCGTGGGAATTGGAAACGGCCCCATATTGGATCGTCACTTCGACGCTGGAGACAATGATGCAAATAGCTCAAAATAAGGAGGCGGCGGCAAAAGAGCGGCGTATTCAAGTGAAATCGGAAGTTCATCAAATTACAAGGTATAAAAAACAATGTCATTCTAATATACAGAAAGCCAGTGGCGCCAATGCTCAAGAAAAACAGTTTTCGCATAAAAGTAAGTGCAAGGTTTGCGGAAGAATGAACCATCAGACTTTTGAATGTAGATATAAATCATTTACTTGTAATAATTGCGGAAAACAAGGTCATTTAGCAAATGTGTGTAAAATTAAAAATAATAAAAACTCACACAAGTTTTGGTCGCACCAGATGGTTAATCAGGAAAATTTAAACCAAACAGATCTTTTTAATATCAATGAAATTAATAATATCAATCCATTTTACGTTAAATTGCTGGTTGAAAATGTTCCTATCAATTTTCAAATTGATACGGGTGCTACACATACTGTGATATCCGAAAGAATTTATCGCAGACATTTTGAAAAATATCCACTTCTAGAAAATGATTTAATTTTTAAAGATTATATTGGATTCAGTTTTCAACCCCTTGGTAAATTAAATTTAAATGTAATATTCAATCAAATTAAATATAATATGGAAATGTACATTATTAAAAATGGAGGAGTTCCATTAGTTGGAAGAAATGCTTTAAGGTTATTTAACATTGGCATGAATAGCAATATGGTTGAAAATAATTTTTATAATTCAAGCGTACCTCGCAAAGTTGATATATTAAGCAAAAAATATTACAAAATTTTTGAAGATGGCTTGGGAACGTTTACAAAAGATAAAATTACTTTAATTATGAAAGAAAATTGTGAACCTACATTTTTTAAAGCACGCCCTATTGCATTTTCATTAAAAAAAAAAGGTAGAAAATGAAATAGAACGTTTAGTTAAATTAAAGGTTTTAGAACCAGTTACCTATTCTAACTGGGGTACTCCAATAGTACCAATTTTAAAACCGAATGGTTCCGTCAGAATTTGTGGTGATTACAAATTAACTGTTAATCCAAATTTAGAAATTCTAAGGTTCCCGTTGCCACGAATTGAATACTTGTTTAATAAATTAACGGGAGGAAATACATTTTCTAAGATTGATTTGTCAGAAGCTTATCAGCAAGTGCTATTGTCAGAAGATTCACGAGATTATGTAACAGTATCTACTCATATGGGTCTTTTTAGATATACTCGACTTCCGTACGGCATTACCAATGGTCCCGCCTATTTTCAAAAAATGATGGAACAGTTGCTAGTCGATATACCGGGTGTTGCATGTTACTTAGATGACATCATAATCACAGGGGATACTGATGACGAACACTTAAGGCGTCTGGAATTTGTATTTAGAAGATTAGCTGATAGTGGACTCAAGGTAAAATTAAGCAAATGTCAGTTCATGCAATCATCAATACAGTACTTAGGTCACATAATTGACAAAAAAGGGTTGCACACTACTACTGAACGGGTAGATGATATAAAAAATTGCCCACGTCCTAGAAACGTTACTGAATTAAAATCATTTCTAGGAATGGTAAATTTTTATTATAAATTTATAAAAAATGGTGGTACCCTTATATAAATTATTGAAAAAAGAGGTACAATTTAATTGGAATGATGAGTGTGAACAGTCATTTAAGTCGTGTAAAGAATTATTAATTTCTAAACCAATTTTGAGTCATTTTGATGCAAATATTCCATTAAAATTAACAGTAGATGCTTCATCGGTAGGAGTGGGTGCAGTTTTAGCACATATTATTATAGATGGTAAAGTTGAAAAACCTATTGCTTACGCCTCTCGTGTTTTAAACAAAGCAGAATTAAACTACTCCCAAATCGATAAAGAAGCCCTGTCAATAGTATTTGGAGTCTCAAAATTTTATCAATACTTATTCGGAAATAAATTTATATTGGCAACAGATCATAAGCCTTTACTTGCTATTTTTGGTCCTAAAAGAGGCATACCAGTAATGGCAACAAGCAGGTTACAAAGATGGGCACATTTTTTGTCATCATTTAGTTTTGAAATTTGTTATGTTAAATCTCAAAATAATTCTGCTGACTGTTTGTCAAGATTACCGATAACTAATAAAGAAAATGCAATTTCTAGAGTAAATTTTTATGAAAACGATACAAGTTACATTAACCTATTAGATAATAAAGTAAAATTGCCAATTAATTATAAAGATATTAAAAGAGAATCTAGTAGAGATATTATTTTAAGTAAAGTTATTGATTACACTTTAAAAGGATGGCCTAATAAATGCCCAAATGATGAATTTAAACCGTATTTTATCAGAAAACATGAGTTAAGTGTAGAACAAGAAATTTTAATGTGGGGATATCGATTAATAATTCCTAAAAAATTCCAAAATGCAATTTTAGCAGAAATTCACGAAAATCATATGGGAATTGTAAAATCTAAATTATTTGCCCGTGGATATATTTGGTGGCCAAACTTAAATCAAGACATTGAACATCTATGTAAGCAGTGTACATTATGTAATAATTTTAAAGATGCCCCTCTCAAGACACAAATAAGTCCTTGGATTTGGCATGAAAAAGTATGGACTAGAATCCATATTGATTATTTAGGTCCAGTGAATAATAAAAGTTATTTAGTAATTGTAGATTCTACGTCTAAGTGGTTAGAGTGTTTTAAAATGAACAGTACTGACTCCACAGCTACAGTCACTAAATTAATTGAAATTTTTGCGAGATTTGGTTTACCAAAGGAAATTGTTTCGGATAATGTTTTTCAAAATTTTTGCACACAATACTGTATAAAACATATGACCAGTGCCCCGTACCATCCATCTAGCAATGGTGCGGCTGAAAGTTGTGTGAAACAAATTAAACGTATTTTAATTAAAGCTAACGCTAAAAGCGATATAGAAATAAACAATGTATTGAGCAAATTTTTATTTCAATATAGGAATACACCCCATACTGTTACAAATGAGTCACCTGCGAAATTAATGTTAGGACGTAATTTAAGATGTAAGTTAGATTTGTTAAGAAATTCTACAGATGAGGTAGTAAGACAAAAACAAATGAAACAAATTGAGAATGCGCGAGGAAGCAGAAACGTGCAGTTCGAAATTAACGAAAAAGTGAACGTGCGCGATTTTCGCGGTTTAAATAAAGTGAAGCGAAAATGGTGCGAAGCGCGAATATTACGACCATTGGGGAAAAAACATTACGAAGTGAAAACAATAGAGGGTTTAGTCTGGAAGAGGCATGTTAATCAAATTATTAAAAACCTTAGCTTATCTTCCAGTACTCAACCTCCGCATGAAGTCAATTTAGAAAATAAGAACGACATTGTAAATAATAGCGTATCGCAATCCTCACAAATTGGAAATGCCGAAACTTCGGGTACTACTCGATGTTTAAGACGTAGAAGTCAATTAAAGAAACCCGATCGATTCGACAACTCCAATATTTAAAAAAAGGGGGGTTATGTAATGTATTCGAATTTATATTTATTTTATATTTTAATAAAGACGCGCATAGGAATGCGCATATGTTTTTTGTGTATCTTTTGTGTGTGTGAATCGAGCAGAATAAAGTGAACTGTTGAAAGGTCAACGTGTGTTTTCATTGTGTGAGCCTTATCATAATATAAGTGAAAATACACACCAGTTATTTGTTTGTTTTTTGCTCAGTGGGGTGTTACAAATTTTGAAAGTTATTAATATCGCATGCGAATACCAAATTGCATTCATTTACAAGCACGCAGAGCCAAGGCCGTAGTAAGGGGGGGAGATATGTGGGTTTAAACCCCCCTCAAATTTTCAAAATGTTAAATTTTTCTATGTAAAAGCTGCCCCGTTAGGTCAAAAACAAAATTATTACCATTAAACCTCCCCCCCCCCCCCCCAATTTTCTGGCTACGGCCTTGCGCAGAGTAAGTAAATGAGTATGAGCATGCAATGCAGCTTTCAAAACGTGTTTAACACTCTGCTTTTCCTATGACCAAACAGAGGCAGCGTTAATTGTTCTTCGTCACTAAACTCTGTTTTTTTTTTTAATATGACCAAACTTAGGGTGTATTTACTGCAAACAGATGCAGTTCTGCTTTAACATGTAAGAAGAGGCCACAATTGAATTTATTTTTTTTTTAAATTTTATTCTAATGTAGTTTAAGTGTGTTTCAATTAATAAAGAGAATTCCTATACACGATCTGTTTATTGTTCGCGCGGGCGATAACCGCACCGATTGCATTTTTTGGGAATAGGGCCCGTTTTCGGAGAGGAGAGCGTTGAAGAAAGGCGCAGTTGTGTTATAGCAGTGAATCGGTACGGACCGGAGAACTACGCCGCACGCATTAAAGCAGTTACAGGACAAAGAACCTATAATTAATTCAGGTGAGTTATCACTGAGCTAATGTCTTCCTTACTGATTGAACGTGAGACGCAGAGTAGTACCAGTATTCTTACCTGAGTGTAACTCGCAAATGTTCTGTTGAGCGCCGCCCAGCTTTATGCTGAATTGGTAAACCGGGTTTTCCCCGCCTTACTGAATAATGCGCTGTTATGAAAACCATCCCGATTTATGATTATTATTATCGTACTGTCAGATACTGATTAAGGCAATGGTATTACCGTTGTGAATATTATCATCCCCGTTTAATGATAGTTGTTGTGTTCCTGGGATGTTGACACGTCGAAATTAAACACAGTAGTTCACTTAACTAACCAATATATATTCACAATCACAAATAACAGTTTACAACGAATTCTTTGCGTAATACTCGGATTAACAGTAATATAGTTCGGAACAAGTTGAAGTCACTTTGTTTGGAACTAGTACTTAGACGTTTATCGCGGAGTTTGACTTTTAGGAAATAGTGCGACACGATTGTTAACTGGAAATAGCTAGACTCGATTACTGACTTAAACTTGCTCTGTTCTTTAGTTTTAAATGAAAAGTAAGTTTTGATAGCTTAATTTCTATTGGGAAGAGATGTTAGAAACTGGAGGTGGAGACATGTATTTATCAATCAGCTTTAAAGTTTTTGATGTGGGCGTGTCCGAAGGGTGGTACCCTTCTTGTCACGTTCACATTGAGTTTGAGGTACCTGGAAGCTATGCCCTTTGAATTTATAATCAAGTTAAAATTTGGAAGATCTTCCCTTTGAATTAATAATTAGATTTGAAGTACAATCGGAAGATCTGTCCCTTGAATTCATAATTAGGGTTGCACGTGTACTGGCGGGTGCACCGTAATAAACACATCCGTATTACATAAGGGATGTTTAGGGTTTAGAATATCTAATGCACTCACGCAAATCTCCAAAAATAAAAATAGTACGTGATCGATGTTATTAATAACGAGGTGATTAAATAGATACGTGATGTCTCCTAGTAATGAAATGATCGGAATCTAACATAGTATTGCTGAGGTTATTATTTTTATTGTTTATGTGATTACTTATGCTAGTGTTGATATTACTGTGCACTGCTTATATAGTTATAATATGCAAATACTGACACTTATGATATGATTTACCTGGTGGTAATGAATGATGTGCACATGTTGATGATATATCGATATACAGGGTGTCGACATATAGGGTTATGACAATTTACCTACATGTAAATGTTCACATGTGTAGTATAGTTAGTGGAGCTATAAGCTTAGCCAGTAGCATAAAAGGAGACCACTGTTTTGTTCGGAGGCGGTGAGGGGGCGCTTACCCTCATGCGCGCTTCTAGTGTTTATCCGACAAGCAGTCGAGAGTTAGTTACAAGCGCTAGGTCACTATCGAGGCATAGGCTGGTCAGGTAGACGCCTTACTGAGGGACAGAAGGTTGTCTTTCACACTTGGCCGGAATCTCATCTGCCGAGCAGGATGGTTCCATAGATAGTATTGCACCTGGGGCGTTCGGGACGGACCACCCGTCGTGCCCAGACTATCTTAGCCCGAATGAGAACGGTCAGGTACAAGTATTCGCTTAAATCCTGCGTTTACTTGGTGCATGCAATCTGGCTCGACCAACGCGGTCGGTAAACAGTGCTTCACGCTTTTGCTAGTTAGAACAAACACGATTATTTTCCCTCTTATTACCCATCTAGGTTAGGGAGGAACACATTGCTCATATAGTTGTTATTATTTTTCTAGTCTGAGTAAGTAGAGGTACATGCCGACAACCACACATGCGCTTCACACTTTCCTTGGTAAAACACACACACCTGAGACAGATAAAGGGGAAGGAGTGTTGACCGAATCGGACCATTGACAGAAACCTGATATACGAGGAAACACGGCCGTAAATAAGCAAGTAAGCAAATTCCACCTATTTAAGGTTAGCCTCGTATGGACCATAGCTTACAAACACTAGGGTATTTTACACATCAAATTTTGAGATGTTGGTAAATGATTATCAATGTGACAAATAAATCATAACTTGTCAAATAAATTGTCAGGGTGCAGAGTTTCAAAAAAGAGAACGCTACAAATTGCAACTTTACACATCTACAGGGATTTTTTCTTCCAAGTATACTTCACATATTCCAGATAAACATTTTAGACAATTGCGAGACGAGTACGACACGAGCACGAGACGTGCACGACACGAGGTGACCACAAGACGTGCATGACACGAGACGAGCACGGGGCGTTCAACACACTCGTGTCATGAACGTCTCGTAATTGTCTCGTCAAAAGTGTGGTATCTCAAGGAGAGGATATTTTTTAGCGATCTTGCATAAATCATAAACTAACCTAACCAGTATATTTTAAACTTCAGACTAAATCAATTTATACGCGTGGCGCATGAAGTAAAATTTCGAGTTTAGAAAAGCCCCGTGAAAATTTGTCTCGGGTCGCTGCGCGACCCTCGACAAATTTTCTACGCGGGGCTTTTCTAAACTCGAAATTTTACTTCATGCTTAGTCTGGGAGTGGAAAACACTCGTTAAAGGTAAATCATTGAATACTATTAATTTTTTACGTATTGTTTTACCTAATGACTAATGACTCTTATCTAATTTTGAAAGTGGAAAATTCTATTCTAAGTTTAAAGGTGCAAAATGTTTAACCTAAATTTGCACCTTCAACCTAACCTAACCTAACCTAATTTTGAAGCTGGAAAATGTCTAACCTAATTTTGAAGCTGGAAAATGTCTAACCTAATTTTGAAGCTGGAAAATGTCTAACCTAATTTTGAAGCTGGAAAATGTCTAACCTAATTTTGACGTTGCAAAATGTTTAACCTAACTTTGCACCTTCAAAATTCGAAATAAAGATTTCTGTAACATATATTATATAATTTATTAAGATATGAGTATATTTTGAGATTCACGCTAAAACAGTGTTTAATACGTGTGGCGCATGAAGTAAAATTTCGAGTTTAGAAAAGCCCCGTGAAAATTTGTCTCGGGTCGCTGCGCGACCCTCGACAAATTTTCTACGCGGGGCTTTTCTAAACTCGAAATTTTACTTCATGCTTAGTCTGGGAGTGGAAAACACTCGTTAGAGTTTTTAGATTGAAAGTTTTTAATAAAGTTACGAATGTTTGAAAATTTACATTGAAAAATCATAACATGTATACCTAAAAAAAAGTTTATTGTGAGTTAATTGAATTGTCTTATTAATGTCAGATTTCCCTTCACATAACCTACAAATTAAAAGTTTGGTGTTGTAGGCGTTCACTTTGTGGTACATCTTAAATACACTTGTAAATTAATCCCGGAATTTCCCTTCTTAATGATGTAATGATTCGACCCTAGGTATTGTACAAATTTATAATTTGTATTATTGTTTACGTTGTGTTGTGTATGTGGGGGCCGTCTTCCTTTCGGATCCGGATGCACTGCAGCCTAGGTGGCTTATTGTACTGGTGTTGTGTATGTAGTAACCCTTTAATTTATTTACCAGGTTCGTTGTTTGTGTCAATATGCATTATCGTAAATACTGTGTCTTTCTTCCCTTTTAATTTGACTAGGAGTATGTGTGGACAATAAATAAAACAGGATATGAGCTTAACGTATGCAAAGTTTATTGACCTTTCATGACATTTCTAATGGATTGGTATGTCTTATATTATTTATATTCACAAAATATATTACCCAACGTTTATGCTTAGAAGTCATGTGCATTTAGTTAAACTCAAAAAATGTATGACTCTACTTGTGGGAGCAAAATTAACTAGCCCCTGCATTTGTATTACGAGATGGGAAACCCACAAAAACCATCTCGGAGTTAGCATCACACACACTAGACACACTTGCGATTAGTTAGTGGGACAATCTCTCACATCGGCCCTACACATCAATCGCCATTCACGAACTGTTACCGGCGCTTTACTCTAAGCGTCGTTAACTCAACATTTTTCAAATTCATTGTAACAACGGTCCCATTCTCAATTCCAAAATGTTGCCTCACTTTAATTCAAATAAGTAAAGTTCGCGCCCCACACACATTTCTCCACAGCCACCTAAAACCAGGAAGAATCCTGTAAAACATCCTACTATCCGTGTCACAGCATTTTGGGCACGGAATAACTTAGCCGCACGAACCCTCTTCTACCTGCGTTGGGACACGACCGATTGGAAAGCGCGTGTTTGCAAAGCGCACGTTTAACTCGGGAAAAACCGAAGTTTGCGATGACGTCACAATAGAAGCCAAAGGGATATGCTTTATTCGCGGTTTATAGCAAAACCGCGAATCACACCAGAACACCACAACCACCATTCAATAGCTGAGAGAAAGACCATCAATTTGAGTACACACACTAATAAGAGCTTCATAGTAGAAGCCTATAAAACTTCGAGCTGTCACAATGTGGAAAATGCTTTCACGACGAGTTTCCACGGGAAAACAATTATACATAACAATTGCATCACCTCCCTTTATGTCTGGGAAAGGTTAAAATATTTAATTCTTAAATATTTTAGCTATTATTTCATATTTACTTATAGCCCAGGCATAATGATTTATGACCCCCCTTTGTTTCTGGTTCATTTTAACATTCAACGGCAATTGTTTATGTATAGTTGTTGTTGACTATATCAAAAGATGCGCATTGTCATGCTGCATTTTTTGGTATAAATTTAATTTACAAATTTCATAACAATCAACCGCTATGCAATATTAATTCAATAAGACACCATTTTTCGCCTGGAATCATTTCAAATTAAACATGTAAGTAACCAAATGGTCACACAAAGACCTCCCTTCATTTATTTCTTTGTTATGTAATATATTTCCTTTGTTCTATATGCATAATTGTTATCGTATAATTAAAATGCTTATGTTTTATATTTTAATCGCACCTCATTATAATCGCAATTATTGTAAGTTAGTCTTAGTCTGTATCGCAACGAGTTTGTATCGCTCGTGAAATAATAAAATTGCTTTTTAAAAAGACAAGTTATTCCCTAAAACCTATAATTGGCGCAGTCGGTAGGATGCCCAAAAGAATAGTATTCTTTTCGTGTTAACGATTGATTGGGTATCAGTGTAAATTCCCGCATTCGAAGTGCAAAAGAGTTCTCCGAAAATCGAGAAATCAGCTCGAAATACATCGGTGCGAGAGTTTAAGTCATCACGTTATCGTGTCACCTGCGAGTTCTCTAAAAATCGAGAATCCACACTCCAGGGTCATCTCCACGTGAGGACATCGTCGTCAGCAGCTTCACACGGACTCCGCTGGACGAATACCAGATCGGATTACTGCGATGAAAACGCTGTCGATAATTCTTTGGTGAGTAACAAGTTCTTTAGAGGCTTTTTATTTCATGTTGTTATCTCGTCAATCGAGATCAGACTCAGATTCAGACTTAGATTCAATCCCTAATTCTTTCCCTTCCCGAGATCAATCGCGATCACCTGTTCCAATAATGGCAAACCCAGCAGCACCAGCAGTTGCACTGCTTAAGGCAGAATATCTGTCTATGATTCCCGACTTTAACGGTGAACCCGAATTATTATCGAGATTTATTGAAATCTCAGAAAAATTAGTCACAAAATTTTATGATGTCGCGAATCCACGCGAATTTCAAAATGACTATTTAATGTCATCAATAATTGCCAAAATAAAAGGCAGTGCCGCGAAAAATATTGCATCTAGTTTAATAACGTCATGGGATGATTTGAAACGCGCATTACTTAATGCGTATGGTGATAAGAGAGATCACTATAGTTTAAATTTTGAAATTTGTAGCCTGAAACAAACCCCTCAGGAATCCCCTTTTGATTTTTACAATAGGATTCAACACCTATTAAATTTACAAATTTCGTATATTAACACTCACGGCGCTACTGCCGAAGAAAAAAATATTTTAACATTTTTCTTCAGACAAAATTGTCTAAAAGCTTTATTACGTGGATTACGTGATCCTGTCGGATCACAACTCAGGGTAAAAGCTCCTGCAGATCTTAACGATGCTCTTGGTATGCTAACGAACGATTTTCAAGCTGACATATTATCAAATCGAATGTCAAGCATAAATTTAAGTCCAAACCGCCCGATTTATAATCAAAATAAATCAGTAAATAATAATAATAATAATAATCCAAATAGACCAAGTTTCCAACAGAAACGAGTGAGCACGTATGTACCATCTAACCAGTTCCAAAAGAGAACAAGACCGAATATTGGCAATAATAGCAATAATTATCGATTACCTTATAATAATAATTACAACAATAATTATAGGAACAATAACCAGAATTTTCCTCAAAATTACCAGCCAACCCCAATGTCCACAACGTCACAATATACACTTCGACCTAATAACCCTCGTCAGGGTCATGAACTCTATAACATAGATGAGCAAACAGAACAAAATAATTTTTTAGATTTGGACGCCTCGGTTCGACCTCCCGAATCGAATCCTTAGGCCTAATAAATTTCAGTAGTAAACTCCCACACATATTAGACACTAATAGACATTTAAAAATTTTAATTGATTCTGGTAGTACCAGATCATTCATAAATCCACAAATTGCATACAAATTATTTAATAAAAATATAAAAAAGGATTTATTCGATGTGACCAGCGCACATGGCACATCAAAAGGTGATAAAAGCACCGAAATTTCATGCTCACAATTATTCAGAAGCAATTTCGCTTCTAAATTAAAATTTTTCTTATTTAATTTTCACGACTCGTTCGACATTCTCTTAGGACTAGACCACCTGAAAAAATTAAAATTAAATATCGACTTTGGACGTAATTTGTTAATTGGTCCAAATTGTGAAATTCCAATTAAATACGGAAATTCCAATGAACATTTGGCTGACTCGCGGACTAAGCGAATATTAGTACCTGCTCAAAGTCAACAAATAATCGAAGTTGATATCGATAACATATCAGATGGCAATGTCATTATTCCGTGTATGCGGATTGAGCATATTGAAATTCCCGAGTGTTTAACAGCTGTAAAAAATAAAAGAGCAATCTGCTCTGTAATTAATTCTTCTGATATGGATTGTAATGTAATCCTAAAGAAACCGTTTATCGTAGAAGGAATTAAGGAATATAATCTCCTTCCACGTAAGTGTTTAAATTCGAATACAATAAATACAAATTGTAATTTATTAAATGCAGTAAATGCAAAATTTAATTTTAATCTCATACGTTCAGAGCATATGAACGATGAAGAACGGAAATCAATAAATAATTTAATATCTAATTATTCAGATATTTTTCATGTCGATGAAAACAAGTTAACTTTCACAAATAAAATTAAACACAAAATTAACACATCCGATGAAATTCCGGTTTACACAAAAACATATCGTTATCCGGAAGTACATAGAGCGGAAGTTAACAAACAAGTTAATGAAATGTTAAAACAACACATAATTAGACCATCATTTAGCCCATGGTCTTCCCCTATCTGGGTCGTGCCTAAAAAATTAGACGCGTCAGGAAAGCGTAAATGGCGTGTTGTAGTGGATTACCGAAAACTTAACGAAAAAACTATTGGCGATCGGTATCCACTTCCGAATATTAATGAATTATTAGATAAACTTGGTAAATGTCAATATTTCACAACCCTAGATCTCGCTTCGGGATTTCACCAAATAGAAATCGACGAACGCGATATCCCCAAAACCGCGTTTAATACTCAGAACGGGCATTATGAATTTCTTAGAATGCCCTTCGGCCTAAAAAATGCTCCAGCTACGTTTCAACGCGTAATGGATGACGTTTTACGTGGTTTACAGAATAACACTTGCCTCGTTTATATGGATGATATAATAATATTTTCCACTAGTCTGCAAGAACATATCGTTCGACTAAAAGAAGTTTTTAATCGATTACGCGAATCAAATTTAAAAATCCAGTTGGATAAATCCGAATTCCTCCGGAAAGAAGTCGCTTATTTGGGACATATTGTCACACCATCAGGAGTAAAACCGAATCCTGATAAAATTTGTTCAATTCAAAATTTTCCGATACCGAAAAATACTAAACAATTAAAAGGATTTTTAGGACTTTTAGGGTATTATAGGAAATTCATAAAAAATTTCGCTGCGTTAACTAAACCCTTAACAAAATGTTTGAAAAAGGATGCGAAAATTAATATCGAAGATCCCGAATATAAAAATTGCTTCCATTTGTGTAAGGAAATTTTATCTAATCAGCCCCTTCTTCAATACCCGGATTTTACGAAACCCTTTATCCTAACTACTGATGCTAGTAATTATGCTATAGGCTCAGTATTATCACAAGGACAAGTTGGTAGCGACTTGCCCATCGCGTATGCAAGTAGAACCCTTAATGAATCCGAAATAAATTACTCAACTATTGAGAAAGAATTACTCGCAATAGTTTGGTCTGTAAAATATTTTAGACCGTATTTATACGGAAGGAAATTCGAAATCGTCACTGACCATAAGCCGCTTCAATGGCTTATGAATATCAAAGAACCAAACTCAAAATTAGTAAGATGGAAACTTAAATTATCCGAGTATGATTTTAAAATAACTTATAAAAAGGGATCATTAAATAAAAACGCAGACGCTCTATCGAGAATAGAGTTAAATATTAACGAACAATATAATGAAAATGAGGATTATTATATTAAAGAATTCGATGAATCGCTAATTGATCAGCCGAATGACCAATTATCAATGATAGCTCAACCATCTCAGTCGATACGTGTAAGTAAAGACGACGATTTAACCGTTCACTCTAGTGTCGAAAACCCAACCTTCAATATTCCCATATTAGATAAACCAGTTAATCTGTTTAACAATCAGATAATAATTTCTCAGGTCGATCACTCCCCTTCATTACCCGAAAATATTAATCTATTCGATAATAAGAAATTTAGATTAAATGTTGGATTTTCTGAAATTAACTTCGAAACGGAGATAATTAAGTTTATAAAAGAATACGTTGTCCCTAACATTAAATACCACTTGTATTTCAAAAATTTCCCATACGAACAATTCTGTTTAGTAGTTCAGAAATATTTCTGTAGTTCGAATATAAAATTTGTAAAATGTACCCAACTACTTATAGACGTACAAGATGAAAATGATATAGATGAGATAATTCAGAATTATCACGAAGGTAAAACTAATCATAGAGGTATCGATGAGACTGAAGCTCAGCTCAAAAGAAAATACTATTGGCCGAATATGCGTGCAAACATACAAAATTTTATAAATAATTGTGAGATATGTTTAGTTTCAAAATATGATCGTAAACCCTTGAAACTAAAATTTAATATTACCCCAACGGCAACCAAACCGTTTGAAATTATCCACATAGATAGTATTACAATGGAGAATCAAAAATTCTTAACTATAATTGACTCCTTTTCTAAGTACACACAACTCTATAAACTAAAATCATATCAAGCTATTGAAATTGCCAATAACTTAATAAAGTTTTTTTCTCATCACGGCATTCCCTCTCAAATAATAGCTGATAATCACTTAGAATTTAAAAATAGTGTAATTAAGGAATTATTAGATCTTCATAAAATTAATCTCCATTTTATCAGTTCCCAACACCCCGAATCAAACGGTATTGTGGAACGTGTACACTCGACATTAATAGAGCATATAAGATTACTTAATAACCAGGAAATTTATAAAAAGGAACCAATTGAATCAAAAATATTGTATGCGTTATTAGCCTACAATAATTCGATTCACTCGGTAACCAAATTGAAACCTATCGAAATCATATCTGGACATATAGACAATAATTCTCCAATGAATATTGATTTAGAAACTCATATTATAAATAATTATGTTGAGAATCACAAAAATAAAGTTAGAATGTTATATGAAATTGTTAACGGAAAAATCAATGAAAACAAAACTAAAACAATAACAAAAGCAAACGAAAATCGCGAAAATTTACCCGAAATACCACAAACGGTTTACATAAAAAATAAACAAAAACAATCTAAAAGTAAAAATAAATTCAAGAAAGAAAACGTTTTAAAAATTAATGAAGAACTAAAAACCGCAAAAATTGATGTAAAACATCACAATACAGTAAGCAAAGTTCATTTGTCAAATGTCAAAAGACCTAGAGTCAAGTTAGATTTAAATAATGAATTAAGTTTTGAATTATTCAATAATCTCCTGAATAATAACGAAATTGAAAATAACGAGAAAATTATTGAAATCGAAGACGATCTCTTCAATGCACCAAACGATTTTTCACTTGCTCACTGTGTCAGCAAAGATTTAAGGATGAGTTCTGGCATAGCAAAAGATTTTAAATTAAAATTCGGAAAAGTTCAACAATTACGTAAACAAAATGCTGAACTTTACTCACTTTGTTATCTGAAAGAAAACGAGAGATTTATTTTGTACCTTATAACTAAAGAAAGTTATTTTCACAAACCTACTCTCGAATGTTTATTTAAAACATTAACTAATCTCAAAAGTTTCTGCCGAAAAAATAAAATTACTAAACTTGCAATTCCAAAACTAGGATGTGGCTTAGACCAACTAGAATATAACGTAGTGCGAAAAATAATCGATTATATATTCGAAAAATCAAATATTCTCATCCATATCTATGTTCAAAAACCTAAATTAGTTGAATCGCTTCCAGGTACGTCATCGTCCCTGCGATTCTCGGAATCGAAATAACCGACATCACCCAAAATGTAGGACTACTTCCAGTACACTTAGGAGTAGCGAAACTCGAACGAACAAAGCACACCTTCGTTCACCAGTTTGATCTGAACCCTGTATATGAAGAATTTAATAACCTAAATAATCAATATAACTATTTGATGATAACAATAAATAACATATCAAAGTTCCAAAATGACTTTGACAATTATAATAAAATTCTTAATCAATCAAAAAATAATGTAGCCCATCAAATTCGTAGTATTCAATCCTATTCCAATTTAAAAAGAAACAAAAGAGGATTAATTGACGGGCTTGGTTCAATAATAAAAACAATTACCGGCAATATGGATGCCGCCGACAATGAAAGAATTAATAAAATTCTAGATCATGTAAAGTTTAACCAAAACCAATTACAAGAACAATTAGAATTTGGCTATAGTGTCAACTCTCAAATTATCGAAAGATTTAATAAAACTATTAAAGATATTGAACATAACCAGGATATACTAAAATCACGCATAATGCAACTAAATGCAATATTGAATATAGACGTCGATCACCAACATATTTTATTTGTAAAAGATCTTTTTAATCAGATGATATTACTTTTTGGATTAATATCAGATATTCTCCAAAACGTAATTAACTCATTATCATTTTGTAAATCAAAAATATTACACACAGATATCATAAGTCCACAAGACCTATTTAATGAATTAACTAAAATTTCAAAACACTATAACGAAGAATTACCGTTCGAATTAAAACCAGAAAACATTCTGGATTATGAATCAATAATAACTGTTAATTGTAGAATTGAAAAATCAATTATTAATTACTTTTTATCACTACCTATTAATTACGAAAAAATATTCGATCTATACTACCTATACCCTATTCCCACTATGTTGGAATCTGAATTTGTCACTATTATTCCTGATATAAAGTACTTATTAAAATCCAAAGTTGATAACAAAATTTGGCCTCTAAATAGCTTGTGTCATCAAGGTAATAAATACTTTCAATGTTCAAGTAAACTTATTCTAAATCTTAAACCGGATTGTGAAAGCAATCTTTTATTACATGGAAAACCAATAGACTGTCAATACTCTAGTTTGAACATTGAACGAAATCATTTAGAAAATGTGCCGATAACAAATCAGTATCTCGCGGTATTCCCCGAAGAGGAAACGCTGAAGATCACCTGTCCACATCAGGAGCAGACAAAAGGACTTCGTGGGATTTTCCTCATCAAATTGAACAAGTGTTCAATAACGTACAAGGACAACATAATTCCTACCCAAGAAGTAACCTACGGAAGCCCTACAATAATCAGTGCTTCGGAATTAAAACTTAGACATTACAACTCAAGTAATCTGAAAATAAACTTGAAACGGTTAAACCTTGAAGACATTCCTGGATACGCTCGAACACCTATCATGAACAATGACGTAATCTCAGTGAAACCAAGTGCCTGGACAATTGTGCTATATATGTTAATAATTATTAGTGTTACTAGTTTTACGTATTTTCGTTATTTTCATAAAAATGTAGGAAATAACGAAATTAATAGAGACATTGAACTCTCCCTCCCAGGATGTGCAAGAATCTAAGGGGTGAGGAGTAACCAAATGGTCACACAAAGACCTCCCTTCATTTATTTCTTTGTTATGTAATATATTTCCTTTGTTCTATATGCATAATTGTTATCGTATAATTAAAATGCTTATGTTTTATATTTTAATCGCACCTCATTATAATCGCAATTATTGTAAGTTAGTCTTAGTCTGTATCGCAACGAGTTTGTATCGCTCGTGAAATAATAAAATTGCTTTTTAAAAAGACAAGTTATTCCCTAAAACCTATAATTTGTATATGTAGAAATTAATTTTCCCCGTATTTTGGTGTACATATCATGGGGAAATATTATTCATAAGTATTTTTTTTTTCATTTGTTTAATTTTTTTTCTTTCGGGCCACCCCGAAATGGCTCCAGCGGAAGCCAGGAGAGAAATGGTGTTCTTACCCCCCAAAAACGTAGAGGGGGAAGGTTTTTCGGCGTTTGGCATAAAAGCCCAGCGCCCTAAGCAAAATCAAGCAGTTCACACCAAGTGTCGAATCAATCAGTTCACCAACCAGTTCTCACCAAGTGCCGTTTTAAGTCCGCGTTATTGTTATCGTTGTAAGTTATGTTATTTTATTTTTAAATTGTTATTTCACTTAATTTTGTTTTCACTTGTATATTTTTTTATTGCTCATTTTCGTTATATGTTATTTTCTTGTATATTTCTTTTCAATTTTAATTTTTCTGTAAATAAATTCTTTACTTGTTATTTTTTTTTAACAAGAATTTTTAATTCACGTTACCTGACAGAATTATTCAGAGTCAATTAAACATAAGAATTTATTTTCATAAGTGAAATAAACAATTTAATCTGTTCCTGTGTAAGCTACTCCGTCTTCACGAAAAACCAGGTAAGATAAACTTCTTTATTATTTTTTTATTGTGTGTAACCTCTACCCTGAGTTAATCGAGTAATCACGGGAAACCGATTAAAACGTTTGGCCAACAAGTTTACGTTTTGATCGGGAATTGCGACTCACAAGTCAACGTTCTTAAAATCCCCCGTTGATAGAACGACCTTTCACCTCGTTCCACTCATAATCGAATTATTTTTTTTCGTGTGATTAGTTAGTAGGACACTTAGAGCAATAGTAACTCGGATTGGCCTTACACATGAATCGACTGTTTCGATTAGTTAGTAGGACATACCTCGTTTTCTCGCTCAATTCGGCCTTACACATCAATCACCATTCTCTTCCCCGCCCCCCCCCCCCCCCATCTTCCCCCTTTCTCAGATGTTTAAATTATTTCGCTGGTTTTGTTTGTTTGATTTCAACTTAGTCGGTTTGATGTAGAATTAATTTTACTCTTACGTGATAGTCGCTCCAACGTTGTTATCCCTAACGCCATTCTCCATTCTCTACCTCCATTCTCAATACTTAACTCTTTTCATCAACATTACTTCACTAACTCACATCCCACTGAAATTTCCTATTCTCAACAGTCCCCATTTACATTCAAATACTGACTGTCCTAGTCCCTGTCCCAAAACTAACTGATTTTTAGAATCGTTTCTTTGCTGCTCTTAAAGTTCTCCCCTCCCCTGATTTTGATGCGTAGACTTTATCTACTACCATATTTGGTCACAAAACCCATCCCTCTCTGACGTCAACGTAATTTCCCTGACTTTGCACACTTGTTGTGTTTGCGTTCGTTAAACCCTGAACTGAATCTTTCTGTATGTCTTAGCATTTCTCCATGCGCCGGTACTTGTTTATTATTTTAAGGCGATGCTGCATTTGTTATTTCTTTCACATAAAAAATGTTGATCGACTAATGTTATTCTCGTATTTACTGGATGTTGATTTTTCTTTATTATTTTCTTGGGTGATTTTTGTAATAATATTTTAATTTAATTTCGTCAAAAATACTATTTGCACATGACCCCTACTGACCTATTACAATGACCAGGTTGACCTAATGTACACCCCTCTCTTCGAAGCCGTATAAATAGTTTTTAACGTGTAATTTGTATTTACTTTAGTTAGAGAATGGCTACTAGATAGTCGAAACTAGTCACACAATTAAATGTAAGATTCAGTGGTTAAACAAAGTAAAAAGTGTTTCATTTACAAGTACAAATTAAAAGTTGATTTATAACATAACATGTGGTTAATCTTGTCCTAACCTAAAACACACAAAAAAATTGTTTAAAAAAAATTGAAAAAGATGGTCCTCTAATTGTTGTTTAATATGGTTACTAATAGTATTCAGAACATTTGTGACCAACAAAATCATTTCTAAAAGACCCCGAACACCAACTTTTTATTTTTCTAAAAATAAGCCATGTCTTCAGGTGAGCGCTTTGTAAAAAAATTGTTTAAAAAAAAATTGAAGAAAGATGGTCCTCCAATTGTTGTTTGATATGGTTACTAATATTATGGAGAACATTTGTGGCCAACAAAATCATTTCTAAAAGGCCCCAAACACCAACTTTTTATTTTTCGAAAAATTTGCCATGTCTTCAGGTGAGCGGTTTGGAAAAAAATTGTTTAAAAAAAATTGAACAAAGATGGTTCTTCAATTGTTGTTTAATATGGTTGCTAATACTATAGAGAACATTTGTGGGCAACAAAATCATTTCTAAAAGGCCCCAAATACCAACTTTTTATTTTTCGAAAAATTAGCCATGTCTTCAGGTGAGCGGTTTGGAAAAATATTGTTTAAAAAGAATTGAAGAAAGATGGTCCTCTAATTGTTGTTTAATATGGTTACTAATACTATTGAGAACATTTGTGGCCAACAAAATCATTTCTAAAAGGCCCCAAACACCAATTTTTTATTTTTCGAAAAATTTGCCATGTCTTCAGGTGAGCGGTTTGGAAAAAAATTGTTTAAAAAAAATTGAACAAAGATGGTCCTTCAATTGTTGTTTAATATGGTTACTAATACTATAGAGAACATTTGTGGCCAACAAAATCATTTCTAAAAGGCCCCAAATACCAACTTTTTATTTTTCGAAAAATTAGCCATGTCTTCAGGCGAGCGGTTTGGAAAAATATTGTTTAAAAAGAATTGAAGAAAGATGGTCCTCTAATTGTTGTTTAATATGGTTACTAATACTATTGAGAACATTTGTGGCCAACAAAATCATTTCTAAAAGGCCCCAAACACCAACTTTTTATTTTTCGAAAATTAAGCCATGTCAACAGGTGAGCGGTATGGAAAAAAATTGTTTAAAAAAAAATTAAGAAAGATGGTCCTCTAATTGTTATTTAATATTGTTACAAATACTATAGAGAACATTTCTGGTCAACAAAATCATTTCTAAAATGCCCCAAACACCAACTTTTTATTTTTCGAAAAATAAGCCTTGTCTTCAGGTGGGCGTTTTAGGAAAACATGTTAACAAAAATTGAAGAAAGATGGTCCTCCAATTATTGTTTTATATTGGTAATAACACTACTGAGGACATTTGTGGCTATTAAAATCGTTTCTAAACCTCGCCAAATAGCATTTTTAAAATGTTTGAAATGTCCTCTTTTATCACAGATACAAATTTTAATGCCAGATGCTAAATCATAACTTTTAAAAGTTGTAAGAGCTATCTCAGCATTACATTTATTTAAATTATCAATTGTTTCTATGAAATTTTATTGTATTCGTTGGAATACGTTGGTAAAATTATAGTTTTATAAATGGTGGAGGCGCCGGATTCGTGGCTGGAAATCTATGGCCAACTTCTCATCGGTATTGAAAAGAACAATTCCCTCGATTTTAAAAGAGACATTTTTGGGTTTTTACATATTTCGAAAGACCAATATGTTTTGCTCAATATCCACACAGAATTACATCAAAATTCCCTAACAGTTTTGAAATTATGATGTTTTTATGTTATAGTTTCTGTGACTAACTTGGATAAAATTACTCATATTAAACGTTCAATGGTGAATAACTTTAAAACCGTCGATGATGTATTTTTGGATTATTGCAAATTTTGAAAGACCGACATATGCTTAATATCCTCAAAAAAATTCATGTAAATATTTAAACAAATTTAGACGATATAATTGTTGTTTGAAAAATTTCATTAAAATTGCACATATTTAACGTTTAATTTGAAATAACTCAAAAACCATCGATGGGGTATTTTTTTATTTTTACATATTTTGAAAGAACAATATGTGCTTAATATCCTTAAAACAAATTATGTAGATATCTCAAGAATTTTAAAAGTTATGACTCTTTAAAACTTTAGTTCTAAGAAATTGCATTAAAATTACACAAATTTGATGCTTAACTCGAAATAACTCAAAAACTATCGATGGGGTATTTTTGAATTATTGTTTGTTTTGAAAGAACAATATATGCTAAATATCTCTAACAAACTTCATGTAGATACCTTAAAAATTTTAGAAGTTACGATTGTTTGAAACTTTAGTACTGCGAAATTTCATTAAAATTACAAACATTCGACGTTTAATTCAAAATAATTCGAAAACTATGGATGGGGTGTTTTTAGATTATTACATATTTTAAAAGAACAGCATGTATTAAATATCCTCAACAAATTTCATGTAGATGTCGCAAACATGTTAGAAGTTATGATTGTTTAAAACTTTAGTTCTGTAAAATTTCATTAAAATTACAAACATTCGACGTTTAATTCAGAATAATTCGAAAACTATGGATTGGTTAATTTTGGATTATTACATATTTTGAAAGAACAACATATATCAGTTCGAATGCAGTGCTCGGTCGATTAACATCGGAGCGCGTGTATATAGAATTTTTTCTTTATAAACAGTGTTTAAGGATTAATTAAATCAATACAAATCGATACGCGAGCACCCGACTACGTCGGGTGGCTTTTCCGGCGAAGGGGAATTTCCCCGGGACCATGCTAGTGATAGTTTGAATGAGAAAATGGAGTGCGGTAATGTGGAAATAGGCGTAAAGTCCGTGAGTGACCTGATACGAGAACTGATAAGAGAGACACCTGGGGACACTCAGCAAAAAAGTGTGAATAGTGAGAGCGGAGATTCGAGGTCGACAAATGATAAACAAACAGAAATTGCCAAAAATTTAACAGGACAGTATAATGAAAAAACATATGTAGACACTAATATTAGATATAATGCTTCACATAACGGTCCATATATTATTTATATGGAACAGATAAATAAAGCAATTACAAAATTGCATCCTATGCGCGTTGGTGATATGTTACACAGAATCACAGAGCTGAATAACTCCATAATAGAAATTAAATCGGTGGGATTTAATAGAATAAAAGTCATCTTCAATTCTTACATGAAGGCTACAAATTTGATTGGTCATATTAAAAAAAAAAACAGATTATACTCATTTTATTTTAATAATGTTGACACTGACGTTTGAGTATTTTACTTTCAAAACCGCTCTTTTAAAAATTCAATTTTCAAGCGTGACTTTACTTGTCAAAATACAAATATACAACAGACACCTTTCAATGCAAAAGTTATCGCGACGAAATGTCTGTTTCGGGAGCGGTCGTAGCACAAAATCATTGCCAAAATTGGAGTGTGTCAAAAAAGGTGATATATCGGGTGTGTCAAAATCAACGGACAGGCTTGAAGGGAAAGAATCTAGACTACCAACGAGACATAATAAAGAAAATATCTTTTTAATTTTGAACCTTCGTTAATCCACAGGAAGCCATTGAATCTACAAGAAACTACCTCATAAAACTAAAGTATTCATTATAAATTTCCAAAAATAGTTTCATTAGATCTAATAAAATGGCCAGAAATTGATACTGTTGTATTTCTGGTACAATATTGGGGTACATCTTTTAATTTCCTAATGTTAATTTCAATGAAAAGGTTCAAATTTACAATCTGGCAACCTGTGTTTTCGTTGCTACACGCAAATCTTAGCGTTGCTATAGTAACATCATTCTCAATTTTTTTTTTTTTATGTAAGTTCAGGACAGCTTAGCCATTGTCTTCTTTGGTTTTTAACAAATATCTCCTAATGGATGTCTCGTTTTCTTTTTTAGTGTTTAGTTTAATGGCGCAATCAGATCTACACTAACTAGATTGGTTTAGAAGATACAGGGTGATTCTCAAAATCTGCCGTTTTTAATTATCTCTTATGACTCGGTTATTTATGGAGATACAAACAAAATGTAAATACAAAAGTTTTATGACTTTTTACGTAAAATCCAATGGCGTACTTGAAAAAAATATAGATGTTTTAATTTTTGAGATATTATCGAAACTACTATTTTCTTAAATGGGACACCCTGTATCTGAGTATTTCAAAAAACTGCATTTTTTCTTGTAATTGCATCAATACGTAACACTCAATATTTTGTTTTGTCCTAAATAGCTAAAATACCAAAAAACAAAAAAAAACATTTTCTAGATGGCTATGAATTGAATTCTTTAAGCGTTTGTTTTCGTTTGTTTACATATCATAAAATTCAAGATTAATTACGTATTGGTAAGAGAACCGGACACACATCTTAGTTTCTTTGTATCTCTTACCGTTGATATTATAGGGTATAGGCTAACCCTATAATATCAACGAAAAAAAAAAACACCCTGTACAGTGTGGTGCATTTTGGAGGTGCCATATATGGAAAACTTTTTTATTTGAAGAGATATTGCAAAACCTTTTTCGCGAGCCAGAGTAACTTTTTGTGTTTTAATCAATGGTGAAAAGAAAATTGATATATCTCTAACCGTTTCCGCTCTATAACCGGAAGTTGATAAAATGTCATTTAGTATAAGAAAACAAAAACGAAACGTCCTTGAAACAAAACACGTACGCCATTTTAATGGGCGTAAAAAGTTGCCATAAGAAAGTGTTTACAGTTTGGTTATAACTTTTAAAACAAATGAGTTACAGTAACTTAGGCTCGCGAAAACGATATATCAATGTCTCTTCAAATAAAAAAGTATTCCATATGTGGCACCTACAAAATGCACATACATACATTTCGGACCCAAAGTGAGCATTATCAATGTGTTAATCCATTGATAATGGTCAGTTTGTGTCCGAAATGTACATTTGGTAATTCAAATAAAACTGTGAAGAAAGGTTATTACTGCTTTATTCGTCAAATTAATTTGATCTTCACGTAATTCAATCAATTAACTTTATAGTTGTTCTTAGTTTAATTTGCACTATTTTTTTTAAATTTTTAATAGTAAACAAGTTTTATGATCTATTCAATGTACTATCTCTTGTGTTTACTGCAAATAAATTCAATATAGTCGACTTTACCCGTTTAAAGACCTTGGCAATTGACGTCACGTGTGGAATTCTTGTTAAGTCAAGGTTATTAAACTTTTGAGGTCGATTTAATTCAATATAGTCGACCTTACTTGTTAAAGACCTTGGCGAGTGACGTCACGTGTGGAATTCTTCACATGACGTCATAATTCAAGGTTATTAATCTTTTAAGGTCGACTTAATTCAGTATAGTCGACCTTGCCCGTTTAAGATCTTGGCAATTAACGTCACGTCTGGAATTCTTCACATGGCGTCATAAGTCAAGGTTATTAATTTTTTAAGGACAACTAAATTCAATATAGTCGTTTAAATCCGTTTAAAGACCTTGGCAATTGACGTCACGTGTGGAATTCTGTACATGACGTCATAAGTTAAGGTTATTAAACTTTTAAGGTCGACTCAATTCGATATATTCGACCTTACGCGATTAAAAACAACTTGACCAATGAAGTCGCACATGAAATGTGACGTCAATGGTATAAATAAACCCTATTATATTCAAACAGTTTGTGCATTTATTTTCGAATGTAGCTCCTCTACTCGCGCCTTAAAATGTTTGTGGTACAGTGGAAAGTTTGTTGAGGTCCATCATATTTTTGTGAAATATTGCGCACTAAGGGAAAGTGATATAAAACAGTCGAAGAACTGTTTCATACAGGGTGGAAACCTTAACTGAAATAAATTCGGTATTTATGAAATGGGCAGTTCCAGAAAAGAAAATCGTCGGACAGGTCAATTTTTGTTCTTTATTGAGCACTTTTTAGAGCCTTCAAAATAAGTCACCAGTCTTTGACGACGCCATACGCCAGAGAAATAGGCAATTTTTTTAAATAGATATTTTTTATTTCACTAAATTTGTAGCCCTGTAAAAATATTTTGTTTTTTTAAATTTTGTATTTCAAAAATTAAACAAAAATTCTTTAAAAAAATGGTGATGTGTCCATCATAGTACTTTCCCCCGTAAATTGCGTATTAAATCACTTTTAAAATATTTGTAGCATTATTATTTTCAACTTTTTGATAACTACAACTTTTATTTGAAACATTTTTCAATTGGATCAACACATACTGACACAAACCAATGACTAGATAAAAAACACTATTTATTGAATATCTCAAAAACTAAGAGTGCTATGACAAAAAGTGAAGATACAAAAAATCTTTAATATTTTATTACCTACAACTTTTATTTGAAATATTTTCCAATTGTATCAACACACACACTGACACAAATCAATGACTAGATAAAAAACACTATTTATTAAATATCTCAAAAACTAAGAGTGCTATGACAAAAAGTGAGTCCACAAAAAATCTTTAGTTTTTTATTTCCTACAACTTTTATTTGAAACATTTTTCAATTGTATCGACACATACACTGTCACACATCAATAACTAGATAAAACAAACAACTTTTAAAATATTTCAAAAACTAAGAGTGCTGTGACAAAAAGTAAATAAACAAAATATCTTCATTTTGTTATTATCTACAACTTTTATTTGAAAGAATTTTTTGTTTGATGAACATTTAATAAAAAAATCAGAAAAAACTGAAAAACACTACGAGTAAAGTACCACTTCCGGTTTTCCGATTTTCACCAAAAGCTTTTCAGTTCTTCCGATTGTGACAAAAAGCTTAAGTTTCAAGTTTCATCTCGATATCTTTAGCGGTTTTTGCGGTAAAGCGCACACAGACACACAGACAGACAGACAGACATTTTTCAAAAATGGTCTTATTCGACTCAGGGGACCTTAAAACGGATATTTCCGCTAAAATTTTTGATTTGAAAATTTTCAGGAAAACAATACTTTCCCTTTGTATTACATACGGGGGAAAGTAAAAACTTATTTAATAATAATAATCTTTATTTAGCATCTTTGCTATATAATAACATAGAAAAATATATGTATATCTATATATATATATATATATAAAATAAACATTTGATCATCCTTAATCTATAAATTGTGTATGTATAATAAATTTATCACATAAAATACTTAATATATAATCTTTTTACTACTTTAATAAAATCAGTAATGTAAGAAATATTAAAAATATTTCCCCGGAAATGTTCAAAATACAAGGGATGGGTTTTATCACCAATTGGCCACTTACCAAAATAGAAACGGGACTCATCTTGAACATTTGTTATATAGTTATGTAATGGTATCCACATACCAAAATGCTGAGAAGACAGTTCCCAGGAATGATGCGCCTTATCGCAGGCACGTTCCAGAGCGTCCCATTCTTCATCATGGACAATTATCTCATGCATGAATTAATTACAATCGTACTTTCGTTCGGAAAGCATCTCCGTGTCCTTTATCGTTATAACCGTTGCGACAAATGAAATACCTTTATAACTCAATTAATTAAGTGAAATAAAAACTTTTTAAAAAATTAAAATTTCAAATCGTGAAATTTAACTGGCGCTGCGGACAGGATATTCGCGACTGAACTGTTAATCAATCGACGGGATTGACCCACGAAAAGTGATTTCTATCCCTGGTGAAAGACAGTAACAGGTGGCTTTCAAGTCTTTGTGCGAGAATCCAACGAAGAGGAAAGAAGATACATCTAGGGAAATACACACCACACGATGCAGGTCCTAGTGCTGTAAGTCCTTTGTTTTCTTCCATCCCAAAAGTGTAATTGTTTCAAAAAAAAAAAATATAATAATCAATTCAATTTTATTTAATGTCCGATACCGACATTGAAATAATTGCTGACGATTTAGATACGTTAAAAAATTCAACACCTAGATATAAGATAAAACCAAGTATTTTAGGCAACGTTAGATTTAGTCCGATTCCGCAAAATCCAAAAATGACTAATACAAATTCAAGTGTAAATTCAAGTAATCTAATTACTGACAAAAACGAAATTTCATTATTAATGAACGCGATTCCAGAATATTACCCAGGCCAAAATTTATCAATTTTTATAACCGAAGTTGATAATTTGCACAAACATTTAGAATGCAGATTATCACCCGATTTAGCTTATGCAGTTAGTTTTTCTCTCAGATCAAAAATAAAAGGAGATGCTAGAGATTTTATCGCTTATCAAAACGCATTTGAATGGAACGCCATTCGTAGTGCTTTATTAAGAAAATACGGTGATCAAAGAAGCGAAGAAATTCTAGAATCTTCATTGAGACAGTGTATTCAACAAAAAAATGAAACCTACTTAGATTATTACAGTAGATTATTAAAAGCTTATAATGACTTAATGCAACATATTTCTTTACACATAACAGATCCAAATTATTTAAATTACAAGAAAACTGATTACGATAAATTAACATTAAAAACTTTTCAAATAGGTTTGTTAGAGCCATACAGAAGCTATTTAAGTAATTTTCAATTAGGTACCATCGAACAGTGTTCAAATAAATGTACATTCTTCGATAATCAAAAACAAGAATGGGAATATTGCGAATTCATCCGAAAGTCCAATGACAACAGAAAAAATCCTAAATTCACCAATTCTCAAAATCAATCACAATTGACCAGATTTAACCAAAATCAATACAATAATTTTTCACAACCACGATTTTCTCAAAACCCACATTACCGAAATTTTCAACATCAATTTTCTCAACCGAGACCCGTTCAACAACAAAATTTTCCAAATCAATCGTACGTAAAACCAAACGTATTTGCGCCACGAGCGGCACAACCAAATATTTATCCTACAAATAAACAAGTTTTTGGAACTCAAGCTTCCTCAGGAATGTCTAGACTGAATAAACCAACACCAATGTCTGTTCAATCTAGAGTAAGAACTAATCAAGTACCAAATTATTCAAATCAAAGACAAAATATAAACTATTCAGCTCTTTATAATGTAGAAACTGACTCTGTTTCCCCAGTTTACCCAGTTTCTCCAGGGTCCCAACTCTCTCAAGATTATGAATCAGTCCAACAATTTTCAGATACTGATAATTTTGCAGATCAAACAGAAATGTACGAGTATGAGATTAACGAAAATGATAATGACGAACAAAATTTTGAAAATTTTCCTATAACAGCCTCACCGAAATCAGGAACATAGATCTAAATTCAATCAAAATAAAATCAAAATTACCATTCATTTATTTGCCCAATTTAGATTTAACAATTCTAGTAGATAGCGGAGCAACAAATTCCGTTATAAATTCAAAACTTGCATACGAGAAATTCTCTCAATATTTGTATCAAAAACCGTTTACAGTTTCCGGTTTAGGAAATCAAATTCATTGCCAAGATAATTTAAAATTTCCAATTCTTAAAGAATTAGGTATACCAGCCGATATTCATTTACATGTCGTTGACTGGCACCCAAAATTTGACGCATTAATAGGTACGTCCGACTTAGAAAAATTAAACGCGACAATTAATTACAAAACAAACACTTTTCCTTTTTATTTAGAACTGAATAAAAAATCAATTTCTCCTCACAAAATTAATAAAAGCAATCATGTAAAAATTCCAGTGACAATAGATAATGGTGAAGTCACCATACCGCAAATAAAAATATCAGCAGATTATTGCATACCCGAATGCATTGCAATTTCGAAAAATGGTTATTGCATGTTACCATTTGACGAGAATTTAGATGTAGATTTAAATTGTTCAGAACGTATAGACGTGATGCCCATTTTGAATCAAGAAATTAGGAACCCACCAAAAACACTACATAAACAATTTAACATCTCAGAATTAATTCGAACAACACATTTAAATTCTGAAGAAAAACACGAAATTCTTAAAATTTGTAAAAAATTTCCTGACATATTTTATAACGAAAATTGCAACTTAACATTCAGTAACGCTGTTAAACACGAAATACGAACGAAAACCGATGAACCAATTTATGTAAAATCGTTTCGACACCCACATAGCATGAAACAAGAAATTGAAAATCAAATTCAGAAATTATTAGATAATAAAATAATTCGACCCTCGATTTCACCTTACGGAGCTCCCGTATGGTTAGTCCCAAAAAAATCAGACGCTTCCGGAAAGAAAAAATTTAGAATGGTGATTGATTATAGAAAACTCAATGAAAACACAATTGAAGACAAATACCCACTTCCACGTATTGAAGAGATATTAGACAATTTAGGCAAGTGTACGTACTTTACTACTCTTGACCTAGCCCAAGGTTTCCATCAGATTGAAATGCATCCTAACTCTATCGAAAAAACCGCTTTTTCAGTTAACCAAGGACATTATGAATACCTCAGAATGCCCTTCGGATTAAAAAATGCTCCTAGCACATTTCAACGTGTTATGGACAACGTCCTTCGAGAATACTTACATGTATTTTGCTTTGTTTACATGGACGACATTGTAATTTTTTCCAAATCCCTTCAAGATCACATTAATCATATTAGACTAATTTTCAGTAAAATCCGAGAATTCAATTTAAAAATACAGCTCGATAAATCAGAGCTTTTAAGACGAGAAGTATCCTTTTTAGGTCACGTAATAACACCAGACGGAATTAAACCAAATCCTTCTAAAACTGAAGCGATAACAAATTACCCGTTACCCAAAACCACAAAGGAAATAAAATCATTCCTAGGCCTTACAGGTTATTATCGAAAATTTATTTCAAATTTTGCTAAAGTAGTATGCCCATTAACTAAATGTTTGAAAAAAGGTTCAAAAATTAATATTTATTTTATTGCTTTCGAATTGTGCAAAGAACTTCTTTGTAATGCTCCAATTCTTGCTTATCCTGATTTTAATAAGCAATTCAAATTAACCACCGATGCATCGAATGTATCGATAGGAGGTGTATTATCACAATCAAATCGCCCAATAGCTTACTATTCAAGAACTTTAAATTCGGCAGAAAAAAATTATTCAACAATTGAAAGAGAACTGTTAGCTATTTTAGATTCAACCAAACATTTCAGACCATACCTTTTCGGTCACAATTTCATTGTAGAAACAGATCATAACCCACTTGTCTGGCTTTATAAAATTAAAGAACCAAATTCTAGACTTGTGCGTTGGAAATTAAAATTAGAGGAATTCGATTTCAAAATAATTTACAAAAGAGGAAAAGAAAATAAAGTAGCGGATGCCCTTTCCAGAATCGAAATTCACAATAGAGAAGATGAAGAATCCGTTATTGCAAACATTGACGAATTACCCGATATCAATGACGAAGAAATAGAACGAATTATTAATTCCCAAGTAGAAGACCCAATTGAATATGCCAAAACACTAGAAAATTTGCGATCATCATTAACTGAACAAAATGAATGCGACAATACTGTACATTCAACTGATGAAGACAACGGTAAAACCATTCCAATTTCAGAAAGATCTTTAAATATATTTCCTAATCGAATATATTTTAATACCGGCGAAACATATAAAAACCGTTTTACTAAACCCTTTAATAGAAATACTTATAAAGTAACCATTTCCAAAAATTCAATTGATCAAGATTTATTAACTTTCATGAAAGACATATTAAAACCAAATTCAAGTTATGGAATATATTTTACTGACAATAATCTCAGACGTCCTTTTGAAACCCTTTGCAAACAACATTTTAACAATTCAATAAAATTATTCATTACCAATAAAATCACCAGTGACGTAACTGATAACGAATTACAAAAAGAAATTGTTACAGAATACCACGATTCAAATCATAATGGTATAACCGAAACTTACAACAACCTCAAAGACAAATATTTCTGGCCAAATATGAAACAAACTATTACAGATTTAATCAATAAATGTGACTTATGTTTACAGTCAAAATATGAGAGACATCCGTATAAATTAAAATTTGACGGACCGTTATTAGCAAAGAGACCTCTAGAAGTGTTACACATGGACACGTTTTCCTTTCAAAATTCCAAATTTTTGACGATTATTGATTTATTTTCAAGATATGGACAATCATACTGGATAAAAGACGGTACCAGCTTGACTGTTTTAAATAAATTAAGACACTATTTCGCTCACCATAATATTCCACAAAAAATAGTTTGTGATGCGGGGCGTGAATTTCAAAATAATACCTTCAAAGAATTTTGTAAAATGAACAAAATTGAACTTCATTTCACAACAGTGAATAACCCGAGTTCTAATTCCCCAATAGAGAGATTTCACTCAACCATTATACAAAAATTAAGAATACTAAAACTGAAAAATCCCAATGAAGTTCCATCAAATTTAATGATTTCAGCAGTTTCGATTTACAATCAATCAATACATTCTTCTACCGGATTTTCACCCTTTTACTTACTATACGGCCCTTACGAGAGAACTCCAGAATTCGATTTAGACATGACTGTATTCGAACAGTATAATGAAAAAAGAAAACAAGAAATTCTACCATTCTATGATCAAGTATACCTCAAAAACAAGCAATTAGCCGAAAACATTTTAGAAAAACGTAACGAAACCCGCGTTGATCCGCCTAACGTAGAAAATCGCGAAGTTTATGTAAATAGGAAAAAACCCAGTAAAGCTAATCCTATATACGACAAGGTAATTGTTGAAAAACAAGAATCGAATAAAATTTTTGGAAAAACTCAAAAATCAAGAAATACCACAGCTAACATTAAAAAGGTTAAGAAACTAAGAAAAACAACTTCTTTACAGGTTCCCGATACTGGCGGTGACGATCCTCCAGATTCACCACAACCAGGCCCTTCAGGTCAAACCCATTAAAAACAACGGCTATTTTCAAGAAATCATAGGCCCAGTAAAAGTAATGGACCACTACCATAATTTTCTATTTTTCGTAAATACATCAAAATTAGAAATAGGATTCAAACAGTTATTAGCAAACACTGAAACTCTAAAGAAAGATGCTTCAATAGATAAACTAACATACCAAATTTATAAACAACTTGCTTTAAATTGCAGAAATATTGAACTATTACTGAGAAAATTAAGTTATAAATCAAAACGAGCATTGGCTAATATTCTAGGAAAAACCATCAAATTCATTACAGGAAATCTCGACGACGACGACTTGCAAAATATTAATGAAAATTTACAGAAATTACATAATAATCAAAATTCCGAAATGAAACAAATAAATAAACTAACAACTTTCGCAAATCATTTATCAAAAAGATATTCATGTGATTTAGAAATCTTAATGTCAAATTTAAACAAAACAAAACATTTTATTGAAGGTTTAACGTTTATCGAAGATACAAGAACATTATTACAAAACGAAGTTTATCATTCAGAACATTTAATAAAAACGTTAGAATTGCTTGAACGCGCAATCAGCTTGTCATGGAAAGGAATTCCAGATTTAGAACTTTTAACGGTAGATGAACTTATAACTGTTCAAAATTACTTGACGAAAATCTATAATCCAAAGCAATTGTTGCCAATTGAAACGACTCAATTATTAAACATTTTAGAGTTATCAAAACTTATGGTAATAGGAACAAAAGAAACAATTACATTCCTTCTCAAAATACCCATTTTAAAACCAATTTCCGCAAATTATTCTCAAATCTACCCGATTCCGAATTATCAAGATATCGTTATTGTCCCACCAAAACCATTTCTAATCGAGATGAACAACTTAAAATACTGGACTAACGAAGATTGCCAGAGTTTCCACATCATCACCTTGTGTCTGCAACAACCGACCCAAGAGGATTGTAATTTATTGAATGCCAACAAATGCAAAACAATAAAAATTGCTAACGATTACCAAATTACATCTGTACTGCGTAATAGACAATTACTAGTACTATCAAAGAGAAAACTTGAAATAATTGAAGATTGTCAAGGACAACTAGATAGAACATTTATACACGGACCAAATTTAATCAGTTCACAATGCCGAATAATATTGGAAAAATCCACATATGTCAACACTACACCTACGTACGAGTTAACATTGTACCACATTTCAAATGAAACATTGAAGTTTTATCAAGAAGCAAAACTTCAACTGCGACATCTCAAAGATCCAACCATTCTTCAACAAGAGGCTGAAGAACTCAAGAATCAACCACTACATTTGGAACCACTGGTTCACATAATTCATTATGGATTTACCGGCCTTGTATTATTGTTAATAATACTTGCCACGGCCATCATTATCAAATTCAGGACACGCATTATCGACCTTTTCTGCAAACCAAGAAAAATCATTCGCATCAAGATGGTCGATCCAAATCAAGAAGACACCCCCGCATTGCCGAATTGAACGAGGTCGTTCAAACCTAAGGAGGGAGGAGTTATGTAATGGTATCCACATACCAAAATGCTGAGAAGACAGTTCCCAGGAATGATGCGCCTTATCGCAGGCACGTTCCAGAGCGTTCCATTCTTCATCATGGACAATTATCTCATGCATGAATTAATTACAATCGTACTTTCGTTCGGAAAGCATCTCCGTGTCCTTTATCGTTATAACCGTTGCGACAAATGAAATACCTTTGTAACTCAATTAATTAAGTGAAATAAAAAAAACTTTTTAAAAAAATTAAAATTTCAAATCGTGAAATTTAACTATATAATAATACTTAACATATAATCTTTTTACTACTTTAATAAAATCAGTCTAAAACCATACTTAAATATCTATGTAAAAATAATAAATCCATAATACAACAATACTTATACATTTATGCAAAAAAACAATAACTAAAAAGGTAATAATACTTATTTAAAATTTGTACTTATACATATAGGAACAATTAATAATATATATACATAATGCACAGCCCATACACTACGACTATTTTTGAAGACTCTTCAAGTAATCTAGCAACTTTGATTTAAACTTATTAATATTTTGTTCTTCTTTTATTTTTATTGATAGCTTGTTGTGTTCTTGAGCAGCTTTAAAAAAGAGTGAATTCTGTCCTGCCTTTGTGTTTTTGAATGGGAGAAAAATATTTCCTCTGCCTCTTGTGTTGTACGTATGGATGTCTGCATTAGTGATGATACTTTCATCAAAGTATTTGGGCATCTTCCCAGTGTAAACTTTGTGAATAAAAATTAATTCCTTAAATTTTATCCAATCCAGTTGTTCTAACATCGTTCTTATACTTGTATATTTATTACAATTTAAAATTATTCTCATTCCTTTATTTTGCAATATTTGGAGTCTATTCAAAGATCCACTATTTGCAAGATAAAGAATAGATCCTGCAAAGTGAAAATGTGGTAGTATAATAGTGTTATATATTGTTTTTTTGGTAGCTTGCGACATATAATAACTACTTCGTCTTAATACTCCTAACTTTTTTCCTATTTTTTTACATGTATAATCTACATGTTCATTGAACTGTAATCGTTTATCTAATTGAACTCGTAGGTATTTTATTGTATTGACATATGTTATGGGGCTATTATTGAATTTAATTGTATTATTTTCTATGGACTGATCTTTTCTGCTAATTATCATTGCTTTTGTTTTGGTTGTATTAATTTTCAAACTATTATCCTGTAACCCAGGGGTCGGCAACCGTTTTTAGTAGCAGGGCATATTTCTGAAATTGAAAAATATGGCGGGCACCTCCTACATCCCGATTAGAAAACAAATTTTTAAATGTGAAAATAAATGGTATATTATAACAAAATAAAAAATAATACATATCAATACAACTTAACTAATAATTTTAATTTAATGTGATGTTTAGCATTGCAAATTTTCCGTTAACTTATTGTAATTTGGTACATAAGTTGAATTCCCAGTTCTTAGATATTGATCCAAATGAGCATCTGTAAGGGTTGATCGGTACTTCGATTTGATGTATTTCATGTTTGAAAACAAACATTCGCAAAAATGTGTTGATGCGGAAAGAGAGCTCAATTTTAAAGCACAACTTCTCAACAATGGGTAATTACTGTTGTCAACTAATTTCCAAAAATTTTCTTCGCTATGCTGGGCCTTTAATTCAATATCATTTTTGATATTTATAATTTCTAATTCTAAGTCCTCCTTATTTAAAATATCAAAATATGTTGCAATTTTATTAACCACGTTGTCATCAGTTTGAGCGAAAGGGTTAATGAAAAATATAAAATTTTCTAATTTATAGAATTCCTCAAATCGATTATTAAATTCTTCCAATAAAGAATCAAAATGTTTCACAAATTGACGAGTTGCAGCTTTTCCGTTGCAATAATTATCGGTTACCATTTTTACATTTGGAAAATGCGAATAATTGTCTTTCTCCATATGTAATTTCCAGAGAGGTAATTTAGCTTTAAAAGAATGAATAGCACTGATCATTGAGGCAATATGTTGATTTTTGCCTTGTAATTTCAAATTTAGTTCATTTAATTTTAACGTTAAATCCGTTAGAAAACCAAGTTTAATTAACCATGATTTCTGTTCCAATTCATCACAGTTTTCATTCCTCGATGTTAAAAATTCTTTCACCTGAGGTAATAAATTTAAAAACCGCTGGAGTACCTTTTCTTTACTCAGCCACCTTACTTCTGTGTGCGTGATAAGATCGTCATATTCTGCATCATTGTCTTGCAAAAGTAATTTGAATAATCGATGTTGCATTGCCGCTGCTCCTATTGAATTTATCATTTTTGTAATTTTTTGAATAATATCCTGGAAAGGAATTACTTTCGAGCATAACACTTCTTGGTGGATTATGCAATGATACGATGCAAATTTTGGAAATATTCTTACATAGCGCAATTAATCCATTATTATTCCCTCTCATCGCAGGCGCACCATCTGTTGTAATTGCAGACAATTTTACTAGAGGTATACTATCGTCCTGCAAATATTGCTTAAAACATGAATATATGTCTGTGCCCCTTGTACGTCCTTTCAAAGGAAGGACTTTTAGGAATTCCTCATTTATGGAAAAGTCGTCGAAAACCATTTTTATGGTAATACATAACTGAGATGTGTCCGATACATCCGTAGATTCATCTAATTGCAGTGAAAAGAACACACTTTCTTGAATATCTTTTTTCAACTGTGATTTAATGTCAGTATCTATAATTTCGATTCTTCGAGTTACTGTTCTGGCCGAGAGTTGGACGGCATTTATAGCTGTTATAATTTCGTTTTTATTTTTGTAGTCGTCAAAAGGTGTTTCTGCAGATAATATCATGGCTTCTTTAATTAACTCACCTTCCACAAACGGTTTCATTTTCTTGGCCAGTAAATGTGCAATTTTAAGAGAAGCAGTGGTTGCTTTTTTTGATTGGGATATTGGTTTGATAAATAGACTCTGCTGTTTAGTTAGGTTTAATTTCAGGTCAGAAATTTTTTTCTTTCGAATTTCCGAGTTTAATGGAAAATTCGTATTAAAATTTTTATGAGTAGTATTAAAGTGTCTCTCCATGTTACATTTTTTAGCGATTGCTACACTGGAATTGCACAATAAACATACAATTTTGTCTTTATAATATATGAAGCAGAATTGCTCTTCCCACTCGGCATTGAAATGGTGTGTCTTTTGTTTCTTATTTTTGCTTTCCATGACGAATACTATAATAAAATAAATATCGTCATTTTATTGGGGAATGAGAAGAACATTTTGAAATATACCCGTAGCGTGGGGGGGGACGTCTGTGGCGACATTTCGTTAAATATTGATAAAATCAAAAAATCTTTCAAATAAAAGTAACTAGAAATAAAAAAAAATACTTATTTTGTGCCGTGTGACATTTTGTTGTCTGACGCTTAGTTTTCGAGATTTACACTTAGGATTTTCAGTTTTTTTAATATATCTACTGAAATACTAAAAATATGAAAAAATCTGTCTAACAAAAGTTTGCTGGAAATTATAAAATACGTATTTTATGCCTAATGCCTTTTTGTCCTCCGACGTTTAGTTTTCGAGGTATATCGTTATTAACGGGGAAAGTACTATCATTACAATTTTTTTTTTTGTTTCGTGTGATATTTTTCTTATCTCTGTATCCATAGGTAGTATTGATGTGTCCAATGAAAATGTTTTCAATGAAATTTCATTACTGCATTAAGAAACGTTCATAGGTAAAATATGCCCAACAATTATTATTATAGCTAATATTTTATAAACAGTTTGTGCGGTACTGATAAAAAAATCAAATACCCATATGTGATTTTAAAATTGGTATTAAAAATATGAAAAGCTTTGGGCTAACAATATTTTGAAGCATTATTTTGATTACTGAATATCTCGCATGATTGCAACAATGGCATCCGCCTAGCGTTGTAAATGTCGGTCACCGTCATGCTTTCGTGTCAAGGGACATGTCCTGGCAAAGCATCCGTCAGTGCCCTGCTCTCATGTCAGCGCATTTGTCCGCCTGAGTTAGGCGCCCTGACATGACACGCTCGGAAACGCTACGAAAATCACCGAATATGCCCGTTCTGCCGAGACTGTGTTATGCATTTTCTCTGTTGTGCACATTATTTGGAAATTAATGGCGTCCTTCGTGCGCGATTTCCCTCTCCTGCTACTACGCTACAGCTTTCTCTCTGTTGTGCACATTAACTGGAAGTAAATAGCTTTCAAATAATGTGCGCAACAGAGAAGAGGCTATAAGGCAGTGTCATGCGGAGACGTGCGCTTACATGAGAGCGGACACGGACTGTCACGGACAAGGACTTATGCTTGCGCCGGACGGGCTTAAACCCACGCTATGCCACAGAATAAGCTAAAACGATTTATACTTACATTTCGAAATAATCTTAATAATAAATTGTATGTGCAAGCGAGCAGCAATGAAGTGCAGTGGTAGTCGTGTAAGCACGGCGGGGATTGTGTTCTACGGCTCCGTTCTGGTATCACTGCTTTCACCCCGATTAAAACTTTAGATGACTGCGAGTGGACGGAGTGGGGGAATATAATATTAGTGCATAAGTATGTAAAGCGAAAGTCAATGACGTCATTGGCTAAAATAATATTTCTATAATATTGAAAACTTGAATATTTACGAATTTTTAGATACATTGAATGCGGGCACCTGAAAATTGCCTCGCGGGCACCAATATGCCCGCGGGCACCCCGTTGCCGACCCCTGCTTTACAAATAAGAAGAAATTCAGAGTATATACATTTTAATTTGAGGTGTGACACATTATTTATTATTTTTCGTACTACTTAAACGTACACCCTGTTTTAAATATACATACTGTTTTAAGTATACATATTTCTACGTATACTCTATACATTTTTAAACATTCGGTCTTTTTATAAAAGTGTTGAATTTGAAGCTTAAAACGAGTGTTTTTCATTCCCAGATTAAGCATGAAGTAAAATTTCGAGTTTAGAAAAGCCTGAAAATTTGGTTCGGTCGCGTAGCGCTACGCGCTACGCGACCGAACCAAATTTTCAGGCTTTTCTAAACTCGAAATTTTACTTTATGCGCCACGCGTATTAACACTAATTTAAAGTGAAGTTCAAATATACTACTTATATTTCAAACGATGTTAATTTTTGTTTCTCACTGACATATTGTAATGTTCAAAATTTACCGTTTATACAGAATTAATATTGTATGTTGAATTCTTTTTTTGCCGATTTTTGACGTTTATTTGCGAGTTTAAGTTAATTGTATTATTTCTTACGTGTTTTGTAATTTTATGATATATTTTTTTTTTAATTTGGGGTGACACATTATTTTCAACTCATATTTTTAGTTCTATTTAATGGTATAACAATCCATAAAACAAATGCCGTTAGATAAAATTCGTTAACGCAGTTTTATTTTGTGTTAAAAATGTAAACTTTTGTCTCATTTGACTGTCTTCATATCTCTAATATTTTACGAAATTCCAATGGTGAGCACGATAAAACAAACGAACGGTATATATATATATATATATATATATATATATATATATATATATATACATATACCGGGTGACCCATTTTAATTTATCCACTGGAATATCTTGTGAAATATGCATCGTAGAAAAAAATATTCCAAACAAAAGTTGAATGGTTTCGAGGGGGCCAACCGATCCTATAAAATGTTCGTCACCCCCACTCCCCGGGGGGTGGGAGAGGGGGGCAACTTTAGAATCTTAAATAGGAACCCCTATTTTTTATTTCAGATTCAGATTATACACCAAAAATGACGTAGGTTTTATACGAGAATTTTTTTTGAATTCGTGATAGATGGCGCTGTATTCGCTTAATTTATCCATTAGATTATCTCGACAAATATGCATCGTACAAATAAATGTCTCGAACAAAAGTTTAATGGTTTCGAGGTGGCCATCCGATCCCATGAAATGTTCGCCACGACTACCCTCCCGGGGGTGGAGGAGGGGGGCAACTATGAAATCTTAAATAGGAACCCCTATTTTGTATTTCTGATTCGGATTCTACGGCAAATATTATGTAGGTTTTATCGAAAACATTTTTTTGAATTCTTGATAGATGGCGGTGTAGTCGCAAAAATGAAGACGTTTCCGGAAAAAATGAAAAATTGCCTTCAAAAAATCAAAACAAACAATTCGACGACGCTTGCTTGGGTATTTTAATTCCGACTAGTTTTTCTGACACTTCGTACACAAACCTCGATGTCTTGTGACGTGAGAACTGAGAACGCTTTGTAGAAGAATCCGGAATGAGCGATTATTCTCCGAATGAAACGGTGGATATTCTCCTTGTCCTAGGAGAATGTCGCCATTCTTATCGAAGAGCTGCGGCATTATACAGAAGACGATTTCCCCAACGGCAGCATCATCCCAATCATTCAGCGATTCGTCATATTGAATCGAGATGTAGGAGAGGAAATATTCAACGTCGACAGCGAAACCCCATCAATGATCATCGTATGAATCCGCGCATTTTAACAGTTTTAGCGATGATCCATTTGAACCCCCAGATATCACTTCGCGAAATACAGCACCAAATTGGCATCCCGAGAGAGACTGCGAGAAGATATTTAAAACACTCGAAGTATCACCCGTACCACGTGTGTTTGAACCAGGCATTAAGTGAACAGGATCATGAACAACGGCAAATGTTTTGTCAGTGGGCAATACAGCAAATGCAGAATGACGCAGACTTTTTCAAATTCGTGATGTTTTCTGACGAGGCTACATTCCGCAGTGACGGGTTATTGAATCTCCATAACAGTCACTATTGGTCGCCGGAAAACCCTCAGTGGATGAAGCAAGTGGACCACCAACACCGCTGGACTGTGAATGTGTGGTGCGGTATTGTCAACGGGTACTTAATCGGTCCATATTTTGTCGAGGGCACTGTAACCGGTGCGAATTACTTGAATTTTCTTCGAGACGATCTTCCCGGCTTAATCGAACATGTGGATCTGGAGACAAGGATGAGACTGTGGTTTCAGCAAGATGGGGCTCCTCCACATTTTGCAAATATAGTGAAAACATATTTAGACCAAACGTATCCTGGCAAGTGGATAGGGAGAGGGGGTACAATTAGATGGCCAGCAAGGTCACCAGATCTGACAGCTCCCGACTTCTACTTGTGGGGGTTCCTGAAAGATACTGTCTATCGAGAAAGATCAACTACTAGAGACGACATGATTCAAAGGATCCAAGCTGCGTGCAACAGTATTCCGCGCAACACCCTTTTGCATACAGTGAGGAATTTTGAACGTCGAATTCATCTTTGTCATGAGAACAATGGTGCGACTTTTGAGCATCTAATTGCTTAAATGGCTGTTGAAATGTCAGCCCTTGTTAGGGCTACTTGATGTACAAAAGAATTATTGTAAAAAGACTAATGTTTAAATAAATTTAAAAAATCCGACCTAACAAGCCGGCGGTAAGATGACGCTTCCTATGTCGATAGTGAACAAAATTATGAATAGGTATTTTGTGTTGCAATCCGTCTGCCCGTTGACAAAAAACAAGATTTATTTATCTACCAGGAGTTAAAAAGACTCGTGAAGTATATTTTACATACTTATTATTACTTATTTTCATTCCACGACTCACGGTCCCCGTAAATGCCGTTGAAAAACTAGTCGGAATTAAAATACCCAAGCAAGCGTCGTCGAATTGTTTGTTTTGATTTTTTGAAGGCAATTTTTCATTTTTTCCGGAAACGTCTTTATTTTTGCGACTACACCGCCATCTATCAAGAATTCAAAAAAATGTTTTGGATAAAACCTACATAATATTTGCCGTAGAATCCGAATCAGAAATACAAAATAGGGGTTCCTATTTAAGAATTCAAAGTTGCCCCCCTCCTCCACCCCCGGGAGGGTAGTCGTGGCGAACATTTCATGGGATCGGATGGCCACCTCGAAACCATTAAACTTTTGTTCGAGACATTTATTTGTACGATGCATATTTGTCGAGATAGATTATGGATAAATTAAGCGAATACAGCGCCATCTATCACGAATTCAAAAAAAATTCTCGTATAAAACCTACGTCATTTTTGGTGTATAATCTGAATCTGAAATAAAAAATAGGGGTTCCTATTTAAGATTCTAAAGTTGCCCCCGACGAACATTTTATAGGATCGGTTGGCCCCCTCGAAACCATTAAACTTTTGTTTGGAATATTTTTTTCTACGATGCATATTTCACAAGATATTCCAGTGGATAAATTAAAATGGGTCACCCGGTATATATATATATATATATATATATATATATATATATATATATATATATATATATATACATATATATATATATATATATATATATATATATATATCAGTATTTTGGGGGCCGGAAGAGGCCGATTCCTCCACTCCCTTGTAACTTTTAGACAGCCAATGCAATCAAACGCCTTCGTCAGATCTAAAAATGATGCAACTGATGATATTTTGCACTCAAAACCATTTAAAATGTGATCAACGAAATCAACGAATCTAGAATAGCATCGCTCGTAGAGAGGGCATTTCTAAAACCAAATTGTTTTTGCGTGAACAGGTTATTGTGTTCAAACCAATAAATTATTTGTTTCTGCATTATTTTTTCGACAACTTTACTTAAGATGGGAAGGATGGAAACTGGTCTATAATTAGACGGCTCGTTATTATCCCCTTTCTTAAATATTGGCACAATTTTGGCACATCTGGGAAAATACCAAATCTCAAGATTTCATTTATTAATGCTGTTAGCGGACTTATAATAACATTTAATATTATCTTTAAAATTTCAAAAGAAAACCCGTAAATGTCAGAGCAATTGCTTTTAGAAATAATTTTAAAAGTATCTCTTACAATAATTTGACTAATTTCTGTAAATTTAAAAGGCACTGGATGTACTGAAATAACTCATGGCTAATGTAGGGAGACCGCTGTCTGGAAGGCGCAAACTACTGATGTCTGTCGCACACTCAATCCTGCTGTATGGGTGCGAATTGTGGGCAGATAAGTTAAATAAAACCCTGAAGAAAAAACTTGTAAGGGTACAACGAACGGGAGCACTGCGAATAGCCAGCGCATACAGAACAGTATCAGAACCCGCAGTGCTTGTTATAGCTGGGGTTACACCTATACAGGAGTCGGGAGGAGCGCACCAAACTCTAGGAGTGTATTATACACGTGAAAATAATGTAAAAAAATTCATTTGTTCTTATCCGATTTTCGTTTGTTTTCAAGTTATGGCGTAATTAAAAATGTTCATTTAGCTTTTCACTTCTATCTGAATTTTAACATTATCAAAGTATGCCATGTTCGAGGCTTATAAACATTTGATAATTCTGACGTTTTGATGAACTGTCAGTGTACGGTGAACAGTAACTGAACGTTTAAGTTCGAATTAATGTGATTGTTAGTGTTGCAAAATGCCACATACTTATTCAAATTTAGAATATGCAAATATGGTGTTTGTATATGGTTTCTGTAATGGAAATGCTACAGCTGCTGTTGAAGAATATCGTGAACGTTTTCCACACCAAAGACATCCTGATAAAAACATATTTATTAGAGTTTTCAACAAATTGTGCGAGACTGGTAAGCTTCCCAGTGCTAACATAACATATGAGCGCGCTGCTCGACAAGGTTTTGTAGAAGTAGAAAATATTCTGCATCTAGTAGAAGAAGATGCAACTACTAGCTCACGGAGAATTGCCACTCAATTGGCAATTCCACAAAAAAGAGTGATGAACTCGCTACACGAGCAAGGCTTATATCCTTATCACGTTCAGAGAGTACAGCTCCTACAACCAGGGGATTACGCTAACCGTACGGAATTTTGTCGACGAGTGCGTTTCGCGTCCGCCGGTCGTCTTTAAATCACCGCCAATAAAATAACACACGACACTAAAAAAATTTTAAAGAAATTTTAAAAAGAGAATACAGTGATTTATATCAGTATATAAACTGTAGTTTTTTTGACAAGTGTTTGATTTAAAAGAGATTTTTACAAACATGACGGAGCCGAACAACGCCTCGACGCAGAGTATCGCGGATTATCTGGCGCAGTTGCTTAAGGATAGGAAACAGTTGGCCGCCTTCCCCAACGTCTTCCTTCACGTCGAAAGACTTCTAGACGAAGAAATAGCAAAAGTCAGAGCGAGTTTATTTCAAATAAATGGCGTCAAAAAGGAGCCATTAGTGTTACCAGAAGCAGAAGGCAGCGTCACGACACTCACAGAAAAAGTCTACGTCCCCGTCAAAGAGCATCCAGACTTTAATTTCGTGGGAAGGATCCTAGGACCACGTGGAATGACGGCGAAACAGCTCGAACAGGAAACCGGCTGTAAAATCATGGTGCGAGGGAAGGGCTCTATGAGAGACAAAAAGAAGGAAGATCAGAATCGAGGCAAACCAAATTGGGAACACTTGGCGGACGACTTACACGTACTGTTGACAGTCGAAGACACGGAAAACAGTGCCCAGCTCAAATTAGCCAGAGCCGTCGAAGAAGTCAAAAAATTACTCGTCCCACAAGCCGATGGTGAAGATGAACTGAAAAAAAGACAGCTGATGGAATTGGCGATAATCAACGGCACATATAGGGACTCCAGTTCAAAGGCAGCCTCAGCCACAGCTCCACATTTGACGCAGTGCCGTTGCCGTATTTTGTTGAATAATCATTGATCTGATTTCGGCTTGTAACAAGCGGCTTCAAAGCACAGAACAATTTCTTCACATTATATCGTATTATTATATGTAAAAACATTTGTAATAAAACTTTAAGATAAATAATAATCATCGTAATGTATCGAGTATACTCTTTACGGATGAAGCTACATTTACCCGTGATGGCATTAACAACACTCGTAACTCTCATGTATGGTCTGATGAAAATCCCCACGCAACAGTCGAAAGCAATTTTCAACATCGGTTTTCTGTAAACGTGTGGTGTGGTATGGTTGACAGTTATTTAATCGGCCCTTTCATTTTGGAGAATCGTCTCACAGGAGGCAACTACCTCAATTTTTTACAAAATGATTTACAAGGCCTGCTAGAAGATGTTCCTATAAATATTAGAATGCAGCACGATGGAGCTCCTGCACATGTCGCTCGTCAAGTCAAGCAACATTTGGACGAACGTTTTCCAGGGCGTTGGATTGGTCGTGGAGGTCCTATTAATTGGCCTGCAAGATCTCCAGACCTCACACCACTAGATTTTTGTTTATGGGGCTGGATGAAAAATGAAGTCTACAAAATAAAAGTGGACACACGGGAATCACTAATTAGACGAATTGAGAATACTGCAGCCCATATAAAAGAAGAAACAAATGAATCAATTGGGAGAGCAACAAACGCTCTTCGTAGACGAAGCAGAAAATGTTTACAAGTCAATGGCGGTATTTTTGAACATTTGTTGAAAGAACGCTATGATTAAGAATTTTTTTTTGTATAATAACTTGTTTATTTGTTAATATGCTATAACTTGAAAACAAATAAAAATCGGATAAGAACAAATGAGTTTTTTTACATTATTTTTACGTGTATAATACACTCCTAGAGTTTGGTGCGCTCCTCCCGACTCACCCTGTATATATCCTGGCAGCTGAAAGGAAAGCCGTCTACACAAACAAGACGACGATAGGACATGAACGTGCACAAAGTACCGCAAAGGAAATGTCACTGAGACATTGGCAAGAGGAATAGCAAGCTGAAACAAGAGGAAGATGGACAAAAAAAACTAATTCCAAACCTGACGAAGTGGCATGACAGGGAGCATGGAGAGATCAATTATTACTTGACCCAATTCCTGACCGAGCACGGTTACTTCAACTCGTACCTGGAAAAAATAAAAAAAGTAGATAGTGCAGATTGCCCCTATGGGGACACAAACAATGACGACGCGGAACACACGATATTCACGTGTGGCCGATGGATCAGGGAACGAACCGTATTAGAACGGAGAAGCGGCAAGATAACGCCATCTTCTTGATTGACGTAATGTTGTCGAGCAATGAAGCCTGGCAGGCAGTGGCCTCCTTTGTCGAAGAAATACTAAAACAGAAGAAGCTAGAGACCTAGAAACGACAACCAAAGCAAGGCGCCCACCTTGAAGAAATGTCATTTGACGGTACCAGGGTGGGCTCTGACCTATATAAGAGGGGTTTTAGTGGGTAAAAAAGTCCCTCAGTCTCCCCTGAGGTGCATTAGCATTTCCCCTACGTCTATAAAAAAAAAATGGTAATAATAATAAATAAATTGAATTGTTTTCCCTTATCTAATGGAGCAAATACCTCAAACCTTTAAATATTTAAAGTAGATTTACCTTGATTAATATTTGTATGGAGATTTTTAATCTATGCATTCTAGAAAAATGTGTTTTCTTATCTTTGGGAACTTCGAAATTGTTTACAAGTAAAGTATTATAATATTTTCGTACCTATTCCTAAATTTATGTATCATTGAAAATTGATTAGTTAAAAGTAGTAGGTTTAAATCATTCGCATATATTTTGTTTATCAACAAAAGAAAATTAATAGTATTTGTGATTTCTAGAATATTTTTGTTTATTAAATAAAGCATAGGCGTAACACTTTTGCCCTCAATTTGATTCCATATAATCAGGCATAAAAGCCAAGTACAATTTCGAGATCAAGGGGCTATTCGCAGCACCGATGGAATTTATCATCGGTGTGAAGTCGCACTAAAATGATGTCATTTTTGAAAGAATTTACCAAACCGTATGGAGTAAATCGACATCATATTAACTTGCAACTTCTCACCGATGGCAAATTGCATGGCTGCTGTGAATAACCCCCCATTCGACTAAACCAGTTTAAAATGAATGTTTACGAATTACTAATTAAAAAAAAAATGTATTAATAACACAGTGCAACATTTTCGAGGTCATCAAATGTAAACTAAATTCTGACTTCAATTTCTAAAAGTGCCCACCCAAACTAGCCAAACTCGATTTGGTATTTTGTGAAACGAACCAAGTGATTTTTATTTAAATAACATTCATACTTATATATTTAATAGTTGTTTTGTGTTGTAGGCGTTCACTTTGTGGTACATCTTAAATAAACTTGTGAATAAATAGTATATTGTGTATCTAGTGCGTGAAGTAGACTTTTTTACACAAGCGTGAAGATTGCGAAACGAGCGAAGCGAGTGAAGCAATCACGCGAGTGTAAAAAAGTCATCACGCACGTGTTACACACTATACTTTTTCTACGACTACACGATTTAATAAATTCCAAAACACAAACTATTAACGTAAAGTATTTATTTATCTTTATAATAATTATTATTAATTGTTACAGTGCGGTTGGTTAGGTACATTACACCAGAACTTTCGTTGGATGTAGTATTTAGACAACTATTCTTATTATTATTGCTAATATTCAAAATTTTGTTTGAAACATCTTGCTTCTTTGTTATCGAATTTTCAACATAACTTTCTGCAACAGCAGAACTTTTCCAGCCTCCGTGCTTTTTTAAAGTTAACAGATCGGCACCAGCCTCAACTAACAGAGTTGCAGAAGAACGCCTAAAGCAGTGGCCGGTATATTGCTCAGGATTTGGCAATTTTAAAAATTTTGCAACATCCGCGGGTACCTTTCCAATTTTATTAATGCCGATAACTTGACGGCTACATTTTCCTTTTTGATAATTAATGAAAAATTTCTTTTCAGCGTAATTTTTAGGGCGTAGAGCTAAGTATTTTCTGTAGTATTCTAAATGTAGTGTTACAGCAAATTTTCTTGAAATTTTAGTTTTAGTGTCTGGTACAACTATGAGAAGAGATGATCCAAAATATTGAATATCCTCTACATTCAATTTATATAATTCATCTCTTCTAAGGGCACCAGCAAGTCCAAAAATTAAAACGACCTATAGTAAGAAAATAAATAAGAATAAATGAAATTGCCAATTCTTGGTTGCAGAATACTTCAAACATTAAAAGTGCCGAGATTCTTTTCGCAATCTACAACAAGTTAGTCTTACAAAGACTATATCAAACACTCATTCAAACAACTACTTCCCGGGCTAATACCCCGACGGACATTGAATTATACAACAAGTGTTTGCCGTTACATACAGTAAATACGGCAAACACTTGTTGTATAATTCAATGTCCGTCGGGGTATTAGCCCGGGAAGTAGTTGTTTCAATGAGTGTTTGATATAGTCTTTGTAAGACTAACTTGTTGTAGATTGCGAAAAGAATCTCGGCACTTTTAATGTTTGAAATAAATAAGAGTTTTGAAAAGTATGCTGCATTCCACTTACCTTATTTAATAAATATATATTATCGGGTACTTCATTTATAAATTTAAGAATATGTTCTTTATCCAAAACTCGAGATTTCTTTGGAGTATATCCTTCACTTTTTCTCTTTAAAAATGATATTACTTTAGTATAATTACCAATGTTTATCTTATGGTTGACATTTATTGTACTCTTCAACATTGAATAGTGACTCCAAAGTGTTGGGGGCTGGAATTTTGTCGCCAGTTCTGCGAGATATGTTAAAATTACGTTTTCCGAAAATAAATTAATTTCATGTTCAGTGCGCCATTCCATGAATTTTTTATAAATATTTTCACAAATATCAAGAGATTTTCTCGGCAACAGCGACGAACTAGCAGCGTTTGCTGCCGCAATAATCCTTGGTGGGGTATTAGGCTTCTCTGGAGATAGTGATGTCTGCATTTTAACGTTCACCAATGTTCGCCAACACACAAAACCGCACAAACTTAACTAAATGACATGTGTCTTTTATAAAATCACCGCCATCTAAAAATTGTTCACCGATGCTGAAAAGTGTATTGGCTCTTATGGCAGCGGTGCGTAAAATAAATCCCATAAGAATTGCATTGTACTTCACGCATCGGTATGAAAAATCAAATTTCACACATTTTTATCGATGTGTAAAATTATATTTCACAAATAGGAGTAGAAAAATACTTTTAACTTTGTTATATTTGATAGTTTAGTTAGAATTTTTTTTTTGCCATGAAGTTTTTTGCTCGAGCTTTGGTTTTGCACAGCTATATCTCGTAAATTATTGGGAATTTATCTAATAGAATGTTTTTTTTTTCCACATGAGGTATCGCTTAGCGTCCCTGCACTACGCTCTCCGTGGTCCTTTTGTGCTCCTCTGGTTATTTTACTCCCTGTATATTCCTGTGTCTTCTAAGAAGTCCAGGAGTTTGGGCCAGGGGATGTTCTTGAGCTGTTCTTCAGGAAGCACGGGCTTCCCGAGTTGCTCCGTGCGTTGCCGTTTATGGGCTTCGCATGTGCACAGTAGGTGTTGGGGAGTTTCCTCTTCTTCCAAGCACCCACGGCATAGGGGGCTTTTCTCAAGACCCATCCTATGTTTGTGCTTATTCCGGTCACAGTGCCCAGTAACTAGTCCTGTGATTTTCCTTAGTTTCATTCTGCTCAGTCCTGACAGCGCTAATGCGCTATCAGGTACCGGGCCATCTAGGAAGAGTCTCGTGTGCCTCATTCCCATTTGGTTGTGCCATGTCTCTGCTAACTTGCGTCGGATTATTTCCTTTCCGGTTTCATGTGGTATTCCGAAAGCGGGTTCAGGTCCTATAAATTCACCTGTTACCCCTTGGTTGGCCAGCAAGTCGGCCCCCAAGTGTCCAATAATAGAATGTTTAGACGAAATGTTCTTCACACTAAACTACACGACTTTTGTCAACATGTCGAAACCAGATTTTCACTCTTTCGGGGTGTTTTTGGTGCAGAAAGCCTGAAAAATGTCATTTTTCACATTTACGGCCATAACTTACACACCGTGCTTATTTTAGCATAACTGTCTGCGACAAAAATGCTGTCTACATCAACACGAGTAACTTTCTTAAACACTGCATTAATTTACAATCGCTCCTTATAGTTCTGTTGGACGTTGTGAGGAATTTTGCCTCCAAATAGTACATTTTACACCAAAATTTCAGGTATTACGTTCAAGAAATTAGTTTTTAGCTCACTTTTGAATGTTTGTTAACTGTTAGCATCTATTGCGTGTGGTACACACATGAAAAATTGACAACGTTTAAGTACTAAGTTCCTGGGATGCAATAAAAGCTGTCACCGAGGGCATTTTAGGAAAGAATTGTGTACATCGAGAAGAAATGAAGTGATTGGTGAAAACAATGCTCTCTTATTTTCATAGAATAAATTCATGAGTTCTTACAACAATTGCATAGCGAATTGGACGAACAAGGGGAGCGATTTCATTAGGTCACCATGCCAATGGAAAAACGATACAAGAGAAAAGAGCTCATGAAGTGAGAAGTGTGTGCGTGTAATTTATAAAAGTGATAACCCGATCAAATTAACCTAAATCAATCATTTAAAAGCTTGAAATCAAATTGCGAAATTGACAAAGAGCAGGATTTATCAAAGGTTTGCCCTATAACGGTTTCGAATAAAGAGTAAGATTCAATTTACTATAAATAACATCTTATAACCTAGAAATTGTATACATAGCTATAGAAATCCACACATCATAAAAAAAAATAATTAAGTTGAATCAAAGTCCCGAATACAAACTGAATCTTGCACGCGCAAATTAGCGTACTGCTAAGATAAACGACTTTTACCCAGAAAACCACGGTTCGAACCTCAGCAGAGGCATATTCTTTTATTACAAATATTTACCACAATTCCTATTGTACTCACTGTGATCCCCTCCATCGCCTTTCTGTGTTTGTGAAAACGTTAGTCACCGCCACAGGCGGGGCCGGTGTCAGACCCAGTCGACTCCATATGATTCTATAAGTTCACATATATAGTTGACCGACCCACTCGATGGGAGGGCGCATAGTCGGAATTTCAAATTTCCCGCAATTTCTAACGTGGGCTCGTTTTCAATCAACAGCTGTCAGATCCGTCGGATCTGAAGGCACAAAAATGCCAATAAGGCGAAATCGTCTCGAGATGAGCGTTAATAAATATAAATAATTACAACCGTAAGTATATATAATATTTTTAAATTTTAACCTATTGTGTATTATTTTAAATAAGTCTACAGTCAAACAAATTTAAAACCAGGGTGTTACTACATTATTTCTCTTTATTTCTTCCTAGTACATGTGGATGATCTTCAAGTATACTAAATATCCATGGTCGTGGATATTTTCATCATACTGAACTAGGAGCATTTTTTCATGGAGTTTATTGTTGGATTAAGCAATTCTTAATCTTTGGGGATGGGCGTTAACATTAATAATTAAAACCGTAAGTTTATGTAATATTTTAAGTTTTTAAGCCATTGTCTATTCTTTTAATTAAATCTGCAGTCAAACACATTTAAAACCAGTGTGTCTACATTATTTCTCTTTATTTCTTCCTAGCATTCGTGAATGATTTTCAAGTACTATGCATGAAAGAGTTATGAGTTATGCATGGAGATTTTCTTCACACCGGGCTAGGAGCATACTTCCATGGAGAATGTTCCCGTTGCTGTTGGATCAAGCAATTCAGAAATTTCATCTAGTCACAAAGTACGATCCCAGTACATAAAATAATTACACGGTTTTTCTATTGCATTTCACTATTGATCAAATGAGATTCACTATATCCCAAATATCTTTCACCTTGTCAAATATAAGTCAAAAGATTTCCCGATTTACGAAATAAGTTTCACAATATACCAAATACTTCCCTTTAATACTTTTGCTGAACATTTTTGCAGTAACAATAATTTTCTTCTGGAAATATTTTATTGGTATTTATACATACAAGGAGTTTTCTTTTAAGTATGCGTATTTCAAATTCAACCTATTTTCTGTAAATCTTTAGGTATTCCTTGTTTTTTTTAAAGTTCAATTTGAAGCTTTAAATGAGTGTTTTCCACTCCCAGACTAAGCATGAAGTAAAATTTCGAGTTTAGAAAAGCCCCGTGAAAATTTGTCGAGGGTCGCGCAGCGACCCGAGACAAAGTGCACAAAATAAATTGTATAAAGAAAGTATATTTCTTTACATATATAAGCAGATATACTACAATTAGAAAAGTGGTTTAACAACAATCAGTTAACAATAAATGAACAAAAAACTACCTACATGATATTCAACAGACAGAAACGACCAATTAACTTGAACATCAAAATCCATGGAACACTCATAAAAGAAGTGAAAGAAACAGAATACCTAGGATTAAAAATAAAAAACACCCTAAAGTGGGACGACCACATACAGAAACTAATAATGAAAAACTCAAAAATTATAGGTGCATTATGGAAAATAAGCAAATATATACCCATATCAAAAAAACGAACGGTATATCATGCACTATTCACGTCAAATATAAATTATCTAACGCCAATTTGGGGAGACACAAACAAAAAGAATATTGGAAAATTACAAAGACAACAAAATAAAGTATTGAAGATATTATATAAGATAAATAGAAGAACACATTCTAAAGAACTGTATACAATCACCAAAGAACTAGATATACAAAAAATTATTACATATAACAATTTATTATTCTTATACAAGATACAAAACAATCTAATAAAAACACGCATCAAAATACAACCCAACAAGAAGACACACAACTATACAACAAGAAGAAGATCGGACCTACGAACAGTAAAATATAATACAAAAAAATACACGCAACACCTGATGACAAAGATAATAGAAACATACAACAATATACCACAATACATAAAATGTCTAAAATACATCCCATATAAGTTAAAAATAAAAAACAAACTACTAAACAACGATATCAACTAAGCAGAATACACAAATACATTAACACACAGACATCCTTTAATACCGCTAGCCCGAGATCGGATCTCTCATCCTGGAATCACGAGGCGAGGAAAAAAGGAAGGAACCTCATCAACTACAATTACAAATTATATACCTACATGCATACTATAAAAAAAAAAAAACATGTAATTTTATATGTAATTGTTTTTGAAATAAAATTCTAAATTCTCAAAAAAAAAAAAAGCTGGCTTGCGGAAGTATGTTGGTGGAGTTTCGCAGTGTTGTTATGAAATAATAACAAGGAATCTTTGAATATACCAGCAAGCTATACAAGCGAATATTTTCAGCCAGACAGCGACGACCCGTAGCCTAACTTCAGGGCATAGATTAAATTAGATTGATAACTCCTAGAGGGCTCCACGTATCATGATTTTAGTTAACCGACCCACTCGATGGGGCGGCGCTGCAATCGCAAATTACGTCATTGGCGCGGGGAGTGGGCGGGCGGCTTGCTAAGTGTGGTGCGCGGTGCAGGGGGTCAAAACATTGAATGGTGGCTGCGGTGCGAGGAACACCACACGGTATTAAATTACCGTGCGATGCGAGAAATAACAAACACATAATGAACATGTTAAATGTATATTTTAAAAGGTATTACAGAGTTTTTCTATTGCATTTCACTTTATGTCGAATATTCATCCCTTTACCTCAAATATATTTCCCATTTATCAAATACATGTCCCTATATACCACTACATTTCCCTATATGTCAAAACCTCATCACAGTTTGTGAATTACATTTCACTTCTCGGCAAAATCGCTGCAGTTCGTAAAAAAATGCATCTTAGAAATGACGTATGCATAACCTGTAAATTTTCCGACATTCGTCGTTTTTCAAAAGAGTTCAATTTGCAGCTTGAAACGAGTGTTTTCCACTCCCAGACTAAGCATGAAGTAAAATTTCGAGTTTAGAAAAGCCCCGTGAAAATTTGTCGAGGGTCGCGCAGCGACCCGAGACAAATTTTCTGGGCTTTTCTAAACTCGAAATTTTACTTCATGCGCCACGCGTATACAACACTAAAATATCGTGAAATTTATGTATATTCGAATTTCACTTGAAATCTGTGTTTTATGAGCGGGGCACATAAAGTAAAATTTCGAGTTTAGAAAAGCCCACAAAATTTGTTTTAACTGTAGACTTATTTAAAATAATACACAATAGATACAAATTTAAAAATATTATATATACTTACAGTTGTAATTATTTATATTTATTAACGCTCATCTCAAGACGATTTCGTCTCATCGGCATTTTTGTCTCTTCGGGTCTGACAGCTGTTGATTGAAAACTAGAGCCCGTTAGAAATTGCGGGAAATTTGAAATTCCGACATATGCGCCCTCCTATCGAGTGGGTCGGTCAACTATATATGTGAACTTACAGAATCATATGAAGTCGACTGGGTCTGCTTCAGGGTAGGCCACAGCGCCAAGGCACACAAAATTTGAGGTTGGGATCGCGCTTTATAAATACAAGGAATAGCACAACAAAGTAACTTTTCAATAACGGACACGTATTACCTTGGGTCTCTGGCCTACCCTGAAGTTAGGCTGCGAGCCGGAGCTGCATCCAGAACATAATTTCTTTCTTGGTAAAACACGTTAAACATCTTGGTGACATACGTTCTATTATAAATTGTATTTTTTGAAACTGTATGTATTATCAGCTCAACAATATCTTCGGAAGATTTGGACCCAAAACGCGACACTTTTTATTATAAAACTTAATGACAGTGTCATAATATCATGGCCATCATGTTTTTATAATTTTAAAAGCTACTCGCCTAATTACCGTTTTTTGTTATCGATTTTGACATTAAAACAATGCAAAACATTGTTGTAATGTCAAGCTACTCGACTAATTATCGATTTTCTGTTATCGCTTCTATTATTATGAGGTAAATTGTTATAAATAATTTAATTTAACACTTGTTACGCCACTGGGCTGTCAAACGGTTTTATCAAAACACACGTCAAACAAAAAAAAAACGGACCAATCAGAGGATTCCACACAATCCGCTCTCCGTGGACGCCGCTTGAAATGTTATAAAAGAGTGGGCCGGCATTTCCACAATTTCACACCCGACACGTAATTATTAAAGTTCAACGAAAGATAGAAGACATGTTGGCATTTTATGTGGTTCTGGGCTTATTTGCCCAGAGTGGTTTCTGTTTATATTCGTCCGGTTCGAGCGTGATCGATTTGACCGAAACCAATTTCGACAGCAGGGTCGTCAATGGGGATGAGGTCTGGATCGTGGAGTTTTACGCCCCCTGGTGCGGCCACTGCCAGCAGTTGGTGCCCGAGTATCAGAAGGCGGCCGCCGCGCTCAAGGGAGTGGTAAAAGTGGGAGCCGTTAACGCCGATGATCACAAAAGTTTAGGTGAGTTAACATTTGTTTTACGGTCATATGATCGAGCAGAGCTTTTGTTTGTGAATAATATCTTGTACATGATGAAACTTAGTTGAGAAGCAAATATTATAGAAACGTTTCGTTTAGTGTTTAAATAATTTTTGTTTCAAAGTAGACCATGAATAAAGATAAGATAAGCTCCCGTATGCCAATTTTACGAGAGAGTTTTAGTTGATCGTTTTACGAAATACGGAATTTGCTAATGGCTGCGTTAAACTTGCTTGTTGCCCAGTAACCATCTGTGTTACCCGGCAACAAGCACGTTTAGCCCACTAACTAACTGTGTTACCCGGCAACAAGCACGTTTAGCCCACTAACTAACTGTGTTACCCGGCAACAAGCACGTTTAGCCCACTAACTAACTGTGTTACCCGGCAACAAGCACGTTTAGCAAAGACCGTATTTCATAAAACGATGAACTTAAACGGTAGGGGTACAGTTTTACCACTCCAAATTTACCAATCCATTTTTACCACCGCATTTTTACCACCATACTTTTTTACCGCTATACAGTTTTACCACTAATATTTGTACCAATAATTATACAATAAAACACTTTTTTACAAATAAAATCAGTTTTATTCAAAATTGTATGTTGTGACCGATCGCCCTTAAGTATTCTGCAATTTCCCCTTCTTCTTTTCTGACATCGTAATCTCAGACTATATTTGTAATCCTATCCTCAGTTTTAATTCTGGCAAGGTTTTCCGTACGTTTAATTTTTCGCCCAAGGTCCAATTCCCGGAACATTGCCTCGGTGTCTCCCTGTTCTTTTTGAAGCTCGACGACAAAAGCATATAGGCTAGGATGATCCCGGCCGACGACTACAGAAAAAACGGTTATGCCATCCTTCAGACATGTTGTTCGTGCGTACCGTATTCTGCAGAACTGCCTGATACATGTTCCACAGCATTGGCGGATATCGCGGGGATGTGGCACGTCGTCTTCCTCTTGCTGGTTTGCCTTGTACGTAAATGTTCTCGAAGTAGTCGGCAATATCAGCAAAGGCATCTGGAACATCCTCCAGAAATATATCAAAAGCCTCTTCGACATCTTCTACAGGCACAAAGGCTGTGGCGCACATCATCCGCGCCGCGATTTTGATTGAACGATCTTCACGATCATTATATGCCTGTTGGAGACCTTCAGCAAATTTTGCCAACGATTTAGGCGAATGACAAACCGATAATGACATTGACAGGTTACCAATTGAAGTTGTCAGTTGTTATTCTAAATAGATTTTAAATAGCGGTAAAATATTGGTGGTAAAAAGAATACGGTGGTAAATACGTTGGTGGTAAAAAGAATTGGTGGTAAAAAAGGGACGGTGGTAAAAATGGATTGGTAAAAATGGGGCCCAATCAACTTAAACTCTCTAAGTCATATGATTTTCCTTTCGTTGAAGTTAAAGACAGACGTTAAGTTGGTTTGTCTCTGTTAAATATGTCAATTTTACATGTTCCCACTCACTTTAATCAATTATTTAGTTAACTAAGGGAAAATCATACAGCCCTCTAATTTCAGAGAGCAAAGTAATGTAAAATTACAATAACAAAAGTCGTAGGCTATTCTTATTTATGATTATGTCATTTTCTAACGTTTATTAAGTCAACTATGTTGTCCAATTTGACAATTAAGTTGTGTGCCGATATATAGTTGAGGTTAGATGGTGTAATTAAATAACATCCACCTGAAAAAGTAACGGTTGTACAACGTCAGACACAAGGACGATCGAAGGGAAAACTCCAAACGGGCCAAACGACCAGAAACATCCTGCCCCTTTTTGGTTGTTTGCGCCGTTAAGAGTTTTTCCTCTGATTATCCTTGCATTAGATCATAGGTTCTCAACGTGGGCGATAACGCCTCCCTGTGGGCGTTTGAGACTTTTGAGGCGGGCAGTAGAAAACCCAGAGAATTAGGGGGCGCATAATATTACACGTTTTAATATAATCGCGGCAATAGCTGTTTCAGTTTCGCGACAGATGGCTTATGATGATTATTTATTATTATTATCACTGCTAGCAGAGGCAAGCGGCGAAGCCAATGAAGCCACTGCATTGTGCTTGTTTCAGTTTTCACTCTTATCACAGCCAATTTCACTAGACTATTTGTATTCGTATTGCTAACGTTTCTTTCTTTAAACAGGTGGCCGATTCGGCGTTCGCGGATTCCCCACGATCAAAATCTTCGGCGCTAACAAGAACAAACCCGATGATTACAACGGCGCTCGCACGGCGGAAGCCATCGTGGAAGCCGGATTATCGGCGGCGAAAGCCAAAGTGAAGGCTAAACTCGGCGGCGGCGGGTCAAGCTCGAAAGAATCCAGCTCCGACGACGTCGTCGAGCTGACCGACAGCAATTTCGAAAAGCTCGTGCTGCAATCCGAGGACATGTGGCTGGTGGAATTCTTCGCGCCCTGGTGCGGACACTGCAAGAACCTCGCCCCGCACTGGGCCAAAGCCGCCTCCGAGCTCAAGGGTAAAGTGAAGCTGGGAGCGCTGGACGCCACCGTGCACCAATTGAAGGCCCAACAGTACGGGATACAAGGTTACCCGACGATTAAATTCTTCCCGCCCGGCAAGAAGGATTCGGATTCCGTTCAGGAGTACGATGGAGGCCGCACCGCAAACGATATTGTAAATTGGGCTAATGATAAGCTTTCGGAGAACATTCCTGCTCCCGAGGTTCTCCAGCTGGTGAACCCGAAGGCCTTCAAGGAGGCGTGCGAGTCGAAACCGCTGTGCGTCGTCTCCGTCCTCCCACACATCCTCGATTGCCAATCGAGCTGCCGTAACGACTATTTATCCTTATTGAAAGACATGGGGGAGAAGTACAAGAAGAAGATGTGGGGTTGGATCTGGGCGGAGGCCGGCGCGCAGACCGATCTGGAAACCGCACTCGACATCGGTGGGTTCGGGTATCCGGCCATGGCCGTCGTCAACGTCAAGAAGATGAAGTACTCGATTCTGAGGGGTTCGTTTAGCAAGGACGGCATCAACGAGTTCCTGAGGGATTTGTCGTACGGGCGGGGGAACACCGCGCCGGTGAAAGGGGGCGAGCTGCCCAAGATCTACAAGACTGAAGAGTGGGACGGTAAGGACGGGGAGCTTCCGCAGGAGGAGGACATCGATTTGTCGGACGTCGATTTAGACGAGAGGGACGAACTTTAAGCCGACCAAGCGCAGTATTAGGGTTAGGTTAATTAAAGACTGATTTACACTGCTTCGAAAAATGTAATTACTCAATCTTAATTACGAACTTTTATTTATACAATTTGTTAGTTGTTTATTTTGAATGTATTTAATAACTTTTATGGTTAATGTGTAGAGGTTCGACATTATCCTAACAGAGCAAAGAGATTGAATAGATTAGAGGGGCACGGCTGCGTTTTGTTTGAAATTCGGAGGTTACAATAGAATCATAATAACGCCCATCCCCACCATAGCATTACTTGTCTATACTATTCTTGATCTGAGAAACAGACATACATATCGTTGAACTTAGATGTCTTGAGGTTACAGGCATAACCTTAAACGTCGCTACGTTGAGGTTAAACAAAATCCAAACAATGGTACATAACCTTAAACTTTGATGTTATGAGGTTACAAATTGCATAACCTTAAACGTCACTATGTTGAGGTTAAACAATATCCAAACAACCGTACATAACCTTAAACTTTGATGTGTTGAGGTTACAGATCGCATAAACTTAAACGTCGCTACGTTGAGGTTAAACAATATCCAATCAACGGTACATAACCTTAAACTTTGATGTGTTGATGTTGCATAACGTTTTAATGAAGCTTTTATTGAAGTGGTGTAAATCGGAGATGAATCATTCTGGAATTCCCATGTTACGTTTGAGTTTGTAATTATTCTTGTAATTTTTCGTTTGTTCACCCGCATTGTGTATCAAACTGACATCTTGTAAAAAAAAAATAAACTGAGTCTTAGTGTAAACGTGGATGCAGTAAAGTTTTTGTAAATTATGATTTTGTATAATAAAGATTTAATTTTTGAAAGCGTTATTTATTTTCGTTTCTCCTGACAAATTTTTTTGAAAAGTTTTCTAGGCATTCAAATCAATTTTTATTAGTGTTTTAATAATTTTCTTTACGATGTATTTTTCACTGTGTCAATATTAATCAATAAATTATTATATAATTGTAGAAGTGATTTTTCAAACATGATTAACTCAAAACGATACATTTACCGCCAACTGTGGACAGCTCGATCAACTATTTAATTTAAAAACGATACACTTACCGCCATCTATTGACAGTTCAATCAACTATTTATTTTAAAAACGATACACTAACCGCCATCTATTGACAGTTCGATCAACCATTTAATTTAAAAACGATACACTTACCGCTATCTATTGACAGTTTGATCAACTATTTAATTTAAAAACGTTAAACTTACCGCCATCTATTGACAGTTCAATCAAACATTTAATTTAAAAACGATACCCTTGCCGCCATCTATTGACAGTTCAATCAACTATTTCATTATTAAGCTAAAGCTACACGGATTTTTTGATTATTTACCGCTGAATTATTTAATTCAAATTTTGGTTTAGCAAGTAAAATGAGAAGTTGAGTTAAGTGAACTTTACTGAAATTTAAAGTTGGGTTAGGTGTAATTTATTAAAACTCAATGAAATTTGAAGTTGGGTTAGGTGTAATTTATTAAAACTCAATGAAATTAAAAGTTGGGTTAGGTGAAATTGAATGTAACAGGAGTTGGGTTAGGTGAATTTGAATGAAATCAGGAGTTGGGTTAGGTGAAATTTATTGAAATCGAATCAAATCAGGAGTTGGGTTAGGTGAAATTTATTAAAATTCATTACTTCAGCTGAATTATTTAATTAACTTTATCTTTAGCGAGAGTTTCTCACTCCCTGATTAAGCATGAAGTAAAATCGTATGTGTACTCTGTAAATTCTCTGGCATTTGTTTTTTTTTTAAATCGTTCAAGTTAAGACTTTTAACAAGTAACTTTGTTTTACCACTTTAATTAACTTTTTACAGTGACTATAGTTTCGACTACAAGCTAGTCATTATCAAACTCAGTTTGATAATGACTAGCTTGTAGTCGAAACTATAGTCACTGTAAAAAGTTAATTAAAGTGGTAAAACAAAGTTAAGTGTTTTAATATTATTTTATAAAGATGTACCACAAAGTGAACGCCAACCAAATCAAAGACTTTTAACAAGTGCTTTTAATAATTCAATTACAAATAGTAATTAAAAAACGATACACTTACCGCCATCTGTTGGCAGTTTAAAACCCAACTTATGATTTTATTGAATTTCACCTAACCCAACTCCAGATTTTTTGAATTTTAATAAATCATACCTAACTCAACTCCTAATTTCCTTCAACTTCACCTAACCTAACTCCTGATTTCATTGAATTTCAATAAATTACAACTAAACTCCTGATTTTATTAAATTTCACCCTAAACCAACTCTTGATTTCGTTGAATTTAAATAAATTACACCTAAGCCAACTTCAAATTTCAGTAATATTCACCTTATCCAACTACTGATTTTACTCGCTAAAAGTAAATTGAAATTAAATAATTCAGTTGAAGAAATGAAACTTATTTACTTAAAAAAACTGTGTAGCTTTAGCTTTATAATTAAATGGTTGATCAAACTGTCAATAGATGGCGGTAAGTGTATCGTTTTTAAATTAAATGGTTGATCGAACTGTCAATAGATGGCGGTAAATGTATAGTTTTTGAGGTAATAATCGTAACTGAAAATGCATGAAATTTATTGAAATTGAATGAAACCTAACTTTTGATATAAAATCAGGAGTTGGGTTAGGTGAAATTTGTTAAAATTCAATGAAATCAGGAGTTGGGTTAAATTTTACTTAACCCAACTCTTGATTTCATTTAATTTAAATAAATTACACTTGACCTAACTTTAAATTTCAGTAAAGTTCACTTAACCCAACTTCTGATTTTATTGAATTCACCTAACCCAACTTCAAATTTCAGTAAGTTACACCTAACCCAACTTTGATTTTATTTAATTCACCTAACCCAACTTCAAATTCAATAAATTACACCTAACCCAACTTCTGATTTTATTGAATTCACCTAACCCAACTTCAAATTTCAGTAAGTTACACCTAACCCAACTTCTGATTTTTTTGAATTCACCTAACCCAACTTCAAATTCAATAAATTACACCTAACCCAACTTCTGATTTTTTTGAATTCACCTAACCCAACTTCAAATTCAATAAATTACACCTAACCCAACTTCTGATTTTATTGAATTCACCTAACCCAACTTCAAATTTCAGTAAGTTACACCTAACCCAACTTCTGATTTTTTTGAATTCACCTAACCCAACTTCAAATTTCAGTAAGTTACACCTAACCCAACTTCGATTTTATTTAATTCACCAAACCCAACTTCAAATTCAATAAATTACACCTAACCCAACTTCTGATTTAATTGAATTCACCTAACCCAACTTCAAATTTCAGTAAGTTACACCTAACCCAACTTTGATTTTATTTAATTCACCTAACCCAACTTTAAATTTTACTAAGTTACACCTAACCCAACTTCTGATTTTATTGAATTCACCTAACCCAACTCCAAATTTCAGTAAATTACACCTAACCCAACTTCTGATTTTATTGAATTCACCTAACCCAACTTCAAATTTCAGTAAGTTACACCTAACCCAACTTCTGATTTTATTGAATTCACCTAACCCAACTCCAAATTTCTATAAATTATACCTAACCCAACTTCTGAATTTATTGAGTTCACCTAACCCAACTTCAAATTTCAGTAAGTTACACCTAACCCAACTTTGATTTTATTTAATTCACCTAACCCAACTTTAAATTTCACTAAGTTACACCTAACCCAACTTCTGATTTTATTGAATTCACCTAACCCAACTCCAAATTTCAGTAAATTACACTTAACCCAACTTCTGATTTTATTTAATTCACCTAACCCAACTTCTGATTTTATTGAATTCACCTAACCCAACTCCAAATTTCAATAAATTACACCTAACCCAACTTCTGAATTTATTGAATTCACCTAACCCAACTTCAAATTTCAGTAAGTTACACCTAAACCAACTTTGATTTTATTTAATTCACCTAACCCAACTTCAAATTTCAGTAAGTTACACCTAACCCAACTTCGATTTTATTTAATTCACCTAACCCAACTTCAAATTTCAGTAAGTTACACCTAACCCAACTTCTGATTTTATTGAATTCACCTAACCTAACTTCAAATTTCAGTATGTTACACCTAACCCAACTTTGATTTTATTTAATTCACCTAACCCAACTTAAAATTTCAGTAAGTTACACCTAACCCAACTTCGATTTTATTTAATTCACCTAACCCAACTTTAAATTCAATAAATTACACCTAACCCAACTCCCGACTTAATTGAATTCACCTAACTATACTTTTACTTTTTTTTAAATTAATCTAACCTAACCACAAATTTAATTTACCTAACATAATTCAATAACTTTTATCTTTATAACCAAGGAGGAAATGAAAACAATCAAGAAATTACTTTTAAGAAAGGAGATTTATTTATATAATTAAAAATACATAGTGTAATTACAAAATTAATTAAACACAGTCATCACGTTTAATTCTAATGCAAACATTAAATCGATTATACATACGTATATAACATTATTAATTATGAGGAATCTAGATTTAAATAAAATTCGCATTTTATGAATAATTTGATACTTTTGAAAAATGTTCATACGCGGGAAAAGAAAAAGTTTGAGCTTGAGTTAAGAGATGGCGCCACGTGCATCGTATTGAAAATCGCGTTTGCGCAAGAGACAAGAGATGGCGCCACGTGTATTGAATTTAAAAATACGCGCAACTGTCAAGAGATGGCGCCACGTGCATCACATTTTAAATTAAATTTGCGCATGAGTCAATAGATGACGCTACGTATTTCAAATTCAAATAATTTTGATTTAAATCATTTCGAAACGAATATTTACGTGAAATCTTCCATGTTTTATTACATTTTAAATATGTTAATGATGGTAACGTTGTTGTTAATGTTGACATTTTATTTATCCTTAATTAATGTGGTTAGTTGAGTTACGTAAAAATTTTAAGCCACTTAATTAAAACGCAGTTATATTCCTTTCTTCACTTTTATAAAAGTGAAGGAAGGAATATAACTGTGCTTTAATCAAGATGTTAATGATGGAAATGTAGATATTAAAACCTGATTAGTTTTAAGTAAATTCTGAGATTTACAAATCATTTTGGTGACAAATTATGTTTTTATCAATGTTTGATTAAAAGTCTTGATTTCATTGAATTTAAATAAATTACACCTAACCCAACTTAAAATTTCAGTAAACCCAACCCAACTCCTGATTTTACTCGTTAAAAGTAAATTTGAATTAAATAATACAGCTCAAGGAATTAAAGACTTACTTAATTCAATCACCGTGTAGCTTTAGCTTAACAATCAAATAGTTGATGAAACTGTCAATAGATGGCGGTAAGTGTATCGTTTTTAAATTAAAAATTTGTCTAAGTTAACAATTATAAATAAAAAATACTTGTGAAACGACAATTATAAACTAATTTAAAGATCATAATCTTGCAATAGTTTAACTAAGTTGTAATTTCACAATTTTCTATTCATGATGAAAATTTCCGTCAGCGAGATTTTGTAGGTTATGTAAGAAAAATATTACACAATGTAATCAAGCATACAAATAATTTGCGATTTTAATCAACCCAAATGACCTTTAACGAATAAATTTTCCACTCAATACATCGAGCATGTTTCTGAAATCCGGAAACGTCTGTTCGATAATCAAATCCAATGTGAACACCAGAATTTTGAGCACCGCACCGAACTTGGAGAAGCTAAAGGAGAAGATATCCAAAGGTCCGGGCTTGCAAGATTTTATCAGTAATCCGGATGGGATTCTCTCCGAGGAGGACGACGAGAAGATCGAGGAGTGGAATAGGTACGCTGGGAAATTGAGGAGGGACAAGGGCGAGAGCGAACGACTTAGGTTACCGCCGTGGTTGAAAACTAAAATACCAACAGGTGAGATAATTTATAGCTATAGAAGCTATCAGAGCTGACATGTAAATAGATAATCCACTGGATCTGATAAATATCTTGGTTAGCTTAGATAGAAGTCATGTTGGATAAATTTTGCGTCAAGTTATGTATTTGGTTTAAGTTACGTGAAGAGTTGAATATAATAAAAGTTATTAACATCGTTAGTTATATTCAACTCTTCACGTAACTTAACACTAACGGTTTCTTTACTAAAAACATTTATTTACACTATATACAGGGAATTTTTGTTTTATGTATACAAAGTATCCTGATATCAAAATTTCAGGACATTCGATGTTCTTGAAAAGCATTTAATTTGAAGCTTCTGTCGAGTGTTTCCACTCCCAGACTAAGCATGAAGTAAAATTTCGAGTTTAGAAAAGCCTGAAAATTTGGATTTGCCGGGCGGAGCGAAGCGAGCCCGGCAAATCCAAATTTTCAGGCTTTTCTAAACTCGAAATTTTACTTCATGCGCCACCTGCGTAAAACACTGATTTAATGTAAAATTTTCCTATTGGAAGAATCTAGATTTTTTCTTTTTAGCGCCCCACAACAATTTTTTTAAATGTCGTTTTTATAAAAGCTTCATCTAACAAGTGTTTCCACTCCCAGACTCGTTAGAAGCTTCAAATTAAACGATTTACAAGAACAATAAGCACTTGAAAATTTACAACCTAACCTAACCTAAAATTAGACTATAACTAGAATTTTATATAAAAACTTACTTAAACGTTTTATTTTTCACAGGCAAAAATTTTAGTAAACTAAAAGAGCAACTCCGCAAGCTAAACTTACACACTGTCTGCGAAGAAGCGAGATGCCCGAACATCGGGGAGTGCTGGGGCGGGGGCCAGCACGGCACGACAACCGCAACCATAATGCTACTAGGCGATACATGCACGCGAGGCTGCCGTTTTTGCTCTGTAAAAACCTCCCGTGCGCCCCCGCCTCCCGACCCCAACGAACCCACTCACACCGCCAAGGCAATCGCCTCCTGGGGGCTAGACTACATCGTCCTAACATCAGTCGACCGGGACGATTTGAAAGACGGAGGTAGCAATCACTTCGCCGAAACCGTCAGGGAGATCAAGCGACACAACCCCAATATTATGGTGGAGTGCTTAGTGCCGGATTTCGCCGGGGATGAAAGCTGCGTTAAAATAATCGTAGACTCCAACTTAGACGTCTACGCTCACAATATCGAAACCGTCGAACGGCTAACTCCCTACGTCAGGGACCGCAGGGCGAAATACCGGCAGTCCTTATCGATGTTGCGAGCGGCTAAGAATTTCAACCCTAACCTGATTACAAAAAGCAGCATTATGTTGGGTTTAGGCGAAGCGGACGATGAGGTCGAGCAAACGCTAACCGATTTAAAAGCAGCCGGTGTCGATTGCGTTACTCTGGGACAGTATATGCAACCGACGAAAAGACATTTGAAAGTTGTCGAGTACGTTACCCCTAAAAAGTACAAACATTGGGAAGAAGTGGGCGGGAAAATGGGTTTTCTTTACGTCGCGAGCGGTGCCCTCGTGAGGAGTTCTTATAAAGCCGGAGAGTTTTTCATCGCCAGCATTTTAAAAAATAGGAAAGCTAACGAGGCCGGGTAATTAATAGCTTTAATAATTGTTGATTACGAATACTTAAAAAATAGTGATTAACATTGATATTTTTTTAAACCAATTTAAAATGAAAATGGTTTGAGTTGTTTTTGTTTTCAAATTGTTTTCGTGTTATTGAAAGTGATTATACATATTTTATTAACGTAGTTTTTATTATAACCTATAAAGTAATAATATTCTGATGTAAACTTGAATGAAAACACTTTCTTTACAATAAGTTTTTATTTGAAATAAAACAACGCAGTTGGGAGGGTTTCACTTTTATTGTTGAACACTGCAACATGTTTCACCACACAGTGGCTTCATCAGGCAGATGAAATAATAAAAGTGAAACCCTCCCAACTGCGTTGTTTTATTTCAAATAGTATTATGGAGTTTCATCATGTATCCGCCTCATCAATTAAATATATATAAGTTTTTATTTTGCTAGATGCATATTTCGAATACTAAGTACTCATTATTAATAGCTTTTCTGATGTATTAACAATAAATACTAATGTTTGTATGCACCAGTTAAGGTCCTCGTTAATTTATGTTGTAGTTAAATAACAAAATTGAAATTACCGCGTAAAACTACCATTAACTATAACATCTATTAAAAATTCTCTCTAATAAAGTTTCTAATCCGGAAACTCTTTTAAAAACTTTTCTGGTTTATAAATTATATCTGAAACGAAACGTTTACGTAACCCTAACAAAACCTTTGTCACATTGAAAACTCTCTGAATGAAAACGGATGGTAGCCCTAATAAAACTATACTTCGAAAATTCACTGGAATGAAAAGTCTAAGGCGGCAGCCCTAATGAAATCTACACTTCGAAAATTCGTTGAATCTAAAAGGATACTTTGTAACCTCCTAATAGGGCTACAAACTGTATCCTTTGGAATACCCTCTAGATCAAAACAGATGGTAGCCCTAATAAAACTGTATTTACTTGGAAAATCTACTGGAATGAAAAGTCTAAGGCGGCAGCCCTAATGAAGTCTTCTACACTTCGAAAATTCGCTGAATTGAAAGGATAGTTTGTAACCTCTTAATAGGGCTACAAACTGTATCCTTTGGAAAACTCTCGGGATCAAAACGGGTGGTAGCCCTAATAAAACTAATACTTCGAAAATCCACTGGAATGAAAAGTCTAAGTCGGCAGCCCTAATGAAGTCTTCTACATTTCGAACATTCGTTGAATCGAAAAGGATAATTTGTAACCTCTTAATAGGGCTGGCTACAAACTGTATCCTTTGATAGCCCTAATAAAACTGTATTTACTTCGAAAATCCACTGAGATGAAAAGTAGTCTAAGGCAGCAGCCCTAATGAAATCTTCTACATTTCGAACATTCGTTGAATCGAAAAGGATAATTTGTAACCTCTTAATAGGACTGGCTACAAACTGTATCCTTTGATAGCCCTAATAAAACTGTATTTACTTCGAAAATCCACTGAGATGAAAAGTAGTCTGAGGCAGCAGCCCTAATGAAAGTTCGTTGAATCGAAAAGAATACAGTTTGTAACCTCTTAATAGGGCTACAAACTGTAATCAAACTGTATTTACTTCGAAAATCCACTGGAATGAAAAATAATCTAAGGCGGCAGCCCTAATGAGGTTTTCTAAACTTCAAAAATTCGTTGAACTGAAAAGAATACAGCCCTTAATAGAGCTACAAACTGTATCGTTTTTGATTCAACGAATTTTCGATGTGTAGAAAATAATGAAATCTTCTGCACTTCGAAAATTCTTTGAATCGAAATGATACAGTTTGTAACCCATTATTAGGGTTACAAACTATATCCTTTTCGATTCAACGTATTTTCGATGTGTAAATGATTTCATTAGGGTTGTCGCCTTAGACGTTGTGCAGAAGATGATAAAATCTTCTACACTACGAAAATTCGTTGAATCGAAAAGGTACCGTCTGTACCTCTTAATAGGGTTTCTACGGAAATGAGGTTATGTTATGTTAAATTTACCACCTAATTTAGTTGTTTTCTATTAACTTGTACAACTACTTGTCTTTCTATGGAAATGAGGTTATGTTGTAACTTGCGCATCTATTATATTTTCTATGATTCGGACTTGTGTACCTACTCGACGTTCTATGGAAATGGGGTTATGTTGTAAGTTGCGCACCTATTACATTTTCTATAATTCCAACTTGTGTTTTTATTCGAGGTTCTATGAAAATGAAGTTATGTTATAACTTGCACATCTATTGCGGTTCTATGAAAATGAAGTTATGTTGTAACTTGCACATCTATTGCGGCTCTATGGAAATGAGGTTATGTTGTAACTTGCGCATCTATTACATTTTCTATGATTCCAATTTGTGTATCTACTCGAGATTCTATTCAAATGAGGTTATGTTGTAACTTGCGCATCTGTACATTTTCTATGGTTCCTACTTGTGTAACTACTCGAGGTTCTATGGAAATGAGGTTATGCTGTAAATGTTAGGTTGTTGTATTGTAATTTGTATTACTATGCGCCAGAGCGACAGTTGGTGCACGTAAATGACATGCGCAGGATGTGCGAGTGTACATATATATATATATATATATAAATAAACAAGTTGTAATTTGGGTATCGATGAAACCATATTGTTTTATTTCTTTAACCCCCACAATATTTAAATGCTCAAGATAGCAAGTGTTCCCCGCACCGGTAACGAAGGTGATAATTTAATACGAAAGTAACAGTAAATTGCGCACATATTGCGGTTCTATGGAAATGAGGTTATGTTGTAACTTGCGCATCTATTACATTTTCTATAATTCCAACTTGTGTACCTACTCGAGGTTCTATGAAAATGAGGTTATGTTCTAGCTTGTCTACCTTTTCATTTTCTATGATTCCTACTTGTGTATCTACTTGAGGTTCTATGAAAATTAGGTTATGTTGTAAATTGCGCACCTATGTTATGTTAGGTTAAATTTACCGCCTAATCAACATACATTTGTCTTAGCAGAATTTAGTTTTTTAAATTTCGCGATTATGTCTGTATAACAACTCGCGTGTTTTGTGGTGGAACGATTTCGATTTACCGAATTTTCGATGTGTAGAAGATTTCATTAGGGCTGCCGCCTTGGACGTTGCTTTCGAGCTACTGAACTTTATGCGCGATGAAAATTTTCTGACGCCTGTCAACTGTTAAGTTGCGAACGGTTGTTTGTAAACAAGCGTGCCTTTTTCAAGATATCTAGAATACACACAAAAGTGTTTAATATTCGTGTTAAGTGTATGAAAAACTGGTTCATGTTCAACACAAACTAGTGCTAACCTAACGTTAGCAAAATCTTTTTCACATGGAAAACTCTCTGGATCAAAACGGGTGGTAGCCCTAATAAAACTGTATTTACTTCGAAAATCCACTGGAATGAAAAGTCTAAGGCGGCAACCCTAATCTTCTACACTTTGAAAATTTGTTGAATCGAAATCGATACAGTTTGTAACCCCTTAATAGGGTTACAAACTGTATCGATTTCGATTCAACGAATTTTCGATGTGGAGAAGATTTCATTAGGGTTGCCGCCTTAGACGTTGCTTTCGAGCCACTGACCTTTATGCGCGGTGAAAATTTTCTGACACCTGTCACCTGTTAAGTTGCGAATGGTTGTTTGTAAACAAGCGTGCGGTGGTTCGAGAGCTGACCCCGAGCAGTCCGTCCCGCTGCACAATTAAAACGTGCGGCCTCCACGTGGTCCACCATATCCTTAATCATCCTTTCAATCACATCCTTTTCAATAATCCTTTTCCCAAATTCCCTTCGATTGAACCTTTTCCTTTAAAAATCCACGTGTATTTCCTATTTCCTATCCCTTGGGGAGGGCAGAGGGCGCAGCAATGGCTGTTTAACTCTGTCCAGATTTTAACCTACGCTTAAGACCTAGATTTAAGATTTCATTACTCATCCCTTCATCCACTCATTTATTCATTCATACAATCGACACTCTAATAAATTTAAAACAATTTTAATTATTATTTCATAATTACTGTGACTGGTCAACAGAGCTTTAATAGCTAAGGCCATTAATTACGCAAAGAAGAAGAAGAAGAAGAAACAAGCGTGCCTTTTTCAAGATATCTTGAATACACACAAAAGTGTTTAATAATCGTGTCAAGTGTGTGAAAAACCGGTTCATGTTCAACACAAATTAGTGCTAACCTAACGTGTATGTAAGCAAAAAGTTTACCTGTTGAAAATTGATCGTTGTTTAGGTAAGTGTTTAATTTACAGTTATAAATCAATAAATTGTGTATTAAAATCTCTGCAATTAGTAATTAATAAATAATTGTTCAGTAGTGTTAAATGAAAACAATTATTTCGCTTTCTAGTAATGTATAATATAGAACTGTTTCATTTAGGCCGCTTTTATATGGACGTTTTGAATGCGAGGTGGAACGGGAGCGGGCACAAGAATTTGCATTTTAACACTTAGCTTTATATGAGAGTCCTTAGGCAGACGGGTGCGAAGTGGAGAAAACACCAGCACCTGTCCGTCTATGTGTTAAAACGCAAGTTACGATTACCACAGCAGTGTTATCAGTAAGAATAATATTGTATTACGGCAGACGCATTGTCAGCGTACTGTTTTAACAAAACGATTCGCACTTCCTTTACGAAGGAAAATTGTTACTCTAAGTTGATACAACACACAATGTTTTTAAAAAGTCTCCCGCTCAGACTCAAAACATAACTCGCAAACGCTTGCGCCCGCTCCTGTTCCGCCTCGCGTTCATAATATCCATATAAGAGCGCCCTTATAGTATAGGATAATTTTCAAACGTTTTACTTTGTAGCGTAAGATAATGTCCAAAGAAGAGCACCGAATAACCGACAGTAATGAGTGAAACGGACGACACGGACGATCTCCTCTTAATCCCCCCGGATTTATTCACCAGCCAAATCGATTTAGCCCGAAACTACCTCAACTCCGACCCTTACTACAGCATAGTGGACACGCTCATCACCCAAGTCCACAAACTCGAAGACAAAGTCAACTCGATAACCGAATCGGAAACGGATTTCCACCACTCGGATTTCGAGTATAACATGGACTCGAGACGTAAATACGCCAGCACGGACGATTTGCTCACGGAAAGGGATAATTACGGGAATACGAGCGCTTTCAGCACTCCGCAAAAGCCGAGGGTCGTTTACAGGAGGCGGGAGGAGAGGTAATAATAATAATAATATAATAAAGATATAATCTTTATTTAGCATTTTTGCTATACAGGTGTGTGGAAACGGGGGGAATGTCACCGCTGAAGCATAAAAAAATGTTGGAAGATATTGAGCAGTTTATAAATAACAGTGCGCAGGTTCAATCGAGGAGGAATAATAAAGGGGGTGATGATTGTGCTGGAGAAATGAATTTGAATCGAAATAATTCAAGTAGGAATAATAAAAGAAGTGATGATTATAATGAAGGAGTAAATTTTAATAGGAATAAAAGGTGTGATAATTTCGTAGGGGAACTGAATTCAAATAGAGATGGATTTATTAAACCGAACGAAAGCGTTTTAATAAACAGAGAATTTAATTCAAGGAGGAATCAATATCAAAACGTTAAGGGCCGAGAGATTAATTTCGATGATTTAGTCCTGAATGATAACGTCAATGATAAAAATGTGGAGGCTCGAACTAGGAATAACTTCGATAGAAAACTCGAGCGGATCGGAGAGATCGATTTGGACGCAGTTTTGAATGAAATCGAGACGCGTAAATTGGAAACCTCCGGTGTTAAATTTTTGTACGCGAATCCTCTGGATTTTTCCTCCGGCAACACCGATTCGGCCCTCGGGGATAAATCGGCGAGCGGGAGCAGCAGCAGCGAGTCGACGCAGACGACCGCTTACAACCGATGTCAACAGAAATCGGGGGCCGAACCGAGGTTGTTGAGTTTATCGGATTTGTGGGGGCGGAACGGAAAGGATGGTTACAAAGAGAAGTTGCAAGAGGAGAGATTGAGGAGACAGGTTTGGCGATTTTCTTTGTTAATTTTATTTTAAACCAAAGAAAAATGTTTTTTTTATTTTTAGCATTGTGAGGAGTTAATTGGAGAATTACAAACGAAAGTGTTGGAGTTGCAGGAAAGGGTCGCCGTGGCTTTGAAAGTGGACGAGGCTAAAGACAGCGCGATCTCGAAGTTTAACGATGCTTGGGAGAAGTTGGTTTTTCAGTACCAAAACTTGGATTCAGAGCGTGAGAGTTTGGACGCTGAGAATAAAGAGTTGAGGGAGAAACGGGCTGCCGAAATCAACGAATATTCAAATGTAAGCGATTAATATGGGGGTTCAAACCTCCCCCGAAATTTTCAACATGTTAAATTCAGCCCTGAAAGAGTAAAAACAATATTTTTACCAGTAAACCCCCCCCCCCCCCTTGAAAAATGTTTTTCTAGCTACGGCCCTAGTGCAAGACTTTATTATTATTAAAGCTTTATTAATGTGAAATTTCTTTGTAGAGATTGGAAAAAGTGGAAGAAGAATTATCGAAGACGTTAAATTTAGCACAAATGGATAAAGAGAAGTTTTTATTGACGCAAAAAGAGAACGGCGAATTGAAAGTAAGACTGTCTCTCGCGGAAAGTGATTTGAAACGGGCGGAGAGTCTGCACGCTGAGCAATCGGAGAAAAATCGGATGGTGAACGATATTCTGGCTCAAAAGGAAATTGAAATTAATGAGGTGAATAAATGTTCAACGCGAATCAACGCAATTTCGATACTATAATCATTTACCGTAATATCTTTATCGAAAAAGAATTATAGGGTGTCTTAACAAGAGTGCCGGATTTAAATTTGTCGCAATTTTATTTGTGTGATTAGTACGGTGATTATTTGTTGACAGCTGTCATGTACAGACCACGGGATTAGAGATTATGGCGAAGTATTCAAACAGGCAACGTTTAATTATTGTGAAAAGGCACTATCACTATGTTGTTACAGCCGTGTCATCTCTTTATCGAAATTGACCGCCGAATCGTTCAATTTAATGCCGATGGACTTATTTCGTTGGGGCTATGTGAAGGAAAAAGTGTAGGCGAACAAGCCTACACTTCAACTGGGTTTTATGGAACTGTTCCTCAGAGGTGCCAAATTATATGACCTTCGTCCTCGGGGTTGTAAAGTTCGGCCGGTGCTGGTGGCGCAGTTCACGATGGGGGGTTAGTTGAAAATTCGTTAGGCGTTTGTCGTGTTTAGCGAAATTTACATATTTACAAAGAAAAAATATATTTATTTTATTTTATTTTATTTTTTTTTTTTTTATTTTATTATTATTATTATTACATAACATGAGTACATATATTTTCAACAAATTAACATCCGTTCTATAATATATCTATAATATATTGAGCAGTGTTCTGCTCAACGTAATGAATATCCAGATGTAACAATAATAGTTCAAAGCACCTAAGTGAGTGAACACTTGTAGCGTGCTGGCATGAAGTTCTTAGAAATTTTGTGCAATATATGATACGTAAATGTTGTTTTAGTTTACATAATGAGTACCGAAAAATAAATATATGATATGTGTTTATTATTCTAATATTTTTGAGAATTGAGGATAATTTTCGAAGATATAAGATTTTGAAAGTTGTGAGAATTTTTGTTTGTTATTTTGTTTGATATGTTGGGGAAGGAGAGTATAGGTTTTGGGGATTGTGTAGGTGAATGATCTGAGGCTAAAGGCTGATTTGCAATTAGGGATATAGAGTCTAGTCTTACTTCGTGTGTCATGGTTTGATCTCATGTAGTTTAAGGCATTACGATGTTTATAAGCATATGTACAGAGACTGTGGAAGTACAGGCATATATAAAAGAACATCGAATGAATGGTTACGAACTTGAGTCATTTGCAATTAAAATGATTATGTAATGAAATGTGAGTAAAACAATTGGAGTCGATAAAACGCCGGTCACGTTCAAATATAAATATTTGCTTAATTAGAAAAAAAATGCGTATGCCTTGAAAATTAAATCTGGCGCACTTGTTGAAACACCCTTTACAGTAAATAAACTATACATTCTTTTAATAAAATCAAATATAAGTTGTTTTCTTCTTCTTCACAAGTTCTATCGATCGCAAACCTTCCCGCCCGTTATTTAATTTATCCGTGTTTGTTTAGCATAAAGCAATTTTGGCGGATTCGAGGAATGAAGTGTGCCAATGCAGAGAGGCGATAGACATGTGCCAAAATGAATTCATGCAAATGAAACAGCAGTACTCACAACTGGAACAAATTTTGGACAATAAACAGAAGCAGATCGAAGATTTCGAAATGCACAAGAGGACAGTTTTAAAAGACAATGAAAACTTGAAGCTCATCCAGGTAAATCCAAAGAATGCTAATCTTTAATCGTGAATTATTCAGTACCAAAATTAAAATTCAATAATATAATAAAAAAAAAAAATAGTCGATACTTGTTTACGTTTTTATTTCAAGTTGTGGGGTGGCTAGCTCAGAGAGACGAACGTTTCGGCCGCTTTGGTAAAATTATGTTTGTTTATAAGATGTACAATAATGTAAAATATCGTGAGGATTTCTTCTGAAGGGCTTATCCTGAAGTTTTCTGGGTTTCGCACCGGGGGCGGCGTCGTCCTCGTAGCGGGTCGGTGGCTGGGATGGGCTTCGAGCCAATAGCGGGTGGATTACCCAGTCTGGCTAATCAGCAAGCGAGTCAGTGGCACGTTGTATCGTTGGGGCCACTTACACAAACTAGGAGGGCGTGGTCACACAAGGACCGTATTCGATTAACGCGCCACACAACTTGTAGAAAAATCAAGGGAGTTGTTCGGTTTGCAAGCAGACTTCTTAGCCACACAAGTTCGTGTAGAGGAATCAAGCAGAGCCGGTTCAACGCTGGTGATTTTTGGGCTGTTACCTTTTATGGGCACGGCGTTTGGTGTGGGGATGCGATGCGTAGGCTGCGACGGTGGCGCAAGCGGGAAGGGTAGTGCGGAGCGCCTTTTTACTACGGCGGTTCGTACCCCCTTACAAAGTGTTTCTCTTTACGAAATTTTGATCAAGAGTTAAGTGCACTCTTGATCAAAACTCGGTGAAGAAAAACACTTGAAATAGAAACATGAAACAGTTTTTATTTGCTGTTTCTTTCAATAGTGTAGAAAAAATTCAATTGTTTTTTGATGAAAATAAAAAGAATAATTAGCTTTTTATAAGTTTTATTTTAAGAAATAAATAACGCAATGAATTGTGTTGCAGAGGAATTTACAAGACGAGTTGATTAGGTTGAGAGAATCGACGGACAAAACGAAAATCGAGTTGAGGAATTTTTACCAGGATCAAGTGGAAATCGTCGTGAGGGATAAATTGAGGGAATTTCAGGCACAACTGGACAAAACCGAGTCTTCTCTGCAAGAAGAGATTAAATCGAGGGAGATGAATGTTGCCAAAACGGCCGCCTCGCACATCCATCAACTAACCGAAAAGTAAAAAAAAAAAGACCTTTATTGACATTCTCCGTCACAAACAACAAACCAAACTTTACATTTTATAAAACTAAATCCCCTCCCTTCTATTTTCCCTCTACCCCTATCCCATCCACTCCATCGCCCTTCTACTCCCATCCATTCTTCCTTCACCCCCTCGCATTCCTTCGTAAAGTCACCTCTTCGAATTCACTCATGTATATATTAAACAACATTGGGCTCAGCGGGCACCCCTGTCTTAATCCCTACCGAGTCCTGAAACACTCTGACATATCCGTCCCCACTTTCACCATCACCCATGTCTCCTCATACACTCTCCTCACCCACTCAACCATCCCCTCACTCACCCATGTCTCCTCATACACTCTCCTCACCCACTCAACCATCCCCTCACTCACCCCTCTCCTCCGCAAGCACTCTATCAGATTCACCCTCAGTATGAAGTCATATGCTGCCTTTAAATCTAGGAATACTGCATGTACACATCCTTTTGTTCCATCACTCTTTCCACCATTCGCGCCTGCTCCCTCGCCCCCCTACCCCTTCTAAACCCCCTCTGCATCTCTAGCAGTATCTCCTTCTCTTCTACCTCCACCTCCATCCGATTCCTCACTATCATCATTGCCAGCTTGTACCCAATACTATAGTTACTCCTCTATAACTCCCAGCATCCTTCTCATCCCTTCCTTTATACACCGGGCACATCATCCCCACCCTCCACGCCTCTGGTAAGCTCACCTCCCCGCTCCACATCTGATTCAATAGCTCTCTGAATTTCTTCTTCCTCTTTTCCCCAATTTTCTTCCACATCTCCGCTTTGAGCTCATCCCTCCCTGCCGCCTCTTCCACTCTTCACTTACTTGAAGGACCTTTCCACCTCCTCCTCCATGAACTCTTCCCGTTCTGTCTTCTCCAATCCCTCCTGGTACTTCGCTCCCTTCCCTGCCTCCTCTTTTCCCCTCCACGTTTCTGCCTCGTTTTTACAGTCTCTCAATTCCTCGCTCGCCTTTTCCACTGTCTGCAGCTTCTTCTTCTCACATATATCCTCATATCTGCCTCCTAACACATTCTCTCACTGTCTTCCGCAAAACCTTTTTTGTCTGAATGCATTCCTGATCAAACCATGTGTCACCATCTCTTCTCTCACCCTTTCTCTTTCTTCCGCATCCCACTATTATCCCCTCCATCTCCTCTATAGTACTGACCTCCTCCTCCCATTTAATCCTCTCCAACTTTCTCCCCATATGTAAAGTAATTTATATATATATATATATATATATATATAATCAAATGCCGCTCTACCCATTCGGGTGTGTGGCTATGTAAAGTAATTTACTTTATTTTATTAAATTTTATATTTCTATTCATACAATGAAATGCGATAGAGTTCATTTATTCCTTAATAACTGTAAAATATCAGCAGACAACAAGAAGGCCGTAGCCAGGGGGAGGATATATAAGTTCAACCCCCCCCCCAATATTTTTTCAAAATAGTAAAAATGTAAAAGCTGCCTCGTAAGCACAAAAACAATATTTTTACCAATAAAACGCCCCCCATCCTGAAATGTCTATAACCCCCTCCGAAATGTTTTTCTGGCTACGGCCTTGGCGGACAACTTCGAGTTAAATTTGCTGCTGAGATCTTTAATATTTTCAGACATAATTTAGAAGTGAATCTCGAGCAAAATTTACTATTAAGATCTTTGATATTTATAGACATAATTTAAAACTGAATCTCAAGCTAAATTCGCTATTAAGATTTTTAATACTTTCAGACATAATCTAGAAGTGAATCTCTTGGAGGAAAAACACCGCGAAGAAGTGAAACTCTACCAAGTCCAACTGACACAATCGCAACAGCAGCTCGAACAGATGAATTTCAAACTAAGAAAATTGACGGACACCCGCAACACTGTTTTGCAACAGCTTAAAAAAGTAATGGACGCCCAGTGGAAAGAGGCCCTGAAAATCGTCAACGAGGGTAAAAGCCCTGTGATTGTTCACGACGCCACAATCGACCGATTGCACCATTTGAAGACGAAGAGTTTCTCAAATTTAGAAGAGGTCTTGTCCGATAATAAACTGGACGAGCATAATTGCGGGTGTTCGAGTTCTTCGTCGGCGGTCGGGGAGTTTAATTTTAATATACCGCAAACGACGCCGGTTACGAGTAAAAGAGGGATGAAAGGGCAGAGGCAGATCGAGAACGATTTGCAGAATTATGTACAAATGGTGAGGGCGCAAAATTAGATTTTTGTGAAGATTGTTTTGGTGTAGTATTCTGTTGTAAATTCAAGCAGCTTATTCAGTATTATAATTCGTCATCACTTAAAGTAAATTTAAATAAATGCGGAAGATACTTCTGTGGGACATCCACGGTGATTACATTTGATATGTTTTAATACATTGTATTATATCGTATGTTTAATAAAATAAAACCTCTAGAGTGCCATGGAATATATTGTAGGTTGGCAACTCTGAAATTATACATTATAAATATTATGTCTGACGTTTTATACGACAATTCCTAGAACGTGTAGCCAACTTAAATTTTGAAAAAAGATAAAATCGTGGCACTCTAGAGGTTTTTTTTTAATTAAACATACGATACAAATGTTTGAAATCTCGGAGTATTGATGAGTGAATTTCATTAATACAGTGACAAAGACTGAATTCAAAGATATGTAGGATTTTATTATGTTTAATTAATAATGCAATAATGCAAAATAGGCAAAGGACATAAATTGGTAGATAATTCTGAAATCACCCATATGATGTTGAAAAGTGACTATGAAGTTCAAGCAATAATTGAAAGATGGCGCGCTACGCTATGTTTAAGTCAGAATTGACAACTGAGCACCTAATCCGCCTCTTAACTCGTTTTTCAGTTGCTGAGCAAACAGAGTGAAAATCCAGAGAAGGATAATTCCGGTGATGAAAAAATGTCGGCCCATGTGAGTTTTTTTCTTTCTAACTCTCCTTCCCTCCTCCATACTCTTTCTCCCTAACTCAGTTTTTTTTCTAACTCTCCCTAACCTAACCTAACTCGGTTTTTTCTTCATAACTCTCTCCTTAACCTAACCTAACTCGGTTTTTTCTTTCTAACCCTCTCCCTAACCTAACCTAATTCAGTTTTCTCTTTTTAACTCTTTCCCTAACCTAACCCAACTCAGTTTTGACTTTATAACTCTCCCCCTAACCTAACCTAATTCAGTTTTTTCTTTCTAACTCTCTTCCTAACCTAACCTAACACAGTTTTTTCTTCCTAACACTCTTCCTGTATCTTTTTACTCTTTTGAAGAATATGAATTTGCGTTCAGTACTCATTCATTCACCGGATAACTATATTCGGGTTTCAGGCTTCAACGCCATCATCACTATAGTCCCGAAGCAGTCTTTGAAGAATACTGAATATCTTTGATCAATTAATATGGCCTGTGCAATTTACATATGTTTGACAGCATAAACCCATTTGCTTAAGTAGCATCGTCAATAGCTGGCAAACTAAACGTTTGTATACAGCAATTGTTCGTCCACAACTCTTTCTATCTGACTCCATACATTTTCTCCCTAACTCTGTTTTTTTAATTTCTAACTCAGTTTTTTCTTTCTAATTCTTTCTGTTTAACTCCAGTCTCTTTCACCCCAACTCTCTATCTCTCTCTGTTTAGGGCGCTATTCAGCTATTTTTTATTTGAGACTAAGTTTTTTTCAGGAGGACGCTAAATACAGGCAGCAATTTCGAAGAGGGATGAAACCGCCTTGGAAATGATCGTTTTAAACTTCATATGTTTTGTGTTTGTTGTTGTTGGAAAATCTAGTCTGAATTTGTAATGTAAATAATAATAATAAGTTGCATGCGTAAATTTGTCGATTTTGAATGATTATTATAAAGAAAACATATTTTTGTACAAATTGATAAATATTTTATAATTAAACATTTTATCAAATTATCGAGTTAAATTAATTTACCATCAAATAAACAATATCCGAGCAGGCACTGGAAAACAATGGAATTTTATTGATATTTTACAAACGACAAACACTTCATCAATGTTTCGAACATTCTCACACCAGTGCTAAAGAATTTAAAGAGACCACAAAAAGATGTCGGGGCACGGGAAATGGACACCCGCCGTTGTGCAAAAACCGAGGAATTACATCGTCTCTTCGGACGCCGTTCTGAACAACATCCGGGCTTTCACACCCACTTATGAAAAGGTGAGCAGCGAAAAATTTAATCTAAAATCAGTGGAGCGAGTTGTAAAGACTTGTAAATTAAAATTGCTTGTAAAATTAAATCTGCATTTGTTGTGGGTTTTTAATTGGGTGCGTTGTATATCGATTTACCTTGATTTTTGAGATTCTGAAAACGGAATCGGGATAAACGTGTATGGGACGCACGAATCTAAAGTAATCTTGGTAAAGGCGACTTACCGTTTGGCCACGAATTAAATTTTAAGTTCCACTTTTGAGGTTATATATGGTCGTATTTTCGGCTAAATAAGCACGTTAGGGATACCTGTTACACACATGATGAAATTATGTCCAAAATGATGACGTAATTCATCCAATTTGTAGTGTTATCTCCATCAATTCAGTCAATATCACGATATTAATTTTACACTAAAATCGACGTCTACTGACGTTTATTTAAAATAATGGATATATAAATCAAGATTGATTCACATCAATCAAGATTACATTTCAATACATCTAGCGCCATCTATTTTTTATATCGTAAACTAGGATCATAGGTATTCTAATTTACGATATCAAAAAATAGATGTATTAAAATGTAATAAATGTAATGTAATAAATATTAATGTTAATATTTAAATATTCAGGAGCTGTTCCGTACACGCAAAGAGACTTACGCAATTTATTCTATTGCAAACTTTTCTCCTAACCTAACCTAACCTAACAGTATGTAGAATAATTAATGTGCGCAAAGAGATTTAAGCAATTTATTCTATTGCGAACCTTTCTCCTAACATAACCTAACCTACAAGTATGTGGAATAGTCACCGTGCGCAAAGAGACTTACGCAGTTTATTCTAGTGAACACCTTTCTCCTAACCTATTCTAAAAGTATGTGGAATAGTCATCGTCTGCAAAGAGACATACGCAATTTATTTTATTGCAAGCCTTTCTCCTAACCTAACCTAGAAGTATGTGAAATATTTAACTTGCGCAAAAAGACTCGCAATTTATTCTATTGCAAACCTTTCTACTAACCTAACTTAAAAACACATAAAATGGCCTAAGCATAATAATATGTTTATCTGCATCTTATTATTTTATAGAAAAATGTATGGCCATACTTAGCCTTAAATCAGATAATTTTGCTTGGTTAGGTGGTTCTATTAAATTATTTTAATTGTATTTAAATTTAGCTGTGTGTCTACTAACCAAACTGGATATGCCGTACAAATTTAATTTGAGTAAAAACAGTGAATTAAATATAAAAGTAATATTTGTTATTATCTATTGTTTGTTTGTTAATATTTTATTATTGCAGTAAATATCCTAGTTATCGTACGAAAGTGCCATCTATTATTTATATCGTAAATTAAATTACCTATGATTTAATAATCAATCTCGATTTATATATCCATTATTTTAAATAAACGTCAGTAGACGTCAAATCTAGGGTAAAACTAATATCGTGATATTGGCTGAATTAATAAAGATAACACTACAAATTGGATGAATTACGTCCTCATTTTGGAGATAATTTCATCATATGTGTAATTTGTATCTGTAATGTGCTTATTTAGCCGAAAATACGACCATATATAACCTCGAAAGTGGAACTTAAAATTCGATTTGCGACCAAACGGTAAGTCGCCTTGACCAACAAACTTTAGATTCGTGCCTCCCATACACCTTTACCCTGATTCCATTTTCAGAATCTTAAAAATCATGGTAAATCGAAATGCAATGAATCCTTTTAATTTGTTTTCAAAGAACGTTTTTAACTCCTTGAACCTAAAAAGAAGTAAGTTAATGAACGCAATCATAAAGTCTACACAAACTTAAATTACATTTGTTAAGGATTTTTTTTTATTTTGTTTTTAATTGGCTTAATATGAAGTTTACGGGATATTCGCGAAAATTAATTTTTTTGATGATTATTGTAGATGCATGTAGGGAATAGTGGAATATGGCAAAAAAAATCCGCGGAAACCACGTTTAGCCCCATTTTAGTTTCGAATATATCACAACTGTTAAAATATGTATCGTATTAGTATTTTGTCACTAACCCATTAAGCGCCGTTGATGCATACACGCAACATTATTATTTCTTTGTTAATTAAATTACTAAATAAGTTAATTGCATATGTTATATTATTTTACCTGGCTTGAACATGTATGAAAAAAAAAGGTAAATACTTTGTTATTTAAATATTTCGCTTATTACTCATTAAAACAAAAAATAATGTCAGTGTATTTCTAACTTCACAATATTTCAGTGTTTTATACGCGTGGCGCATGAAGTAAAATTTCGAGTTTAGAAAAGCCCCGTGAAAATTTGTCTCGGGTCGCTGCGCGACCCTCGACAAATTTTCTACGCGGGGCTTTTCTAAACTCGAAATTTTACTTCATGCTTAGTCTGGGAGCGGCAACACTCTTTCTAAATTTCATATTGCACGTTTTTATATAAAATCGGCGGATGCCTGAAAGTTTACAGCCTATACATTATATAATAATAACTTTATTTGTATACTCAGTAACATAAAGGTACTCTTAAGAAAAAACTATAAAATCATGGTACACAAATCACGAGGTGAGATTCAGTATCGGGTAATAAATACCCAACTGTTCTTCCATCTTAACCTAGACACTATTAAAGGTAATATATATTTAAAAGAAAAATTCACATACTGTAAATTTTACAGTATGTAATACACTGTGAATTTTTCATTTAAATATTCAAAATGTATACGCTGTAAACTTTTAGGCACTCGTCGATTTTATATAAAAACGTGCAATATGAAGTTTAGAACCAGTGTTTCCACTCCCAGACTAAGCATGAAGTAAAATTTCGAGTTTAGAAAAGCCCCGCGTAGAAAATTTTTACGGGGCTTTTCTAAACTCGAAATTTTACTTTATGCGCCAAGCGTATAATACACTGAAATATTGTGAAGTTCGAAATACACTGACATTTTTGCATAAAAAAAGTGCAGAATTGTACTTAAATTCAACTTTTCGAGTTAACTCTATCACTGCTCGGCCGTTAATGGGTTAAATCACTATATTGACTGTATTTGATATAGTGATTTCTATATTTTTTGTAAAAACTCTCCAAACTCTCGGAAAGCCGTTTATTGTGTTTTTAGCTCGATTTTCGAGGTGGTTAAGAAAAACGTTAGCTAGGAAAGGTGAGAGCGGATTCCCCATGGCTGTTCCGAAAGTTTGTTTGTAGAATTTATTGTCGAATTCAAACGTGTTGAAACAAAACAATATATCGATTTAACGAGAATAGTGATGGAGTGCAACACGTTTGAATTCGACAATAAATTCTACAAACAAACTTTCGGAACAGCCATGGGGAATCCGCTCTCACCTTTCCTAGCTAACGTTTTTCTTAACCACCTCGAAAATCGAGCTAAAAACACAATAAACGGCTTTCCGAGAGTTTGGTTCAGATACGTTGATGACGTAATGGCAATCATCAACACTAAAACCAACATAGAAAACTTGTTGTCGAGTTTAAACAGTTTGTACCCCAGCATTTCATTCACACACGAAAAGGAAAACAACAATCAACTCCCCTTCTTAGATTTACAAATAATTAAAAATAATAATACACTAGAATTCAACATCTACCGATAACCTACACACACATACAACTACATTCACTCATCCTCAACATCACCCATTAAACACAAACTAGCAGCATTTAATAGCATGATATATAAAATTACGAAAAAACTATTCGTGAAAATGCAAACAGTGTCTTAATTAATAAGACAATTTAAGACGATAAATGTACATTGAAACAACTACTTCCCGTGCAAATACACCTCCGGATATTGAATTACACAATGAAATATTTAAAATCTTATTTGATTTGATTTGTTACAACGCTCTATTAAAGTGTATGTAACGTTTAGGTCAATATTAATATTATGTTTAAAGTGTGCAAACTATAAGAAGCGTAAGCTTTTTTTCTCGAATTCAAATAGTTTTGACTTTGAATTTATCTTGTTTAATAGTATGATTTACAAAGCAATAAACTTGCCTTTATCAAATGAAAACAAAAGAAAAGAATTAACATTTATAAAAAACATTGCACAATGTTTAGGTTACAGCAAAAACACATTAGAAAAGCTCATCAATAGACATAAAATGAATCATAAAATTAAATCTAGCACAAAACTCAATACATCAAAAGAAACCAATAAGAAAAAATATGTTAAATTCATTTACAATCCAACTATTTGTCACCAAATAAATAAAGTATTCAGGAAATTTAATCTAACAACTGCGTATTACAGTGAATCGAAAGTAAAATCTTATTTGAATAACACTTTAATCAGTAATGATAGTCTACACAAATCCGGTATATATTCAATTAGCTGTAACAACTTCGATAAAATATACATTGGTCAAACTCAACGAAATTTAATCAAGAGATTCAAAGAACACAATTATCACATAAAAAACCAAAACCCAGATAAATCAGCAATAGCTTTCCATAATTTCCAAACCGGCCACCAATTCTCATTACACAACGTAAAATTATTACAACAATCAAACAGTTTCAGATTAAACATGTTGGAATCAATAGAAATGTACAAATGTAAAGACAAGTTGTTAAATTTCGATTTAAGCTCACTGGAAAACCCGCTTTTAAATCTTATTCCGAAAAACAATTGTAAACCGGCCAACACCTCTCCCAATATCAATAATCCCGGTCCACCAATAGATACCCGACATAATTAGATTTAGGTTTTCCCACTAATCCCTATACCGTATATAAACAGTCGTAATTAGTTTTAAAGCATTCAGTTATTAAAAATGAGTACATGGTACTCGAAATGTACATCTAACAATAAAAATAAACAAGCGAACGAAGGAAATTAAATCGTGTTTTATTAGTAAAATTTTGTATTTCAACATTTGTAATCAAATCAACACTTTTGAATTAAAATATTGATCCTGAAATTGAGTATTCAGCATCGTTTCATTCGAAACAATTATTTAAAACATTAAACATCGTGGTAACTTGTAACTAGTCTGTGCACAAACATTTGAACTCAGTGGTTTGTTTTATGTGAATTAAATAAAATATTCAATTTTGAAAACCTTTAATACTTCAAAAATGTTATTCAATTTTGAAACCTTTAATACTTCAAAAATGTTTCACCGCGAGTTAAGTGAGAAATTAATTAAAAATAAGAAAACGATTGATATTCTGACAAGAAAGGATGAAAATCAGTATTTTTGTTTGAGCGTTCTTCCCTTACAGAAAAAAGGCTGTATAGCAGCGACGGCTCGCAGCCTAACTTCAGGGTCGGCCAGAGACCCAAGGTAATATGTATTGAAAGGTGACTTTATTGTGAAACTCCTTGGATTTATAAAGCGCGATCCCAACCTCAAATTTTGTGTGCCTTGGCGTTCTGGCCGACCCTGAAGTTAGCCTGCGAGCCGTCGCTGCTGTATAGTGGATTGTATCTATAATTGAATTTATCGAGGCGCACAGCAAGATAAGACTTACCCTGTTGTTAGTAGATCCGGTAGCACAGGTTGCAACCACCCTTTAAGCAGCGTGAGTAGAGATGCCTACTCACGCTGCTTAAAGGGTGGTTGTAATTTCCGCTATGTACGATGTGACTTGTCTCACGACTAAACTAATTAACCATAGATTAAATTAGATTGATAACTCCTAGAGGGCTCTACGTATCATAATTTTAGTTGACCGACCCACTCGATGGGGCAGCGCTGCAATCGCAAATTACGTCAACGGGCGCGGGGAGTGGGCGGGCGGCTCGCTAAGTGGGGTGCGCGGTGCAGGGGGTCAAAACATTGAAGGGGGCATTACCGGTTGTAGGCCTAAAAAATGGGTGAACTTTGGGAATTTTTTTTAAAAGAACTATTAACCCCAGGGTTATGCGGCTTTGCGGGTTGAATTGGTCTACTCTTCCTTTATTATTTAACATTTTTTTACACGATAAATATTTATAATCATGGCGGCAACGGCGGCCATCTTGGCACCCCGCCCGCGAAACATGGGCCCACTCGGTCGTGCCCCGAGCCCCTCCTAGTCATCTGAAACAAAAAATGCGTATTGGTCAGCAAACTATAATAGATTTGCTGGATCCTGAACCTAATTTGAAAAAAAAAAATTGGAAATTTGACAAAATGGCGAGCGTTTAAAAAAAAAGTGAAGAAATTTACATTTTTTTCGAGCTTAAAACGTGATGAAAAATAGTAAAATTTAATAATAATGAGACGAAAGTAGGTTCAGGATCCAGTAAATTTTGTCTAGTGTTCAGTCAATTGGTTTCAAGTCAATCGGTCAAGTCGTTTGGCCGCTATCCACGACAGAGTAAAAAAAAAAGTGGTTTCGAGAAAAACGCGTTTAAAGTTTTCGCAATGGTTCTGAGTGCAATAATAATTTTTCCATGTGTACAAAGTGGACAAAAATATTCCTTAATATGTTGTGACTATATCCTGATTCGATTTCGTTATCAAATTGCATTAATGCGAGTCCACAGATCAAATATGGCGGATGATGTAAAAAAAAGCATGTCCCAATTTTCGTGAAATTGAACATATAATAGTTTTGTGGACTTGTAATTAAGAAATTATAGTCGGAATAAAAGTAATTTGCAAAATAATAAATGGTTTATTCAAAATGGCTGTCCAAAAATAGAAAATAACCATTTTTCAGTAAAAAATTAAACTTTTTCGGGTGTTGTGCTAAATTTACTTACAATCAGTCTGCAATGCCGGGTCCGTACAGGCACTCATGTTCAATCTCGACGTGTTCATCGTCTGCGATGCGCCGTTGTCGTTCTGCAATCCGAGCTTGTCGTGAGGCGTCCGATATTCTGCGTTCGGCGCTCCGAATTCGCGATGCGTCTGATTGCCTCATGAACTCATAAGCAACCTGGCCGACACCTATCCCCAGCACGTTCATAATTGCGAGCAATGTCACCTTCCCCTCGTTGTAGATGCTGGCAGCAATGTATGTAGCAGTTTCCACAGTTTTCAACCCACTGTGCAGATGTTTCGGAGCTAATTTCCAAACAGTGGCGTTGAAGGACTCATTCGAGTTTTGCGTGTTTGCTCCGACGCACCGTTGCAGCAGGTCTGTAGAAGAAAGCACTTCATATATTGGCCTGATAGCAGCTTGGACGTTTTCTTGGAGAGGAGGTGGGTGGTGAAACGTGTCCAGTGATCCCTCAGCCTCGGCCACACGCCACTTGCACCAGCTGTTGGCACCTTCCGGACAAAAGTCATGCTGCGGCATCTCATTAGTCGAGCACTTGTGGTGGAATGTTGCCCAGATTGCGTCCCTCATTTTGTCTACAGAATCCGAGTTCCGTCGAATTGCGAGACCGTAATATGTTGTCAACTCTGCTATAAGCTTGTCCGTCAATTTACCAAGGCCTTTTCCGCCGAGTCCCTTAGTTTCTTTTTTTACTCGTCGAAGCCGCGTCCCCATGCGCTTTTGGACATGCCCCACACATTCCTTTTTTTGCACCGTGGTATCCTCGTACGGGTCCATATCGACGATAGCCTGTAAAATTCAAATTTTCAATTAGAATAAAATACTGATAAATACAAATAGTTTTAGAGGAAAAAAATATATAAAGATACATGCCTTAAAAGTCTTGGAGTCCCCGTCACCGATGTAGGTTGCGTACTTTACTCCAAGAACTTCTTCGGACCGCGAGAACATTTCTGTGATCGCGTCGACTTCCATCTTTCCTGCGCTCCCCTGGTGATTTATTGTGCAGTCTTTTTCATGGGTATCCTTCCATTGGTCGTATTCCGGAGTTCCTTCTTGCGAAGCCCACAGATTACAGGCCTGACAAAATGCTGACTTGACTACAACATCCAGGATTTTGCCGGTCATGTTTCCAATGAGCGATGCCATGCCAAAGAGCGAGCTGAAACCACGTTTCCTCCAGGAGCCGTCACCAGAAACTGCAATGTTTATAGGATCTTTCCCCGCTGCGACGTTCGCCTCCGATTCTTCCTTCACTGCTTTCTTCTGGTTGACTGTGAACGTTGCTGACGCTGCGGTGTAGAGGTCTCGAAGAAAGGTGTAATATGTACTGTGACTCAAGGTAGTTCGTATGTCCATCAAACTGGCAAAAACCTGCATGCTTTGCAGCCCCAGCCCTAACACACGAAAAGCGTACATAAACCGCCTATTCACATCACTGAATTTTCCGTTCTTTGGGCTGGAATCCACGAGACGATCTCCGCATTCACATTTGACGGTTATCTTCAAAGCAAATCCGTAGCCGGCCGTACGGCCGAATTTGACTTTGCCCTTACACTCCTTGCAGATCAAAATCTCGCTGATGAAGTCGAACACCGTCAAAAAGTTCAAAAGTACGTAGCCGATGCCCATGTCCTTTTTTTCCGACCGCGCCGGAAACGCGCAATTTTTTCGCGGACGCGCTGACAAATGCCGAATTATCCTCGGCAGAGTGTTGATTCCCCATGAAACATCGTTTACGGGGACGGGCACGCTTTTTCTGCAAGTTCGGCATTTTAAATTCGATATCAACCGGCACTAATCGAATCTGACTGAACACATGCGCCAGCGACAGAGATTATGTCATTGGGTAGATAGAAAACGTCATTGGGAGATGTGAAGGACATACAGTGCCACCTACAGGGGTTTATCTGCACTTATGCTCAGTGTTTACACCGGTTTTACGCATGGAAACGGAATACGGTGAGCGCGCGGCTCTGCCGTATCGGCACGCCGTTCAGCGCGTTGGCGGACTTGTGTGTAAGTAGCCGTAGGGACCGTAAAACTTACCGGATTGAATCCGCCTTTCGGCCACTGATTCTACATGAATGTAGCTTTGAATAAATGCAAAAAAAAAATCGATTTTTTCAAAGTTGCAACCGGTAATGCCCCCTTAATTCACTTGATGTATAATATTTATTAATAAACCGAGCATCGGCAAATGCACAACGTATGCTTATATCTGTGGCTGACCGCAAAAACCTCATAACTCGAATTTTTGTCGAAATTGAGTTAGTTGCATTTTCGGTATTGTGTTGGTCCCTAGTTTCATTTATAATACCTATTTCACATATTTGCTCGTTATTTGACGAGAAATCGCCAAGAGAAAAAAGCAACAAAGTGGGCATTTCCCGTAAAAACCACATAACTCAACCATTTCCCGTAAAAACCACTTAACAAAAAAAAAAAAATGCAAATGCTTAGTTTTGAAAAAACAAACAAAGCAAACAAATAGCGTTAATCGACCTGGAGGATAGCTCAAACTGCCATTTCAATATTTTTAAGGTCATTTGGTTGTATTTTTCACGCCTTTTTCACGCCTACTTATGTAAGGTTAGCTTCATAGGTACAATTGATGCATACAAGGCGGAAACAATGCATCTGTTTAAAAGTAGTAATTAATAATGTGTTGATGATTAATTAAATTATTTAATTGGTTAATTTACTTACTGTAAAACAGTTTATTCTAGAAATATTAATCATTTATAATCATGACCGTAAGAATCACTTAAGTGCGTTTCCCGTAAAAACCACATAACTCATTTTTTCTTGGATCACGGGCCTTCCTGCAGACAAAATACCTTCAGCACATAATTTCTACGTTTATTGTCATCCACTGGACACGTATTGATCGCTCAATTGATGTTATTTAATCAATAAGCAAAAGTAGCTTTCAAAACTTTAAACTCAAATATCTCGAAATCAAGAAAATACGAGTTATGAGGTTTTTGCGGTCAGCCACAGATATATACTTAAAAGAAAAATTCTCGTTATGAAAATGTTCGGTGTTACATAAAACTCTCTGTATGCTGTTTATGAAATCAACGCCTCAATCCAACTCTTTTTTTTCAAGGATTTTCTCGTTTATTTTTAAGTGTTTGTTTTTGTGAATATTGTTTAGGACTTTCTTGTTTATCCGCTAATGCGTTTGTTTTTTGTAAACAATTATTCAGGATTGTGAAGTGAGCATGCACTTTCTGTTATCGAACGAGTACATGCGGATGTGGTTCGACGATCGGAAAGAGTTCGACAACAAGCTGTACATACAGGGCGACTCCAAGCCCGACGTGAGGAACCGCAGGAAGTGCGTGCCGATTTCGAAGCCCAAGAAAAACAAGCGCGAACTGCCCATCATTCATTTGGAAAGGTGAATAAGTGCAACAAAAAAAAAAAAAAACACGATCGGAAAAGAAAATTGATATTTCTTGTTGTTTTCAGATTTCAAAATATCCCTTCGAAAACAGACCACCGGAGATGAAATTAATGTGTAAAGAGCAAAAAAATGCGAATAAAAGAAAAACTTTAGGAATTATTGTGATTTACTGGCTTATTATACGTTTTATAACTAAGTCTGTTTCTTACGTGTACTTTTGTACATGGAACTGTCAATGTGGAGTTGCACTAACTTGAACGCAGTTCAACATATGTCCAGTTTCAACAACTTCTATTAAAAGTTATTCGTTGATTAAATTTATTTCTTGATTGGAATAGACATTCTCCATTTCAAGGCCGTAGCCAGAAAATGGCAAAAATATTGTTAGTCTTACAAAGACTATAATCAAACACTCATTGAAACAACTACTTCCGGGGCTAATACCCCGACAGACATTGAATTATACAACAAGTGTTTGCTGTTACACACAGCAACCTACTGCAAATGTAACAATTTGGCTCAAATTATTCAGGCCATCTATAGACGCGTTTCGAGATTTATCTCTCATCAGTATAGCTTTGCCATTCCCGAAATTTTACTTCATGCACCACCGGTACAAAACACTGACATATTACAAAGTTTAAAACACACCGCTAGACTTTACATTGCATCAGTGTTTTGTACCGGTGGCGCATGAAGTAAAATTTCGAGTTTAGAAAAGCCTGAAAATTTGGTTTGGCCGCTCCGCGCTTCGCGCTACGCGACCAAACCAAATTTTCAGGCTTTTCTAAACTCGAAATTTTACTTCATGCTTAGCCTGGGAGTGGAAAACACTCGTTTAAAGCTTATACTGATGAGAGATAAATCCCGAAACGCGTCTATAGATGGCCTGAATAATTTGAGCCAAATTGTTACATTTGCAGTAGGTTACTGTATGTAACAGCAAACACTTGTTGTATAATTCAATGTCCGTCGGGGTATTAGCCCGGGAAGTAGTTGTTTCAATGAGTGTTTGATATAGTCTTTGTAAGACTAACTTGTTGTAGATTGCGAAAAGAATCTCCTCGACACTTTTAATGTTTGAAGTATTCTGCAACCAAGAATTGGCAATTTCATTTATTAAGGGATTAAGGATTATTTGGCGGGAGGGCAGCAGCAGCTGCACCCACTTAGGCCACAGTCGGGCCCGTTGTAGTGCCTCCCCCCTGATGGTTAGACCCACCCCGCACAGTCGGCAATTGCCGGGATCTGTGCGGGTGACCATTGCCATCCGGGTCCTTCACGATTTGGGGCTTCTTCCCTTAGTAACGTGGTTCTTATTTTTGACAGCGCCGGACACGCGTGAAGAATGTGTCTCGCTGTTTCTTCTTCTTCGTTGCATCCTCGACAAATGTCATCACTGGTGATTCCCATTTTTGCGAGGTGATGCTGGAAGTTGTAGTGACCAGTAATGTAGCCGGTTAGGATTCGTAGTTTCTGTTTTGTGAGTTTTAGAAACTTCTTTGTTGTTTGGCCGTCGGGTTCCAACAGGTATGTCTTTGTTTGGCTGCATGTTGTGAGGTTTGTCCATCTCTCTTTATGTTTCGCAGTATTGAACTCTAGCATGCGTTTGGCTAAGGACCTAGGGGATAGTCCTATTTCTGCACGGTTTGTTGTAATTTTCGATGCTTCTCGTGCTAGTTCGTCCGCGTTATTGTTGCCCTGGCTGTTATCGTGTCCTTTCGTCCACGTTAGTGTTATGCGGTTGGAATTTGCTACTTTGTTCAAGGTTTCTACGCATTTATGTATTAGTTCAGATGTTATTCTGAACTTGTCTAGAGCTGCCAGTGCGGCTTTGCTGTCAGTGACGATAGTTATATTCTGGTCACTGATGTTTCTGTCTTTTATAATTTTAGCACTCTCTAGGATTGCGTAAATTTCAGTCTGTGTTGCAGTAGCATGTGCTGTTATCGGAAGACGTTTTCGCACAGCTAAGTCCTCTGAGTATATCCCTGCTCCACAGCCTGTCTTAGTCTTGGATCCGTCTGTGAACACTACATAGTCCGGTGGTGTTGTTTGTGGGTCCGTGTTCACGACGTATTTCTTTTTGAAGATGTATTGGGGTATCTTCTGGTCTATTTTGCTTCTCAGCATGGGTGGTCCCCATTTGAGTATGCTTCCGTGGCCGTCGGGCGTAGTTTGGTCTGACCATGTGTTCATGGCTCTCAGTCTTTCTGCGGTTAGTCTCGCCGTGCTCTTGATGTGGATATCAAGAGGTGGGAGACTTAGTATTATTTCCATTGCAGCGGTTGGTGTTGTTCTGAAGGCTCCGGTTGTGCACGTACATGCCAGCCTTTGTATGTGATTTAATTTCAGTTTTGCTCCTTGTTGGTTAGTCCGTGACCACCAGACTAGGGCTCCGTATTCGAGCGCTGGTCTGATAATACCTGTGTATATCCACAACGCTATCTTTGGAGATAGTCCCCAGGTATTGCCAATGGCCCTTCTGCATTGCCAGAAAGCCCTGCTTGCTTTCTCAGTTTTGTGTTCTAGGTGTTTGGCCCAGTTAAGTTTTGAGTCTAGATAGATTCCTAGGTATTTGACTTCCTTTGATAGCTTCAATTGGGTCTTGGATAGTTTTGGTAGTGTGTGAGTTTCTATCTTATGTTTCTTTGTAAACATCACTACTTCTGTTTTTGTGGGGTTAACCGATAACTGGTTGGTGTTGCACTGTTTTTAGTGCTTCCTGCATTCTGTTGCATAGGAAGTTCTCGTATTTCCCGTTGAGGAGTATTGCTATGTCATCCGCGTATCCTACAGTGTAGAACCCCTGGATGTTGAGTTTTGTGATCAGTTCGTCCACCAAGAGTGTCCACAGGAGTGGGGATAGGACCCCCCCCTGCGGGCAGCCCCTGGTGACCGACGCTGATATTGTGACATCTGCTAGTGATGCTGTTACGTGTCTCCTGCGGAGCATGTTTCCTATCCATCCGCAAAGCATGTTGTTAACACCGATTCTGTTGAGTGCTTCCCCGATTTTTTGGAAGGATGCTTTGTCGAAAGCACCTTCAATATCGATAAATGTACCTAATAATTTCATTTATACTTCAAAAATATTGTTTTCGCTCTTACAGGGCCGCCTTTACATACAATAATTTAACATTTTGAAAACTTCGGGGATACAGCCTTGTTCCTCATCATAAACATCAACGTCTTGTGAATTGATTGATTTTTTGACGTGTATGTAACTATTAATAGATTTTAATTGACGAAATAACTATTGGTTGATTTAACTGGCATTAGTACAGTACAGTGGAATTTTTCAAATTAAGCACTTTCACGCGCAGAACGAGCGCCGTTTGTTTATTTCCCCAATCTCAAAAAATGAGAAAATGGAACCTGACAATGATACATTACAGTACAATAAGCCACCTAGGCTGCAGTGCATCCGGATCCGAAAGGAAGACGGTCCACACAGGAAAAACAAAAATGATACATTTTCAGCCCAACGTTTTCAGGACTGTCTTGCTTACGTTCGGGAAATGGTGTTCTACCGCGGAAGTGCCTAATTTGGGTAATACATTTACACAAACTGTGTTTTGTTGTAACTAGCGTCCGTCAACAGTAAAGAACTGAATTCCAAACGATCAACATTGACAAACGTCTCATGTTAGTGGTCAGATAAACAGAATTTGCCTGAAGTTTAAATAAATTTAAAAAATGAGATCAGCAAAAAAAAGTGTGGTTCATAATTTTGGTTTGAAAGAAAAAACTCTGCTGTTTCAGTTTTTAACTGTATATTGACAAATATCAATATGTTCTTCACACATACATTCTATTATCATATATATTTATTTAATATATTTTTTTATATTTGTAAATATCGTTTCAAAACATAAAAAAAACCTTCGAAAATGATAATCGTTTCGAAAAAGTCATGGCGCGTTGCTATAAAAAGCACATTCTCGTTCATCTCTCTTATCATTTAATTTATACATGAAAATAACGCACACACACACACACATCCCGGGACTTGAAACTTTCGCTCGCAAATTATCTCCCACATTCCGGGGCTTAAACCTTTTGTCTCGCAAATTATCTCCCACATTCCGGGACTTAAACCTTTTGTCTCGCAAATTCTTTTCTCACACTCGGTCCGTTTTTTTATCCGAACTCCGTTCGAATAAATACTATTTTGAGCGATTCACTGGATCGGCTATTATTCCTGTACAACACTTTCATTATTTTTTATAAATACGCCTACACATCGAAAACAAAAAATATGACTTTCCACATATTGTAATGCCGAACATACGAAAAATATGTCTCAGTACTTTTATTCATTCTTTATTCATTACGTTGAGCAGAACACTGCTCAATATAAAAGAAATATATTATAGAACGGATGTTAATTTGTTGAAAATATATGTACTCATGTTATGTAATAATAATAATAATAAAATAAATAAAAATAAATAAAATAAAATTTACACCACTTATAAAACTTCATCACTGTAAAGGTAAGAGTCATTACTTAATGACTCTTACCTTTACAGTGATGAAGTTTTATAAGTGGTGTAAATTTTTTTTTTTTTTTACAGTGATGAAGTTTTATAAGTGGTGTACATTTTATTTTATTTACACATGAAACCGGCAACCTTATTAATAGAACAATAATACTCAGTGCACATGAAACCTGCAGCCTTTTTAATAGAATTGCGGTTAATATCGTTATGTTACGTTATCGTGGACAAAAATGAAAGTGGCAACAATCCAATTTCATCTGTTCCAACTTCACTCTGGTTCAAACTTAAGTAGTTTAGAGGTTATGTTACAGTGTTTCGTTTCTATTTGTATAAGGCTGTTCTTTTGGACTTGTAACTATTCCCTTTAAGGAAGACTTTTAGTAATTTAAAATCGATTTTTAATACTGACACACAATTTTGGTTTGTTCAACTTTTGCATTTTTTCGTTTCCTACATAATTTCTATTTATACTAACGACAAATTAAAAATCGTAATTTGAAAATAACGTTGTGATGTTAACTACTAATTTGTACTAAAAAGAAAATGAACGATAATTAATATAGTTTCCTTTTCTTTGTAATTTAGCAAATATATACAATTTCATTTAATTTAACCTAATTTAAAGTACCATTTTAAAATACTTCATAATTTTTTTTTTTACAGGGTGATCGAAAATTTAAATTCCACAGCGATTATTCATTTACTTAGCTTAAGAAAAGAAAATAGCAACTGCAAATTATAGGCAATATTTCATACAAAATAAAGTTTCTTTTTTATTAGAAAATTCACTAATCGTAAATTAAATTATAGACTAGCTGCTTTTTTTTTCATGATTTATCATATTTATTATAATAATAATGTCACATAACACCATATTTATTATATTAATAATAATAGGGAGTTTTAGTTTATCGTTTTTCGAAATACGGTAACGCTAACACTAACATCTACACTAAACTTGCTTGATGGCCAGTAACACAGTCGGCTATCGGGCAAGAAGCAAGTTTAGCGTAGACGTTACCGTCTTTTGTAAAACGATAAACTAAAACTCTCTAATATATCGATCAATATTTTTGGCGCCCAATGCAGAAGAAATTATTAATTATTATAATAAATATAATAATCAGAATTAGAATTGGTAAATTTTAAAAATATATTTACAAATGGATGGGGGGGGGGGGGGCAAGTTTTACATACATATTACATCCGAGCTGCACATTATATATATATATATATACAGGGTGGGCCACGAATAACGCCCATTAAAAGTTTTCGGGATTCCCGACAGAGGAAAAATTTGAAAAAATTCTACATTGCACGGTTGAATGCGACCACCTCATGGAAAATATTTCGACTTTCTATCACTTCCGGTTGTACCGGAAATGGCTACTAACTTTATTATTTTAAATGGAACATCCTATATATTAATTTTTTTTAGATTCCCCGTTCAATTGTCTACCCTCTCATATGAATTTATGTCCACTTAACTCTTACAGTTTTTGAGTTAAAAATTTATTTGTGAAATATTGACCTCAAATAGACGTTTTGAAAAATGCCTATAACTTTTAGTAGGGACAAGATAGACAGACGAGCGGCATCTTGAATTGTTACTCATAGATCCCTCTAGAATTAAAAAAATTGACATCTGTCAATTTTGAATAGTACAGGAATTATTCAATTGTGCAAGCATTCTGGGAGGAAAGAAATTTCGAAATAACTCAAAAACTATTTGCTCTAGATATAGGGAGACATAATACTTTTATTTTGCAAATTGTCTTGCCAATCACCATATCAGATAAAATATTGGTCATTCCATTTGAAAACATTGAATTATGATGTTTTTAAGTGGGCACTGAAATATTGACATTTTTGAAATACCTATTGTCAAAATTGACAGATGTCAATTTTTTTGATTCTAGAGGGATCTATGAGTAACAATTCAAGATGCCGCTCGTCTGTCTATCTTGTTCTTACTAGAAGTTATAGGCAATTTTCAAAACGTCTATTTGAGGTCAATATTTGACAAATAAATTTTTAACTCAAAAACTGTAAGAGTTAAGTGGACATAAATTCATATGAGAGGGTAGACAATTGAACGGGGAATCTAAAAAAAAATTAATATATAGGATGTTCTATTTAAAATAACAAAGTTGGTAGCCATTTCCGGTACAACCGGAAGTGATAGAAAGTCGAAATATTTTCCATGAGGTGATCGCATTCAACCGTGCAATGTAGAATTTTTTCAAATTTTTCCTCTGTCAGGAATCCCGAAAACTTTTAATGGGCGTTATTCGTGGCCCACCCTGTATATATAGTAGTTAGTTAATTTGTTTTTTGTTTTCTTAAAGAACTATACATACATACCAGTATAAAACATTCGCCGATCTTAAAATTTATTTTAATTAACCTGGCGTTACTTTTATTTTCTTCTTCGTTTTTATTTATATTTATAAAAAAGTAAAAACATTTCACACCCTCCTCCTTCTTTTTTTAATTTGTTTAAATCTCACTGAACGGAAAAAAGTTGCACGGAAATTAAAAGTGAATCGAACATGATATGAATATCTTAAATTTAAGTGTTTACGCCGGGTGTTATAAATGACATTCGGTAGAAAAACGAAAGAAAGTGGCTAACGAGATTTATTTGCGGAGACGTGAAACGATGATTTTTAAAACTTTTACTGCAGAAAATGAGCCATTATTTACGGGAAGTCAAATTATAATTGACCAAATAATTTATAAGTTGCAGTAAACTTAGAAATCATCGAAACTAAATAAAGTAAAAGTTATTTAGATCAATTATTTCTAAGTTTGTTGCAATTTTTAATTTATTTAAAAATAGGGACTTCGTGTAAACAAACCGTTTGTTTATTTTTTACTGGCGCATCTTCCGCAGTGAAAGTATTAATAAAGCAAGAAATTGAAAATTTATTAATGTCAGTCATAACACGCTCAATAAACACTTTGGACATTTATAATTTATTTACGCTATCGGCTAGAGTACAGTTTATTTCATTATTTTTTTTTTGTTTCTTAGGCAATATACATACAAAGTGTATATTTATATATTCAAAAGCGTTTTTTTTTTTTTTAATTTCTTTATAACCTAACACTTTGTAACGAGAATAATGCGATCGAAAAAACAATAATTATCTAGTAAGCCGTGGGCAGATTTATTTAAAGAAAAACAAAATACGTCACTGCATTTTGAGGTTAGATTAGGAAACTCCGTTTTAGGTCAAACTGCATTTGTGGTTAGATTAGAGGAACTTGGTTTTAGGTTAGGTTAGTTTACAACAACCGAACTATTCAGAGCCACGGCATCAAAAATCTGAATCACCATGATGACCGCTAACCTTTATTTAAATAAAAACAGAATATGTCACTGGGTTTTGAGGTTAGATTAGAAAACTTTGTTTCAGGTTAAACTGCATTTGTGGTTAGATTAGATTAACTTTGTTTTAGGTTAGATTAGTTTACATCAACCGAACTATTCAGAGCTGAGGCATCAAAAATCCGAATCGCCATGATGATCGCTAATCTTTATTCAAAGCAAAACCGAATATGTCACTGCTTTCGACGTTAGATAAGATTACTTCGTTTAGGTAATGAAACATTGAAAAAATCTGGATTTAATTTTTGGCGCCCAACGCGAAAGAAATTTCTTTAATATGAAAGTGTTTAGCTGTAAATGAAGAAAAACGCATTATTCGTCTTAACAATTACATAAAAATTCTTCTAAGCCTAGAAATATTACATTTTGAAGAATTTTTTTGTTATTGTTAAGATCTTAATAACAAAAAATATAAAAATTTGAATATTTAAATTATCATTTCTATAACTTGACAACTTTTTTACATGCCCTGATGAAGACAACAAATTTTGACGAAATATAGGCACATAAATTTAAAACAATAAAAGAATTAAAAAAAAAATATATTATATACAAATTTCTACAATAAAGTTTATTTTTGGCGCCCAATGTGGAAGAAATTTCTTTAATATGAAAATTTTTAGCTATAAATGAAGAAAAATACATTATTCGTCTTAACAATTACATAAAAATTCTTCTAACCCTAGAAATATTACATTTTGAAGAATTTTAGTTATCGTTAAGATTTCAACGATAACATAAACAATATTTATTGGGTTTTTGGTTTTAGCGGCGGAATTAATTCAAAAAATAAAATGGAGACGCAGAGACGGTCTCCATTTTATTATTTGATGTTATTGTTAAGATCTTAATGATAACAAAAAATATTAATTGGGTTTTTGGTTTTAGCGGCGGAATTAATTCAAAAAATAAAATGGAGACGGAGAGACGGTCTCCATTTTATTATTTTATGTTATCGTTAAGACCTTAATGATAACAAAAAATATTAATTGGGTTTTTGGTTTTAGCTGCGGAATTAATTCAAAAAATAAAATGGAGACGGAGAGACGGTCTCCATTTTATTTTTTGAATTAATTCCGCCGCTAAAACCAAAAACCCAATTAATATTTTTTGTTATCATTAAAGTCTTAACGATAACATAAAATAATAAAATGGACACCGTCTCTCCGTCTCCATTTTATTTTTTGAATTAATTCCGCCGCTAAAACCAAAAATCCAATTAATATTTTTTGTTATCATTAAGATCTTAACAATAACATCAAATAATAAAATGGAGACCGCCTCTGCGTCTCCATTTTATTTTTTGAATTAATTCCGCCGCTAAAACCAAAAACCCAATAAATATTGTTTATGTTATCGTTGAAATCTTAACGATAACTAAAATTCTTCAAAATGTAATATTTCCAGGGTTAGAAGAATTTTTATGTAATTGTTAAGACGAATAATGTATTTTTCTTCATTTATAGCTAAACATTTTCATATTAAAGAAATTTCTTCCGCATTGGGCGCCAAAAATAAACTTTATTGTATTGTTTTTTTAAAAATTCTTTTATTTTTTTAAATTTATGTGCCTATATTTCGTCAAAATTTGTTGTCTTCATCAGAGCATGTAAAAAAGTTGTCAAGTTATAGAAATGATAATTTAAATATTCAAATTCAACACTGACTACTGACTTAATGTAAAATTTTCCAATTAAAAGAGATTGGATTTTTTTTTTGCGCTCAACGGAAATATCTTCAAACATGGCTAGATTCTTTCAGTTAGAAAATTTCACATTAAGTCAGTGTTTTAGGCCGGTGGCGCATGAAGTAAAATTTCGAGTTTAGAAAAGCCCCGTGAAAATTTGTCTCGGGTCGCTGCGCGACCCTCGACAAATTTTCTACTCGGGGCTTTTCTAAACTCGAAATTTTACTTCATGCTCAGTCTGGGAGTGGAAACACTCGTTTAAAAATACTTGAAACGCTTGGGCTTGAGGTTTTTTTGGCGCCCAACGTGGGGCCAAGCTAACCCCTGGTTGGGCGCCATAAATCAAGAGCTTTTAAATTTAAAACATCGCTTGAAATCAGTGTCTTATACGCGTGGCGCATGAAGTAAAATTTCGAGTTTAGAAAAACCCCGTGAAAATTTGTCTCGGGTCGCTGGCGCGACCCTCGACAAATTTTCTACGCGGGGCTTTTCTAAACTCGAAATTTTACTTCATGCTCAGTCTGGGAGTGGAAACACTCGTTTAAGAATACTTGGAACGCTTGGGCTTGAGGTTTTTTGGCGCCCAACGTGGGGCCAAGCTAACCCCTGGTTGGGCGCCATAAATCAAGAGCTTTTAAATTTAAAACATCGCTTGAAATCAGTGTCTTATACGCGTGGCGCATGAAGTAAAATTTCGAGTTTAGAAAAGCCCCGTGAAAATTTGTCTCGGGTCGCTGCGCGACCCTCGACAAATTTTCTACGCGGGGCTTTTCTAAACTCGAAATTTTACTTCATGCTTAGTCTGGGAGTGGACAACACTCATTCTTAGAAGTTTCAAATTAAAGGATTACTAAGTTTATTACCATTGTACAAAGGCTACAGCTCGAAGGACCAATCATGGTGTTCGGAGACCGAAGGACTACAGGGAATCGAAGTTTTTTTACAAGAAAACAACGAATATGTGAAGGTTAACAGCATGGATAGGAAAGAAAACATCCAATTTTGAAAAAATATCGAATTTGGATTGGTTTTCAGTGCATTTTTAACTTCACTTTAAATCAGTGTTTTATACGCGTGGCGCATGAAGTAAAATTTCGAGTTTAGAAAAGCCCCGTGAAAATTTGTCTCGGGTCGCTGCGCGACCCTCGACAAATTTTCTACTCGGGGCTTTTCTAAACTCGAAATTTTACTTCATGCTTGGTCTGGGATTGGAAACACTCGTTAGTAGCTTCGAATTGAGAGCTTTTATAAAAAGAACGAACATTTCCAGCGGGCGCGGCACATGAAGTAAAATTTCTGAAATTTGAACATTTGTAGCGCCACAAATAACGACAAACGAAGAAAAGAAGAACGCTTCGTTTTAGTTTTCCTAAAAATTCTTTAATTAAATGACTCGGCAGTTTACTAAACAATTATTTTTGGATTGGAAACACTCGTTTGTAGCTTCGAATTGAGAGCTTTTATAAAAAGAACGAACATTTCCAGCGGGCGCGGCACATGAAGTAAAATTTCTGAAATTTGAGCATTTGTAGTGCCACAAATAACGACAAACGAAGAAAAGAAGAACACTTCGTTTTAGTTTTCCTAAAAATTCTTTAATTAAACGACTCAGCAGTTTACTAAACAATTATTTTTCTCGATCGCATCTTTTAATTTTTCTTTGGGTACATATTTTTCATTTTCCCGAAGCAATATATAAATTTACCTATACATCGTGATTTTTTTCTCACGTTTTATTACTCGAAACAAAAATCGATCCTATTTTACAAAACTTTAAAAAACGACAAACTTGAGTACAGCTGCAAATGAAAAAAAAAGCGTAAGTGTCCTACCGAGTCAATTGTTTTAGTTTGATTTATCACATTTTGTCTTTTGTTCGAAATAATATTTAAATTTGAAAGCTTGGTTCAAGCAGCGTTGAAAAAAATTGACGTAATCTTACAGATCTTTTGTTCGACCTCACAGATCTGTCGAATTTGTGCATTAAACAACCTCAATTGTATTGTTTTTCATTTGTTCGTCGACGCCTTATAAAAACTAAAATTTACACTAACTTGACCAGAATACTAAAAATAATTTAAGTTACAAAAAATTCACCGGTTTAAAAAAAGTAAAAGTCAGCGTTAGCACCACTCGTTGTGAAAATTAGGAGCTGGTTAGCTTCGTGAGTTGTACAGATTAATTATAACCTTAACACGTTTACTTCCAGGCCCATAAAAAAAATCAAAACCAGTTCTCTTTATAATTGTTTATTAAATTGAACAATTGCTTAAAAAGCTATAAAAAGGTATGAATTTATGATTTTTCTATTCCAACTCCTTGAGAATGACTCACAGTCGAAACTAGTTGGAATAAAAAACCAAAATATTAGTGAAATTTAACCAAATGTTTTCTTCATTAAATCATAGTTAAATATGTTTCACCACGTGAAAGATGAGAAACTTGTTTAAGATATAAAAAGGTAATTGTCGATCCTGTAGGTTTTTCAATTTTTGAATTCAATCTGCGATACGATTTTGTAGAGCAAATTATAATGACATCAAAAATTTTGTGTCGTTGGTAACGAACCTGCTAAAAATTTCAACATAGCTTCAATTTTTAGCAATTCAGCGTCACCGATTTTTCACACGTAGTTAATGACTTTTACTTTTCCACCGATGTTATAATAGCACATTTTTGTTTTTTTCTCTCTAATGTTATAGATATATACAGGATGTTATTTGATAAAAAAAACACGGTTTTCTTTCCGATTTGAAAATAAAAAGAAAATAATTAAAATAAATACTGTTCTCTTTTTATTATATCCATACAAAACAAACAAACAAAAATCCAAGCAAACACGCACACACGGGCACACAGAGAAAAAAGTCTTTGTACAAAATAAATGGCAGTATACAATAATAATAATTTAAAAACTGGTCAAACGATTTTTCGTTTTAATCCCCCCTCCTCGCTTTCTTTCTCCATCTCTCTTCGAAGAAGGGACGAGAAAACGTTGTTGTTATTCTCGATCTCTCTTCGAAAAGGGGGAGGAGAAAACGTCGATATTATTCTCGATCTCTCTTCGAAGAAGGGACGAGAAAACGTTGTTGTTATTCTCGATCTCTCTTCAGAGAGGGGGAGGATAAAACGTCGATATTATTCTCGATCTCTCTTTGAAGAAGGGACAAGAAAACATTGTGTTATTCTCGATCTCTCTTCGAAAAGGGGGAGGAGAAAACGTCGATATTATCCTCGATCTGTCTTTAAAGACGAGGAAGAGAAAACGTTGATCTCTCTTCGAAGAGGGGGAGGAAAAAACGTTGTTGTTGTTGTTATTGTTATAATAATTTTTGTTTTAGTAATCATCCTGCATACACGGTCTCGATTAATAAAAAAATGACGCGGGTAATTCCTCCTTAGAAAACTAGAAATGTATAAATGTACAAGGCGGGCGAGGGGCGGGTTATCCGTTGCCCGGCTTGGGCAGCGGCCGCACCAGGTACAGCTTTTCGCCCTGTTTGTTCGTATAGATCGGCGCCCTCTGGTAGTGGTCGACGAGCTGGTCCAGCGTGTGAAACTTGCGCTGACCGATACAGTAGAGGGCGCCCTCGACGTGCACCCTGAAGTGTTTGTTCCTTCCGGGCGCCTTCAGCGACACTGAATAATCGCCCATCTACAATAATTAGAATAAAATGAAACCAGTGAAGTGAAGGGAGAAGGGAGGAAAGGCGGCCGGAAGAGATGGATTGAAGGCGGAAATGTGGAGAGAGATAGGAGAAGGGGGAAAGAAGAAATTCCGAGAGCTAGTAAATGGAATATGGAGGGGATGGGAGAGCATGCCAGAGGCATGGAGAATAGGCAGGATATGCCCGATATATAAAGGGAAAGATGAGAGGAAAGCAGAGAACTATAGAGGGGTGACGATTATGAGCACGGGATACAAAATACTGATGGTTATGGTGAAGAACAGACTAGAAGCAGAGGTAGAAGAGAAGAGGATGCTACCAGAGTCGCAAGAGGGATTTAGGAGGGGGAGGGGAACGAGGGACCAGGTATTTACCCTAGCGAGGATGACAGAGAAAGTGATGGAAGAGAAAGGGTGTGTGTATGCGGTGTTTGTAGATCTGAAAGCGGCGTATGATTCAGTACCGAGGGAAGATATGGTAGAATGTCTGAGGCGAAAGGGAGTGAGTGACGGAGTAGTTGAGTGTGTAAGGGAGGTGTATAGGGAAACATGGGTGGAAGCGAAGGTGGGGGAAGAAGTATCGGAAAGGTTTAGGACATGGAAGGGCTTGAGACAGGGGTGCCCCATGAGTCCGGTCCTGTTTAATATATACATAAGCGAACTAGAAGAGGTGTTGAGAAAGGGGCAGGAAGGGGGAGTGGTGATTGGAAAAGAGAAAGTATGGTTACTGGCGTATGCAGACGATATAGTGTTGATGGCGAGAGATTGGGAGGGAGTGAAAGGCATGTTGAAAAGGGTGGAAAGATATATGGATAAGAGAGGAATGTGTGTGAATGTGGGGAAGACGAAATGGATGAGGTTTAGGAATAAAGGGAGAGAGGGGAGAGTGGGAGTGCTAGAATGGAAGGGAGAGGTGATTGAGAGAGTGAAAAGTTTCAGATACTTGGGATTTATTTTTAAAGGGACGGGTGGGTATGAAGAGCATATAAGGTGGGTACAAGGAAAAGCGAGGAGAGCATGGGGAATGGCATGGAGAAAATAGGGGAGATGGATGGAGAACAGTATTAAGGTGACATGCAAGGTGTGGGACGCGTGTGTAAGTCCGATACTAATGTACGGGGTAGAAGCATGGGGAACGAGAGCATATGAGGTGATTGAAAGAGAACAGCTATGGTTCCTGAGACGGATGCTGGGACTAGAGAAGTCGACACCAGGATATATACTGTTGCAGGAAACGAATAGAGAGAGATTGGAATGTGAGGCGGTGGAGAGAGTGGTGAAGTATGAAATGAAATTATGCGGAGTAGAAGAGGAGAGATTGGTGAGAATAGTATGGGAGGCGTGCATGAAAGTAGAAGGGGGGAGGTGGAGGGAAGAGAGAAGGAGAATGTATGAAAGGGGAGGACTGGCAGAGAGGAAGGTACAGGAATGGTTGGGTAGAGGGGTGAAGGTGGCGGCGTGGATGAGAGAAAAGATGAAGGAGGTGGAAGCGCAGGAGAGACAGGGACGGATAGACAAAAGTGAATATAATGATATGTTTGGGAGATGGCAAGTATATGGGAGGGTGCCGAGATACATGAGTGAGGATGGGTGGAACAGGGATGAAAGGGTGATAATGGCGAGGGCAAGGTGTGGGTCTGGGGAGAGGGGAAGGAAGAGATGGATGGGGGAAGAATATATGAGATGTAGGTTATGTGAATGGGGGAAGGATACGTGGAGGAACTTGGCGGAGGAGTGTGAGGGTGTGAGTGAGGAATGGGTGGGAGTGAAAGGGAATAGAAGGGTGACAGAATGGATGAGGGAGGACGGAGCTAGGGTAAAGACGCTGGAGAAAGTGGGACGGGAGAAAGAGGGCAAGATGTGATATTGTGTCGACATTGTAAATAACTGTAGGATATACCAATAAAGGTCTTTTTTTTTTTTTTTTGAAACCAGTTTCGATTTTTAGGAACATCAGTAATTATTAATTCAAAGGTCGATGGCTATTTGTATGATTTTTGATTGTACAATAAATAAAAATGATATTTATATTTTCTTGAGGTAGCTGGCTTGGAAAACAAAGGCTCTAAGAATATTACAATCTCTAATTGTGAAAACGTTGTAAATTATTATTGACTTACATTTGTTTCACTATCTCTAATGAGGAAATCCCCATCGTGGCCGTGTTGATTTAGCAGCGTGTCACACTGGTTCCTCGTAATTGTTCCATAGTACCAAGGTTTTCCCATCAGATGGGGCCTCTCTATGCCGTCCTGCTGTTGCTGCTGCGGGGGCAACGTGTCCACCCGTCGGCTTTCCGTGTAAGGTTGCGTTAAATACTCGGAGAGCTCCTGCAGATAATTCCTCGGGACTAATCCTATTTGACCAGCTGCATTCCTCGCTTTATACCTAACACAGAATAATAAAATTATTTTTCAAAATCTTTAAATATTGAATCAAAGAGGTGAATACTAGATTGAATGACTGTTAGATGGTTGAACTATAGTCGCATATTAAGTATTAAATATTATCAGCACATTTGAAATTGATCGATAGAGGCAGGCCGCCCAGAGCGAGAATTCTAAGAATTGGAGCTAAATCCGAGAATCGGATCAAGAGGAACATATAATTGCCCACTCATTTGCCACCACACAAACTGTCGATTTGAGATGAGATGATAATACAAGTTTAACACTTTTACTGTTGATAGAAAAAACCTGGACAGTTCAACGAAAGTGTTGAGAGGGTTCCACTTTTATTGTTGACACTAAACAAGTAGTGTCAACGATATAAGTGAAACTTTCTTAATATTTTTGTGTTACATATTTCACCTGCCTCTTAAACTTATTGTTTAGTTTTTCAAATATTTAACCCTTTCCCTACGAGGAGCGTATCCATACGTTTTGTTTTTATGTGCGAAGAGCGTGTATTTTCAAAAGCCTGTAAACCGTGAGCTAAGAGCGCAGTCTATACAGTGTATAATTAAAAAAAATCCATGGCCAACTTTTGTTTGTTTTGTTTTTGCATTTTTCTCTAAGAAAATGTAATGGGAAGCATATAAAAAAAATATTAATAACATTTTTTTGGTGCCATTCACAAAAATGGTGGATGACGTCATTAGGATAAAAAAAAAATTAGTTACAGGCAGATTGTAGCAATCAACACCCAGTTTTATAATATATTTTATTTTTCATTTTTATTCAAAAATGAAGCCGCTACAGCTTAGGCTCTTTTTCGCGGGACACACGGCATATGCTGATATGAGCCTGTGGTACGAAATACATATGGGTACGTATTGACTTTTCGAGCACCGTGACGGCGCACGCATTTGGTATTTAAACTGCGTAGCAAAAGGGTTAATTAAAATGTTTGTACCATTCGGGGTCGCTAGGCGGCCTGTCCAGTATTTCCAGTCTGTCGCCCTTCTCGAAGGATAATTCTTGATCACTAGTTGAAGAGAATGAGTATAGAGCGACGACGATGTCGAGCACGTTTTCTGCCATGGCGTAAGTGTGTAACGTATCGTCGTCGTTGCCGTCTTCTTGAGTATAATTCGACGGGAACCAACCGGCCGCGTTCCCACTTTGACCCCTCCACCATCCTAAAATAATAATGTTATTTACAAACACAATGTTTCGATAGAAATAACACTAACAATTATTTATTTTATTATAAAATAAATAAAAATGGCTTTGGTTACTATCACCAGAAGCCATCAATCTATTTACCTTGAACCAATACTAGTCGAATTACAGAAAAGATGATCAAAGGGCTGCTGGGATTACAGTGCCTTGATTTAACACAGTGGCGACAAATTTGGTATTCTTTTTGATTGGTTGTTAGTAAATCTGACCCAAAAAGGCATACAAACAATAAGGTCTTAAGTTGGTTACACCAATTCCGTTTAAAGGTTGTGCTTTATTTCACTTACCCCAAAATCATATCTCAAAAATTCGCAGAGGTAAATAGAATCAACCTAAAGACGTTAATAATTTGAGGTATTAACCATCATATGTTCCGATTTCAAAATTAAGGGAATAGCTCCTGTCTATGGATGACGCTTTAAGTGAAAGATAACAACACTCGCTGTCACAATTGAAAATGAAATGTTTGTATTATAACCTATTCTCTTGATTAATATTGCCTCATCATGGCAGGTGATAAGGAGTTGTTGCCACTGTGTTTAATTAAATCACTGTAGCTGGGATTAGCTAATGAATCGGAACTTTTTGATTAACCACGGAAACAGAAGAAGTACAGAAGTGGTGCTATGGCAGAATTAACTCTTACTTTCGTTACGTCCCACACAAAAAAAAAAAAAATTACAACTAGGATGCCACAATACATTCACACTACAACCATGGATCTAGATGGAATCATTCTTTATTTTAAAATGACCCCACCCGGCAAGACTCAAACCTGTGCCCCCTGGGTCTGTAGGTGCACCAGGGCCCCAACAATAACAATATTTATTATTATCTGATGAATTAATTAATCTCCTTGAGAATGACCTAAGGTCGAAACTAGTTGGAGTAAAAATAAAAAATCAGTGAAACAAACCAAGTGTTTTAATCAAAGCGTATTATTTATTATTATCGTTTCATTTTATGTATTTAAGGATTGGTTGTAGGGATAACAGCTGCGCCCACATAGGCCAAGTATTAGGCCCATTGTAGTGCCTCCCTCCTGATGGCCAGACCCACTCCGCACTATTTTTATTCATGTTTAGTGCATTACAAAAAGTTTACACAGGTCGACAGCCACTTACCATCGTTGCTTTTTTCCAAAATGAGAATTCTTGATCCTTTCACCAGCGACAGCTCGTCGGGTTGCTGGGCTTGGTAATTGTACTTCACGACAGCCAGGCCGATGGCCTCTGACGGGTCGGCGGGCAGCCGTCTGGCCATGCTGGGTGACTCCACCGTCCTCGAGGGCGAATTGTTCGACGGGAGGGTCTTCGAACCCGAACCTTTTTTTACCTGAAACAAAATACTCTTAATTTCCCATCAAAATTACAAGTCGCAAAATCAATACTTCTAAAAAAGTTTGCCAACAAAGAACAGACGAAAAATGTTAAAGTTCTCATCAAAATTACAAGTTGCAAAATCAATCAAAAGTTTTATGGAATTCATATGATGAACAAAAATGTTCCTCGATTTTTTTTTTGTTCGGTTGCCCAGAATTGTTTCATGGAATAAATAAAAGGTTACGGTAAACTATGTGTTGACAGTCAGCAGTGCCAATCTAATTTAAAATTCAAAGCCTACTGTAAATTATATTTTAATTGATTATTTGCGGTAAAAATAACCAAAGGACTTACAGATTAGATTCAATAACCACAAATACTGGAATCTGTGAATTTGGGAAATGCGCCTCCCAATAAATTCGTAACTAGGTCAGTTTAGGTTTTATGCCTGCAGTACACACTCGCTGAGCTAAGGCGAGACAAGGCGAACGCGTACTTGGTTGCCTCGCCTTGCGACCGCTCGCCTAGAAAGCGGTTTTTTTGGCACGAGTCCAAGAGAAACGTGGTGAGACGAGTGTCAAGCATCCAGTACATGCTTGACATAATTTCATTTAGTAAACAGTGTATTTATATAAAACACGCGCGATTATTTTTAATAAATATAAATGGAGTGGACTAATGAACAATGTTATGCAGAAGAAACATTAATATGGAACCCATCACACTCGCAACACAAAAACAAAAATATTGTGAATGATGCGCGGGTTCGTTTATCCAAGACTACGAGATTACATGAGCATGTACATGGTCATCTCGACCTCTCGCCTTGCGTCAAATGTCTCGCACGAGGCTCTCAGCGAGGTGCCTCGGCGGGTGTGTACTGCTATTAGGTCTACAACATTCTATTTATAATGGCAACTTAATTTTGTTGAACTCAAACTCACTGATATATTTGTTTTTTCTAGCCTTCATTATCATTTTTATAATTAAGTTTTGTTACATCTCACCAAACGATTACAATTCAAACTACTGTAATAAAGTTCTGAAAAACACTAGACTTGCAAAAATCACGCGCTGTATATTAATTATTTATTATTAAAAACAATTACACGCACACAAAATGCGCACATTCTCAATGACATTTAGAGGCCGTGATTTTATTGCAATGAGGTTAGAATACTAATATACCCGAGCTCCAGTTAAACAGTGGCTAAAAATCAGTTTTCATTTGAAGTCAGTTCTAATATACACTAATTAAATGACTATTGAAACTTAATATTAAACAGTTACGTATGATATTGTAGTGAACTTAACATACCTATATTATTTTAATTTTAAATTATTATCTCTTCAATGACAAAATACGTAAACACACTCAATCTAAAGTGCACTATTTATTTATTTACAATAAACTGTTTATACAATATCCGTGTTAAGGTTATGTCATGGTAAAATATGAAAAAAAAACTTATAAATTTTTAAAAACCATGTTAATGGTTTAATTACTGCAAAATTATTCATTCGAGATGTTATACCAATATAATTAAAATGTTATGACAAATAAATATTTGCATTTGTACCTAGCACAAATATATTTACACATAAAGGAATTTTTTTTCTTTTAAGTAAACTGTTCACTTTTGACGATATTTTATACAGGGTGGTGCAAAACTACCGATATGGTTTGAATGTTAACTTTTTAAATTTATTTATATTTTTTATTTTTATTTCAGAATTTTGTAAAGAAAACATGGGGTATTTGAAATGGAATAGTACACAACAGAACAGCGATCAAAAATTGTTATCTTTTATTTTGAAAAGCAACAGTCAATTGTTTTGACCCAGCGTGCTTATCGTCGTTTTTTTTTAATGTGCGTACTGGACCTTCACCATCAACAATAAACCACCTGGTTGGAAATTTTCGACAACATGGTACAGTAAGACACCTTCCATGTACCAGAAGACCACGTACGGTCAACACGGAAGAAAATATCTAACGTGTCGTGGATAGTGTGGAGGACAGTCCAGAAATATCAACAAGAAGACGTTCGGCACAACTAGGGCTATCGCGGAGGTCCGTTCAGAGGATTTTGGCCACATTGCACACGTTCCCGTATAAGGTTCAGCTTGTGCAAGAATTGAAACCGATAGACTACCAACAACGGCTTGATTATGCTATTTCATTTCGACAAAAAGCAGAAGAAAATCGCGATTTCATTAACAATTTGATAATGACTGAATCAAACACTTACTATGTTTTTACCACAAAATATTTATTGTATGTATATATATTATATTACACAAATATACACATAAATTCACGACTTAAGTTTCGACGTTTGACAGTCATTATCACTTGATAATGACCGTCAAACGTTGAAACTTAAGTCGTGAATTTATGTGTATATTTGTGTAATATAATATATATACATACAATAAATATTTTGTGGTAAAAACATAGTAAGTGTTTGATTCAGTGATCATGAATTACCACGTAGTTACGGTCGCAACCATCATTATGATTAATTTGATAATGAGCGATGAAGCCCATTTCCAATTGAATGGTTTCGTAAACAAGCAAAATTGCAGGATATGGGCTACGGAGAATCCAAGAACAGTTCATCAGCGACAATTACACCCACTTAAGTGTACTGTTTGGTGTGGTGTATCGTCTGAAAGGATCATTGGTCCATATTTTTTTGAAAATGCACATGGTGCTGAATATCGAACGATGCTAGACAATTTTTTGCGGCCAGCTGTAGAAAACCATCCACAATTGTGGTTCCAACAAGATGGAGCCACACCCCACCTTGCAAGGGATGCAATGGCTCTGTTACGGGTCCTCTTTGGCGATCGCATTATTTCGCGCAGAAGCGATTTCAATTGGCCCCCACGTTCACCGGATTTAACAGCTCCAGACTGTTTTCTTTGGGGTTATTTGAAAGAAAGGGTATACGTAAATAAGCCAGAGCTAAAACAAAACATTCGCAATGAAATTCAAGCCATAACACCGGAAATTTTACGAAAAGTTATGGAAAATGCACTGGAAAGAGCACGAATGTGCGAAGGCGAAAATGGCAACCACTTGCGGGATATAATTTTTCATACTTAAGCCAAAAATATTCCCCATTAATATACTGTATAACAAAAAAATAATAATAATAATTAACCAATTAATAAAAAAGTTATTAAACATTCAAACCATTTCGATAGTTTTGCGCAACCCTGTATTTAAAAATGATCGTCTTTAAGACCGAGAATAATTCTACTGAACATTTGGGTCCCGTACGTGACGTAACAAAGGAATTCTCGTGTACCCAAAACGGGGGATGCAGTTCACCCCCTGTAGCGCGGCTAATCGATTTGTCCAAGGCACCCGCACGAATTGAAGTTCTTCGAAAAGAGAAATCCAACAGCATTTGCACTTAGTGAGTTTTCATCCGGTCCCTTTTTCGAGTGATCAGACGAGGTACGTGGAAATCCTCAAACTCTGAAGTGACATTTTGCGCCTCTGTGAAGATTAGCGACCACCATCTGACAGACATTTTCACTTATTTTGTAAATAGTTTTTCATGTTAGTATTAAGAACGAACTTATGCAAAGCTTTTCAATATATGAATTTAAGGAAGTTCACGATGCATTATTTCTGGTCGTAATAATAAGTTACCCTTACAAAGTAACGCCTTTCCTAATAGGAAAATCAACATACCGCTTTTCCTTCGGAAACCAAGCATATACTTATCCCAATTTTTAAACTTTAATTCGTTGATGAAACAGCGTTCAATTTGAAGCTTCTAACCGAGTGTTTCCACTCCCAGACTAAGCATGAAGTAAAATTTCGAGTTTAGAAAAGGCTGAAAATCCGCGCCCAAATCCAAATTTTCAGCCTTTACTAAACTCGAAATTTTACTTCATGCGCCACCGGTATACAACACCGATTGCGAGTGAAGTTCAAAATATGGTGCCTTAGAATACTGTTTGAGAAGTTAACTTTAAAGTGATTTCAAGTGAAGTTCAAAATATGTTGCGTTAGAATATTGCTCGAGAAGTTAATTTTGGAGTGATTTCAAGTGAAGTTCTAAATATACTGCTGTAGAATACTGTTTAAAAAAGTATATTTTGAACTGATTTCAAGTTAAATTCGAAATATACTGCTTTAAAATACTCCTTGAGAAGTATATTTCGAGCTTCACTTGAGACCAGTGTTTAATGCCGGTGGCGCATGAAGTAAAATTTCGAGTTGAGAAAAGCCTGAAAATTTGGATTTGGGCGCTCGCTTCGCTCCGCGCCCAAATCCAAATTTTCAGGCTTTCCTCAACTCGAAATTTTACTTCATGCTTAGCCTGGGAGTGGAATACACTTGTTTCAAGCTTCAAATTGAACGCTTCTCAAAAACGACGAACGCCTGTAAATTTACAGTGTATACAAGAGTGAAAACTGAAATAAGCACAATGCAGCCGCCGCTTGCCTCTGCTAGCAGTGATAATAATAATAATATATTGAGATATGTATGCATTTCCTGTACTATTATTTCTTTTAATTTCCATTAGCAAATGTCATTTATTAATCCTCAAAATATACTGCTTTAAAATACTGGTTAAGAAGTATATTTTGAAGTAATTTAAGGTGAAGTTTAAACTGCTTTACAATACTGCTTAAAAAAGTATATTTTGAACTGATTTCAAGTTAAATTCAAAATATACTGCTTTAAAATACTCCTTGAGAAGTATATTTTAAGCTTCACTTGAGATCAGTGTTTAATACCGGTGGCGCATGAAGTAAAATTTCGAGTTGAGAAAAGCCTGAAAATTTGGATTTGGGCGCTCGCTTCGCTCCGCGCCCAAATCCAAATTTTCAGGCTTTTCCCAACTCGAAATTTTACTTCATGCTTAGTCTGGGAGTGGAAAACACTTGTTTCAAGCCTCAAATTGAACGCTTTTCAAAAACAACGAACGCCTGTAAATTTACAGTGTAACTGAACATCTTACGAACCTTTTTCTTTATGCTGTCGAACAAAGAGGGCTTCTCCTTCTTGACGTAATTACTGGGCACGTATCCCGACTGGTTCCTGCTGTTCTGCACCCGCCACCAGTGCTTGGAGTCGTCCAGCAGCAGGTACCTGTCGTTCTTGCGCAGGTCCAGCTCCTGCGGTCCCTGTCCGGCGTAGTCGTACTTGGCCACCACGTAGCACACGTCATCCTGGTTCGCTTTGCCTGCGCAAAAGTCCACCGCGCTCAAAAACGACAGCATCAAGACAACACAAATAACATCTAAATCGCATGTGTGTTTATTCTGCCTGCTCGAGCATTATCTTATCAATATTCGGTATTGGGTGAGTAATGATGTTTGTTTCGGTGAACAACTTATAAGTGGAATCATTATTCGTGATAAATAAACGTGCGTTCGAGTGTCGCATGCATGAATATGTTTGTACACTGGTGAAGGATTGAAAGAGAGTTGTGAACGATAATTGAATTTTTAATAAATGATGCATTTTTCAATTATCTACAAGTGGTAATTAGGATTTTTATGTTAAATATACGAACAAAAAATTCTGAAAATTATTTAGTCCTTAAGTTATATAATTTTTTATATATGTATTCATGAGTTATGTGAAGATTGTTATAATAGTAATAAAAAGCGGTTAAATTCCTTTCTTCACTGTTTTTATTTAAGTACTATATGTACATTTTGGACACTAAGTGTCCATTATCAATAGTTAACTAACAATTGTTAGTGTATATTTTAAATTTCACTTGAAATCAATTGTTAGTTAACTATTAATAATGGACACTTAGTGTCCAAAATGTACATACAGGGTGTCAATTTTAAAACAAGCGAGGAAAGGAATTTACCCGCTTTTTATTACTATTATAACAATCTTCGCATAACTCACGAATACATATAGAAAAAAAAATATAAATTGAGGACTAATTAATTTTCAGAATTGGATAATCGTTTGTAATTCTCCGATTTAATTAAAGTGTATTATTATTATTTAATTATATTTAATTGATGAGGCGGATACATGATGAAACTCCATAATACTATTTGAAATAAAACAACGCAGTTGGGAGGGTTTCACTTTTATTGTTGAACACTGCAACATGTTTCACCACACAGTGGCTTCATCAGGCAGATGAAATAATGATTTTACAAAGTACAGGTAAAAGCTTATATACTAATGCAATTAAGTTAATAGAAGGGGGGGGGTAATAATAATATTACCCCCCCCCCCTTCTATTAACTTAATTGCATTAGTATATAAGCTTTTACCTGTACTTTGTAAAATCATTATTTCATCTGCCTGATGAAGCCACTGTGTGGTGAAACATGTTGCAGTGTTCAACAATTAAAGTGAAACCCTCCCAACTGCGTTGTTTTATTTCAAATAGTATTATTATTAAATTTCAGAAGAAAAACATGCATTTATGATCCATTAAAGAAGTTACATTTATTTTCAGATTATTATTATTATGTTGGAACTTACAGTCAGTGCGCACAAATAAAAAAAAAAAAATAAGTATCATACAGGGAATTTTCTTTTAAGTATGCATACCCCAATTACGGCATACATTCTGTAAATCTTCAGATATTTGATGTTTTTTTAAAAGAGTTTAATCCAAAGCTTTAAAGGAGTGTTTTCTACTCCCAGGCTAAGCATGAATTAAAATTTTTAGTTTAGAAAAGCCTGAACTTTTGAAAAGCCTAAACTCAAAATTTTACTTCATGCGCCACCGGTATACAACACCGGTTGCAAGTGATGTTGAAAATATACAATATTAACACAAACTGTTGATTTTAGCCAAACCAAACCAAATTTTCGGGTTTCTCTAAACTCAAAATGTTTTCATGCAATGAATTTGATAAAAAAACAAAATGGAGATGGAGACTTTATCGTAGAATGTGTATGTAATGTATTTTTTATTAAAAAAAAAATGTTTATGCTTATATTTCGCCAAACACTTTTTAGGTTTCGTTAGAGCAGAAATTTTAAAATTCAAATAAAAAAGAAACGAGCAAGATTAAACAAAAAGATACCAAACTTCACATGAAATCACTTCAAAATATTATTCCTAAGTGGTATTTTAAAGCAGTATATTTTAAATTTCACTTGAAATCATTTCAAAATGTTATTCTTAAGCAGTATTCTAAAGCAATATATTTTGAACTTCACTTAAAATTGTTTTCAAATTTACTTGCTAAGCATTATTCTAATGCAAATTTTCAGGCTCTTCTAAACTCTAAACTTTACTTCATGCGACTCGCGCACATTCAGTTTATAAAAAGTTTGTGAAAAAAAATCCCACTTTTTATTTAAAACATTGACAAGTTTGAATTTTTTTTTGGTGTCCAACAAGGGGTCAGCCGTAACAAGTCCCACGTTGGGCGCCAGAAATAACCTAACCTAATTTAACCTAAACTAATCTAACCTAACCAAACTACATTTTCAGACTTATAAAACACTGAAATATTGTAAAGTTTATAAAGTGTTATACTGAAAAGCTGTATGCTAAAGACGTGTATTCTGAACTCTTAAAACCAGTGTTTTATACCGTTGGCGCATGAAGTAAAATTTCGAGTTTAGAAAAGTCTGATTTGGCTAAAAATATTACCTCAGGCTGCTGCTTGAGTTTTTGTTCCAATTATACAAATATTAATTATAACATAAGCCTACACCGAAAGGTAAAAGGCAAATGATAATATATATATATATATTAATTATAACAGAATAATAAATCAAGCGTTTAAAGGGACATAAACGTTTTTAAACGTTCAAGTAATACTATTTCTGCGGCATGGCATAATGCCATGATTTTTTAAAAATTGTTTCTTAATGCGGCAGAAGGTACATGCCGTGGGACCTAAACGCAAAATTAACTGCGGCACATGTGAAAGCCGCGCAGCGATCAGTATGTTAAAAAGTATATTTTAAAATCATTTCAAGTAAAATTCATAATATCTGCTTTAGAATACTGCTTATGAAGTATATTTTGAACTTTACTTGTAATCGGTCTTGTATACCGGTGGCGCATGAAGTAAAATTTCGAGTTTAGAAAAGCCTGAAAATTTGGATTTGCCGGGCTCGCTTCGCTCCGCCCGGCAAATCCAAATTTTCAGGCTTTTCTAAACTCGAAATTTTACCTCATGCTCAGTCTGGGAGTGGAAAACACTCATTTAAATTTTCGAATTGAAATCTTTCTTAAAACCACGAATGTCATAAAATTTACTGAAAAGAAAAATTCCCCGTACACAAGGTTTTAGTAAATTTCTGTTAGTTTTTTGTTTTTGATTAGTAAATTTATTAGTTTGTTGTTATTGTTTGTTTTTTTTACCGTGTCGCATGGGGGTAGCCATTATGGGCATGTGGTGGGGAGCCGGCGGGGGCGGCTTAACGCTATAGTTTCCCTTGTTTTGCCAAGACGCTGGTTCCGGTGTTTGCCGCATTGACCTCGTTTCCAACATGACCAAAAGTGCACGCACGCACGTAAGCGACAGGCGCACTAAATCATGCTCTATCTACCCCTAGCTCTCTCTCTCTTTCTTTTTTCTCTACACTACAACAATAAAGAAAACAACAAGAAAAAACAAAAACATATAAAACTCAATGATGGGAAGGGCGAGGGGGGAAAATACAGTGCGATCGTTTACATTTTAATTTAGAGTAGGCGGCATTTTTTTTTTCCTGTGGGGGCCGGATGTACTGCAGCCTAGGTGGCTTATTGTACTGCCCCAATATTGTTACACTCACGCAACTATTCCGAACTCGATGCCCTGCACTAGCTTGTGCAGGTCCTTCAGAGGTTGCGCGTGGAAATCATTTGGTGGGCGGCATTTTTTTTGTGCGGTTGCCCAGAATGCTAACTGAACGATGGAATAAATTTGAGGTTATGGTAAACTATGTGTTAACGGTCAGTAGTGTGTATTATTAATACATCGCACCTTATTTTCAGATTTTTCTATTATCAATATATTGCACTCTCACTTCAAAAATTGCACATTGAAAAAAATAAAATGCTCTGTGTTACTACTTTCGAAGATGATACTTATCTTAATTATAATTGAATAGATTAAACACCTGTTCAACTGAAAATTTGATATCAATCTAATCCTCTTAATAAAGATAACAAAAAATATATAGAGATATTTATATTAATATAAATAATGTTATAAATATTGGAGTACATGGTGTTTAATTGAATTCACTTGGTTTGTTTTACTATCTTTAGTAAAACAAACCAAGTGAATTCAATTAAACACCTATATTTAGTAGAAATGTTTTACCAAGTGAATAATGAGAAACAAGTTAATAATATATTGGAGTACATCTTCTAATTTTTCATTATTCATAATGTTAATTTTAATGAAAAAATCCAAATTTACAAATACGTATATCTGAACAAATGTGTTGTTTTTATGTTTGAATTTTTGTAAATGTGCAATATAACAAACTAATGCCTGAATAAAGGTTTATTCTATATCTATTTTTGTATTGTATTAAGTGAACGCATCTCAGCGTGATAAATGAAAAGCGTCGAGACAATTGCGGATCAAAAGTGGCATTACCGAGTGAAATCCTGCCATCACCACAATAGAACAAACAACATCCATTTATATTCCACAACGGGGAACTTTGACTTTTATTGAAAAACACAATACCTCTTTTCTCTCTCCAATAAAAGCCAAAGTCAAGGGCACGATCCGATAGAATTGCCCTAGTAAAACATTCAATGCCATCTCGCTCATAAAAATCAATACACTGCACATGAAACAAACACATTGGTATAAAAATAGGTGCAATTTACAACTTTGATTGAGTTATGGTACTAAACATTTACTCTCTCTCTCTCTCATGCTTACTTGCGTCACAGTTGATTAACCACCTTATGCACACATTAATTTTGAATTTCTGGTCAAAAAATAATCACATTATTTTTTGATAAAAATGTTGTTTGAAGAGAAAACAAGCAGGTAAAATTTGTTGAGGAGATATAGCTATGCCCGTGACAGACGCAACCGCGTGTAAAATTGCCATCTCAAAACAACAATTTTATTTATTGGTAAATTATTCACAAAGTATTTATACAATTAATTGTATATAGATTAAATAATTGCATATACCGGGTGCAGCGTTAGAATCCAGACAAAATTGTATTTGAAGTTTCCATTATAAAAAAAAAAAATTATTATTTTTCCAATAGATAGATTTAGTAATCTGTATTTCGGCAGGGTTGTTTTTCATTTTGATTAAAACAAGCAGTATTTTTTTACAAAACGTATTTTTTTTTTTTTCATTGAAACAGGATTTAAAACATTAACAATTAAAAACATGTTTAGAACACGTTTAAAACGTATTTAAAACAGAACATACAGGGCATTTTTTTTTTGAGTATACATATCCCGATATTTACAGCGTTTATTAAATTTGCAGGAATTCGTTGTTTCAAAGCGGTTAATTTGAGGCTATTAGAGAGTGTTTTCCACTCCCAGACTAAGCATGAAGTAAAATTTCGAGTTTAGAAAAGCCTCAGAATTCGGATTGGCCGCGTAGCGAAGCGGAGCGGCCAATCCAAATTAGGCTTTTCTAAACTCGAAATTTTACTTCATGCGCCACGCTTAAAAACACTGATTTACACTAAAGTTCAAAAAACACACACATACAACAACGATTATAGGCAACCCAATATACGTTATAGTTTTTGGGTTGCGTATAATCACTGGTTTAAACCAATTGTTCAGTGCAGAATTTGATTCACGTTTTATTTATATCTACATATTAGATTACTAAAGCCGTATATTTTAAACTTTACGATATTTCAGTGTTTTATACGCGTGGCGCATGAAGTAAAATTTCGAGTTTAGAAAAGCCTAATTTGGATTGGCCGCTTCGCTTCGCTACGCGGTCAATCCAAATTTTCAGGCTTTTCTAAACTCGAAATTTTACTTCATGCTTAGTCTGGGAGTGGAAAACACTCGTTTAAAGATTTAAATTGAAATCTTTTAAAAAAACAACTAATGTCGTAATATTTATAGTGTATGTATATAAAAATCACATTTATGCACACAGTTGTGATATTTTATTGTAAAAATGTCCTGTTTAATAATGTAATTTGAAATATCTTCAATAATTTAGCTAACATTTAAAAATATAAACAAAAAATCTTAATAAAGTACACTGGCGAAAGAAATTAACGCATCACATTAATTTTTTTAATTTAAAAATAAAGTTTTGATGTTTAAAAAGAAAAAAATAACAACAAAACCAACTGAACTATAATAATGATTTTCAACACATTTTCTTTCATTAATGACTAAAATAATGTCATAAATAAAAAGAGGAAAAAAGTTAACATGTGATTATAAGACTTAATATCTAGTGTTTCCTCCTCTTGCTCGAATAACTGCCTGACAGCGACGGCTCATACTGTTAATTAATGATCCAATTTCATCCTGGTTTCCTGCAATCTTTGTCCAAGCTCTTGTTGATTGCTTGGACGCCGAGGAAGTGCTCTAAGGCGTCTGCCCATTGCGTCCCATAGGTGTTCGATCGGATTAAGATCGGGACTCCTGGCTAGCCATTGCATTGTGTTGATACCCACTAGGTCAAGATACTGTTGTACAATTCGGGCACTGTGTAGTTTTGCATTGTCATACATAAACAGGAAATCGTTTCCTCCAAAGGGAGCAAAAGGCATTACGGATGGTTCTAAAATGTTTGCAATATAAGACTCTGCCGTGATGCTTCCTCTTGGTATGACCACCAACTCCGTACGAGCCTCTAAAGTGATACCACCCCACACCATAACAGAGCCTCCACCAAACATAACAGTCGGAACAATGTTACACTGCGCATAACGTTCACCTGGCCGTCTGTACACATGCATTCGTCTGTCACTGCCGTAAAGACAAAATCTGGACTCGTCGCTAAACATAACATTAGCCCAATCGGCCTGTAACCAGTTTACATGTTCTTGCGCAAATGTTAACCAGGCTCTGCGATGGTCTGCGGTTAATTGTGGTCCTTTTGCCGCTGTTTTCGGAGTTAAATTAAAACCACGTAACCTTTTTCTGATGGTAACGGAACTTACATGAACATTGTGGATCTCTGCGAGCATATTTTGTAGCCTAGGAGCCGTAATAAACCGTTCGGGTAACGTCTGCATCATTAAAAAACGGTCTTGAACAGCAGTTGTGGCCCTTTTTCTCCCTTGTCCTGGCCTTCTTGAGTATGCCTGAGTTTCCCGATGTCTCTTCAAGACACGGGATACGGTCGATTGATTAACACCAAGACGCTGACTGATGTAACGCTGACTCCTACCTTCTTCTGCAAGTGTAACCACAATCACAGCTTCTTCACTGCATAAATTAAGATTCGGACGTCTATCCATATTCATTCTTCACTACTTAGCACTTAATTTTAACAATTACTTGAAAACAAACTCAAAAAGAAATTTTATATGAACCTTTCTTACAGTCAGAATAATGAAAAGTGCTTCATTTTATTTATTGACAGAAAACCATGAGAACAAAAGACAAAACACAACATGTAAAACAGCATGCTTGATAAGATTTCTTATTGTAAAAATATGTTTGTGTTCAAGAAAAACTCGATTCTAAGATATCAAAAAAATCACAAATGATGCGTTAATTTCTTTCGCCAGTGTAGTATAAAATATAATTTAGCAAATTTAAGATAATAAAAAAAAAACGTTTTAAACATATTTAAAACATGTTTAAAACAAAACGGTTTAAACATTGCTGCTGTTTTTAAGCATGTTTAAAACAAAATATTTTAAACATAACAACCCTGATCTCGGGTTGCAGAAGTCCAATCGGGTTACAGAGACTGGATCTCGTACAAATAAACGTCTCTAACAGTTTTGTAAGTGGTTAAATTAGTTTTGTTTGAGCGCACGTTAAAGATGGAGACCAGCAAAGAAAAAATATGCCATATTTTGCAGTTTTTCTTAAAAAAAAGCGACAATGCAAGCCAGTCGGCTGAAAATATGGATAATGTTTATGGTCCTGATACTGTAACGGACAATCACGCGCAATTATGGTTTCTTCGAATCCGTGCCGATAATTTGGATGTCAAAGATACATAATGCTCATGGAATCATGGAAATCGTCAGATCCAACTGTCATGTAAGCACTGTTTCGATTGCCCAGGAGCTAAACATTGCACAAAAGACCGTTTACAACTATTTGCATAAGGGTGGATACAAAAAGAAGCTCGATGTATGGGTCTCATGGGCCCAATTTCAATCTGCGAATTGCAACAAAATCGACTCCTTTCTGAAGCGGATGGTGACTAGTGATGAAAAGTGGATCACTTACGACAATGTCAACACTGTCACTGTCAACAATTGGACCGTCTGAAGGAAGCAATCGCCCAGAAGCGGTCAGCCTCGGAAAATAGAGGGGAAATTGTGTTCCATCAGGACAATGCCAGGCCACACAGTTCAATAGTGCTAGTTGGTGCTAAAGTTAGCTGAATCTGTCTGTAACTCAAGCATAAAGTATGATAGAAGAGCAGTGATTATAGAAAACCTTCGTGCTGGAAGAACATCCGATCGAAGTCTGTCTGACAAGGTTGACATGTTTTGGTCGAAGGACTTTTGGCCTCTTACCAGTCCTAACCTAAACCTAAATTAGTGCAAAATTTTCTGTCTGACAAGGTTGACATGTTTTGGTCGAAAGACTGTTGGCCTTTTACCAGTCCCAACCTAAACCCTCTGGACTGCTACGTGTGGGGCGTATTCGAGAGACAAAACCAACAAGTCTAGGCAACCTAACGATAACTTCCGCCGGGCCACAATTGAGATAGAATTCATGTCTATGTGATTTGCAATTGGCGCAAAAATCGAGGAGGTGATAGAGGCGCAGGGCGGATTTATAGAATAAAAGTTCTCAGCAAAGATTCTATAAATGTGTAACAACAAAAAATGTTGATATCTTTGTACGGGGCATGGTCAAAAAGTAAGGTTACAAGGCCGATAATGCATCAGTTTCATCTGTTATACGGAAAGTAGTAGTATGCGGTACTTGTAATACATGCAGTCGCTAACTGTAGAGAGTTTCAGCTACCCTAGACCTACAGTGCTAGTTGTACGTTAACAGAAATGGCGACTTGTTTGGAAAAGTGGTTTCCCAAAGAAATCTGCTCAATTATTCGATTTCTGTGGGCAAAACATGTAAACGCGGCTGAAATTCACTGGCAGCTAGTATGTCTTGTCAACATGTCGCAGTATGTTCGTCGGTGACCTTTTCTCTACTGGCCGCAAACTGTGGGTGAAACATGTAAACGTGGCTGAAATTCACTGGCAGCTGGTAGGTGCAAGGTCTCGTCAACATGTCGCAGAATGGTCGTCGGTGACTTTTTCCACTACTGACCGCAAACTTTTGACACTATTCTGCGATACGCTGATACGACAGTACAGTCTCTCCATAAACTCCTCCCAGCTACCGGTGAATTTCACATGTTTCGCCCACAGAAATTGAATAACTAAGCGGATTTCTTCGTGAGACCACTTTTTCAAATGCGTCGCCATTTCTGTTAACCTGCAACTAGCGCTGTAGGTGTATGCGAATGTATGCGAAGTACCGCACACTTCAATTTTCTGTATAACAGACGAAACTAGAGCAATATCGGCCCTATAACCTTACTTTTTGATCACCTCTCGTATACTAGCTTAAATAAACAATTTTCTGCACAAAAAATGTTTACACGCGGCCCTTGTCGTCTCCCACAAACCCATCCATAGTGTGTTTTGTGGAGAATAGGTTAATCTTTTCCTAGCACTATTTGCTCTACACATAATGAACGCCAGTATAAATCCACACCGATTAAAAGGTCTATTGGCCGGGAAAGATTAATTTTTGGATCAGCTAGTTTGATATTATGTATATTAAAAGATTTTTAAAAGATTTTTTGCAGAAACTATTGTGCGACAGCGGATCAGTGACTTTTGATAACACTAAACAATCTAAATCGGCGACTTTTGATAACACTAAACAATCTAAATCGGCTGAAAATTGATTAATATTCGATTTTAATCTCAATATTACCATGTCTTTGACTCTCGAATTTACTTCATCGACCCAACCAATATGCATTTGCTAATTGACTCAATATAAGATTGACCTGTGACCCGCTGTCCAGATTCTAACGGCACACCCTTTAGATTAAAAAGACCGAGTTTTATTGTTAAAATAGTTTTACTTTTAGTCAGAGTTTTATTGTTAAAACAGTTTGACTTTTAGTCTGAGAATATTATAAAATATCAATATTCTCACAACATTCCATTTTCCTTTGGATATATGCACATATACAACTATAAATAGGCACAATAATTCCGATTACAATGTCAGAATAATTAAAATCCAACCATACATACATCATCACATGCACTGCAATTATTATAAAACACTTTCACATTATGTGTTACTGTTGGATTAAATTGTGCAGAATAATCCTGTATGCATAATATTTTAGTGTCAGTAAAACATGACTCAGTATCCGCAATTAAACAACCAATGTTTGCTGCTACCCAAAAAAAACGCGTCTTTTCAAACTTTGATAACAATTTCATTGCTATTCCATACTATGAAAAATATTTGGAAAACTACAAAATTTTAACCGTTTACTGTCTTCTTCGTGTCCACACAGAGAAAATCAACACACAATAGAAGTACACACACACACACACACACATGCACTTAAACACAATTCGAAAGGATCCGAATTCAAAATGAAAAAATTGAGGCTACTCAAACACACACACACACAGACTGATCCCAATTGCAAATCACATTTATCCAATTTGTATTCTAAGAAATGTCTAGGTCACAACACGAGAAACTAAGAAGTAACAAATGAAATGAACCGATGTAAAACCGGAACAATAAAACAAAAATTAGGAGTAGTTTCCCATAGATTAGAAATTTGATGATAATCTAAAATTCATAGAGATAAATTACAATTCAAATATTTAAGTAAGTAACGAGTGTCTATAAACTGTCGTCGGCATCCCAGTAGGTTCTGCCTTCAGAAACATACATCGTAATTAAACAAAAAATGCATTTTATTTGACGTTCCCGAAATTCACCAAATCGTATGACTTAATCAAAAATAATTAAATAAAAGTCACTTTGTTTGTTTCACTACTATTTTTTTATTCTCTCGGACTAGTTTCGATTTATCATCATTCTCAAGGAGGACGATAAGTCAAAACTAGTCGGAGAGAATAAAAAAATAGTAGTGAAACAAACCAAGTGACTTTTATTTAATTATCAATATTATAAACACGTTTCATCAAGTGATTAATGAGAACCAAATTGAAGATTAATCTAAGATATGCAATTTGTTTTTTAAAGCAACCGAGGTGTCGACAGTTTATAGACACTCGTTAGATAGTTAGTCTAAACTAGAATCCATACCAAACTAGAATCCAGTTAGTTTTCTTTATGTTATGCAGCAAAAGATCCGAACTTAAATCAAACACTTATCCGATTCAAATAATCACTAATTAAAGTTAATCGACTCTGGATTGAAACAGGCACAAAATAAAGTAGATTATTGAAACTGAACTTTTTTTGTTATTTTTAACAATTGAACCTACCGAAATGTCAAAACTGCACAAGCCTCCTGTTTTTTTCAAAACCCCAACACTCCCACACCAATTAAACCAATCATAATCTTAACAACACACAGATTTCAACCAACAAAATACCTACATTTCCGCAAAATCTACATCTGCGTGTTTATATGTGTGTGTGATTGGGGGTGGGTCTCTGCGACTAAAAGCCCAAGCAGAGCGGCCGACGACGATAATGGCCGTATTATTCGCGGCCGCCCCGGCGGGGGGTTGGCCCGTTTTTTTCGCAACTCACCGATTTTCAAGCTGGACATATTCCCCTTTGGATCATTTATCCGGCGTGAATTCGCCGTGCGGATTCTCTTAGACGGCGAACACCACAAATAACACAAGGACTCCCACCCTCGCCGGAATTTTAGACATTACGCATACACACACACACCGAGGCACACAAACACGGAATTGACAGGACCAACTTCACTCACAACTCGGCTGGAGCAGTGTTGCCAATCGAGGTAAGATACGTCTCGCTAAAGAATATTCAAGATGAAAACGTGATTTTTTTTCGCGGAAAGTTTTAAATAAGAAGAAATAACGATTATATAATTTTTGGCTTGAGTGCATGTGTTGGACACTGGGTTTTTTTTTCGACGTTTTTGACCTTTTTGAGAACTTTTTTTAATGGAACTGTCTGCGTTTGTGTGTGACAATGAAGAATCTAATATATGTTTTTGTCTAAAACTTACCGTTTAGTCACGATCTGTGTTTTAGGTTAATGTTTTTATTAGATGTCCTTTTTGCCTTTTCTTGCAATTTTATGCTACATTTCCACTGTAAAGTGAAAACACAGCATAACTTCCTTATAAATTGCTACATATCTGCACCAATTTTGATCTTTTACTTGTATTTTAACGTGATTACACTACACAAATTTAATGTTAACATCGTTAACATATAAACGGTGACATTTGAGATTTGTTTATCCAAAATTCAATTGTCACCGCTGATATCGCCATGATTAGGTGTGTACAAACTAGGTGGCGCTAGTACATAATCGCGCGGCCTCGCCTTTAATGGGTTAAACATAATACATTTATTTTAACTAATCAACTATAAAATTATAGCGCATGTACATAAAGAACATACATTGATGAAATAAACCAAATAAATAATACACTAGCGCCACCTGTTCTTTTTTTCATGAAATTATATCAATCTGAAGCATTAGTCGGTATTACACATATTTCGTATAAATAGTTGTCAACAAACGTCACTTTTATAGTGTAAAATTTAATCAGTGTATTCGCGTCTCGTGTGTGTGTGCGTCAGTGTTCCTGTCCGTGTTTGTTTGTGTGTGTGACTCTGTGTGTGGCTGTGTGTTTGGCTGTGTGTTTGTTTGTGTGTTTGTCTGTGTGTTTGTCTGTTGACGATTTTCGCAATTTAATTGACAAAAAACCTAACTTTTACATTTGCAGCGCCATCTCTCGACCAATAAAAAAAATGTTTCGGATAAAACTTACATACTTTTTAACCCTCTATCAGAATCTGCAATAAAAAATAGGGGTTTCCATTTAGGATTTTAAAGTTGCCCCCTGTTCCCGCCCCCCTTGGGGGGCAAAGTCTACGGCATCAGATGTCCCCCTCAGAACCATTAACTTTTCATTTGGAACACTTTTTGATTCAATGCAATGTTTCAGAATTATCGCTACTGGCGGATTAAAATGGGACACCCTGTATAAAATCGACGAATGCGTGAATTGTTACAGCATATACATTATGTATATTTAAAAGTAAAATGCACAGTATGTAATACAATAAGTCATTCATAGATATCATAAAAAGAAGTGCCGAAGAATTTTACCTAAAATCAACTTTTAGAGTTATCTCTATAATTGATCGGCCGTTAATGTGTTAAGCACACATTAAATAGATTAAAGTTTCAGCCATTCGTACTGTTTATAAAAGCATTAAATTTGAAGCTTCTAACGAAGGTTTACAATCCCAGGTTAAGCATGAAGTAAAATTTGGAGTTTAGAAAAGCCTGAAAATTTGGTTTGGTCGCGTAGCGCGAAGCGCGGAGCGGCCAAACCAAATTTTCAGGCTTTTCTAAACTCCAAATTTTACTTCATGCGCCACCGGTATAAAACACCGATTTCCAATGAATTTAAAAATACTCTACTTAGGTTTGATTTTATGTTAAATCATTTTAGAAATGGTAATTTCCTCTAACTGAATCGTGCACTTTCAAAATTCGAAAGAAATTTGCTTTGTTTACTTGTGGGACAAAATGTATAAATAACACTCAGCAGTGTGTAATTGACATTCTACTTAGTAAAGTCTAAAAACTGTCTGCCGAGATCTAGTTAGGCAATTATTTTGTTAATTAAATTAAAATTCAGCCGTTTATGGCTCTATTTTTCAGGGAAAGATGAAGAGATTATTTCCCAAGGGAAATATTTCATATTTTCCGTGTTGTAATCAATAGTTTTTTTCTGATTAAAGCAATAACTTTCTGAAAATTAAAAAATATTGGAATATTTTATTGAATTTATTAATAACTTGCTAAGGGTTTGTAATTATCACGACTGGTCCTTCGTAGGTCTGACTTTTTCATCATGTCCTAATTTGAAATGTCGTAAACTCATAAATGTTTGGTTCCAGCCAAATCTAAATTTGCATATAAAAAAGTTTATGCAATTTTCACGAATAATCGGGAAGCCAACATTCCGTGAACGGTGCCGCTGCAAATATTTGACTAGCGTTTTTGGAAGATTTGGTGTGTTGTTATAATTTTTGTTATTTTTGAGGTATGACTTGTTTATTCTATCCGTAGTTACAGAAATATTTACCAAATACGTTGTGGACCAAATTATCAATGGGCCCCCGTTCATCAGAGACAACAGTTGGAAGTTTACTGTCAACTGTTGAGGAATTTACTGATGATCGGATTGTTAATTGTGAACGTGTTTGGGATTTTTGCAATGGTACAAAATAGACCGACCAGAGTACCGTTCATTAGATACCAACATACATCACAAACAAATCCAAACATGTTGAACATATTGATGAACCCAATAAAAAGATTAATGTTACATTTGAAAGAAAAAGAGCGTGTTCACCAGCGACAGCTCGCAGCCTAACTTCAGGGTAGACCACAGCGCCAAAGCACACAAAATTACGGGTGTGAAGTTAGCAATAGATCCAGCAATAGATTTTCAAAAATTCATATCTCCGAAAAAACAAAAGCAAATTAAATGAAATTTGAAGATATACACTTCAAATAGCCTAAATTATTACCCCAAGAAATATAAAACCCTTAACTTTTATACTTCATATTTTTTCACCCCTTCCAAAAATATGTTATGATTTTTTTTTTTAATTTGGCAATATTTCATAAAGTTACTTTTTAGCTCAAAACATCTCTATAATACCTTCTTTTGATAAGTGAAATCAAAAAAACGTTTCGACACCCCGTTCGCCACTAAACTATTGTTTTACCCTATGATTTCAAAAATTAATATTTCAGAGAAAGAAGAAACAAATCGAACAAAATTCAAAATACACGATAAGAGATGTCTAAGTTATCACCCAAAAAAAATGGACCCATAATTTTTACCTATAATATTTTTTCACCCCTTCCAAAAACGTAATCAATTTTTTTCTACTTTGGCAATGTTCCATAAAATTCATTTTTATCTCAAAATATCTCTATTCTACCCTCTTTTAATACACCTAATCAAAAAAACGTTTCGTCACCCTGTTCACCCCTAAAATATTTTTTTTACCCCGTGAATATGGAAATTAATATTTCCGAGAAAGCAAAATCAAATCAAACAAAATATTAATAGATGATTGAGTTACGTGAAGATTATAATAATAAAAAGAAGTATCAATAACCTTTCTTCACACACTTTATTTTAATACCAGATGTACATTTCTGTCACCAAGTGACCATTATCAATGGATTTTTAATACTAACTTATACAAACAAAAATAGGAGTATATATACAGAACAGATTAACAGAATATCTTGATAAATCAGGTATTTATTCAATTAACTGCAACAATTGTAATAAGGTGTATGTCGGGCAAACGCAAAGAAACTTAAGAATACGTTTTAAAGAACACATGAACCATTTAAGAAATTTTAATAATGAAAAATCAGCCGTAGCCAATCATTCACTAGAAACTGGCCATAAGATATCAATCAATAATATGAAATTAATAAAACAGTCATCCAATTATCACTTAAACATGTTAGAAGCGATTGCAATGAAAAAACACGCAAACAACTTAATGAATTTTGATTTAACACTCTGGCTGCCATGTCAGTCATATTCGACTGACAGCGGATTTACAATTGAGGCCAGGCATAAAAATGTATATAACTCGTATCAGGCCACGTATGTAGAAAGACAACTAGTGGTCATACCGCAAATTTATTGGTAGGGATTTATTCACTAAAATAAAGCGCATGCGCATATGCGGTGTACAGTGCGTCAGTCTTTTTTGACTGACGCGGCTCTGTTAAAGATTTTTTTCTTTGGGCGCCATGTCAGTCATTTTGAGGTTATAGTATAGTGTTGTGCATGTGCAACAAAAATGTAAGTACAATTGGTTATTCTTTGGTAGTTTGTTTATTGTTGTATTTATATGTACTTAGGGACCCTAACAAAGCATTGACAGATTCCCAGTTGGAAGCATATTGGGAAAATTATGAAAGTGATCATGATCCTTTTTCTACCGACTCCGGTTCAAATTACATGCCTAGTGACTCTGAGTATGCGTCCTCTGAGTTAGATCATGATATTTCCGTGGATGAAGATGAAGAAGAAGAAAGGCAGGCTGATGTATCAGAGATCGATAAATCAGATAATTCTAATTTAAGTTGGAATGTGTACACGGGAAATCAAGCTGATTTTCCGTTTATTGGACAGGCTGGAATTCAAATGGATTTATCGGAATATATAGCACCGGGGGATGTTTTCAAACTTTTCATCAATGATGCTGTTTTAGATCTTATTGTAAATGAGACAAATAAATATGCTACAGATATGGTCAACAGTGGAATACTAAGCAAGTCATCGAGACTGCATAATTGGCAGGCAACAACTCCTAAAGAAATAGAAAAATTCTTAGGCATAATGCTCTGGATGGGATTGAGTTGTCGTCCAAAGCTCCGAGACTACTGGAGCAGTGATTCCTTGTATTCAAATTCTATAAGCAAAGTCATGTCCAGAAATCGATTTGAAATTTTGTTAAGAATGATTCATTTCTCAGACAACGATATACCGGCAGATGGGAATCGATTAAAAAAAATACAACCGTTATTAGATATTTTACAAAAAAACTTTCAAGAAGTATATACCATTGGCAAAAAAATGGTAATCGATGAAAGTATGGTTCCATGGCGGGGACGTCTTTCATTTCGTCAGTATATTCCAGGCAAACGTCATAAATACGGTGTCAAATTATTTAAAATTTGTTCACTTGAGGGATTCACATGGAAAATACAAATTTACTGTGGTAAACATGAATGTTCTGGAGTAGGTTTGCCAGAGAAAGTAGCTATGAACTTATGTGAGGGACTTTTAGATGAAGGTAGAATACTCTACACTGACAATTTTTATACAAGCATCCCATTGGCAAAGAACCTGTTAACAAGACATACACATCTGGTCGGTACATTACGACGAAACAGAAAGTATTTACCTAAAGATGTGATTAACCGCAAGTTAAATTTAAATGAAATATATGGATTGGAATCAGATGAAGGAATAGTCGTTTCTAAATGGAAACCAAAAAAGAATAAAGAAGTTATTATGCTCTCAACCATACACAATTTGGAGCAGAGTTGTGTGGCATCAAGAAACTCTAAAAAAAAAGTAGCTGACCAGCCCCTGCCCCAAAAACCGAATGTAATTATAGATTATAATAATGGGAAAATAGGAATAGACAAATCCGATCAAATGTCTTCATACAACACAAGCGTTCGGAAAGGCATTAAATGGTATCGAAAAGTAGCCTTTGAATTACTGACAGGAGTTGCAATTGTCAATGCACATATCATCTACAAATCGATTACTAATTCTAAGTCGACAATCACCACATTCAGAGAAGAAGTTTGCAGAAATTTATTAGATCTAGAAGTTAGAGAACGCATCAAAAAAATAAAATTTAATCACTTGCTAAAAAAAAGAGACGGCGGCGGTACAAAAGACCGTAGAAATTGTGTAGAATGCTATGACAATTTGCTGAAAAATATGACAAGAGTCGAAGCTCGAAGGAAAGTAAGAAAAGTTAAAACATATTGTGACGGTTGTGAGAATAAGCCGACTATTTGTTATGAATGCTATCTACGAGTGCACGGCGAAGGATCCAAATAAAAATGTTTATTTTTATAATAGTTTATATGAATATTTGTTAAGTTGCAAATTATTTACTTTTTTATAAAAGTATTTTTATTTTTATCATTATTGAAATAAAATGGCAAAACTGTTCCGCCAGCCCAAGCCGTTTTAATTACCTTATTTCTACCAGGCCAGAACACTATTCCATGCACTTAATTCAAATACAACTTTTGCCATATGTGACTGACATGCCTTTAAACATATAAATGACTGTCAGTCGGATTTGTCTGACAAAGCCTCAAATGTGAGTATAGGTGTCAGACCAATACGACTGACAAAACCTGCTGAAGAACAGCATGAAAAACACTCTGGCAGCCAGAGTGTTAAGTCCACTCAATAACAAATTACTAGATTTAATACCTCCTTTTACTTAACCCGAATATACCTGTCTTTACCTACCGCTCATCCCCCTTTCCATAAACCGACCCGTTAATGTACGTTTTTTCCCCACATTAAACCCCACCGCCTAACGCTCATTATATTTTGTTAATCTGTTCTGTATATATACTCCTATTTTTGTTTGTATAAGTTAGTATTAAAAATCCATTGATAATGGTCACTTGGTGACAGAAATGTACATCTGGTATTAAAATAAAGTGTGTGAAGAAAGGTTATTGATACTTCTTTTTATTTTATTAAACAAAATATTACTAAGGAATACATCTTAATTAATAGCACAAAGAAGATCAACCCCTAAAATTACCCTTTCATTTTTTCTTGTCTTTATATATATTTTTTTAAATTCACAACCTTCTTAAATGTTGATATGTATCATATATTATTTCTTTTTATCATTTGTGTGTTTACTCTAATAAGCAAAAGTAAAAAAAAAGTGTCAGGCACTTTACCCCCATATAATAAAATAATAATCTCCTGCTCGTCGTATGGATTTATATGCGTATGGAATTATGTGTAACGATTTAAACATTATTTTTTCTGAATTTGGCAAAGGGCCATAGATAAATAAAAATTGTTATTCTTATCATTAATGTGTGTACTTTCATAATTAAAAGTCAAAAAAACGTTTGTAGCACTTTTCCACCCCCGAAAAAAAAAATCTCCCGTTCGTCACGTTAGGATCCATATGCAATAAATTAAACATTATTTTTTCCGAATTTGGCAAAGGGCCATAGATAAATAAAAATTGTTATTCTTATCATTAATGTGTGTAATTTCATAATCAAAAGTCAAACAAACGTTTGGAGCACTTTTTCACCCCCGAAAAAAAAAATCTCTAAAGTATATTAGGTTGCCTATAATTGTTGTTGTGTGTGTGTTTTTTTAACTTCACTGTAAATCAGTGTTTTTAAGCGTGGCGCATGAAGTAAAATTTCGAGTTTAGAAAAGCCTAATTTGGATTGGCCGCTCCGCTTCGCTACGCGGCCAATCCAAATTCTTAGGCTTTTCTAAACTCGAAATTTTACTTCATGCTTAGTCTGGGAGTGGAAAACTCTTGTTAAAAGCCTCAAATTAACCACTTTTAAACAACGAGTTCATGCAAATTTAAAAAACGCTGTAGTTATCGGGATCTGTATACTCGAAAAAATAATGCATTTATTATTTTAAGCAATGAAAGGATTGTTTTAAATATAAAATAAGCATTGAAAATATTAAAAATTGTATAACAATGCATAGAACGATGAAAATCACTTTAAATTTACTGACAGGTACAATAAACAGATTTTGTTATGATCATTTGTTTGAATGCTCTTTTTTTTTAAATTTATTTGTATAAGACATATGTTTCACATGTATTACAATTGTCAAAGGAGAAGAAAAACCTATATAAAATACTTAATATAAACATGAAATACCATAAATTAAAATTACAACTAAAATTATTCACATATTTGAGGAGCTTACTTATAGTATGTCATTAAAAGTGTCATGCAGAAAATCGCTTACTGAGTAATACGCCTTTTTAATTAGTAGTCGTTTTAACACATTTTTAAAAATATTTTGTTGCTTCATTTTTTAGGGCTTCTTGGTTGTATTGAACAAAACAGAAATGTATGAATAACTTTCTTATTTTTTTTTTTTTTTGTAACTATGTATTATAAGTTTTTGGTTAAGAATAATCTTCCTTATTGATCGATAATAAAATTTGATACATATCTTAGGCAAGGCCGTAGCTAGAAAAAAACTGCAGCGGGGATATAAAAATTTCATGTGGGGTAAAAATATGGTTTTTGCTTTTATTGGGGCCGGTTTTAAATACGGGTGTGAAGTTAGCAATAGATCCAGCAATAGATTTTCAAAAATTCATATCTCGGAAAAAACAAAAGCAAATTAAATGAAATTTGAAGATATACACTTCAAATAGCCTAAATTATTACCCCAAGAAATATAAAACCCTTAACATTTACCCTTCATATTTTTTTACCCCTTCCAAAAATATGTTATGATTTTTTTTTAATTTCGCAACTTTTCATAAAGTTACTTTTTAGCTCAAAATCGAATAAAAAAATTGACCCATAATTTTTACCTATAATATTTTTTCACCCCTTCCAAAAATGTAATCAATTTTTTTCTACTTTGGCAATGTTCCATAAAATTCATTTTTATCTCAAAATATCTCTATTCTACCCTCTTTTAATACACCTAATCAAAAACGTTTCGTCACCCTGTTCACCCCTAAAATATTTTTTTTACCCCGTAAATATGGAAATCAATATTTCCGAGAAAGCAAAATGAAATCAAACAAAATATTACTAAGGAATACATCTTAATTAATAGCACAAAGAAGATCAACCCCTAAAATTACCCTTTCATTTTTTCTTGTCTTTATATATATTTTTTTAAATTCACAACCTTCTTAAATGTTGATATGTATCATATATTATTTCTTTTTATCATGAGTGTGTTTACTCTAATAAGCAAAAGTAAAAAATAAAGTGTGAGGCACTTTACCCCCATATAATAAAATAATAATCTCTTGCTCGTCGTATGGATTTATATGCGTATGGAATTATGTGCAACGATTTAAACATTTATTCTGAATTTGGCAAAGGGCCATAAATTAATAAAAATTGTTATTCTTATCATTAATGTGTGTACTTTCATAATCAAAAGTCAAAAAAACGTTTGGAGCACTTTTCCACCCCCGAAAAAAAAATCTCCCGCTCGTCACGTATGGATCTATATGCAATAAATTAAACATTATTTTTTCCGAATTTGGCAAAGGGTCATAGATAAATAAAAAATGTTATTCTTATCATTAATGTGTGTACTTTCATAATCAAAAGTCAAAAAAACGTTTGGAGCACTTTTTCACCCCCGAAAAAAAAAATAATCTCCCGCTCGTCGTGTATGGATCCATATGCAACAAATTAAACATTATTTTTTCCGAATTGGCAAAGGGCCATAGATAAATAAAAATTGTTATTTTTATAATGTTTAATTTATTGCATATGAATCCATACGTGACGAGCGGGAGATTATTTTTTTTTTCAGTGCTCCAAACGTTTTTTTTACTTTTAATTATGAAAGTACACACATTAATGATAAGAATAACATTTTTTATTTATCTATGACCCTTTGCCAAATTCGGAAAAAATAATGTTTAATTTATTGCATATAGATCCATACGTGACGAGCGGGAGATTTTTTTTTCGGGGGTGGAAAAGTGCTCCAAACGTTTTTTTTGACTTTTGATTATGAAAGTACACACATTAATGATAAGAATAACAATTTTTATTAATTTATGGCCCTTTGCCAAATTCAGAATAAATGTTTAAATCGTTGCACATAATTCCATACGCATATAAATCCATACGACGAGCAAGAGATTATTATTTTATTATATGGGGGTAAAGTGCCTCACACTTTATTTTTTACTTTTGCTTATTAGAGTAAACACACTCATGATAAAAATAAATAATATATGATACATATCAACATTTAAGAAGGTTGTGAGTTTAAAAAAATATATATAAAGACAAGAAAAAATGAAAGGGTAATTTTAGGGGTTGATCTTCTTTGTGCTATTAATTAAGATGTATTCCTTAGTAATATTTTGTTTGATTTCATTTTGCTTTCTCGGAAATATTGATTTCCATATTTACGGGGTAAAAAAAATATTTTAGGGGTGAACAGGGTGACGAAACGTTATTTTGATTAGGTTTATTAAAAGAAGGTAGAATAGAGATATTTTGAGATAAAAATGAATTTTATGGAACATTGCCAAAGTAGAAAAAATTTATTAATTACATTTTTGGAAGGGGTGAAAAAATATGATAGGTAAAAATTATGGGTCAATTTTTTTTTGGGTGATAACCTAGACATCTCTTATCGTGTATTTCAAATTTTATTCGATTTCTATTTTTTTCTCTGAGATATTAATTTTTGAAATCTTGGGGTAAAACAATAGTTTAGTGGCGAAACGTTTTTTTTTATTTCACTTATCAAAAGAAGGTATAATAGAGATATTTTAAGCTAAAAAGTAACTTTATGAAATCTTGCCAAATTAAAAAAAAATCATAACATATTTTTGAAAGGGGTGAATAAATATAAAGGGTAAAAGTTAAGGGTTTTATATTTCTTAGGGTAATAATTTGGGCTATTTGAAGTGTTTATTTTCAAATTTCATTTAATTTGCTTTTGTTTTTCCGAGATATGAATTTTTTTAAAATCTATTGCTGGATCTATTGCTAACTTTACACCCGTCACAAAATTTGAGGTTATAATCGCGCTTTATAAATACAAGGAATTGCAGAACAAAGTCACCTTTCAATAATGGATAGATATTACCTTGGGTCTCTGGCCTACCCTGAAGTTAGGCTGGGAGCCGCCACTGGTGTTCACACGCGGATACTATAAGCCACTACGTGTCAATGCGTCAATTTGATTCTGTACTTTCTGAACAATCGCACCACATTTTGTGGCGTGGCTGTGTATGAATGCTACTATTTAAGTTATTTGTCGAGCGTTTGTGGTGCGACAAAAAAGTGGCCAGTGTGAATACGCTCAAAATGTAAACGGTATCGAAAAAACATTTTCTTGTCACTTTTTGACAATCCATATTGCCCTAGAGAAATATGGATTATCAAAAGGTTTCAGGGAGATATGAGTATCTCCCTAGGGAGATATGAGTATCTTATGACATATCTTAACCAAGGCAATATTACTCATTATTGTATCAATCAGAAAAAAATTGAATAATTGTCTTTTCAATGTAATTGAAAAGCCGAGTAATGGGCTCCTGCATCAGAGACAACAGTAGGGAGTTTACTGCCAACTGTTGGAGAATTCTCTGTTGAGCAGATTGTTAATCGTGAACGTATTTTGTAATCCTACGTAATTGACCGACCGGAGTACAGTTCATTAGATACCAACATTCATCACAGACAAATCCAAACATGTTGAATGATGAACATTTTGATGAACGGGCCCAATAGAGGATGCCCCAATAAGAATACCCGATTTAATTTTATTTGTGTGTAAGTGACACCTCTGAAATTTGACAGCTGTCACCTACGATTTTTCCGATTATTAATAGTGGACTTTCAACGGTATCGCAACACTAAAAGATCGCCACCAAAAAACTGGTTGTAATAAAACATACTCGTCGGTCGGAAAAACTAATATTGGGGTGCCCCAAGGAAGCATTTTGAGCCCTTTGTTATTTGTTATTTACACCAATGACCTTCCCAATTTGGTTCAAGAGAATGATGGAATTATTGAAATGTATGCAGATGATACTAATTTATTAGTTATTAGCCAAAATATTAACGATCTTCAGAGCAAAGAAGCTAAAATTGTCGGCATTACTAAAAACTGGATGTTACAAAATAAATTAATTCTGAATAAAAATAAAACTAATGCAATACAGTTTCATACAAAACGTACGAATACTGATCCCGTATTCACAATACCGATGCAATTTGTCATCAGTGAGAAGTTGCACTGAAATGACATCATTTTGGAAAGAATTTACCCAACCGTTTGGGAGTAAAGTGTCGTCATTTCATTGCAACTTCTCACCGATGCCAAATTGCATTTGTACTGTGCATCCGGGCCCTGGACGATATGGATCTTGTAAATATGTGGTTCCAGCAGAACGGCGCGACCCGCCAGACCGTGTATGAAACAATCCATTTATTAGAGGAACGATTTCAGGACCGAATCATCTCCTGAAATTCTGATGTCAACTGCACAGCACAGATGCAATTTGTCATCAGTGAGTTGCACTGAAATAAAGTAATTTTACTCCGAACGGTTGGGTATATTTTTCCTAAAAATGGCGTCATCTCAGTGCAACTTCTCACCGATGACAAATTGCATCAGTACTGTGAATACGGGCTCAGATGAAGGAACAAGAACTTCGTATTAATGTTGCGAAACCGTTGAAAGTCACAGCATTGCCAGCCTCATTTTCAAAAAAGTTTTCACAATGATAACGCGTTGTTGCTTTGTGTAGTGCTCCATTAGTAATAATCAACCGTCTGAGCTCGGTGTAAGAATAGGCTCAGAGTATGCCCGCTTGTCGTAAAAGGCGACTAATAGGGCCTTCTGTCCGAAGTCCTACACTATGTATCCTCACCTCACATCAAGCCCTTCCCGGCCGTCGTGTCGTGGCCAAGGGACTGCACAGGGTTCCCAACGATGCCGGCTGTCTTAGAACAGCCGTTATACCACGTGCCCTTGGGACGTATCTGATATGACTCAAGGGTGAAGGGGGTCCTGGCTTAACCGCCCGGGCCGAGAGGAGACAACCTCACATAAACCCCATGGTCACGGTGGAACAGCCTATGCCTACTTCCATGGCTGCCAGCAAGCACTGGTAGCTGGCCAGATGGGTAAGTCTGGTCACCAATAGGCGGACTCTGGATACCTGCCGACCTCCAGATTACAATAGGCTTACTCAGGCAAGGGAGCACGGCCTGAGTGGACCTTTATTTCTGCCCATCTCGTGGGATCATTTATGGACCATAAGAATAAAACCAAAACCCCGGACGAGGGGGGGAGCCTCGTGACTTTACAAGTGGAGGCGATGGAGACTGGGGTCAATCCCGCTTCAGAAAAGCCAGCACAGACCTCTCCAGAAGGCGAGCGGGAGACAGTTTCCCCTGGCACAGAGGAGAGGCTGTTAGCAAGACCCAGCGATGAGGACATCGAGAAGATGACGAACCTCTCGCTAAAATACAAGAAATTCGGGGGAGCCGCAAGAAAACGACTCTCCAGAATGCTCAAGAGCGGAATACCGTACGAGACCGCCTTGAGCACCGTAATCGAGCAAGGCCGTAAACGTCGTGAGGCCGAAGGGACTGGTACCCACCCCGAAGGGGCGGAAATCCAACCCAAGGCCGACACGACAAAAAAACGGCAACGCTCTAACGTGACTACCCCTGAGCAGGGCGCAAAAAAGACCTGCAAGAAGGACACACCGACAGACGTCACTGCGAGGGTGTCGAGGCTGTCGTACAGGGCTGCAGTCGCGGGTACCAGAGTGGGTATAATCCACACTGACTACCCCGGCACTGCCCTGACGACTGAGCAACTCACGACACTTCGCAAAAGCATCATGGCGGAAGTAGACAGGCTGCCGGACAACGGACCGCCTGTCAGGTTCCAGGGATGCACAGCAAGGCCAGGCTGGCTGCTCCTGACCTGTGCGAATGAGCCAACCGTCTCATGGCTGCAGGAGGTGTTAGTACGCCTGCAGCCGTGGAGCGACGCGAGGCTCAAACTCGTACGGGGAAAGGAGCTGCCTAAACCAAACATATGCGTGGCCTATATCCCAGACGACGAAGCAGGAGAACGGCTCGCGTCAGAAGTAGTCCTTAGAAGACTGAGGGTCATGAACCCGGGACTGCAGGCTCAGGAGTGGGTAGTTCTACGCCATGAGGATGCAGGACCGGGGCAGACCTGGACGTTTTCGATGGACGACGGGTCATTGGCCTATCTCAAGGAGATGGACCTCAAACCCTACTTCGGCTTTGGACAGGTGACGTTCAGGGTCAAAGGCAGGGACAAGGAGGCCAATAAGCCCCCTGCTGCAGAGCCAGGGGAGACAGAGGAGGAGCGGACTCCAACCACCCTCTCAGTCGACCAGGTGGCCGGCGGCAGCGGAAGACCAAGCGAACCCCAAAGGACACATCCTAGGCCTACATCGGCCAAGGGTAAGGGTCCACTAAGGGGCAAGGCACACCCAAAGAGGGGCGGTAAATCGACCTTCCGGGGAGCCAAATCACCGTCGGGTAAGTGATGTACCCGACGGTGAGATGTGTGCAGGCCAACCTGCACCATGCCAAAGGAGCCTCTTTTCTTCTTGGCAAACGGTTCAGAGAAGAGCGTGCAGATATCGCCTTCATACAGGAGCCATAGGTGACTAGCACAGGCCGGATAAGCGGCCTGAGCAACATACCAGGTAAGGTAATTACATATAGTTCGGGGCAAAAACCCAGAGCTTGTATATTAATCCGTAAGGACATTGAATACTTTCTGTTGACAGGATACTGCACCAGAGATGTAGTCGCTGTGCAGCTGAAACTCCCGGTGGGGAAGAGCAGGCTGGACGTAATAGCCTGCTCGGCATACTTCCCGGGGGACAGCGCAGACCCACCACCTCCAACAGCTGTGAGAAGACTGGTGGCCCACAGCAAGAGGGAGAATATCCAGCTTGTTGTGGCATGTGACGCCAACGCACACCATCTAGCGTGGGGCAGCACTGACACCAATCCGAGGGGTGTGTCTCTATTAAACTTTATTATGGGGGAAGGGCTAGCTATACTTAATACTGGCAACGAACCTACCTTTGTTACGAAAAAGAGGTATTAGATATTACTTTCTGCTCAAACTACTTGAGCACAAAAATTTCCGACTGGAAGGTGTCAGAAGACCCCTCCTGCTCTGACCATCGGAACATTCAATTTAACATTGAAGCAGGCACTAGACCAATAGTGGAATACCGTAATGCTAGAAGCACTAAGTGGGACGGTTATACGCGTACACTTGGAGAGCTTCTGGGATCAACGGCACCCACTATTAAAAGTCATGAGGACATTGAGACGGCGGCGGAGCATATCTGCCGATCAATCGTCTCAGCGTACCATGAAAATTGTCCACTACAAAGGAAAAAGGACAGTAGAAATGTCCCCTGGTGGAACAATACATTAGAAAAAATGCGAAAAGAAGTCCGGAAACTATTCAACCGGGCTAAGGAGGCGGGCAAATGGGAACCGTACAGTACAGCTCTAACGGAGTACAATAAACAAATTCGCAGGGCCAAGAGGGAATCTTGGAGGAAGTTCTGCGAGGGTATTCATGATACTCCCCGTAGTGCAAGAATCCACAAGATTCTAGCCAGAGAGCCGGCGCAAGCACTTGGATCGATAAAACGACCTGATGGCTCATATACGGCCTCTGGTAAAGAGACGTTAGAGATCCTGGCCCAAAATCACTTCCCAGATTGTTCCCTTCTAAGTAACGAAACACCGGATACAATGCTTCCACGGGATCGAACTAAGAGACCGGGGAAGCAGGACTGGAAGGTGGTAAACAAAATCGTTACCTACAGATCAGTAAGTTGGGCGGTCAAATCCTTCCAACCATACAAAGCACCAGGAATAGATGGGGTCTTCCCTGTCTTACTCCAAAAAGGCTTGGAGAAAGTAATCCTCCACCTTATAAGACTGTTCAGGGCGAGCCTAGCGTGGAATTACATTCCAACTAGCTGGTCGGAAGTAAAAGTAGTCTATCTACCTAAGGTGGGAAAAACAGATCCCCTACCAAAATCCTTCCGACCTATAAGCCTGATGTCATTTATCCTAAAGACCCTGGAAAAGGTGCTGGATGGCTACATCAGGAGGGAGATACTGAGTATTAACCCTCTTAGTGTGCACCAGTATGCCTACCAAAAAGGGAAGTCAACGGACTTGGCGCTGAATAACCTAGCCGGGAAAGTTGCGCAAACCCTGGACTACAAGGGAATTGCGGTAACAGCTTTCTTGGACATAGAAGGGGCCTTCAACGCTGCTCTGACGGGATCACTCTGCAAATCCGCGAGGGACAGAGGGGTTCCACCGGCTATTACAGGCTGGATCAGAGCAATGCTCGACACCAGAACCGTGCCAACATCACTATGTGGCGACACGGTCAAGCTGAGGACTGCCAGGGGATGCCCGCAGGGAGGGGTTCTTTCCCCCCTGCTGTGGTCTTTACTGGTAAACGATCTGCTTGCAATAATAGATACGCTTGACGTCGAAGTGCAAGCGTATGCTGATGACATAGTCATTCTTGCAAGGGGCACGGATGAAAACCAAATCTGTGAAGCCATGCAGGAGGCACTGGATGCGACTCAGAACTGGTGTATAGGGGAACGGTTAAACGTAAACCCTAGCAAAACATCAGTTGTCCCGTTCACGAGAAGGAGGATCCTGAAATTGAGACCTCTTACTCTACGGGGAGAAACCATACCATTTGGGGAGGAGGCGAAGTATCTAGGAATCACCCTGGATAAATCGCTGAATTGGAACTCCCACTTGGACAAGACAATCCGCAAAGCAAGGCACGCCCTGTGGACGTGCCATAGAATTTGCGGGAAGTCATGGGGATTAAACCCCAAGCAAATGTAGTGGCTATATGGTTCGGTCATAAAACCAATAATAACCTATGGCAGTATCGCCTGGTGGCCGATTACAACTCGAAAAACGGCCATATCAAGGCTCTCCTCACTGCAGAGAATGGCGACAGTGGCGGTAACTGGAGCCATACGCACTACCCCATCAGCGGCGCTAGAAATGCTACTGAACCTCACCCCCCTGCATATCCTAATACAGGGCGAGGCCAGATTGGCAACGTATCGATATCACCACGCGGCCCTATTGGATCCGAAGGTGATAGTCTTCACACCAAATGGGCTGTCAACTGCCATTGAGGTGGATGACACCCTAAGTATGAGGACTGACTACGCAGTCACGGACTACTGCGAGGATCAGCCGTACAAGGTCCTGTTCCCAAGCAGGGACGACTGGGAGCGACACAAAATCACCCCAGAAAAGGCTGACTCCTACTGGTACACTGACGGCTCAAAACTGTCCACTGGAACAGGAGCCGCAGTCGTCGGACCAAGGACTGAACTTTACTACAGCCTTGGCAGGTATGCTACCATACTTCAGGCTGAAATATACGCCATTGAAATGTGCGCCCACGAAATCCTTTCAAAGGGTTGGGCGGGCAGGACAATAAAAATATGTTCGGACAGCCAGGCGGCCCGTAGGGCCCTGGCATCTTCTAGATGCTCCTCGCTGGCTGTACGGAACTGCAAGGAAGCCCTCTGCCAAATGGCACAGGTAAACGGGGTCAGTCTGATGTGGGTGCCAAGCCACTCTGGCGTGGAGGGAAACGAATTAGCCGATTCCCTAGCCAGAGAGGGGGCGCGTACAGCCTACATCGGACCAGAACCCGCTCTGGGGATACCCAAATCAACAGCTAGAGACCGTAACAACGGATGGATGAGACACGAGGCACAGGATTTCTGGCAAAACCGCCCTGGGATGAGACATTTCAGAGCGGTAACAAGTGGACCATCTGCGGCCAGGACGGCCTCATGGTTGAAGCTGAGCAGATCAGATGTTCACACATTAACTGCTCTCTTCACTGGACACAGCCGTCTAAGGCATCACCTTAACAAACTAGGACTGAGCGACACCACTGAGTGCCGCCTATGCCTAGAGGATGATGAAACACAGAGCACGTCATATGTGCCTGTCCAGCTGGCAACCAGATCAGGACCACGGTGTTTGGCACACCGAACCTGGAGAAAACTTCACCTGACAAGATCCTTGACTTCATCAAGAAGATGGACTTGGAAGGTGAGCTGTAAGGTCGGATGTTCGACCTTAATTGTGAGCCACAATAGATCCTTGCGGTCGCAGTGGAGGGTAGCATAACTACCCACTCACTTTCAATAGAATAGAATAGAAATATTAATAATCAGAACAATCGTAGGTGACAGCTGTCAAATTTCAGAGCTGTCACTTGCACAGAAAAAGATTTAAATCGGGTACTCTTATTAGGACATGCTTTATATAAACAACATTAGTCTTAAGCCCACTTTTACAAGCTAAGTGTAGTCTTAAAACTGTCTACTAGCATCCAGCACGGAATACGGAATAGTATAATAGGTCGGGTCGGTTCGTCATATGAACTAGTGCAGGGCCCGTATTCACAGTACCGATGCAATTTGTCATCAGTGAGTTGCACTGAAATGACGTCATTAACTCGGAACGGTTGGGAATATTCTTCCCAAAAATGGCGCAGTCTCAGTGCAACTTCTCACCGATGACAAATTAAATTAAATTAACATTTATTGACGGCATACGCCTTTTTACAAAGTAATACGTAAATCTACAAGTGCTAGTATATAAAACATGAAACACATAAATTGCATCGGTGCTGTGAATAAGGCCCCAGCACTTTTGCACTGAATCTGCTCGTTACATGAACTGGACGCCTGCAATTGTAAATGTAAAGTTACGCTAACTTGAACTGAGACGTCACAAACTTTAACTCAGTTCAACTAGTGCAATACAAATGAACAAACCTATTATTTCATCTGTGCTTCCAAATAGTTAATTCTTTTGATAATTTGTTGTGGTCCTCGGGAGATTCGTATAAACAATTCACACTTTATCTTGATTTTATTAAAATTCGATGTTTACAGTTCGGATACAAGAACGATATTAAATTCTGGGCACAAAGATAACGGTATTTATATGCGTACATTATCACAAATAGATTAACCCTTGGATGAGTGGTGTCAATGAATATTAAGAAAAGAGCATTTTCGTGTAAGGGAAGTAATAAAAATAGAATAATCTCCGACAGCCCAATCATCCAAGTTCACAAGGGTTAAAGACATAAAAATAATCACAAATTAATAAATATCAATTAAGGGTTGGTTATCAAAGGATAAGGTGTTCGAGCGCATTATCTTAATAGCACCCGACCACCTTATCTACAAAACACGATTTATTAGCTGGGTAAGTAAAGTGTGAAGATACTAAGAATAAACGATAGGAAATAATATAAAATAAGAAATAAATGTATGATTAAAATTAAGAATTAATTAAGAATATGTAATAATAATTAATTAGTGTGAATACACAACAAATTGAGTCGCCTATTTCCAAAAAACCCTAAATCCATTGTTTTTACAAATCCATGTAAAACAATGGATTTAGGGGTTTTTGGAAATAGGCGACTCAATTATCAAAAGAATTAACTGTTTGGAAGCACAGACGAAATAATAGGTTTGTTCGTTTGTATTGCACTAAGTTGAACTGAGTTAAAGTTTGTAAAGGGGTCTTTGGAAATAGGCGACTCAATTGAGGTTAGGATGTGTGAATTGATTAATCGAACACCTTATTAGTGCTTCTCATAAATAAACCCCATCGATTAAAACACTACTAATACTTGGGACTTGACGTGCGTAAGTGAATAAGTGCTCGGTGTTCTTGAAATAAAGGAAGAATTAGTGGAATGATTATTCAAGTGCATTGACGGAAAAAATTGAACGTGTAATTTTTGTTTTAGCTCAAACACTCACCTTTTCTAGCGTCGTCATCGTTCAAAATAACCGGCATTTTTGCGTCCTTTTGTATTTATTAATAAATTAGAATATTAGCTCACTAACACACAGATACACAGACACGAAGAAGTATTAACTAGAGGAAATGCGGCAACGTCTATCGACCAACAAATGGCGTAGGAGGTGTCCCTTTTTTTTTTTGTTTGTTTGTTTGCGGTAGTCTTTTCTTTTCTTGTTGATGCACTTGCACTGAAAACAACTGCAGCACCCGTGTGCTAAATTTAGTGCAGTGTTTCGATTTGTCTTACGTTCCGTAAATTGGTTTTTGTGCGGTGTGTGAAAACGGGAAACGGTTCGATATTGACGTTTGGTGTTCAGCGGTCGTTGAATCGACTGAATTCAGTCGTGGATGTGTTCGTTCCGGTTTATTTATTTATTATCGTTGATAACAAGGAGATGAGGGTTATAAAGGACACAATTGTTTGTGTCAATTAATGCGTTGTTTATTTTTTCAGGTTTAATAGAAAGGTGGTGGATTTGTTTGAATTATTGATGAAGAAAAGTGTGTTTCCACTCCCAGACTAAGCATGAAGTAAAATTTCGAGTTTAGAAAAGCCCCGCGTAGAAAATTTGTCGAGGGTCGCGCAGCGACCCGAGACAAATTTTCACGGGGCTTTTCTAAACTCGAAATTTTACTTCATGCGCCACGCGTATAAAACACAGATTTCAAGTGCAGTTCGAATATATATAAATTTCACAATATTCTAGTGTTTTATACGCGTGGCGCATGAAGTAAAATTTCGAGTTTAGAAAAGCCCCGTGAAAATTTGTCTCGGGTCGCTGCGCGACCCTCGACAAATTTTCTACCCGGGGCTTTTCTAAACTCGAAATTTTACTTCATGCTTAGTCTGGGAGTGGAAAACACTCATTTAAAGATTCAAATTAACCCCATAAACAAAAACAACGAATATCTAAAGATTTAAAGAAAATAAGAAAATTTCTTTAAATCTTTAGATATTTGTTGTTTATTTTATAAGAAGTTAATTTAAAGCTTTAAACGAGTGTTTTCCACTCCCAGACTAAGCATGAAGTAAAATTTCGAGTTTAGAAAAGCCCCGTGAAAATTTGTCTCGGGTCGCTGCGCGACCCTCGACAAATTTTCACGGGGCTTTTCTAAACCCGAAATTTTACTTCATGCGCCACGCGTATAAAACACAGATTTCTAGTGCAGTTCGAATATATATAAATTTCACAATATTCTAGTGTTTTATACGCGTGGCGCATGAAGTAAAATTTCGAGTTTAGAAAAGCCTACAAATTTCGTGAGTTTTAAGTATTCTTCCATTTTTTCTGTTTCCGTTGAGATTTCGATTAAAATTTGTTTTAATATTTCATAAGTTTCCTGTAATGGAATTCTGGGAAAAAGTGCTTCAACATCAATGGAAACTAATTTTTCATTTTGTGCAATTTAAATATGTTGAACTTTTTCAGTTAAATAAATGAACTGAGTTTTGTATTGACAGATCATTCTTAAATTTAAGGTTTTTAAATTCGTTCACCAATTCTCAATGTACATTTCAGGCACAATTTTTTTTTTTTAGACAAACTTGCTTTCCAGTCCTACGATTTTGCAGCAGCGATGTCGGGAAAGTTTAATGGTACTCAAAACAACATTTCTGAAATACTACACCGTAACATTCCTTATGTACCATGTCAAGCTTATCGATTAAACACTGCTGTGGAACACTGTTGTAAAGCTAGCCCAATCGTAAAGGATACATTTAATATTTTAGAAGAATTGCATGTATTTTTTACCGCTAGCACAAAGCGAATTCAACCTTTAAGAAATAAGTTAGAGAAAATTGAAAATGCCATACTTCTAAAAAAACTTGTCAAAAACACGTTGGACAGCACGTGCAGAAAGTCTTCAGGCAGTAAGTACTTCATTTGAAGGAATTGTTGAAGTGCTAGAAGAGATTTTTAATAGCAGAACTGTCGATAACAATACTCAAGCCAAAGCTTATGGATTATTTAAACGTATCTTAAATTTTGATTTTGTATGCTGCTTAATGTTTTTAAAAACTGTGCTATACAAAATGAAAATTGTAACAACGATCCTAGAATCTCCCAATTTGAATATAATAGATGCCTTTTCAATAATTCAAGGCTCGAAAGATTCCATAGCTGCTATCAGAAATAGCGAACATGAACTAGACAATTTGGTGGAGAGTGCAAAAACGTTTGCAAAGAAAATGGACATTTTGCAAGAAGAGGACTATAAAAAGCATCATCGGCGACGTGTAGTTCCCAAACGTTTCGATGCGTTAAATGATACAGTTTCTGACTTCTCTTTAAAAGAGTATTATAGAAAGGATTTTTTTAATGTTCTAGATGTTCTTGTGTCGTTCCTAGAAAACAATTTGAATGAGGTTTTAAAGATTGTAAGTCCTCTTGTTAAATTATTTTCTATGCCTCTGTCAAAGCAGAACATTAGCTTAGACACAGTATATCATAAGCAGTAGTTGCACTGCGTGGAAATTTACGGAATGGGTGTATTTTAGCGCAGGTTACTGCGCTTCAGTCAACATTGACGTTTTCGTTTAAAATTTGTATTTCCTGTTCATACAGTGAGTAGTTCAGACGTGTGTGTTTCTTGTTTTCTTCATCGAATTTAGTAATTATGCGTTTTCCGTGTTGTGTTTCTTCTTGTACCAATGTGTACACTAAGTCATGCAGATTGGCATATTTCAGAATTCCCGAGAACAGGTATGTTGTAATTAAATTTTAGGTTATTTAAATTATTATCACAATTTTCTTTAATAGAAGAGTTGAATGGATTCAACAAATAGGACGACCCGAATTAGCGGATGGTACTCATGGTAATGCCCGGATTTGTGCTGTCCACTTCGAAACGATTTATTTTAAAAATAATAAAAGGAATCGTCTGTGTAGTCATGCCATTCCTACTTTGCATTTATGTAAGTACCTTCATTATTAATTATACAATAGGATTCAAGATTTCCATTTTATCTCGACTGATTTGTTTTCATTATTATTGACTTGTGCAGTGATTGAACAAAATTGAACTTGTTCTTACAAGTTTATTTAATTGTGTAAATTCAACAAAGTGATTTGTTTTGTCCATAATAATATTGACTTATACAGTCATTAAACAAAATTGAAACAAACATGTTTTATATACACGTTTATTTAATTGTATAAATTCAACGAAGTTATTTGTTTTTTATTTAAAAGCACATAATAGCTTTTTTAATTGTTGTATATTCAATGTGGCGATTGATTTTAATTATAAAAAAGTCCATAATTAATTATTACAATTGCAATAAAAGGGTCATAAATTATGCTCTGGTATGGTACATTAGATAAATGTAATTTTTGTGTGTGCTCATTTTAAAATTGTATTGATAGTGGCTGTCCGAGAAGAAGAGGATGCCGAAGTTGTCGATGATGCTGAAGTTGTCGATGATAGCAAGGTGGTTCGTGATATCCATGTTACTTCACCAATGACCCCATACCGCAGTGGAGGTAATTCTTTAATTTACTATGCCTAATTTACTAAAACATAAATGTTTAATCCAATATCCTTCGCGGTATTAGCTCAGGAAGTAGTTGATTCAATGAGTATTTTAATTTGTCATTGTAAGATAAGTTAGTTGCAGTTTGCAATAAGAATCAAATTTTTAATATCTAATTTATTATTCCTTTTTTATAGTTGCTGTCTATTGCCAAACGACAAGCAATTTAACATCGAACACTCCGAGGAAAAGGAAGTTGCGACATGAAAGCGCCAGCTTAAGAAAATCACTAAGGATTAGTGAAAGTGAATTATCACAATTTGGAGATGAAGACTTTATTACCTTTTGTGATAATACGTTCAACGAAAAAACAGCAGCATTTATAAAAATGCAGTTATCTCTAACGAGAAAATTGCCACAAGCATACAGGTATACCAACGAATTTAAACAATTTGCACTAACAATTTATTTTATGGGCCCGAAGGTGTATCGTATGCTATCTAAAACATTTCATTTGCCTTCAAAATCTACATTGTGTAGAATGACAAAAAAATGGCAAATTGATGTGGGTTTTAGTGATTTTGTTTTTAATGTAATTAAAAGCAAGGTTATGCTTATGCCATCTGCGGCAAAGGATTGCATAATTTGTGCAGATGAAATGTCACTAAAAGCACATTTATTTTACAATGTATCGTCTGATGAAATTATTGGAATACATAACTCTGGTCTTAAAAAATCTGATGCATTTGCCACTAGTGCCTTAGTAATAATGGCAAGGGGTATTAATGTCAATTGGAAACAACCTCTTGCATATTTTTTCATTAAAGATTCGTGTCCTGTCGATGAGCTCAAAAAAATTATTTTTGAGGCCATCGACAAAACATTTGAGATTGGTTTAAATGTATTAGGTTTTGTTACAGACCAGGGACCAAATTTTTCTAGATTTTCTAGACAATTGGGAGTGACTAATGAAAATCACTATTTTTTTGTCAGCGGCAAAAAAATTTTATATTTTTTTGATACCCCTCATTTATTAAAGTCGACAAGAAATCATTTATTAAATAAATCAATAGAATGTAATGGTGGAAAAACGGATTTTTCATTTGTCAGGAAGTTTTACGAAAACGATAAAAACCGGTCAATGAAATTTGCTCCCAAATTAACAGAGAGCCACATGAGTCCGTCAAATTTTGAACGTATGAAAGTTAAATATGCTGCACAATTAATGAGTGCGACTGTTGCAGCAGCTTTAGATACATACATCTCATTAAATGCATTGCCAGCACATGCAATGTCAACTGCAGTATTTATATCGAAAATAGACGAGGTTTTTGACATACTGAATTCGAGCACTTGTAAAAATAGTAAAATGTTGAATAAACCAATAAACGGGGAGGGATTACAAATTAAAAAGCTTCAAGAATTTATAACATTTTTTGAAAATTTGAAAGTTTTTAAAGACGGAAAAAATGTTACAAATTCTATGAGGTTTTTAAAGGGGTGGCAGATTACCATAAAATCCATGATACAATTGTGGAATATTGTTAAATTTAGGGAAAATAATGTTTTAAAAACTAGACGAATCAATCAAGATTGTCTTGAAAACTTTTTTGGTTCTATTCGACAACAAGGGGGGAATTGCGATAGACCAAGCCCTATTCAATTCAGCAGGGCTTTTAAAAAATTATTCTGTCTGAATTATTTTCAATGTGCCGAGGGTTCCAATTGTGTGGATGATTTTGATGGCGTATTAACAAATATTGATGATAAAAAAGACATATTTCAAAGTGTATTTCAAGAAATACCAATATTTTCTAAAATTCTGTATATGGATAATCCTGACTATTACAATCTCAATATACCAACACAAAATGGTGTAACGTATGTCAGTGGATATTTTTTGAAGAAATGTTTACAGAAACATCGCTGTGATGTATGTTTTCAAAAATTAATAGGGTCGGGAGAACTAACTGAGTCAAATTTATATACATATTTTAGGGCATACGAATGCGAAAGTGATTCTAATTTTGGAAAATTGCTCGTTCCTTCTGACAATTTTATTTCTCACATACACAATATTGATTATATATTTTGCCAAAATTTTCCACGCTTGTGTATTGAACCTAATGTTGGCAAATTATTATTGAACGAAATAAATAATAGTGCAATTAAATTTGAAAGTCCATGTGATCACTTCAGTATTCACTATTTGCACACGTTATTTTTAAGAGTTAGAATTTTTTTTACTCTTAAATTTTCCAATAATGAAATTAAAAATAAAAATAAAAATTCTAGAAAAAATAGCAAGCTGCTTAAATTGCAACACCTTTAATTATGAAAAATGTTATTCTTTTATTACCTTACAGCAATCTGTGTCAAATATACCTGTCTTTATTACCTGAATACATTACTCAGGTAATGAAGACAGGCTAAACAAATTCTATTATCTAATGCCAGGTAGTTTTCTCTTTTATAATCCTATTTCAGACCTTTTGTATTTTGTAAAGGGATAATATTTTAAATCTTGCAGAAGGTTTGAAATAAAAGAAAAATACTTGGTATTAGGTAATATGTTCTAGGATTCTAGGACAATCTATTATACTGTTAACAACTTTATATAAATACATAATATTTAAGTGCATAATGTTCTTTAAGATTTTATGAAACTATTTTTTGTACATGTTGCCTTTTTGTTTTATGAAATTGTTATTAAATTGTTTATTTTAAAAGCCAATTCCTTTTTTTAACTTCCTTGCTGTCTTCACAACTAAATATTCAAAATTTCTGTTCTTATTAATAGCAAAGAAATGTTCTTTGTCTTGTCTTATCGTGCAAAAAACGTTATAAATATTTGAAACAGTAAGTATAATACAACTCAATAATAATTGTAGTCATTGTTCGCTTCACCAAACAATACTATCATAACTCTCCCTAATACTTTAATATAAAATTCACCAAAAACCTAATTTGGTGTGTAAGTCCAAAATAAAATAAAATAAAAGTAAATAAAATGCATTTCATAAGAAATATTTACTCTTTCATTACTAAATATATATTTATCAATTTTAATTTTATTAAACAAAGCAAATATTTTTAAACTCTAATTTGTTTTATACTATATTTTTTTATTTAATCTATCACCAGAAGGACGTTCCACGTTATTTTTTTTTTTTTAACGAACTTTCCAAACATTTCATTTACTTATTTTTTTCATATTTATTCATTTCTGGTGACTGTACCAAATTTATACGACTTATTTTCCACTGTATCTGCTGTATTTCGATTACATATTTTATTAAAAATTAATACATATAATTCGTTTGCCGCCTGGTGTTTGTGTGTGGTACTAAATTCCAGAGATAATGTTCTCCTTAGTTTATACTTTCTCTGTGAGCCGCAGTAACCGATGCGCGAGTTCACCCATTCCACAATAGATCAAAGGTGCCGACATCTAGTGCAACTACTGCTTATGATATACTGTGGCTTAGATACCATAGAAACTTTGACACCCTTATATCCTTGTGATAAGCCGGATAAGTTTGCACTGCAGGCGGAACTAGACGTCTTATTTGATATCTGCATTAAAAACGAAGTGAAATCGATGCAGGAAGTGATGAACACAGTGAAGGAAAATAAAAATGTGATTGCGTTATCCTTTAAACTATGTCAGCTAATACAGTGTGGAAACTTTAACTGGAATAAAATTCATAACTTCGATATAGGCGATTTTTGCAAAAAATCCCGAAACACGCTAAGTATTGTTTTTTCTTGCCCTCATTTCTATGTATATGCTGCTTGTTTATCTGTTCCCGGAAGAGCGCAGCCACCTCTGACTTTTTTTTTCAAATGGAAAGGTATGTCAAGTGACACCTCGTTTGAAAGGTCTCTTCGCAAGTAATACAACACACTATTTATTTCTTGAATATTTACAAAGCCCACGTGATAAAAAAAAGAAAACCACTTTTACATTGAACATGTTTCGGCGTAAAGTTGTATGTTTTTGACATGTGTTTTGATGCTATGGAACTGTGTTGCTTAGTTACTAGTGATAATAATAGTCACCAAAGCAGTCACATACGCTCGTCAAGTTGTCGAAGTGATTTCTAAAATGCAGTATTTAACCGAAAATCTCCGAATCGAGATTCTGATGATGATCGGTTATGGTAGCAGAAGACGAAGTCAGCTTGAGGTTGCTCAGTTATTTCGAGAAGAGCATCCGGATTTATCACCCATTAGCCAAGGTACCATAAGCAAAATTGAGACACAATACAACAATTTGGGTCATGTCAGGGTTGTGCCCAGACAGCGAAATCCCACTGTTCAAGCAGATACCAGGCTAAACGTATTATTAACTCTTCAAGAAAATCCAGTGACTCCAGCCAGGCAACTGGCCCGTGACAACGAGATTAGTCATACTACTGTCCTGAAAATTCTTAGATCAGCCAAGCTGTATCCTTACAAGTTGCAGGCACTCCAAGAATTAACGGAGGATGACCCGGACCGCCGAATCGAATTTTGCGAGCAAATGATGAACATGATCGACAATAACCAGATTTCATTAGCATCAATTCTTTTTTCCGACGAAAGTACTTTTACCTTACATGGTGACGTTAATCATCAAAATTGTCGTTATTGGGCTGATCATAACCCTCATTGGATGCGAGAAACTCATACTCAGTTCCCGCAAAAAGTCAATGTATGGGCTGGAATAATAGGTGATCAGATTGTAGGACCAGTATTCTTCGATGGTAATCTTAATGGAGCAACATATCTTACGTTTCTTCAAGACGACCTCATGCCAGCGTTAGCCACTTTATTTCTAAATCCATTAGATCCAGATTTACCTGATGAACGAATATGGTATCAACAGGACGGAGCTCCACCCCATTATGCTGTGATCGTTCGTAGATATTTAGACGAAGTTTTTCCCAATAGATGCATTGGAAGAAGAGGTCACATTGAATGGCCGGCGAGATCTCCGGATCTTAGTCCCCTTGACTTTTTTTGTGGGGATATCTCAAGAGTAAGATCTATGTAACCAAACCAAACGACATTGAGGACCTTAAGCAACGTATTAGGCATGAAATACGGCAAGTCACACCAGAAATGTTACAAAACATTAGAGATGCATGTTATCATCGATTTGCACTTTGCCAAGAAAGAAACGGTGCCCATTTTGAACATTTGTTGCATTAAATAGTATTCAAGTTATAAAAGTGTTTTTTTTTTATCACGTGGGATTTGTAAATATTCAAGAAATAAATAGTGTGTTGTATTACTTGCGCAGAGACCTTTCAAAACGAGGTGTCACTTGACATACCTTTCCATTTGAAAAAAAAAAGTCAGAGGTGGCTGCGCTCTTCCGGGAATAGATAAACAAGCAGCATATACATAGAAATGAGGGCAAGAAAAAACAATACTTAGCGTGTTTCGGGATTTTTTGCAAAAATCGCCTATATCGAAGTTATGAATTTTATTCCAGTTAAAGTTTCCACCCTGTATATACAGCCGGGTTTTCAGTGGCAACAAATGAAAGAAGCTTTAGTTCATTGAAATTTGTCAAAAATTCATTGCGTTCTAGAATGAAGGAAGATCGTTTGGACGCATTAATGATTTTGAAAACAGAATCTGATATTACTGATAATATTGAATTATCAAATGTTGTGAACTCCTGGGCTAAACTAAAGCATAGGCGAGTTATAATAAACTAATTCAAATTGTAAAACTCCATGTTTTATTAGGTATTGGTTAAATGTAATTATGTACATATGTTATAAAATATATTAGGAAGTACAAAGCACTATATTATTGGATAATAAATTAAGCTTAATTTATATAAATCAATGTACTACGTTATATTAATTTGTTAAAATAAAATAATATAAAAATAGACATTTTTATTTTAATTTTGAAGTTGGAAAATTATAGGTGTTTCCCCCCCCAAAAGTTAAGGCTTCGCTACGCCCCTGTCATTATCAAACATAAAGTCTTATGTTTGATAATGGCAAGTTAAAGTTGTCGAAACTATAGTCACAATAAAATCCTTAGTTATACAAACAAAGTTAATTAATTGTCTTATTTGTGTAAATAATGATGTATAACGAAGTAGAAGCCTCCACAGTAAACAAGTGTTTTTTTATTTAAATAACTTTACATTTAAAAATAAAACAGTGAAGATAAAGAAATTTAACAACTTACATATCTATAACTAACACTTCACATAACTCCAACAAGAATATCATTGATTTCAATTCAAGTTGATTATATTTTGAACTTCTCTTTAAATCATCGTTGTATACGCGTGGCGCATGAAGTAAAATTTCGAGTTTAGAAAAGCCTGAAAATTTGGTTTGGTCGCGTAGCGCGAAGCGCGGAGCGGCCAAACCAAATTTTCAGGCTTTTCTAAACTCGAAACGATTTGGTTTGGTCGCTCCGCGCTTCGCGCTACGCGACCAAACCAAATTTTCAGGCTTTTCTAAACTCGAAATTTTACTTCATGCTTAATCTGGGATTGGAACACTCGCTAGAAGCTTCAAATTAATCGCTTTTCGAAAACATTTTTTTCAGGTTATCTATATTTAAAAGAGAAAGCCTCTGCATAATTTGATTATTCATTGTAGGTACTACAGTTTTAATAACAAAAAGGCTATGAATCTATGACTTACCTATTATTGTAATTGAAGAACTTACGAGATCAATAAACTTGATTTGATTTTGATTTCTCCATCTTAATTTTTATATTTTTTATATTCAAATGATTTCAATTTTTTTATTTGCCCCACATTTACACCGCACCGCGATTAAAATTAATTGTTTTATTTCCTATGACAGCTTAAAGACAGTTCTATTTGTCAGTTGGATCGCTACGCGACCAAACCAAATTTTCAGCCCTTTCTAAACTCGAAATTTTACTTCATGCTTAACCCATTAGGCGTCATTGATGCATATACGCAACATTATTAATTTTATGTTAATTAAATTACCAAATAAGTTAATTTTATATATTATATTATTTGACTTGACTTGAAAATATATAAAGAAAACGGTTAATATTTTGTAATTTAAATATCTCGATTATTACCTATTTAAAAAAAATGTTTCCAGTGTATTTCTAACTGCACGATATTTCAGTGTTTTATACGCGTGGCGCATGAAGTAAAATTTCGAGTTTAGAAAAGCCCCGTGAAAATTTGTCTCGGAGTGGAAATACTCGTTCTAAACTTCATATTGCACGTTTTTACACAAAATCGACAAATGCCTTATATTTACAGCGTATACATTATGTATATTTAAAAGAAAAATTCACAGTATGTAAAACAATAAGTCATTCGTAGAAATCATTAAAAGAAGTGTAGAATTTTACCTAAAATCAACTTTTTGAGTTAACTCTATAATTTCTCGGCCGTTAATGTGTCAATTTGGGATTAGAACACTCGCTAGAAGCTTCAAATTAATCGCTTTTCGAAAACAATTTTTTCAGGTTATGTATATTTTAAAAAAAAAGCCTGTATAATTTGACTATTCATTGTAGGTACTACAGTTTTAATAACAAAAAGGCTATCAATCTATGACTTACCTAATATTGTAATTGAAGAACTTACGAGACCGATAAACTTGATTCGATTTCGATTTCTCCATCTTAATTTTTCTATTTTTTATATTCAATGTTTTTTATTGCCCCGCATTCACACCTACTACGATTAAAGTTAATTGTTTTATTTCCCAAAAATTAATTGTTTTTATTTCCGATGACAGTTCTCTTTGTCAGTTAGTTGCCGGCAACTTTTAAGAAATTTATGTGAAAAGCGCGTATCTAATATCTTCGAGAAAATGAGTCGCCGATCTGGAGGAAGGAGCTCATCGTCTCCGCCGCGACCCAGCCCTTCGACACCACAGAAAAGATCAGTGTAAGTTTTAAAGGTAGTGTTGTTTACAAAAAAAAAAGAAACGAAATACAAATGCAGGTAAGAAGTTTGGAGTGAATGAATGAATTGAATAGAAACAATTCGTATAAAATAAAAGCACACAGTGGCGTAGCCAGGAAGGGGTTACGGGGGGTTAGAACCCCCCCCCCCCCCCCCAGTCGCTGTTATCAATTTTATTTTGTCTTTTTAAAATCGCCGCATGCTTTAAATCATTGATAAATTGTGCGTTAGTAAGCATCTGCACAAGCGAAATTATTTTATAGTTGTTTTTTTATGTAGTTTCTAAAGAAATATTTTGTTTATGCAAATTATTTTTTTCTATTTAAATAATTAACACTGATTACTTTTTTGTATTCACTTTTTATTTTAAACTGTGACTAGTTTCGGCTCAACAGCGAGCCATTATCAAACTAACTACTTAAACTAACATTAGGATCTTATACCGGGTGTGGCACTTAAGACGCCTCGGACCATAGCTCCTTTACGATAAAAGCTATCGAAAAAAATCTAAGAGCAAAGTGGTGCATAATTACCGTCGCTATGTTTCAAAAATATTTCTAATCATCAGTGGCGTGCCGTACTCCAGTGGCGTACCAAACTTATGTTTTTTTTAAATGGAATGCCCTATTTTTTATTGCAGATTTGGAAAGTGCTCGAAGAGTACTTATTTTTTTATCTAACATGTTATACCCTTCACTTTAGCGGTTTCGCTGTTATAACCCCTTCTTTCTAAATTGCGCCCCATTTTTGAGATTGTTTTCTAGAGAAACTAATTGACGCCGGCGCCTAAATTTTGAATTGAGGTACAGGTTAAGACCTCGTATACCTTCACATAATTTTTTTTCGGGTAATTTATGGAAAAAAAATAATTTTTGATTGAACTTCGCATGTTGTCATTTTTTTCGAAAATTTCAAACGGCACCCCCCTAAAAAAATGACGGCGTTGTACAGCCAAAACTCTAAATTTTTCATTGGTAAAAAAAAATTACACATTGCATAACAAAATTTCGGAGAAAAAAGGAATTTCATCGCAAATGTCGGGAAACGTTTTCCGTTCCCAAGAGTGCCATGAGAATAATATGCCATGAGGTAATTGTCAAAGTAAATTATTAGACGCCAGTAGCAGCCATAAGTCATTTTTGATAAACGTTCTAAAAATGTTCCGAACTCAATAGGAAATGGTTGACATAATATTTATTCTTGGAGAATGTAACAAGAATTGTTTGTTGGCGTCACGAGTGTACGCTGCGAGATATCCGCACAGGGCACATCCAAATGAACGTGCGTTTCAAAAAGTGTTGGAGAGATTTACTACTACGGGAAGTGTGAAACGGCCAAACGGCCAAGGAGAGTTAGAAAGAAGACAGTTTTTACCGAAAATAATGAACTGCAGGTTCTGGAGGCAGTTATTGAAGATCCTCATACCAGTATCCGTGATATTAGTAGGAATCACGATATTTCAACGCGATCCGTACATCGTGTTCTTCAAAAGTACAAATTCCGTCCATTTAAGATTCAACTGCACCATGAATTGCAACCTCAAGATTTTCATGCGAGGCAAGATTTCTGCTTGTGGGCTATCAACAAAATTGAGCAGGAGGAATCATTTCTTATGCGCGTATTATTTTCTGATGAAGCGACGTTCCATAGAAATGGACATGTTAATCACCACAACTACCATTATTACGCCGATGAAAACCGAAAACCCACACGCCATGCGAATGATAAACCACCAGCAAAGATGGTCGCTGAATGTTTGGGGAGAACACCTTTTGGGTCCTTATTTCATCGAGGGGCACCTGAACGGCAACAGTTATTTGATGTTCCTTCGCGACGACTTGGATGATCTCTTGGAAAATGTCCCTCTAGCCGCTCTACGACAGATAGTTTTCCAGCACGATGGAGCTCCTGCACATAATAGCCGTGTCGTTCGGGAATTTCTCGATGAAACGTTTCCGGACTCCTGGATTGGTCGTGAGGGTCCTGTGAGGTGGCCGCCAAGATCACCAGACCTCACTCCCCTTGACTTCTTCCTTTGGGGCCATATCAAAGACGAGGTTTACAGGACGGTACCAACTACTGTCGAGGATATGAGGGAGAGAATCCGCGCGGCTTTCCGCTCTATATCACCAGAAGTCCTTAGGGCAGTGTCTAGAGCCTGTGAGTCGAAGTTGCGGTTATGCCTCCAACAGGAAGGTCGTAATTTCGAACATTTACTTTAAGTTGTTAAATTTTCTTTATCTGCATTTTTCATATCATGTTGAATAAATAGGTACATACTACATATTATGTTGACCGTATTTGTGTTTTTGTTTTCTCATGGCACTCTTGGGAACGGAAAACGTTTCCCGACATTTAGAGTTTTGGCTGTACAACGCCGTAATTTTTTTAGGGGGGTGCCATTTGAAATTTTCGAGAAAAATGACAACATGCGAAGTTCAATCAAAAATTATTTTTTTTCCATAAATAACCCGAAAAAAAATGATGTGAAGGTATACGAGGTCTTAACCTGTACCTCAATTCAAAATTTAGGCGCCGGCGTCAATTAGTTTCTCTAGAAAACAATCTCAAAAATGGGGCGCAATTTTGATAGAAGGGGTTATAACAGCGAAACCGCTAAAGTGAAGGGTATAACATGTTAGATAAAAAAATAAGTACTCTTCGAGCACTTTCCAAATCTGCAATAAAAAATAGGGCATTCCATTTAAAAAAACATAAGTTTGGTACGCCACTGGAGTACGGCACGCTACTGATGATTAGAAATATTTTTGAAACATAGCGACGGTAATTTTGCACCACTTTGCTCTTAGATTTTTTTTGATAGCTTTTATCGTAAAGGAGCTATGGTCCGAGGCGTCTTAAGCGCCACATTCTGTATACTCAAAACGTTAGCAATTTTCGTGAATTTCCTAAACTTTTTTTTCATGAATTTCCACTATTTTAGTTAATTATCAAATTTTTTCGTGAACTTTCAACGTTACCCAATTTTAAAAATCTAAACGCGTTTCGTGACTTTTCAACGTTTTAGTCAATTTTAAAAATCTAAACGCTTTTCCGTAAATTTCCAAATTTTTGTAAATTTCCAAATTTTCGACGGTTTTCGTGAAATCCAAAGATTTTCGATAATTTTCAAAATTCCAAGATTTCCGTTAATTTTCAAAATTTTCATACAAGTGTGAACTTGCAAGAAGTTATCAAAATTTATTGTGAATTTTTAATCATTTTGAAAATTTGTCATAAATTTTTCAGCTTCGATTAATTAAAATTAAATTTTGAGTTCAGTATTCCACACTAGATACCCACAGACGCGTTTCGAACTTCAAGGTCCTCTTCGATCCAGTGCTGAGGAATACTGAACATTTCTTACTATTAGTATAAATGAAATTGCCAATTCTTGGTTGCAGAATACTTCAAACATTAAAAGTGCCGAGATTCTTTTCGCAATCTACAACAAGTTAGTCTTGCAAAGACTATATCAAACACTCATTGAAACAACTACTTCCCGGGCTAATACCCCGACGGACATTGAATTATACAACAAGTGTTTGCTGTTACATACAGTAACCTACTGCAAATGTAACAATTTGGGTCAAATTATACTGATGAGAGATAAATCTCGAAACGCGTCTGTAGATGGCCTGAATAATTTGAGCCAAATTGTTACATTTGCAGTAGGTTACTGTATGTAACAGCAAACACTTGTTGTATAATTCAATGTCCGTCGGGGTATTAGCCCGGGAAGTAGTTGTTTCAATGAGTGTTTGATATAGTCTTTGTAAGACTAACTTGTTGTAGATTGCGAAAATAATCTCGGCACTTTTAATATTTCTTACTATATCAAGCCAATATGTGAACACAATTAAATGAATTCGATAGCTAACGCCATCTACTGCCCCATAGTGGCATCGTGAAAGACACGTCTGTGGGTATCTAGTGCGGAATACTGAACTCAAATTCAATTTTGATATTTGTTTTCTGGTTTCACAAACAGAGTTTAGCTCGTCCATGGACGAAACACTGACCTGTATATGCACTTTGTGCACCGTGTCATTGACGATGCAGTAGATATCGAATTCATTTAATAGTGCTCGATTAATTAATTTAGACGTTATATTAATTGTTAACGATTGATAAGCGTTTTGAAGAAAGGCCTCATATTTTTTGTCAAATAAATTTCTTTGAAATTTGCGAACCTGAAAATTAATGAAATTCTTGAAAATTCATGAATACTGTGACGTCACGAACTTGAACTCTGTTCAACTTAGTGCCGTACAAACGAACAAACCTTTTATAACGACAAGTGTACTTGTAATTTAAATTTCCCGCGTCTTAATAACGACACCTGCGGGCGTCGAGCGTGGAAAGTTTGTCGAGATACTGAAATAAGGTAGAAAAACCGCTCGATACGTAATTTGCACACTAATAAAAGGCGCGCGAAATTTAAATTACAAGTTAAATTTCGCGCGCCTTTTATTAGTGTGCAAATTACGTATCGAGCGGTTTTTCTACCTTATTTCAGTATCTCGACAAACTTTCCATAAATTAAAATAAACCTGTGCAAAGTTCAGATGAAAGCGAACAGATGCAATATTTTGAAATTGGGCACGCGTCAGTTTTGTAAGTTTAAAGCATTCGCGATGATCATCACTCACTTGGCGCCTTATCAAAACATCAGGGGTGGATTTAATTAGGTTTTAATCTTTTCTATTGTAAAAACTTGTGTAATTTTATTAACTTAACTAAAATTTCCCGGTCTAGGACGTTTCATCGCCGCCGATTCATCGCCACCGATTCATCGCCGCCGTTTCATCGCTAGGCCAGTTCATCGCCGGCCGTTTCATCACCAGGCCTGTTCATCGCCAATATTTTTATAAAATAAATTTTGAAAGAAAGATCATATCTAATGATAACATTTCAAATATCACCTAATTCTGAAAATTGTCCACTAATTTAATATTAGGTTTTGTAACCAAGTAATCGTTACTCAAACTTAATAAAAATTGAATGAGAATGCTGTCATTTTTTTGATATATGTCATTGAGTGCAATTCAGATTAAGGTTTACTATTTGCAAGTATGGAAACACAAATTTTGACCAAATGAGGGAATGAAAAGTTTATCCACGGAGGACATATGTATATTTTTGACAAAAACAGTAAGTCCGACCAATGTGTTAAATTTTGTCGGTGTTACCACGTAGGACGTTGTAACGCCAGGATACACACAAAAAATAGAAATGTTGCACATGAATTAAATGTACATACGCGTGATTCTTCAGCAATAAACGTGGAAGTAGCTGCCACTCTTACTGCTATAAAACGACGTGCAAAACCAACAGTAGAATCCTAACCTATCCTAACCTATCCTCACCTATCCTAAACTATCCTGATCTATAATAACCTATCCTAATCCATCCTAACATATCCTAACCTATCCTGACCCATCCAAACCTATCCTGACATATCCTATCGCAATTGGCCTGGCGATGAACTGGCCTGGCGATGAACTGGCTTCTCGATGAAACAGCCGGCGATGAACTGGCCCGGCGATGAACTGGCCAGGCGATGAACTGGCCCGGCGATGAAACGTCCCATTCCCAAAATATCCGGCCTGAATCACGTACTTGTAATTTAAATTTCCCGCGTCTTAATGACGACACCTACGGGTGTGGAGCGTGTACTTGTAATTTAAATTTGGCGCGCCTTTTATTAGTGTGCATTGAGCGCTTTTCCTTTCTTATTTGAGTATCCTGACAAACTTTTCGTAAATTAAAATAATCCTGTGCAAAGTTCAAATGAAAGCGAACAGACGCAATATTTTTTAGTTGTCCACGTGCATGCGTCAGTTTTTGTTTTCATTGTAAGTTTAAAGCGTTCGCGATAATCATCACTCACTTGGCACCTAATCAAATCGCCAGGGGTGGATTTAATTAGGTTTTTATCTTTTTTATTGTGAAAACTTGTGTAATTGTATTTTTTTCATATATTATTTAAAGTCGATTAATTACTCATCCTAATGATTTTACAAAGAAGATTCTTAGACGTGCCATCGGCCACGGCTTATGTATTGAAGACGCCATATTGTATTGTAGTATAAGGTCGATAATCGACTGTCACGATATGCAATATTTTCTCGTGCGACTGAACTAGAATTTGGGGGGCTATTCACAATACCGATGCAATTTGTCAACGTTAAAAAGTCGCACTCAGATTACGACATTTTGGGAAGAATTTGCCAAACCTTATAGAATAAAATGACGTCAGTTCAGTGCGACTTCTCACCAATGACAAATTGCATCGGTGTTGTAAAAAATATTGAGATTTAGGATAAACCTTATGTAATTTTGGCAAAAATTAATGTGCGTTCCGGCAGCCTCTTCCGTTTATTTCAGCACCGTTTTTTTTTTATTAAAGAAGGCGCGGCTCGTGGCCAACTTCAGGAGAGGCAAATGATCCAAGGTACTAAAAGTTAAATTCTTTTATAACATGACATTCGTTGCTTTTTAAAAGGGTTCAATTTGAAGCTTGAAACGAGTGTTTTCCACTCCCAGACTAAGCATAAAGTAAAATTTCGAGTTTAGAAAAGCCCCGTGAAAATTTGTCGAGGATCGCGCAGCGACCCGAGACAAATTTTCTGGGCTTTTCTAAACTCGAAATTTTACTTCATGCGCCACGCGTATTAAACACAGGTTTTAAGTGAAGTTCGAAAATACATTAATTTGACAATATTATAGTGTTTTATACGCGTGGCGCATGAAGTAAAATTTCGAGTTTAGAAAAGCCCCGCGAAAATTTGTCTCGGGTCGCTGCGCGACCCTCGACAAATTTTCTACGCGGGGCTTTTCTAAACTCGAAATTTTACTTCATGCTTAGTCTGGGATTGGAAACACTCGTTAGAACTTTAAATTGAACTCTTTTATAAAATCAACGAATGCCCGAGAATGTAGAGAGTATACGAATACATAAGGATATGATATATACAAGGTGGCCAGAAAAGGTGTGATAATCTTCAGGTAGAGTGGTTCATTGATTAATTTCAAGCAGAAAATTATTTAACACCCGTTACGCTATAGAACATGGCTATTATCAGATAAGTCTTACGGGTAGATCATGCGACCTTTTAATAATGAAAAGCTTGTTGTCCAGCTACGGCTCGCAGCCTAACTTCAGGGTCGGCAGAGACCCCAGGTAATATGTATTGAAAGGTGACTTTATTGTGCAATTTCTTGTATTTATAAAGTGCGATCCCAACCCCAAAATTTGTGTGCCTTGGAGCTGTGGCCGACCCTGAAGTTAGCCTGCGAGCCGTCGCTGATGTTACCTTACCTCAAGAGGGATCATGAGTCGCGCCTGGAATAAAGCATTCAGTGAAATTTGTATACAAGGCCGTAGCCAGAAAAAAACTCGAAGGGGGATATGTAAATTTAAGAAGAAGAAGAAGAAAATTAATGCTACACTGAAGGCCTCAACGAATTTAATCGATAAAAAACTTAATTTTAATCTGAAAGTCAAAAACCCAAAAATAAGTGAGTTACTCAACTGTTTCCAAGGGAATCTTAACGAAAACAAAAGATTAACATTTTACATATAAAATGTACAAGGTGAGAAACTCGATGTCTCAGCTCTATTAAAAGGGAAGGAAAACCGATAGAAAAAATCTGAAAAGAGGTTCATAATTGGAATTGAGTAAGGTTTATTTTAATCCAAAATTGCATATTTTTCTAAATTTTGAAAGTGAAGTAATATTTTTTCCCCAGAAACATACCTATATTTTTGGATATTTCAAAAGAGCTAATTTTTCTGAACTTTGTAGAGAAAAAAATTTGCTATCTTCTTTCGTTAAGAAATTAAAAGCAAACTTAAAAAAAAGTATTATCAAAAATTCCAAATTGTCGCGATTTAAGCAAGTAGCCTTTGGAAGCAAATAACAAAGCCGCACCTGTCAATAATTAAACTAATGGTTAACAAATATTGTTTTGTTGTCATTTGATTTTAGATTTCAGATTTTTCTATCGTTTTTCCTTTTCATATAATAGAGCGGAGACATCGAGTTTCGCTCACCCTGTATAATAAACTGTAAGTGTGATACATCATTGAATTCAGAAAAAAATATTCCTAAAAAAAATATGAAAATCCAAAAGAAAATCCAGAAAACGTGAACGCCATCTACTCCCAATAGCATTGTCGATGGTACTCACTAGTGATGGGCCGACTCGAGTGAGAATAATCGAATCATTCGATTATTAAAATAATCGATTATTTAATAATCTATTATTATCATTCGAATGATCATTCGAATGATCATTCGAATGATCATTCGAATGATCATTCGAATGATCATTCAAATGATCATTCAAATGATCATTCGAATGATCATTCGAATGATCATTTGAATGATCATTCGAATGATCATTCGAATGATCATTCGAATGATCATTCGAATGATCATTTGAATGATCATTCGAATGATCATTCGAATGATAATTCGAATGATAATTTGAATGATCATTTAAATGGTAATTAAAATAGAATGAATAATAATTAATTTGTAATCAACATGAATTTGTTCAAAATAAAGTTCATTGCCGTTATTCGGCATTTCTACGAAAATATTAGAGCCCTAAAGAAATTCATGACTTTAGAATTTCTATTGTGCCACATCAGTAGTGATGGGCATAATCGATTAAATTTGATTAATATAATCGATTATATTTGTTCAATTTATCATTTAATTGAATCATACTTTATTTTATGAAGACAAAAAGGAAGTAGTAATCTAATGGCACTTCTTTTTATTAGTATGAAACACAAGTACATTTCCATTAAATTATGATTTAAACGATTATAATCGGTTATAATAATCGATTATGCCCATCTCTAGCAACATGTGATATAATTTCTTTTATATCTCTCTCAAAAGTCATATATTTTTCTACAAAATTAAGTACATTTGTTCGAAACACTTAAATAAATAAGATTAGTTAATGTTTAAAAAACAATATTTGCAATTGAAATTTTTGTATCTTTAATAAATTCTCATAATTCTCTCTGGTACACGCGAAAATTGCGTATTTTAATAGGGATTCCACATAGACTGGCAGCTTTTAAACAATTTCAGTTTGAGTATCGAATTACCCCATCCAGAGAATGTATGCAATGTAGGTGGAATTTTAAGTAAGGCCAATGATGATTATTCATGACTATCAAATTTTCCAATGTAGGTCAGTTTCGGAAGAAATATGTTTGTGTTATCGTATTCATAAGTAGCCATGCTGAAGGAATTTATTGATTTTTTTTATAAATGACCTAGCTTCAGTATCCATTCATCCCAGACACGCACTATGTGCCAAGTGATTTATGCGTCTCGTCGTAGTAAAAGTTTTACTACGACGAGACGCATAAATCACTCGGCACATAGTGCGTGTCTGGGATGAATGGATACTGAAGCGAGGTCATTTATAAAAAAAATCAATAAATTCCTTCAGCATGGCTACTTATGAATACGATAACACAAACATATTTCTTCCGAAACTGACCTACATTGGAAAATTTGATAGTCATGAATAATCATCATTGGCCTTACTTAAAATTCCACCTACATTGCATACATTCTCTGGATGGGGTAATTTACTGTAAAAGTAAATAATCTGTAAAAAATACAATATATCTACGAAATTAATATTATAAAGACAGTTAATCGGAAGTTCTCAAAATGCATGCAAAACTATCGAAAATTCAAGATTTTTTTTCCTCCTTGTAATATCCAAAACGGTTTTATTTCATACAAGGCCTAATTAATGACCGGTATCCATGAAAAAAATGTATAATCTATATTTATCACCTCTATTAATATACAGGGTGTAACTGAACTACTGTACATGCTCTTAAGGGGTGTAAAAAAAATAATTTAAACCTATTTTCTATGCATATTTTTACTTTTTGAGAACTTCCGATTAACTGTGTTCATAACAATAATTTCGTGGATGTAGTATTTTGTGCGGATTAATTACTTTTACTACGACGAGACGCATAGTGCGTGTCTGGGATGAATGGATAATGAAACAAGGTCACTTATAAAAAATTTCAATAAATTCCATCAGCATGGGTACTTATAAACACTATAACACAAACACATCTCTTCCCAATCTGACCTACATTGGGAAGTTTATTAGTCATGAAAACATCCTTGGCCTTACTTAAAATTTCACCTACATTTCATTCATTCAGTCTCTGGATGGGGTAATTCGATACTCAAACTGAGATCGATTAAAAGAATTTATGTGGAATCTCGATTAAAAGACGGATGCTTTTTTGATAAAATATTTGTTTCTAATTTTTGTTTAAATTTTATTATGATTTTTTTGTAATAATATCTAGTATGTTTAACATTTTTTGAATCAATAATAAAAAAAGTTCATTTTTGAGCGCCGGTAGAACCCAGGGTACATTAGTTCGGTTTGTAGTGATGAACAAAAGAAAATCATTACGTACCTTTAAAATATCTGCCGTTGAATACATAATGGGGATTGTTTAAAAAAGTAAGTGATTAAAACATGAAGTATATATGTTAATTAAAATCTTTATTTTTTATTTTTATAATAAATTAAAGATTTCCATTAAGAAATATGATTTGGTTGACATTTTTTGATGATAAACGATTTCTTCTAACGTTACTCAATTGCCCTGCTTTTGAAAATACTCGCTCCGCAGGTACTGAAGTGCCAGGCACGCATAGGTATTTGCAGGCTAATTGATACAACTTTGGAAAAGTTGGTTTGTATTTTTCCCAAAATTCTAATGGATTTTTTGTTCGCTCTAGGTGAGGCATATCTAAATATTGATTTATAAAGAGTGCTGCCATACCACTGCCGCTGGTGTTAGTGCGAATGTTTGATATTTTCTTATCGAAATGAGCCCATATATCTGTAGGTAGTGAAGCCGCGTTATCTTCCTCGCACACATCCTCTTCTTGTATACAATTTTCCGAAGAAAGTACGCTGGATAATTCATCTGTAAGCCAGTCTTGGGCAATATTACCATTTTCTTCGACACCGAATCCAATTTTTTTGAATCTAGGGTCGAGAAGTGTAGCCTTTGCAACTGTTTCATTGCTCTCCAATGGTCCAAGACGTCGGTTGCAGATATTTAATAAATTGTTGGAGAGGTTAATTCCAATTTCTGTTTTTGAAATACTATTGCCTAATGTATGTAATAATCCTCTAATTAACGGAACAATAACTGACATAGTGGGATATTTTTCTGCAGATAAAATGGTTGTGATACTCTCAATTGGTTTTAAAATTGGAACAATATCTTCCAAACATTTCCACTCGGCAGCATCTAAATATTCCGGTGCCCTTTCCAAATTACTAATAGTAATTGATAACGGATCCTTAATCGCTAACAATCGTTCGATCATTATTAACATTGAATTCCACCGAGTGGGAACATCCTGTTTCACTTTTAATAGTGGTCGATTCATGTCATGCTGTTGTACATTTAATTTTTCTGTCGCCACCACACTATGTTTAAAATACGTCACTAATGACCGGCACTTTTTTATTAACATTTTCAAGTTTTCACATCCATCGAGTGCTTCTTTAACACATAAGTTTAAAGTGTGAGCGACACATGGATGATGTTCCTTGTTCAGGTGTGTTTTTATCGCACTCTTCATGTTCGCTGCATTATCAGAAACTACTGTAATGACTTTATCAAAGATGTCCCATTCATATAATAAGGATTGAATTTCCTCGGCAATATTTGGTCCTGTGTGTTGTCCCGTTATTTCTTTGGTAGCAAGTGTATGCGACCAGAGCTTCCCTTCCAAAATAAAATGTACTGTTACTGTAATGTAAGGCTTGTTGCTGTCAGACGTCCACAAATCCGTCGTAATTGAGGCAGCTTTTACAGTCTTCAATTTATTTTTCAATTTTATTGTCTCTTCTTCATAATATTTTGGCATTAACACTGAAGTTAAATATTTTCTGCTAGGCAAACTATATAGGGGCTGAAGTTTTTTTGAGTATTCTATAAACCCTTCATTTTCAACAATTGATAATGGCTGGAAGTCACTCACAATCATTTTTAATAGTTTTTTGTTAATGTCACTTATATCACTATCACTTAAATTAATATTGCTTGCTCCAAATAATTTTAGCTGACGTGGTTTTTTAGAAAGTGGTGGAACAATACTTTCTTCTTCGGCGCTTCTCTTATTTTTTTCACGTATTTTATTGACTGCTGTAGAAGACGAGGATGGCCCTGGCATTTCCGGGTCGTCCGTGACACTTTCTGTTGCGTTGATTTGTTGATTCTCTTTTGGGGAGCACATATGTATCGGGTGAAGTCTTAACAAATGTTGTTTTAAATTGGTAGTATTATTGAAAAATATAAATTGTTTTTGGCACAAACTACAAGATACACTTTTCCCATCTGTTGATTTCGTAAAATATTCCCAAACAATGGATCTCTTCGCACCGGGTCTCATTTTGAACAGAAGCACAATTTAAAAAAAAACTTGTTGCACGACGACTATCTCACAGGAAAACTAAATTTCTACTAAACACTAATCGGCGGAATAAGTTACCAATTCAAGTATATAATGCAATATGTGCATATAACATTAAAATAATATACAATTCTCATATACTCAAATTACTTTTTATGTGAAAATAAAATAGTGTCCAAGTATCCTTCAATGGTATATTGTTTTGCTTAATATTTAATTCTTGAGTGTATTTACATTAATGGAATAATGTGCTGCGATCTTCAGAAAAGACTCGAAGTATTTATATGACTATACATATTTACAACAATTGCAAGAAACAAATATAATCAAACCACTTATAATTTAATACGTTAATCCTTATGACCGAAAATCGTAAATAAAGTGTATCAAGTTACTCGAATAATTAAAAATGTATGTAAACTCAATGTATAAGCAATTCATTATTAATACACGTGCGTACACTTGAATGTACATTTTATAAACATAACAAATATCAAATCCACTTGATGGGTTACGTGCAGATGATTGAAAGTGTTAAGCTATTGAAAATAAATAAAATTAGAATAAATAACATTATTAACTGTACCAATACACTGCATAGAAAATTCTAAATGCATTGCGATAAATATATAAAGGATTTTATTTAGCAATTGTAGTTATATTTTTTATGGTTTTGTCTAGTTAATAGTAATGTCTCCTCCTGGTTCTGAGACTAGTTCCAGATATGGTGTAGAAATAAAATATTTGTTTTCAAAAAAACTTTTATTTAAATATGGGAAATGTAATAAAAATGTGTTACTATTCCAAAAAAATAAGACTGATTCAACAAAATAAAGCATAAATAGGTAATTCGAATCACTGTTTAAATGATTTAAATAACCATTTGAATGATCATTCGAATGATCATTCAAATGACCATTTGAATGATCATTCGAATGATCATTCGAATGATCATTTGAATGATTATTCGAATGATCATTTGAATGATCATTCGAATGATCATTCGAATGATCATTTGAATGATCATTCGAATGATCATTCGAACGATCATTTGAATGATCATTCGAATGATCATTCGATTATCAACATCATTCAAGTACCGATCATTCGATTATTGAAATCATTCGTTACCGCCCATCACTAGTACTCACAGAATTACTATTATAAATGTCAATTGATTGTGCATTTTGAAATCCAGAAGGAAACTGAACTTCTACCGGGCTTTCATTAATTCCCGAACCCCACGTGACCAAAAATAATAGGCAACCAAATGACCAAGGTGGTATGGCTCACACAAAAATTCCCTAGATTTAAAAATATTTATTCGCCGGCGTATTTTTATGACGACTGAAAATATTATATTCAAAATGATTAAAAAATAGGCTCATCTTCAAAAATGTAACTAATTTAAATACCATTTTCGCAGTATTTGCTTATCCTAGCAAATTGACTCTGCAAAATAAATAGAAATAAAACTCAATGTTTCAAAATAATTAAACAATTTTTGTTTACCTGAAAATTCCGAGCGAATCTTGTAAGATCTCAAAGGTTGGTTTAACGATGCACCGCGCATAAACGTTTATGTCAAATTTGACTTTAGTAACGTTTGGTTACTTTTTTCAAAGCCTCCAACGTACAAATACAATAATTTACGCGGCAATTTTAAATTTAGTCACGTGGGGTTCGGGAATTAATGAAAGCCCTGTATAACCATTTTAGTAGTCATATGCAATTTTCATATAAATTGACGATGTGAACGCCATCTGCTGCCAATTTTTGAGTAGTATCGTTACAGCTATTAACAGTAAACTGTGTCTGCATACATGTGGTTTTTAAATACAGGGATTTTTTCTTTCAGGTATACATAAGCATTCACTGTAATTTTTTCGACGTTCGTTGTTTTTTGTTCAAGATTTCAATTTGAAACTTTAAACGAGGGCTTTCCACTCCCAGACTAAGCATGAAGTAAAATTTCGAGTTTAGAAAAGCCTGAAAATTTGGATTGGCCGCGTAGCGAAGCGGAGCGGCCAATCCAAATTAGGCTTTTCTAAACTCGAAATTTTACTTCATGCGCCAAGCGTATAAAACACTGAAATATCGTAATGTTTAAAATATACGGCTTTAGCAATCTAATATGTAAATGTGGATAAAACGTGAGTTAAATTCTGCGCTGAAAAAAATTGTTTAAAGCAGCGATTATAGGCAACCCATAAACTCTAACGTATATTAGGTTGCCTATAACCGTTGTTGTAAGTGTGTGTTTTTTGAACTTCACTGTAAATCAGTGTTTTTAAGCGTGGCGCATGAAGTAAAATTTCGAGTTTAGAAAAGCCTAATTTGGATTGGCCGCTCCGCTTCGCTACGCGGCCAATCCAAATTTTTAGGCTTTTCTAAACTCGAAATTTTACTTCATGCTTAGTCTGGGAGTGGAAAACACTCGTTTAAAGTCTCAAATTAACCGCATTAAAACAACGATTTCCCACAACTTTTAAAACGCTGTAATTATCGGGTATGTATACTCAAAAGAAAAACGCCCTGTGTATTCTGTTTTAAACACGTTTTAAACGTGTTTTAAACATGTTTTGAACACGTTTTAAACCCATATCATAACCTTATTTTTCATTTTTTTTATTGCTAGATTAGCGTGCTCTATTTAATCGATTTGATTAAAACGTAACTAAATAATACCATTGCATAACATATTGATTAATGCGTTAAATTGTTGGAGTCATCAAATAACATGAACGAACGTTTAAAACGCTTTAAAAAGGGCAAAAAGGGAAACTACCTGCTATTCAAACAGATAAAGTCAGAAATTGTAACATCAACACACCATAAATTGTGGTTTCTTTTCTTCCATTATGCTCCTGCGCTTATAGAGGGTGTCTCTCTTCAAAATTTGCTGGTTTAGAGATTTTTTAGAGGCCCTAATTCCCTCATTTTTTAGTGTATATATATATCAGTGTAAAATGTATATTTTTCGTATTAGTATCAAACCATTGATAATGGACACTTCGTGTCCGAAATGTACATTTGGTTACAAAATAAAGTATTGAAGAAAGGTTCTAAGTGTTTTTTAATCAAAGTATAATTATCTTCAAGTAACTCAATCAATCCAAACAAAAAAAAAATTCGGGGGTAAACATTTTGTTTTTGACCTAACAGGGAACCTTTTACATAGTAAAATTTAACGGTTTTAACACGGAAATTGAAGATAACCTAATAAAAACAAAAAGACTCAAACAATTAATGAAATATTTTTATGCAAATGTAGATGACAATAAGATAAAATGGAATAAGATTGAATATATAAAAGACCTTTCACCAATATTCAAAACACAGTTTAAAGGGAAGGAATTTAATACCATTATGACTAACCCTATAAATTTAAGGAAACTACTTTGTAACAATAAAAGTAACATTAACAAAATAGAACAAAGCGGAATCTATGAATTGAAATGTGATGATTGCGACGCAATCTATATCGGACAAACGTTAAGATCTTTCAAAATTAGATTCGAAGAACATCGAAAGGATATAATTAATAAAAAACAATCAACCGGATTGTCAAAACATTGCGTCGCGTTCGGTCATTTTTTCAATTCAGAGAACCACACCATTTTATATACGGGCAATAAAGGAAGCGTCCTAAACCATCGAGAAGGCTTGGAAATCAACAGAGCCATAAAACTGGGAAAAAACGTCGTGAATGATAATGAGGACATTTGGCATTCGCCGATCATGAACGCCCTTCTTACCTGACCGGCGAAAAAATGTTGTATAAATACTTTGTAATTTGTAAATTCTGTACATTCCTTGATAATGACTGTTAGTCGAAACTAGTCGGAATAAATACATTTATTAAGTGAAACAAACCAAGTGATTCCTTTCTAATTAAGAAATTAATTAAATATATTTTAATCATGTTTCATCAAGTGATCAATGAGAACCAAACTAAAGATATATGTAAAATTTAACATTTGGAAAATTTCGGGGGGGTTTGAACCCTCGTACCACCCCCCTGGCTACGGCCTTGTTTGTATAATTAAAGTATTCAATATCAAGTCGTTGATATTTGACACACCAATTATTTTAATCGTTGACAACTTCATAAAAAGAATACTAGGTCTGTTTGTTATATGAACGCCTGCAATTGTAAATTTAAAGTTATACTAACTTAAACCGGACAGCACCAACTTGGCCCAATATTTTTTGTTTTTTTTGCTTGCTATCAAAATTATTACCCTTTAGCTCCTCCTGGATCCGTCCCTATCGCTACACTTTTGATCAGGTGACGTTTAGAAACGTCATCAGCGCCAACGACGTACGTTTCGTTCTCCTTTCTCACTCGCCCGCGCTCTTATCGCAAACGACGTAAGTCCGCTCACGCAGCGAATCCTTGACAAATTCTAGAAGCCGCGAGTTGTCTATAAAGTTCTGCCCTCGCTGCGCCATTTACGTAATTCCACGGTGATTAAAGTACAGTGAACAGCCGATCGATTGATCTGCAATCTTGTGATTTCACGTGTGTGATTTGCTAAGTGAATAAATAAAAATGCCGAGACGTGGACGTTCCGTCAGCCCGACCCCAAGGTAAGAAAAAAAATGCGCCGTTTACATAACCTTAATTAGTGGAAAATTCTAGTTTAAACTACAATTTATTCTATCCCAATTTACGGTTCGTGGTTTATAATTGCTTGTTTCACGAAAATCCTCTTTGTCTGTACGAGAAATAGAATTTCAATAAAATATTAGTTTTTATTTGTCAATTGATTTTCGATTGTTAACAATGCAATGTGATTCCGGAGTTTAATTGAAATTCCGTCGTTTCCGTTTTTATTGAACTTACATAATAAATTATATAAATCGTATAACCATATCTTTTTACTACACTCGTAGTCAGGCTATAGGGGGGGCCCATTTTGCTTTACTATTTATGCGTCTCTACTGGGGAATCTAAGAACTGACATATTGTAACGTGACTTTCTGATTTCAACCAATTTTACTTTATGGTTGACAGATCGTTACTAGTTCTTTGATTTTGTTTCCTTGGGTTGGTTGTGAAAGGCTTTGAATCCGATCAGTGAAACTCGGTGTTTTCGCGATTGCAACTTAACACTTTATTTTTAAACTACATTAATTTTTACAAGTTTAGGTTGTAGACTAGAAGTCGCGGTATAGAAATATAATATGTTAAGATTTTCGTTAGTGTTCGTTTTCGAAGAGCTGATTAATGTCTGCCTTTAAGAAGTGAGGTTGCTCTCCTCGACACCGACACAACCCCACTACTTTCAATGATAACGATAATATTAAAATCTAATTAGCAGCACGCATAACGTTGGGGAGCCAAAGTTTAGAAAGTAGAAGACAATAATATTTACTTTATTATGATGAGATTGGAATTGGGCCTTAATGGTATTTACTAGTTATGAAAGAGAAACGTGAAAAATATTTAAGTTAGAACTAATGAGCTATTTGCTGTTCCCAATGTTATCTATGCGACGAAATAATCTATTATCTAATGTGTTTATAAAGAGTAAGAGAATGAAATATAAGTAAGAGTAATAATAATAATAATAGTGATTATTATTATTATTATGAAATGTATTGGGGTACATTACAATATTACGAAGATTAAAACACACCGCTAAACTTTACATTGCGTCAGTGTTTTGTACCGGTGGCGCATGAAGTAAAATTTCGAGTTTAGAAAAGCCTGAAAATTTGGTTTGGCCGCTCCGCGCTTCGCGCTACGCGACCAAACCAAATTTTCAGGCTTTTCTAAACTCGAAATTTTACTTCATGCTTAATCAAGGAGTGGAACCATTTGCTAATAGCTTCAAATTAACCGAATTTCAAAAATATGTATGTATACTTAAAAGACAAACTCCCTTTATGCAATCCAATGTACTATTAAATTAAATCATAGGCAACATAATGTACTCATGTACATAGTATCGCAAATTTAGCGTAAACTTTCACTCTTGTGGGTAAGACAGTTTTCCTTTTAACTTAGTTCTGTCTTCAGCTGTAATTGTATGTATTGTAAAACTCTGGAGCCTAGTTGCACCAAAAACATATCTTTTTACTACACTCGTAGTCAGGCTACAGGGGGGCCCATTTTGCTTTACTATTTATTCGTCTCTACTGGGGAATCTAATAACTTAAAAGTCTTCAGCTATAATTGTATGTATTGTAAAACTCTGGAGCCTAGTTGCACCAAAAACATATCTTTTTACTACACTCGTAGTCAGGCTACAGGGGGCCCCATTTTGCTTTACTATTTATTCATCTCTACTGGGGAATCTAAGGACTTAAAAGTCTTCAGCTGTAATTGTATGTATTGTAAAACTCTGGGGCCTAGTTGCACCAAAAACATATCTTTTTACTACACTCGTAGTCAGGCTACAGGGGGGCCCATTTTGCTTTACTATTTATTCATCTCTACTGGGGAATCTAAGGACTTAAAAGTCTTCAGCTGTAATTGTATGTATTGTAAAACTCTGGAGCCTAGTTGCACCAAAAACATATCTTTTTACTACACTCGTAGTCAGGCTACAGGGGGGCCCATTTTGCTTTACGATTTATTCATCTCTACTGGGGAATCTAAGGACTTAAAAGTCTTCAGCTGTAATTGTATGTATTGTAAAACTCTGGGGCCTAGTTGCACCAAAAACATATCTTTTTACTACACTTGTAGTCAGGCTACAGGGGGGCCCATTTTGCTTTACTATTTATTCGTCTCTACTGGGGAATCTAAGGACTTAAAAGTCTTCAGCTGTAATTGTATGTATTGTAAAACTCTGGGGCCTAGTTGCACCAAAAACATATCTTTTTACTACACTCGTAGTCAGGCTACAGGGGGGCCCATTTTGCTTTACGATTTATTCATCTCTACTGGGGAATCTAAGGACTTAAAAGTCTTCAGCTGTAATTGTATGTATTGTAAAACTCTGGGGCCTAGTTGCACCAAAAACATATCTTTTTACTACACTCGTAGTCAGGCTACAGGGGGGCCCATTTTGCTTTACTATTTATTCATCTATACTGGGGAATCTAAGGACTTAAAAGTCTTCAGCTGTAATTGTATGTATTGTAAAACTCTGGGGCCTAGTTGCACCAAAAACATTGAACTCGGGTTCAAAATGACACTTTCTAATGTTGTAATGTCACTAGGTTTGTTCGTTAAATGAACTGGTGCAGCACTTACCAAAAACATTGAACTCGGGTTCAAAATGACAGTATCTATTGCTCTAATGTCACAAGGTTTGTTCTTTACATGAACTGGTGCAGCACTTTTTGCCCTGAAACCGTTCGTTACATGCACTAAGTGTTCGTTTGTGTCAGTTCACTTGCACCGAATCTGCACTTTTTGCCCCTTGTCCAGAGTAGGTGTAACTAGTGCAGGGCAGCTTAGAAAAAGGAAAGGGTGGGAGATATACAATATTCAAAGATGGATGCGGGACATGTCTATGGTTGTGCGATGTGTGAATTAACAAGCAAACATTCTGAAATCGTCACCAAACGACCCTACATTTTTTTTATTAAATTATGAAATTGGATTTCTTTCAATTTTCCTACTTCTATTTGTTTAAAAAATACAGTACCAACATTTTATTATTAGAGTTTCCTTAAATTGCTTTGTAGTGTATGGCAGAAATTATATTTTATACCAAAAGCGTTCGTTGGTTTTCAGTTCAGTTCATGTACACTGACTTGAGCTGACCTGAACTGGTGACGTCACAAACTTAAACTCAGTTCAACTTAGTGCAGTACAAACGAACAAACCTACTTTGAACTCAAGTTGAGAGATAAACCAGTTCAATGTGCCTCCTGATGGAAAAGATCGAGATAAATAAAACGATATATTGATAATGAAGGTTTAAATTAAATTACACTTGGTTTGTTTCACAATTTTTTACTTTACTATTTACTCGACTAGTTTCGCGTTTTACAGCATTATCAGGAAAACGATATAGTTCCCAAGGTTGTTAAATAAGATAAACAGAAATTATTGCTAATCGACGGGTTTTAAATTTTATACCTTAACACGTTGATCGCTGTGCGGCATTCACTTGTGCTGCAGTTAAATTTCTGTTTAGGTGCCGCTGCGTGTGCGTTGTGCGGCATCCAGAAACAACTTTTAAAGCATTGTGGCATGGTGTACATGCCGCAGAACTAGTATAACTATATAGATATATAAACTAGGTGGCCTGAACGTTTATGTCCCTAGAAATGTTTGCTTTATTATTGTGTTATAATTAATAACATTTGTATAATTTATTTATTTATTTTTTTTTATTTATTATTATTATTATTACATAACATGAGTACATATATTTTCAACAAATTAACATCCGTTCTATAATATATTTCTTTTATATTGAGCAGTGTTCTGCTCAACGTAATGAATATCCAGATGTAACAATAATAGTTCAAAGCACCTAAGTGAGTGAACACTTGTAGCGTGCTGGCATGAAGTTCTTAGAAATTTTGTGCAATATATGATACATAAATGTTATTTTAGTTTACATAATGAGTACGGAAAAATAAATATATGATATGTGTTTATTATTCTAATATTTTTGAGAATTGAGGATAATTTTCGAAGATATAAGATTTTGAAAGTTGTGAGAATTATTTTTTGTTATTTTGTTTGATATGTTGGGGAAGGAGAGTATAGGTTTTGGGGTTTGGGGATTGTGTAGGTGAATGATCTGAGACTAAAGGCTGATTTGCAATTAGGGATATAGAGTCTAGTCTTACTTCGTGTGTCATGGTTTGATCTCATGTAGTTTAAGGCATTACGATGTTTATAAGCATATGTACAGAGACTGTGGAAGTACAGGCATCTAATATTGGGTACATTCACAGAATATAATAGATGGGATGGGTAGCGTCTCTTTTGTTTAAAAATAATCTTAAGGATGTACTTTTGAATTATAGTTAGTTTTTGTAAGTGATTCTTGTACGTTCCGCCCCATACCAGTATACCATAGCGGATTAATGATTCAGCAAGACTTTTATAGACTATAATTAATAATTTTCTTGATAGGAATTCACGTAATTGATAGAATTTATAAATATATATATATAATCATTTAAAATCCCTTTTACCCTTTAGGGTGTCGAGATTGTGTGTGTTTATATTCTTGTGTAATTTTCTGTCCATTCTTTTCACTTCTTTCTGTCATTTTGTCATTTGCGTTGCTCCCTTCTTCTGGTGTTGATGTCTGTTTTTGGTTGATGTGCTGTTCATTTCAGTTGTCAGGGTTTGTCCTTTCATGTGTTGTCCTTATAAATTCCTTCCATTGTTGTCTGTCCTTAGCTGTTCGTTTTGCCTCTTGAATTGTTTTACCTCTTCTTTTTATTTCTTTTGTCACTATGTTATCCCAGTTTTCTGGTGGTCTTCCTCTTCCTCTTTTGACTTGGATTCTGGATTCCCATACTTTTCGTACTGGTCTGTTTTCGTCCATTCTTTGCAGATGTCCCCACCAGGCCAACTGTTTTTCTTCCACATGTTCTGTTATGGTGTTTGTGTTTAGTTCTTTCCTAACTGCTTCATTTCTTATCCTATCTCTTCTAGTTATTCCCTTTACTCCTCTCAAGTATTTCATTTCTGTTGCTTGTATTCGGCTCTTCAGTGTTCTATTTATTACCCAAGTTTCACTTCCATAGGTCAGTACAGGTCTGTAGATTGTCTTATATATTGTCATTTTTGTTGCTGTCGCTATCTCTTTCTTTCTTATAAATTTTTGGTTTAATGCATGGTATAGTTTCATTGTTTTCTCAATTCGTTCATTTATATCCTTTTCCTGTTTGCCATTGTTTTGTATTATTACTCCCAGATATTTAAATTCGTCTACTTGTTCCACTTCTTCTCCGTCTATTAATATTTTTACGTTCTCTTTTGTTTGTGTTATGGCCATTACTTTTGTTTTTGCAATATTTATTTTCATCCCGTATTTCTTCAGCTTTTCGTTCCAGATGTCTATATTTTTCTGTAGGCCAGTGCTACTTCCTGCCATTATTACTATGTCGTCCGCAAAAGCGCATTCTGTGATGTGTGTCTGTGTTAGCTTGTAGTGTCCAATTTGTAATTTACTCAGTTTGGGATGGCATTCTTTTGTAATTTCGTCTATGAATATATTGAATAGAACTGGGCTCATAACTCCCCCTTGTCTCAGCGCTTCTTTTGTTGTAAATGCGGTCGATTTCATATTTCTTGTTGTAACATAGTTGGTGTTTTCTGTGTACAGACTCTGTATCGCTTTTATTAGGTTTTCATTAACTTCTCGTTTTTTTAATATCGTCCAAATTTTGTTCCTTTGTACTCTATCAAAAGCTTTTTCCATATCGATAAATGCAAAATAGGTATTCGTTCTACTTTTTATTGTTTTCTCAATTAATTGTTTTATAGTGAATACTTGGTCAGTTTGGTTATTCCATTTTAAATGTTGATCTATTATAATGCCCAGGTACTTAACCGCCCTGCTCACCCCGATCTCGACACACATGCCATCAATTGCTATAGATGTGAAATTGGGTCTATTTGCCTTTGTCATTGAGAATGCTACATACTGAGTTTTGACTATATTTAGAGAAAGTTGATAAGTATCTAGCCAATATTTAATTTTTTTCATTTCTCTTTGTACTTTTGCTTTTGTTTCGTCCCATGACTTTCCATCAACGAGAACTACTGTGTCATCAGCATAGGATACAATTTTGGCAGATGTGTCTGTGGTTAATAAGGAATTAATGTAAATTACAAAAAGTATTGGGCCTAGAACTGTTCCTTGCGGTACCCCTACTTCAACAAGGAGTCGGTCACTTATGGTATTGTTGACTTTCACTCTTTGTTCACGATTAGTTAAGTAGCTTTTAAGTAGGCTCAATACGATACCGCGAATACCAATGCTTTCAAGTATGTTAAAGAGTTTTTTGTGACTAACTGTGTCGAAAGCCTTAGCTAGGTCCAGGAAGACCCCAATACATTTTTTATTCAAGTTTAGATTCTCTGTAACATGCTCAATGACAGCGCACATAGCATCAGTTGTGGATTTTCCACACTGAAACCCGTATTGCTGGGTGTGTATAATGTTGTGTTTGTCTAAAAAGTTTACCATTCGGTTCTTTATACATTTTTCAAAAAATTTTCCAAAATTATTAATCACGCTAATTGGTCTGTAGTTGCATATTTTTGTCTTATCCCCTGATTTAAAAATTGGTGTGATAATAGACGATTTAAATTGTATGGGAACAATCCCATTTTGAAATATCAAGTTAATAATGTGTTTCAAAGGCTTCAAGATATGCAAGTGATTATTTTTTATAGTGGCTGATGTTATCCCGTCAGGACCAGGGGAACTATTCTTTTTTAATGTGGAGATTAGCTCAATTAATTCAGTCTCGGACACTGGGTCAAGGAACATTGTTAGCGGGTTTCTCCTCTTAATTGCGTCAAGATTTCGTATCGTTGGAATTTCTTTAAGCATATTGGACCCGATGGTTGTGAAATAATTGTTGCAGTGATTTGCCATTTCTTTATTGTTAACAAATGCTGTACCATTGTTGTCAGTGACATTATAGGAATTTATGCTAGAGGTTTTAACATTTGTTGACTCTGCAATTACTTTGTAAATTTTTCTCATATTATTTTTGTTATTTTGAATTTGAACTGCGTAGTAGTCATTTTTTGTTTTTTTCAAAAGATTATTCAGCGAATTTCTGTATTTTTTGAATTTTATTTCTATTTCTGCGGAAAAGTGTTTATTCAACCTTTTTTTTAAATTATCCCTAGTTTTTATTGATGTAACTAGACCCTTTGTGATCCATGGTTTAATTTTGCAGCTTGACCTAATGTATGGAACGTGTGTTTTGGCCATCTCAATGAAGTTGACAAATTCGTTTGTAAATAAGTTAGTAGCAATTTGTGTGTCATTGGAGTGTAGGACATCATCCCAGAGTTCACTATCTAACAGGAGGTTAAGTTTTTCAGGATCAATTTTAGTCAGTGGTTTAATGTTAACCGGGTATTTACAGCTATTTTTTGTTTTGTGGTTTACTTTAATATGCTGTGCATTTTTCAGATATTCATTGTTTTTGAGAAGAGTTCAAATGAATGAGCGTTTTCCACTGGTTCAATTTGAAGCTTGAAACGGGTGTTTTCCATTCCCAGACTAAGCATGAAGTAAAATTTCGAGTTTAGAAGAGCCTGAAAATTTGGATTTGCCGGGCGAAGCGAAGCGAGCCCGGCAAATCCAAATTTTCAGGCTTTTCTAAACTCGAAATTTTACTTCATGCGCCACCGGTGTTAAACGCTGAAATATTCTGAAGCTTAAAATATACAGCTTCAGCATACTGATTCACAAATATATTTTAAACTTCATCATATTTCAGTGTTTTACACCGGTGGCGCATGAAGTAAAATTTCGAGTTTAGAAAAGCCTAATTTGGCTCGGTCGCTCCGCTTCGCTACGCGCCCGAGCCAAATTCTCAAGCTTTTCTAAACTCGAAATTTTACTTCATGCTTAGTCTGGGAGTGGACAACACTCGTTTAATACATAATGAAAAAAATGAAAGGTAACACTTTTACTTTAAATAATATCAAACAAAACTTGATTATTCGGTAATGAATAACTTCCAATTATGAAAAGTGGATTATCATTTAAATAAATTTGCAGACATTTGTTGTTTAATCAAATAAGTTGAAAACTCTAACGAGTGTTTTCCACTTCCAGACTAAGCATGAAGTAAAATTTCGAGTTTAGAAAAGCCTGAGAATTTGGCTCGGGCGCGTAGCGAAGCGGAGCGACCGAGCCAAATTAGGCTTTTCTAAACTCGAAATTTTACTTCATGCGCCACGCATATAAAACACTGATTTATTCTAAAGTTTAAAGTATTCTTCTTATTTATGTAAATCCTGCTGAAAACAACTAAAACGCATCTGCTTTAAGAAAAACAGTTAAAATTGGTGTTATTTCTACAATTATCCTCAGTTTTCTTATATGCCTCATGTGAAATGATCTAGAAGGTGTAAACTCTGCTGAAAATCCTTTCGTAAAAAATATTTTATTATTATTATTTATTTATTATTATTATTACATAACATGAGTACATATATTTTCAACAAATTAACATCCGTTCTATAATATATTTCTTTTATATTGAGCAGTGTTCTGCTCAACGTAATGAATATCCAGATGTAACAATAATAGTTCAAAGCACCTAAGTGAGTGAACACTTGTAGCGTGCTGACATAAAGTTCTTAGAAATTTTGTGCAATATATGATGAATTGGAAAAAAAACTTAAGCAGCAGCCTGAGGTTATATTTTTATTTTTATAAATTACCGTCATCGATAAGTGTATGAATTTTAAAAATACCAATGCTGAAATCGTTGTTTTGTTGGGGGGCCTTTGATGTGAACAAAATTAATTTACAGGACGTCGATGCCGACCAGGCCGGCTCCGATGCCATCCAGGCCGGCTCCGGCCCCGATGCCCCCACAATCGGCCGTTGCCCATCCACCACCACAAGCCGCTGGAATGCCGGCCCAGCCCAGACAGCCGGGCATGTTCGCCCAGATGGCAGCCACCGCTGGAGGTGTGGCCGTTGGATCAGCCGTCGGACACACTGTTGGACATGCCGTCACAGGTAAAACTATTTATACAATAATCTGAGCTTAAAAAAACTGTACAAAATATTAGTAAGAGAAACACTCCGTTGACTGTTTTACGGATGACAATTCGATTAAGCCAGGTTAGATCTCAGTTTCTGGTACAGTTGTAACAACTTATTAATCTCTAATGTTGTAAATAAGTATTTAACCTTAAAAAAATTTGTATTGTGGAGGCTTCTACTTCGTTATACATGTTAATTTATCAATAAAAAACGTTTTAACTTTGTATAAAACAATTTATTTTTATGTGACTGCAGTTTTGGCAAATGTATTTCTTATTTAAATATTTAATTGATGAGGCGGATACGTGATGAAACTCCATAATACTATTTGAAATAAAACAACGCAGTTGGGAGGGTTTCACTTTTATTGTTGAACACTGCAACATGTTTCACCATACAGTGGCTTCATCAGGCAGATGAAATAATTATTTCATCTGCCTGATGAAGCCACTGTATGGTGAAACATGTTGCAGTGTTCAACAATAAAAGTGAAACCCTCCCAACTGCGTTGTTTTATTTCAAATGTATTTGTAATGCTTCAAAGAGATTCATCTTCCAACCCTTTTCGGCATGATGAATGATGGTAAGAAAACCATACTTTTGGAAAAAATATACTTACCATCATTCACCATGCCGAAAAGGGTAGAAAATGAATCTCCTTGAAGCATTACAAATACACAAAACCCGCGCCAATCCGGGACCTAATGTATACACTAGAGTCCTGCACGAGTACGTAAAAATATATCCTGTTAATAATCGCCGATTACGTTGCTACGCGATACGATTACATACTCGTGGAGCGGCATCGTAGACCTGTAACGATTAGTAATCGGCGATTACAATTCAAACATAATCATGTCAGATCTGTCAAGCTGTAACGATTATTAATCAAAAATAATAATTTGATTTAAACTCTCAGTATCGTTTGACATTTGTAATACATTGTGTCATATAAGTGGTGATCGATGTATTTTGTTGTTTGTTGGTAAACAATATCAATTACATATTTATATTTCCGAAAAAAATTAAAATGTTTGCAAGAGGTCGGGTACCAGTGCGGTCTAGGTTTTTTCTAAAAAGATGTCAACAGTGCAACGAAAGAAATCGAACTATTCGTAATATGTGTGGTATGTGAGAAGATATTTCAATTCGGAAAAAGATGCAGTCCTTCAAGTTTGAAGAAGCACGCTTGTTCCAAAAATAAATACAACCATGAGGATGATAGTTGAACAGGCACACGCGTACTCAGGAAATAATGAACAATTGTGTAAAATGTGTGGCTCGTGATCAACGTTCTTTTGATATTGTAAATAGGGAGGGTTTTAAAGCTTTGGCTTAGTCGCTTGTTGAAATTAGGGTTAATCTTGAAAGGAAAAATTTCAAAATTGATAATAATAATAATAATCTTTATTTAGCATCTTTGCTATATAATAACATAGAAAAATATATGTATATCTATATATATATATAAAATAAACATTTGATCATCCTTAATCTAGTTGATGGTCTTTGTCACATCATTTCCTTTTGATTTTAAAAATTAGAACAAATATAATTATTCTAAAAGACCATAACGTAGTATAGTATAATAAGATACTACAGAAAATAAACTATTGCGTTTGATTCATTAATAATCTCTGTAGAACTTCGGCCGTTTGTTGGGGACCTTAACGTGCTTCAAGGCCATTTCATGACAAATCTTTACATGTTTTATGTTGATTGTAAGTAAATCGTGTATATAAGATGTAATGAATATTTTTGTGTTAAATTCACGTTATTTTTTCTACAAGTAAAAGAAAATCGCGATAGTAATTAACTAAATCCGATATCCAAAGTGCCAATTTTCGATATGTTTTTGTTAAATCCATTAGAACTATTAAAAAAATAATATTATTCATGACAGTCATTAATAAAATGAATTACCGATGAATCATTGACTGTTAAGTGTCCGAGTTACAAAGTGTTGGACTCCGACTACATTGGCCGGCCAGAACTTTATTAAACTTAATCTTCAATTTTTCAAAACAATAACAATATTAATTATCTCTCCTTGATCCTAACACATTGGTGTAGTAGTTTTCCTTCACGTCAATTCCTGAAGGGGTAACATCTTGAAGACTGACGCCATATAAGTTCCGAATACCTCCCGAGTCGCCTATGTCGGGAAGTTTCTAGCCACTTATTATATTTTACTTTAGCACAGAACACAATTTTAACCATCACTGAGCAGAGGCAACATGTTCCCAAAAATGACTTAAAACAATTTTTGTGTGTGAACTAAACGTAGACGTTGCAACACATACACCTTTTAAGATTATTTATTTTTGCAATTGATGTTGAGTATGTTGAGTAAAAACACAATATTTTTTTATACAACAGTTGTATCTAAAGATATTAATAACTGTTTAAAATCATTGAGAAAAATGTACCTGTATAATTGATTACTAATACGATTCTGCATAAATTAACGATTATAATCATGTAATCATGAGTACGATTACGAGTATGTTTATACTCATCGTTGCGATGCAACGATGAGTATAAACATACTCGTATCATACTTGTATCTGTAATCGCCGATTCCATACGTACTCGTGCATCTCTAGTATACACCCATTTTTACAGCCGTTTTGTAATTTGTTTTTTCTCTAATCATTTTTGTATATACAGGGTGAGTCGGGAGGAGCGCACCAAACTCTAGGAGTGTATTGTACACGTGAAAATAATGTAAAAAAACTCATTTGTTCTTATCCGATTTTTATTTGTTTTCAAGTTATAGCATATTAACAAATAAACAAGTTATTATACAAAAAAATTTTCTTAATCATAGCGTTCTTTCAACAAATGTTCAAAAATACCGCCATTGACTTCTAAACATTTTCTGCTTCGTCTACGAAGAGCGTTTGTTGCTCTCCCAATTGAATCATTTCTTTCTTCTTTTATATGGGCTGCAGTATTCTCAATTCGTCTAATTAGTGATTCCTGTGTGTCCACTTTTATTTTGTAGACTTCATTTTTCATCCAGCCCCATAAACAAAAATCTAGTGGTGTGAGATCTGGAGATCTTGCAGGCCAATTAATAGGACCTCCACGACCAATCCAACGCCCTGGAAAACGTTCGTCCAAATGTTGCTTGACTTGACGAGCGACATGTGCAGGAGCTCCATCGTGCTGATAGTACATCTGCATTCTAATATTTATAGGAACATCTTCTAGCAGGCCTTGTAATTGATTTTGTAAAAAATTGAGGTAGTTGCCTCCTGTGAGACGATTCTCCAAAATGAAAGGGCCGATTAAATAACTGTCAACCATACCACACCACACCACACGTTTACAGAAAACCGATGTTGAAAATTGCTTTCGACTGTTGCGTGGGGATTTTCATCAGACCATACATGAGAGTTACGAGTGTTGTTAATGCCATCACGGGTAAATGTAGCTTCATCCGTAAAGAGTATACTCGATACATTACGATGATTATTATTTATCCACCGACAAAATTCCGTACGGTTCGCGGTTAGCGTAATCCCCTGGTTGTAGGTGCTGTACTCTCTGAACGTGATAAGGATATAAGCCTTGCTCGTGTAGCGTGTTCATCACTCTTTTTTGTGGAATTGCAAATTGAGTGGCAATTCTCCGTGAGCTAGTAGTTGCATCTTCTTCTACTAGATGCAGAATATTTTCTACTTCTACAAAACCTTGTCAAGCAGCGCGCTCATATGTTATGTTAGCACTGGGAAGCTTACCAGTCTCGCACAATTTGTTGAAAACTCTAATAAATATGTTTTTATCAGGATGTCTTTGGTGTGGAAAACGTTCACGATATACTTCAACAGCAGCTGTAGCATTTCCATTACAGAAACCATATACAAACACCATATTTGCATATTCTAAATTTGAATAAGTATGTGGCATTTTGCAACACTAACAATCACATTAATTCGAACTTAAACGTTCAGATACTGTTCACCGTACACTGACAGTTCATCAAAACGTCAGAATTATCAAATGTTTATAAGCCTCGAACATGGCATACTTTGATAATGTTAAAATTCAGATAGAAGTGGAAAGCTAGATGAACATTTTTAATTACGCCATAACTTGAAAACAAATGAAAATCGGATAAGAACAAATGAGTTTTTTTACATTATTTTCACGTGTATAATACACTCCTAGAGTTTGGTGCGCTCCTTCCAACTCACCCTGTATATTGTGCATTCGCTACAATTGTTTCACCATACTATGGCTTCTTCAGCTGAAGAAATGATAAATAAAATTTGTCGGGTCAGGCATATATAAAATGTTTATGGGGGGTGGGTTTTTTCAAAAAATTAATATTTAAGAGGGACGAATTTGTTAAGTCCGTTTGGTCATTGAGAAGATGTCCCATGTATTTTAGTATTAGATTATGTTAGGTTAGATTGCAGTTTCTTGCGTGGCAGTTAACTTAAAGTGTTATTAATAATTAATTTTTAATGTTATATACAGGGTTGTTATTTTTAAAACACTGTTTTAAACATGTTTAAAAACAGCCGTCGTGTTTTAAATGGTTTTGTTTTAAATGTTAAATTCATTTAGAACATGTTTTAAACGTTATTTTTGTTAAAAAAGTTTTTTTTATGGTCTTAAATAAGTTAAAACTATGCTTTATTATTTGTTTACGTTTTCATATAATTGCCATTAATATCATTATAGCTTAATGCTAATTAATCTCTATTAGACCCATACAAACACGATACTAACATTTCGTATTAATTGAGGAAAATCTACATGTTATTAGTTAGTTTTGAAATAACGATAGGTATGTTATACTGTTTTATTTTTGTTTGTTCTTCTGATATATTATTAGCTTAAAATTTACTTCTAATGAGTGTCTCCACTCCCAGACTAAGCATGAAGTAAAATTTCGAGTTTAGAAAAGCCTGAAAATTTGGCTCGGGCGCGTAGCGAAGCGGAGCGACCGAGCCAAATTAGGCTTTTCTAAACTCGAAATTTTACTTCATGCGCCACGCGTATCAAACGCCGATTTAATGTGAAATGGTCTTAAACCAATTTACAAGTAAAATAAGTTTATTATGTCAATTATCAATTGTTTAGGTGATGGAAAAACTGCTACGATGGACACATCATTATTTTTTACTTTTCTAATTTATTACGTCAACTTTCAATTGTTTCAATGAGGAAAGAAACGAGTGTCTTCCACTCCCAGACTAAGCATGAAGTAAAATTTCGAGTTTAGAAAAGCCTGAAGAATTTGGCTCGGGCGCGTAGCGAAGCGGAGCGACCGAGCCAAATTAGGCTTTTCTAAACTCGAAATTTTACTTCATGCGCCACGCGTATCAAACGCCGATTTAATGTGAAATGGTCTTAAACCAATTTACAAGTAAAATAAGTTTATTATGTCAATTATCAATTGTTTAGGTGATGGAAAAACTGCTATGATGGACACATCATTATTTTCTACTTTTCTAATTTATTACGTCAACTTTCAATTGTTTCAATGAGGAAAGAAACGAGTGTCTTCCACTCCCAGACTAAGCATGAAGTAAAATTTCGAGTTTAGAAAAGCCTGAAGAATTTGGCTCGGGCGCGTAGCGAAGCGGAGCGACCGAGCCAAATTAGGCTTTTCTAAACTCGAAATTTTACTTTATGCGCCACGCGTATAAAACACTGATTTCAATTTAAGTTGAAAACATACTGATAAGGTTTATACATTTATGATTTATTGCATTATTAAATAAAATCTGAATAACCCAATTTTGTTATGACAGTTGAGGTTATGTATAAGACTTAAACTGCGTTAAAGCTGTACGCAAAGATCTATTAATAAGGCTGGTTACGTTTAAAACGTGTTTTTAATTGTTAATGTTTTAAACACTGTTTTATTGAAAAAAAACACATTTTGTAAAAAAAAAAAACTGTTTGTTTTAATTAAAATGAAAAACGTTTTTCTTGACAACCCTGGTTAGATCTCGAGTTTCTGGCAGGACAGTTAGTTCACGTAAAGTGCTATTAATAATTAATTTTTAACGTTATAAATTATTGCACTGTATAGAGCCACAAGCACTTATGCTAGTTTGTATAGCGAACGACACCAGATGTAATCTGCCAGTTCGTTTAGTGTGTAAATAAATAAATAAATAAATAAATAACACTAAATAGGTATTTAACCGTAACGTTCTCCTCGGCAGGTATGTTCAGTGGCAGTGGCGGTAACGAAGCCGTCCCCACGCCCCAACAGCAGTACCAACAGTACGGCGGCAGCAGCGCCGAACCGACGGGCCCGTGCGCCTGGGAAATCAAGCAGTTCCTGCAGTGCGCCAGCAGCCAGTCGGACTTGAGCCTGTGCCAGGGATTCAACGAGGCCCTGCAGCAGTGCAAAGTCCGAAATAGTGAGGCCCCCATGGTCTAAACCGATCGACGAATTTAGATAAAAATTCTTGTTTTTTTTTTTAACTATTTTCCAGATATCCCTTAAAAGGACATTTGTGGCCACTGTTAGTTTCTCAAGAGGAGATATTTATACGGGAAAATTAGTATAATTGTGAAAATGTAATAGTTATTACTATAATAATAATGCAACTGTGAAAAGGAGATGATTTGTTTTTTGTATTAGTTACTCGCTAGTTTCTTTTTTAGTGGATATTTGATTTAGTGATAGTTTTTGTTATTTGTAAATAAATTTTATTTATTTTTAATATTTTTCTTTGCTTTTTCAAAACTGCCAAGCAAAAGCCAAAAACAAATTTAAACTACATTTTTTCTTTTAGCTGTACATTTTGTGGGAAATCAATTAAAAGAACCAAAACTTGAAATCTAAATAAAATAAAACACTAATAATTAACATTTCTTAACTAAGTTTGGCATATTTTTAGACTCTGCTGCCCCCTGGAGAAAATCCTGGCTGTGCCCCAAGGACGGTCGAGTATACGGTAAGAAGGATCGACAGAATCGAAGATTTTGGAGTGGGGGTAGAGCTCGCTTACGTCACAAATGCACGCTGAATTTAAATGTGGTTCTATTCTATTGAAAGTGAGTGGGTAGTTATGCTACCCTCCACTGCGACCGCAAGGATCTATTGTGGCTCACAATTAGGGTCGAACATCCGACCTTACAGTTCACCTTCCAAGTCCATCTTCTTGATAAATGTGGTTACCTCATGGTAAAATTTGGGTAAACATGCAAAAGCTGTAAATTGTCTGATATTCCTTGTTTTTTTTAAAACAATTCAATTTGAAGCTTTAAACGAGTGTTGTCCACTCCCAGACTAAGCATGAAGTAAAATTTCGAGTTTAGAAAAGCCCCGTGAAAATTTGTCGAGGGTCGCGCCAGCGACCCGAGACAAATTTTCTGGGCTTTTCTAAACTCGAAATTTTACTTCATGCGCCACGCATACAAAACATTGATTTCAAGTGAGATTTAAATATATATAAATTTCACAATATTTTAGTGTTTTATACGCGTGGCGCATGAAGTAAAATTTCGAGTTTAGAAAAGCCTAATTTGGCTCGGTCGCTCCGCTTCGCTACGCGCCCTCGCCAAATTTTCAGGCTTTTCTAAACTCGAAATTTTACTTCATGCTTAGTCTGGGAGTGGAAAACCCTCTTTAAAAAATTATTAAAACTTTTTATGGCAACACTAGATTCTTAAAATAAATAACTAACGAGATAATTAACGAAAATCGTAAATAATTAAGTTTATTTATAATTTTATTTATATAGGAATCTATTTTACCGGCAAGATTCTAAAACTTCGACGTTGAACTAAGAGATGACGCTACACGTAATAAATACTTTCTTGAATTAATTTCTCATCTGGCACATGGTGAAACATATTACACTATGTAAAGTTAATTAAAGGAAAGGCACTTGGTATTGTTTCACAATTAAATCTTTATTCCGACTAGTTTCGGTTTGTTAGACCATTTTCAAAGGAATTCCATTGAAAATGGTCTAACAAACCGAAACTAGTCGGAATAAAGATTTAATTGTGAAACAATACCAAGTGCCTTTCCTTTAATTAACTTTACATAATAAATACTTATTTTATAAGCTTAGGAAAGCCTTTACTTGAAATTATTGTTTTATATCGGTGGCGCATGAAGTAAAATTTTGAGTTTAGAAAAGCCTGAAAATTTGGTTTGGTCGCTCCGCGCTTCGCGCTACGCGACCAAACCAAATTTTCAGGCTTTTCTAAACTCAAAATTTTACTTCATGCTTAGCCTGGGAGTGGAAAACGCTCTTTAAAAAACTATTAAAATTTCTAATCGTAAAGATTGTAAAAATAAATAAACTTATTTGTAATTTTATTTATAAAATGGTGATCGGAATCTATTTTACCGGCAAGATTGTAAGGCTTTGACGTTGAACTAAGAAATGACGCCACGCGTAATAAATATTTATTTTTCGATTTTTATTATTTTTTGTCCGTAAGAAGTTCTAAGCGTTTGCATAAATAAAGTTAAGCTGACATTTTTGCATTCTTTCGGTTTATACATTAATTTTTGCAAGATCTACAAATTCAATAATAGTAAATAAGTGAAATTTTAAATTTAAATCTGAGTTTAGTTAATGAATAACTTATATTTCATCATCTTTACTTCTTTTTTATAATCCCTGTCTTTCTTAACAATTAAATTATAATTTAAATAAATTGACACTTCATTGGAAACATTTTTACCGGCGAACTAGTGAAGGTTTCAGCTAGAGTTACGAGATAGCGCCGGGTGTATTGAGTTCAAATTGACAAATTCAATAATATTTACATTCACTATATGGGACATTTTAAATTGAATTCTGAGTTTTGTAAATGAATAATTTATGTTTCATTACCTTTACTTCTTTTTTATAATCTTCTTTAGCCTTATTAATTAAATTATAATTTAAATAAATTGACACTTCCTTGGAAGCTTTTTTACCAGCGAGATGGTAAAGGTTTCAGCTAGAGTTCCGAGATGGCGGCGGGTGTATTGAATTCAAATTCACAAATTGACAAATTCAATAATATTTACATTCGCAATAAAGGAACATTTTAAATTGAATTCTGAGTTTTGTTAATGATTAATTCATGTTTCATTACCTTCACTCATTTTTTATAATCTTAACCAGCTTTATTAATTAAATTATAATTTAAATAAAATGACATTTCATTGGAAACTTTTTTACCGGCGAGCTAGTAAAGGTTTCAGTTAGAGTTACGAGATGACGCCGGGTGTATTGAATTCAAATTTACAAATTGACAAATTCAATAATATTTACATTCACTATATGGGCCATTTTAAATTGAATTCTGAGTTTTGTAAATGAATAATTTATGTTTCATTACCTTTACTTTTTTTATAATCTTCTTTAGCCTTATTAATTAAAATATAATTTAAATAAATTGACACTTTCTTGGGAACTTTTTTACCGGCGAGATAGTAAAGGTTTCAGCTAGAGTAACGAGATGGCGGCGGGTGTATTGAATTCAAATTCACAAATTGACAAATTCAATAATATTTACATTCACTATAAAGGAACATTTTAAATTGAATTCTGAGTTTTGTAAATGAATAATTTATGTTTCATTACCTTCACTTTTTTTTTATAATCTTCTTTAGCCTTATTAATTAAAATATAATTTAAATAAATTGACACTTCCTTGGAAACTTTTTTACCGGCGAGATAGTAAAGGTTTCAGTTAGAGTTACGAGATGGCGCCGAGTGTATTGAATTCAAATTCACAAATGGACAAATTCATTAAAATTTACATTTACTATAAGGGACATTTCAAATTGAATTCTAAGTTTTGTTAATGAATAATTCATGTTTCATTACCTTTACTTATTTTTTATAATCTTAACCAGCTTTATTAATTAAATTATAATTTAAATAAATTGATATTTCATTGGAAACTTTTTTACCGGCGAGCTAGTAAAGGTTTCAGCTAGAGTTACGAGATGGCGCCGGGTGTATTGAATTCAAATTCACAAATTGACAAATTCAATAATATTTACATTCACTATATGGGACATTTTAAATTGAATTCTGAGTTTTGTAAATGAATAATTCATGTTTCATTACCTTTACTTCTTTTTTATAATCTTCTTTAGCCTTATTAATTAAATTATAATTTAAATAAATTGACACTTCCTTGGAAACTTTCTTACCGGCGAGATAGTAAAGGTTTCAGCTAGAGTTACGAGATGGCGGCGGGTGTATTGAATTCAAATTCACAAATTGACAAATTCAATAATATTTACATTCACTATAAAGGAACATTTTAAATTGAATTCTGAGTTTTGTAAATGAATAATTCATGTTTCATTACCTTCACTTATTTTTTATAACCTTAACCAGCTTTATTAATTAAATTATAATTTAAATAAAATGACATTTCATTGGAAACTTTTTTACCGGCGAGCTAGTAAAGGTTTCAGTTAGAGTTACGAGATGGCGCCGGGTGTATTGAATTCAAATTTACAAACTGACAAATTCAATAATATTTACATTCACTATATGGGACATTTTAAATTGAATTCTGAGTTTTGTAAATGAATAATTTATGTTTCATTACCTTCACTTCTTTTTTATAATCTTCTTTAGCCTTATTAATTAAATTATAATTTAAATAAATTGACACTTCCTTGGAAACTTTCTTACCGGCGAGATAGTAAAGGTTTCAGCTAGAGTTACGAGATGGCGGCGGGTGTATTGAATTCAAATTCACAAATTGACAAATTCAATAATATTTACATTCACTATAAAGGAACATTTTAAATTGAATTCTGAGTTTTGTAAATGAATAATTCATGTTTCATTACCTTCACTTATTTTTTATAATCTTAACCAGCTTTATTAATTAAATTATAATTTAAATAAATTGACATTTCATTGGAAACTTTTTTACCGGCGAGCTAGTAAAGGTTTCAGTTAGAGTTACGAGATGGCGCCGGGTGTTGTGAATTCAAATTTACAAATTGACAAATTCAATAATATTTACATTCACTATATGGGCCATTTTAAATTGAATTCTGAGTTTTGTAAATGAATAATTTATGTTTCATTACCTTTACTTTTTTTATAATCTTCTTTAGCCTTATTAATTAAAATATAATTTAAATAAATTGACACTTCCTTGGAAACTTTTTTACCAGCGAGATGGTAAAGGTTTCAGCTAGAGTTCCGAGATGGCGGCGGGTGTATTGAATTTAAATTCACAAATTGACAAATTCAATAATATTTACATTCGCAATAAAGGAACATTTTAAATTGAATTCTGAGTTTTGTAAATGAATAATTTATGTTTCATTACCTTTACTTCTTTTTTATAATCTTCTTTAGCCTTATTAATTAAATTATAATTTAAATAAATTGACACTTCCTTGGAAACTTTTTTACCGGCGAGATAGTAAAGGTTTCAGCTAGAGTTACGAGATGGCGCCGGGTGTATTGAATTCAAATTCACAAATTGACAAATTCATTAAAATTTACATTCACTATAAGGGACATTTTAAATTCAATTCTGAGTTTTGTTAATGAATAATTCATGTTTCATTACCTTCACTTATTTTTTATAATCTTAGCCAGCTTTATTAATTAAATTATAATTTAAATAAATTGACATTTCATTGGAAACTTTTTTATCGGCGAGCTGGTAAAGGTTTCAGCTAGAGTTACGAGATGACGCCGGGTGTATTGAGTTTAAATTCACAAATTGACAAATTCAATAATGATTACATTCACAATTATTAATTTATTTAAAATTAATAGTATACATAATTATAGAAAATGCCCTTATTGAGTTTATCTTCATTGAGTAGCGAAAGCAATGAAGAGCCAAGACCTCTTCGTCAAAATAAAACACTAATAATTGACGTTTTCCTAACCAAATTTAGCATATTTTTAAACTTACCCTGTATAGTGAAACTCTTGGCTACGCCTCAGCATTTATTATTATTATTACTTTCCGTTTATGTTAATATAAAGACCAAGTATTGTTTTCGTGTACATTTTTACAACAGTTTTTTTGTTTGTTTACTTACCTGTCTTCGAGCAATTGAAGGGCCGGATCGAAGAACCGGACATGCGCTCGAAACCCGCCCGGCCGTTACTCGAGACCGAGGGAAAAAGTGATTTTTCCAAAGTTCGTCAAATCTTGTCGAAAAAAATACCAGTCGATAGAGCATAAAATTATCTATGTTTCTATATTTTTTTGGTATTTTTCTGACGTTTCAATTCGAAGAAAAAAAAAATAAAAACTGACTTTCTGAGAGCACGTTTTTTCGATAGAAATCCCGTGTTTTTATAAACTAAACTCGCGATATCTCCGACAAATATTAACAGAATCCATTTATTCTTCGACAACCTTACAGAGGACACTTCAGCGATGCGAAATATCTGCGCAAACTTGATAGCAATGTCTAATTTGTTAATACAAATTGAATGTGAAGTTAAAAGTGTTTTAATCCACGTTTTTTTTTCTTTCACTGAAAAAAGTGTGCGACGAAAGTTGTCTGTCAACAAACTTCCAGCGACAAAGTTGCTCAGTATTGCATGGAGATTATTTTGGCAAAGTTTCAGATTAAACAAATGAAAACTTTGGAAGTTATGAGCATTTATTTACGGACGCGCCCGGCGCGCACGGGGCGCCGCGCGCGGCGTGCCGAGCGCGCCCGTTCTACGAAGGCCCGGGCCACCAAAACATTAATTCAAGGAGAAAACAGTAACATTTTCGCCGCATAATCATTGCGACTTTGGAGCTAAAAAGAAGAAAAATGAAGTAAGATAATTTCTGTTTATGTTCGTTTTGTCCTTGTCTTACCTGTCTTGTTGTGTCTGCCGTATTTGTATATGTTATGATATATGTTTGTCCTTGTCATTCCTACTGTTATTCTTAATGTTATTATGAATCTTATCGAAGATGTTATTAGTGTATTTATTTGTGGTGTTGTGGTTGTTGTTATTGTTTTTAACATTGCATTTTTTTATTAAGATATTTTTTTTAGATTATTAAGATCAATGTGATTTTATGTTTTTTATGGTTTGATGTTTCATTTTTCCTTGTACTATAAGATCTTAAGGTGAAATGTCAGTGCTAAAGTCACAGAGTTAGAATCTTTTTTATTGATTTTACTAAGACGTCGAATTGAACCTTGCGACAAGATCATTCAATTCCTTAATTATGGAAAAACGTAATTCTATAAACAAATTCGACTTTCTGTTTCTTCAAACTTCTACAAATGATTTTTCTTGATTTCGCTCACCACGGAAACGCGAAACAAACTTTTTGCAATAAGATAATACAAAAAACATGTTGGCATGTTTTGCAACAATCTCTCACAATGAGAAAATTGATTGATCTCGTCTCAAGTACCAAATCAACTTCCAACGATAATAAATAACAACACCCTAATCCAGTAACTTATGACTGACAAATCACCTTAAACGATTATTATGTTTAATTTGTTTTGCAAAAATGATAATTGTATAATAAATATATGTTTGTAATGTATTCTTTAAATTTTACACACATTTTAAATAGACAACTTAATTTCAGAACAATTTCATTTTTTCTCATTTTTTGTTAAATCGGTTATGGTTTAATTTGACTATTTCCCGTTATTGTTTATTTGACGATTTTATTTATTGCATGTGGGTAAATATTGTAGGGCATGGAATATGTTTCCACTTCGGGAAAGTTGGTTCCTGAGAAGCAATTTGCACGGATTGAGTCTTGCTGTGCGAATGAATGTTTCAACGAGATCGATGCATCAAAACAAGAAGCTGTGCATGATAGATTTTGGGGACTTGGAAACTACCAGTCACAAAACGTCTTCATCAGCGACTTTATGAAGATCCAGCATCCCCAAGTGGAAAATGAGAATCGACAGAAGACGGCCTATCAGAGATGGAAGTATTTATTCCCGACTGCTGAAGCAAATGTTGCTGTTTGCAAAGCATTCTTCTGCGGTGTGCTTTGCATAACCAAACATCGTATCGCGAGCGTCCAAACTAAAGTACTGAAAGACGAATCGTTGGGAGACAAACGCGGTAAACATGAGGGCCGCACAGTTAAACTCACAGAAGATGTAAAAATCTTGATTCAGTCTCACTGCGAGTCGATTCCGCATTCCGAGTCGCACTATGCGCGGGAGAGCACGAAATTGAAGTATTTTGATAACCCGGAACTGTCACTGACAACGTTGTACAACCTGTTCGTTGACTATTACTTAGCGGTAACTGGGGATGAAGAAATTCCCCTCGACCAGTCTACGTACGCGAAACATTTCAATCATAATGTGGATTTTTCGTTTTCCCTGCCCCGCACTGACGTGTGCAATCTCTGTTTTGAGAACGAAAAAGAAGCAACCTCCAGCGCAACTTACTCGGATCACAAGAAGCTTGTTGAGGAATACCGCGTGCTTAAAAATAACATGCTTAAAGATGAGGGCGTTCTGTCCCTCGAATTCGACTTCGCACAAAATTTACCTCTACCAAAGCTTCCTGTATCAGAGCAGTTTTATCGGCGACTACTGTGGTTGTACGTGTTCAACGTACATGTGCACAACAGCGACAGAAGCTACATGTTCCCGTTTTTGGAAGGCCGCGTGAAGAAAGGTTCCAATACCGTTGCCAATTGTCTGCTGTACATTATAGAGCTCGAAAGGTCAGAGACTTGTTATAACAAAATCTACCTGTTTTCGGACGCGTGCGGCGGCCAAAATAGGAATTACACGCTACTCGTTTTGTTATCCATGTTATCAGCGAAACTGCAAATTGAGATTACCCACGTGTACCCTGTACGCGGTCATTCGTACTGTCAGTGTGACAGGAACTTTGGTTTGTACGGGCAGAAAAAAAAGAAAGTTGAAACATTTGAGACGGCTGAAGAGTACATTGATATGATAAAGACGGCGAAAGATCCGAATTTCATCATTGTAACGGAGGAAGATCTGGCGTTGAAAGATTTGGAAGTTGCTATTGCGAAAAAATATGCGATTCCAAAAAATTTCAAAATAAGCAAAGCGGCAAAGATTGTTTATTGTCCAAATGGGACGATCGATGTTTATGACAACTACACAGGAAAGCCTTTGAGCTATAAAATTGCGATTACTGCGTCCGAGGATGATTTAAAATCCGCGCCGATTCCGACGCCTCCAGGAATCACTTCTGCGAAGTTGAAGGATGTTGAATCTTTGGTGCATTATTTGTCCCCTCGAGGACAGGAGTTTTTCAAAAACTTCTTCCATGATATTGCGATAAAAAACACGTACATTTAGACCACATATTCGACCCAAGTTTTGTACACATATTTATAATATTTATAAATTACAGATATTATTAAACAGAATCGAACATCAACTTTTTACATAATAATTGCTTACCTATTAACCTTGAATTATTGTTTTGGTGGCCCGGGCCTTCGTAGAACGGACGCGCCCGGCGCGCCGTGCGCGCCGCCCCGTGCGCGCCGGGCGCGTCCGTAAATAAATGCTCATAACTTCCAAAGTTTTCATTTGTTTAATCTGAAACTTTGCCAAAATAATCTCCATGCAATACTGAGCAACTTTGTCGCTGGAAGTTTGTTGACAGACAACTTTCGTCGCACACTTTTTTCAGTGAAAGAAAAAAAAAACGTGGATTAAAACACTTTTAACTTCACATTCAATTTGTATTAACAAATTAGACATTGCTATCAAGTTTGCGCAGATATTTCGCATCGCTGAAGTGTCCTCTGTAAGGTTGTCGAAGAATAAATGGATTCTGTTAATATTTGTCGGAGATATCGCGAGTTTAGTTTATAAAAACACGGGATTTCTATCGAAAAAACGTGCTCTCAGAAAGTCAGTTTTTATTTTTTTTTCTTCGAATTGAAACGTCAGAAAAATACCAAAAAAATATAGAAACATAGATAATTTTATGCTCTATCGACTGGTATTTTTTTCGACAAGATTTGACGAACTTTGGAAAAATCACTTTTTCCCTCGGTCTCGAGTAACGGCCGGGCGGGTTTCGAGCGCATGTCCGGTTCTTCGATCCGGCCCTTCAATTGTTGTCAACCGCAGGCAGGTGATTTGATTCAGTAATCGGGTTACAACAAAACCTGTATTTATTAATAAAAAAATGTGCTCTGGCAATAAAACAAGATAAATCGGACGCCAGACGCGAGCACACACGAAAAGACATTTATTTGACAGTTCAAAAAAAAAAGCAAAAAATCATTGTTATTTAAAATTAATAGTATACATAATTATAGAAAATGACCTTATTGAGTTTATCTTCATTGAGTAGCGAAAGCAATGAAGAGCCAAGACCTCTTCGTCAAAATAAAACACTAATAATTGACTTTTTCCTAACCAAGTTTAGCATATTTTTAAACTTACCCTGTATAGTGAAACTCCTAGCTACGCCTCAGCATTTATTATTATTATTACTTTCCGTTTATGTTAATATAAAGACCAAGTATTGTTTTCGTGTACATTTTTACAACAGTTATTTTGTTTGTTTACTTACCTGTCTTCGAGCAATTGTTGTCAACCGCAGGCAGGTGATTTGATTCAGTAATCGGGTTACAACAAAACCTGTATTTATTAATAAAAAAAGTGTGCTCTGACAATAAAACAACATAAATCGGACGCCAGACGCGAGCACACACGAAAAGACAATTATTTGACAGTTAAAAAAAAAAAAAATAGCAAAAAAAACATTGTCATTTAAAATTAATAGTATACATAATTATAGAATTGAGTTTATCTTTATTGAGTAGCGAAAGCGATGAAGAGCCAAGACCTCTTCGTCAAAATAAAACACTAATAATTGACGTTTTCCTAACCAAGTTTAGCAAATTTTTAAACTTACCCTGTATAGTGAAACTCCTAGCTACGCCTCAGCATTTATTATTATTATTACTTTCCGTTTATGTTAATATAAAGACTAAGTATTGTTTTCGTGTACATTTTTTACAACAATTTTTTTGTTTGTTTACTTACCTGTCTTCGAGCAATTGTTGTCAACCGCAGGCAGGTGATTTGATTCAGTAATCGGGTTACAACAAAACCTGTATTTATTAATAAAAAAGTGTGTTCTGACAATAAAACAAGATAAATCGGACGCCAGACGCGAGCACACACGAAAAGACAATTATTTGACAGTTCAACAAAAAATAGCAAAAAAAAATCATTGTTATTTAAAATTAATAGTATACATAATTATAGAAAATGTCCTTATTGAGTTTAACTTTATTGAGTAGCGAAAGCAATGAAGAGCCAAGACCTCTTCGTCAAAATAAAACACTAATAATTGACTTTTTCCTAACCAAGTTTAGCATATTTTTAAACTTACCCTGTATAGTGAAACTCCTAGCTACGCCTCAGCATTTATTATTATTATTACTTTCCGTTTATGTTAATATAAAGACCAAGTATTGTTTTCGTGTACATTTTTACAACAGTTTTTTTGTTTGTTTACTTACCTGTCTTCGAGCAATTGTTGTCAACCGCAGGCAGGTGATTTGATTCAGTAATCGGGTTACAACAAAACCTGTATTTATTAATAAAAAAGTGTGCTCTGACAATAAAACAAGATAAATCGGACGCCAGACGCGAGCACACACGAAAAGACAATTATTTGACAGTTCAACAAAAAATAGCAAAAAAAATCATTGTTATTTAAAATTAATAGTATACATAATTATAGAATTGAGTTTATCTTTATTGAGTAGCGAAAGCAATGAAGAGCCAAGACCTCTTCGTCAAAATAAAACACTAATAATTAACTTTTTCCTAACCAAGTTTAGCATATTTTTAAACTTACCCTGTATAGTGAAACTCCTGGCTACGCCTCAGCATTTATTGTTATTACTTTCCGTTTATGTTAATATAAAGACCAAGTATTGTTTTCGTGTAAATTTTTACAACAATTTTTTTGTTTGTTTACTTACCTGTCTTCGAGCAATTGTTGTCAACCGCAGGCAGGTGATTTGATTCAGTAATCGGGTTACAACAAAACCTGTATTTATTAATAAAAAAAGTGTGCTCTGACAATAAAACAAGATAAATCGGACGCCAGACGCGAACGCACACGAAAAGACATTTATTTGACAGTTCAAAAATAAATCCAACACAAAAAAATGTTCAAAAGCAAATTCTAAAGTCAAACCAACACGAACACTGAAAACCCCCGTAAAAAATGAGCCGAAGAGGAAGTGGAAACAGTTGGAAACCTCCGAAATCTTCGGAGAAATCCGTCAACACGGACGAGGAGCTTCTACTCTGCCAGCAGTGCCGGGAAAAGATAAGTAACGATGCGCAGAGCGGGCAAAAGGTTATGCTTAAAGAGTATTTAAAATCAATCGAGTATATAAACTCCTGCCACAGTCTGTTGAACCAAATCGTAGCCAGGCAAGAACCCAAAAACAACTTCACCCTACCGGATATCCCTAATTTCGTTAGCGTGTTCTCCATGGTTTACAACCAGTTTGGAAATGATGGTAAGAAAACGCAGCCAAGTGAAAAATTAGACGCGGATCAAAATTTCGATTCACCGATAAATCGCTGTGGTGGATTGGACGACTTCGATTCGCTGGATGATATTTATTCGAGGATCGACTCTCTCGACACCAACGAGGAGTTGCCGGCCGAGAAAGCTCGCGCTGAGAGGAGGAACCAGGAATTGGAGTTTCACAGGTTGAACGCTTTCAATTCGAATATTCCAAGGCCTGTAAGTTGTGAGAAAACGAGGAAATCCGCAGAGGAAAAGGTGATTTTTGATAAAGCGAGGCGGCAGAGTGCGAAAAGTAATGAGGAAGGGAGTTCCGCGACGAAGTTGCTTGCTGACAATGGGAGGAAAGAGGATATCAGGAGGAATTCTGATGAGGGGAGTTTTATGGGGAGGCTGAACAGGCAGAGGATTATCCGGCAAGAAAATAAGGCCGTTTTGTTGGAGAGGAACAAGAGCAGGTTTTCCGAGGAGATTTCCGAAGATGATTTGGACAAGTACGCGAAGGAGCTTTTGAGGTCGCGCTCGGAATCACCGAACACGCCGAGGTCTTTATCTTGTAAGTATTTGTTAATGCGCGACAATCCCATCTGCATTAGTTTGGTATGCGTCAATATATCCGGCGCGCGCCGGCAACGTTACGGATAGATCCATTATTCCGTAACGAACTGTTACATTTATAAAATCGACGTATGTAATATAATTAATCATTCATTGAAATCATAGAAAAGGTACAAAATTCTACCTAAAACAAATTTTAGAGTTAACTTTATAATTTGCTCGGCTCTTACTGGATTAACATTATATTCCTAAGAAAAACAGTATTTATTAAATTTTAAAGATGCAAAATCTTGACATGTTGAAAATCTTGATGGTCCACTCCCAGACTAAGCATGAAGTAAAATTTCGAGTTTAGAAAAGCCCCGCGTAGAAAATTTGTCGAGGGTCGCGCAGCGACCCGAGACAAATTTTCACGGGGCTTTTCTAAACTCGAAATTTTACTTCATGCGCCACGCGTATAAAACACTGAAATATCGTAAAGGTAAAATATACTATAGCTTTTATTTTGTTCGGCTGGTTGACAAATTGTGTTGAATCTTCTAAGCTGATTATACATACTAATTCTATTTATAAATTTTGATCAGTATTATAAGTCCAATTTTGTTTCAAGGCACACTACATTTATTGCCAAAAAATCATGTGAACCAGATTTATCATAATTTTTTTCTAGCATAAATATTAAATCTGAATCAATAAATCAATCCAATTATGCTTAATATGTGCCCTAGTAGCACAAGTACGTCCTATGTACGTACTATGGACGTACCGATTCGTCCACGCGTTCGTCGTATGTACGTACAGATTCGTCCGTGTTCGTACTATGTACGTACATAGTACGTCCGTTTGACACAACATTGTACGTACATAGGACGTACACCCGTGTACGTACATGGGACGTATGCCATGTACGTACATGGGACGTACATGTACGTACATGGGACGTACACGCATGTACGTACAAGGGACGTACATATATGTCCATTCGTGGAACGTGAAAATGAAATAATTATATTAATAATTTTGAAATTACAATTAATATTTGAATTTTGTTATCTACACATTTATTTATTTTATATTATAATTATACATATATTATATTATAGTTGGCATCATTAAAAGAAAAATAGCCCACCTATTAATTACTGTCCCATGAATGAAATTAGTGTACACCTTATGTGGTTTCGACATTAATTTAAATGGATATAGATAAGGTGTACGCTAATTGGGTTCAACAGAGAGTAATATGTGGTCTATTTTACTTTCAATGATACAAATTTATTTTCTACAATATAGTACATAAAACTTTTCATATAAATAAATATGTAGGTAAAAAATTTAAATATTATTGTAATTTCATAAATATTATTGATATAATTATACGATTATTTTTAATTAGTTAATCATCAGCATATTGCTCATTACTTTAGTGGAATGGTAGGTAACAAGATAATAAAAATAAAACTTAAGAGAAAAAATAAATAATTAAATAGTAAAATGACCCATTAATATTTAATTTTTAGTATAAGCAGATGCTCAGAATTTGCATATTTTGATGAAGGAACAAATAAAAAGATACTTTAATTTGGAAAAAATATATTTATTAGATAGTAAACTCATTCTCTATTTGACTAACTAGTCGAATTAACTTCATTTTTTGATCGTTCAGAGCATCTTTTCAACCACTTGTTTATACTCATTTCGACCTCTTTCTCCGTGGTCTTCGCGAATAATTTCATTGATGATTCTGTAAACAATTAATATAGATATATTAATTAATAGATTGTTATAAAAAAATATAAGATACATACTTATGAATAATTCATTCAATTTTAAATTACAGAATGGCCTCTTCTTTCTCTTTCCTAAAAAACTAAATTCTTGCCCACAAAACTTATTTGTAATTAATTTTTGAGCAGATCTGTAGATAAACTCGTAAATATTGCTTCCCCCAAATGATGATATGTCTCTGACCTAAAAAGATAAAAAAATCATTATTATATATATTTAAAGAACATAAGAAGTTAAAAAAAGCATTTGGAAATAATATTAGTTTATAAAATAATATGGATGGATATATCCATGAATGAAATATTTATCAGACACATGTGCTACTATATTCCATAAAGTGCAATTGTTTATTGACTAATAAAAAGATACATACTGCTCTCTGCATATTTTCTTGATTTGATAAAAATTGTTCAAACACTTGTAGAGCATCATAACTATTTATTGGGAAATAATTTATTTCCTCAAAAATTGTATTATGTTCCTCAGGTGCAGCAACAACATTTGTAGTATTTCCCCTGTTCTCTAGGGTTATCAACCTGGTGTTCATGTCAACCATCATTGATTGTATAATGTTTTGTTTTTTTATTATTTGCTCCAAGTATTCTAAAAAGTAATACACCATTTAATCATATTTAATTTAACAATCTGGTTGTAAACTTACTAGTGATTATTTTTAAATCACTTGGATTGTTGCCATCCGACTGGTAAGATCCTTCTATAGAATTGCACTGTGATGATGAAGAAGAGTCTAATTTAAAATAGTTTAAATTAATATATATATATATATATATATATATATATATATATATATATATATATATAATTTATACAGATTTAAACAACATACTTTTATTTCCTTGCATCTGAGGAGGATCTGGAAGCATTGATACTTCTTCATATTCCGAGGATGAAGCACTTAAGCTTAATCTCTTCCTGAAAATGTTTCTTTTTTTTGATGAATAATCACAAATATTATCCGATTCCAAGTCGGAACAAATAACTGCTTTCTTGCATTTTTTATTGGCCTCTTGGAAAGTGTCTGCAAAAAAATAGTCAATTATAAGCATACAGAGAATTTTATGTAAAACTGAACATGGTCAATGTGAATGTCTGTATTTTTTTTATATTACATTATTGCCTCATATAATGTTTTGAGTGCTAAGGTGATGTATTAATTAATTAATTTTAGTATAATTTAAATAGTAAATTACATTGAGAATGTTTTGAGATGATAGTATTACATAACACACTAAAATCATTAAAATATTACCAAATACATTATTTCGGAATCCAGTGCATGCGAATTTTTTCCATGTCGCCTTGTTAGGGACCTCATAATTTTCAATAGCAACCATTACTAAGCTATTGCTATAAGGTGGCCAATAGCAGTTGTCATTATCCAGCCACGAAGTTGGTACAACGGACACAGCATCCTCCTCAGGAAATTTGACTACTGACCAGCCTTTATTTTCCATATTATTCTTTAGTGAACAAAAGATATTTTTTATTCCTGTTTTGCAAATTACTCTAATGTTAACTTAAATATTAATAAATTGTCATTACAAATTTTTATTTTATATAGTGTGTTAAAAACCCAAATGTTTAAGACCGTCTCCTCTGTTTTTGTCTATGACCTTGTATGCAAAAGAGGAATTACAACTAATTGGCTTCCAAATTTCAATTTAAATGATATGTCATGTTTACTCCACATTTCTAAATCAACCAAATCTGCCACAATATAAATGTTCAACGATGATGATGGGCATGGCTTACAATAAAAATCTGTTTTTAATTTAAATTTACGACCAATAATGTAACTTCCAACTTGATTGGTTACAAAATTTTCAATACACACTATACTACCATCAACTAATCCACAACAGCTATTAGCTTCATCGAGTTTTAGTGTAAAGTGTAAGAAATGCAATTCCTTATATTGTTCCACCAAAACCATAGAATGCAAAAGTGGTCCACCATTATATTGAACTTTTAGTATAGGCAGATAGATGGTCGGCAGATTTCACATTATTATACTGACTATTATCAAGCTCAATTTTTCGCTTTATAATTTGTAATAATGGTTTATCACCTTTGCGTACTAATGATTTTAATGATTGTAAGTAATTTTCAAACGGAAAAGCTGAAAATCTTTGTAAAATTCCAAATTTTTTACAGTCTTCAAAAAGATGTATTAAATTATGTATATTATGTGAAACATGTTCTTTACCATAGAGAATTGTGAATGTCTCAATGAAATATTTTAATAAATGGTGTGCATAACTACCTAGATGATATAAATATTTTTCACTTGACAAAATGGTGACACCGATATGAAGACTTAAAAAATTTAAATACCGATCTTGAGATAGGATTGATTTTAAAACAACTGGTCCTGTATAAAATAAAAATTGTCTAAATTCGGTTGCTTTAAAACGTTTAACTTCATCTAATGATCTTGGCTTTCTAACAAACTCACAGGGTATATATTTTTTTTGTTCCAATAATAAATTTGAAGTTTCATTTACTTGATTAAATGATAGTTTTGTAGAAGTTTTGCCGAACAACCATAAATAAATTAATTTTCTAACAACACCTAAGCATATCAGATGCATATAATCTAATGGAATATCGTGAACCATATCAAAATTAGGTATATTTTCAAGTATTGATGTTCCATTGTGGTGATCGTCGTCCTTTTTTCGTCTAAATTCAATATCATTGCGACTCCTTAAATTTTTAGTTTCAGAAAAACAAATTCGGTTATTAATAAATGTTCCCTCAATTTCACATTTCGAACAAGAATTATAGCCAGTATGACCCTTTGTAAAAGTAATAAATGACTTTGCTGGGACATCACAGATAAATGCTTTAATTTTAAATTGATAAATACTGTCTTTATACTTAAAATCGTTCTTTGTGAGAAAGACAATCTCATCAATAAAATGTTTTAAAAAAATATTTGCATCTTTAGGTTTTTCAAGCCCATGATACAATCCTATTAATTCAACTACTGAAGAATTTTCATACAAACTACATAATATTGGATACAGTTGACTACTTGAGCTTTTTGATAAAGGGAGGCCATTAATATTAACACAAATACTAATATTATTCATATTAATATTTATTGGGTATTTATCTAGCAATTTTTCTACAGCCTGAAACATTCCAAAATGATAGTAATGTCCAGGATGTACAACTTGCAATTCACAATGCCTTGGAGTTTTTAATAATGTTCTTGAATCTAATGGTAAACTATTGTCAAAAGGTTGTAACAATCTTAATAAATCATTTAATGCAACATGTGGAATTTGGAATTTTACGGCCCAATCTGCTAAGGCTGTTTTTAAAGATGGATTGTTGGTCGTATTGAAAATAGTTCGTTCATTTGCCGATTCGTTTATTTTAAAACTATTATCAAAAGTAGAATTACTACTTGAAATTGAATCTGAGCAATCTTCATATGAAGGCAATTTTATTAATATCTCTTCATTGCTTGTTGAGTTCTTAATATCACTATAACTATTTTAAATATTTGTTGATTCTATTGACTTATTTGCATCTTTAGAAATGTCCAACTTTATAGCCCTCAGAGTAGCATCTGATGATTTTTGTGCACTCCTATAGAGTTTGCGAGATAATTTATATTTTGGCATACTGAAGCAATTACAGGAAAATAAAAATAAACTATTATAAATAACTAAATGTTAAGTTCAATACCGTTAGTTTAAAATTTCTATGTATAATTAAATGAAATGTAATAGGACTGATCAGTAATGACTCAAATCCCAGGTCAATATTTCGAGTGGCAGCAGATAACTAACCTAGTAAAACAAAACTATATATAGTACATCAAATAGCTTAACTGGGTGTCCTTATTAAGTATGGGTATCTGCATGGGTACCTTCTAAGCGATATAGAGAAATGGTTAAATGGAAGAAAATATGCAGGACAATTAGTAGTATTAGTATCCGGTAGAAAACTAACAAAAACGTTTAGTCTACTCTGAAAAAACCGATTCTGACGATGTTTTATTTTTCTTAATATCTTAGTTATTGTTGATGATAGAAGGATAAGATTTTGACATTATTAAGTAATTTTTTTTATTTTAGTTTTATATCAAATATTATTAGTACTAATTGGCCGGCACATTTTCCCCATTTAACCAATTCTCTATCTCTTACAGTTGGGAGATACCCTTGCAGGGCCTGGTTAACCAGGACACCCTGTATAGTGATTCTTTAGAATTATTAATTTAAAAAATCAACAATTGTGGATATTTATTTTATTGTGAAAATAAATACGAATTTAATTTTAATTTAGGATTTAAGTATTTTATTATTGTATACATTTTCAAATTAAATAATAACCATCTTTGATTTGGTGCATTTTGTAAAAAAATTACATTCATATATTTTATTTTGTTCACAAACAGTATATCCATTTCTGAATAAAATTGTGCAATATCATTGAATCGAATTAAAATGCATTGGTTAAAAACGTAAAGGATCACCATAATTCAAAATGCCCGCTCTAACACCTGTAGCACTCAACAGGTAGCGGCAGGTACCGGCAGGTAGACGCGCGCAATGTAAATATAATCAACGACTATGCTGTTTGAAAAAACTTAACATTTTAACAAAACGCAACGGGGTTTTAGTGCACAATTTGCGGATTTCAATATGCCGGTACAACACGTGTTTAGGTTACCGGTGTTAGATAAACGAAATGTGGACGCATTTATTCACTATAGTGGATAAATGCGATAAATATATATGTTAGTCAAATTGACTTACCTTAAGCAGAACAACTATGACAACAACCAAACTATGACAACAACAAAATAACTATGACAACAAAACTGCAACACGAGTTCCGTGACGAGAAAACGGTAATGGCATCAAAAATGGATGTAAACACACAATACACGCAAGCTGCGTAAGATTGAAGGAGTGCGACGGCGCGACGGTTCGTCTTGCTTTTGCTTTTTTTCTAGCGCGTTATTTAATTTTATAACGCGGAAATGCGTATTTTTTATAGTATTAATTGGTATATCAACATAAATAAAGAAAGATGGCTCGGTGTAACTTCTGATTATTTTTTTAATAAATTATTAAATTCAATTATTTCATTGTATAAATAATAATAATTCTTATAATGGGTAAAATATATATAAATAATTAAATATGAAATATGATACTTACCTTTTTATTTATATAAATATCTAATAACATAACAACACTTCGTATTACGTTATAAGCACGATAAATGAATCATTTAATTTGTTTATATAGAAATATAATGAGTTACATTTTATATTCGTCCATTTATGTACGTACTATGGACGTACATTGATGTACGTACAGAGATGTACGTACTATGGACGTACATTAGTGTACGTACTATGTACGTACACAAATGTACGTCCATAGTACGTCCGTATTACGTCCGTATTACGTCCGTGGACGAATGTACGTAATACGGACGAATCGTGTACGTACTATGGACGAAGTGTGCTATATGGGTGAGCATAATTGGATTCAGAACAATGTCCAAAATAATAAAATAAGTAAAGTATATGCAGCCATTTAAAAATTTAAAGTTGACTATTATTTGGCAATGAAGTTAATTTTAAAATAATATATAATTAGCGTCAATTTATGGTATTGAAACTGCGATTGACCATGTTTTTTAGTTCATTCAAATCGATCAATAAATAACAGAGTTATGGCGTTGGGCATTTTTCATCGAACACCCGGTATGGAGAAGTATACAAATTAAAATGTATGAGCTGTACATTTTCAGGCATTGAAGCTTTTAGCGAGTGTTTCCAACCCTTGATTAAGCACGAAGTAAAATTTCAAGTTTAGAAAAGTCTGAAAATTCGGTTCAGTCTTTTCTAAACTCGAAAATTTACTTCATTCGCCATGCGTATAAAACACTGAAACATTGTGTAGTTTAAAATATGCTTCTAAATCAGTATGCTAAGCAGTATAGTTTAAACTTCAGAGTATTTAAGTGTTTTATACACCTGGCGCATCAAGAGTACAATTTCAGGCTTTTCTAAACTCGAAATTTTAATCTTAATTAATGAGTAGATACACTCGTTAAAAACTTCAAATGAAATGATTTTCATAAACAACGAATAACTGAAAATTTATAGTTTATATATTGGGATATGTATAAAAGAAAAACTACCTATGTAGATAAATTAGGTACTCATATTTATCTTGTATCGTATGTTCAATAAAAAAAAACCTCTAGTGCCATGATTTCATTTTTTTTTAAATTTAGGTTGGCTACACCCTTTGGGAATTGACATATAAATAGAATAGAATATATTTATTGGTGCTAATAACTGTTAAAGTTTTACACAAGTCAGTAATAATTTTACATATAATAGTTATAAATGACAAAATACAAAGTAAAATCAGTATAAAAGAAGTAAAAAATACGAAGTAAAATCATTATGAGATAAAATATTAATATAAATACAAACAAATAACTTTACAGAAAACACAGAAATGTAAAAAACATAGAAAACCTAGAGTATACACAATTCCGACCAACATCAGACATAATAATTTTAATATATAATTTCAGAGTTGCCAACCTACAATTTTTTCCATGGCACTGACTTAAACTTTATGTGCGACACATTTTCAAAAAAGTTTCAAGTTTTGACTAAATATTTAAATTAGAGGTTCATATTAAATACACATTTCTTGTTTTTACCTGCAAACACAGATGCAATAGCTGCTATCAAAAAAGATAAAATGACAGCCGGACCTGCGTAGTTTTTCGAAACTTCTCCGGCCAAAACGTAAACTCCGACACCCAAAGTGCTTCCGATTCCCAAGGCCGTTAAATCAAGAGTCGTCAAGACTCTGGCCAGTTTTGTGTCTTCATTGTAGTTGACTATTTTCTTTCGTTTGAGTGTGTACAGAAATTCAGACCATGTCATCGGTTTAAAATACATTATATCACCAAACTCTTCTTTGAGAACTAAAAAAAACAATAATTATTATCAAATTTAAAAACAATTTCATTTTTAGTTTGAACCAGAATACAGACATTGAATAAGGAGAATATAGCTCATGCATCACATGGCTACATTCCCTCCAATCAGAATCGCTCATTCCCATAGATCAGTGGCTCTCAACCTTTTTGGGATCACGGAACACTTTTAAGTGGTCTCGATTTTGGCGGAACACCGTTATCATAAAATTTGTAAATCTAATGAAAATCACACAAAATAATTGGAAGATTAATATTTAATTGAAATAAGAATATATATTACATGGTAACTTATTTTAATGAGAAATTTGCGCTTGACGACCTTTACAAATTTCCTCAAGGTTGGGTCTTATGTAAGAGAGCGCTACTCTCATTTCTTCTTCTAAATTGGTAAGTCTTTCTCTTTTTTTGCTTTTAATATTTGTTAGAGTTGAAAATCCAAGTTCGCACAGATAGGACGTCGAAAAGAGCAACAAGATATTCAACGCTCGTTTTGCAATAAATGGATGTTCATTCTCGATGGAAATCCAAAACCTTTCCACTCCTTCTTCTTTGAATTTTAGTTGTAACGTTCGATCCGTTGATATATTAATAAACTCATCTGCTTCCTGAATAGAAAAATCTTGGTTCATTATATCAAATTCACCAAATGGATTTCGCGCCCAATCAAAGTCTTCAATATTAAGAGATGGAAAGTAATGAGTTATTTTGTCTTGCAATATTGACAAATGCTCTGCCACATTTGAAATCATTTCGTTAATGTTAACAATATTTTCCGTTGCTAATAACGGAAACATATCAAATTTGCGATTTTGAGCAATACGATTTTTCCAAAGCAAAAGCTTTTTCTGGAAAGCTAGCAATTTGTCTGTGGATGTCAGAATATTTTCATTTTTTCCTTAAAGAGATGTATTGACTGAATTTAAGTAGCTGAAGATATCGGCTAAATATGCTAGCTTAGTACACCATGCATCATTTTCCAAATATTTTACGTATACATCATTACCCTCTTGTCTAAAAAAAACTAGCAATTCCTGTTTCAACTCATGAACTCGGGTTAGCACTTTTCCTCTTGAGAGCCACCTCACTTCAGAGTGCAAAAGCAAACATTCATATTTGGATTCCATGGTGTTACAAAGTTGTTTGAACATACGGGTTTTTAATGGTCTCGATTTAATATAATTCACCATATGTACGACTTGTTCCAAAACAGACTTTAAGTTTGCTGGTAGACTCTTCGAAATCAAAGATTCCCTGTGCAGAAAGCAGTGAGTGGAGACTATATTTGAATTTATTGCTTTAACTCGACTACAAAATCCCTTAATACTGCCACGCATGGCTGGAGCTCCATCAGTACAGATTCCTGCGCAATTTTCCCAGGTTAATTTCCATTCTTCCAAATAAGATGATACTGAATTAAATATGTCTTCTCCAGTTGCGTGACCAATAAGTTCCTTGCAGAATAAAAACTGATTTATTATTTCAGTGTCGTCAACAAAGCGAATAAATCCGATTAATTGGGCTTTGCCACTTATGTCAGTGGATTCGTCAATTTGCAGCGCAAAATTTTTTGTACTTAATTTCGCCGTCACTGCGTTCTCTATAAAACCTGACATATCTATAATTCTTCTTTTTATCGTATCGTCCGAAACGGGAATTTTTAGGACGTCTCGCTGCGCTTCATTGCCAAACATAATCTTAACAATTTCTAAACATGCGGGCAAAATTAGCGATTCTGCGATATCATGTGGCTTTTGCTTCAATGCAATTAGTTCTGCCACTTTATAAGAAGCGATTTGCGCTTTATCCGAAATTGTAACGCTCTTTCGAAAGCATGTTGCTTGCACTTCTTGATTTTTCAGCAATCTTTCGAAATAATCTTTACCTTTCGAAGTTAGACAAGAATGTTTTGTTGAAAGGTGTCGCTGTAACTTAGCTGGGACCATTGCACTGTTAGCCAATTTTTCACCACATACAATACATCTCGGAATAGGAACATCTTGACTACCGCTCCATGTAAAACCAAACTTCAGATATTCTTCCGAATAATGCCGAACTGATTCGGATATCTTTTTACGTTTATTTTCGGCATTTTTGTTGCCTTGCATATCTCCTTCAATTGAAGAAGACCTGCTTGTACTCGCCCCAACATTAACTTCACTTTCAGTCTTTCTTTTCAAAAATTTGTCCATATTTCAGATTTAAAAGTCTTGATTAACTGCTAAAATAAGCAACTAAAAAAGATAAGAATACTGTTAAAACTACACAACTTGCATTTCATCTTACCAATTTCCAACAATATAAAATATATATATACAATAAAAAACACACTCACGAAAACTAGATATTTATATAAAATTATGGCTGAACCGCAGATCGAAATTGCGCTTTTGTTATTTACGTACGAAGAAAGAGAAACAGCACGAAATCAACACTACGTAGCGCGCCCTGCGTTATCGAGTACACTAGAAATTTAGTGGTATTCCCCGGAGTAACTCCAAACGACGTAACTGCGTCGTTCGATACTTACACTGTTAAGAGGCAATATGCTAGCCCGCTCGGTTCGAAATCCACCGATTCCCCTGGTTTTCGTTCCCCACCACTCGCTCTATTACGGGCGGAGTTAGTGTATTCCCCTCAACCGAAGCGCGCTGGGAATTACACGCATGGCACGCTCTCGTTACAAATCTGTTTTTTTTTTAATTCAGCTGAGATTGATTCAAGGGCACAGCACGATGCGTTCGGCCGATTGCCGACATATACCGAATGTACCGTTTCAAGACGGTTCGGTTCACCTCTAGGGAATTAACATGTTCATATTTACACTAATTAACAAAACTATGTAGTATTTATTTTATAGTAATAAAAAAATTTACTGTTTCTTATTATATTATATTCAAAATTTTCGCGGAACACCTGGGACAGCTTCGCGGAACACCAGTGTTCCGCGGAACGGCGGTTGAGAACCACTGCCATAGATACATGTTATCACAGCGGTGATAGAATTATTAGTCAAATCTGACAGGTACAATTTCGAGTTCAGAAAACTCTAAAAATTTGGATTGGTCGCTATTTTATTCGTTATATTCTCTCATTCTTTCATTACTTAATGGTACAGATTTTCAATTATTATACTGGGTGTAAGGACCCGGTCAAAACATAAACACACGAATTAATTTTAATTCGTTTTTGTTTTGTAATTATTCTGTAAATAATTAGCAAATTCAAACAGATGGCAAATTCAAACAATTGGCAAATTCAAACAATTGACAAATGGAACAATTAGATCAAAGCAGCCCACGAACGTAACACTGTCTTAGCAGTATATTTTTAATTTCACAATATTTCAACAATATAGTGTGAAGCAAGAATATTTTTAACTTCATTTTAAATCAGTGTTTTATACGCGTGGCGCATGAAGTAAAATTTCGAGTTTAGAAAAGCCCCGCGAAAATTTGTCTCGGGTCGCTGCGCGACCCTCGACAAATTTTCTACGCGGGGCTTTTCTAAACTCGAAATTTTACTTCATGCTTAGTCTGGGCAGTGGACGACACTTGTTCGATATTGCTTAGATTTTGAACATTTTAAGAATTTTATTAATTTGTTAAATTTTACTTCATGCCCAACCTAATTCAACCTGGTTTCTTTAATTTAGCGAATTCGAGAGATCAAAGTCCCGACAATACTAGCAGAACGAAAAAAAGTACAACGGTCAGGCAAAAATTAAAAACTGGCGCTGCGCCCCCGAAGATGACGTACAAGCTGCAGCAGAAAATTTCCCCCACTCTCAACGAGACCCCCGGCAGAATGGTGGAAAAGAAAAGTTCGCCCTTAGAGACGAAAATGAAAAGTGAGCAAATTCTAAGTTTTTACAAAATTGTTACGCATTTTTGCCTAAAAAATTATTAAATTGAAAGAAAATCCATACAGGGTGGAAACCTTCATTGGAATAAAATCGATATTTATGAAATGAGAAGTTCCAGAAAAAAATCCACGGACAGGTCTATTTTTGTTCTTTATTGCGCACTTTTTAGCTCTTCAAAACAAGTAGGACGTCACTAGGATTTCACGTATGACGTCATATGCAATTTTTTTAAATAGAAATATTATTTTTTTATTTCTCAAATTTTGTAGCTTCTTTCATTCCCTTTACAATCATGTACAAATATTTTGTTTTTACTTTCCCCCGTATGTAATACAAAGGGAAAGTATTGTTTTCGTGAAAATTTTCGAATCAAACATTTTAGCGGAAATATCCGTTTTGAGGTCCCCTAAGTCGAATAAGACCATTTTTAAAAAAATGTCTGTCTGTCTGTCTGTCTGTCTGTGTGCACTGTACCGCAAAAACCGCTAAAGATAACGAGATGAAACTTGAAACTTAAGCTTTTTGTTACAATCGGAAGAACTGAAAAGCTTTTGGTGAAAATCGGAAAACCGGAAGTGGTACTTTACTCTTAGCGTTTATCAGTTTTTTCAGATTTTTTCAATAAATGTTCATCAAACAAAAAATTCTTTTAAATAAAAGTTGTAGATAATAACAAAATGGAGATGTATTGTTCACTTACTTTTTGTCATGGCACTCTTAGTTTTTTAGATATTTAATAAATAGTGTTTTTTATCTAGTCATTGATTTTTGTCAGTGTGTGTGTTGATACAATTGGAAAATGTTTCAAATAAAAGTTGTAGGTAATAAAATATTAAAGATTTTTTGTATATTCACTTTTTGTCATAGCACTGTTAGTTTTTGAGATATTCAATAAATAGTGTTTTTTATCTAGTCATTGGTTTGTGTCAGTATGTGTTGATCCAATTGAAAAATGTTTCAAATAAAAGTTGTAGTTATCAAAAAGTTGAAGACATTTTGAAAATAATAATGCTACAAATATTTTAAAAGTGATTTAATACGCAATTTACGGGGGAAAGTACTATGATGGACACATCACAATTTTTTTATTTCAAAAATTAAACAATTTTTTTTTTTAATAAATTTATTGATATAACAAATGTTCAAGATGAGTCCCGTTTCTATTTTGGTAAATGGCCAATTGGTGATAAAACCCATCCCTTGTATTTTGAAACATTTCCGGCGAAATATTTTTAATATTTCTTACATTAAATAAGTTTTTACTTTCCCCCGTATGTAATACAAAGGAAAAGTATTGTTTTCCTGAAAATTTTCAAATCAAAAATTTTAGCGGAAATATCCGTTTTAAGGTCCCCTGAGTCGAATAAGACCATTTTTGAAAAATGTCTGTCTGTCTGTCTGTCTGTCTGTCTGTCTGTCTGTCTGTGTGTGTGTGTGTCTGTGTGTGTGTCTGTGTGTGTGTCTGTGTGTCTGTGTGTGTGTCTGTGTGTCTGTGTGTGTGTCTGTGTGCGCTGTACCGCAAAAACCGCTAAAGATATCGAGATGAAACTTGAAACTTAAGCTTTTTGTCACAATCGGAAGAACTGAAAAGCTTTTGGTGAAAATCGGAAAACCGGAAGTGGTACTTTACTCGTAGCGTTTTTCAGTTTTTTCTGATTTTTTTATTGAATGTTCATCAAACAAAAAATTCTTTCAAATAAAAGTTGTAGATAATAACAAAATGAAGATACTTTTTGTCACAGCACTCTTAGTTTTTGAGATATTTTAAAAGTTGTTTGTTTTATCTAGTTATTGATGTGTGACAGTGTATGTGTCGATACAATTGAAAAATGTTTCAAATAAAAGTTGTAGGAAATAAAAAAACTAAAGATTTTTTGTGGACTCACTTTTTGTCATAGCACTCTTAGTTTTTGAGATATTTAATAAATAGTGTTTTTTATCTAGTCATTGATTTGTGTCAGTGTGTGTGTGTTGATACAATTGGAAAATATTTCAAATAAAAGTTGTAGGTAATAAAATATTAAAGATTTTTTTGTATCTTCACTTTTTGTCATAGCACTCTTAGTTTTTGAGATATTCAATAAATAGTGTTTTTTATCTAGTCATTGGTTTGTGTCAGTATGTGTTGATCCAATTGAAAAATGTTTCAAATAAAAGTTGTAGTTATCAAAAAGTTGAAGACATTTTGAAAATAATAATGCTACAAATATTTTAAAAGTGATTTAATACGCAATTTACGGGGGAAAGTACTATGATGGACACATCACCATTTTTTTAAAGAATTTTTGTTTAATTTTTGAAATACAAAATTTAAAAAAACAAAATATTTTTACAGGGCTACAAATTTAGTGAAATAAAAAATATCTATTTAAAAAAATTGCCTATTTCTCTGGCGTATGGCGTCGTCAAAGACTGGTGACTTATTTTGAAGACTCTAAAAAGTGCTCAATAAAGAACAAAAATTGACCTGTCCGACGATTTTATTTGCTGGAACTTCCCATTTCATAAATACCGAATTTATTTCAGTTAAGGTTTCCACCCTGTATAAAACAGTTCTTCGACTGTTTTATATCACTTTCCCTTAGTGCACAATATTTCACAAAAATATGATGGACCTCAACAAACTTTCCACTGCACCACAAACATTTTAAGGCGCGAGTAGAGGAGCTACATTCGAAAATAAATGCACAAACTGTTTGAATATAATAGGGTTTATTTATACCTTTGACGTCACATTTCATGTGCGACTTCATTGGTCAAGTTGTTTTTAATCGCGTAAGGTCGAATATATCGAATTGAGTCGATCTTAAAAGTTTAATAACCTTAACTTATGACGTCATGTACAGAATTCCACACGGAAAAGGTCTTTAAACGGGTAAGGTCGACTATATTGAATTGAGTTGTCCTTATAAAATTAATAACCTTGACTTATGACGATGCCACTATGAAGCATTAGATGGCGTTATACACCATTCCATTTGTTTCTGGATCTCGCCTAGCTATGGAAAAGTGACAGTTTAAGTATTGTAAATGGGGCTGGTTGTGTTTTAAATCAGGGTTTTTAAATGTCACTGTCAGATGTTCGATTTTAAGGTTATAATTTGTGACTATTGTGATCTTACACTGTTGCCTGTTTTACAAATTTTCAGATATAAAAGAATAATAATATGCAGTTTTAAGATTAACAAAATTTACTACTTGGTTTTTGTACATACAAACACAGCGATAATATTGTATATAACAAATATAATGAATTCGGCTCTGCAAACTTATTTCGTCATCCATTCGTATTTCTCGCTTGGGTCTTCCCGCTAACACATTTTGATCAACTCCATCCATCCACCTTAATTTTGGTCATTCTCTCTTCTGTTGGCCCTCAGTATTTTTTTGTAGAATTGCAAATTTATTCCCACCCTCTTTAATTAAATATATATGATAATTAAAATACTAGACGTACCCCAAAAATATCTATTAAAATCGTAATAATATTGTGATGCTGTAGATTTGGATTACTTTGCCTAAAATGTTTGTAGGATTTCAGAATTTGTAACCTTTTTGATTCAGAGATAATCTTTGGCATGTTAATATTTAATATGTGCCTGAAATTATTTTTCACTTTGACATTGACACAGCATTGCAACACTAGATTAATTTGATTTAATAATAAAATGCTCGAAGAAGCGACCGCGTGGCGAAATAATTGTTGCAAGATTAACAATAAACCTCTTGAAAATTAAAAAGAGGATAACTTATGATATAAATTATTGCAACACTGTTAAAATAAGGAATCAGGAGTGGCAACTAATAAAAGATGTAAATGTTGATACTGCAACATAACAACACGAAAGCATGGCTAGGCGAGATCCAGAAACAAATGGAATATATTATAGCTATCGATATCCATTAATAGTATTCACATATTGGCTTGAAATAGTCAGAAATGTTCAGTATTCCTCAGCACTGGGTCGGGACCACACTGAAGAGGACCTTGAAGTCCGAAACGCGTCTGTGGGTATCTGGTGCCGGAATACTGAACACAAATTCAATTTTGACTTATGACGTCATGTGAGGAATTTCACACGTGACCTCAGTTGCCAAGGTCTTTAAACGGGTAAAGTCGACTATACTGAATTAAGTCGACCTTAAACGTTTATTTAATAACCTTGACGTATGACGTCACGACAATAATTCCACACGTGACGTCATTTGCCAAGGTCTTTAAATGGGTAAAGTCGACTATATTGAATTTATTTGCAGTAAACGCAAGAGATACGTTGAATAGATCATACAACTTGTTTATTATTAGAAATTAAAAAAAAAAAAGTAGTGCAAATTGGACTAAGAATAACTATAAAGTTAATTGATTGACTTACATGAAGATCAAATTGATTTGACGAATAAAGCACTAATAACCTTTTTTCACACGTTTATTTAAATTATCAAATATATACAGGGTGTCCGTATTTCGAGGAAATGCATGAGGATCTCGGTTATTTGAAGAGTTAGAGAGTTGGTTAAATTAGGGCAAATACGTGAAATTTGGAGCCCAACAATAATCCGAAAACAGATTTGAAATATCTTTTTTTGTTTTCAAGATATTGCCAAAAAACTATTTTTTTCAAATTTCGTTTTTATTTTTTTATTCAAAAACTATTGGATCTAGGAATTTGCAACTTTTACATTATACAGGCACTTTTTAATCAGGAATTTAGTAGTGTACTTACATTTAAAATAACTTTAATATCTTCTCCAGAACCATAGCCAACTTTTGTTTTTCTTATGGGCGCCATATTGGATATTGATATTTTTGGAAAGAACTTTTTTTTCTGAATTCAACGGTGTATCACACTTATAATTTATTTTGCGTTTCATTTGAAACAAAGCAACCTTCTGTTTTTTTTTAAGAGTGCCTTGAAAACAGTTGCACATTTTAAAATTCCTGAGGTCTACAACTATATTTTTTTAGGGAAGGAACCAGAATAATCACTCTGCTGCTTGATGAAGTTTTTCATAATATTAAATAATAATAAACAAATTAATTAAATATCTTTTGAACTAAAATTATCACAAACTTAGAGTAAGTGTTCGAATATATCACCATTGACCTCCAAACATAATTCTAGTCTTTTCCTTAAATTTTGGACTGCCCGAAAAATGTCTCTTCTTCTTAATTGCTGAATGGTAACTATTATAATTCTTCTTAAATCGTCTTTGTCCTCTGGAATAGTTTTATAAACTTTTTCTTTTATAGCTCCCCAAAGAAAATAATCTAGAGGTGACAAATCAGGTGAGCGAGCTGGCCAACGTATATCACCATTATTTGCCATAACTTTATTTGGAAACATTTCGGACAGACAATTAGCGATAATTTGGCTGTTGTGAGGTGGTGCACCATCTTGTTGAAACCATACATTTCTTAACATATTTAAGGGGATGTTATTGTCTACGTAATCACTTAAAAATGTTCTTAAAAAATCGTGATATCTCTGTGAATTTAATGTATCTTCGTAAATGTATGGACCTACAATATTGTCTCCCAAAATACCGACCCGTACATTTAGTCCGAATCGCACTTGTCGTCGTCTTTCTTCATGTTGTCTAGGATTATTTATACTCCACACATGTTCATTATGCCTATTGAATATCCCTGTGTTGGTAAAACGGCATTCGTCAGACCATATCACATTTGACAAGAAATTCGGATTTTCGTTTAATTTTCCCAATAAAATACGACAAAAGTCCATCCTCCGTCTAGCATCTCCAGGATGGAGAGCTTGAGTAACTTTAATTTTGAATGGGCGATATTTATTTTTTTTCACAATTCTCCATACGTATTGAAACGTCACACCAAACTGGTTCGCATGTTCTCTCGTTGAGGGAATAAATATTATCTTATTGTAATTAAAATGAAATCATTTTACCGCTTGCAAAATTTGGTTTTCATTTTCATGGGGTTTGTGATATCCATATCTTTGTCGTGGCTTTACGAAGGAACCATATTCCAATAAATTTGTATGTAGTTTTATGAAATACTTAGAAACCACGGAGGGAAGTAACGGTCGTACTTGTTGGGAAAACACAAAACTTTGTAACGGGGTAATCGACCACTAATGATAGGCTAGTTGCTTAATCCAATTAATTTATTAATTTCCGAGCTTTCGGAGCTTTTTGGCTCTTTCTTCAGGGATTTCACTCAATAAAATGATACAAAAAATAAAAACCGTAATTTTTTTTTACAGAACGGTGAGTTAATTATTGAAAAATTATTGAAATGAAAATGGCGTGAAATGATTAATATGGAGTGACTTTATATAACATTGTTTTAAGTGAAAATGAGATGATGAAATATGATTGAAAGTGACATGAAAGAATATAGATTAGTTAATTACATTTTTAATTCTATTGACCAGGGGCCAAAACTCGGAATCTCAGGTTCCATCAGACTCAAGTGCAGGTCGGACTTTTTATTGCGTTGCTACGCATCTCCATTCACCAAACTGTGGAGAAACGCTCCATTTTGCGTTTTCTTCGGGGCCAGCCCGCGAACATCATCACCGTCGCTTGTAACAATTAAAACCACCACCTACACGCCACACTCATCAACAAAATACGAAACTCCACAAAACAGATTAAAAACACAACCTGGTATTTGCAACAGGTGCGTGGTTAGAATGACAGTAAGGTGGCCGTCGCCGGCCAACTTCGGTTCGTGGGGATGCGCGAAGATGATCACGCGAGAGAGACCAGCCGTGAAACACGGCACACACAGCCGCGAAATTCAAAGCCCGTCTCACTCGCGAGAACACCCGCGAAATTTGAATTGATGAGTCCGGCGTGAGAAGGGAGAAAAGTGAACTGGCGTCCTCAACCCCTCACCCCGTCTCCCGACGAACCGCGCTCTCACTGCTTGGTTCCTCGGGCGACAGGGGAGAAGCACAAAACTCCAGACTCCGTGAATATGTGGTGAAAAGTTCGCCAGCTGAACCCGATTCAGTTTGTATTGTGACCATTCCACAGTTGAAAAATGGAGCAACAATCATATTTCACGCGTACAGCATAGGAAACAGCTTATATTTAGATGGCCTATAATTAGCGGTTACAATTAATGATGTTGGTTACAAAGTGAAAACACACAGCTTTGATTCATTTAACAATTGAAAATTTAATATCCCGAACGACTGAAATGCTTGGAGAGTTCACTCAAACATACGGTGTGAATGAACCCTCCAAGACACAGCCGTCCTCAGTGGTGTTTATGCAACTCAATAAACATCTCCCCCAGCATCGTTACCGTAGAAAAAAGAAGAGGTATAGGAAAGGTATATAATTGAATTAAAAAATCCCTGAAGAAGGAGCCAAAAAGCTCCGAAAGCTCGGAAATTAATAAATTAATTGGATTAAGCAACTAGCCTATCATTAGTGGTCGATTACCCCGTTACAAAGTTTTGTGTTTTATGAAATGACTTTCACTTGGCTGTTGCCTTTCTGGATAGCGCTGTAGATAGACTTCGGATGAAATACGTACATTTTTGTTTCAAGTATAATAAACTTCGATCATATCTCGTTTTTCTTGGTTCGAAAACACCATTTTTAACTTTATTTTATGTATTATGTATAATGATCGTATCTTATTGACACATCAATAACTGAATAACGTATCAATATTATTGTTTCCAAGGCACTCTTTACAAAAAACAAAAGGTTGCTATGTTTCAAATGAAACGCAGAATAAATTATAAGTGTGATATACCGTTTAATTCAGAAAAAAAAGTTCCTTCTAAAAATATGAAAATCCAATATGGCGTCCATAAGAAAAACAAAAGTTGGCTATGGTTCTGGAGAAGATATTAAAGTTATTTTAAATGTAAGTACACTACTAAATTCATGATTAAAAAGTGCCTGTATAATGTAAAAGTTGCAAATTCCTAGATCCAATAGTTTTTGAATAAAAAAATAAAAACGAAATTTGAAAAAAATAGTTTTTTGGCAATATCTCGAAAACAAAAAAAGATATTTTAAATCTGTTTTCGGATTATTGTTGGGCTACAAATTTCACATATTTGCCCTAATTTAACCAACTCTCTAACTCTTCAAATAACCGAGATCCCCATGCATTTCCTCGAAATACGGACACCCTGTATATACATTTCGGATACAAAGTGACAATTATCAATGGATTATCCATTGTTAATGGTCACTTTGTGTCCGAAATGTATTTACAGGCTGGTGCATTCTAGAGGTGCCACATATGGAAAACTTTTTTAATTGAAGAGATATTGTAAAACCGTACCGCGAGCCAGTGTCACTTTGTTATAGCAACTTTTTACGCCTATTAAAATGACGTACGTGTTTTGTTTCAAGGACGTTTCGTTTTTGTTTTCCTATAACAAATTCACTTTTTTTTTATAGCACATCGATATTAGTCATATTTTTAAACAAATTGCAAGCATCACCTAGTAACGAAATTGTTTACCGGTTGTCATGGCAACTTTATCAATGACTTTCTTTTGACAAAAGTAGGCATGTGGCACATCATTAAAATCATGGTTTAAAAATCTGTTAAATAACTTCACAGGCGACAATGATAATGAAGGGAACGTAAACGAGTCGATTTTAAAAATGCATGAGGAAACGCCGTTTAAAGAACATTTCCAAATTCGCGAAGAGAGCGACTTCGAATTGCAAGAGAGCGACCGCGAAGACACGCTGACCTCCTCCAGTGTGATGAGGATCAAAGGAATGGAAAAATTCCCAGAAATCGAGACTCAGGACGAAGAGAAATCGGCAGAATTGGAAAACGACAAATATTCCGAAGCTGAAAAGCAACAGCAAACGAACTGTTTAAACGAGGATCCTTTGGTATCGGAAAAGAAGCAGCAATATTTGAACGAGACGACTTCCGAATTCGAACACCAGAAAACCACGAATTTCGAAACCGCGAATCCATCGGAGTGCAGGAAAAAGCAGTGCGTGAAATCCTCCTCGTCGCTTGAGAAGCAGCAGCAGTTTCCGAACGAACTGTCCGAGGGCCAGTATCTGAACGAGAAATCCTTGGAGTTTGAAAAGCAGAAGAGGTTGTTGAGCGAGAAGCTGTTGGCGTTTGAGCGGAGCCAGCACGATCTGCTTCCGAATTTGGGCTTGGGCGCGAAGCAGTCGAAGCACCAGCAGCTGCTGTTGAAGAAGCGGTTCCTCGACGAGATGAAGAAGCAGTTCTTTCCGGAGAGCACCGACGTGGACACCGACAGGGACGTGATGAACTGCAATCTGCTGGAGTCGTCGGATGATTTCGAGGGAAAGAAAAGCGTGAATTCGAACAAATCTTCAAAAGCGGGTAACGAAGATGAATTTATTTGTTTATTCAGTCAAATATTTGAAAATCATTGATATTTGGATGTTTTCACAAGATATTTAAGTGAGTGTTTGCATCACTTAAATTGTTAACCCATTAATAGCCGAGCAATTATAGAGTTAACTCTAAAAGTTGATTTTGGGTAAAATTCTTCGGCACTTCTTTTAATGATTTTCTTAAATGACTTATTGTATTACACACTGGAAATCTTTCTTTTAAATATACATAATGTATGTTTAATTAATTAACCAATATTGAGACGTGTTTTGATGTTTTTTACCATTTTGGGTAAAAAAACATCGAAACACGTCTCAATATTGGTTAATTAATATGGATTACCACGCAGTAACGCTCAATACTATACAAAGTTAAGTATTTGAATTGAATTCTAAATTATTTCTTTATGTTTGTAGATAATGTATGCGGTGTTAATAACACGTACAATCTGTTGAAAATGTCGGTATCGAGGCCCCTGCGTACGAAATCCGTCCTCTCTAAAATCGGAATTCTCACGAATTCTGGGAGGATTAAGCCCGAAAAGGAGCAAGAGTTGGCGAAGATCAAATCCAACCTTTCGAAAGACACGCAGAGTTTTTCTTTCAGACAGCCCAGGAACCGACTGAGGGAGTCGCAGAGCAGAAACCCGAGCCGGATTAAGATAGATTCGAACTTTTCCTCGCCCTTCTCCGAGATCAAATCGGACGAGGATGAGGTGCCCAACAAAGGGCATTTTTACAAAAATAAGTTTTAAGGATGATATTTCGAAGATTTAAATTATAATCGGAGGATTTTTTTGCTGTGATAATAACGCCTGGGATGACGAGGGCTCTTTAATTTATAATAAAACATAACTTTTAGAAATTAAAATGGGGATTTGGGAATTTTAATTGGGAGGTTTTTGAATTTGTTAGAATGTGGATTAATAAAGAAATGTCTGTGTGTCCTTTGTTTTACAGAATTAATTTTAGAAAATATGCTCAGAATAAAAAATAGAGAGAACACTATTTTTCTCTCTTTTGGTGGTAAATTTAATCTTACGAATAATTTACCCTTTACTCACAATAATCACAAGAATGTTTTACACTTTTTAATACAAAAATAAATGGACTGTGTTCTTCTTTTTTTCATTGGTCATTTGATGAACGGGCCATCAAAATCTTCAACATTCAACATGTTTGGATTTGTAAATAAAACACATTTTACTTTGTTTAACCACTATATTTTGGACCTAATTTGTGACTATACTTTTGACTATCTAGTAGTCATTATTAAACTAAAAGTAAATAAAAATGACATGTTACAAACTATCAGTGGTATAGCCAGGATTTTTTACATGGGGGGGTTTCTAACTGAAGCGCAGAAAAAAAAAACAGTTTATACAGCAAAAAACAAACAACGTTATATCGATATTGTAGCAACATTAAGCGTTGTTTTAATGTTGATGAAACATTACTTAAATGGATTTGCTGTGGGAGAATAATATAATTCGCATAAACATAAAATATTTCTATAGAAACTATAAAAAAACAACTATTTATAATATAATTTCGCGTTAAATCAGGGCGCGTACTGTACTGCTTACCAACCCACAATTTTTCAATGATTTTAAACACGCGGCTATTTCAAAAAGACAAAATAAAATTGATAGCAGCGACTAGGGGGGGGGGGGGGGTTCCAACCCCCCGTAACCCATTCCTGGCTATACCAATGCAAACTATTTATACAGCTTTGAAGAGAGGGGTGTACATTAGGTCAACCTGGTCGTTAAGAAGGGAAATTCTGGGATTAATTCGGGCCTTGTGTATTTCTAGTGCTTCCAGTAAATCCATTTTACGACCTTTGTCTGCAAAATTGATTACTGAAAGTACATCCTCACCAAAAGTGTGATTCTCTTCTAAAAGGTGGTTAGCATAGGTGGAACTATTTTCTTTTAATCTAAAAGCTCGCTCGTGTTCTTTTAATCTTATTTCCAATTTAGGACCAGATTGCCCAATGTATACACCTTTACAATTTTCACAATTCAATTTATAAATACCGGATCTGACTAATAAGGGCCGTTTCTACGATCGATAGTTGCATCTCTGGCAAACGGTCTTCCGATTCTATAATTAAATTACGTCACAACAAATCAAAGCATAAATGGCGGAACTGGTGAAATTCACGAGCAGGGACGGTGCGCGAGCGCTGTTCAGTCTCACACAGGTTTACCTCATGCTCCGAGCACGGGCCAGACTGACAGTGAGGTAACACGGCTTTACTCCCAACAATGCTTTACCTCAGTTATATAGTATGTTCAATAAAATAAAACCTCTAGAGTGCCATGATTTAATCTTTTTTTTATAATTTAAGTTGGTTACACGCTTTTGAAATTGGCACATAAAACGTCAGACATAATAATCATGCTATACAATTTTAGAGTTGCCAACCTACAACATTTTTCAAGGCACTCTAGAGGTTTTTATTTATTGAACATACGATAGAAACACCACCTAAGGTTTGATCGGTGGGTTGAGTTGCCGAAGGTGTAACTATGGATCATATGGATTGTCGGCCCTAAAGGATTAAGTTTCATTGTTAAGTTTGTGGGAGGTTTTCAATATTACATTAAGGGGGTATTACCATTCGGAAGTTTTAAAAAATTGATTTTTTTTGCATGTATTGATACTTGATATACACCGTTCCATTTGTTTCTGGATCTCGCCCAGCCATGCTTTCGTGTTGTTATGTTGCAGTATCAACATTTACATTTTTTATTAGTTGCCACTCCTGATTCCTTATTTTAACAGTGTTGCAATAATTTATGATATCATAAGTATGGGGTATAAATTCAAATTAATTAATGGGCGCAAAATTCTCTGTGAACAAAAACATGTTGTTGCAGCTAAAATTATTTTCCTTAGAAAATTTTTACAGTATCAAAATTTCAGTGAAGATATCCAATTCGTATACCTGGATGAAACATGGATATATCAGAATGGATCCGTGGTTCGACGCTGGGTACACGAAACGGATATAAAAAGTAATCCAACTAAATTCAAAAATGAAGGCAAACGCTTCACCATTCTACATGCTGGGCATAGGGGTGGGTTTTTGGATCGGTGCGATTTTTTATTACATTCGAGAAACAATGACCGAGATTACCATGCCACAATGGATGGTAATACTTTTCAAAATTGGGTGGTTAATCAACATATTCCTGCTTTGGCTAAGCTTTCAGGGAAATGTGTAGTTATTATGGATAATGCTGCATACCATTCTGTGCAATTAGACAAAACTCCTTCATTTTCTCGTAAGAAATGCGAAATGCAGGAGTGGTTGGTTAAACACAATGTAAAATTCAATCCAAAATTAACCAAAAAGGAACTATGGGCTTTATTTATACCTTTTCGATCAAATGACAAAATTTACGTAGTTGATGACATTTTGAGAAAGAACGGGCACGAAGTTCTTAGATTACCGCCATACCATTGTCAATACAATCCAATTGAAATGGCATGGGGGTTTTGTCAGACTTACTACAATAAGCACATAAATTCTAAGCAACCATCTAAGGATCGTGTTCAGAATTTATGGCTTGAGTCTCTCTCAAAATGTACATCCGATATGTGGCAAAATTTCTGTGATCATTGTGAAAAACTTATTTCGGATGACTGGACAAAACACAAGGGGAACCTTTCTTTTGAAACCATTCCTCCTTTTATTATTTCGCTTGGGGAATCTGGCTCAGAACAAACATCAGAAGATTCAGATGCAGGTTCTCTTGACTAAATAATAAAAGTGGAATGAGGGCTTCAAAATTGTTTGACATGAAAATTATCAGTATCACAAGAGGGTGGGAATAAATTTGCAATTCTACAAAAAAATACTGAGGACCAACAGAAGAGAGAATGACCAAAATTAAGGTGGATGGATGGAGTTGATCAAAATGTGTTAACGGGAAGACCCAAGCGAGAAATACAAATGGATGACGAAATAAGTTTGCAGAGCCGAATTCATTATATTTGTTATATACAATATTATTGTATGTACAAAAACCAAATTTGTACAAAAACCAAGTAGTAAATTTTGTTAATCTTAAAACTGCATATTATTATCCTTTTATATCTGAAAATTTGTAAAACAGGCAACAGTGTAAGATCACAATAGTCAGAAATTATAACCTTAAAATCGAACATCTGACAGTGACATTTAAAAACCCTGATTTAAAACACAACCAGCCCCATTTACAATACTTAAACTGTCACTTTTCCGTAGCTAGGCGAGATCCAGAAACAAATGGAATTTTGTATAGTATCTAGTTTCATGTCCGAAAGCCGTTTTACAATAGGCGAATTCGTTAGTTAGATTTTTGCTTGTTGAAGTAAACAATGCTGAGTAGGTGGCTGGGTGGAAATACGCAGAACTCAAACGAAAGTTTGAATGCTTGTGTCTGGAAGCTGGCTTCGAAGCACCTCAACTGTGGTGCAAAAACCGTCGCTATCGCGTCTTTCATAGCTACCAGCATTTTCAACGACGGATACTCGGCAGTTTTTAAGACGATAGAGACACTGGGAATCCATATCGGCCTGCAAGCCAAGGCTTTCCGGTGCGGACCGACGCGGAGCGCGAGATGTGGGACGAATTTTGCCTGACTCCAGCAACTCATAAGGCCATCCAACAACGCTGGCAGGAGTAAATCATTCAAACCCAGTTTTTAGAGGAAGAGGAGGGCCTAGTGTACGGAGCTGGCATAGCTGACTAAAGCCAAAAATCTCCAAAAATAGTTAAAACTTGTGTCAAAACTTTAAACGCGTTTTTCTCGAAACCACTTTTTTTTCGCTGGCCGGAAACTTTCTTTTCAAACTATGAAACGGATCGACTTGAGCTTTTAGTTTTCAGTTCTCCACATTATCCTCTGGAGTTTGAACCACAGTCATTCAAATATATTAATATTTGATATTTTTCATAGAGCCTTAAAGTCAGAAAAAAGAGGGCAAAAAGCGACCACTTTTTTCTAACAGCCTCCATTTTGTTATTTATCGAGATTTCTTATTGTCGGTGGTTCAAACTCCAGATAATTTAATACAGATTAATGAGTACTACTTCATTTTACGTTTCAAATCACAGAATCGAAAAAATCTTTCCGGCCATGAGGAAAAACACGGCGGACACGGACTTATTTGAGGCCAGATTTAGAGGTCAAGCAGGACGATTGAAAAGAATTAAAATTCTTTTTTTTATAGTTCATGAATCTATAAACAAGTTGCAAGAAACAGCAAGATCGCATGTATTAAATTTACCCAAAAAAAAAAAAAAATCAGAAAAACCGTAAAAAAAACACTATCCTAGTGGTAATACCCCCTTAAACACTGTTTTAATCAGCTGTAATCAAGCAAACGAGCATCATATCAGCATTAAATGTTGACAATCATAATCCGATTTTGGGTTGATTATATAACATCAACAACAAAAATCTACTCCATTTTAGTTCACAATTTGTTAATAAGTAAGTTTAAAATATAAAAACGAATTAAAATTAATATCGACTTTCTGCAAAAAGTTTGTCTCGAAATATTCATTGAAACAACTACTTCTCGAGCTAATACCCCGACAGATATTGAATTATACAATGAATATTTGCGTTACACGACAGCACTGCTGTTCTATGCATAATTTATATGCAAAATGCAACATCAGGTCAAACTATTCTCTAACCAAACTAATTGAAACAAAAGGAAATTGAAATAAATTGAAAAAATTATAGGGAATGAATTTTAATTGACTTAGGCCATCTACAGACGCGTTTCGAGATTTATCCCTCATCAGTATAGCTTTGCTTTAGACTTTCAATACAAAAATATTAAAATAAAATAAACAGGAAACTTACAGGAATGTCGAAGTGTGTCGTCGAAACAGGTACACAAAACTGGGGCGAGTGAAAATGAAAGAATGTTATTTATAGGTAAAGGATTAAGTCATTAGTAGGTGCAAACAATAAATAACATTCCTTCATTTTCACTCGCCCCAGTTTTGTGTACCTGTTTCGACGAAAAAAACACTATGAAAACACACTGAAAATGAAGGAATGTTATTTATAGGTAAAGGATTAAGTCATTAGTGGGTGCAAACAATTTGATACCTGAGAGAGAGTGACATACCGCCTTTAACGGTACAGTTTCACATAAAGACAATTTATCATAAAGATAAATTGAGTTTGTCAATAGGTTGCAGAATATTTACAAAATATAAAAACGAATTAAAATTAATATCGACTTTCTGCAAAATGTTCCTCTCTCAGGTATCAAATTGTTTGCACCCACTAATGACTTAATCCGTTACCTATAAATAACATTCCTTCATTTTCACTCGCCCCAGTTTTGTGTACCTGTTTCGACGAAAAAAACACTATGAAAACACACTGAAAATGAAGGAATGTTATTTATAGGTAAAGGATTAAGTCATTAGTAGGTGCAAACAATAAATAACATTCCTTCATTTTCACTAGCCCCAGTTTTGTGTACCTGTTTCGACGACACCACACTTCGACATTCCTCCTAAGTTTCCTGTTCATTTTATTTTAATATTTTTGTATTGAAAGTCTAAAGCAAAGCTATACTGATGAGGGATAAATCTTGAAACGCGTCTGTAGATGGCTTAAGACAATTAAAATTCATTCCCTATAATTTTTTCAATTTATTTCAATTTCCTTTTGTTTCATTTAGTTTGGTTAGAGAATAGTTTGACCTGATGTTGCATTTTGCATATAAATTATGCATAGAACAGCAGTGCTGTCGTGTAACGCAAATATTCATTGTATAATTCAATATCTGTCTGGGTATTAGCTCGAGAAGTAGTTGTTTCAATGAATATTTGGAGACAAACTTTTTGCAGAAAGTCGATATTAATTTTAATTCGTTTTTATATTTTATAAATATTCTGCAACCTATTGACAAACTCAATTTTTCTTTATGATAAATTGTCTTTATGTGAAGTAAGTTTAAAATCCGTAACTATGGGATTTCTATAGCCGTTTATCAAAATCTATTCTACCAACTTCACAGATCAATTGGATTTTTTAAGTTTAATACATCTCGTCTCAAATTAACAAGAGCACATTAAAATTAGTTAAAACAATCGATTCAGCTCATCACATTATATTGAATATGTTTATTCCTAATGTAATAACTGAATTAAAACCTTATAAAATAGATATCACTTCTGCAAAATCGTGCATTGTAACAGATTTAAGCTATAGCCCATATTTTAAAAATAAAATCAAAACTCACTTACGTGATTTCACTTTATGTAATTCTGTAATATAAGCATTCGGTGAATATAAATGGTAATGGTAATGAGGATGAAATGACTAATTGTAAATACTTTGAAATAATTACAATTTCGGATTTCGTGGTAAACAGAACAATTTCTTCACCTTATCTTCTGCAGAACCACAAATCATGCAATATTTCACTCTCTTTCGACTCATATTGCAAATTTGGTTTTAAAAATATCCAGAAAAATCGGTCTAACCTGCAAACAGAGCAAACGATTAATTACAAATGGCGTGTGACGTGTAGAACACAAAATTGGAGGTAAACAGACAGATGTAGAGACATCTAGTGAATTTTTGTTAAAGCATTTTTGTTAAAGCATTTTTACAGTTTCCTATTATAATTTTCTAGTGGCGCCGCCGTGTTCCTTGGGTAAACCATCGGTGAAATAGAGCTATAGGCATTTTACTGTTGTTAGACAAGGAAGAAATTTTGGTTTCGCAATTCCCTATATTGTTGACACCCCGTGGTCATCGGCGTCGGCGTTTCTTATCGAAAACTAGTTAAAAAAGAAAAACGGGATAAACATTGATGCAGGAAAATAAATAATTAAATATTACAGTTCCCTACATTTAATTATTATTACAGTTCCCTACATCTAGTTATCATTTTCACTTAGCGAATCGCAATTATCCCAACAGATGTCGCAACCGTTATAGGAAATTCCGGTGAAAAATAACTGTAAAACAAGCGTAATTATGTCATACACAGAGGATTACTTGAAGAACAAACTCACCAAAGGCCTGAACGCGAAGCACGTGGTAACTTGAAAAGTAAATCTCACCTTCTTATTAGCTGTCAAAAGGTTACAATTCATTATTACAGTTCCCTACATCCAATTATAATTACAGTTCCCTACATCTATTTATGATTACAGTTCCCTAATTATCCAATTATTACAGTTCCAATTATCATTTTCACTTGGCAAATCGCAATTATCCCAACAGATGTCGCAACCGCACGCGTAACCTCAAAACCCCGACAAATTTCCGTGCGTTACGGGAAATTCCGGTGAAAAATAACTGTACGACAAGCGTAATTATGTCATACACCGAGGATTACTTGAAGAAAAAACTTACCGAAGGCCTGAACGCGACGCACGTGGTAAGTAAAAAAAGGAAATTGAAAAATAAATCTCGTCTTATCGGCTATCAAAAGGTTAACCTCCCCCCGGAGAAAAAGCACGCAGAAATGTCATCGGCGTCGGCGTTTCTTATCGAAAATTAGTTTAAAAAAAAACGAGATAAACATTGATGCAGGAAAATAAATAATTAAATATTACAGTTCCCTACATTTAATTATTATTACAGTTCCCTATATTCAATTATCAATTTTATTTTAATGTTTTGTATGCGTGGCGCATGAAGTAAAATTTCGAGTTTAGAAAAGCCCAGAAAATTTGTCTCGGGTCGCTGCGCGACCCTCGACAAATTTTCACGGGGCTTTTCTAAACTCGAAATTTTACTTCATGCTTAATCTGGGAGTGGACAACACTCGTTTAAAGCTTAAAATTACAGTTCCCTACATTCAATTATTATTACAGTTCCCTACATCCAATTATTATTACAGTTCCCTACATCCAATTATTATTACAGTTACCTACATTCAATTATTATTACAGTTCCCTACATCCAATTATTATTACAGTTCCCTACATTCAATTATTATTACAGTTCCCTACATCCAATTATTATTACAGTTACCTACATTCAATTATTATTACAGTTCCCTACATCCAATTATTATTACAGTTCCCTACATCCAATTATTATTACAGTTACCTACATTCAATTATTATTACAGTTCCCTACATCCAATTATTATTACAGTTCCCTACATCGAATTATTATTACAGTTCCCTACATCCAATTATTATTACAGTTCGCTATATCCAATTATTATAAGAGACACATTTCCGTGCGTTACCTGAAATTCCGGTGAAAAATAACTGTACAACATGCGTAATAATGTCATACACCGAGGATTACTTGAAGAACAAACACACTGAAGGCCTGAACAATTATTATTACAGTTCCCTACATCAAAAAATATTACAGTTCCCTACATCCAATTATTATTACAGTTCCCTACATCCAATTATTATTACAGTTACCTACATTCAATTATTATTACAGTTCCCTACATCCAATTATTATTACAGTTCCCTACATCGAATTATTATTACAGTTCCCTACATCCAATTATTATTACAGTTCGCTATATCCAATTATTATAAGAGACACATTTCCGTGCGTTACCTGAAATTCCGGTGAAAAATAACTGTACAACATGCGTAATAATGTCATACACCGAGGATTACTTGAAGAACAAACACACTGAAGGCCTGAACAATTATTATTACAGTTCCCTACATCAAAAAATATTACAGTTCCCTACATCCAATTATTATTACAGTTCCCTACATCCAATTATTATTACAGTTACCTACATTCAATTATTATTACAGTTCCCTACATCCAATTATTATTACAGTTCCCTACATCGAATTATTATTACAGTTCCCTACATCCAATTATTATTACAGTTCGCTATATCCAATTATTATAAGAGACACATTTCCGTGCGTTACCTGAAATTCCGGTGAAAAATAACTGTACAACATGCGTAATAATGTCATACACCGAGGATTACTTGAAGAACAAACACACTGAAGGCCTGAACAATTATTATTACAGTTCCCTACATCAAAAAATATTACAGTTCCCTACATCCAATTATTATTACAGTTCCCTACATCTAGTTAACATTTTCACTTAGCGAATCGCAATTATCCCAACAGATGTCGCAACCGCACGCGTAACCTCAAAACTCCGACAAATTTCCGTGCGTTACGGGAAATTCCGGTGATAAATAACTGTACAGCAAGCGTAATTATGTCATACACCGAGGATTACTTGAAGAAAAAACTCACCGAAGGCCTGAACGCGACGCACGTGGTAAGTTGAAAAAACAAATTGAAAAATAAATCTCACGTTCTTATCAGCTGTCAAAAGGTTAACCTCCCCTCCGGAGAAAAAACACGCAGAAATGTCATCGGCGTCGGCGTTTCTTATCGAAAATTAGTTAAAAAAAAAAAAAATAAACGAGATAAACATTGATGCAGTAAAATAAATAAGTATCCTATGCTATTCGGCTGCTTTTGTTGTAGACGTGTACGGAATGGTTGTTTATCGGGGAAATAATTGAAAGTCCGGTTTTGTGCGGAATTTGTGGACGTGAACAAAAATTGTGAGAAGTGGAATAATTAAACTGAAACTGAACTAATATTGAGAGAAGAGATCAGATAACAATAATTGTGAGAAGAGATCAGATAACAATAATTGTGAGAAGAGATCAGATAACAAATATTGTGAGAAGTGAAAAAATCAAACTGAAACTGAACTAGTAGTGAGAGAAGAAATCAGATGGAAATAACAAAAACTAACAGTTTTCAGCTAGTGTTTGTGTCGATTGGAAATTATTCGAGTGATAGTTAATATACAGTGCGGGTGTTCTAAAAGTGAAGACGCGGGTATAACTAATATTGAGAGAAGACATCAGATGGAATTAAGAAAAACAAACAGTTTTCAGTCAGTGTTTGGGTCGATTGGATTAGAAATTATTCGAGTGATAGTTAAAATACAGTGTGAGTGTTCTAAAAATGAAGACTCAGATATAATTACAAAATAAATAAAACTTAAGTGTAACTTTGGAGATTCCGCTCTTATGGACATATAAACACAAACTATCTGTGATAAAATTAAGGAATTTTCAGATAAATCGGGGACTCGGGTATAACTAATATTGAGAGAAGAGATCCGATGGAACTAAGAAAAACTAACAGTTTTCAGTCAGTGTTCGAGTCGATTGGATTGGAAATTATTCGAGTGATAGTTAATATACAGTGTTAGTGTTCTAAAAGTGAAGACTCGGATATAATTACAAAATAAATAAAACTTAAGTGTAACTTTGGAGATTCCGCGCTTATGAACATATAAACACAAACTATCTGTGATAAAAAATAAGGAATTTCCAGATAAATCGTGTAATAAGTGTTTTAAAGAACAAAATTAGGTTGGATTTACATATATAAACACAAACGACTATCTATGATAAAAATAAGATAATCATAAATCAGATAAATCGTGTAAAAAGTGCGAAACGAAATTCTCTCGACATTTTTCTTCTGCCTCGCCTTAAACTACAAACAAATGGAGCTCTATCACGCCTTTCCGTTCTTCTTCTACCTGTTAACCTAAATTTTGAGTTTATAAGTTCAAAAGGAAAATCTTCAGAATAAAGTTTTCTTTGCAACGAGAAAAATGATAAAAACTTTGCGGTTTCTTATAAGAAAACATGACAATTAACCTCAAAATTAAGTGGATTTTGAGGTTATTATAGAAAAAAACTGGAAACCTAACCTCCAAACTAAGATTTTCTGGTGGATTTTGAGGTTATCATAGAATAAAACTGGATTCCTAACCTCCAAACTAAGATTTTCTGGTGGATTTTGAGGTTATCATAGAAAAAAACTGGAAACCTAACCTCCAAACTAAGATTTTCTGGTGGGTTTTGAGGTTATTATAGAAAAAAACTGAAACTAAGATTTTCTGGTGGATTTTAAGGTTATTATAGAAAAAAACTGGAAACCTAACCTCCAAACTAAGATTTTCTGGTGGATTTTGAGGTTATTATAAAAGAAGCTCTGCACAAATCAAGATTTTATTCTAAAGGAAACTTCCAAACAGATTGAATAGACTTTTATTGGTGATTTTGAGGTTATTATAGAAAAAACTGGAAACCTAAGCTTCAAACTAAGATTTTCTGGTGGATTTTGAGGTTATTATAGAAAAAAACTGGAAACCTAACCTCCAAACTAAGATTTTCTGGTGGATTTTGAGGTTATTATAGGAAAAAACTGGAAACCTAACCTCCAAACTAAGATTTTCTAGTGGATTTTGAGGTTATTATAGAAAAAAATTGGAAACCTAACCTCCAAACTAAGATTTTCTGGTGGATTTTGAGGTTATCATAGAAAAAAACTGGAAACCTAACCTCCAAACTAAGATTTTCTGGTGAATTTTGAGGTTATTATAAAAGAAGCTCTGCACAAATCAAGATTTTATTCTAAAGGAAACTTCCAAACAGATTGAATAGACTTTTATTGGTGATTTTGAGGTTATTATAGAAAAAACTGGAAACCTAACCTTCAAACTAAGATTTTCTGGTGAATTTTGAGGTTATCATAGAAAAAAACTGGAAACCTAACCTCCAAACTAAGATTTTCTGGTGAATTTTGAGGTTATTATAGAAAAAAACTGGAAACCTAACCTCCAAACTAAGATTTTCTGGTGGATTTTGAGGTTATCATAGAAAAAAACTGGAAACCTAACCTCCAAACTAAGATTTTCTGGTGAATTTTGAGGTTATTATAAAAGAAGCTCTGCACAAATCAAGATTTTATTCTAAAGGAAACTTCCAAACAGATTGAATAGACTTTTATTGGTGATTTTGAGGTTATTATAGAAAAAACTGGAAACCTAACCTTCAAACTAAGATTTTCTGGTGAATTTTGAGGTTATCATAGAAAAAAACTGGAAACCTAACCTCCAAACTAAGATTTTCTGGTGGATTTTGAGGTTATTATAAAAGAAGCTCTGCATAAATCAAGATTTTATTCTAAAGGAAACTTCCAAACAGATTGAATAGACTTTTATTGGTGAAAGGACACTCCATACCTAAGGTTTTCTGTGCATTATAAAGGACACCACACCTAACCAAAAAAAAAACTCGACACTTAACCTCCAAACTAAGATTTCCTGCTGGATTTTGAGGTTATTATAAAAGAAGCTCTACACAAATCAAGATTTTATTCTAAAGGAAACTCCCAAAGAGATTGAATAGACTTTTATTGGTCAAAGGACACTCCGCACCTAAGATTTTCTGTGCATTATAAAGGACACCACACCTAACCATAAAAAAACTCGACAGCTAACCTCCAAACTAAGATTTTCTGGTGGATTTTGAGGTTATTAGAAAAGAAACTCCACAAATCAAGACTTTACGTGGAATATATTCTAAAGGAAACTCCCGAAGAGATTGAATAGACTATTATTGGTCAAAGGACACTCCACACCTAAGATTTTCTGTGCATTATAAAGGACAATACACCTAACCCAAAAGAAAGTCGACACCTAACCTCCAAACTAAGATTTTCTGGTGAATTTTGAGCTTATTATATAAGAAGCTCTACACAAATCAAGATTTTATGTGGAATGTATTCTAAAGGAGACTCCCAAAGCGATTAAATAGACTTTTATTGGTCAAAAGACACTCCATACCTAAGATTTTCTGTGCATTATAAAAGACACCACACCTAACCAAAAAAAAAAACCGACACCTAACCTCCAAACTAAGATTGCCTGGTGGATTTTGAGGTTATTATAAAAGAAGCTTTACACAAATCAAGAATTTATGTGGATTTTATTGGAAAGGAAACTCCCAAACAGATTGAATAGACTATTATTGGCCAAAGGACACTCCACACGTAAGATTTTCTGTGCATTATAAGGGACACCACACGTAACCAAAAAGAAACTCGACACCTAACCTCCAAACTAAGATTTTCTGGTGAATTTTGAGGTTATTATAAAAAAAGCTCTACACAAATCAAAATTTTATGTGGATTACATTCTAGAGGAAACTCCCAAACAGATTGAATAGACTTTTATTGGTTGAAAGACACTCCACACCCAAGATTTTCTGTGCATTATAAAGGACACCACACCTAGCCAAAAAAAAAAACTTGACACCTAACCTCCAAACTAAGATTTTCTGGTGGATTTTGAGGTTTTTATAAAAGAAGCTTTACACAAATCAAGATTTTATTCTAAAGGAAACTCCCAAACAGATTGAATAGACTATTATTGGCCAAAGGACACTCCACACGTAAGATTTTCTGTGCATTATAAACTACACCACACCAAACCAAAAAAGAACTCGACACCTAACCTCCAAACTTAGATTATCTGGTGGATTTTGAGGTTATTATTAAAGAAGCTCCGCACAAGTCAAGATTTTATTCTAAAGGAAACTCCCGAATAGATTGAGTAGACTATTATTGGTCCACATCGAAGATTTTCTGTGCATTATAAAGGACACTCCACACCTAACCTCAAAATTAGGATTTTCTGTGCGGTACTTCAAGTCGAGCTAAAAAAAGCTAAACTTTTTTCAAAACCGTCAAAATGAAAACCTTCATCACAAACGAAGTGACGTGGTGTTCGTTCGGCGTCCTCCTCTCGATCTTCCTGCGAGTCTGCACGACGCTGCACCCCTACTCGGGAAAATCCAAGCCCCCGATGTACGGCGACTACGAGGCGCAGCGCCACTGGATGGAAATCACCGTCAACCTCCCGATGAACGAATGGTACAACAACTCGACGCTCAACGATCTGGAATACTGGGGCCTCGATTACCCCCCTCTGACGGCCTACCACAGCTACGCCAACGGGCTGATCGCTTACCTAATCAATCCGGATTTCGTGGAGTTGTACAAATCGAGGGGGTACGAAAGCGAGGGACACAAGTTGTTCATGCGGTACACTGTGTTAATTGCGGATTTTTTTGTTTACATCCCTGCGTTAATCGGGTTTTTTGTGCTGACGAGGGATAAATTGCGATTGCAGGATCGGAGAGATTGTGTTGAGTATAATTGGAAGGGTTTGAAGGAGACGAGGATTAAAAATGAGTGCGTCGATGATTATAACGGGAAAGGCAATTTTAAAGAAATCAGGGGTAGGGATTTAGTTGCGGAAAAGAACGAACGGGGTTTTGTTTCGGGGAAGAATGAAAGGGATTGCGTTTCAGGGAAGAACGAGCGGGGTTTTGTTTCAGGGAAGAATGAGCGGGGTTTTGTTTCGGGACAGAATGAAAGGGATTTTGTTTCGGGGAAGAACGAAAGGGATTTTGTTTCGGGGAAGAATGAAAGGGATTTTGTTTCAGGGAAGAACGAGCGGGGTTTTGTTTCTGGACAGAATGAAAGGGATTTTGTTTCGGGGAAGAACGAAAGGGATTTTGTTTCATCGAAAAATAAAAGTTTGAGCGAACAAAAGAACAAAAATAATTCGGGTTTAACGAGGAATAAAAACGAGTCGGTTTTAGCTAGGAGTAAAAATTCGAATGAGAAAGATTCGGTTTTCCTGAGGAATAGGAATTACGGTGAGAAAGACGGCGCGAGGAATAAGAATTTGAGTGAAAAAGATTCGGTTTTAATGAAAAATAAAGATACGGCGAAGAATAAAAATTTCAACGAAAAAGATTCCGCGAAGAATAAAATTGTGAACGAAAGAGAGAAGGGAAAGAATTTCAACGCTGTTTTACCAAAAATTAACGAGCATAAAGATCTTAAAAAAAATCTTAACAAAACGAAATTAATCAAAGTCGAAGACAAGCGCTCGTTCTTAACCTTCCCGGTAATCCTCGGGTTGTTATACCCCGGGTTAATTTTAATCGATCACGGGCATTTTCAGTACAATTGCATTTCTTTAGGCTTAACGGTTATCGCTGTGACTTCCCTGTTTTTAAAAAACGAAATTGTTTCGACGTTTTTCTTCTGCCTCGCGTTGAACTACAAACAAATGGAGCTTTATCACGCCTTTCCCTTCTTCTTCTACCTGTTAAGCTCGTGCATTCCGAAACCCGGTGAACACGCCCTTGCAGGTTTTTTTAAGTTGTTGAAAATCGCCTCGACTGTTTTAATAACGTTCGGGCTGCTGTGGTTGCCGTTTATTTTCAACCTGAAAACCTTCTTGCAAGTTTTGAATCGGTTATTCCCGGTCGCTCGAGGGTTATTCGAGGATAAAGTAGCGAACGTTTGGTGCTCGCTGAATGTGGTTTATAAGTTTAAAAACTTCTGCGCTGCTAAGATGCTCCGCTACTGCACTTTGGCGACGCTCACCGCCGTTCTACCCTCGAGTGCCGATTTGTTTCTACGCCCTAACTTGAGGAAATTTATCCCGGCTTTGATTAACTCCTCGCTGTCTTTTTTTTTATTCAGCTTTCAAGTGCATGAAAAGAGCATTTTACTAACAGCGATTCCAGTCGTTTTATTTCTGCAAGTCGAGCCGCTCGCTTGCTTCTGGTTCCTCTACATATCAAACTTCAGCATGCTTCCCCTATTCATCAAGGATGATTTAATCACCGCTTACATATCGTTAACTCTAATCTTCTGCTTCACCTTCTTGGTTTTAATCAGGTTTAATTACGTCGATTTCAATTTTAAATCCGACAACACGTTCTACTCGTTCTACAAGCAGATTCTCGGAGCTTGGAGCAGCAAAAAGAGCTTCAACGACGTCGTTAACATCGTCGGGAAGCACGTGGTGAATAACCGGAGTTTGTTGTGGAATCTGGTTCTCTGCGGGGTGGTTTTGATTTCGTTTTTGGGGTCCGTGTTTCTGTCGATTGTGATTTTGGTTTTCGAACCGCCGAGCCGGTATCCGGATTTGCTCGCGCTGTTGGTGGCCGTTTACTCGTGTCTGCACTTTCTGGGTTTCTTCGTTTATTTCACGGTGGTTCAGTTTCGGATTCCGCAGAGTTTCGAGGATGTTCATATCAAATTAAAGGAGGCGTAGGTAGTTTAATAAAATTAAAATAGTTAGGGTGATTGTAAATTGAAGGAGTAAAGTTTGAATATATTTGTATAATAAAATAATTAAAAATGAATATGGATAGTTGCGAAAAGTGTGTTCGTTTGTGAATTTGACTGTTTTTGAAAAAATAGGATAGTGTTACGTTTTGCACTGAAATTTAAGGCGCACTTACCTCGTAAAAATTAAAACTGAAAATTAACCCAACGTTAGAATAAGAAGGGCATTTTATGCTAAATTATATCGTACCTGTCATCCATCTCAATGCAAACACTAAATAACTTGAAAATATTCTAATTTTGATTTATGTACTTACTTTATAGCACGAAGTTTAGGTTGGCAAAACGCCATCGAAATGTCATGATTTTGAGGCAAATCACTTAATTAGTCAAAGGAAAGGCACTTGGTATTGTTTCACAATTAAATCTTTATTCCGACTAGTTTCGGTTTGTTAGACCATTTTCAAAGGAATGTACAGAAAAAATTATTTCCTAAGTATATATACAATATTTTTGTTTCAGGTAATAAGAGAAGTCAGAATTGGGGAATTCCAAATCTCCTCGTTGTCGTTTACGATATTTTTCCCCATTTTTATGGCCCTCTTTGAGGTTTAGTGCGTATCCCTTATTACCTGAATGCAAAATCTTAAAATTATGCGGATTAAAGAAGTGATTGAATGCGATGCAATGTTTGGAAAAGCCAGTTGTTGGTTTATTATCTAAAACAGATTTTTTATGTTCTTTCGTTCTGATTTCGAAAGATCTGCCGGTTTGTCCAATATAAATTGCATCGCATTCATCACACTGTATTTCATAAATTCCACATTTCTTTGAATTATCACTTTTCGATTTATTGTTTATTAATAGTTTGCCTAAATTTAAAGGGTTTGAACATATAATATTAAAGTCTTTTCCCCTACAATGACTGACTATATTATATGACAGGTCATTAACAAAATTCAATTTATGCCATTTATATTCTATTGTTTGCTCAGGTGCATACAGGGCCGCCGAGAGGACTTTTGGGGCCCGGGGATATACTTCTTGTGGGGGCCCCTGCCAAGAGCGAGAAAAAAAATGTTCCCCTCGGACTTTGGGCTATTTATAAATGAAGCGGGAAACTGAAAAATATCTTAATTGTTATTGGAACAATGTATTCATCAATAATTCTCTTACAAAAATGAAAACGTTTACAACTAAAATTACAAAAAAAAGTACAAAAAACAAATTATTTTTTAGAATGTTGCTTTCCGAACCTTGCGCCTAGCAAACAAATTAATTACGTCTTGAAAATCAATTTTCTTACCCATTTCAGATTCAATCGACAACATTCCTAAATCATTCAATCGGTGTTGTGACATTGTGGATCTCAAAACATCTTTTATCCTTTTTAAAACACTAAAGGATCGTTCTGCTTCAGCAACGGTTACAGAGATCGTACAAAATAATCTTATTGCTATTATTATGTTGGGAAACAATACATCCAGTTTCATTTTTTTAATGATGTTTAGTAACTCAATGGACGAGAGAGATTTGTTTTGTATATTGGCATCATAAATTGATTTTAAATGGAGTATTTCTTCACCAAGATTATGGTCAATATCATTTTCATATACTTTTTGTATTTTTTCGGACTTCTTTTGTATTTCTTCATCATTAAGGTTATGAAATAACCATAATACATTGAATAACGAATCAATTTCTTTAGCCGCATTAAATCTTCTTGCAATATTTCCAATAATACAATCTAAGAAAACATTGAAACCATTTGTTCTGAATTCGTCACTTGGTGTCATTTCTAATTCGTTCCCCCATTTTTTCCTTTTACTATGTTTTGTTTCAAAATCTGTATTTATCTCTAAAGATGAAACAAACAATTTACATTCATTGAAGAGAGTTTCCCAACTATCTCTTATTGTTTGTAATTCATCAAGAAGACTTGACAAATTCGCTACTTCTACATCAATTGTCGCATCACGAGCTTGTAAAACAATATTTCTATAATTTATAGCTTGAAGGACTTTGTACCAAATTTTAGCCATTACTAGGAATTCAAACGATTCCATATATTTTTTTATTCCGTTCAGATCTGAACGAATTTCCCATGTTAAGTTTAATCCTAGAACATAATCTATGGCACTTTTAATTGCAGGAATATTTTCAGCAATTGGTTTAATACATTCAATTCTAGCAGATCAACGTGTATTTGACATAGAGTGCAATGAACGTCCAGTATTATTTTTTAATATTTCCCATCTTTGAGGGCTACTGCTAAAAATATTGTATAATTTTTGTACCGTACCAAAAAACGTTACAACCTCATGACAAGATTCTGCTGCATGAACACCACACAAATTTAAACTATGACATGCACAAGTTGAAAATATTGCCAGTGGATTGATTTGCAAAATACAAGCTTGAGCACCTTTATATGAGCCACTCATATTGGATCCATTATCGTACCCTTGTGCACGACATTCGCTTATAGGAATATTATATTTTCCAAGCGTTTCGAGAATTAAATTTGCAATATCTTCTCCAGTCTTCTTATTGCAGTTTACAAATGCAAGAAATCTTTCTTTAATTTCGTATTCATCTGAATGATTACAGAGACGTATCGTAAAATAAATGTAGTTTGTTCTATACGGGTGGAATCGGGAGTTGCATCTACAATTACAGAATAATATTTTACAGTTTATCTTTCCCTCAAAATGCAAGTTCTCAAATAATCGGCACAGCATGATATGAATTCATTTTGAATGTCTGCCGATAAATAATGTACTTGCAATCTCTGTTTCTCGATTTGTGATTGTTTCACCATTTTTAAATGTGCTTCCAAAAGTGGATCATAACGACTGACAAGTTCTAATATTCCGAGAAAATTTCCATTGTTTGAATCTCCAATCAAATGTGAACTGCCCCTGAAAGCCAAACCTCGTTCAGCCAAAAATAAAGTTACATCTAAGAATCGTTTTAATAAATCTATCCACTTTTGTATCTCATTTCGTATTTGTTGTACTAAAAGGCAATCAATTGTTCTATTTTTACTAATATTAATTTCTACAGTTCGCCACTGGATATAACAAGATTTATGGTGGGTTGATTTTTCATGCTCAGGTATTCTATCATATAGTTTTTTATATCCTCTATCAGGCTGCCAACCCGATTCCGTAGCCAAAACTGATCTTTGATCTTCTCTAAAATTATAAAATAAACGACAAGGAAAACAAAACAGAGCATTTTTCGATTTGCTCCAAGCAAGCCAATCTCGAGCAACAATTTCATTATTTTTTAAACGCAATTTTAACAAATTTACTGGAAATTGTTTGCCCTGTTTATCAACAGGAAATGTTGCTGGATGTGATTCTGGACCTCGTTGAATAGCCTCTTCTACATCCTTTCTCATTAAATTTAATTTCAACAATCCAGTGTCGATGTTTAGTAAATTCACATCCATAGATTCACTGGTGGATGCTTCTTCCATTTCACAGTTGGCCGATTCCTCAGACAAGGGCTTCTTCAGTTCTTGAACTTGAAGGATCCGCAACATCCGTAGACAAGAAAAGTGTAGGAATTCCATCAGATTCCTTTGCATTTATTGATTCGGAAGGGTTTTGTTTTTCATCTTGTTGGGATTTCGATAAAGTTATGAAACCCAAATTTTCCAATGTTCTTCTTCCTCTAGCATTTTCTTCAAGCTTCTTTTGTCGTTCTTTACGCTTTTCGCATCCGGATTTATAACGCTGATTATGCTCTGCACATAAATTAATATCATTTATTAATTTTTTTAAAATTGTATTAATTTTTTTTAATGATGCTGCATGTTGATAAGCAAATTATCGCTTCGCTAATGAGGTCGACACGTTTCACGTTTCAATCATATAAATCAGTGGTGTCCACTAATTTTTGACCGATCGACTTTTCGAAGATCGATTATAAAAATGTCTTGCCAAGATCGACTAAATGTGAAGACAAAAAAAATCTTCATTTAAAGGTTTAAAGTTTAAAGGCTTCGCGATCGACGTTATGGACACCACTGATATAAATGCATTAACAATAGTGTGAGTGTGTGAATTCGCGTATGTGCGTGGCCAGTTGTGCGGCGTAAGCTGACCGAAGTTCGCGTCCGCATGCACCGGCATGCAGGAAAGAGGGAACGGGACGTATCCCCCCAAAGTGCGACGATGCCCTTGGCAACTGCGACGTGCGACAGTCGCTTCAAGTCGCTTTTTAAGTCACGCGATCCACACGATTTAAGATTTTAAGATTTATGTAAAGATTGAAACAGATTGAATTAAGAGTTTAAGATTGTCGATGTAAAGATTGAAACGGATTGAATTAAGAATAAACCAATTACTGTTAAAACATCACAGGATTTGTTAATTGCGCACAACAAACCCACAATATTAAAAATATTTAAATTCACTTACCTTAGCGTTGGGCTACAAGCGTTTCTCTACCGGTGCTGGAGTCTAATTTGATTATCGATTTCGATTAGGGGACCGCCAACGACTCCGATATTCGCGGCGAGCAAGACAACGCGGCGCAGCTGCCCACAAAGGGACCGCCGACGACTCAGATATCGCGCGGAAAAAAGTGTTTTGGGAATTATTTAGAAGGGAGAGCATTGCATTTGATTCCACGCCGCGCGATGCTGAGTCGTTGGCGCGGGGGTCCCTTTGTGGGCAGCTGCGCCGCGTTGACTTGCACGGACTGAATGTTTATTTTGTGCAAAATATCCACGTCGCGAATATCGGAGTCGATGGCGGTCTCCCATTGACTGCTAATTACTAATAATCGAAAATTAGACTCCAGCACCGGTAAAGAAATGCTTTGTAGCCCAACGCTTAGGTTAATTTCTTATTCACTTTCGGCTTAGTTCACAAATACGACTACTTTATCCGCTTCTTCCTGGAGATTTTCACATTGATCAAACAACTACACTTACTACACTATTAATGTTTGTAATTTTTCTTTTAGTTAAATAATAATAGAGTTTGTAAATAATGAAACAGGCTCAAAATGTCAAAAACTAGTATATATTTGGTTGCGACTGGACTCGACTGGATTGACTGATCGTGTGCATTACAGGATGAACTCGCGTGAAAATAACCGTCTCCCGCACACGGTTCCCTAGTCGGCCCACACGCATCCCTTAAGAGCCTTAAGGCGCTGGCTCCAGACCAGTGATAGCAAGCACTTGACTCTTGACAAACAAAAGATTGCCACATGTGCTTACCATTACTGCAAGATGCGTTTGTGCCATGTAGACTTTTTCGCAACGGGGGTTCCGAAAGCAATCTTGGCAACGGACACTCTCCAGACGTACCCCACATACACGCACTACAAAAGGAAGAACATAGTTCCTACAAATTGAAATCATGATTTTTTCATAAAAAAATCAAGTGATTTAAATCATGATAGATTTTTTCTCCGGGGCCCCTAGAACCCAGGGGCCCCGGGTATTTTCCCCGTCAACCCCCCCCTCTTGTCAGCACTGGGTGCATAAAAGTATTTAATTAAATACTGACCACAAATTCAATTTTGATATTTGTTTTCTGGTTTCACAAACAGAGTTCTGCTCGCTCGTGGACGAAACAGTGACCTGTATATGCACTTTGTGCATTCGTGTCACTGACGATGCCACTATGAAGCATTAGATGGCGTTAGCTATCGAAATCATTAATAGTTTTCACATATTGGCTTGAAATAGTCAGAAATGTTCAGTATTCCTCAGCACTGGGTCGGGACCACACTGAAGAGGACCTTGAAGTCCGAAACGCGTCTGTGGGTACCTGGTGCCGGAATACTGACCACAAATTCAATTTAATTAAATGTTTTTGTTTATGCTTTTTTAATAAATTATTTATAATTTCCTTGTTATAACCATTATTTTCGGCAATTTTTGTAATAACGTTTAATTCTTGTCTGAAAGCAGATTCACTTAGAGGAATGTTAATTAATCTATTAATAAATGAGTGAAATGTACTTAATTTTATTTGTTGTGTGTTGTTTGAATTGGCTGGAATGATTGAGTCCGTATATGTTTCTTTTCTGTGTATTTTAAATTCTAGTTTTTTATTATTTTTAATAATGGTTATGTCGAGGAAGTTTAAGCTATTGTTCATTTCTGTTTCAGTAGTAAATTGTATATTATTATTGATGGAATTTAGGTATTTTTCAAATGCATTTAATAGTCTTGTCGTTCCAGTCCAAATACAAAAGATATCGTCTACGTACCTTGCCCAGTAAAATATTGGTTTAGCCTCTGTCTTACTGAGAAGAGTCACTTCAAAGTCAGACATAAAGATTTCAGCTAATAGAGGTGATAATGGTGATCCCATTGGCAACCCTTCCGTTTGTGAGTATATTATATCATTAAATTCAAAGTAATTTTGCTTAAGGCACAGATTAATTAATAGCAACATTTCTTTTCTACTTTCATCAGAATTATTACTTTTATTGATTAATTTTTCTAATGTTACAGTTAGGCTCTGAATTGGTATGGACGTAAAAAGGCTCTTTACGTCAAACGATATCAGTTTTGCATTATGGGGGACCACTAACAATTTTAAATTATTAACTAACTCTATTGAATTTTTTATTGCACGCGGTGGACTGAAATTAATAAACGAAGGTAGTGTTGAATTAAGAAATTTGCATAATTTGTATGTTGCAGCATATAAATATGATACAACAGGTCTCATCGGAATGCCTTCTTTGTGTAATTTAGGTAATCCGTATAATATGATATAATTAATAATTCGTAATTCATAAAATTTTCATGAGATTTTTAATATTTCGAGAATTTCTTAAGATTTTCGTCAAATTATAAAATTTTTACCGTGAAAATTTTCGTACGATTTTCCGATTCATAATATGTTCATCAGATTTTTAATATTTCAAAAGTTTTTTTGATTTTTTTCCATGAATTTTCATCAGTTTTTAAAATCTTGACAATTTTCATGAATTTCTAAGATTTCTAAAATCTTAGCAATTTTCGTCCATTTTAAAAATGAGGATATTTTTCATGAATTTTTAAAAGATTTTTCTCAATTTTTAATGAATTTCTTAGATTATCGTTAATTTTAAAAATGTCAATACTTTTGCGCGAATTGCCAAGATTTAGATTAATCTTAACGCTATTCCTGATCTTCCAAGATTTCTTTAAATTTTCTAGGTTTTTGTTAATTTTTAAAATCTTGATAATAATAAAAATTCTAGCGGATATCCTTAATTTCATAAATATTGGAACTTTTTTCGTAAATTTGCAAGGTTTATTTTTTAATTACTTTTAAAAATTTTAACGATTGCGGTTTATCTTCGAAAATTTGAACTCCTTTCGTGAATTTTAAAGACTTTTTTATTATTATTAACTAAGGTACAGATGGTCTTAGGGTTTTTTAAAACTATTCTAATAGACTAACCATTATTTTACAACAGTAAATATTATTTTAGTCTTTATTTTCCTCAATATATACATGAATCACTATAAAAAAAGAAACAATAAACAATAGATATTATTACTTACAAATATGTATAAAGGAAAAAAGGCGGAGTTCAGCATATATGTCATAGACATTGCTGCTCTTCCACTCAACCTTCAAATATTAATTTTAATACACAAACCTAACTAAAAACTAGCACAACACAAATCAAATACAAATACAAATACAAAACCAGTACATGTTCTATTATCTTAATTTAATTTTTATTTTAATTTTAATTCTAATTCTGACCTTCACTGTCTGGACTGGCTAAACTTACTAAACAAAAGTTTTTTAAATTGTTTTATGTTTCGTTCAGAACTTTCTGGTATTGAGTTCATTGACGTAATATTATATGAAAAGCATTTCTTATAAAACTGAGTTCTATGCTTTGGGATACTAATATTATTTTTGCTTCGTATATTTACACTGTGCATTGATCGTCTGAAATGAATTCTTGTGTATAGAGATTTTGGCATTTTGTTACAAATAATTTTTTGGTAAAGTACTAGTGTTGCAAGTCTGAAACGATTACACATATTGAGCCAGTTCAAATCCTTTATTTTATGACTGACCCTATCAAATTTTCTGAGACCAAATATGTATCGTATACAGTTGTTCTGCATTCTTTGAATACTATCCATATCCGATTTCCGCAAGAATGGAGAAAATACCTCACAGGCAAAGTTAAAGTGTGATAGGACCATTGAGTTGCACAGTATTTTCCTGGTTGATGGGTCAATGAAATTACGAATATTATACAAGAGTTTCAAATTCCAGTATGCCTTTTGTTTTACCTTTGATATGTGGGCACTAAAGTTTAGCTTGTTATCAATAACAACACCAAGGTTTCTCGCTAAATCAACCTCTTTGCAATTTCTTTCCCATCAATATACACATTAGAAAGGCCGTCTGGTATAATAGAAGAACTTCGGTTGAAAAAAATTATCTTGCATTTATCCGGATTCAATATTAGACTATGTCTTTTAGCAGCTTCACAGAACTTCTGAAGGTCAGAATTAATAATATTACAAGCGGCAATATAGATAGATGGATGGAATGAATAGTATAATTGACTATCGTCGGCATATTGTATTAGTTGGCATGAGTTAATATAATTTTTAAGGAATGCTGTATATAAATTAAAGAACAACGGCCCTAGAATGGAGCCTTGTGGGATACCACTAACTATAGATAAAATATTTGACACATTTCCATTAATCTTTACCATTTTTGCCCTATCAGAAAGATAGCTTGTGAAAAACTGCAAGCTATCTTCAGACACACCTATGTAACTCAATATAGAAAGCAACAAGCGATGTGATATTGTATCGAACGCCTTGGAAAAATCAAGAAGTACTAAGCAAGTCACCAGTCCATTGTCGGTATTAGTAACGATGTCGTCTGTAAGTTCCATCACAGCTGTTGTGCAGCTATGACCTCTGCGAAATCCTGATTGATTTGTAGGGATAATATTATGATTATTTACATATTCGATTAGTTGATTGTATACTAGCTTTTCCATAACTTTCGATAATGATGGCAGAATGCTTATTGGTCGTAGATCGTTACATGAAGTAGGTGTCGATGTCTTTGGCACTGGAACTATTACAGCTGTTTTCCAAAGCCTAAGAATCTTCTTTTCTGCGATAGTACAGTTGATTAGATGGGTGATAACTGGCAGAGCTGCTGGACAAATTAATTTTATGAAATTTCCCCTAAATCTATCCGCTCCCTCAGCGTTAGATTTCATGTCAGATATTACTTGTAGTACTTGTATTTCATCCACAGTCTGTAGATTGAATGGAGTATCATTATGTAGATGTTCAGAATTATAATAAGATATTAAAGCTTCATCGTCAGGAACAATTGGTAAGCTATTCTGAAATTGCTCGCAAATGATGTTGGGATTTGATAGATCATCAGGCAGGTCCACGTTTTGTTTAAGTTGGAAGCCACATTTTTTCAGCGCATTCCAAGGGTTTTTATCTTGCTTCAGGCAGTATTTGTAGTATGCCTTCTTCTCGTTGCGGATTGCTTGCGTTGTGAAGTTGCGTAAATCGGCATACTCTTTTTGATGAACTGGTTCTCGAGTTAATTTAAACTTTTTGTGGGATTTATTTTTTAATTTGATGAGAAGCTTTATATTATCTGTGAGCCAGGGTTCTTTTTTCTTTTTCATTACAGATTTTTTTACCGGCGCATAAATGTCGACAATGTCGAGCACATAATTATTAAATAAGTTTAGTTTATTTTCTATGTTATTGGTTTGGTAGATATTTTGCCACGGTAACTGATTAATCGCAACATTGAAATTATTATAATCAAAATTTGAAAAATCCCTATATGTGTGTACCTTAGATGTCTTTAATTTCCCAGGCATACAGAAATGCCCATAAATTACTTCATGATCCGAAAGTTGTACATCTATATTCAAGGTGCCACTTTCAACGGGATTTAAGTCGGTAAAGATGACATCGATTAGAGTGGATGTATTTTTTGTTATTCTTGTAGGCACATTTATTATTTGCTTTAAATTGTACGACTCAAAGGTGTTTAAAAGAAGATCTGCATTGGCATTATCCAGATGTAATAAGTTCACATTTAGATCTCCCAGAAAGATTACATTACCATCGCTCGGTAGCAGTAGTTCATCCAGTTGCTTTTCAATGTCAATTGCAAATTCCGTAAAGCTTGTAGAGGGAGCTCGATAACAACATATAAGATACACCACTTTCGTGTTTATATTAAGTTTGAATGACAGTAGTTCAATATTTGTATCTAAGTTCATCTGTATATGCTTTAAGGAGGTACGAATATAGCAAGCAACTCCTCCTCCTCGTTGATCAATCCTATCCCGTCTATACAATTTGTAGCCATCTAGATGTAATAGTAAGTCATGGGTGCTGGGATTTAACCAAGTTTCAGATATTGTTATTATATCATAATCCAAAATGGACATAATTCTTTTAAAATTTAAAAACTTATTTAATAGTGACCTGGTATTGATATGCAAGATTTTGAAGTTCATCTTAAATTAAGGGTATTTTTCTTGAATTGGACTATTTGGTAATTTAAAGTTACTTGGATAGAATATTCCTTCTAGGGCGTAGACTTGTTAATACACCATCAGTAATGTTTTTAACAGTATATGTCTTGTTATCAACAACTAGTGTAAGTCCCTTCAGTTTAGCCAGAATATTTTTTTGTTTCAAATCATGTTTGGTTTTTAATAATGTTTTTTTATCAGCCAAGTCTTCACGACTCAGATCATCAGCCACAGCTATCTTATCAATATCATCCTTGAGCTTGTTACAGTTTTGTAAAATGCATTTTTTTGTACCGAATGACGTGAACTCTACAATTAAAGGACGTTTATCAGATTGTTTGCCTATTCTGTATGCATCACTTATGTCATGATCATTTAAATGGACTCCTAATTTATCGTTAATTATCGATTTTACTGTATGGAGCGGAACTTCATTACTGTTTTCCTTAACATTAAATAAGACTATATTCTTATGTTTCAATTGCCTCTCAATCACCCTAACTTTGGATTTTAATATGTTGTTTTCATCTCGTAGGTCGGATATTTCCGTTTTCATTACAGCGATTTCATTGATTGACGTTTTTATGGTATCAATTTCCGCCACAATGAATTTTAACACATCAAACACATCCTGTATCGTTGCATTGTTTTTATTTAGGATTCCGTCAACAGCACCTTTCATTATTTAATTAGAGGAGAGGTGTATGTTTAATAAGGATTAACAGTGATACAATATTTTCACACTACTAGTGCCTATTAGAGTGACTAACAAATACACAAACAGAAATGGGCAGCGGAAGGTTAACAATAGAGATAACAGAGGATTTGGGGAATACGTTTCAATTAGAACAATTTATGTTGATTTTTTATAAGAAATGCCAGGCTGTGAGAGATTGATAACCTTGCTCGCCCGATATCGGATTCGCTGGTGGAATTCGTGGCGGATTTATTTCCACTTATAGTTTATAATAGACTATGTACATGCTTCCAACAATAGTTATGTCATCATTGATTAACTATACACTTAGTGATGTACTTTATGTTGTGTAGATAAAAAAAAAATAAAAAAACGGTTTATTTTACCACATTAATGATGGATTTTCTTGAGGCTCACACAAACACGACCGACTTAAATTCTCACTATTCTTATTAAAGATGTTTAATAATTGTCAACATGTTTACAACTTTTATTAATTTTCTCAGATTTTCGTTAGATTGTAAGAATTATGAGTTTTTATAAATATTCAAAGTTTTCATTAATTTTTAAATTCTTGACGTTTTTTCATGAAATCTCAAGATTTTCGTCACTTTAGAAAACGACGACTATTTTCGTATCTTTTCGTTCGACGATTGTTGTAAAAATTGATGATTCCAATTTCAAATGGAAAGTCATAATTTTTTCTCGTATTATTATTAATTATCGAATATCTTTAAATTTAATAGAAATATAAAAAATGCATGTGGAGTATCAACGTTTTTAAAATTAAGGTTTAACCCAGAAAATTCACGAAAACCGTAAAAATTGTGAAAACTACGAAAATCTAAGAAATTTAAAAATCTTACGAAATTCTCAAAATATTGCGAATCTCATAAAAAAAAATTTTTGAAATCGAAAAAAATATTAAAATATTAAAGTTGAATGAAACGTTAGGAAATTCACGAAAACTGCTAGATATCAACATTTGAATGTTACTTAAGATCAGTGTTTTATACGCGTGGCGCATGAAGTAAAATTTCGAGTTTAGAAAAGCCTAATTTGGATTGGCCGCTCCGCTTCGCTACGCGGCCAATCCAAATTCTCAGGCTTTTCTAAACTCGAAATTTTACTTCATGCTTAGTCTGGGAGTGGAAGACACTCGTTAAAAGCCCTAAATTAACCGCTTTAAAACAACGAATTCAAGCAAATTTAAAAAAACTCTGTAATTATCGGGATGTGTATACTCAAAAGAAAAATGTCCTCTACGTTCTGTTTTAAACACGTTTTTTATCGTTAATAATAATAATAATAATCTTTATTCCCAACAGAATTACATCTTACGAGGAAATACATAAACAATTGTTACATTTTAATGTTTTAAACGCTGTTTCAATGAAAAAAACACGTTTTGTTAATAAAAACTGTTTGTTTTAATCAAAATGAAAAAAACGTTTTTTTAGCAACCGTAAAAATAATACGACAATTAAGAGAATTAGAGAGAGATTGGAATGTGAGGCGGTGGAGAGAGTGGTGAAGTATGAAATGAAATTATGCGGAGTAGAAGAGGAGAGATTGGTGAGAATAGTATGGGAGGCGTGCATGAAAGTAGAAGGGGGGAGGTGGAGGGAAGAGAGAAGGAGAATGTACGAAAGGGGAGGACTGGCAGAGAGGAAGGTACAGGAATGGTTGGGTAGAGGGGTGAAGGTGGAGGCGTGGATGAGAGAGAAGATGAAGGAGGTGGAAGCGCAGGAGAGACAGGGACGGATAGACAAAAGTGAATATAATGATATGTTTGGGAGATGGCAAGTATATGGGAGGCTGCCGAGATACATGAGTGAGGATGGGTGGAACAGGGATGAAAGGCGTGGGCAAGGTGTGGTTCTGGGGAGAGGGGAAGGAAGAGATGGATGGGTGAAGAATATATGAGATGTAGGTTGTGTGAATGGGGGAAGGATACGTGGAGGCACTTGGCGGAGGAGTGTGAGGGTGTGAGTGAGGAATGGGTGGGAGTGAAAGGGAATAGAAGGGTGACAGAATGGATGAGGGAGGACGGAGCTAGGGTAAAGACGCTGGAGAAAGTGGGACGGGAGAAAGAGGGCAAGATGTGATATAGTGTCGACATTGTAAATAACTGTAGGATATGCCAATAAAGGTTTTTTTTTTTTTAAGGGAATTAGTCGATAAAGTGACCCCATCATAATGTTGCGTTTTTATTAATGGTGCCTTATGGGTTTATACAATAACTAATTATCATTATAATCAATTTAATTCGAATTCAACTTTCCAAGGTCGCTTGGATGAATCGACCGAAGCAATTGACTTACTGGTCTATGTTATTGTATAGCAAAAGGTGCTGAATAAAGATTATCATTATATTATTCGAGTTATCCAGTTGTTGCATTTGAGTGGTGATATTGCGTGTTTTATTTTTGTAAATTGACTGTTTTATTTGTGTTTCTAAAACTAAAACAATTCCAGAATGTTTCAAATTTAATATACTGAATGACATTAGAAATGCAACACCTAGAAATAACGGTTTGTTGCAGTTGATTTTATCTTTATTTATTAGGTCTTAAGTTAATTAATACATGATAACAATTTGAATCAAAACAAAAAACAAACAAGTAAATTACACCTAATAATGTGTTTGGCGACCTCCATTTCGAACGGATTCATTAACACGTCTGGGCATCGATTCGATGAGGTGATCGACTTCCTCCTGTGGTAGTTCGTCCCAAGCAACCTGAATTTGCTGCTGCAGCTCAGCCAGAGTCGGTAAGCTTGTCAGTCTCCGACCTAGCATATCCCAGACATGTTTTATTGGGTTTAAATTTGGAGATCTGGGCGGCCAAGGTAAAACATTTATGGCACCAGCTTCCAAGAAGTCCCTCGCTAGATGTGGCATGTAAGGACGTGCGTTATCTTGTTGAAACAACATGTTTCCAAGCCCTTCTAGGTATGGTACAAGATATGGTTGTAAGACATCGTTAACATAACGAGCTACTGTCATATTGCCGCGGATGAACACCAGAGGTGATCGGCTGCCATGGGCAATAGCCCCCCAAACCATTACACCTACAGTGCGGTGTACATGTCTTTCAACAGCAAACTCAATAGTGGATCTTTCTCCACGGCGTCTCCTCACCCGTCTACGACCATCATGCATCCCTAGAGTGAATCGCAATTCATCGCTGAAGACGACTCTGTTCCATTCTTCCCTCCACCCTTGGCGTTCTGTGCACCACTCCAATCTTTGACGCCGGTGTGCATAAGTTAAAAGTAGGACTAACAGAGGGCGGTATGAAATGAACCCAAATGACCTGTTACGTCGATAAAGAGTTCGCATACTAACTGGTCTACCGTGTTCATTAAACCATTGGTCACCAAGCTGCCTAGTTGTGGAAAATCGGTCCCTAAGAGCCATAAGTCGCAGTCGGCGATCCTGGCGCTCTATAGTACGCCTTGGTTGTCCACGAGGCCTTATTCTCGACTCTCGACCTTCTTCAGTCCATGCTTGCCACACTCGCGTAACAGTGGTTACGTTCCGGTATAAACGACGCGCAATTTCCCGGAACGAAACACCACCATCGCGCCACCCAACTATTCTATCACTTAAATGCCGAAATTGTCTAGGCCTTTGTACTCTGGGCATCTTGTCGACGCAGTTAAATTTAAAAACTGATGAAATTAGTTGTTGAATCGTCTATTTAAACGTATTTTAATATGAAACTGATGGATACGATTATTTTTTTTCCAAAAAATGTTAAAGATAAAAGGTTGCAACTTTTATCATACACATTAAACTTGCACAAAAAAAAATTGTTGACGAAGAATGGTTATTTCCAGGTGTTGCATTTCTAATGTCATTCAGTATAAAATTAAATTCTGTACAAAAGGGAATTTGATATATTAATATTTTAGCGTACAAAAGGGAATTTGATATATATCAATATTTTAGCGTTATGAAACAAATCTCGATTCAAGGAAATTGTTAAATTATAAAAAATTGTTCTAAAAAAAAATGTATTAGTAAATAAACTCGGCTTCATCATTCGGAGCATCCGTTTCCTTTTTCTTGTTTTATCTATTGTCTCGCAAGTGTTGTTATCAGAATTTTATAAACTAAGTGTTGTGTTTTTCGAGAATAAAATTTATAAAAGTTGTTTTTTTTTTGTCTAACCTATGTGTTATTTTTGAATATAACCTCATTGATGTATCACTTAACCTAACTCCGTCATCTAACCTGCATCGCCAACTTAGGAATAACAAATGTTTATTATCAGAGGATAGAAAATGTGAACATTTAAAAATATAAATTAGAGTAGGTTTTGAATTTTAAATGAGATTTGCAATACTGACTATTAATGCATAAAACGAAGTGGGTGAAGTTTAGAAATAAAGGGAGGGAGGGGAAGGTGAAAGAATTGGAGTGGAAGGGGGTAGTTATTGAGAGGGTGAAGAGCTTCAAGTATTTGGGGTTTTGGTTTAAAGGAACGGGAGGATATGAGGAGCATGTGAGGTGGGTGCAGGGTAAGGCGAGGAAGGCGTGGGGGAAGTGGATGGGGAACAATGTGACGGTGGCGTGTAAGATATGGGATGCGTGTGTAAGAACGGTGCTAATGTATGGAGTAGAAGTGTGGGGGACGAGAGGGTACGAGGTGATAGAGAGGGAGCAGATGTGGTTCCTGAAGCACATGTTGGGGGTGGAAAGGTCCACGCCGAGCTACATAGTGCTTCAGGAGACCAACAGAGAGAGGCTAGAGTGGGAGGCAATGGTGAGGGTGGTCAGGTACGAGATGAGATTGTGGGAACTGGATGAGTAGAGATTGGTGAAGGATGTATGGGTGACGAGTGTGGGTGGGGGTGAGGGTAGAGGGTAGATGGAGGGGGGAGAGGAGGAAAATGTATGAGAGGGTAGGGCTGTCGGAGGCGAAGGTAATGGAATGGCTAGGAAATGGGGTGAAGATGGATGAGTGGGTCAGGGGGAAAGGGAAGGAGGTGGAAGGGCAGGAAAGGCAAGGGTGTATAGACAGAAGTCAGTATTCACTGATTATAGAGGCTTCTACTTCGTTATACATTGTTGAACATAAATAAAACACTGTTTATCACTTTGTTTGTATAACAATTGGTTTATTTGGTGACTATAGTTTCGATACTACACGTATCATTATCAAACCGTTAGTAACAAAAAACTACAAAGGAACATTATTTATATTTGCAAATTTTCTAATAACAGCGTTAAAGAGGGGGGTGTATTTAAGGTCAAGCTGGTCGTTAATTACGTTTTTTGTTACTAACGGTTTGATAATGATACGTGTAGTATCGAAACTATAGTCACCAAATAAACCAATTGTTATACAAACAAAGTGATAAACAGTGTTTTATTTAGAAGTCAGTATAATGATATGTATGGGAGGTGGCAGGTGTATGGGAGGGTGCCGAATTATTTGATAAGGAAGGGATGGGTTAGAGAGGATAGGGTGATTGTAGCAAGGGCGAGGTGTGGATCGGAGGAGAGAGGAAGGAAAGTATGGATGGGGGAAGAATATGGAAGGTGTGTGTTGTGTGGACAGGGGAGGGATACGTGGGGACACTTGGCGGAGGAATGTGAGGGGGTGAAAGAGGAGTGGCTGGGAGCGAAAGGGAATAGAAGGGTAGTGGAGTGGATGAGGGAGGATGGGAGCGGGGTAAGGACGTTGGAAAAGCTGGGGAGGGAGAGGGAAAAGAGAAGGGAGGGTAAGAGGGATACGGGAGGGTAATGAGATAAGCTAATGTAAAGGTAAATGTAATGTAAAGTCTGAAGATATGCCAATAAAGGTCTTTTTTTTTTTAATGCATAGTTTACTATTACTTCAAATTTATTCTATCATTCAATTAGCATTCTGGGCAGCCGCACACAAAAAATGCCGCCTGTTCCAATTTATAATTTAAACGAACGCTGTTGCGACTAATTTCTAAACATCTGCGCGGCAGACTCGTTCACTCCGGGATGCGGTTGCAGAAGTTTAGTAACAGTGTTGGGCAAGTGGTAATCACGGTTTATCAATAACCAATCAGAAAGCTTCACATTACCACCACCCAACCTTAAAGGCCACTCTCAACCCCGGGGAGAAATTGCTAGAGGAGAAGAAAGAAGAGACAAGCTGAAAACGTTGAATTATATTTAAATGTGTAATATTATACGCCCCTAATTTTCTCTGGGTTTTCTACTGCTCCCCTGAAAGTCTCAAATGCCCACGAAGAACCTATGACTTAGATTGTTGATGTTTCATATATACAATAATTTATACTTATTACTGCTATACAGGGTGCGGCACAATAACTGGCTGAAACATTTTTTAATTACCTTTATTAATAATAATAATAATAAATTGTCTTTATTCAATTGAAAGAAAATACAAAGCAAACAAAATACAGGCGAAGTTCAGCGATAGCTTAAAAAAAAAACTATCTCTGCTCTTCCACTTAACCTGTGAGGAAAAAAAAATATATATATCGTTTAAGAGTGCTAAAAGAATTACAGATTTTTTTTATTTCAATGTCCGTTCTAGAAATTAACTGTTTTATAACAAAAAGAAATAAAGAGAGAGAGAGAGAGAAAGAAAAAAAAATATTTATAATGACAATAATTAAACTAAGATTCTATGGGAAAAACTTATTACATAATATATATTTTTTCATTGCTTGTTTGAAACTATTGTTTGTGAGATTTTTGAGATTTCAGATTGGGTATGGAATTATAAATTATGTAAATACTAAATTTATTTATTTATTTATTTATTTATTCAACCAACGGAACAAGGTCCAATTACAGATTGAAGTTAATACAAATAAAGAAAAAACACAATAATTTTATTTAAAGAAAATTAACATTGTAAATAAACGAATTTTTCAGGTTACTAAGCTAATAACAAGAAATAAACTAAAAGTAAAAAAAACTAAGAAAATAAACTAAGAAAGATACTCCATGATCACATTGAAGAATTCTTTCGCTGATTTAAAGTTGAATATATCCACATCTGTATCTGTATTAATGAGTTTGTTGTACGTAGCGCACATAGAATACATCGGCGATCTGACCAGTACGTTCGTTTTGGGTATTGGTAGCTGAAATAGACGTTTAGTTCTTACACTACAGGGCACCAATATATTCAGTTGCTCCAACAATTCAGGGCAATCAATTTGACCATTGAGTACCTTAAACAGCGTTGTCACTAAAACATCCTAAGGAGTGCATTTCAAATTCATCTAACAACGCAGCATAATCGTAATTAAAATCAGGATAAGCCCCGTACTTCTTAAAATGGAGATACTTAACAAACCTCTTTTGTATAGCTTCAATCATCGAGGAGTACTTAGAGTAGTGTGGATCCCAAACACTTGAGGCATACTCCAGCTTACTACGCACAAATACAAAATAAAGGGTTTTTATTGCACCAATATTCCTAAATGACTTACAATTCCGTATTATAAAACCTAAGGAACGGTTGGCGGTTGAGACAATTTTCATAATATGATCATTGAAAGATAAATGATCGTCGAATATCACACCCAAATCTTTAAACAATACTACACGGGACAACACTGTACCGTTGATGCTATAATCATAAGTGATTTTTGATTTATTTTTAGTATATGACATAACCTTGCATTTGTCTACATTCAATGAGACATTGTTATCCCTACACCAGTTAATTATTATCTCAAGACTATCCTGTAAATATTGGCAATCATTCACAGTAAATATTGGATTAAACAATTTTAGGTCATCTGCAAATATCAAGATGTTATGTGATATTTTATCAGCTATATCATTTATGAAGCAATTAAATAAGACAGGTCCTAGGTTGGATCCCTGCGGGACACCTGAGGATGCGATAAATTGATTTGACTGATATCCCTTATATTCCACAACTAAATGTCTGTTACTAAGATAACTCTGAAATAAATCACATAAACCAGTGGAAAACCCAAGCCGTTTTAACTTATTTATCAGGATCCCATGATCAATTCTATCGGAAGCTTTCGATATGTCAGTGAAAATGATCTAAGATGTTTAGGTGGAGAAATCCTGCCTCTAAATCTCACATTAATGGTATGAACGTCAGACCGAAATACAATTCTGTCATAAAAATAGGGAGGATGGCGCGTCTGAATAATTTTATTATAAAGGGTACAACAGTGTAGGTTTCGTCGTTCGGTCATGTCTAGCCAATTCAAATCACGTAATTTACCTGATACCTGATCTCAAAAGAGATTTACCAAAACAACAGCAAATAATAATAATTTGGGCTTCTGGTAATAACATATTCAAGCGGTTTCAAATTCTTGGTGGCAATTCAGAGCCCCTAATGTGTCTTGAACTTTTCAACGATTGGCCGCAGGTCCTTGGGTGTTAATCGCTTTCACCCTTTGTACAGGGATTGCTTTATCGACTCCAAACTTTTGTAACGTGTAGCACAGGTTCCGGCCTTCGAAATGACCATACTGCAGTCCATTGGATTGAAATCCAGCGAATAGGGCTGCCATTCTGCAGATATGATGAAACTCGGAAAATGAGCATTGAACCACTCCTGGGATTCGCCTTGTAGGCCGGAGCAGAATCTTCTTGAAACGTCTAATCCACATCTCCGATGTGCTTCTGTGCCCACGGAAGTACTATCGCCTCGAGGGTCTCCCGTGGGTACACTTCTTGGTTGATTTTGATCGCTAGGTCAACGAAATTTGTAAACAAGTTTGGCCTCAAACCATTTTGTCGATAGCTGATGAGCCTTTGTGGACCAGATCTTCTCATTTTTGCTATTTTGGGCTTGTTCTACAGTATATATAAATATAAATAACCTTTATTTGGCATATCACCCTAGCACTTCCAAATCTAATTATTTAAAAAACAATAAGTTAACAATTCACTCTTAACTTATAAACTAAACTTATTAACTAGAGCTTAATCCTCCTCTTCCTAAGTCCTCCTTTCCCTAGCTACTCCTCCCTGGCCTTTGATTTACCACTTCCATTATCGCGCCCATACCCTCTCCGCTCTCACACATACTTTTATTTCGACTCATACCTTTAATCGCTTCCGTTACTTGCAAACCCGTGCATTCCCTCGTCCAGTGCTCCCATTCATCCTTCTCTATCCCGCAAAACACACACTTCATATATTCTTCTCCCATCCACCATTTCATTCCTCTTTCCTCGTTCCCACATCTAAATCTTGCCAGTAGCCGAGCCTCTTCCTTGTTCAGTCGTTGGAAATAACGCGGGGGCCCAACCAACACCTGCAATTCTCTGTAATGTGGGTTAGAGCTACTCCGATCTATCCGATCTTGTCGTACTTGCCTCTCGACATCACCTGCTCTCTTCCCATACTCTATCTCTAGCCTCTCCCCCGATGCTATTTTCTGCTCCACTACTTTCTGCTCCACTACTTGTTCCACAGTAAATAACTTCTTATCTGTGAAGAGGATTGCTGACCTGCGGCCAGATGCTTGAGTTGGCGGCATTTTTGGAGTTGCACATGCTTGTTCTCATTCATAACGAGCTGAATTTTTTGGAGCTTGTAGGGCTTGGGATTGAGCTCTTATTTAGCTATTCGTTGCACTAATCAGTCGCTAGTACTATTCTATTGAAAGTGAGTGGGTAGTTATGCTACCCTCCACTGCGACCGCAAGGATCTATTGTGGCTAGTACTAAAAAACAAAGAAGTTTCTCACTCACAAAACAGAAACTTGGTACCCTAACCGGCTACATTACCGGACTCTACAGCTTCCAGGATCATCTCGCCAAAATGGGAAGTGCCACCGATGACCTTCGGCGAGGATGCATTGAAGAAGAAGAAACAGCGAGAGGCATACTTCAAGAGTATCCAGTGCTGTCAAAGATAAGGAAGGTACTAAGAGAAGAAACCCCAAATCGTGAAGGACCCGGATGGCAATGGTCACCCGCACAAATTATGGCAATTGCTGACATTGCGGAGTGGGTCTAACCATCAGGTGGGGAGGAACTACAATGGGCTCGACTGTGGCCTAAGTGGGTGCGGCTGATGCTGCCCTCCCGCCAAACAATCCTTAATCCAGTCACGTGGGCAATTTTTCTGACCGAAACAATCGGATTTCGTTTTTTCCAGCTTTTTGATCACCTCGCAGTTCCTGGACAAGTTGACGGTGCACTTTCTTCCTCTTTCGGGACGGTTTACCTTCGTTGAACCGGTCATTAGAAACAGTCCGTTGAGGCACATTGAGCAGACAACCAATCTCAAACTGGCGTTTTCCTACACAAAAGAGCTCTAAAATTGCACCACCTTTGTTTGCCATCTTATAAACACAACAGAAAATACAACACAACATCGAACCGACATCAGAACAAAAAAATGGTGATGTGTCCATCATAGTACTTTCCCCCGTAAATTGCGTATTAAATCACTTTTAAAATATTTGTAGCATTATTATTTTCAAAATGTCTTCAACTTTTTGATAACTACAACTTTTATTTGAAACATTTTTCAATTGGATCAACACATACTGACACAAACCAATGACTAGATAAAAAACACTATTTATTGAATATCTCAAAAACTAACAGTGCTATGACAAAAAGTGAATCTACAAAAAATCTTTAATATTTTATTACCTACAACTTTTATTTGAAACATTTTTCAATTGTATGACACAATGACTAGATAAAAAACACTATTTATTAAATATCTCAAAAACTAAGAGTGCTATGACAAAAAGTAAGTGAACAATACATCTTCATTTTGTTATTATCTACAACTTTTATTTGAAAGAATTTTTTGTTTGATGAACATTTATTGAAAAAATGTGAAAAAACTGAAAAACGCTAAAAGTAAAGTACCACTTCCGGTTTTCCGATTTTCACCAAAAGCTTTTCAGTTCTTCCGATTGTAACAAAAAGCTTAAGTTTCAAGTTTCATCTCGATATCTTTAGCGGTTTTTGCGGTACAGCGCACACAGACAGACAGACAGACATTTTTCAAAAATGGTCTTATTCGACTCAGGGGACCTCAAAACGGATATTTCCGCTAAAATTTTTGATTCGAAAATGTTCACGAAAACAATACTTTCCCTTTGTATTACATACGGGGGAAAGTAAAAAGTGCAGAGAAATCAATAAAACAAAAATTATTTCTCTACGACACAATACTTTAATTCCAGGATACAGTAAAATTCAAGCCAATTATTTTGCCACACCTTGTACTTACAGTAAAGACATAAATTATTTTGAAAAGCATATAAATTACTTACTTGATAATTTTCAAGTCATTTATTAAAAACAAAAAAGGTATGCTGTTCACAAGGTTGAATATCTGTTGATAACAAAACATTACATTCGTGTGCTTACAGAAAACGTAAACATGTGTAAAATAATTATAATTAATAGTTTCAAATATTATTTCTAAATCAGCACAGGTAATAACTGAACGAGTCTAAAAATTGTATTTTCACTTAATCGATCGACAAACAGTTCTGGATTTATTCGTATAAAAATAGTGAATGTATAGATCTCATTCCATTTATTTGAAACAAAACAACACTTTCACTTTTATTGTTGAACACTGCAACATGTTTCAACATACATTGGCTTTATCAGGCAGATGAATACCGCCAAGGCCGTAGCCAGAAAAACATTTCGGAGGGGGTTATAAACATTTAGAGGGCGGTCTTAATCGTTAAAATATTATCGATATTTGTTTTTGAGTTTCGTGAAGAGTATAATCATAAATAATTAACACTGTTGTATCCTTTCTTCACACTTTATTTAAAGTGTGAAGAAAGGATACAACAGTGTTAATTATTTATCGTTTATTCTCTTAAAGGACATAAATAATAATTTACATTTACATTTTGCAAAAATTTTATGTTTTAAAAATTTCAGGGGAAGGGTTGAACTATAACTATATCCCCCTCCTGGCTACAGCCTTGAATACCGGCTAACATTTCATTAAGTTAGTCGAGAGATTGAAATACATTTCTGCACATAAAACTAAACGTTCTAGGATTCGACTTGTTCAACTTATTAAAACAAAAGTATGGTATCGAAATGTCGTTATTTTTGGGCAGATAACCAAGATAGTCACACAGATAAACTCCATAGACATTAAAATATCTTTAATTGAACGATCAGCCCTAAGAGTGCTAACGAAAATCAGACACCCTAATAACCCCCTACACAACCCCTCCAATACTCTCCTGTATGAAATGTGCAATATTCCCCCTATTAATCAACGCTTAGAATACCTCGCCTTAAAATTCGCCACAAATCCTAATATCACTACTATCCTCAATCATATGTGTATACCCCGCAACCCTAATATCCACCCTAAATTCAAATATCCCACATCTACCATTTATCAATTCATCTCATCACATCAACCGGACCCCGACAATAACGTTAGCGATCACGACTTTTTAAAAACAGACATAGACAGGACAAAGACAGGCTGAAAGACCGCTGGTCGATAGCCAGTTTCCGAGTTAGAAAAAATAAACAAAATCAAAATGTATTGTATTATTATTTTTTTTTTTAAATTTTATTATTATTATTATTACATAACATGAGTACATATATTTTGAACAAATTAACATCCGTTCTATAATATATTTCTTTTATATTGAGCAGTGTTCTGCTCAACGTAATGAATATCCAGATGTAACAATAATAGTTCAAAGCACCTAAGTGAGTGAACACTTGTAGCGTGCTGGCATGAAGTTCTTAGAAATTTTGTGCAATATATGATACATAATACGAATTAATCGTAAATATTAACATGAAAAATTTGTTTTGTATGTTTTTAAATTTCTCGTTAAATCAGTGTATTATACGGGTGGCGCATGAAGTAAAATTTCGAGTTTAGAAAAGCCTAATTTGGCTCGGTCGCTCCGCTTCGCTACGCGCCCTCGCCAAATTTTCAGGCTTTTCTAAACTCGAAATTTTACTTCATGCTTAGTCTGGGAGTGGAAGACACTTGTTACTTTCAAATATGTCACAAGTGTTATAATGTGTATCGTAGCTGTCACTAAGCAAAAAAAAACTTGTATGTCGGCTGTCATTATAGTCCAAATGTCGGCTAACGTCGGCTTATGTTAGCTGTCATTATAATCCAAATGTCAAATTAACGCGATGGAATAAATGTCGGTTGGCGGTGACTTGTGTCAACTGTCATTATAGTTCAAATGTGGACTGGTGCCGACTTATATCAACTGTCATTGTAGTTCATTATAGTCAAAGCGTTATATATTTTTAACATTACTATAAATCAGTGTTTTACACGTGTGGCGCATGAGGTGAACTTTCGAGTTTGGAAAAGCCTGAGTTTGGCGCCCAACGTGGGGCCATGCTAACGCTGTGGCCCCTAGTTGGGCGCCATAAACCGCGAGCGTCCAAATTTAAAACTTCCCACTGAATTAGCCTTTCGTGCGCGTGGCGCATGAAGTAAAATTTCGAGTTTAGAAAAGCCTAATTTGGCTCGGTCGCTCCGCTTCGCTACGCGCCCTCGCCAAATTTTCAGGCTTTTCTAAACTCGAAATTTTACTTCATGCTTAGTCTGGGAGTGGACGACACTCTTTAGAAGCATCGAATTTATTTATTTATTTATTTATTTACGGATTTCTCCTTTTTACAGTATTACAAAAAAATAGGTACATATAAATTACAATATATAAATATCGCGCTCAACACTAATAAATTGAACTAAACAGAAATGTTAGTAATTTATAATAACATCCAAATCAATGAAAGATAAGTGGCGTTTAATCACATTATATGAGTTATATGAGTTAAAATATACTAATTAACAATATCCAGATTAATAAGCTGTAAATGGCGTTTGAATACACTATAAGAATTACTAAAAATGTAAAAGTTAGGATACAACATAAGGACATTACAATACCGCATTATACGTGCCACAGGATTATGGGAACCATACACTGTTCGATGGAAGTTTAAACGAAATAAGGGCCTACAACGAACTGGAGTTGTTAAAAAAAAATTAAAGTTCAACAATGATAATAAAAAACTGCAATTGACATGTCCATTAATCAGTTTGAACCCATAGCATAAGTCAAGTGATATTCTTCTATATTCTAAAGATTTTAAATTAAGACAATTCAATATGTGTGACCGACTATAGTCAATGCGTGCGATCCCCATTTTAAAAGATACTAGTAGTAAGAACCTATTCTGAACTTTTTCAATGATTTCAATGTTACAGTTGTGGTAAGGAGACCAAATTGCAGAACAATATTCCAAATGTGGCCTTACCAAACTGACGTAAAGGGTTTTGAACGTATCCACGCCAAAGTGTTTCGAAAATCTATTAATGAAACCGAGCATAGAAAGAGCTTTACCAGAGATCTTATTCAAATGAGTAACAAAATTTAAGCGAGAATCAAATATAATACCCAAATCACGCACTGTCTCGACCAGGGGCAATTTATTATCATTAATTGAATAGTCAAACTTGCTATTATTGCTATGGCGACAAAAAGAAATTGACATACATTTTTTCAAATTGAGATGAAGATGATTGCATGCGCACCAATTAGCCAAGTTATATAAATCAGATTGTAAAAGCGCATGATCCGAACTACTCTCAATTACTTTGAATATTTTAACATCATCAGCAAACATCAGAAATTGACTATTTTTAATATAACTCCCAATATCATTTATAAAGATCAAGAACAGAATTGGCCCACAGTGTGAGCCCTGGAGGACCCCAGATGTAACGTTGATTGCTCTGGAGACGAAGTTATCAATCTTAACAAACTGTTTACGTTCCCGTAAATAGCTTGCGAACCATTTTGTCACAAAATCACTAAATCCCAAGCCTTCAAGTTTATTTAAGAGAACAGAGTGATTAACACGATCGAAGGCTTTGGAAAAATCAGTGTAAACAGAATCAACCTGACGACCCCTTTCCAAAGCACTCATCAGATACATCTGGTAGGAAAGCAAATTAGACGTTGTAGACCTGCCCTTCAAAAATCCATGTTGTTCGTCACAAATAATATTCCTGCAGCACCAAATGAGTTGATCAGATATTAGTTTATCTAGCATTTTAGGAATTGCGGACTGGATAGAAACTCCCCTATAATTTTGTATGACTTCCCTCGAGCCCTCTTTGAAAATAGGGTTGATGTAAGAATGTTTCCAAAAAGTAGGAAACACCCCGGTATTAATAGATTTATTGAATAATGTTTCAATCGGGGTAGTCAGTGAATAAATACATTGTTTTACAAAATAAGGGGGTAAACCATCCGGCCCAGAGCTAAGTGAGTCACTTAACTCATTGATTGAATTAAATATATCGGAAGTTTTTAGACTAAACCTTGAGCAAGATATTTTATGATCATAATTGAATAATGGAGCATCAATTATATCCTCATTGTAAACAGTGCAGAAATAGTCAGCAAATAAATCAACACAAGAACTTCCAGCATTGCATTGTGTATCATTAAAATTCATTTTATTTGGAAAACCTTTGATGTTTTTGCACTCATTAACAAAAGACCAAAATACTTTAGAATTAACTTTTATGGTATCCTCAGTTTTCCGAATATAGGATTCATAAAGTGTTTCACTTAAATTGCAACAAGAAGATCTAAGTTTTTTGAATGTTTCATAATCAGTAACACGACCACTTTTTTTAAAAGCGACATGGGCTTTTTTCTTAGAAATAATTAAATCAATGAGTTCACGATTAAACCATTTTGGATAATTTGATGATTTATAATATTTAGAAGGCACATATAATGAGAGGGCATGATTAATGATGTTATAGAAATTATTTAAGTTTAAATCAATATTTGGTTCCTGAAATGCTAGACTCCAATCAACATTGCAAAGATAATCATTCATGGCGCTGTAATTAGCTGATTTGAAATCATAATAAATATAATCAGTGTATAAAGGACTAAATGTCTTTGATAAGTTCACAGAAAGATCATAGGATATGTGATGATAACTATTATTGAGTAATGGATCACTGGATGTATTAATATTAATATTAAGTAAATTAGAAAATATTAAATCAAGAAATATGCCACGTTCATTTGGAATGTGGTTCTTTTGACGCAAATCATTAAAATTAAAAGAATCATTAAATGCACGGGCACACTGGGATGTATTTGAGTTAGACAATAAGCTATAACCCGAAAAGTCCCAAACTGCGGTTGGTAAGTTAAAATCCCCACAGAAAATATAATCAGAACTAGGATTATCCAAACAGATTTGATCAATAGCTAATGCATGTTGTTCATATATATTACAGGGGGACATAGGTGGAATATAAGAAGCACCAAGTATTAATCCATCATTAATTTTAACAAATAAGTGTTCTACAATATTTACTGATGAATCCAATTTAATGCTATTTAGATCAGACTTAACGGCAATAAGGACTCCCCCACCTCTACTTTTAGCACTAGTTAAGATTGTTCTATCCTGTCTGTGAATATTATAGTTCGATAAGTTTAATTCAGAATTTAACACGGAATCATCGAACCACGTTTCAATAAGAATTATGACGTCATAAACACAACAGCTAACCTTAAGATGTAAATCACGAATTTTCGATTTAAGGCCTCCGATGTTCTGGAAATACACAACTAGTTTTTTGGCTTATTAACTGCAACTCCTGATGACCGAGTACTGACTATACTCGGGACTCCATTCCTATATTTAATTGTCAAGTCCGTTTCGCCCGAATTTTTGCGTAAAGTAAGTTCGTCGTTTAAAGTCTTTAGCTGATTTCGTTGAATGATCGTACGATCGGCATAAAATTTCACCGCACCAGTATTCAAAGTACGCACAGCTTTGAGTACTTGAATTGCAGAGTGATGATCAGCTAAAGACACTTTCAGTGGCCTAGGTGAATCGAATGCTTTATTCGTCAATTCAAATTGAATGTTTTTCTAAAACAACGGAAGCCTGAAGATCTAAAAGAAAAATTCCCAATATATCTCAAAATTTATAAAAGAATTCACATTTAAAACTTTCATCAATAACAACAAATATTTCTTACCAGAGGATACAAAATAAATACAATAAACAAATAAACTTAAATTCATCTTGATAACTGGCTATCGACCAGAGATCTTTCTGCCGGCAACATTTTATCTATAACTTTTATATAAATAAAACAATTTAAACACTTTCAAATATATATTGTGCATTCGCTACAATTGTTTCGCCACATTGTGGCTTCTTCAGGGGAAGAAATGATAAGTGAAATTTGTCGGGTCAGGTATACAGTCTGTTTGATTTATTGTGACACAGCACATATGTCCGTTATTAGTACAGATAGAAAAAAAAGTTAAAGACAAAAGTTTTAGTATTTTTTATGATCTATTCAATCCTAATGTCAGAAAAACAGTTGAAAATCAAATAAACACGTGAAAGCTATTAGTTTCATTTTCTTTAATGGAACACCCTATATTATTATTATTATTATTATTATTTTATTATTATTATTATTATTATTATTATTACATAACATGAGTACATATATTTTGAACAAATTAACATCCGTTCTATAATATATTTCTTTTATATTGAGCAGTGTTCTGCTCAACGTAATGAATATCCAGATGTAACAATAATAGTTCAAAGCACCTAAGTGAGTGAACACTTGTAGCGTGCTGGCATGAAGTTCTTAGAAATTTTGTGCAATTATATGTATTATATTTGTTTTGTAGTCAACTCAGAAATAAAGATGTTTTATTATTATTATTATTATCTTTAATTTGGTTGGCGTTTACTTTGTGGTACATCTTCATAACAATTTAGTTAAACAAAGTTAAGTGTTATAATTAAATTGTTAAAATATCTATCCAGATGTCTGCATTTCTCGCCTAGTTAAATGGAAGAAGCTCTATGTTTGAAATGATTTGTGTGTTAATTTTATGAAAAGCTATGTTATATGTTCCAAGTAGAGAAATATTAAGGCCCAGTTGCACCAATAATGCTGAACTCGAGTTCAAGCTGAACTTGATTCAAGATGACTTCTTCTTCTGCGAGATTACTGGCCCTGGCTTCGAAGCCCTGTCATGCAAGACGACAGTTTCCATCATTCTAATAACGCTTTGATCTCGAGTTCAGAGTTGAACTAGTTCAACATGTTGGGTGCAACTGGCCCTTAAAGTAAGTAATTCCAGTTGTCTCTGTGTGTATAAATAAATAAACTTTTGTTCTATTTATGAATGCTACTTTCTGAATAAGGTGGTAATGTATTCGGTGTTTTGATAATATCCAACTGTGAATTCCGAAGAAAAAAAACGAATTATTTTTACACCGCATTGTTGAATGAAGGTTAAAATCCAACAAAACTTTATGTTCACATTTCTTTAATTGTGCACTTGCAGGAGGTGGTGGACGAGAGCGACGGCTGCGGCGGAAAGTTTTCCTGCGTGATCGTTTCGGAGAAGTTTGCCGGAAAACCTCTTTTACAACGCCACAGGTATAAATAATAAAAATGTTCAGTACGAGGAGAATCGGGTGTGAGCTTAATGGGAATTTTGTTCGTCAGGTTGGTGAACTCTGTGCTCCAAGAGGAATTAAAGAGAATCCACGCTTTCTCCCAGAAAACTTTCACGCCCGAACAGTGGCAAGAAGAAAGTTCACGAAAAGAGTGTTGATAGAATAAGCGTTTTAAGTAAATAATTTCAGTAAACAACAACGGAAAAATGGAAGGTAAATTAATTTTTATTCATTTATTAATTTCGTAACAGATCAAGTAATAAGTATTAATGTATTGATAATGGTTCAAAAAAACAGTTTTGAGAGAAAAAAATAGCAGAGCAGGGAGCTTTAGCCACTTCTAAAATATCGTATTTTTTGTTTTAAAAGAGACTTGTCATGTACAGTAGGGTGTCCCAAGGCATTAGGGAGAATTTTTTTTCGCGAAATCAGATACGCATACCCTTTATTTTTTTTCTGTTTGACCTCAAAAAAGCAAATAATAAATATTATTGAGATTGGATAAGGATAACCCGTGCCGACTTGATGCCATAAGATATGATCATTTCTACTGAGTTAACATGGAAGGATTCTAGAACTGAATGTTAATTTGGTAAATAAAACACTAATATGCCCAAATCATATATCTATTTAATATTTAATATTTAGAAAACATTATTTTTAAATTTTCTTTTCAAAGTTTGCTTTTTACAATCAGGATAAATCTTCTGATGTTCTTGTACGCAACATAATAAAAATTGCTTCTGTTCCTCATTAACCTTGATTAAACCATGAAAGTCTCGCATCAACTTGACCGCTCTTTCAGCTGAATCGTTGACGGCCCTAAGCGTTGAAATCTTCTTTTTGGCTTCTTCAAACGAAGCATTATTTGACCACAAAGTAGGACATTCGTAGAGAAAACTGTCAATTTTAAGACGTTCAAACAAGGATTTGCTTTTGACCGAAATGAAGTCATAGATGTTTTTCTCTGAAATAAAAAAGGTGAAATACAGTTAACAAAATTATCATATAAACAAACAACTAAAAACCAACTTCTATATTTATTTATCAAACTAACCGTATAATGGACCACAAAGTTCTTCCTGCGATGGGATGTAACGTTTACCATGGGTTGACACATTTTCGTTGGTTAAATTTGCAACCATTTTTACTTTCGTTTCTTGGTCCACATCATCGTCAAATAGTGACAAGACAGATACTTCATCAGTCAAATACCACAAATGCTGGCTTAACTTCTGTAAAGCTGCTTTCGAGATGGTTTTATCAACATTTTTGTTCATTGACTTCAAAAAAGCACAAATCTTGATAAGGTGCCTTTACAGCCAAAATACATTGGATCCATGGCTTGACGTATGATGTCACGATGAATAGGCACACGTCTAACAGTGCTGTTTTATCCTTGCTTGTAATTTTCAATTGGGCACTAAACAATGACATTTTGAGTGAATAAATTGCTCTCGCCATCCATCGAGCATGGTGCATGGCACCTGGAGGTCGAATTTTAAGTTTTCTCTCTGTGTCTCCGCCTATAAATGTAACACAAAGCTCTATCAGCTCTCGATAGTCATTTCTGGTAAGTTCAGTTCGGTAAAACTCAAGCAAATTGTCAATTTCGGAAAAAGTCAGGCACGATGTAAGCTTTTCTTTATAGCACTGTATTTCATCAGTATCAACACTTTTCCAGTTATCTCGGAACTTTTTGAAGAACGGACTATCAGGGCTTGTAGTCACAGGACTGAATTTCGCTTCGAACACGCTTTTTAACACCAATTCATATACGTGATGGCGGCAAGCAAAAATAAGCGTTTCTCTATCAAGTTTTTGTTCGAGAAGCACGCAAGCGCCATTAATACGTCCTGTATTTGAAGCTGTAGTATCACAACAAAGAATTTGCACTTTATCTTCAAGATTCCAGTCTACAATCGCGTTCCAAACAGCTTGCGCATGCTCCCTTCCTGAAGAGCTTTCCAACCTTGGCACAGAAATAAGTTGTTCTTTGTTTCCATATGAAATAACTATCGGAAGACGTTCTTCTTTTGATTTCCGAGCATCTAAAGCAGGCAACAGTTTTCCATCCCAGTGAACAGTCACAACATCTGGTACCTCCTTTTGAAAAACAACTTTTATGGCTTCCGCACGCTCTTTCCGTTTAGTCGTACGAATTCTTTGAAATGAGGACTTACTTATTGGAAATTCGTCGGTATTATGTCCAAGAGCCTCAATGGTAGCTTCAAGAATATACACAGAATCTCTCATACTTAGCTGACATCTATCAAGCACTGCTACTAATTTTGGAGTGATGAAATCTTTCCTCATAGATGTTTTACTAGTTCCGGGTTGTATATCTTCGATCAGCGTTGGCAAATTTGCATGAAAATCCATATTTCCATTAGAATCCGAAGATGAATCATTTTGTAACGGTACATAAGATGGCGTCAACGAAGTTGGCGCGGAGAAATATTTAGCACGCCGCTTTTCTTCCTCAATAGTTCTAATGCGTGCCCTTTCCTCTTTATCAGCCAGTTTCTTGTCAACCCCAGCTAAGTGGCCAGGTCGGCTTGGTTCTCTCTGGCACTCCAAGAAGGTTCTATCTTCATTTATTTTAATAATTTCAAACGCATCCGCGTGTGCAATATCAAACAGATTATTTAAGTTGTTGATAAACTCTTGTCGGCGCTCCTCAAAGATACCTAGTGTTTTTCGTGCATTTTTTTGCAAGTTTCTCCAAACTTGATATAATTTCACAAGTTTCTTCACGCAATTAGGTAAAGATTTTGTAGGTATTCGTGCCTTTTCCCAAAAGATAATGCACTCGCGAATAGTGAGATTTGCGCTTTCATTAACAGTTAAATTCACTTCACGAATATTGTAAAATAAAACTGCCAGAATTTGTTCATTAGAAGGAAGTTTTGAACCCGTTATTTGATGTTTCATGTCCCCTATTAAAAATATACTCTTTTTAGAACTGCGTAATTCCACCGACATGTTGGATTATTGAAAACGATAAATTTACTAACGAAATAGCAAGTAATAATAAGCACATCGACGCGTCAGCTCGTGTTCGCTTTAGTCAGCAAGGACAGACATGTATCGATGCAAGTCGGCACGGGTTGCCGTGGTCCTGCGTTCACGAAATTTAATGTACAATTGTTTTGACACCAAACAAATATAATAAGAGGGTATGCGTCAAATAAAAAAGACTTTAATTTTTTTGGGACACCCTAATGTACAGGTTAAGAACATTTTTTTTCATGGCCAACAAAGACGGTGCTTTTGTTGACATGCACATCATTAGCAATGTCTCTAATGTTAATCCCGTTAGCAAACCATTTTTTCTTGTACATTTTTGTTGACATGCAATGCTAATATCGTCTCTAAACAGGTTGTTATTATCGTTTTTTGCATATCAATCAGTCGAGGTATGTCGACTTTAATTTCGTTTGACATTTCCGCAGATTCTTCAATTTCATTAACAATTTGAAAAATCAAAGTGAATCCAGCTCACGTAGCCAAATATTTTGCTGTAGTAGTACTAATACAGCTAAATATTTGGCTATGTGAACTGGACTCACTTTGGTTGCTCAAATTGTCAATCAAACTGACAAATCTGCGGAAATGTCAAACCCAATGTATATATATTTTTTTTAGTGCACGTCTCTGCTCCTGGAAAAGTAATTTTACACGGCGAACATTCAGTGGTTTACGGTCGGCTGGCCGTTGCCGCAAGTTTGGGTCTACGCACCCATTTAAAACTCAAAGAAACCGATGACGATCATTTAATGTTAGTTTTCAAAGCCGTCGGATTAAACATCAAATACTCACTTCAGGTAAAAATATACACTGACGAAAGAAATTAACGCATCATTTGTGATTTTTTTGATATCTTGGAATCGAGTTTTCTTTGAACACAAACATATTTTTACAATAAGAAATCTTATCAAGCATGCTGTTTTACATGTTATGTTTTGTCTTTTGTTCTCATGGATTTCTGTCAATAAATAAAATGAAGCACTTTTCATTATTCTGACTGTAAGAAAGGTTCATATAAAATTTCTTTTTGAGTTTGTTTTCAAGTAATTGTTAAAATTAAGTGCTAAATTGTGAAGAATGAATATGGATAGACGTCCGAATCTTAATTTAAGCAGTGATTGTGGTTACACTTGCAGAAGAAGGTAGGAGTCAGCGTTACATCAGTCAGCGTCTTGGTGTTAATCAATCGACCGTATCCCGTGTCTTGAAGAGACATCGGGAAACTCAGGCATACTCAAGAAGGCCAGGACAAGGGAGAAAACGGGCCACAACTGCTGTTCAAGACCGTTTTTGAATGATGCAGACGTTACGCGAACGGTTTATTACGGCTCCTAGGCTACAAAATATGCTCGCAGAGATCCACAATGTTCATGTAAGTTCCGTTACCATCAGAAAAAGGTTACGTGGTTTTAATTTAACTCCGAAAACAGCGGCAAAAGGACCACAATTAACCGCAGACCATCGCAGAGTCAGGTTAACATTTGCGCAAGAACATGTAAACTGGTTACAGGCCGATTGGGCTAATGTTATGTTTAGCGACGAGTCCAGATTTTGTGTTTACGGCAGTGACAGACGAATGCATGTGTACAGACGGCCAGGTGAACGTTATGCGCAGTGTAACATTGTTCCGACTGTTATGTTTGGTGGAGGCTCTGTTATGGTGTGGGGTGGTATCACTTTAGAGGCTCGTACGGAGTTGGTGGTCATACCAAGAGGAAGCATCACGGCAGCGTCTTATATTGCAAACATTTTAGAACCATCCGTAATGCCTTTTGCTCCCTTTGGAGGAAACCGCACAAAATTTCCTGTTTATGCATGACAATGCAAAACCACACAGTGCCCGAATTGTACAACAGTATCTTGACCTAGTGGGTATCAACACAATGCAATGGCCAGCCAGGAGTCCCGATCTTAATCCGATCGAACACCTATGGGACGCGATGGGCAGACGCCTTAGAGCACTTCCTCGGCGTCCAAGCAATCAACAAGAGCTTGGACAAAGATTGCAGGAAATTTGGGAAGATATTAACCAGGATGAAATTGGATCATTAATTAACAGTATGAGCCGTCGCTGTCAGGCAGTTATTCGAGCAAGAGGAGGAAACACTAGATATTAAGTGTTATAATCACATGTTCACTTTTTTCCTCTTTTTATTTATGACATTATTTTAGTCATTAATGAAAGAAAATGTCTTGAAAATCATTATTATAGTTCAGTTGGTTTTGTTGTTATTTTTTTTGTTTTTAAACATCAAAACTTTATTTTTAAATTAAAAAATTAATGTGATGCGTTAATTTCTTTCGCCAGTGTAGATCGAAAATACAACACGAAATCCGCATATTTTTTGTCATTGAAAATTGACAATTTTAGGATTTGACAAGTTATACATACAGGGTGTCCCGGTAATGTGGGGAAATGGCTTAATGACGATTTAACACAACTTATCTCCAAAAGTTAACGGTTAAGCCGGAATTCATCCTCAAAGTTCAAAAAAATATTAATAGTTTTATTTACAACAATTGACATGTACTTATGGCCTGTGTGTACATTTTTTCATCATAGAAAATTGATTTTTTTTTTTAGGATTTGAAGAGTGCGCTTCTCTACTCATCACCAACACCTCCTTTACTAACCAATTTTGACAAATACAACTTTGAAAGCCCGGAAAATTTCGACCAGAATGCTGTGCTTGAAAAAATCAATAAATTCTTAGACGAAAAAAACCCTTCTTTGGACACTGTTGAAAAAATCTGCGCCAGCACAGTTTTATACTTCTACAGTTGCATGCTTTATCCATCGGGAATTCCACTCAAAGGTTTGCAGCTGGGCGTCGAATCGGAATTACAAATTGGCGCCGGCATGGGTAAGTTAATAGTTAAACACATATTAATGGTTAAAATACTAAACATTTCAACCATTAACCGCCGGTTGCACCATATCATCTTAAGATACATCTTATACAAGACTGTCTTACAGTCAAGCTGAACTTAAGATTTAATTGTGTTGCAACAACATGACAGATCTCTTGCCTTAGCCAAGTAAGTGCTTGAGCTGGCAACTATTGGCAACGTCGCAAAAAATCGCGAGCATAACCTCACTCCCATAACCTTCGCAGTAGTAAACATGAAAGAATAAAGTAGTTGTCTGAAGGGGGGTGTTTGTGCCCTACGGAGTCTGGTAACTCGCAGCGTGAGCTGCCGTGAAACGCGTAGCGGTTTTTTTGCGGCGGCCGACAACAAAACCGGAGAACCTGTAAGGGAATAGAAAAGGGATCTGACCTTTTGGGTGTCAAGCTCCGAGTCCTTACAGCTTCCGGTTCGGGGTGATTGGCACGATCGGCACTACTTCACAGAATCTCCAGGGTGGCGCGAGATCGACCGTCGCGTGTGTCTGTGTTTTTACGAGTCCCTCACTCGATCAGCGGATCGAACAAGGATGGGGTGGGGAGTTGTGCTCGGCAAAAAAGGGTGAAAATATGGAAAGAAGAATATGTTGCCAACCGATTGAAAAACCGCTTGTTTGTACCGAACAGTAGTAAATAAGTAATTATTAGAAAGCATTAGGATTCCATTTGTGAAAAATATGTGCAACTGTGATTAAAACTATATTCTACAATAGTGGTTTGAATTTGTTTTTAGGTACTATATATGTGTTATATTGTGTGTATTATATCATTGTGTACTGCCAAGCAGTATAAACACTAGAAATATTTTTATTGATTTTTTTATATCAATTGTGTGAAGGGCCTTATTATGATTTACATATTGATGGTAAAAATAAAAAATAACAAAACAGTTGTTAATACAAGATAAATTTATGAAAATCAAAATTATGCATATAGCTATAAAATATTAAAATAATGTTCAACGTAGAAGTTCCTATAATTTAAACCATCCAAATTTAGCGGAGGATTTGGAATTTCACCAGCAACAATGGCTTGCTGAAGTTCATGCTGCATGACTGTTTGTTCTTCAGGAGGTTTGGGCTCACCATTTAATCTTGCTATATTGTGTAGAACGGCTGTACTGACAATTATTGGCAACACATTTTGGAGCTGCATTCGACAACCATAAGCCATTATAGGAAATCTTCGTTTCCATATTCCAAAAAGATTTTCAATTTTGGTTCTTGTTCTAATATGGCTATGGTTGTACATTTGTTGTCCCCTTGTTACGGCATTTATAAACGGAGTTAATAAGTACTTTCTATTCATGTATGCACTGTCACCTAAAAGTTTATAAACACTTACACTAATTACAAACTAATTACACTATAAACAAAAAAAATCAACTTTCTGTAATATATACCTAGAAGAATACTATCACCAAATTCACCATTTTCAAAACGATATTTTATTCTTGAATTATTGAAAATGGTAACATCATGAGTTGATCCAGGCCAACGAACAACTATATCTTGGAACAAATAATCAGCGCTTCCGATAACCTGAACATTGACAGAGAAAAATCCCTTTCGGTTTCTAAAAACTTCAGCATTTTCTCCTTCTGGCGATAAAACTCTTACATGTGTTCCGTCTATGGCTCCAATAACTTTCGGAAATCTTTCTATTTCAAAAAACATATTTTGAGCATTTCGGATTTCGATTAGATTTCTTGGCATGTATATATACTCAGGAGCCAATGCAGCAATTTTTCTGGTTACTTTCCCCACTGTTCTACAAATGGTTGCTTTATCTGCATTTACAAAATCACCAATGCTCAATAAATGACCACCTGTAGCATAAGCTCTTAAGGCAATTAATAATTGATTTATAGGAGAAAGCGAATTGTTCCTATAAAAATAAGAAAACATTTTCTTTTTTTTTTTTTTGGGTTTTTACGTCATCTATTTCCGCTGCTAAGGCCAATCATGACGTCGGAGATTAGGTCTACAGCTATCCGGGAATTTTGCCGAACCCGGTGGGAGTTCCAACCCACCGGTAGGGATCTTTAACGTGCACGCAACATCCGGGCAGTACACGGGTCCTACATGCATTTAACGTCATATCCGAGAAGACGGAGTGTTTGGCATTTTTATCCTAACCTATATAAATGCAGACAACTTGTTAGGCCGGTATTTGAACCCCGGTCAATTATATATATTTTCTTATACATCAAAATGTAAATATCATGTAAATCTACAGTTCACCAATGTAGACTGTAGATTAGATGCTGTAATTATTTCGATATGTGTAGCATACCTATTTGTATGATGTACTTACCTATTTGTATGATATTCAAGTTCGGGCTCCAATCTTTCCAATAATGTCAAAACTGTTGGCTTTTGCAATCGAAAGCGAGTAAAAAATTCATTATCAGATAACGAATATACGTCGAGGGAGGTTTAAATTATTAATATCGTCCACTAAATTTACATCACCTACAATATCAACATCATTTATTAAATTCATTTTATATTAAATTCTTTCTTTTTACAAAAAAAACAATAAAAAAATTCTTTATTGAACTATTTGAAGGTTATAATTTTGTCAACTCCAATCTTAAGCTCTAAAAATCGGCAACTTAAGAAATGGAACGTTATTGATCGTCTTAAGACGCTGAATTTGCTTGGTGCAACGATATTGCTTTCTTAAGTTCGACTTAATCTACATCTCAGGTTGTTTTTTCAAGACAGACTTAATATTACTTCATGCAACAATGTAAGCTTAAGTTAAGGCACATCTCATGCTTAAGATCCAAATCGGTGCTAAGATTCATTGGTGCAACCGGCGGTAAAACCCCCCACTGAAATTTTTATAACTGCCTTCGAAATATTTTTCTGGCTACGGCCTTAATTTTTTCTCAAATAAACGAGACTCACTGTGAAAAGTAACATACGGAATGGCCAATTAGTAAAAGTTCTTATTAGACACTCGGTATAGAAGTGGATATTTGACTCTCCATGCTGCAGAGTGTAACATGGAAGACGAGACTGCCGGACACATTCTCAGCGATTGCCCGGCACTCTCGTCAACTAGGGGCTCCTTACTGGGTGAAAGATGGCCTACATAAGGGATGTACCCACCTCGGCTTTGCTAGACTACCTAGACCAGGAGTTCTCAACATTTTCGTGTTGCGCCCTCCACTCATAAGTCCACGCTCCCCCTTTCTGATTTTATTTGGGTTTTTTTTTCACTTCACCTACTCTTTAGGAAACCTGTTGCGCCCCCCTAATGTGGCGTGCCCCCCCCCGGTTGAGAAACCCTGACCTAGACCAAGTAGGCTGGCTAAGCTGAAGCTGGGTGGTCGATGGGAGAAAGCACAATGGGGCTAATGAGGCCTACAATAGACTTGCGGTCGCAGTGGAGGGTAGCATAACTACTCACTCACTTTCAATAGAATAGAATAGAATGAGGCCTAAGTGCAGTGCTGAAATGCGCACTTCTCAAAGTACCAGAACCGGACACCCTGTATAGTCATAATTTTCATTTTAGGAAGTTCAGCTTCTTTCTGCATCGTGCTAGCGGCCGGTTTAATGGAATACCTCAGGAAAAACATCGACGCTCACTCCGACAAAATCAACGAGTCCTTCAAATGGTTGCACGAAAACAAAAGCAAATCGCTAAGCCCGAGAGAGTTGAACTTGATCAATACTTGGGCTTATCAAGCGGAAAGAATAACACATGGAAATCCATCGGGTAACTTAATAGAACTCCCAGTAATACCGGGCGATTAAATGAATCTATCATCAAGCCATGAAGTTTGAATTAAGGGTGGTAGTACTTAATGAATCTGACAAATGACGTGTGCGTCAGTTTTTAGATTAGGTTAGGTACAAGAAGTTTATTGGAGAGTTTAAGTTAATCGTTTTGCAAATACGGTAATGTTAATGTCTACGCTAAACTCGCTTGTTGCCCGGTAACCGCCTGCGTTACTAGGCAACAACCAAGTTTGGTGTAGACGTTAGCGTTACTGTATTTCGAAAAACGTTAAACCAAAACTCTCTAATATCTCTAAAAAGCAACAACACCGTTGAATAAAAATCAAAAACTTAGAATGATTACAGCAGATTTTTAAAGTGGTTCTCGCTTTTCAGCATTTTTCAAGAAACTTCCAGCCAAGAAAATATTATGTTCTGAATTAAACATTTTGAACACAAAGACTAAATGATGAATTAATTTCTCACTTAACCCGTGGTGGAACATATTTAATTAATACGCTTTGATTAAAACACTTGGTTTGTTTCACTGATTTGATAAATCAGTGAAACAAACCAAGTGTTTTAATCAAAGCGTATTACAAAGACGCTAATTTAAGTTAATTATGTCACAGTCTGTTTACGCCATTAAGCGATTTGTTTAAAAAATTAAATAAACACATTGTGTAATAAACAAACAAAATATTTATTGAATAAACGTGCATCGAAAATATGTACAAACAAAGCAAAATAAAAATAAATAATTAACAAATAATAAAAAAGGAAGTATTTGAAATAATAAGCAAAGTTAACACAGAAGTTGTAAGTTAATTTAAAGATCAAAATAAGCAAAGTTAGAATTAGAATTTGAACAAAGTTTTACGTCGATTAGGTTGATTACTTACTCGTGTCGAAGTTCGTACAAGAAGTGATTTAGGACACAAAAAGATCAAAACAGGAAAGCAAAGGGAACCACGTGACTAGGGGAGGGAGATTTAAGGGTGGTGCAAAAGTGCGGAAAGAAAAAGAGATAAACTGACACGAGATAGGCGAGGATAGTAGAGGAATTTCTGAAAATGTCCACATTTGGCTCGACCTGCGTTTTTGACTTTGATGGGCTTTCCCTTAGTAGAGAGCGTAATTCTTACTGATGCCAATTGAGCACGTCCATAGCGAAGTCCATTGTCCAGCTCAAAATTTTCAGACAATATTTCGCTCCTAAGTTACGACCGCAGCCCGACGAGCACCCAAACAAATTTTACACAAAAGAAAGGTCGATGTAGTTGTAGCAAAAAGGTTCAAAATGTAAACAAAAGAAAACGAATATTTTTGGAAATACAGGCAAAAGCCCAAATGATTAGAAATGTACACGAACATAACATAATATAAAAAACACAAAATATACAGAGAATTTTATGTAACACCGAACATGCTAGAATATGCCCAATGTTATTTTTACTATGTTCAATGTGTACTGGGGCGCATCAAAACATTGAGTAATAAACTCTCTGTGTAAAACACATTCGCGATTTGGCGCGAACACAGTCATTAAACACTGCCAACTACAATCAGAGTCTATTTCAATTAAAAATTCATTTGATCACCCGGTAGTTTAAAAAATGCTGCCTACTCTATTTTATAATTTGAATTAATTTTTTTAGGTATCGATAATACAACTTGTACTTACGGTTCGATAGTGGAATTTCAGAAAGGTTTGAAACCGAAACCCCTGCACGTTTCACACAAACTATCTGCTTTGTTGATTGACACGAAAGTTTCGAGGAACACGAAAATGCTAGTGTCCAAAGTCGCCGAATTATTGAAACAGGTTCCCACACTGGAAAACGTCTTAAATTGCATGGACGGAATTTCCAAAAAGGCCATCGACTATTTACAAAAACTAAGCGACTTGGAAGTTAAATACAAAAATGAAAAAAACCGACACATTGAAGAGTTTAAAATGTATTATGACAGAATACAGGTATTTATTTTATTTATTTATTTTATATCCAACAAAAATAAATCATCATTTACTTCTCAACTTTTCATTGAATCAATAAAAATATTACAGGGAATATTACAAGAAAGTGAGTTAAGTGAGTTAGTGAGTTAAATAAAAAGTTGAAAATCATAAATAGTCTGCTATTATATTAAGTGATAATGGATTTTCAAAAACTAAGTGCCTTAACAATCAACGAGATTACAAGAAAGAATATGATGTTAAAAAAAATGTATTATTGCCTTTTAAGGTCAAACATAAATAAATTTCTAAATTTAAATATGAGTAAATATAAACAGAGGAAACAATATCGTTACCAATAAAAACATCCTGAAATTTTATTCTTTTTATCAGGAAAATTTCGAGTTGAATCAATTAATGCTGGCAACATTAGACGTTTCCCACCCCGAAATCGAGAAAATATTATCAATACTGAAAAAACACGACTTTGCGGGGAAGTTAACAGGCGCTGGAGGAGGAGGTTTTGTTTTATCGATCATTCCGTTTTACACGAAAGAAGAGAAACTGAAGGAAATCAAGCGGGCCCTGATCGAAGCCGGTTTTCCCTTTCATTTATTGGAATTGGGTGGCGATGGTGTTAAAATACATTAATCTGTATAATCGGTATTTTTAACGTCTTTTGTAAGTATCTTCAGTATAAATAATTTTTTTGTATGGACAAAATGTATTTATTTGTAATGTGTTGTAAAACATTGAATAAAAATGGTGGATGTTTTGTTTACTTATAATCTGTTTTTTTTTTTAATTTGACCAATCAAATTTGATGTTTCAAGAATTTAGTGCTGTGCTGCAGGTTGTGTGTTTTAGGCTAGGACCAGTGTCTAATCTCTAAGATTAGACATACATTTAATTAATAATTATTCCTTTGCGATTGCATCATTCGTTCAATAATGCAATTACAACATAACACAATTCCGGACAATTACCTGATGCCCCACTTAAGCAAGAATGACGAGCGGCTGTTCGGCCGATCCACGGCAACAACTTCTGCAACTCAGCAACGGACTTGTGGACTTTGTGACCATCGGCGTCCCAAATCACCGGGCCAACGCTACCAGTCGGCACCAACACTAAATATAAATACCCGCGAGGAGGCCAACTGACCAGAGTTATTTTGACTCTCAAACTGATTACAACCATGTCATGTATTTAAGTTATTATGTTACAATATATACCTATTTTAAATCCACTACTCTACCCTGAACTATTACAACCAGATTAATCGCATGTTGTGCTCTTCTTCTCTTGCGTATTTAATGTTTGTTTAAGCATTTGAATAAATAAATAAATATAGGGGTAGTTATCAAAGGAAAAGGTTATAGAAATGATTGTAGTTATTTTGATAATTAGATTATTGGAGTATTGACTGAATTTAAAATTTGGACTAACGCCCTTCCCGAGGGATAGGAAAAGGAAAAAAATACACGTGCAGTTAGCAGGATGTGGTACACTAGAGGGGAATGCAAGGAATAGGATAGGAGTCTAACCACGTGCTGGCTTTGCCTTTTTTTTTTGCGCAGCTCTCCGACCTGCTCGGGATCTGGACTGGACCCGCATGTTGTGTTGTAAATCAACTTTTAATTCGTAGGTTATGTGACGGGAGATCTGACGTTAATATGACAATTCAATTAACTCGCAAGGATTACGATTACAAATGTATTTACCTAACACCGCCTCAAATTATTTGTATCTACTACCAATTTAATAAAGTGTCTCAGGATCGGGTAGGATCAGGTAATATTCCTTGCTCAGGAATATCTGTGTTCTTTATTATCTGCCCGTTTATATGTTCGAATTTAAAAAAAGTTCTAAATACAAGGAATTTTTTGATGTTACGATTTTTCAATGTAAATTTTTAGACATTCGTGATCTTATTAAAAACTTTCAATTTAAAAACGAGTGTTTTCCACTCCCAGACAAAGCATGAAGTAAAATTTCGAGTTTAGAAAAGCCTGAAAATTTGGCTCGGGCGCGTAGCGAAGCGGAGCGACCGAGCCAAATCAGGCTTTTCTAAACTCGAAATTTTACTTCATGCGCCACGCCCCTAAAACACTGATTTAAAGCCAAGTTTAAAATATACTTTGACTTAGTTTCGATCACATGTTCATTACAATCTACAATCTACAAACGGTGACCACACAGGAGAAGCGTATTCCAACACTGGACGGACAAGAGTTAAATATAAAAGTCGTAACGTGTTCGGAGAAAAGTTTAATCGTGTAAGCTCGACTATATTGAACTGAGTCGACCTTAACAGTTTAATAACCTTGACTAATGATGTCATGTGTAGAATTCCGGACGTGACGTCAATTGCCAAGGCCTTTAAACGGGTAAGGTTAACTATATTAAACTGAGTCGACCTTAAAAGTTTAATAACCTTGACTTATGACGTCATTTAAACAATTCCACACGTGACGTCAATTACCCAGGCCTTGAAACGGGCAAGGTTAACTATATATTACATGAGAAGCGTATTCCAACACTGGACGGACAAGAGTTAAATATAAAGTCGTAATGTGTTTGTAGAAAAGTTTAATTGTGTAAGCTTGACTATATTGAACTGATTCAACCTTAACAGTTTAATAACCTTGACTAATGACGTCATGTGTAGAATTCCGGACGTGACGTCAATTGCCAAGGCCTTTAAACGGGTAAGGTTAATTATATTAAACTGAGTCGACCTTAAAAGCTTAATAACCTTGACTTATGACGTCATTTAAACAATTCCACAGGTAACGTCAATTACCCAGGCCTCGAAACGGGCAAGGTTAACTATATTAAACTGAGTTGACCTTAAAAGTTTAATAACCTTGACTTATGACGTCATTTAAACAATTCCACACGTGACGTCAATTACCCAGGTCTTGAAACGGGCAAGGTTAACTATATTAAACTGAGTCGACCTTAAAAGCTTAATAACCTTTGCTTATGACGTCATTTAAACAATTCCACACGTGACGTCAATTACCCAGGCCTTGAAACGGGCAAGGTTAACTATATTAAACTGAGTCGACCTTAAAAGTTTAATAACCTTGACTTATGACGTCATTTAAACAATTCCACACGTGACGTCAATTACCCAGGTCTTACAACGGGCAAGGTTAACTATATTAAACTAAGTCGATCTTAAAAGTTTAATAACCTTGACTTATGACGTCATTTAAACAATTCCACACGTGACGTCAATTACCCAGGTCTTGAAACGGGCAAGGTTAACTATATTAAACTGAGTCGATCTTAAAAGTTTAATGACCTTGACTTATGACGTCATTTAAACAATTCCACACGTGACGTCAATTCCCCAGGTCTTGAAACGGGCAAGGTTAACTACATTAAACTGAGTCGATCTTAAAAGTTTAATAACCTTGACTTATGACGTCATTTAAACAATTCCACACGTGACGTCAATTACCCAGGTCTTGAAACGGGCAAGGTTAACTATATTAAACTGAGTCGATCTTAAAAGTTTAATAACCTTGACTTATGACGTCATTTCAACAATTCCACACGTGACGTCAATTACCCAGGTCTTGAAACGGGCAAGGTTAACTATATTAAACTGAGTCGACCTTAAAAGTTTAATAACCTTGACTTATGACGTCATTTAAACAATTCCACACGTGACGTCAATTGCCAAGGCCTTTAAACGGGTAAGGTCGACTATATTGAACTGAGTCGACCTTAAAAGTTTAATAGCCTTGACTTATGACGTCATTTAAACAATTCCACACGTGATGTCAATTACCCAGGCCTTGAAACGGGCAAGGTTAACTATATTAAACTGAGTCGACCTTAAAAGTTTAATAACCTTGACTTCTGGCGTCACGTGAAGTGAATTGTCAAGGTCTTCAAACGGGTAAAGTATTGAATTTATTTGCAGTAAACGCAAGGATACATTGAAAAGATCATACGACTTGTTTACTTATGATTTCCACTTATATTTCATGTGGCGAAATTGAAAACTAGCAATTTTTCTCAGAGAAATCGGCAAAACGCAAACTAACAATTGAATAGTTGAGTCGCCTATTTCCAAAAAACCCTAAATCCATAGTGGATTTAGGGGTTTTTGGAAATAGGCAACTCAGTTGTTTACCCTTCTAAACAACTACTGTTAAATTGATTGAGTGAGTTACGTGAAGATCGAATTTAATTGATAAATAAAGCACTAATAACCTTTCTTCACACTTTTATTTTTATTCCATATGTACATTTCAGACACAATGTGACCATTATCAATGGATTAATACTTTATTTATCAATTAACTACTGTTAGTTGCCCGTTTATTTGTGGGAAGAGATTAAATCGTGTAATTGCAGGTGAATGAAAATTACTAAGTTTGTAATTAACTTAGTTTATTTATAAATATAAATAAATAATTTAATTAAATAACAAACATAAAATAAATAAATCTCATTCTCCTGCTTTTTGCGTCGAATTCAGACACCCGTGTCCGTTCAAATTCTCCTCGTTGCTAAAACACAAAAAGCAAGTTTCGCACTTCAACTTCCTCCCTTTGGCGTGCAACCTTAAAACGTGCATATCCCGCGTCGCCTTATGCCGAAAGCTCTTCGCACACGAATCGCAACTGTACAGCTTAACATCCGAGTGCAGCGCCATGTGCGAGGTCAGATTATACTTCTGATTGAAACACTTACCGCAGGTCTCGCAAACGTACGGTTTCTCCCCGGTGTGCGCCCTCGTGTGCCTAATCAACGAAGCACTGACCCGAAACTTCATATCGCACATCTTGCATTTGTACGGCTTCTCCCCCGTATGGATCCTCCGATGCTTCCCCAGATCGCCCTTGTTGTAAAAGGTGCGCTCGCACGAGTCACAGGAAAACTCCGGCTTTCCGTGCTTCTTCATGTGTTTGTGCAAGTAGTTTTTGTCGTAGAAGTGCCTGTCGCAGATGTCACAGCGGAATATTTCATCCAGGAATTTATCGTCGGTGATGTCTTTAGCGTGCGATCTTCGATGGACTTTGAGGCTGCTGAAGTGCCGGAATCTTTCGTCGCAAATGTCGCACGAGTGGCGTAGCACGTCGTCGTGTTTACGCATGTGAACGCGGAGCTGGGATTTCGTTTTGTAGCACATCCCGCAGGTGGAGCATAAAAATGTATCATTTGTTTCTCGCTTTATTTTAATTTTTGCTGTAGAACAAGAAATTCCGTCATTATCACCTTTCGTAACCTCCTCTAACTCATTTCCTGTAACCTTCGAAGCACACACAAAATCCTCTTTTATAATTGTTTGCAAACAACACGAAACATCCTCGGGTTTCCCGATCGTTTCCTTCGAAGTACACACAAAATCCTCTTTTATAATTGTTTTCAAACAAAAGGAAACATCCTCGGGTTTCCCGATCGTTTCCTTCGAAGTACACACAAAATCCTCTTTTATATTTGTTTGCAAACAACACGAAACATCCTCGGGTTTCCCGATCGTTTCCTTTGAAGTACACACAAAATCCTCTTTTATAAGTGTTTGCAAACAACACGAAACATCGGTGGATTTCCCGATCGTTTCCGATGAACACAAAACATTTTCTTTTTTAATCACTCTCGAGCCACTCGAAACATCTTCCTTTTTAATCACTCTTGAGCCACTCAAAACACCTTCCTTTTCCTTCTCGGATAAAATGTGCTCGCGATGTAAATGCTCTTTAATCGAATTAAAATTTTCAAACGTTTTCCAACAAACCGAACACTTCAACAACTCATCGCCCTCTTTCTCAACGACATGACTTTCTAAATGTTCCGCTAAAGAAGTTTGCTTTTTAAAATCCACTCCGGAAATCTTGCACTTGCAATTATTCGACTCTGCCGTTGCTTCATTCGAGGTTATCAGCCCACCAACATTGACATTTCTTCCATCAATTGAGGTTAGAATTAGAAAATCCTCTTTGACAGCCCTGATTTTAACAGAGGTTAGGTGATTGCTGTCAAAGTCGTCACGTACGCTGCTTTCGTCCTCTCCGCTGTCATTTGAGGCTACGTCACACGAATCTGGAATTCCCTCAATTTTGATCGAGGTTGTGTTGGTCTCCACCGTATCTAAGATTATGTTGCTCATTCGAGTCGAAGTATCCTTTACACTGTCGAGCTTATTTGAGGTTATGTTGCTCACTCGTGTCGAAGTATTCTTTACACTGTCAAGCTTATTTGAGGTTATGTTGCTCACCAGAGTCGAAGTATCCTTTATACTGTCGAGCTTATTTGAGGTTATGTTGCTTACTAGAGTCGAAGTATCCTTTACACTGTCGAGCTTATTTGAGGTTATGTTGCTCACTCGAGTCGAAGTATCCTTTATACTGTCAAGCTTATTTGAGGTTATGTTGCTCACTAGAGTCGAAGTATTCTTTATACTGTCGTGCTTATTTGAGGTTATGTTGCTCACTCGAGTCGAAGTATTCTTTATACTGTCAAGCTTATTTGAGGTTATGTTGCTCACTAGAGTCGAAGTATCCTTTATACTGTCGAACTTATTTGAGGTTATGTTGCTCACTCGAGTCGAAGTATCCTTTATACTGTCGAGCTCATTTGAGGTTATGTTGCTCACTCGAGTCGAAGTATTCTTCATACTGTCGAGCTTATTTGAGGTTACATTGCATCCTCCAGCTGTTTCACGCTTTTTCGAGGTCATATCACTTGGAATTTTATCACCGACTTTGCATAGATTAATTTCTGAGGCTACGATTTCTCCTGTATTGCACTGTTCAGCCCCGGCGTTTCCACCTTTACACCTCCAGTAAGTTTTTCCTACTTCAGCCCCCTTATTTGAGGTTAGGATATCTTTAATGTCACTATAATTTATTGCAAGATCAACATTCTTATTCGAGGTTATGGTGTTTTTTCTAGCGCTCCAATAATTTTTCGTAACATCAATTGGGGATGAGGTGTTCCTTCTAACCCCATAATTCTCATTCGAGCTCACGTTTTCTTCTAAACTCGAGTAATTCTTTCCAACCTCATAGTTCTCATTTGAGGTTACGTTTACTTCTAAACTCGGGTAAATCTTTCTAACCTCACAGTTCTCATTTGATGTTACGTTTCCGTAATTTTTTCTAACCTCATAATTCTCATTTGTAGTTACGTTTTCTTCTAAACTCGAGTGATTCTTTCTAACATGAAAGTTGTCTACACTCGAAGAATTTCTCCTAACCATCATACCTTCATTTCTATCCTCAAAGTTAAAGTTGTTTAAACTCGAGCAATTTTTCCTAACCTCAACACCTTTAATTCTAACCTCGCAGCTCAAGTGGTTTACACTCGAGTAATTTTTTCTAACCTCAAAGTTTCGACATTTCTCTGCTTCGAAAACACTTGTGACATCCGTCACAGGAAAAGGTTTCATAATTTCAGTTTTCTCGTGTTCCATAATATCCTCGTGAATATTTTGTTGATCTTTCATTTTCAAGCAATCGTTTTTGTGCACGAAGTTAATTTTATCCAACTCCCGTTCGAGTTTGATTCTAGCACCGTCCACACTTGTGACATCCGTCACAGGAAAAAGTTTCACAATTTCAGTTTTCTCGTGTCCCATAATATCCGTGTAAGTATTTTGTTGATCTTTTATCAAACAATCGTTTTGATGCATGATGTTAATTCTATCCAACTCCCGCTCGAGGTTGATTTTAGCACCGTCCACATCGCTTAAAAGGCTCAAGTATTCGTTGAGTTTCAGTTCAGTCGATAGGCATTTGTTTCGGAATGTGTGCGCTCTAATCAACTCGGTGTGACAGTCGTGACAGAGCGTCGGATTTTCGTTTACATCCAAATTCTAAAATATAAATAATAAACAAATTTGCTGACCTATTGAAAGAAAATTATAGGCAAAACATGTTTACGAAGGAAACACGATTTTAACTTTGTTTGTATAACTGAGTCTCAGTTATACTCACAACTGAGTGAGTATAACTGAGACTAAGTTATACAAACAAAGTTAAAATCGTGTTTCATTTGTGAATTATGATGTATAACGAAGTAGAAGCCTCTACCGTTAACAGTTTAAAACATAATTGGATGAGTTACGTGAAGATGATAATAACTTTAAATAAAACACTTTTAACGTATCTTCACAATTTTTATTATATACCAGATGTACATTTCGGTCACAAGGTGACCATTATCAGTGGATTGATATCAACCCATTGATAATGGTCACCTTGTGACCGAAATGTACATCTGGTATATAACAAAAATTGTGAAGGTTAAAAGTGTTTTAATTAAAGTTTAAAACATGTTATAGATTATAAAAAAAGGTGTTGTAAAAATTTTGAATAACATCTGTTTGGGCTGTGAACTCTGTGATGTATATTCGACTATTCGGAGTGTGGTTCGAGAGCTGACCCCGAGCAGTCCGTCCCGCTGCACAATTAAAACGTGCGGCCTCCACGTGGTCCACCATATCCTTAATCATCCTTTCAATCACATCCTTTTCAATAATCCTTTTCCCAAATTCCCTTCCATTGAACCTTTTCCTTTAAAAATCCACGTGTATTTCCTATTTCCTATCCCTTGGGGAGGGCAGAGGGCGCAGCAATGGCTGTTTAACTCTGTCCAGATTTTAACCTACGCTTAAGACCTAGATTTAAGATTTCATTACTCATCCCTTCATCCACTCATTTATTCATTCATACAATCGACACTCTAATAAATTTAAAACAATTTTAATTATTATTTCATAATTACTGTGACTGGTCAACAGAGCTTTAATAGCTAAGGCCATTAATTACGCAAAGAAGAAGAAGAAGATTCGACTATTCCTAACCTATAAATGTTTTTGTTGTTTGTTTTGAATTATTAAAGCTCACCATTTCAGGGACGCACTCCTTGAGTTTTTCCTTGAAGGAATTATTTAAATCCACACATTCCGACGTGTTTTTCCTCGCCAAGCAAATTCTACATGCACGAAAATCCATTATTTACACACAAACAATCAACATCATAGATAATTACTGCTGTAGATAAGACTTCTTCTTCTTCTTCTTTGCGTAATTAATGGCCTTAGCTAATAATGCTCTGTTGACCAGTCACAGTAATTATGAAATAATAATTAAAATTGTTTTAAATTTATTGGAGTGTCGATTGTATGAATGAATAAATGAGTGGATGAAGGGATGAGTAATGAAATCTTAAATCTAGGTCTTAAGCGTAGGTTAAAATCTGGACAGAGTTAAACAGCCATTGCTGAGCCCTCTGCCCTCCCCAAGGGATAGGAAATAGGAAATACACGTGGATTTTTAAAGGAAAAGGTTCAATGGAAGGGAATTTGGGAAAAGGATTATTGAAAAGGATGTGATTGAAAGGATGATTAAGGATATGGTGGACCACGTGGAGGCCGCACGTTTTAATTGTGCAGCGGGACGGACTGCTCGGGGTCAGCTCTCGAACCACCTGTAGATAAGACATTTGATTTTGTAATTGCTCTAACTTCACGCGTTAGCGTCGCCAACTTAAAAAGTGAATAGAGTGTTTAAGCACAGATGTCTCTGTAAGTTTAATATCGTTTTTAAAGCCGCGTCCACACCAATACATTTTTCTGCATAATAAATACACGTTAGCATACAGTTTTACCTCGATTCTAAGAATGTAATCGACGATTGATTCCAATTTTGTTTTTTTTTGTATATTGTATTTTTAATGTAAATGGCAAGTCGTTGAAATAAATAAATAAGAAAAATAAAAAAAAAATATGCCGTCTTAGACTTTTCATTCCAGTGGATTTTCGAAGTAAATACATTTTATTAGGGCTACCACCCGTTTTGATCTAGAGAGGTGAAAAAGGTTTTGTTAGAGTTACGTAAACGTTTCGTTTCAGAGATAATTTATAATTCACTGCTGTCATTGAAGGTTTTAATAGTTTTCTAACAAGTGATTAAGGCTCAGTTGCACCAGAAACGTTGAACTTGAGTTCAAGATGACAGTTCCCATTGTTGTAATGTCATTTTTAACTCGAGCTGAACATGAACCGGTTGTTCATACACTTAACACGATTATTAAACACTTTGTGTGTATTCAAGATATCTTGAAAAAGGCACGCTTGTTTACAAACAACCGTTCGCAACTTAACAGGTGACAGGCACTGAAATATAGTAATACTGGAACGCGCTCTGGCGACGCCAGCGCGAGCCGACAGAGATAGCGAGTAACGGGTCTTGTGTCTCCGTCGTACTTTTGTGCCGTGATGTACGCCGCCTGACTTTAGTTCTAATGCGCATGCGCGAGGAGCGTGAGACAATGACACAAGACCCGTTGGTCGCTGTCTCTCTCGGCTCGCTTTCTTAACCCAGCGATCATAGGCAGTGCGCGTTCCAGTATTACTATATTTCAGTGGTGACAGGTGTCAGAAAATTTTCACCGCGCATAAAGGTCAGTAGCTCCAAAGCAACGTCTAAGGCGGCAACCCTAATGAAATCTTCTAAACATCGAAATCGAAAAGAATACAGTTTGTAGCCCTATTAAGAGGCTCCAAACTATCCGTTTCGATTCAACGAATTGTCGAAGTGTAAAAGATTTCATAATCTTCTAAACATCGAAAATTCGTTGAATCGAAAATGATACAGTTTGTAGCCCTATTAAGAGGTTACAAACTATCCTTTTCGATTCAACGAATTTTCTATGTGTAGAAGATTTTATTAGGGCTGTCGTCTTAGACTTTTCATAATCTTCTAAACATCGAATATTCGTTGAATCGAAAATGATACAGTTTGTAACCCTATTAAGAGGTTATAAACTATCCTTTTCGATTCAACGAGTTTTCTATGTGTAGAAGATTTTATTAGGGTTGCCGTCTTAGACTTTTCATAATCTTCTTCACATAGAAAATTCGTTGAATCAAAAATGATACAGTTTGTAACCCTATTAAGAGGTTACAAACTATCCTTTTCGATTCAACGAATTTTCTGTGTAGAAGATTTTATTAGGGTTGCCGTCTTAGACTTTTCATAATCTTCTAAACATCGAAAATTCGTTGAATCGAAAATGATACAGTTTGTAACCCTATTAAGAGCTTACAAACTATCCTTTTCGATTCAACGAATTTTCTATGTGTAGAAGATTTTATTAGGGTTGCCGTCTTAGACTTTTCATAATCTTCTTAAGATCGAAAATGCGTTGAATCGAAAATGATACAGTTTGTAACCCTATTAAGAGGTTACCAACTATCCTTTTCGATTTAACGAATTTTCTACGTGTAGAAGATTTTATTAGGGTTGCCGTCTTAGACTTTTCATAATCTTCTAAACATCGAAAATTCGTTGAATCGAAAATGATACAGTTTGTAACCCTATTAAGAGCTTACAAACTATCCTTTTCGATTCAACGAATTTTCTATGTGTAGAAGATTTTATTAGGGTTGCCGTCTTAGACTTTTCATAATCTTCTAAACATCGAAAATTCGTTGAATCGAAAATGATACAGTTTGTAACCCTATTAAGAGGTTACAAACTATCCTTTTCGATTCAACGAATTTTCGATGTGTAGATTTTATTAGGGTTGCCGTCTTAGACTTTTCATTTCAGTGGATTTTCGAAGTAAATACATTTTATTAGGGCTACCACCCGTTTTGATCCAGAGAGTTTTCCATGTGAAAAAGGTTTTGTTAGGGTTACGTAAACGTTTCGTTTCAGAGATAATTTATAAACCAGAAAAGTTTTTAAAAGAGTTTTTGGATTAGAAACTTTGTTAGAGAGAATTTTCAACAGAAGCGCTCAATTACCAGTTGTAATGATTAGCTTGTTTTCGAAACTATAGTCACTGAAAAGTAAAATAAAAGTGGTAAAACCAAGTAAAGTGTTTTAATTTAATTGTTACGAAGATGTACCACAAAGTGAACGCCAACCAAATCAAAGATTTCCTGCTTTTATCTAAAGCCTGGGTCTCCAAAGTATCTTCTTCGCGAGTTATCTTTCGCGGACCGAAGATTAACTTTTTAAAAAGAATTTATTTTGTTGGGAGTGGAAATCGACTGTACCTGCTCAACGTCGCAGCGTAAATTGAATCATCATAGTGCGATAAGATGTATTTATATCAAATGGAATTCTTCTCTAAGCATATTTCTAGTGTGGGTGGTGCGATAACTCGCGGGCCACAAATACAATTCTACATAATAAAGTCGGCCAAGATCCGATTAATTTTATAAAATTATGAAAAATTTAAGGAACAATTGTTACAATATTTCAAAATATAACATTTACAAAAAAAAATACAAACAATCGTGGGCCGGATTTGGCCCGCGGGCCGTAGTTTGGAGACCACTGATCTAAAGCTAACTTTAGCATCGGTATTGAAGTTTCCTGTAAGTTTCCTGTAAACGCGTCGATATTGCAGATTCCTCGAAATTGCTTCGCAGTGTAAGCGCGAGCCAACAGATGGCGCTTGAATACTTTTAAATAATTACTGCGTTTTTTTTTTTAAATGGATTTTTATCGAATGAAAACAGCATTGTATGTAAACAATCGGGGTTTTGATTTGAAGAAATTTTAATTAGAAAAGTGAATCGGATTAAAAAAAAAACAAATACACGTGTCGAATAACTAAAGTGAAGTAAATAAGGGGCATTTATTTTAATTACGCGTGTGGAATTGAATGAACGAGATAATGGAGGAATAAACAAACAGCACGTGGATGTGGATTTAGACATTAATTTAAATGTAACAATTTCATGTTTGTAAATATTATATTATTTTGGACCAATTAATAAAATCAATAATCAACTTTAATTTTTTTTAAAATTATTAGACTGTTGAATATACTGAAATATTGAAGCAATTAAAAAATTTACTTAACAGCTCTATTTTCAATTCACTCTTTGCAAAAACAGGGTTTTTGGCATATCCATCAAATTGCTACATCATCACGTTGTAGAGCGTACAGAGTAGAAATGTTAAAGTGTTAATTGGTTTTACGTATCTCTTCAAATAGCCTCGAAAAAAAATAAAAACGTTTTTTGAAAATTTCGCATTTTTTCGGATATCTTCGGAAGTAGTCGGAATATTTTATGTTTCAAAACGGCATTATGTTATACTCCAGATTGGGCAACTTTGCTCTAATTTAATCGACCTTGTGTCTCTTCAAATAACCGAGATCCCCACGCTTGAACTCCAAAAACGGGCACCCTGTATGTATTTAATGAAGAAAAACACTTCGTTTTATTTTACAAATGAATTTATGAAACAATTCCAAGTGTTTTTTTTTTCCTCAATAACTTTAGATACTGTAATATGTTTCACCAAGTGTTAGATGAGAAATTAATTCAAGAAATTACCCCTCTATACTCAAAACAATTATAAATTATTTACTATATTAGTGTTTCCAATATACGCACACTTTCAGCCTTGGCCTTAATTAAAACACGTGTTTCCTTTATTATCAATTCCCTCTCCATGAATATTATTACCTTCGTTGTACTCCCCAATACATCAAAATAAAATAAGAACACGTGTTTTATAATTTGCGAGCGTTATGTAAAACTTGCATCTCCATTTTACTGAAATAAAGGAAAACAAAAGGGCTTTATTGTTGCATCACCAGCTATCATTTAGCCTTTAGCTGCTTATTAATTCCCAAGGATTAAAGAATTAAGGTCGCGTAACGCGGCACGTGCATTTGCACCAACCCTGTGTATGTGTGTGTGTGAGCGTGTGTCTAATTGAAGGGATTATATGTATATATATTTACATAAGGGATGATATATTGTTATACATATTCATAGAACGCACACACATATGTATTCATCTATAAAATATCAGTGATTTGTGTTGTAACGCAGAGTGAATTATATTAATATCTGTGCACGGTTATAAATAAGTTATTGAATTTGATAGAGCTGGGACAAATCCTCGTAAAAAGGATTCGAATCACGAATCCGAATCACCTAATATGATTCGAATTACGAATACTCGAATAAAGGATTCGTAAGAGATAAATATGATTCGATTCAACGATTCGAATCCTTTTTTTTCGAATCACGAATACAAATCCTTTAAGAATAAATTTGTTTTTTTTTTTCAACCATTTATGTATAAATATCGTTACCAGTTGTTTTAACAGAAATATTAAAACCTAATTATTTAATATTAACACTAAACATCGTTGATAACAGACTAAACATCTGATTCCATGTTACTCTGATTTGTGTGTTTCTAAACTTTATTTCAAATCAGTGTTTTGTACGCGTGGCGCATGAAGTAAAATTTCGAGTTTAGAAAAGCCCGAAAATTTGTCTCGGGTCGCTGCGCGACCCTCGACAAATTTTCACGGGGCTTTTCTAAACTCGAAATTTTACTTCATGCTTAGTCTGGGAGGGGAAAACACTCGTTTAAAGCTTCAAATTAAACTCTATTATAAAATCGACGAATGCCTGAAAATTACGTAGATAAAAAATTACAGAATATCATTAAATCCGGGAAAGTCAGAGAAAAGTCATGGCGTTATATTCAAATTGACCAAAACATTAACAAAAATGGTGATGTGTCCATCATAGTACTTTCCCCCGTAAATTGCGTATTAAATCACTTTTAAAATATTTGTAGCATTATTATTTTCAAAATGTCTTCAACTTTTTGATAACTACAACTTTTATTTGAAACATTTTTCAATTGGATCAACACATACCAGAGGCGCAGCCACGGGGGGGGGCCCGGAGGGCCCGGGCCCCCCCAAGGCATTTTGGACAATATTGAGAATCAAGGGAGCAGCCACGGGGGACCCGGAATTTTACTCTCAACGTGTTTAGATTTGTTACCTACTCCCTATCTAGTAACCGCAGCATATCTCACTGCCATATTGACGCGTATGATTGACATTATATACTTATGCACATACATGCACGATAAGTACATTACGTGCTGAAAGCTGATTGCTTAACGCACGCCTGTGCGGCTTGGGCGCAACATATCCGCTAGTATATAATATGTTACATAGCACTTTCGTAACGTAATGTAATATTTCACGTTTGAATTTGATGAACGCTACTCCGGCCATTTTGATTCTACGCAAGGCCTCAATAAATTAAGCATACTATTTTTAATGGCGACCGTCCGAACAATCGTGTATTGACAGTGCACACTTTTCTCTGGTGAATACGCCCTATGTTAACTCATTATATTGTGAGATTGTGCGTCTTCTTGACAAATACTGAGGTAAGTAATTATAAATTGTTCTGTTAAGTAAAAAGGGTGACGTGAATAAGCGAAGTGCGATCGCTATACAGGGTGCCCGTTTTTCGAGCGGCGCTATGCGGATCTCGTTATTTGAATAAATAGAGAATCGGTTAAATGGGGGCAAAGTTGTGCATTTTAGTTGTTATTAATAATATGCTTTCATATTTGAAATATCTTCATTTGTTTGGATGTACTTCGAAAAAAACTAAAATTTTAGATTTTTTAAAATCGTCCATATCTCCGTTATTATTTATTTTTTTCAAATTTTGTGAAAACTTTCTAAAGTCAACTTTTTATGACTGATCGGATGGCGAACGTTTAAAATATTCAAATCTATTCGTTTTTGTTTTATAGACTCAACTTTTGTTTCTCTTATTGAAACATACACATTTATCCACTTCATTAAAATGCATTTTAAATTCTGATTTCACATGTAGACTTTTGTTCAATTATTGTTGTTGTTCCAGTTGCCATGGCAACCAAACAATACCAAGTTGCTATGCAATAGTTCAAATGTTATTCAAAAGTAAAGCTATGAACCATTGGTTATTTTTTTCTACGCAAATAAATATTTTTTGTGGACTTTGCGCGATTGTTTCCATGGCAACATACCATAAAAACAATACATTTTTTGAAAGTCAACATGTGGCACATCATTGAAATCAACGTGGAAAATGCAATTCAATGATATGCATATCTTCATATGCGCCCATAAGAAAAACAAAAGGTATGCTTCGAAAAACAAATACGAATCGCAGTTTTATAATTTACTCCATAGGTCGAGAAATAACGGAGATATAGACAATTTTTAAATATCGAAAATAATAGTTTTTCTTAAATTACAACGAAACAATTGAAGATATTTGAAATATGAAAGCAGATTATTGGCAAGCACTGTAATATGCAACTTTGCCCCCATTTATCCGATTCTCTATATGTAATGTACATCATACAGGTGTTTGTATGATGCGTCTGCGCACACGTCTTAACAACTGCGTATGCGCCAGTATGTATCCGGAGCGAAACGACGGAACGTGTCTTGTTAATTGTAAAATGGTTAATAGTGTTTTTGGGGAAATAAATTGTGTTATTGTGTAGTAGTGTAATTATCTATGAACCCTACTCCATACACCACCCGCATAAACATTACACTATATATTCAAATAAGCGAGATCCCTATAGTGCCGCACGAAAAACGGGCACCCTGTATATACAGGGTGTATATGAATAAAACGTAACATGAGATTTTAAATATATTTTTTATATTGCAATATTAATTTCTCTAAGTATTTTAGAACAAATATCTAAAAATATTTGTTGTGGAGTAAAATATTCTGCATGATATTGTATTCCTTGAATTACATGCAATTTGAAGGTAATTAATAATATATCATGAATTTGCTCAACGGAAACACTAATGTGTTAATTCTCAATATGAGAATATACAATATAAAAGAAGATGTTATTTCGTTGCAAATTCATTGCCATTTCATAGCAAACAACATAACATATCTGAAAAGAGATATAACTTTACTTTGATCTTGTAAATATTTTGAGTATAAGGATGATGACCAAATCATTATTGAATAAAATTGGGAATTCAACAACCAATAAATACAAAAAACAATGATGTTTTCTAGAAATACACAATTCAAATATTTTCAATTTTTCGAGGAAGAAAACATTGTTAGAAATAACTGTATTTTGAATAATTATGGAAGATATTATTCCAATATAAAGAAATTAACATTGGAAATTCTATGTTCCGTTTTATCCATCTACGTCAGACGCCGTCTCGCATTGTTTTTTTCAAAAGTATTAGTATAATTGCAAATTGACGAAAATTTAAGGCTGAAAGACTGACGGTCGATAGCCATCGATATTATATTATTATTATTATATAAGAATGTATTATTACACAATAAAGATGTTAGTATATAACATATTTAATTAAAAATACTGACAAAATTATTTTTTCCTTTTGTTAAAAAATAGAACATTGAAAAATAATACAAGTGGACATTTTAAAACGATTCAAAAAGAAAATCATGGCACTAAATGTTTTTTTTATTGAAAAATTCATGACATGTACGTTTAGTTACAGATATAAATTTACAATATGAAACGAACAGCAGAAAATACATTATATAGTTATTTTAAAAAAACCAACAAAGAAGCAACAACACCAGAACTCCAAAATGAAAATAATGCCTCCGCTGAAATAGAAAATCTAAATCTAAGGACCCCGTCTACGAGTGCAGAAACAACAACTTTAGGCAGTTCATATGATATCGCAAATTTTGTAAACACACACATGCCTACCGACGATAAATTGGATTTGGTTAACAAATTTTGGATACCGGATGATCACTTTAATTTCCCGTTCACCACTGTTAATAAACATAATCGAAGATTTCAATCAATTTGGCTAAAAAAATATTCATGGTTAACCTACTCTAAAATTCAAGATGGAGCTTATTGCAAATTTTGCTCCCTTTTTGCAAAAGATGAGGTTGGATTCAGTAATTCGCAAGAAACTGGCAAGTTAGTAAAAATTCCCTTCAGGAACTGGAAAGATGCATTAAAATCATTTAATAATCATAGCCAGTGTAAATATCACCAGAGCGCAATTCTAACTTTTGATTTATTAACCCAAGAAAAACAACAAAGGCAGATATCAGTAATAGATCAACTTAATCGATCCACTCTAAAACAGGCGGAAGAAAATAGAAAAAAACTGGTTCCGATTATTCAAACTGTGATATTCTGTGGTAGAAATGGACTAGCTCTTCGAGGGCATCGTGATTCGGGAAGCATCGACATTGGCACTGGTCCACTTAAAGAAGAAGGGAATTTTCGGGCTTTACTTAGATTCAAAGTTGAATCTGGGGATTCCACCTTGGAGAATCACTTATTAACGTGTAAAAAAAAACGCATCATATATAAGTTGGGATATCCAAAATCAAATAATAGAGTCCTGCAATACTATTATTCTAAATAAACTCGCGAGAGAGGTAAATAAAGCGAAATGTTTCACAGTATTGGCAGATGAAACAGCAGATATAAGTTGCACAGAACAATACAGTCTTTGTGTACGATATTACAACGAAGAAAAAAAATCACTTTGTGAACATTTTCTGCAGTTTGTTCCCGTTGTTTCTACTACTGGAAAAAACTTATCTACAGCATTATTAACGTCACTTGAAAAGTTTGGGATTGATATTAGATATCTTCGAGGCCAGGGGTACGATGGAGCACCAGTAAATACTGGAAACATTGAAGGTGTTCAAGCTTATGTTACCCAAAAATGCCCATCTGCAATATTTGTTCATTGCGTGGCTCACTCTCTAAATCTTGCCATATCTTCTGCCTCAACCATTCGAGAAATTAATAATTGCTTCGGAACAGTTGAACAAATTTATTCATTCTTTAAAACACCCAAGAGAAATGCAATTTTGATTGACAAAGTTAATGAATTTGCCCCAGAAACTAACAGACAAAAATTAAAACAATTATCTCCAACCAGATGGGTAGAAAGACACGACTCCGTAATCGTTATGGTGGAGTTACTAGAATCGGTATATCATGCTCTGGAAGACATTGCAATCTGGAACGACAAAAACACTTCATCATTGGCAAATTTATTAATATCGGGAATACAAAAGTCAAGTTTTTTAATAACATTATTAATAGTGCAGAAAGTTTTCAGCTACACATTACCACTATGTTAGTATTTACAATCCGGAAATGTCGATTTAATTATGACGATGCAACAAGTAACAAATGTAGAAAACATCCTTGTTAATATAAGAGAAAATGCAAGAAGTGAGTTTGATCCCATTTTCCAGCAAGCAACTCATATTACAGCCACTATTTTTGAAAACGAAGCAGGAATAACTGTTCCAAGAATAGTAAAGAAACAAGTCCATAGAAACAATATTCCAGCTGATTCTCCCAAAGAGTATTATATTAAATCAATATTTTTACCATTTCTGGACTACGTTATTTCACAATTAAATAGCCTTTTTATAAAACACAAGGAAATTTTAGAGTCATTCCAATGTTTAATACCCAAAAATATAGAAGGACTGAGATATTTGATCAAATTTTACAAGGATGATATCCTCGTTATTAATACTGATGTTTTGATAAGTGAATACGAATTATGGTTTTCGAAATATTATAATGCACCAGCCAATATTCCAACAACTGCCATTGAAGCATTACAAGATTGTAACAAAAATATTTATGAAAATATATACAATCTTTTAAAAATTTTTGTCACTCTACCAATTTCAACAGCCACTCCAGAAAGATCATTTTCTACATTGAAACGACTAAAATCATATTTACGAAGTACTACTGGAGAAGGCCGATTGAATGGTTTAGCTCTTTTAAATATTCACTGGGAAGTGAATGTATCACCAGAAGAAGTTTTAAATGAACTGAAAAAAAAATTGAGAAAATTATTACTTTAAATCTTTTCGGTTAATTAATAGTACCTTTTATTGTATATACTATATGTGATTGTTATTGGTGTTAAATATTATTGTTCTTATTATTTTATTATTCAACATTAAACTATTTAATGTATATATGTGATTACTACTGCTGTGTTAAATATTTTTTTGTTTTTTTTCTTATTTAATATTAAAGATATTTTAATATATTTATATGTATATATATATATATATAATATTCGTATTTAATATTTATTTGATTGGGCCCCCTCCAAGCCAAAATCCTGGCTGCGCCACTGATTCAACGATTCGAATCCTTTTTTTTTTCGAATCACGAATACAAATCCTTTAAGAATAAATTTGTTTTTTTTTTTCAACCATTTATGTATAAATATCGTTACCAGTTGTTTTAACAGAAATATTAAAACCTAATTATTTAATATTAACACTAAACATCGTTGATAACAGACTAAACATCTGATTCCATGTTACTCTGATTTGTGTGTTTCTAAACTTTATTTCAAATCAGTGTTTTGTACGCGTGGCGCATGAAGTAAAATTTCGAGTTTAGAAAAGCCCGAAAATTTGTCTCGGGTCGCTGCGCGACCCTCGACAAATTTTCACGGGGCTTTTCTAAACTCGAAATTTTACTTCATGCTTAGTCTGGGAGGGGAAAACACTCGTTTAAAGCTTCAAATTGAACTCTATTATAAAATCGACGAATGCCTGAAAATTACGTAGATAAAAAATTCACAGAATATCATTAAATCCGGGAAAGTCAGAGAAAAGTCATGGCGTTATATTCAAATTGACCAAAACATTAACAAAAATGGTGATGTGTCCATCATAGTACTTTCCCCAGCAAATTGCGTATTAAATCACTTTTAAAATATTTGTAGCATGATTATTTTCAAAATGTCTTCAACTTTTTGATAACTACAACTTTTATTTGAAACATTTTTCAATTGGATCAACACATACTGACAGGCGCGGATCCAGACTTTTGTTTTGGGGGGGGTCACTCTCAGACACGCATCCAGACTTTTTTTCTCCGAACCGGGGGGGTGTCTTTAAAAGTACATTGGGCAGGTGAGTTTCTACTGTAATGTTTTATACTGAGGGATCTTGTTCCAAAATAATTGAACAAGAGTAACATATTCTAACAAAAATCATATATTACAATACTTTTTCCAATACAATACTTTTTACAATTATGAACTATAATCACAATGTATCACATATGTCAATATGTTGCATCCGCTTTAGTCAAGTCAGAGCACTAATTCGAAACGAGTGCGTTTGCCCTTCGCGAATCGGGTAATCACAGAATCAATGTTAATATCGATATCTTGGTGGATGTGCAATAACGCAAGACCAGTCAGCCTTTCGTTCGTCATGGTTGACCTAAGCCACGTTTTCAGACGACGGAGGGTTGAAAAGGAGCGCTCTGCCGTGGCTACACTGATTGGTAGAGTAACTAAGATAGTAAGTAGGATATTGATGCAGGGATACAAATGCTTGTCGCACGAATCGATCATCTGGGGAAGCGAATCGGGAATGACGTCATTGTTATCGATGCAACGCTTCCACTTAGTCACCCACAACTGAAATTCAGCAACGACTGCAGAGCTAGAACCAGGTAGAAGCTGCTGGTACGTGTCTGCCATCTCACACACAGTTGTTAAATCTTCCTCTGAGTACGACGTTCTGGGCAGAAAAACTCTTAACTGAAACAAATTCAGTACATCCGCAGAAAGTCGATCTTCCAAATCGTTCACAATATTATCCAACAGAGGAATATATATTGCTTGTCTGAAATAGTCCTCCGGAGTCTGGTTTAGGATGTTGTTGTCGCGGTGCATTTGTCGAGCAGCAATTCGAGGAACCTTAATCTCCAGACCAAGTTGTTCAGCAACGGTTTGAGCTTTCTCAAACAATTTTAGGAAAGCAGTCTCAGCGTCAAGGCGTTTGTTCTCGAGTACCGCTATGGTGTCCTTGAGTATATCTGATGCTTTCTTCAAATCCAGGGATGGCGTTTGCAGAATCCGACTCAGCGACACAGTTGTACCTGAAAAATGAAGTAATGAAGAAAAATGAATAATGAGACAATGGAAGCATATATTCTACTCATTTTACAAGTCAATATTCTGCAGTTAGGAGTGACAAAAATAAATGTTATAGTAGTAAATATAGGTACTAATAAAAGTAAAATTAATAATAACGGAACAACAATGTTCAAGAATATTACAATGTTCAAGAATATTATTATCTGAGTATTCTAATTACCTAGTACATCATTTAGGCAGGCAGCGGACATGATGAACTCCGAACTGGCTAAAGCGTGACGAAGGCATTGGGCATCAGATGCAGTCTTAGGGTCACTCCACGTGGAAATCTCGTTGAGAGCGTCGCAGATCTTCACCAACATCGGTCCTTGAAACTGCAAGTGTCCGTCGTGCTTCTCCACCCAACGAGTCTCGCAAAGACCCTGCAGGGAATTCCCACCCAGTAGTCTTCGAAAAACTTCGTGTCGTTTTGCTGAAGCATTTGCAAAAGCCACAACTTTTCGCATCGTTGCTGAAGCATTACGACACAACGCCATCTTGGAGGACGTCGACAGGGAATTGTTCAACACGTGATTGCTGCAAGGACAACGTTTGGCCAGAGTTGCGACTTTCGTAAGCTCCTGGCAAGCACCTTTTGCATCCGAGGCCATAACCGAACAACTGTCCGTTCCGATGCCAACGCATTTAGTTAGATCGAGGTCGAATCTTTTGCAGAGATCTTCCACGATGTGAGCCAACGCCACCCCTGTTAATCGCCGCTCACCATCTACATCCTCGAGACGGATCGCATCGTAGGCATCGCAAAATGCAATGAAGTCCTCCCTAATGACGCCTTCGTGGAAATAGCGAAAAGAGAGACTGAGCTCTTCCGTGTGAGACAAGTCCGTGGTTTCGTCAAACATAATGGAGAAGACCGATGCTGCTTTCACTCGTTCCAAAACTGCTTGCTGGATTTCCTCTTTGCAGGCGTCGATAAGGGAATTCTGAGTCGTCTTACTGATGTAAGTTGCGTTTGCAGATGCATTTTCCAGGTGATGACGGAGAACTGCATCACCAGCTTCCACTCGAAACCAAAGAAGTGCTCTGAAGTTACCGTCGTTGATCACAGAGTCGTCCGGTTTGATGCTGTCGACGTACAAACTCCCATCGTCTCTGTGTCCGCGCAAAGGAATAATCTGACGGCCGGAAAAAATGATGGTGTTCACGATGGGTCGTAGGCGTTCTCGATTCTCTTGGACTTGCAGCTCCCGCTGGGTCGATATCTGGTTGATCACTTCAAGAGTCGGCTGGTGATAGGTTTTTAGGAAAAGTTTTCCAGCTTCCACAGCCGAACGGTGGTACTGATTTTTCTGGTGGCTCTCAAGATCGCCTTTCTCTCCAAGGAGGTTATCAAAAACCGTCAGAGGTACTTTTACCAAACGCTTGAGAGGGCAAGATTTCTGATAACTGCCAGTCGGAGTTGAGATGAACAGCGCGCAATATTTGCAGTACAGTCCACGATCTTTGTGCGACAAAACAAGCCAATGATACTTGTCCAAGTGCGACCTCTGTGCGTACTTCTTCCTTTCCTTTCCGTTCTTTGTGACTGTGTTGTGAGGGAAATCATACGAAGGCGGCGGTGTCCAAGGATTTTCGAGTAGTTTAGCTTTTTCGAAGTCAGAGATGTCGTTCTGGCCTATGTAGAAGCCGATGTCAGATCCATATTTACTGTCGCCAGCAGAAACGGCACTCTAAAAAAAGTCTTAATTAATTACGTGTCTCTTGTAGTTGTTTCTAACAATTGTGTCTTTCATTACTAAGTTTCAAAAAGTCTTGAAAATAAGACACCACGCGTCTTATTTAAGACGCATTCTGGTCAAGTCGACGTTTAGTGTTTAAATTAAGCCGCCAAATGTATTAATGTAAGACAGATGAGTTTGCACATATCTTGCAGCGCAGTTAACTTTTCTCGTACCTCTTCCTTCTGCTGCTCTACCTCTTCATCCTTACCCGAATCATCGAATGAAGATACAGAAGGCTTCGGCGATGGTGGTTCAGGTCCAGCTGAAGAGTCGAGTTTGGGCTTCTTACTGAAGAAACTATCTATTGGTCTAGATCCCGTTTGACGTTTCTGAAGAGTTATAAATACATATATAATATCACATTAACCATTCGTGCGGAGTAATTTGAATTTATATAAAATATTTTAATCAATTTAATCATAAATGTTGGCATATGTATCAGTACATTCAAAGAAAACTTTATTTATACAAGTAAACTTTCATCTTGAAGAAATTTAAAGTATCTATATTTATTTAGTATATATTTTTTTAATATTCTCGAATTTAATTTTTCATTTTTATAGGATATTCTTACATGGTTTTTAAAATAACGGTACATATATCCACAACGCACTAAGCTATGCAAATTGCATAAACTTCGTCAATAAAAGAGATAACAAATAAATACAAATTACTACAAAGTTTCGTAAATTTTCAGTGGTTGAATCAAGCATTTTTAGCTTAGACAATCAATGGGTTTGATATCGGTTCCGGTATTGCAAGAAACAGATTCCGACACAAGAGAGAAAACAAATAAATACAAATTACTACAAAATTTAAGAAATTTTCAGTGGTTGAATTAAGCATTTTTAGGTTAAACAATTAGTGGGTTTGATATCGGTTCCGGTATTGCAACAAACGGATTCCGACAAACTAAACATTTGAAAACGGTATCGCTGTTTATTATATACATACCATGATTGTTGTTGGGTTTCGCTAGATTTATTCCCTGCATTTGTCGGTTGTGGCTCTCAAGCTGAATTCACATGTTGCAAGGAGCACTGTTCCACCGTTCAATTAGTGATTTATTTTCACACCAAGTTGGTAGCACTGTCGCGCGACGTTTAAAATGATGTCAAACATCTGCTGCCACAGACTTTGTGTCTTTAAGTTGTAAAGTCATGAGCAAAAAACAGTTTAATAAAAAATAATCCTTCAAGTTGTAATGATTTTCAATAAGCCAATTTCGTTAAACGTTACCCGGCGTATTTTCTCATTTCAAAAACGACGGCAAACTTCTTCTATTTTACTTACACTTCAAAATATGGTTTTGGTTTTTAAAAAAACGTTTAAACAAATTAGAAAGTCGAACTGTTTTCTTGAAATTTTTTACTTTTGCTTAGATATTTTTAAAATTGACAAAAGCTTGCCTTAATCACATACGATATTGTTTAAATCAAATTCCTTGTTATAATCAAAATAAATTGGCTCACAGATGTAGTTACAGATGTAGTGCTGACTTTACAATTTTTTGTCGTTTACCATATCAGTTTTTTCTAGTAAAAAATTTTTTTGCTGTTCATCATTGGGGGGGGGGTCATGACCCCTGTGACCCCCCCCTGGATCCGCGTCTGCATACTGACACAAACCAATCACTAGATAAAAAACACTATTTATTAAATATCTCAAAATCTAAGAGTGCTATGACAAAAAGTGAATCTACAAAAAATCTTTAATATTTTATTACCTACAACTTTTATTTGAAACATTTTCCAATTGTATCAACACACACACTGACACAAATCAATGACTAGATAAAAAACACTATTTATTAAATATCCTAAAAACTAAGAGTGCTATGACAAAAAGTGAGTCCACAAAAAATCTTTAGTTTTTTATTTCCTACAACTTTTACTTAAAACATTTTTCAATTGTATCGACACATACACTGTCACACATCAATAACTAGATAAAACAAACAACCTTTATAATATCTCAAAAACTAAGAGTGCTATGACAAAAAGTAAATAAACAATATATCTTCATTTTGTTATTACCTACAACTTTTATTTGAAAGAATTTTTTGTTTGATGAACATTTAATAAAAAAATCAGAAAAAACTGAAAAACGCTACGAGTAAAGTACCACTTCCGGTTTTCCGATTTTCACCAAAAGCTTTTCAGTTCTTCCGATTGTAACAAAAAGCTTAAGTTTTAAGTTTCATCTCGATATCTTTAGCGGTTTTTGCGGTACAGCGCACACAGACACACAGACAGACAGACAGATATTTTTGAAAAATGGTCTTATTCGACTCAGGGGACCTCAAAACGGATATTTCCGCTAAAATTTTTGATTCGAAAATGTTCACGAAAACAATACTTTCCCTTTGTATTACATACGGGGGAAAGTAAAAATATTCTCCCGGAGCAGAGCACTCTAGTTAAAATAGTAACTGCCGTGAGATGTTCCTATTTTAACTTATATCAAATGGGTGGAGGGTTTTATCGCGAGCAGCAATTATTTTGAATGTAATGTTTATTTCATTCTGGGGTTTTTGCCATATTTGATCGAACTTCTTGTTATTGTAGATGATGTTTATTTGTGCAGTGCAACTAAGATAAGAGACTATTAGTTTGTTCGGAGCGCTATTTCAGTAATTGTTGCGTTCTTAAACAATCTTAACTAGTACATTTCTTGTTTGTTTGTTTGTTCCACACTTTTCAGCTACTGATCTATGTAAAGTTATTGAGAGGAAAAGAAAAACACTTGGTTTTGTTTTACAAATTCATTTGTGAAACAATTTTGAGTATTATTCCTTTCAATAACTTTACATACTGTAATATGTTTCCCCAAGTGCCAGATAAGAGAAATTACCCCTCTATTCTCAAAACAATTATAATTTATTTATTATATTAGTGTTTCCAATATACCCACACTTTTAGCCTTGGCCTTAATTAAAACACGTGTTTCCCTTATTATCAATTCCCCCTTCATAAATATTATTACCTTTGTTGTACCCACATACACACACACACAATATATCAACATAAAATAAGAACACGTGCTTTATAATTTGCGAGCATTATGTAAAACTTGCACCGATGTTTTACTGAAACAACAGGAAAACAAAACGGATTTGTTGTTGCATCACCAGTTATCATTGCGATTAGCTGCTAATTAATTCCCAAGGATTAAAGAATTAAGGTCGCGTAACGCGGCACGTGATTTTGCACCAACCCTGTACATGCGTGTGTGCGAGCGTGTGTGTCTAATTGAAGGGATTCTATGTATGTATGTTTACATAAGGGATGATATATTGTTATACATATTCATGGAACACACACACATATGTATTTATATATAGAATATCAGTGATTTGTGTTGTAAACACAGAGTGAATTATATTAATATCTGTGGACTCTTTCTACGTTTAACGGAAAATAACTTAAAAACTATTGATGATTTTGATATATTTTGAAAAAGCAATCTAAGCTTAATACCTACACAACATATTTAAGAAACAGTTTTTGAGTTATGATAATTTAAAACAATTATTTACCTAAAATTTGGACAAAATTTCACTACTTCGACAATCAATTGAAAATAACTCAAAAACTATCGATGCAGTATTTTCATATTTTTACATATTACGAAAGAGCTATGTTTAATTAATACCTCCAACAAATTTCATAGGAATAGTTTAGAGCCTGGGTCTCCAAACTATCTTCTTCGCGGGCCACAAATACAATTCTACATAATAAAGTCGGCCAAGATCCGATTAATTTTATAAAATTATGAAAAATTTAAGGAACAATTCTTACAATACAGTACAGTACGAACCCTCGACTAAAACGGACGTGCCTTCGAAACCTCGTAAAACTCATAAAATTCAAATTAAGAAATGGCCCCTGATCTGCGGTCGAAAAGTGACGATGTGCTTGTTTTTTTAAAAAGTGCGGAGTTTGAAGCTATTCTAAAAAAATCGGTAGAATACCACACTAAACAATTAAGTAGTGAAATTGGTAAATTAAAAAGTGAAATCAGTGAATTAAAATCATGTATTAAAAATTTAAATTCGGAGCAGAAAAACGAAGTGAGAAAAACAAGTGAAGTGATTGAAGTTGCTGAAATATGTGAAGTATCAAAAAAAGGGCACTGAAACTAAGAACAATTTAAAAACTACGAAACACTTGGAAAAAAATGAAGAAAAATCAGAAGATTTTCCAGCTTCGGAAACAAAAGAAAACACCGTTGAAGAATGGGAAGTCAAAAGGAATAGAAGAAAGCGAAACAACCGAATTCACGGAACAAGTGAAAATGTAAGTGAGATTAAAAGTGGTATTTCATACTCACATTTCCATGTTTGTAAACTCGATCCTGCACTTAGTGAAGAAAACTTGACTAATTACTTAAAACATAAACATTTTGAAAATATTAAATGCACAAAAATGGATTCAAAGCGCCCAGAAGAATACTCATCGTTCAAAATATCGGTGCCCTAAGAAAAAGCGAATGAATTACTAAACCCTGAACTGTGGCCGAAGAATACATTTATCGATAATTTTTTATTCCATATCAAGAAAAGACAAACTCAACACCATCTGTTAAGTCAAACAAAATCTCAGATTCAAGAATAACAATCATCAACCAAAATGTACAGTCGATCGGAAATTGTTCAGATATTTTAAGCGAGGAATTAAATAAACTCAACTGCGATGTAATATGCATAACCGAACACTGGAAAACTAAAGAGCAGCTGGAATCAATAGGAATTGAAAATTTCAGACTTTCTTCTGCCTACTGTAGGAACTACAACCAACACGGAGGTGTCGCAATTTATACCAAACATGGACTGGAATATCAAGAAATGCACAACGTTGCTAATATTTGTAAGCCATTTATTTGCGAATGCGCTGCTATAAATATTGTAAATAGTGTAAATAATTTTGTAGTTGTAGTGTTATATAGACCACCCAATTCTTGTATGGAAGACTTTTTCTTAATACTTGAGCAGCTCTTAACATTAATAAGCAATGAAAATAAACTAACATTTATCGCAGGAGATTTCAATATTAATTTTAATGTTGATAGTCCCCAAAAACATAATACGATTCAATTATTCAGCAGTTATGGTTTCCATAAAATGTTTAATGAGCCAACAAGAATTACACACAACTCACAAACATGCATAGACAATATATTTGTGAATAATACAGATACTTGTGAAATAGATATGATAAACATGCATATATCAGATCATCTGGGTCAAAAACTTACAATCACCTTAAGCAAAGAAAATAAATCAAATAAAACTCGAAAAAGGGTTTTTAATGAAACTAATCTAAACAAATTTAGAGAAGCAATGAAATTAGTAAATTGGAGTGATATTTATAACATAATCGAGTCAAATGTAAACGAACAATGGAACATATTTAGCAATATTCTAAATGTCGAATTTGAGAAATGTTTTCCGGAAAAATTGTTCTCTACAAGTAAAAAACATATAAAAATTACACCCACAGAGGAAAAAACAAAGTGCAAAGATGAACTTGATATATTGTATGTCATATCAAGACATGATACCAGATACTTAAACTCGTATAACCTAACAAAAAGACGTTATAATAACCTTTTACTAAACCAACGTTCTCAACTTTTTAAATCAAAAATTGAACTCGCAAACAATCCAGCCAAATGCGTTTGGCAAGTAATCAATGAAGTCAAAGGTAAATACTCAAAAGTAAATCAGACAATAGAAACTCCAGGTATTGCAGAAGAAGTAGCAACAGAATTCAATAATTACTTCCATAGCATAGTTTCTAAATTAACAAGTAATCAAAAACAGATTACATACACTGATAACATCTCACAAAACAGCCATAGTATTTTTATAAAACCGTTAACCGAACCAGAATGTTTTAATATCATTAATAAACTGAAAAACACTCTATCGTGTGGAAACGACAACATACCATCGATTGTAATTAAACATTGTGTTGTTGTGTTCCTGGGATGTTGACACGTCGAAATTAAACACAGTAGTTCACTTAACTAACCAATATATATTCACAATCACAAATAACAGTTTACAACGAATTCTTTGCGTAATACTCGGATTAACAGTAATATAGTTCGGAACAAGTTGAAGTCACTTTGTTTGGAACTAGTACTTAGACGTTTATCGCGGAGTTTGACTAATAGGAAATAGTGCGACACGATTGTTAACTGGAAATAGCTAGACTCGATTACTGACTTAACACTGACTTAAACTTGCTCTGTTCTTTAGTTTTAAATGAAAAGTAAGTTTTGATAGCTTAATTTCTATTGGGAAGAGATGTTAGAAACTGGAGGTGGAGACATGTATTTATCAATCAGCTTTAAAGTTTTTGATGTGGGCGTGTCCGAAGGGTGGTACCCTTCTTGTCACGTTCACATTGAGTTTGAGGTACCTGGAAGCTATGCCCTTTGAATTTATAATCAAGTTAAAATTTGGAAGATCTTCCCTTTGAATTAATAATTAGATTTGAAGTACAATCGGAAGATCTGTCCCTTGAATTCATAATTAGGGTTGCACGTGTACTGGCGGGTGCACCGTAATAAACACATCCGTATTACATAAGGGATGTTTAGGGTTTAGAATATCTAATGCACTCACGCAAATCTCCAAAAATAAAAATAGTACGTGATCGATGTTATTAATAACGAGGTGATTAAATAGATACGTGATGTCTCCTAGTAATGAAATGATCGGAATCTAACAGTGTTATGGAACTAATAACCCCACTAACACATATAATTAATAACTCTTTAGTGCATGGAAAATTTCCAGACAAACTTAAAGAGGCAGTAATAAAACCAATATTTAAAAAGGGAATAAAATCGGAGGTAGAAAATTACAGGCCCATTAGCTTATTACCGGTGTTTTCAAAAAATCTTTGAAAATGCAATGATTAATCGTATAAACGATTTCTTCGGGAAATTCAAAATAATAAATAATATCCAGCATGGGTATCGTAAGGGTAAATCTACATCCACAGCAATAAATAATTTCTTAGAGACCGTGATAAACAATTTGGAAAAAAAAGGAATTAACGCTTGGAATTTTTATTGATCTGTCAAAGGGCCTATGACTGCATTGACCACAACATCTTGCTAACAAAATTGGAAAAAAACGGTATCCGGGGGAATGCCCTGAAGTGGTTTGAAACATATCTAAGTAACCGAACACAGCGGGTGGTTGTAAATACTAACAATGGCAACGGAAAATCCGACACCTCACTAATTACAACCGGATTACCCCAGGGGAGCTTCACCGCACCGACACTTTTCCTGCTATTTATTAATGATATAATAAGCTCAATTAACAATAACAAACACAGTATTGTAAACTATGCGGATGATACAAATGTATTAATATCCGCCAAAGACACCGAACATTTGATTATAGAAGCCGGTTTAGTATTTGATTCAATTAAATCTTGGTTTTTGAAAAATAAATTAATAATCAATGATGATAAAACAAATATAATGTTATTCAATAGTAGATCATCAAGCACGGAAAATGGAATTGAATCAATTGACATAGGTGGGAAATCCGTAAATATTAGTCAAAACGTTAAATTTCTGGGGGTATACATTGATAATAAAATTAATTGGAATGAACATATAAACGCAACTGCAAAAAAATTAAACTCAGTCATATACATGTTAAGAGAACTATCGAAAGTAAGAGAGAACAATCTAAAAATGAATTTGAACGCAATCATTACAAAAGTATGAATAATGTTGTATTTGGAAAAACGATGGAAAATGTTGAAAATCGCGTTGATATTAAATTATGTACGCATTGGGATTCTCATTTCAGGAAACCTGGTGCAGAATTTTATATATCGAAACCAAATTTTAAATCTTCAAAAATATTTTGTAATAATTTAGTGGCTGTGGAAATGGGTGTTCTCAAAGTGCAGTACACAAAACCACTGTATGTAGGATTTTCTATTTTAGAATTATCCAAAACTGTAATGTACGATTTTTTCTATAGTTTCCTTAAGAGAAAGTACGATAACAACGTAACATTATTGTACACAGATACAGATTCGTTAGTTCTTCAAGTTTTTACAGAAAATGTCTACGATGATATTAAAATTAATATTGATAAGTTTGATACATCCAACTATCCAGTTGACAATCAGCATTGCATCATTCCAAATAAATCTTACATCGGAAAAATGAAAGACGAATTTAAAGGTCAGATCATTGAATCATTTTATGGAACTGGTGCTAAGGCGTATTGTGTAAATTTACTCAATTCAAGCTCGATTAAAAAAGCTAAAGGTGTTAAAAAATATGTAATAAAAAAACATTTAACGGTAAATGATTACATTACTGTAGTGGAGAATGGGGGTGCAGTTTATAAAAAAATGTACAAATTTAGATCCAGTTATCATAATATGTTTACAGAACTTCAAAACAAAATTGCATTGAATTCAAAAGACGACAAAAGATACATTTTAAATGATAAATATCATACATTAGCATGGGGCCATTTACGTATAGCGGATTTAGAAAACGAAAAGGTGTTGGATAAAATGATTAACGATGCAATTCAAGAGCTTGATTAAACATTCAATTATATTTTTATTTTTTATAAACCTGGGTAAGAAACGCTTACTCTTTCGATACAATTACATTATAAGTATTATAAAGTTATTTGTATCTTTAATAAATGTATGTCTGAACAATTATAATTTAAATATTGCTTTAAATATTACTTTGAAATATATTTTGATTTTTCATAAACGTGGGTAAAAACACACTTACTCTTTCGATACAATTGAATTATAATTATTATAAGGTTATTTGTATTTTTAATAAATGTATGTCTGAACAATTATAATTTTAATTCTATTTTTATGTATATTTGTATTATTTTAAATATATTGCTTCAAATATTACTTTTGCCTACTTTATTATAAAACCACTATCCATTATAAATATTTCCCCAGGTAACTGCTTTTAAATATCTGATTTAATTAATTTAAAATATTTTTTTTTTATTTCATGAAACATTTCTACAATCAAAAAAAAATATATAAAAAAAGTACTCCCTCTTCTTCCTTCTTAGCCCAAATTCAAAAACCTCCTCCTCACCCCCCCCCCCCCCCCCCATCGTCCTCCTCATCCTCCTCATCCTTCTCCTCCTCCTCCTCCTCCTCCCACGAGATAGCCGATTCTAGAACCTCCTCCTCCGCGAGGAGGAGGAGGTTCTAGAATCGGCTATCTCTCCCTACTTATCTTAATAAAGATGTCGTAAAAACTGCATACACGGCTAATTTTGATAGCATCATGCGCTATGGGATAATCTTCTGGGGTAATAAGCCGGATGCTCAAAAAATATTTATTCTCCAAAAGAAGGCTATTAGAATAATGTTAAATTTAAATTACAAACAATCGTGTCGAGGTGTATTTAGACAGAATAATATGCTAACAATGTATGGAACATATATAATGGAAAGCATATTATTTTATCACAAGCACCTAACAGGAAATGATAATAAATCCTTAAAATATAACACACGAACCAAAGATTATATTTACCCCCAGCATAAGCTCAAAACCACAGAATCTGCAGTACAATATTCTTCCATTAAACTATTTAATTCACTTCCCAATAGTATTAAAATTTATAAAAACAATTTTAAACTCCTAAAAAAAGAATTGCATGTGCTTCTGATCGAATGCGAGCCGTATTCTATTTTAGAATTCATTAACCAATGTAAATATAGGTAGGTATAAGCAAATATTTAATTATCATTATGTAAATGTATGTCAAATCAAATAATATTATATTTAAGGTAGCTTGTAAGTTTTTTGACGCAATTTTCACTTTGTATATGTATATGTATATGACACTTTGAAAATAAAGATATATTATTATTATTATTATTATTATTATTTCAAAATATGACATTTACAAACAAAATTACAAACAATCGCGGGCCGGATTCATGCAAGTCGCGGGCCGTAGTTTGGAGACCACTGATCTAGAGTAATCCTTCAATTTGAAACTTCTAAAAACGAGTGTTGTCCACTCCCAGACTAAGCATGAAGTAAAATTTCGAGTTTAGAAAAGCCCCGCGTAGAAAATTTGTCGAGGGTCGCGCAGCGACCCGAGACAAATTTTCGCGGGGCTTTTCTAAACTCGAAATTTTACTTCATGCGCCACGCGTATAAAACACTGATTTAAAGTGAAGTTAAAAATGCACTGAAAACCAACCCAACTTCGATATTTTTTCAAAATTAGATGTTTTCTTTCCTATCCATGCTGTAAACCTTCAGATATTCGTTGTTTTCTTGTAAAAAAAACTTCGATTCCCTGTAGTTCTTCGGTCTCCGAAGACCATGGTTGGTCCTTCGAGCTGTAGCCTTTGTAAAATGGTAATAAACTTAGTAATCTAGAGCCTGGGTCTCCAAACTATCTTCTTCGCGGGCCACAAATACAATTCTACATAATAAAGTCGGCCAAGATCCGATTAATTTTATAAAATTATGAAAAATTTAAGGAACAATTCTTACAATATTTCAATATATGACATTTACAAACAAAATTACAAACAATCGCGGGCCGGATTCATGCAAGTCGCGGGCCATAGTTTGGAGACCACTGGTTTAGAGGGTTTTTAAATTAATATTTTTATTATCAGCACAACATTTCATGCAATTGCCTCAAAACATGTTTATGTTGTAATATTTGAAATTATCACCATGCTGTAAATAAAACAAAATAAATCAAAAATTATTGATTATTATTTTACATGATTTAACAAAGAAAAATCCACTTGACGCAAACGCACACACCATTTCAAGAAAATAACACACGTAATTTTTAAGATTGAATAAAAAATAACAGCAAGCGCTTCCAAAGACATAATAATTATGTAATTACAAACGGTGTTATTGTCAGCTAATAAATACGCAAACTGAACTAATTAGTACGGGACTACCTGAATTTATGGTTTTGACATTTATTGCGTTTCTCTTTTTAAAATTGAGCTTGTGTACATTTGTGTGTAAAGAAAATATAAAAATAATATTACGAGACGCGCGCTGTTTTGAACGTTTTATCGATAATATAGTTAAACAAACTTGTTTACATATAATTTTATTGAATAAGTATGTCAAATGTGTAGATCATATAATTATGGCAATAGTTAAGAGAATAGGTATTTTTATAACAATGAGAATAATGTGTCCGATACAAATCAATTTAAAAACTACTGATGAAACAAAATGTAAGTAAAATAAGTTAATAGTTAACCGACACCGAAAGGTAAAAGAGTATTTGGAATAAAGAAAACTTTATTCCAAATACCCTTTTACCTTTCGGTGTCGGTTAACTATTAACTTATTTAACTTTTTTTTATCAGTAATTGTTAAATTGATTCGTGTCGGATTTTAATTATTCGTTACTTTCCGCGACTGTTCTTTAAATATTAAGTAGGACAAGATATTCGCAATATTAAGTGTGTTAACATAACGTCCATTTGTCATGTCCTCAGAAAATAACAAGGGTAAAAGGAATCCGCTGAAATTTATGATCTCGCGAAAACTTTAGAATTCGATTCGTGCGTTAATTAAATAAACGTCTTTCAAGATTCAGTATTATTTTCCCATCAAATTTTTTTTTTTGTATTCGAAGCCCCATTTTAAAACTAAAATCAACTTGCTTGCTACTAAATAATTAAGTTTTGTAGTCTTTTTTTAAATTTAATGATAATTAATAAAAACACAGTTATATTCCTTTCTCCACATTTTATCTTATAATAGTCAATAATTTATATCAGCTGTTCAATTAAAAACCCGTTCGAGTTGGCTATGAAATTTTCAAAACATTGTGAAGTAGGCCGTACGTGAATTTGTCAGTCGCTCCTGTCAATGTTAATCTAAAACAGTTTTGTATAAGCGAGTTTATTTCTTTGGGTATTTTAATGCCCACTCACACTAAAGAAGAAGAAACAACACAACTATAAAAACAAGGTAAATTTATAAGCTACTGATTAACACAATCGACATTTAGGACAAAACGTAGATTAACCTGCGACTTCAATTTTTCGTTCCATTTCCATCTATCAAAAAAGCAACGCCTTCTCGATCAGGGTTTTAAGTGAAAACCCCACTGAACAAACACATTGAAGTAATGTTTCATCAACATTATTACAACGTTAAATGTTGCTGTAATGTTAATATAATGTTATTTGGTAATTAGGTAAGTTATTCCTTTATTCCTTTTACTTCACTTTTTTATTTTAATTCTATATGTACATTTCGGGTACAATGTACCCTTTATCAATAGAAAAAACTAATTGACATTTTCGTAAATAAATAAAAATAGAAATACAACTATTTTCACAAGCAAGTGCGATTTATTTGAAATCAGATAAAGGCAGGCTAGTTTAAGGAATTAAATTTAAAAGTGGGTTGTTTAAAGGACTTAAATCAAAATTTAGAAGGTTATTCCTATTTTTGTGCATTTCAATTGCTTCTAACATGTTTAGTTGAAAATGGTTAGATTCTTTTAGTAATTAGTACCCGAAATGTACATAAAAAATTAACATAAAAAAGTGAAGTAAAAGGAATAAAGGAATAACAACTAATTATCATTAAACTAACCTTCACGTAACTCAAACAAGAATATCTTAGATAATGTTATTTGTTTGTTTTTTGCTCAGTGGGACCTGATATAACTGTGTTTATTAAAATAGAAATCTTCGCGTAACTCAAGAATAATAATTGTTAAATAAATATTCATATAAAGTAAACTAGTCACAAAAGTAAAGTAAAATACCAGTGGTATAAAAAAGTTAAGTGCTCTCTTTATATCAAAATTGAATAGGTACCACGAAGTCAAGAGTTAAATTAATAAATTTTTAAATGAATTTGGATGAGTTACGTGAAGATAATAATAAAAAAATAAAGATATAAAAACGAATTAAAATTAATATCGACTTTCTGCAAAAAGTTTGTCTCCAAATATTCATTGAAACAACTACTTCTCGAGCTAATACCCCGACAGATATAAAATAAAAAATAAAGATTGAAACAAAACACTTTTATTAACCTTTTTTCACAAATTTATTCTGGAGAATTAAGAATAAGGGCCAACGTTTTTCATTTCAAATTAATAATAATAAAATCTTTGATTTGGTTGGCGTTCACTTTGTGGTACATCTTTATAAAATAATATTAAAACACTTAACTTTGTTTTACCACTTTAATTAACTTTTTACAGTGACTATAGTTTCGACTACAAGCTAGTCATTATCAAACTGAGTAATAATAAATTCTTGTTTAAACAAAAAATATCATTGGTTATTCAGTTTTATGCATACTTTAAATAAATTCTGTATTTGTATTGTATTGTAATATCCGAATAGCAAAAATTGCGAAATCAATACACGCACACGTTGAGGAACATTTTATTCGCACGTTTTAATATATAACATAAACGTATCACACATAACGTGATTATTTATCAAGGTGAAGTCTATTGTGTATTATTAGTAATTCCACTCAAACAAAATTTTACTTACGTAAAGGTCGATTGTCTCGTAAGTAAAATTAAATGTTATAGAATTAAATGTAAACTTGTATGAATAAATTAATATTTGCGGGGTGTATTATTAGTAATTCCACTCAAAGAAAATTTTACTTGCGTAAAGGTCGATTATCTCGCAAGTAAATTCTCTGAAGTAAAATTAAGTGTCATAGAATTGTATGAATAAATTAATATTTGCGGGCGTGATTGGATTTATTTAGCAAAAGTTCGTCGACTCGAAAAAATTCTATTAATTTCTCTAGCGTCGAAAATTTAAAGCTAATTAATTTTAGTGTCAGTTACACACGCTCGACATAAACCGCTATTTTTTTGTCTCGCCGGCAAATTAACAGAAAATAAACTGTTGCATGTAATAGTTATTTACAAAACAAGTGCAGGAAAACAATTTTTACCGAGTGAACGCCTTCAAATGCGTGAACTCGGGAAACATTTTCACGCACGAGGATTGTACAATATTTTTTGAAACGAGCAACATCATTAAAATAATGCTGTCATGGAAAATGTACAAGATCTCTTATATACATTTTTATAGCTTTATACTCATGACAAACTTATTCAGCACGTAGTATACTTTACTTGTTATTTTCAAACCAACAACCCTTTTTGCGAACTTCTTCAAATACATTATTTTTTCTCATTCTTTAAAATCCATAATTTCTACATTCCATAATCAAATGATAATTCAATTGAAATGCGACTTCAAAAAACATTTCAAATTCTCAAGGCACGTTTAAAAATAATAGTTTTTGCTTTTTCAATTCAATTCAAAACATTTACTGAAAAAAAAAAGAATGAAATTACAGGTCTTAATAAAACCAATCAATTATAGTGTAGTCTTTTCTCCAAACCACCACCAAACATTCATTCCTTATCTAAACAATTCCAAATTCTTAGAATACTCTGATAAATAGCCAATTTTAATAACTCAACAGGGAAAACCGAAATGATCCTTTCCAGAATTAAAATCACGATACGATATTCTTCGCTCGAAAATATTTATTTAGAAAACATTTAATATTATTCTATAGATTAAATATAATCCTAAAATCCATATAAATAGTCTGAATGGTCATATTTTTAAATAAATATAGCGAAAATAAGACGTATTTTTGAATCGGGATTGAATCAACGTAATTATATGGCTATTTTTAGCCTTTTTTTCACACACACACACACACATGCAGGAAATAAAATCTGCATCGTATTTTATTTATAAAAATAATTATCTGTGCGTCTTTTATGCAGTGACATACGAAAAATAAAACCTGCAACATATTTTATTTAGGAGAAAAAATACAAGCAAAAAATAATTATACGTGCGTCTTTTACGCAATAAAATACGAAAACACAGACCGGATTTAAAAAGGAAAATGTAAATAAATTGGTTTTTAATTGATTTTAACATTAATGTTTTTTTTATTCGCGCTCCGCGTTTAAAAAAAATAAATGTTTGTTTTTCAAGACGTTCGTTCACCCTCGTTAGGAGGACGTTACCTTCTTTCCCCCTCATCGGAATAAACAATGTTTATATAATTTTCCTTTATATTACGGTGTATTAAATTTGGATTACAATTTTCCTTTATAATATAATTATACGTGCGTCTCTTTTGCAGTGGCCTTTATATTACGGTTTATTAAATTTGGATTACAATTTTTCTTTATATTTCGGTGTATTATTGTATTAAATTTGGATTATAATGTTCTTAACAGTACACGTGGAAATTGCCTGAAATTATTTACATAAATTTTCACTCAGCATCGCAATAATTTCACTTATGTAACTTTAATCCGCATAAATATAAATCCCGATGAACGTTTATGCATTTGTAAAACTTGGAAAGAAATAAAATAATCAAACAAAATTTTGCTATTTAGGAATTCCAAACATTTTAGACATTGCATCAATTAGGTAGACATTGTATCAAGTTTATAAAATTGTTGCATTAATAATAACTTTGAAGTTTATTCAATAAGCCACGTGTAATATAAACTACATATTTCTAAATTACACTGGTCTGCAAAAAAAAATTTTTTTTTTCGAGCCCTGACACCATTCCTGCTGATTCTTATGTAAAATGACCTCCTGAATCCGAATATGACCTCCGTTTTCCCCCATCACCCACCGTTTTCGGGGGAGGCCCCCCCACCTATTTTTATCACTTTTCGATAATTTGGAGGGATGAAAAGGATTATTTTAGCCTTTACATTTCTTCTGAGGGGCTAGAGAGGTGAAAAGTTCCAAAACATGAACATTTGTAGCAAGGAGGTAGATTTGGGGGGGGGGGGGGGGATTTGCCCCCTTAAATTTTAAAAAAATCATTAAAAATGATCAATTTTTTCCGTTTTTTTCGCAGTTTTTTCACTTATTTTCTACATATTCCAGCTTCCATTCCCCCTCATCCTCCCCCAAACACCCCCAAATAATAAAAATATATTGCAACAATATATAGCAACAATAATAAAATATATAGCAACAATAATAAAAATATATAGCAACAGTTTGGAAGATTCACTGTACCACGCTGGCGCTCTCAATACTCCCCCCGTTTCCCCCATCCATTGGAGGGGTGAAAAGGATTATTTTAGCTGTAAAGAATAATAAATAAAAAGTAAAATAATAAATGTAAAGAATAATAAATAACTAAGATAAGTACCTTCATTTGGTGCTTGCTTTCCTTTTGTACCCTGAGGTAGAAGTTTCTCGTATCAAAAACCAGCAGTACTCTGCTAACATGCTCGCATTCCACTTCCCCGAAAATCTCCTCTCGAACTTAGAGATGTCTTGATGAAACCGTTCCCCGTCTTCATCCGAAACTGCTCCTAAATTTTCAGGGAAGAAGTCCAGGTGTGAGTGAAGGAGATGCACTTTAAGAGACATGTTACACCCCATGGCCTTGTACGCTGACAGCAATTCCTCGACATGAGCGACATAATCATCACTTTTGTTGTTACCCAAAAAGTTCTCACACACGTTTTGGAATGCAATCCAAGCTCGTTTTTCTTTTCGATTCAGGTGTTCAATAAACGTCGAATCTTGGAAAAGTTGTCTAATCTGGGGGCCCACGAAAACTCCTTCCTTGATTTTAGCCTCACTAAGACGAGGGAATGTAGTTTTCAAAAATTGAAATGCATCACCGGTCTTGTCCATTGCTTTCACAAACTGTTTGATCAATCCGAGTTTGATGTGCAAAGGCGGCAAGTAAATATTTTCCTTCGGGACCAGAGGATCGTGAGCGACGTTTTTCTGACCGGGAGTAAAACTTTCTCGCAGAGGCCCGTTCCGTACGATGTAATGTTTGTCTCGGGCTCGGCTGTCCCATTCGCATAGGAAGCAGCAGTATTTTGTGAAGCCCGATTGCAGGCCCATGAGTAGAGCAACAACTTCATATCCACAGAGTATGCAACCGGGAGTGATGGTAACTCATTCCCATTGGCCAATAGGACAACTTTCAAGCTTGTCTTTGATGAGTCTATAAACAGGCTCCATTTGTCTGGGTCACATGGCATCTTCAGTTCTATCATCAATGCATTTGAATTAGGGCAGAACACTAAGCCTTCATCTGCCGAAAAAAGTAATTTCAGGGTTGACCGCCTAGTCTTGTAAGAAGAGATTTTTACACCCTTTTCTAAGAGATTCCACTGCTGAAGTCGAGATCCAAGAAGTTGAGATTTACTCTTAGGTAACTCCAAATCCCTGACGAGATCATTCAATTCGATGAGCTGAATCAGCAGAACACTCTTCATCATCGGTGAACGTATCATAAGATGGTCCAGGCTGTGGCTCAAAGTCTATCAAATCCGTTTCTGGCTCTAGAGTATAGGTTTTTGGGGGCACTGGGATTGGCAAAGATTCGTTGTGAGGAACTGGTCTTAGAGCTGAAGGGATATTAGGATACTGAATTGTATGCTTACTTTTGCTAGATAACCCGACGGCGGAAGTCATACAAAAGTAACAATCTGTGAGATGACAGCGAGGTTCGCGCCAAACCATGAGCACAGCAAATGGCATTGATTTACGGGTACCTTTTGAGCCATTTGGTCAAGCTACTGTAACAAGTAGTGCAGCAAACTGTTGGAGCCCAATTCTTGTCCTGATCGCCAACTTGGCAATCAAAGTAAAATTTATAAGCAGTTTTAAGAAGCGGAGAAAGGGGTTTTCGTTGCGCTTTTAAAGTCAATTCCCCGCAAACATAGCAGAAGCTATCGGGATGATTTTTACACTCGCGTGGCATAATTAAAAAGTAAATAAATGCTCGATATTAATCACAACTCACACTCACGTACTGTAATTCACTTGGAAAAAGCCGGAATTAAAAAATTTCTACCGTTATACACAATTTAAACAACTTGGAAACACAGAATCCCCGCCTAGAGCACCGACAAGTTGACTCTACGAACGCTAGAGATGTACTGAGGGAAGATAAGGATTACAGTGCAGGTCTATAGTGACAAGAGCAATGCAAGTTTAAACCTGTCAAAGCATGAACATTCCTGGGCAAACCTGTGCGCGCGAGGTATTGAGAGCGCCAGCGTGGTACAGTGAATCTTCCGAACTGTTGCTATATATTTTTATTATTGTTGCTATATATTTTTATTATTGTTGCTATACAGGGTGAGTCGGGAGGAGCGCACCAAACTCTAGGAGTGTATTATACACGTGAAAATAATGTAAAAAAACTCATTTGTTCTTATCCGATTTTCATTTTCACTGAATCAAACACTTACTATGTTTTTACCACAAAATATTTATTGTATGTATATATATTATATTACACAAATATACACATAAATTCACGACTTAAGTTTCGACGTTTGACGGTCATTATCAAGTGAAACAAATTACAAAGGGGAGTTACATTTATACAGGTAAAACAATTTAGAGTGAGGGTAGCAAAACAAATTAGGTTAAACAGGTACAAAGATTTACACATTAAAGGATTTCAAAGAGCGGCGTGTACACTAAATCGGTTTGTTCGTTTAACAGATTAACTAGGGGGTTCTTGGTTCGTTTGAAAATTTCGGCGGATTCGAGCAGGTTAAGCTTTGTGCCTTTGGTACAGTTATGTAAAATTTTAATTTTATTTATTTCTGGAAATGAATGTTTGCACTCTAATACGTGGTTAGAAAAGGAACTGGAGTCTTGGTTCAATCTAAATGCGCGAAAATGTCCCGAATATCTCTTTTCGAAACTACGACCGGTTTGGCCTACATACACACTATTGCATTCGGAACAAGGGATTTCATAAACACCTGATTTCTTTAAAGGATTAATTTTGTCTTTTGAATTGAATAAAATGTTGGATAATTTGCAACTGGGTCTAAACGCGATTTTATGATTTTGTTTTCGAAGAATGTGAGCTATTTTTTCCGTAATTTCGCCAAAGTATGTTAGGGTAATGTATGGATCTTTGTTCACATTTTCCAGTCTCGGATAAATGTGGGTCATTGTATTTTGATAACGTTTTTTATTAATTATGTTCTGAATAAGGTTTACTGGATAACCATTAGTTTTGGCAATATCTATAATTTTATTTAGTTCTATGACTCGGTTATTGGCTGATAAAGGAATTAAAAAGGCCCGGTGTATCATTGAATGATACGCGGCTAATTTATGCGACAATGGGTGATTGGAATTATATGGGATAGTGGAATTTACGTTGGTTGGTTTTCTAAAGATATCAAATTCTATTTTATTGTTCTTGTGGATTAAGGTCAAGTCTAAAAAGTTTATTTTGGGGTGTATATTATTAATTAAATTTAAAAATTGATCAATTTGACGTGTGGTGCCACTAAAGCAAGCAATAATGTCATCTACATATCGGTGCCAGAATGAAATATGTTTTTTTGTGAAATCTAAGTTAAAAATGTTTTCCTCTATATGTGTCATGAATAAATCTGCTAATAGGGGGCTCAAGGGCGACCCCATTGCTAGACCTGTAGTTTGTTGGTAAAATTGATTGTTAAATTGGAAATAATTTTGTTGTAAACATACTTCAAATGCCTCGCACAGTTCTGCTTTAGTGATAACATCGATATTTAATTTATCTAACATGTTCTGGATAATTTTGAGACATTCATTAGTTGGGATATTTGAAAACATACTAGTGACGTCAAAGGATACAAGTTTGGAGTCTGTAGGGGTGGTAATTGTTTTTAAATGATTAGAAAGCTCAAGTGAATTTTTAATTGAAAATGTTGACGTAAAGTTTGTGTATTTTTTAAAAATGTAATTTAATTTTATTGCTAATGTTCGAGATGGGCTATTAATATATGATACTACTGGCCTTATGGGGAGATCTGGTTACGGTCGCAACCATCATTACAATTTTCATTTGTTTTCAAGTTATGGCGTAATTAAAAATGTTCATCTAGCTTTCCACTTCTATCTGAATTTTAACATTATCAAAGTATGCCATGTTCGAGGCTTATAAACATTTGATAATTCTGACGTTTTGATGAACTGTCAGTGTACGGTGAACAGTAACTGAACGTTTAAGTTCGAATTAATGTGATTGTTAGTGTTGCAAAATGCCTAAGTATGTGGCAAATTTAGAATATGCAAATATGGTGTTTGTATATGGTTTCTGTAATGGAAATGCTACAGCTGCTGTTGAAGAATATCGTGAACGTTTTCCACACCAAAGACATCCTGATAAAAACATATTTATTAGAGTTTTCAACAAATTGTGCGAGACTGGTAAGCTTCCCAGTGCTAACATAACATATGAGCGCGCTGCTCGACAAGGTTTTGTAGAAGTAGAAAATATTCTGCATCTAGTAGAAGAAGATGCAACTACTAGCTCACGGAGAATTGCCACTCAATTGGCAATTCCACAAAAAAGAGTGATGAACACGCTACACGAGCAAGGCTTATATCCTTATCACGTTCAGAGAGTACAGCACCTACAACCAGGGGATTACGCTAACCGTACGGAATTTTGTCGGTGGATAAATAATAATCATCGTAATGTATCGAGTATACTCTTTACGGAAGAAGCTACATTTACCCGTGATGGCATTAACAACACTCGTAACTCTCATGTATGGTCTGATGAAAATCCCCACGCAACAGTCGAAAGCAATTTTCAACATCGGTTTTCTGTAAACGTGTGGTGTGGTATGGTTGACAGTTATTTAATCGGCCCTTTCATTTTGGAGAATCGTCTCACAGGAGGCAACTACCTCAATTTTTTACAAAATGAATTACAAGGCCTGCTAGAAGATGTTCCTATAAATATTAGAATGCAGATGTACTATCAGCACGATGGAGCTCCTGCACATGTCGCTCGTCAAGTCAAGCAACATTTGGACGAACGTTTTCCAGGGCGTTGGATTGGTCGTGGAGGTCCTATTAATTGGCCTGCAAGATCTCCAGACCTCACACCACTAGATTTTTGTTTATGGGGCTGGATGAAAAATGAAGTCTACAAAATAAAAGTGGACACACGGGAATTTTCTTCTTCCTGTGATATATTTCACGATAATCTGGAAACTCAACGACAGCCTTAGACCAAATACCATTACTATGAGTTTTATTTAATAAAATGTAAGTAATTATTTGTATAGGCTAGAACCCTATAAAATGTATTGCACACTCGCATGGTCTTCATATTCTATTATTTATGTATTATTTTTATATTCTAACTCTGGATATTTATTCAAAACACTGGCTTTTCTAAACTCGAAATTTTACCTCATGCGCCACGCGTGTAAGAAGCTGATTCTAAGTGAAGTTCACTTGTTCACAATATTTCAGTGTTTAATACTTCTTTAATTTTAATATATCTTAAATATTTACCAATTTGCAGGGTTTTCATCAATGTTCCATCATTTTACATTAACACTGGCATTTTAACGAATTTTGATGATTTTTACAAGTTGTTCGTAAAATGTATTGATTTTCATCATTTGTAAATTTTTCAATTCATCTTATAATTTTAAAATATCAAATACTCTTTTCTTATTAATTACTTGGTATAACATTTTAAAATATATTGGTTTTGTAAATTAAACTCACTTAGTAATAACCAAGTAAATTTAATTCTCAAAACTTATAATTTTTACTTAAAATATTTAATCATGTTTCATGAAGTGATCAATGAAACACAAGTTAAAGATATATTTGTTCTTCTTATTTATCAATAATTTAATCTTAAAATAGGAAATTAAGTGTGCGCTTTGGAACATAGTTCAGAAAAGAATTTGTGTGGAAGTTGTAGAGACAATCGACAGGAATTACGGCGAAGCATGCGATTCGGTTGGCTTTTGATGTGCTTTTTGAGCGCTCGCCTCGTCGAAAGGATTTTCCCTTCCCTCTCTGGCTGCTTTTTATTTTTATTTTCGCGCCGCATAAAGCCAAATGGAAATTGTCCGCTCGTTCAATCAATTGGTCTCACTTATATTTATCATTCATTCCACACCAAAACAACATACGGTTTTCAAAACACTTGACATCAAATATTTTATAAATCTAAATTATAATTTTAAAATAACGAGTGTCTCTAAATTGTCGGTATCCCAGTAGGTTCTGACTTCAAGAACATACGCCGTATTTAAATTCAGCACTATAACACTACCCAATGATATATAATTAAATGTATTTGACGTTTCCAAGATTCACTGTTTCGTATGGCTAATCTAAGATATGTAATTTGTTTTTCGAAGCAACTGAGATGCCGACAGTTATTGACACTTGTTATATTAGCAATCAGAGCTGGGCAGGATTCGAATCATTCAGGATTCGAATCCTTTTAGAGGATTTAAAAGAGACATTCGAATACTTTAGATCAACTGGATTCGTGATCCGGATTCGTTACATTTTTTTAAGAGGATTCATATTCGAATCCAAATGCAGGTGATTCGAATCCTCATAACAGGATTCGAATATTTATAAAAGGATTCGAATACTTACGAAAGGATTCGAATACTTACAATAGGATTTGAATCGTCAAAATTAATTCGAATTAATTGTAAGGATTAACATGAAAAATTTGTTTTGTGTGTTTTTAAATTTCTCGTTAAATCAGTGTTTTGTACGCGTGGCGCATGAAGTAAAATTTCGAGTTTAGAAAAGCCCTGTGAAAATTTGTCTCGGGTCGCTGGCGCGACCCTCGACATTGCTTTATGAATTTATTTGTAAATCAATTTAAGATTCCAATGTTTTAAATAATTTCCAATTTGTCTATTTTTTTCTACGCGGGGCTTTTTTAAACTCGAAATTTTACTTCATGCTCAGTTTGGGAGTGTACAAATCTCGTTCTTAGAAGTTTAACATTTAAGGATTACTAAGTTTATTACCATTTTACAATGGCTACAGCTCGAAGGACCAATCATGGTCTTCGGGGATCGAAGGACTACAGAGATATGAAGTTTTTTACAAGAAAACAACGAATGTCTGAAGGTTTACAGCATAGATAGGCTGCTTATTATTTTTATTTTCGCACCGCATAAAACCAAATGGAAATTATCCGCTCTTTAAATCAATCGGTCTCACTTATAATTATCATCCAAATTTGAAAAAAATCGAAGTTGGGTTGGTTTTCAGTGCATTTTTAACTTCACCTTAAATCAGTGTTTTATACGCGTTGCGCATGAAGTAAAATTTCGAGTTTAGAAAAGCCCCGTGAAAATTTGTCTCGGGTCGCTGGCGCGACCCTCGACAAATTTTCTACGCGGGGCTTTTCTAAACTCGAAATTTTACTTCATGCTTAGTCTGGGAGTGGAAAACACTCATTTAAAGCTTAAAATTAAACTCTTTTAAAAAAACAACGAATGTCGGAAAATATACAGCCTTATTCCTTGTATATTGATCAAGTAGTTATTGCATCATTGCATGGTACTATAAAAATTATTACAATAAATAAGTTGTTCTTTCATGCTCATTGCTTATTTTGTTAGGGCGTAGGTAAAGTATCGTACGTTTCTCGAGTGGTATGGCAATTACATACTCGCGAAATACTGCACTCCCCGCTGCGCGGCTCGTGCGCAACTTGTACGCTCATATGTAATATGCTGCATACCAGTCTCGTTACGTAATATACTATTTAAAATATAAAAGAAGAAAGAAATGAATCAATTGGGAGAGCAACAAACGCTCTTCGTAGACGAAGCAGAAAATGTTTAGAAGTCAATGGCGGTATTTTTGAACATTTGTTGAAAGAACGCTATGATTAAGAACATTTGTTTGTATAATAACTTGTTTATTTGTTAATATGCTATAACTTGAAAACAAATAAAAATCGGATAAGAACAAATGAGTTTTTCTACATTATTTTCACGTGCATAATACACTCCTAGAGTTTGGTGCGCTCCTCCCGACTCACCCTGTATATTGTTGCTATATATTTTTATTGTTTGGGGGAGGATGAGGGGGGATGGAAGCTGGAATATGTAGAAAATAAGTGAAAAAACTGCGAAAAAAAAACGGAAAAATCGATCATTTTTAAGGATTTTTTTACAATTTAAGGGGGCAAATCCCCCCCCCCCAAATCTACCTCCTTGCTACAAATGTTCATGTTTTGGAACTTTTCACCTCTCTAGCCCCTCAGAAGAAACGTAAAGGCTAAAATAATCCTTTTCATCCCTCCAAATTATCGAAAAGTGATAAAAATAGGTGGGGGGGGCCTCCCCCGAAAACGGTGGGTGATGAGACAGGGGTCATATTCGGATTCAGGAGGTCATTTTACATAAGAATCAGCAGGAATGGTGTCAGGGCCGATTTTCATGCCGATCAGTGATATTTGATAAATAAATAAATTAAATAAAAAATATAAATACTAAAACTTTACCAGAATTTTTACTACTTCACTTTTTGATGTAAAAAAATATTAGGACTCACATTTCTCATTAATAAAGCTGTTTGCAAATGTCAATAAAGCGAATACTTGTAATTCTCTTGTTTCATGAGCGAGAATTTTATTTCTGAACTTTTGCGGAAGCGGAAACTTCCGAGAAAGAATAAACACGCGTGCATTTATAATCAAAAGTCTGCGGGTTTTCAATGAAAATATTTGTTTTTAATAATCTGGAAATATCATTCGGAAATAAACGAAATGGAAATAATTCTTGGGATTGTTTTTGAAGAGTCTCGAAAAGAAGTGTCATTATTTTTGTTCGTCAATTTCACAAAACTCATTGAAATAATGCATTTTACAAAAATTCCAAAATTGACTGAATTTAATAAACCATTAATGCAGCAACACATTTGAAGGGCTTATTGTAATGACATGATAAGCCACACAACTAAAAAAATGCTGTATTATTCTTCGATTTGATTAAGTAATTTAAATAGCTACAGTATGCTCATATTCGCATGCAAACCGAAGCTTTTGAAACGTGTTAAACAATCTACCATTAATTCTCAATATAATAGTAATACATTTTACATTTTTTTCTCAATTTAAAAGTCCAATATCTTAGATTTGTTTACTTGTGGCATATCATGTTATTACAATAAGCCCCTCATTTATAAAGAAATGTGTCTATGAATATTTTTTAGCGATTTTTATATACAAAAACACATAAACGTAATTATTCAATAATTTTTGCACGAGTCGACAACAGTTAACTTTTCTTTCAATATTGTTAATTTCATGAAATTAACAGAAAGCGATCATTAAAGAATGGCTTCATCAATTTATAAAGAAATTTTCATCAAAATGAGTTTGTACATTTTTTTGTTTTGTTTTTTTTTGTTGCTCAGTGAGAACATCCTTAAAAAGCTTGTACATTTTACGAAATAAATTAAAATCAATCTCTAAAATCTAGGTCATGGCGTGTAAAACTTTGAAGCAACCCCGAATAATTCACCCTTGCATAAACATTAAACTCAGACAATTAATTAACAAACGCCGTCCAATGTCAACTCATCTTCTTTGATTTCCCACCCCGTTTTCCACGTTTACAATTTATGTGTTTATGAGTGTGAACTCGACTCTGTTTGAAGATAAATTGAGGACGAGGCGAGCGAATTTTAAACCTATCATCCCTTAATTTACTTTGCACTCAAGGTAATTTTACTAATAAAAATTTAACAAGTACAATAGAACAAACACACAGTTTTATAAATTTGTTTCCAGTTTAATAAATGTACCCAGAAATTGTAAAAAGTATTAATATGTTTTATTATTTATACCGAGTATTATCATTTACCTCTTAATGGAAGACCCTTTATTTGGCTATGTGAACTGGACTCACTTTGATTTTGCAAATTGTCAATCAAATTGACAAGTCGGCGGAAATGTCAAACGAAATTTAATTAACGTCGACATGCCTCAACTGACTGAAACGCAAAAAGCGATAATAACATTTCTATTTAGTTTATTTTATTAAGTGTTAAGCGCGATATTTATATTTTGTAATTTATATGTACCTATTTTTTGTAATACTGTAAAAAGGAGAAATCCGTAAATAAATAAATAACATCCCGTTTACAGACGGTATTAGCATTAGAGGCATTGCATGTCAACAAAAGCACCGTTTTGTTGGCCAAGAAAAAAAAATTGTTTACGTGTACATGACAAGTTTGTTTTACAAGAAATAAATACGATATTTTAACTCCCTGCTCCCTGCTGTACTAGTTTTTTTCTCTCGCAACTGTACATTGAATTATTAGTATTATATTGTCGACTTAGTTTCCATAATTTCAAATACTTATGATTGAATAAACATTAATTACTGTAATTTAATAAACCTTGTAAAGCTTGTGTAAATACAAATAAATGTTCGAAAATGCGGTGCGCAGATTTGTTTTATTCCTCCGCAAAAATTGGCGAATTATTTTTATTGGCGGTAGTAAAAGTTTTAAAATGCCGAAAAAATAAATAATTAAAGAGAAAACAGGGACGTTCATTTATTTATAGAACTTACTTAATGATAATATAAGCAGATATAAAGGGAATTTTTCATTTATGTATATTTACATATATGAAGAATTAATTTCTCACTTAACTTAATTTACATATTCTGATGTATTTTCATTCGCTGTTTATGAAAAAACCATATTAATTAAGAATGAATTGAAATTTTGAGTTTAGAAATACCTGAAAATTAGTTAATTGAAAGTGAATTAATTATTAATAATCACTCGATGATGCTTATTTATCGTTTTAATTTATTCGTATTAAAGATGTGTGTGTGTGTGTTTAGAAAGAATAATGTCAGAGTATCCTTGGCACATGTCGGGATGCGGGGACGCCGGGCGTCGCCATGGAGACGGCTCCTTCGTCTACATATATAACCGAAAGCGTCGCGACGCCGATTTATTCAGTGGACGCTCGTCTCTTTGAACAAACACTCCAGGTTCTTAGAGTTACGTGTTAAAAACAAAAAAAACTAAAAAGAAAATAATTGTAATTTTAATAAAAGTAGTTGCTCGCAAATTAATAAACGTGTTAAAAGGAAAACCAATCGTTAAAAGAAAGAACTTGGGATTTAATAAACGCGAATTAATAAACTTGAAAAGTGAGAAGTTCGTTTTTGTGTTGTTCGGCAAATTAACAAATTTGGCTATACCGGAGGGAAACAGTTGGTTGCAGTGTTTCATACAAAAGGTAAAAAATTGTTTGAAAATAAATGTTTCGGTATAAGTTACCTGAAGACAACAACAAGTAATCCTTTTTCTCCACTGGTTTATTTTAATCACTAGATCTACATTTCGTTCACCAACTGAACATTTTCAATAGTTGTACTAAATTAAACTGTTTAGTTTAGTACAACTATTGAAAAATGATCAAAAATGGCTATTGTCTTCCGTATTATATTATTTAGCAGATTAAAAGCTAGTTACTACTCTATAGGAACACTATTTTTTAAGATATATTCACAAAAGTATATATTTTCGAAATCAGTGAAAAACACTCTATTTAACTGTGTCACAGCCAACTATGATTTACATAAAAAAAAAATAATTTGGCCATAACTCGAAAATGTGAGCATAAAATAAAAAATGCTTATGCCACTGGATTCTACGTAAAAAAGTGTCTTAAGAAAGTATTTATAGTTTTTGTCTAAATTCCGCAAGATACGAATTAAAGTAAAAAATCAAGAACACCCGATTTTGCCCCATAACTTCTGAAAAAAACAAGATGGTGCATTTTTGTTTTCGGCATTATCCTAGTCTTAAAAAAGCGCGATTGCGCCATCGGTTTTTTTCTAACTCTTATATTTACCGAGATGCCCATAAGCAACATCAAAATTAGACCACCCTGTACATCTAGTGATTAAAATAAACTAGTGAAGATAAAGGATTACTTGTTTCGTTTAATATTATTTGAAAATGATATTGAAATTATTTATGATATGGATTACCACTTAGTAACAGTCAAAAGCAGCACGATCTTTAAATAGTTGTTTGATTTAGATTGAGGCTTTAATTTGAAAATTGAAATCGTAGTCAATGTGAATTAAAACTCTCAAAATGTAATAATATGTAACTTGTTACCGTCGGGGTATTAGCTCGGGGAGTAGTTGTTTCAATGAGTGTTTGTATAGTCTTCGTAAGACTAACTTGTAGATTGTGAAAGGAATCGCACTTTTAATGTTTGAAGTATTCTGCAACCAAGAATTGGCAATTTCATTTATACTTATGTTTGAACGGTAACGTGACCGCCAGTCTAAGGTGTCAAATTGTTTAAAGGGAATGGCAAAGCTATACTGATGAGAGATAAATCTCGAAACGCGTCTATAGATGGCCTGAATAATTTGACCCAAATTGTTACATTTGCAGTAGGTTACTGTATGTAACAGCGAACACTTGTTGTATAATTCAATGTCCGTCGGGGTATTAGCCCGGGAAGTAGTTGTTTCAATGAGTGTTTGATATAGTCTTTGTAGGACTAACTTGTTGTAGATTGCGAAAAGAATCGCACTTTTAATGTTTGAAGTATTCTGCAACCAAGAATTGGCAATTTCATTTATACATAATATATTTTAATTAAATTATTATTAATCGTGCAGTGTACAAAATTACAGAGCCTTTATAAATGATCTAACATTTTTAAATAACGCGCCAAAACATTGCAATGTAAAGGCTGGCAGTAACCGGCAATGTTTCATTGGCGTTCCGATTTGGTTTATGTTGATTTGTGTATTTTGCGTTTCTCTAATTTACCTTGTTTTCACCATTAAAAATACCTTCCGATGTTTTGACGCGTTGTTTGAAAACGTTCGATCCTTTATGAAGACTCTGTAGTTTTCTACATTGCACGATTAATAATAATTTAATGAAAAAATACCAGAGCAAGAACTAATATTCTGTGTGAAAGTAGTTATGAGCTGCAAAAATTAAAATATCAATAAAAACTAACATTTATTATTGATCGTGTAATGTCAAATATTCTTTGTAAAATTAAAGTTATGAGCTGCACAATATCAATACAAATAGTAGTTTTTAATTATGTTAATAATTAATAATATTCTGGATATTTAATTAAAATATCCAGAATTAGATTCAAAAATGTTTCACCACTGGTTAAGTGAGAAATTAAATAAACATAATTAATAATATTTTTTTATTGATCTGAAGATGTTAATCTTTGAGTTAATTTATTTATATTTATTTATCTACAAGTTTTATTTTTACGTTAAAAATGAAAAGTGTGTTTCTAAACTTCGGGTTAGGTCAGTGTTTAACACGTCTGGCGCATGAAGAAAATATTTCTAGTTTAGAAAAGGCTGAAATTTGGATAAGTCGGTCGCTTCGCGCACGACAAATCCAAATTTTCAGCCTTTTCTAAAGTAGAAATATTTTCTTCATGCTTAATCAAGGAGTGGAAAACACTCGTTCGAAATAAATTGAACACTCTTAAAAATAATCCGTTGATAAATCATTATTATTATTAAAAAAATGTATTTAATGACAATAAAAATGCATTTTATTTAAGAGTCGTTCGAAATAAATTGAATTTCGAACGAGTGTTTTAGACTCCTTGATTAAGCATGAAAGAAAATATATCGAGTTTAGAAAAGGCTGAATGAAAATTTGGATTTTTGGACGCGAAACGATCGACAAATCCAAATTTTATATAATATTATAGAAAAAACAATCTTTCCTAATGTTTAATTTTGTTAGCAATAGTTATATCAATAGAAGTGATATTTTTTGGTATTGTATTGTTAGTAATATACAGTTTATATTTAAGGGTTAATTCTTCCACATCATTTAATAAATTATCAATAATAATTTAATTTCATTTGACAAAAGGGAAAACTTATTCAACAAGTAATGAAATATGTTGATATGAAATATGTGGCATTTTCGTTTGATACAAAGGGAATCTCATTTGATAAATGGTAAAAATCAAATAAAAAACCGTGTAAATTGCGATGAAATTTATTCATACATTTCGTACGCGTGTCGCGCCGTTTACATAATAAACCCCAAAAATCCTAGAAAAAAAAAATTAGGAGATATGTATATGTAATGGTGGACGTGTTATAATTTTATAATGTCAACGAGTGTGAATTTTTCTGGGCAGACTGGCGCGCAAATAAACCGCGAATAAATCAAAGAACCTGGCGCCTTTTTAAAGCCCGCGACTCGGATTTTTTTCTCTTCCATTTATTTTTAGTAAACACACACAAACCTCACCAATAAAATTCCATCAATGAAAAAAAAATATATAAACGCAGAGAGAAATATCCTTAATAAAAATTAATGTATACAAATCACGGGACATTTCAAATAACGCACGAAAATAAATTGAACTTGGGAGTTTATTCTTTCATTGAAAATTGTAAAATTGTAATAATTGATTTGTTTCAGAAAATGAAAACTGAAGATAAAAACGGCATGACCAAAGTACGAATAGCTGTCATTGGGAAATCAAACGTGGGAAAATCAGGTAAGAATCTAAAATGAATAAATTTCAAACACAGTGCGACAAATTCAAACTTTTTTTGCTGCGTTAAAATTTGAAAACAAAAATGAAAAAATTGTGTGAAGATAAATTTTATCTAACTGCTTTTTTTGCAATATTAGGTCAATTTTATCGAGTTCTGAAGTTTCCAAGTTATTCATTAAAAAAATCACCTAAAATGATTTATATATAATAATAATAATAATAATAATATAATCTTTATTCTAATATAAAAATAAACATACAAGATATACATGAATACTTAATATAAGAATATGCGTCACATAAGAGAAAAACATGCTTAAGCAATAAAGATTAGATTTGCAATAAGACACGTAATTTTGGGTAAAAGAAGTTAAATCATTTTAATTCGAGTAGCTTTTTAATTTTGAATGAGGAATCTTAAAAAAAAACGCATAAAACACAACATTTTCATTCTTCATGCGTTGTTTTTACTGTCATACTGTGCTATTTTAGGTGAATGCGCTGGGCTTGCAAATTTGAAACTTTTTATTTAAGAAATGATCTATTTTGTTTTTCCTAATTCCATGATTTTGTTCTAAACAAAACCAAAACTTGAAAATGTCCATTTCGTTTTTAAATGATAATACTTTCATTCAGGATATGAATATTTTTGATTTCCCTTAAATGTTTAAGCTTTTGTAAAAAATCAATGCGTTGTTAAATCGTTTCAAAATTCACATATTTTACTTTAAAATAAATGCACTTTAATAATCTGCAAAGAAAATTTAAAAACTCTTACGGGTTTTTGTGAAATTTAGAGTCAAAGTTGACATTTTTTTGAAAAAGGAAAAATCACACGATTTTTAGAAGGTATTTGTTTTAAACATTTGTGAAAAATCAATGCGTTTTCAAATCGATTTAAAATTCGCATATTTTACATTAAAACAAATGCACTTTAATAATCAGCAAAAAATAATTTCTAAATTCTAAATGATTTTTGTAAAATTTCGATCGAAACGTTGATATTTTCTTAAAAATAAAAAATCACACGATTTTTAAGCATTTGTAAAAAATCAATGCGTTGTTGAATCGTTTTTAAATTCACATATTTTACTTTAAAATAAATGCACTTTAATAATTTGTAAAGAATATTCAAAAACTCCAACTGGTTTCCGTGAAATTTAGAGTCAAAGTTGACATTTTCTTGAAAAAGGAAAAACCACACGATTTTTAGAAGGTGTTTATTTTAAACATTTGTGAAAAATCAATGCGTCGTCCAATCGTTTTGAAATTCGCATATTTTACATTAAAACAAATGCACTTTAATAATCAGCAAAAAAAAAAAATTAAAAATTCAAAATTATTTTTGTAAAATTTCGATCGAAAAGTTGATATTTTCTTAAAAAAGATAAATCGCCCGATTTTTAAGCATTTGTAAAAAATCAATGCGTTGTTGTATCGTTCTTAAATTCACATATTTTACTTTAAAATAAATGCACTTTAATAATTTGTAAAGAATATTCAAAAACTCCAACTGGTTTTCGTGAAATTTAGAGTCAAAGTTGACATTTTCTTGAAAAAGGAAAAACCACACGATTTTTAGAAGGTGTTTATTTTAAACATTTGTGAAAAATCAATGCGTCGTCCAATCGTTTTTAAATTTGCATATTTTACATTAAAACAAATGCACTTTAATAATCAGCAAAAAAGAATTTTAAATTCTAAATTATTTTTGTAAAATTTCGATCGAAAAGTTGATATTTTCTTAAAAAAGATAAATCGCCCGATTTTTAAGCATTTGTAAAAAATCAATGCGTTTTTAGATAGTTTTAAAATTCACATATTTTACTTTAAAATAAATGCACTTTAATAATCTGCAAAGAAAATTTTAAAACTCTAACTGGTTTTCGTGAAATTTAGAGTCAAAGTTGACATTTTCTTGAAAAAGGAAAAACCACACGATTTTTAGAAGGTGTTTATTTTAAACATTTGTGAAAAATCAATGCGTTCTCCAATCGTTTTGAAATTCGCATATTTTACATTAAAACAAATGCACTTTAATAATCAGCAAAAAAAAAAAATTAAAAATTCTAAATTATTTTTGTAAAATATCGATCGAAAAGTTGATATTTTCTTAAAAATAAAAAATCACACGATGTTTAAGCATTTGTAAAAAATCAATGCGTTGTTGAATCGTTTTTAAATTCACATATTTTACTTTAAAATAAATGCACTTTAATAATTTGTAAAGAATATTCAAAAACTCCAACTGGTTTCCGTGAAATTTAGAGTCAAAGTTGACATTTTCTTGAAAAAGGAAAAACCACACGAATTTTAGAAGGTATTTGTTTTAAACATTTGTGAAAAATCAATGCGTCGTCAAATCGTTTTGAAATTCGCATATTTTACATTAAAACAAATGACTTTAATAATCAGCAAAAAAAAAAAAATGTTAAAATTCCTACTGATTTTTGTCAAATTTCTATCGAAAGTTGTATTTTCTTAAAAAAGAAAAATCATACGATTTTTAAGCATTTATGAAAAATCAATACTTTTAGAGTTAACTTTATAATTTGCTCGGTTCTTAATGGGTTAATATTCTAATCCTGAGAAAAAAAAAACAGTATTTATCAAATATTAAAGTTGCATTTAATATAATAACAAACTGTGGATAAATCGACAAAAATCTAGAAATATCGAAAATCTCGACAAGTTGAAAATCTTGACGGTCCACTCCCAGGCTAAGCATGAAGTAAAATTTCGAGTTTAGAAAAGCCCCGCGTAGAAAATTTGTCGAGGGTCGCGCAGCGACCTGAGACAAATTTTCGCGGGGCTTTTCTAAACTCGAAATTTTACTTCATGCGCCACGCGTATGAAACACTGATTTAGTCTGAAGTTCAAAATATACTGGTTAGGTTAGTTTATGATTTATGCAAGAGCGCTAAAAAATATCCTCTCCTTAAGATACTACACTTTTGACAAGACGATCACGAGACGTTCATGACACGAGTGTGTTGAACGCCCCGTGCTTGTCTCGTGTTGTGCGCGTCTTGTGCTCATCTCGTGTCGTGCACGTCTCGTGCTCGTGTCGTACTCGTCTCGTGCTCGTGTCGTACTCGTCTCGTGCTCGTGTCGTACTCGTCTCGTGCTCGTGTCGTACTCGCCTCATCTTCGTGTCGTACTCGTCTCGTGCTCGTGTCGTCCACTCCCAGACTAAGCATGAAGTAAAATTTCGAGTTTAGAAAAGCCCCGCGTAGAAAATTTGTCGAGGGTCGCGCCAGCGACCCGAGACAAATTTTCGCGGGGCTTTTCTAAACTCGAAATTTTACTTCATGCGCCACGCGTTTAAACCACTGATTTAAAGTAAAGTTTAAAAAATACTAGCCTTTATTTTGTTCGGTTAATTGACAAATTGTGTTGAATCTTCTAAGCTGGTTATACATTAATAAATTTTGATCAGTATTAAAAGTCCAATTTTGTTTCAAGGCACACTATATTTATTGCCAAAAAATCATGTGAATAAGATTTATTTAACTATACATTTTTTCTAGCATAAATATTAAATTAAAACCAGCATATCGGGCATAATTGGATTCACAAAAACAAAAATAAGAAAAGTAAATGCAACCATTAAAAATGTAAAGTTGACTATTATTTAGCAATTAAGTTAATTTAAAAAAATATGTAATTACTATCAGTTTATAGTATTGAAGCGGCCGTTGACTTTGTTTTTTAGTTCATTCAAATCGGTCAATAAATAACGAAGTTATGGCGTCGGGCGTTTTTTTTATCGGACACCCGGTATAAAGATCAGATTGCAATAGGACACGTAATCTTCGGTGAACGAAGTTAAATAATTTTAAGTAGATTAGTTTTTCAAATTTTGGATTAGAAAAGTTAAAAAAAAAACACAACATTTTAATTTTTACTTCTCATGCGTTTCTTTTTTAACTTTTTTCATCCGACATTGAAAAACTAATCAAACTAACATTATTAACCTTCGTTTACCTAAAATTACGTGTCTTATTGCAAATCTGGGGCAGGTGGTGGCCGAGCGGTAACGTCGTCGGGCTGTATCGCTCGGCGAGCCACAAACTCGGGTTCGATTCCCGTGCACGGGGAGACTTTATTTAAAAATAATTTCTCGTCGTGACCCTGGGTGTGGTATGAATGTGAGTGTTTCTCCGTATTAAATAATAACAAATCCAGTGCAACATTTAATGAACAAGAAATGGATTTACTAAGAAAAGGATTTAAATACTCACCACCAACACATCAAATCCCCATAGAAGAGATTATCAATGACACGGAATTAGCAGCCCAACAACTAGAACAAGAAGATGCCACAGCCTTTCGAATCGCAGTTAAAGAAACCATCCAGAAAATACGAAGAAAACCAAGCAAAAACAACAGCATGAATAACACCGAAACAAAAACCGTTAAATTGTTAAAAGAAAATGACGTCGTTTACATTAAATCGGATAAATGTAATTCAGTTGTGATTGTCAATAAAAATGACTATTACAACAAAGTAGAATTAATGTTAAAAGACGGACCCTACATAAAACAAACAAAACATCCAATCAACATTTATAACAATAGATTAAATAGTTTACTGAAGGATTCGAAAGGTTTGATAGACGATAGACTTAAATTTAAACTCAAAGTTAAAAATCCATCACTTCCCAAGTTGTATTGTTTACCGAAAATTCACAAACCCGGCGATAAATGGAGACCCATTGTTTCAAATATTAATTCTCCTACGTATTTTTTAGCCAAATGGTTGGTAAACGAATATAAAAACCTTAAAATTAGTAATGATTGTCAGTTCAAAACTCATTTCACTTAACTGAAAAACTAAAACATATTCAAATAGAACAAAATGAAAAATTGGTTTCCTTCGATGTTGAAGCACTTTTTCCCAGCATTCCATTACATAAAACATATGAAATACTAGAACAACTTTTGATCGAAAACTCAATTGAAACTCGAAAAATAGAAGAGTACTTGAAACTTACGAAATTTGTTATGGAATGCAATACTTTCATATTCAACAACACGTACTATAAACAGACTTTCGGAACAGCAATGGGCAACCCCCTTTCACCTTTCTTAGCAAACATTTTTTTAAACCATCTTGAAAATAAGGCTAAGAAAACAATCCCTAACTTTCCGAGGGTCTGGTATAGATACGTAGATGATATTATTGCAATAGTTAAAACAGACACAGATATGAAAGACATAACATTAAAATTAAATAAACTTTTCCCTAGTATTAACTTTACTTATGAAATAGAAGAAAACAATCAAATTCCCTTTTTAGACTTACTTTTGATAAAAAAACAATAATACAAAAATAGAATTCAACATTTACAGAAAAAACACACACACATTTAATTACATCCACTCATCTTCGTCTTCTCCTTTTAAACACAAATTAGCAGCTTTTAACAGCATGATTTTTAGAGCAATAAACATACCATTATCCAAAGAAAATAGGGAAAAGGAATTTAGTTTAATCAAGAACATGGGCATTTCATTAAATTACAGCATTGACACAATCAATAGATTAATTAACAAACAAATTAGGAATCATAAAATTATTTCAAATTCCACACTAACCAACTCAAAGGAAGCCGCCCCAAAAAAGTATGCTAGATTCGTGTACCACCCAGCAACTTGTATGAAAATTGGTGGTTTATTGAATAAATTCAACCTTTCTCCTGCATTTTATGTCAACACAAAATTAAAATGTTTACTTGGCAACACATTCACTAAAACAAACCACCTAGAAAAATCCGGAATTTACTCAATAAACTGCAACAATTGCAATAAAATATACGTAGGTCAAACACAACGTAACATATTAAAAAGATTTAAAGAACACCAGTATTATTTTAAAATTCAAAACCAGGACAAATCAGCAGTTGCACACCATTCAATTGAAACAGGACACACATTCTCGGTAAACAATATTAAACTTTTAAAGCAATCAAGTCATCGTAGATTAAATATGCTTGAATCCATTGAAATGTATAAAAATAAAAATGTTTTGCTGAATTTCGATCTTAGTCCCTTAGTTAATCCATTATTAGATTTGTTACCCAAAAATAATCCTTCAGTGAATGTAATCCTACCGACCAACTTCCCGATCCATAAGCCGCCCGCGCCGTCCCATCCCGCAGATAATGTAATGACACCGGCACCCATCTAGAACCTTTAGCCGCTAGCAATAGGTTTAATTACTTTTTGGTTTTTCCGATATCCCGTCAACTATATACACCGCGCACATAGTTTTAAGAATTGAGTTTGTTATTGATAATGAGCACCTTGTGTCTCGAAATGTACATCTAACATAAAAATAAAAAGTGAAGTAAGGAATAACAGTCTTTCTATTTGTGATAGCATACTACAAATTGTAATGTTAACAATTAAAAATACAAATATAAATAAATGATGTTGGCTAATGGGCAAGTTCCCAAGGCCAGGCAAAAGCCAAAAAGAAAAAAAAATTGCAAATCTAATCTTGAGGTGATCTTTTTGATGAAAAACTTCTCTTTAGTATACAGGGTGTCCGTTTTTCGAGCGGCACTATAGGGATCTCGCTTATTTGAAAAAATAGAGAATCGATTAAACTGGGACAAACTTGGGTATTTTAGCGCTTACTAATAATCTACTTTCACGTTTAAAATATCTTCAATTGCTTCGATGTAATTTAAAAAAAACAGAATTTTTCGATATTTTAAAATTGCGCATATCTCCGTTATTTTTGATTTTTTCCCAAATTAGTTAAAACATTATCAAAGCAACTTTTTACGACTCGATTAATGAAGAGTAAGTTTTAAATCTGCAACGCGATTCGTTTTTGTTTTTCCAAACACAACTTTTGTTTTTCTTATGGCTTCGTATGCAGTTATGCAAATCACTGAACAGCATTTTTTACGCTGATTTCAATGATGTGTCCGATGTTGACTTTTAAAAAATATATTGTTTTTAGGGTAGGTTGCCCTTGAAACAATCGCGCAAAGTCCACAAAACAATTTATTTTACGTAAAAAAATTAACGAATCATTAATAGTCTTTAGAAAACCCACCCACACCTTTAATTACATTCACTCAAGTTCACATAGTCCTTTCAAACATAAACTATCGTCTTTTAATAGTATGATTTATAGAGCTATCCAGTTACCAATATCTGAAGAAAATAGAAAAAGTGAGTTTACATTAATTTTAAATTTAGCCAAAACATTAAATTACGATACTAACATTATTCAGAAATTAATCAATAAACATAAAAGAACACATTCCATTCGTCTAGCATCACGTTTAGAACCAATAATAGAATCTAATACAAATAAAAATTACTGTAAAATTATTCACGAACCAAAATTAACTAATCAAATTAATAAAATTTACAAAAAATTCAATCTTAAACCTGCATACTACACAAAAAACAAAATTAAACTTTTATTGGGGAATACTTTTAAGAAAATTGATGATCATGAAAAGTCTGGGATTTATTCATCAAAATGCAGCAATTGCAACAAAATGTATATTGGACAAACTATACGAAATTTAAAAACTAGGTTTAAAGAACATATTTACCATACTAAAAACCATAACCCAGATAAATCTGCGATACCTCATCATACATTAACCACGGGACACAAATTTATTATAAATAATTTGAAATTACTAAAAGAATCTAACCATTTTCAACTAAACATGTTAGAAGCAATTGAAATGCACAAAAATAGGAATAACCTTCTAAATTTTGATTTAAGTCCTTTAAACAACCCACTTTTAAATTTAATTCCTTAAACTAGCCTGCCTTTATCTGATTTCAAATAAATCGCACTTGGTTGTGAAAATAGTTGTATTTTTATTTTTATTTATTTACGAAAATGTCAATTAGTTTTATCTATTGATAAAGGGTACATTGTACCCGAAATGTACATATAGAATTAAAATAAAAAAGTGAATTAAAAGGAATAAAGGAATAACTTAACTAATTACCATTAAACTAACCTTCACGTAACTCAAACAAGAATATCTTAAATAGTCTTCCTGTTAAATAAAATGTCAACTGTTGCATAGCAACTTGATATTGTTTGGTTGCCATGGTAACTTGAACAACCACAATAAATAATCAAATGAATGCATGCGGCATATCGTTGAAATATAGTCTTCCTGTTCAATAAAATTTCAACTGTTGCATAAGAACTTGATGTTGTTTGGTTGCATGCGGCATATCGTTGAAATCAGAGTAAAAAATACAATTCAATGATGTACCACTTGTGTACTTATGTAAAAAAATATTTTTTGTTATATACGGCAATACTAGTTTCGACTTTGAGTCATTCTCAAGGAGTAGGAGTTTTTTTTTTCTTATTAAACATGAGGATGTGAATACTTTTGACTTCTCTGAAAACAATCTTTGAGCGGTGAATGTGAACTCATGAAGTATGTTGCTTTATATGTCTTCTGTAAACAAATGTTGGCGTTTTGCTAATTTTACATCAAGAAAGGAGTGCTTATTTATAAAACAAAATACACCACATCGATAGCAGTCATGTTTTCAAACAAATTCCATGCATCGTCTAGTAACAAAATTGTTTACCGGTTGTCATGGCAACTTTGACATTGACTTTTTTTACGAAAGTATGCATATAGCACATCATTGAAATCAGGGTTGAAAATGCTGTTTGATTTCATGATTTTACTCTAAACAAAATCGAAGCTAGAAAATATCCCTTCTATTTTGACATATATTCAATAAAAAAAAACCTCTAGAGTGCCGTGATTAAATCTTTTTTTTTTTAATTTAAGTTGGCTACACGCTTTAGGAATTGACATATAAAACGTCATAACAAAAAATTTCAAAATTGCCAACCTACAATATTTAGTGAAATTTAACCAAGTGTTTTCTTTATTAAATCATAAGAAAAAAACACTAGAGAGCCATGCTCTAGTGTTTTTTTTATGATTTAATAAAGAAAACACTTGGTTAAATTTCACTAATATTTTGGTTTTTTATTCCAACTAGTTTCGACTTTCAGTCATTCTCCTTGAGAATGACTCAAACTCGAAACTAGTTGGAATAAAAAACCAAAATATTAGTGAAATTTAACCAAGTGTTTTCTTTCTTATTGAACATACGGATATGAATACTTTTGACTTCTCTGAAAACAATCTTTGAGCGGTGAATGTGAACTCATGAAGTTTGTTGCTTTATATGTCTTCTGTAAACAAATGTCGGCGTTTTGCTAATTTTACATCAAGAAAGGAATGCTCGAGGAATCCCTAACGCGTTGAGCAATCCGTCGAGCGCACACACACTACTAATATCATAAAGGAGGCGCCTGAAACTTCCGATCAACCCAAAATATTTATAGAAATAACCGCGTGCCTTCCGATGAGGAAATCTGCGAGTGCAAAAGACTTCTTGCTTAATCAAATATTTACACTGTAATTATCTAAATTTTAAAGGATATTCGAACCAAATAGACTTCTATTGGGTGCGAACCGGACAAATCCTGACCATACTCTTGAAAATTTATTGAGTAACACGTGTTTAGTTTGTAAATAGAGGATGTTAGTTGGTTAAGTTAGTTCGGGAGGAAATTCCTGCTTTCGCGCTGTCCTAAATTATTTCCCGTCTGGTATTCTAACGTTTATTTACGCTTTCCTTTCGCGTTTATTCAGACCCGAGGAAATTTCATTGATGGTTGAGCAAAGCCAGAATACGAAATAGTGCTAAAAAATCTACATTCAAGTTAAATTTGCATTATGTTTTAATTCATTTAGAATCACACATTTATAACATGAATTAGATAGCAATATGCTAAATAAAGGTTATTATTATTATTATAATTATAAAACCTAAACTAATTTAATCACTTTTTGAAGTGTTTTATTTCAAAAAGTGATTAAATTAGTTTAGGTTTTATAATAATAATAATAATAATAACCTTTATTTAGCATATTGCTATCTAATACATGTTATAAATGTATGATTCTAAATTTAACCTTTAATTAATTTAAATAAACAGTGTTTTATTTAAATTAATATCACTTTGTTTGTATAACATAAACATTAAACAGTGTTTTATTTATGTTCAACAATGTATAATGAAATAGAAGCCTCTATAGTCAGTGCTTTAATTAATTAATTTCATTGATAGTTGTACGAAGCCAGAATACGAACTAGTGCTTAGTTAATATTACAAGATAATCTACATTCAATTTAATAGTAGAATTTTGATTAAAAACACTTAATTCTACTTCCTTTGTCCTAAAAGTAACTGACATATTAAATTTGCCGCCGTTTTTTTCGCGATAAATCTGGCGTAGAGATATTTATATAGTTGTCATTAGTAAATATTGAGGTTAAGTTATGTAAAAGTATAACGGGTAGATATTGTAAAAATTCACTTCAAAAATTGTGAGAATTTTAGTGAAACCGTTCGAAGATGACCTTGGTACAAGTAAAATGTACTCGAGTATTGAGTACAAGTACTCCACGCAAATTGTACTCGAGTACTAAGTATGAGTACTTAATCACAAACGTTTATGCGTGCAAAGTACTGAGTACAATAAATGAAATTACAAAAAACTATAGGTCAAAAATGTTTTTATGTGTTTTAAACTTCACTAGAAATCAGTGTTTTATACGCGTGGCGCATGAAGTAAAATTTCGAGTTTAGAAAAGCCCCGCGAAAATTTGTCGAGGGTCGCTGGCGCGACCCTCGACAAATTTTCTACGCGGGGCTTTTCTAAACTCGAAATTTTACATCATGCTTAGCCTGGGAGTGGAAAACACTCGTTTAAAAATACTTAAAACGTTTGGGTTTGAGGTAATTTGGCGCCCAACGTGGGGCCATGCTAACGCTGTGGCTCCTAGTTGGACGCCATTAATCACGAGCGTCCAAATTTAAACTAAAAATATGGCGGACGAGTCAAGTGTTAGAACGGACGAGTCCGAGAAAAAATGTAACAAGTGCAAAGTCAAATCAGTGAATACTGTGCCTTGTGTGGTCTGTGAACTGGAATTCCATCCCTCGTGTCTGAAAATTCATGGTAGGGCTTGTGGAAGGCTGAACGCGGCATCAACCGACGATCAAGAAATTGAGGTTAAGTCACCTGGCTCAACAATGGCAAGTACGATCCAATTCAATTTCATTACTGAAGAAAATAAATTATTGCGAAAACTCATTAAAGAACTTGAGAGCAAAAATGAAATCCTAATAGAAAATAACTGTCTATTGAAAGACAAAATCTTATCATTACAAGATAAGCAAAGCTACGAACCTCTAATTAAAAATAGAGCAAGAGACGTCGTAAATATTCAACAGGTGTCGGAGCCATCGACAAAACACACTAAAAGAAACAAACCAGCAAAAACTGTAAACAAAACCTCCTCGGCTCCAACCAGCGAAGAGTCCAAAGTCTCGCTGTCGCTGCGTCATGAACTGAGCATCACTACGCCCGATAAAGATGGACAGGAAAATAAAGCAAACAAAAAAGAAGCGGACGGTTTTACTGTTGATACAGAAAAAAGTCCTAATAAAAATAAAAATAAAAACCAGAGTAATGCATCAATCACCACCGGTAGCAGTACATCAGCACTACCACAAATATCGGCATTGGAATGTAACAATGTAACACAACTCCCGGATGCTGAATGGAAAACTAAAATGAAAAGGAAACAAAAAACATACATAAAAACTGGAATTGCTATGAACACATCAATTCAGGGAGTTCCAATAAAAAGAAAGGGATATCTGCACTTATATAGGGTAAAGGCGGACACAACTGAAGAAATGATATTGAAATATTTAACGGAAGAAAGAGGTTTTCTAAATGTAGAATGCGAAAAGCTCAATTCCAAACATCCAAATGAGTACAGCTCCTTTAAATTAACCTTTCCTATTGAATATTTGGAAGAAATAAAAGATCCCGAAATATGGGGATCGGGAATAAGATATGAACGTTTTTTTCCCACACTTCGGAAAAAAACACATGTGAAATAGACAATTATGAAAGCCTTAACATATTTTATGTCAACATACAGTCTGTTAGAAATAAAATTAACGAAATGGAGTCATTTTTATTTGAATTAAACAACAGACATGATATAATTATGCTTACTGAGCACTGGCTATCAGATCAGGAGGCGGAGCTTTGTAGACTAAATGGAAAACCTGCGGTGTCGTTCTACTGTCGATCAACATCTAATCACGGAGGAGTGATGAATTTACTAAAATCAGAACATCATCCGAGGGACGAAAAATGGATTTCTGCATTATCCCAAGAAAAGGACTGTGAACTGTGCGGTACATTTATCCCACTAATCAACACATACGTTATTACTGTTTATAGGTCTCCATCTGGAAACTACGGTGTATTTTTTAACATACTAAATTCGGTATTAGAAAGATTACTATTAAAGGCATGCTATATCGTTATGGCTGGGGACTTTAATATAAATCATTTTTCTAGTGATATTAATACAAATACACTGCTCGATGTAATGAAGAGTTTTGGGCTAAGGCAACTTGTTGATTTCTCAACACGCGGAAGTAATTGTATTGATAACATTTATACTAACATTAATTACAATCAAATTATAAACATTGCTAAATTAAATACAACCTCATTCACTGACCACCATGGAATCTCTTGTTCTATAAATGTAAAGAAACCAATAAAAGACACAAAAAGAGTAAATATTCGTCCGATTACAACTGTAGGTAAGATGGCGTATTATGATTTATTAAGCAAACTTGATTGGGGTTTTATAGACTCAAATGAGAACTGTAATAATAAGGCAGTACAGCTGCTTGATAGATTAGTGAGCAATTATAATACGGCGTTTCCTGAAAGAAAGGCTAAAACAATTGCAAATACACTAGCTCCACAATGGTATTCAAACGATTTAAGAAAGATGAGAGAAACAATTAATCTCTTCTCTGAAATGTGCTGTAGAAATCCCACAGCTGAATTAATATCTTTATGCGGTCATCTTAAGTCAGATTACAAAAAGGCTATTACTCAAAGAAAAATCCGTGCAAATGACAATTTTATAAACGGCTGTTCTAACAATATTAGGGGTATGTGGAAACTAATACACTCACATAGGCCAACTCTTAATCAGAGAGAAATCGCAACGAATATATCTGCCGACGATTTTAACAGTTTTTTCATTAATGTTATAGATGATATTGTAAAGAACATAACAACGAATCATTCGAACACCGCAACGGTAATTCCTCTTTCAAATAGCAACAGGTATTTTAAATTTGAGGAGGTATCGTCAACTCATGTTAGAGACATTTTTTATGTCATCAAGAATAAAAACAGTAAAGATATATATGGCCTATCAACTGACGTGATAAAATCGGTTAAAGACATTATCATGCTGCCGTTGACACGTCTAATTAACCAGTGTTTGCGGGAGAGTTATTTTCCAGACTCACTCAAAATTTCAAAGTGCATTCCCGTACTTAAGAAGGGCAATCCATCCGATCTGAATAACTATCGGCCAGTGTCAATAATTCCTGTCATTGCAAAAATCTTGGAGTTAGTAATGTACAGACAAGTATCACAGTATTTTGAAGACAATGACCTATTGGCAGAACAGCAATTTGGATTTAGAAAAGGAAGATCGACAATTCATGCAATTGTAGAACTCATTGATTCAATCTTGAGTGGTCTGGATTCCAAATCATCTGTACTGGTTAATTTTATGGACTTATCAAAGGCATTTGATTGCGTATCACACCAGTTATTAATAACTAAACTATATAGTTATAACTTCATGCCAGCCAGTTGCAGAATGATATTGTCTTATCTAACTAATCGAAAGCAGATTGTATCTTATGGCCATAATACATCTGATGAAGTACATGTTACTAGGGGAGTACCGCAGGGATCTCACTTAGGGCCTCTTTTGTTTTTGATTTACGCGAATGATTTTCCATACATATTTAGTAACAGTCAGGTAAATGTCACTCAATTTGCTGATGATACCTCAATTTTTGTCACTAATCCTAATATAGACCAACTATTAGCATTTGAAGTTGATGCAAGGAGGGCATGTAAAATATGGTTTGATTCAAACAGTCTTTGCATGAATGATGAAAAAACAGTGAGCTTATTATTTACTTTGAAAAGTCATCAAGAAGAATTTGTAGCTGATTCAGCCAAGTTTCTAGGGCTACAGATTGATAATAAGTTAAAGTGGGATGCGCATGTCGCTAAATTGGCAAATAAAATAACGAAGAATATATATCTCTTGAGAAACTTAGTAAGATGTGTTTCCCAATACGTTGTCAGAACAGCTTACTTTGCGGTATGCCACTCAGTTATGTCATATGGACTTCTTGCTTGGGGTCACTCCAGTGCCGCGGGACGGATTTTTGCTTTACAATGAAAATTATTTGGAAAACAATCAATATCACAATTACCCGACAAGGCAAAATGATGAAATACGACCTACGAGAAGCCGGTTAACTTTATCACAAAACGGTACACGCTATCATGCACCAAAATTATTCAACAAGTTACCACAAGAAATAAAACTCCTCAAAGCTAAACTGTTTAAAATAAGCATTAAGAAAATATTACTCGAGAATGCATTCTATTCTTTGGACGAGTATTTATATCATAATTTTAATATGTAACTGATTTTATTTTAATTAGTGTATGTCAATTTAGTGTGATTACTGATTGTGTTGTATTGTAATTTTTAAAAAATCGTTTTATATATATTTGTCATATTTATTTATTTATTAGTCATATTTCATACAATAATATTTATGTGTTTTAATAATGTTACTATAGACATAATAAAGGGATTAATTAACAATAATAATATGTATGTAAATGACTTGTGTAAACTTATGTAAGGCACCAAATAAATTGATTTGATTTGATTTGATTTGATTAAAACTTCCCACTGAATTAGCGTTTCGTGCGCGTGGCGCATGAAGTAAAATTTCGAGTTTAGAAAATCCCCGTGAAAATTTGTCTATAGCACAGTCCGTTTACGAAATAATTGACTTGAATTGCGAAAATGTCAACTTAACCTAACCCTACTCACCGTTTATGTCAAATCTCACAATACCACGCGCGAGTCCGAGTTTTTAAAGCCTCTATAGCGAAAAATCGAATTTATTACACATTTACAAAACGTACAATTTTGTAACTGTATTGTTTCGAGTTTACGTGAAGTGATTAATCACAAATAGAAAGACTGTTATATATACAATTTTGTATCCAACGATATCTTAATTGTTGTAAATAATAGTTTTAAACAAAAGACGTTCGGCATCAAATTCTCTACCTTTTCGTGGAAAAAAAGTTAAGTTTATTAAAAATATTCAAACACAAACCCAACTAATTAACCATTGCATTTTCCAACGATATCTCAATTATTATACAAAATAACAAAAAATGTTCCAAACAAAAGACGTTCGGCATCAAATTTTCGACATTTTCGCTGAAACATATTTTTCCATAGCACGCTTCGTTTACGAAATAATTGAGTTGAATTGCGAAAATGCCAACTTAACCTAACCATACTCACCGTTTCTGTCAAATCTCACAATCCCACGCGCAAGTCCGAGTTTTTAAAGCCCCTATAGCGAAAATTCGAATTTATTACATATTTACAAAACGTATAATTTTGTATCCAACGATATTTTAATTGTTGTAAAAAATGGTTTTAAACAAAAGACGTTCGGCATCAAATTCTCTACCTTTTCGTGGAAAAAAAATTAAGTTTATTAAAAATATTCAAACACAAAGCCAACTAATTAACCATTGCATTTTCTAACGATATCTCGGTTGTTGTGCAAAATAACAAAAAATGTTTCAAACACAAGACGTTCTGCATCAAATTTTCGATATTTTCACTAAAACAATTTTTTCCATAGCACGCTCCGTTTACGAAATAATTGACTTGAATTGCAAAAATGAAAGCTTAACCTAACCCTACTCACCGTTTCTGTCAAATCTCACAATCCCACGCGCGAGCCCAAGTTTTTAAAGCCCCTATAACGAAAAATCGAATTTATTACACATTTACAAAACGTATAATTGTTTATCCAACGATATCTCGATTGTTGTAAAAAAAAACAAAAATTGTTTTCAACAAAAGACGTTCGGCATCAAATTCTCTACCTTTTCGAGAAAAAAAAAATAATTTTATTAAAAATATTCAAACACAAACCCAACTAATTATCCATTGCATTTTCCAAAGATATCTCGATTGTTGTGCAAAATAACAAAAAATGTTTCAAACAAAAGATGTTCAGCATCAAATTCTCGACATTTTTGCTGAAACAATTTTTCCATAGCACGCTCCGTTTGTGAGATAATCGACTTGGATCGCGGAAATGTGAACCTAACCTAACCTCACTCACTGCACCTGTCAACTCAATCAAGTTCACGCGCGATTCTAAATTTTTAAAGCCCTAGAGCGAAAAATCGAATTTATTACACATTTCCAAAACGTATAATTGTTTCATTAACTGTTTATTTGAGATATGTGGAGTATTTATTCACAATGAAAACACTTTTTGTTCCCTACTTCACTTTCATTTTTATTCGTTAGATGTACATTTCGAGTGCTAAGCACTCATTATCAATAATTAATTAATTGAAGTTAGATTAACATTAAGTTACAGTAGTTTAGAATAATTTAAAATTGTTAGAGTAAGTTTGGTTAGTGGTAATGATTTTAAACAATCTAACCTAACCTCTTATTTTAATCACCTAAACTAATTTAATTTAGATTTAACCAAATCATTTTTCTTTAAAACTGACACACCTTTCAAAACGCATCCTCAACTAAATCAATCTCTTTCTTGATCTTACAACTTTATGCAATCTTTAAAAACTTGTTGATTTCGATTGGTAAGTTTTCGTCGTTGATTTCCTGGTATCCGAAAAGGTGTCGAAATTTCCAATGTTGAAATTGAGAATGTGAACACGACGTGCCAAATTACGGAGCGAACGCGGAAATGGAATGCCCGTTGATTTCGAAAATTTGTTTCACGTTTCAAAACACGCTGGATAAATGTAAACATGTCAATTCCCAACATTTATTTAAACGCCAAAATGTTTATTGATGAGTCTCTAATAATAACTAATAGTATGATAGAACGAAAGTCTGGAATAATTTCACAGAAAAAAACACTGAATTCTTAGGAATTTCACATTTATTTTGCTTTGTTATAACGTAGACACTAAAAAAAACTGTCGGCATCCCAGTAGGTTCTGACTTCAGAAACAAAAGTCGTAATTAGACATATTATTAAATTTATTTGACGTTTCCGAGATTCACCGATTCGTATGACTTAATCTAAGATGTAATTTGTTTTTTACAGCAACCGAGATGCCGAATTTTATAGACACTCGTTACAAATCGCATTGTATTTCTTAAAATATTCTGCACATTATAATATGCTGATTTTATTTTATATCAAAATATTCTGAAAATTCAAATTGGCTGATTTTATTTTATATTATATTATCTAAACTGAAAATGTTCTTCTGTAATCTATATTATGGTCCCGAAACGCGGCTGTGGGTATCTGGTGCCGGAGTACTGAACACAAATTCAATTTTGATATTTGTTTTCTGGTTTCACAGAATGACCTGTATATGCACTTTGTGCATTCGTGTCATTGACGATGCCACTATAGAGGATTAGATGGCGCCATGGCGTTAGCTATCGAATCCATTAATAGTTAAAAAAAGTGTTTTTTTAAGTTTAACTGAACATAACTTGAAAAGTATGGATGAGGTATTTTTAGATTTTTACATATTATTAAAGAGCTACTAATGTTTCTTAACTTCTATTAACAAATTTAATAAAAATTTATTAAAGAATTTTGAAGTTACACCGATTTTAACAATTTGCGTTTCCGAAAAAAAATGTTAAAAAAAGTGTTTTTTAAAGTTTAACTAAAAATAACTTGAAAAGTATGAATGAGGTATTTTCAGCTTTTTACATATTATTAAAGAGCTAATGTTTCTAAACTTCCATACAAAAATTGAAAAAAAACCAATGAGAAATTTTAAAGTTATAATATATTCCATTTGTTTCTGGATTTCGCCTAGCTATGGAAAAGTGACAGTTTAAGTATTGTAAATGGGGCTGGTTGTGTTTTAAATCAGGGTTTTTAAATGTCACTGTCAGATGTTCGATTTTAAGGTTATAATTTCTGACTATTGTGATCTTACACTGTTGCCTGTTTTACAAATTTTCAGATATAAAAGGATAATAATATGCAGTTTTAAGATTAACAAAATTTACTACTTGGTTTTTGTACATACAAACACAGCAATAATATTGTATATAACAAATATAATGAAACTTATTTCGTCATCCATTTGTATTTCTCGCTTGGGTCTTCCCGTTAACATATTTTGATCAACTCCATCCATCCACCTTAATTTTGGTCATTCTCTCTTCTGTTGGCCCTCAGTATTTTTTTGTAGAATTGCAAATTTATTCCCACCCTCTTGTGATACTGATAATTTTCATGTCAAACAATTTTTAAGCCCTCATTCCACTTTTATTATTTAGTCAAGAGAACCTGCATCTGAATCTTCTGATGTTTGTTCTGAGCCAGATTCCCCAAGCGAAATAATAAAAGGAGAAAAAGCGACCGCGTGGCGAAATAATTGTTGCAAGATTAACAATAAACCTCTTGAAAATTAAAAAGAGGATTATTTATGATATCATAAATTATTGCAACACTGTTAAAATAAGAAATCAGGAGTGGCAATTAATAAAAAATGTAAATGTTGATACTGCAACATAACAACACGAAAGCATGGCTAGGCGAGATCCAGAAACAAATGGAACGGTGTATACACAGATTTTCTTCTAATAATAAGTGTTTTCCGCCACTTAATTAATCTTTATGATAGGGCAATTAAGCACATGGCAACTATGTGGAAAACATAACTTCAAATGTATCATGTGTTTAATAAAAAAAAACCTGTAGAGTGCCATGATTTAATCTTTTTTTAGAAGAATAAAAAAAAATAGACAAAACAATATTTTTGTTGGTAATAAAAAAATTATATAATGGACAATATAAGTAAGAGAGATAAGTCTCATTTTTTGTGCTTATTAAAAAATCAAGCTGTGTGATTTTCAAATTTCGTATTTTCCCTACAATCCGAAAATGCTATTTTTGCGAAAAATTTCGCCCAGGTTTGGATATTTTTAGATTTCGGCGCACGTAAAAGCCAACAAAATACCGATTCGTGAATTATTGCCAAGTGTCTCAACATCATTGCCCAATTTTATTAGCTACCCTAATTCATTTGATAAATGTAGATTTTTATTGAAGTTTTAATGATTGCGAATAAAAAAAAATGTGGACCTTGATAACTGAGTGGATGTTGGGAAATTTTTATATAAAAATAAATTTATTTTAAATTTCGCAGTCCGACATGTTGCTTTCAAGGTTGGATCTTGACTTTTTTTAGATCATTAATTTATTTACTTTAATCCCGATTATTACATAAATTATTATGACCAATGGACATATTTTTGGTAATCAATATGCAAACATTTGTTACGTTCTTGGGCTGCTTTGTTCTAACGTAACAGTTCGTTACGGAATAATGTATCTATCCGTAACGTTGTGGGGACTACCGGAATACTCACCGCTCAGCCAAGACTAACTCAGTGTCCTCAGGGAGAGGTACGACCCAAAGATATTAACAGCGCCACCTACTCGTAAAATGAGCGACGACGATAGTCCATGATCAAGTAGGAAGTCAACTAACCACAACACATACGCAAGATATCGATATTTAATAAATACACCGTTACAAATTTGTAAGTTGCAATTAATAATGAATTTATTATTTGTATGCAATTAATTGATTTGCGACAGTTACGATAAGTTAATAAATCAGTTCAACCTGTGTAATTCTACCTAAAGCGTACCAAAAAAAAAATTATATATATACCAATTAGGTGATATTTGGTGATATTAAACCGCTGATTTAACAATGGACGGTAACGTCTTTTATTCTTTTGAATACTGCAGTGTTCAATTACAAAAGCTTATACAATGAAAATATAATTAATTTATATAAAAAAATAGCGCTTAAGTTTGTCTCGCTCGTAGCGGACGAACTTAAGATTAGTGAACTGGTACTATTATCAGGTTAATTATTAAACAATTACAAAAAAAAATACTACGAAATTATTATTTGCAACAAAATGAACCAAAGCATCAAAATTCGTTGGATTGTTTCGCGACCGTTTTTAAGAAGAGAAAACAACAATAAAACATTAAAAGTTACTCATCGAGTTGGGTTTTCTCTTGTCGTGGTTTCGAGATGATGCGACCGCTCCGGCACAGGATTTTCTCATGGTGCAGGAAGGACACAGAAGGACGGTCTCACAGCTTCCAGTACGGCAAAAGTCCGGACAAGGAAACGGCCAAATGTGATATTCCAGTCACCAAACAATCTCTCAAATTCCAATTAGAACTTATCTCAGAACGTAGCCAATGGCAATGTTAGCTAAAGTTAGCACTATGTTGGCTAAAGTTAGCTCTATGTTGGCTCCCTAGTTGTTGGCGGGAGCTATTTTCGATGCGATTGTCTTCGCAAGTCGCGTCCGTACGAAGGGTTTCAAAAGCGGCGATAGCCGATAGTGGAAATTCAGCTCCAAAAAGGAATCCAAAACTCACTCAATATAGACAGCGAATTCCACACAAGTAATTCTTCTAAATGCGAACAGCTCTTCGTGAGAAAATTAATTCTCAATAGAGAAGAAAATTACGTTTTACCGTTTTGACGGACGCTTTGCTAAACAAACCTTTTTTTTGTTTTCCTAAACGACGGCCAACGGCGGAAGTTGTTGCCGGTCACAGCCAACTGCGAACTATTAAATTACACCCTTTCGAAATAATGTAGGCAACTCAATGTACACATTTTAACTAAATTAATTTTCTAATAATAAAAAGTCCTACTGGCGTTTTCGACCCGTAACACATTTCTACGTTTATCTTTTAAACGATTGACAAATAAAGCACTAATAACCATTATTCACACTTCACAAAACGCCAAACTTTATACTGTTTCTAGTTATAACTTGAAAAAAGTAAAATTAAAAAATATAGAGGCATTTTCTCTTTTAAGTGTACCAAACTTAAAAGAGAAAATGCCTGTATATTTTTCTATTTTACTTTTTTTCAAGTTTTAACTAGAAACAGTATAAAGTTTGGCGTTTTGTGAAGTGTGAATAATGGTTATTAGTGCACACAACTGAGGCCATCGAGTTTTGTTAAGGGGTATATTTTAAACTTCACTTGAAATCAGTGTTAAATACGCTCAGTGGCGCATGAAGTAAAATTTCAAGTTTAGAAAAGCCTAAATGAATAAAACTCGATGGATTTGAGCATTAAATAAAAATATTTAAATATTTTAAAAATCGACAAGACAATTTTCGAAATGTTAGAAATGTTATGAAAATTTTTTTAATAGATGAAAATCTCGAAATATTGAAAAACTTAAGAATATCTTGAAATATTAGAAATCTCATGAAAATGTTATAACTGAAAAATCGACTAAAAATTTAAATTTTCAATGAATAGTACAGGGCTTTCATTAATTCCCGAACCCCACGTGACTAAATTTAAAATTGCCGCGTAAATTATTGTATTTGTACGTTGGAGGCTTTGAAAAAAGTAAGCAAACGTTACTAAAGTCAAATTTGACATAAACGTTTATGCGCGGTGCATCGTTAAACCAACCTTTGAGATCTTACAAGATTCGCCCGGAATTTTCAGGTAAACAAAAATTGTTTAATTATTCTGAAACATTAAGTTTTATTTCTATTTATTTTGCAGAGTCAATTTGCTAGGATAAGCAAATACTGCGAAAATGGTATTTACAACGGAGCAAGACGCGTTTATTTTGATGGCACTTTTTCGTAGTGCTTCACGTAATATTGACGGCAACTGGAGTTATTCTCTGCAGAATAAATAAATAATAAATAATAATAAATAAATATTTTTAAATCTAGGGAATTTTTGTGTGAGCCATACCACCTTGTACATTTGGTTGCCTATTATTTTTGGTCACGTGGGGTTCGGGAATTAATGAAAGTCCGGTATATGTTGAACATCACTTCAAATCAGTATTGTATACGCGTGGCGATGAAGTAAAATTTCGAGTTGAGAAAAGCCCGAATTTGGATTTGGACGCTAGCGCGTTAATTTATTTATTTTTTTAATTTGTTTTTTGGCATAGGTTTAACCATTCAGCCACTAAAGCCTATTTAATATGTAAATACTAGATATTTGGACGTCACAACACATTTACACACATCCATGGAAGCGGAGACGAGTATTTTTCGTTAGAAAAATTACTCGCCTCCGCTGGGAATCGAACCCCGATCACCTCCGTGACCGATTGGCGAAACCGGCGGCTCAACCATTCAGCCACTAAAGCCTATTTAATATGTACATACTATATATTTGGACGTCACAACACATTTACACACATCCATGGAAGCGGAGACGAGTATTTTTCGTTAGAAAAATTACTCGCCTCCGCTGGGAATCGAACCCAGATCACCTCCGTGACCGATTGGCGAAACCGGCGGCTCAACCATTCAGCCACGGCGGGCCCTAGCGCGTTAATAATGATGGAAATTCATGAAAACTGCAAAATATTAAAAAATTGACGAACATTTTAAAAGAAAAGTTTCTTTTAAAATGTTCGTCGATTTTTTTAATTGTTTGCAGTTTTCATGTGTGCGTTACGCTGAATGGAATCGCGTCATACACGTAACATACTTTAGCTTGTCGAATTCAATAATAAATTCACTTGTTTGTTTTGATGATTTTATTGGCACGTCCGCTCTGTGTACAGGTTAACATTCAACTCTTCGCCTTTTAGGGGCGCTTGCGCCACACGGCGCGTGTGGCTACACTAGAAACTAATACAAATCTAAACAGGGGCGTAACATCATGAATTTCCATCATTATTAATAAAAGAAATACCCTTTTATAAACTTCCAAGGTTATCGTTAATATTCAAGTTTTTTTTTAAATTTAATATAATTTTTCAAAACTGATGATTGCCTAGAATTTCATAGATATTAAAGTTCTATATGAAATTTCGGAGATTTTTTTCATCAATTTTCATAAATTTTTAATAATGTTAATATTTCAACCACGATTGGTCCTTCGAGCTGTAGCCTTTGTAAAATGGTCCTTTGAGTAATCAACTTAGGAACCTAGAGTGATCTTTCAACTTGAAACTTCTAAGAACAAGTGTCGTCCACTCCCAGACTAAGCATGAAGTAAAATTTCGAGTTTAGAAAAGCCCCGCGTAGAAAATTTGTCGAGGGTCGCGCAGCGACCCGAGACAAATTTTCGCGGGGCTTTTCTAAACTCGAAATTTTACTTCATGCGCCACGCGTATAAAACACTGATTTCTCGTGAAGTTAAAAATGCACTGAAAACCCACTTAACTTCGATTGTTTTTTAAATTAGAACTTTTTTTCCTTTCCTATCCACGCTGTAAATCTTCAAATAGTCGTAGTTTTTTTGTAAAAAAAAACTTCAATTACCTGTAGCCCTTCGGTCGCCGAAGACTACGATTGGTCCTTCGAGCTGTAGCCTTTGTAAATTGGTCAATAAACTTAGTAACCTAGCTTTTCTAAACTCGAAATTTTACTTCATGCGCCACGCGTATAAAACACTGATTTCAACTGAAGTTAAAAACGCACTGAAAACCAACCTAACTTCGATATTATTTTAAAATTAGATATTTTCTTTCCCATCCACGCTGTAAACCTTTAGATACTCATTGGTTTTTTGTAAAAAAACTTCAATTTCCTGTATTTCTTCGGTCGCAGAACACCACGATTGGTCCTTAAGCTAAAATGGTCAATAAAATTAGTAACCTAGAGTGATTATTCAGTTTGAAACTTCTAAGAACGAGTGTCGTCCACTCCCAGACTAAGCATGAAGTAAAATTTCGAGTTTAGAAAAGCCCCGCGTAGAAAATTTGTCGAGGGTCGCGCAGCGACCCGAGACAAATTTTCGCGGGGCTTTTCTAAACTCGAAATTTTACTTCATGCACCACGCGTATAAAACAATAAAATATTATTATTATTAGTTTTGTAAAAGGTGAATATTTATGAGTTTTTCCCGAATTTCGGCCAATCAGTGATCAAGGTCGAATAAGCCCTATCCTACTAAGCAAAACACAAACAAATAACGTTGTTGCAATATTAAATTAAACGTTGTTTTAATGTTGTTGAAACATTACTTAAATAGATTTGCTCAGTGGAAAGCTTCCCTAACATTAATCTAAACGCGAATGATGTATACTTGGCTAATGACCTTAAAAACAAAATAAATATTATTCAAAATGTCCTAATGTATTTATTTTTGTTTTGTTTCAGCACTTACTGTGAGATATCTGACGAGGAGATATATTGGAGAATACAGAAGCAACACAGGTAATTAAATAAGTATATATATAAAATTAACGTCTTGGCATTTTCTAAATTCCTAAAATTCTACTATTGATTTTTTTCTATTCTTTTTGTATGGCTTAATTAAGCTAACGAGGGGACCGAGGTTTGGAATCCGAAGTATTCGGATGTGGAAAGTGTATTTTTAAACGACACGCAGACGGCAAACGCTTATATACTGGTCGTCTTCAAATATAAATAAAGACATTTAAGAGATCGCTCATAGATACAAAAAAATAATTAAGAGAATCACTAAAAATTTTCAAAATCTCATAAATATTAGGTTTTCCAATAGGGATGATATGATTTTGAAGTGACGTTTCGGCCATATTTAATATGTCATGATCTGTCATTTATTTTTCATTGTATTCAGTAGTGTTTACAATTTACATCATGGAGAGATATACGCAAGAACAACGTTTACAAATTATTCAGTTTTATTATCAAAATAATCGTTCTCCAATTGCAACTTTTCGTGCGCTTTTGCCATTTCATGGTCGTAATAATCGTCCAAGTGTGCTCGCTATTCATCGAATTGTTGAAAATTGTGAGCGTACATTTTCTTTACATAATGTTAAAGTGCCAATAAGGCAAAGAACCGCTCGAAGTAATGCAAATATTGCTGCCGTTCAGGCAAGTGTTGCTGAAGACCGCAATTTGTCGATTCCAAGACGTTCTCAACAATTGGGACTGTCTCAAACCACAACCTGGCGAATTTTGAAAAAGGATTTGGGTTTGCATCCGTATAAAATTGTTCTCACACAAGAACTGAAGCCATTGGACCACCGTAAACGTCGTGAATTTGCTGATTTTGCCTTGGAACAACTTGAAAACGATAACGATTTTTTTATGAAAATCATCTTCTCCGATGAGGCTCACTTTCATCTGAGTGGTGCGATAAATAAACAAAACTGTCGATTCTGGTGCGAAGAAAATCCACAAATTATTCAAGAAAAACCATTACATTCACCTAAATTGACAGTTTGGTGTGGTTTTTGGTGGTCAATAATTTTAATTAAAGAAAATTTACATTGTAAATAAATCTTGACAACATTTGGTTCCAACAAGACGGCGCTATATGCCACACAGCAAATGCAACAATTGAATTATTGCGAGAAAAGTTTGGAAATCCGATTATTTCAAGAAATTGTGCTATTGAATGGCCTCCAAGAAGTTGTGATTTAACACCATTAGACTATTTCTTGTGGGGTTATTTGAAGTCATTGGTCTTTTGAAATAAACCAGACTCTTTTCAAGCTTTACAAGTCAATATTGAACATGCCATTCATGACATACGACTTGATTTAGTGGAAAAAGTGTTTGAAAATTGGGTTCATCGAATTCGTTCCTGCAGAAGAAGTCGTGGAGGCCATTTGAATGACGTTTTATTTAGAACTTAATTGAATCGATTGTACTTCACAGTAAATAAAAAACATTTGAATTTCCTTAATAAGTGTGTTTTTTTTAAGAAATCATATCACTCTTATTGGAAAACCCTTTATTTAAGAAAGAGAAATTAAAAGAATCACTAAAAATTTCAAAAAAATGTAAATGTAAATTAAACAATTTTTCTTCACTGAATTTTGTTGGGATTTTGTTGAAAACAATCTTTTTTTGACTGTTTTGTGTTGAGGCTTTTACTTTGTGGTACATCTTAAATACACTTGTAAATAAAACACTTTTTACTTTGTTTAACCACTATATTTTGCACTATATTTGTGACTATTTGATAATAAGTACTATAGTCACAAATTAAGTACAAAATATAGTGGTTGAATAAAGTAAAAGTGTTTTATTTACAAATCTCTTTTTGGTACATCGAAATCCTGTGAAAATTCAAATGAAATCTTTCACATTTTTTATCGACGTGTCAGGAAGAAAATGTTGAACTTAACGCAAAAATAAAGCATGAATGGGCCCCTCATATATTCCGAGAAGCCATCTTTTGTTTACTAACATCCAAGCCAAGTGCTTACGGCCTGAAACGTTCACCCGCGCAAACTTACTTTTTATGGAGACTTAAACATCGCGTTCGAAAAGTTTCACTCATTCGAAAAGAATGCGTTTGCTTACTTTTTTTAATCATCTAAACTAAAAGAAGAATCACTCACTCAAAATTAAAATAGATTTGTGTTCTTTTAATTATTACTCCTACTTATTATTTGGTTGTTCTAAATTTCTTATGCGGTTTTCTTTTAACGTGATTCCCGTTTTAATTTTTCAAATTCTTTTAGTTTTAATATGCGTGTCGTATTTGTTTGTTTGCATGAAAATAAGCCGTTGGAATTTTTATTGGGAACCTATATTTTTGGCAAGAGGCTGCGTTTGAGAATGTTGAGATGATTAATTTTCTAGTTGGAATTATTTATGTGCACCGCTCACTAGCTCCCGAATTATCTGTCTCTGAGCGTGTGATTTTTTTCTGTTTCAAGTTGAATATGTCGGGTGATTATTAAACTGCACAAATAACGTGTGATATTTTTTTATCAAAATCTTCTATAAACTTGTAAATAAAACACTTTTTACTTTGTTTAACCACTGGATCTTACATTTAATTGTGTGACTAGTTTAGACTATCTAGTAGTCATTCTCAAACTAAAGTAAATACAAATTACACGTTAAAAACTATTTATACGGCTTCGAAGAGATGGATGTACATTAGGTCAACCTGGTCATTAAGAAGGGAAATTCCGGGATTAATTCGGACCTTGTGTATTTCTAGTGCTTCCAGTAAATCCATTTTACGACCTTTTTCGGCAAAATGGATTACTGAAAGTACATCCTCGCCAAAAGTGTGATTCTCTTCTAAAAGATGGTTAGCATAGGTAGAACTATTATGTTTTAATCTAAAGGCTCGCTCGTGTTCTTTAAACCTTATTTCGATTCTACGACCAGATTGTCCAATGTACACACCTTTACAATTTTCGCAGTTCAATTTATAAATGCCTGATCTAACTAGGGGATTAAGTTTTGTTTTTGGGTTGAAAATTATATTATTAAGTTTATGGGGCGTTTTTGATATTACATTAATGTTACATTTTTTAAGGATGTTTTTAATTTTACAACTTATTGTACCATAGTAGCTGATTGTTTTAAAATGTTGATTATCTATTGACCTAATTGTAGGGTAGAAGAATTTCTGCACCTCTTTCATTTCATAATTATGAATTAAATTGTCTATTAGTGAAGTTGTGTAGCCATTGTTCAATGCTATTTCCTTTATTGTATTGATCTCTTTCTTTCTATCATTTATATTTAGCGGAATTTTAAATGCTCTATTTATCATTGTATAGAAACTAGCTTTTTTATGAATTTGTGGGTGGTGGGAGTGGTTAGGGATAACGGAATCAGTATAGGTCGGTTTTCTATATATATTAAAATTTAATTTGTTGTTAATTTTTGTAATGGTTACGTCTAGAAAATTAATTTTGTTATCGGTTTCTGTTTCTACTGTAAAAGTTATTCAGTTATTCAGCAATTCCTCAATTTCCTTAACACAATACACCCTTCAATAACTTTTACAGTAGAAACAGAAACCGATAACAAAATTAATTTTCTATTAAATTAATGAATTTACTGGAAGCACTAGAAATACACAAGGCCCGAATTAATCCCGGAATTTCCCTTCTTAATGACCAGGTTGACCTAATGTACACCCCTCTCTTCGAAGCCGTATAAATAGTTTTTAACGTGTAATTTGTATTTACTTTAGTTTGAGAATGACTACTAGATAGTCGAAACTAGTCACACAATTAAATGTAAGATCCAGTGGTTAAACAAAGTAAATAGTGTTTTATTTACAAGTGTATTTAAGATGTACCACAAAGTGAACGCATACAACACCAAACAATCTTCTATAAAGTTTTTCTTACACTCTTGAACGCCAGAAGCAATTTATAACCCAACAGATCCTTATCCAACTTAGCCTAAACAAATCTAACCCAATTTTGGATCTTTCAACAGTTGCTAACCATCTTGGTACACCAAATATTTTCATAATTTCAAGTATAACGTAGTATTTCATGGAATTGTGTATTTTCGAAAATTGCTCCCCGGCCTTGCCTTGCGCGTGTTTACGTAATTTTTGATTCATTGTTAAAATTTAGAACGCGTTAGATCGATCAAAATTTTTCTCAAAAATGCCGTGGGCAATGACTGGAAACGCACCGAAATAAACACGACAGATTCATAACAAGATGAGCAAACGTTTAGCAAAATATACAAGGTCGATCGATTTTTTTTTGCAAAGAATAACACACACGCCGGAAATTCTACGACGCTGTTTAACTTTACTCGAAGTTTCTTACTTTGAGCAACAAAAAATTAATCAAAATGAAAAGTAATAATCAGTAGTTAATTGTTTGTTGTGTTGCTGTTTCAAAAACATCCGTAACAATGTTATTGGGCCCGTTCATCAAAGATAACAGTTGGGAGTTTACTGCCAACTGTTGGGTAATTCTTTGAAGATCGGACCGTTAATCGTTAACGGGTTTGGAGTTTTTGCAATCGTATAAAATAGACCAATTAGTTTTGGCGATTGGTGTTTGCGGATTAAAGTATTTTGAAAACTTTAATCCGCAAACAGTTCCGTAGTATAGTTCATTTGATAGCAACATACCTCACAAAAAAATCCAAATATGTTGAATGTTGAATATTTTAATACACGCGTATTCGTGTACAAATGTTCGGGCAATTTGTCGCATTCATAAATTAGTTTATTACTAGATTTTTCCTTTAGAATTTTCTAATAATATATTTATATTTCAATAAAATATAATTTTCAACTTGCAACGCATTCTTATTAAAATACCAGAATTACAACACATTTAAGGAGCCAAGTTTTCGGAATTGAACACGCGCGTATTTATTTTCTTCCTCGCCGCGCCGCGGCATTCCTCCTCTCGCGGCCCGAAAATAACTTTCTATCGAGACTTAGAGCTTAATCTCTTCGGGCGGCATTAAAATACCTCCACTCTGGGGCTGGCGAAAAAAAATAAAAATAAGAGCGAGAGGTGTGTGAGTGTGTGTATATTTATCGACGATTTTCGATTAGGCATGCCGTTCGTTGCATAACGATAAGGTATGCGCGAGAGTGCGTGGCGCAAAAAATCTTCCTGTTTTTAGAAGCACTTGCCAAAGGACGAGTCCAATCAATGAACCAACCACAACACACATGACTAATTCGGAAACTTAGAACCGGCGTGGGCTGCTAACAAAAGTATACTGGCAGAAAAATAATTCTTCATCACCTGTAATACTTTATATACGTATTCGTGAGTTATGTGCAGATTGTTAGTTATAATAGTAATAAAAAGCGGTTAAATTCCTTTCTTCTTTATTTTTATTTAAGTACTAACTTAAATAAAAACAGTGAAGAAAGGAATTTAACAGCTTTTTATTACTATGTAAACTTAACTGTAAATACACTTGTAAATAAAACACTTTTTACTTTGTTTAACCATTATATTTTAATTCACTGATTATAGAGGCTTCTACTTCGTTATACATTGTTGAACATAAATAAAACACTGTTTATCACTTTGTTTGTATAACAATTGGTTTATTTGGTGACTATAGTTTCGATACTACACGTATCATTATCAAACCGTTAGTAACAAACAAGTTTTTTGTTGTGTTTTGATTTTTGTTACTAACGGTTTGATAATGATACGTGTAGTATCGAAACTATAGTCACCAAATAAACCAATTGTTATACAAACAAAGTGATAAACAGTGTTTTATTTACATTATATTTTACACTTGATTTGATTTGTGACTATAGTTTTGACTATCTAGTAGTCATTATCAAACTAAAAGTCGCTTTTAGTGCAAAATATAGTGGTCAAACAAAGTATAAAGTGTTTTATTTACAAGTGTATTTAAGATGTACCACAAAGTGAACGCCTACAACACAAAACAGTTAACTGTTAATCAGTGTTTAATACGCCTGGCGCATGAAGTAAATATTTCTAGTTTAGAAAAGCCCAGAAAATTTGTCTCGGGTCGCTGCGCGACCCTCGACAAATTTTCAGGCTTTTCTAAACTAGAAATATTTACTTCATGCTTAATCAAGGAGTGGAAACCCTCGCTAGATAAATATCAAAAATTTATACAGTAGTTTACTTATGTCTTATAGTTCCTAATTTTGTTTCAGATCTTCTGTATCGACAAACTTTAACAGTGAACAACTCCTTGTTAGAAGTGGAAATCGTCGATGTGTGCAGTTGTGACCTCACATTATTCCCCGAAGAAGCCATCAATTGGGCGGATGCTTGCGTGGTCGTTTACGACATAACCTGCAGGAATTCGCTGACACACGCTGTGGAACTTTTGAAAAGGGTGCAAGCAATCAGAAGCCAAATGCCTATCATATTGTTAGGGAACAAATCAGACTTGGAACATCTCAGACAGGTAAACAAATAATCTGACACTAATAAAATATAAAACTAGTGTTGTGGAAGCAAGAATCTATGCGATTATTTTATCTGTGCAAATATTTTTCACTAGCGTTGTGAACGCAATATTCAGTACGGTTAGTTTGAACTAGGGTTAAGAGCGCGATAATCTGAGCGAATAGTTTTAACTAGTATTATAAAGAGAGTTATAACTAGCGTTGTACGCGTAAAAATCTGTGCAAGACTTTTAACTAGCGTTGTGAGCCCAGATTCTGTACTATTAGCGTTATGAGCGCAATTATCCGTTAAAACCCTTGGTTGTAATTAGCGTTGTGAGCGCATGCTAGGAACCGATATTGCTAATTTATTTGCTGCATATTTTTCATCAGTTTATAGACCATCATCAATTTACAATTTCTCACTTGAGTTCGACAGCATCATCAACCTTAATAATATAAACATTTCTCATGAGGATATATATAACGCAATACGCTCAATGAATCCTAATAGCAGCGCTGGTCCTGACAATGTTCCAGCTATATTCTTATACAACTGCTGTGACACCTTAGTAGATCCCTTACACTATATATACTCATTGTCATCAAGCACAGGTATCTTTCCTGTAATTTGGAAGGAATCATATGTGATACCTATCCATAAATCCAAGTCTAAATCTAACGTAGAAAACTACAGACCTATTTCCATTCTCTCGACGATGGCAAAAATATTTGAGAAAGTAGTCTACAGGCCAATCTACGACACTTTTAAATCGGTCATTGTGGAACACCAGCATGGTTTTTATAAAAGCAGATCAACATTAACCAACTTATTCATATATACGGATTACATACATAATGCTCTAGATGATAATGCTGAAGTCCATGCAATTTACATGGACTTCAGCAAAGCATTTGACTCTGTCAACCATGTTATTCTCATAAAAAAAATGCAAGCGTATGGTCTAGGTAATCCGTTTCTAAACTGGCTAGCAACATATTTGTCAGAGAGGAAACAGTATGTAAAAATTAAATCCTACCTCTCAGAACCATATATTTCAACGTCTGGTGTTCCACAAGGGTCCAACTTAGGACCACTACTATTTATTATTTTTATAAACGACCTGTCCGAATCGCTAAGGTGTCCTCATTTGCTTTTTGACGATGATTTAAAATTGTATTATACCGTAAAGAACACAGCAGACTGTATCAAAATTCAAGAAGATATTGACTCGGTCAATAAATGGTGTGCTCTGAATGATATGCAGCTGAATATCAATAAATGTAGTTTTATATGTTTTTCGCGTAAGAGGACCGGAATAACATATAACTACAGGTTAAATAACTTAACATTGAGTCAAGTTTTAAAGGATCTTGGGATCATGCTTGATTCAAAGCTGTCATTTAAGTCGCACATTGACTTCGTAGTCAATAAAGCAAATAAGGCGCTAGGATTCATTAAACGTGTTACCAAAGATCTGGTCGATGTACGCACTTTTAACATCCTGTATAACTCCCTTGTTCGGTCTCATTTTGATTATTGTAGAACGATTTGGTCGCCCTCATACGTTACATATGTCTGTGTTTTCTTTATAAAATCATAAACTGCAAAATAGATTCAAGTCATATTGTTAGTATGATTAATTATCATGCACAACCTAGACATGCACGTAGCCGCATGCTACTTCATAACGAATTTTGCAAGACGACTTGCAGTTTAAATTGCCCCATGACTCGATTAACGCGCACGGCTAATGACATTTGTAGCGGTATTGACTTTTTTAACTCATCTTTAGGTTTAATTAGGAGGAGTCTCGCGGATGGTGTGCACTAAATGTTATAACCCTATTGTGGTGTACGCAGATTAACATATGTGTCTTTGTGCATATTTGTGATTCATGTTTTGTGTCTTACATTTTAGTTATATGTTTTTGGCTCTACATTGTAAATGGCTTGTCCGTTAATAAAGAATTATTATTATTATTCTAGGTTAGCGTTATAGGCGCAATTATCCTCTAAAATCTTTGGTTCTCACTAGCGTTAGGAGTTCAATTATCCGGTAAAGTTGTTGGTTCTAATTAGCATTGTGAGCCCAAGAATTTGTACGATTAGTTTTAACTAGAGCTGTTAGCGTAAGAATCGGTTAAAACCTTTAGTGTTAATGAACTCTGTAAACAAAAGAATTTGTGATAATAGTTTTAACTAGCGTTGTGAGCGTTTCGATTACTAAAACCTTTAGTTTAAACTAGCGTTATGAACTTTAGCAAACTGTGCGAATCTAAATATTTCTATTAATCAACAATTTTCAATGTCTATATCAATACTCTGATATACGGGTCGATACCTTCCTGAAATCCTTGCAATTTCAGGGTGAGCACGTTGACCCTACGCGATCTTGCCGGGGGTTTTAACTCTCCAATAGTTTCCGCTCTGTCGCTTTTCATTAACGCGGCGACCGACGTTTCAGAATTTCGCCGGTAAATTGCTTTTCACTTCATCGCGGAAGCTTCCGGATTTATCACTCAATATATCATAGTTAGTGAATGGTTTTAAGTTTAAATTGAATTATGGTGAAATGTATGATTGATTTCACCATAAATAAATTTAATCTTAAAACCATTCACTAAGTATGATATATTGAATGATAAAATTGAATGACTTTAAATAAAAAGCTTGAACATTGTTTTCATGGAATTTCTTAAATAAAATTATCATAGCTTCCAAATTATTAGTAATAACTGTATGTTTGAGTTTACGTGAAGTGATTATTACACTAAAAAAGACTGTTATTTCTTACTTTTTAAAATGAAGTAAGGAATAACAGTCTTTTTTTTTTGTATAGATGCTAAGAAAATATTACTCTTTAAAAAAATGTTAATAACTAAAAATACCTTATCATTACATTTTGAGTTACCTTGAGTTCAACGTCAATAAAGTGGAATTGAATATCTGGAAAATAAAATTATTATTAAAAATAGATTGAAAACTCCTTGCTTTATCTTCACGAAATTTTGTGTACAAGTTAATTAAATATTGCTCTCTTAAAATATGCCATAACACAGAAATACTTTATACATAGATTTTAAGTTATTTTTAATTACAAAAAAAGTCGCCTACTCTAAATCATAATTTAAACGATCGCACGGTATTGGGGAAATAATGTTATCAGAAAATCATACTTTATACCTCTTTCAATTATCTTAATTCTTTCTGTAAAAATGTTAAGATAACGTTACTCTTTTAAAATATGTAAACTATACACATCGTACATTTAAAGTCATTTTCATTTTAACGTAAAAAGTGTGATTTAGTTATAATTATAGGCAGAGCTGTTCCGAGTACAAGTAAAATGTACTCGAGTATTGAGTATAAGTACTCCACGCCAATTCTACTCGAGTACTAAGTACAAGTACGCAATCACGAGTACTTAAGTACATTTATAAGTAGAAATAAAAAACTATCATTCAAAAATGTTTTTATAAATTTTAAACCTCACTGTAAATCAGTCTTGTATACGCGTGGCGCATAAAGTAAAATTTGGAGTTTAGAAAAGCCCCGTGAAAATTTGTCGAGGGTCGCTGGCGCGACCCTCGACAAATTTTCTACGCGGGGCTTTTCTAAACTCCAAATTTTACTTCATGCTTAGTCTGGGAGTGGAAAACACTCGTTTAAAAATACTTGAAACGCTTGGGCTTGAGGTTTTTTGGCGCCCAACGTGGGGCCATGCTAACCCCTAGTTGGGCGCCATAAATCACGAGCTTTCCAACTTAAAACATCCCACTGAAAACAGCGTTTCGTACGCGTGGCGCATGAAGTAAAATTTCGAGTTTAGAAAAGCCCCGTGAAAATTTGTCTCGGGTCGCTGCGCGACCCTCGACAAATTTTCTACGCGGGGCTTTTCTAAACTCGAAATTTTACTTCATGCTTAGTCTGGGAGTGGACGACCCTCGTTTATAAATTATCTTAGTAACTGGTAACTACCCACTGAACGCGGAAACATTTTAAACATTGCTCGAATATTAAACATGATACTTAATGATATCTTATAGACTTCGCTTCACTTCACTTCTTTTAGACAATTACGAGACGAGTACGGCACGAGCACGAGACGTGCACGACACGAGATGAGCACAGGACGTGCACGAGACGAGACGAGCACATGGCGTTCAACACACTCGTGCCTTGAACGTCTCGTGATCGTCTCGTCAAAAGTGTGGTATCCTGAGGAGAGGATATTTTTTTAGCGATCTTGCATAAATCATAAACTAACCTAACTAGTATATTTTGAACTTCAGACTAAATCAGTGATTGATACGCGTGGCGCATGAAGTAAAATTTCGAGTTTATAAAAGCCCCGTGAAAATTTGTCTCGGGTCGCTGCGCGACCCTCGACAAATTTTCTACGCGGGGCTTTTCTAAACTCGAAATTTTACTTCATGCTTAGTCTGGGAGTGGACGACCCTCGTTTATAAATTACACAGGTTTACAAAAAAAAAAAAAAGTCCGGACTATTTGACCGGACCATGGTATCCCGGGGTATTTTTGCATCCTGAATCCGATCCTGGGGTCAGCTGAGCCCCATCACGTCAGAAAAACGAGATTTCAAGGTCACTTAGAGGTTAAAATGGTCATTTTTTGGAACTGGACCCGGGACAATTTCTCAAGCGATCTGTTAAGTTAGAGGGTAACTGTTTAGGTCTTGAATATCTTCCAAACATCGGCAAGGAGTCTAAATCTCGATCGGGACTATCACAGTACCACCCCAGTGGATAAAATGTTGCCATGATTGTTTTATCTCGCGGATTTCGATCTCCCTGTCAAGGCATCGAATTCCGGCGATCCGTTCGCTGTGAGATATTGACAGGGAACCCAGCCCTGCTATTAAACTGAACTCTGCTATTAGCATCACCCAGGAACAACGACGTGGACGTTGCAGATTCTGTTCCCTTCGGGGTGCTTGTTTACAGTGAGTCCCCTTGCCTCTCACTTTTCTCCCTCCCAATTTTTGCAGATTCTGTTCCCTTCGAGGTGCTTGTTTACAGTAAGTCCCCTTGCCTCTCACTTTTCTCCCTCCTAATTTTTCAATCTTTCCGCGCTTGTTTATGGGGTCTGCAGGTTTGCTCAAAACTCCTTCTAAGTGCCTTTCTCTTATGCCTCTTGGTCGTATCCCTCTTCAAGTTCCAGCAGTAGTCTGCCAACATGTTGATGTCCCAGAAACCTTGGAGGCGTCTTTCCATCTCTTTTATATCTTGGTGAAATATTTCACCTTGTTCTTCGCTATAATGTCCAAGGTTTTCTGGGAAATTGTCCCAATGTGAATCCAAGAAATGGACCTTCAAGCTCATCAAGCATCCAATAGCTTTGTAATTCCGGAGCAAGCCCTCCACCAATTCCCTATAGTTTGGGTCTTTATTGTTTCCAAGAAATTTCTGGGCAACATTCACGAAGCTCTTCCGTGCTTCTTCCTCATCCACCATCATCGTCTTCGGGAATTCTGGATCTTTTATAAGTTCCCTTATTTGCGGCCCATTGAAAACCCCTTCTTTGATTTTGGCATCTGACAACTTTGGGAATTTTTTGTAGAGATATTGGAAGGCTTCGCTACTTCTTTTTTTACGAGCCTTGATGAATTGTTTTATCAACCCTAATTTAATATGGAGCGGAGGTAGTAAAATACTTTTGGGATCCACTAACTGTTCTTCTGACCAACAAGAAAATTCTCCCTTGATGGCCAAACCTTCCTTTCATAATGCTCATCACGAGCTCGACTATCCCATTCACAGAGAAAACAAGGGTATTTTGTAAATCCACTCTGTTGTCCCAAAAGTATTGCTACTACCTTCAAATCCGTACATATTTTCCATTTGTACCTGCTGTAATTAATTTTTTGGAGCAAATAGTCCAGATTGCAGTAGTTCTCACTCAATGTCGTCGAGTAAGCTATTGGAATTGACGCGAGGTTATTGCTATTGTTCAAAAAACCAGCTTTCAAACTCCTGTTTGATGAATCAATGAATAGCCGCCAATCATCCGAATCATGTTCAACTCCGAATTCGCCGAATAGACCTTCTATATCTCTGCAAAATACTAATGAATCATGCTGGTCATAATATTTCCGGTGAGGCTCATCCCTATTTCTGTAATAGGTCCCGATTGTTCCTTTCTCCAGAGAACCTCTTTCTTTTAAACGAGAAGCTAACAGTTCAGACTGGTCCTTAGATAGCCCCAGATCTCGAACCAAGTCATTGAGTTCCATTTGATTCCACTTTGAATTCTGGAGTTGATCATTCTCGCTGTCATCGTCCACGTCGATTGGAGATTGTGAGAACTCCCCTTCATTTTGCTCCGGTTCTATTTCCTTACCTCCTTCATCTTCGCCATCAACAACCATACGTTCATCAAGGTCAACATCAGCTATCACTGGCATGGTAATCGACGAGATGACCACGTAATTCAGCGATTTTCTGTTCCTGGAATTTAACCCAGGCTTAACGTTTCTGCAAAAGTAGCAATCGCGTTCGTGATTTTCTGGTTCCCGCCAGGTCATAGGAGAAGAAAACATCATTTTTCTAGAGCCAGTCTGCCAACATCTCAAACGCGCTTGGCATGTGCGACAAAGAACTTTTGGGGCCCATGGGTTGTTATCTGGACCTTCGGAATTGGGAAAACACAACTGAAATTGTGCAGATATGGTCTCTGTGAAATTCACCAAGTTCGTCTTAAGATGATATACCCCACACAGAACACAGAAAGACTCTCTATTCTTCAAGCACTTGGAGTTAAGGTGCCGGAATAGCCTGAGTTCATCTCTCTTTAAAATAAATGGAATGAATAGCCGAAAACACTTGATTAAATGACCAACAGAAACCAGTCGCTTGTGAAAGCTCACTCGAGAGGTTGATAGTGCTACTCCAATGGAGAAAAAGATAGAGCTAATGGATTTGAAACTGGCAGTGTATATTGAGTTGCCTAAATACAAAAACAGTAGTTCGTTGTTAATTAAATTATAATAAACATTTAGATACTTGATTGTACAAAATAAGCCTATTTTATTACTGATATATGCGCAATGCATTTTATTTTTTTATATTTGTTTTATAATGGATTTTAAAATCATCAATTTTATGTAATCAAAAAACGGAATGCATTCCGCCTAATTAAAAAAAACATTTAATATATTTTATTAATAACATTTTTCATATATCTCAATATTATTCGTTTTATAGTGTTGTTATAAATCGAGAAATGGGTCGCTTTGTATAGTGGTGCCCCCAGATCGAAAACACGAACTAATTTCATGCGGCAACATTGTCCCGGGTCCAGTTCCAAAAAATGACCATTTTAATCTCTAAGTGACCTTGAAATCTCGTTTTTCTGACGTGATGGGGCTCAGCTGACCCTGGGATCGGATTCAGGACGCAAAAATACCCCGGGATACCATGGTCCGGTCAAATAGTCCGGACTTTTTTTTTGTAAACCTGTGTTATCTAAGTAACTGGTAACTACCCGCTGAACGCGGAAACATTTTAAACATTGCTCGAATATTGAACATGATACTTATGATATTTTATAGACTTCGCTTCACTTCACTACTTTTAGATAATTACGAGACGAGTGCGGCACGAGCACGAGACGTGCACGACACGAGATGAGATCAAGACGTGCACGACACGAGATGAGCACAAGACGTGCACGACACGAGACGGGCGCGCGGCGTTCAACACACTCCTGTCTTGAACGTCTCGTGATCGTCTCGTGAAAAGTGTGGTGGTATCCTAAGGAGAGGATATTTTGACTCTATGTATATTTGAATCTCACTTGAAATGAGTGTTTTATACGCGTGGCGCATGAAGTAAAATTTCGAGTTTAGAAAAGCCCAGAAAATTTGTCTCGGGTCGCTGCGCGACCCTCTACAAATTTTCACGGGGCTTTTCTAAACTCGAAATTTTACTTCATGCTTAGTCTGGGAGTGGAAGAGTGTTTTCCACTCCCAGACTAAGCATGAAGTAAAATTTCGAGTTTAGAAAAGCCCTAGAGCAAAATTTGTCTCGGTCGCGCAGCGACCGAGACAAATTTTGCGGGCTTTTCTAAACTCGAAATTTTACTTCATGCGCCACGCGTATAAAACACTAAAATATTGTGAACTCTATGTATCTTTAAACCTCACTTGAAATCAATGTTTTGTACCGGTGGCGCATGAAGTAAAATTTCGAGTTTAGAAAAGCCCCGTGAAAAAGTGTAATTTATTAATCCAAACTTTTGGGGATTTTAATTTATAAAACACTTAAATTAAAAAAAAGTTTGCGCTAACTTTATTAAATTTTGTGTGCATATTCAACAAAGTTTACTCTTTCAAACTATGTGTAAATTCCCCATCAAACATTTTTCAACAAAAAAAAAAATTACGAAAATATATAAAACCCCGTACTATTGCACACGCTTCGAGAGGTTGAACCAAATCTGCCAATTCCAATGTCGGATCCAATAATTTAAAATTAAACACACATTCTCGCGCATACGTTTCAATTATCGGGTTTTTCACTTTTTCAGCCAAGCGTTTAGTAGGTTGCCGAAAAATTTATCGAGCGCGCTCAAAATTTAACATCGTTAAAAGTAATTGATGTAACTAAATTAACACTCACAGTAAAAATCAATACATAAAATATAATTTATTCATGTTATTAACTCTCACAAGTCTTACATTTGTCGTCATAAAGGCTAGTTATTCGATAGCTCAATCTGAAACTTTAAACGAGTGTTTCCACTCCCAGATAAAGCATGAAGTAAAATTTCGAGTTGGGAAAAGCCTGGAAATTTGGATTTGCCAGGGCGCGCGAGCGAAGCGAGTCGCGCCCTGGCAAATCCAAATTTTCAGGCTTTTCTCAACTCGAAATTTTACTTCATGCGTCCCGCGTATACAACTCTGGCATATTGTGAAATTTAATATATTCTTCTTTAGTAGTTTATTTTTAATCCTGCTTAATCAATAGATATTTAATACCATGCGATCATTTAAAACATGATTTAGAGTAGAATTTGAATTTTAAATTAGATTGGCACTACTGACTGTTAACACATAACCTCAAATGTATTCCATCATTCAATTAGCATTGACACAATGGACTAAACGCCGACGTTCGTTGTCTTAAGTCAAGTTGACAAGATAGACTAATGTCAGTCAATATAGTGACACAGTCATAAAGTCACAATAGTGGAAATACAGTCGATTAGTGATTTAATGATTAAATCGTATCATAATCTAGACAGTAAACTAAGTGATTCACAGTCATAATATCACAATAGTGAAAATACAGTCGATATAGTGATTTAATGATAAAATCGTATCATAATCAAAAGACAGTAAACTAAGTGATTCACAGTTATAATATCACAATTGTGAAAATATAGTGATTTAATGATAAAATCGTATCATAATTAAAAGACAGTAAACTAAGTGATTCACAGTCATAATATCACAATAGTGAAAATACAGTGAATTAATGACAAAATCCGAATAAATTGATATAATAAATTAGGTTGACTATGCTAGAATTTTATGTCTCTATCGATTATATTTCGACTTATGTGATATTATGACTGTAAGTCATTAGGCTGATGACTTACAGTTATAATATCACAATAGTCGAAATATAGCCGATAGAGACATAAAATTCTAGCATAGTCAATCAAGCGACTCACAGTTATAATGTGCACAACATTTAATGATAAAATCCTAGTATAGAGAAAAAACAGCCAAATTCTAATAAGTTAAAAGACAGCCAACCAAGTGATTTACAGTTATAATGTCACAATACAAAAAAAAACAGTCAAAACAGAAAGATTTAATGATTAAATCCAATCATAGGCTAAAGACAGTAAATCAAGTGACTTACAGTCTTAATGTCACAATAGTCAAAATACAGTCGATAAAGATATAATATGACAAAATCCTTTGATAGCCTAAGATCAGCCAACCAATTGACTTACAATCAAAATGTCACAAATGTCACAGTCAACAGAGTGGAAGACACACGTTCGGGAATTATCAATAGCTTTTTCAAAGATTTTCGGTCATTTATATTATCTTGACGCTTTTTAAGATTGGCATATAAAACGAAAGGCAAAATATTTATCATGTTTATTTCAGAGTTGCCAACCAACAATATTTTTCATGGCACTCTAGAGTTTTTTTTTTTATTTGAACACACGCTATTATGCCTTTGTATTAATTTGTTTTTACTTTATCTTCACGTACTAAATGCGAATTTTAAGCAAAATTGGTTGCAATTTTTAATAATTCTTATAATTATTTTGTTACAGGTTGAAGAAGTTGAAGCCAGAACGATATCGATACAACACAACGTGCAATTCTGCGAAGTTTCAGTAGCGGAAAACAGCGAATCAATTTACACATCATTCGATTTAATTTTAAGCGATTGCAAAACTCAACAAGCCAATCATAAAACAAGAAAATTCTCAGTTTCCAAAATGTTCGGGACTTTAATAGGAAACAACACGAACGGAAAAGTTGCGCAAAACGCCAATCAAGGAGGAACAGTTGTCGTTTGTCATAAATCAGACTTGTACAAATCCAGAATTTTGAAAAGAAGGCAGAATTTCACGGCGACAGCTTCACTTTGACTATCAGACGGTGAGCAAATTGGAAACGCTCGATAGAAAATTAATCAAAAATCATTCGATAAAAATGAATGATAAATTGTATCTGAAATGACAAACTAATAATGAATCAAACAAAAGAGAAAAACGTTGGATAAAAATTGATAATTAAAGTAGAATTTGGAATAAAATTCTGTTTAATGTTAAACTATGTAAACATCTTTCATGAGACAAGTTCAACGATGAACTACGTTCTAAAAATCTTCCAGAGGTGGAATTTGAAATAAAATTCTGTTTAGTGAAGAATTACGTATACATTTGTAATAAGTCAAATTTAAAAAAATTGTTTAACGAGGAACTTCGTAAAAATCCTCCAGAAGTGGAATTTGGAATAAAATTCTGTTTATTGAAGAATAACGTGAAAATCTTTAATAATTTAAGTTTGAAATAAAATTCTGTTTAATGATGAATTATGTGAAAATATCTCAGAAGTGAAATTTAAAATAAAATTTCGTTTAGTGGAGAATTGCGTAAAAAACTTGAATAAGTCAAATTTCAAATAAAATTTTGTTTAATGACGAACTTAAGTAAATATCTCTCAGAAGTGGAATTTGAAATAAAATTCTGTTTATCGGTGAACTAAGTCAACATCTTTGATAAGTCAAATTTGGAATAAAATTCTGTTTAACGATGAAATACGTAAAAATCTCTCAGAAGTGGATTTTGAAATAAAATTCTGTTTACAGAAGAATTACGTAAAAATGTTTTATAAGTCAAATTTGAAATAAAATTCTATTTAATGAAGAATTACGTAAAAATCTGTAATAACCCAAATTTGAAATAAAATTGTGTTTATTGATAAACAACATAAAAATATTAATGGATTCGATAGCTAACGCCAGCTATAGAATCCATTAATAGTTTTCAAATATTGGCTTGATATAGTCAGAAATGTTCAGTATTCTGGGTCGGGACCACATTGAAGAAGATCTTGAAGTCTGAAACGCGTCTGTGGGTATCTGGTACCGAAATGCTGAACACAAATTCAATTTTAACATAAAAATATCTTATAAGTAGAATTTGCGATAAAATTACGTAAAAATCTGTCATAAGTCAAATTTGAAATATTTTTCTGTTTAGTTGAGCTATGTAAACAACATCAGTTCATCATTTTTGGAAGCGTCGTGTTTTATTTATTATTGTGACGAATTTAATGATGTCACATAATTTTCATTCAGCAAGTATTTCGTAGGAAGGCCGGGTCGCTTTTTGCGCACTTGCGTTATTTTCGCTTCTCTCAGTTTTATGAGGGAACCAGATGGTGGAAAATGAATGAACGTCCGTTTGTTTTCCTTTTTGTAACTCGCCCTTGACAGCGTGCGTGTGTCAACGTATAGTGCATATCAACAAAAACATGTTGTAAAAAAATTATCTCATCATTATTAATATCGTGCTAATTATTTGCAATTATGACGTCTTCCCACTGAGCAAATCCATTTAAGTAATGTTTTAACAACATTAAAATAACGTTTCTTGTTGCTACAATGTTGATATAACGTTATTTGTTGGTTTTTTGCTTAGTGGGTTTAGAAGATATACATTTTTCTAGAAATGTTTCAACAATGTGTCACGTAAACTCAAAAACAAACAGTTGTTTCAACAATATTGTTAAAAAAATGATATCATTTAAAGACGCACTAATATCTTTAATTAATTTCTCACTTAACCCGTCGTTAAATTTAACTTAAATCATCCAGTATTAGACGCACTAATTGCAAAATCGAAGAAGGTAAAACATATTTTTTAATATCGAAGGATGATGAAAATATTTGTTTGTTTTTTGATAATATCAACAAATAACGCAGTTCTTCGTTATTAAATAAGAAACTTTTTTTTTCACTACTATTACATCTTAATTGAAAAAAAGGAATACAATAATACATTCTTTAAACAATTTAAGTATCAATTTTCCCTTTTTACAAGGGCTAGTCTTTCTGCCCGGGTCTATTTTTTTTTATTGTAGAAAGATTATTATCATCTGAATTGAAAGAAGATAAAAATTGATTTTTATTATCCAAGATTATTTTCTATTATTTTTTTATAAAAGCGACATTTTTATGATGAGAAAATTTTTTAAGAACTACTATAAAACTTGTTAATACGAGTAGATTCAGAATAATTGTATATTTTTTAATAAAGAAGGACAAAACTTAACTGTTATAAGTTAAAGTTTATTTATTATGTACATACATAGAATAAATATCATGTAGACACGTGTATTTATTTATTTATTTACTACTAGTCTAAGGGTTTGCGTGTGTTAAATTGACTGTGATATTATTGTAAAGAAAGTACGAAGTGTGAAACAGTTTTTGTAAACCGAAAAATGTGCTAAAGAAAGAAATTGGGGAAATTGTTGAAATGATATTTATGTATTATTATTATCTTGTAATAAAATAAAGAATTATATATAAATGTTTCACTGACTTGTTTATTTTTTAGAAATGTTCCCATATAAATCCATTTAATCCATTCTATATTTAACTAGATGGCCTCAGACATTAGTTTTAATCCAAGTCCTTTCACTTCTAATTTGTTGTTATCTCTCCTTTCATTTTAAATTGTATTATTAGTTAGTTTGAAGAGAATTTGACCTAAACGTTACATATACTTTAATAGAGCGTTGTAACAAATCGAATTAAATAAGAATTTAAATATTTCATTGTATAATTCAATATCAGACTATTATCTCTGCTGCCCGTAAAACGTCTTCGGGAAACTGAATAGGCCCGGAAAAACCCATCGGATACATATCTACTACCAGAACACTCGAGGACTACGTACGAAAACTCATCAATTTTATAACAATGTATATAACTCAGCGTTTGATATTATATTTCTAACCGAAACGTGGCTATCACACTCAATTTTAGACTCTGAACTGTTTAATAATACTTACAAAATTATGCGTCGTGATCGTGATTTCGTATCAACTCAAAGAAGTGTTGGTGGCGGAGTGCTATTAGCCTTCAAGAACTCTATTATTACTGAACGTGTTGATTTACCGCATATTTACTCACAATGTCCGCTAATAGATTTTATTTTGTGTAAATGTAGCATCAATAATTTTAAATTTAATGTCATGGTAATTTACATTCCTCCCGACGTCTCCGCAACAACACTTGATTTATTCTTCGAGTTAATTGAACGTGTAGTATGTAATGAATCGTTATTAATAATAGGCGACTTTAATATACCCTCTCATAGTCATATAGATGACTATACTCGCACCAACTCTAAAAGCACAATATTATCGCATTTTGTTAATATTCTGAGATTGAAACAACTAAACAGTATTAAGAATGCTAATAGTGTGCTATTAGACTTGGTTTTTAGTAACTTTACAGATTCTATAAATATTGAAAGAGACTCATTGCCGTTAATACCAGAAGATTCCCATCACCCAGCTCTATCTATATCTCTATCATGTGTAAAACACAATACAACCAGCAATCCATTTCCAGTGAACAATACTTCAAATATAATTTTAAAAAAGCAAATTTTATTCAATTATACCAAGATCTAAATCTCGCAAACTGGTCCTTCTTGAAATCATATACCAATGTAAATGATGCATGCGATGCTTTTTACAATGAATTATATACTATTCTAAACAAGTCCGTCCCTTGCTCTACTCATGTAAGTAATACATTTTACCCACCATGGTTTACTAACAGTATAAAACGTAATTTAAAATTAAAAAAATACTATCACAAAAAATGGAGACGGTCCGGGAGCAATTATTCTTATAGCCAATTTAAGAGAATTCGGGAACAACTGAAGCAACAAATTGCAACATCCTATGATACGTATATAAATATGATTGAGAGATGGAAATAATTTGTATTATGAAACCCCGACTGACATTGTCAATGCATTTGCGGATAACTTTTCCAGTATGTATTCAACGATTAACTTAGATTCGCACAATGTCATCTCCAATTGTCAGACGTTGCTAACCCCCGTAATAGAGGAACAAGATATCATTAGAAGCATTAATCGTACCAAAAACTCGAACATCTGTGGTGATGACAAAATTCCAAATTTTCTTGTAAAGGACTGTCAATTCACTTTCTCATATCCTTTGTCCATATTGTATAACCTTTCTCTGCAAACTAACACATTCCCTGATTTATGGAAACGAGCTGTAATTACTCCCGTGTTGAAGCGTGGTGATACGGACGTTATTACAAATTACAGGCCAATCGCGTTACTGTCTAATTTTGCTAAAATTTTTGAGCAAATTATTTATAGTGTAGTATCATTTCATGTTAAACCTTATATTTCTCCATTTCAACATGGTTTTATGTCTGGTCGCTCGACAATGACAAACCTAGCAGTAATTACACAACACATTAGCGAGGCTCTGGACAAACGCGAGCAAATTGATGTAGTATATACAGACTTTGCTCGTGCTTTCGACACCATAAATCATAATATCTTACTGAGTAAGCTGGACAATTTTGGACTTTCTAATAACTTTATCATTTTCTTTTCTTCATATCTTATAAATCGAACAAACTACGTCTATTTTAATGGCTTCAATTCTTATGAATTTTATTCCCCTTCAGGTGTTCCGCAAGGGTCTAATCTAGGTCCATTATTATTTAATTTGTATATTAATGACCTAATTGAATCCATAAATTGTCCAGTTTTAGCTTACGCAGATGATATTAAAATATATAATGTCATCAACAATCAAAACGACTGTGTTACTTTGCAGAGAAATTTGGATATAATAAGTGGTTGGTGTAACAATAACGGCCTGTCTCTTAACGTTAATAAGTGTGTCACTATTTCATATACGAAAAAATCCAATCCCATTAATCATCAATATTGGGTAGATGGTGCCTCCATAAAACGAGACCAAATTTTCAAAGATCTTGGTATTACGTTTGATCACAGGTTGTCATTCACTAATCATATTTACAACGTCACCTCATCAGCTTTCAAGATGCTTGGCTTTGTAATTAGGACTTGCAAGTATTTTAATGATACTGATTTGATCAGGGTATTATACTGTGCCTTAGTTAGAAGCCGCTTAGAGTACGGTTCCATAATTTTTTATCCATATTACACAAATCAATCCATCTTGCTAGAACGTGTACAAAAACGTTTTCTAAAATATTAAAATTTTAAGTTAACTGGTATATATCCTGATTATCTCACTGACTACAGCACTTTATTATCTATACACAGTATGATATCTTTGGCTGATCGTCGTAAGTTAGCTAGTAGTACATTCATGTTTAAATTAGTTCATAATATAATAGATGTTCCTCAATTACTCTCTATGATACCTTTTAATACGCCACGTATAGTTTCGCGGCAAAGTAGTTCGTTTCTATTACCAAGAGTTAATACCAATATACTACTAAAAGCGCCAATATATCACATGTCTATTAATGCTAATTCGCGTTTTACTGATATATTTTGTAATATTGTAAATCTTTAATTATACCAACTTTTGTATATTTTACACCATTTTATATATAATTTTGTTAACTTTATGTATTGTATGATTTTGTCCGATTTGTGGTTTTTCCGTGGACAATAAAGTATATTATTATATTATATATTATATTATATCTGGAGGTGTATTTGCACGGGAAGTAGTTGTTTCTATGGATATTTATCGTCTTAAATTGTCTTATTAATTAAACACTGTTTGCATTTTCACGAATAGTTTTTTCGTAATTTTATATATTATATTTAACTATTTAATTATATGATTTTTAAACACAAATTGTTTATTTGAGTTATATGGAGTATTTAATCACAATAAAAACACTTTGTATTCCTTACTTCACTTTTATTTTTATTCGTTAGATGTTCATTTCGAGTGCTAAGCACTCATTATCAATAACTAATTATTTATGTAACTCACAATATCCAATCTTTTCTAAAATTAGAGAAATTGTATCCAGAATTTCCACACAATTAACACACAAATTCAGCACACCAACACTTTTACAAAATTTCACTTCACTAAATGAAAAGCAAACTCGATTTTTGGGTGTGATTTTCAATAAAAAAAATTCACCTGCTGCGCACATCCGAACAATCGGAGAGAATACTAACAAATGGCCTTAACAATGCGCGACGACAACACGCACAAAAAATCTGGATCCTCGAGATTGCGTTCAAATAAATCGATATTGGATTAATTCAGTCGTGCAGTATGCAGAGGTGTATGTAGTGTGCGTGTAGTGTAAAACGCCAGATTCATGTTTTCGTTTTGTGAATGCAATCCGGGAATGAAAGAAAGCTGATAGGTTTAATTAAAACACTTAACTTTGTTTTATCACTTTTATTTTACTTTTCAGTGACTATAGTTTCGACTACAAGCTAGTCATTATCAAACTAAGTTTGATAATGACTAGCTTGTAGTCGAAACTATAGTCACTGAAATGTAAAATAAAAGTGATAAAACAAAGTTAAGTGTTTTAATTAAATTGTTATGAAGATGTACTACAAAGTGAACGCCAACCAAATTCAAGAAAACTGATCAACAGAGCTCTAAAGTTGAGGAATAAGAAAGCCCTCAACTTTAGAGCTTCTTAGCTCTGTTGATTAACATAAAGACAATTTAACATAAAGAAAAATTGAGTTTGTGAATAGTTTGCAAAATATTTAAAAAATATAAAAACGAATTTTAATATTTTTTGTATTGAAAGTTATCAACGGGGGATTTTAAGAACGTTGACTTCTGAGTCGCAATTCCCGATCAAAACGTAAACTTGTTGGCCAAACGTTTTAATCGGTTTCCCGTGATTACTCGATAAACTCATGGTAGAGGTTACACACAATAAAAAAATAATAATAAAGAAGTTTATCTTACCTGGTTTTTCGTGAAGACGGAATAGCTTACACAGGAACAGATTAAATTGTTTATTTGTCTCTCATTTGTAAACGTCAATTTATCAATAGACAGTATTAAACAAGTAAGGTTACGTTTTCAAGCTACTGACTTGTAAAATTTTAACAAGTCAGTATACTAACTTGTTAAAATTTAACAAGTTAGTACTGGAATAGTAATTTATAGTTTTTCGTGAGTTGAATTTATTAAAGCAAAATACAATAAATACTATTATTCTTAAAATAATAATTAAGAAAATATATATTTTCTTTTATTATTTTAATAATGCACTGCAACGATAAAACACAATTTATTCACTATTAATCTCTTTTATTTGTATTATATATATTAAATATACAGTTTGTACTTCCAGTAATGGAAATCGAACCACCTGGCGCACACATTGAGGAAGGTATAACATTTGGAGCTAAACTTGATATCGAACCATCTAGCGCACAAATTGCTGAAGGCATAACACTAGGAGCAAAACTTCTAACAAAAAACGTTCCACCTCTCCCTTACTTAATACTTTGGCGTTTTTTGGAGTATACCGCTCATTCTTTCTTTTGAGGAATGCAATTACTTTCTGAAACCTACAAATATTAATGAACACCACTATTTTTAATATTTTATCATTGAATACCTGTGAACTGGAACATTTTCCTTCATATTTAAACAGCTTTTTAACATTGGCCATTTCGTCCATAGCGAATTAGGGCTAAATTTTTCAGCAAGGTGACTTACATATGCCAACATCACATCTTCTGTCACGCCAATCACGTCACTTACTTTCTGCCATATTTTAAAGCCCGCATACTCCCGCTCATATCTCATCGTTGACTTTACTGGCAGCAAACTTGAAACAACTCTTGCGGCTGCCTCAGTAATTGCTGCAGGCACTTTCGGAGGCACGCTCATGTTAAACGAATTGCGAAATAATTTAATTTGATTTAATCAAATAAACAACATAAGTATCCACGGAAATGTTTCATAACTTACTACATATTTTTTGTAATTCCAATTTGATTAAATTTACCAAATAATTGTATTTTAATTAATTACAAATGATTGACAAATAAAATATATAACAATTTACGCAAGTTAACGGGTTTTACTGGCTCCAGAAGGTGACTGGCTCGTCTAGCGACTCGCCAGTCATATCCTTCTGTCCGCCAGTAAAAACCGTTTTAACAATGCTAATAATGTTAAATACTATTATTTCACTTATGAAAATAAATTCTTGTGTTTAATTGACTCTGAATAATTCTGTCAGGTAACTTGAATTAAAAATTCTTGTTTAAAAAAAATAACAAGTAAAGAATTTATTTACAGAAAAATTAAAATTGAAAAGAAATATACAAGAAAATAACATATAACGAAAATGAGCAATAAAAAAAATACAAGTGAAAACAAAATTAAGTGAAATAACAATTTATAAATAAAATAACATAACTTACAACGATAACAATAACGCGGACTTAAGACGGCACTTGGTGAGAACTGGTTGATGAACTAATTGATTCGACACTTGGTGTGAACTACTTGATTTTGCTTAGGGCGCTGGGCTTTTATGCCAAACGCCGAAAAACCTTCCCCCTCTACGTTTTTGGGGGGTAAGAGCACCATTTCTCGGGTGCGTGTCATCTGGCCGACACTTATTTTGTACCCCTGTCCGCCGTAAGGGGGGTGCATTTCTTCAGGGTCCCAACTCAGACCCTTTTCTCTACCAATCAGAGTGAAGATACTCTGGCAGGTACTTTTTGTAGCTGGCTCGGAGCGGACCGCCGGTTTCAGTTTACTTTTGCATTCCAAACACCACATCCGTGTACAATGCGAGCGTAACCCGGGGCAACGTTGCGTGCATTTGTCTGTGCGCGCACGACAGATGAACCGAATTTTCATTTGTCTGCGGGCCCGCGGCGGCACACTCGCCGCCGGGAATGACTAAATTCCCAACTTTTTCAGCGTTTGAAATTTGTGTTTAATAATAATTTAAAAAAAAAACAGATAGTTAATAACTTTTGTCATTAATTGTGTATTTTTATGAATCAAAATGTTAAATATCAAACATTTTGATTAATCAAAATATACCGTATGTCGGCGTTGAGGGCGTATCATAGGGAATTTACATGTACAATTTTTGATGTTAATTTTTATCTCGTACATTACGTTGAATTAATCGGAATGAAGTAAGAGTTATTATATCATTTAATAAGGATTATTTAAAGTGAAAAACTAGCTACCATGAATTGTCATTAAAATAACTGTTGTAAAACATAATTTTTAAGTAAAATGAGTATTTATTCCGCAATGGTCACTCGTTAAGGAGTTAAAGGGGGAAGGGAGAAACAATAACTACCAGCGTATAATTATACAAAAATGAAACCAAAGAATTATAAAATGTATATGTATTATAATATTATTTGTTAGCATATAATTTATTTACACTTTACAAACTAATGAAAAAAGAAATCGAAAAATAAAACATGGCCTGTAAAATTAGCAATAATTACTATACTCGAGCCCTTTTTAAGAACTAGGTAAAAGAGGTGCGACAATATTTCTCTGGAAAACCCTAACGCCAACAACCGGACAAAATATTAATAATAGTAATATCAATGTATAAAATAAATATAAATATTTATATAATGGAATACTCTGATTTTGTAATAAATGATAAACAAAAAGTAATATAAGCAAAAATGAAAAGTAATATAAACAAAAATAAAAAATGGCCCGACTGTAGGATCGAACACAGGTTGCCTGGATGATGCGCGAAGATCTTGGCCTGTACGCTATCGAGTACACACAATTTTAAAATACTTAACCTTCTACTATATCGATTCATGTTTTATAGTTTTTTGTTCATTTTAATTTTTATCTAGTAAACTATTTATATAATAAACAACAATTTGTGTCTGTCGATAAATAATAATTGTATTTAATATTCTCATGGTTATTATAAAGTAACCCTCAAAGTTTTCACATCTACTTTACTTACCTTTATTATTATTATTTTAACTATCTTACTAAACAGCTTTCTAAATACTACAAGAAGTTAAAAGATATCAACATTTTTAAATAAAATTGTAATTAATAGATTAAATGAATGTAAATGCTGCTTGTTTTTGTAAATAATATGTATCACCTCATTATTTTTTAATGTAATATGTATAAAATATAACTTTGTGTTACTCATAACTAGGGACCGGAATTTTATGCATAAAATTTATTTAAAATATGACATTAATATGGACAAAATTATCAAAATATGCACTATTTTATGCAAATTTACACTATTTTTTTTTTCTAATAATTAGGAAAGGAAATTTGTAATGTGTAAATGTGACTTTCATTAAGTATGACACTGTCAGTGTCAGTTGTTTTGTAACTCAGAAGCGTGCACAATTTTAATGCCTCAACTGTATGTGCAAATATATAAATATATTTTTAACTTCAAGCAATAATTCAATTTAGAATGTAAATTGTGGCGGATCGGGAGAATTATAGTGTACATAATGAGTTATTTTTTGTGATGATCAAATAAGATTGACTGCTCCATCTGCTCGATCTTTTTGATCGGCTCGATCTTTGTGAGTGGCTCGATCTTTTTGAACAGCTCGATCTTTTGATCGATCTGCTCGATACTTCAACTAATCGATCAGTGATTGATCGATCCTTGAGATACTCGATCTTGCCCATCACTACCCAAAAGTAAAATTATTACAGTACTAACAGCGTAACTAGGGGTGCAAGAACCCGCAATGCGGGGGAGGGTTTAAGAAGCCCCCGCGCTATGTCGCCTTAAGGTATGCTAAAATGGGCATTAGCGAGCAATTCATATTTTATATATTATAAAATATTTATATTCCATAACTTTCTCAAAGAGTCTATGTATACGAACACATTTGAAAAGTTTTGTCTTCTCGGTGGTGTAATTGGTAATTTCTATGGTTGTCAATGTCAAGGTCAGGGGTTCAAATCTGCTGTTTTTTATTTGTTTTTGTATTTTTTTTAATTATATTATAAATTACTATAACTATAATTAAGTTAAAACATTCAAAATTAAATAAGTTATATTTTAAGTTTAAAAAGTTTCATTACTGCAGAATATCTCAACAATTCAATTCTGGAAGAAAATAAAAGCTTACACTGACAAGTGGGTTTTGTTTAAATAACAAATACCAAGTGGAATTTTAGAAATAAGTGAGCTGATTCTGTAAGCGAAATGTTAAATTTAACGTACATTTAAACGCTTTTTTATTCCTTACTTTACTTTTATTTTTATTCCGTTAGATGTACATTTCGAGTGCTAAGCACTCATTATTAATAACTGGAATAGTTATTGATAATGAGTGCTTATAACTCGAAACATACATCTAACGGAATAAGAATAAAAGTGAAGTAAGGAATAAAAAAATGTTTCATTGTGATTATATACTCCACATAACTCAATTAAACTATTAGTGATTTATCGTACATGTTATTCATTATCATCACAATCTAAGCGGGTTTGGTAATTGATGTGTGTACTTAGATTGAACTGTTAAAAATAACATATACGTTAATTTTAACATTTCGCTTACAGTGTCCGCCCGAAGAAAACTCTTTATTATCAATTTTTCGACAAAAAGTTATGCTTGACTTGAAAACACCATTTTCAGTATTAAATCTTAAATTTTCAATAAAGGGAGCTCAAAAATTAAAAATCAGTATGATTACAGAAAAATACCTCTAATTATAATTTTAGAAAATATGTTATTACAAAAGTAATTGGTTTGTAAGTCTATATTAAAGTATATGAATGAATAAACAACAAAATATTTTATTTTCGCCCAGGGCCGGATCACGGCGTAGACAAATGAGATAAATGTCTAGGGCCCGTTTTTTTGTGGGGCCCAATCAAACCGTCCATTTTTAAAAACGCAAAAGATATGAAAGATTTATTATATTTCACAATATAAGTAAAAGTATAAGAGGTTAAATAAAATACGCGCTCCCCAATAAAATAAAATTATACATTTCAATGTATTTGTAATTTACTTTTATGTTTTCACGAAGTCAAATAAATTACGAACTTATTTTCTTAGACATTTGGGCACTTTCCCTTTTAAAACACTTTTAAAGATTAAATGTGGAAGAATTGAAAATTTCAATAACTTACAATTTTATTTCAAGCGATTTGATTTCTCTCTAAACAAGAAATAGTTCATTTATTTCTCAATATTTTCTGTTGATTTAATCAAAATCTCACGATTCATTCTAAATTTTAAACCTTCGTAATTCGATTAATATCGTTTTTTCTCATATTAAAAGAGCGTATACATCACACATTTAAAACGAAATTACAAAGTGATTACTTTAGTTAATAGTACATAAAAAATGTTTGTTATTTCAAAATCTCATACAATATATCGGTACAAATTTAATTACAAACATTTTACTCTATGGGCACATACAGAGAATTTTTCTTTTCGTTTTTATTTTCGATATATACATTATACATTTTCAGGCATTCGTTCTTTTGAAAAGCGTGCAATTTGAAGCTACTAACAGTGTTTCATTTTAAATGAAATACTCATTACTTTTTTAATTACGACATGAATTTTTGTATTTATTTAATTTTATTTATTATTGCCTAATTTTTTAGGGAGTGTATTTTTGTATGATATTTTTTTTGTGAGGGTCTGGCAGAAAAGAAATGTCAAGTGCCTCAAAATAGATTAATCGGGTCCTGTTTTTGTCGTTGGTTTATTTAATTTAATGATCGATTAGGGGACCTTAAAACGTGAAAGGGTAAACACAAAAGGATTGATGTACGTTAATTATATTAAACTATGTGAATTAATAAACAACAGAATCTATTATGTTCGTAATTGAATTCAATTATAATTATTATTCTGAATACAATAACTTGTAAAAAGATATACAAGATTTATTTAACATCCGAAAAGATCTAGTTACTTTAAGAAATTATGCCAGTATATTTTAAACTACACTTGCGTGGCGCATGAACTAAAATTTGGAGTTTAGAAAAGTCTGAACATTTGGTTTGGTCGCCTCGCTTCGCTAAGCGACCAAACTAAATTTTCAAGTTTCATTAGAAGCTTCAAATTGAACGCTTTTGAAAAACTTCGAATTTCTAAAAGTTTACAAATCGGGAGATGTATACTTAAAAGAAAATATCCCTGTAGGTATTATTTATAATTGTTCTCATTTTCTAAGTTTTTGTTGTCCAAGTGAATTTGTTTATTTAATTGTATTATCTACTGATTCTAATGACCACTCTATTGGAAATTAGCGAAAATCTAATATTTTAATAAAAAATGTAAATAGGTAATAATTTTTTTATTACTACATGAATTTCATTTCTTGTTGTCTAATTTTTTGGGAGTCTTTTTTTGTATGGTACCCAAAAATGTACCATACAAAACAGGAAAGAAATGTATAGGGCCTCAAAATAGATTATTGCGGTCCTGTTTTCGTCGTCGGTTAAAATTATTATTATTCTAAATAAAATATCAATAATTTGTAAAATAATCCGGAAAGATTTAGTTACTTTTAGAAATTATGAATGAAATGAAAAAAGTCACCCTTACTGAAAATGGCTGACTACCTGGACCTCTTGGCGTTATAATCATTGGCCCGCACTCTTCCTTTTGAAATTATTTGGAAATTGAGTGGGGATGGGCTGCGACTCCATGTTTACTGAAAGTGTCGGCCGGATGCATACGACTCCATTTCTCTCCTGGCTTCCGCTGGAGCCATTTCGGGGTGGCCCGAAAGAAAAAAATTAAACAAATGAAAAAAAAATACTTATGAATAATATTTCCCCATGATATGTATACCGAAATACGGGGAAAATTGTTTTCTACATATACGTATCCAATTTGAAATGATTCCAGGCGAAAAATGGTGTCTTATTGAATTAATATTGAATAGCGGTTGATTGTTATGAAATTTTGAAATTCAATTTATACCAAAAGATGCAGCATGACAATGCGCATCTTTTGATATAGTCAGCAACAACTATACGTAAACAATTGCCGTTGAATGTTAAAATAAACCACAAACAAAGGGGGCTCATAAATCATTATGCCTGGGGTATAAGTAAATATAAAATAATAGCTACAATATTTAAGGATTAAATATTTTAACCTTTCCCAGACATAAAGGGAGGTGATGCAATTGTTATGTATAGTTGTTTTCCCGTGGAAACTCGTCGTGAAAGCATTTTTCACATTGTGACAGGTCGAAGTTTTATAGGCTTCTACTATGAAGCTCTTTTTAGTGTTTGTACTTAAATTGATGGTCTTTCTCTCAGCTATTGAATGGTGGTTGTGGTGTTCTGGTGTGATTCGCGGTTTTGCTATAAACCGCGAATAAACCATATCCCTTTGGCTTCTATTGTGACGTCATCGCAAACTTCGGTTTTTCCCGAGTTAAACGTGCGCTTTGCAAACACGCGCTTTCCAAGCGGTTGTGTCCCAACGCAGGTAGAAGAGGGTTCGTTCGGTTAAATTATTCCGTGCCCAAAAGGCTGTGACACGGATAGTAGGATGTTTTACAGGATTCTTCCTGGTTTTAGGTAGCTGCGGAGAAATGTGTGTGAGGCGCGAACTTTACTTATTTGAATTAAAGTGAAGCAACATTTTGGAATTAAGAATGGGACCGTTGTTACAATGAATTTGAAAAATGTTGAGTTAACGACGCTTAGAGTAAAGCGCTGGTAACAAAGTCTAAAGCATAGCTATACTGATGAGGGTTAAATCTCGAAATACGTCTATAGATGGCTTAAGACAATTAAAATTCATTCCCTGTAATTTTTTCAATTTATTTCAATTTCCTATTGTTTAATTTAGTTTGGTGAGAGAATAATTTAACCTGATGCATATAAATTATGTATAGAACAATAAATCTGTCGTGTAACTCAAATATTCATTGTATAATTCAATATCTGTCGGGGTTTTAGCTCGAAAAGTAGTTGTTTCAGTGAATTTTTGGAGACTTGTCTCAATGAGACAAAAACAATTGCAGAAAGTCTGTTGATTAGTTTTATTTCAATCCATTCTTCTTCTTCCTCTAACCGAAACGAAAGCATTCGCACAGTAGAAGAAGAAAATAGGATTAAGAACAAAAATTTGTAAGTTTAATATTAATAATTTTATAATGTTGGTTTTGTATTTCCATCTAGTAAAGTGGTTCTCAACCGGGGAGTGTTGTTTTTATTACTTTTATTTCAATCCTGTAATGTACCCTGTACATCATTATTATATTACATTTTATTATTATATTATTTCTCATTATTATTATTATTATGTATATTTCGCACAGATAACATTAGGGCCAACAAATAGTCAGAAACCGATCAATAACAATTTGTTTATCAGTACTTTCACTAAAGATGTTATTTCAAATCATTATCTTAAGTAAATGTTTTCTACCGCGCTCATTAGACATTGCCCCTAACGTTATGCGCGTCCCTTTTGTTATAATCTCTTTCTTCCAGAGCTTGATTAGAATAAGTTGTTAGTCTTATTTCAGACATCGCGAAAAGCACTCTTACTCTTGTAATCCGTTTATACTAATTCTTTTATATTAATAAATCTGTTAAAGTCATAAACAGTATATTAATAACAATTAATATCCGCCTCCCGCTCAACCATTACAATCCATTCTTCCTCTTAATGAAAACGAAAGCATTCGCACAGTAGAGACGAAAATAAGATAAATAACAAAACAAATTGTAAGCTTAATATTAATAATTTTATAATGTTGGTTTTGTATTTCCATCTAATCCAGTGGTTCTCAACTGGGGAGTGCTGTTTTCATATAAGTAATATTTTAACGAGTGTCTTCCACTCCCAGATTAAGCATGAAGTAAAATTTCGAGTTTAGAAAAGCCCGAAAATTTGGTTTGGTCGCGTAGCGCGAAGCGCGGAGCGGCCAAACCAAATTTTCGGGCTTTTCTAAACTCGAAATTTTACTTCATGCGCCACGCGTATTAAACGGTGATTTAAAGTAAAGTTCAAAATATACCGCTCAGATTTGATTTTTGAATTATACAAATGTTTATTTTAATTAATTCGAACATCTGGGAGCAATTTGTTTTGGAATATGTAAAAGCACACTCAAAAGAAAAAACCTCTGTTGTCAAATTAACACGAAATTTAGAGAATTTAAATAAAATGAAAGCAAGAGAAAATCGAAAAATAACGAATAATATTTTGTGTTTAATTCATTTCTCACTTAAAACGTATTTAAATTAATTTTATTGCTATTGAAAATAAATACCCAGTGTTCGAAATGTACATCTAGCACAAGGCCGTAGCCAGGTAGGAAGGGATATGGGGGTTAAAACCTCCCCGAAGTTTTCAAAACGCTAAATTTTTCTATGTAAAAGCGGCCCCGAAAGAGCAAAAACAATATTTTTACCAGTAAATTAATTAAACTTATAAATAATATTATTTCCATCTTATAGATCACGTTGCATATGATAAGTTTCATATCAACCTTTTTTTGTGTCTTTAATATTTTAACAGAAATAACCTGGACACTAAATAATCAGCCACCCTGTATAATGTATTTTTTAAATGGACTCTGATGACTGAATAAACGAAATAATATTAAGTTAAGGGATTCGGATTCGTGATTTGAATCTTATTTTTGAGAATTCTACCTAACTCTCTATCAAATCTTTACTTTAAATACGTTAAATCTCTTCAACAGTCGACGATAACAATATTTCATACTCACTTGTCTTTCTTATTTGTTCCGGCATACAAACTACTACATATTTAATTACGTTGGTGTTGAAGATGTTTTTTGGCGACAAACCGCTTTTTCCGCGTCGAACAAATGTGGACTAATTTTCGCTGTCAACTTTAAAAAAAAAAAATGGTGATTTCAGCGTGTCCGAAATTTACGCCCTGTTTTCATAATAGAATTTACAGCCAATTTATCAAGCTTAATGGAAGTTATCTGGACCACTCTAAACAACAATTTTGTCGCCGCGTGTTCACACATTATTTATTTATTTGACCAAATTTAACGACGCTAAAAATTCGTCGCTATTCTCTAAAATTTCTCAAATAAATATGTAACCATGCTTTCCCCCCAGTTAAATAAATGTACACTTCTGTGCAATAAAATTAAGCACACAAAATATGTTATAGTTTAAAACGGACGTGATGAGTTTCCTGGTTACAAAAATATGACAATTTCCTTAATGTCAAAATGCTGCGTCATTTAGATAACAATTCAAAAATTCGAATTCTAACTAAAATAGAAAATGGTTTTTCTATTTCGGCTTTGTTTTATTTATTACAAAGGTTCGTTTTAAAAGGTCATAGTTTTGGTTTTTTAATAAAGGTGTTAGTTTCAAGTTATGGTGTTTCATTATTTATTAAAACTGCTGCTAGGCAATTAACATAGACCTGAATTATACAACTGAAATATTGTGAAAAATAGGTGTAAGACTTGTGCTTAATTTTATTGCACAGAAGTGTACTTAGGTACATTTCTTCAACTTTAGAAAACACAGTTAATTTTAATTAGTTGCAATAAATCCACACCTAATTTTAACGTTACGCACGAAATAAGAAAACCTACTGACTAAAATTAATGGTTTTCACTCAAATTTCAAGCCAATAACACGCAACGCATTCAATCAAGCTTGTTTGAAAGTGAGTCAATGTCGAGGATGTGGATCGAATTATCCTCAATGTAACCCCAAAGTTTATTACATCCTCACTCAGATGCGTGTAACAATAAACTGAAGTGAAAGAGGTTAAATTACAACTCGTTAAAAGCGATTTCGAGTTATTGGGGATTTATTGACGATTTGATATTTTCGGTGCATCCAAGGATGATTACCGTATTTATTTTCGCGTTGACTCATTTTCTTAAAGACTAACAGTAATTGAAAGATTTATGAATATTCATGACCGAAATATCCATCCAAAAATAAACCGTGTAATTTTATAAGAAGAACAATTAAATCACCTTAATAACTGTATGTTTTCGAGTTTACATGAAGTGATTATTACACTAAAAAAGACTGTTGTTATTCCTTCACTTTTTATTTTTATCGTTAGATCTACATTTCGAGACACAAAGTTCTCATTATCAATAACAAACTGAATTCTTACAACTATTTGCGCGGTATATATATCTAAAGGGATTTAGGAGAATAAAAAGTGAAGTAAGGAATAACAGTCTTTTTTAATTAAGTTATGTGAACGGACTTAACAAATTCACCCCTCCTACATATTATTTTTTTGAAAAAACCCACCCCCCATAAACAATCTATATATATGACCCGACAAATTGTATTTATCATTTTGTTGTGTTCCTGGGATGTTGACACGTCGAAATTAAACACAGTAGTTCACTTAACTAACCAATATAACATATATTCACAATCACAAATAACAGTTTACAACGAATTCTTTGCGTAATACTCGGATTAACAGTAATATAGTTCGGAACAAGTTGAAGTCACTTTGTTTGGAACTAGTACTTAGACGTTTATCGCGGAGTTCGACTTTTAGGAAATAGTGCGACACGATTGTTAACTGGAAATAGCTAGACTCGATTACTGACTTAACACTGACTTAAACTTGCTCTGTTCTTTAGTTTTAAATGAAAAGTAAGTTTTGATAGCTTAATTTCTATTGGGAAGAGATGTTAGAAACTGGAGGTGGAGACATGTATTTATCAATCAGCTTTAAAGTTTTTGATGTGGGCGTGTCCGAAGGGTGGTACCCTTCTTGTCACGTTCACATTGAGTTTGAGGTACCTGGAAGCTATGCCCTTTGAATTTATAATCAAGTTAAAATTTGGAAGATCTTCCCTTTGAATTAATAATTAGATTTGAAGTACAATCGGAAGATCTGTCCCTTGAATTCATAATTAGGGTTGCACGTGTACTGGCGGGTGCACCGTAATAAACACATCCGTATTACATAAGGGATGTTTAGGGTTTAGAATATCTAATGCACTCACGCAAATCTCCAAAAATAAAAATAGTACGTGATCGATGTTATTAATAACGAGGTGATTAAATAGATACGTGATGTCTCCTAGTAATGAAATGATCGGAATCTAACAATTTCTTCGCCTGAAGAAGCCACAGTGTGGTGAAACAATTAGTAGCGAATGCACGATATATATTTGAAAGTGTTTAAATTGTTTTATTTATATAAAAGTTATGTGAAGTATTTAATCACAATAAAACGTGTTTATTCTTTACTTTATTTTAATTTTAATTCATTGGATGTAAAGAGCGCAGCAATATTAAACGTTGTTGCAATGTTTAATTTTGCTGCAACGTTTAATGTTGACAAATCATTACGTAAATGTGTTTACTCAGTGGCATTTATATCTATCATTTCTTGTTGCAGATACCAATAAGAAATGATAGATAATAATCCCACTGCACAAAGCACATTAAACTGCATGTAATCAACAAAATATCAAACAACTAAGGGCCAGTTAAACTGGTTCAACTCTAAACTTGAGTTCAAAATGACATTAAAAGAATAGGAACTGTCATCTTGAACTTAAGTTCAGTTTAAACCTGAGTTCAACATTTCTGGTGCAACTGGGCCTTACTAATAAGAAAGATAAACGTACTATTCTACACAAAACACTCTGTATAAAAGTAAAAAGGGAACTTCTTCCAAGTATTCAAAGTGAAAGGAAAAATTACATTAAAAAAAAAACACTCACCGAAGCATCTTGGAGCTCAATCTCTTGCAGGACCTACCTTCTACACCAGTTGCACCAGAAATGTTGAACTCAGGTTCAAGCTAAGCTCAAGTTCAAGATGACAGTTCCGATTGTTCTAATGTCACTTTGAACTCGAGTTCAGATTTGAACCAGTTTAACGTGTTTGGTGCAACTGGCCCTTAGTGTAATAATTCGTTTTTATATTTTGTAAATATTCTGCAAATAATTCACAAATTAATTTTTACTATATTAACAATTGCAGATGTCCAGTTCATGTAACTAACAAATTCGGTGCAAAAAGTGCTGCTTTGAATGAATTGATGAAACGAACAGATTCACTGTTTGAATTTTACTTATTTTAACGTTACCCTAAATAAAAATTTAACAAAAAGAAAACGTATATTTAAAATATAAAGAAGGAGAAGTGAATTAATATCGATTAATTTTTTAAAGTCGATTTTACCCGCCCTTCCGCGAAGATTTGTTGCTCCAAAATCAGCCGAGAAGAAATCCTGTTTGAAGATCCATCTTTCCTAACTATCCAGCCGCCATTTCGTCTGTGCGCCGTTGTTTCAATCTTCACATCAACACAACAAACTGTAAAAACAGCATACACTTACAAACCGCACTGAAAACCCCGCGGAATTCCATAAGTAATAAGCTAACAACAAGATATTTAATCCACGAGCAAAATTTATTAGCAAAAACATGAATTTACTAACAAAAGCTTTTTTGCCCCAGCAAAAAACGGACGCTGTTTTTCCTTGCGTGATTATAGCGTTAAAATGCAAGTACCGGGGTTAAATTACATATCAAAATGAACAGAAGTTCGTGAATAACGCGTTAATGTTTTTCGATTTTGGCTTGAATTAAGTTTTACTTACCAAAAGTTGATGAAAATGGGAGCCGGTTTTCAAGAAACACTGCACTGTAAATGTCAAACGAGAACTACGTCTGGTGCGAAGGCGCCGCTGCCAACCTAAATTCAAAGAAAATTAATTCACTAGTAATTCCGTGATTTTATTAATTAATTGATTAAAACAACCCAGAATTTTAGTTAAATGAGTGAGGAAATGCAAACATTTTAAAGTTGAAACTGAATAAAAATAATTGGAAACGAATTATTAATATAAACATTTTTATTTATTTATTTCAACGGCGTGCCATTTACATGTCGATTATTTGTCTTTATAAAATTCCAAATGCTAATGAATTTATTTGCTTATGAGTTTATTGTTATTTGTCGAAAGCGGTGTATTAGGAGCACTTCTTACTTTACATTTTACTTATATAAACTACTTGTTTTTTCTTAGCAAAATTCACTCGAATTGTAAACCCAACAGCTCTAGGGTGTACAATTCGAGCAAATTTTGCTAAGAAAAAAAAAACAAGTATTTCATATAAGTAAAAAGTATAGTCAAGCTTGAACAAGATCACCAACGCTGTTTTTTCCCGCGTAATTAAAACGCGAAATCACGAGTACCGGATGTGCATTATTTCACAAAAGACACAGAAGTTAAAGAAGAAGAAGTTAACAACACGTTATTCACCATACAAACAAAACTAACTCGGAATACAATGAATTTATCAACGAAGATTTCAACATTTAGGTTAATCAAGACTATATTTCACCGCGTGATTACGAATTGAATACACGAGTGTCGGGTGTGTGATTATATATCAAAATGAGCGGGGTTTACTAATGAACTTGTTAACAGTGGTGAATTTGGGATTTGAGATGAATTTACTTACCGATTGTTGATTTAAAGCAGAAGTGAACTCGAGGACTGTATACTGGAACTGTCACTGCAGATCACGGCTGCCAACTTATATATTTGAAGAAAATTAATTAGATCATAGAATGGTAATTATCCACTGATAATAAGGAACTTTTAAACTAATCGTGATTAAGGGCCAGTTGCACCAAACACGTTAAATTGGTTCAACTCTGAACTTCAGTTCAAAGTAATATAAGAACAATAGGAACTGTCATCTTGAACTTGAGTTCAGCTTGAACTGGAGTTCAGCGTTTCTGGTGCAACTGGTCCAAAAAAATTTGCCACTGTTAACAAGCTAACAACAATTCATTGTTTTTCGTGTTAATTGCGTTTGCGGAACGGATATCTTATTGTTAAATTGCACTTTGTTAAATTCCGCAGATTTTGATGTATAATTACACACCGAGCACACAATTTGTAAGCACGCGGTGAATTATAACCTATTAGATATATGCTGAAATTTTACGAAAATCCTTATTGAAAAACTCATTGTTTTTCGAATTGATTTTGCTTGTGTAGTAAAGATCTTGCTGTTAACATAGTCTTCATTAAATTCTGAGTCTTTTGATAATAGAATCTTGTTAGACATTCGTGTTTTCGCGTTTTAATCACGTTACAAAAAAACGGCTTGTTTCTTCTCTTTACGAAATCCACTCGAATTGCAAACCCAACAGCTCTAACTTGCTCTTACTATTTATACACACAGCATTAGACAAATATAAACACAAGTAAATACATTTATTAGCGTTTAGAATTCTATGAAGAAACGAGTGACATGACTTTATAAATAATTCGTTTCCATATACTTTTATTCAATTTTAATTTAATTTAATCTCTGGAATGTTTGAATTTCCTCTTTTCCTCTTTTACACTCATCCAAGGATCGTTCCGAGTTGTTTTCGATAAATTACTTAATAAAATCACAGAATTGTGAGCATTCAATGATTTTATTAATTTTCTTGAAATTTTTAGGTTGGCAGCGACGCTTACTTCGCGTTTGACATTTGCAGTGCAGTGTTTTTCGAAGTTGCGCTCCCGTTTCCATCAACTTTCGGTACGTAAAACTCGATTAAAGCCAAAAACGACCGAAGTCAACACATCATTCATGAAATTCCGCTCATTTTGGTGTACAATTCACCCCCGGCACTTGCATTTTAACGCTTCAATCGCGCAGATAAAAACTTACTTAAGAAAATCACAAAGCGTAAGCATTCAATGATTTTATTAATTTTTTTGAAATTTTTAGGTTGGCAGCGACGCCTAGTTCGCGTTTGACGTTTTCAGTGCAGTGTTTTTTCGAAGCTCCGCTCCCGTTTTCATCAACTTTCGGTACGTAAAACTCGATTAAAGCCAATAACGATCGACATCAACACATCATTCACGAAATTCTGCTTATTTTGGTGTATAATTCACCCCCGGCACTTGCATTTTAACGCTTTAATCGCGCAAGTAAAAACAGTGTCCGTTTTCATCTGGGCTAAACAACCCTTGTTAAATAAATTCGTGTTTTTGTTGCTAAAACTATTAAATTCAAAAACGACCGACATTAACACAATATTCACGAAATTCCACTCATTTTGATATATACGTCACCCCCGGCACTTGCATTTTAACGCTTTAATCGTGCAGGTAAAAACTTACTTAATAAAATCACAGAATTGTGAGCATTCAATGATTTCATTAATTTTCTTGAAATTTTTAGGTTGGCAGCGACGCCTAGTTCGCGTTTGACGTTTTCAGTGCAGTGTTTTTTCGAAGCTCCGCTCCCGTTTCCATCAACTTTCGGTATGTAAAACGCAATTAAAGCCAGAAACGATCGACAGCAACACATCATTCACGAAATTCCGCTTATTTTGATATATAATTCACCCCCGGCACTTGCATTTTAACGCTTTAATCGCGCAGGTAAAAACAGCGTTGTTTTCGTCTGGGCTAGACAACCCTTGTTTCATAAATTCGTGTTTTTGTTGCTAAAACTCGATTAAATTTTAAACGACCGATATTAACACATCATTCACGAAATTCCGCTTATTTTGATATATAATTTATCCCCGGCACTTGCATTTTAACTCTTTAATCGCGCAGGTAAAAACTTACTTAATAAAATCACAGAATTGTAAGCATTCAATGATTTTATTAATTTTCTTGAAATTTTTAAGTTGGCAGCGACGCCTAGTTCGCGTTTGACATTTGTAGTGCGGCGTTTTTCGAAGCTCCGCTCCCGTTTTCATCAACTTTCGGTATGTAAAACTCGATTAAAGCCAAAAACGACCGACATCAACACATCATTCACGAAATTCCGCTCATTTTGATATATAATTCACCCCCGGCACTTGCATTTTAACGCTTTAATCGCGCAAGTGAAAACAGCGTCTGTTTTCGTCTGGGCTAGACAACCCTTGTTTAATAAATTCCTGTTTTTGTTGCTAAATTTGTAGTGCGGCGTTTTTCGAAGCTCCGCTTCCGTTTTCATCAACTTTCGGTACGTAAAACTCGATTAAAGCCAAAAACGACCGATTTCAATACATTATTTACGAAATTCTGCTCATTTTGATATATAATTCACCCCCGGCACTAGCATTTTAACGCTTTAATCGCGCGAGTAAAAACAGCGTCTGTTTTCGTCTGGGCTAGACAACCCTTGTTTAATAAATTCGTGTTTTTGTTGCTAAACTCTGCTCGTGGATTAAATATCTGGTTGTTGGGTTGTTCTTCACGGAATTCCGCGTGTTTTTCTGTGCGGTGTGTAAGTGTGTGTTGTTTTCGCACTTTGTTGTGTTGATGCGAAGATTGAAAGCACGGCGCTGAGAGAAAATGGCGACCGGCAAATTAGGAATTTGTTCAACAGGATTTCTTCTCGACTGATTTTGGAGCGGCCAGTCTTCGCGGAGGGGCTTTGAAGACCGGCATTCTTTCGACTTCAAAAAAGTAAGTGATAATAATTCAGTTCTCCTTCTTTTTATTATTATTTCTCTTTGTTACATTTATTTCTAGATCTAAATATTTTAACATTAGGCCCGTTGATCAAAATGTTCAGCATTCAATATGTTTGGAATTGTTTGTGATGTTTGTTGGTATCTGATGAACGGTACTCCGGTCGGTCTATTTCGTACGATTGCAAAAATCCCAAACACGTTCACCATTAACAATCCGGTAATCAGAGAATTCCCCAACAGTTGTCAGTAAACTCCCAACTGTTGTCTTTGGTATCACATACAAGTGCTTGCACTTCAGTGATTATTTGTTTATTGTGAATTATTATAAATTTACTATTACATTGTATTTTAATTATGTCCTCTTATAGATTAACCAATTAGTATTAGTATTATTATTGTTTTATTTAAATGAATGTTAAAACAAGTACAATTTATTTCATGCGCACTAAATCAGTGTTAATAAGAGCAACAAATGCTCTTATTAACAATTTGATTATTAAATTTTATTTTATTCGTGACGTATTATTTGCTTCTCCAGCTTCCCACTGAGCAAATCCATTTAAGTAATGTTTCATCTACATTAAAACAACGACAATGTTGATATAACGTTATTTGTTTGTTTTTCGCTCAGTGGGTTTGTTATATTTTTCTTTGTTGATATCGTTTTTTGTTTTTACAGAAGGTTAGTCCTGCAAGAGATTGAGCTCCAAGATGCCTTGGTGAGTGTTTTTTTTTTTAATTTAATTTTTGCTGTCGCTCTCAATATTTGGAGAATATTCTCTTATTACATTTGTATAGAGTGTTCCATTTTGGACGTTTAAGTTTCTTATTATTAATGTTAGAGATTTTGTTAATTAGTTGTAGTGTAATGTGTTTAATCAGATAAAATTAGGAAATTATAGATAACAATAATTGTTTTCAAAATATAAAAACGAATTAAAATTTATATCGACTTTCTGTAAAAATGTTTAGTCTCGAAATATTGGTTGAAACAACTACTTCTCGAGCTAATACCCCGACAGATATTGAATTATACAATGAATATTTGAGTTACACGACAGCTTCACTGTTTTTAATTGTTTTTATTTTCCAACGGAAAAATTCAATAATGGGAAAATATACAATACTGTACATATATTTTTTATTGGCTGTTGGGCAGTAAATCATATTATTATTAAATGTGTGTTCAGTATTCCGGCACCAGGCGTTTCGCGCGTTTCGGACTTCAAGGACTTCAAGGTCTTTTTCAGTGTGGTCCCGACCCAGTGCTGAGGAATACTAAACTATTTCAAGCCAATATGTGAAAACTATTAATGGATGGCGTTGGCTATCGAATCCATTGATATTATTATTATTAAATCGCACAATATAATTTACTTCTAACATTAATAATGAAAAACCTAACGTTCAGTTTTCAATATTTACGAATTATATGTGATTTTCGTTATTATTTTCTAAGCATCCGAATGATTAATGTTTTTCGTTTGAGTGGAGCAAGTGGGTCAGAAAAAAAAAAACGTTTCAGAGATGGCTAATTATTCACATCATTTACCTTTCTGGTCAGGGACTTTAACAATATATAAGTATAGAACAGACGTGTCGAGATTTTAGTGAGGCGCTCGTAAAACCGGACGCGAAAATAGAAGTCGATCATTATAAATTTTCCGGAGGTTTTAACAACTAATAAAACTGTATTCTGTATTCAAAACGTCCACACCTAAATCAAACTAAGAGCATACATACAGGGAATTTTTCTTTTATGTATACATATGCATACACTATACACTGTTAATTTTCCGACATTCGTTGCTTTTAAAACGAGTTCAATTTCAAGCTTTAAATGAATGTCTTCCACTCCCAGACTAAGCATGAAGTAAAATTTGGAGTTTAGAAAAACCCCGCGTAGAAAATTTGTCTCGGGTCGCTGGCGCGACCCGAGACAAATTTTCCACGCGGGGCTTTTTTAAACTCGAAATTTTACTTCATGCGCCACGCGTATAAAACACTGATTTCAAGTGAAGTTAAAAATATACATAAATTTCACAATATTTTAGTGTTTTACACGCGTGGCGCATGAAGTAAAATTTCGAGTTTAGAAAAGCCCGCGTGAAAATTTGCCTCGGGTCGCTGCGCGACCCTCGACAAATTTTCACGGGGCTTTTCTAAACTCGAAATTTTACTTCATGCTTAGTCTGGGAGTGGAAAACACTCGTTTGAAAATTAAATTTGAATTATTTGTAAAAACAACATATATCTGAAGATTTACAGCGTCTACAGTATATTGAGATATGTATACTTATAGGAAAAACTCTCTGTATGTAGAGAAATCGTAAAATTCAATTGTTGTCCCATCAAATTCTTATTTTAAGTGGTGTAATTTTATTTTGTGTTACTGAATTTAATTTCTATCCACTGCATCTCAAACCATAATTATTTTTAAACATATTTCCAGAAATTTAAAACTGTAATATGAAAATTGAATTTTTTAAAAATTATGAAACATAAATCGGTCCTTCAAATTCTCAGTTTGAGTGGTCTAATTTTATTTTCCGCCATTGAATTTAATTTCTGTTGATAGTATCTCAAACTGTAGTTAGTTTTAAACGAATGTTTGGGAATTTGAAACATTAATGTGAAAATTGAATTTTTGAGAAATTTTCAAACATAAACCCATCCCAAAATTCAATAATGTCTCCCTCAAATTCTAATTTTGAGTAGTGTAATTCTATTTTTAATCCATGAATTTTATTTCTGTTGGTAGTATCTTAGGAATTTTTTAGGAATTTGAAACTTTAATATGTAAATTGAATTTTTGAGAAATGTCCTAAAATTCAATTATTTCTCTCCTAAATTGTAATTTAGAGTTGTGTGGTTCTATTTTCCGTCATTGAATTTAATTTTTGTTAGTTGTATCTCAAACTGTAGTTGGTTTTAAACATATTTACAGAAATTTAAAACTATAATATGAAAATTGAATTTTTAAAACAATTTTAACATAATCCATCCTAAAATTCAATAATGTCTCCCCTAAATTCTTATTCTGAGTGGTCTAATTCTATTTTCCGTCGGTGAATTTAGTTACTGTTGGTAGTATTTCGAAATGGGATTAATTTTGAACATATTTTCAGAACTTCAAAAATTTAATAAGAAAATTGAATTTTTGAGAAATTTTCAAACATAAATCGGTCCTTAAATTCAATAATATCTCCCTCAAATTCTCATTCTGATTGGTCTAATTCTATTTTCCGCCGGTAAATTAAGTTTCTGTTGGTAGTATCTCAAAGTGGGATTAGTTTTGAACATATTTCCAGAATTTTAAAACTTTAATACGAAAATTTAGTTTTTTAAAAATTATAAAATATAAATCCGTCCTAAAATTCAATAATATCTCCCTCAAATAAATTCCCATTTTGAGTGGTTTAATTCTATTTTCCGTCATTGAATTTAATTTTTGTTGGTAGTATTTTAAAGTGGAATTAATTTTCAACATATTTCCAGAACTTTAAAGCTTTAATAAGAAAATTGAAATTTTGAGAAATTTGCAAACATAAATCGATCTTAAAATTCAATAATATCTCCCTCTAATTCTCATTCTGAGTGGTGTAATTCTATTTTCCGTCAGTGAATTTAGTTTCTGTTGGTAGTATCTCAAAGTAGAATTATTTTTGAACAAATTTTCAGGATTTTAAAATTTTAATACGAAAATTGAGTTTTTTAAAAATTATAAAATATAAATCCGTCCTAAAATTCAATAATATCTCCCTCAAATAAATTCCCATTTTGAGTGGTTTAATTCTATTTTCCGTCATTGAATTTAATTTTTGTTGGTAGTATTTCAAAGTGGAATTAATTTTCAACATATTTCCAGAACTTTAAAGCTTTAATAAGAAAATTGAAATTTTGAGAAATTTGCAAACATAAATCGATCTTAAAATTCAATAATATCTCCCTCTAATTCTCATTCTGAGTGGTGTAATTCTATTTTCCGTCAGTGAATTTAGTTTCTGTTGGTAGTATCTCAAAGTAGAATTATTTTTGAACAAATTTCCAGGATTTTAAAACTTTAATACGAAAATTGAATTTTTTAAAAATTATAAAACCTAAATCGGTCCTAAACTTAAATAATATCTCCCTCAAGCTCTCATTTTTAGTGGTGTAATTCTATTTTCCGTAAATTAATTTAATTTCTGTTGGTAGTATCTTACAGTGCAATTAATTTTGAACTAATTTTCAGGATTTTAAAACGTTAATATGATAATTAAATTTTTAAGAAATGTTTTAATATAAATCCATCCCAAGAATTAAAAATGTCTTTCTCAAATTCTTATTTTGAGTGGTGTAGTTCTATTTGAATTTAGTTTCTGTTGGTAGTATCTCACAGTGGAATTAATTTTGAACATATTTCCAGGATTTTGAAACTTTAATACGAAAATTGAATTTTTTAAAAATTATGAAACATAAATTGGTCCTAAAATTCAATAAAATCTCCCTCAAATTCTCATTCAGAGTGGTGTAATTCTATTTTCCGTTATTGTATTTAATTTCTGTTGGTAGTACTTCAAAGTGCAATTAATGTTAAACATATTTCCAGGATTTTCAAAATTTAATACGAAAATTGAATTTTTTAAAAATTATGAAACCTAAATCGGTCCTAAAATTCAATAATATCTCCCTCAAATTCTCATTTTTAGTGGTGTAATTCTATTTTCCGTCATTTAATTTAATTTCTGTTGGTAGTATCTCACAGTGGAATTAACTTTGAATATATTTCCAGAATTTTAAAACTTTAATACGAAAATTGAATTTTTTAAAAATTATGAAACATAAATTGGTCCTAGAATTCAATAAAATCTCCCTCAAATTCTCACTCTGAGTGGTGTAATTCTATTTTCCGTCATTTAATTTAATTTCTGTTGGTAGTACTTCAAAGTGTAATTAATTATAAACATATTTCCAGGATTTTAAAACTTTAATATGGAAATCGAATTGTTAAAAAATGTTCAAACATAAATCCATCCTAAGATTTTGTGTGTTTTAACTTCACTCTAGTTAAATTTAGGTTGGTTAGAAGGTTGTGTTTATTTTGGAACACATAAAAATGGGATTTCATGTGTTTTAACTTGACTCTAGTTAAATTTGGGTTGATTTAGAGGTTTTGTTTGTTTTGTAACACATAAAAACGCGATTTCATGTGTTTCAACTTCACTCCAATTAAATTAGGAGCGATTGTTTATTTATTTTTGTGAATATTTATTTCATCTCCTGAATAATTCGAATCAAATTTACTTCGAATATACATAAATTTCTTAATATATCAGTGTTTAATACGCGTGGCGCATGAAGTAAAATTTCGAGTTTAGAAAAGCCCCGTGAAAATTTGTCGAGGGTCGCGCAGCGACCCGAGACAAATTTTCACGGGGCTTTTCTACACTCGAAATTTTACTTCATGCGCCACGCGTATTAAACACTGATATATTAAGAAATTTATGTATATTCGAACTTCACTTGAAATCTTACCTATCAAAACGTTAGAAGAATAAAAAGTGCAACATTTTATTATAGGATTTAATTTATTTCCCAAAAAGAATATCTGTTTGTTCTGACATACATGGGGAGCATGGTTTAGTTTTTATTTTAATCAGAATATTGTAAAAGAAAAGCCTGAACGTTTGTTGGAGTAATAAAATATTCATAAATTTATTACTTCTGTTTTATAACACGAATTTTTGCGATTATTGAAATAAGCGCGTGAAACTATTTTAATGGATCCAACCGCTTAGACTGTTTGTTTATCCAACTTTTAAAACCTTTAATCTGAACCATTTAAAGTGGGAGCATGAGTTTATTTGAAATTTTCGCGCAACAAAATTGCAAAAAGAAACGTGGTCAAGGTTAAATTACAAAGTTTTTAACAGCTATTTCGTAATTAACGACACATTTTTAATTACAGCGAAGGTTGTTAAATAAACATAAAACGTATGTGTAATATTTTTTTTCTATTTATCCTTATTATTCTGTTCTCCTACTACTATTTCAATTTTTTTTTTCCATTGATTCAGAAAATTACTTTCTGATCCTAATTCTTGCATTATCGCTGTCCTCCCCTCAGTTTGACCTACATAATAAAAATGACGTTCAATTCCTTCTGGAATATTTCCTCAATGAACGTCTGATCATGACTTAATTGTGCCTAAAGAGACGTCTCTCCCTATAATTGGGATTGCTCCAGAAAGTCAGAAACACGCGCTTGCTTTATGCCCTTTCAGAATTTTCTAATGTGACATCATTTCCGGGTTTACAGAAATATGATTTTCTTGCTTGACACTCGTGTCGACAATTTTCGAGAGGGAAGTTAATTGATATTTAAATTAAGGAGTGTTTTTAGATTGATTGACTGAAAAATAATTGTAATTGTCTGGATAACACACTTCATATTAATAAGTTGTTTAATTTAGAGAGAGTTTTTGTAGTAAATTCAATAGCAGCATTAATTAATACTTCACAATTATTTTTTATGTATATCTGAATACGAAGCAAGCGAAATGCATTGAAACAACTACTTAAAACAGTAATTATAGGCATTTTAAAACCCTCGTTAAAAATTAGTCAGGCAATAACTTTTATCCTGTTTATGAAATCTGTGCATAGAAGCACTGGAGCGCTTTTGCGGTGGACGGTCGCGCTGAATAAAAAAAAAATAAAAAAGCCCCTTAAACGGATCGATAAAAATTTGATTTTGATGGAGTGTGATAGAGGAAAGTTTGAGACATTTTTTGGTGGTGAGCCCTACCCTCCGCGGTTCGATAAAATTTATATAGGCCACTTAGAAGTTGAAATTCAATAAATTAAAGTTGCTACGTTTAAATAATTATAACTATCGGTAAACATTATTGATTATTTATTTAATTGATGAGGCGGATACATGATGAAACTCCATAATACTATTTGAAATAAAACAACGCAGTTGGGAGGGTTTCACTTTTATTGTTGAACACTGCAACATGTTTCACCACACAGTGGCTTCATCAGGCAGATGAAATAATTATTTCATTATTACCGAGCAATCATTTCAAATATATATTTAATTGATGAGGCGGATACATGATGAAACTCCATAATACTATTTGAAATAAAACAACGCAGTTGGGAGGGTTTCACTTTTTTATTGTTGAACACTGCAACATGTTTCACCACACAGTGGCTTCATCAGGCAGATGAAATAATAATTATTTCATCTGCCTGATGAAGCCACTGTGTGGTGAAACATGTTGCAGTGTTCAACAATAAAAGTGAAACCCTCCCAACTGCGTTGTTTTATTTCAAATAGCATTATTGATTAATTAATACATAGTGGTATATTATAGAGAAATGTATGTTTAATAAACACTATAAAGACTGTATTGATATATTAGGTGAGTGCGATGTAATCAATTATCAAAACTCATCCACTTTTCGCGTGTTGTTCGCGATCTGAAATTGATCAACTTTAAACATTAATTGCACAATAGGTGTGTGTCCAAAAAATCGCAAACTTGAAATGTTATGAGGTTTTGAGTATCTACAATATAATAGTATTTTCTTTATTCGTCAATTTTGACATTTATTTTTCCTTCCCGAACTACCGCTGGTGCGTTCGCTCAGATCGGCCACATTGTGCGCTGTGAGCGCGATTTGCTTGCATTATTTATTAATACACAAATCTTAGGAATAAATCTCTCTATCCGCTATGAAATGTGCATGGAAGAGATCAGAACAAAAATGAATGAAAATAATATGACTATTGACAAAATTGAATTTATTTAACGGTAATGAAAAATACAAATATAATAAAAGATAAAGTAAATAACACGGAAAGCAAGATACAAACCAGCTAAAGCTTAATAAATAAGAGAAATTACGCAAGTTTCACGGAGGTAGAAATTTGACAACTTACTTGTGTGCGGATTATTGAGAAACTGTTCTCTTTTATTGATTTTGTTTCTAGGGTGGCTGGATGTAGATAAGCAAAGGTAATAAAAGAGGCAAAACTATGGTTATGTTCGTTTTGCCTCTTTTATTACCTTTGCTTATCTACATCCAGGCACCCTGGAAACAAAATCAACAAATGGGAACAGTTCCTCAAAAATCTGCACACAAGTAAGTTGTCAAATTTCTACCTCCGTGCAACAATTAATTGTTGTTTTAAATGTATGTGTTTTTATATTTTAGTGTTCATATCTCTAATGTTTAATGTATTATTTATTGTAATATGGATGTAATATTCTATGGTGGACCACCGTTAAATAAATAAATAAATAAATATACGATTCGCGCTAATTTTGGCGTGAACATATCTCTTAAAATAACATTGTGATTTACCAGTCAATTATCGGTAAATTGGTCTTGATTGACAAATTACCGGTGATTGAAATAGTCGATAAATTTACTCTCTCTGATTGTGAGAAGAGAACATGTCATTTACCAAGATCTGCGTCTGGAAACGCAATAATCTTGTTCCGCGTTTTCCTTGTCGCGTTTTATCCTCATTAACGCTCCTCAATGTCAACAATATCTGCGCGTGCGGGCCAATTTCAGGATGTCCTCTAAACTGTTTGCAGATATTTATAATGCCACAATGAAATGTGAAAGAAAGAACGCGTCCTGTTTACTTAAGGGACTTTCATTTCCCTGATTTCTCTCTTCTATTTTTACCTCAAGGTGCAATCGTTAAGAGTGCGCTCTACCCTATGGAAACTAAGTACACTGATTTTTATGTTATTATTTTAATTTGTTTAATTCTTTCTTCACACAACTGTCTAAAATTAAATTGCATAGGGCATGATGATTTGATTTTATTTTTTGTTTGAGTATACAAGTTAAAAATTAAATTAAAAAATGGAAAAAGTCTAAAATGTGATTTTACAATAATTTTGTGATTATATCTTGAACAAATTTCTCATCTTTCACGTGATGGAACATATTTAACTATGATTTAAAAAAGAAAACACTTGGTTAAATTTCACTAATTTTAAGGACATTTAACCAAGTGTTTTCTTTTTTAAATCATTTGTCATTATATAATATGTTTAATTGAATAAAATCTCTAAGGTGCCATGGAAATATTGTAGGTTGGCAACTCTGAAATTATACATTATAATTATTATGTCTGACGTTTTATATGCCAATTCGTAAAGCGTGTAGCCAACTTAAATTTTTAAAAAGATAAAATCATGGCACTCTTGAGGTTTTTTTTTATTGAACATACGATATAATTCTTGTATATTTTGTATATTTATCAAAAAATCTACTTTTTTCTTTGAAAAAAGGATCGTTTATAAACTCGATATAAACCATTTTATTGGATAATTACATTTTTTTCCAGCAAGAGTGCATAATTATGTACTAAAATAAATTTTGTTAAACCACAACTTCATGTGCTTTCATATTATTAAACGATTGTAAATTTGAACGACAGTACGGGTTGAGCGCAGCCTTAAAGAGTAAAATGTTTGTGCATTTTATTAGAAATTATGTTTCTTCAAACTTGAACGTGTTTTTACATATTTTGCGAATTAATTAGTGCCAATTTTATATCGTCTGTTAAATTTACAATCCAATAATCCTCCCACTGAGCATAAAACAAACAAATAATGTTATATTAACATTGTAGCAACATTTAACGATGTTTTAATGTTGATGAAACATTTTTAAAATGTGTTGATAATGATAATGAGCATTCGAGTCGAGTGAACGTGTTTCCTATCGCTGGTCTTAAAATTCATATTTTATTACTTTAATTAAGAGGTGGCGGCGTTGGCATTTATATAAGAAACACTTTTTGTACTAATTCAATCGAAATTAATAATAATATTGAACTTATTTGGATATTTGTTAAAACGCATAGTAAGAAATTTATGGTAGGAGTGGTTTATAGGCCCCCTCAGCTCAATTATAAATACTTTCTAGACGAATTAGAAAACTCACTTACTAACTGTTATATACATACTAATAACATTATTTGTTTGGGTGATTTTAATATAGATCTCTTGCAACCAGATTCAACACGTTCGCTCCTTCTTACTGAGTTAATGGCATCACACAACCTAAAGCAACTAATTGATCAACCTACTAGAACTACAGGTACTTCTGCATCGCTTATAGATTTGATTATTATTGAACGAGAATTATCTATTGATAACTATGGAGTCCTTGATTGCACCTTTTCAGACCACGATGTTATATATTGTACTATTAATCATATTAATTCACATGTTATAAGTAACTCACATTACTCCAGAAACTTTAAAAGTATAAATATGGAATATTTTCAAAACGAGCTATTAAAAATCCCATTTGACAATATATACTATACAGCTGATATTAATGATAAAATATTTCTTTTTAATAACTATATTTTAAACTTGTTCGACTTAGTAGCTCCTTTAAAACTCCACTTTACTAAAAAACGGACACCGCCCTGGTTCACTGATAATATAAAATTCCTGATTAATTCTCGTGATAAAGCAAAAGCTAAATTTAGAAGAACAAAAAATGTCGCTCACTGGGAATATTATAAAAGTTTACGAAATTTTACTAACATCGCAATCCGAAACGAAGAACGGGCGTTCTTTGAATATATTGCTCGCACTAGTAATAAAACTCAATTATGGAAAGAACTCAAACACTTGAATATTAAAAAGTCATCAATTAACATTCCAAATCACCTAAATGACTTGGACATCATAAACAACAATTTTATAACACAAAATAATCCTTTCCTAAGTCCTAATACAGTATTATCTGAGGATTATTTAAACACAATTTCTCCAAAACGTCAACATATTGAATTCAGATTTCAACTTATCGACGAACTTATAATTTGTGATTTGTTAAATCAAATGCACTCCACAAGCACAGGTTATGATGGCATCAATATTATTATGCTTCGCATGTGTTGTCCTATTATATTACCAGTAATTACCAATATTATAAATACATGCATATTAGAATCCTCATTTCCTGATCTGTGGAAAGTTGCCATTGTAACGCCTATCCCTAAAAACAATAACCCAACAGAATTTTCACACCTACGACCAATCAGTATTTTATCCACAATATCTAAATTGCTTGAAAACATATTAAACGATCAACTTTTAAAATTTATTAGCAGTAATAGTATTATTCCATCATGTCAATCTGGCTTCAGGCGGGGTTACAGTTGTGAGACAGCACTTCTAAATATTACCGACGACATACTTACAGCTCTAATATTGCTTACAGCTCTAATATTGCTAAATTATTCCAAAGCCTTCGATACTGTAAACCATTCAACTCTATTGACCATTTTAAAACACTGTGGACTAAATAATTGTGCAATTACTCTAATAAAAAACTACCTTACTTACAGAAAACAGTGTGTTAAAATCGACTCAAAAACGTCAAATTTACTCAATTTGCATACAGGTGTTCCTCAAGGCTCGATCCTAGGACCTATGTTATTTTCCTTATACACTTCCCTAATTTTAAATGTTTTGGATAACTGTAAGGGACATATGTATGCAGATGATACACAGATTTATTACTCGTTTTCGCCTTCTCTTTATGAAACTGCTGAACGTTATATTAATGCTGATATTGAAAACATCTGCAGTATCTCTAAACTTTTAAATCTAAATTTAAACTCTATTAAATCTCAATTATTATTATTTGGACCCAAAAAAGCGTGTGCGTATATAGCAAATAAGTTATGTATTAAACTAAACGAAACTGTAATTCCGTACAGTAGCAGTGGGAAAAATTTAGGCGTAATACTAGATAATTCATTCAGATACAAGGCCCACGTTAATAAATCTATCACCGGTGCGTACCTTAGTTTAAAAAAGTTATATCCGCATAGAAATTTCTTGTCAATTAAAACCAAAATTATGTTATGTGAGTCTCTTGTGCTGTCTAATTTTACATTCTGTTCTACCCTTTGGAATGCCGCTTTAGATTGTGTGACCAGCAAACGAATACAAAAAGTACAAAATGCTTGTTTGAGGTATATCTATGGAATACGAAAGTTTGATAGAATATCTCACAAGATTAGGGAATCGGGATGGCTATCTATGAAGGAGCGACGTACAATTCTGTCTGCTAGTCTATACCACAAAATTATTATTTCAAAACAACCTCCATACCTCTACAGCAAAATTTCCTTTAGAGAAGATGTTCATAACATAAACATCAAATCTAAAGGACGATTATCACCTCCCAGCTACCGCACTGCAATGTTCCAACGTTCATTTACATATAATATTTATAGATTATATAATACCATACCCCAACCATATAAAATGCTATCTATTAATAAATTTAAAACCAAGTTAAAAGCTGCAGTGATTAAAAGTGCCGATTTTCTGTCAATGTGTTGATTGTTATTTGTTTCGACTCAATCTTGTATTTTGTATTATTTAGATATTTGTATATAATACATGTTGCCTGTTATTACTTACACTATAGAAAAATTATACCTTTTATGTTTACCCATTGAATTACCTTACGTTTTTAGAGATTAATAATTGTTTTGTTTGCTCTTATTTATATTGATAGGTATGGATGGAAGAACAGGTGGGCGGAAGCTCAACTGAATCCCGCCTATTGGTTCACTAATGTTTACTTCCAAACTGTATGCTAAATGTTATTTTGTTAGTGAATAAAGATTATTATTATTATTACTATTGTTTATTCAGTGGGCTATATGTTCTATAAATCTAAATAAATGTATTGATTAAGTTGATTGATTGAGTTACGTGAAGATCAAATTAATTTGACGAATAAAGCACTAATAACCTTTCTTTACGCGTTTAACGTGTGAAGAAAGGTTATTAGTGCTTTATTTGTTACATTTTCATTTCATTCTGACATCCTCTCATGTCCTCTGTAATTTCTTTGATAGCTTTCGCCTTCTTTTCCTCGCATACCTTCGTGTATTTTGTTCTAGCCTCCCTTACCCACTTCTCCTCCCCCCTTCCACTCCTTCATTCATTTACTGCCCTCCTTATTTCCCTCTTCGCCTCCCGACACTCTTCGTCAAACCATCGGCACTCCCCTCCACTGCTATTCCTTCCGCATCCTGCTCTCTCCCCAATCGTTTGTCCATCCTTTCCATTTCCTTTGCTCCGTCTGCCAATTTCTGCCATTCTACCCCCTGCTGCTGTTTCTTTCGCTTTCTCATCCCTATTTCTACTGATATTGGTAGATGATCTGACCCTAGCACATTTTGCACCTCCATTTTTCTCACTATTGCCCTATCTATCCCCTTTATTGTCACATAGTCTATCACCGATGATCCCTGTGGCCCAATGTAGGTTTTTTACCAACCCAATCGCCGTCTATACACCCGTTTAACATATCCTATCCTTACTCCAACATCCACTCTCATATCCTTCTTCCCTCACTATTGATCACCTTGTCTTGAGATGTTCGTTCTATTAATTCCCCCTGATCACTTACCCCTGCCCCCATCTCTCCCATCCTCGCATTAAAATCTCCCCCGCCCCCAATCTCATCTCTTCCCTTCGCTGGCTTTCCTGTCCAACTCCTTCCGCACTTCATCCTAGTTCTTGTTCACATATACTACTCCTATTTCCAATTGCCACGGTCCCTGATCGCAACTCACCCATACCATGCCTTCTACGTTCTCAGTAAATTATATAATCACCGCCTTTAACTCATCCCTTGTCCCCACAATCACCCCGCCCTTTGCCCTTCCTTTTGCTGCACTTTTTTCTGCCTCTTTAATCGGAGGTCCAGCATAGCACCTAAACAGGAGGCGTCTGGGGCAGACCTGAGTCTTCCGACCATGGATGTTTGAAGGGGACAATTGTCCAAGTCAGAGCTGTAGATATTCTTGAGGTAGCCTCTGTGTCCCTATCTTTGATAGGGCTAACTTAGACACGGCGGGGTCGACTCAGCCTTGGTGCTTGTCGTCGCTAAATGAGGAGTCGGGGGTGGGCTTTGAAAAGCCCAGGGGTGCCTACTCGCCCCTCCGGTCTACACGTGGGCAGTGGTTCGTAGATATTTATTTATTTATTTATTTGACGCCAAAACAACATTTTACATCGATTAAATTAATACACATATACCAAAAAAGAACATTTTATATGGATAGCATTAATGTACATACACTAAACTTAAATTTAAAAATGACTACGAACAAACAAAATGCCGAGCGACCGATTTAAATCTGATAAGGGATACATCAAAAAAGTTAATTTTATCACAATATTTGTTTACAGAGTTGCACATTCTTACAATCGGGCTAAACATATTATAGGATGTACGACAGAATGGAATATGTAATAAGTGCAAGTTACGTGTGGAATACTGTGGTATATTCAATGAAAAACATTCTAAGCACTCAGATGAGGTTATAAAATTATTCAAAACTTTATATGAGAAGCTAATGTCATAGAATTCACGTCTTTTAGATAGTCTACTTAAATTTACATAAGATCTCACTTGGTCTACATTCAGAAATATATTATAAAAACATAATTTAAATCTGATGTATTTCAAAAATTTAATTTGTACATATTCCAGTCTGTCTATGTAACAGTTGAAGTGTGGTGACCAAATAATATTACAATATTCTAATATTGCCGAACTAATGTTACGAAGAGAGTAGTTAAACTGCGGATGTTTGTAAAATCTTTAGTGGTTCGTTTAATAAATCCGAGTATTCTGTTTGCTTTTGCAATAACAGTCTCGATGTGGTAAGCAAATGAAAGTTTTGGATCAAAATAAACACCTAGATCTCTAACAGTTTCAACGTAATCAAGATATATGCTGTCTAAAAGATAATTGAACTTGAATTTATTAATTTTTCGACTAAATAACATTACATGACATTTATTTATATTAAGTTTCAAATCATTTTTTAAACACCAGGTGTTTATTTTTCCAGATCAGATTGTAATATTAAAGCGTCAGTTTCTGACTTAATTTGTCTGAAGAGTTTCAGATCATCCGCAAATAGTAGCAATGGAGAGTTGATTCCAGTGCCGACATCGTTGATAAAGATATTGAATAGAAGGGGGCCAATATGGTAATCTTGTGTAACACCAGATGTTGTGTAATAGATATCAGAAAAAAAATTATTTGTACGAACTTGCTGAGTACGATCTGTTAGATATGACGCTATCCATTTAAGAATAGGACCACAAATTCCGTACCTGCCAAGTTTCACTATCAGGAGTTCAATGTTAACTTTGTCGAAGGCTTTGCTAAAGTCCATGTATACGGAATGAACTTCGTATCCAGTTTCAAATGATTGTAATATAAAATTACTGTACAAGAAGAGATTAGTTTCCGATGAGCGTCCACTCATGAAACCATGCTGCTGTGAGATAATGACATTTTTGAATATGCTGGACAGGTAATTGGCAATAAGTGATTCGAACATTTTCGGAATAGCTGACAGAATACAAATTGGACGATAATTTTTTATATCGTTTTTGTTACCAGATTTAAAGATGGGCTGAACATAAGATGACTTCCAAATAGAAGGAAATTCGCCCTGAGACAGTGACATGGAGAACAGAATATGCAATGGCATAAACATTGAATAATGACAAGATTGAAGTAATTTTGGTGGTATTTGATCAGGACCAATACTACTTTTAACATCAATATTCAGTAACGCTGACTGTACTTCAGATGGAGAAATATTTATTTCTGCTAAGTGTATATGTGATTGAATATCTGACCCTAGCGGTAGCATACGTTGATTATTATAGACAGACGAAAAATGTTTTGCGAATGCATTAGTTATGCTTCTACCATTGTTTAACTGAATATCATCCAAAAACATAGAGGATGGGAGTTTATCCGAGCCTGATTTAGATTTTACAAATTTCCAAAAATGTGCTGGTTTTTCAAGTATTGCTTGTTCATTGTAAGAAATGTAATTAGCATAGCAGCATTTTGTAGCCAATCTACATGTTTTACGCAGTTGAGAAAACTGCACGTAGTCTGAATGTAGTTTTGATAATTTAAATGCTTTATGAGCCAGTCGTTTTTCCTGTATGAGTGAACGGAGTTCGGGAGTAAACCATTGTGGAAATTTGGATTGTTTTATAATCTTAATCGGTACAAATCTGTCAAGACAATCGAATAATACTTTATAAAACATATCTGCAGCCGTATTAATATCACTAATATTGACGAATAAATCGTTCCAATTTATCGATAGTAGATAATTATTGATAGCATCATAAGGAGCACGTTTAAAATCGTATACTAGTGTAGACTCAGTTTTTAGACAATCGAAATTAGAACACGAAATTACAATCTCTAAAGAAGGATGATAATTATCGCAAGTAATAAGAGGTTCACAGTTGTAGATAGATTCAACAGGATATGACGCAAAACACAAGTCAAGCACTCCACCTGCAATATTTTCGATATTATTGTATTGTGATAAATCATTAAACGCATACACATCACACACTGCACTTTCAGTTGCACTTTTTGTGTTACAGTTGCTCTTGACGTTAATTGGAAATAATCCCACGTAGTCTTCAATTTCATTCCATCGAAGATCTGGCAAGTTGTAGTCTCCCATAATAACAAATCTTGCGTCAGAATTTTGAGTATGTATATCAGTTAAGGACGTCAAGTGAGAGTTATATACCTCGATTCCAGATTTCGGCGGAATGTAAACGCATCCAAGAATGAAGTGATTGTTATTAATTATAGCATTAACCCAAATTTCCTCTGAGCTGCTATTGACAGTAATGACGGAAGATTTCAATGAATTTAATACAGCGATAAGAACTCCACCACCACGAAGTTTCGAACTATTGACTGTTGACCGATCAGTGCGATAAAACATATATCTATTGTCAAACAGCTCGGAGCTAGCTATACCTGGCTCAAGCCATGTTTCTGTAAGAAATATGATTGAATACTCCTCAGAAATGACGGAGCAATAAAGATCTTGTAACTTTGTCCTGAGCCCTCGTACATTTTGATAGTACATTGTAATATCGTTTAGATATTTGGATTTGACGGTGTTGTTTTGGGAAAATTTCCAGCATTGGATGGTTTAGAAGATATGATATGGCGGTGATCCACTAATCCTTAGACGGACGCTCGAAAGGTATACACCGAAAAGTAAACACCTGAGCACACTAAGTCTGTCCCTTTAATTGACCATTTAAACCCCCTGGTAGCGCCCTTTTAACACTTTTCCTAACCTACGTCTCCACTAATCCCACCACATCCTTCCCAACCACCCACTTCTCCAACTCCAACTCTCTTTGCCACCTTAGACCTTAATCCTGCCAAATTCCAAAAACCCACCCTTAAATAACTTCCAACTCCTCCTTTTCTAACTTTTAATTTAAAATTGAGTTTTTGCCTTTGGCCCAGTAACCCGCTCACTTATTTCGTTCCACGACATCTTTCTGTTGTTTATATCGAGCTTTCTATATCCTATTTGGACTACGTTTCCTTTATCTTTCTCTTCCCTGGCAACTTTCCTCAAATAACTTTGAATATTTCTTTCTCTTACAATCCACATAAATCTCCGTTCCTTTGAGTCTCCACTTGTTTGACGTTACTTTTATTTTGTCCTTCATGTCTTTTATTTTCGCTAATATTATCCCATTTTAAAATTCAAACGCTTCTAAAATATCCACTTGTACTTTCACTTGTCTTTCAATAATTCGCTGACTTTTCTTTTCACACTGTCTCCTTTTATTCCTGCGTTTTTGATAACAATATTGTTACGCCTCTTATCTTGCTCTCTCCTTTCCTCCTTTTCTTCTAACTCTTGGATTCTGTTCCCCAGAGTTTTCTTTTTCTTCTTTCCACGCCTCTTCCTTTCTCTCCATTTCCGCTTTTATTAATGCTAATTCCTTGCTCAAAGTTTCCACTTCTATTCTTAGCTCCTCATTCTGCTCGTTATTTTTGTCGAACCTCTCCTTCATTTCCGTTCTCATCTCCTTAATCTCTTTAAGTATATGCTCCATTTCTTCTTCGGTGATCTTGCCAAATAGTGGCCGTTTCAAAACTAGTTTCCGCTCTCTTCCTCTTATCTTTGTTCCTGCCCATACGCCCTGCACTTATTGACTCCCCGCGGCACTATTGATGCAGTAAAAGCGTAGAAAATTTGTCGAGGGACAAATTTTCACGGGGCTTTTCTATTCTCGAAATTTTACTTCATGCGCCATGCGTTTAAAACACTGATTTAATGTGAAGTTTAAAATATTCTGCTTAGATGTGTATGTTTACTTTTATAGAAAACTAAATCTTTTGTAATGAATTGTAATCTCCCCCTCCCCCTAACTTTGGCTACACCTCTGCTCCTTAATAATAAACATTTCTTAAATCATTAAGTAGGTTCTTATTTATCGCTGGATATAACATGGTTTAAATAATAATATTTATACAAGATTCCGAAATTTGACTTTGAAAATGTAAAAAAAAAGCACGAACAAATGAAAAATTGTATAATTTTATGGTAACACCAATACAATATGTCTTTTTTATTCGGATCAAATCATAACCAAATTCAATTACAATTATTATTACAATAAAGAACGATCGATGATAAATGTTGACAAAGTCTTTTCGGCAGTGCAATCAAATTGTCGCGTCGGTAAGATAATGTTGTGGTAAAAAAAAAAGCAACTGACTGTACAAATGTTTAGAAGCACTTGCGGTGAACGATTCCAGGGCCGGACTCGTCGTATTCCTGCTTCGAGATCCACATCTGTTGGAAAGTGGAGAGGGAGGCCAGGATGGAGCCGCCGATCCAAACTGAGTACTTCCTTTCTGGCGGCGCGATGATCTTGATCTTGATCGTCGACGGGGCCAGGGCTGTGATTTCCTTTTGCATACGATCGGCAATACCTAAAATAAATAGAACAATGTAATATAGAGTTACTTAAGTTTTTGAGCAACTACATTTGAGAGCTTCATCAAAAATTACAATGGATCAATTGTTATCCTCAAGTGAGCAAAATTACACATTTCAATCTAGTCTTTGAATTACCAGTCGATTAAAAGGCAAAATTTTGCCTCAAAGATAATTTTTCGTGGGTAAATAAACAAGAGGTTATTTTTTAATTGGATATAAATGCAATTGTTTACGCGTTTCAGCGGGTTTTTAAATAAATTACTTAGACACGTAATATTATAACAAATTAGGTTTAGTAATAACAACGTGCATCAAAAAAATATATACAAATGAATTTAGAACAAAGAAAGATAAAATAACAAATGAGCAAAGCAGCAAATGAAATGAATAATAGCACAGATAAAAAAAGGTAAAACACAAACACAAGATCACACAAAGTTACAAGATAAAAACACAAGAGGCAAAGTTTTACGTTAGCAAGAAGAGATTTAGAACTTACTCGTGTCGTGTTCGGAAAAGAACTCTTTCAGTATTGGAAAAAGTACACAAGGGAATTAATGTAAAAAGGAATAGGGTGAAACGTAATAAGGAAAGAATGTAATTTGACACGAGATAAGCAGAGAAAGAAGAGGAAAACACATAGAGGTTTATATTTTGGCAAAGCCTGCATTTTATGACTTTGGGTCTTAGTCGCCGTGGACGGGGCCAATGCATTGCGCCCAATTTGGCACGTCCGCGCTCAAAACCATTGTCCAACAAGAAACTCTTTACAAAAAGGTTTATTGGTGGCTTGGAGAGCGGTTGACCGTCATAAAATACCGCCTACCTCACTGACACAAAGGAATAAACACAAAGGAAATATACACTAAGAAAAAGAAATATCAGTTAAAATGTATAAAATTACAGAAAATTATTAACATGCAAAATAATTCAAAATTCGCGATTTAGCGCGAACAGCAATTATTACACGAATGTTTGGTTGTCAAAGTAAAAACACGAGAATCAAGGGCATGAAATCATCACAGGAGTAATTTTTTCTTTGTTCTTTGATTCGAGAATTTTTACCAAGTAAAAACCAAACTTAGTATAATAATAGCATCTACATCCGAAAGAAAAAAAACCTCGAGTTTATTTTAGGGAGATTAATAAACAACTCAAGTACAACATTTGATTAGATTAATAACTATTAAATTAAAGAATTATCATTATTAACATTCATAGTATGAATGTTGAAGGTGCAGTTATTGTAGATAATGTTACTGGTAATACTCACTGGATTTCGGGATATTACTTTTAACTGCATTCGCAATAAATTCTTTAGACGCACCACCAAAACGCGTGTTATTATTACACATTTTAATTTTTACGTTTTGACGCATTTGTTACTGTGCGAGAAACGTCAAGTTTGAAAGCCTACTTCGATATTATTAAAAAGGAACATGGACCTTTAACAGCGATAAATAACCGTTGCCTAGACAACGTTCTTTAATCGCTGGTAAAGGTGGCGTTGCTAGTAAACAAAATTCTGTGTCAAAATTGGTGGATCACAAGAGGTGTTTATTAATCTTTGATAATTACCTGGATACATTGTGGTGTCATCAGAAAGAACAGTGTTGGCGTACAAATCCTTGTGGATCACAAGAGGTGTTTATTAATCTTTGATAATTACCTGGATACATTGTGGTGCCACCAGAAAGCACAGTGTTGGCGTACAAATCCTTCCTGATGTCAACATCGCACTTCATGATTGAGTTGTAAACAGTCTCGTGGATACCGCAAGATTCCATACCCAAGAAGGAGGGTTGGAACAAGGACTCAGGGCAACGGAACCTCTCATTACCAATAGTGATGACCTGACCATCAGGCAATTCGTAGCTCTTCTCAAGAGAAGTAGAAGCTGAGGCAGTCGTCATTTCCTGCTCGAAATCCAATGCTACGTAACACAGCTTCTCTTTGATATCCCTAACAATTTCCCTTTCGGCGGTTGTGGTGAAGGAATACCCACGCTCAGTCAAGATTTTCATTAGGTAATCGGTTAAATCACGTCCGGCTAAATCAAGACGGAGGATGGCGTGAGGAAGAGCGTAGCCTTCGTAAACAGGAACGGTGTGAGAGACGCCATCTCCGGAATCCAGGACGATACCAGTGGTACGACCGGAAGCGTATAGGGAAAGTACGGCTTGGATCGCGACGTATTCAGCTGGTACGTTGAAGGTTTCGAACATGATTTGAGTCATCTTTTCCCTGTTGGCTTTGGGGTTGAGTGGAGCTTCCGTTAGTAAAACTGGGTGTTCTTCTGGTGCGACGCGGAGTTCGTTGTAGAAGGTGTGGTGCCAGATTTTCTCCATGTCGTCCCAGTTGGTGATGATGCCGTGTTCGATCGGGTATTTCAGGGTGAGGATGCCTCGTTTGCTTTGGGCTTCGTCTCCAACGTAGGAGTCTTTCTGGCCCATGCCCACCATCACACCCTGGTGCCTCGCGCGGCCTACGATGGAGGGAAATACGGCGCGCGGAGCGTCGTCGCCGGCGAAGCCCGCCTTGCACATGCCGGAGCCGTTGTCGATGACCAACGCCGCAACATCATCGTCACACATTTTTGATGGATCCTAGTTGTTACCTTTAATAAAAGAATGAAAGAGTAAACGAATGAAACAGTGAAAGAATGGATGAATGAAGGAATGAAGGAATAAAGGAATAAAGGAATAAAGGAATGAAGGAATGAAGGAATGAAAGAATGAAGGAATGAATGAATGAATGAATTAAGGAATGAATGAATTAAGGAATGAAGAAATGAATGAATGAATGAATGAATGAATGAAGGAATGAAGGAATGAAGGAACGAAGGAATGAATGAATGAATTAAGGAATGAAGGAATGAATGAATTAAGGAATGAAGGAATGAATGAATAAAGGAATGAATGAATGAATGAATTAAGGAATGAAGGAATGAAAGAATGAAGGAATGAAGAAATGAAGGTATGAAGAAATGAAGGAATAAAAGAATAAAATAATGCAAAAATGAAGAAATGAATGAATGAATAAATGAAAGAATGGAAGAATGAAGGAATAAGAGATTGAAAAATGAAGGAGTGAAGGAATAAAGGAAAGAGGGAATGAAGGAATGCAGGAATTAAGGAATGAAAGAATTATGAAATAAAGGAATGAAGGAATGAAAGAATTATGAAATAAAGGAATGAAGGAATGAATGAATGAACGAATGAACGAATGAACGAATGAACGAATGAACGAATGAACGAATGAACGAATGAAAGAATGAAAGATCCTCTGAGAGCAAGAAGGGTTAAAGAAGATTTTATGATGAATCCTGTAAAATGTTGGGGAAACGTTTTTGATTAATCGTCTGAAAGGAAAAAATGTTGGAGGCCAGTTCTTTAAGAATCCTCTGAGAGCAGAAAGTATTGGAGAAGAGTTTTTGATTAATCCTCTAGGAGCAGGAAACATTGGAGGGGAGTTTTTGATAAACCAATGATGAAAAGAGGTTTTGTTGCGTGGCGCATGAAGTAAAATTTCGAGTTTAGAAAAGCCCAGAAAATTCGAAACTCGAAATTTTACTTCATGCGCCACGCGTATAAAACACGAAAATATTGTGAACTCTATGTATCTTTAAACCTCACTTGAAATCAGTGTTTTATACGCGTGGCGCATGAAGTAAAATTTCGAGTTTAGAAAAGCCCCGCGAAAATTTGTCTCGGGTCGCTGCGCGACCCTCGACAAATTTTCACGGGGCTTTTCTAAACTCGAAATTTTACTTCATGCTTAGCCTGGGAGTGGACGACACTCGTAAGTAGCTTGAATTTTCTCTGGAAGGTAAAAGTGTTGGAGACTGGTTCTTGAAGAATCCTTTGAGAGCAGGAAGTATCGGAGAAGATTTTATCTGGGGGCAGGAAATATTGGGGGAGAGTTTTTGATGAATCCTCTGGGAGTAGGAAATGTCGGAGAAGAATTCGTTTTAACAATTTTCTGGGAGAAGGTAATGGTAGAGACGAATTCTTGAAGAATCCTCTGAGAGGAGGAAATATTGAAGAAGAGTTTTCGATTAATCCTTCGGAAGCGAGAAATGTAGGAGAAGAGATTTTTATTAATCCTTTGGAAGGAGGAAATTTCGAGGATGAATTGGTTTTATCAATCTTCCGGGAGGAAGAAGTGGCAGAGAAGAGTTCTTAAAGAATCCTTTGAGAGGACGGAATATTGAAGAAGAGTTTTCGATTAATCCTCCGGAAACGTGAAATGCAGGGAAGAGATTTTTTATTAATCCTTTGGAAGGAGGAAATTTCGGATATGAATTGGTTTTATCAATCTTCTGGGAGGAAGAAGTGGCAGAGAAGAGTTCTTACAGAATCCTCTGAGAGGACGAAATATTGAAGAAGAGTTTTTGATTAATCCTCCGGAAGCGGGAAATGTAGGAGAAGAGATTTTTTATTAATCCTTTGGAAGGAGGAAATTTCGGATATGAATTGGTTTTATAAATCTTCTGGGAGGAAAAAGTGGTAGAGAAGAGTTCTTGAAGAATCCTCCGAGAGGAGAAAATATTGAAAAAGAATTTTCGATGAAACCTGAGGAAGCGGGAAATGTAGGAGAAGAGATTTTTTATTAATCCTTTGGAAGAAGAAAATTTCGGTGATGAATTAGTTGTATCAATCTTCTGGGAGGAAGAAGTGGTAGAGAAGAGTTCTTCAAGAATCCTCTGAGACGAGGAAATATTAAAGAAGTATTTCGGTAGCAGAAATTGTTGAGGAAGAGTTTTTGAATAATCCTCTGGAAGGAGGAAATGTCGGAAAGCAGTTTTATCCAATTTTCTGGGAGGAGGAAATATTATAGACCAGTTCTCGAAGAATCCTCTAGGAGCAGAAAGTATTGACGACGAGGGAGAGTTTTTGATGAATCAATGATGATAAGAGGTTTTGTTAATTACTTCACACTAAATCAGTGTTGTACACGCGTGGCGCATGAAGTAAAATTTCGAGTTTAGAAAAGCCCAGAAAATTTGTCTCGGGTCGCTGCGCGACCCTCGACAAATTTTCATGGGGCTTTTCTAAACTCGAAATTTTACTTCATGCTTAGCCTGGGAGTGGACGACACTCGTTAGTAGGTTAGTAGCTTGAATTTCCTCTGGGAGGTAAAAGTGTTGGAGACTGGTTCTTGAAGAATCCTCTGAGAGCAGGAAGTATCGGAGAAGATTTTATCTGGGGGCAGGAAATATTCGGGGAGAGTTTTTGATGAATCCTCTGGGAGCAGGAAATGTCGGAAAAGAATTCTTTTTAACAATTTTCTGGGAGAAGGTAATGGTAGAGAGGAATTCTTGAAGAATCCTCTGACAGGAGGAAATATTGAAGAAGAGGTTTCGATTAATCCTTCGGAAGCGAGAAATGTGGGAGAAGAGATTTTTATTAATCCTTTGGAAGGAGGAAATTTCGAGGATGAATTGGTTTTATCAATCTTTTGAGAGGAAGAAGTGGTAGAGAAGAGTTCTTAAAGAATCCTTTGAGAGGACGGAATATTGAAGAAGAGTTTTCGATTAATCCTCCGGAAGCGGGAAATGTAGGAGAAGAGATTTTTATTAATCCTTTGGAAGGAGGAAATTTCGGGGATGAATTGGTTTTATTAATCTTCTGAGAGGAAGAAGTGGCAGAGAAGAGTTTTTATAGAATCCTCTGAGAGGACAAAATATAGAAGAAGAGTTTTTGATTAATCCTCCGGAAGCGGGAAATGTAGGAGAAGAGATTTTTTATTAATCCTTTGGAAGGAGGAAATTTCGGGGATGAATTGGTTTTATTAATCTTCTGAGAGGAAGAAGTGGCAGAGAAGAGTTTTTATAGAATCCTCTGAGAGGACAAAATATAGAAGAAGAGTTTTTGATTAATCCTCCGGAAGCGGGAAATGTAGGAGAAGAGATTTTTTATTAATCCTTTGGAAGGAGGAAATTTCGGGGATGAATTGGTTTTATTAATCTTCTGAGAGGAAGAAGTGGTAGAGAAGAGTTTTTATAGAATCCTCTGAGAGGACAAAATATAGAAGAAGAGTTTTTGATTAATCCTCCGGAAGCGGGAAATGTAGGAGAAGAGATTTTTTATTAATCCTTTGGAAGGAGGAAATTTCGGATATGAATTGGTTTTATCAATCTTCTGGGAGGAAGAAGTGGCAGAGAAGAGTTCTTACAGAATCCTCTGAGAGGACGAAATATTGATGAAGAGTTTTCGATAAACCTCCGGAAGCGGAAAATGTAGGAGAAGAGATTTTTATTAATCCTTTGGGAGGAGGAAAGGGTATCACAGGATAAGAGGGTTAAAAGTGCCCCCCATGCGAATCTAGGATCGCGATACTCAGACGAAAGACAATTGAAAATGCCGACATTCCCCAAATTTTCAGCTTCCTAAACCAATTTGTTACTGAGATATGACGGAAAACGTGATTTTTACGTTTTATTTTTTTCTCGGCATCTACTGCGTGCATCGAGCTGGAGAAAAATATTGCTTAAAAGGAAAAAAAAAGTTACATGTCAGGGTATTTTTTTCAAAAAATATTGGCGCCAAATTCAAATATAAAAAAATATTAAAGTTTTCAAATTCGATTTTTGCACTGTAGACATTGGACTACTGTCTCAGATTTTGTACATGTAATGTGTTTTTTAATCCTCTACGACATATATTTTTTGTAGAATTTTAAACAATGTGGAAGATAGTCAAATAAAATAAACCGGTTTAAATATTCATATTTCGCGCCAAAATTGTAATAAAAAAATGTGTTTGTCCACAATATGAATAATTCATATTAATATTAATATTTAACTGTCATTTTCAACTAGTTTCTTCTGTATTTTGATAATAAATAAGATTTCTGATGTTAAAAAGATTTAACATTACGTAATAAAACAACTCATTTTTTAAATGACATTTTCGTTTAGCAGTGCATAATTGTTTATTGTTGTACGAGAAGATACGAGTAAAGGCATTTAAAAAATTATGTATTCAGTTTTAGATATGCTTTATAATATCTACTCGTCGTCAATATCTTCTTCTATAACAGGTATCACTTGCTCGTTCACAAACAGCCGACTTAAAATTTCGGTCGGTTTGACGATTTTGGCTAAGTAACGCGCATGTGTTAAGTAATAAATAATCGCAGCATGTGAGAACAACATCGCAGGGTGCGACTCCCGTTCGCACATTCACAATAGTGTCGTTTCACTCCCGCTATTCCGATTGAGTCCGGTACGTAATCTATATATACTCTATATGTTTTCGCGTATATGTGTCGGGATCGAACCTGGATTTTAGGGTTTTAGGGTTCCCTCGTCATCCAATAATTCCGCCAAATAAGACACCGCTTGCTTCAACTGATAAGTCCCAGTGAAAAATATTTTCAAGTCATTCTCAGTCATTTCCGGAAAGTCAGCCAAATCCTCAGAAGATGAAGGCTGAAAAATGACTTTTTTTCTGCTCTAGCCATTCTTCTCCACTTCAGCCTCCAACGTGTTCGTGGAATTCTTCTTAGATGCAATCTGGCGAAGAATTGCTTTTTGATTCTCGACGTCAGAATTGAGTCGCTTTCCGAATTTGTTGTTTAAAAAACTTGCGATTCTGCAAAATGCTTTTGCTTTAGGCAGCAATTTGTTGTCGAGTTGGTGATGCAACAATTTATATTTTTGATTCCGAGGCGACTAATTCTAGTGAAAACAATAATACCTGAGTACGATTTTCGCTGATACTCATTGTTTCTACTTTTTTGGTGCGTGACATAAGTGCCTTCAAACATGAGTGTCAATTTCTTATCAGCATTGAACAACTCTTGCGCAAATGTTGATGTTTGCTTTTCAATCAAATCCTGTCGAGAAATTGTTCCGAAACCGAAATGAAAAGGCAATATATCTTTTTCAAACGACTCGATGACAGAACTGCAATATTATGACACCTGTTGTTCATTTCCTAAGCCAAAAGTTGCAGATATGAGACTATTCGAGATTCCAGTGAGTCACGCTTCGGGTTTTAGAAGATCTCATTGACGTCATCATGTCACGAAGCTCTGTGAGATTTTCCCACGTTAAACCTCAAAATACAAAAAAATATTTAAATAATTGTACAAGATTTAGCGCTGTTACCCAGATATCCGCAGTTTTAACATTAAATTATCTATGAATTCACAGTTAAATGATTGTGAAATCTGTAGTTGTCCAGGCAATTACTATTTTATGTCAAAGGAGAAAAATATTGTTTAAATTGCTACATACCTGTAAATGTTTCAATGTGCTCCTCTAAAATATTGTAATCGCCCAATTTGTCCAAAATGGTTGATTCGGAACGATCTGACAAATAGTGCAAATAGTTTTTCAGATCCTTAACATCGATAAAACTAGAGTTCGCATAGACAATGAGCTGCATCAAAATATCTTCGTAAAACCGTTTTTTTATTAGGTGACCAGGGCAACAACGGTTGCCTTTTGAAATAAATATTTCTCTTTTACTAAAAGCTTGTCTTCTCGCATCGTTTGGAACTGTTATAATATTTTCAGCCTTCCCACAAACAAAGCAATATTTGTAGGTCGACACAACTTGCTGAAATGGTAACTCAACGAATTCGAACGGCTGTTGGTCAAATTCCTTCATAACGAACGACGGATCATCGGCTGAATCTGAGGAAATCGAATTCTGCGACGAGAATTCTGATGAAAATGAGTCGCTCTGAACAAAGGTAGAAACTCGACTTTCTTCCATGTTTGTGTCAGTTTTAGTGTAAACAATAGCCTGACACTTATTGCACAATTCATCACTAACTACGACTTCTCTATGCAAAACATTTGCCAAATGGTCTCTTTCAACTTTGGACCGAATAACCTTTACTTGGCCTGTTGATCGCCAAATCAAAATATTGCAGCTTACACATCTTACGTGTTCCGGCTTTTTTGAAGCACGCTCGCTTTCAGTCGACATAATACAACGGTGAGGTTATGTACGCCGCGCCGTCTAAACACTAGCATTGTGGCGCAGGCGCACGAGTCGCCGGCCGCCTCAGTAGCGCCACCTGTGCAAAACAATTATGAACTGCTCAACGAAAAAATCATTTAAAAATTGAGTTTAATACTTTTATTACGTAATGTTAAATCTATTTAACATCACAAATCTTATTCATTAACAAATTACAAGAGAAACTAATTGAAAATGACAGTTAAATATTATTAATAATATGAATTAATCATAATGGGGACAAACTCATATTTTAATTGCAATTTGGGTGCGAAATTTTATTATTTAAACCGGTAAAGTTAGTTTCTATTTTATTTTGCTATCTTCCACATTGTTGAAAAATCTACAAAAAATATATGTTATAGAGGGTTAAAAAGCACATTACATGTACAAAATTTGAGACAGTAGTCCAATGCCTACAGTGCGAAAATCGAGTTTGAAAACTTTTTTATTTTTTTAATATTTGAATTTGGCGCCAATTTTTTTTGAAAAAAATACTTTGACATGTAACTTTTTGATTTATTTTGAGCATAATTTTCTTTAGCTCGATACACGCAGTAGATGCTGAGAAAAAAAATAAAATGTAAAAATCACGTTTTACCTCGTATCTCAGTAACAAATTGGTTAAGGAAGCTGAAAATTTGGGGAATGTCGGTATTTTCAGTTGTCTTTCGTCTGATCATCGCAATTCTGGATTTACATTGGGGGCACTTTTCACCCCCTTATCCGGTGATACCCTTTCGGGGATGAATTGGTTTTATCAATCAATTTATTTATCTTGAAGAATCCTCTGGAAGCAGGAAGTATTGGAAACGAGTTTTTGATTATTCTTCTGGAAGAAGGAACGATTAATAGTTTCTAGCTAATATTCCGGGAGGAGGAAATTTTGGAGACCAATTCTTTAAGAATTCTCTGGAAACAGGAAGTATTGGAGAAGAGTTTTTAATTAGTCCTCTGGAAGGAGGAAATATCAAAGAAGAGATTTGGCCAATTTTTACTTTCCCCCGTATGTAATACAAAGGGAAAGTATTGTTTTCGTGAAAATTTTCGAATCAAAAATTTTAGCGGAAATATCCGTTTTGAGGTCCCCTGAGTCGAATAAGACCATTTTTGAAAAATGTCTGTCTGTCTGTCTGTCTGTCTGTCTGTCTGTGTGTCTGTGTGCGCTGTACCGCAAAAACCGCTAAAGATATCGAGATGAAACTTGAAACTTAAGCTTTTTGTCACAATCGGAAGAACTGAAAAGCTTTTGGTGAAAATCGGAAAACCGGAAGTGGTACTTTACTCGTAGCGTTTTTCAGTTTTTTCTGATTTTTTCATTAAATGTTCATCAAACAAAAAATTCTTTCAAATAAAAGTTTTAGATAATAACAAAATGAAGAAATATTGTTAATTTACTTTTTGTCATAGCACTCTCAGTTTTTTAAATATTTTAAAAGTTGTTTGTTTTATCTAGTTTTTGATGTGTGACAGTGTATGTGTCGATACAATTGAAAAATGTTTCAAATAAAAGTTATAGGAAATAAAAAACTAAAGATTTTTTGTAGACTCACTTTTTGTCATAGCACTCTTAGTTTTTGAGATATTTAATAAATAGTGTGGGCAGGTGGTGGCCGAGCGGTAACGTCGCCGGGCTGTATCGCTCGGCGAGCCACAAATTCGGGTTCGATTCCCGTGCACGGGGAGACTTTATTTAAAAAATAATATCTCATCGTGACCCTGGGTGTAGTATGAATGTGTGTGATTGTCCGAATGAATAGTTAAATACTACAAATTGTAAATTGTAATAAATTAATTGATACAAAAATATATAGATTGATGATGGCTAATGGGCAAGTTCCCAAGGCCAGGCAACAGCCAAAAAAAAAAAAATATTTAATAAATAGTGTTTTTTATCTAGTCATTGATTTGTGTCAGTGTGTGTGTTGGTACAATTGGAAAATGTTTCAAATAAAAGTTGTAGGTAATAAAATATTAAAGATTTTTTGTAGATTCACTTTTTGTCATAGCACTCTTAGTTTTTGAGATATTCAATAAATAGTGTTTTTTATGTAGTCATTGGTTTGTGTCAGTATGTGTTGATCCAATTGAAAAATGTTTCAAATAAAAGTTGTAGTTATCAAAAAGTTGAAAATAATAATGCTACAAATATTTTAAAAGTGATTTAATACGCAATTTACGGGGGAAAGTACTATGATGGACACATCACCATTTTTTAGCAGGACGAAATGTTGAAGACTAGTTCTTAAAGAATCCTCTGAGAGTAAGAAGTATTGAAGAAGAGTTTTTGATTAATCTTCTGGAAGGAGGAAATATCGAGGAAGAGTTTTAGCTAATTTTCCGGGAGGAGAAAATGTTAAAGAATCCTTTCGAAGCAGGAAGTTAACCAAGTTACCAAACAAAATTTTAACAAAAATAATTAACAATAAGAACTGTTTCCATGCTTATAAGTGCCTCAAATGATTTTTTTTGAAGAAAAACAGAAGTTCTAGCACAGTTTGTTTCTTAATATAAACAATTTTAGAAATAAAACTCCATACTTTTGCAAGTTATTCCTAATTTATATTAAGAAATAATATGTAAATTGAAATGAATTTTAAATGCACTTTATGAAAACTTATTCACTTTGAAATATCACACGTTTGTATGCTAACACTGGAAGCACATCACTATAATTTTAATCAAATCACTCATATTCACTCAACATAGACATTTTTATTGATGTCAAAAATAGATTTTGAAAAACTGTTAAAATGTTAGAAAAAAACTTGTCAATAATAGATTTAAAAAAACGGTTAAAATGTTGAAAAAAATGTGGATTGCTTCAATCATGGATTTTTTATTAGGAATTTTAAGGGCTGTAAATATTAATAAAAGGTTAAACTATGATACAAAAATTCAATAAAGGTTAATTTAATGTGAGGAAAGTTAACACTGTTATAACACTATCGGGGCAAGTTAAATTTAATGATTTTTGGTTCAATACATAAAAATTCGATTATTGTAAAAAACACACATGTTATAATGTATGATAGGATTTTTTTTTTGCAAACAAATCAAGTACCATTTGTATGTATGTATTTGAAGAAATTTATAAATATTAAACTTAAAACTTTAATTTCACTGTTAATATTAAACACGCATGTAAATTGTAAGGGGTTGCATTCATAGTTTAAATTTTCGATTAATATGCGTGAGAAGTAACTAACATTTTAAAATTGTTAAAACTATGAAAATTTACAAACATGAAGGGATTTATTGTTGAATGTACCTTTTGTATGTATTGACAAGAACGGACTCGGCAGGCGCTCACTATTAAGAACGAATCGATTAGTGCGAGTGGTAATCGGAATGATTGGCACCTGATTTTATATAGTCTCGTAGGGTCTATGAATAGGACATTGTGGCCCATGTTTGGTCCGCTTTGGGGATGACACGTTAAATGCCAAAAGGCACAAAGGACGCGTCGGTCCGTCTAAATAAGGAGTGCTCCGTCGAAATTGGCATCCCGACGATCAGAGGTCACAGGTGAAGTGCTTTCACCCGACATCATACTAAACAAAAATACAAAAAACACAAACTACATAACAAACACACATTTTTCTTTATGGGGACGGAAATGGGGGATTTTTGTTAGTCTGAAAAAATAATTGGACTTCAAATTAAACTTTGCTTTTTAAATAAATTAAATGGATTATTTTTCTGGCTGCAGCTTTGCAATAAAAAAACAAATTACATATTTTTGTTATTATTTAATCTTAATTTTTCAATACAACGAAAAATATATATGAACACTTTACACACCTAAAAAACCTCACACTTCAATACTCTTTTTGCAATAACACTTTGACTTCAAAATCGTCTTCTCGACATTCCCGTCGTGCAACTGAATTTGCGAATCCGAAGGAAAATTCACGCACAATTTCAACGAACCTCTTGTAATTATCAACTTTTGCGAATTAATATTTTCATAGCAGTCTTCAAAACTTTTGTACTTTTTCAATTGCCTTTTGTTGTTATTATCCAATTTCTTAGTTGGGGTAAGAATCCGGGTTTCTTTACCGGATTTCGGTTTTTCAACTTGAGCAGCGCTGTTTTGCGGAGAAATTTTCCGCTTTTCCAAAATCGTGGGCAGCGAATTTTTCCTCACCGGAACGGATTTACTGCGTTTTCGTGAAATTTGCTCTTTCGGCGGTTCCCAGGGTATTCTTTCTTCGGGTTTCTACAAAATATTGAAATTAAAAAATGAATATTGATAATGAAGGTTTAAATTAAATTACACTTGGTTTGTTTCACAATTTTTTACTTTACTATTTACTCGACTAGTTTCGCGTTTTACAGCATTATCAGGAGTAATAAAAATAAAAAATAAAAAATGAATTTGTTATACAGCCTGAAAAATGAAGTCTTGCAAATTGAAAATAGATCTAGATAGCAGTGGTGTAGCGTGGGTGTCAGCCGCCGGGTGCGGAGGTCAAATTTGCCGCCCCCCTCATTTAGCATTTTAATATACCCAAGTCGCTCAATGCTTTGGAAGTGTATGAATTGGGTACATTTTTATGGGCCTAAACTATACGTTTTGCCTCAGGCGGTTAAGTCTCTACCGTGCAGAAAATTTAAAAACATTTTAAAATCATACTTGATAAATCGTTCTACAGTATCGAAGAGTGCATCCTTAATACATTTTTAAATTTATAAATGCAGTTATGTGATATTTTATTGTGATATTTATTTCACATACGCTGATTTTATTAATTATGTCTCTCTATTTATTTTAGGATTTCCAAAGTTTTAGTTAATTTTTAACGCTTTTGGACATTTTTCTAAGACTTCCTTTAGTTTTTAAAATTCTGAAGGTTTTCCTGAATTTCCTAATTTTTTGTTAGTTTGAAAATAATTTATTTTAATTTTTTTATTTGCCGAAATATTTACATAATACTTAATACTAACAATAAATTAAAAGTAATAAATAAGTTAAAATACAGGGTGGACCATCTAGTGGTATCTTTTTAAATCATAGGTTATTTTGACACTGACATCTTTTTCCTGCTCGAAATCTTGACAGAAAGTCGGTATCATTCCTCCGCGGTACGAAATGAGTCGCTTTACGCTTGAACAACGTTCGGAAATATTGCAAACTTATTTTCAAAGTGAGTGCTGTGTAACCCAAAGAGTGCGTTTGTTGAAAAGAAGTTTTGGCCGAAATGAATCACCAACCGCGCCTGCTGTACGCGAGTTTGTGCAAAAAGTTCGTGAGACTGGCATGCTAGTGGACAACACTCATGTTCTTCGTTCTCGTACGGTGCGCATAGACGAGAAAGTGGCTGCTGTAACCCGAGAGTGTGAGACTCAATCCACGAACATTAACTCGCCGTCGATCTCAACAGCTCAACATTGCACGCACTAGCTTGAGGAGAATTCTGCACAAAGATCTCGGATTATTCGCTTACAAAGTCCAATTGACTCAGCAATTGAAGGCGCATGACCATCCGCTTCACAGTTTGGGCCTTAGAGCAGCTTGAATTGGACAACGATTTTGGGCGAAAAATCATCTTTTCTGACCAGGCTCATTTTCATCTTGGCGGCTACGTTAACAAACAAAATTACCGCATCTGGGGCTCGGAAAACCCGCACGTTATTGTCGAGAAGCCAATGCATCCCCGGAGAGTGACAGTTTGGTGCGGATTGTGGAGTGGTGGCATCATTGGACCAAATGAGGCTGGAAACAACGTTTCGGTCAACGGCGAGCGTTACAGAGCCATGTTATCCGACTTATTTTTAATATAATTCAAGACATGGATTTGGACGACCTCTGGTTCATGCAGGATGGCGCGCCATGCCACACAACCCATGCCACAATCGATCTTTTGCGCACGAAATTCCCAAATCGTGTTATCAGCCGTCTTGGCGATGTCAATTGGCCGCTTCGGAGCTGCGATTTAACCCCTTTGGATTTTTTTTTTGTGGGGAACCGCGATGGACCGATGTTATGCCAACAATCCAGAAACGATTCAAGCACTTCAGGCCAATATCATCCAAGCAATCCGTGAGCTACAGCTCGAAACCATCAACAAGCTCTTGGAAAATTGGAGTGACAGAATGCGCTACTGCGAAGCCAGCCGAGGCAGCTACTTGAACAAACTTGTGTTCCATAATTAATGGGAATGTTTGCTCTTACTAATGAAGCCAGTGCCGCAGTGAGGAGGGGGCCAAGGGGGCGACGGCCACAGGCGCATCAAGCGGAGGGGCGCCATCGAAGCCCAAGATCCAAAATTTCGTAAATTTAAATAAAAAATGTTAAATTATATAAGGAATCTATATTTTAAACTAAGGCTAGGAGTTTGAATATTCGCAAATATTCAAATACCACATTATTAAATCACTAACTTCCCACATATTTGATTAATTTAGCTATTTTAATATTTCAATATTTTAATAAATTAGTGTTAGAAAATGTCTAGTATATTTTCTACAACTAAACAATTTATAAATTCAAATAGTTAATTTGTTTAAATATTTTACTAATTTCAATGTTTTATATTTGAATATTCACACATATTTCAATTACCAGCTCTACTTTAAACTTCACATTAAATCGGTGATTTATACGCGTGGCGCATGAAGTAAAATTTCGAGTTTAGAAAAGCCCCGCGTAGAAAATTTGTCAAGGGTCGCGCAGCGACCCGAGACAAATTTTCTACGCGGGGCTTTTCTAAACTCGAAATTTTACTTCATGGTTAGTCTGGGAGTAGAAACCTACGAGTAAAAATATAATATGAATTATTCGTGACATTTATTTATTAAGATTATAAGGAAACGTTACTCACACAGGCATAATTACAAACTTTTCGCCACGTTTGCCAAAAATAGACTATTTCCTATTATTACAACACTTTATTTTACAGTGATTTTTCTTATAGGCAAACATATGTATGTATTAGCTCTAAATTTACCGACATTCGTTGTTTTTTAATAAAATTTAATTTGAAGCTTTAAACGAGTGTTTTCCACTCCCAGACTAAGCATGAAGTAAAATTTCGAGTTTAGAAAAGCCCCGTGAAAATTTGTCGAGGGTCGCGCAGCGACCCGAGACAAATTTTCTGGGCTTTTCTAAACTCGAAATTTTACTTTATGCGCCACGCATATAAAACACTGATTTCAAGTGAAGTTCGAATAAACATAAATTTCACAATATTTTAGTGTTTTTAGTGACACATGACATTTATTATGACTATCAAGTTGGGAGGCGCCATTTGGATTTTTGGCCCTGGGCGCAAGTTTTCCTTAGTGCGGCGCTGAATAAAGCCATAAGACATGGAAAAAGAAATAATTTTGTTCATTTTATTGCATTTTTAAAAAGAAACCACTAAATGGCCCACGCGTTTATTGTGAAATTTTGCCGCCACCAAATAGTGCGCCCGGGGCGTTCCACCCCTCCTCCGCCCCCACTACGCTACGCCTCTGCTAGATAGATAGGTTGTTTGTAAATCATTTGTTTCAGTTAGACAGAAAAAAAAAAGTTAGATTCCTTACATCTTTTGGGGAAACTGTTTTTGGTGTACAAGCGGAACATTTTCCCTTCTTTATGTGATTCCCATTAACTTCCTCAAAAACCTCGAGCTCTTCAAACGTCGGCTTTCGCAAGTTATCAAACATTGTGACACGATTTAAAAAACTAAAACAAAAGCAAACACGCACTTAATATACTTTGCTTTGAAGTAAAATTCAATCTACGTTTATTAAAATTCCTAAAATATTTTTGAGGCTAAGACATTATTAACACTTACTTTGGTAACGGTTTGGTCCAATAATTATCAACCCTGTTCGTCTTCATAATATAATTCATCTTTCTCAACAAAATCAAATTCTCGGTTTCGATTTTCCTAATCCTCTCCACTTCTTTCACGCGTTTTTTCAGCTTTACCGAAACGTGCTCCCTCGAAATTGGCGGCTTATTATCGATCACAGGCAGCGCGGTTTGCACCTGTAAAAAGACATAAACAGGTTATAAAAGCTTCTACTTCTACAATTCACTCGATTCCTAATTACCTTACGTATATGATTATCGTATTTTCTTTGTTCCCATGGTTGCACAAGGATTTTATCCCTTTTTGTGAGCATTTTTCGTGTTTTATTCTAATGTAACATAACATTTCAGTCAGATCATCTTGCCGCAGCAAGATTTTGTTTTGTTATTGGGACTCTCGTTGCTTGGTAACTGAATTAGTGTGTATAGCAATGCTTGCAAACAAGCGATCAAATAAGATAGTCTGAATTGTAGTTTCTTAGCAAATTTAAAAAAATATTGCGCAAATTATCGTAGTCATATGTCCGTATGACTTCATGCTTGTTAAGGCTTTCGTTAACTAAATAATTGATTAAAGTGAGTGAAAACATATCAAAATTATGATATATAACCAGGGCCGTAGCCAGAGGGGGGAGGGGAGTATGGGGTTCAACCCCCCCCCTCTCGAAATTTTTAAAATGTTACATAGAAAAATTTAACATTTTAAAAATTTCAGAAGCCCCATATCCCTCCCCCCCTCCGGGTACGGCCTTGTTAATATAACAGGGACAAACAAACTTAACGACTGTGTTACGTTCGTGGGCTGCTTTGTTCTAACGTAACAGTTCGTTACGGAATAATGTATCTATCCGTAACGTTGTGGGGACTACCGGAATACTCACCGCTCAGCCAAGACTAACTCAGTGTCCTCAGGGAGAGGTACGACCCAAAGATATTATCAGCGCCACCTACTCGTAAAATGAGCGACGACGATAGTCCATGATCAAGTAGGAAGTCAACTAACCACAACACATACGCAAGATATCGATATTTAATAAATACACCGTTACAAATTTGTAAGTTGCAATTAATAATGAATTTATTATTTGTATGCAATTAATTGATTTGCGACAGTTGCAATAAGTTAATAAATCAGTTCAACCTGTGTAATTCTACCTAAAGCGTACAAAAAAAAATTATATATATATACCAATTAGGTGATATTTGGTGATATTAAACCGCTGATTTAACAATGGACGGTAACGTCTTTTATTCTTTTGAATACTGCAGTGTTCAATTACAAAAGCTTATACAATGAAAATATAATTAATTTATATAAAAAAATAGCGCTTAAGGTTGTCTCGCTCGTAGCGGACGAACTTAAGGTTAGTGAACTGTTACTATTAACCTGATAATTATTAAACAATTACAAAAAAAAAACTACGAAATTATTATTTGCAACAAAATGCACCAAAGCATCAAAATTCGTTGGATTTGTAAATAAAACACTTTTTACTTTGTTTAACCACTGGATCTTACATTTAATTGTGTGACTAGTTTCGACTATCTAGTAGTCATTCTCAAACTAAAGTAAATACAAATTACACGTTAAAAACTATTTATACGGCTTCGAAGAGAGGGGTGTACATTAGGTCAACCTGGTCATTAAGAAGGGAAATTCCGGGAAAAGTGTTTTATTTACAAGTGTATTTAAGATGTACCACAAAGTGAACGCCTACAACACCAAACAATTAATTCGTTGGATTGTTTCGCGACCGTTTTTAAGAAGAGAAAACAAAAATAAAACTTTAAAAGTTACTCATCGAGTTGGGTTTTCTCTTGTCGTGGTTTCGAGATGATGCGACCGCTCCGGCACAGGATTTTCTCGTGGTGCAGGAAGGATACAGAAGGACGGTCTCACAGCTTCCAGTACGGCAAAAGTCCGGACAAGGAAACGGCCAAATGTGATATTCCAGTCACCAAACAATCTCTCAAATTCCAATTAGAACTTAGCCAACGTAGCGAATGGCAATTTTAGTTTGAGTTCAGCTCTATTTTAGCTAAAGTTAGCTCTATGTTAGCTAAAGTTAGCTCTATGTTAGCTCTATTTAAAACATTACGAAAGGCCTTAGAAAATATTCTATCCGAAACAGATTTTTAATGAACTTACCCCTAGTTGTTGGCGGGAGCTATTTTCGATGCGATTGTCTTCGCCAAGTCGCGTCCGTACGAAGGGTTTCAAAAGCGGCGATAGCCGATAGTGGAAATTCAGCTCCAAAAAGGAATCCAAAACTCACTCAATATAGACAGCGAATTCCACACAAGTAATTCTTCTAAATGCGAACAGCTCTTCGTGAGAAAATTAATTCTCAATAGAGAAGAAAATTACGTTTTACCGTTTTGACGGACGCTTTGCTAAACAAACCTTTTTTTTTGTTTTCCTAAACGACGGCCAACGGCGGAAGTTGTTGCCGGTCACAGCCAACTGCGAACTTTTAAATTACACCCTTTCGGAATAATGTAGGCAACTCAATGTACACATTTTAACTAAATTAATTTTCTAATAATAAAAAGTCCTACTGGCGTTTTCGACCCGTAACAACTGTTAGAAAAATTTAACATTTTAAAAATTTCGGGAGCCCCATATCCCCCCCCCCCCCCCCCCCTGCCTACAGTCTTGTTAATATAACAGGGACAAACAAACTTAACGACTGTCTTTAACTTTAATGAATGGGAAATGATGCGGTCCTTTGTTACTTAAAGTAATTTCGATTTCGTTAATGAATATGAAAAAAAACAGCAAATATTTTAAATAATAAGGAAACATTAATGAATATTCTAGTTATTAGAATTAATATTCTAACGTGAAGGAAATTTTTCGTTTAAGCATAGATTTCTGTAAAATTTCAAGCATTCATTGTTTTTCAATAGCGTTCAGTTTAAAGCTTTAAACGAGAGTTTTCCACTCCCAGGCTAAGCATGAAGTAACATTTCGAGTTTAGAAAAGCCCCGCGTAGAAAATTTGTCGAGGGTCGCGCAGCGACCCGAGACAAATTTTCTCGGGGCTTTTCTAAACTCGAAATTTTACTTCATGCGCCACGCGTATAGAACACGGATTTCAAGTGAGGTTCAAATATACATAAAGTTCACAGTATTTTAGTGTTTTATGCGCGTGGCGCATGAAGTAAAATTTCGAGTTTAGAAAAGCCCCGAGAAAATTTGTCTCGGGTCGCTGCGCGACCCTCGACAAATTTTCACGGGGCTTTTCTAAACTCGAATTTTACTTCATGCTTAGTCTGGGAGTGGAAAACACTCGTTTAAATTGAACGCAATTGAAAAACAATGAATGCTTGAAATTTTACAGAAATCTATGTTTAAACCAAAAATTTCCTTCACGTTAAAATATTAATTCTAATAACTAGAATATTGATTAATGTTTCCGGAAAATCGCGGCAAAGTGGATTTTTTTTTTCAGATAAACGAAATGTCGAGTTTACGCTAAAATTTGGCTTATGCTGAAATTTGGCTTGATCGCTCGTTAAAAACGTTCAATTTAAAAACTAACAAGTGTTTTCCACCCCCAGAGTAAGCATGAAGTAAAATTTCGAGTTTAGAAAAGCCCCGCGTAGAAAATTTGTCGAGGGTCGCGCAGCGACCCGAGACAAATTTTCAGGGGGCTTTTCTAAACTCGAAATTTTACTTCATGCACCACTGATTTTCAAGTGAAGTTAAAAATGCACTGAAATCAACCCAACTTCGATATTTTTTTAAAATTGGATGTTTTCTTTCCTATCCACGCTGTTAACCTTCAGACGGTTGTTGTTTGTTTGCAAAAAAACTTCAATTCCCTGTAGTCCTTCAGTCCCCGAAGACCATGATTGGTCCTTCGAGCTGTACCCTTTGTAAAATGGTCCTTTGAGTAATAATCTTAGTAAACTAGAGTGATCCTTCAATTTGAAACTTCTAAGAACCAGTTTGTCCACTCCCAGACTAAGCATGAAGTAAAATTTGGAGTTTAGAAAAGCCCCGAGAAAATTTGTCTCGGGTCGCTGCGCGACCCTCGACAAATTTTCACGGGGCTTTTCTAAACTCGAAATTTTACTTCATGCGCCACGCGTATAAAACACTGATGTATTGTAAAGTTCAAAATATACTGTTAAATCAGTATAAATGAAATATGTATTAATTGAATACAATGCTGTTTTTCTTTTTATGTGTGCATTGTAAAATAGTTGTAACAAATTTCCTGCCTTAAAAAATAATTTTAAAATTCCCGCCTTGTAAAGGATTTCAAAAATCCCTCCTTAAAAAGAACTCAAAAGCGTTACCAACTTAATAACCATGTCAACACATCGAAACAGGCACTTTATAAAGCAAAGTGCTAAATAACCCATGGCTTGACTAAAAGTAAATAAAATTTTCTTCAATTAAAATTTGCCCGAGAGACACATAATTATTAAAATTCCCGTTTAAAAAGAATTTTATAAATCCCGACTTGAAAAGAATTTGAAATTCCCGCCTTAAAAAGAATTTTAAAAATCCCGCCTTGAAATAAAATAAATATTCCCGCCTTGAAAAGAATTTTAAAATTCCCGCCTTATAAAAATGTAAATACCCTCCTTAAAAATAATTTTAAAATTCCCGCCTTGTAAAGGATTTCACAAATCCCGCCTTAAAAAGAACTCAAAAGCGTCACCAACTTAATAACCATGTCAACACATCGAAACAGGTACTTTACCCTCTATCCTTCTTTCTATTGCTCTCTACGAACCTTGATCTATTAGTCATGCGTTTGGCAACGTCGCTTTCACTCAATGACGGCTCGCCGATTGTACGGCTGTCAAAAAAAGAAGGGAATTTCAAAAGCTCCGCCTTAAAAAGAACTCAAAAGCGCCACTAACTCAATAACCATGTCAACACATCGAAACAGACACTTTACACTCTATCCCTCTTTCTATTGCTCTCTATCATCTCTATAATAGTAAACTATTAATGGATTTCGATAGCTAACGCCATCTTATGCTTCATAGTGGCATCGTCAGTGACACGAATGCACAAAGTGCATGTACAGGTCACCGTTTCGTCCACGAACAAGCAGAACTCTGTTTGTGAAACCAGAAAACAAATATCAAAATTGAATTTGTGTTCAGTATTCCGGCACCAGATATCCACAGACGCGTTTCGGACTTCAAGGTCCTCTTCAGTGTGGTCCCGACCCAGTGCTGAGGAATACTGAACATTTCTGACTATTTCAAGCCAATATGTGAAAACCATTAATGGATTTCGATAGCTAACGCCATCTAATACTTCATAGTGGCATCGTCAGTGACAAGAATACATAGTAGTCGTGCGTTTGGCAAGGTCGCTTTCGCTCAATGGCAGCTCGCCCATTGTACGGCTGTCAAAAAAAAGAAAGGAATTTCAAAAGCCCCGCCCTTAAAAGAACTCAAAAGCGTTACCAACTCAATAACCATGTCAACACATCGAAGCAGACACTTTACCCTCTATCCCTCTTTCTATTGCTATCTACCATCCTTGATCTAATAGTCGTGTGTTTGGCAACGTCGCTTTCGCTCAATGACAGCTCGCCGATTGTACGGTTGTCAGAAAAAAGATGTCCCGTGTGTAATTTTCGAAAGGAAAAAACACCCTTTACCCTCTATCTCATTTTTTTTTTGCTCTCTATCATCCTTGACCTATTATTCGTGCGTTTGGCAACGTCAAAAAAAGAAAAAAAACGTCCTGTGTGTAATTTACAAAAGGAAAAAACGCGGAAAATTGCTGTTTTTTAAACGAAACTATAGAATTTTAAAAACCCCGCCTTAAAAAGAACTCAAAAACGCTACCAACTCAATAACTATGTCAACACATCGAAACAGACACTTTACCCTCTATCCCTTTTTCTATTCTCTCTATCATCCTTGATCTATTAGTCGTGCGCTTGGCAACGTCGCTATCGCTCAATGACAGTTCTTCGATTGTACAGCTGTCAAAAAAATAGAAAAAAAAACGTCCCGTGTGTAATTTACGAAAGGAAAAAACACAAAAAATTGCTGGTTTTCCGACGAAACGCTCACCGTGAAAAGTGGGTTCTTGCACGAAAAAAGGAAACCAGAATCATCAAAGGGGGATTCTAGCATGTTAGATAACCGGAAGTTGTCTAACATATTGAAATAAAGTGAGTATAATAATAACCTTATCTATTATTCACAAACACACACACACACACAAAGGCAAACGAAGCAAGATAATGATAGTAAAACAAAGGATTACATGAAATTCAGAAATATGCTAAAGGAAACTACAAAATATGCGTTGATTGAATAAGTTACGTGAAGATGTAATTTAATTTGACAAATAAAAGCCCTTCTTCAGACGTTTATTTGATTTACCAAATGTACATACATTTTGGACACAAAGTAACCATTATCAATGGATTAACACAGTGTTAATCCATTGATAATGGTCACTCTGTGTCCGAAATGTATGTGCATTTGGTAATTCAAATAAACGTGTGAAGAAAGGCTTTTATTCGTCAAATTAACATAATATATGTAATTGTTTTCGTAATTTGTTAAATGGCCCCGCTTTCAAACATATGTCAGCAGGCAGAAAGAAAAGCAGGCAGATTTTTGTGAAATGTCAACATTTTAACAGCCTTAATAGGCTGCGAGCCGTCGCTGGTTAAATTAGATGTCAGGTTTATGATTGAAGTTAGAATAAAATTTGAAATAAAAACACTTGGTTTGTTTCACTAACGTTTTACTTATTAAATATAAAAACGAATTAAAATTAATATCGACTTTCTGCAAAAAGTTTGTCTCCAAATATTCATTGAAACAACTACTTCTCGAGCTAATACCCCGACAGATATTGAATTATACAATGAATATTTGCGTTACACGACAGCACTGCTGTTCTATGCATAATTTATATGCAAAATGCAACATCAGGTCAAACTATTCTCAAACCAAACTAAATGAAACAAAAGGAAATTGAAATAAATTAAAAAATTACAGGGAATGAATTCTAATTGTCTTAAGCCATCTACAGACGCGTTTCGAGATTTATCCCTCATCAGTATAGCTTTGCTTTAGACTTTTAATAAAAAAATATTAAAATAAAATAAACAGGAAACTTACAGGAATGTCGAAGTGTGTCGTCGAAACAGGTACACAAAACTGGGGCGAGTGAAAATGAAGGAATGTTATTTATAGGTAAAGGATTAAGTCATTAGTAGGTGCAAACAATTTGATACCTGAGAGAGAGTGACATACCGCCCTTAAGGGTACAGTTTCACATAAAGAAAATTTATCATAAAGAAAAATTGAATTTGAATTTAATTTTTCTTTATGATAAGTTTTACTTATTATTCTGACTAGTTTCGGCTTCTAGCTATTATCAAGGAATACCGGCCTAGATACTTGGTTTAGATTAGACGGATCGCAGCCTAACTTCAGGATAGGCCATAGTGCCAAGGCACACAAAATTTGAGGTTAGGATCGCGCTTTATAAATACAAGGAATGGCACAACAAAGTCACCTTTCAATTACCTTGGGCCTCTGGCCTACCCTGAAGTTAGGCTGTGATCTGCCACTGGATTAGATGTTAGGATTATGATTGAGGTTAGATTAGGCTATGGCAGGTGATCACTTTCAGGTTTATGATTGAGGTTAGAAGCCCTCGGGGCTGGTATTACCGAGATTGGTCATACAAAATCCGTCATTTAGATAGGAATTTAACATGTGAATTTGACAGTTGACCCGACGCCCTAAGGGGCAACAAGGGATAGCAGAAGAAGAAGAGAAGAATTTGACAGTTGGCGGGCGACTGATCGTGTGATCACTTTCAGGAATACTGGCCCATATACTTGGTGTAGATCAGATTTTCGTTTAATTATTGAGGTTAAAATTAGGCTATGGCAGGTATTTTAGTCAAAACATAAATTTTCCTAAACTTAAGATTATTTAGTAAAGAATCTGTATTTCTAACTTATTGAACTGCAGCCGTTTGTTCCGATAATAATGGACCGAATCCCCGGACAGACGGGATACCTCCAACTGAACGAAGACGGCGCCGTGATATCCTCGTCGGGCGACCTGGAAAACGATGAGAGATCGGCGGACATCATCATGAATTTAATTGGACTGGCCTCACAGATCGACACGAAAGCGTTCGCCCCCGAGGAGGGCTTCAAGAAACTGTCGGTCACCTACGACGACCACTGCTACGTCGTCTGCCTATCCAACAGGAAGATCCACGTCGTCAAGAAGACCCTCGACAGGAACTCCGTCATCGCTTAGACGAGAAACTTGAGCGCGCTTAAGAAAAAAAGGTTACTAAATATGGATATGATACTGTATTTCACCGAGATGAAGTACATGCAGATTTGTATACTTCTGGGCGGCATTTGTTTTTCTTTGTACAATCTGTTTGCTTTATTGGAGATTTTATGATATTTTATATGGATATGTAAATAATATAACTATTGTAATAATAAATTCTTATTGGAAACAAAAAAAATATTCTCTTCTGTATTGGTCATTATTTATGGGTAAAATTATTGATATTAAGGGCATTTCTTCAAACATGGCAACACTGTATTTTTCTGATTACGGTGACATCACCATCATCAGAAAAAAAGCTATATTTAAAAATGTCATGTGTTGGGGTTTGGTCTAGCAGTTCAATGGAAATGAGAAAAATCCAGTAATAGTTAAATAAGTTAGGCTATGTTGAACATCATTGACTGATGTTAAGTTGGGTTAGGTGCCACGGAAGCTATTCACAGCACCGATGCAATTTGTCATCGATGAGCACTTGCACTAAAATTACGTCATTTTGGGAAGAACTTACCAAGCCCTACGGAGTAAAACGGCGTCATTTCAGTGCAATTTCTCACCGATGACAAATTGCATGGGTGCTGTGAATAACTCCCCAGATATTCGGATTAAAGTTGTTTCTTGGTGCTTAATCCAACTCTCAACCGGGAGGGCACGGCAAAATATCAGGGAGAGGCACGACAGATTTCCTGAATTGTTAAATATGGCAACACAGTATAATAATTAAATAAGTTAGGTTATGTTGAATGTCATTGACTGATGTTAAGTTAGGTTAGGGTAGGTGAAGTGAAATAAGGCTATAATGGTGTTTCAATCTAACTGAAAAAAACTCAAATAAAATCAGAAAAAAGGGGAGGGGTCGTGGAGTTATGAGGGGGGGGGGGGCGACTTGAAAAAGGTTGAGAACCCCTGATCTAAGGGAATCAAATCAAAATTTCACTATTGGTTTTACTTCAATACAATTACTACAACATCGTTTATCGATCTCAACTGAAAACGTTTAATATTATCTTAAAAAATAATGTGGTTCCATTTACAAACACTCTAAACCTCCGCTAATCCCGCCGCCCAACTCTTTATTATTCTTCATAACCATCGGGCAAGGGGTTAGTGTGCGGGTTGTGGAAGAGGGACCTGGTGCCGTCTCCCCAGGGAAAACGTTTGGAGCGGATCCTCAAGTACTCGTACTTGACGAACTCGGGACGGTGTCCGTGGTGCTCCTGGTGGTCCAGGTAGCAGTGCAGCGCACAGAGGGCGATCGCCGGGGTGGCCACGAAAATCGTCAGGTTCTTCCACATCTTGTATCCGCCTGAAAAACAATCGACGAGCGAGAGTTTAGCGTAGACAAACCAAGGACGGGAAACGTGTTTTGGTGGCTTTGAGTAGCATAAGACAATTTGATGATTTACAAATTGACAAATGAATGTATTTATGACGTGACGAGGAATGAGGGAGCTGATATTGCAAGAATCCTAACCTGCGGATGGATCAGGCAGTTTTGTTAATTAACTAACCATTTTTATTTTTTAACTTACGATTTTTGGATAATTTAAAAACTATTTTTACAACAGTTTACAAATGTAATATTTTATTGTAGTGAAATCCCTGAAGCAGAGCCAAAACGTTCCGAAAGCTTGGAGTTAATAAATTAATTGGATTTAAGAAGTAGCCTATCATTAGTGGTCGATTACCCCGTTACGAAGTTTTTTGTGTTTTCCCAACAAGTACGACCGTTACTTCCCTCCGTGGTTTCTAAGTTGTATTTATGATATACTGGTGTATTTTTTCAAACCCAGTAAACTCCAAACTGTTGCTTCTGAAGAATGGGCCCCAATGTGTTTCAAGGTACCCCCCGGACAAACCCCCGTAGACAAACCAAATACAGGAAGCGTGTTTTGAATTTGAATAGCATACGACAATTTGATGATTTACAAAATGACAAATGAATGTATTTATGATATACTGGTTATTATTTTTAACAGATATTCAACAAACGTTCAATATTCTTTCTCGTAAAAGTTTACGTCGTCTATTGAAAGACGTTAGCATTAGGACCCTTTACACATACACTCTTTCGTCGACGATTGAACAGTGCTTTTGCCTGCGTTTCTGAGTTGAAGAAAGTGTGACGCGCCGGCTAAAAGATGTACTTTTTAACCTCACTTTTGCGTCGAGGATTGAACGCCGTTCAGGAGTGGCATTCAATCCTTGAGGAAAGTGTGGTGCACCGGCTATAGGAGGTTTTTTTTCAACCCCAGTAAACTCCCAACTGTTGTTTCTAATAAATGGGCCCCAATGCGTTTATTCTTATGAGAATTTCAAGGTACCCCCCGGTCAATCCGCTGTCTCGGTTTGGCTCCGAGAAATTATGGCAAGACCCCCTTTTAAAACCATAAACTTTTAACAAGACCGTCTCTCAACGAAATCCCCGCTGTTCCACTGTTTAAAACCAATTGCTCGTGAATAACAATTTAATTTTGTTTGAGGAAAATCGGGTTTCGGACGTAAGAGTTATGTAATAACCTACAAGTTTCATTCGGGGCGATTCCTTTTTTTCCCCAAACGGATTATTTTAAGTTAAAAACTCACCGTCATGTCCTCCGGAGACGGCCGAGGGGCCCTCCACCCTCGCGGCTGTGGACATGTAGCGCTTAACGCAGTGTCTCAGCACGGCAGCCATTTTATTCACTGTGAAAAAACTTTTGTTGGAAATGAAAACGCAGATCGAAATCGGCTGCTGTCAAAGCGATGACGCGACGTTGCCACACTTATTCATAAACTGTCGTACCAACATTTGTACTAGATACATATTCTATGAATAAATTTCATAGGAGTGTAATTATATTGTAAACTCTTATTTAACTGAGAGAATAAACTTCATAGAAGTGTATTTCATTGTAAGCTCTAATTTAACTGAGAAAGCAATACATTTACGAAGCAATTGTGAAAATAAATAACTCTTTTGTGAGAAATGAAAAAGGAGATCGAAATCGGCTGCTGTCAAAGCGATTACGCGACGTTGCCACACTTATTCATAAACTGTCGTACCAACATTTTTTGTACTAGATACATATTCTATGAATAAATTTCATGGAAGTGTAATTTTATTGTAAACTCTTATTTATTTATAAAAAGGTGATAGGAATCTATTTAACCAGCAAGATTGGAAGACTTCGACGTTGAACTAAATATTTATTTTTTAAGGGTCATTTTTGATGTACGAAAATCGTCATTTTTTATTCCAGCATTCCCAGAAAAGCTAGAGTTACAAACAAATTCAAACATAATCTTGACCCCATTTTAGGACCTGTGCGCATCGCTTATGATTCTAGCTATTATCTTTTTCTGAAAAAAAATCATGAAAATTGCAATAATTTTCAATCACGAAATAATCTTCAAAAATTCGCACGGATTCGCAAAACCGGACCTATTTTTGCCCCCTGAACATTTCTGTTAAGTTATATTTTTACGAAATGGCCTGGGAAGGCTCAAATATAAATTTTCACTCGTTTTTCTATTTTTCGCATACCGTTTCGCCATCTAGTGGTTGTATAGCGGAAATGGGGTATTTTTCAGTTCGGGGTGTCCTTAATAGATGGCGGCCTTACGTGACAAAAATTGCAATTTTCATGATTTTTTTTCAGAAAAAGATAATAGCTATAATCATAAGCGATGCGCACAGGTCCTAAAATGGGGTCAAGATTATGTTTGAATCTGTTCGTAACTCTAGCTTTTCTGGGAATGCTGGAATAAAAAATGACGATTTTCGTACATCAAAAATGACCCTTAAAAATAAATATTTAGTTCAACGTCGAAGTCTCCCAATCTTGCTGGTTAAATAGATTCCTATCACCTTTTTATAAATATATAAGAGTTTACAATAAAGTTACACTTCTATGAAATTTATTCATAGAATATGTATCTAGTACAAAAAATGTTGGTACGACAGTTTATGAATAAGTGTGGCAACGTCGCGTAATCGCTTTGACAGCAGTCGATTTCGATCTCCTTTTTCATTTCTCACAAAAGAGTTATTTATTTTCACAATTGCTTCGTAAATGTATTGCTTTCTCAGTTGAATTAGAGCTTACAATGAAATACACTTCTATGAAGTTTATTCTCTCAGTTAAATAAGAGTTTACAATATAATTACACTCCTATGAAATTTATTCATAGAATAGAATTCGCACGGATTCGTAAAACCGGACCTATTTTTGCCCCCTGAACATTTCTGTTAAGTTATATTTTTACGAAATGGCCTGGGAAGGCTCAAATATAAATTTTCACTCGTTTTTCTATTTTTCGCATACCGTTTCGCCATCTAGTGGTTGTATAGCGGAAATGGGGTATTTTTCAGTTCGGGGTGTCCTTAATAGATGGCGGCCTTACGTGACAAAAATGTTCGGAATTTCTTTGAAAGAGTCGTTATCTTAACGAATCTAAGCGACTGCTCGCAGATTTTTATGATCTGTTTTCGTGGCTTTTTAGATATTTTAACCTTTTAATCTTCTTCAGAATTATCAATTGAATTATAATTTAAATAAATTGACACTTTATTGGAAACTTTTTTACCGGCGAGCTGGTAAAGGTTTCAGCTAGAGTTACGAGATGGCGCCAAGTGTATTGAATTCAAATTGACAAATTCAATAATATTTACATTCGCAATAACGGAAATTTAAAATTGAATTCTGAGTTTTGCTAATAAATAAATTGTATTTTATTACCTTTACTTATTTTTTATAATCGTCTTCAGCCTTATTAATTTAATTATAATTCAAATAAATTGACACTTCATTGGAAACTTTTTTACCGGCGAAATTGTAAAGGTTTCAGCTAGAGTTACGAGATGGCGCCGTGTGTATTGAATTTAACGCGGCGTTTTTCACGAATTGTCTACATCTAAATCATTCAATTTATTGAATATTTGTAATGAATAACTTATATTTCATTACCATTACTTCTTTTTTCATAATCTTCTTTAGTCTTAACAATTAAATTATAATTTAAATAAATTGACACCTCAATGGAAACTTTCTTACCGGCGAATCTATTTTACCGGTAAGATTGTAAGACTTCGACGTTGAACCAAGAGATGACGCCACACGTAATAAATATTTATTTTTTAAGTTTAGGTAAGCCTTTACTTGAAATCAGTGTTTTATACCGGTGGCGCATGAAGTAAAATTTCGAGTTTAGAAAAGCCTGAAAATTTGGTTTGGTCGCTCCGCGCTTCGCGCTACGCGACCAAACCAAATTTTCAGGCTTTTCTAAACTCGAAATTTAACTTCATGCTTAGTCTGGGAGTGGAAAACCCTCTTTCAAAAACTATTAAAACTTCTAATGGCAACAACAAATTCTCAAAATAAATTAACGAAAATCGTAAAGATTGTGAAAAAAATTAAACTTATTTATAAAAAGGTGATAGGAATCTATTTTACCGGCAAGATTGTAAGACTTCGACGTTAAACTAAGAGATGGCGCCACAGGTAATAAATATTTATTTTTAAAGTTTAGTAAAGTCTTTACTTGAAATCAGTGTTTTATATCGGTGGCGCATGAAGTAAAATTTCGAGTTTAGAAAAGCCCAGAAAATTTGTCTCGGGTCGCTGTGCGACCCTCGACAAATTTTCTCTTCGGGCTTTTCTAAACTCGAAATTTTACTTCATGCTTAGCCTCGGAGTGAAAAACGCTCTTTAAAAAACTACTAAAATTTCTAACCATAAAGATTGTAAAAATAAATAAACTTATTTGTAATTCTATTTATAAAATGGTGATAGGAGTCTATTTTACCGGCAAGATTGTAAGACTTTGACGTTAAACTAAGAGATGGCGCCACGCGTAATAAATATTTGTTTTCTGATTTTTATTATTTTTTGTCCGTAAGAAGTTCTAAGCGTTTGCATAAATAAAGTTAAGCTTTACATTTTAGGATTCTTTCGGTTTATGCATTAATTTTTGCAAGATCTACAAATTCAATAATAGTAACGTTCACAATAAGTTAAATTTTAAATTTCAATCTGAGTTTAGTTAATGAATAACTTATATTTCATCACCTTTACTTCTTTTTTATAATCCTTTTCTTCCTTAACAATTAGATTATAATTTAAATAAATTGACACTTTATTGGAAACTTTTTTACCGGCGAGCTAGTAAAGGTTTCAGCTAGAGTTCCGAGATGGCGGCGGGTGTATTGAATTCAAATTCACAAATTGACAAATTCAATAATATTTACATTCACTATACGGGACATTTTAAATTGAATTCTGAGTATTGTTAATGAATAATTTATGTTTCATTACCTTTACTTCTTTTTTATAATCCTAATCAGCGTTATTAATTAAATTATAATTTAATTAAATTGACACTTCATTGGAAACTTTTTTACCGGTGAGCTAGTAAAGGTTTTAGTAAGAGTTACGAGATGGCGCCGAGTGTATTCAATTTAAATTCACAAATTGACAAATTCAACAATATTTACATTCACTATAAAGGAACATTTTAAATTGAATTCTGAGTTTTGTTAATGAATAATTTATGATTTATTACTTTCACTTCTTTTTTATAATCTTAACCAGCTTTATTAATTAAATTATAATTTAAATAAATTGACATTTCATTGGAAACTTTTTACCGGCGAGCTGGTAAAGGTTTCAGCTAGAGTTACGAGATGGCGCCGAGTGTATTGAATTCAAATTCACAAATTGACAAATTCAATAATATTTACATTCACTATAAAGGAACATTTTAAATTGAATACTGAGTTTTGGTAATGAAGAACTTATATTTCATCACCTTTACTTCTTTTTTATAATTCTTCTCTTCCTTAACAATTAGATTATAATTTAAATAAATTGACACTTCATTGGAAACTTTTTTACCGGCGAGCTAGTAAAGGTTTCAGCTAGAGTTCCGAGATGGCGGCGGGTGTATTGAATTCAAATTCACAAATTGACAAATTCAATAATCACATTCACAATAAGGGAAATTTTAAATTGAATTTTGAGTTTTGGTAATAAATAATTTATGATCCATTACCTCTACTTCTTTTTTATAATCTTAATCAGCGTTATTAATTAAATTATAATTTATTTAAATTGACACTTTATTGGAAACTTTTTTACAGGCGAGCTGGTAAAGGTTTCAGCTAGAGTTACGAGATGGCGCCGGGTGTATTGAATTCAAATTCACAAATTGACAAATTCAATAATATTTACATTCACTATAAGGGACATTTTAAATTTAATTCTGAGTTTTGTTAATGATTAATTAATATTTCATTACCTTTACTTCTTTTTTATAATCCTTTTCAGCCTTAACAATTAAATTATAATTTAAATAAATTGACATTTTATTGGAAACTTTTTTACCGGCGAGCTGGCAAAGGTTTTAGCTATAGTTACGAGATGGCGCTGTGTGTAATTAATTTACCGCGGCATTTTTCACAAATTGTCTGCATCTAAATCATTCAATTTAATGAGTTTTGGTGATGAATAAGTAATATTTCATTACCTTGACTTCTTTTTTATAATCTTATTCAGCTTTAACAATTAAATAATAATTTAAATAAATAACGACTTTATAGGAAACTTTTTTATCGGCGAACTGGTTAAGGTTTCACCTAGAGTTACGAGATGGCGCCGGGTGTATTGAATTCAAATTCACAAATTGACAATTCAATAATATTCACACTCACAATATAGAAATGTTTAAATTGAATTCTGATTTTGTTAATAAATAACGTATATTTCATCACCTTTACTTCTTTTTATAATCGCTTCTACTCCTATTGATTAAATTATAATTGAAATAAATTGACACTTTATTGGAAACTTTTTTACCGGCGAACTGGTAAAGGTTTCAGCTAGTGTTACGAGATGGCGCCGCGTGTACTGAATTCATTGAATTTAAATTAACCACATCGAAATCATTTAATTTATTGATTAACTTTATTGTTCTTAACGCAATTACTATAATAACATTTACGCGTTAACAATTTCCATCAATTCAAAAACCGTTTTTCTTTTCCGGCCCGTTTGAAATTCGCGACGCGTGCGCACCGCGCGTCCACTTTCCCAACTGTCCCCAACGGTTTTCTCTCAAGTGAGTGTCAGATTTTGAGCGGGACGTCCCGCTTGGGTTTTCCAACGGAAATAATACGATTTTTATGGAAAAATAGTGGCAAGTGATAACGATGGACACGTTAGATATGTTTGTGAGTGGTTTGGAGGCGGTGGACTCTGCGTTCCACACTTGGGACCCGAAGCTGAAGGTGAGCGGAAACAAAAAATTATCGGTTATTTTTTTCGTTTGTCTTAAATTAAAACAAAGCGGAGAAGAAAACTAGGCCCGAGCAAATTGCTTTTAACATAAGTACTAATGTCATAATGCTATTAAAAATTTGTTCCTTTATCTCGAAAGATATATTTCACACAAATAAGACACTTAGGCCCATTTGCACCCCGACTGATTAACTTTAATCAATCACTAATCATTGAATTAACCTCTGATTAAGTCATAATTCTAGAATATAGGCCCGTTCATCAAAATGTTCAACATTCAAGATGTTTGGATCTGTTTGTGATGTATATTGGTACCTAATGAACTGTGCTTCGATTGGTCTATTTTATACAATTGCAAAAATCCCAAACACGTTCTCGATTAACAATCCGGTTATCAGAGAATTGCCCAACAGTTGGCAGTAAACTCCCAACTGTTGTCTCTGCTGAACGGACCCTATAAGAATTTAACGAATAAAGTACTAATAACCTTTCTTCACACTTTTATTTGAATTACCAAATGTACATTTCGGACACAAAGTGACCATTATCAATGGATTAACACTAAATACAAAACAGAAATTTTAAACTATATATAGGCAGGCAGATTAGAATACAAAGGCGGTGGGAGTGTAAAAAGGGAAAAAACGTAAATTAAGAGGTGATCCGAGGGAATGAGGGTGGCGGTACAACCAGGTAAAGTGGATTAGGGGAAAAACACAGATTAAGGTGGTGTATTGTGAAGTGGACTTAAATCAAAATTCAATAATTTATTTTCCTGTTTTTTGATTTCAATGGCTTCTAACATGTTTAATCGATAATTTGATGATTGTTTTAATAATTTTATGTTCTTTATTGTGATTTTGTGGCCGGTTTCTAGTAAATGGTTAGCCACTGCAGATTTTTCATAATTAAGATATTTGGCGTGTGCTAAGTGTTCTTTGAATCTGGTATTTAGATTACGCTGTGTTTGACCAATATAAACTTTATCACAATTACAAGAATCGATTGAATAAATACCAGATTGGTCTAGTTCATCTGGTTTGTTGAATGTGTTCCCCAGAAGTTGCCCTAGTTTAGGATTAACATAAAACGCAGGGGTTAGGTTGAATTTTTTGTATAATTTTTTAAAGTGGTTTTCTGAATTGGGGAAATAAATTAATCGAATGAATTTTGTATCTGTGCTGGGGTTAATCGGTGAAAGAGAGGTGGTATTATGAAGTTTAATTTTGAATTTGTGCATATTAATTAATTTGTCAATAGTCTGGGGGTTATATTTGAGATTTATCGTGATACTATGGATGATGTTGAATTCCTTTTCCCTATTTTTTGTGGCTAATGGTATGCTGAGGGCTCTGAGGATGAGGTAATTAAATGTTGCTAGTTTATATTTCATTGGGGCATAGGAATCGGCATGGAGGTAATTAAAGGTGTGTGTAGGTTTTCTAAATATTTGGAAATCAATTTATTATTATTTCTAGTAATGAGAAGATCTAAAAATGGTAAGGATTTATTCTGTTCTATTTCATGTGTAAACTTAATGCTAGTGAGGAAATTATTGAGGGATGTGATAAAGGAATCAATATTAAAATCACTTCTAATAATGGCAAAAACATCATCAACGTAGCGAAACCAAATGTTTGGAAACTGCGCTAATGTATTTTTTGCATTATTTTCAAAATGATTTACAAAAATATTAGCTAAAAACGGTGATAGTGTGTTTCCCATGGCAGTGCCAAAGGTCTGTTTATAGAACTTGTAATTAAACTCAAACACATTACAGTCCATCACAAGTTCTGTAAGTTGAAGATATACTTGAATATTTTCAGCTGGAATTTCATTTTTAACTAATATTTCCCCAAGAATTAATAATGTATGTTTGATAGGAATGCTATTAGTGCTTTATTCGTTAAATTAATTTGATCTTCACGTAACTCACAATCAATTTATTCCCTATAAGAATGTTTTAAATTTGAAAGATATCGTAAACATGTCCCGAATCTTTTATCATTATGTGATTTTCTAAATAATTTATACATGAAATTGCTGCGGTTTTAAAGAGTACTAATCACTGATAAACTTAATCGACTTGGGTGCAAACGGGCATTAGGCCTGTATTCTTACCTCACATTTACTGTTAAGTGCGACTTTAGATGAGGACCCAATCAAAACATCCACACATTCTCTGTGAAGAATGCCCAAGAATGACATTTTAAAAAGCCGAGATTTGTTTAATAAAATTAATTCTTTTGTTTAAGCAAAGTGGGCTTTGAAAACAAAACCGACACGATTGGTTTTAAAGAAAATATTTACAATTTGTGAAACGTTAACAACACTGCTTTTAATATAAATTGCATGTTTTAATGGAAAAGCTGCAAAATATTACAGGTATTTACATTTATTTACGCGATTTTATAAGTAATTTATACATGAAATTGCTGCGTTTTTAAGAAGTACTAATCTCTGATTAACTTACTCGGCTTGGGCATTAGGCCCGTATTCATGCCTTACATTTAAATAATAAACAGACCACAGGTTTCGCGAAACATTGCATCGCATCTAATCACTTTTTCAGTTCTAACGATTATAAAATGTTGCATACAGGTAACAAGGGATTAGTTTTAAATTATCGGGAAGGACTGGAAATAAGTAAAGCCATAAACGTGGTCAACGACAATGAGAAGCTTTGGAATTCCCCGATAATTAAAGCGCTCGCTTATTACCTGAAACGCCTACATCTAGTATATAACACCAATTTGTTTCTTTAGTACATCATTCTTGAAAATGGCATTAAGCCGAAATAGTTGAAATAAAATATTTTCGGTAAAACAAACCAACTGAATTCAATTAAACAACTATACTTACATTTAGTGCTAAATGCGATTTCAGATGAGGACCCGATAAAAACATCCACACAGTTTCTGTGAAGAATGCCCAAGAATGACATTTTAAAAAGCAGAGATTTGTTTACCAAAATTAATTCTTTTGTTTGAGCAAAGTGGGCTTTGAAAACAAAACCAACGTGATTGGTTTTAAAGAAAATGTTTACAATTCGCGAAACATTAATAACACTACTTTTAATATAAATTGCATATTTTAATGGATATACTCCAGAATATTACAGGTAAATATTTACAATACACGAAACATTAATAACACTACTTTTAACATAAATTGCTTATTTTAATGCTAAAACTGCAGAATATTACAGGTAAAGAAAATATTTACAATTCGTGAAACATTGATAACACTGCTTTTAATATAAATTGCATATTTTAATGAAAAAGCTGCAAAATATTACAGGTATTTACATTTATTTACAAATTTGTTCCTTTATCTCGAAAGATATATTTCACACAAATAATAAGTGTCTTATTTGTGTGAAATATATCCCATTTGCACCCCGACTGATTAATTTTATTCAATCACTAATCATTGATTAAACCTGTGATTAAGTCGTAATTCTAGAATATAAGATTGTTTTAGATTTTTAAGGTATCCTAAACATGTCTCTTTTATCATTATGCGATTTTCTAAATAATTTATGCATGAAATTGCTTTGTTTTTAACCCATTAACGGCCGAGCAGTGCTAGAGTTTACTGTAAAAGTTGAATTTACGTCCAATTCTGCACTTTTTTTTATGATTTCTATGAATGACTTATTGTATAACATACTGTGAATTTTTCTTTTAAATATACATAATGTATACACTGTAAATTTTCAGGCATCCGTCGATTTTGTATAAAAACGTGCAATAATAAGTTTAGAATGAGTGTTTCCACTCCCAGACTAAGCATGAAGTAAAATTTCGAGTTTAGAAAAGCCCCGCGTAGAAAATTTGTCGAGGGTCGCGCAGCGACCCGAGACAAATTTTCACGGGGCTTTTCTAAACTCGAAATTTTACTTCATGCGCCACGCGTACAAAACACTGAAATATTGTGAAGTTAGAAATATACTGAAATTACTTTTGTTTAATTATTACTTATTAAACAAAGCGGAATTTTTAAATAACAAAATATTTATCTTTTTCTTCATACATTTTCAAGTCGGGTCAAATAATATAACGTATCAAATTAACTTATTTAGTGATTTAATTAACAAAAAAATGATTTTGTTGCGTGTATGCATCAATGGTGATTAATGGGTTAAGGAGTACTAATCACTGATTAACTTAATCGACTTGGGTGCAAACAGGCATTAGGCCTGTATTCTTACCTCATATTTACTGCTAAGTGCGGCTATAGATGAGGACCCAATCAAAACATCCACACATTCTCTCTGAAGAATGCCCAAGAATGACATTTTAAAAAGCCGAGATTTGTTTAACAAAATTAATTCTTTTGTTTGAGCAAAGTGGGCTTTGAAAACAAATCCAACACAAAGAAAATATTTACAATTCGTGAAATGTAACAACAGTGCTTTTAATATAAATTGCATATTTTAATGGAAAATCTGCAAAATGTTACAGGTATTTATGTTTCTTAAAGTTTGTACGTACTAATAAGTACTTTAATTTGTTATTTAAAAGAAATTATCAAAACAATGCAAATAAGTAAATAGAAGACCAACGCGGAATCAAACTGGTTTACTGACGGCTCAAAGACGGATGAAGGAGTTTGAGCCGGAATATACAGCACAAAACCCGAGACAGAGATTTCAGTCAGTCTGGCGAGGGACACCACAGTGTTCCAGGCATAGGTGATCGCGGTTCGTCTCTGCATTGGAGAAATAGCAAGGCGAGACAACAAAAGTCGATCAATAGTTATTTTCTTGGACAGCCAAGCGCTGCTAAGAGTACTAAGCACCACATAAGTCAATTCCAAGTTAGTGTGTTATCGCAGTTCACCTCTGCATTGGAGAAATAGCCAGGCAAGATGACAAAAGTCAATCAATAGCTGTTTCCTCGGACAGCCAAGCGCTGTTAAGGGCACTAAGCACTACAAAAAATAAAACAACTACTCTTTATTCAACGTAACATAGATTGTCGTTGGAAAAAGAAAACGTGTCAATCGGTTAATTAAATAAAGTCCACTAGCTTCCCTTTGTATATTTTTTTGTATGGTTATTGTTTGTATTTATGTGCGAGTGGTCACGTGTGCTTTATTTGTGCGTCCCAGGTCTTCGAGCTGCTCGAGGTGGTGAAAAAAGAAGAAGCCAACCTCAAGAAGTACAAGCGGACGAAGGACGTGCCGACGCTGAGGAGGTTCGTCGAGAAAATCGAGCGAATCGCTGGCCGTTCGCAAAATAATTCAAGAGATTCCGGTGAGTTTACGGTTTTCTATATTACGAACAGGGAAATGCCAGTACTTTTTCTTTTGATTGTACGCTTCTTGAACTGACGCCTAACAGAAAATCAAGTCCTTGAATTTTGAAGGCGTTCACTTTCATTTTCAATTTGATATAAAGAAAACACTCAAGTTTTTTATACCGCTTTTATTTTACTTTTCTGATTAGTTTCAATTACACGGTAATTGTTGTCAAACTAAGTGTCAAACTTAGTTTGACATTGGGCGCATTTAATGTCATACTACAGTTTGACACTTAGTTTGACAATGATTACCGTCAGAAAAATGTGCTTTCAACATGTTTGGATTTTTTTATGCTTTACGTTGGTATCTAGTGAACGCTACTCTGGCCATTCTATTTTGTACGCTTGCAAAAATAACGAACGTGCGTTCATCAAAAAATTCCCCCACTGTTGCTATTAAACTCCTAACAATTTTACCTGATGAATGCGCCCAATGATTACCGTGTATGTTAGCTATTACAAAGCTAGGTTAGGTTACGATTGTCTGACCTAACCTAATTTTGTAACAGCTTACAACCAGTGTATGTTAGCTATTACAAAGTTAGGTTAGCTTACAGTTGTCTGACCTAACCTAGTTTTGTAACCGCTTTCAACCAGTGTATTTTAGCGATTACAAAGTTAGGTTAGGTTACGGTTGTCCGACTTCACCTAACTTTGTAACAGTTTATAACCAGTGTATGTAAGCTGTTAAAAAGTTTTCCAGTTAAAAAAAAATGAGGTTAGGTTACGATTGTCTGACCTAACCTAATTTTGTAACAGCTTACAACCAGTGTATGTTAGCTATTACAAAGTTAGGTTAGCTTACGGTTGTCTGACCTAACCTAATTTTGTAACAGCTTACAACCAGTGTATATTAGCTATTACAAAGTTAGGTTAGGTTACGGTTGTCTGACCTAACCTAATTTTGTAACAGCTTACAACCAGTGTATGTTAGCTATTACAAAGTTAGGTTAGGTTAAGGTTGTCTGACCTAATCTAATTTTGTAACAGCTTACAACCAGTGTATGTTAGCTATTACAAAGTTAGGTTAGGTTATGGTTGTCTGACCTAACTTTGTAACAGCTTATAACCAGTGTATGTAAGCTGTTAGAAAGTAAGGTTAGGTCAGATAACCGTAACCTAACCTAATTTTTTTAAACGCCATTTTGTATTCTGAGGTAGCATTGTATTATTTCATTTAAAATTTTGTGAGCCATTTTTTACACTTTTTTTGTCTTCATAATGTTTGAGGTGAATTCAAATATTTGAGGTTAATTTTAGGCACTTTCGTTGATAGCTGAGGTTAATTTTAGACACTTTCGTTAATAGTTGGTTGGGGTTAATTTTAGACACTTTTGTTTATAATAATTGAGGTTAAGTTTAGACACTTTTGTTTATAATAATTGAGGTTAATTTTAGACATTTTTGTTTATAATAATTGAGGATAATATTAGACACTTTTGTTTATAATAATTGAGGATAATTTTCGACATTATTGTTTTTAATAATTGAGGTTAATTTTCGACATTATTGTTTATAATAATTGAGGTTAATTTTTGACACTTTTGTTTATAATATTTGAGGTTAATTTTTAGACACTTTTGTTTATAATAATTGAGGTTAATTTTTAGACACTTTTGTTCATAATAATTGAGATTAATTTTAGACACTTTTTTTATAATTATTGAGGTTAATTTTAGACACTTTTGTTTTTAATCATTGAGGTTAATTTTAGACACTTTTGTTTATAATAATTGAGGTTATAGACACTTTTGTTTAAAATTTATTTTATGTGTAATTTTATATTTTTAGTTGTATTATTTTATGTATTTTTTGAATGGGCGCGTTGACTGAATAAATAAACAAAATATTTAAGGTTACTTTTTGACAGAAAGTCAAGAAAATATTCCTGAAGTGGGATTCAAGAAAATATATTGCTAAAGTGGGATTCAAGAAAATGTATTACAAAAGTGGGATTAAAGAGAATATATTGTTGAAGTGGGATTAAAGACAATATATTGCTAAAGTAGGATTAAAGAAAATGTATTACAAAAGTGGGATTAAAGAAAATATATTGTTGAAGTGGAATTAAAGAAAATATATTGCTAAAGTGGGATTAAAGAAAATGTATTACAAAGGTGGGATTAAAGAAAATATATTGCTGAAGTGGGATTAAAGAAAATATATTGTTGATGTGGGATTAAAGAAAATATATTGCCAAAGTAGGATTAAAGAAAATCTATTACAAAAGTGGGATTAAAGAAAATATATTGCTGAAGTGGGATTAAAGAAACTATATTGCTAGAGTGGGATTAAAGAAAATGTATTGCTGAAGTGTGACTAAAGAAAATATATTTCTGAACTGACTAAATCAGTGCTTTATACGCGTGGCGCATGAAGTAAAATTTGGAGTTTAGAAAAGCCCCGTGAAAATTTGTCTCGGGTCGCTGCGCGACCCTCGACAAATTTTCTACGCGGGGCTTTTCTAAACTCCAAATTTTACTTCATGCTTAGCCTGGGAGTGGAAATAACTCGTTTGTAGCTTGAAATTGAATTCGAAATTCTCACGAATCGCCACTTAAATGAAACTACCTTTTTTTCAACTAATTTCTATGTTTAATAAATGTTTTTTTTTTCTGTACAGCGTCTTCAAGTAAGGAAAATGAAAGCAACTCGATCAATCTTATAGCCGACACGCCCAAAAAACAATCGACTGTCAAACCATCCGGCCGAACGACAGCCGCGAGACAACGTAACCTCAAAAATAAACCTTCCGAAATTTCCACGCTCGTCGAGGTGAAACAGGAGCGCATCTCACAGGATGAGTCGGTTTTCCTCCCCCCTCCCCCGGCCCCCAGGGTCATCGTCGAAACTAAGATGGAGTCGATGCCACCTCCCACCGCGAAACCCGCCAGAAAACCCCGAGCGAAGCGGATCAAGTCGGAAAGGAGTTCGAGTTCTTCGAGCGAGATCAGGCAGTCCTCGAGGGGAAGAAAACAACGGAACGAGTCGACCGTCAGCCAAGAGGATAACTCCGGAAGGGACAGCGACGTCGTTTATTTACAGAAGGAAATTACGATCGTCGACTTGGATGATGATGAAAGTGAGAGCGTGCTGGAGAGGAAAAATAGCAGTAAAAACACGAAGAGAACCAGAAAACAATCCGAGGCTGAGAGTCAGTCGTCGGACGGTCACTTTAAGAAACCGTCGAAAACGAACGGAAGCGACTCGGAGAGTGAGGTTAGGAGGCCCAAACAGTCGACTCGACCCGTCAACAAAAAACAAACTTACAAAGAAGCGTCCAGCGATGATGAAAGTGAGGTTAGGAATGCAAAACAGTCGACTCGACCTGCCGGCAAGGGCAAACAGGCTTATAAAGAAGCGAGCGATGATGAGAGTGAGGTTAAGAAACCCAAACAGTCGACCCGCACAGCTGTCAATGGTAAACAGGCTTACAGAGAAGCGAGCGAAGATGAAAGTGAGGTTAGGAATCCAAAACAGTCGACTCGACCTGCTGGCAAGGGCAAACAGGTCTACAGAGAAGCGAGTGATGATGAAAGTGAGGTTAAGCAACCCAAACAGTCGACCCGAACTGCTGTCAACAGTAAACAGGCTTGCAGAGAAGCGAGCGATGGTGAAAGTGAGGTTAGGAATCCAAAACAGTCGACTCGACCTGCTGGTAAGGGCAAACAGGCTTACAGAGAAGCGAGCGATGATGAAAGTGAGGTTAGGAAAACCACACAGTCGACCCGAACTGCTGTCAACAGTAAACAGGCTTACAGAGAAGCGAGCGATGGTGAAAGTGAGGTTAGGAATCCGAAACAGTCGACTCGACCTGCTGGCAAGGGCAAACAAGCTTACAGAGAAGCAAGCGACGAAGAGAGTGAGGTTGGGAAGGGCAAATCCGCGAGTCCTAAACAAACAAATAAAGAAGAGGAGGCGGTTAAAAAAAACAAACTGAACAGAGAAACACCGGGCGAGGGTAGCGATGAGGAAAGTCTGGTTAAAAAAGTTAAATCTAACAAAAACCCAAAGTCGAGAAGAGAAGACGAGAGAGAAAATGAAGTTAAAAAGCCCGCCAGAACGGTCATTAATAAACAATCGAGCAACGATGAAATCGATGATGAGAGTGAGGTTAGGAGAAACAAACGAACAAATAGAGAAGCGCCAACGCGAGATGATGAAGAGGAAGAAGAAGTTAATAAGCCGGCCAGAACGATCATTAGTAAACAAACGAACAACTATCAAATCGATGATGCAAGTGAGGTTAGGAAAAACAAACGCACGAACAGGGAAAGAGAAGCGTCAACGGGGAACGATGAAAAGGAAGACGAAGTTAGAAAGCCGGCCAGAACGATCATTAATAAAGAAACGAACAACGATCGAATTGATGATGTGAGTGAGGTTAAGAAAAGCAAACGAACAAAAAAAGAAGCGCCAACGCGGGATGATGATGAAGAGGAAGAAGAAACAGACGAAGTTGAGGTTAGAAAAGATAAATTAAACAAACACAAGCAAGCGGTGGATGATGACGCTGAGGTTAGAAAAGATAATTCGAAGAGGAAGAAACAAGCAACGAATATTGAAGAAGATGATGTTGAGGTTAGAAAAGATAATTTAAACAGAAACAAAGAAGCGACGAATGTCGAAGAGGAAGTTGGAAAACGTAAACCGAACAAAGTCGCCAAATCGAGGAAAGAAGAATCGGGTGTGGATAAAGAGAGCGAGGTCGGGAGGGCGAAGCCGAGGACGAAAAAAACTAAAGTTAAAGTGGAGAAGAAATCGGTCGTCGAGCCGGTGATTTCGGAAAACGAGGACGGAGAAATCGAGGATTTTAACGAGAATATCGCGGTTCTAAGCTCGACTGTTGTTGTTGATAAAACAAGGGAGCAACAGCATAATTCAACTGTTGTCGTTGATAAAACAAGGGAGCAACCGTATAGTTCAGCTGTTGTCGATAAAACAAGGGAACAACAGCAGCACAATTCGACTGGCGTCATTGATAAACAGCAGGTGATGAATTCGACTGTTGTTTTGGATAAACAACAGCAGGTGATGAATTCAACTGTTGTTTTAGATACGCCGCAAGTGATGAACCCGACGGTTGTTTTAGATAAACAACAGCAGGTTATGAATTCGACTGTTGTTTTGGATCAACCACAGCGGGTTGCGAATTCAACTGTTGTTTCGGACAAACAGCAGGCGATGAATTCAACTGTTGTTTTGGATAAACAACAGATTGCGAATTCTACTTTTGTTTTGGATAAACAACAGCAGATTGCGAATTCAACTGTTGTTTTGGATAACCAACAACAGATTGCGAATTCTACTGTTGTTTTGGATAAACAACAGCTGATTGCGAATTCTACTGTTGTTTTGGATAAACAACAACAGATTGCGAATTCCACTGTTGTTTTGGATAAACAGCAGCAGATTGCGAATGCAACTGTTGTTGTTGATAAGCCTAAACGCACTAGCGGTTCGTCTGTTTACGAAGACGCCGTGGAGAGCATCAGCGGAATTTCGGCGGAGGGGAAGAAGAAGGGCGCCGTGAAGAAACTGAAGAAAGCGGCGCCCGTCGCGAAGGAGATCTTCAACCCGTTCGAAAACAGCCCGGTGAAGAAGAGGGTCGAGGCTTTCGAGAGGCTCGGGGCGGGTAACGCCGACGCTCCGGTGAGGATGACGCGGACGAAGACGCGCAACAAGGCGAAGCAGCAGGAGCAGCAGCAGGAGGGCGAGAAGAAGTCGCTGATTCCGGTTTCGAAAGCGACGACGCCGACGCAGGACAACCGCTACCTGCCGAGCTTCTCGAGCACTAGGGTGGCGCGCACGCACACGGCGCTGCCCCAGGTGAAAACGATGAGCGCGCTGAAGGCCTCGCAGCAGGAGTTCAGGGAGCGCGAGCAGCGGCGGCGCGAGAAGGAGGAGGACGCACAGCGCAAGAAGGAGCTGCTGCTGCGCGCGCAGATGGAGGAGAAGAAGCGGAAGCGCGAGGAGCGCGAGTACAAGGCGCGACAGTTGCGCGAGGCGCAGGAGAAGGAGAAGAAACGCGCCCTCGAATCCCAGGCTCTCAAGGAGGAGAAGCTGCGGCTGATCCAGTTGGAAAAGCAGGAGAAGCTCTTGAAGCTGAAGGAGGAGGCGGAGAGGAAGCGGCAGCTGGTGAAGCAGCGGAACGCGGAGAACAAGCGGCAGGAGGAGGAGGAGTTGCTGAGGAAGTTGGAAGAGGGCGAGGAGAGGATGAGGAGGTACATCGAGGAGAGCGAGAAGAGGGAGGCGGAGAAACGGGTGCCGATTTACAAGAAAGTCAGGGCGCCCCTGCTCCCCACTTACGATTGTTACGACAGCGATGCCGACGAGGAGACCAAGAAGAAGAACCCAACTGTTCCCAAACCCAGCTGGGCCAGATGTAAGTATTATCGATGCGACCCGTTTTAAATTGTTCGTTAACTTATTTCAGCGGAGATTTAAATATGTATAAGCAGTAAATTATCAATTCACTGAGCTTTAAATTATTCGTTTACTTATTTTAGTCGAGAGAATTGATTGATTAATCGCATTTAAAACACTAATAGGAATAGAAAATTGCAACCTATAAAAAAACAAAATTATCGGCTGACATGTTTTTTATTGTGCAGTATTTTTTTTGTAATTGTAATTTTTCCTGAAATTATTGTCATGCACCAGGCGTTCAAACCAGTGATGGGCTGCTTCTGGCACCCAACATGGGCATGTTTATAGCTAGCCCCCAGGTTGGGCGCCAAAAAAAAATTCGAACTTGTCAATGTTTTAATTAAAAAGCCAGCTGGGCCAAATGTAAGTATTATCGATGCAACCAGATTTAAATTATTTGTTCACTTATTTCAGCGGAGATTTAAAAGTATGTTATGGGGTCGGTGGGTCGTGTGGCCTCTGGGCCTTTCGAAGTTACCTCGACCTAAAAGATCTTTTGTAACTGATTTAAAAGTATGTATAAGCAGTATTTTTTTTTGTAATTGTAATTTTTCCTGAAATTTATGATTTATCGCCATGCACCAGGCGTTCAAACTAGTGATGAGCTGCTTCTGGCTGCTTTATAGCTGGCGCCCAGGTTGGGCGCCAAAAAGAAATTTAAATTTGTCAATGTTTTAATAATAATAATAATAAATTGTCTTTATTCAATTGAAAGAAAATACAAAGTAAACAAAAAACAAAATTAAAAAGTTGTTTTTTTTTACAAACTAAATCAGTATTTTATACGCGTGGCGCATGAAGTAAAATTTCGAGTTTAGAAAAGCCCTGTGAAAATTTTCTAAACTCGAAATTTTACTTCATGCTTAGTCTGGGAGTGGAAAACACTTGTTAGTGTAATACCTGGGGGAAATTAATGATTTATCGCCATGCACCAGGCGTTCAAACTAGTGATGGGCTGCTTCTGGCGCCCAACGTGGGCATGTTTACAGCTGGCCCCCAAGTTGGGCGCCAAAAAAAAATCAAACTTGTCAATGTTTTAATTAAAAAGCTAGATTTTTTTATCACAAACTAAATCAGTGTTTTATACGCGTGGCGCATGAAGTAAAATTTCGAGTTTAGAAAAGCCCCGCGAAAATTTGTCTCGGGTCGCTGCGCGACCCTCGACAAATTTTCTACGCGGGGCTTTTCTAAACTCGAAAGTTTACTTCATGCTTCGTCTGGGAGTGGACAACACTTGTTAGTGTAATACCTGGGGGACTTAAATTATAGTGGATTACGATTAAATAAATCGAATCATTCGATTATTAAAATCATTTATTATTATTATCATTCGAATGATTATACAAGAAATTTTTCTTTTAAGTATACATTTGCACACACTATTTTAAAATAGTTTAATTTGAAGCTTCAAACGAGTGTTTTCCACTCCCAGACTAAGCATGAAGTAAAGTTTCGAGTTTAGAAAAGCCTGAAAATTTGGATTTGCCGGGCGGAGCGAAGCGAGCCCGGCAAATCCAAATTTTCAGGCTTTTCTAAACTCGAAACTTTACTTCATGCGCCACCGGTATACAATACTAATTTTATGTGAAATTTTAAATTCAGAAAAACATTCTTTTACCAAAGACTGTACTTTTTCATGTATATATATATATATATATATATATATATATATATATATATATATATATATATATATAAATATATATATATATATATACTTGTATAAGTACTTAATCACTTATTGTTACTTACTTGTACTTGGTACTCAAGTATTATAAAATAGTTCAATTTGAAGCTTTAAACGAGTGTTCCACTCCCAGGCTAAGCATGAAGTAAAATTTCGAGTTTAGAAAAGCCTGAAAATTTGGATTTGGGCGCGGAGGAAACCACTTCAAATACCACCACAAATACTCCTATACATTCCTTAAGTTATGCGCTGGGGCACCATCTTGCTGAAACCAGCAGTTGTTAGTTATTGCTAGAGGTAATTCATCCATATATATTTATTGTTTTGATATTGTTTAGCCATTCTTTTGTACTTGTATAAGTACTTAATCACTTGTTGTTACTTACTTGTACTTGCTACTCAAGTATTTTAAAATAGTTCAATTTGAAGCTTTAAACAAGTGTTTTCCACTCCCAGACTAAGCATGAAGTAAAATTTCGAGTTTAGAAAAGCCTGAAAATTTGGATTTGGGCGCGGAGCGAAGCGAGCGCCCAAATCCAAATTTTCAGGCTTTTCTAAACTCGAAATTTTACTTCATGCGCCACCGGTATAAAACGCTCATTCCTAATGAACTGTAACGGGCTCAAATCTGGTGATCAGGCTGGCCAAGCTACTCCGCTGTGAGTTCCAATCCATTTTTCAGGAAACCACCTCAAATACCACCACAAATACTTCTATACATTTCTTGAGTTATGCGCTGGAGCACCATCTTGCTGAAACCAGCAGTTGTTAGTTATTCCTAGAGGTAATTCATCCATATATATTTATTGTTTTGATATTGTTTAGCCATTCTTTTGTACTTGTATAAGTACTTAATCACTTATTGTTACTTACTTGTACTTGGTACTCAAGTATTTTAAAATAGTTCAATTTGAAGCTTTAAACGAGTGTTTTCCACTCCCAGACTAAGCATGAAGTAAAATTTCGAGTTTAGAAAAGCCTCGTTCCTAATGAACTGTAACGGGCTCAAATCTGGTGATCAGGCTGGCCAAGCTACTTCACTGTGAGTTCCAATCCATTTTTCAGGAAACCACTTCAAATTATTATTTCAATGTTAAAGAGGTATCTCGTGAATAAATAAATACATTTCTTGAGTTATGCGCTGAGGCACCATCTTGCTGAAACCAGCAGTTGTTAGTAATTGCTAGAGGTAATTCATCCAAGGAAGGCGTCTTCCAATTCCAGCAGTTGTTAATTATTGCTAGAGGTAATTCATCCAAGGCGTCTTCTAATTCAGTCTGCAGCAGGTCAACAAACCGCTCGTTTACTTATTTTAGCCGAGAGGATTGATTAATTGCCATGTACTAACTAGGCTTTCAAAACACTAATAGAAATAGAAAATTGCGACTTATATAACAATTAAAATTATCGGCTGACCTAGTTTTTATAGTTTTGTGCACTTATTTCAGCCGAGAGGATCAACTGGATGCTGGAAACAATGGAGTTCGTGAACTCCGGGCTGAAGAACACAATGTTCTACATGAAGCCGCAGACGCCCGACCTGATCGAGATCTTCGAGTCTATCGACCCGAAAAAGCTCAAGAGGAACTCTAGCGCTATCTGGAAGCACCCGCCGAGGTTCACGCTCATGCCGAAATTCAATGACGGGGATAGTTTTTAATCATTAGCTGAAGAGGAACTCTAGCGCCATCTGGAAGGTTCATGCTCATGCTGAAATCTAACGGCGAGTATAGATTTTAATCGTTAGCAATTAATATGTATCGAGATATGCCGAAATTCAACGATCGAAATAGATTTTAATCGTTAACAATTCTGGGGCTATTTGCCGAAAACAACTTTTTTGCTTCTTTTCGGGAGAGCCAAAAAGAAATTTCTATGTTATCCAGAAAATGATAATTTAAGAAATTTCAGGTTTAGTTTTAAAATAAAAATTTGTATATTTGTCTACTTTCGTTTACATTTAATATATATATTTATATCATCGTAAGTCCCTTTTACCACAATTGTAGTGTTGGGAGTTTACATATAATTATAATTAAAAATTTTTAAATTTTTATAAAATAAGTTGTTTTTTTTTATTTAACATGACAATAAGTACATAAAATAAAATTGGTCAAGTATGACCAACCATTGGTTTAATTTTAACAGCTAAATCACTAACTTTTGATTTAAGTTCATCCATTGATGTTCTTAAGTTTTCACTTGTCAGATAAAACGAAAATTGCTCTGTTAACATTACACTTATCACACCTAGACTGAACGATGATACTCTGCACCAACAAAAGTTCAAGGACGCTTCATCTAGGGCTTGGAAATAAAGTCTTTAATAGAAAATAAAAAAACTATTTATTTACAAATCGGCATCATTGTTAAAAACGTTTTTCAGTGCCTCTAGCACCTCCCTCTGCTCCTCGTTTTGACATTCGAGCGTGGCCAGGCGCTCTCCGGCCGTGAACAGGACGGCAGACTTTTCCGGAATCACGTGATCGTACACTTTTCTCACGTGACTCTTCAGAGCCGACTCTGAAAACGTGTCGCTCCAACTGGACAGATCCTCGACCGACATAAGCGTAACCAAGTGAGCCAACGACATACAAATCTACAAATAAAATAAATACAAATAAACGAAACTAAATAAAATAACTGCGAAAATAGATGTATAAACAAAACAATCAATAACAATAAAAAAAAAAAAGATAACAATATATAAAATTACGATGATGTTCGTATAAACTGCAAGTATTCATTCTCCGGCCATTTTGCATGTCTCTGGTGAATAAGCGCGATGACCGTGTTAAAATAAGGTAATCCATAAAATAAGTAATCCATTGCACAGTTGTGTGTCACCACAACGTTACGGTGACACGCAACTCGCAAATGTTCTAATCAATGCCGGCCTTAAGATTTATATGTGTTATTTTTTGTTTCCTCGGGGATTTCTTCTCTTTACTCACTTGTTCTATCAAGTGATCTCTGTGTTTGTACTCGTTAAAATCCTCCATGTTCTCTGAATTCTCCAGTGCTTTAATCAAAACGCCCCAGGTCTGCGTGAACTTTCCTCCATACAGCTCACGCTTCGGACACGACGCCAGCGCCAACGCGGCGTTTATCCGCACTTTAAAATTCTTGAAACCGACCACCAAATTACTCAGCGCATTCAAAACAACCTGAGACCAAGAGTTGTTCAGCTTGTACAAAGACTCGTTCTTCAAGACGTTGCTCAATGCATAACAGGAATTCCATCTAACCTAAAAAAAAATATATATATATATATATTGACAAACAAAGCCAGTGTTGCCATATTGGGTGATTTTTCAGAATAGGGTTAAATTAAGATTTTATAGGGGATTTTTCTTGGAGTAACTGGCAAATGTTCACATATTTTATAGATGAGTATCCAAACAAAAAGACGGCACTACACTACCTGCAAATGAGCAGAAATAATCTGAGACATATAACGGCCGTTCTCACGGGCCATTGTGGACTAAATGGGCATCTCTACAAAATGGGAGTCGTTGACTCGCCAGATTGTAGAGGCTGTCATGAGGAGGACGAGACTGCCGAGCACATCCTTTGTGATTGCCCAGCACTCACCTCGCAAAGGGAGGAAATTCTGGCGTCCAGATGGCCGACATTGGCTGACATTAGGGAAGAGTCAACCGCTGCTCTGCTGGCCTTTCTCGACAGAGTGGCATGGCTGAGCTGAGGAGTGACACAACCCTAGGGGGGGGACGCAAAAAGGGCCCATTGGGGTCTAATTGCTGTGTCTAGGTACACACCCCCTTTATGATCCAGATCCAGATGAGTATAGTATTAGAATATTTTAGGTATATATTAAGTTTAACAATTGTGATGTTATTATTATTCTTTCCTTACTTTCATGTTTGTTCCTGAAACGGCGCAATCCACAAGTGAATTAACCGCACTTTTTACAGCTTGGAAAAATTCATCTTTTTCGATCAACTCGTCGTTTATCAACTGTAACAAATTTCCTAAGGCTCTGACGGTGTTCGATTTGATTTTATTTTCGTGGCAACCTTTGACGCTGTCCTCGATTAAAGTCAGCAGCAAGGAGTCCGGAATGTTTTCGTAAATGTGCGGATCGGATTTATTCAAAACAAGAGCGTTGCTTAAGTTGGCCAACGACCAGGAGGATTTTATTTTAAGCCCTAAATTCTCATCGCTTAAAGTTCGGTGAATGGCCTCCGATGTATCCATAATAAAACCAGGATCCTACACATAAAAGAAAACAATTGAAGAGTTTAAAACTACTCGTCGAATCCTCACACGATTTCAGGATTCAAAACAAAAGAATAATATAAACCACATACAAAGCCCCATTTTGAAACTTCTCCTTTAATCCTAATACGATTTCATGCTTTAAAACAAAAGAATAATGTGTTTTATATTATTCTAGAAACCTGCAACCTCTAGATTTCCCAGGCGCTGGTATCCATAGGTTGCAAGTTTAAAATCTTGTCGGAAGCATTATAATTTTCTTTTCATATACTGTGCGATCGTTTCAAACATGATTTAGAGTAGGCCTTGAGTGTTAAATTAGATTGGCACTACTGACTGTTAACACATAGTTCACCATAACCTCAAAATTATTCCATCATTCAATTAGCAGTCTGAGCAACCGCACACAAAAAAAATGCTGCCTACTCAAAAACATTATTTAAATAAGGGGTCTCCAAACTACGGCCCGAGGGCCACATCCGGCCCGCAGACAGATTTTGTTCGGCCCGCGGAGAGCTAGCATACTTGAAAACTCATATTTTTTATAGCAAATTAAATTTAGTTTACTGAAGTATTCTAATTTTAAAGGCTTATTGTTATGGTTTTGGCCCTCGGAACTTACTGGAGTAATCAGTATGGCCCTAAGGCTGGAAAGTTTGGAGACCCAGGATTTAATTGATCGCACGTTTAATGAGGTTTTCATTATATTTTTCTTTCCATATACAATAAGGTAACTCATATTTGATTACGTTTATGCAGTTAAATTAAATTAATTTAAAAAGGAATAATATTTCTGTACTTCTCTCAGTGATGGATAAAGAACGGATATTGCCAGAGCTCGGACGGCCGATCCTTTCACAGTGTCGTCTTCGTCTCTCGTGCAAGCAAAGAGCGAGGTTATGCACAGCAATTGTTTGTCTCGGGGCAGCTGCTCAAAGACGTGCTCGCCTATGCTGCCTATGCAGTCACAGCCGGCCGTCCGTAAGTTCGGAAACTCCTCGCTTCTCAACAAACTCATCAGCGAGTTGTTCAGTAAGGTTTGCCAGAAGAATAAACTGTGATCGTTGTTCTTTTCTACAAACAGTTATTAAAAATATAATTTAAAAAAAAATGCTACACGGTATACTTAATCTAACCTCATCATCTTTCATATAACCTACTCTAACCTTATCATCTGTCAACTGCAGTGGATTTACTGTATTTCATTAAATAATAACGTAAAACTCCATAATGACAAAATTGTAAAATTAATCCTCAATTTAGTAGTATATCCTAAATCCATCATCCGTGACCTAACCTTGTAAAGTTAGGTTAGGTCACGGATGATGGATTTAGGATAGACTACTAAATCGAGGATTAATTTTACAATTTTGTATCTAACCTCATTTAAAAAACTGTCATTATGGAGTTTTAGGTTATTATTTAATGAAATACAGTAAATCCACCGTCTACAAACTTGTTTGTTGTCCAGTAACGAAGTCTGTTACTGTATTTCGTAAAACGATAAACTAAAACTCTATATTTAAGTCTTACTTAATTAACTGGGTTCTTACAGAGTAAATTAGAATACAATTAGGTTAGGTTGTAGAAAAATCGATGGATTAATTTCACAATAATATTATGGTTATAGATTTTTGTTTAGTTAATTGTAAAAGGTGTTGTCGGTTGAATAAATATATAAAATAAAAAAAATAAAATTTTGTATCCAACATAACTTAACAAATTGACATTTAAGTCTAACCTAACCTAAATTAGAACATAATTAGGTTAGGTTAGATGTCGGGTTATATTAAATCTTTAGCTTATTTGTCATAAAATCAAATTGACTTTGCCAATTATGTAAACCGTTCGTTTGTTTTATTATCGAGTTCACCATTGCGATCTCGTAAACTATTTTGCCGTAATTTTGTTAATTAAAAGGATAGCTAGCTAAATTTCGATGTGTAGCAAAAATGACAACCGATTAACACAACGAAAATGTCAAAGTTTATACAGAGTGTCCCATTTTCAAGATATATACATAACTCAATTTTTCATTATAAATCTTCCGGCATTCGTTATTTCTAAAAAGCATTCAATTCGAAGCTTCTAACGAGCGTTTCCACTCCCAGGTTAAGCATGAAGTAAAATTTCGAGTTTAGAAAAGCCTGAAATTTTTTTAGACTGTTTGTTAGGGTTACTGCCTTAGACTGTTTGTTAGGGTTACCGTTTGTTAGGGCTACCGCTTTGTACTTTTTTTTTGTTAGGGTTACTGCTTCATACTTTTTTTTATTAGGGCTACCGCTTTATACTTTTTTTTTATTAGGGCTACTGCTTTATACTTTTTTTTTTATTAGGGTTACCGCCTTAGACTGTTTTTATTAGGGTTACCGCCTTAGACTGTCTTTTATTAGGGTTACCGCCTTAGACTGTTTTTTTTTATCAGGGTTACCACCTTAGACAGTTTTTTTTACTAGGGTTACCGCCTTAGACTGTTTTTTATTAGGGTTGCCGCCTTAGACTGTTTTTTATTAGGGTTGCCGCCTTAGACTGTTTTTTTTGCCGGGCGGAGCGAAGCGAGCCCAGCAAATCCAAATTTTCAGGCTTTTCTAAACTAAACTTTTCTAAAATTTTACTTCATGCGCCACCTTTAGTAAATTAAGTTAGCTAAATATTACTCATTGATCCATTTGTGATCAGATTGTAATTATAGTAAAATACAACTAAGTGTTTTGCAAATAATAATAAAAAAAAAAAAAATGCGCCACCGGTGTAAAACGTTGATTTATTTAAAGTTTAAACTGCGGTATGTTTTAAATTTTAAATAAATCAGCGTTTAAATATCTATTTAGGAGTGATTTGGGTGTATATTTTTAATTTGAAAATATTTCAGTGTTTAATACCGGTGGCGCATGAAGTAAAATTTCGAGTTTAGAAAAGCCTGAAAATTTGGATTTGCCGGGCTCGCTTCGCTCCGCCCGGCAAATCCAAATTTTCAGGCTTTTCTAAACTCGAAATTTTACTTCATGCTTAGTCTGGGAGTGGAAAACACTCCCTTTTGATTTCACATTAATAAATTTTACAAACGTCTATTTTGCTTAATCCCAACCTAAAGTTCTTCTTCTTGCATTGGATAGCCTGTTAAGTTATACGGAATAAACATTTGACATACTTCACTGCCGGCTGTCAACCGTTTCTTCCAGACTTAATTAACTTCAATCCTCAATGATAGCCTGCTAAGTTATACGGAATAAACATTTGACATACTTCATTGCCGGCTGTCAACCGTTTATTCTACACTTAACCTTAGCCTGTTAAGTTATACGGAATAAACATTTGACATACTTCACTGCCAGCTGTCAACCATTTATTCCAGACTTAACCTCAATCCTCAATGATAGCCTGTTAAGTTATACGGAATAAACATTTGACATACTTAAATGTCGGCTGTCAACCGTTTATTCTACACTTAAACTCAATCCTCAATGATAGCCTGTTAAGTTATACGGAATAAATATTTGTCGGCTGTCAACTGTTTATTCCACATTTAACCTCAATCACTTACCAATTGAAACTGTTGACAAGTGCTGGTTCATGGCCTGCCCGATAAAATCCACCGTCCTTCCTGCGTGCAACCTAACATCCACGTTACAATCGATCAGCGCCTTTTCCACAGCTTTTGTCACCAAAGTCACGAACGGCTCGAGCAAATCATCGAAATGGTTCCGACTAATCGCCGATATAACCCTCAAAGACTCCAATTTCACGGGCGCCGGTATTATATTGTCGTAATCGTGTAAATTATTCAGACAACAATCGAGCAACCATGGAATTTTTATAACATCGTAAACTTCGGCAATTGTGGAAACATCGAATTCTTCCTCCTCCTCTTCTTCTTCGCTATCGATGGAAAATTCATCCGGGTTTTTGATGTTTTCCCACTTCTCGTAACTTTTCGATTTTTTCAGCGCCGGGAAGTTTTTGAGGAAACACTCGTTTGTTTCTTTGATGGTCGGTTCCGAGGCCAGCACGCAGCCTAGGACTATCAAGGCAACAACTTGGACAGTTGAATCTAAAAAGAACGATTCAGTTTACTTCACCTTCAAAGTTGAAAAAAATCAAGTCGCTATATTGCTTCCTTACTTCAACAGATATTCAACTTTTTCCTCTCATTCATTTTTTTTAAAATTAACTTTACCTTTATGTGTGATAAACTGCTTGACGTTCCGAATGATCTTACCGACCAAACCCGGACCTAACCTGTGATAAGGCGACGCCTGGACCAGGGCCGCTGTGCACTTCAAAACCAAAGTCAAAACGGGATACGAGGACTCGTTCATGGCCAGGCAAAGCTTGAAGTGCAGCTCTTTGATTATATTCCCCAAAATCACGGAAAACGGCAGGAATGACGTCGTTTTTTCACTAAAACATTTCAACACAATCACCACTGAGACATGACCTCTACACAGACAACTTTTTGTTTCTTTCTATTTACCTGAATTCAGCCTGTGACAAATAGAGTTTCGAATTTGACAGCAGCAACAGAAGAACATTCAAGGCGGCCATTCTTCCTCTGGGCGACGGATCTTTCAAAACGCAAGTGATGAGACTGTAAGGGCCCGCAGGTATGAAACTCGACCAATATGAAAACATTGTTTTTTTGTCGGTGTTCTGAAAAGTTCTCACAAATTATTCTTCAAGAACAATGAAGAATATCAGATATAGGATTATAATATAAACATCAGCAACGGCTCGCAGCCTAACTTCAGGGTAGGCCACAGCGCCAAGGCACACAAAATTTGAGGTTGGGATCGCGCTCTATAAATACACAATAAAGTCACCTTTCAATAACGGATACATATTACCTTGGCTCTCTGGCCTACCCTGAAGTTAGGTTGCGAGCCGCTGCTGATAAACATTTATATATACCGTGTGATCATTTAAAACATAATTTAGAGTAGGCTTTCAATTTTAAATCAGATTGGCACTACTAACTGCTAACACATAGTTTACCATACCATTAAATTTATTCCATTCTGGGCAACTGCAGAAAAAAATGCCGCCTACTCTATATCATAATTTAAACGATCACACGGTATGTAAAAATTAAGTATTCTTTGTTTGTTCCGTATTCATCCGATTGTGATGAAACTTTGATAAGTTCTGGTGCATATTATTATTATTATTACATAACATGAGTACATATATTTTCAACAAATTAACATCCGTTCTATAATATATTTCTTTTATATTGAGCAGTGTTCTGCTCAACGTAATGAATATCCAGATGTAACAATAATAGTTCAAAGCACCTAAGTGAGTGAGTGAACACTTGTAGCGTGCTGACATGAAGTTCTTAGAAATTTTGTGCAATATATGATACATAAATGTTTTAGTTTACATAATGCGTACCGAAAAATAAATATATGATATGTGTTTATTATTCTAATATGCCCGCAAATGTTTCTGAATTAGTACAATAGTTTACTATAGTGTAGCCGATTTAGGGGCTATGCCCATGCGTGACTTTTGCGAACCCTCGTATGGGGAGGTCAACCGACCCTCATGTGTGTTGCATCATTTTTCGTCAAAGTATTGTAAATCCGAAGTTTAGCATCGTTACGTGTGAAGAAAAAGGGAGATACGCATTAAAGTTTCGCATACAGTCCACTAAAACAATCCTTCCCACTGCACACAGGTGGGATTGCCGTCAAGTACCTTGCAAACGTTGAGTAGTAATTTCAAAGCTGCTTGTCTCACTCTCCCTTCCATTATCAACACTTGTGCCCTCTTTCCCCCTTCGGAATCGGAAAAGTCGCTGTCGCTCGTTTTGAGCCAGTAACTGGATGCGTCCTCCTCGACCAACGCCAAATTTAAATTTCCGTGCAGGAAACTATTCCTGCCATCGACGAACTCCTCGTGAAACTCGTCCTTCTTGTTGTCCCTTTTGTTCGCGCCCGAAACTCTCTGCTTCCTCAACTTTGTCACCTACAAACAAAAATCCTCAATCAATTTTAATGGATTTATTTTTTGTAAACAACTCTACCTTTCCTCCTTTTTTCTCACGGAGACTATTCTGCGGCGGATCCGGCACACTCAAAACAGACGGCAAAACTTTTTGCGGTGTGGTAAACTCAACTCCGACATTCATTTTATGCACCATGTAAGTTTTCGTTATCCCGAGCAGCAAACCCAACTCTTTACTGAGAAAATTCTCATTTTGTTTGATCACATTTTCTAAACCTCTCAAACACGAAATCAACAGCTGAAAGTTAATTAAAATGTATAAAAGTTCTCTATATACCAAACCCTATATTTGGTAAATTATTTCCAAAATTATGTCATTTTAGTGCCACTTCTCACCGATGACAAATCGCATGTTTGAAAACTACTTACCTTTGAATAAATAAGCTCATCGAATTTAGATAATTTCCCCCTCAATAAATACTTCATAAAAACATCTGCACACAACTGATGTTGATTCGAACACTTATCGAGATTAATCGATTTGAAATCATCCGGCACGGCGCAGCAAGCTTCCAGGCATTGAACGGCCAATAAAATAATTTCTGGTTGGTTTTCTTTCTCGACAAATTGGAGTAACACGCCGTTCTTTGTAACGACATTCGGAAGCAACTAAAAATAAAAAAGATCAACAGTTACTACAATTCTTAGATCACACATAATTTAAACAAAATAGAAATTCAATATTTATCTTCATAGTTTAATATGTTTCACCATTGGTTAAGTAAGATATTAATTAAGGCCCAGTAGCGCACTTAAATCGAACCAAGTCAAGGTGTGCTTTGAAAATAATAAGGTAAATGCTGAAAATTATTAAAAATAGTAACGCTAATGCTTAGTGATTTTGTTTAATTATTAAAATATGAATATTTCAATCACCTGTTTTAATATTTGAATAATTTCAATATTTGAATGAATAATTAATTAAATTACGAAACGTTTAAGGCGGTAGACCTACTAAACTGTTCTTCACTTCACAAATTTCACTAAGTACAAACGTCAGCAGCCCTAACAAAACCTTCTTCGTTTGGAAAATTCTCTCGATCGAAACACCGGAGGTGGTAAGTAATCCTCATTATATGTTCACCATTCCAAAAATTCGCCAGAACGAAGCGTCTAAACCGGCAACCCTAATAAACCGTTCTTCACATCAAAAATTCCGCCCAACGAAACGTCTAAGGCGGCAACCCTAATAGCCAGTCTAAGGCGGTAGCCCTAATAAACAGTCCAAGGAGGTAGCGCTAATAAACAGTCCAAGGCGGTAACCCTAATAAACAGTCCAAGGCGGTAACCCTAATAAACAGTCCAAGGCGGTAACCCTAATAAACAGTCCAAGGCGGTAACCCTAATAAACAGTCCAAGGCGGTAGCCCTAATAAAATAGTCCAAGGCGGTAGCCCTAATAAAACAGTCCAAGGCGGTAGCCCTAATAAAACAGTCCAAGGCGGTAGCCCTAATAAAACAGTCCAAGGCGGTAACCCTAATAAAACAGTACAAGGCGGTAACCCTATAAACAGCCCAAGGCGGTAACCCTAATAAACAGTCCAAGGGGGTAACCCTATTAAACAGTCCAAGGCGGTAACCCTATTAAAGAGTCCAAGGCGGTATCCCTATTAAACAGTCCAAGGCGGTATCCCTATTAAACAGTCCAAGGCGGTATCCCTATTAAACAGTCCAAGGCGGTAACCCTTATAAACAGTCCAAGGCGGTAACCCTTATAAACAGTCCAAGGCGGCAACCCTTATAAACAGTCTAAGGCAGTAACCCTAATTAATCAGTCCAAGGCGGTAACCAACCCTATTAAAGAGTCCAAGGCGGCAGCCCTATTAAACAGTCCAAGACGGTAACCCTAATAAACAGTCTAAGGTGGTAGCCCTAATAAAAAAAAGTAAGGTGGCAACCCTAATATTAAAAAAAAACAGGTGGTAACCCTAAAAAAAAACTGTCTAAAGCGGTAACCCTAATAAAAAAAACTGTCTAAGGCGGTAACCCTAATAAAAAAAACTGTCTAAGGCGGTAACCCAAATAAAAAAAGTCTAAGGCAGTAGCCCTAATAAAAACAGTCTAGGGCGGTAACCCTAATAAAAAAAAAGTATAAAGCGGTAGCCCTAATAAAAAAAAGTATGAAGCAGTAACCCTAATAAAAAAAAGTATTAAGCAGTAGCCCTAACAAACAGTCTAAGGCGGTAACCCTAACAAACAGTCTAAGGCAGTAACCCTTATAAACAGTCCAAGGCGGCAACCCTTATAAACAGTCTAAGGCAGTAACCCTAATTAATCAGTCCAAGGCGGTAACCAACCCTATTAAAGAGTCCAAGGCGGCAGCCCTATTAAACAGTCCAAGGCGGTAACCCTAATAAACAGTCTAAGGTGGTAGCCCTAATAAAAAAAAGTAAGGTGGCAACCCTAATATTAAAAAAAAACAGGTGGTAACCCTAAAAAAACTGTCTAAAGCGGTAACCCTAATAAAAAAAACTGTCTAAGGCGGTAACCCTAATAAAAAAAAACTGTCTAAGGCGGTAACCCAAATAAAAAAAGTCTAAGGCAGTAGCCCTAATAAAAACAGTCTAGGGCGGTAACCCTAATAAAAAAAAAGTATAAAGCGGTAGCCCTAATAAAAAAAAGTATGAAGCAGTAACCCTAATAAAAAAAAGTATTAAGCAGTAGCCCTAACAAACAATCTAAGGCGGTAGCCTTAACAAACAGTCTAACAGCATGTCCTAGCTTAACATGGGCAATGCGTTGCCTAAAATGTGGTGCGGGCAATACGGGGATGTAAGCGACAAAACACGTGCATTCAATTTAAAACAATAGGTGCGTTGTTCTACTTATTTGAATGCACGTGTTTTGTTGCTTACGCTCCCCGGACCACATCTCACGCAACGCATTGCCCGTGTTTAGCTAGGATACGCTGTAAGGCGGTAGCTCTAACAAACAGTCTAATGCGGTAGCTCTAACAAATTCGAGAATTTTCGACAACTCACAACACTACACTCAGAGTCACGACGAATTATTATTTTAAAATAACAATTCCCCGTGCACGGAAATCGAACCCGGTCTGTGGCTCGCCCAGCGAATTACCACTCGGCCACCACCTGCCTGCAAAATCATATTCAATATCAAATATTGATATAATTAGAACATTAGAATAAATCGATTATTTAAATATGTTCTTGAATGCATATTCTCGACCAAATCAATTTTAAGAAATCCCGCCCTTAAAATTCACAACATATGAAATGTTCGTATAAAACTTACAGTGTGTATTGTATGTGTGCTGCTCCTCAGCAAAGCATCCAGAGTCACCAAAATATCCAAAATGACGACACTCTGGGCCTGTTTCAAGGCCTGTAAAATCCAATCGATAGCGACCGTCAGCGTCCGACCCTCGATGGCGACCTTCTGTCGGTTCACGAGGTTCGACATTAAAGTGCAGCATTTCGCCACTAGGAAAGAATCGTCCGGCGTGATTAAATTGCAAAACTGGTTCACCAACAAAACAGCTCTCTAAAAAAACAATAATCGTGCACTTGATAATGCCATAAAAAGCAAAACTAGTCGAGTAAATAGAAACAAATAGTGAAACAAACAGAGTTTTTAATTTATCCTTTAATTTGATGAATAAAGCACCTTTCTTCACACATAAAAGTGTGAAGAAAGGTTATTGCTTTATTTGTCAAATTGATTTGATCTTCACGCAACTCACAATCAATTTATCCTTTAATATTAATAATCATGCTTTCTAAAGTGAGTCATAAAATATAAAAACAATTAATTAACACCACCTGCATACCAACCCAAGATTTCTGATCAATTTCAGATGATTAAACTGTATAAATGCAGGTTTTTTGCATCTGGGTATTTAATAAATACAAAGATTAAGTAGTATGTGTGGGTAAATTCAGTTTTTTATGACTGTTAGTTTAATAAACGCGAAAATAAAGTCGTATGTGCGCTTTGAGGTTAGAAATAACAATTTTTACTCACAGTGCCGTTCGTAACGATCGGATATCTGTAATCCAGGGAATTCAAATCGTCCAAGATTCGATTCGTCAGTTTCCTGTCGCCTTCCGAACGGCCGTGCAGCACTTGCGTGAATTTCGACGATAAATTCGTAAAAATTACTTGACAGTCACACAAAGACGCCATCATTGTTTCGATCATGGATGATCTATTTTATAGCGTGACATTTTTAATTTTCACCACAGCCAACATCAAACAAATAAAGTTTGTTTAATTGTTGGGGTTTTATTTGAAAATAAAATCCAATAAATGAAAAATTGGGCGCGTTCATCAAAATGTTAGACCTTCAACATGTTTGGATTTGTTTGTGATGTATGTTGGTATCTAATTGGGCCCGTTCATCAAAGTGTTCAACATTCAACATGTTTGTGATGTATCTAATGAACGATAACATTTCGCGTACGGAATCGGGCTGAATATTTCAAAAACAATAAGGTAAATGCTTAAAATTGGTAAAAATTGCGTAAAAACTTGATATATTTAAAATTCCCGCTTGTGAGACAAGTAACGCCATCGTTGATTGCACCAACTACAACGTTGAAGTTCGTTGGACAAGCAATAGATGGCGAGATTTACTAAAATTATTTGAAAACATCTCAATTTCTTAATTTAATCCCTTGACTGATGATTTAAATATACATTTAAGACACATACATGAATTTTGTTCATTTAGGTATAGTATCTTGTCTAAGTGTTGACGGTGGAGGCTTCTACTTCGTTATACATCATAATTCACAATTAAAACACGATTTTAACTTTGTTTATATAACCGAGACTCAGTTATACAAACAAAGTTAAAATTGTTATCTAAGTGTGTTATTTACTAAAGGGTTTTAAGTATACTTTTCCATATTTCAAAAAAAATTGCTTCCGTTTGAATTAATTAAAGTAAGAATAAATTGAATTGAAAACATAAAATTAATTAAGAGTGGATCAAACATAAGCCGCAGTATATTTTGAGCTCAATTTAAAATCAGTGGTTTATACGCGTGGCGCATGAAGAAAAATTTCGAGTTTAGAAAAGCCCCGCGAAAATTTGTCGAGGGTCGCTGCGCGACCCTCGACAAATTTTCTACGCGGGGCTTTTCTAAACTCGAAATTTTACTTCATGCTTACTCTGGGAGTAGAAAACTATATTTTTAAACAAATAATTATTATTACATCTAGGGTAATATGAAGAGATTATTTCCCTAGGGAAAATATTCATATTTTAAGGCTTTTCTAAATTTGAAAATTAACAATACGTCAGATTTTTATAAAATTAACAGAAATTATTGGGAAAGGAACAAACTTTGTTCTGATGATAAAAAAAACAAAATCGATCGACTGTGACAAAAATGACAGCCTTTTAAAGTTGATTTTTTTTTTGCAAAGTGTGGAAATTTGTGTTTTCCTATAAAAACGAATGGAGAAAATTAACAATACGTCAGATTTTTATAAAATTAACAGAAATTATTGGGAAAGGAACAAACTTTGTTCTGATGATAAAAAAAAACAAAATCGATTGACTGTGACAAAAATGACAGCCTTTTAAAGTTGATTTTTTTTGCAAAGTGTGGAAATTTGTGTTTTCCTATAAAAAAACGAATGGAGAAAATTAACAATACGTCAGATTTTTATAAAATTAACAGAAATTATTAGGAAAGGTACAAACTTTGTTCTGATGATAAAAAAACAAAATCGATCGACTGTGACAAAAATGACAGCCTTTTAAAGTTGATTTTTTTGCAAAGTGTGGAAATTTGTGTTTTCCTATAAAAGACGAATGGAGAAAATTAACAATACGTCAGATTTTTATAAAATTAACAGAAATTATTAGGAAAGGAACAAACTTTGTTCTGACGATAAAAAAAACAAAATCGATCGACTGTAACAAAAATGACAACCTTTTAAAGTTGATTTTTTTGCAAAGTGTGGAAATTTGTGTTTTCTTATAAAAACGAATGGAGAAAATTAACAATTCTAAATACTTTTCATAGACGAGATTTTGATATTCTTTAACAAATATCTTACTAAACACTCGCGAACGGTACGCCGAAGAGGTCAGACGTGTGAGCGAATTACAAGCAATTTTTAAAGCGAAAAAGAAGCCTTTCATCCCTCTAGGTGTTACCTGGAAAGAATGGATGAGGACGTGGAAGATAACACGATGGATACTTCCGGTTTCCAGGAAGTCACAACAAAAAAACGCGGTCGTCCACCAAAGTATACGACAACAAAGAGGGCTAACATAACAGGTAATACAACTAGAAACACCAACAGATCACTACAAGAAATTGTTAAATTAATCACGACACAAAACCAAACGATCCAACAAAGCATAATGTCACAAACACACTATCAACAGACAACACAAAAAAACAACCCGATATACACACAAGCCTCGCAGACATTTCACACACAAACTCAACTACAACCACATAACATCACCCCATCCGGTAGCAAAACTAGTAATACACAACCGCATATAGCCTATACTCATGCAGAACAAAATGCAATTGGAAAAAACGCACGACAAGAATACAGACACTCATTCAATTTCACAACTGTGAACGACATTACGAGACTGCAAATGGTACAGACATGGATCGGCCACAAATTTGACAATAACGCACTGATAATTAAAACTCAGTATGGATTCTTACTAAAAAGTAATGAGGATATCAATACAACAGAGGGACAGCTAAAATGTCTGCAACAAAAAAGGATCATACATGAGTTCCGCGAATGTCGCCCGTCTCAGTCGAACTGGACACGCGAGAGTGCATCGCGCCCCTCCACTCAGCGATCTGCGCCAGAGCCATCCTACTGTCTTATCATAAAAGGGGTCGAACAAGACATTGATGACGACACAATAAGCGCGCGGCTGAGAGAACTAGGATTTACACATCGTTTTTGCAAACGAATAATTGCAAAGAAAGATGATTATCGAACACGCATGATTAGGGTTATTACAGCATCACTTGACACTTTTAAAAGAATGTTACACGAAAAATTTCACTTTCTTTGTAAGATATATCACGTGGAAGAAAGTAAGCCACCGACTCCGATCCCTAGCCCATGCAGTCGATGCAATAAATTTGACCACGCCACTGTAAATTGTAAGGAATCAATTACATGTGCCAAATGCGGAGGAACTCACCCTTCAAATATATGCGACACAAATCTTCCACCTAAGTGCAAATCGTGTGGAGGCACAGAACACGGTGCATGGTCGATGAAGTGCCCAATGAGACCACGAGAGCCGATAGAGGGAATACCGAACGTGAAAATGGTCAACCACAACAAAAAATCATCAGACATTGACAAGGAATTGACAGTAAATTCACGAATCCATGCACCCATCACCATACACGACTTTATTATTGATACTTACACGACGAAAATTAACGAACTAACGACTAACAATAGAGACGAGCTTATTAAAAAACTACGAGAACGATTCAATGACTCATTCGCTGTCGACACACATGTAAATTTTTCCGGGAATAAAATGTTCATTGTGATGTTTGACCTTAAATCTCCCAATGTTATCCCTCCTGTATTCCCTATCACTGGTGTAAAAACCGGGTTCGCACAAGTAACCAGAAATAGCTAACACAACATTTATGTATACGAACATTAATTCCTTATCCAAAAAATCCCACCTAATTTCCCATTTCCTACGTAACAACCTTGTGCATGTTAATATGTTTGTCGAAACAAAATCCAATAGACCATTCCCTCTTAAAGATTATCCTTTCATACAAATCCCCTCATCAGCTCCGCTTCAAAACCAAAGAGGAGGTTCCATAATAGCAGTGAGACCGGAGATTAAATTAGGGAAAGCTAATCCTCCACGCATAAACCACATAATGAATGAATGTCTCCATTGCACCGTTGAACTCTCCTCTTTTACCCTCCATATCTTCCTCGTATACGTCCATCACTCCTCAGTAATCGAAGACACTATCCTTACCAAAGCTTCCTTATATGACCATGCTATCATAATCGGTGATTTCAACATGAATTCGGCAAAACATAAGCAACTCTCTTCCTTTATTTCAAACTCCAATTTTATCCGTATCCACACAGATCCAGCTTTTATCATGCCCCATAATCAATCCTCTACCCCTGATGTATTCCTAGCCACCAGTAATATCAGACCCATTATACATAACTTGGAGCTAATACCCGATTTTGGGTCAGATCATCTGTCAATCAAATTTTGCCTCTCCTCAACCCCCCCTATTCCTACACCGACTAAAATTACTTACAGATACAAGGACTGCGACATAGACAAAGTGACAGAAGACATTACACAACATATCACACAACATTCAGACATATCCTCTACATCCATATCCCTATTCTTCGAAACTTTAGCAGACTCAATCAAAAAAAATACTCCCACCTATACCAAACAACCTTATAAGTATCCCCTTCCTAAATTTATCCTAAGACTGATAAAATACAAACGACAATTATACAGAGACATCCGACTGACAGACGAAACTAACTTAAAAACAAAATACAATAAACTCAATAAAGACATACACGTTATGATACAAGAATACAAAAAGGATTTGTGGGTTAATACCTGCAAAAACCTTAACGAACTTCAAGGAAAAAAAATTTGGGACGAAGTTAAAAAATTGAGTAAATACCGTAAGACAGACTTTCTACAAAAAATACAAGACCCAACGACACTAGAGACAACCACAGACGATCAGACAATAGCAGACATTTTCGCTAAATATTTCAAAAAAACATACACAATGACTGATAACTCTTCATTTGACAATGACTCTCTTGAGACAATTAATTCCTGGTATAACTCCTTCAAACTCAACTCCCACTTCCCAAACGTTCCCGACGAGATAAAGGAAGAAGAGTATTATGAATTGTTGCATAAAGGCAAAAACACATCACCTGGGTATGATAGTATTCCTAGATCTATCCTAAAATCCCTTCCACAAAATATACATGAATACATCCTCAGCATATTCAACCACATTTATCAATCCCAGTCCTTCCCGAAGGAGTGGAAGCGAGGTATAATTACATGTATACATAAATCAGGAAACGAGGCGACACATGTCGCAAGCTACCGTCCTATTACTTTGCTTCCAGTCCTCGGGAAATTATATGAATCCATCATCCAAAAAAAAACTCACGTCCCTCATCCAAAACTGTATCCCCTACTACCAATTCGGTTTTATCGAACACCGTTCAACATCCCTTCCTGTAACAATTTTAACATCGAACTGTCAGACAGCACACCTCGAAGGTAAAAAATCCGCAGTTTTGTTCCTGGACATTCAAAAGGCATACGACTCGGTTTGGCATCGGGGTGTGTTGTTCAAGTGCAATTCCTTAGGCATTCCTCCGTACCTAATTAACATCCTAGACAACTTCCTATCCAATAGATCCATAAGTGTCCGAATACGAAATTCCTACTCCCAATCCTTCACACCTGAACAAGGTCTACCACAAGGATCCCCACTTTCTCCCATGTTGTATAACTTGTTTGTCCATGATTTTTACAATCCAGACCCTTTGTACTTCAACCCATCAGCCTATCCTCTACTCTACGCCGATGACACTGCACTTATAACCCATGCTCCCACTATACCTAAAGCCCTAAGCACTCTCCAAGGTCTGATTGATGATGCCCAGACATGGTTCGCGAAATGGCGCATTACCATCAACCCCAACAAAACACAACTCCTTATCCCATACCATAATGCTCAAAACTCCCAATTTAACATAACCATGAATAGTCACACCATTTCTCCCGCCCCCAATTGTAAATATCTAGGTATTACTATCAACCCCAAATTTACTTTCCTCACACATTCCCAAATCCTAAAAGCAAACATAAAGAGCAGGGCTCGATATTTTAGATCTCTAACATACAAAAATGAAGGTATCTCCACCAATACAGCGGTGTTCATTTATAAAATGATATGTCGACCCCTGCTCGAATATGCTGCTATCCTTTTCCATAATCCTCGTCCAAACGTGTTGAAGAACCTAGAAGTCGCGGAGCGTTCAGCCTTGAGAGTGCTTACAAAAATCCGACACCCTAACAATCCTCTGCATAATCCCTCTAACACACTCCTCTATGAACTTTGCAACATCCCAACGATCACTGAACGTCTTCAGACTCTATCATTAAAATTTGCCTCAAACCCATACAACACTGAAATCTTAAATTACCTATGTATACCCCGCAATCCTAACATCCACCCCAAGTATAAATTCCCTACCAAAACCATTTATCAATTCATCACATTTCATCAATCGAACCCAGACAGTGACGTTAGCGATCATGACATCTAAATTGCCGACATAGACTAGACAAGAACAGGCGGAAAGACCATTGGTCGATAGCCAATTACGGAATATTTATAATTTTAGTGGAATAATATATATTCAATGCAATGTATTGTATATAATTAATGTATATTCTGTAATAAAGATGTATATATATATATATCTTACTAAATCAGCGTTTTTTGAAAAATGCGATTTATCAACTATTTTCACCTTTTATATTTGACTGGCTATATTTTGTAAAACAAGTATCAGATTCAATTTATTCAAAAAGCAATCGATTTAAGATTAAATGAGCTTTAACTTAAGTTATAGCTGTTTTTGTAGCTTCAACAATAGGCCTTTTATAGTTGCTCAAATTTGGATGTTGGTAGGGTTGGCTAGTTTCCAATTGTTTTTAAAAGTGGAAAAAGTAAGTTAAATTTTGTTTTTTTGAGCAAAATGAATACCTCACAATATTTATAATATTAGTAAGAATGTTTGTGATTTTTAATAGAATTTTTGAGAACATTTTTTTTTTTTGGGTGAAATTTCCATACCTACCCCTTGCTAAAATTGAGGTTTTTCGATAAAAATTCTATTTTATTTTAATTCTGAAAAAAATCACAGATTCAATCATTGATATTAAAAACAACATGTGGTAATTATTTTCGTAATAAAAAAATTGCGCATCAAGTTTTTTGCACTTTTAGCGACTATGGAAAATTGATAAACCCACCAAAATCCAACTTTAAGCGTTTGTTCTGAGCGTAAATTATAGTTTCAAAAAAACGACTGTACTTTAAATGAAAGCTCGTTAAATTCTAAATCAGTTTCTCTAACAATATTTTAATTTCCTTTAACAAATATCTTTATAAATCAGCGTTTTCTCGAAGAAGTGATTTATCAACTATTTTTGACTTTTTACATTTGACTGGCTGTATTTAGTAAAATAATTATTAGATTTAATTAATTTGAAAAGCAATCGATTTGGGATTGAATGTGCTTAAATTTGAGTTATGGAATTTTTTTGTAGCTTACAAAATGTGCTTTCTACAACTGCTCAAAGTTGGATTTTAGTAGGTGTAATTATTTTTTTTAAGTGGAAAAACTTTTATTTCTTTTTTTGAAAAATCAATTGACATATTTGCATTTTTTTTTATAGAATAATTAAGCTTATTTATTTCCAAGCAAACGCTGTTATTTTAAATTTTATGAAGTAACGCGTTTATGTTTTTTAAATTCATCAAAAAAATTCCAGCTTAAACTCGACGTTTTCTTTGTTACAACAAAATTCCACTTTGACGCGATATTTTGGAAAAATCAATTGACAGATTTGCATTTTTTCTTCAGAATATTGAAGCTTATTTATTTCCAAGCCAACGCTGTAATTTTGAAATGTAGGACATGACGCGTTAATTGTTTTTAAATTTCTTAAACAAATTCCAGCCTTAACTCACCATTTTCTTTGTTTCAACAAAATTACACTTTGAAGCGATATTTCAGAAAAATCAATAAACAGATTTGCATTTTTTCTTTAGAATATTGAAGTTTATTTATTCCCAAGCAAATACTGTAATTTTCAAGTTTACGAATTTTTTTTTAAATTCCTCAAACAAATTTCTGTTTAAACTCGACATTTTCTTTATTCCAACAAAATTTCACTTTGACGCGATATTTCGGCAAAATCAATTAACATATTTGCATTTTTTTTTTTCAGAATGTTGAAGCTTATTTCTTTCCAAGCAAACACTGTAATTTTCAAGTTTACGATGTGACGCGTTAATTTTTTTTAAATTCCTCAAACAAATTCCAGTCCAAACTCGCCTTTTTCTTTATTTCAACAAAATTCTACTTTAACGCGATTTTTTCTAAAAACTAGTTGACATATTTGCATTTTATTTTCAACATATTGAAGCTCGTTTATTTGCTAGCAAACGCTGTAATTTTGAAATGTAGGAAGTGACACGTTAATTTTTTTTAAATCCCTCAAACAAATTCCAGCCCAAACTCGCCTTTTTCTTTATTTCAACGAAATTCTACTTTGACGCGATTTTTTCTAAAAACTAGTTGACATATTTGCATTTTATTTTCAACATATTGAAGCTCGTTAATTTCCAAGCAAACGCTGTGTTTTTAAAATTTACAAAGTGACGCGTTCATTTTTTTAAAATTACTCAAACAAATTCCAGCCTAAACTCGGCGTTTTCTTTGTCTCAGCAAAATTCCACTTTGACGCAATATTTCGCAAAAACCAATTGATATATTTGCATTTTTTCTTCAGAATATTGAAGCTTATTTATTTCCAAGCAAACACTGTTATTTTGAAGTGTACGAAGTCACGCGTTAATTTTTTTTTAAATTCCTCAAACAAATTCCAGTCAAAACTCGCCTTTTTCTTTATTTCAACAAAATTCTACTTTAACGCGATTTTTTCTAAAAACTAGTTGACATATTTGCATTTTATTTTCAACATATTGAAGCTCGTTAATTTCCAAGCAAACGTTGTGTTTTAATAATTTACAAAGTGACGCGTTCATTTTTTTAAAATTACTCAAACAAATTCCAGCCTAAACTCGGCGTTTTCTTTGTCTCAGCAAAATTCCACTTTGAAGCAATATTTCGCAAAAACTAATTGATATATTTGCATTTTTTCTTCAGAATATTGAAGCTTATTTATTTCCAAGCAAACACTGTTATTTTGAAGTGTACGAAGTCACGCGTTAATTTTTTTTTAAATTCCTCAAACAAATTCCAGCCTAAACCCGCCTTTTTCTTTATTTCAACAAAATTCTACTTTGACGCGATTTTTTCTAAAAACTAGTTGACATATTTGCATTTTATTTTCAACATGTTGAAGCTCGTTTATTTGCTAGCAAACGCTGTAATTTTGAAATGTAGGAAGTGACACGTTAATTTTTTTAAATCCCTCAAACAAATTCCAGCCTAAACTCGCTATTTTGTTTGTTTCAACAAAATTTACCTTTGACGCGATTTTTTGTAAAAACTAGTTGACATATTTGCATTTTCTTTTCAACATATTGAAGCTCGTTAATTTCCAAGCAAACGCTGTGTTTTTAAAATTTACAAAGTGACGCGTTCATTTTTTTAAAATTACTCAAACAAATTCCAGCCTAAACTCGGCGTTTTCTTTGTCTCAACAAAATTCCACTTTGACGCAATATTTCGCAAAAACTAATTGATATATTTGCATTTTTTCTTCAGAATATTGAAGGTTATTTATTTCCAAGCAAACACTGTTATTTTGAAGTGTACGAAGTCACGCGTTAATTTTTTTTTAAATTCCTCAAACAAATTCCAGCCTAAACTCGCCTTTTTCTTTATTTCAACAAAATTCTACTTTGACGCGATTTTTTCTAAAAACTAGTTGACATATTTGCATTTTATTTTCAACATGTTGAAGCTCGTTTATTTGCTAGCAAACGCTGTAATTTTGAAATGTAGGAAGTGACACGTTAATTTTTTTTAAATCCCTCAAACAAATTCCAGCCCAAACTCGCCTTTTTCTTTATTTCAACAAAATTCTACTTTGACGCGATTTTTTCTAAAAACTAGTTGATATATTTGCATTTTATTTTCAACATATTGAAGCTCGTTAATTTCCAAGCAAACGCTGTGTTTTTAAAATTTACAAAGTGACGCGTTCATTTTTTTAAAATTACTCAAACATATTCCAACCTAAACTCGGCGTTTTCTTTGTCTCAACAAAATTCCACTTTGACGCAATATTTCGCAAAAACCAATTGATATATTTGCATTTTTTCTTCAGAATATTGAAGCTTATTTATTTCCAAGCAAACGTTGTTATTTTGAAGTGTACGAAGTGACGCGTTCATTTTTTTTTTAAATTCCAGCCTAAACTCACCATTTTCTTTGTTTCAACAAAATTCCACTTTGACGCGATTTTTTGAAAAAAACAATTGACATATTTGCATTTTTTCTTCAGAATATTGAAGCTTATTTATTTCCGAGCAAACACTGTTATTTTGAAGTTTACGAAGAGACGCGTTGCTTTTATTTAAATTCCTCAAACAAATTCCAACCTAAACTCGCCATTTTCTTTGTTTCAACAAAATTCCACTTTGGCGCGATTTTTTGAAAAAAACAATTGAGATATTTGCATTTTTTCTTCAGAATATTGAAGCTTGTTTATTTCCAAGCAAACACTGTAATTTTCAAGTTTACAAAGTGTCGTCTTAATTTTTTTTAAATTCCTCAAAAATGTTCAGCGTAAACTCGACGTTTTGTTTATCTGGAAAAAAATCCCACCTTGACGCGATTTTTCGGAAAAACCAACCGACATATTTGTATTTTCTCTACAGAATGTTTTTAAACGATTGTTTTCCACTCCCAGACTAAGCATGAAGTAAAATTTCGAGTTTAGAAAAGCCTGAAAATTTAGCTTGGTCGCGTAGCGCGAAGCGCGGAGCGACCAAGCCAAATCAGGCTTTTCTAAACTCGAAATTTTACTTCATGCGCCACGCGTATAAAACACAGATTTTATGTGATGTTCAGAAATGTCTTTCATTGAATTTCATGTGATGTTCAGAAATTACTTTCGTTGTTCAGAAATGTCTTTTATTAGTTGACTAACTTGTATCAGCAGGAATGTATTTTCATTGAATCTAACAGTTGGCTAACCTGATCCAGCAGAAATTAAACGTAACAGTTGGCCAATTTGATTCAGCAGGAGTGTATTTCCATTGAATCTAACAGTTGGCCAACCTGACCCAGCAGGAATTGAACGTAACAATTGGCTAACCTGGTTCAGCAGGAATGGATTGTTATTGAACCTACCAGTTGGCCAACCTGACCCAGCAGGAATTAAAAGTAACAGTTGGCCAAATTGATTCGGCAGGAGTGTATTTCCATTGAATCTAACAGTTGGCTAACCTGCTCCAACAGGATTCGAACCTAACAGTTGGCCAACCTGATTCAGCAGGAACAACAACAGCTGATTTCACGGAAACAGCTGTTCGCGCCCGGGGAAACCCGAGCGCGCACGAGCTGCATCCGGCGCAATCCTGCGGAGTTTCCTCGTCTGCGCTCGCAGGCAGGCCGCCTGCCAGTTTTCCTCCTCGATGACACAGAAGCACAGCACGCTCGATCCGGGCGCGTCGTCTCCATAAACGCTCCTCTCTCTTCCGGCCACCGACACTCACACTCACACACACACACACGCGCGCAAACCCACCGCGATTCAGCAGGAATTGTTATTATGTAATTGTGCCAAATGTGCCCGACCGCTGCTAGGTGTGTGTGTGCGTGCGATGCGACGCGCGTCTCCCGAATAAAATGAATAATTACGCGAAAAAACATTGAGAGAAAAGAGAAGTGCGCGCGGGTTGAAACAGAGGCGAAGCGAAGCGGGGCGGGCCTCGAATTATGGATAACAGTGTTGTTTACGTTGTTTGAATTTTCCCCCCCCGGACAACTCGAGTGCCGAGTGCGGTTTTTTCCTGCCTACCAAGTGTGTGTGTGTGTGTAGTTTTTTTTTTTTGTAATCGGGAGGTGAGGCAAAATGGCGGACTTGGAGGCAGTGCTGGCCGATGTCAGCTATCTGATGGCTATGGAGAAGAGCAAATGCACCCCCGCTGCGAGGGCCAGCAAGAAGATCATACTGCCCGATCCTAGGTGAGTCGCGCCCGCCTCAACCTTCGCCTCATTGTCATTGACAGAACAGGATAGGACGGTCGCTCCTCCGGTTGTTGTTGTGCGTTCTTCGTTTTTTTTTTTTTTCAGATGCAAGGGTGAGGAGAGGAGAGGGAGGTCATTCAACCCTCCGCTGCCGCCCCGTTGCGGGGCGGCAAAGGGGGTTGGTTTATGAGCGGGGGGGTGGTGGAGGTGTTGAGCTTTTAAGCGGGACACGAAATTTCCCCTCTTAATGTACGACACTCTCACGCACGGAAATACCGAACACACTCCTGTCGTGTTCCGGTGGATTAACCTCAATTTTCAGCAGGATTTACACTTTCGGGATCATTTCACGCGAGGAATGTGAGAAAAATCTAAAAAATAGCAATTTCAATTGTTTTTCATGAAACGAAAGAATTTTCAGCAGGGTTTACACTTTCTAGATCAGAATTTTTAGCAGGGTTTACATTTTTTTATATATATACAGGGTGTCTCCTAAAAAATGCCGCAGGCCATAAGTTCTTTATTAATTGACCGATTTAAAAAAATCAAAACACAATTAAAATGACTCCACAAACAAGCCCTAAATGTCTTTCTTTACCAAAACAAGTTTCATGTCAGCGTTAGTCAACTTTTTGTTTTCAAATGGCCACGTATATTTTTTTAAAAAAGCCAATTTGTACATGTTTGAATTTAGAAAAATATCCTCTATCAGAATAAATTTTAAAAAATATACGTAGCCATTTGAAAAAAAAAAGTTGACTATCGCTGACATGAGAGTGGATTTGGTTAAAAACTCAAATCAAGGCTTCTTTGTAGATCTGTTGTAGCCGTTTTAATTGTTTTTTGTTTTTTGTTTTTTTTTTAATCGCTCAATTAATAAAGAAGTTATGGTCTGCGGCGGTTTTTAGGAGACAACCTGTATATATATAAATAAATAAATATATTTATATATTATATAATTTTTTTATGAAATAAGAAGAATACTTTAAAGTTAACAATAAATCAGTGTTTTTATACGCGTGGCGCATGAAGTAAAATTTCGAGTTTAGAAAAGCCTAATTTGGCTCGGTCGCTCCGCTTCGCTACGCGCCCGAGCCAAATTTTCAGGCTTTTCTAAACTCGAAATTTTACTTCATGCTTAGTCTGGGAGTGGAAGACATTCGTTTAAGCCTTAAATTGAATTTTTACGAAAATAATGAATGCCTCAATTCAACGATTTTAGCAGAATATTGTGTTGTAAAAATTCATCAGATTATCAAATTAACTTAAAATTCATAGAATCTACACAGAAATGAATTAACTTTGATTGGCCGTAATGGAAATATAAATATTTCTACTGGATTTCCAGAAATATCAAACCAAACTTGAAATTATCCGGTAAAACTGACAATCTTGGGAGAATGTTTTCCTTGAAAAAATTGTAGAAAATTGAAATTTTATACCATAACCGTGAAATTCGCAGAATTTACTTAGAATTAATTGCACTTGCATCTTATAGAAAGAAAATTGTATTATCTCACCACATTTTCTAAAAATATTTAGCCAAAGTTGAAATTATGCAATAAAATTAAGAATTTTGAGAGAATGTTTTCTTTAAAAAAATTGTAAAAAATTTGAAATTTATACTATCAACATAAAATTGTCAGGATTTACTAAGAATTGATTGCACTTACATTTTATAGTAAGAAAAGTAAATTATCACGCCATGTTTTCCGAAAATATTCAGCCAAAGTAGAAATTATGGAATAAAATTAATAATTTTGAGAGAATGTTTTCTTTAAAAAAAATGGTAAAAAATTATAAATGTATACTATCAACATTAAATTGACAGGATTTACTTAGAATTGATTGCACTTACATCTTATAGAAAGAAAATTAAATTATCTCGCCTCGTTTTCTTGAAATATTCAGTCAAAGTTACAATTATGCAAAACAATTAACAATTTTGAGAGAATGTTTTCTTTGAAAAACTTGTAAAAAATTATAAATTTATACTATCAACATTAAATTAACAGAATTTATTTAGAATTGATTGCACTTACATCTTATAGAAAGGAAATTATATTATCTCACCACATTTTCTTAAAATATTCAATTAAAGTTAAAATTATGCAATAAAATTAACAATTTTGAGAGAATGTTTTCTTTGAAAAAATTGTAAAAAATTTGATATTGATACTATCAACATTAAATTAACAGGATTGACTTAAAATTGATTGCACTTACATCTTATAGAAAAAGAATTATGATTTCTCAGCACATTTTCTTAAAATATTCACTCAAATTTGAAATAATGCAATAAAATTAACAATTTTGAGAGAATGTTTTCTTTGAAAAAATTGTAAAAAATTAGAAATCTAAACTATCAACATTAAATTGACAGAATTTACTTAGAATTGATTGCACTTACATCTTATAGTAAGAAAATTAAATTATCTCGCCTCGTTTTCTTGAAATATTCAGTCAAAGTTAAAATAATGCAATAAAATTAACAATTTTGAGAGAATGTTTTCTTTAAAAAAATTATAAAAAATTAGAAATTTATACTATCAACATTAAATTGACAGGATTTACTTATAATTGATTGCACTTATATCTTATAGAAAGAAAATTATATTATCTTACCACATTTGCTTAAAATGTTTAGTTAAAGTTAAAATTATGCAATAAAATTAACAATTTTAAGAGAATGTTTAATTTTTTTTTATAAAATAAGAAGAATACTTCAAACTTTAAAATAAATCAGTGTTTTTATACGCGTGGCGCATGAAGTAAAATTTTGAGTTTAGAAAAGCCTAATTTGGATTGGCCGCTTCGCTTCAAATTTTTAGGCTTTTCTAAACTCGAAATTTTACTTCATGCTTAGTCTGGGAGCGGAACACACTCGTTTAAGCCTCAAATTGAACCTTTACAAAAATAACGAATCAAACTTGAAATTATCCGGTAAAATTGGCAATTTTGGAGAACTTTTTTCTTTGAAAAATATGTACAAAATTTTAAATTTTATGCCATAACCGTGAAATTCGCAGAATCTACTTATAATTAATTGCACATACATCTTATAGTAAGAAAATTAAATTATCTTGCCACGTTTTCCAAAAATATTGAAATTATGGATCAAAATCAACAATTTTAGATAAATGTTTTTTACGAAAGGATTTTCAGCAGAGTTTACACCTTCTAGATCATTTCATGTGAGGCATATGAGAAAATTGATTATAAGTGAAGAAATAACACCAATTTCAATTGTTTTTCCTAAAGCAGATGCGTTTGGTTGTTTTCAGCAGGATTTATATTATTACAAAAAAATCAGGGCTTCGAACCGAAAACCGAAAAATTTGTTTTTAATTGAACCGGAACGAATGAGATAACGGTTCGAAGTCCTGCAAAAAAAATCGATGGGGTGGAAAGAAAGAAAAGTCATCTAAAATCTATATAATTTTATATATTATATATTTTTTTTATAAAATAAGAAGAATATTTTGAAATTTAGAATAGATCAGTGTTTTTATACGCGTGGCGCATGAAGTAAAATTTCGAGTTTAGAAAAGCCTAATTTGGCTCGGTCGCTCCGCTTCGCTACGCGCCCGAGCCAAATTAGGCTTTTCTAAACTCGAAATTTTACTTCATGCTTAGCCTGGGAGTGGAAGACACTCGTTTATGCCTTAAATTGAACTTTTAAAAAATAACGAATGCCTCAATTCAACGATTTTATTGTAAAAATTCATCAGATTATCAAATCAACCTAAAATTGATAAAATCTACACAGAAATGAATAAACTTTGATTAGAAATTTGAATATCTTCACTGGGTTTTCAAAAATATCCAACCAAACTTGTAATTATCCGGTAAAACGGACAATTTTGGAGAAGTTTTCCTTTGAAAAAATTGTACAAAAATTGAAATTTTATACTATAACCGTGAAATTCACAGAATTTACTTAGAATTGATTGCACTTACATCTTATACTAAGAAAATTAAATTATCTTGCCACGTTTTCTTAAAATATTCAGTCAAAGTTAAAATAATGCAATAAAATAAACAATTTTGAGAGAATGTTTTCTTTAAAAAAATTGTAAAAAATTATAAATTTATACTATCAACATAAAATTGACAGGATTTACTATAAATTGATTACACTTACATTTTATAGTAAGAAAATTAAATTATCTTGCCACGTTTTTCGAATATATTCAGCCAAAATTGAAATGGAGTAAAATTAACAATTTTGTGAGAATGTTTTCTTTGAAAAAATTGTAAAAAATTAGAAATCTATACTATCAATATTAAATTTACAGAATTTACTTAGAATTGATTGCACTTACATCTCATAGAAAGAAAATTAAATTATCTCGCCTCGTTTTCTTGAAATATTCACTCAAAGTTACAATTATGCAATAAAATTAACAATTTTGAGAGAATGTTTTTTTTGAAAAAATTGTAAAACATTATAAATTTATACTATCAACATTAAATTAACAGAATTTACTTAGAATTGATTGCACTTACATCTCGTACAAAGAAAATTATATTATCTCTCCAGATTTTCTTAAAATATTTACTCAAAGTTGAAATTATGCAATAAAATTGACAATTTTGTGAGAATGTTTTCTTTGAAAAAATTGTAAAAAATTAGCAACTTATACTATCAACATTAAATTGACAGAATTTACTTAGAATTGATTGCACTTACATCTTATAGAAAGAAAATTATATTATCTCGCCACGTTTTCTTAAAATATTCAGTCAAAGTTAAAATTATGCAATAAAATGAACAATTTTGAGAGAATGTTTTCTTTAAAAAAGTTGTAAAAAATTAAAAATCTATACTATCAACATAAAATTGACAGGATTTACTAAGAATTGATTGCATTTACATCTTATAGTAAGAAAATTAAATTACCTCGCTACGTTATCCGAAAATATTCAGCCAAAGTTGAAATTATGGAAGAAAATTAACAATTTTGAGAGAATGTTTTCTTTGAAAAAATTGTAAAACATTATAAATTTATACTATCAACATTAAATTAACAGAATTCACTTAGAATTGATTGCACTTACATCTCGTACAAAGAAATTTATATTATCTCTCACCATTTTCTTAAAATATTTACTCAAAGTTGAAATTATGCAATAAAATTGACAATTTTGAGAGAATGTTTTTTTTGAAAACATTGTAAAACATTATAAATTTATACTATCAACATTAAATTAACAGAATTTACTTAGAATTGATTGCACTTACATCTCGTACAAGGAAAATTATATTATCTCTCCATATTTTCTTAAAATATTTACTCAAAGTTGAAATTATGCAATAAAATTGACAATTTTGAGAGAATGTTTTCTTTGAAAAAATTGTAAAAAATTAGCAACTTATACTATCAACATTAAATTGACAGAATTTACTTAGAATTGATTGCACTTACATCTCATAGAAAGAAAATTAAATTATCTCGCCTCGTTTTTTTGAAATATTTACTCAAAGTTACAATTATGCAATAAAATTAACAATTTTGAGAGAATGTTTTCTTTGAAAAAATTGTAAAAAATTATAAATTTATACTATCAACTTTAAAATAACAGAATTTACTTAGAATTGATTGCACTTACATCTCATACAAAGAAAATTATATTATCTCTCCAGATTTTCTTAAAATATTCACTCAAAGTTGAAATTATGCAATAAAATTGACAATTTTGTGAGAATGTTTTCTTTGAAAAAATTGTAAAAAATTAGCAACTTATACTATTAACAATAAATTGACAGAATTTACTTAGAATTGATTGCACTTACATCTTATAGAAAGAAAATTATATTATCTCGCCACGTTTTCTTAAAATATTCAGTCAAAGTTAAAATTATGCAATAAAATGAACAATTTTGAGAGGATGTTTTCTTTAAAAAAGTTGTAAAAAATTAAAAATCTATACTATCAACATAAAATTGACAGGATTTACTAAGAATTGATTGCATTTACATCTTATAGTAAGAAAACTAAATTATCTCGCCACGTTATCCGAAAATATTCAGCCAAAGTTGAAATTATGGAAGAAAATTAACAATTTTGAGAGAATGTTTTCTTTGAAAAAATTGTAAAAAATTATAAATTTATACTATCAACTTTAAATTAACAGAATTTACTTAGAATTGATTGCACTTACATCTCATACAAAAAAAATTAAATTATCTCGCCTCTTTTTTTTGAAATATTCACTCAAAGTTACAATTATGCAATAAAATTAACAATTTTGAGAGAATGTTTTCTTTGAAAAAATTGTAAAAAATTATAAATTTATACTATCAACTTTAAATTAACAGAATTTACTTAGAATTGATTGCACTTACATCTCGTACAAAGAAAATTATATTATCTCTCCACATTTTCTTAAAATATTTACTCAAAGTTGAAATTATGCAATAAAATTGACAATTTTGTGAGAATGTTTTCTTTGAAAAAATTGTAAAAAATTAGCAACTTATACTATCAACATTAAATTGACAGAATTTACTTAGAATTGATTGCACTTACATCTCATACAAAGAAAATTAAATTATCTCGCCTCGTTTTTTTGAAATATTCACTCAAAGTTACAATTATGCAATAAAATGAACAATTTTGAGAGAATGTTTTCTTTGAAAAAATTGTAAAAAATTAGCAACTTATACTATTAACATTAAATTGACAGAATTTACTTAGAATTGATTGCACTTACATCTTATAGAAAGAAAATTAAATTATCTTGCCTTGTTTTCTTGAAATATTCACTCAACGTTACAATTATGCTAAAATAAAACACGGGTGTGAAGTTACCAATAGATTCCGCCAATAGATCATAAAATAATAAAAAAACAATATATTTGATATTTTTCTCCACAGGTCTACTCATTGTACTCCATTCTAGATGATAACATTGATAAACCCGGTTTACTACCCCTTTCTACCCCTATACCCCCCCCCTAATTCTGTTTGATTATCAATTTTCATTATGTGCTCCTCAAAATTTTCAAGTTATTTTTTTTGTCGTTAATACTTTTTCTAAATTATCACAATTTAATTTGGCACTTTGTCCAGAAAAAACAAGAGCTATTACATTTTTTACGTTTGTTGTAAAAAATAATCATTAAATAAAAAAAACTTAAGTACCTCTGTTTAAAAATATTTTCAAAATATTAAGGAACAATTAAATGAAACTCATTATTTATTAAGAAAAATAACAATAATAATAATAATAATCATTTATTTCTCAGCAGAATAAATTCTATTTAATAAGTTGATCATTCGCAATTATTTAGAAGTAGGAAAACTTTAGTTTAAATATTGTGTTTATCAAAATTAACAAATCAAGTATAGGTAATACGCCTCTTATATTTTTAAAATTTGGACGAGCAATTACTAAAAACTAATTATTTATCATAAAAAATCGAGAAATGATCATGTGTTATTCGCAATTATTTACGGGCGAAGGAAGTTTGGTGTGAACATTTTGTTTGTAAAATCTGAACAAATAAAGTATGGGGAACACGCCTTGATAAATTTGTTTTCAAAATTCGAAGAAGCACTTACTAAAAACTAATTATTAATCATAAAAAATCGATAGATGATGATGTGATATATATAAACAATTATTTAGGGGTGATAGAAGCTCGGTGAAGTAAATTTGATTGTAAAATCTAAATAAATAAAATATGAGGAACACGCCTGTGCAAAAATATTTTCAAAATTCGGAGGAGCAATTACTCAAAAGTAATTATTTATCATAAAAAATCGAAAGATGATCATTTGTTATATTCGCAATTATTTAGGAGTGGGGAAAGTTCGGTGTGAAAAATTTGATTGTTGAATCTGGATAAATGAAGTATGGGGAACACGCCTGTGCAAAAATATTTTAAAATTTCGGAGGAGCAATTACTGAAAACTAATTATTTATCATAAATAATCGAAAACATATCATGTGTTATATTCGCAATTATTTGGGGGAGGGGGAAGCTCGGTGTGAAAAATTTGATTATTGAATCTGAATAAATGAAGTATGGGGAACACGCCTGTGCAAAAATATTTTAAAATTTCGGAGGAGCAATTACTGAAAACTAATTATTTATCATAAATAATCGAAAACATATCATGTGTTATATTCGCAATTATTTGGGGGTGGGGGAAGTTCGGTGTGAAAAATTTGATTGTTGAATCTGAATAAATGAAGTATGGGGAACACGCCTGTGCAAAAATATTTTAAAATTTCGGAGGAGCAATTACTGAAAACTAATTATTTATCATAATTAATCGAAAACATATCATGTGTTATATTCGCAATTATTTGGGGGAGGGGGAAGCTCGGTGTGAAAAATTTGATTGTTGAATCTGAATAAATGAAGTATGGGGAACACGCCTGTGCAAAAATATTTTAAAATTTCGGAGGAGCAATTACTGAAAACTAATTATTTATCATAAATAATCGAAAACATATCATGTGTTATATTCGCAATTATTTGGGGGTGGGGGAAGTTCGGTGTGAAAAATTTGATTGTTGAATCTGGATAAATGAAGTATGGGGAACACGCCTGTGCAAAAATATTTTAAAATTTCGGAGGAGCAATTACTGAAAACTAATTATTTATCATAAATAATCGAAAACATATCATGTGTTATATTCGCAATTATTTGGGGGAGGGGGAAGCTCGGTGTGAAAAATTTGATTGTTGAATCTGAATAAATGAAGTATGGGGAACACGCCTGTGCAAAAATATTTTGAAATTTCGGAGGAGCAATTACTAAAAACTAATTATTTATCATAAAAAATCTAAAACATATCATGTATTATATTCGCAATTATTTAGGGGTGGGGGAAGTTCGGTGTGAAAAATTTGATTGTAAAATCTGAATAAATGAAGTATGGCGAACACGCCTGTGTAAAAATATTTGCAAAACTCAGAGGAGCAATTACTGAAAACTAATTATTTATCATAAACATCGAGAGATGATCACGTGTTATATTCGCAATTATTTAAGGGCGGGGGAAGTTCGGTGTGAATAATTTGACTGTAGAATCTGAATACAGAAAGTATGGGGAACACGCCTGTGTAAAAATATTTTTATAATTTGGAGGAGCAATCACTGAAATCTAATTATTTGTCATGAAAAATCCAGTCATTTTTCAAATTCGCATATTTTTGGGGTGGGGGAGCTACGGTGTGAAAAATATTTTTATCATAAATGAACAATTGAAGTATGAAGAAAACGCCTGTAAGTAAATATTTTCAATAGTGAGAGGAGCAATTACCGCAAATAAATAATTTTTCGAAAAAAGAAAGATCATATGGGGGTGGGGGTAGTTTGTTTTTTATTTTATATTTGTTGAAACATAGGCAAGCAATACGTGTGTACATAAACAGTTTTAATATTTGGAAAATTTAATGGCGAAAAATAGTTATTAATCCAGTATGCATTTTTATTTTTTTGGGGGTTACGGGGATGCGGTGTGAAAATTTTTTCTTTTCTAATTGATTAATAGAAGTATGGGGAACATGTGCATATAAAAATAACTTGAAAATTTTGAGGAGCACATAATGAAAATTGATAATCAAACGGAATTAGGGGTAGTAAACCGGGTTTATCAATGTTATCATCTAGAATGGAGTACAATGAGTAGGCCTGTGGAGAAAAATATCAAATATATTGTTTTTTTATTTTTTTATGATCTATTGGCGGAATCTATTGGTAACTTCACACCCGTAATAAAACACGTTAGTAATCCTTTTTCTTCACTGGTTTATTTAGATCGCTAAATGTACATTTCGTTCACCATGTGAACATTTTCAATAGCTGTACTAAACTAAATTTACAAACAAAAGTGCGGCATATATATACAGATTTAAGCTAATTATTTGTTATTGACAATGGCGGTAAATACAGATAGTTTAGGTTAATCTTATTTCTTAATGACAGTGGCGTTAACAGGTAATATCTTTGTTGGGTACAGGTAGGGGGATTAAATCTAATAATACATTGTTAAGTGGTGTTAAATCGAAATTAAGTAATCTATTTTTGTGTTTTTTTTCTGTATATATATGCCGCACTTTTGTTTGTAAATTTAGTTTAGTACAGCTATTGAAAATGTTCACATGGTGAACGAAATGTACATTTAGCGATCTAAATAAACCAGTGAAGAAAAAGGATTACTAACGTGTTTTATTTTATTAAAATCATCTTCACGTAACTCACAACGAAACATTTTACAATTATGCAATAAAATTAACAATTTTGAGAGAATGTTTTCTTTGAAAAAATTGTAAAACATTATAAATTTATACTATCAACATTAAATTAACAGAATTTATTTAGAATTGATTGCACTTACATCTCATACAAAGGAAATTATATTATCTCTCCACATTTTCTTAAAATATTCACTCAAAGTTGAAATTATGCAATAAAACTGACAATTTTGTGAGAATGTTTTCTTTGAAAAAATTGTAAAAAATTAGCAACTTATACTATCAACATTAAATTGACAGAATTTACTTAGAATTGATTGCACTTACATCTCATACAAAGAAAATTATATTATCTCTCCACATTTTTTTAAAATATTCACTCAAAGTTAAAATGATGCAATAAAATTGACAATTTTGATTGAGAGAATGTTTTCTTTCAAAAAAATGGTAAAAAATTATAAATTTATACTATCAACATTAAATTGATAGAAAGTACTTAGAATTGATTGGACTTACATCTTATAGAAAGAAAATTAAATTATCTCGCCTCGTTTTCTTGAAATATTCAGTCAAAGTTACAATTACGCAATAAAATTAACAATTTTGTGAGAATGTTTGCTTTGAAAAAATTGTAAAAAATTGTAAATTATAATTTTTTTTTTGTAAAATTTTTCCTTACTAAAATTGAAATTTCCCGATGAAAATTTTAATTTTTTTAAAATTCTGAAAAAAATCACAGATACAATCATTGAGTTTAGAAACAACTTGTGGTAATAATTTTCCTAACAAAAAAAATGTGCATCGAGTTTTTCCACTTTAGCAACAGTGGAAAATCAATCCAAAATCCAACTTTGAGCGTTTGTGGTGAGCGTAATTTTTAAGTTTCAAAAAACGACTGTACTTTAAATTGCAGCTCATTCAATTTTAATTTTTTTTTCCGTAATGATATGTTATTATGTTTATTATCTATACACAGTATGATATCTTTGGCTGATCGTCGTAAGTTAGCTAGTAGTACATTCATGTTCAAATTAGTTCATAATATAATAGATGTTCCTCAATTACTCTCTATGATACCTTTTAATACGCCACGTATAGTTTCGCGGCAAAGTAGTTCGTTTCTATTACCAAGAGTTAATACCAATATACTACTAAAAGCGCCAATATATCACATGTCTATTAATGCTAATTCGCGTTTTACTGATATATTTTGTAATATTGTAAATCTTTAATTATACCAACTTTTGTATATTTTACACCATTTTATATATAATTTTGTTAACTTTATGTATTGTATGATTTTGTCCGATTTGTGGTTTTTCCGTGGACAATAAAGTATATTATTATTATTATTATTAATTTTCATAAACAAATATCTTTCTAAATCAGCGATTTCTCGAAGAACTGATTTTTCAACTGCTTTCACCTTTTGTATTTAACTGGTTGTATTTCGTAAAATAATTATCAGATTTAATTCAATCGATTTATAATTAAATTTGCTTTAATTTGAGTACCAGCTGTTTTTTGTAGCTTAAAAATGTGCCTTGTACAATCGCTCAAATTTGAATGTTAGTAGATGTGCTACTTTCCGGTGATTTTTTAAATTGAGAAAAGTTGGTGAAATTTTGTTTTTTCAGAGAAAATAAATTGCTCACATTTTTTCTAATACTAGTGAGGGTATTTGTGATTTTATACATATTTTTTCAAAAACAATTTTTTTTTTGTGAAATTTCCATATCTACCCCTTACTAAAATTGAGATTTTTGAATGAAAATTTTAAGTTTATTTAAAATTCTGAAAAAAATTACAGATACACTCTTTGATATTAGAAACAATGTGTGATGATTATTTTCTTGATAAAAAAATTGCGCATAAAGTTTTTTTTGCTTTTAGCAACAGTAGAAAATTAATACACCCACTAAAATCCAACTTTGAGCGTTTGTCCTGGGCGTAATTTTTAAGTTTAGAAACACGACTGTACTTTAAATTAAAGCTCGTTCAATTCGAGAGACTTTTCTCTAACGATATTTTAATTTTCATTAGCAAATATCTTTCTAAATCAGCGTTTCCTCGAAGAAGCGATTTGTCAAGTGTTTTCACCTTTTGTATTTGATTGGCTGTATTTCGTAAAATAATTATCAGATTTAATTCATTCAAAAAGCAATTGATTTAGGATTAAATATGCTTTAATTTAAGTCATAGCTGTTTTTGTAGTCTAAAACATGAGCTTTGTACAATCGCTCAAATATTAATGTTGGTGGATGTGCTACTTTCCGGTTGTTTTTTAAATTAGACAAAGTTGATGAAATTTTGTTTTATTAGAGGTAATAAATAGCTTACATTTTTTCTAATACTAGTGAGAGTGTTTATGATTTTTTTCTGATTTTTTAGAAACTATTTTTTTTTTGGTGAAATTTCCATACCTACCCCTTACTATAATCGAGATTTTCGGATGAAAATTTTAAGTTTTTTAAAATTCTGAAAAAAATCACAGATACACTCTTTGATATTAGAAACAACGTGTGATGATTATTTTCTTGAAAAAAAAAATACGCATCGAGTTTTTTCCACTTTTAACAACAGTGAAAAATCAATAAACCGACCAAAATCCAACTTTGAGCGTTTGTAGTGAGCGTAATTTCTGAGTTTCAAAAAACGATTGTACTTTAAATTTAAACTCGTTCAATTGTAAATACTTTTCCGTAACGATATTTTAATTTTCATTAGCAAATATCTTTCTAAATCAGCGTTTCCTCGAAGAAGACATTTTTCAACTGTTTTCACATTTTGTATTTGACTGGCTGTATTTCGTAAAATAATTATCAAATTTTATTCATTTAAAAAGCAATCGATTAAGGATAAAATGTGCTTTAATTTGAATTAAAGAACTTTTTGTAGCTTGAAAAATGTGCTTTGTACAATTGCTCAAAGTTGGATTTTGGAGGGTTGACTAGTTTCCAGTGGTTTTTAAAAGTGGAAAAAGTTGGTTATATTTTGTTTTCTTGAGCGAAATAAATAATTTACATTGTTTCTGATATTAGTAACAATAGTTGTGATTTTTTTCAGATTTTTTAAATTTTTCTTTTTTTAATGCAATAAAATTAACAATTTTGAGACAATGTTTTCTTTAAAAAAAATTGCAAAAAATTAAAAATTTATACTATCAACATTAAATTGACAGCATTTACTTAGAATTGATTGCACTTACATCTTATAGAAAGAAAATTAAATTATCTCGCCTCGTTTTCTTGAAATATTCAGTCAAAGTTAAAATAATGCAATAAAATTAACAATTTTGAGACAATGTTTTCTTTAAAAAAAATTGTAAAAAATTAAAAATTTATACTATCAACATTAAATTGACAGCATTTACTTAGAATTGATTGCACTTACATCTTATAGAAAGAAAATTAAATTATCTCGCCTCGTTTTCTTGAAATATTCAGTCAAAGTTAAAATAATGCAATAAAATTAACAATTTTGAGACAATGCTTTCTTTAAAAAAAATTGTAAAAAATTAGAAATTTATACTATCAACATTAAATTGACAGGATTTACTTAGAATTGATTGCACTTACATCTAATAGTAAGAAAATTAAATTATCTCGCCTCGTTTTCTTGAAATGTTCACTCAAAGTTACAATTACGCAATAAAATTAACAATTTTGTGAGAATATTTTCTTTGAAAAAATTGTAAAAAATTAGAAATTTATACTATCAACATTAAATTGACAGGATTTACTTAGAATTGATTGTACTTACATCTTATAGAAAGAAAATTAAATTATCTCGCCTCGTTTTGTTAAAATGTACACTCAAAGTTACAATTACGCAATAAAATTAACAATTTTGAGACAATGTTTTCTTTAAAAAAAATTGCAAAAAATAAAAAATTTATACTATCAACAATAAATTGACAGGATTTACTTAGAATTGATTGCACTTACATCTTATAGAAAGAAAATTAAATTATCTCGCCTCGTTTTCTTGAAATATTCAGTCAAAGTTAAAATAATGCAATAAAATTAACAATTTTGAGACAATGTTTTCTTTAAAAAAAATTGTAAAAAATTAGAAATTTATACTATCAACATTAAATTGACAGGATTTACTTAGAATTGATTGCACTTACATCTTATAGAAAGAAAATTAAATTATCTCGCCTCGTTTTCTTGAAATATTCAGTCAAAGTTAAAATAATGCAATAAAATTAACAATTTTGAGACAATGTTTTCTTTAAAAAAAATTGTAAAAAATTAGAAATTTATACTATCAACATTAAATTGACAGGATTTACTTAGAATTGATTGCACTTACATCTTATAGAAAGAAAATTAAATTATCTCGCCTCGTTTTCTTGAAATATTCAGTCAAAGTTAAAATAATGCAATAAAATTAACAATTTTGAGACAATGTTTTCTTTAAAAAAAATTGTAAAAAAATTAGAAATTTATACTATCAACATTAAATTGACAGGATTTACTTAGAATTGATTGCACTTACATCTTACAGTAAGAAAATTAAATTATCTCGCCTCGTTTTCTTGAAATGTTCAGTCAAAGTTACAATTACGCAATAAAATTAACAATTTTGAGACAATGTTTTCTTTAAAAAAAAATTGTAAAAAACTAGAAATTTATACTATCAACATTAAATTGACAGGATTTACTTAGAATTGATTGCACTTACATCTTATAGTAAGAAAATTAAATTATCTCGCCTCGTTTTCTTGAAATGTTCAGTCAAAGTTACAATTACGCAATAAAATTAACAATTTTGAGACAATGTTTTCTTTAAAAAAAAATTGTAAAAAACTAGAAATTTATACTATCAACATTAAATTGACAGGATTTACTTAGAATTGATTGCACTTACATCTTATAGTAAGAAAATTAAATTATCTCGGCTCGTTTTCTTGAAATGTTCACTGAAAGTTACAATTACGCAATAAAATTAACAATTTTGAGACAATGTTTTCTTAAAAAAAAATTGTAAAAAATTAGAAATTTATACTATCAACATTAAATTGACAGGATTTACTTAGAATTGATTGCACTTACATCTTATAGAAAGAAAATTAAATTATCTCGCCTCGTTTTCTTGAAATATTCAGTCAAAGTTAAAATAATGCAATAAAATTAACAATTTTGAGACAATGTTTTCTTTAAAAAAAATTGTAAAAAATTAGAAATTTATACTATCAACATTAAATTGACAGGATTTACTTAGAATTGATTGCACTTACATCTTATAGAAAGAAAATTAAATTATCCCGCCTCGTTTTCTTGAAATGTTCACTCAAAGTTACAATTACGCAATAAAATTAACAATTTTGTGAGAATATTTTCTTTGAAAAAATTGTAAAAAATTATAAATTTATACTATCAACATTAAATTAACAGAATTTACTTAGAATTGATTGCACTTACATCTTATACAAAGAAAATTATATTATCTCTCCACATTTTCTTAAAATATTCACTCAGAGTTGAAATTATGCAATAAAATTGACAACTTTGAGAGAATGTTTTCTTTGAAAAAATTGTAAAAAATTAGAAATTTATACTATCAACATTAAATTGACAGAATTTACTTACAATTGATTGCACTTACATCTTATACACAGAAAATTAAATTATCTCGCCTCGTTTTCTTGAAATATTCAGTCAAAGTTAAACTATTGCAATAAAATTAACAATTTTGAGAGAATATTTTCTTTAAAAAAATTGTAAAAAATTAGAAATTTATACTATCAATATTAAATTGACAGAATTTACTTAGAATTGATTGCACTTACATCTTATACACAGAAAATTATGTTATCTCACCACATTCTTGTAAAATATTCAGTCAAAGTTAAAGTTATGCAATAAAATTAGTAATTTTGAGAGCATATTTTTCCGCATTTTTACCAAAAGTTGATCGAATACTACTATTGTAATAAAAAGCTTAAGTTTATAGTATCATCTTAACAGCTCAATCGGTTTAGACTTTATCGTGGCGACAGAATTACAGAAAGACAGACATTTGTTACAAATGGTCTTAATCAACTCGGGGGACCTCAAAATGGATATATCCACTAACATTTTTGATTTGAAAATGTTCGCAAAAACAATACTTTCCCTTGGTTTTACATATGGGGGAAAGTAAAAAATTATATTGCGATCACATTAACATTAAAATAGACAGAAAATATAAAAACAACATTATTTATATTCTTTGGTATAAATAAAAAAAATCAAAGACATTAATCCCGCTCATTTGAAGAAGATTTACGCGCGCGGGTTTTAAAATTGAAGTCGTTAAATCATTAATCCCATCAATTAAAGCAGGATTAAGTAAACACGGGACAATTCTGCTAAATTTGGTTTGAAGTTTAATTAAAAGACAATTTTATTGTCTTTTTATTAATTACCATTATTATAGTAATTAGTAATGAATGAACGCTAATTCAAGATGAATCATGATACAAATTCTGGTGTTTTTATGATTCACTATAATTACGATTACACATAGGTAAGGAAACAACAAAAACACTTGAATTATATTTCACACATTTTATCTGTATATTCTTTGTAACACAAAATTATAGACACGTATATTCCCCAAATGTGTTATAAATTACTAAAAAAAAATTGATTGATAAGGCTGATAAATGTTGAAAGTTCATCTTTACGTTTATATAAATAAAACAATTTAAGCACTTTCAAATATCTATTGTATAACGCTACGAAACAATTCGCCACACTGTGGCTTCTTCAGGCGAAGAAATGAATCCTTCATTCATCCCCACAGTGTGGGGAAACAATTCTAGCGTTCATCAATAAAAAAACGTTTAAACTTTGTTTATATAACACAATTTCGTTTTTTTATTGATAAATTAATATGTATAACGAAGTAGTAGCCTCCACAATACAAAAATTGTTGCGTTATACAATATACATTTGAAAGTGTTTACATTTTTTTATTTATATAAAAGTTATAAATTACTGACAATATTTTCAAGATTTATTTTATATTATTTCCAATTGAGTCGCTCAGATTAAAAACTGGCCATACGTGTTTTGACAAACTTGTGGCAATATGACAAAAATTGATTTTGCAGCTTGTTTTAAATAAATTCAAATAGTGTTGAATGAAAGTTGTATCGAATGGGGATAAGACAAATTAACCGATGAGAAGTTGGCCATAGATACCGATTTTAAGATAGCCATAGATTTTCCAGCCACGGATTTGCCCGGCGCATCCACCATCGATCGTAAATTAAAATAAATGTCTTTCTTAATTTAAGGCAAATTATGAATGAAACAATGAAAACTAAACTAATTCCAGCCCTAAAAATATAGCTCATCCAAACTTAAATTTATTTTCGTATAAAGGCTTTATCAAACACAAATAGATAATAGTCCTCCCAAAAGCATGTAATAAAATGACCAGATTTCAAACTTAAAAAAAATTTATAATAAATGTATTTAACATTTTTGTCAACATGTTTATAGCTTAATTGGCTTAGTTAGGCTTTAAGCTACAAGTCAGAGTTAAAGGAAATAATTTTAATCAAACTACATACTTTTAATGTAGTTTGATTAAAATTATTTCCTTTAACTCTGACTTGTAGCTTAAAGCCTAACTAAGCCAATTAAGCTATAAAATGTTGACAAAAATGTTAAATACATTTATTATAAATTTTTTCCATCCTAACGACTCCAATAAAATGACCAGATTTTAAACTTAAATTAAAAATATGTAGTTGTGAATAAAATTATTTCTTTTAACTCTGACTTGTAGCTTAAAGCTTAACTAAGCCATTTAAGCAATAAAATTTTGGCAAAAATGTTAAATACATTTTTTATAAATTTTTTCCATCCGAACGACTCGAATAAAATGACCAGATTTCAACCTTAAATTAAAAATATGTAGTTGTGGATAATAATATTTCTTTTAACTCTGACTTGTAGCTTAAAGCCTAACTAAACCATTTAAGTAATAAAATTTTGGCAAATATGTTAAATGAATTTTTTATAATTTTTTTCCATCCGAACGATTAGAATAAAATGACCAGATTTCAAACTTAAATTAAAAATATGTAGTTGTGAATAAAATTATTTCTTGTAACTCTGACTTGTAACTTAAATCCTAACTAAGCCTATGAAGCAATAAATTGTTGGCAAAAATGTTTAATAAATTTTTTATAAATTTTTTCCATCCGAATGACTCGAATAAAAAAAATGACCAGATTTTAAACTTAAGTTAAAAGTATGTATAGTTACGCTCTAAGCTATACATCAGAGTTAAAATAAATAATTTTAATCACAACTACATATTTTTAATTTAAGTTCGAAATCTGGTCATTTTATTCGAGTCGTTCGGATGGAAAAAATTCATAAAAAATTCATTTAACATTTTTGCCAAAATTTTATAGCTTAAATAGCTTAGTTAAGCTTTAAGCTACACGTCAGAGTTGAAAGAAATAATTTTAATCGAAACTACATATTTTTAATTTAAGTTTAAAATCTGGTCATTTTATTCGAGTCTTTCGGATGGAAAAAAATTATAAAAAATGTATTTGACACTTTTGCCAAAATGTTATAGCTTAAATGGCTTAGTTAGGCTCTAAGCTACACGTCAGAGTTAAAAGAAATAATTTTAATCACAACTACATACTTTTAATTTAAGTTTGAAATCTGGTAATTTTATTGGAGTCGTTAGGATGGAAAAAAATGATAAAAAATGTATTTAACATTTTTGCCAAAATTTTATTGCTTAACTGGCTTAGTTAGGCTTTAAGCTACAAGTCGGAGTTAAAAAAAAATTTATTCACAACTACATACTTTTAATTTAAGTTTGAAATCTGGTCATTTCATTCGAATCGTTCGGATGGAAAAAAATTATTAAATAAATTCATTTAACATTTTTGCCAAAATTTTATAACTTAAATGGCTTAGTTAGGCTTTAAGCTACACGTCAGAGTTAAAAGAAATAATTTTAATCACAACTAAATATTTTTAATTTAAGTTTGAAATCTGGACATTTTATTCGAGTCGTTTGGATGGAAAAAATAATTGAAAAAATTCATTTAACATTTTTGCCAAAATTTTATAGCTTAAATGGCTTAGCTAGGCTTTAAGCTACACGTCAGAGTTAAAACAAATAATTTTAATTACAACTACATATTTTTAATTTAAGTTTGAAATCTGGTCATTTTATTCGAGTCGTTCGGATGGAAAAAATTAATAAAAAAATTCATTTAACATTTTTGCCAAAATTTTATAGCTTAAATATCTTAGTTAGGCTTTAAGCTACACGCCAGAGTTAAAAGAAATAATTTTAATCACAACTACATATTTTTAATTTAAGTTTGAAATCTGGTCATTTTATTCGAGTCGTTCGGATGGAAAAAATTATTAAAAAAATTCATTTAACATTTTTGCCACAATTTTATAGCTTAAATATCTTAGTTAGGCTTTAAGTTACACGCCAGAGTTAAAAGAAATAATTTTAATCACAACTACATATTTTTAATTTAAGTTTGAAATCTGGTCATTTTATTCGAGTCGTTCGGATGGAAAAAATTTACAAAAAATTTATTTAACATTTTTGCCAACATTTTATAGCCTTTATGGCTTAGTTAGGCTTTAAGCTACACGTCAGAGTTAAAATAAATAATATTAATCACAACTACATATTTTTAATTTAAGTTTGAAATCTGGTCATTTTATTCGAGTCGTTCGGATAGAAAAAATTATTAAAAAAATTCATTTAACATTTTTGCCAAAATTTTATAGCTTAAATGGCTTAGTTAGGCTTTAAGCTACACGTCAGAGTTAAAAGAAATAATTTTAATCACAACTACATATTTTTAATTTAAGTTTGAAATGTGGTCATTTTATTCGAGTCGTTCGGATAGAAAAAATTATTAAAAAAATTCATTTAACATTTTTGCCAAAATTTTATAGCTTAAATGGCTTAGTTAGGCTTTAAGCTACACGTCAGAGTTAAAAGAAATAATTTTAATCACAACTACATATTTTTAATTTAAGTTTGAAATCTGGTCATTTTATTCGAGTCGTTCGGATGGAAAAAATTATTAAAAAAATTCATTTAACATTTTTGCCAAAATTTTATAGCTTAAATATCTTAGTTAGGCTTTAAGCTACACGCCAGAGTTAAAAGAAATAATTTTAATCACAACAACATATTTTTAATTTAAGTTTGAAATCTGGTCATTTTATTCAAATCGTTCGGATGGAAAAAATTATTGAAAAAGTTCATTTAACATTTTTGCCAAAATTTTATAGCTTAAATGGCTTAGTTAGGCTTTAAGCTATACGTCAGAGTTAAAAGAAATAATTTTAATCACAACTACATATTTTTAATTTAAGTTTGAAATCTGGTCATTTTATTCGAATCGTTCGGATGGAAAAAATTTACAAAAAATTTATTTAACATTTTTGCCAACATTTTATAGCCTTTATGGCTTAGTTAGGCTTTAAGCTACACGTCAGAGTTAAAATAAATAATATTAATCACAACTACATATTTTTAATTTAAGTTTGAAATCTGGTCATTTTATTCGAGTCGTTCGGATAGAAAAAATTATTAAAAAAATTCATTTAACATTTTTGCCAAAATTTTATAGCTTAAATGGCTTAGTTAGGCTTTAAGCTACACGTCAGAGTTAAAAGAAATAATTTTAATCACAACTACATATTTTTAATTTGAGTTTGAAATCTGGTCATTTTATTCGAGTCGTTCGGATGGAAAAAAATTATAAAAAATGTATTTAACATGTTTGTCAAAATTTTATTACTTAAATGGCTTAGTTAGGCTTTAAGCTACACGCCAGAGTTAAAAGAAATAATTTTAATCACAACTACATATTTTTAATTTAAGTTTGAAATCTGGTCATTTTATTCGAGTCGTTCGGATGGAAAAAATTTATTAAAAATTCATTTAACATTTTTGCCAAAATTTTAAAGCTTAAATGGCTTAGTTAGGCTTTAAGCTATACGTCAGAGTTAAAAGAAATAATTTTAATCACAACTACATATTTTTAATTTAAGTTTGAAATCTGGTCATTTTATTCGAGTCGTTCGGATGGAAAAAAATATTTAAAAAATTCATTTAACATTTTTGCCAAAATTTTATAGCTTAAATGGCTTAGTTAGGCTTTAAGCTACACGTCAGAGTTGAAAGAAATAATTTTAATCACAACTACATATTTTTAATTTGAGTTTGAAATCTGGTCATTTTATTCGAGTCGTTCGGATGGAAAAAATTAATAAAAAAATTCATTTAACATTTTTGCCAACATTTTATAGCTTAAATGGCTTAGTTAGGCTTTAAGCTACACGTCAGAGTTAAAAGACATAATTTTAATCACAACTACATATTTTTAATTTGAGTTTGAAATCTGGTCATTTTATTCGAGTCGTTCGGATGGAAAATATTATAAAAAATGTGTTTAACATGTTTGCCAAAATTTTATTACTTAAATGGCTTAGTTAGGCTTTAAGCTACACGTCAGAGTTAAAAGAAATAATTTTAATCACAACTACATACTTTAATTTAAGTTTGAAATCTGGTCATTTTATTACATGCTTTTGGGAGGACTATATATTTGTGTTTGATAAAGCCTATATACGAAAATAAATTTAAGATTCGATGAGCTATATTTTTAGGGCTGGTATTAGTTTAGTTTTCTTTGTTTCATTCATAATATGCCTTAAATTAAGAAAAAACATTTATTTTAATTTACGATCGATGGTGGATGCGCCAGGTAAATCTGTGGCTGGAAAATCTATGGCTATCTTAACATTTTTGACATGCGTTAGAAATGTCATAATAATAAAAGGCAAACTTAACATTCGACGTGCTAAACAATTGAAGGTGTTCTGTTTCAACCAGAAACCATTGATTGAAAGCAGATAGAAGTTGTCAAGGTAGAAAGGTAATGTGTTCACTATACTGTCATTTAGACTAAAACTGGATTATGATGGCGTTAGCGATCGAATCCATTCAATAGTGTTCACATATTGGCTTGATATAGTCAAAAATGTTCAGTATTCCTCAGCACTGGGTCAGGACCACACTGAAGAGGAGCTGGAAGTCCGAAACGCGTCTGTGGGTACCTAGTGCGGGAATACTGAACTCAAATTCAATTTTGGATTATGATGTCTATTTATATTAGAATAGTCATCATTATCAAGATTAAGATACTGTAATTTTGACAAAGATTGGATTATGATGTCTATTCTAATACAAATAGACATAATAATCCAATTTTTTATCAAAATGACAGTATCTTATTTATGATAACTGTGATGAGCTTTATGGTTGTGCTAATAATATCTATAATTTCTTGTATTGTTGATGAAAAGAATGGCATTTTTTTTGATATGTGTGTGTATACAGGAATTACCGTAAACACAGTAAAGGTTCCACGGGCTTAAATTAAAATGATTTTCAAACAAACCGCCCGAAATAGACCGGCACATCCAGTTTGTTATTATTGAATGGAGCCCGAGAATTCGATATTTCGCCTCCTACCAACGAACGAATCGGGCCGTCGAATCAATCGACTTCCTCTTCTTTTATAAAATTCCCCTCTCGCATTTACATCATACACCATAAATACACGTATTCGCCAATCCGAACCAATTTTAGACAATTTATAGATGTGTACAACATAAAATTACATTGTATCTTTGAATCTATGTATATGGAAAAGGCAATGAAATTTCGCGATTTCACATTTCACAGCACCGATGCAATTTGTCATCGGTGAGAAGTTGCATTAAAGTGACGTCATTTTACTCCATACGGTTTAGTAAATTATTCCCTAAATGCCGTAACGTTAGTGCGCTTCTCACCGATGACAAAATGCATTGGTGGTGTGAATAGCCCCCAGATCAGGAGGGCACAGATGCAATTTGTCATCGGTGCGAAGTCGCAGTGAAATGACGTCATTTTGGGAAGAATTTACCAAACCGTATGGAGTAAAATGACGTCATTTCAGTGCAACTTCTCACCGATGACAAATTGCATGGCTGCTGTGAATACAAGCCCAGATCAGAAAGTGCTGAAAATATGTTATGTGTGAATATAAATGTAAATATTTTGTTATTTAAATATTTCGATTATTGCTCATTTTAAAAAAGTATTTTTAAGTGTATTTCTAACTTCGCAATATTTCAGTGTTGAATACGCGTGGCGCATGAAGTAAAATTTCGAGTTGAGAAAAGCCCGAATTTGGATTTGGACGCTGCGCGTCCAAATCCAAATTCTTGGGGCTTTTCTCAACTCGAAATTTTACTTCATGCTTTGTCTGGGAGTGGAAACACTCGTTTGAAACTTCAAATTGAGCGCTTTTAATTAATCGACGGTTATTAATATTTTAATTATACAAATTTGTTAGTTTTTGTATTGTGAATTGTGAGTGTAACGTGTGTGAATTTCCCAAGAGGAAAAAAAGTAATAAAAAACTTTTATTTAAACAATTTTTCTGTATTCTCATTGGTTATTGAGTTATTTGCAACTTTTGCGAAATACAAAAAAAAAAAAGTGAAAATTAGCAGTTTTTACGAATCTTTCAACAAACTGTCGAATTTCTCCAAAAAAAAGATAGCTACAAAAAACTTGAAGAGAAAAAAATTATCCAAAATTTTATTAGCTAAAACTTTTATTGAAACAATTTTTCTGTATTCTCATTGGTTATTGAGTTATTTGCAACTTTTGTGAAAAACAAAAAAAAATGTGAAAATTAGCAGTTTTTACGAATCTTTCAACAAACTGTCGATTTTCTCCAAGAAAAAAGATAGCTACAAAAAAACTTGAAGATAGAAAAATTATCCAAAATTTTATTAGCTAAAACTTTTATTGAAACAATTTTTCTGTATTCTCATTGGTTATTGAGTTATTTGCAACTTTTGCGAAATACAAAAAAAATTGTGACAATTAGCAGTTTTTACGAATCTTTCAACAAACTGTCGATTTTCTCCAAGAAAAAAGATAGCTACAAAAAAACTTGAAGATAGAAAAATTATCCAAAATTTTATTAGCTAAAACTTTTATTGAAACAATTTTTCTGTATTCTCATTGGTTATTGAGTTATTTGCAACTTTTGTGAAAAACAAAAAAAAATGTGAAAATTAGCAGTTTTTACGAATCTTTCAACAAACTGTCGAATTTCTCCAAAAAAAAGATAGCTACAAAAAACTTGAAGAGAAAAAAATTATCGAAAATTTTATTAGCTAAAACTTTTATTTAAACAATTTTTCTGTATTCTCATTGGTTATTGAGTTATTTGCAACTTTTGTGAAAAACAAAAAAAAATGTGAAAATTAGCAATTTTTACGAATCTTTAAACAACTGTCGATTTTCTCCAAGAAAAAAGATAGCTACAAAAAAACTTGAAGATAGAAAAATTATCCAAAATTTTATTAGCTAAAACTTTTATTGAAACAATTTTTCTGTATTCTCATTGGTTATTGAGTTATTTGCAACTTTTGCGAAATACAAAAAAAATTGTGAAAATTAGCAGTTTTTACGAATCTTTCAACAAACTGTCGATTTTCTCCAAGAAAAAAGATAGCTACGTAAAAACTTGAAGATTAAAAAATTATCCAAAATTTCATTATCTAAAAGTTTTGTTTTAACAATTTTTCTGTATTCCCATTAGTTATTGAGTTATTTGCAACTTTTGTGAAAAACAAAAAAATATGTGAAAATTAGCAGTTTTTACGAATCTTTCAACAAACTGTCGATTTTCTCCAAAAAAAAAAGATAGAAAAATTATCCAAAATTTTATTAGCTAAAACTTTTATTTAAACAATTTTTCTGTATTCTCATTGGTTATTGAGTTATTTGCAATTTTTGCGAAATAAAAAAAAAAAAATGTGAAAATTAGCAGTTTTTACGAATCTTCCAACAAACTGTCGATTTTCTCCAAGAAAAAAGATAGCTACGTAAAAACTTGAAGATTAAAAAATTATCCAAAATTTCATTATCTAAAACTTTTGATTAAACAATTTTTCTGTATTCCCATTAGTTGTTGAGTTATTTGCAACTTTTGTGAAAAACAAAAAAAAAATGTGAATATTAGCAATTTTTACAAATCTTTAAACAACTGTCGATTTTCTCCAAGAAAAAAGATAGCTACGAAAAAACTTAAAGATAGAAAAATTATCCAAAATTTCATTACCTAAAACTTTTATATTAACAATTTTTCTGTATTCTCATTAGTTATTGAGTTATTCGCAACTTTTGCGAAATACAAAAAATCGCGTAAATTTTCGACTTTTTTCAATTTTGACAAGAAAACGTTATAACTCAAAAACTATTCGAGCTACAGAAAAGTATAATACATGAATTTCCTCTATAGCGACGAGATCTACAAGATTAGCGTATTTGTTTTTATACAGGGTGATCCATAAAGTGTCTTAAAGAAAATGCCAATTTTTTTTTTCTAAATTAAGAAGGCGAGTGTTTATAAAAGTTATCAACATTATATATAAGAGTGTTTTCCACTCCCAGACTAAGCATGAAGTAAAATTTCGAGTTTAGAAAAGCCTGAAAATTTGGCTCGGGCGCGTAGCGAAGCGGAGCGACTGAGCCAAATTAGGCTTTTCTAAACTCAAAATTTTACTTCATGCGCCACGCATATTAACTACTGATTTTAAGTGAAGTTAAAAATGCACTAAAAACCAACCCAGCTTCGATATTTTTTCAAAATTGGATGCTTTCTTTCCTAACCATACTGTAAACCTTCAGGTATTCGTTGTTTTCTTGTAAAAAAAACTTCATCATTGGTCCTTCGAGCCGTAGCCTTTGTAAAATGGTAATGAACTTAGTAATCCAGAGGGATCCTTCAATTTAAAACTCCTAAGAACAAGTGTGTTGTCCACTCCCAGACTGATTTAAAGTGAAGTTAAAAATGCACTGAACACCAACCCAACTTCAAAATTGGATTTCTTGCCTATCCATGCTGTAAACCTTCAGATATTCGTTGTTTTTTTGTAAAAAAACTTCGATTCCCTGTAGTCCTTCGGTCTCCGAAGGCCATGATTGGTCCTTCGAGCTGTAGCCTTTGTAAAATGGTTAGTAATCCAGAGGTATCCTTCAATTTTAAACTTCTAAGAACGAGTGTTGTCCACTCCCAGACGAAGCATGAAGTAAAATTTCGAGTTTAGAAAAGCCCCGCGTAGAAAATTTGTCGAGGGTCGCGCCAGCGACCCTCGACAAATTTTCACGGGGCTTTTCTAAACTCGAAATTTTACTTCATGCGCCACGCATATAAAACACTGATTTCTAGTGAAGTTCAAAATATATAACGCTTAGGTGTGACATAAGTCGGCCCTAGCTGGCATTTGGACTAGAATAACAGTTGATATAAGTCGGCGGAAGCCGACATTTGAACTATAATGACAGTTGACTTAGGTCGGCAGCAGCCGACATTTGGACTATAATAACAGTTGACTTAAGTCGGCGGAAGCCGACATTTGAACTGTAATGAAAGTTGACATAAATCGGCGCTAGCCGACATTTAGTCCATCGTTTCAACTTGGCATAAGTCGGCGTCAGCCGACATTTAGTCCATTGTGTCAACTTGGCATAAGTAGGCGCTAGCCGACATTTATTCCATCGTGTCAACTTGACATAAGTCGGCGTTAGCCGACATTTAGTCCATCGTTCCAACTTGACATAAGTCGGCGCTAGCCGACATTTAGTCCATTGTGTCAACTTGACATAAGTCGGCGCTAGCCGACATTTAGTCCATTGTGTCAACTTGACATAAGTCGGCGCTAGCCGACATTTAGTCCATCGTTTCAACTTGGCATAAGTCGGCGCCAGCCGACATTTAGTCCATCGTGTCAACTTAACATAAGTCGGCGTCAGCCGACATTTAGTCCATCGTTTCAACTTGACATAAGTCGGCGCTAGCCGACATTTAGTCCATTGTGTCAACTTGACATAAGTCGGCGCTAGCCGACATTTAGTCCATCGTTTCAACTTGGCATAAGTCGGCGCCAGCCGACATTTAGTCCATCGTTTCAACTTGGCATAAGTCGGCGCCAGCCGACATTTAGTCCATTGTGTCAACTTGGCATAAGTCGGTGCCAGCCGACATTTAGTCCATTGTGTCAACTTAACATAAGTCGGCGCGAGCCGACATTTGGGCTATAATAACGTATATATATATATATATATATATATATATATATTTATATATTTTTTGTGTTGTGAATGTAACGTTGTGTGAATTTCTCAAGAGGAAAAAAAGTAATAAGCACACGCGGTGTGATGTTAATTTTTCATTTTTGTTTGATTCGTAAATATTGCACGTGTGTAATAGTTACTCAAGTACGGTGATAAGGTTGTAGGTTGTTTGGTGAATGATTACAATATCGAAAATTGAGTAAACAAAGAAAAAAAAAAAAGTAACGGCCCGGATTATACAACTTTTTGCGGTCGGCACGACAGGAAGACGGCGATATAACAAAGTTCCTGTGTTGGTCAGAAAATAACAATTCACGTAAACAACAACATCATAGGCGTAGCAAGGATCGATCAATGCATCGAGAGTCAGAATATGTAATATAAAGAGCCGCTTTTACAATTAATAGCTACACCTTTGGTAATGTAGACCCTCTGGTACTCTAATGCCTAGTTTAAACCATTGGTAAACGGCCTTGCTATTTTATTATTGTTTCAGTTTTTACCTACAGATTTTTCGCACAGTTGGCGTTACTGTTTATTTGGGCGGGTGTGCCTGTCTCTTGGATTTATCCATATTTATCTAACTTCAACTTTCAAAACTGAAAATGAATTTGTCACAATAAATTTAATAATCCATATCCATAGAAACCGCTCACCGTAGGTTTAACCCAAGCTCAAGGCACGGGGCAGACGGACAGTGAGGTAACTTAGCTTTACACTCAACAATGCTTTGCCTCGCAATTGTAAAATAGACACTAAAGGTTTGATCATTGGGTTAAGTTAACAGAGGTGTAACTTCGAATCGTAAAAGCGACTCTTTTTTTTTTTAGGGGCAGGAAACGGAAGTTAGGGTTATTTCTGCCCTAGCACCGCAGCCGTGTGGCTTATTATACTTCTTCCGTTACCGTAGTTAATCAAAAAGCGACTCTTAATGAAACAAGTAATTATTTTCTCCACTGGTTTATTTTAATCACTAGATGTACATTTCGTTCACCAAGTGAACATCTTCAATAGTTGTAATAAACTCAAAATATATGCCAAATTTAGTTATAAACTTATGATACTCGTATACCAATTTTTTTTACGTGAAACATAAAAATATAAGATTTATTGGTGTCCAAAGGGGCGACAAGTGCACCCTTGCCCCCCTTGGCTACGTTCATGAACAACATTTTTATGGTATTTATTTATTTAATGAGATACATTATAAAACTCAAGTTAAAAATACTTTTTTAAAATTAGTAATAATTAAAATATTTAAATAACAAAATAATAAAATTTTTACTTTCCCCCGTATGTATGTATTCTTAAAGATTATCCATCATTTTCCAGCGGTGGGGAAAAGTAGAGTAAATTTGATGTCACCCCCATTTTCTGGAAGAAAATGCATGATTGGAGTGTGATCGAATCGAACGTTTTCAGGGCGGAAAATTTGACGAGTTTTCCCCGATTTCACTCCTAAATCCCACCCCTCTAACAACGACACAATATTACACATTTTTCAATAATGATGAACATCAGGCAGATGAAGCACACAGTGAGTGGCAAAAATGGTGCAGTGTTTAACAATAAAATAATAAAATGAAACTCTCCCATCTCACAATGTGAAAAAAGGTGTGAAGAAAAATGGTGATGTGTCCATCATAGTACTTTCCCCCGTAAATTGCGTATTAAATCACTTTTAAAATATTTGTAGCATTATTATTTTCAAAATGTCTTCAACTTTTTGATAACTACAACTTTTATTTGAAACATTTTTCAATTGGATCAACACATACTGACACAAACCAATGACTAGATAAAAAACACTATTTATTGAATATCTCAAAAACTAAGAGTGCTATGACAAAAAGTGAATCTACAAAAAATCTTTAGTTTTTCATTTCCTACAACTTTTATTTGAAACATTTTTCAATTGTATCAACACACACACTGACACAAATTAATGACTAGATAAAAAACACTATTTATTAAATATCTCAAAAACTAAGAGTGCTATGACAAAAAGTGAAGATACAAAAAATCTTTAATATTATATTACCTACAACTTTTATTTGAAACATTTTTCAATTGTATCGACACATACACTGTCACACACCAATAACTAGATAAAACACACAACTTTTGAAATATCTCAAAAACTAAGAGTGCTATGACAAAAAGTAAGTGAACAATACATCTTCATTTTGTTATTATCTACAACTTTTATTTGAAAAAATTTTTTGTTTGATGAGCATTTATTGAAAAAATCTGAAAAAACTGAAAAACGCTAAGAGTAAAGTACCACTTCCGGTTTTCCGATTTTCACCAAAAGCTTTTCAGTTCTTCCGATTGTAACAAAAAGCTTAAGTTTCAAGTTTCATCTCGATATCTTTAGCGGTTTTTGGGGTACAGCGCACACAGACACACACACAGCCACACACACACAGACACACACACAGACACACACACACAGACACACACACAGACACACACAGACACAACACACACACACACAGACACACAGACAGACAGACATTTTTCAAAAATGGTCTTATTCGACTCAGGGGACCTCAAAACGGATATTTCCGCAAAAATTTTTGATTCGAAAATTTTCACGAAAACAATACTTTCCCTTTGTATTACATACGGGGGAAAGTAAAAAACGATCGAATTACAGCCATAGATTTTCCAGCCACGGATTTGCCCGGCGCATCCACCATCAATCGTAAATTAAAATAAATGTTTTTCTTAATTTAAGGCATATTATTAATGAAACAAAAAAAACTAAACTAATTCAAGCCCTAAAAATATAGCTCATCCAAACTTAAATTTATTTTCGTATATAGGCTTTATAAAACACAAATAGATAGTCCTCCCAAAGCATGTAATAAAATGACCAGATATCAAACTTAAATTAAAAATATGTAGTTGTGATTAAAATTATTTCTTTTAACTTTGACGTGTAGCTTAGAGCCCAACTAAGCCATTTAAGCTATAAAATTTTGTCAAAAATGTTAAATGAATTTTTTATGAATTTTTTCCATCCGAACGACTCGAATAAAATGACCCGATTTTAAACTTAAATTAAAAATATGTAGTTGTGATTAAAATTATTTCTTTTAACTCGGACGTGTAGCTTAAAGCTTAACTAAGCCATTTAAGCTATAAAATTTTGGCAAAAATGTTAAATGAATTTTTTATAATTTTTTGCCAAAATTTTATAGCTTAAATAGCTTAGTTAGGCTCTAAGCTACACATCAAAGTTAAAAGAAATAATTTTAATCTAAACTACATACATTTAATTTAAGTTTGAAATCTGATCATTTTATTTGAGTCGTTCGGATGGAAAATTTTTATAAAAAATTCATTTAAAATTTTTTCAAAAATTTTATAGCTTAAATGGCTTAGTTAGGCTCTAAGCTACACGTCAAAGTTAAAAGAAATAAATTTAATCACAACTACATATTTTTAATTTAAGTTTGAAATCTGGTCATTTTATTCGAGTCGTTCGGATGGAAAAAATTTATAAAAAATTTATTTAACATTTTTGCCAAAATTTTATAGTTTATATAGCTTAGTTAGGCTTTAAGCTACACGTCAGAGTTAAAAGAAATAAATTTAATCACAACTACATATTTTTAATTTAAGTTTGAAATCTGGTCATTTTATTCGAGTCTTTCGGATGCTAAAAATTTATAAAAAATTTATTTAACACCTTTGCTAAACTTTTATAGCTTAAATGGCTTAGTTAGGCTCTAAGCTACACGTCAGAGTTAAAAGAAATCATTTTAATCACAACTACATATTTTTAATTTAAGTTTATAATCTGGTCATTTTATTCGAGTCGTTTGGATGGAAAAAAATTATTAAAAAAATTCATTTAACATTTTTGCCAAAATTTTATAGCTTAAATGGCTTAGCTAGACTCTAAGCTACACGTCAGAGTTAAAAGAAATAATTTTAATCACAACTACATACTTTTAATTTAAGTTTGAAATCTGGTCATTTTATTTGAGTCGTTCGGATGGAAAAAATTTATAAAAAATTCATTTAACATTTTTGCCAAAATTTTATAGCTTAAATGGCTTAGTTAGGCTTTAAGCTACACGTCAGAGTTAAAAGAAATAATTTTAATCACAACTACATATTTTTATTTTAATTTTTTGAAATCTGGTCATTTTATTCAAGTCGTTCGGATGGAAAAAATTTATAAAAAATTCATTTAACATTTTTGCCAAAATTTTATAGCTTAAATGGCTTAGTTAGGCTTTAAGCTACACGTCAGAGTTAAAAGAAATAATTTTAATCACAACTACATATTTTTATTTTAATTTTTTGAAATCTGGTCATTTTATTCGAGTCGTTCGGATGGAAAAAATTTATAAAAAATTCATTTAACATTTTTGCCAAAATTTTATAGCTTAAATGGCTTAGTTAGGCTTTAAGCTACACGTCAGAGTTAAAAGAAATAATTTTAATCACAACTACATATTTTTAATTTAAGTTTGAAATCGGGTCATTTTATTCGAGTCGTTCGGATGGAAAAAATTTATAAAAAATTCATTTAACATTTTTGCCAACATTTTATAGCTTAAATGGCTTAGTTAGGCTTTAAGCTACACGTCAGAGTTAAAAGAAATAATTTTAATCACAACTACATATTTTTATTTTAATTTTTTGAAATCTGGTCATTTTATTCGAATCGTTCGGATGGAAAAAATTTATAAAAAATTCATTTAACATTTTTGCCAAAATTGTATAGCCTAAATGGCTTAGTTAGGCTTTAAGCTACACGTCAGAGTTAAAAGAAATAATTTTAATCACAACTATATATTTTTAATTTAAGTTTGAAATCTGGTCATTTTATTCGAGTCGTTCGGATGGAAAAAAATTATAAAAAATTCATTTAACATTTTTGCCAAAATTTTATAGCTTAAATGGCTTAGTTAGGCTTTAAGCTACACGTCAGAGTTAAAAGAAATAATTTTAATCACAACTACATATTTTTATTTTAATTTTTTGAAATCTGGTCATTTTATTCGAGTCGTTCGGATGGAAAAAATGTATAAAAAATTCATTTAACATTTTTGCCAAAATTTTATAGCTTAAATGGCTTAGTTAGGCTTTAAGCTACACGTCAGAGTTAAAAGAAATAATTTTAATCACAACTACATATTTTTATTTTAATTTTTTGAAATCTGGTCATTTTATTCGAGTCGTTCGGATGGAAAAAATTTATAAAAAATTCATTTAACATTTTTGCCAAAATTTTATAGCTTAAATGGCTTAGTTAGGCTTTAAGCTACACGTCAGAGTTAAAAGAAATAATTTTAATCACAACTACATATTTTTAATTTAAGTTTGAAATCTGGTCATTTTATAATATGCTTTTGGGAGGACTATCTATTTGTGTTTGATAAAGCCTATATACGAAAATAAATTTAAGTTTGGATGAGCTATATTTTTAGGGCTGGAATTAGTTTAGTTTTCTTTGTTTCATTATTAATATGCCTTAAATTAAGAAAAACATTTATTTTAATTCACGATCGATGGTGGATGCGCCGGGCAAATCCGTGGCTGAAAAATCTATGGCTATCTTAACATCGGTCAGTTTAAGGGCATCTGTCGGCCAAATTAAGAAATGATATGTGGTAATATTTGTTTTATATACGTCTACGATATGAAACAAAAGATATTAGGGCGATCACAGCAACCTAATTTTTTATTTTTTTAACAATTGATTTGAATGTGAAATGAGATTATGTATCCGAAAACAAAAAAATATATAGGGTGTTCCATTTAAAATTTCAAAATTGAAGTCACTTCCGGTGAAACCGAAAGTGCTATTAAAGTTTCATAATCACCACTGAAATCTAAATTGTTTTTAATATAAATGTATAAAATTTCAAATTAATGTCTCAATTAATAAAAAAAAAATATTTGTGCGGATATATCGGAATATAAAAGGGGTACAGTAAAGAGTGTGTTTATACCGGGTGTAACAGAAAACAGGATCACCCTTGTTTTCTGTTACACCCGGTATAAACACACTCTTTATTGTACCCCTTTTAAATCCCGATATATCCGCAAAAATTAATGTATTTCTGCGATATTGATCATTTATAATAGACGAGAGAGTCTGGTAGAGAAAACTCTAAATTGTTAAAAATATATCTTATGAATATTTATTTGATAGGAAAATTCTTAGTTTGTAAGATCAAAGGTTCTATTTATCCCTCGTGTTTATAATTCCCTCCCTTCTAAAGTGGATTACAAACCGCAAGCAATGAAATTCAATGAATTAATCTTTTTCGGGACGGGATTTCTTTGACGAGGTTCTAACTACGAAACTAGCGCCTGCCTTTTATCTTCTTCGAGAGATTTCAAGTGGAGCTATTTTTGTTGGGCTCGAAAGAAAACAGCAGAAAGAATAATCTGTTTTAATTTACCTACAATGTACGTACTAATAATATGAAACACAAGAACAAATGATTAAGTTTCAAATAAAATTATCAAAATAACCAATATAGCGAATGTATCGACTTTGTAATTTTGTCTCGGTGAGACTTTTACAAAAGATATAAATTTAGTATCGTAATCTTATCTTATCTCAATAAGTATGTATTTTCATTGTAAACACACAAACAGAATTGATAAGTTTATCATAAGAATGCGCATATTAATTTTCCATCAGAGGCGCTATTTTTTTTTCCACTGCAATGGATTTGTCTCATTTTGTAATAATTTCCACTTATTTTTCATTTGTCTTTACAAATGTAATTCAATTTTGAAATTGTAAAGAGACTTTTTGTATAGAAGAGAGTGTTAAAAAGTCATAATACAAGAAATAGTATTGTCTGTTTTTACTTTCCCCCGTATGTAATACAAAGGGAAAGTATTGTTTTCGCGAAAATTTTCAAATCAAAAATTTTAGCGGAAATATCCGTTTTGAGGTCCCCTGAGTCGAATAAGACCATTTTTGAAAAATGTCTGTCTGTCTGTCTGTCTGTCTGTGTGCGCTGTACAGCAAAAACCGCTAAAGATATCGAGATGAAACTTGAAACTTAAGCTTTTTGTCACAATCGGAAGAACTGAAAAGCTTTTGGTGAAAATCGGAAAACCGGAAGTGGTACTTTACTCTTAGCGTTTTTCAGTTTTTTCAGATTTGTTCAATAAATGTTCATCAAACAAAAAATTCTTTCAAATAAAAGTTGTAGATAATAACAAAATGAAGATGTATTGTTCACTTACTTTTTGTCATAGCACTCTTAGTTTTTGAGATATTTAATAAATAGTGTTTTTTTATCTAGTCATTGATTTGTGTCAGTGTGTGTGTTGATACAATTGGAAAATGTTTCAAATAAAAGTTGTAGGTAATAAAATATTAAAGATTTTTTGTATCTTCACTTTTTGTCATAGCACTCTTAGTTTTTGAGATATTCAATAAATAGTGTTTTTTATCTAGTCATTGGTTTGGTTTGTGTCAGTATGTGTTGATCCAATTGAAAAATGTTTCAAATAAAAGTTGTAGTTATCAAAAAGTTGAAGACATTTTGAAAATAATAATGCTACAAATATTCTAAAAGTGATTTAATACGCAATTTACGGGGGAAAGTACTATGATGGACACATCACCATTTTTTTTATTGTAATTGTATCGACCGATGAGAAGTTGGCCATAGATTTCCAGCCACGAATCCGGCGCCTTCGCCATTTATAAAACTATAATTTTACCAACGTAATACAACGAATACAATAAAATTTCATAGAAACAATTGATAATTTAATTAATCGTAATGCTGAGATAGCTCTTACAACTTTTGAAAGTTATGATTTAGCATCTGGCATGAAAATTTGTATCTGTGATAAAAGAGGACATTTCAAACATTTTAAAAATGCTATTTGGGGAGGTTTAGAAACGATTTTAATAGCCACAAATGTCCTTAGTAGTGTTATTACCAATATAAAACAATAATTGGAGGACTCTATTTTTTTAACATGTTTTTCTAAAACGCCCACCTGTAGACATGGCTTCTTTTTCGAAAAATAAAAAGTTGGTGTTTGGGGCCTTTTAAAAATGATTTTGTTGACCACAAATGTTCTCCATAGTATTATTAACCATATTAAACAACAATTGGAGGACCATCTTTCTTCAATTTTTTTTAAACAATTTTTTTCCAAACCGCTCACCTGAAGACATGGCTTATTTTCCGAAAAATAAAAAGTTGGTGTTTGGGGTCTTTTAGAAATGATTTTGTTGGCCACAAATGTTCTCTATAGTATTAGTAACAATATTAAATAACAATTGGAGGACCATCTTTCTTAATTTTTTTTTTATTTTTTTTCCATACCGCTCACCTGATGACAGCTTATTTTTCGAAAAATAATAAGTTGGTGTTTAGGGCCTTTTAGAAATGATTTTGTTAGCCACAAATGTTCTCCATAGTATAAGTAACCATATTAAACAACAATTGGAGGACCATCTTTCTTCAATTTTTTTTAAACTATTTATTCCAAACCGCTCATCTGAAGACATGGCTTATTTTTAGAAAAATAAAAAGTTGGTGTTTGGGGCCATTTAGAAATGATTTTGTTGGCCACAAATGTTCTCTATAGTATTAGTAACAATATTAAATAACAATTGGAGGACCATCTTTCTTAATTTTTTTTAAATTTTTTCCATACCGCTCACCTGATGACAGCTTATTTTTCGAAAAATAAAAAGTTGGTGTTTGGGGCCTTTTAGAAATGATTTTGTTGGCCACAAATGTTCTCCGTAGTATTAGTAACCATATTAAATAACAATTAGAGGACCATATTTCTTCATTTTTTTTAAACATTTATTTTCCAAACCGCTCACCCATGTCTTCAGATGAGCGGTTTGGAAAAAAATAGTTTAAAATAAATTGAAGAAAGATGGTCCTCCAATTGTTGTTTAATATGGTTACTAATACAATGAAGAACATTTGTGGCCAACAAAATCATTTCTAAAAGGCCCCAAACACCAACTTTTTATTTTTCAAAAAATAAGCCATGTCTTCAGATGAGCGGTTTGTAAAAAAATTGTTTAAAAAAAATTGAAGAAAGATGGTCCTCCAATTGTTGTTTAATATGGTTACTAATATAATGGAGAACATTTGTGGCCAACAAAATCATTTCTAAAAGGCCCCAAACACCAACTTTTTATTTTTCTAAAAATAAGCCATGTCTTCAGATGAGCGGTTTGGAAAAAAAATAGTTTAAAATAAATTGAAGAAAGATGGTCCTCCAATTGTTGTTTAATATGGTTACTAATACTATGGAGAACATTTGTGGCCAATAAAATCATTTCTAAAAGACCCCAAACACCAACTTTTTATTTTTCAAAAAATAAGCCATGTCTTCAGATGAGCGGTTTGGAAAAAAATAGTTCAAAATAAATTGAAGAAAGATGGTCCTCCAATTGTTGTTTAATATGGTTACTAATACTATGGAGAACATTTGTGGCCAATAAAATCATTTCTAAAAGACCCCAAACACCAACTTTTTATTTTTCAAAAAATAAGCCATGTCTTCAGATGAGCGGTTTGGAAAAAAATAGTTCAAAATAAATTGAAGAAAGATGGTCCTCCAATTGTTGTTTAATATGGTTACTAATACAATGAAGAACATTTGTGGCCAACAAAATCATTTCTAAAAGGCCCCAAACACCAACTTTTTATTTTTCTAAAAATAAGCCATGTCTTCAGATGAGCGGTTTGGAAAAAAAATAGTTTAAAATAAATTGAAGAAAGATGGTCCTCCAATTGTTGTTTAATATGGTTACTAATACAATGGAGAACATTTGTGGCCAACAAAATCATTTCTAAAAGGCCCCAAACACCAACTTTTTATTTTTCTAAAAATAAGCCATGTCTTCAGATGAGCGGTTTGGAAAAAAAATAGTTTAAAATAAATTGAAGAAAGATGGTCCTCCAATTGTTGTTTAATATGGTTACTAATACTATGGAGAACATTTGTGGCCAATAAAATCATTTCTAAAAGACCCCAAACACCAACTTTTTATTTTTCAAAAAATAAGCCATGTCTTCAGATGAGCGGTTTAGAAAAAAATAGTTCAAAATAAATTGAAGAAAGATGGTCCTCCAATTGTTGTTTAATATGGTTACTAATACAATGAAGAACATTTGTGGCCAACAAAATCATTTCTAAAAGGCCCCAAACACCAACTTTTTATTTTTCTAAAAATAAGCCATGTCTTCAGATGAGCGGTTTGGAAAAAAAATAGTTTAAAATAAATTGAAGAAAGATGGTCCTCCAATTGTTGTTTAATATGGTTACTAATACTATGGAGAACATTTGTGGCCAATAAAATCATTTCTAAAAGACCCCAAACACCAACTTTTTATTTTTCAAAAAATAAGCCATGTCTTCAGATGAGCGGTTTGTAAAAAAATTGTTTAAAAAAAATTGAAGAAAGATGGTCCTCCAATTGTTGTTTAATATGGTTACTAATACTATGGAGAACATTTGTGGCCAATAAAATCATTTCTAAAAGACCCCAAACACCAACTTTTTATTTTTCAAAAAATAAGCCATGTCTTCAGATGAGCGGTTTAGAAAAAAATAGTTCAAAATAAATTGAAGAAAGATGGTCCTCCAATTGTTGTTTAATATGGTTACTAATACAATGAAGAACATTTGTGGCCAACAAAATCATTTCTAAAAGGCCCCAAACACCAACTTTTTATTTTTCTAAAAATAAGCCATGTCTTCAGATGAGCGGTTTGGAAAAAAAATAGTTTAAAATAAATTGAAGAAAGATGGTCCTCCAATTGTTGTTTAATATGGTTACTAATACTATGGAGAACATTTGTGGCCAATAAAATCATTTCTAAAAGACCCCAAACACCAACTTTTTATTTTTCAAAAAATAAGCCATGTCTTCAGATGAGCGGTTTGTAAAAAAATTGTTTAAAAAAAATTGAAGAAAGATGGTCCTCCAATTGTTGTTTAATATGGTTACTAATACTATGGAGAACATTTGTGGCCAATAAAATCATTTCTAAAAGACCCCAAACACCAACTTTTTATTTTTCAAAAAATAAGATATGTCTTCAGATGAGCGGTTTTTAAAAAAATTGTTTAAAAAAAATTGAAGAAAGATGGTCCTCCAATTGTTGTTTAATATGGTTACTAATACAATGGAGAACATTTGTGGCCAACAAAATCATTTCTAAAAGGCCCCAAACACCAACTTTTTATTTTTCTAAAAATAAGCCATGTCTTCAGATGAGCGGTTTGGAAAAAAATAGTTCAAAATAAATTGAAGAAAGATGGTCCTCCAATTGTTGTTTAATATGGTTACTAATACTATGGAGAACATTTGTGGCCAATAAAATCATTTCTAAAAGACCCCAAACACCAACTTTTTATTTTTCAAAAAATAAGCCATGTCTTCAGATGAGCGGTTTGTAAAAAAATTGTTTAAAAAAAATTGAAGAAAGATGGTCCTCCAATTGTTGTTTAATATGGTTACTAATATAATGGAGAACATTTGTGGCCAACAAAATCATTTCTAAAAGGCCCCAAACACCAACTTTTTATTTTTCTAAAAATAAGCCATGTCTTCAGATGAGCGGTTTGGAAAAAAAATAGTTTAAAATAAATTGAAGAAAGATGGTCCTCCAATTGTTGTTTAATATGGTTACTAATACTATGGAGAACATTTGTGGCCAATAAAATCATTTCTAAAAGACCCCAAACACCAACTTTTTATTTTTCAAAAAATAAGCCATGTCTTCAGATGAGCTGTTTGTAAAAAAATTGTTTAAAAAAAATTGAAGAAAGATGGTCCTCCAATTGTTATTTAATATGGTTACTAATACTATGGAGAACATTTGTGGCCAATAAAATCATTTCTAAAAGACCCCAAACACCAACTTTTTATTTTTCAAAAAATAAGCCATGTCTTCAGATGAGCGGTTTGGAAAAAAATAGTTCAAAATAAATTGAAGAAAGATGGTCCTCCAATTGTTGTTTAATATGGTTACTAATACAATGAAGAACATTTGTGGCCAACAAAATCATTTCTAAAAGGCCCCAAACACCAACTTTTTATTTTTCTAAAAATAAGCCATGTCTTCAGATGAGCGGTTTGGAAAAAAAATAGTTTAAAATAAATTGAAGAAAGATGGTCCTCCAATTGTTGTTTAATATGGTTACTAATACAATGGAGAACATTTGTGGCCAACAAAATCATTTCTAAAAGGCCCCAAACACCAACTTTTTATTTTTCTAAAAATAAGCCATGTCTTCAGATGAGCGGTTTGGAAAAAAAATAGTTTAAAATAAATTGAAGAAAGATGGTCCTCCAATTGTTGTTTAATATGGTTACTAATACTATGGAGAACATTTGTGGCCAATAAAATCATTTCTAAAAGACCCCAAACACCAACTTTTTATTTTTCAAAAAATAAGCCATGTCTTCAGATGAGCTGTTTGTAAAAAAATTGTTTAAAAAAAATTGAAGAAAGATGGTCCTCCAATTGTTATTTAATATGGTTACTAATACTATGGAGAACATTTGTGGCCAATAAAATCATTTCTAAAAGACCCCAAACACCAACTTTTTATTTTTCAAAAAATAAGATATGTCTTCAGATGAGCGGTTTGTAAAAAAATTGTTTAAAAAAAATTGAAGAAAGATGGTCCTCCAATTGTTGTTTAATATGGTTACTAATACAATGGAGAACATTTGTGGCCAACAAAATCATTTCTAAAAGGCCCCAAACACCAACTTTTTATTTTTCTAAAAATAAGCCATGTCTTCAGATGAGCGGTTTGGAAAAAAAAATAGTTTAAAAAAAATTGAAGAAAGATGGTCCTCCAATTGTTGTTTAATATGGTTACTAATACAATGGAGAACATTTGTGGCCAACAAAATCATTTCTAAAAGGCCCCAAACACCAACTTTTTATTTTTCTAAAAATAAGCCATGTCTTCAGATGAGCGGTTTGGAAAAAAATAGTTCAAAATAAATTGAAGAAAGATGGTCCTCCAATTGTTGTTTAATATGGTTACTAATACTATGGAGAACATTTGTGGCCAATAAAATCATTTCTAAAAGACCCCAAACACCAACTTTTTATTTTTCAAAAAATAAGCCATGTCTTCAGATGAGCGGTTTGTAAAAAAATTGTTTAAAAAAAATTGAAGAAAGATGGTCCTCCAATTGTTGTTTAATATGGTTACTAATATAATGGAGAACATTTGTGGCCAACAAAATCATTTCTAAAAGGCCCCAAACACCAACTTTTTATTTTTCTAAAAATAAGCCATGTCTTCAGATGAGCGGTTTGGAAAAAAAATAGTTTAAAATAAATTGAAGAATGATGGTCCTCCAATTGTTGTTTAATATGGTTACTAATACTATGGAGAACATTTGTGGCCAATAAAATCATTTCTAAAAGACCCCAAACACCAACTTTTTATTTTTCAAAAAATAAGCCATGTCTTCAGATGAGCGGTTTGGAAAAAAATAGTTCAAAATAAATTGAAGAAAGATGGTCCTCCAATTGTTGTTTAATATGGTTACTAATACTATGGAGAACATTTGTGGCCAATAAAATCATTTCTAAAAGACCCCAAACACCAACTTTTTATTTTTCTAAAAATAAGCCATGTCTTCAGATGAGCGGTTTGGAAAAAAATAGTTCAAAATAAATTGAAGAAAGATGGTCCTCCAATTGTTGTTTAATATGGTTACTAATACAATGAAGAACATTTGTGGCCAACAAAATCATTTCTAAAAGGCCCCAAACACCAACTTTTTATTTTTCTAAAAATAAGCCATGTCTTCAGATGAGCGGTTTGGAAAAGAAATAGTTTAAAAAAAATTGAAGAAAGATGGTCCTCCAATTGTTGTTTAATATGGTTACTAATACTATGGAGAACATTTGTGGCCAATAAAATCATTTCTAAAAGACCCCAAACACCAACTTTTTATTTTTCAAAAAATAAGATATGTCTTCAGATGAGCGGTTTTTAAAAAAATTGTTTAAAAAAAATTGAAGAAAGATGGTCCTCCAATTGTTGTTTAATATGGTTACTAATACAATGGAGAACATTTGTGGCCAACAAAATCATTTCTAAAAGGCCCCAAACACCAACTTTTTATTTTTCTAAAAATAAGCCATGTCTTCAGATGAGCGGTTTGGAAAAAAAATAGTTTAAAATAAATTGAAGAAAGATGGTCCTCCAATTGTTGTTTAATATGGTTACTAATACTATGGAGAACATTTGTGGCCAATAAAATGATTTCTAAAAGACCCCAAACACCAACTTTTTATTTTTCAAAAAATAAGCCATGTCTTCAGATGAGCGGTTTGTAAAAAAATTGTTTAAAAGAAATTGAAGAAAGATGGTCCTCCAATTGTTGTTTAATATGGTTACTAATACTATGGAGAACATTTGTGGCCAACAAAATCATTTCTAAAAGGCCCTAAACACCAACTTTTTATTTTTCAAAAAATAAGCCTTGTCTTCAGGTGGGCGTTTTAGAAAAACATGTTAAAATAATTGAAGAAAGATGGTCCTCCAATTATTGTTTTATATTGGTAATGACACTACTGAGGACATTTGTGGCTATTAAAATCGTTTCTAAACCTCCCCAAATGGCATTTTTACAATGTTTGAAATGTCCTCTTTTATCACAGATACAAATTTTAATGCCAGATGCTAAATCATAACTTTAAAAAGTTGTAAGAGCTATCTCAGCATTACATTTAATTAAATTATCAATTGTTTCTATGAAATTTTATTGTATTCGTTGTAATGCGTTGGTAAAATTTTAGTTTTATAAATGGTGGAGGCGCCGGATTCGTGGCTGGAAATCAATGGCCAACTTCTCATCGGTATTGCATCGTATGTTCAATTAAAAATAAACCTCTAAAGTGCCATGAAAAATATTGTAGGTTGACAACTCTTAAATTATATATTATAATTATTATAAAATCACGAAAATGTTTTTCGTGTAAAATGCAATCAATGTGTATTAATTAATTAAAACAATAAATTTCCATTGAAACAACTACTTATTATATCTGACGTTTTATATGTCAATTTCTAAAGCGTGTAGCCAACTTTAATAATAAAAAAAAGATTAAATCATTTTTTATTGAGAATACAATATTATTGTATCGATAATTTGAGCCTAGATTTATTTATTTAAATGAAAAAATTACATACTGACAATTTTTCTGGTTAAATAAATAAATCTAGACTGAAATTATCAGTGCCCACAAGGGAACGTAAATTAGCGGCCATTATCGATGAACAAACAGCCGGAATAAAAAATAAAAAAAACAGCCAGAGCATCTGTTTTTTGTGCAGAGCATTCAGTCTATTTGAACGAGTAATTAAGCACTCAAAATCAATCGATCGCACCGCACTCGCCATAAACAGGACTTGGCTATTATTTCATGATAATAATGGTGTTTTTAATAAATATTTGCTCAATAATCATTCACACACATACTAATTGCACACACACATACATACACATAAAAAGAGGGAGAGAGAGGTAAACACAAGCGATTCATTACCTTATTTGATTTTGATTTCATTTTATCATTCATTATAAATCAAATCGAAATTATGCACAAATGAGAGTTAATTAAACATATGTTGTGTCTACACAACCTGTTGCTTTGTGTTTTTAGAAGAAATAACTTCGATTATTTATAATTGCATCTTGTTGAAAAGACCTATAGTTGCCGAACACATTTCTTTTTTTATTATTTGCAAAACACTTAGTTGTATTTTACTATAATTACAATCTGATCACAAATGGATCAATAAGTAATATTTAGCTAACTTAATTTACTAAAGGTCGAACACATTTTAATAGTAGAAGAAACAGATTTATTTTTGAATAAGTTTCTAATGTTTGACAAGAATTTGACCTAATACACTATTGATAGCGATGCAACAAATCAAATAAGATATTTAACTGTTCATCCTATAAATCAATATCCGGTGGTGTATTTGCACGGGGAGTAGGTGTTTCAATGAATATTTATTGTCTTAGTAGTTCATTAATTAAAACCTACTGTTTGCGGTTTATACGAATTTTCACATAATTTTATGTTTTTCAATGTTCTGCAAACTATCATTGTTAAAAAAATAAATAAATATAAACAAAAAATGTATCGGAGGTATTTATCGGTATTTTTTTTTTACTGTAAACGAGTATATGAGTGTGTGTGTGCGTCTATTTTGACCTTCGGTTCGGAAATGTATTCCAGTCCGTCCAATTTACGTCTATTCAAATTTTCAGATGCGTCGTTCGTGCCATTCTCTTTTTTTTTAATTACCCACAATTAAAATACCTCCATAATAATAAATGCACGCCAATAAACATCTGCCGGTCGAGCCGGCCTCTTCCTGTTTCTAATATGGTCATATTTCGACAAAAACACACACAAACATGTCTGGTTTTAACAACAACAATAAAGAATCATACAAAATTAAATGTACAGGACATTTTTTTGTTTTAATCAACAATATAAATCGTAAAACATTAAATATACAGGGATTTTTTTTTTTTTTAGAGTCCAAGACACTAGAAACCAGTGTGAAGACTAAACTAGAGATAAAAGTCTTGAGTTAAGCATCTAAAATCTAATGTCTGCAGTTTTTAGTACAAAAAACTAAAAATCAGTATAGAGACTAGTTTTAGAGTCATCATAGACCTCTTTATAATGACTCTAAAACTAGCCTCTAAAGATCAAAGGCTTTAGTTATGCGTAGAATTTTAAGGCTACAGTTTAAAGGCCAAGAAACTAAATATTAGTGTGCAGACTAGTCTTAAAGTCATCACAGAAAGGTATAGAGAAATAAGAATCTTAAGTTATCCGTCTAGAATCTAAAGTCTCGAGTTTACAGTCTAGAGCCTAAGAAACTAAATACCAGTGTGGAGACTAATCTTAAAGTCATCATAGAAAAATCATAGAAAAATAAGTCTTAATTTAACCGTCTAGAAGCTGAAGTTTTGAGTCCAAAAACTAGAAATCAGTGTAGAGATTAGTCTTAGAGTCATCATAAAGAGGTATAGAGAGATCAGAGGCTTGAATTAAGCGTCTACAGTTTAGAGTACAAAAAACTAGAAAAATCAGCCTTGTCTTCAGGTGGGCGTTTTAGAAAAACATGTTAAAAAAAAATTGAAGAAAGATGGTCCTCCAATTATTGTTTTATATTGGTAACACTACTGAGGACATTTGTGGCTATTAAAATCGTTTCTAAACCTCCCCAAATCGCATTTTTATAATGTTTGAAATGTCCTCTTTTATCACAGATACAAATTTTAATGCCAAATGCTAAATCATAATTTTTAAAAGTTGTAAGAGCTATCTCAGCATTACGTTTAATTAAATTATCAATTGTTTCTATGAAATTTTATTGTATTCGTTGTAATACGTTGGTAAAATTATAGTTTTATGAATGGTGGAGGCGCCGGATTCGTGGCTGGACATCTATGGCCAACTTCTCATCGGTATCTAGAGTCATCATAGCGAGGTATAGAGATATCAGAGTCTTGACTTATCAGTCTAGAATCTGAAGTCTAAAGTTTGGAGTCTAAGTAACTAAAAATCAGCGTGAAGTCTAGTCTAGAGTCATTATAGAGATGTATAGAGAGATCAGTTTTAAGTTAAGGATCTAGAATATAAAGACCAAGTCCAAGAAATTAGAAATTAGTGCTTTGACTAATCTAGAGTCATCATAAAGAGCAGAGCTGGGCAGGATTCGAATCATTCAGGATTCGATTCCCGGATTCGAATCCTTTTAGAGGATTCAAAAGAGGTATTCGAATACTTTAGTGAAAAAGGATTCGTGATCCGGATTCGTTACATTTTTTTAAAAGGATTCGTATTCGAATCCAGACGTAGATGATTCGAATGCTTATAAAAGGATTCGAATCCTTATAGAAGGATTCGAATCCTCATACACGGATTCAAATCTTCTCAAATAATTAGAATCATCGCTATTAAGGCTGGGATTCGAATTCGATTAATTCAAATAGTTTAATATTCTAATATGAATATTTAAATCACTAAATTATTCATAATATAAATATTTACATTTTCGAATAATTCAAATATTTGTGAATGCATACTTGGTTACTTAACCATGAAACATTTCCAACCTTAATTGTTTACGCGAATTACGCGATTTGGTTTTAAAAATTACTTAAACACAAAATTTATAATAAAAGGTATATTCTCAAATAATGTGCATCAGATTATTTACATAAATATTTACAAATATCAAGTTAACATCATAATTTAAATAAACAATGAACACAAAGAAATGAATTAAGTTAAGAAAAGATTGAAGTAGAGATTAGGAAAAATGAGCAAAGATACACGGTGAAAGAACAAGTTAAAGTTATGAGAAAAATACAAAGTTTCACGTTTTCGATTCAAAAAGAGAACTTACTCGTTTGCTGTTCAAAACAAGACTCTTCGATTTTTAGTTTTGAAGACGAGAATTCACAAGGGTGTGAAAAGTGTGAGAAATTTTAGATAAAGAAAGAAGAACATAGAGCATGCAAAGAAGGAAAATAGAAGTCGAAAAAACAGAATAAATTATCTCTCCGACTGGCCTGCATTTTATAACTTCGACGAACATTTTTCGGCGACGGATTAGCGCCTCATTGGGCACGTAGAGCCGAAAACCCATTGTCACACAAGAAATTTTACACAAAGCATTTATTTGCTATTTTTCGGGTCTTCGGCTCTTAAGGTTGTCATAAAATGAAGCCAGTCTCTCACGACAAGAGCAAACAATTTTACAAAATAACGAAAAAGTCACGTACAAATTTATTTTCTAAAGTTCGGGGAATTTTTAACGCGAACATTAATAGTATATTTTTAACTTCACTTGAAATCAGTGTTATACGCGTGGCGCATGAAGTAAAATTTCGAGTTTAGAAAAGCCCCGTGAAAATTTGTCTCGGGTCGCTGCGCGACCCTCGACAAATTTTCTACGCGGGGCTTTTCTAAACTCGAAATTTTACTTCATGCTTAGTCTGGGAGTGGACAACACTCGTCCTTAGAAGTTTCAAATTAAAGGATCACTCTAGATTACTAAGTTTATAACCATTTTACAAAGGCTACAGCTCGAAGGACCAATCATGGTCTTCGAAAACCGAAGGATACCTGTAGTCCTTCGGTCCCTCGAAGTTTTTTTACAAGAAAACAACGAATATCTGAAGGTTTACAGCATGGATAGGAAAGTAAACATCCAATTTTGAAAAAATATCGAAGTTGAGTTGGTTTTCAGTGCATTTTTAACTTTACTTTAAATCAGAGCAAAAATTTGTCTCGGGTCGCTGCACGACCCTCGACAAATATTCTACGCGGGGCTTTTCTAAACTCGAAATTTTATTTCATGCTTAACCCTTTTATAAACTCGATGTATGTAATATAATAAATCATTAATTGAAATCATAAAAAAAGATGCATAATTTTACCTAAAATTAACTATTAGAGTTAACTTTATAATTTGCTCGGCTCTTAATGGGTGAATATTCTATTCCTAAGAAAAACCATATTTATTTATTAAAGTTGCATTTAATATAATAACAAACTGTGAATAAATCGACAAAAATCTAGAAATATCGAAAATCTCGACATGTAGAAAATCTTGACGGTCCACTCCCAGAATAAGCATGAAGTAAAATTTCGAGTTTAGAAAAGCCCCGCGTAGAAAATTTGTCGAGGGTCGCGCAGCGACCCGAGACAAATTTTCACGGGGCTTTTCTAAACTCGAAATTTTACTTCATGCTCCACGCGTATAAAACACTGATAAAAAGTGAAGTTAAAAACGCACTGAAAACCAACCCAACTTCGATATTTTTTCAAAATTGGATGTTTTCTTTCCTATCCATGCGGTAAACCTTCAGATATTCGTTGTTTTCTTGTTAAGAAACTTCCATTCCTTGTAGTCCTTCGGTCTCCGAATACCATGATTGGTCCTTCGAGCTGTAGCCTTTGTAAAATGGTAATAAACTTAGTAATCTAGAGTGATCCTTTAATTTAAAACTTCTAAGAACGAGTGTTGTCCACTCCCAGACTAAGCATGAAGTAAAATTTCGAGTTTAGAAAAGCCCAGAAAATTTGTCTCGGGTCGCTGGCGCGACCCTCGACAAATTTTCACGGGGCTTTTTTAAACTCGAAACTTTACTTCATGCGCCACGCGTATAAAACACTAATTTAAAATAAAGTTCAATAACACATACATCATCATTAATTAAAATCATTATTTAATTAGATATTTAGTAGGTAAATGAACATTTTTGTTAATAGAAACTTTTACTGGTTGAAAATTATAGATTCAAATTTATTTTTAAAGGATTTGTATCCGTGATTCAAAAATGAGGATTCGGATCTTTGATTCGAATCATATTTTTCATTTACGAATCCTTTATTCGAGTATTCGTGATTCGAATCATATTAGGTGATTCGGATTCGTGATTCGAATCCTGTTTTTGAGGATTCATCCCAGCTCTGATAGAGAGGTATAGAAATATCAATTTTCAGTTTATCTGTATAGAATCTGAAGTTTAGAGTCTAAGTAACTAGAAACCAGTGTGTAGACTAGCCTTAAAGCCATCATAGAGAGGTATAACGCGATCATAGTCTCAAGTTATGCGTCTAGAATCTAAAGTTTAGAGTTTTTTTTTTTCGGCTTTTGCCTGGCCTTGGTGTAGTAAGACCATTAGCCATCAATCATTTATTATTAATTCAATTTTTTGTAATGTTAGTCTAGAGTCATCATAGAGGGATAAGAGACTGTAGTTGAGCATCTAGAATCTAAAGTCTAGAGTTCAGTCGTTCACTGAAGACTTTTCTAGAGTTATCATAGATAGATTTAATTATCTAGAATCTAAAGTCCATATATCAAGAAATCAGTGTGAAGATTACTCTCGAGTCATCATAGAGGAATCAGAGATTACAGTTAAACGTCTAAAATCTAAAGTCTAGAGCTTAGTCGTTCAATGAATATCTAAGAAACTAGAAACCAGTGTGGAGACTAGTTTTAGAGTCATTATAGGGAGGTATAGAGAGTACAGAATCTCGAGTTATCCGTCTACAATCTGAAGTTTAGAGTTAAGAGTCTAAGAAACTAGAAATCAGTGTGGAGATTAGTCTAGAGTCATCATAGAGGGATAAGAGACTTGAGTTAAGCGTTTAGATTTGAAAGTCTATAGTTTAAAGCTCAAGAAATTAGAAACCAGTGTGAAGACTAGTCTTAGAGTCATCATAGGGGGTATAGAGAGTTTACAATCTCGAATTATCTGTCTACAATCTGAAGTCTAGAGAAATGTATTTATTTTCATATTATTATTTTTCTTTTTTCAGTGTTCGGAGTGTGATGCACAAATACCTGGAGAAGAAGAACGAGGTGAATTTCGACAAAATTTTCCATCAAACATTAGGTGAGTTTTATTAGCAGTATTTCCTGTAGCCGTATAATACTTTACCTGTATAGTCTCTGTTTTGCTTTGGTTAATCCTTATTTCCCACTGCACTGCATGGTTTTTGATTTTCTCTTTTTTCAATCGCCTGAGTTATCTTCTTGCTCGTCGAGTCGAAATTTTGTCTGTAGTCTAATATCGCGGTGTCGTTTGCGAAGTGGTACAGCGACACCAAATTTTAAAATTTTGGGATGTACGCCACGAAGATATTGAATAATCCTGGCGAGAACAACTATAATAGTATATTATTCAACAAGCGCATAATGAAAGCTATTAATCATGAGAATGAGGTTTACGGAACGAGCCGCAGGCGAGTGGAGTAAATCATTCGAATGAATAATAGCCATTATGCGCGAGTAGAATACTATACTTTATCCACAACCACAAAATGTATATTCATTCTTGCTTACTGCAACTTTGCAAGAATAAGAACATAATTCATTAAATCATTTACTTTTAATTATAACTAAGAAATACATATAATAATACTATTTATTAGGATTAATGTTAATAGTAACGTTAGAACAATTATTAAACACAATAGGGGGCATTGAAGTGGGTACACCAAGATTTACGGTTTGATCCAAAATATCGAAATTAACGGAATTTGTGCTGGAAGATGCAGCTTTTACATTATTTGCTGTCGATTCTATTGACGATGCAATTTTTCTGGCCGTTTCCTTTTTGTTTTCCAAAGAATCATTAATATAGCCTTCTGCAACCGCAGTTGACTTCCATCCTCCATGACGTTTTAACGAAGTGATGTCTCCACCAGCATCAACCAAAATGGTGGCTGAGGTTCTTCTAAAGCTATGGCCTGTATATTGCTCAGGATTGGGTAATTTCAAAAAACTGGCGATATCCCTTCCCATTTTTCTAAATTTATTAATACCAATTCGCTATTTAGTTCACTAAAGAAAGAAATAATCACAGTTTATCTGCTTTCGGAGGCACAAATATTTTTTTACAATGTGGTAAAAATTACCAGATACTGTAAATTTCCTACAAATTTTAGTTTTTGTGGTTGGCACCTTAATCATATAGCAGGAATTAAGGTCTTTATCTTTAATTTATTTATTTTAACGGTGGGCCATTACATAATAAAATAACAATAGTCTTTTAACAAATCGAAATAATCGCACAAAATCACACAAACAATGTGAATAACGACTAAAACTAAATTTATTTACAAATACAAGTATGCATACATGGAATCATATATACTATAACACTACGTACTACATTCAAGCACATTTTTACAATTACGCTTGAAACATTGTAAGCTTACACCAAAAACATCTATCAATCTACAATATGTATTAATATTATCAATTAATGCATTCCTAGGGCTGTTGGATGCATAATTTGTTGCGTGATACTTGCTAGCAAGTAATTGTTGATGCCTAGTTAAGCGTGTAGGTACATATAGTGAAATTGATGCAAGTATTACAGAGCAATTTATTCTGCTATTTAATATGCGGTACGCAAAACACAAGGAAAAGTACACTCTTCGTTTAATTAATGGAAGAAGTCCAAGATATTTAAGTATCATATTATAATCATGATAAAATAGATGACATCGAAAACAAATCAATTTTATCATTTTTCGTTGCACATTTTCATGTTATACAGCTCATTTGAACGACAAGCGCCCATTAAACCCATAATTAATGCAACCTGAAGAAAAAATTACTGCAATTTTTAAAAAATATTAAAATAATTTAAAACTTACTTTTGTTGCAAGAAATTTGTCATCCGGTGCATTTGCAATGAAACTGTTAACATTTTCTGGGGAGAAAGTGTTGGCTTTTTTCGGAGTAAACCCTTCATTTTTTCTTTTGAAAAAAGCTAGAAGTTTGCCATAGTTTCCAATATTGATGTTTTCAAAGATTTTCAATGTACTTTTTAGCATCGAACACTTCTGCCACAACGATGAGGTGTTGTATTTTTTTTGATAATTCAGTAAAATACACCAAAACTACCGACTCAGTTGAAGAATGTGCTTTTTTCTCCTTTTTCCATTCACAAAACGTGTTGTATGTACTTTGGTATATGTTGCGAGACTTTTTAGGCAACAAATTGATGGAAGCGATTTCTGCCGCGTCCCTTATTTCCGGGGGTGTCAACAAGTCATGATCGGATTCCATGTTGCTTCTTTCACCTTCGATAAACTATTAACCACACTATCACAACACAATTAACACAATTTGCTTTCAATTTATAAATTGTTTTTGTTTATGTCAAAATTGACTAACATGAGGTATCCTGATTTTGTAGTGATTTCTTATTATTCACAGTTGAGCAGTGATAAGTCAAAATATTACTCACAGGTTTCATAACCTATTTATAATAAACGTCATTATTATTGACTCTAAACATGTATAATTATAACTGAATCAAACACTTACTATGTTTTTACCACAAAATATTTATTGTATGTATATATATTATATTACACAAATATACACATAAATTCACGACTTAAGTTTCGACGTTTGACGGTCATTATCAAGTGACTTGATAATGACCGTCAAACGTCGAAACTTAAGTCGTGAATTTATGTGTATATTTGTGTAATATAATATATATACATACAATAAATATTTTGTGGTAAAAACATAGTAAGTGTTTGATTCAGTGATCATGAATTACCACGTAGTTACGGTCGCAACCATCATTATGGTATAATTATAATATTATAGAGTGGTTGTGGATAAAAAGTTTTATTACTACTCTTACAAATGAGGATTATTTTCAAAAATAAACACACCTGACTCAAAATGATTGATTTCGTTGATGAAGCGCAGTTTAGTTTTATTATCCAAACTCTAGTTTGAGTTTTAGTGTTTGAAAAATAAAGACTAATTGGGATTGGGGATTGGCAATTCCAATTAGTTTTTATTTTTCAAACACTAAAACTTAAACTCTAGAGTTTAGATAATAAAACTAAACTGCGTTTCATTAAGGAAATTCAATCATTTTGAATCAGGTGTGTTTATTTTCGTAAAACATTCCTCATTTGTAAAAGTAGTAATAAAACATTCCAAACTTTATTAAACTAGTTGTAAAATGTGAAAATGTGATGTATCGGTATTTCCGTACTTCCGAATTTCTATTTATCCGCTGCAATTGGATTTCGGTGATTGGATTGATTGCGTCCACGTTTTGCAATCGGCGGATCGTTCAATGAATCCCTATTTCGGATATTGTTTTCCCTGCCCCGAGAGCAATCAATACGCCCGTCGCCGGTCGGCTGGCTCTCCCACTATATGTGTGTGTGTGTGTGTAGGTACGATTCCAACAATTCAACACGAAATATTATTCCACAATTTTTACATTTTCCGTTTAGTTTCGAGAGCGCGCGCGTTTTCCTCCGGATGAATCAATTAGAATTAACTCGAGAGTGTCGTCACCCGAGACAACGGTTCACCGAATATATAAAACGGCTGGCAATTGTACACTGAAAAACAAAACAAAACAAAAGGCGAAAATTGAATGTTGTTAATTTCAGTTTGCGGAAATTAAAATAAAAATGCGCGAATGACTTTAATCGCCGATGCGCGCTAAAAACGCAGAACAAAAAAATGGTGGACGCGCCGGGTGATTTTAACAGCAGGGTTTGTAATAAACAGTGGCCATTTTAATACAGTAGGTACATACAATATAAAATATAATGTTGCATTATTGTCTAACTCAGTGATGGGGAAACTACGGCCCGCGGGCCAAGTCTGGCCCGCGGAAAGGTTTAATCCGGCCCGTTTAAGAGTGCCGTCGTGAGAATGTTTGAACTTCGTAATGTGACGACCCGCATAAAAACTACCTACCTACGATTAAGCATTATTCTTTAGCCCGCTACGGTTGTCTGGTTATTACAAATGGCCCGTCTTAAAAAAAGTTTCCCCACCACTGATCTAGAGGGATCTTTCAATTTAAAATTCCTAAGAGCGAGTGTTGTCCACTCCCAGACTAAGCATGAAGTAAAATTTCGAGTTTAGAAAAGCCCCGCGTAGAAAATTTGTCGAGGGTCGCGCAGCGACCCGAGACAAATTTTCACGGGGCTTTTCTAAACTCGAAATTTTACTTCATGCGCCACGCGTATAAAACACTGATTTCAACTGAAGTTAAAAATGCACTGAAAACCAACCTAACTTCGATATTTTTTCAAAATTGGATGTTTTCTTTCCGATCCATGCTGTAAATCTTCAGATATTCGTTGTTTTTAAGTAAAAAAACTACGATTTCCTGTAGTCCTTCGGTCTCCGAAGCCCACAATTGGTCCTTCTGGCTGTAGACTTTGTAAAATGGTAATAAACCTGATAATCTAGAGCAGTGATGGGGAAACTACGGCCCGCGGAAAGGTTTAATCCGGCCCGTTTAAGAGTGCCGTCGTGAGAATGTTTGAACGCGTTCTTACTTCGTAATGTGACGACCCGCATAAAAACTACCTACCTACGATTAAGCATTATTCTTTGGCCGGCTACGATTGTCTGGTTATTACAAATGGCCCGTCTTAAAAAAAGTTTCCCCACCACTGGTCTAACTAATACATTCTTGAAAGTATTATCAACATTTGTATGGGGTAAAGAATTGTATTTTGAAAAGTATTATTATAAACGTTCTTTATGGATTTAAGGAGTGAATTAATTTCAGTTTTCTTGTATTCTAAAAATACGGGAAAATCAAAAGTTTTCCGAGTAATAAAATATGTCTGAACATGTTGCGAAACAATGTATCGAGCGCGTAAAGCTCGTTCATCAAGATTCCGGAGGAGTGCGGTAATGAAAAATCCCCGGGAAAGAAGGAGAAAAAAATACAACCTAGTCGGATGATTTATCTCGCTCTCATTCTCCACACAATTTGTCACCTAAAATTGTCTGCTGATAAAAACGATTCTCGGAGATTTACGAAATAATTACACAAGTTTCTTTCGTTGGGGGGGAGACAAAATTAACAGGTTTGATTTAAGTTAAAAAATAAATAAATCATGCAGAAAGTTTTTCTTTTAAGTATGCATATCCCAATTCTATGCTGTAAATCTTCATGTATTCATTGCTTTTGTTTTTAAAGAGTTCAAGTTAAAGCTATAAACGAGTGTTTTCCACTCCCAGACTAAGCATGAAGTAAAATTTCGAGTTTAGAAAAGCCCCGTGTAGAAAATTTGTCGAGGGTCGCGCAGCGACCCGAGACAAATTTTCACGGGGCTTTTCTAAACTCGAAATTTTACTTCATGCGCCACGCGTATTAAACACTGATTTCAATTGAAGTTCAAACGATATCTCTTAAGCAGTATATTTAGAAGTTTAAGCGTTTTTCGAAATTGTTCTACTCAGGTTTATTTAACGTACGTTTTTTTTATCGCGTCATATTTTGACGTAGGTTTTTTAACGTACGATATTTTTGCGTATGATTTTTCTACTTACGTTTATTTAACGTACTTTTTTTTGCCGTACGATATTTTAACGTGGGTTTTTTTTACGAACCTAAAACGGCATTCATTCACTCAAAAACGGTTTTTTAACGCACGATATTTTTGCGTATGATTTTTCTACTTACGTTTATTTAACGTACGTTTTTTTTGTCGTACGATATTTTAACGTGGTTTTTTTTTACGAATCGAAAACGACATTCATTCACTCAAAAACGGTTTTTTAACGTACGATATTTTTGCGTATGATTTTTCTACCTACGTTTATTTAACGTAGGTTTTTTACCGTACGATATTTTAACGTAACTTTTTTTTACAAATCTAAGACAACAGTTATTGTAACTCAACAATCGCGTTATATATACAAATTTCGCAATATTTCAGTGTTGTATACGCGTGGCGCATGAAGTAAAATTTCGAGTTTAGAAAAGCCTGAAAATTTGGCTCGGGCGCGTAGCGAAGCGAAGCGACCGAGCCAAATTAGGCTTTTCTAAACTCGAAATTTTACTTCATGCGCCACGCGTATACAACACTGATTTCAATTGAAGTTCAAACGATATCTCCTAAGCAGTATATTTTAAAGTTTAAACGTTTTTGGAAATTGTTCTACTCAGGTTTATTTAACGTACGTTTTTTTATCGCATGATATTTTGACGTGGGTTTTTCTCACGAACCTAAAACGACATTCATTCACTCACAAACGGTTTTTTAACGTACAATATTTTTGCGTATGATTTTTCTACTTACGTTTATTTAACGTACGTTTTTTTTTTGCCGTACGATATTTTAACGCGGGTTTTTTTACGAACCTAAAACGACATTCATTCACTCAAAAACGGTTTTTTAACGTACGATATTTTTGCGTATGATTTTTCTACCTACGTTTATTTAACGTAGGTTTTTTTACCGTACGATATTTTAACGTGGGTTTTTTTACGAATCGAAAACGACATTCATTCACTCAAAAACGGTTTTTTAACGTACGATATTTTTGCGTATGATTTTTCTACCTACGTTTATTTAACGTAGGTTTTTTTACCGTACGATATTTTAACGTGGGTTTTTTTACGAATCGAAAACGACATTCATTCACTCACAAACGGTTTTTTAACGTCCGATATTTTTGCGTATGATTTTTCTACTTACGTTTATTTAACGTACTTTTTTTTTGTCGTACGATATTTTAACGTGGGTTTTTTTTACGAATCGAAAACGACATTCATTCACTCAAAAACGGTTTTTTTAACGTACGATATTTTTGCGTATGATTTTTCTACCTACGTTTATTTAACGTACGTTTTTTTACCGTACGATATTTTAACGTGGGTTTTTTTTACGAATCGAAAACGACATTCATTCACTCAAAAACGGTTTTTTTAACGTACGATATTTTTGCGTATGATTTTTCTACCTACGTTTATTTAACGTACGTTTTTTTTACCGTACGATCTTTTAACGTAACTTTTTTTTTACAAATCTAAGACAACAGTTATTGTAACTCAACAATCGCGTTATATATACAAATTTTGCAATATTTCAGTGTTTTATACGCGTGGCGCATGAAGTAAAATTTCGAGTTTAGAAAAGCCCCGTGAAAATTTGTCGAGGGTCGCGCAGCGACCTGAGACAAATTTTCACGGGGCTTTCTTAAACTCGAAATTTCACTTCATGTTTAGTCTGGGAGTGGAAAACACTCGTTTATATCTTCGAATTAAATTCTTGAAAAAAATGTATACTGAAAAGAAAAATCTGTATATTAAACCGTTTTATTTGGTGATTTTAAATACAGAAAGAGCATTTCAAGTGTTTAATTTCCCATATAACAATACGCAACTATGATATCATTCCAGGAATTTAAATATCTAGACAATAATACTTACATTTATGGACAACAATGCATTTCTCAATACATTTCAATAGGAAAACAGGATAAAATATTCAATAAATCCCAATACTTTTACATGCGAACAAATACACAAACAAATAGAAAATATAACTGATTTCTCTTTAAACATCACAACAATTTCCTTCCTACATACATACATACACACCATCACATACATACATACATACATACATACATAAATACATATATACATACATAGATAAATACATACATACACACACATACATGCATACACACAAATATACATGCATACACACAAATATACATGCATACCCACAGACATGCTTGCATACACACACACTTACTGTAGGATAATCTCTTTGGACAAATAATCCTCTTGAAAACCGTTCTTTGTTCGTGTCGTTCGGTGTGTGTCTGTTTACTCTGCACCGTAAAGACGGGATTAAACGTTTTTCCCTCGTCTTGCAACTTTTCACCGTCAAACAAACGAAAATGTAGGGAAAAACGCATGAATTTATGAAAAGGTGATGGAGACGAATACATTTATGAAAAGAAGGTGGCGGAGACGAAAAATGGAGCCGCCATTCAAGGGAACTTTAAGCAATCTTTAAAAAAACGGGAAGAAGACGGGTTGTTTGTTTTTGTTTTTAGAAACATGCATGCATGCATGCATGTATGCGCCACATTTAATGAATACGAATCTTCTGTTTTGTGAGTGCCCTACTTTTACAGAGAATATAAAGCTCATTTTCTATGTGCATACGAAAGAAATAATACTACATAATAGAAAGTTCTACAATTATAGAGTGCTGAAATGTGAAATGTGTGTGCCAATTCTCAATTAATGATTTTGTAAATTTATAAATTTTAATTTTATCTTTCATTTTATCTGTATCTTTCATTTTATCTTTAAATACTGTAAGAATTTTAAATACTGGATTTTTTTAGCTACGTGCAAAGCTAAAAAAATCCAGTATTTAAAATTCTTACAGTATTTAAAGATAAAATTAACGATGAAAGATAAAATTAAAATACAGTATTTAAAATTCTTGCAGAATGCCCAGCGCATTCACCAATAAAGTAGAAACTTGTAGACATCGATAACGTATTAATATAATAGTTCCCCATATGCAAAACAAAAGGATAGTATTGTCTTCGGGGAAATTTATAAATCAAAAATGTTAGTGGATATCTCCATTTTGAGGTCCCCCGAGCTGATTAAGACCATTTCATTCAAATGTCAAAAATATTAGAAATGTCAAAAATGTTAAAAATATCTAATTTAAAAAATGTTAATTTAATTTATTTACGTCAAAAATGTTAAAAAATGTTAAAATATCAAAAATGTGCATGTGTCGAAAATGTCATCCAATGGCAGAATTGTCAATTTAAGTCGAAAGTTTCAAAAATATCAAAACTGTCATCTAATGTCAAAAATGTTAAAGATGGTGGGGTAAGGGGGATTTCTATATTTAATAATAATAATAATAATAATATTTATGTATTACCCAACAGGAAACATCCTAATTACAAGGCAATATGTAAAATAATATAATAGAATAATATGATACTTAACAAATAATAATAAACAAGTCGGCTGTTTCCAAAAACCGATAAATCCATTTGAAAACCATGGATTTAGGGGTTTTTGGAAATAGGCGACTTATTTGTAGAAGGCGAGGTGACTAGCCATTTTTTTTCATTTTTTTTTTTTAATGCATTTTCATTTAGGTTTTTATCAAATTTTTCATGAGATTTTTGGTCGATTTTTTCGAGGTTTGTCATTATTTACATGAATTTCGCTTTTGACATAATGTAAATTAATAAAAATCTCGATATATTTTAAAAATCTAACGAAAACGAGTGTTTTCCACTCCCAGACTAAGCATGAAGTAAAATTTCGAGTTTAGAAAAGCCCCAAAAATTTGTCTCGGGTCGCTGCGCGACCCTCGACAAATTTTCACGGGGCTTTTCTAAACTCGAAATTTTACTTCATGCTTAGTCTGGGAGTGGAAAACACTCGTTTAAAGCTTCAAACTTAACAATTTTCAAAAACAACGAATGCCTGAATTCAACCACCGAATGCCTGCATTCGTTGTTTTTGAAAACTGTTAAGTTTGAAGCTTTAAACAAGTGTTTTCCACTCCCAGACTAAGCATGAAGTAAAATTTCGAGTTTAGAAAAGCCCCGCGCAGAAAATTTGTCGAGGGTCGCGCTAGCGACCCGAGACAAATTTTCGCGGGGCTTTTCTAAACTCGAAATTTTACTTCATGCGTCACGCGTACAAAACTCTGATTTCAAGTGAAGTTCAAAATATACTCCTTATGTTTAATCTCACGTTAAAGTTTAAGTTTTATTTGTGTAATTAAACAAACATTTGCGGAGGTCGGTCAAAATTAATTGTAGAGAAAATTGAAATATTATCTTTTGAGCGCCTTGTGGTAAGCGTAATTTTTATCCCTTTAGCCAGTGTTGTACCTCAAATTAAAGCTTGATTTACGCTGAATCCACGACTTTTTGAATTGATCCAATCGGTTGGGAAATTTAAGCAAGACAGCGTTTTAAGTGCGTAAAGTATTCACGGGGCTTTTCTAAACTCGAAATTTTACTTCATGCGCCACGCGTATAAACCACTGATTTACAATTAAATTAAAAATATGTAACGCTTAGACGTGATAGTGATTAATATTTACTGAGACGTAGCGAAAAGTGCAAGAATTATTTTTCTTTGTGAATAGTTTTGGAATAACAATAATAAAAGTAGAATAAATTTGCCTTAGCTATCAAATCCATTAATAGTTTTCACATATTGGCTTGATATAGCCAGAAATGTTCAGTATTACAAATAGAAAGACTGTTATTCCTTACTTCACTTTTTATTTTTATGTTAGATGTACATTTCGAGACACAAGGTGCTCATTATCAATAACAAACAGTTTGTTATTGATAATGAGCACCTTGTGTCTCGAAATGTACATCTAACATAAAAATAAAAAGTGAAGTAAGGAATAACAGTCTTTCTATTTGTGATTAATCACTTCACGTAAACTCGAAACAATACAATTAATGTTCAGTATTCTTCAGCACTAGGTCGGGACCACACTGACGAGGACCTTGAAGTCCGAAACGCGTCTGTGGGTATCTGGTGTCGGAATACTGAACACAAATTCAATTTAGAATAAATTTAGTCTGAGCAAGCTTTCCATATTGTTGATATTTAAATCGTCATATATTAAACGGGGAAAGTGAATATGAATATGACTATATGCGCGGTTGTTGCATCTTTTTTTATGTTTGAATATGTATCACAGATTGCAAGAATAAATAATTTTATACTTGCAAAAGGTAAAACACCATTTTGAAGAAAGAAACAAAGGATAATAAATTTTAGATCCCTTGTCAAAATTCGACATCAACTTAACCCCCTTTATAATCCATCAAATACCCTTCTTTATAACCCAATCAAAGTTATTCCCATCTTTGAACGCATCTTTTGTCTATCTAAAAAAATCTCCAAAAACGAATCTAACTTCGAAATCCTTTGCAAATTTTATATCCCCCAGAAATGATTAGGGGAGCCAATAGTATGATTTATTTACTGTTGCTGTTGCTATTTCTATAATTTATTGATACTTTTGTGATATAGTTTTTATTATATTGTAATCTTTTATTGTATATTGTAGTTTCATATTTACTATTAGTATGCCAATTATTATTATTAATTGACATGTCAAATCCATGTAATATGGCGTTTTGATGTAATAAAGTATTATTATTAATATTCAAACACTTCAAAATTAACATGTAATTTCATATGTTGCGTCCGCCAAATCAACACCCGGTATATCCAAACTAACATTCCAAGTGCCAAAGTTGTCGAATAGTAATCAAACGTTAAATATGTTAACATGTAATAAATGGTAAAAAAAATACATTTAAATTTGCAAAAATTGTAAAAACAGAAAACAAATAAACGAGAGCTGTTACGATTTGTATATGTTTTCACCAAACAGAAATTATCCATCTGACGGCCAATTCAAGTCCCTAATATAATAATAAATTTATTCATGTTATTAACAAAAGTTTTACATAAGTTTTACGAGTGTTTTCCAATCCCAGACTGAGCATGAAGTAAAATTTCGAGTTGAGAAAAGCCCCTGAGAATTTGGATTTGGACGCGCAGCGTCCAAATCCAAATTCGGGCTTTTCTCAACTCGAAATTTTACTTCATGCGCCACGCGCACAAAACACTGATTCACAGTTAAGTTTAAAATATACTACTTGGATGTAATTCGATTAAAACTTACCGAGATACGGTTTAAAATTATTTAGTTTGGTTATATGAAATAATTGTAATAGGTTAGGGCGGTAAAAAATTATTTAGTTTGGTTATGTGAAATTATTTTAAGCGGTCGGTGAGAACAATCTGCAATCATCCAAATCCAAATTCGGGCTTTTCTCAACTCGAAATTTTACTTCATGCGCCACGCGCACAAAACACTGATTCACAGTTAAGTTTAAAATATACTACTTATAGATGTAATGGGATCAACACTTACCGAGATACGGAGAAGAATTATTTAGATTTGTTATATGAAACTATTTTAAGAGGTTAGGGCGGTGAAAAATGATTTAGTTTGGTTATGTGAAACTATTTTAAGGGGTTAGGAAGAAAAATCTGCAATCAGGGAAGAGTCGGGGAAATTTAACACTTTAAATTGGTCTCCACTATGTAAAAGGTAGTAGGATACACAAAATGATTAAATTTAAAACGAATAAATCACAACTTACTTGTGTTGATTAATTAGGTTTTTTGATTCGTTGTTATAAACAAAACGAATCTGACGTCAATCTCACAGATGATCCGATCAAATAATACAAATTAATAATAAACACACAAAATCAAGTCTCCGCGCGAACAATGACATTACGTTGGTATTTTCCTTCCGTGTTGTTTTTTTTATTTCTGTTTAATCAAACGAACTAATGAATATAAACTGTTTTGTGTTGTGCAAAATCTACAATCAGGGAAAAGTCGGGGAAATTCAACACTTTAAATTGGTCGCCACTATGTAAAAGGTAGGATACACAAAATTATTAAATTCAAAACGAGGAAATTACAACTTACTTGTGCTGATTGATTGAGTTTTTTATTCGTTGTTATAAACAAAAAGAATCTGACATCAATCTCACAGATGATTCGATCAAATAATATAAATTAATAATAAACACACAAAATCAAGTCTCCGCGCGAACAATGACATTACGTTGGTGTTTTCCTTCCGTGCTGTTTTTTTAAAATTTCTATTTAATCAGACGAAGTAATGAATATTAACTGTTTTGTGTTGTGCAAAATCTGCAATCAGGGAAAAGTCAGGGAAATTTAACACTTTAAATTGGTCGCCACTATGTAAAAGGTAGGATACACAAAATTATTAAATTTAAAACGAGGGAATTACAACTTACTTGTGCTGAGTAATTGGGATTTTTGTTCGTTGTTATAAACAAAAGGAATCTGACATCAATCTCACAGATGATCATTTTACTTCATGCTTAGTCTGGAGTGGAAAACACTCGTTTAGTTTTCGTTAGATTTTCAAAATATATCGACATTTTTATTAATTTACATTATGTCAAAAGCGAAATTCATGTAAATAATGACAAATCTCGAAAAAATCGACCAAAAATCTCATGAAAAATTTGATAAAAACCTAAATGAAAAATGCATTAAAAAAATTTTTTTAAAAAAATGGCTAGTCACCTCGCCTTCTACAAATAAGTCGCCTATTTCCAAAAACCCCTAAATCCATGGTTTTCAAATGGATTTATCGGTTTTTGGAAACAGCCGACTTGTTTATTATTACGTAACCATAGCTACACTAATTTATATTATTATTCTCCAATTAATTTTATGAAACTGTTACATCTTGATGCTCAACAATATGCAGATATATTTATGCTTAGTCCAAAAGAATTTATAAAATGTATCAAAAATATATTATAATACGTCTCCTTAATTTTATGTATGTTTGTGTATATATGTAAGCATTGTTTTTTTGTTTGTTTAAATTTACACTTAGTCTAAGTAGTCTTATATATTTTCCCTGTAAATGGACGTTAATTTCTGTTGGGAAATAAAATTATTATTATTATTATTATTATTATTATTAACCATTTTATCTCGACTTGTTGTCGGTTATATTATATTTGGACGGGCATTAGCCAAGTCCAAACATAATCTATTTCTGATTCAAGAAGTTCCTTGTTGTGTTACATGTGTGAAGTATGGTTGCTTTTTGAACTTGAGTGTGCATGTTGTTTGGCAGATCTAGTTCCGACAGATGTTGTGTCATCGTGTGTGGTGTGATACCAGTTGTGGATATTATGAGTGGAATTATGTGTACTGTTTTTTGTTTCCAGATTCTATCCATTTCAATTGCCAATGGTTGGTATTTGGTTTTCTTCTCTGTGTATTTAGTCACTATGTTATGGTCTGCTGGTATTGCGATGTCTATAATATATGTTGTGTGTCGTGTTTTGTTCTGAAATGTAATGTCCGGTCTATTGTGCATGATTGTTTTGTCTGTGTGTATGGTGAGGTCCCAGTATAATTTATACTCTTTATTTTCAAGAACTGTCTGCGGGTTGTATTTGTAGTATGGTTGGTTGTTTGTATGTAATTTATGTTTTAAAACAAGTACCTGGTGTATTATCTTTGCGACAGTATTGTGCCTACTTGTGTATTCTGTGCCAGCAAGTAATTTGCATCCTGATACGATGTGGTCAATGGTTTCGGGGTGTTGGTGGCATCTTCTACATTTGTCATCTTTAATTGTTGTTTCTTTTAGTATGTACTTTCTGTAATTCCTGGTGGCTATTACTTGGTCTTATATAGCCAATATGAAGCCTTCGGTTTCGGGGAACAACTGCCCTTTTTGTAGGACTGTGTACGTGAGTTGTTTGCTTATGCGGGGATTGTTGTTAACAGTATTGTAGTGTTTTCCGTGTAGTGCTTTTGATGACCATATCGTGTTCTTTTCTTCCAGTGACTTGCCCATGGTTTCTATTGCAGTTTGTGATGATAGGTTAAGGGGGGTGTAGTTTTTGTCTATTTTAACAATTGATTTGTGTAATGGGTGGTCTTTTGATGTAAAATATTTCCTCAGCCCATTTATTTGTTTGTCGAGGAGTACGTGTAGGTCAATCATTCCTCTTCCTCCTTCTCTTCTGTTATGTTTATTCGCTCTTTACATGAATTCGGGTGTAATTTTCTGTTTTGTGTTAGCGATGTTCTTGTAAGTATGTTAATGTTGTCTAAGTCAGTCTTAGTCCATTTTATTATGCCGAAGGAGTATGTTAATATGGGTATAGCGTAGGTGTTAATTGCCTTATTATTATTATTATTATTATTTGTTAAGTATCATATTATTCTATTATATTATTCTACATATTGCCTTGTAATTAGGAGTTTTCCTGTTGGGTAATAAATAAATATTATTATTATTATTATTATTATTAAATATAGAAATCCCCCTTACCCCACCATCTTTAACATTTTTGACACTAGATGACAGTTTTGATATTTTTGAAACTTTCGACTTAAATTGACAATTCTGCCATTGGATGACATTTTCGACACGTGCACATTTTTGATATTTTAACATTTTTGACGTAAATTAACATTTTTTAAATTAGATATTTTTAACATTTTTGACATTTCTAATATTTTTGACATTTGAATGAAATGGTCTTAATCAGCTCGGGGGACCTCAAAATGGATATATCCACTAACATTTTTGATTCATAAATTTCCGCGAAAACAATACTATCCTTTTGTTTTGCATATGGGGAAAAATAAAAAATTATTGAACATAATACACTTACGTGCAAAGAAAACGGCCGACCCATTATTTATTTTTTATTTTTTTATAATAGCTTTACTCTTACAATACTGCGAATAAAACTTTTGGTATTAGGCTAAAATAGACTATCAGAGTATGGTTATGCATAATGTCGAATGGACAGCATGTTTTGGTATTTTACGATAAAATAAATATACTTAAGTGCATAGAAATCGGCCCACCCATTTTTTTAAATTTTTTATAATAAAATCACTGTCGCAATGCTACGAACACAACTTTTGGTATTTTACGATAAAATAGACTATAAAATAGACACTCTGGCCTATACCATTGGCTTCGCCAATCTCCCAAAAAATGCTACAGCTTGTCCATTCGACATTATGCATAAAGTATCAAGATGTTGTGATCTTCAGTGGATGTGGGAGAATTAACCCACAAAAGGTTGCTGTGTTCATCATGGTTTCAAGTGCTGTAGATTGTGCAAAAGCTGTAGCATTTTGTGGAAGATTGGCGAAGCCAGTGGTATAGGCCAGAGTGTCTATTTGATAGTCTATTTTATCGTAAAATACCAACAGTTTTGTTCGTAGCATTGCGACAGTGATTTTATTATAAAAAATTTAAAAAAATGGGTGGGCCGATTTCTATGCACTTAAGTATATTAACTATTATATTAATACGTTATCGATGTCTACAAGTTTCTACTTTATTGGTGAATGCGCTGGGCATTCTGCAAGAATTTTAAATACTGTATTTTAATTTTATCTTTCATCGTTAACTTTATCTTTAAATACTTTCTAATGGCGTTATTATTATTATTAGTAAAAATATAATGTGTGGTTACGTTTGACCAAACAGTTAACCGGACGATCGCGACAGACTAACTTTTTAGTTAAACATAACAACACATTTATGAGCGACTTGAACAAGTTCAATTGAATAGTGCAACGGAAAACGTATGTTGAACTAGTTCAAGGGATAAACTTGAGGTTAACTAGTACGGTGCAAGTGTTTTCCAATCCCAGACTGAGCATGAAGTAAAATTTCGAGTTGAGAAAAGCCCCTAAGAATTTGGATTTGGACGCGCAGCGTCCAAATCCAAATTCGGGCTTTTCTCAACTCGAAATTTTACTTCATGCGCCACGCGCACAAAACACTGATTTACAATTAAGTTTAAAATATACTACTTGGATGTAATTCGATTAAAACTTACCGAGTTACGGTTTAAAATTATTTAGTTTGGTTATATGAAATAATTGTAATAGGTTAGGGCGGTGAAAAATTATTTAGTTTGGTTATGTGAAATTATTTTAAGCGGTTAGGGAGAAAAATCTGCAATCAGGGAAGAGTCGGGAAAATTTAACACTTTAAATTGGTCGCCACTACGTAAAAGGTAGGATACACAAAATTATTAAATTGAAAACGAGAGAATTACAACTTACTTGTGCTGATTAATTGGGTTTTTTTATTCGTTGTTATAAACAAAAAGAATCTGACGTTAATCTCACAGATGATCCGATCAAATAATACAAATTAATAACAAACGCACAAAATCAAGTCTCCGCGCGAACAATGACATTAAGTTGGTGTTTACCTTCCGTGTTGTTTTTTTATTTCTGTTTAATCAGACGAAGTAATGAATATTAACTGTTTTGTGTTGTGAAAAATCTGCAATCAGGGAAAAGTCGGGGAAATTTAACACTTGAAATTGGTCGCCACTATGTAAAAGGTAGGATACACAAAATTAATACATTTAAAACGAGGGAATTACAACTTACTTGTGTTGATTAATTGTGTTTTTTATTCGTTATTATAAACAAGAGGAATCTGACATCAATCTCACTGATAATCCGATCAAATAATACAAATTAAACAGAAATTATCCACATTGTCTATACCGACTTTTCGAAGGCTTTTGACAGAGTTAGCCACAATATACTTATTGGCAAATTTCGAGCCTTTGGATTTAATGAGAGTATTGTCAACTGGATAGAAAGTTTCATTTCGCAGCGTAAGCAGTGTGTTAAGATCAATGGTATGTTGTCGAAGGAGATAATTGTGCATTCGGGTGTCCCACAAGGGTCGCACATAGGCCCAATTTTATTTAATATTTTTATCAATGATATTGTTGATCGTATAAATTATTCGCGTATTTTACTCTATGCCGATGATATCAAAATATTCCGTGTTATAGATGATAATACAGACACAACATTTTTACAGCAAGATTTAAATGCTATCTCGGATTGGTGTGAAGTGAATAATTTATATTTAAATATTAAAAAATGCAAATATTTGTCATTTTCAAAAAACAAAACAGCCGTTGATTTTAATTACAGCATAATTAATAGTCCATTAGAACGTGTAACTCAAATAAAAGATCTTGGCGTAACGCTTAATTCAAAAATGCATTTCTATACTCACATCAATAACATTGCTCAGAAAGCTTTCAGAATGCTGGGTTTCATATACAGAGTAGGAGATTTTTCAGTCAATACAATTAAGTTACTATATTTCTCTTTTGTCCGGTCCACTTTAGAATACGCTTCCATTATATGGAATCCGAAACAACAATATTTAATTAAAAAACTAGATAGAATACAACACAAATTTCTACGATTCGTTGCCTACAAGTACGTAATACCTTCATTTGCAGTAAATTATGATTATTTATTAAGTCGCCTTAACATCCAAACACTTGCGCATAGACGTTTCATTGCAGATGTTTGTTTTTTATACAACCTGTTAAACAGTCGCATTGTTTGTCATGAATTATTAGAATCAATTAATTTTTGGGCAACAAATGTTCATACTAGAACGAAGTTTATATTTAGATCTAAGTTTTCTAGAACGAACTATGGCCAAAATAACCCCATTGGCAGGATTATGCGATTGGGTAATAAACTAAATTCTACGGCATCATTCTCAATTTTTTCATTTAATTATTTACGTTTTAGAAGTTTCCTATTAAGTTTGAATGTAACTGATTTTTTGTATATTTTTTGAAAGTATGTGAATGGCATCTGTAGTTGTTATTGTTTTCAGCATGTTTTTGTTTTTGTTTTTGTTTTTGTTTTGTTTTAGGATAGTAAGTTGTCCTATGCTATTATGTATATCTTTTAAGTTTCTATTTATAGGATTGTGTATTTTTTGATGTTTTTGGTTTTATTTCATATTGATACATTATGCACTATACATTTAGGTTATATTTCTTTTCACTTATGCAATTTATTTTATTCCTGTTCACATTATTAATTTTTTTATATAGTTAATGTAAAAATGGGTTAACCCGTGTATAAATAAATAAATAAATAAATAGGACGGCCAATTCAAGTTCCTAATAAATTTTTAACGAGTGTGTTTCATTCCCAGAGTGAGCATGAAGTAAAATTTCGAGTTGAGAAAAGCCCTTAAGAATTTGGATTTGGACGCGCAGCGTCCAAATCCAAATTCGGGCTTTTCTCAACTCGAAATTTTACTTCATGCGCCACGCGCACAAAACACTGATTTACAGTTAAGTTTAAAATATACTACTTGGTTGTAATGGGATTAAAACTTACCGAGATACGGTGACAAATTATTTGGTTTGGTTATGTGAAACTATTTTAAGGGGTTAAGGAGAAAAATCTGCAATCAGGGAAGAGTCGGGAAAATTGAACACTTTAAATTGGTCGCCACTATATAAAAGGTATGATACACAAAATTATTAAACTTAAAACGAGGAAATTACAACTTACTTGTGTTGATTAATCGGGTTTTTCATTCGTTGTTATAAACAAAAAGAATCTGACGTTAATCTCACAGATGATCCGATCAAATAATACAAATTAATAACAAACACACAAAATCAAGTCTCCGCGCGAACAATGACATTACGTTGGTGTTTTCCTTCCGTGTTGTTTTTTTATTTCTGTTTAATCAAACGAAGTAATGAATATTAACTGTTTTGTGTTGTGCAAAATCCGCAATCAAGGAAAAGTCAGGGAAATTTAACACTTTAAATTGGTCGCCACGATGTAAAAGGTAGGATACACAAAATTATTAAAATTAAAACGAGGGAATTACAACTTACTTGTGCTGAGTAATTGGGATTTTTATTCGTTGTTATAAACAAAACGAATCTGACGTTAATCTCACAGATAATCCGATCAAATAATACAAATTAATAACAAACACAAAATCAAGTCTCCGCGCGAACGAACAATGACATTAAGTTATTTTCCTTCCGTGTTTTTTTTTGTTTGTTATTTCTGTTTAATCAAACGAACTAAAGAATATTAACTGTGTTGTGTTGTGCGAATATAGTGGTTAAACTAGGTAAAAAGTGTTTTATTTACAAGTATAATGAATATTAATTAAGACCGGGAGTTGATTGCGCGAATCTGCGATATTTTCTACTCAGCTGTTTTCATTTTCCTCGCCTGAAACGGCTTCGCATAATTGAAAATTGTTTATTTTCTTTTTACATTTTTTGCAGGTTTCCTGCTCTTCAAGGATTTCTGCGAGAACGTCTCGGAAGTACCGGTGCCCCAACTGCGATTTTACGAAGAGGTAATTAACACACACTAATATTAATTTTTTTCTAATGAATATTTTTTTGGGATAACCTAAAAAGTGAAACAAGTCAAGTCAATGGCATAGATAGCTTTTTGCAATGGGGGGATTTGTTTGATTTTAAGTTTAGTTTAGTTTAGTTTAAAAAGAGAAACAACTCTAGTCAGTGGCATAGATAGCTTTTTGCGATGGGGGGGGATTTGCTTGATTTTCTATTTAGTTTAGTTTAAAAAGAGAAATAACTCAAGTCAGTGGCGTAGATAGCTTTTGCGATGGGCGGATTTGTTTGATTTACTATTTAGTTTCATACATTTGATTATTCAACGAAGAGGTTAATTATCACACACAAATATTAATTTCTCCTAATAATTTTTTTTTTGCTATAACCTAAAAACTGAAACAACTCAAGTCAGTGGCATAGATAGCTTTTTGCGATGGGGGGATTTGTTTGATTTTCTTTTTAGTTTAGTTTAAAAAGTGATACAACTCAAGTCAGTGGCGTAGATAACTTTTGCGATGGGGGGATTTGTTTGATTTACTATTTAGTTTCATACATTTTTTTTAATAATAATAATAATCTTTATTAATGTCCACAGGTACATTCGTCAGAATCAATACATAAATATACATTTTCCCTTATAATTATTTAAACATAAAACATAATTTTATATAAATTTAATAAGATATTCATCCAATGAATAGAAGGCATTATCCAAGAGTAGCAATTTAACTTCAATTTTAAAATTAGCGTGTGTTAGATTTTTATATTTAGATGGAAGGGTGTTATACAATCTTACTGCGTGAAATCGGGTGCTATTTTGTGTGCGTTTCAATCTGTTATATATAGGACGAATCGCATTTGCATTTCTTGTTTTAATATTATTTATATCGTGGTTAGTGGAATAATTATCTATGTTTTCATGCATATATGTGAGACATTCCAAGATATATAACGACGGTAGTGTAAGCAAATTTGATATTCTGAAATATTCTTTGCAATCTTGTGTATATTCCAGCTGACAAAGAATTCTTACTGCTTTTCGTTGAGCTGAGAATACTGCATTTGCACCTGACGAGTGACCCCACACAATAATTCCGTAACGTATGTATGATTCGATTAAAGAAATATAACATGCTCTTAGAGTATCATAGCTCACTACAGGTGCAAGCCGACGTAACAAAAATACATTTTTATTAATAGTTGATGTTATTTTGGACGTATGCGTTTTCTATCAATATGAAAGCCTAAGAATTTTACTTCAGTTACGGTCTTCTGGGATTGTTTTTAAGGAGAATTGAATATTGACAGTTTTATTATCATTTAAAATTAATTTATTTGCAGAGAACCAATTCAATGCATTTTCCCGAGTATTTAAGTTTTCGCTCTGTAGTTCTGGTTGCTACCTTCCTCGATTTACTAGCGTTGTATCGTCTGCAAATAATACTACATTATCTTCGCCAATATATTTACAAATATCATTTATGTATAGTAGGAATGCCACAGGCCCTAGCTTTGAGCCCTGTGGCACACCTAGATTACTAATGTATTTATTTGACAGCTCTTGTTTGGATTTTACCTGCTGTATACGATTGGTTAGATAACTTATAATTAGTTTACAGCTGGAGTGGTGAAAATTGTACATATATAGTTTCTTTAAGAGAATTTCATGGTTCATACTGTCAACCGCTTTCTGCAAATCAAGGAAGGTTGCTTGTACGAGCTCATGGCTGTTAAATGCTTGTAGGCATCTTTCTACTAGGTTCAAAGTAGCAGTTGTAGTGGAATAGCCATTTCTGAAACCGTATTGACTATTGGATAGCAAATTAGATTGGTTGATAAAGTTAATAATTTGTTTTTTTTAATATATCTTCAAATACTTTTGAAACTGTAGGTAATATCGATATTGGCCTGTAGTTATTAACATCGTTTTTAGATCCTTTTTTATAAATTGGTATGACAATGGCTCTCTTGAGGCATGATGGAAATATTCCTTTTTGAATTGATATGTTGATTAAGCGGGTTAATGGTGGAATTATTGTTTCTTTCACAGATTTTAGTATGTCGGCTGTGCATTCATAGATGTCCCTGCTCTGACTATTTTTCAATGTCATTATAGAAGACCTTACATTCGCGCTAGATACTGATTCAAATTTGAAGTAGTTATTGTCATTTATAGATAGACTAGGTAATATAAGATCTGTAACATTAAGTGTACAATCTTCGATATTATTTGTATCAGGTGCAGTCCTTTTAAAATGTGAGGCAAAATCGTTTGCAATAGGTGTGTAGCTGTTTGGTGTTATACTAGGTCTATATGAATTTATAATCGTCCACATTACTTTTTGATTATTTCGTGACCCATTAAGTTTAGCATTATTTATTTTGCGCGTTTCATTTATAATTAAGTTTTTGTATTGAGTTCTTGTTTTGTTAAGTAATTCTCTATTTTGGTTACTTTTATTTTTCTGATATGCTTCATTAACTAGTTGTAATGTTGCTTTCATTTTTTTAATATTTATATTTATTTTATTCGAATGGCGTGAATTTACATTATGATATTTTTGGGGGAACGATGTGGTTATAGCGCAATGCAAAATATCCATAAATGTATCGAATTTGGCATCAAGTGAGCCATAGTCTTTATCTATAAATGACCAATCGGCGTCATTCAGTAGATGAAACAACCGGAACTTACCCAAATCAGTAACAGGTCTCGTTATTCGTGTAACCTGAACATTCTGCTTTGAATAAGTCTTCAGTTGGACATCGAGGCCAACATGATCTGATAAACCTGTGTATAAGGGGTTGACTATTAATGTGTGCAAGTTACTAAAAATGTTGTCTATTCTGTTATCAAAGCGTGTGTTAAAGTGAACTAATGGACGTAGTCCAAAACTTATAAAGAAATTGCATACCTCAAGAGCGTCTTTGGAGTTGTTTTTAAAATTTATATTAAAATCACCTCCAACGACAATATTTTGTGTAAGATCTATTGATGTCAATAAACTATTTATTCCATTAAGAAACGTATCGATATTACCACTAGGAGGTCGATATATATTGATTACAATTACATTGATGTCGGGCACGAATGTAGCGGAAAGTTCAATATGATTTTCTACCGAGTAATTATTTATTACAGGCTCCGATAGAATATTATTGGACACTAGTATAAGTGACCCTCCATATGCCTGTTTTCTAGTGAAAGTAGAAGATAGACTGAAATGTTTGAAATTTAGTAGGTTTGTTTCATTATCAGTGAGCCAATGCTCAGTTACGCAGAGTATTGATATAGGGTTCTCGTCATTTGCTAGTAAGATATCTAATTGATTTATTTTACTTCTAATTGATTGGATGTTAATGAAAATTATTCGGTAGAGTTGTTCAACTTCTGTTGAATTCTTTGAAGTCGGTATAAAAAAGGATTGACATACACGCCTTCAGGCCACATATCCGGGTCTTTGACGATATCGGAGTGAGATTTATCCACGATTAGTTGAAAAGAAGAGTATTCCTCAGGACGTTTTGATACCATTTTTGTGCAGGTCGCATTTTGAATATTTATTGATTCTACATGCTGCAGCAGGGCTTCAGGTGTTACTGTGGGATCAAGGCCAGTGATGTAGAATTGTGATAGTAATTTTCTGGCTTTAATACCCATATCTCGTTTTGAGTTTCCAGCAGTTCCTGTTCTTCTTTTGTTCTTTCTTCTTTTGACTAATATGAACTCCTCCGCTTCAGGGTTTAATTCCTTCTCTTCATTTTCTTCTCCTCCATTTGGGGTGCTGACTGTAGGTCCGGTGGATGGTAATGTTGTTTTATTTAAATTTAGAGAGGCAATTGTATTATATGCAACTTTATTTTCTGTTTTAGTGCCATCTGTTTTCTTTTGGTCTAATTTCATTCCTGTGATATTTGTAGATTTCTTCTCCGTGTTAATGTTGGTTTGCATCTTCTCTGGGGGTTAGTTTACATGTTTTTTTGTCTCCTTTAAATTTTGTGTTGTTATTGTTTTAATTAGGTTATCCTTTTCAATTAGATCGTTTGATAGTTTATGCACTTGGCTATGTAAGCTGTGCATATCCCGTTTTAAGTCTCTTATTTCACTACGCATTCCAATAATTACCTGAAGACATATTCTCTGGATTCCCTGTTTCTCACATTTTTGGCATGCCAGAACGCCGAATTTATCCTCGTTTTTAATGCATGAGGAATGATAATTATTTCCGCAAATAAGGCAAATAGATAGTTCTTTCCTGTATTGTATTTGTTGGTGACAGCCGTAGCATACACAATTTTCACTAATTTCTATTATAGTTTGATTTAAATCACTTTCGGATAGCGAGCGATGTTCACGGTTCGCCATTTTTCTAATTATTCAACGAAGAGGTTAATTATCACACACAAATATTAATTTCTCCTAATAATTTTTTTTGCGATAACCTAAAAACTGAACAACTCAAGTCAGTGGTGTAAATAGCTTTTTGCAATGGGTGGATTTGTTTGATTTTCTATTTAATTTAGTTTAGTTTAAAAAGTGAAACAACTCAAGTCAGTGGCGTAGATAGCTTTTTGCAATGAGGGGATTTGTTTGATTTTCTATTTAGTTTAGTTTAGTTTAGTTTTAAAAGTGAAACACCTCAAGTCAGTAACGTAGATAGCTTTTTGTGATGGGGGGGGGGGGGGGATTTGTTTGATTTACTATTTAGTTTCATACCTTTGATACTGTTTTTTGTACAAGAAAATAGTGTACTATTTTCTATCATGGTGTAATACACAAAATATGACCCAACGCGAGTCTTGTGCAGTTTTAGTTATCAAATATAAAATGTGTTTTAATAAGCATTTAAAATGTCAGTAACTTTTGGGACACTCTTTATTAAAATAATCGCGTTGCGACAACTTAAAAATATATATAATTTATGTTTAGTATTTTAAAATAAAATGTAGGTCAGCTCTTTTAAATAAACATAGAAAACTACTTTAGACTTAGACAATTCCGATTGTGTGCGTTATATAATCCATCCACAGAGTGTAACAGTAACAGTGATTCAAAAGCAAACTGTCAAAGGATTTGACGGGGCGTTAAATGGCGTAATCTCCCCCTTTTCTCTCTTTGTGTGTGTGTTAAATCCGAATGGACAGAAGCAAATGTTTCCTCCCAATCCGGCACAATAATGCACATATCAGATCGGAACCATGGGGACATTATTATTGTTCAGCGTCAACAACATAAGACAATTTCACACTCAACAGATATACAAATAGAACGAACACATTCGCATATCTTATGAGTAAATGTTACATCTAGTGTTCTTAAAAGAATATATTCTTGGTGATTCTTTAAATAGAAGTATTCAGATAAATACATTATAATATACAGGGTGTTTAAACATTTAAATTTTCTAATGACTTATATTCTTATACAGATTATAATATACAGTCCAAATTAAAAGCTTGTCTCCAAATAAATGCATTCTACAGTATAGAAGATTTTGAACATTTTAATCATTCGGAAATAACTTAAAATGATCCAACTGACCAAATTTTATTTATTATTTAATACATGCATATCAACATTTTAATGTATCACTGTAACAGAGCTGGGCAGGATTCGAATCATTCCGGATTCGAATCCTTTTAGAGGATTCAAAAGAGGCATTCGAATACTTTAGTTCAACTGGATTCGTGATCCGGATTCGTTACATTATTTTAAAAGTATTCGTTTTCTAATCCAAATGTGGGTGATTCGAATACATATAAGAGGATTTGAATCCTTATGAAAGGATTCGAATATTTATAAAAGGATTCGAATACTTACAAAAGGATTTTAATCGTCAAAAATAATTCGAACTAATTGTGAGGATTAACATGAAAAATGTCTTTAGTGTGTTTTTAAGTTTCTCGTTAAATCACTGTTTTATACGCGTGGCGCATGAAGTAAAATTTCGAGTTTAGAAAAGCCCAGAAAATTTGTCTCGGGTCGCTGCGCGACCCTCGACAAATTTTCACGGGGCTTTTCTAAACTCGAAATTTTACTTCATGCTTAGTCTGGGAGTGGAAAACACTCGTTTAAATAATGACAAGCTTATACAAGACTGTCTCAGTTTAAGCCAAGTCGACCTTATGCAGTAATGACTTTGATTTTGACGTCATGTGAGGATTTCCGGGCGTGATAAAATCGAGGTTTAAATCGAAATAACTTTGCACAGTAATAATTTTGGTTTTGACGTCACGTACGGATTTCCACGCGTGACAACATCAACCAAGGTGTGTAAGTAAGTTTGTCTTGATTTAAACCGAGCCGACCTTGTATTGTTTAATTAGCTTGATTGTTGACGTCACGTGAGGTCTTCCACGCGTGATGTCAGCAATCAAGGTGGTTAGTGTATAAGGTTGTCTTAATTTAAAACCGAGTCGACCTTGTTAGTTTAATTACATTGACTTTTTACGTCACGCGAGGAATTTCATGTGTGATGTCAGAAAAACTCCCTGTATTTCTCGGGATATAGATATTTCTAATAAAATAAAACTGAATTTGCTATGAAATTCAAACATAATAAGTAAAAACCAGCATATTTTCAATTTCACAATATTTCAGTGTTTTATCCGTTTCTCTACGCGACGAAACCAAATGTTCAGAATTTTCTAAATTCTATATTTTACTTCGTGCGTAAACAAGGACAGTAAATCTATGTTAAAAAAACAAAAATTAACTCTTTTTAAGATAGAAACATTTTGTCTCGTGTAATATAAGGCAAAAGTAATGTCATATTATGAATTGGCTGCCATTTTATTAGAAATGAAAAAAATGGGCAATGTTTTGACTGAAACTTAATTTAAAGGTGTCATTCGTTGATTTTATAATAGAGTTCAATTTGAAGTTTTGAACGGATGTTTCCACTCCCAGGCTAAGCATGAAGTAAAATTTCGAGTTTAGAAAAGCCCCGTGAAAATTTGTCTCGGGTCGCTGCGCGACCCTCGACAAATTTTCACGGGGCTTTTCTAAACTCGAAATTTTACTTCATGCGCCACGCGTACAAAACACTGATTTGAAGTGAAGTTCAGAAACACACAAATCCATCCTTAATCAGAGTTACAGGGAATCAGATGTTTAGTCTGTTATCAACGATGTTCAGTGTTAATAATAAATAATTAGGTTTTAAATATTTTTGTTAAAACAACTGGTAACGATAGTTATATATAAATGGTTGAAAATATATTAAAATCAAATTTATTCTTAAAGGATTTGTATTCGTGATTCGAAAAAACAGGATTCGAATCATATTTATCTCTTACGAATCCTTTATTCGAGTAACCGTGATTCGAATCATATTAGGTGATTCGGATTCGTGATTCGAATCCTTTTTACGAGGATTCGTCCCAGCTCTGCACTGTAATCAAATGTCCTTATACTCTGTAGTTTATATTGTAATATTTTATTTCTACTTATTTATATCATATATTTATTTCTTTGACGTGTCTAATATTGTAAAATTAAACAATGAAGGACCAATAAACAATTTGATTTGATTTGATTTGATTCAGGGTGTTTAAAAAATATGTACTACCACTTTGACTGTCGCTAACACATGCTGCCTTTTGTTTTTTGCAGGTGTAATTAACCCATTAACGGCCGAGCAATTATAGAGTTAACTCTAATAGTTGGTTTTAGGTACAAATTTTGCACTTATTTTTACGATTATTATAAATGACTTATTGTATGACATTCTGTGAATCTTTCTTTTAAACATTCATAATGTATACGATGTACAGTTTTAGGCAATCGATTCTATATAAAAACGTGAAATATGAAGTTTAGAATGAGTGTCTTCCACTCCCAGACTAAGCATGAAGTAAAATTTCGAGTTTAGAAAAGCCTAATTTGGCTCGGGCGCGTAGCGAAGCGAAGCGACCGAGCCAAATTAGGCTTTTCTAAACTCGAAATTTTACTTCATGCGCCACGCGTATTAAACGCTAAAATATTTTAAAGTTAGAAATACACTGCCATTTTTTTTTAGAAATAATCGAAATATTTAATTAATAAAATATTTACAGTTTTCTTTTCGACTCAGTTAACTTATTTAGTAATTTAATTACCAAAAACATGATAATGTTGCGTGTATGCATCAATGGCGCTTAATGGGTTAATGTCACAGCTTGGCAGGAAATCAACTTAGCTTAGCTCGAAGTGTCAGCAAATTTTTTTGAGACACCCTACATAGTTGATGCTGCCATGCTGTGACATTAATTACACCTGCAAAAACACAAAAGGCAGCATGTTAGCGACAGTCAAAGTACTAGTACATTTTTTGAGACACCCTGTATATCATAATGTATATAAGAATATAATTCCTTAGAAAATTAAAATTATTCACCCAGAAAAAAAAATTACTTATAACTTATTTTTGTAGATACAGATATAACGCTGATTACGACAGACGTATTGAATAAAGCCATAGATATAGATATCAATACAGTAGTAGTAATGTGTGCACAGGAAATTTATTACGTCCAATTCCATTAATGCCAACTGAAACCCGATAGCCTGTGTACGCTATGTACTCGCACTAGCTAGCTACTCGTAGCTGATAGTCGCCTTATATTATGGATTTTCCGCTTAGGGAGAGAGAGAGAAAGATATAGAGAGAAGGGTGAGGTAAATAGGGGTCGGTTTGCTCTCGCAATGGGGATGAAAATATATTACTGTTCTTCAAAGTGCTCCCAGCTAATTGGATTTAATAAATTTATCTACAAATTCAAGCACTCTTCAAAAAATACATTTCTATCAAGAGATTTAAAATGCTCCTTCAAAAAAAGTCACCAAACTAAATAAACCAATGGGAAATTGTAAAAAAAAATATTAAAATAAACAGGACACTTTTGATACCCGAGAGAGAGTGACATACCGCCTTTAACGGTACAGTTTAACATAACGAAAATTTCACCTAAAGAAAAATTGAGTTTGCCAATAGTTTGAGGAATATTTACAAAATAAACGAATTAAAATAATTATCTGCAAAAATTTAGTCTCATTGAGATAATATTTATTGAAACAACTACTTCTCGAGCTAATACCCCGACAGATATTGAATTATACAATGAATATTTGAGTTTCACGGCAGATTTACTGTTCTACGCAAGTTTTCTGTTTATTTTAATAATTTTTTTGTATTGAAAGTCTAAAGCATAGCTATACTGATGAGGGATAACTCTCGAAACGCGTCTATAGATGGCTTAAGACTTTCTCTAAGATCGCCTAAGGTTCATTCAATTAATATTCATTCCCTGTAATTTTTTTAATTTATTATAATTTCCTGTTGGTTCATTTAGTTTGGTGAGAGAATAATTTGATCTGGTATTGGATTTTGCATATAAATTATGCATGGAACAGTAAATCTGTCGTGTAACTTAAATATTGATTGTATAATTCAATATTTGTCGGGGTATTAGCTCGAGAAGTAGTTGTTTCAATCAATATTCAGAGACTTGTCTCAATGAGACTAATGTCCGGTTTCACTAATTTCGATTCAATCTTATTCGTTGATTAAATTTATTTATCAATTGGAATAGACATTTTCCATTTTGTCATGCGAATTGATTGATTTTTTGACATGTATGTTACTATTACTAGATTGTAATCGATGATTAACTATATTGGTCGATTTAATTGTCCAAACAAGATAAATTCAAATTCAAAACTATTTGAATTCAAGAAAATAAGCTTACGCTTCTTATAGAAAATACCGACCATCATTTTCACTCATTCCATTTCTGTGTACCTGTTCATTCCACACACAACACTTTTTCCAAGTAAGTTTGTTTTAATTGTATTCCTAATTTTTTTAAACGTCATAAGCAAAGCTATACTGAAGAGAGATAAATCTCGAAACGCGTCTATAGATGGCCTAAGACATTAGTTTTAATCCAAGTCCTTTCACTTCTAATTTGTTGCTATCTCTCCTTTCATTTTAAATTGTATTGTTAGTTGGTTTGAAGAGAATTTGACCTAAACGTTACATATACTTTAATAGAGCGTTGTAACAAATCAAATTAAATGAGATTTTAAATATTTCATTGTATAATTCAATATCCGGAGGTGTATTTGCACGGGAAGTAGTTGTTTCAATGGATATTTATCCTCTTAAATTGTCTTATTAATTAAGACACTGTTTGCATTTTCACGAATAGTTTTTTCGTAATTTTATATATTAGATTTAATTGTCGTTGGTGAAATTCGGCATAAATGTTTGCAGAATATCGATATTTATTTTAATTCGTTTTTATCGTTTCTTTAGTACATCGTTAGTTAAGTTAAATTAATTAACTTAAAATATATATGGTAATCATTTTCAATTATATATAAATTACCTCATATTTATATTCTACTTTCATGATAAAACACACAATCCATAGAGAGCAGAAGCGTAAAATATTCCATGTACTAAAAACGGATGAAAGATAAGAATAACCCAATAAATTAACTCTCATAGTGCATAACTTCATTAATTCATCCGTGTGTGTGGATGAATTAATGAAGTTATACACACAAAAATTGAGAGCTTTTCTAACCAATTTATAGCAAAAATCGTTTATATAAACATCCTCCAATAAAAAAATTAATCAAATATATATTTTATGTATACTAGCCCATTAATCTTTAATAACAAGATTGATTTCATCAAATCAAATTTTTATGAATGTTATCTTATTTTATAACATACTTATCGTCGACATCAAACGCGAGAGTTTAATTGTAACATTAATTATTATTATCACTTTTGTATTAGGTGATAAATAATGATTAATGTTGGGATTAAAACGATCATAAAAAATCTCAGGCTGTAATTGAATACAGAAAATATGAATAAAAAACACACAAATAATGCTGTAATAAATTAATAAATAAAACATTTCTGACTTTCAACTTATTGTTTAAAAAAAATAAATACAATAAGTTGAAATATCTTGTGGTGGAGGCGGTTACTTTGTGAAACATTGTAAATATTTAAATAATTAACACTGATTACTTTTTTGTATTCACTTTTAATAAAATATATAAAAAGTGAATACCAAAAAGTAATCAGTGTTAATTATTTAAATAAAAAGTTGAAAATCAGAAATATTTTATTTATTAATTTATTGTTAGAGTTGCGATGGAAACAGAACTGCAATAAAGAACACACACACCAATACTTTTAATAGCACTTTAATGAATGACTGAACAACTAAATAATGCAATACTCAATAGACAAAAAACCGGTGCGGCCGTATCTCATGAGTGTCGTACTGTTACAGCGTTTGCCTATCTGCGTATGAATCTGGTGATTGGGGTGGGGACTCTTGGTCTCGTATGGTGTGACGAATCCGTTGAATATCCAACATTTGTTAAAGTAATCATGGATTTTCAAAAATTAAGTGCCTCAGTAATCAACGACATAAATAATGGCCAAAGTTAACGAACAAAAAAATAAAACTTAATTGGCAGATTCAGTAATAAACAATACAAAAAGTAATAAAACAGATGGCATCATAAAATTAACAAAACACGTTAAAATTTATAAAACCCACTTAAATATTGGCAAAAACAATAAAAACAATTTAAAAAAAAATGGAGGTTTCCCACAGAAGAAAGTTGTATTAAAAGGTCAGGGAAAAAAAATCTTGAATCAGGGAAATATCTAAAAAAAAAAAACTTAATTGATAAATTCAATAACAAACAATTCAAAAAGTAGTAAAATAGACGGCATCATACAAATTACGAAACACGTTCAAATTTATAATCCAGCATTAAACAAAATAGGGGTTTCCCACAGAAGAAAGTTAAATTAAAAGGTCAGGAAAAAAAATCTTGAATCAGGGAAATGTTGTCGGAAAAATGTAACATTTCAGATTGTGGCTACTCTGTCAGTTTTACTTCAAATAATATTAAACAAAATTTTGAAAACTGGATTATTATCTTAAAAACATTTTCAATCATTTAATGTTCTTATCAAAGCATTCACTTTGAAGTTTCAAACGAGTGTTGTCCACTCCCAGACTAAGCATGAAGTAAAATTTCGAGTTTAGAAAAGCCCCGCGTAGAAAATTTGTCGAGGGTCGCGCTAGCGACCCTCGACAAATTTTCACGGGGCTTTTCTAAACTCGAAATTTTACTTCATGCGCCACGCGTATACAACACTAATTTAGTCTTAATTTCAAAACGTACTCCTCATGTTTGTTCTCATGTTAATGAACTCAAGAACTTTTTATTTCGCTTAACCTAGTCTTACTGTAATAAGCTATTTGAATTTCGCGCCAAATTAACTGTTTTCTGATTGGTTATCTACAATCCCCACCACGCTTCGCGTTGCTGTGATTGGCTATTTTAGTTTGGCGGGAAAATCTATCCGCTTTTTGATTGGTTGTAATTGTGTTTTGACGTTGATGTCACACTGTCAAATTAAACCTAAGTATCGGATAATTAATCCCGTTAAAAAGTAAATTTAAAACTTAAAGCGAGTGTTTCCACTCCCAGACTGAGCATGAAGTAAAATTTCGAGTTTAGAAAAGCCTGAAAATTTGGCTCGGGCGCGTAGCGAAGCGGAGCGACCGAGCCAAATTAGGCTTTTCTAAACTCGAAATTTTACTTCATGCGCCACGCGTATACAACACTGATTTAGTCTGAAGTTCAAAATATACTGGTTAGGTTAGTTTATGATTTATGCAAGATCGCTAAAAAATATCCTCTCCTTAAGATACCACACTTTTGACAAGACGATTACGACACGAGCACGAGACATTCCCGTGCTCGTCTCGTGTCGTGCACGTCTTGTGCTCGTGTCGTACTCGTCTCGCAAATGTCTAAAACAAAGTGAAATAAAGCGAAGTCTATAACATATCGTGAGTACTACGATGTGATGTATTTTGAAGTAACGAGTGTTGTCCACTCCCAGACTAAGCATGAAGTAAAATTTCGAGTTTAGAAAAGCCCCGCGTAGAAAATTTGTCGAGGGTCGCGCCAGCGATCCTCGACAAATTTTCGCGGGGCTTTTCTAAACTCGAAATTTTACTTCATGCGCCACGCGTATAAAACACTGATTAAACAAAAAATGTAAAACACACACAAAACAATTGTTTCGTGTTAATCCTCATAATTAATTCGATATATTTTTGACTTACAAAAGAATTGGTAAGTATGCGAATCCTTTTGTAAGTATTCGAATCTTTTTATAAAAATTCGAATCCTTTTATGAATATTCGAGTTTTTTTTATAAGGATTCGAATCACCCGCATTCGGATTCGAATACGAATCCTCTTAAAAAAATGCCTCGAACGCTAATTTGTTTGTCCAACTGAATGGTAAATTTAGTGATGCTAATCTTATGCAACCTAATCTACAATTACATATACCCTTCCAGAACATAGCGCCCCCTTTACTTTGAACGCTATTTTTTTGAATATGTCTTAGTCGGTTATAATTCAATGTAATTCTTTATATGATTTTTATGTTTTTTGTTATTTTTATCATATATTACAATATGTATATGTACTTATGTAATAAAATGGAGATTCCGTTAATAAATAAATAAATAAATAAATAAATGTTAATCCTCACAATTAATTCGAATTATTTTTGACGATTCAAAACCTTTAGTGAGTATTTGAATCCTTTTGTAAATATTCAAATCCTTTTTTAAATATTCGAATCCTTTTATGAATATTAGAATCCTTTTATAAGGATCTGAATCACGCGCGTTCGAATTCGAATACGAATTCTCTTGAAAAAAAAGCCTCGAACGCTAATTTGTTTGTGCAACTGAATGGTAAATTTAGTGATGCCAAAACTTATGCAACCTAATCTACAACTTCATTTACCCTTACAGAAAACAGCGCCCTCTACTCTGAACACTTTTTTGTAATCTTATTATTGCGTGTGTAAATCACGATGTTGATGATGTGTTTGTTTTGTTGTAGATAAAGCAATACGAGAAACTGGAATGCGCGGAGGAAAGGATGAAACAAGCAAGGGATACATACGACAACTTCATTATGAAAGAATTACTGTCGCATTCGCACGTGAGTACACCAGAGGGAGCGATAAAACTCAACCCCCTCCCAACAACCTCATCTCACTCACTCCCCTTATCACACTCTCTCACTCCCACTTATACAAATTTAACGCACAGCACCACACAAATAACTACCCCACTTTACTGCATAATTGCACAAAACTTAATTAAAACAATGCACACTCGACACACACGTAATTACACGAATTATCCACAAAGATATTATAATTACTATTTTCTAGGGATCATGACCAAACAAAATTAGTCTTCTAATTAACATCTATAGTCTTTTATTTGTAAAAAAAGTAATGGTTAGATTAATTATTTTATTAATAAAAAGTGTTTCTAGCAATTAATTTCAAACACAATTAAATGATTTGATTTGTAACATTCTATTTTATTCTTCTACTTAACGATGTTCAAATTAATATGGTACAGTTGCGAGAGAAAAAACTAGTACAGCAAAATATTTGGCTATGTAAACTGGACTCACTTTGAGTTTTCAAATTGTCAATCAAATTGACGAATGCCTCAACTTATTATTAGCATTAGAGACATTGCTAATGAAGTGTATGTCAACAAAAGTGCCATTGTGTCAGCCAAGAAAAAAATTGTTGTTAACTTGTACATCATAAGTTTGTTTTACAAGAAAAAAAATAGGTTATTTTGCAAGTGGCTAAAGCTCCCTGATGCACTAGTTTTTTTCTCTCACAACCAAGGCCGTAGCCAGGAAGGGGGATATAGGGGTTCAAAGTGTTAGTATTTTATTAAGTTTAATCGTTAGTTTGCGTTGTGTAGTTTTTATTATTTATTCTTTGGAGAGGAGATGGTTTTTTGTCATTTTTCTAATATTGTTTTCTTTCTAGGATTACTCAAAAGAATGTTTACAGCACGTACAGAGGCACTTAATAAAAAACGACGTGCCGGTGACGCTGTTTGAGGTGAGCGATTTCTCTTCCCTTTTCATCCCCTCTGCGATTCCCCTTCTCCATCCCTCAAAGATAATTAAATCCGTTATAATTCAGTGCGTTTCTCACACACTTTCAGCCCTACATCGAGGAGATCTACACCCATCTCAGGGACGAACCATTCAAACAATTCATAGAAAGGTAATAAACAACAGATGTTATTGTACAAAAAGATAAGTTTCTGTACATTTTCCCACATGATTTGATGATTTAAGTCATGTCGGATTATATCCAGCATTTACATTTTTTTAACGGATTGTCATTTTTCTTCCCCAGTGAGAAATATACGCGGTTTTGCCAATGGAAGAATTTAGAACTTAATATACAGGTAATGATTATTTTAAAAAATTGTTTTATTTTTTGTTTATTTATTTCTTGGTTATTTGTGCATAAATTAAATGTACTTGGTTTTGTTTCACATATACAGTGAGTATTATTTAACACCGAACATATTCATAACGAGAATTTTTCTTTTAAGTATACTTATGCAGCCGTACATTTTACCACGCTCGGTTTATTAAAAGAATACAATTTGAAGCTTTAAACGAGTGTTTTTCACTCCCAGGCTAAGCATGAAGTAAAATTTCGAGTTTAGAAAAGCCCCGTGAAAATTTGTCGAGGGTCGCGCAGCGACCCGAGACAAATTTTCTGGGCTTTTCTAAACTCGAAATTTTACTTCATGCGCCACGCGTACTAAACACTCACATATTACGAAGTTTAAAATACACCGCTAAACTTTACATTGAATCAGTGTTTTGTACCGGTGGCGCATGAAGTAAAATTTCGAGTTTAGAAAAGCCTGAAAATTTGGTTTGGCCGCTCCGCGCTTCGCGCTACGCAACCAAACCAAATTTTCAGGCTTTTCTAAACTCGAAATTTTACTTCATGCTTAGTCTGAGCGTGGAACACACTCATTTTAAGTTTCAAATTAAACTCCATTTAAAAAAAAAATCAACGATTATCTAAAGATTTACGGCATACACGCTGTAATTGGACATGTATACTTGAAAGAAAAACTCCTTGTATGTACAAGTTGAGGCGTTAATTGCAATTGATTAGCTACAATTTGTAATGGTCATATAGGCAACCCAATTTACACATAACCTACAAATAAATTACAGGTGTCAAATCGTATTTTATGAAAATGTTCGGTGTTATATAAAACTCTCTGTATGTATTTTATTTTCTACTAGTTTCGGCTTAATGCCATTATCAAGAATAATAAATTTTAATAATGGCATTAAGCCGAAACAAGTAGAAAATAAAATACATATAAGTGAAACAAAAGCTAGTACATTTAATTTACAAACCAATATATTTTTGAAAATGTTTTACCAAGTGATTATTGAGAAAAAAGTGTCCGGTATTTACATCTTTATTCAGACATAACTTATATATAGTACTTAGAAATAAATATACCGTAAGACCATAAGACTTTCTGTCTTTTCCTTCTTCTTTCATTATTGTTGTTTTTTTTTTTAGTTAACGATGAATGACTTCAGTGTGCACAGGATAATTGGCCGAGGCGGTTTCGGCGAAGTGTACGGCTGTCGAAAAGCCGACACGGGGAAAATGTACGCGATGAAGTGTTTGGATAAGAAACGGATCAAAATGAAACAGGGCGAAACGCTAGCATTAAACGAAAGGATAATGTTAAGTTTAGTAAGCACGGGGGTGGACTGTCCGTTCATAGTCTGCATGACGTATGCCTTCCACACCCCAGACAAACTATGTTTTATACTCGACTTAATGAATGGTGGTGATCTTCACTATCATTTAAGTCAACATGGGGTTTTTAATGAGTCAGAAATGAAGTTTTATGCAGCGGAGGTAATTTTGGGTATGCGAAACAATTATTTTTCTGTTAAAGACATTTGTTTTAACAAGTTTATTCTTTGTAGGGTTAGAACATATGCACAGGAGGTATATAGTTTATAGGGACTTGAAACCTGCGAATATTTTATTGGACGAACACGGTCACGTTCGGATATCCGATCTCGGGCTGGCTTGTGATTTTTCCAAAAAGAAACCCCACGCTAGCGTGTAAGTTGCCACAATCATATTCAATCCAATATCTTCTCTTTTATTTAACACATTGACTGTTACCGGTCGGTTAGTACCGGTGCTGATGTTCGTTGTAGTGCGGGGTATATTTATAAAAACGGAACTGTCAATTTCCTCAATATATCCTTTAATCATTGACTGAAGCAACTGCAACAAAGTATGTATATTAGTAACAAAATAAAACAGAAATACATCTCATAGGCCGTACAGTATTTGCGTAAAACAAGTAAATAAGTATAATATATAAAATTACGAAAAAACTATTCGTGAAAATGCAAACAGTGTCTTAATTAATATTATTAATATTATTCAAATAGTTTTGAATTTGAATTTATCAAGTAAATAAGGTTATACAATTAATCAATTGCCTGTCCTCGGGAACAGGACAGTTGTTTTTTCACTACACTTTTGTAATATCAATATTACTATTTTTTGTGTTTCATTAGAGGAACTCACGGGTATATGGCTCCAGAAGTATTATCAAAAGGAACGGCGTACGACTCGAGCGCAGATTGGTTCAGTTTCGGGTGCATGCTGTACAAATTACTCAAAGGGCACTCGCCCTTCCGCCAGCACAAGACCAAAGACAAACACGAAATAGATAGGATGACGTTAACTATGGTAAGAAACAGATTTTCTGAAAGAAATCCCATTTTAAAGATTAACAATACAGAGTTTGATAATGGCAAGTTGAGTTGCCGAAACTGCAGTCACAAAAATAAAAAATATTGTGTTATACAAAGTTAAAGTGTTTTATTTTATTGAATTAACATGTATAACGAAGTAGAAGCCTCCACCGTTCATAAATTAACAATACAATTTGTGATGGACAAAATGTGAAACTAATGTTCGATGGTTTCACATTATGTCCATTGTTTTTGTAATTTTCTAAATCAGTTCTTTTGTAAAACTATAAATTTGTATCTTTCGGTGAATGTATATATTTATGGTTTTCCAGAATGTAGAACTGCCGGATTCGTTTAGCAAAGAATTAAAATTATTATTAGAAGGTCTCCTCCAGAGGGACGTCGATAAACGGTTAGGATGTAAAGGAAATGGGTAAGTTAAGACTACAAAAATTAGTTATAGATTGTGAAAATAATTGCACTAGTGATATTTTTGCATTTCTATATAGAGAAATGCTACAATGGGAAATGTAGTTTTTGTGGAATGGGGATTATTCAGCGAGATGAGTGATTGAATGAATTTTTCAGAGCGGACGAAGTGAAAGAGCATCCGTTCTTCGCCGGTATCGACTGGCAGCAAGTCTACCTGCAAAAGTACACCCCTCCTCTGATCCCCCCTAGGGGTGAGGTGAACGCGGCGGACGCGTTCGATATAGGCTCTTTCGATGAAGAAGACACCAAAGGTATTAAGGTATGTCCAAATACTACTTTTTAATCTGAAAATTTTCCTTTGGTTCACCTCTTAATTTACGTCTTTTTCCTTTAACCGCTTTTGTATTATAATCCGCCGTTCTTATATATATATATAGTTTGTAATTTCTGTTTTGTATTCAGTGTTAATCCATTGATAATAGTCACTTTGTGTCCGAAATGTATGTACATTTGGTAATTCAAATAAACGTGTTAAGAAAAGTCATTAGTGCTGTATTCGTCAAATTGAGATTTATACGCATCAATGCCCGGCGCATTCGCGAAAAGAAAATAGTGATGTGTCCATCATCCCACTAAGCAAATCTATTTAGGTAATGTTTCAACAATATTAAAACAACGTTTAATGTTGCTACAATGTTGATATAACGTTATTTGGTTGTTTTTTGCTAAGTGGGATAGCACTTTCCCTATCACCTAATTATTAAAAATTTCGATAGTTATCATAAATTTTTAAAATTTGCTTCAATTTTAAAATTCTTGGTAATTTTCATGAATTTCTTAAATATTCGTTTACTTAAAAAACGTTGAAGTTTTTCATAAAACTCTAAGATTTCCTTTAATTTTCAATTTTTTTATGAAAAAGATTGACGATAATTTAGGAACACAATCAAGGTCGTCAATAAGGTCGCGTATAAGGTTGGTTCAATATAAACCAAGACGACCTTTAAATTACCTTGAGTTTGTGACGTCACGTGAGGTGTTCCACGGGTGACGTCAACAACTAAGGTCATTACTGTATAGGGCTGTCTCAATTTAAATCGAGTCGACCTTGTACAGCGTATAAGGTTGGTTCAATATAAACCAAGAAGACCTTTAAATTACCTTGAGTTTGTGACGTCACGTGAGGTGTTCCACGGGTGACGTCAACAACTAAGGTCATTACTGTATAGGTCGAGTCGACCTTGTACAGTGTATCATAGTATTCACAATCACAATACTAGAATAAAAGAAAACCTAATCACTCCAAAAGTTAGACTGCAAAAAAAACAAAATAATTATGAGTACTTGTCTATAAAAATGTTCAACAAACTTCCTCAAGTTGTTACCGATCTTCCCATCAAGAAATATAAAGCAAAAATGAAAGCTGTACTGAGCGAAGAATCCATTTATTCCTTTAAAGACTTTTTTGAAATAAAATAGTAGGGTAATTCTATCCAAGCTAATATGTGATATTTACACTCATCATTGTTACTTTATTTATTTTTTCTCTTTTTTCTTTAATGGGTTTATCATGTTATGCAGACCTTTATGCGATACCCATTTGTTTATGTTTGTAATGTGCACATTATATTCTCTATTTATTTATTTTTTTTTTGTTTAAACAATTCTTATATATTATTATAAAATTTTCTTTCTGACAATGTGATGCCAATTTGGTGATAAACAATAAAGATTTATTATTATTATTAACCTTGGTTGATGACGTCACGCGAAGATTTCCACATGTGACGTCATCAATCAAGGCAATTACTGTATAAGGTTGTCTCAATTTAAATCGAGTCGACCTTGTACTCACGTCACGTGAGGATTTCCACGGGTGACGTCAACAACCAAGGTCATTACTATACAAGGTCGACAAAGTAGCAAATTCCAACCGCATAACACTAACGTGGACGAAAGGACACGATAACAGCCAGGGCAACAATAACGCAGACGAACTAGCACGAGAAGCATCGAAAATGACAACAAACCGTGCAGAAATAGGACTATCCCCTAGGTCCTTAGCCAAACGCATGCTAGAGTTCAATACTGCGAAACATAAAGAGAGATGGACAAACCTCACAACATGCAGCCAAACAAAGACATACCTGTTGGAACCCGACGGCCAAACAACAAAGAAGTTTCTAAAACTCACAAAACAGAAACTACGAATCCTAACCGGCTACATTACTGGTCACTACAACTTCCAGCATCACCTCGCAAAAATGGGAATCACCAGTGATGACATTTGTCGAGGATGCAACGAAGAAGAAGAAACAGCGAGACACATTCTTCACGCGTGTCCGGCGCTGTCAAAAATAAGAACCACATTACTAAGGGAAGAAGCCCCAAATCGTGAAGGACCCGGATGGCAATGGTCACCCGCACAGATCCTGGCAATTGCCGACTGTGCGGGGTGGGTCTAACCATCAGGGGGGAGGCACTACAACGGGCCCGACTGTGGCCTAAGTGGGTGCAGCTGCTGCTGCCCTCCCGCCAAATAATCCTTAATCCTTAATACAAGGTCGACTCGATTTAAATTGAGACAACCTTATACAGTAATGACCTTGATTGATGACGTCACGTGAGGACTTCAACGCGTGACGTCAGGAATCAAGGTAATTAAACATACAAGGTCGGCTCGTTTAAATTGAGACAACCTTGTTAGTTTAATTTCCTTGACTTTCGACGTCCAAGTGTGACGTCATTAATGAATTTACATATCAAATAAACTTTTAGCAACAGAAAATGCTAATCGGGCAGACTCAGTCTTGATTTTTTAAAGATTCATACTTTAATTAAAGGAAATGAACTTTTAGCAACAGAAAACGCTAATCGGGCAACACAAAACAATTAATGAAATATTGACAAAATATTGATCTATCACATTTAAGCAGTATATTTTGAACTTTACAATGAGTCAGTGTTTTATACGCATAGCGCATAAACTAAAACTTCGAGTTTATAAAAGCGTCGTGTATATCATTATGTAGAGAAAGGTAAACTATAACGAAATAAGGCCTACCACATACTATTTAATACACCTTGTCTTTCGACGTCACATGAGGACTTTCGCTTGTACCGATATTGTCATTTAATGCCTGTTGCGTGACAGTCTAGATGAAACCGGATATACAAATTTGGTGAAGAAACACAATTGTTTTGTTCCATGATTTTATTTTCAGTTTCAATACTGCTGGCTACGGCCTTGCTAGAGATTATTATGATCTCTGGCAAGGCCGTAGCCAGGAGTGTCAAAACTGCCCCCCAAAAAGCTTCAAATTGAACTCTTTTAAAAAACAACAAACATCTGGGGGGCTGTAATTGAAATATGTGTATTTAAAAAAAAAACTCTCTGTATGTTGAAATTGCTCTGTATGTGCAAAGGATTTGTTAGTAGAGGATTAAAACCGATTTTGGCTCCCGGAAATTAGTATTTCTATATTTAATATTTCGTGTTTGTTGTTGTTTTAGTTGACTGATGCGGACCAAGAACTGTACAAAAACTTCCCCCTGGTGATATCGGAGCGGTGGCAGAACGAGGTGGCCGAGACCGTCTTCGAGACCATCAACTTCGAGGCTGACAAAGCGGAACACAAGAAGAAGGCTAAACATAAATATAAATTCGAACTAGACGAAAAAGGTAACACATTACATAACTAGTAAGAGGGAATAGAAGAGTGACGGAATGGACGAGAGAGGATGGGGCCGGGGTAAGGACACTGGAGAAGTTGGGGAAAGAGAAGGATAACAGGAGAAAGAGAGTGGGTTGTAATTAGTAGGAACTAGTAAATATTAAAAGTGCCGAGATTCTTTTCGCAATCTACAACAAGTTAGTCTTACAAAGACTATATCAAACACTCATTGAAACAACTACTTATTTATTTCATTTATTTACGGAATCTCCTTTTACATAAATTTATAATATTAGTATATTTATATATACAGAGTGGATAACAGAATAATAACAATTGTATTAGACATGTTCATGTTACTCTTACTTTACGCGAGTTAAAATGATAATAATAAAAAATACTAAAGAGTGAATACATTATTTAGAGATAAAATCAACAAATCGGTACAAAGACAAATACATAAACAACTAATAAATTGTACAAATAACATATTGAAATTAATATCAGTAATTGATGAGCAAAATATCACAGTAAAGACTAAATTGTATAATATAATATCGAATTAAAATTATATGAGTTCACAAAGTAAGTAATTAAAATTAAGATAAAACATTATTAACAATAGCGGATAAATTGATTCGTTTCAAATTAGCCTTAAATGTTGAAAATGAAGAATGATGTAATAAAAAATGATTGTTATTGTTTAATTCGTTACAGTAACTCATCATTCTGCATATTGGATTAAATTTTGCGTAATTAACTGCATGATAGCGCAAATAAAATAAAAATTTCGATCTATTGGGACCTCTAGCAGGCACATAAAAGTCTAATTGTTTTAATAAGCTTTGGCAGTCTATCTCGCCGTGTATAAGCTTAAATAGAAAACACAAATCATTTATTATTCTTCTATTTTCCAATGAGCTGAGACACAACATATTATGCATAGTACTATTGCTGAATTGGTATCTAGTGTTGCCCAGCCTAGCAGAAACTAAGCGCAAAAAGCGACTCTGTACTTTCTCCAGCTCTGCTGAAAGTACCCTCGTATGAGGAGACCAAACGACAGACGCGTATTCCAAGTGAGATCTGACCAAAGAAGTACATAATTTAAGTAAAACGGAAACATCAAAATCTTTCGAAAAGCGTCCAATAAAACCAAGGACTCCCAGAGCTTTGTTAGATATGCGTTTAATATGATGGCTAAAGTTTAAATTATAATTAAATATGACACCCAGGTCCTTGATGTTATCAACGCAAAGCAATGCATGATTACATATCGCATAATTAAATTCCATTCTGTTACGGCGATAAAATAAAATTGAGCTGCATTTTTGTAAGTTAAAAAATAATTTGTTAGTTTCACACCACGTCGACAAACTATTCAGATCCAACTGTAATTTGTGTTGGTCATCCAGGCATTTAATAGATTTAAACAATTTCAAGTCATCGGCAAATAGAAGATAATTACTATATTTAATATACTGGCCAATATCATTAATAAATAGTACAAATAATACTGGTCCGCAATGGGAGCCCTGTGGGACCCCAGAAGTAACACTAATTTCTGTAGATATTGTATTACCTATCTTGACTAGCTGTTTTCTATCTGTTAAGTAGCTTATTAACCATTTAAAAATAGTGCCCCCAAAACCGAGAGACGCTAATTTATGTAACAAAATTCGATGATTAACACGGTCGAAAGCCTTAGAGAAGTCCGTATAAATAGCATCAACCTGACAGCCCTTCTCTAAAGCATTCGACAGGTATGTATGGTAGAAAGTAAGATTTGATACAGTTGATCTATTCTTCATAAAACCGTGCTGTTGATCGATCAACTATTATATTTTTACAGTTCCACACTATTTGTTGAGAAACTAACAGATCTAATATTTTTGGTATTGGTAATGAGTACACCACCGCCCCTAGACTTAGCACTGTTTGTCGGAGATCTATCTAGTCTACGATTTAAGTTCAAGTTCTGAATCGTGAAAGGATTCGTCTAACCAAGTTTCAACTAAGACAATTACATCATAAAGTAAACAGTTACAATTTAAAATAAAATCACGAAGTTTCGATCTTAATCCGCCGACGTTTTGGAAATAAATACTTCCCGGGCTAATACCCCGACGGACATTGAATTATACAACAAGTGTTTGCTGTTACATACAGTAACCTACTGCACCGTATACCGTCTATACCGTCTATAGATGGCCTGAATAATTTGACCCAAATTGTTACATTTGCAGTAGGTTACTGTATGTAACAGCAAACACTTGTTGTATAATTCAATGTCCGTCGGGGTATTAGCCCGGGAAGTAGTTGTTTCAATGAGTGTTTGATATAGTCTTTGTAAGACTAACTTGTTGTAGATTGCGAAAAGAATCTCCTCGACACTTTTAATGTTTGAAGTATTCTGCAACCAAGAATTGGCAATTTCATTTATACCAGTAAATATGTAATGGAGTATGCCAATAAAGGTTTTTTTTTTTTACAAAACTGAGAAAGAAAGAGTACGAGGTGCATCAAATTTCTTGTAATTAATTGTGTTTTCTCAGTGTTTGTATTGATTTGTTTTATAATGAAAATTTATGTTTTTCTTTTAGAATCAGACTGTATATTACACGGCTACATAAAGAAACTGGGCGGCCCCTGGACGTCCAGTTGGCAGATGCGCTACGCGAAACTCTACCCCAACCGGGTGGAACTCCACCCGGACTCGGCCAAACCCGAAATGGTGTTCATGGACCAAGTGGAGGAGGTCAGCCCCGAGCTGGTGCAGGTCAAGAACGAACAGTGCATCGTCGTCAGGATGCGCGACGGAAAAATCATCCTCACAAATCCAGTACGTCATACCATTACAAGTCAAAAATCAACAAAATCATCATTTCTTCAATCACAACATTACAAGTCGAAAATTAACAAAATTATCCTTTCTTCAATCGGCTGTACTTTTTCATTTCAGTTGATGTACTTTCTTTTATTTTAGTATGAAACAGACCTAAAAGAATAATTTTTTTTATATTAACCCTCTAATGTCCGAATTTGTTTCTGCGTCAAGCAATTATAATAATATATTATGTTACGAGAGTGGTATGCAGCATATTACATATGAGCGGATATGTTACGCACAAGCCGCGTAGCTGCGAGTGCAGTTCTGGTTCTGGTTCTTTTGGGGAGTGCGAATTTCTGCACTGCACTTAGGCCCATTGTGCTTCCTCCCGCTGCTACGACGCCAGAGATTAGGTCTACAGCTATCCGGGAATTTTGCCGAACCCGGTGGGAGTTCCAACCCACCGGTAGGGATCTTTAACGTGCACACAACATCCAGGCAGTACACGGGTCCTACATGCATTTAACGTCATATCCGAGAAGACGGAGTGTTTGGCATTTTTATCCTAACCTATATAAATGCAGACAACTTGTTAGGCCGGTATTTGAACCCCGGTCCGTAGCGTGGCAGTACAACACTCAAACCACTACACCACCAAGCTGCCCCTGCGTGTGCAGTATGTAATTGCCATACCACTCGAGAAACGTACGATACTTTACCTAGGCCCTAACAAAATAAACAATAAGCATGAAAGAACAACTTATTTATTGTAATCATTTTTAATAGTATCATGACAATGATAAAAACTAAATTACTACTTGATCAATGTACAGGGAATAAAGCTATACATTTTCCGACATTCATTATTTTTTAAAAGATGTACGGTGAGTTTTTCTTTGAAGTATACATACTCCAAATTCAGCTTATTTTCTTTAAATCTTTAGTTATTCATTGTTTTTTTTAAGAGTTCAATTTGAAGCTCTAAACGAGTGTTTTCCACTCCCAGAGTAAGCATGAAGTAAAATTTCGAGTTTAGAAAAGCCCCGCTTAGAAAATTTGTCGAGGGTCGCGCAGCGACCCGAGACAAATTTTCGCGGGGCTTTTCTAAACTCGAAATTTTACTTCATGCGCCACGCGTACGAAACGCTGATTCAGTGGGAAGTTTTAAATTAGACCGCTCGTGATTTATGGCGCCCAACTAGAGGCCACAGCGTTAGCATGGCCCCACATTGGGCGCCAAAAAATCTCAAACCCAAGCGTTTCAAGTATTTTCAAACGAGTGTTTTCCACTCCCAGACTAAGCATGAAGTAAAATTTCGGGTTTAGAAAAGCCCCGCTTAGAAAATTTGTCGAGGGTCGCGCAGCGACCCGAGACAAATTTTCGCGGGGCTTTTCTAAACTCGAAATTTTACTTCATGCGCCACGCGTACGAAACGCTGATTCAGTGGGAAGTTTTAAATTAGACCGCTCGTGATTTATGGCGCCCAACTAGAGGCCACAGCGTTAGCATGGCCCCACATTGGGCGCCAAAAAATCTCAAACCCAAGCGTTTCAAGTATTTTCAAACGAGTGTTTTCCACTCCCAGACTGAGCATGAAGTAAAATTTCGAGTTTAGAAAAGCCCCGTTTAGAAAATTTGTCGAGGGTCGCGCAGCGACCCGAGACAAATTTTCGCGGGGCTTTTCTAAACTCGAAATTTTACTTTATGCGCCATGCGTATAAAACACTGATTTCAAGTGAGGTTCAAATATACATAGAGTTCACAATATTTTAGTGTTTATTACGCGTGGCGCATGAAGTAAAATTTCGAGTTTAGAAAAGCCTAATTTGGCTCGGTCGCTCCGCTTCGCTACGCGCCCGAGCCAAATTTTCAGGCTTTTCTAAACTCGAAATTTTACTTCATGCTTAGTCTGGGAGTGGAAAACACTCGTTTAAAGCTTCAAATTGAACTTTTAAAAAAAAAACAACGAATAACTAAAGTTTTATAGAAAATAAGCTGAATTTGGAATACGTATACTTCAAAGGAAAACTCCCTGTACATCAAGAAATGTCATTTGGTTGTACGGTAAGCAATCAGCTGTTCAGCTGTCAGCACGTAATGTACTTGTCAAAGCTATTACGTGCAAGTGTCAATCATACTTGCCAAGATGACAGTGTGGTATGATGCGGTTACTAGAAAGGGCGTAGGTAAAAGGTTAAACTGAGGTTTACTTAAAAATATGGTGTTCTTGTCTTGTCCCGTCTGTAAACGATGCCCGTCTATTATTGATGGGCATGGACTTTGAGCAGATACTTTGGCTCATACTATTTATAGAAGGATTTTTTTATACTCGCCTCAAGGCAGTTTCTTTGAGCAGAGACTTTGGTTTATACAATTTTTAAAAATGATTTTTTGCTACTCGCCTCAAGGCAGTTTTAGGCACTAGAGCTGTGGTGGGGAAACTTTTTTTAAGACGGGCCATTTGTAATAACCAGACAATCGTAGCGGGCCAAAGAATAATGCTTAATCGTAGGTAGGTAGTTTTTATACGAAGTAAGAACGCGTTCAAACATTCTCACGACGGCACTCTTAAACGGGCCGGATTAAACCTTTCCGCGGGCCGGACTTGGCCCGCGGACCGTACTTTCCCCATCACTTTCCTAGGCCGATCGATTCGCTCGAAAATAGCTCAAAATAGCTTTATAGCTCAAATCGTATAACTTGATCAATTGCTCAAGAGCCGACCGATTTGATCAATATGTTGGATCACCGGTAGGGATCTTTAACGTGCACGCAACATCCAGACAGTACACGGGTCCTACATGCATTTAACGTCATATCCGAGAAGACGGAGTGTTTGGCATTTTTATCCTAACCTATATAAATGCAGATTTATTTTAACCTCATTTCCGAAGTGTAAAATATTTACAAATTATAGCGTACAAAAATTTCTCCGCGTTTCTCCGCTTGGAAAAATAGCTTCCCTGCTTCGTATTTTTATACCGAAGTGGAAAACCCAAGAACTAGCTGCTACTACCTGCTATTTTTCTTACAATGACGATTTTACTGAGCAGCACGTAAACTACCGGCCATGCTATGCTACGGGTATCGTTGGCGGTAATCGCGTTGTCTGTCAACAGACAATACCTTATACCTGGCGGGCATCAAATTCGTAATCACAAACCTATGTAGTCCAAATTTTGTAAGATTTCAGAGATTGTTAAATTTTGAATTTTTTATTTAAGTATACATATCCCGATGCATACTCTGTAAATATTCAGGCATTCGTTGTGTTTTTATAAAAGTGTTCAATTTGAAACTTCTAACGAGGGTTTCCACTCCTTGGTTAAGCATGAAGTAAAATTTCGAGTTTAGAAAAGCCCCGCGTAGAAAATTTGTCGAGGGTCGCGACAATTGACATAAGTCGGCGTTAGCCGACATTTGAAGCCTGGCAGCTTTACTCGTCGACTCTATGTCCTCGCAGTACTTCCTCCAGGATTGTCTTTGTCTGCTGCGCACTTCGTTTTTGTAGATGCGTTGGTGTGATTTGTACGCATCCCAGTCGGTTTTTAATTTACTATTTTTAGCCTTGTTGAATAGTTTTCGGGTTTTCGTTCTCATGTCCTCAAGGTGGGTATTCCACCATGGTGTTTTCCTCTGTTGTTTGGAGGTGCTTAATGGACATGATTCGGTGTAGGTTGGCTCTAGCCGACATTTAAACTATAATAATAGTTGACATAAGTCGGGGGCAGCCGACATTTGAACTATATTGACATTAGACATAAGTCGACGGTAGCCGACATTTAGTCCATCGTGTCAGCTTGACATAAGTCGGCGTTAGCCGACATTTTAACTATAATGACAGTTGACATAAGTCGGCGCTAGCCGACATTTGAACTATAATGACAGTTGATATAAGTCGGCGGCAGCCGACATTTAGTCCATCGTGTCAGCTTGACATAAGTCGGCGTCAGCCGACATTTTAACTATAATGACAGTTGACATAAGTCGGCGCTAGCCGACATTTGGACTATAATAACAGTTGACATAAGTCGGGGGTAGCCGACATTTGAACTATAATGACAGTTGATATAAGTCGGCGGCAGCCGACATTTAGTCCATCGTGTCAGCTTGACATAAGTCGGCGTTAGCCGACATTTTAACTATAATGACAGTTGACATAAGTCGGCGCTAGCCGACATTTGGACTATAATAACAGTTGACATAAGTCGGCGGTAGCCGACATTTGAACTATAATGACAGTTGATATAAGTCGGCGGCAGCCGACATTTAGTCCATCGTGTCAACTTGATATAAGTCGGCGTCAGCCGACATTTGAACCATAATGACAATTGACATAAGTCGGCGCTAGCCGACATTTGGACTATAATAACAGTTGACATAAGCCGACATTTAAGAAATCGTGCCAACTTGACACGAGTTTGAATTAACCTATAATGAGATCACCATGTTATTTTGGTTTTTCTTTGTGACAATTACGATACACGTTTTAATACTTGTGACATATTTCAAAGTAACGAGTGTCTTCCACTCCCAGACTAAGCATGAAGTAAAATTTCGAGTTTAGAAAAGCCCCGCGTAGAAAATTTGTCGAGGGTCGCGCAGCGACCCGAGACAAATTTTCACGGGGCTTTTCTAAACTCGAAATTTTACTTCATGCGCCACCGGCCTAAAACACTGACTTTATGTGAAATTTTCTAACTGAAACAATCTATCCACGCTGTAAACCAGTGGTGGGGAAACTTTTTTTAAGACGGGCCATTTGTAATAACCAGACAATCGTAGCGGGCCAAAGAATAATGCTTAATCGTAGGTAGGTAGTTTTTATACGAAGTATGAACGCGTTCAAACATTCTCACGACGGCACCTTAAACGGGCCGGATTAAACCTTTCCGCGGGCCGGACTTGGCCCGCGGGCCGTAGTTTCCCCATCACTGCACTAGAGGGTTAAGTAGAAGAATGGATTAATTAATATCGGTGTACTTTTATTTTAGGATGAAATAGGCCTAAAAGAATGGTTAACGTCGCTGAAATCAGCGCACAAACAGTCGCAAGAGCTGCTGGGGTCGATGGCGAAAAAGGCGGGGAAAATCTACGGCACGGATTCGAACAACAAGAACGCCATCATCGCATCTCATCGGAACACCAACGGCAACTGAAGAGACCACTACGTAAATTTAGAAAATACCCCTTTTGTCAAAGAAAGAGCCAGCATAAAAATAAAAACAGGTAGAAGAATATAAAACACCCATTTAATCAACATACGCTACGCGCTAATAAAACAAGTAAAAAGTAAATAATCGATAGAAGAAATAAACATGGATGTTCGGTACGTGTGTGAAAGAGATATAAGTAGAATTTTTAATTAAAAGAAACTATAAACAAAAGAATCGCACACTTTTTTCTATTTGAAAATATAACACACGCATGATAATTTAAACAATTGCCTTATTACTAGGTGCTAGCACACCCTAACATAGTCTGCATAGTGTGTACTAACTCCTATTAATTAGACGATGAATACTTTGTGAAGAATTTAAGTAAACAAAAAAAAGTACTGATGATTTTTTATACTCTTCCTAATAAAATAACGGAATAATTTAAACGAAATTCTTAAGGTTGGTTATTTAGGAATAGCTTACTCACTAAGCAAACACATATAATTAATATATTTAATTAATTTCTCACTTAACTCTTGGTGAAACATTTATGAAGTATTAAAGGTTTTATAATTGAATAAAAACACTTGATTTGTTCACTTTTTTTTTTTTTATTATTTGCAAAACACTTAGTTGTATTTTACTATAATTACAATCTGATCACAAATGGATCAATGAGTAATATTTAGCTAACTTAATTTACTAAAGGTTTAATACTAAGGGTTTACTCTTTAGTATCCCTTAGATTTTAATTAACTTGTTCACTTAATTTGTTTAATTACTTTCCGACTAGTTTCAGTTATGGACCTTTATCAAGGAATGTACATTCCTTGATAATGGTCCATGACCAAAACTAGTCGGAAAGTAATTAAACAAATTAAGTGAACAAACCAAGTGTTTTTATTCAATTTTGAAACCTTAAGTACATATAATTAAGTATAAATGAAATTGCCAATTCTTGGGTGTAGAATACTTCAAACATTAAAAGTGCCGAGATTCTTTTCGCAATCTACAACAAGTTAGTCTTACAAAGACTATAACAAACAGACTTCCCTGGCTAATACCCCGACGGACATTGAATTATACAACAAGTGTTTGCTGTTACACACAGTAACCTACTGCAAATGTAACAATTTGGGTCAAATTATTCAGGCCATCTATAGACGCGTTTCGAGATTTATCTCTCATCAGTATAGCTTTGCCATTCCCTCTAAACAATTTGACACCTTAGACTGGCGGTCACGTTACCGTTCAAACATATGTATAAATAAAATTGCCAATTCTTGCTTGCAGAATACTTCAAACATTAAAAGTTCAACACCTTAGACTGGCGGTCACGTTACCGTTCAAACATAAGTTGCAGTAGGTTACTGTATGTAACAGCAAACACTTGTTGTATAATTCAATGTCCGTCGGGGTATTAGCCCGGGAAGTAGTTGTTTCAATGAGTGTTTGATATAGTCTTTGTAAGACTAACTTGTTGTAGATTGCGAAAAGAATTGCACTTTTAATATAATTAAGTATTATTGAAATTGTCAATAGTTGGTTGCAGATTACTTTAAACGTTAAAACTGCGATTCTTTTGTAGATTGCGAAAAGATTCGCACTTTTAACATGTTAATAATGTTTAATCAACATTACAACAATATTTCACGTTATTCTTTTGGTTTTTGCTTAGTGGGTTAAGTTGAGGTTAAGCGCATAGAAAAAGTATTAAATTAAATTTTGATTGTTGGAAAATAGAGACGTCTGAAAAAATAAGCCGCCGGTACCTCAATTACTAACTGAAATGAAATGACGCTTCCATGGATATTTAGATCTATATCTTTTAAAACAAAAACACGCAAACAAATGATTAAATTAACGCGTAAAACAAAATTTATTGTTACTCCAGAGTCCACCACGAATGATTAATTAAAACTGCAGTTATTAGCATACATAAATTGATTTTTAATAAAAAATATTAAATGTATTATTTAAAATGATGGTAAAACAAAAGGTAATTTTTTTTTGTCTCTGCAGATTTTTCCATCATGGCAAACTCTGAAACAAAATTTTGTGGATCCAACACACCTAATTTTACACGCAGCATTTTTTTCTTTGTTTGTTCATTATTCATTTTCACGTGCGCTTTTTATTTCCCTTATTTATTTTTTTAACCTTTTTAAGGAGATCCCTTATTTATTCACACATGATTTACATCTATAAATAAATAAATATATTCACGAACGGAGAAAACGTTGCCGTTCTCACTGGTACCAACACCAAGATAATTAAAAGCAACAAAAAAATATGAAGAGCGCTAAGTTTGTAGTAAGTATATAAATATATAAATAAATAAACATAGCCGGCCGCACTCACTGTAAATACATACCTAAGTTATTTAAAGAAATAAAAATAAACTTTTAAGTTATTTAAATAAAATAGATTCAAATAAAATCAGCTCTCTTTTCATTTTTTTTTTTTCCTGTTAAAAAAAAGAAACATTAGAAAATTACTATTAGAGCTTTTTAAACGGGAGATTTATTATTTAATTTACAAAAGTGTAAATTAAATAATAAATCTCCTGATTTATTATTTAATTTACACTTTTGTAAATTAAATAATAAATCTCCCGTTAAAAAAGCTCTAATAGTAATTTTCTAATGTTTCTTTTTTTTTAACAGGAGATTTATTATTTACACTTTCTTTATTTCCTCGAGCATACATGAAAAAATACCTCTAATAGTAATAATTTATTTATTTTTTTACACGATTTACTTTCTTTCTGCTGTGATGAATGTTCGATATGAAAATAAACAAAGAAACTCGGTGAGATTCTTTTTAAGAGAGACTAAAAAAAGGAGAACTTTTTAAATGTGTAGTTGATATATTATACAGATTATTATATACATCTATATACAGGGTGTCCCATTAGTGCGGTCTCGGAAGATATCTCAGCTCTCGTTAAAGATAGAAAAAAAATGTTTTCACCAAATTTGCTTGATTTTAAGAGCTGCATAACCTAAAATTATTTTCAAATATACAGGGTGTCCCATTATTCCATCCTTAATACCAACTTTGTTATTTTAAATGGAACACCCTATATATTATTTTTTTATTTGATCCGCCTTTAAATAACCTACACAAAGATATATCATTATTGGCACTTTAGGTTATTTGATACTTCAGAAAAAAATATTTTTTGAAAATTTTGGCAGTTTTAGTACTTTACTTAAAAATTCACTGTGTCCTTATTTTTTAAGATATCAGTCTGTAATTTTACACACATATGCAGTAAAGAATGCTCTATCCATTGACTATAACACATTATAATATTACTTATAAAACCTAATAAAAAACTACCTTCTAATATTTGATATTTAAAATGTACATAACTTCATTTTCTTAAATGGGACACCCTATATTTCTTTACTTTATCAGATCCGCAATGAAAAATGCTTTATTTTTTGTATAACATACCCTATATCTATTTTTATTAGTTTTTGAGATATTAACATTTTCCTGTCATATATGGGAAATTAGGCCACAATCAGCATTTAATTAATCTCTAATGGACGTCTAACTTTAATGGTATTTAGATATTTCAGTTTTACTTGAAATCATTTATTTATGACATAATATAATTACATTTATAATATCAAAGTAAACAATATAACGACAATGGAAACAAGTAAACCGTATTAATATTAACAGATTAGCATATAATGAATTTGATAATTATATTAAGTGTTCGATATGGCCTCCATTTTGGTTTTGGCACACTTGAAGCCTCCGTATGAAGCTTTGATTGACACTTACTAAGTTGTCTACAGTAATGGCACGCATAACATTACTAATTCTATTTTTCATATCCTCTTGTGTTGCAGGTATTTTATAAACTTCTTCCTTCACAACACCCCATAAAAAAAGTCTAGTTTTGTTAAATCGGGTGACCTCGCTGGCCATGGAATTGGTTCTCCTCTTCCAATCCATTTGTTAGGAAAAGTTTGGTCTAAATATTGTTTAACTTGTCGACTATAGTGTGGTGGTGCGCCATCTAATTGTAACCATGCATTTTGTAACGTTCTTAACGGCAATTCATCCAACCAGGTTTCGAACTGATTTTGAAGAAAATTTAAAAACGTATCACCAGTAACATTTCCATTAAAGAAATACGGACCAATAATCCTATTCCCAATAATTCCAGCCCAAGCATTAAGAGACCATTTATGTTGATGGTCTATACAAACAATATGGTTCGGGTTATGGTCATCGTAATAATGATAATTATGTCTATTAACGAAACCATTTCTATGGAATATCGCTTCGTCGGTAAACAAAATATTGTTAAAAAAGTTCGGTTCAACTTGATGTTTCTGTAACGCCCAATTACAAAAATCCAATCTTTTTAAAAAATCATTCTCACCTAATTCCTGCACCAACTGAACGTGATAGGGATGAAATTTGAATCTCTTTGTTATTTTGTTTATTGTTGATTTGGGAATATCAAGTTGTTTTTCTACCTGGCGGGAAGAAATTTGAGGGTTCTCAACAATGGACTGAATTACCAAATGTTCATTCTCTTCTTTCGTTGTCCTTTTCTTTCTCTTTAATTTTAGAGGGTACATGATACTTCCTGTGCTTTCAAATCGGTTCTTCAATCTCACAAACGCTGCTGCATTAGGATGCCGTTCCGCATTTGGATACTTTTGTGCATATATTCGACTTGCAAGAAAACTATTTTCTTCAATTTTCTTCACTTGCACCCAAAACGTATGTCATTTTTATTAATTCTTCTTTTGAAAAATTCATTATTGCGTCATCAAAAATTCAATAATATTAATAATAGTGTTAACAGCACTTTATTTATCTGTATGTCAAATAAATACGTTTGTTTACTTTATCAATTGTTTTTCATTCATGATATATTAAAAAATGACAAAATTTGTTTATATTGTTTACTTTGATATTATAAATGTAATTATAATATGTCATAAATAAATAAAGTAAAGTAAAACTGAAATATCTAAATACCATTAAAGTTAGACAACCTTTAAAGACTAATTTAATGCTGATTGTGACCTAATTTCCCATATTTGACAGAAAAATGTTAATATCTCCAAAACTAATGAAAATAGATATAGGGTATGTTATACAAGAAATAAAGCATTTTTTATTGCGGATTTGATAAAATAAAAAAATATAGGATGTCCCATTTAAAAAAAATGAAGTAATGTACATTTTAAATATTAAATATTCGAGGGTAGTTTTTTACTAGGTTTTATAAGTAATATTAAAATGTGTTATAGTCAATGGATAGAGCATTCTTTACTGCATATGTGTGTAAAATTTCAGACTGGTATCTTAAAAAATACGAACACAGTGAATTTTTAAGTAAAGTACTAAAACTGCCAACATTTTCAAAAAATATTTTTTTTTTTAAGTAACGAATTACCTAAAGTGCCGATAATGATATATCTTTGTGTAGGTTATTTAAAGGCGGATGAAATAAAAAAATAATATATAGGGTGTTCCATTTAAAATAACAAAGTTGGTTTTAAGTATAGAATAATGGGACACCCTGTATATTTGAAAATAATTTTAGGTTATGCAGCTCTTAAAATCAAGCAAATTTCGTCAAAACATTTTTTTTCTATCTTTAACAAGAGCTGAGATATCTTCCGAGACCGCACTAATGGGACACCCTGTATACATCTATATATAATATACACAGACAATTTTTCTTTTAAGTATACATATGCTTACGCTCTGTAAAACAATCGTTTAAAGCCTGGGTCTCCAAACTATCTTCTTCGCGGGCCACAAATACAATTCTACATAATAAAGTCGGCCAAGATCGGATTAATTTTATAAAATTATGAAAAATTTAAGGAACAATTGTTACAATATTTCAAAATATGACATTTACAAAAAAAATTACAAACAATCGCGGGCCGGATTCATGCAAGTCGCGGGCCGAATTTGGCCCGCGGGCCGTAGTTTGGAGACCACTGGTTTAAAGCTTCAGATTAAGTTCTTTTAAAAAAACGAATCTCTGAAAATTGACAGCGCATAACTGGGCTATGTGAGCTGCCTATTTCCAAAAAACCCTAAATCCGTTATTTTTAAATGGATTTAGGGGTTTTTGGAAACAGGCGACTCATGTAAATAAATAAATAAATGTATACTTAAAAGGAAAACTTAATGTATATATAAATAATGAATATATATATGAGAGATGAAAGAGATAATTTTTTATTTCGAGCTGTAGAAGAATTTTTCTTCCATTTAAATAAACGTAAAAATAAATCTTAAAAAAAACTCTTTTCTAGGTTTTAGTGAAGTAAAACAATTTTTTTTCAAAAAAGCTACTCTCGGTCTTGGCATTTCTTATTCTCATCAGGTTTTTGTAAACTAAAAAAAAAAATCATGTTTTTATTTTCAAAATAAATCATCGTTTTTAATAATTAACAAAATAGTTTCTCATGTTTAATAACTTTTGTTTCGTTTCTCTTATCAAATAGATTAATTTTTATTTTGTGTTAAACATTTTCTATCATTTTTAATAATAATAATAAAACGTGTTTAAAAAAATCCGCGATAACTTTGTGCTAATATTTTCACTTTTACTTATGTGGGCCTGTGTTATTAAAAATAAACCAGCAAAAAAAAAACATTGTCTTAGTAAAATAAGCTATTTTTTATTATACTTATCTGAAAACACTTCGTTTCGAAATGCCTCTAGAATAATGAAGACGTCACTTTTTTAAGCAACCGCACGGAAAACGTTTGTTTGTGCGCCTTTCCATGCACTCGGAAATGTTTCCATAGCAAAAATGTATTTGTCACTGAAGTCAATGAAATACGTAAGTTTGGTTGAAACGTACGCAGACATAGAAGAAATTGATTTTGTGATGATACAAGTAAGCATAGAATGATTGCTAGTAAAATCCGGATATAGACACGAACACAGGCGCAATGGGAACTATGAAAAACACAAAAGTTGTAAGTGATGAGGTATAACTCTATTTTATTTTTTTGAAAAAGTCAAATCCGCATTACACCTTATCAAGTTTTCAGATAAGAAAAATGTTTTCAGATAAGTATAATAAAAAATAGCGTTTATTACACGTCCAGAAATAGATTTTTCCGTGCTTGCATGACTTTCCGTGTTCGGCTACACCTCACAATGTCATGCGCGCACATAAAAATCCCTTTTTCTAGACTCCTAATGAAATATACTTATTGTTTACCTATCGGCAGTCATTTTTATCACTCCGAGTTTTTTGTTTTGTTCTTTTTTTGTTGACAGTCATTTTTATCACTCAGATTTTATTGTTTCGTTCTTTTTTTTGTTGACAGTCATTTCTATCACTCAGATTTTGTTTGTTTATTTATCGACAATGATTTTATGACCCAGATTTTTTTGGTTAGTTCTTTTCGTTTGGTTTATTTATCGACAGTCATTTTTATCATCCAAATTTTGTGTTTCGTTCTTTTCGTTAAAACAATTAATATAAAAAAGGAAACATTAACTTTTTATGCAAGTATAAATATTTTTTTTATATTTAAAGAAACAACAAAACAACAAACAAACTGTGGGACATCAAAAATTATTAGATCTATATAATAAATATATAAATAAATATGAGAGAACAATCATAATTAGATTTTCAATGTTTAGAACAGCAATATTAAAACGATTACACAATATTTAAAAAGAAAATTCATGTTTAGATCGAAATGAAAGGAAATAAATTTAAATAAAAAAAATACGGTGTTTGTAAATATATATAGTATAGATTTAATGAAAACAAAGATTAACATTTTTTGATTAAAACGGAGCACAAAGTTATATATATATATTTAAAAAATAAAGAGAGAGAGAGATTAATATAAAGTAAATTAATAAAGCACAGAATTATCATTTTTTATTCAGGTTTAATGTTGATTTTGTAAGGTTTTATCTTGTAAAGCGGATCAGTATTTATTATTTATTTTTGTAGTTTAGAAATAAAGTGTAAGGTATTTTAATCTCAACTCAAACTAAATTGTTTTGAAATTTGAAGAGAACCGATATAATATTTGTTTTTCTGATTCTGATTCAAAAATTAAACATAACTTTTTTTCTCGTTGATTATTAAGGCACTTATTTTTTGAAAATCCACTATCACTTAATATAATAGCAGACTATTTATGATTTTCCACTTTTTATTTACTCACTACAATTGTTTCGCTACACTCTAGCTTCTTCAGGTGAAGAAATATAATACATTTTTTACAAACTAATTTACATTATATACAGTTTTCAGAAGTGTGGGTGGAGGGGGTGTTTTTCTTCAGTTTAAGTAGGGGGGAGTTGAAGAGTTCAAGCTGGTCGTTCAGCAAGTTTCCTGAATTTATATGTTTATTTATTTCTAAATTTTCCAATAAATTTAATTTCCGACCTTTATTAGAGATGTGGAGGATTTTGAAGTTGTTGTCAAATTGGTGGTTTTCTTCATCAAAAAGATCATTCAACTTACGCAAACCACCTAAGTTTGCGTAAGTTGAATGATCTTTTTGATGAATGAACGCTTTTTGGTGTTCATTTATCCTTTCACTGAATGCTCTCCCGGTTTGGCCTATATAAATCTTCGGGCAATCCGCACAATAAAAAGTTGAAAATCATAAATAGTCTGCTACTATATTAAGTGATAACTTTTTTTCAAAATGTGTTATTTTCTTGAAACAAATGAAGGTCGGAGAATGAGACTTTGGTGTAATATAACTTAAATGTAACTGTAATGTAACTTAAATTGGAGGTTGGTGTGTATTTTCACTTATATTATGATAAGGCTCACACAATGAAAACACACGTTGACCTTTCAACAGTTCACTTTATTCTCTCGATTCACACACACAAAAGATACACAAAAAACATATGCGCATTCCTATACGCGTCTTTATTAAAATATAAAATAAATATAAATTCGAATACATTACAGAGGTTAAATTTTAAGTCAGAGTCTTGTGAAGTTTCCTTGTAACATATTTTTTTAAATTTAGTGACAAAAATTGGGCCTGTTTATTAAAATGTTTAGCATTCAACATGCTTGGATTTGTTTGTGATGTATGTTGGGAACTAGTGAACGGTACTCCAGTCAGTCTATTTTGTACGATTGCAAAAATCCCAAACACGTTCATGATTAACAATCCAGTCATCAGAGAATTCCGCAACAGTTGGCAGTAAATTTAATGACAAAAATTATTATACCTCTTTAAAAAACTTCGATTCTTTAATAAAACAAAAAGGATTTAATAACTAAAGAACAAGGGGCTGCGGTGGACGAGCGGTTGGGTCGTTAGACTGGACCAATCGTCCACTGCAGAAATGCAAGTTCGAGTCTCGCCTGGGGCGAATAACTTTTCTAACGAAAAATATTCGTCCCGGATGCCATAAGTGTTAATTGTGTTATCCACATTTTCATTACTGAATGGCTAACCGCCTAAGTCAATTCCCTAATATTCATCTCATCCCCCAACCCGATTTCCATCCATCACCCTTCCTTTAAAAAATAAAGAACAAGTCTTTCATTTTATATTTTCAAAGTAAAAGTTATGAATAATACGCTTTGATTAAAACACTTGGTTTGTTTCACTGATTTATCAAATCAGTGAAACAAACCAAGTGTTTTAATCAAAGCGTATTAATTAAATATGTTTCACCACGGGTTAAGTGAGAAATTAGTTCATCATAAAAGTTATGTTATCGAAGATTTTTTTTATACCAATTTTTTAATTTAATATTATTCCTTTTAAAAATTAGCCTGTTTATAATTATATAAGTAAGTCTTGCATATACATAAATTTAAAACCTAAATGTTGTCTTAAATTAATCGAGTGATTAATGAGAACCAAATTGAAAATAAAAATTCTTGCTCATGTCTTTGTTTTTATAAAGAAAATGGTGCAGAAAAAAAAGACAAGCAAGAATTAATACGAAATAGTAACAACAAATAATAGTAGTTTAAGAAAAAAAAGTAGCAAGAAAATAAATGTGTAGGCACTTGCGTATTCAAATTATTCAACCTAGGAAGTAAAATTATCATCAATTTTTTTAGACTTAATAAAATAAATTTATTAATTGAATTGGCAGGTGATAAATATAATATTTATGTATTTATTTAGACTCCGTTCAATCAATAAAATTATTGTCGTGCCAATTAAATCTTGAAAATTAGTTTAGTACGGGGTGGGCAAAATTCGATGTTTGTGTAGGAGATACCTATAAGAAATAGAGAAAAACGGATGGCGCATCCTCGGTCTCTTTTATGGAGAAAAACTTAACGGTGAAAACAAAATTTACCTATTGTCTTTTGTTTTCGAGTTATAGCCAAAAAGTCATTTTTATCCATTTTCGATATATTGCGATATCTCATTTTTTTTTCATTTGGCAATAATAATAATTCAAGCACTTTTTTAAGAAGAATAATGTTCTTTATTAGTGCTAATAGATAGTAACAATCTTTACACAAGTCAATTGGTCTTAAAAACTAAATACATCACAGTATAAAAGAACGCTACTATACATGATACATTCTAAAATAAGTCTATAATAAGCTAATAAGCTGAAAAACACCTGTATCTAAAATTAAAATATAAAAACGGATAAAATATAATTTAACATTACAGATTACAGAGAGAGGGCAGCATAATTCCTCTATAATGAGGTACCAAAATCAAAATCTAAAAATTCGTCGATACTATAGAAGGCATGTTTAGTCAAAATAGTTTTTATTAAGTTTTTAAACGTGTTTAATGATAGGTTTCTGATATGAGTGGGTAATTTGTTGAAGAACTTTACGGAGTAATACCTGGCACCTGTTTGTGACTTCGTAAGTCGCATTGCGTTTGTGATGATGTTGTGTCTATTCCTGGTGTTGTGGTTATGGATTGCGGTGTGACTGTTATACTTGTTGGAATTATTCTTAATATAGAGAAGGCATTCATATATGTATAATGATGGTAATGTTAACAGATTTAGTGATTTAAATGCCTCCCTACAGTCATCTCTATAATTGCTAAAAGACAATACCCTAATTGCTCTTCTTTGAAGTCCGAATATTCGATGGCGAATCGCGGAGTGCCCCCATGCTACAAGTCCATACCTTAACTGCGACTGTATATATGATATATAGGTATCTCTTAACATTTCGCTGGATATACAGTAGGATAGTCTCCGCAGGAGGAATATACTGGATGACAGTTTTTTGGCCAACGCATCTCCTTGGGAACACCATGTAAGTTGCCCATCCAGGTGTATACCGAGGAATTTTATATCGTCTTTGTGGGGTTTATGGGTTTTGGCTAAGGACGAAAGTAATGTTTCGGTTTTTTTGTCGTTGATTCGAAGGCCGTTACATAAAAACCAATCCGACACTTTACTTCGGGACAGTATAGTTTTCGAATCAGCTTCTTCTATTGTGTCTCCCGTTTCGATAATTGTCGTATCATCCGCATATAGGCATGATTCTGATCCTGCCATAAAAGCCGGTAGATCATTTATGTAAATCAAAAATAGAATAGGACCCAGTATTGATCCCTGAGGAACACCGAATTCTAACTTGACCTCGAATGACTTGGTCTCTTTAAAGTGGACAACTTGTGATCTATTCGAGAGATATGACAGGATCAGTCTGCAACTGTCTGGATGTATGTTGTAACATAGAAGTTTACGCATCAGGATAAAATAAGCCTAACAGAATTCTGATATCTTCATTAATATGAAAGTTATAAGTTTAGCCTATTTTATTAGTTTTTTTTTCTCTTTTCAACAATATACCGGGTGTGGCACTTAAGACGCCTCGGACCATAGCTCCTTTACGATAAAAGCTATCGAAAAAAATCTAAGAGCAAAGTGGTGCATAATTACCGTCGCTATGTTTCAAAAATATTTATAATCATCAGTGGCGTGCCGTACTCCAGTGGCGTACCAAACTTATGTTATTTTAAATGGAATGCCCTATTTTTTATTGCAGATTTGGAAAGTGCTCGAAGAGTACTTATTTTTTTATCTAACATGTTATACCCTTCATTTTAGCGGTTTCGCTGTTATAACCCCTTCTTTTGAAATTGCGCCCCATTTTTGAGATTGTTTTGTAGAGAAACTAATTGACGCCGGCGCCTAAATTTTGAATTGAGGTACAGGTTAAGACCTCGTATACCTTCACATAATTTTTTTTTTAGGGTAATTTATGGAAAAAAAAATAATTTTTGATTGAACTTCGCATGTTGTCATTTTTTTCGAAAATTTCAAATGGCACCCCCCTAAAAAAATTACGGCGTTGTACAGCCAAAACTCTAAATTTTTCATTGGTACAAAAAAAATTACACATTGCATAACAAAATTTCGGAGAAAAAAGGAATTTCATCGCAAATGTCGGGAAACGTTTTCCGTTTCCAAGAGTGCCATGAGAAAACAAAAACACAAATACGGTTAACATAATAGTATGTACCTATTTATTCAACATGATATGAAAAATGCAGATAAAGAAAATTTAACAACTTAAAGTAAATGTTCGAAATGACGACCTTCCTGCTGGAGGCATAACCGCAACTTCGACTCACAGGCTCTAGACACTGCCCTAAGGACTTCTGGTGATATACCGCGGAAAGCCGCGCGGATTCTGTCCCTCATATCCTCGACAGTAGTTGGTACCGTCCTGTAAACCTCGTCTTTGATATGGCCCCAAAGGAAGAAGTCAAGGGGAGTGAGGTCTGGTGATCTTGGCGGCCACCTCACAGGACCCCCACGACCAATCCAGGAGTCCGGAAACGTTTCATCGAGAAATTCCGAACGACACGGCTATTATGTGCAGGAGCTCCATCGTGCTGGAAAACTATCTGTCATAGAGCGGCTAGAGGGACATTTTCCAAGAGATCATCCAAGTCGTCGCAAAGGAACCTCAAATAACTGTTGCCGTTCAGGTGCCCCTCGATGAAATAAGGACCCAAAAGGTGGTCTCCCCAAACATTCAGCGACCATCTTTGCTGGTGGTTTATCATTCGCATGGCGTGTGGGTTTTCATCGGCGTAATAATGGTAGTTGTGGCGATTGACATGCCCATTTCTATGGAACGTCGCTTTATCAGAAAATAATACGCGCATAAGAAATGATTCCTCCTGCTCAATTTTGTTGATAGCCCACAAGCAGAAATCTTGCCTCGCATGAAAATCTTGAGGTTGCAATTCTTGGTGCAGTTGAATCTTAAATGGACGGAATTTGTACTTTTGAAGAACACGATGTACGGATCGCGTTGAAATATCGTGATTCCTACTGATATCAAGGATACTGGTATGGGGATCTTCAATAACTGCCTCCAGAACCTGCAGTTCATTATTATCGGTAAAAACTGTCTTCTTTCTAACTCTCCTTGGCCGTTTCACACTTCCCGTAGTAGTAAATCTCTCCAACACTTTTTGAAACGCACGTTCATTTGGATGTGCCCTGTGCGGATATCTCGCAGCGTACACTCGTGACGCCAACAAACAATTCTTGTTACATTCTCCAAGAATAAATATCATGTCAACCATTTCCTCTTGAGTTCGGAACATTTTTAGAACGTTTATCAAAAATGACTTATGGCTGCTACTGGCGTATAATAATTTACTTTGACAATTACCAATCTTTTGTTTTCTCATGGCACTCTTGGGAACGGAAAACGTTTCCCGACATTTGCGATGAAATTCCTTTTTTCTCCGAAATTTTCTTATGCAATGTGTAATTTTTTTTGTACCAATGAAAAATTTAGAGTTTTGGCTGTACAACGCCGTAATTTTTTTAGGGGGGTGTCATTTGAAATTTTCGAAAAAAATGACAACATGCGAAGTTCAATCAAAAATTATTTTCTTTCCATAAATTACCCGAAAAAAAATTATGTGAAGGTATACGAGGTCTCAACCTGTACCTCAATTCAAAATTTAGGCGCCGGCGTCAATTAGTTTCTCTACAAAACAATCTCAAAAATGGGGCGCAATTTTGAAAGAAGGGGTTATAACAGCGAAACCGCTCAAGTGAAGGGTATAACATGTTAGATAAAAAAATAAGTACTCTTCTAGTACTTTCCAAATCTGCAATAAAAAATAGGGCATTCTATTTAAAAAAAAACATAAGTTTGGTACGCCACTGGAGTACGGCACGCCATTGATGATTAGAAATATTTTTGAAACATAGCGACGGTTATTATGCACCACTTTGCTCTTAGATTTTTTCGATAGCTTTTATCGTAAAGGAGCTATGGTCCGAGGCGTCTTAAGTGCCACACCCGGTATATCATGTGTGTGTATTTGTAATTTCATTAAAATCTATTAAAAAATATTATTTTTCAAACATTAATAAATTTTCTCTTTTTGATATTTCCAATTTCTAAAGAAAAGGAAGCAACAAGTTTATTAAGAAACTTCTTATTCTTAATAAATCTTGAAAAGCGTTTATATCTTATTCTTGATAAATCTAGCAAAAGCAGCGATTACATGTTACAAAATTATTGATATTAAAAAATCTTGTAAACCAGCAATTATTAAAAGTTGTAAGGTTATTAATATCAAAGTAGATTTTGAGATTTTAAAAACTGCGTTGTCCTAACGCCGAGCCCTTAGTTAGGACTACACAGAACAAAATAATGTATTTTTAGGATAAACAAAATAGTGAAAGAAGAATTTAGGGTGGCTAATATTTAAAGGTAATAATATTTAATTGAAATTCTAAAATTATATCTTCGATAATTATTACTTTAAAAATAAAATAAATACACGAGGAAAACGAATGACGTTTTTCACTTTGAAAAGTTTCGCAAAGTATCATCTACAAAAAAATATTAGTATGTAAAAAGAAAGTCGGCCAAAAGTTTCAATTTCTTTTTTTTTTTTTTCATAAAATGCATATTTACATGGCTACATTCCCTCCAATCAGAATCGCTTATTTCCATAGATGCACGTTATCACAGCGGTGATAAAATTCTATCACCTTGTTTGGTCGTTGCTACAAAAATTATTTTTCAAATCTGACAGTCGATAATTAAAAATGTCCACCAGGCAATAGGCTAAGTAAGCGGCGATTGCAGCGCCGCCACGCGGTTTTAAGCCTAAGCAGCATCGGTGCCGGTTGTCATTTCGTCATACGGGAGTTCTGAGCAGAAGTATGAGTTCTGAGCCGAAGCGAGCTAAATGCAATCAAAGTTGTTGTGTCGTCGGATGCACCAGTAAATATAAAAGTGATGGCTCCGTCTCTTTTTATTCGTTCCCATACAAACCACGGGAAACGGAGCGGAAAGCGAGGTGGATTGCCGCTGTACGACGTGTCGAGTCAGTATATTGTTATTAGTCAAAGCATTGAATAAGTAGTATAAGAAGCGAAACTGTATGGATAATAACGTGCTCATGAAAACTATATACAACCACCCTTGCACGCCTTACACGTCTCAGTCAGCTGGAGACACCACTCATATGAACGACGTATTATAGAACTAACTGTGCAGTTGTGTTCGTTATGCTCTCCTGATACTTGCTTCGAATGTAACGTGGCGCACATAGATCGCTTGTTCATCGCGCTGCTTTTTTCTGCCTATTTTTTATGTCCCTTGATAGTGGCCGTATTCTTTGCAGTAATAAGAAAACGGCCACTTTTAGTTATACATATATTATCTTTTGCTTATCGCGGGCCTTAGTATTTTACATGCTAAAAATTATACCTTGTGTTAATGTATTTTATCATATAACTTTGAAGCAAATTTTTATTGTTAGCAGAGCTGGGATGAATCCTCAAAAACAGGATTCGAATCACGAATCCGAATCACCTAATATGATTCGATTCACGAATACTCGAATAAAGGATTCGTAAGTGAAAAATATGATTCGAATCAAAGATTCGAATCCTCATTTTTGAATCTCGGATACAAATCCTTTAAAAATAAATTTGAATCTATTATTTGCAACCAGTAACATTTTATTCCATCAGTTTCTATTAACAAAAATGTTCATTTACTGACTAAATATCTAATTAAATAATGATTTTAATTAATGATGATATATGTGTTATTGAACTTTATTTTAAATTAGTGTTTTATACGCGTGGCGCATGAAGTAAAATTTCGAGCTTAGAAAAGCCCCGTGAAAATGTGTCTCGGGTCGCTGCTCGACCCTCGGCAAATTTTCTACGTGGGGCTTTTCTAAACTCGAAATTTTACTTCATGCTTAGTCTGGGAGTGGACAACACTCGTTCTTAGAAATTTCAAACTAAAGGATCACTTTAGATTACTAAGTTTATTACCATTTTACAAAGGCTACAGCTCGAAGGACCAATCATGGTCTTCGGAGACCGAAGGACTACAAGGAATCGAAGTTTTTTTACAAGAAAACAACGAATATCTGAAGGTTTACAGCATGGATAGGAAAGAAAACATCCAATTTTGAAAAAATATCGAACTTGGGTTGGTTTTCAGTGCGTTTTTAACTTCACTTTAAATCAGTGTTTAATACGCGTGGCGCATGAAGTAAAATTTCGAGTTTAGAAAAGCCCCGTGAAAATTTGTCGAGGGTCGCGCAGCGACCCTCGACAAATTTTCACGGGGCTTTTCTAAACTCGAAATTTTACTTCATGCTTAGTCTTGGAGTGGACCGTCAAGATTTTCTAAATGTCGAGATTTTCGATATTTCTAGATTTATGTCGATTTATTCACAGTTTGTTATTGTATTAAATACAACTTTAATATTGAATTAAAACCGTTTTTTTTAGGAATAGAATATTTACCCATTAAGAGCCGAGCAAATTATAAAGTTAACTCAAAAAGTTAATTTTAGGTAACATGTTGCATCTTTTTCTATGATTTCAATGAATGATTTATTATATTACGTACGTCGATTTTTTAAAAGAGTTAAATTTAAAATTCAAACGAGTGTTGTCCACTCCCAGACTAAGCATGAAGTAAAATTTTGAGTTTAGAAAAGCCCCGCGTAGAAAATTTGTCGAGGGTCGCGCAGCGACCCGAGACAAATTTTCGCGGGGCTTTTCTAAACTCGAAATTTTACTTCATGTGCCACGCGTATAAAACACTGATTTAAAGTGAAGTTAAAAATGCACTGAAAACCAACGCAACTTCGATATTTTTTCAAAATTAGATGTTTTCTTTCCTATCCATGCTGTAAACTCTTAGATATTCGTTGTTTTCTTGTAAAAAAAACTTCGATTCCCTGTAGTTCTTCGGTCTCCGAAGACCATGGTTGGTCCATCGAGCTGTAGCCTTTGTAAAATGGTAATAAACTTAGTAATCTAGAGTGATCCTTCAATTTGAGACTTCTAAGAACGAGTGTTGTCCACTTCCAGACTAAGCATGAAGTAAAATTTTGAGTTTAGAAAAGCCCCGCGTAGAAAATTTGTCCCGTGACAAATTTTCACGGGGCTTTTCTAAACTCGAAATTTTACTTCATGCGCCACGCGTACAAGACACTGATTTCAAGTGAAGTTAAAAATATACTATTAACGTTGGATATTTTTCTTGGCGAAGTAAAACCAAATATGCATTCACAAATATTTGAATTATTCGAAAATTTAAAAATTCAAATATGAATAATTATTGATTTAAATATTCATATTAGAATATTTAACTATTTAAATTAATCGAATTCGAATCCCAGCCTTAATAGCGATGATTCGAATTATTGAGGAGGATTTGAATCCGTGTATGAGGATTCGAATCATCTACGTCTGGATTCGAATACGAATCCTTTTAAAAAAATGTAACGAATCCGGATCACGAATCCGTTTTCACTAAAGGATTCGAATACCTCTTTTGAATCCTCTAAAAGAATTCGAATCCGGGAATCGAATCCTGAATGATTCGAATCCTGCCCAGCTCTGATTGATAGTAATGAATCAATTATTTTTCTACATGATGCGCTTAATTAGAATAATATAAACATGTTTTATTCCATTAAAAAAATATATTTAATAATATGTTAGCAGATAATAGAAATAGAACAATAACAAAAATCCAAAAAAATATCACAGAAATTGTTTGAAATGCCTTTGCTCGAAAACGGACAAACCTCTTATAATTGCCATTATAAATTCCACTCGTTCTTCAACAGTATACACGTTTAATTAATCATCTTACTAATCAATCTGAAATTCAAAGCACTTTCATTATTTTTGCACAGTTATTTATTTTATTTTTACATGGAATAAAACATGTTTAAGTTATTCTAATTAAGCGCATCGTGAAGAAAAATAATGCATTTATTACTAACAATAAAAATTTGCTTCAAAATTATATGATAAAATACATTAACACAAGGTATCATTTTTAGCATGTAAAATCCTATGGCCCACGATAAAAACAATTTAACTTTAATGTATTATCAAATGCACCTGTCTTTATTTTCTTCAGATAAATTAAATAATTGTTTCAAAGTCGAAACTAGTTGGAATAAAATACCAAAATATTAGTGAAATTTAACCAAGTGTTTTCTTTATTAAATCACTAACAATGAATGTCTGAACAGCGCATGCATCGGGATATACCGGGCTTTCGTCAATTCCCGAACCCCACGTGACCAAAAATAATAGGCGACCAAATGTACAAGGTGGTATGGCTCACACAAAAATTCCCTAGATTTAAAATTATTTATTTGCCGGCGTATTTTTATGACGACTGCAAATATTATATTTAAAATGATTAAAAAATAGGCTCATCTTCAAAAATGTAACAAATTTTTATTAATTTTCGCAGTATTTGCTTATCCTAGCAAATTGACTCTGCAAAAATAAATAGAAATAAAACTCAATGTTTCAGAATAATTAAACAATTTTTGCTTACCTGAAAATTCCGGGCGAATCTTGTAAGATCTCAAAGGTTGGTTTAACGATGCACCGCGCACAAACGTTTATGTCAAATTTGACTTTAGTAACGTTTGGTTACTTTTTTCAAAGCCTCCAACGTACAAATACAATAATTTACGCGGCAATTTTAAATTTAGTCACGTGGTCACGTGGGGTTCGGGAATTAATGAAAGCCCTGTACAAAACATTATACAAATGTTCTCTTTTTCAGCAACATGACATTTATTTAGTAATAAAATTCTTTTCAACTTGATTCCAGGCATTTCCAATAAACGTTTTCTTCCGTCCTGCTTTTTGAAGCTAAAGCCCATTTTCTTAATTCCCAAATATAAAGAACTTTTCAAGATTTTAATTTCTGATAATTGTTCCACAAATTGTCAGTGAATAGTTTCTAAAGTAATCTGTTTCTTTTGGGCATACATTTTGTAAATCATTGCCCTTAAAAAATGTAGAGTATTCTCCGTAATTCGAGTTTTGCCCAGGCAAACGTTTGAAGACATATTCTTTCCAAATTCGAAATCCGTTGATCTGTTTTTATCTTGTGGGTCGTATAATGTGCTTTGTGGAACTTTTAGGACTTTGGACGCTTTTTGAATTGCCTTAAATCGAGATCCTAATTCATTTTGAAAATAACTTATTACATAAAGTATTAGCTTTTTCGATTCATCGGTATATCGCATTTTAGTAGGGTATTTTTGCCTTATTTAATGACATTAACAGACGTCACACTTTTGACGTAACATCTATTTAGTAATCGACGTTCATTTTTGTTGGTAATTTTTGGTTTCATCTGATTCATGATTGATAAATAAGGATTGTAGGGGTTCGTTTATATTTAGAGTCCGGTGTTGTTCCAAAACGTAGATTTAACACAAAGTATGTACAAGTATACAGATACGACTATAAATACGATAATTGGTAAGATGTCTAAGACCGTGCTCAGTGCTTAGAAGTGATTCTCTAGGTTAGGCCGTATTCAGCGCTAGCAAGAGAATGAATTCTTAGGCAGGGTGCGCTGGTTTTAAAGGTGTCCGGCCGCGGTTCTCGGATAGCTGCGGTGGGGATGAAGGGTCCCATTGGCGAGCGTGCGAGGGTGGTGGACGAGCGCGAGAGTGCCTGTGCGACAAGGATGGTCGCTAGTGGCGAGCGTCCAGGGTGGATGTTACAGGATGGAGTTATTCCACATGGGAAAAGAGAAGGGAGGGTAAGAGGGATACGGAAATGGAGAAATAACGAATAAATTGTAAATAGTCTGTAAGATCACAATGAAAAAACTGTTTCTATTCCTTACTTCACTTTTATTTTTATGTGTTAGATGTACATTTCGAGTGCTAAGCACTCATTATCAATAACTAGTTAATTAGTTATTGATAATGAGTGCTTAGCACTCGAAATGTAAATCTAACACATAAAAATAAAAGTGAAGTAAGGAATAAAAACAGTTTTTTCATTGTGATTAAATACTCCACATAACTCAAATCAAACAATTAGTCTGTAAGATATTAAGATATGCTAATAAAGGTCTTTTTTTTTTTTTTTTTTTTAATTCCACATGGGTATTAAAAATACTATATCACAGCAGTGATAGAATTCTATCACCTTGTTTTGGTCGTTGCTATGAAAATGATTTGTCAAATCTGACAGGCACAGTTAAATGTCAACCGGGCGATGGGATGAGGTTTCCAAGCCAGAAATATAGAGAAATTTGTTATATTCTCTGATATGATAAATAATCATACCATTTGTTATATTACATCTGATAATAATGACAGTTTTTTTTTTTAATTTACATTCGAAACAAACAGTATTTTATTTGAGTTGAGCGTAAAATGACTTACAAAAAGAAACGCGAATAAACACGATTCAGTTTAATCGAATCAATTAAAACATTAATTGCCTTATTAAGACATATTAGTAGACAGTTTTAAGGCTACTGATACAAGGCTGATACAACGCCTTGACTACGATAGGCTATTGAACAAGATGAAGAATCGTCAAAGGCTTTTATGCCTTTAAAGATTCTCCATCTTTTGGATTGATTGAGTTACTTGAAGATAATTATACTTTGATTAAAAAACACTTAGAACCTTTCTTCAATACTTTATTTTGTAACCAAATGTACATTTCGGACACGAAGTGTCCATTATCAATGGTTTGATACTAATCTCCCAGTGGCGGCATAGGATCACACATATTAATTAATTACATAATATATATATATATAATCATTTAAAATTCCTTTTACCCTTTAGGGTGTCGAGATTAATTACATAATATGGAATATAATATCTTGTGGTGGAGGCGGTTACTTTGTGAAACATTGTAAATATTTAAATAATTAACACTGATTACTTTTTTGTATTCACTTTTTATTTTGTACTGTGACTAGTTTCGACTCAACAGCGAGTTATTCTCAAACTAACTCACTTAGTTTGAGAATGACTCGCTGTTGAGTCGAAACTAGTCACAGTACAAAATAAAAAGTGAATACAAAAAAGTAATCAGTGTTAATTATTGGAATATAATAATTTATATACAGAGTTTTATGTAACACCGAACATTTTCATAACGAGAATATTTCTTTTAAGTATACATATGCATTTCGTTTTACATTTTCCGACGCTCGGTTTATTAAGAGAATTCAATTAGAACTTTAAACGAGTGTTTTCCACTCCCAGGCTAAGCATGAAGTAAAATTTCGAGTTTAGAAAAGCCTGAAAATTTGGTTTGGTCGCGTAGCGCGAAGCGCGGAGCGGCCAAACCAAATTTTCAGGCTTTTCTAAACTCGAAATTTTACTTCATGCGCCACCGGCACAAAACACCGATTCAATGTAAAGTTTAGCGGTGTGTTTTAAGCTTCGTAATATGCCAGTGTTTTGTACCGGTGGCGCATGAAGTAAAATTTCGAGTTTAGAAAAGCCTGAAAATTTGGTTTGGCCGCTCCGCGCTTCGCGCTACGCGACCAAACCAAATTTTGATTGAGTTACTTGAAGATAATTATACTTTGATTAAAAAACACTTAGAACCTTTCTTCAATACTTTATTTTGTAACCAAATGTACATTTCGGACACGAAGTGTCCATTATCAATGGTTTGATACTAATCTCCATCTCCATCTTGTTCAATAGCCTATCGTAGCCAAGGCGTTGTAGCAGTTTTAAAATTCTACTAATGTGTAAAATCTTAAAACTCTTTCAAAAAAACTTTTAAGACAGGTACTGTTTTAAAAACAAAATTACATGAATCAACTAAAATGCATAAAACAAATTAAATTTGTTAAACATACGGTGTGATTTAAACAAATAATCACATTTTTAACATTATGTTAAAACTTTCATGAGTATTTAAACAAATAAACATGTTTAACTTTCGTGAGTATTTTGTTTTACATTTAATAAATTTTTTCAAGTCACAGCTGTTTAATTTAAAACAAAATCATCTTGTATTATGTTAAAACTATGCCTTTTCTTACAATTTACAACATTATCATCATTTTCATTGAAGAATTTGTATTATTATCATCAAACCGAGAAGAAAACCAACTTTCGTGAGTATTTTATTTTACATTTTATACATTTTTTCAAGTCACAGCTGTTTAATTTAAAACAAAATTATCTTGTATTATGTTAAAACTATGCCTTTTCTTACAATTTACAACATTATCATCATTTTCATTGAAAAATTTGTATTATTATCATCAAACCGAGAAGAAAACCAAGAGCTTTAATTTAATTTTCCGTTTATTTTCCCTTCTTGTAAAAAGTTATTTATTTTTTAATTTTCGTCTTGGTTTTTCTTTAAAATCACATGTGAGTATTAATAAAGCTAGTTTCCTTCCTTATTATTATTAATTAATTAAATAAATCTGTATGTAGGAGGTGAACTACACTAAGGGTCAGCCGCACCAAACCCGTTTAACTGGTTCAAAGTGACATTAAAACAATACGACCCGTCATCTTGAACTCGAGTTCAACTTAAGTGCAACGTTTTCGGTGCAACTGGACCTAAGTTTTGACCTGAGCATACTATTTTACATGAATAAAGTAAAGTTAAAGTAAAAAGTAGTCACATTTTTTTATACTGTTGGAATCATGATTTTTTTACTGTATCGAGAGGAGAGGTAAATAGCACTGTCAAATTTCAAAAATGTGACTTGTATTTTATCTTCTACACACAAAAATGTTTACTGTATCGAGAGGTGAATTGCACTGTCAAATTTTAAATATTTGACTTGCAGTTTATCTCCTACATGCAGAAATGTTTACTGTATCGAGAGGTAAACAGCACTGTCAAATTTCAAAAATGTGACTTGTAGTTTATCTTCTACGCGCAGAAATGTTTACTGTATCGAGAGGTAAATTGCACTGTCAAATTTTATCAAGAGGTAAATTGCACTGTCAAATTTTATCAAGAGGTAAATTGCACTGTCAAATTTTATCAAGAGGTAAATTGCACTGTCAAGCTTCAAAAATGTGACTTGTAGTTTATCTTCTACGCGCAGAAATGTTTACTGTATCGGGAGTTAAATTGCACTGTCAAATTTTATCAAGAGGTAAATTGCAATATCAAGCTTCAAAAATGTGACTTGTAGTTTATCTCCTACATACAGAAATGTTTACTATATCGAGAGGTAAATTGTACTGTCAAATTTTAAAAACATGACTTGCAGTTTATCTCCTACACGTAGACATTTTTACTGTATCTATAGGTAAATTGCACTGTCAAATTTCAAAAATGTTACTTGCAGTTTATCTTCTACTCGCAGAAATGTTTACTATATCAAGAGGTAAATTGGACTATGAAATTTCAAAAATGTGACTTATAGTTTATCTCCCACACACAGAAATTATAATCGCATTATTATTTTTCAATGTGTACATTTTTCTATAAATAAATAAAAAGCATAATTTATAATTTTCGATATATATAAGTATATATATATGTATAGTATGTTTAGTGTTATGTAAAAGAAGAAAAAATGATGATGAAACAATGAGAGAGTGTACGCGTACCTCTTTTTAAGTTTTTATTTTCCTTTTTTCTCCTCCTAGTTTTAAGTTTGTCTATAGCGAAGCCTGTCAATGTTGTACATATAATTGCATTAAAAGTGATTTATATAGATTAACATCCCGAGTGTTTTATTTAATTATCATCGACAATCTTTGTGTACTTTCCACTTTTGGTCAGCAGTGAGCCGATGTTTCCAGCATGATCTTTGCTGAGTGCCTTGAGTAGACGGGAGCTTGTGGATTCACTTTCTATGTTCCCACAGAATTTTTGCCAGGCATCTCTCTTGGCTTTTTTAATGGTATTGTTTATGCCATGAGGGCCATTTTGTGCTGGAACAAGGATCTTGGTAGGGCAAAGGCATGCACCAGAAGGCTATTTAATATAGCTAAGAGAATATTCACCATTGGTATGGTATGGTATGGTATGGGGTCGGTGGGTCGTGTGGCCTCTGGGCCTTTCGAAGTTACCTCGACCTAAAAGATCTTTTGTAACTATCCCTGACCTACTTGAGTCCCTCAATGTCTAGACTTCTTATGAAGTCTACTATAACTTGAGGGTTAATGTGTACCAGTTCCTCGGTGTTTAAAGTGGCCGATGACAGGTAGTTCCCTCTTTGAAGGGACAAGGCAGGGCATTCACAAAGTAGGTGCTCTGCTGTTTCTTGTGCCTCGTTGCAGAACCTGCAGTTGGCATCAGTTGTCTGACCCATCTTGGTGAGGTGGTACTTCAGAGGACAGTGTCCAGTTAGAAGGCCGGTTATGAGCCTTAGGTTGCCCTTGCTTAACCTGAGAAACTGTCCGGCTCTTACGGCAGAGAAGGCGATGAACCTTTTCGCCTGCCGCAGACCAGGTGTGTCTCTCAGGTGAGCACTTTTGGCAGCATCTTCCCATTCCCGGATCATCCCCTTGATGCGGACTTTAGTTATTCCACTGTAAGGTTCTGGTCCGACAAATGGAGTCTTGGACCCTTCCTTGGCAAGGTTGTCGGCAATTTCATTGCGTGTCCCGGAACCCAGACCAGTTTGACTCTGTCGTTCCTAGCCAGCTGCTTTAGGGATAGCTTGCACTCCCAGACAGATTTAGACTTGCATGTAGGCGATTTTATTGCCTTTAATGCAGCTTGACTGTCTGAGCAGATGCAAACCCTCTGTTTGTTGTATCCCCTGTCTAAACATATGTGGGCGCATGTGTTCAGGGCCTCGATTTCTGCCTGAAATATCGATGGGGATCTTCCCAAGGCCCTTGATAACTCGCATCGAGGGCCAGTGATACCGATTCCGACTCCGTTTTCAGTTTTGGATCCGTCAGTGAACCAAACTATCGAGGAGCCTTGTAACTGCTTGACCCTCGCTCCAACATCATGGCGGCCATGGATGGCCACTTCAATCGTTGTGTCGAAGTCGTAGTCAGTTGACATGTAGTCTTTGGGCATGTATATCGCTCTTTCACACAGTGTTGAGGATTTTTAGGTGCCCGTTAAGGTATCCAAATTTTGGTGTGTCTGTCTGGATTATTCTTAATGCGTCTAGTGCTGCTTCCCTTTTCACGTGCAGATGCAGAGGTGTGAGATTTAGCATAGCCTCCATTGCTCCAGTGGGGCAGATGTTCATAGCCCCTGTGATGCCCAAACATGCCAGCCGTTGAACCTTGCTGAGCCTTGCTTGGGTTGTGATCTCCGTTGTCTTCGTCCACCAGACGACGGAACCATAGGTGATTATTGGTCTTATCACCCCATCGTTTGCCAAATAGCCTGCGGCAAGCCCATATTGCCCTTACTGCTTTGGCAGTGATGTTATCCACATGGGTTGTCCAGTTTAGCCTCTGGTCAAAGGTGAGGCCGAGATATTTAACTGTGTTGGAAAGCCCAATGAGTGTCCCATTCATGGTTAGTGCCTTAATTTTCTACGACCTGTAAATGGGACAATTACAGTCTTGTTGGGATTGATAGTGAGCCCCTTCTGCACGCACCATGTACTTACTTTCCGAAGGGCTGACTGCATGCGGTTGGACACCGTATCGTCATGCTTTCCCCTAACTATGATGACGATGTCGTCAGCATAGCCTTGTACGTCAAAACCGTCGTTGGATAACACCGATATTAGCTCATCGACAACTAGTGACCACAGCAGGGGCGATAGAACCCCGCCTTGTGGGCACCCCTTTACTGCGAACACAGTTGCCGACTCATCGCCAATGGACAGTGTGATCCTACGACCTTTGAGCATAGCATGGATCCATTTGGATGTGGAGGCATCAATTCCTCTTGATTTGGTGGCCGTGTCTATGGATTCATAGGTGTTGTCAAATGCACCTTCGATGTCCAAGAATGCGCATAGAGCCACTTCTTTGTTTGCGATGCTCTTCTCTATTACACTTGTTAGTGTGTGAAGGGCATTTGTTGTTGATTTGCCTGCTTGATAGGCAAATTGGTGTTTGTGAAGGGGAAACGACTGAAGAGCTTTCACTCTGATATTTCTATCAATGATTTTCTCCATTGATTTTAGGAGAAAGGAGGTGAGGCTTATGGGGCGATATGACTTAGGCTCGTCAATTTCGCGTTTGCCAGCCTTTGGTATAAACACCACCGCCACCTCCCTCCACTGCTCGGGGATATACCCAAGAGAGTAGCTAGCTCTGAATATTTGCGTGAGACGTGGTAATAACTCCTCCCCTGCCCTTTGCAAAAGGGCTGGAAAGATGCCATCTGCCCCCGCGGATTTGAACGGCTTGAAGCCGTTGATCGCCCATGTTATTATGCTTGGAGTGAAGATCTTTGTGGCCAGTTTTTTGCTTTCTCTGGTAGAGCGTTCTTCTACCTCAAAGCCGATGGCAGGTAAGTCTTCACTGTTAATTGCCTGGGACCCAGGAAAGTGAGCTTCTAGGAGTACTCTTAGACTTTCTTCTAGGGTTCCAGTGTATTCACCGTTGGACTTTTTTAGTAGTCCAATACCGTTCGTGTGATCCTTTGCAAGGACTTTTTGGAGGCGTTGTGCGGGAGGTAGATCATCTATCCCCATCGCAGAAAGTCCTCCAAGTTTTCCTTTTGGATTTTCTCAGTTCTTTGTTGTACTCCGTAAGGGCCTTTCTGTACTTCTCCCACTGTCCAGAGGCTTTAGCCCTATTAAAAGTACGCCTAGTTTTGGCCTTTAGGCTCGCGACTTCGCTGTTCCACCAGGGCACTTCTCTAACAACAGCCCTTTGCTTTAATGGACAACTACTTTCGTAAGCGATGTTGATTACATCTTGTAATTGTGTCGATGCTGCTTCTAGCTGCTCGACTGTTTCAATAGGATTCAGTGGTCCCGCAAGTTCCGACGTAAGGCGCTCTTGGTAGGCCTCCCAGTCGGTATTTTTGGGATTTCTGAATCCATTGATGTGGTTATTACCACTATCGATGTCAAACCGTATATGCTGATGGTCTGATAGTGAGACGTAATCTGAGACGTGCCAGTTTTGTATGTACTGGCTTATGTAATTATCAGCTAGGGAGATGTCTAATACCTCCTTTCTAACTGATGTGATAAAAGTAGGTTTATTGCCCTTATTGACTATATCTAAGTTTTCACCTAAAACATAGTCTAGCAGGAACTCACCTCTTCTGTTGGTGTCCGTACTGCCCCATACAGTGTGGTGCGCGTTGGCGTCGCAGCCCAGGACCAGGTGTTTGTTTTCCTTCCTGCACCAGGTGATGAGGCGTTTGACCTCTTCTGGTGGAGGGGATGTGGAGTCACCCGAGGCTATAATGATTGTCCTCTTGCTCGTCCCCTTAGTGACTCTAATTTGTGCTGTGACCAGATCTCTCGTGATGAATTCTGGAACAGGAATGTAGTTAGTGCCGGCTTTGAATAACAAAGCGGCCCTAACGTTATTGTGTAAGGTACTATAGATCAACTTACAGTTTTTGGATTGGAGTCCCATAATTTGGCCTCTTCTGGTCCAGGGCTCTTGAATGAGCCCTATGTCTAACTGCTCCTTAATAAACCTCCTTGAAAGTACGCTCGAGGCCGCTTTAGCACGGTGGAGGTTTATTTGGACGCAAGTTAGTTTTTGAGGTGATCGGGTCATTTTGGCTTTCCGGGGGCAGGACTCAGTGTTCCTTTTCCCCTGGGGCCAGTTTCTCCGATCCCCTCACCTGCTACGGATGGGCTGTCCGGCTTGTTGTTTTTTGCCGGTCCAACCTCCTTCTCGGCATTGGGTGCGGAAGCTGGTGAGTGGGGCATCTCGTCCGTCCTTTCCTCTAGCTCCATGGTTTCTGGAGCGTTCTCCAGCTCCATGATTTCTGGAGCATCCGCTTTTTCGGGCTCATTTTGTGGGGCTGTCTTATCTGCCCCCGTGGTCCTTTTCGGCCTTAATTGAATGTGGCCGAATTTGTAGCTCACCCTATATGCAGCCTCTTTGAGGCTTGCCGACGATATGCTGTCCACTGATAGGGCGAGCTCTACTGTGGGGCCATTGGAGGTTCTCCTTAGCACCCTCCAGCTTTGTGAGGCTTTGAGGCTGTTTTGGGCCTCTAAAAGCTGCAGTATCCTCTCATTGGAGTATCCTGCGCTCGATGGGAAGTAGCCAATTACTATATCCGTATGTGGAAAATCTTTTTCTTCCACATACTTCAGCAAGGCGCCATCCCACGGTTTTAGTGCTGGCACGACGGACTTTAGCCAGTCTGCAGTGGCCTTATCCGCGCATACCAACATAAGCCATCCTGGTCTATTGTTGGAGCTTAGGAATTTTGGGCGAATGTCCCCTTCCTTTAGCTCCACAATTTTATCCAGGATTGCTTCCTGAAGCATTGTTAGTTGATTCGCATCAGCTAACGCCTCAGGGAACTTACTAGGCATTATACCTACCGGTATGCTCCCTGCTGCCTGACTGAAGGAAGGCTTCGGACCTTCGCCTTCAGTTGATTTACGGGGAGGCCTTGATTTGGTAGCCTCTGCCCGTTTTTTTGCTGCTCCCGAGGAGAAAGCAGCAGAGGGAGAGGTGCGAGGTCTGGAGCCTCCAGCCTCAGCCTTTGCAGTCTGATTGCCGGAAGGTCTTTCCCCCGCGTTCACCCTCTTAGTTGGAGCTTTTTTCTCCGGGGTACTGCCATCGGACCTGGGCCTTTTGTTGTGGCCCGCTTCTTTGGGGTTGGGAGGATTAAGGGGAGTTACGGCTTGTGCTCGGGCCTCCTCCATGGTAACCCCTTGTCGCAGGAGGAATCTATACCTCTTCTTTGCCGCACCACCTAACTTGGGATATTGAAATCCCTTAGTTGAGGATTGATCCTCTGTGTTCTGGCCAGGCCTCTCAGCCTGCTCCAGATTTTTAGGGATGTCGGTGACATCCGTGGGGGGGGGGGACGTAGTATCCCCTTCTTTTTTTTCCTTGTTTGTTCTCATATTTGTTCCCACGAAAAGCTAGGGAAGTAACAGGTCACCCGTAACAGAGCCCCGCATGCTACGAGAAGGCTAGTTGCAACCAGGGGGCGCCATCTCCCTGGAGGTTGGGACCGGTAAAGACTAGTCTTCTATCTAGCCACGCATATTATCGGCCCAGTCCCCTACCTTAAGATTTAGGATTTTATTGAGGTGTCCTCCTCTTGGTCCAGGCGGTAAAGCCACGACCCCCCTCAATCTCTGCCCGCGAGACATGACCACGTCAACAGAGATTGAATGGTATTACGAGGGCACACTGCCAGGCAGTATGTGGACCTCGGCATCGTTAACCTCAGTGCAATCCCTTAGCCACGATACGACAGCCGGGATGAGGGGAGTTGGTCCGCGGCGATAGCCTTCGGTACCACCACGCAGGATGTTAGGCCTGGAGTGATCCCTGTAGCTACCACTAGCCATTTCAACTGGGTCGATCCCCTATCCGCCACCTGGGGACGCGCTTGATAGCTCTCCACGCCACAAGTCCTTCACCATTGCTCTTAGCTATATTAAATAGCCTTCTGGTGCATGCCTTTGCCCTACCAAGATCCTTGTTCCACCAGGTAACCCTGGTCGAGATAGGTTTGTTTCAAACGCCGTTCAGTTTTAAGTGAATCAATTTCTACCAACGTGAATCAATTTTTTTTTCAAATCAAATTCTGAAATTACTTTCAACAAATAGAATGAAATAAAACACTTTAACTTTGTATAACATACTAGTTTTATTTTCGTGACTGCAGTTTCGGCAATTCAACTTGCCATTATCAAACAGAGTAAGTTACTCTGTTTGATAATGGCAAGTTGAATTGCCGAAACTGCAGTCACGAAAATAAAAATAGTGTGTTATACAAACAAAGTTAAAGTGTTTTATTTCATTGAATTAACATGTATAACGAAGTAGAAGCCTCCACAGTTCATAATTCAACAAATAGATTTATTTATGTAATCAAATATACATACATTAGCGTAATTACAAACTAATTAAATACACCTAAAAGTCATCAGTGTGATTAATTCGCCACGTACCTAATGACTTTTATCTTTAAACCGATTGTACAGTGTGTTCCAAACCAACTGCAAAATTGCTACATAAATACTATCATTATTCAAAAATAGTTGTAACTCTAGATTCAGAGATGGATTTCAAAACAACACAATTTATAAATATATTGTTTTTAACTATAAGATCTAAATATTTCTGCAACCTAATATTATAATATTTATATAAATATATTCGACTTCGCACAATACCACACGTTTGATAATGAAACGAAAAATAAATAAGTGTTTTACAAACAAAGTTTAAAGTTGTTATACAAATATAAGTTTGAGATGCTAGGTTTATTTGGAACACACTGTACGTGAAATCGATTGATTTCTTATTTTTATAGATTTATTACAAAATATCCTTCGAAATGGTTAAGTTAAATCGCTGAAGAAATCAGCGACGTTCTGCCTCTTCGACGACGGCAGATTGTTCTCCATCTCTTTCCTCTTGTTGTGCTTGTTGTGTTTGCTGCTCAACTTTTCAAAGTCCTCGAAGTACTGGATGTTCCAAAATTTGATGTCGTTGTTGTGCGACGTCGAAGCGATGAATTTGCCGTTGTTGCAAATATCGACGTTTTCCACGGATAACTCGTGTTGACCCACAATTCCTACATCAAATGAATAAACATTATTACAGTTATTAAAACTTGCATGTTGATGCGCCCTAGCTCACAGATGTGTTAAATGCTGCAGAATCTGTATGCACTTAACACATCTAAAATACTCTAGACTACGGCACCGCGCACATTATGTTGATTTGATTCTGTACTCTAGACACACCATATTATGTAGATTTGATTCTAGGGCATAAAAAAGTAGTACGGCATCACCACCCCTTTTCCAAATTCTGGTGTAGCAGTTAACGTTTTAAACTTACCTAGATGTCTGTGTGGAAAGAGATGAGTGGCTCTCAATACACCGTCCTCGCAAGCGGTGACCACGATATTTTCCGTGATGGGAATCAGAGAGTTGATCGTGCACTTTTGTCCCGGGAAAATGTCGCTGTGCAGGCCGAACTCGTTCCAGTTGAACAAGAGTATTCGGCCTTTGGAAGAGCCGGCTATGAGTTTCGTCTCGCTGCGGAATATGCCCAGGCAAGTCAGTTCTTCGTCGTATTCCTCCGATTGCATCAAAAATTGTCTAAAACAAGAGGCCATAAGTAAAAAATTATGGAGTAAAAATTAGGTTATAATCCAAAACGGCTTACAAAAATTACGTTACGGAGTGAAAAATTGGATTATGAATAAGAGAAAACTAACCGTTGGTGAAGATCGATGGTTGTCAACGAACCGTCTCCGCTGGAGCATAGCAAATACTTCTGCCCGTCGTTTGCAATTAAATCACTTATGTAATCCTCGTTCTTTTTCAACCTGAAAATGTGCTTGTCCTTCACCCGTCTGTCCCACAATTTCACCACACCATCGTCATCGCCTAAAATTTAAACAATTGAGAAACACAACTCAACAAAACAAAAACTTGTCAATATTTTCTACTAGACATTCAAAAGGTTGTTCGTCTTATACAGTATCGTCAAATTTCATTTATGTTTCATAACAAAGTATATCTTTAGATTATTTTGAACCCATTTAGGGTAGTTGCACCAAACAGTCCACTCAGATTTGTTGTCTACGGGCTTATCGTCCCCAAACAATGTTTAATAATTATAAATTGTGAATAACTTTTAATCACTTTAACTAACCTGTCGCAAAAAGATTTTCATCCAAAACCGTCAAGCAATAAATCGCCTCATCGTGCGCCTTCTCATAAAAGCTCTCCATTTTCCCCGTTTCGACGTCCGAGATCGTTATCGACTTGTCCTTCGACACCGAATACAAAAGACTCCCGTCGTGATTAAACTCGATGTCCCTGCAGGCCTGCGTGTGCAACTCCAACGTACTCACTAGCGTGTTCTCGTCGTTCGTATACTTGTACAAGAAAACATCACCCGTAATCGACGCCACCCCCAATAAATCTTTGTGCGGATGAAACGAAATGTCTACGATGAAATCATCGCAGTGTATAATCGGCGGGTGATCGCGTTCTTTCTCGTTTTCCCTTCGGATGGCTTTTATGACCTCATCTTCCTCCTCTTCGTCCTCGTTATTATCCGCTTTATTCGAGGATTCAGCGTTGGCTGAATCGGAAAGTGAGTCGGAATCCGAATCGGATGTTAAGTCAGTGTCGCTATCGCTGTCGTCTTCAGACACGTTTGCGGCGCCGGGGTGCTCTTGATCGCTTTCGTCGCTAGGCTCGTCCAAGCCTTTTTTTAATAACCCCATTTCGTGGGATAAATAAAATATACGCGGGTGAATTTTGCTGTTTTACTGAAGATAATTTTATCTGAAAATAGAAAACAATCAAAGACTATTTCATAAAAATAGATGGTGTTTTGTGTAGAAATACAAGTTATGTTTTTAGTCCGAGCAGGAGACTTTTTAAAGCATTTATTGAAAATAATTATATATATATGTATAATACATTGTAAGAATAATAAATAATATGAACAATAATGAATAAAATTAATAATATAGAAATAATATAGAGATGGGTATATAACACATATATATATATATATATATATATATAATATAATATATATATATATATATATATATATATATATATATATATATACACAGGCACGAGCGCGTTATCTTTAAATGTCCACTCCGCACTTCTATTATTAAGTACACTAATACATTGTAAGAATAATGAATAATATGAACAATAATGAATAAAATTAATAATATATATATATATATATATATATATATATATATATATATATATGTTATATACCCATCTCTATATATATATATATACATATATACATATATATATATATACATATATATATATATATATATATATATATATATATATATATATACATACATATATATATATACATACATATATATATATATATATATACATACATATATATATATATATATATATATGTTATATACCCATCTCTATATATATATATATACACATGTCATATACCCATCTCTATATTATTTCTATATTATTAACTTTATTCATTATTGTTCATATTATTCATTATTCTTACAATGTATTAGTGTACTTAATAATAGAAGTGCGGAGTGGACATTTAAAGATAACGCGCTCGCGCCTGTCCTCGCGCTCGCGCCTACGCTTTGGTTCGCTCGAAGATGACATCATTTTGGCTGAAGCATCTTATCTCTTCCTGGAGCGCAATTATAATTATAAGAGCAGAGTTTGTAAAATACCTTTAGACCGAACAGACGTTCGGCACCTCTCCATAATTTTGTAATTAACACTGTAAACTTACTTTTCTTTAAATAAAATTTGATATCGTTTAAAAAATAAATTTAATAGTTTTTTAAAACATTATTTTACGCTTCCGAGTTGTAAAATATATTTATTTTTAGGTTTTCGCGAGCAAAATATAACTTGCTGGAGTTTTTTGGGCTGCTTTCTTGCGTTGATTGATTTATTTTCGCTCTACGTTTCAGCAGCATCACTTCTGCCATCCTCAGGAGCTTTTTTATATACTGAGTGATAGATGTCACGTTCACTGTCAGTACATTTGTTTTGTAAATCAATCAACGCGAGAAAGCAGCCCAAAAAACTCCAGCCAGTTATATATATATATATATATGTATCACTGTTTCTTCGGGTTTGGTCCCGCGTATTTTCTTGGCTCTGGTCCATTTTATTTTTAATTCGACGTTTCGATGACGTCGCAGTCATCATCGTCAGGAATAACTATCAAAATTCCATTGCTCTAGCAACCACTTGTTTGACTTTTACGTACTACTTGATGCGTGAATTTCTTGTTTGGCTTCGTGTTACTTTTCTGTTTTGTTCTTCTAATGATTTGAATTTCTTGGTTGTTGTTCGGAGATAATATATTGTTTCAATATACACACAAAAATTCAAAATTTACTCCGAACTCCAAAAGAAATTATCCCATGAAATTCCATGTGGTATGTGTGAGAAGAGCTATGTAGGACAAAAAAACCGGAAAATTAGTACTCGTCGAGATGAACACATTTTAGCAGTAAGAAAGTCTGATCCACAATCTTCTATATTTCAACACATAAACATTTCTAAACATACAATAAATTTCGAAAAAACGAGAATTTTAAAAAAGACAGACTTCTTCCACGCGAGGATTATTAGAGAAGCGATGGATATTGAAAAGAGGCCGAACAGTCTAAATCAAAGAGATGATGCTAAAAGACTACCACCAAAACTTGTATAAATTCTGGACAAAATATATTATCTCCGAACAACAACCAAGAATTCAAAATCCAACCCCTTCCGAAAATAATATTGAAATTGTCACTACTACATCATTAGAAGAACAAAACAGAAGAGTAACACGAAGCCAAACAAGAAATTCACGCATCAAGTAGTACGTAAAAGTCAAACAAGTGGTTGCTAGAGCAATGGAATTTTGATAGTTATTTCTGACGATGATGACTGCGACGTCATCGAAACGTCGAATTAAAAATAAAATGGACCAGAGCCAAGAAAATACGCGGGACCAAACCCGAAGAAACAGTGATACATGTTACGCCCGCGAAAATCTACGTTTTAACATATATATATATGTATATATATATAATCTAAAATCCCCATCTACCATAATTGTAGGTGTAGGGGTATGAAAATAATTACAATTAAGAAAATACACGATGTGTGTCGTGTCAACTTAGAGTAACAATTCTCCTTCGTAAAGGAAGTGCGAATCGTTTTGTTAAACAGTACGCTGACAATGCGTCTGCCGTAATACAATATTATTCTTACTGATAACACTGCTGTGGTAATTGTAACTTAAATTTTTTTTGTTGGGAGGAATTCTTCATTCAACGATTTTCTTTAAAAAAAATCCGGTTGATCAATCTCAAGTGTCGGGGGTTGGCAACAAAAAAATCCCTACATTAGTACATTTTTGTATTTGGTAATTTACAAACGTATTTCCGCTGAACTGTCAACTGTTGTGCTGACACTCGTGTTTATTCTTTTCTCCGAATTAACTAGGACGATGTCGTTCACAATACCGCATACTAATTAGATTGTAGTTTAAACATAATAAAATGTTTAATATATTTAGTATGTGTGGATATGTATATATATATATATATGTATGTGTGTATGGCTATATGTATATATATATATATGTATGTGTGTATGGCTATATGTATATATATATATATATGTATGTGTGTATGGCTATATGTATATATATAATTGCATATTATTATTGTATAGGAAAATGCTAAATAAAGATTATTATTATTATATTAAAGACTATTTCATAAAAATAAATAGTGTTTTGTGTAGGAATACATTCTTTTGCTGAGAGGAATTCTTCATTCAACGATTTTGTCTAAAAAAATATCGGGTGATCAATCTCAAGTGTCGGAGGTTGGCAACAAATAAATCCCTACATTAGTACATTTTTATGTTTATAAGTTTACAAACGTATTTCCGCTGAACTGTCAGACGTTGTGCTGTCACACGTGTTTATTGTTTTCTCCGAATTAACTAGGACGATGCTGTTTACAATACCGCACGATATCAGCGGCGGCTCACAGCCTAACTTCAGGGTAGGCCAGAGACCCTAGGTAATATGTATCCGTAATTGCAATTCCTTGTATTTATAAAGCGCGATCCCAACCTCAACTTTTGTGTGCCTTGGTGCTGTAACCGACCCCGAAGTAAGGCTCCGAGCCGTCGCTGCACGATATACAGGGAGGGGCAGAAAAAGCTATCCGATTTCAAATCCCTTTTTCTCAGAAGAGGGAACAGGTAGAGTAGTGGGGTAAAAACCGTTAGAAAGCCGGTTTTATGCCATTTGTCATTAGTCAAGATGCCTTGGTCTGGTGAACATCGTGCTTTTGTTATTGAGCGGTTTATCAAAAACGGCGGTTCGATAATTGCTACACAACGTGCTTTTCGAATTCATTTCGGACTCGGGCGTCATGATCCTGTTCCACATCACGCTACGATTAAAGTGTGGGTGTCAAATTTTCGACAGACGGGTTCAGCATTGAAAAAGAAGTCGCCTGGACGTCCCAGGACAGCAACAGGACCTGAAATCAATGGACATTCTCAGGGAAATGTTTCCCGGACGCCTCATCTCTCTGAGAGGTGATATTGGCTGGCCGCTGTGCTCACCGGATCTCACTCCATGTGACTTCTTCCTTCGGGGTTACCTCAAATCGAAGGTATTCCAGCATCGACCAAGGACCCTTCTTGCTTTACGAAGGGAAATTGCTCGGGCAATTGAAGAAATTCCTGTGGAAATGACGGTGAAAGTCATGGAAAGCTACCACGAGCGCTTAAATCAGTGTATCCGCTCTCAAGGACGACATTTGAGTGATGTGCTTTTCAAAACTTAAATTTAAAAATGGCATAAAATTTGCGATATGTTAATATAAAATTTATTTTGTCAAGTTGAGTGGTTTTAATTTTATAACGTTTCGAAATCAGATAGGTTTTTCTGCCCCACCCTGTATTTATTGTTATAGCCCACTTTCGAAGTGGAACCCAGAACGAAGATGGCAACTAGACCCAGGCCTGGATATAAGGTATGAGATTGGCCCGGGAAAATTATTTTCCTATTGGCCCTATTAGTGGCCAAGGTCCGGGCCGTACAGTGCAATAGTCTCGAGAGGACACCGACCAGGAATCGTTCCGGTGTCCCGCCGGTTGTATCCGGGCCTGCTTGTTTAGAGTGCGAAGGTGGTCAAGTAATATTCCTTGCTCAGGAATATCAGTCTTCTTTATTATCTGCCCATTTATATGTTCAAATTTTAAAAAAGTTCTAAATACAAGGATTTTTCTTTTAGGTTTACATGTTACGATTTTTTAATATAAATTTTCAGACATTCGTGATTGTATTAAAAACTTTCAATTGAAAAACTCTAACGAGTGTCTTCCACTCCCAGACTAAGCATGAAGTAAAATTTCGAGTTTAGAAAAGCCTGAAAATTTGGCTCGGGCGCGTAGCGAAGCGGAGCGACCGAGCCAAATTAGGCTTTTCTAAACTCGAAATTTTACTTCATGCGCCACGCCCCTAAAACACTGATTTAAAGTTCGAAAGTTCAAAATATACTTCGATTTAGTTTTGTTTAGTTCATTAATTTTACAAATGTTTATATGGAATATGTGAAAGTATACTTAAAAATTATTTTAGAGAAATTAATGTTGTTTTGTATATAAATAAATTATTCTGTTTTATTGTGGAGGAATTGTGTCTAAAATGAAGAACAAGTGTATGTTGTTTTGTGTACTAATAATTTTGTTGTTTTATTGAAGAGAGGAATTTGTCTGAAATAAAAATACACAAACAAAAGTCGTTCCGGTGTCCTGCCGGTTGTATCCGAGCCTGCTCTTTAGAGTACGAAGGAGGTCAAGTAATATTCCTTGCTCAGGAATATCAGTCTTCTTTATTATCTGCCCATTTATGTGTTCAAATTTTAAAAAAGTTCTAAATACAAGGATTTTTTCTTTTAGGTTTACATGTTACGATTTTTTAATATAAATTTTCAGACATTCGTGATTGTATTAAAAACTTTCAATTGAAAAACTCTAACGAGTGTCTTCCACTCCCAGACTAAGCATGAAGTAAAATTTCGAGTTTAGAAAAGCCTGAAAATTTGGCTCGGGCGCGTAGCGAAGCGGAGCGACCGAGCCAAATTAGGCTTTTCTAAACTCGAAATTTTACTCCATGCGCCACGCTGGGCACACTGATTTAAAGTGAAGTTAAAATTATACTTAAACTTTTTGTTAAGTTCATTAATTTTACAAACGTTTATAAGGAATATGTGAAAGTATACTCAAAAGAAAACATCCCTGTATGTGTTGTAAAGTTGCAAGTTGTATGCCCGTTTGCACCCAAGTTTTTTTGTGGAGGAATTTGTGTAAAATAAAGAACAAGCGAATTGTTGTTTTGTGTACTAAGAATTTTGTTGTTTTATTAAAGAGAGGAATTTGTCTGAAATAAAAATACACAAACAAAAGTTGTTTTATAAATTGTTACACTAAAATAAGAAGAAAATGGGACAAGGTATTTCATGCAAATGTGTTTTAGGTGTGTATTCGTTGAAAAGGGAAGATAAATTGCTTATTCGATGGTGTTTTGTATAAAATCCAAGCAAAAAAAGTGCAGAAAAGATGTAAATAATTACTTACCTTTTGCGTGATGTAATTTTTATTGGCTGTTAATCTCAGTATCCTGTTTACTTTTTGTAAGGATTGTTGTTCCTTTACGTGTGATAAATTATCCGTTTTATTGTGGAGGAATTTGTTTAAAACAAGTAAATGTTGTTTTGTGTACTAAGAATTTTGTTGTTTTATTGCAGAGAGGAATTTGTTTAAAATAAAAAAACACAAACAAAAGTTAAATTATTGTTGAGTTACGTGAAGGTGAACGAAGTTATTAAATACAAGGATTGAGTCTCCTTTCTTCACAGGATTTATTTAAAAATCGCAAATGTACATTTCACCAGTTAAGCATTGATAATGGTCACATCGTGACCGAAATGTACATTTGCGATTTTGAAATAAATCCTGTGAAGAAAGGAGACTCAATTCTTTTATTAAATAACAAACAAAAGTTGTTTTATAAATTGTTTAACCAAAATTCGAAGAAAATGGGACAAGGTATTTCATGCAAATGTGTTTTATGTGTGTGTTTGTTGAAAAGGGAAGATAAATTACTTATTCGATGGTGTGTTCTATAAAATCCAAGCAAAAAAAATGCAGAAAAAGATGTAATTAATTATTTACCTCTTGCGTGGTGTAGTTTTCTCTGACCAATTATTCCCAATATCCTATTTACTTTTTGTAACAATCGTTGCTCCTTTACGTGTAATAATTTATTTATTTACCTCTTATTGGAATTAATTTTCAGTCCGCGTTCTTTTTATAATTTCGAGGTTATGTTTTTAAAGCGTGTTTTGTCGGCAATTGTCCGAGGCTGTAATAAGTGAAGTTGGCAATGTTGTGAAATAAAAATAAGAAGAATGAAAAATCTCACAATTTATAACTTTTTTAAACTTTAAAGCTTCGCACACACTTCGAATTACGCAATCCAGTTGAAATTTGATTGATTCAGCTTCAGCAAAAACTGAATTTACCCCAATTTAATACAAATTGTATGAATTAATTTTAATTAAATAGGGATCTCTTTTACCGACAAGATTGTAAAACTTGGAAGTTGAACTTAGAGATGACCTAACAAGTATTAAATTTGTAATAAATTATTTATTTACCTTTCATTGGAATTGATTTACACTCCGTGTTCTTTTTAGAGTTTCGAGGTTATGTTTTTAAAGCGTGTTTTGTCGGCAATTGTTAAAGGCTGTAATAAGTGAAGTTGGCAGCGTTGTGAAATAAAAAGAATGGAAAATCTCATAATTTATAACTTTTTTGAACTTTAAAGCTTCGCGCACATTTCGAATTACACAATCCAGTTGAAATTTGATTGATTCAGCTTTAGCAAAATTGAATTTACCACAATTTAATACAAATTGTCAAGCCTACACCGAAAGGTAAAAGGCAAATGATAATATATATATATAATACAAATTGTATGACTTAATTTTAATTAAATAGGGATCTCTTTTACCGACAAGATTGTAAAACTTCGAAGTTGAACTTAGAGATAACCTAACAAGTATTAAATTTGTACTAAATTATTTATTTACCTTTCATTGGAATTGATTTACACTCCGTGTTCTTTTTAGAATTTCGAGGTTATGTTTTTAAAGCGTGTTTTGTCAGCAATTGTTAAAAGCAGTAATAAGTGAAGTTGGCAACGTTGTGAAATAAAAAGAATGGAAAATCTCATAATTTATAACTTTTCTAAACTTTAAAGCTTTGCGCACACGTTGAATTACGCAATTAAGTTAAGTTTTAATTTATTTACTTCGAATTAATTCAAATTGTATGAATTAATTTTAATTAAATAGGCATCTCTCTTACCGACAAGGTTGTAAAACTTCGAAGTTGCACTAAGAGATGACGCAACAAGTATTAAATTTTATTCTTTTGAATTTTTATTAATTTCTTGTGATTAAAAAAGTTGTAAATTAATTATTGTTTTTAAAGCGTGTTTTGTCGGCAATTGTCAAAAGTGAAATGTAATAAGTGAAGTTGGCAACGTTGTGAAATTAAAAGAATAAACAAATCTTACAATTTTTAACTTTTTTGAACTTTAAAGCTTTGCGCTCACTTTAAAGTGCGCAATCCAGTTAAAATTTGATTGATTTACTTCAAAATAATACAAATTGTATAAATTAATTTTAATTAAATAGGGATCTCTTTTACCGACAAGGTTGTAAAACTTCGAAGTTAAACTAAGAGATGGCGTAACAAGTACTAAATTAATATTAATTAAATAGGGATCTCTTTTACCGATAAGGTTGTAAAACTTCGAAGTTAAACTAAGAGATGGCGTAACAAGTATTGAATTAATTGAAATTAAATAGGGATTTCTTTTACCGGCAAGGTTGATAAACTTCGAAGTTGAACTAAGAGATGGCGTAACAAGTACTGAATTAATTTTAATTAAATAGGGATCTCTTTTACCGACTAATTTGTAAAACTTCGAAGTTAAACTAAGAGATGGCGCAACCAGTACTAAATTAATTTTAATTAAATAGGGATCTCTTTTACCGACAAGGTTGTAAAGCTTCGAAGATGAACTAAGAGATGGCGTAACAAGTATTATATTTTATATTTTTTAATTTTTCGTCCCTAAAAAAGTTGTGAACAATAAAACATTTATTACAATAACTAACACAAAGACTTTTAATAATTTTCCACTACCTTTAGACCCGATATCATCAAATTTTATCAAATTACACTAAACCCATTTTTTTATAAAATCAGAAGTTAGGTTAGGTGAAATTTTTTGAAATTTGAAGTTGGGTTTGGTGAATTACATAGAATCAGAAGTAGGGTTAGGTGAAATTTGTTGAAATTTGAAGTTGGGTTAGGTGTAATTTACTAAAATTTGAAGTTAGGTTAAGTGAAATTTATTGAAATTTGAAGTTGGGTTAGGTGAATTACATAAAATCAGAAGTTAGGTGAAATTTGTTGTTATTTGAAGTTAGGTTAGGTGTAATTTACTAAAATTTGAAGTTAGGTTAGGTGAAATTTATTGAAATTTGAAGTTGGGTTAGGTGTAATTTACTAAAATTTGAAGTTAGGTTAGGTGAAATTTATTGAAATTTAAAGTTGGGTTAGGTGTAATTTACTAAAATTTGAAGTTGGGTTAGGTGTAATTTACTAAAATTTGAAGTTAGGTTAGGTGAAATTTATTGAAATTTAAAGTTGGGTTAGGTGTAATTTACTAAAATTTGAAGTTGGGTTAGGTGTAATTTACTAAAATTTGAAGTTAGGTGAAATTTATTGAAATTTGAAGTTGGGTTAGGTGTAATTTACTAAAATTTGAAGTTAGGTTAGGTGAAATTTATTGAAATTTAAAGTTGGGTTAGGTGTAATTTACTAAAATTTGAAGTTGGGTTAGGTGTAATTTACTAAAATTTGAAGTTAGGTTAGGTGAAATTTATTGAAATTTAAAGTTGGGTTAGGTGTAATTTACTAAAATTTGAAGTTGGGTTAGGTGTAATTTACTAAAATTTGAAGTTAGGTGAAATTTATTGAAATTTGAAGTTGGGTTAGGTGTAATTTACTAAAATTTGAAGTTAGGTTAGGTAAAATTTATTGAAATTTAAAGTTGGGTTAGGTGTAATTTACTAAAATTTAAAGTTGGGTTAGGTGTAATTTACTAAAATTTGAAGTTAGGTTAGGTGAAATTTATTGAAAATGAAGTTGGGTTAGGTGAATTACATAAAATCAGAAGTTGGGTTAGGTGAAATCTGTTGATATTTGAATTTAGGTTAGGTGTAATTTACTAAAATTTGAAGTTAGGTTAGGTGAAAATTAATGAAATTTAAAGTTGGGTTAGGTGTAATTTACTAAAATTTGAAGTTAGGTTAGGTGAAATTTATTGAAATTTGAAGTTGGGTTGGGTTGGGTTGGGTGAATTACATAAAATCAGAAGTTGGGTTAGGTGAAATTTGTTGAAATTTGAAGTTGGGTTAGGTGAATTCAATAAAATCAGAAGTTGGGTACCCAACTTCAAATTTCGTAAAAGTTCGAAAAGATGTATTTTTTATGTTTCGCAAGAAAAATTGTACGAGTAAATTAGTTTGCTGGCAAATAAGTTGTTTTGTTTACATATTACAAGTAAATTGGGTTGCCTGTGTTTACCAGCAAATTGGGTTGCATACGTTATACAAGTAAACTGGATTGCCTACGTTGCACAAGTAAATTGGGTTGTCTATGTTATACAAGCAAATTAGGTTGTCTATGTTATACAAGCAAATTGGGTTGCATACGTTATACAAGTAAATTGGATTGCCTACGTTAAACAAGTAAATTGAGTTGCCTATGTTATACAAGTAAATTGGGTTGCCTACGTTAAACGAGTAAATTGGGCAAGAGGGCTTAAATCAAAATTTAGTAATTTCGTTTCGTGTTTTTTTATGGACTCTAACATATTTAATTGACTGTGTGTTGAATGTTTTAATAATTTTACTTCGTCTAATCTAAATTTATGTCCTGTTTGTGTTGCATGGTTAGCCACTGCAGATTTATCGGGATTGACAAGTGAGTTGGGCTGCCTATGTTATAGAAGCACGTAATTAAAGCGAAATGGGTTGCCTATGTAATTCAAGCAAAATGGGTTGCCTACGTTATACGGGTAAATTGGGTTGTCTTCGTTATACAAGTAAATTGGGTTGCCTACGTTATACAACTGTAACATAGGCAACCCAATGTCATATATACTTATAAACTGGGTTGCCTATTACACATAATCCAACTTCTGATTTTATTGAATTCACCTAACCCAACTTCAAATTTCAATAAATTACACCTATCCCAACTTCTAAAATTATTGAATTCACCTAACCCAACTTCCAATTTCATTAAATTACACCTAACCCAACTTCTAATATTATTAAATTCACCTAACCCAACTTCAAATTTCAATAAATTTCACCTAACCCAACTTCTGATATTATTAAATTCACCTAACCCAACTTCCAATTTCAATAAATTACACCTAAAACAACTTCTGTTTTTATTGAATTCACCTAACCCAACTTCAAATTTCAATAAATTACACCTAACCCAACTTCTAATATTGTTGAATTCACCTAACCCAACTTCAAATTTCAATAAATTTCACCTAACCCAACTTCTGATATTATTGAATTCACCTAACCCAACTTCCAATTTCAATAAATTACACCTAACCCAACTTCTGTTTTTATTGAATTCACCTAACCCAACTTCAAATTTCAATAAATTACACCTAACCCAACTTCTAATATTATTGAATTCACCTAACCCAACTTCCAATTTCAATAAATTACACCTAACCCAACTTCTGTTTTTATTGAATTCACCTAACCCAACTTCCAATTTCAATAAATTACACCTAACCCAACTTATAATATTATTGAATTCACCTAACCCAACTTCAAATTTCAATAAATTTCACCTAACCCAACTTCTGATATTATTAAATTCACCTAACCCAACTTCCAATTTCAATAAATTACACCTAACCCAACTTCTGTTTCTATTGAATTCACCTAACCCAACTTCAAATTTCAATAAATTTCACCTAACCCAACTCCTGATTTCACCTAACCCAACTTTATTCATCTAAAATAACTTAATAACTTTCATCTTTTTAATGAATAGGAAAATGAAAAACCAAAGAAATTACTTTAACAAAAGAGATTTATTTAAATAATCACATATACATAGTTTAATTACAAAACTACAGTCATCACGTCTATTCTACTGGATAAATACTTCATAACTTAATAATGAGAAATCTAATAAATAGCACATAGATACATTTTTAGTCTACATTGTACGTAAAAGTTCGAAAAGTTGTAGTTTATTTTTATGTTTCCCAAGAAACTATTCCATAAACCGGTTCGTAAAGGAATCAAGAGGTGGCGACACCGGTATCGAATTTTGATTAAATCATAATTGTATCTCTCGGAGGAAATCACAGATGGCGCCACCGGTATCGAATTTTGATTATATCAAAATTGTATCTCTCGGAGGAAATCACAGATGGCACCACCAGTTTCGAATTTTGATTAAATCAAAATTGTATCTCTCGGAGCAAATCACAGATAGCGCCACCGGTATCGAATTGTTATAATTCATAATCTTCTTTCCCGTATCAAAGTAGAGATGACGCTACCGGCATCGAATATTGATTAATTTGAAACTTTATCTTCGCAAGGAAATCAGGGCCCTTGTTCTCGAAATTGTCGTACGTTTCGGTCAAATATGTGTACTAACTAACTAACTAACTAACTAACTAATATATGCGTACTAACAAGTACATGGTTTTATTACATTTTAAATATGTTATTGGTGGAAATGTTGATAAAAAATCCTTTATTAATAAAAAACGGTTTAGCTTTGTTTGTATAACACAAATTGTGTTATACAACACAAAGTTAAACTAGTCAAACAATTAAATGTAAGATTCAGTGGTTAAGCAAAGTAAAAAGTGTTTTATTTACAAAGTTAAACCGTTTTATATTAATAAATTAACATGTATAACGTAGTAGAAGCCTCCACAATACAAAAAAAATCTTTTTGTTCAGAAAATACGCTCTTTTTATATTTCAGATTGCTTTTCACAATAATCTTTGAGGGTTTTAGTTACCGCATTCTTTCACAACATATTAAAATGCAAAGATTAAATAATACAAGCTCATTTAGTTCTAATTAAGTTTTCTATAACTAATTTGACGAGTGAAAACTGCAAAACACATTATTCGTCAAATTAATTTGATCTTCATGTAACTCACAATCAATTTTTTTTCTTCAACTATTTTACAGCTAATTAATTAATATTGAGACGTGTTACAATGTTTTTTACCACTTTATTTAAATAATTCTACGACTCGAGTTTCGACATAAATAAAAGACGGAGTAAACAACGGTAAAATAAACCTCCCGATTCGTCGCGGTTTATAAATCGCGATTTTTATGTCCGAAACGAACTCAAGGCTGCGTGGTTTTTTTCTTCTTCTTCGTCGGCGTCACTCGATGAAAATTTCTTTCCAAAATTAATCCGACCTCCTCCTCCTCGAAAAATGCAAAACGAGCGGACCTTGCATGAAATGTGAAATGCCACAAGATCACCAATAACACTAAAAGAAAAAAAAAGACAACACCCACTGAGCAAATTCATTTAAGTAATGTTTCATCAACATTAATACAACGTAAAATGTTGTTACAATGTTGATATAACGTTATTTGTTTGTTTTATACTCAGTGAGCTGTTTCATTAGCAATAAAACAAGGTTTAATGTTGCTACAACGTTGATACAACGTTATTTGTTTGTTTTTTTGCTCAGTGGGCAGTAAAAAGCAGAAATAAAAAATAAAAAAGACAACAGTAATAACATTGAATACAGATTTGAATTTAATTATAAGTTAAATTTTAGAATGTGTTCTTTTTACTAATTTCTTCTTCTTAGTCATATAATTTGAGGTGAACGCTCTTTCGTTTCACATTTTAAATAAACCACCAACGTAATTTAATTAGGTAAATTAATTAATTAAAAAAGATTACTGCATTTTTTGCTGTTAACAAACTTGTAAATTTTGTAATGAGTTTAATCAAATTTATCTGATTTATCCCACAAAATTATATTAATTACCGGGTTGATAAAATTGTAGATTAACTCCTCGATTTACGATTTAATATTAAATTTAAGAATATACAAGGATTTTTTCTTTTAAAAATACTTTTACATATTCCAAAACAAATTGCTTTATATTTCCGAATTAATCAAAGAAAAGATTTGTAAAATTAATTAAGAGAGATCAAACACAAACAGTGTAATTTTAACTTTACTGTAAATCAGTGGTTAATACGAGTGGCGCATGAAGTAAAATTTCGAGTTTAGAAAAGCCCCGCGAAAATTTGTCTCGGGTCGCTGCGCGACCCTCAACAAATTTTCCACGCGGGGCTTTTCTAAACTCGAAATTTTACTTCATGCTTAGTCTGGGAGTGGATGACACTCCTTTCCAATCAAAAGATTTTATAAAAACAATGTGTCTGAAAGTTTACAGCGAAAAATGTGCATGTAAAGTGAATACTTCAATCAAAGTAATATAAGTTTTGGACGACTTTTATTAAAACATTGATAAAAACATAATTTGTAGTCAAAATGATTTGAAAATCTCAGAATTTACTTAGAACTAATAATTTTTGATTATCCGAGACGAAAAACTAAAATATTGAATCTAAAATTGATTTTATGAACGTGTAAAGTGAAGACTTCAATACAATTAATGTAATTTTTCGACGACTTTTAATCAAACATTTATAAAAACATAATTTGTAATCAAAATAATTTGCAAATCTCAGAATTTACTTAGGACTAATCATTTTTGATTATCCAAAACGAAAAACTAAAATATTGAATCTAAAATTGATTTTATGAACGTGTAAAGTGAAGACTTCAATACAATTAATGTAATTTTTCGACGACTTTTAATCAAACATTCATAAAAACATAATTTGTAGTCAAAATGATTTGCTAATCTCAGAATTTACTTAGAACTAATCATTTTTGATTATCCGAGACGGAAAACTAAAATATTAAATCAAAAATTGATTTTATGAACGTGTAAAGTGAAGACTTCAATACAATTAATGTAATTTTTCGATGACTTTTAATCAAACATTGATAAAAACCTAATTTGCAGTCAAAATGATTTGCAAATCTCAGAATTTACTTAGAACTAATCATTTTTAATTATCCGAGACGGAAAACTAAAATATTGAATCTAAAATTGGTTTTATGAACGTGTAAAGTGAAGACTTCAATACAATTAATGTAATTCTTCGACGACTTTTAATCAAACATTGATAAAAACATAATTTGTAGTCAAAATGATTTGCAAATCTCAGAATTTACTTAGAACTAATCATTTTTGATTATTCGAGACGGAAAACTAAAATATTGAATCTAAAATTGATTTTATGAACGTGTAAAGTGAAGACTTCAATACAATTAATGTAATTTTTCGACGACTTTTAATCAAACATTGATAAAAACATAATTTGTAGTCAAAATGATTTGCAAATCTCAAAATTTACTTAGAACTAATCATTTTTGATTATTCGAGACGGAAAACTAAAATATTGAATCTAAAATTGATTTTATGAACGTGTAAAGTGAAGACTTCAATACAATTAATGTATTTTTCGATGACTTTTAATCAAACATTGATAAAAACCTAATTTGCAGTCAAAATGATTTGCAAATCTCAGAATTTACTTAGAACTAATCATTTTTAATTATCCGAGACGGAAAACTAAAATATTGAATCTAAAATTGGTTTTATGAACGTGTAAAGTGAAGACTTCAATACAATTAATGTAATTTTTCGACGACTTTTAATCAAACATTTATAAAAACATAATTTGTAATCAAAATAATTTGCAAATCTCAGAATTTACTTAGGACTAATCATTTTTGATTATCCAAAACGAAAAACTAAAATATTGAATCTAAAATTGATTTTATGAACGTGTAAAGTGAAGACTTCAATACAATTAATGTAATTTTTCGACGACTTTTAATCAAACATTGATAAAAACATAATTTGTAGTCAAAATGATTTGCAAATCTCAGAATTTACTTAGAACTAATCATTTTTGATTATTCGAGACGGAAAACTAAAATATTGAATCTAAAATTGATTTTATGAACGTGTAAAGTGAAGACTTCAATACAATTAATGTATTTTTCGATGACTTTTAATCAAACATTGATAAAAACCTAATTTGCAGTCAAAATGATTTGCAAATCTCAGAATTTACTTAGAACTAATCATTTTTAATTATCCGAGACGGAAAACTAAAATATTGAATCTAAAATTGGTTTTATGAACGTGTAAAGTGAAGACTTCAATACAATTAATGTAATTCTTCGACGACTTTTAATCAAACATTGATAAAAACATAATTTGTAGTCAAAATGATTTGCAAATCTCAGAATTTACTTAGAACTAATCATTTTTGATTATTCGAGACGGAAAACTAAAATATTGAATCTAAAATTGATTTTATGAACGTGTAAAGTGAAGACTTCAATACAATTAATGTAATTTTTCGACGACTTTTAATCAAACATTGATAAAAACATAATTTGTAGTCAAAATGATTTGCAAATCTCAGAATTTACTTAGAACTAATCATTTTTGATTATTCGAGACGGAAAACTAAAATATTGAATCTAAAATTGATTTTATGAACGTGTAAAGTGAAGACTTCAATACAATTAATGTAATTCTTGGACGACTTTTAATCAAACATTGATAAAAACATAATTTGTAGTCAAAATGATTTGCTAATCTCAGAATTTACTTAGAACTAATCATTCTTGATTATCCGAGACGAAAAACTAAAATATTGAATCTAAAATTGATTTTATGAAAGTGTAAAGTGAAAATTTCAATACAATTAATGTAATTTGTCGACGACTTTTAATCAAACATTGATAAAAACATAATTTGTAGTCAAAATGATTTGCAAATCTCAGAATTTACTTAGAACTAATCATTTTTGATTATTCGAGACGGAAAACTAAAATATTGAATCTAAAATTGATTTTATGAACGTGTAAAGTGAAGACTTCAATACAATTAATGTAATTTTTCGACGACTTTTAATCAAACATTGATAAAAACATAATTTGTAGTCAAAATGATTTGCAAATCTCAGAATTTACTTAGAACTAATCATTATTGATTATCCTGAACGAAAGACTAAAATATTAAATCTAAAATTGATTTTATGAACGTGTAAAGTGAAGACTTCAATACAATTAATGTAATTCTTGGACGACTTTTAATCAAACATTGATAAAAACATAATTTGTAGTCAAAATGATTTGCTAATCTCAGAATTTACTTAGAACTAATCATTCTTGATTATCCGAGACGAAAAACTAAAATATTGAATCTAAAATTGATTTTATGAACGTGTAAAGTGAAGATTTCAATACAATTAATGTAATTTTTCGACGACTTTTAATCAAACATTGATAAAAACATAATTTGTAGTCAAAATGATTTGCTAATCTCAGAATTTACTTATAACTAATCATTTTTGATTATCCAAAACGGAAAACTAAAATATTAAATCTAAAATTGATTTTATGAACGTGTAAAGTGAAGACTTCAATACAATTAATGTAATTCTTCGACGACTTTTAATCAAACATTGATAAAAACATAATTTGTAGTCAAAATGATTTGCAAATCTCAGAATTTACTTAGAACTAATCATTATTGATTATCCTGAACGAAAGACTAAAATATTAAATCTAAAATTGATTTTATGAACGTGTAAAGTGAAGACTTCAATACAATTAATGTAATTCTTGGACGACTTTTAATCAAACATTGATAAAAACATAATTTGTAGTCAAAATGATTTGCTAATCTCAGAATTTACTTAGAACTAATCATTCTTGATTATCCGAGATGAAAAACTAAAATATTGAATCTAAAATTGATTTTATGAACGTGTAAAGTGAAGATTTCAATACAATTAATGTAATTTGTCGACGACTTTTAATCAAACATTGATAAAAACATAATTTGTAGTCAAAATGATTTGCTAATCTCAGAATTTACTTATAACTAATCATTTTTGATTATCCAAAACGGAAAACTAAAATATTAAATCTAAAATTGATTTTATGAACGTGTAAAGTGAAGACTTCAATACAATTAATGTAATTCTTCGACGACTTTTAATCAAACATTGATAAAAACATAATTTGTAGTCAAAATGATTTGCAAATCTCAGAATTTACTTAGAACTAATCATTTTTGATTATCCGAGACGAAAAACTAAAATATTGAATCTAAAATTGATTTTATAAACGTGCAAAGTGAAGACTTCAATACAATTAATGTAATTTTTCGACGACTTTTAATCAAACATTGATAAAAACATAATTTGTAGTCAAAATGATTTGCAAATCTCAGAATTTACTTAGAACTAATCATTTTTGATTATTCGAGACGGAAAACTAAAATATTGAATCTAAAATTGATTTTATGAACGTGTAAAGTGAAGACTTCAATACAATTAATGTAATTTTTCGACGACTTTTAATCAAACATTGATAAAAACATAATTTGTAGTCAAAATGATTTGCAAATCTCAGAATTTACTTAGAACTAATCATTTTTGATTATCCGAGACGAAAAACTAAAATATTGAATCTAAAATTGATTTTATGAACGTGTAAAGTGAAGACTTCAGTACAATTAATGCAATTTTTCGACGACTTTTAATCAAACATTGATAAAAACATAATTTGTAGTCAAAATGATTTGCAAATCTCAGAATTTACTTAGAACTAATCATTTTTGATTATCCGAGACGAAAAACTAAAATATTGAATCTAAAATTGATTTTATGAACGTGTAAAGTGAAGATTTCAATACAATTAATGTAATTTTTCGACGACTTTTAATCAAACATTGATAAAAACATAATTTGTAGTCAAAATGATTTGCAAATCTCAGAATTTACTTAGAACTAATCATTTTTGATTATCCGAGACGAAAAACTAAAATATTGAATCTAAAATTGATTTTATGAACGTGTAAAGTGAAGATTTCAATACAATTAATGTAATTTTTCGACGACTTTTAATCAAACATTGATAAAAACATAATTTGTAGTCAAAATGATTTGCTAATCTCAGAATTTACTTAGAACTAATCATTTTTGATTATTCGAGACGGAAAACTAAAATATTGAATCTAAAATTGATTTTATGAACGTGTAAAGTGAAGACTTCAATACAATTAATGTAATTTTTCGACGACTTTTAATCAAACATTGATAAAAACATAATTTGTAGTCAAAATGATTTGCAAATCTCAGAATTTACTTAGAACTAATCATTTTTGATTATCCGAGACGAAAAACTAAAATATTGAATCTAAAATTGATTTTATGAACGTGTAAAGTGAAGACTTCAGTACAATTAATGCAATTTTTCGACGACTTTTAATCAAACATTGATAAAAACATAATTTGTAGTCAAAATGATTTGCTAATCTCAGAATTTACTTAGAACTAATCATTTTTGATTATCCGAGACGAAAAACTAAAATATTGAATCTAAAATTGATTTTATGAACGTGTAAAGTGAAGACTTCAGTACAATTAATGCAATTTTTCGACGACTTTTAATCAAACATTGATAAAAACATAATTTGTAGTCAAAATGATTTGCTAATCTCAGAATTTACTTAGAACTAATCATTTTTGATTATCCGAGACGAAAAACTAAAATATTGAATCTAAAATTGATTTTATGAACGTGTAAAGTGAAGACTTCAGTACAATTAATGCAATTTTTCGACGACTTTTAATCAAACATTGATAAAAACATAATTTGTAGTCAAAATGATTTGCTAATCTCAGAATTTACTTAGAACTAATCATTTTTGATTATCCGAGACGAAAAACTAAAATATTGAATCTAAAATTGATTTTATGAACGTGTAAAGTGAAGATTTCAATACAATTAATGTAATTTTTCGACGACTTTTAATCAAACATTGATAAAAACATAATTTGTAGTCAAAATGATTTGCAAATCTCAGAATTTACTAAGAACTAATCATTTTTGATTATCCGAAACAAAAAACTAAAATATTGAATCTAAAATTGATTTTATGAACGTGTAAATTGAAGACTTCAATACAATTAATGTAATTTTTCGACGACTTTTAATCAACCATTGATAAAAACATAATTTGTAGTCAAAATGATTTGCAAATCTCAGAATTTACTTAGAACTAATCATTTTTGATTATTCGAGACGGAAAACTAAAATATTGAATCTAAAATTGGTTTTATGAACGTGTAAAGTGAAGACTTCAATACAATTAATGTAATTTTTCGACGACTTTTAATCAAACATTGATAAAAACATAATTTGTAGTCAAAATGATTTGCAAATCTCAGAATTTACTTAGAACTAATCATTTTTAATTATCAGAGACGGAAAACTAAAATATTGAATGTAAAATTGATTTTATGAACGTGTAAAGTGAAGACTTCAATACAATTAATGTAATTTTTCATCGATTTTAAACGTGAACATTTCAAAATAATTACGTATTTTTCACAATATTTCTATTCGAGGGTGTTTCCATTCATCCACTCCCAATTTTTCCATGGCCAGGAGTTTTTTTATTCTTCACAAGGTCTGCACACTTCTTCACCAGAGCATTTCCCCATTGATTCGGCCTTCCTTCTTATTTCTTCTCTCGTTTTAATTTGCACAATTCGCTATTCGTAACCGCAACAGCATAAATCAGCAACTGATTAAATAATAGATTAGGTTTCAATGCAAGAATAATTTAATTATCAAGTTTGGAGCATTTAAAGCGGGTTTTTCAATAAATTTTAATAAAATTTGTGTGTAGATATTAGCTCAATCATTCCCAGCAAATTTATTCGTAGTGGAAAGTGTTTGAATTTCTCAGGATTTATTCAGAAATAATTGTTTTTGATTAATCTGCAGAGAAAACAAAACAAATTGGACTAACATTTAAGTTATCAACCATTAAAGTGGACGGTTACCCAAAATTAATCGATTTTTTGTTAGACTTTAGCTCAAACGTTTCTAACAAATTTATTCGTAGTGGAAATTGTTTGAATTTCTTAGGATTTACTTAATAATGATCATTTTTGATTAGCCTGTAGAGAAAACAAAAAAAAATCTTACTTAAATTTAAGTTATCAACACTTAAAGTGGGCAGTTCCCCAAAACAAATTGATTTTTTATTAGACTCTAGCTAAAACATTCACAAACAATTTATTTATAGTTGAAATTGTTTACATTTCTCAGGATTCACTTAGAAATAACTATTTTTTAGATAACCCATAGAAACAATAAGAAACTAATACTAAAATTTAAGTTATCAACACTTAAACCACTGACATCCTTATTAGAATTTTGTTAATTACGAAGTAAAATGTTATTAAAATGTTATTATTTTTAGTTCATAGTTTTAAAACTTGTTTGTTAATAGTAAATTGTCTTGTAATTGGGAATTTGTTTCCTGTTGGGCAATAAACATTATTATTATTATTATTATTATTATTAAAGTGGGCAGTTCCTCAAAATAAATCGATTTGTTGTTAGACTTTAGCTTAAACGTTTGCAACAAATTTATTCATAGTCGAAATTGTTTGAATTTCTCAGGATTTACTTAGAAGTAATCATTTTTGAATAACCTGTAGAGAAAAAAAAAAAATGATTAAAATTTAAGTTATCAACACATGAAGTGGGAGGTTCACTAAAATATTATTTTTTTTGTTAGGCTTTAGCTAAAACTTTTACACACAATTCATTCATAGTCGAAATTGTTTGAATTTTATAATATTCACTTAAAAATAACTCATTTTGATTAAACTGTAGAGAAAACAACAGAAATTTGACTAATATTTATTTTATCGACACTTAAATTAAAGTGGGCAGTTTGACAAAATAAATCGATTTTTTTGATAGACTTTCGCTCAAACGCTCGCAACAAATTTATTCATTGTTGAAATTGTTTGAATTTCTCAAGATATACTTAGAATTAACCATTTTTGGTTAGCCTGTAGGGAAAACACACAAAATCTCACTTAAATTCAAGTTACCAACACTTAAAGTGGGCAGATCCTCAAAACAAATCGATTTTTTGTTAGACTTTAACTCAGACGTTCATACCAAATTTATTCATAAATAAAATTGTTTGAATATCTCAGGATTTGCTTATAAATATTCATTCTTGATTAGCCTGCAGAGAAAACACAAAAAATCTGACTTAAATTCAAGTTATTAACATTTAAAGTGAGCAGGTCTCCAAAATAAATCGATTGTTTGTTAGACTTTAGATCAGACATTCACAACAAATTTATTCATAGTCAAAATTGTTTAAATTTCTTAGGATTTACTTAGGAATAACCATTTTTGATTAGGCCTTAGAGAAAACAAAAAAACTATAACTTAAATTTAAGTTATCAACACTTAAAGTGAGCAGTTCAACAAAATAAAACGATTTTTTGCTAAGCTTTAGCTCAAACGCTCACAACAAATTTATTCATAGTCGAAATTATTTGAATTTCTCAGGATTTACTAAAAACTAATCATTTTTAAGTAGCCTGTAGTAAAAACAAAAGAAATCTGACTTAAATATAAGTTATTAATACTTGAAATGGGCAGTTCCCCAAAATAAATAGATTTTTTGTTAGACTTTAGCTTAAACGTTCAGAACGAATTTATTCATAGTCGAAATTCTTTAAATTTCTTTGGATTTATTTATAAATAATCATATTTGATTAGTCTGCAGAGAAAACAAAAGAAATCTGACTTAAATTTGAGTTATCAACACTTAAAGTGAGAAGTTCCCCAAAATAAATCGATTTTTTGTTAGACTTTAGATCAGACATTTACAACAAATTTATTCATGGATAAAATTGTTTGAATTTCTTAGAATTTACTTAGAATTAACCATATTTGGTTAGCCTGCAAAGAAAACACAAAAAATCTGACTACAATTTAAGTTATCAACACCTAAAGTAGGCAGCTCCTCAAAACAAATCTATTTTATTTTATACTTTAGTTCAAACGTTCACACAAATTTATTCATAGTCGAAATTGTTTGAATTTTTTAGGATTTACTTAAAAATAACCATTTTTGATTAGCCTGTAGAAAAAACAAAAAAACTCTAACTTAAATTTAAGATATCAACAGTTAAAGTGAGCAGTTCCTCAAAATAAATTGATTTTTTTGTTAGACTTAAGCTAAAACATTCACAAAAAATGTATTCTTAGTCAAAATTGTTTGAAATTCTCAGGATTTACTTAGAAATAACCATTTTTAATTAGCCTGCAGATAAAACACAAAAAATCTGACTTAAATTCAAGTTATCAATATTTAAAGTGGGCAGTTCTCCAAAATAAATCGATTTTTTGTTAGACTTCAGATCAGACATTCAAAACAAATTTATTTATAGTCAAAATTTCTTACTATTTACTTAGAAATAATCATATTTGATTTGTTTGCACAGAAAACAAAAAAATTATAACTCAAATTTACATAATATTGAAGTTACGAGTATTCAAAGTGAAAATGTACAAGGAATAATTGGTTTTGTGAGTAGATGCTTTGGTAAAACGTTCGTCAATTGTTTATTTGTAGTCGTAATTATTTAATATTCTTACAAATGACTTAAAAATAATCATGTTTGATTATCCTGAGCAGAAAACCAAAATACTCAACTTAAAACTAAAGTTATAAACACCCAAAGTGAAAATTTATAACGAATAATTGGTTTTATGAGTAGATGCTTTGCTAAAACGTTCGTCAATTGTTTATTTGTACTCGTAATTATTTAATATTCTTACAAATGACTTAAAAATAATCATGTTTGATTATCCTGTGCAGAAAACCAAAATACTCAACTTAAAACTAAAGTTATAAACACCCAAAGTGAAAATTTACAACGAATAATTGGTTTTGTGAATAGATGCTTTGCTAAAACGTTCGTCAATTGTTTATTTGTAGTCGTAATTATTTAATATTCTTACAAATGACTTAAAAATAATCATGCTTGATTATCCTGTACAGAAAACCAAAATACTCAACTTAAAACTAAAGTTATAAACAGCCAAAGTGAAATTTACAAGCAATAAATGGCTTGCGCGTAGATGCTTGCTAAAACGTTCTTCAATTGTTTATTAGTAGTCGAAATTATATAATATTTTTAGAAATAACTTAAAAATAATCATGTTTGATTATCCCGTGCAGAAAACCAAAATACTTCACTTAAAACAAAAGTTATAAACACCCAAACAAATTTTACTTCATGCTCAGTCTAGGAGTGGAAAACACTCGTTAAAAGTTAAAATAAAACTTTAATTTGTGACACTCACAAACTACAAAGTCAAGAAGTAAATCGCTGTCGAGGAAATGAAAACACAATAAAAAAAACCAGACGACAGCAGAAGAAAAAAAAAAGTGAAAACTTCAACAAACCCAGTAATAAAATAATTAGCAAAAAGGTGTTAATGAGTCATGAGTTCTTTTTCCTGTTCCAGAATCGGTTTCTCATTGAACCGTTCATTATTTAAGAGTACGAAGAATTACAGGAGTTAATTGAGCGTGGAAAATAAAGAGTTCGTTAATCACGTATAATTTTCCATGCTAATCCAATTTGCGAGTGTTGTTTTTTTTTTGTTTCGTTTTCTGTGTGCATCTTAATGCCCAATTATCAACACCGGAAGAAATCGCGTTCTGATGTGCTAATTAACACAAACACAAATTTGAAGGACGTAATCTTCAAATTTGTATTCAGAAAAAAAAAAAGTTAGCTGTTATTGAAAAAAAAAAAGAAAAAGTATTTAACTCAAATTTAATTTAATAACACACTTTGGGTGTCCATTACTTCAGTTCCAGGTTAAGTATTTGGGGCTTTTTGTGTGGGATAATCAAACATGATTATTTTAAAGTAACTTTAGAGAAAATCAAATAATTTCGACTACAAATAAACAAAAAGGGCCCATTGGGGCCTAATTGCTGTGTACACACCCCTTTATGATCCAGATCCAGATACAAATAAACAATTGACAAACGTTTTAGCAAGCATCTACGCAAGCATTCCTACGCAAGCATTCCTACGCACAAAACCAATTAATCTGTGTAAATGTTCACTTTGAATACTCAATATTAGGTCGAGTTTTAAATTTTATGTGTTGGATTATGAAAAATAGTTATTTTAAAGTAAAATCTGTTAATCTTAAATCAAACTCAATATTAAGAAATGTTTAATGAATGAAAATGAAAAATATTAATTAAATTTGTGAATATATCTACTTTTTTGTTCATAACTTAAACGTTTTATAGTTTTCTCTTCAGAATAGTAAAAACTGTCTCTGATTAAAATTGAAGCAGAGGGCGCTATTCTGTGAAGGGGAAACATGAAATTATACATTAGGTTGCATACGTTTAACATCACCTAAATTTGCCGTTCTTTGTTTTCATGTTCAATCATAAAAGATACAAAAATCTCTTTTTTTCTCTCCTTTTTTTTTTATTGTTGTTCAAGAAGAAGATGGAAAGGAAGAAGGCGTTAAATTTGGAAAGGTACGCAAAATCGTGCACGTACAAAAGGAGCAAGAATAAACAAAACAGCATCATCGCAAGATTTACAGATAAAATGCACGCCCACATTATTATGAACCTCGAATTAAAAAAAAAAAATCAGAGAGATTACGTAATTGATTGTGTCATATCTTGTGGGATGATGCGTGTAATTATTACAAGTGTTCATTTATCAACAAAAAACGGTTGTTATTCAAGTAAATTTGAAATTATTTTGTATAAAGAATAATTATTAATGAATTTATTAAATAAGGCCTCATCAAAGATATAATTATTTTTCTCATTGATTAAATAATACTTTTTATTGATTTTTTTTATACAATTATTCAGTTTAAGGTCATTTATATAAAATATATTATTTTTTTATGTAGTACAACAAAAAATAATAATTTTTAGCTAAATTCCTAACTATTAAAAATCTTGTTGATTATCAATTATGATTTTGTGAATGTTTTGAGCAAAATCTGTCCATAACTTCAATTTTAAGTAAAATATTTTCATTTTATTAATTGTACAATCAAAAATGGTTATTTATAAATAAATTTTGAGATTTTAAAATCAATCACACTATAAATTAATTTTGTGTGTACGCTTTTATAAATCACAAATAATAAAGTACAACATTTCAATTCATCCAATTTAAGCGTTCGTAACTTTAATTTTAGGCAGAATATTTTTTTTATCTATTGTACAGTCAAGAATGGTTATTTCTAAATAAATTCTGAGATTTTAAAATCACTCACACTATAAATTATTTTCGTATGTACGCTTTTATAAAACAAAAATAATAATGCACAAGTTTTCAATTCATCAAATTTAAGTGTTCATAACTTCAATTTTAGGCAGAATATTTTCTTTTTATCTATTTTACAGTCAAAAATGGTTATTTCTAAATAAATTCTGAGATTTTAAAATCATTCACACTATAAATTATTTTCGTATGTACACTTTTATAAAACACAAATAATAAAGCACAAAATTTCAATTCATCCATTTTAAGTGGTCATAACTTCGATTTTATTCAAAACATTTTCTTTTTATCTATTGTACAGTCAAAAATGGTTATTTCTAAATAAATTCTGAGATTTTAAAATGATTCACACTATAAATTATTTTCGTATGTACACTTTTATAAAACACAAATAATAAAGCACAAAATTTCAATTCATTCATTTTAAGTGGTCATAACTTCAATTTTAGGCAAAATATTTTCATTTTATCTATTGTACAATCAAAAATGGTTGTTTATAAATAAATTCTGAGATTTTGAAATCATTAACACTATAAATTATTTTCTTATGTACGCTTTTATAAAACACCAATAATCATGCACAAAATTTCATTCATCCAACATAAGTGCTCATAACTTCAATTTTAGGCAGAATATTTTCATTTTATCGATTGTACAGTCAAAAATGGTTATTTATAAATAAATTCTGAGATTTTAAAATGATTCACACTATAAATTATTTTCGTATGTACACTTTTATAAAACACAAATAATAAAGAACAAAATTTCAATTCATTCATTTTAAGTGGTCATAACTTCAATTTTAGGCAAAATATTTTCATTTTATCTATTGTACAATCAAAAATGGTTGTTTATAAATAAATTCTGAGATTTTGAAATCATTAACACTATAAATTATTTTCGTATGTACGCTTTTATAAAACACCAATAATCATGCACAAAATTTCATTCATCCAACATAAGTGTTCATAACTTCAATTTTAGGCAGAATATTTTCATTTTATCGATTGTACAGTCAAAAATGGTTATTTATAAATAAATTCTGAGATTTTAAAATCATTCACACTTTAAATTATTTTCGTATGTACGCTTTTATAAAGCACAAATAATAATGCACAAGTTTTCAATTCATCAAATTTAAGTGCTCATAACTTCAATTTTAGGCAGAATATTTTTATATTATCTATTGTACAGTCAAAAATGGTTATTTCTAAATAAATTCTGAGATTTTGAAATCATTCACACTATAAATTATTTTCGTATGTACGCTTTTATAAAACAAAAATAATAATGCACAAGTTTTCAATTCATCAAATTTAAGTGTTCATAACTTCAATTTTAGGCAGAATATTATCTTTTTATCTATTGTACAGTCAAAAATGGTTATTTCTAAATATATTCTGAGATTTTAAAATCATCCACACTATAAATTATTTTCATATGTACACTTTTATAAAACACAAATAATAAAGCCCAACATTTCAATTCATCCATTTTAAGTGGTCATAACTTCAATTTTAGGCAGAATATTTTCATTTTATCTATTGTACAATCAAAAATGGTTATTTCTAAATAAATTCTGAGATTTTAAAATGATTCACACTATAAATTATTTTCGTATGTACACTTTTATAAAACACAAATAATAAAGCACAAAATTTCAATTCATCCATTTTAAGTGGTCATAACTTCAATTTTAGGCAAAATATTTTCATTTTATCTATTGTACAATCAAAAATGGTTGTTTATAAATAAATTCTGAGATTTTAAAATCATTCACACTATAAATTATTTTCGTATGTACGCTTTTATAAAACACAAATAATAATGCACAAATTTTCAATTCATCAAATTTAAGTGCTCATAACTTCAATTTTAGCCAGAATATTTTCATATTATCTATTCTACAGTCAAAAATGGTTATTTCTAAATAAATTCTGAGATTTTAAAATGATTCACACTATAAATTATTTTCTTATGTACGCTTGTATAAAACACAAATAATAAAGCACAAAATTTCAATTCATCCAATTTAAGCGTTCATAACTTTAATTTTAGGCAGAATAATTTTATTTTATCTATTGTAGAGTTAAAAAAGGTTATTTATAAATAAATTCTGAGATTTTCCAATCATTCACACTATAAATTATTTTCATATGTACGCTTTTATAAAACACCAATAATCATGCACAACATTTCAATTAATCCAATTTAAGTGCTCATAACTTCAATTTTAGGCAGAATATTTTCTTTTTATCTACTGTACAGTCAAAAATGGTTATTTATAAATAAATTCTGAGATTTTGAAATCATTCACACTATAATTTATTTTCGTATGTACGCTTTTATAAAACACAAATAATAAAGCACAAAATTTCAATTCATCCAATTTAAGTGTTCATAACTTCAATTTTAGGCAGAATGTTTTCATTCTATCAATTGTACAGTCAAAAATTATTATTTATAAATAAATTCTGAGATTTTAAAATCATTCACACTATAAATTATTTTCGTATGTACGCTTTTATAAAATTCTACCTCAAACACAAATAATTATGCACAAAGTTTCAATTCGACCAATTTAAGCTTAAGTTTCAGATAAAATATTTTAATTTTATTTATTGTAGTATCAAAAATTGTTATTTATAAACAAATTCTAAAATTATGAAATCGTTTCTACTATAAATTATTTTGGTATACATGTTTTGATAAAATTTCACCCGAAAACACAAATAATTTATTGAAAATCTCATTTTAAGTGCTCTTAACTTAAATTTCAGACAATTTTTTTTGATTCTTTGATTTGCATAACAAAAATTGTTTATATGTAAGTAAATCGTAAGAGTTTGAAATCATTTTGCAAATTATTAAACATTTTATAACTGTTTGTGTAAGAGTCTACATAAATTCTACCTCAAAACAAATAATTTATCGCAAATCTCATTTTGATTGCTCCTAAGTTTAATTTCAGACAGATTTTTTTGATTTTCTGATTTGGATAATAAAAACTGTTTATTTTTAAGTAAATCGTAAGAGTTTGAAATCATTTCGCGGATTATTAAAGATTTTATGAGTGTTTCTGTAAAAGTCTACATAAATTCTACCTAAAAACACAAATAATTTATTGAACATTTTATTTTGAGTGCCCTTAACTTAAATTTCAGTCATAATTTTTTGATGTTCTGATTTGGATAATGAAAATTGATTATTTCAAAGTAAATTGTGAGATTTTGAATTTATTTTACGAATTATTAAACATTTCATCAATGTTTGGGTAAAAGTCTACATAAATTCTTCCTCTACACAAATAATTTATTGAAAATCTCATTTTGAGTGCTCCAAACTTCAATTTCAGACAGAATCTTTTGATTCTTTAATTTGGAGAATAAACACTGTTTATTTTTGAGTAAATCGTGAGAGTTTTAAATCATTTTGCAAATTATTAAACATTTTATGAATAAAATTTGAAATAAAAACACTTGGTTTGTTTCACTAACGTTTTACTTATTATTCCGACTAGTTTCGGCTTCTAGCCATTATCCTTGATAATGGCTAGAAGCCGAAACTAGTCGGAATAATAAGTAAAACATTAGTGAAACAAACCAAGTGTTTTAATTTCAAATTTTAGTTTAATCATGTTTCACCAAGTGATTAATGAGAACATTGTGAAAGACATTTTATGAATGTTTATATAAAAGAACGTTTTAGCAAGCATTTAAACACGAAACCCATTATTCGTCTTATATTTTGACTTTGGATGCTTATAACTTCAATTTTAAGTAGAGTATATTACTTTTTTTTGTTGAATTATGAAAACCGGTTATTTTTAAGAAAAAGCTGTTAATTTTAAATAATTATTGCACATTTTAAGTGAATGTTTTTTGACCAACAGTTTTTTTTGTGTGGAAATTAATTGATGCTTGTATGTTGTCTTATAGAAGTTTGTATGTTTCTAACGAGTCGAGTTACAACAAAAATAAAAGTTTTCCATTACAAATTTACTCGTATAGTTAGAAAGAAACAAAATATATAAACAAATAACAAATAGACACAATGCCAAATTAATTTTACGAAATCCGGCCTTCGTTTTCGTTTTGCCGCGCTTCGGATTCGTGTCGCGTTTATTTTTAAAGTTACTCGCTGCTAATTGCCTTTAATCAAACGCTAAGTGAGAAAACGTGGTGCGATTTCCCAACATTAATGTCTTATTTACAGTCCCAAAACTTTCCTTAAAATAAAAAAAAAATACCATTTGAATTAATTGGGATTGAAAACGTGAAATGAATTCAGATTAAAATCTCTTTAAATTTTATCTAATTAAAATGCTAGATTTTATTTAAAAAAAGCAAGATTTTATTTACAAATGACAGTCCTTGATTATCCATTACAAATAACTAAAATATCTTGATTACATTTTATGTTACGAGCATCAGAAGTCGATGTTTCTAATAAGTAATTTATAGCATTTATTTGATGACTACTGCTCAAACATTTACCAAATATTTATTTCTTGACGAATTAATTTCATTTTCTCAATAATCGTTTAGAAACAATCAATTTCAGTGATACAATACTAAAAACTTAAATATCCTGTCTAAATTTAAAGTTATGAACACTAAAAGTGAATGTTTAAAAACAAAAAAAATAGATTTCAACATTCATTATTTCATCTGCCTGATGAAGCCACTGTGTGGTGAAACATGTTGCAGTGTTCAACAATAAAAGTGAAACCCTCCCAACTGTGTTGTTTTATTTCAAATAGTATTATGGAGTTTCATCATGTATCCGCCTCATCAATTAAATATAAAAAAAAAATAGATTTTCATGATAGTTTGTACTTAAAGGTTTAACAAATATTTTATTTCAAGGCAAATTGATTTCATATTTTCAGTAATTGTTTAGAAGCAATCAATTTCTATGATACAATACAAAAAATCGAAATGTCTAGTCTAAACTTAAGATAATGAACACTAAAAGTGAATGTTTCACAAAAAATAATTTAATTTTCATGATACTTTGTGGTCAAATATTTACCAAATATTTATTTCTAGGCAAATTATATTCACATTCTCAATAATCATTTAAAAACAACCAATTTCAATGATACAATACAAAAACCCTAAATGTTCTGTCTAAGTTTAAAGTTATAACCACTAAAAGTTAATGTTTAAAAACAAAAAAATAGATTTTCATGATAACTTGTACTTAAACATTTAACAAATATTTTATTTCAAGACAAATTGATTTCATATTTTCAGCAATCGTTTAGAGACAACCAATTTCTATGATACAATACAAAAAACCTAAATGTCCTGTCAAAATTTAAAGTTATGAACATTAAAAGTGAATGTTAAAAAGAAATAATTATCTTTAATTAATTTCTCACTTAACCCGTGGTGAAACTTTTTGAATATAATTCTGGATATTTAATTAAAACACTTGGTTAAATTAGTGAAACAAAACCAAGTGTTTTAATTAAATATCCAGAATTATAGAAATAATTAGATTTTCATGATGATTTGTACTTAAACATTTAATAAATATTTTATTTCAAAGCAAATTTATTTCATATTCTCAGTAAACATGTAAAAGCAACCAATTTCAATGATTCAATACAAAAAATCGAAATGTCTAGTCTAAATTTAAAGTAATGAACACTAAAAGGGAATGTTTTTAAAAAAATAATTAAATTTTCATAACAGCTTGTACTTAAACATTTAACAAATGTTTTATTTCAAGGCAAATTGATTTCATTTGTTCAGAAATCATTTAGAAACAAACAATTTCAATGATACAATACAAAAATTCGAAATGTCTAGTCTAAATTTAAAGTAATGAACACTTAAAGTGAATGTTTTTAAAAAAATATATTAAATTTTCTGCTAGCTTGTACTTAAACATTTAACAAATGTTTTATTTTTCAGGCAAATTGATTTCATATTCTCAGCAATCGTTTAGAAATAACCAATTTCTATGATACAATACAAAAAACCTAAATGTCTTGTCTAAAATTAAAGTTATGGACACTAAAAGTGAACGTTTAAAAACAAAAAATTAGATTTTCATGATGATTTGTACTTAAACGTTTAATAAATATTTTATTTCAAGGCAAATTGATTTCATATATTCAACAATGATTTAAAAACAACCAATTTCAATGATTCAACATAATAAATCGAAATGTCTAGTCTAAATTTGAAGTAATGGACACCAAAAGTGAATGTTTTAAAAAGAATAATTAAATTTTCAAGATACCTTGTACCTAAACATTTAACAAATGTTTTATTTCAAGGCGAATTGATTTTATATTCTCAGCAATCGTTAAGAAATCACCAATTTCTATGATACAATACAAAAAACCTAAATTTCCTGTCAAAATTGAAAGTTATGAACACTAAATAAAAGTGAATGTTATAAAAAAATATATTTAGATTTTCATGATTATTTGTGCTCAAACAGGCACTAAATATTTATTTTAAGGCGAATTAATTTCATATGCTCAGCAATCATTTATAAACAATCAATTTCAATGACATAATACAAAAAACCAATATGTTTTGTCTAAATTTAAAGTTATGGGCGGTAAAATCCAATGTTTACAAAAATAATTAGATTTTCATGATAAACTGTGTTTCAACATTTACCAAATATTTATTTCTAAGCAAATTAATATCATACTCTCAGCAATCATTTAAAAATAATCAATTTTAATGACACAATACAAAAAACCAATATGTCCAGTCTAAATTTAAAGTTATGAGCGTTAAAAGGCATTGTTTATAAAAATAATTAGATTTTCATGATAATTTGTGTTTTAACATTTACTAAATATTTATATCAAGGCAAATTAATTTCATATTCTTAGCAATCATTAAAAAATAATCAATTTTAATGATACCATACAAAAAACTTAAATAATCAGTCTAAATTTTAAGTTTGAACAATTAAAGTGAATGTTTTAAGAATATATATTTAGATTTTCATGATTATTTGTGCTACAAACATGAACCAAATATTTATTTTCAAGCAAATTGGTTTCATATTCCTAGCAATCATTCAGAAACAACCAATTTTAATGATACAATACCTAATTGTTCTGTCTAAATTTAAAGTTATGAACACTGAAAGTGAGTGGTTAAATAAATATATAATTCGATTTTCATAATTATTTGTGCTCAAACATGCATTAAATATTTATTTGAAGGCAAATTAATTTCATATTCAAAGTAATCATTTAAAAACAATCAATTTCAATGGTACAATACAAAAACCCTAAATTTTCTGTCTAAGTTTAAAGTTATGAACACTAAAAGTGAATGTTTAAAATAAAAAATGATTAGATTTGTATGGTAATTTGTGCGTAAACATGCACCAAATATTTATTTTTATATAAATTCGTTCCAAATTTTTAGGAACTACTTAGAAATAATCAATTTTGAATTTTCTATATAAAAATTAAAAATATCATACAAAACAGTTAAATTGCAAATACTAAAAGATTCATATGTACATGAATTTTGTGTTATCATATGTATATGAATTTGTTAATGTTTGCAACTTTAATTATTTGTAGGATATTTTTAATTTTTATACAGAAAATTCAAAACTGGTTATTTCTAAGTAGTTTCTTAGAATTTAAAATTAATTTATCGAAAAATAAATATTTGGCGCATGTTCATGCACAAATTATCATAAAAATCTAATTTTTTTTTAAACATTCACTTTCAGTGTTCATAACTTTAAACTCATACAGAACATTTACATTTTTTGTATTGCATCATTGGAATTGATTGTTTTCAAATGATTCCTGGGAATATAAAATTAATTTGCCTTGAAATAAATATTTGGTGCATGTTTGAGCACAAATAATCATGAAAACTGAAAATTGAATTTGTGTTCAGTATTCCGGCACCAGATGCCCACACATGCGTTTCGGACTTCAAGGTCCTTTTCAGTGTGGTCCCGACGATGCCACTATGAAGCAGTAGATGGCGTAAGCTATCGAAATCCATTAATAGTTTTCACATGAAAACTGAATTACATATTTTTTTAAACACTCAGTTTTAGTATTGATAACTTTAAATTTAGACAGAAAATTTGGGTTTTTTATGTTGTATCATTGAAATTGGTTGTTTCTAAATGGTTGCCAAGACTATGAAACCAATTTGTCAGGAAATAAATATTTGGTGCATGTTTGAGCACAAATAATCATGAAAACTGAAAATTGAAAATATTCCGGCACCAGATGCCCACAGACGCGTTTCGGACTTCAAGGTCCTTTTCAGTGTGGTCCCGACGATGCCACTATGAAGCAGTAGATGGCGTAAGCTATCGAAATCCATTAATAGTTTTCACATGAAAACTGAATTACATATTTTTTTAAACACTCAGTTTTAGTATTGATAACTTTAAATTTAGACAGAAAATTTGGGTTTTTTATGTTGTATCATTGAAATTGGTTGTTTCTAAATGGTTGCCAAGACTATGAAACCAATTTGTCAGGAAATAAATATTTGGTGCATGTTTGAGCACAAATAATCATGAAAACTGAAAATTGAATTTGTGTTCAGTATTCCGGCACCAGATACCCACAGACGCGACTTCAAGGTCCTCTTCAGTGTGGTCCCGACGATGCCACTATGAAGCAGTAGATGGCGTAAGCTATCGAAATCCATTAATAGTTTTCACATGAAAACTGAATTACATATTTTTTTAAACACTCACTTTTAGTATTGATAACTTTAAATTTAGACAGAAAATTTGGGTTTTTTATGTTGTATCATTGAAATTGGTTGTTTCTAAATGGTTGCTAAGAATATGAAACCAATTTGTTTGGAAATAAATATTTGGTGCATGTTTGAGCACAAATTATCATAAAAATCATAATAATTTATCATTGTCAACAATTTGGATTTAGGAAAGGTCTCACTACAAACCACGCTATCTTTAATTTTTTACATTTTGTACTAAACAATCTGGATACAAATTCAAGGGTTTTCTCCATATTTTTAGACTTAACGAAGGCCTTTGATTGTGTTCCGCACTCGTTAATACTTGATGAAATAGCAAGTTATGGTATCCGTGGAAATTGCCACAAACTGTTGTCCTCATATCTACATGGCAGGAATCAAGTTACATCAATTAACATAAACAATAAACAGTACACGTCATCTAAGGCCCATGCCGGAATAGGTGTACCACAGGGAAGTATTTTGGGTCCATTGCTTTTCTTACTATTTATTAATGATATGCCACTACAGCTTAATGCACACATTACAATGTTTGCTGATGACTCGACATTTTGTATCAGTGATACTTGTATCACAAATTTAAATATTGCATCTAACCAAATATTAAATGATCTGAGCAAGTGGCTTGACTCAAATAACCTTATAGCAAACGCCACAAAGACATATGTAATGAATATGAGATCACAACTAGGCCACACAGATATGAAACTGGAAAATGAAACCATTAAAGAAAGTAAAAGTACAAAATTTCTAGGCATAAATATTCAAAATGATCTGAAATGGGATGAGCACATCAATAAGGTGTGCTCGACCATTGCCAGATACTCTTACTTAATATATTCATGTAGGAACGATATCCATTTAGAAGCGGCTCGAGTTGTATACATGTCGTATTGTAAACCACATCTCACATATGGGATAATATTTTGGGGTTGTACCACACAACTGAATATACAAAAACTGTTTGTGATGCAAAAAAGGCTGATAAGAGCAATCTGCAATAAAAAGCCTCATACAGGATGCCGTGAATCATTTAAGCAGCTAAAAATTATGCCACTCATCAGCTTATACATATTTGAATCATTAAAATTTGTAATTAATAATATGCACTTATTCAACACAAATCAAAGTCAACACAGCTACAGTGTCAGACATAGAAATATACAAATACAAAAACACAAACACGCTTACGTCCACAATTCTTGTGTGATACAACCCGTACAACTATACAACAAACTGCCAAACTCAATTAAATCTCTACCTAATAAATTGCTAATCAATAAAATAAAATGCCTAATATTAGACCAGTCATTCTATAATTTAAGTGAATATATTGAATATTGTGAAGAAAATGCCTAGTCAGAAATGCAGATTTTAAATATTATTTTAGCTGTAACTCTTGTCTCGTCCATATACACAAATTTTAATATGTTTACACCTAGTTATTAAGTTTTATACAATTATATTTATTCATATACACACATTTTAATATGTTTACACCTAGTTATTAAGTTTTATACAATTATATTTATTCATTAACTGTTTTATATTTACAATGTTTTTAATGTGTTCCACCTAGTTATTAAGTTTTATACAACCTAGTTAGTTTTTATTTATACATACCTTTTTATATTTATTCATTGTCTTGTCATATCTACAAACATTTTTAATGTATTACACCTAACGACAAGTTTTATTAATTGATATCAATGTATTTAATACTATTTTTAAGTTATTATATTATTATCAAACACCTCTGACTCACCCATGAATGTAATATTCTTTCTGGAAATAAATGAAATGAATTGTAAAGAAATGCAAGTGAAATTTACAGCTTGAATATAAGTGGTGTAAATAGCACTTAATATTTTTGTTGTGTCTAATAGTGAAAGGTATTAAAGCACATAATCTTCGTAATAATAATAATCAGACAATAAATCATCCGACGTTCAATTTTTCAACAATCTCTCCTAAGGAACAAACATCATCATCAACTTACTCTTACTGCACTCACTCAGAAATAGTGTATTAAATAATTATTTTCACTTTCACTTTCCTAGACTAAAAATAAACCGGTATTAAAGATCCTCTAGCCTTTTCGCATTTTCATTTAAAAGGTAAAATTTAATTCATTTACGCTATTTCAATCCTCTATACCGTACTCGCTTCGGCGGTACATATACTAAAATTGGAACGATACAGAGAAGATTAGCATGGCCCCTGCGCAAGGATGACACGCAAAATCGTGAAGCGTTCCACATTTTTAAAATGGCCAAATGCATATAACATTTTTACTGATGGTAATTTAGTAGGTGGTGCGTTCTACGACCCACAAAATCAAACTAATAACAAATTCTTTCTGGGAAATAATATATCAGGTTATACTGCCGAAGTAATAGCAATTTTGGAGGCCCTAAAATATTTAACATCTATTGATGTATCAACATTTTCAAGTATTTTAGTTTTCACGGATTGTAAAAGTATAGTTGACTTTTATAAAAACTTTAAATTTTCATCAAAATTAAATATTTTAAATGCGGATATATTTAAATACATTAATTTAATTAATAAAAGGGTTTCGCTGGTATGGATCAAGGGACACTCTGGTATCAGCGGGAACGAACATGCCGATTCATTTGCTAAAGCAGCATTACAATCCGATATATACTTAAATTATTCCCTCACCCCGTCCGACATGGTTAATATACTAAATAAAAAACTGGACAATGAATTCAACCAATATTATCAGAAGAGGAATTATGGTTTGTTTTATAAGGGCATGTGTCCCAATATACCGGTTAAACCTTGGTTTTTAAAGTGTGAATCTTTATCAAAACGATTCATTAAAACAATTTGCAGACTACGATGCAATCATGGATTATGTCCTTTTTATTTATATAAAATTAATATAAGGAATGACCCTTTTTGTGAATGCGGTGAGAGAGGAACGTTGGAGCATATTGTTATGGGCTGTGTAAGATTTAATCACGATCGAGCAATTCTTTTTGACACTATATCGAGAAAACTGACTCTCCCTTTCAATTACGCAACAATATTACAGTCAAATGACTTATTTATATATAAACAAATTTTCAAATTTTTGGAGACTGTAAAATTGTCAATTTAATTAGTAGTTTGAATGGTATTATGTGGTACTCTCCTTTGTAGAATTCCTTTGTAGGGTATCCTATGTTCCGTGGCTTAGTCTTGTTTGTTAAAAAAAAATGCCTTGACGAGCCCCCAGGCGAGAAGAGTGTTATCCCTGCGTTTTTTCCTAAGTGTGTTTGAGCTGTGTGAATGAATCGTAGTATGAAAAATAAATATATGATGTTGGCTAATGGTTGCAAAACCAAGGCCAGGCAAAAGCCATATGATTTAATAAAAAAAAAAAATCCTCTATACCAGTGATGGGGAAACTACGGCCCGCGGGCCAAGTCCGGCCCGCGGAAAGGTTTAATCCGGCCCGTTTAAGAGTGCCGTCGTGAGAATGTTTGAACGCGTTCTTACTTCGTAATGTGACGACCCGCATAAAAACTACCTACCTACGATTAAGCATTATTCTTTGGCCCGCTACGATTGTCTGGTTATTACAAATGGCCCGTCTTAAAAAAAGTTTCCCCACCACTGGTTTACAGCGTGGATAGATTGTTTCAGTTAGAAAATTTCACATAAAGTCAGTGTTTTAGGCCGGTGGCGCATGAAGTAAAATTTCGAGTTTAGAAAAGCCCGGTGAAAATTTGTCTCGGGTCGCTGCGCGACCCTCGACAAATTTTCTACGCGGGGCTTTTCTAAACTCGAAATTTTACTTCATGCTTAGTCTGGGAGTGGAAGACACTCGTTACTTTGAAATATGTCACAAGTATTAAAACGTGTATCGTAATTGTCACAAAGAAAAACCAAAATAACATGGTGATCTCATTAGAGGTTAATTCAAACTCGTGTCAAGTTGGCACGATTTGTTAAATGTCGGCTTATGTCAACTGTTATTATAGTCCAAATGTCGGCTAGCGCCGACTTATGTCAATTGTTATTATGGTTCAAATGTCGGCTGACGCCGATTTATGTCAAGTTGACACGATGGACTAAATGTCGGCTGCCGCCGACTTATATCAACTGTCATTATAGTTCAAATGTCGGCTACCGCCGACTTATGTCAACTGTTATTATAGTCCAAATGTCGGCTAGCGCCGACTTATGTCAAGCTGACACGATGGACTAAATGTCGGCTGCCGCCGACTTATGTCTAATGTCAATATAGTTCAAATGTCGGCTGCCCCCGACTTATTTATTTATTTATTTATTTATTTACGGATTTCTCCTTTTTACAGTATTACAAAAAAATAGGTACATATAAATTACAATATATAAATATCGCGCTCAACACTAATAAATTGAACTAAACAGAAATGTTAGTAATTTATAATAACATCCAAATCAATGAAAGATAAGTGGCGTTTAATCACATTATATGAGTTATATTAGTTAAAATATACTAATTAACAATATCCAGATTAATAAGCTGTAAATGGCGTTTGAATACACTATAAGAATTACTAAAAATGTAAAAGTTAGGATACAACATAAGGACATTACAATACCGCATTATACGTGCCACAGGATTATGGGAACCATACACTGTTCGATGGAAGTTTAAACGAAATAAGGGCCTACAACGAACTGGAGTTGTTAAAAAAAAATTAAAGTTCAACAATGATAATAAAAAACTGCAATTGACATGTCCATTAATCAGTTTGAACCCATAGCATAAGTCAAGTGATATTCTTCTATATTCTAAAGATTTTAAATTAAGACAATTCAATATGTGTGACCGACTATAGTCAATGCGTGCGATCCCCATTTTAAAAGATACTAGTAGTAAGAACCTATTCTGAACTTTTTCAATGATTTCAATGTTACAGTTGTGGTAAGGAGACCAAATTGCAGAACAATATTCCAAATGTGGCCTTACCAAACTGACGTAAAGGGTTTTGAACGTATCCACGCCAAAGTGTTTCGAAAATCTATTAATGAAACCGAGCATAGAAAGAGCTTTACCAGAGATCTTATTCAAATGGGTAACAAAATTTAAGCGAGAATCAAATATAATACCCAAATCACGCACTGTCTCGACCAGGGGCAATTTATTATCATTAATTGAATAGTCAAACTTGCTATTATTGCTATGGCGACAAAAAGAAATTGACATACATTTTTTCAAATTGAGATGAAGATGATTGCATGCGCACCAATTAGCCAAGTTATATAAATCAGATTGTAAAAGCGCATGATCAGAACTACTCTCAATTACTTTGAATATTTTAACATCATCAGCAAACATCAGAAATTGACTATTTTTAATATAACTCCCAATATCATTTATAAAGATCAAGAACAGAATTGGCCCACAGTGTGAGCCCTGGGGGACCCCAGATGTAACGTTGATTGCTCTGGAGACGAAGTTATCAATCTTAACAAACTGTTTACGTTCCCGTAAATAGCTTGCGAACCATTTTGTCACAAAATCACTAAATCCCAAGCCTTCAAGTTTATTTAAGAGAACAGAGTGATTAACACGATCGAAGGCTTTGGAAAAATCAGTGTAAACAGAATCAACCTGACGACCCCTTTCCAAAGCACTCATCAGATACATCTGGTAGGAAAGCAAATTAGACGTTGTAGACCTGCCCTTCAAAAATCCATGTTGTTCGTCACAAATAATATTCCTGCAGCACCAAATGAGTTGATCAGATATTAGTTTATCTAGCATTTTAGGAATTGCGGACTGGATAGAAACTCCCCTATAATTTTGTATGACTTCCCTCGAGCCCTCTTTGAAAATAGGGTTGATGTAAGAATGTTTCCAAAAAGTAGGAAACACCCCGGTATTAATAGATTTATTGAATAATGTTTCAATCGGGGTAGTCAGTGAATAAATACATTGTTTTACAAAATAAGGGGGTAAACCATCCGGCCCAGAGCTAAGTGAGTCACCTAACTCATTGATTGAATTAAATATATCGGAAGTTTTTAGACTAAACCTTGAGCAAGATATTTTATGATCATAATTGAATAATGGAGCATCAATTATATCCTCATTGTAAACAGTGCAGAAATAGTCAGCAAATAAATCAACACAAGAACTTCCAGCATTGCATTGTGTATCATTAAAATTCATTTTATTTGGAAAACCTTTGATGTTTTTGCACTCATTAACAAAAGACCAAAATACTTTAGAATTAACTTTTATGGTATCCTCAGTTTTCCGAATATAGGATTCATAAAGTGTTTCACTTAAATTGCAACAAGAAGATCTAAGTTTTTTGAATGTTTCATAATCAGTAACACGACCACTTTTTTTAAAAGCGACATGGGCTTTTTTCTTAGATATAATTAAATCAATGAGTTCACGATTAAACCATTTTGGATAATTTGATGATTTATAATATTTAGAAGGCACATATAATGAGAGGGCATGATTAATGATGTTATAGAAATTATTTAAGTTTAAATCAATATTTGGTTCCTGAAATGCTAGACTCCAATCAACATTGCAAAGATAATCATTCATGGCGCTGTAATTAGCTGATTTGAAATCATAATAAATATAATCAGTGTATAAAGGACTAAATGTCTTTGATAAGTTCACAGAAAGATCATAGGATATGTGATGATAACTATTATTGAGTAATGGATCACTGGATGTATTAATATTAATATTAAGTAAATTAGAAAATATTAAATCAAGAAATATGCCACGTTCATTTGGAATGTGGTTCTTTTGACACAAATCATTAAAATTAAAAGAATCATTAAATGCACGGGCACACTGGGATGTATTTGAGTTAGACAATAAGCTATAACCCGAAAAGTCCCAAACTGCGGTTGGTAAGTTAAAATCCCCACAGAAAATATAATCAGAACTAGGATTATCCAAACAGATTTGATCAATAGCTAATGCATGTTGTTCATATATATTACAGGGGGACATAGGTGGAATATAAGAAGCACCAAGTATTAATCCATCATTAATTTTAACAAATAAGTGTTCTACAATATTTACTGATGAATCCAATTTAATGCTATTTAGATCAGACTTAACGGCAATAAGGACTCCCCCACCTCTACTTTTAGCACTAGTTAAGATTGTTCTATCCTGTCTGTGAATATTATAGTTCGATAAGTTTAATTCAGAATTTAACACGGAATCATCGAACCACGTTTCAATAAGAATTATGACGTCATAAACACAACAGCTAACCTTAAGATGTAAATCACGAATTTTCGATTTAAGGCCTCCGATGTTCTGGAAATACACAACTAGTTTTTTGGCTTATTAACTGCAACTCCTGATGACCGAGTACTGACTATACTCGGGACTCCATTCCTATATTTAATTGTCAAGTCCGTTTCGCCCGAATTTTTGCGTAAAGTAAGTTCGTCGTTTAAAGTCTTTAGCTGATTTCGTTGAATGATCGTACGATCGGCATAAAATTTCACCGCACCAGTATTCAAAGTACGCACAGCTTTGAGTACTTGAATTGCAGAGTGATGATCAGCTAAAGACACTTTCAGTGGCCTAGGTTTGCCGGACTCTTTTCCTAAGCGAATTACTAATTTAGGCACAAATGAGATTGAGGGCTCTAAGATAGTTTTAAGAGCTTCGATATCCTTTTTCTTCTTATCATCAGCATTGCCCTTGTGCTCTGGAAGACTTATGTCAAGCTGACACGATGGACTAAATGTCGGCTACCGCCGACTTATGTCCACTGTCAATATAGTTCAAATGTCGGCTGCCCCCGACTTATGTCAACTATTATTATAGTTTAAATGTCGGCTAGAGCCAACCTATGTCAACTGTCATGATAGTTCAAATGTCGGCTAACGCCGACTTATGTCAATTGTCGCGACCCTCGCCAAATTTTCTACGCGGGGCTTTTCTAAACTCGAAATTTTACTTCATGCTTAGTCTGGGAGTGGACAACACTCGTTCTTAGAAGTTTCAAATTGAACACTTTTATAAAAACACAACGAATGCCTGAATATTTACAGAGTATGCATCGGGATATGTATACTTAAATAAAAAATTCAAAATTACGGTTCAAAATTTAACAATCTCTGAAATCTTACAAAATTTGGACTACATAGGTTTGTGATTACGAATTTGATGCCCGCCAGGTATAAGGTATTGTCTGTTGACAGACAACGCGATTACCGCCAACGATACCCGTAGCATAGCATGGCCGGTAGTTTACGTGCTGCTCAGTAAAATCGTCATTGTAAGAAAAATAGCAGGTAGTAGCAGCTAGTTCTTGGGTTTTCCTCTTCGGTATAAAAATACGAAGTAGGGAAGCTATTTTTCCAAGCGGAGAAACGCGGAGAAATTTTTGTACGCTATAATTTGTAAATATTTTACACTTCGGAAATGAGGTTAAAATAAATCTGCATTTATATAGGTTAGGATAAAAATGCCAAACACTCCGTCTTCTCGGATATGACGTTAAATGCATGTAGGACCCGTGTACTGTTTGGATATTGCGTGCACGTTAAAGATTCCTACCGGTGATCGAACAGATTGATCAAATCGGTCGGCTCTTGAGCAATTGATCAAGTTATACGATTTGAGCTATAAAGCTACTTTGAGCTATTTTCGAGCGAATCGATCGGCCTAGGACAGTGGCCTAGGACAAAGGTTTAATCCGGCCCGTTTAAGAGTGCCGTCGTGAGAATGTTTGAACGCGTTCTTACTTCGTATAAAAACTACCTACCTACGATTAAGCATTATTCTTTGGCCCGCTACGATTGTCTGGTTATTACAAATGGCCCGTCTTAAAAAAAGTTTCCCCACCACTGCTCTATACTTTTCGCATTTTCATTTAAAGGTAAAGTTTCATTCATTTACGGTATTTCAATCCTTTAATCTGTTCATATTTTCATTTAAAGGTAAAATTTTATTCATTTACGGTATTTCAATCCTTTAGTCTTTTTGCATTTTCATTTAAAAGGTAACATTTCATTCATTTACGGTATTTCAATCCTTTAGTCTTTTCGCATTTTCATTTAAATGTAATAATTTCATTCATTTACGGTATTTCTCATTTCATTAAAAAAGGTGATTTCGATTGGCGAAAAAAGGAGCGATGAAGTCTGAAAGATGGTCTTCAGTTACAAAACCGCGAAGGCAGAAAAAAATAATGCCGTTTAAGGAATGCGAGAGGAGAGGAGCGAAAAAAAAAGTAAAAGGAGTTTTGTGTTTGTGGGCATATTTTTGTATCGGGTTTTTCGTTGTGTAACTGAAACGCGCCGGATTTGGGCTCGAGAATTAATTCTTGATGAACTTTTCAAATTAAGCTAACAAGAGAAATGAATATTAAATAAAACAAGTAATCGTTTTTATTTTTCTTCACTGGTCTAGAGAAAAAGGATTACTTGTTTCATTTAATATTAAATTCTTAATTTGTAATTTAAAAAATAAAGCAAACCATAGTTAGTTAATGTTAAAGTATTTAAAATCAATTTTACTGGAAAGAAATAAATGTTTATATCTTCATTAATCTGCACAAAAGAGAAATTTTGGAGAAAGGCTTCACAAGGGGGATTTATCACGTTTTGATTCCTGTGCATTTAAATGAATAATAAAAATCGAGTTTGGAAATATGAGAATAAACCTGTGTTTTAAAAGCTGCGATTATAATTTTATTCGTTTGCAAATTTCAACTTTCTCAAACGCTTGGAAATTAACTTATTAATTTTACTATCGCATAAAATGAACGAGAACTTTCTTAAACAATAAAGATTCTTTAAAATTCGTCTCACCGCATTAAAATAATAATTAATAAAAGAAAATACACAGGACAACTTTTGAACGACCAATTAGACTTAACAAACTCACCACTCTTAAATTTAAATTTCGCTGAAAAACCCACCCCCCCCATAAACATTGTATATATACCTGTACTGACAAATGTAATTTATCATTTCTTCGCCTGAAGAAGCCACAGTGTGGCGAAACAATTGTAGCGAGTTTACAATATATATTTGAAAGTTTTAAATGATTTTATTTTATTTATATAAAAGTGAAAATAATAATAGTTTAATAATTAAAAGGATTCTTTTTTTTTCCGCTAAATGTACATTTCGTTCACCATGTGAACATTTTCAATAGCTGTACTAAACTGTACATTTAGCGATCTAAATAAACCAGTGAAGAAAAAGGATTACTAACGTGTTTTATTTTATTAAAATCATCTTCACGTAACTCACAACGAAACATTTTATTAAAAGGATTATTCATTCTACATCTTGGAGGTATTCCCATCTTGGTAAACTTGTAAAATTGATAACTAATCACGAAATTAGTCAGCGCGAAAATAAAAAAGTGAATACAAAAAAGTTAAAAGTGGTATTTAATTAAATTGTAAAACTCCCGAATTCTTAAAGCCCTTATTACCTGACCTTTAAAAAAATATGTATATATAACTTGTAAAATATTTTTCTGTATTACTCCTTGAGAATGACGATAAGTCGAAACTAGTCGGAGAGAATAAAAAATAGTAGTGAAACAAACCAAGTCACTTTTATTTAATTATCAATTATTGTAAAATTGAGATAAAACACTTGATTTTTGTGTATCACATTTAAAAATTTAAAAAAATATATAAATTTATAAGATTAATTTATTTATATTCACACAATAATGCTGTATCATTGTGTGCTTATGTGTAGATCTATTTTAATCTGGACATTGTTTCTAAGAACGCAAATAAAATTTTCAAGAATGAGCTGTTTCTTTTCCAATTGAAACGAAACGAAACAACAAAAAAAAAATATCACGAGATTTTAAACCTACGCAAATGCAAGCGTTAGAAAAAAATGTAGCACTTCACTTCTCGTGGATTCGTGCCAAGATTTCGGTGACGTAAATATTTTGTGCCACGTCGACACGTTCCGAATTATTCATTCATGAAAACCTCTGCTGAATTTTCGGTCTCATTAATCAAAACGGCTTGTTACAGGTTAATTAATTTAGGTTTTACAACTAACTAATTACTTTTGGCAACGTTGGGTAAAAATTAAATCAACAAGTAATTACATTTGGTTTAAATAAGTTGACTTTTTGATCGATTGAGTTTTTGTGGAATTAAAAAATAAGCGTGATTGTTTTTATTTGGGAGGTTTGAAATACGTCATAGGGTTTATTTATAGTTGAAAAGAAAACAGATTTAGCTCAGGAATGAAAACAACGAGCGGTTTTATTTTAGAAAATATTTCCGAAATAATTTTTATATAAATAGGTTTCTAGTTATAATTTGTAATTTTTTATTCAAATAATTTAACTTAAAATAACTATCAGTGTGATTTTTGAAATAAGTTATTCCAAATTACTTAAAAAGCAGACAGAAAAAATTGAATTAAAATTGAAAAATAAAGATTTGTAAATTGTAAATAGTATATTTCAAACTTTGATATAAAGAAAACACTTAACTTTTTATTTTTTTTTATTTTTTTATTTTAAATCTTTATTTTCAAAAATACGCATACAGACAAAATGTTACATATTAATGAAAAAGTGTCAAGTAAACAGTTTTTATACCACATTTACTTTACTTTCGAAAATAAAATAAAAGTGGTATAAAAAAGTTAAGTGTTTTCTTTATATCAAAGTTTGAAAATGTACCACGAAGTGAACGCCTCCAAAATTCAAGAATTATTTCAAACTTCAAGAAATATTACATATCGTTGGATAAACAATTTTAAGTTAGTTTATGCTTTGAAAAACTGTAATAAATTCATTTTTCGCTCTAGGGCTTTAAATATTCAGAATCGCGTGTGAAATTGATACAGTTGATAGGGGAGTTTAGTGAGGTTAGGTTAGGTTGACGTTTCCGCGATTTAAGTCGATTATCTCGTAAACGGGGCTTGCTAGGAACAAAATTATTTCTGCGAAAAAGTTGAGAATTTGATGTTAAACGTCTTTCTGTTATTTTGTACAAAAATCGAGATATCGTTAAAAAAATACTGGGGGTAATTAGTTGAATTCGTGTTTGAACTTTTTTTTTAATAAATTCAATTTGTGCGTTAGAGTTTTAAAAACTTGGATTTATGCGTAGGATTAATCAAAGTTTAATGTAAGCTAAGCGGGGATTAAATCCGGGAATTATACGTGGATTTATGCGATTTAAGTCGATTATCTAGTAAACGGAGCATGCTATCTAAAAGATTATTTCATCGAAAAAGTTGAGAATTTGATGCGGAATGTCTTTTGTTTGAAACATTTTCTTTTATTTTGTACAACAGTCGAGATATCGTTGGATAATCAAGTAAAGGCTAGTTCATGCTTTGAAAAATTGTAATAAATTCATTTTTTGCACTAGGGCTTTAACATTTTAGAATCACGCATTGGATTGATCGAGCTAACAGCACTGAAATATAGTAATACTGGAACGCGCACTGCCTATGATCGCTGGGTTAAGAAAGCGAGCCGAGAGAGACAGCGACCAAAGGGTCTTGTGTCATTGTCTCACGCTCCTCGCGCATGCGCATTAGAACTAAAGTCAGGCGGCGTACATCACGGCACAAAAGTACGACGGAGACACAAGACCCGTTACTCGCTATCTCTGTCGGCTCGCGCTGGCGTCGCCAGAGCGCGTTCCAGTATTACTATATTTTAGTGGCTAACAGGCGAGATGAGTGAGGTTAGGTTAGGTTGAAGTTTCCGCTAATATGGCGGGATATCTTGTAAACGGAGCCGGCTATGGAAAAAATGTTTTTGCGAAAATCTGGAAAATCTGATACCGCGCGTCTTTTGTTTTAAACATTTTTTGTTATTTTTTACAACAATCGAGATACCGTTGGATAAACAATTATAGGTTAGTAATTATGTAATAAATTCTCTAGGGCTTGAATAATTTAAAATGCACGTGGGATTGAGGAAGTTGACAAGTGCGGTGAGTAAGGTTAGGTTAGGTTGACATTTCCGCGATTTAAGTCAATTATCTCGTAAACGGAACATACTACTGGAAAAATTCATTTAGCTAAAAAGTAGAGAATTTGATACTAAACGTCTTTTGTTTGGAACATTTTCTTTTATTTTGTACAACAATCGAGATATCGTTGGATAATCAATTAAAGGTTGGTTCATGCTTTGAAAAAATGTAATAAATTCATTTTTTACACTGATACTGTAAAATTTTGGAACCACGCGTTGGATTGATCGAGTTGACAGACGAGATAAGTAAGGTTAGATTAAGTTGGCGTTTCCGCTGATCGGGCTTTCTATCTCGTAAACGGAGCGTGCTATAGAAACAAATATTTCTGCGAAAATGTAGGAATACTGATACCGCGCGTCTTTTGTTTTAAGCATTTTTTGTTATTTTGTACAACAATCGAGATATCGTTGGATAAACAATTGTAGGTTAGTAAATATGTAATAAATTCATTTTTCATTAGGGTTTTAAAATTTCGGAATCGCGTGTAAAATTGATACAGTTGATAGGTGAGTTGAGTGAGGTTAGGTTAGGTTAGGTTGACGTTTCCGCGATCTAACTTGATTATCTCGCAAACGGAGCGTGCTATGGATAATTAATTTGGCGAAAAAGTAGAAAATTTAATGCTAAACGTCTTTTGTTTGAAATATTTTCTTTTATTTCATACAACAATCGAGATATCGTTGGATAGTCAATTAAAGGTTAGTTCATGCTTTGAACAGTTGTAATAAATTCATTTTTCGCACTAGTGCTTTGAAACGTTGGAATCACGCGTTGGATTGACTGAGCTGACAAGACGACGTGAGTGAGGTTAGATTAGGTTGACGTTTTCGCTAATCAGGCCGAATATCTCGTAAACGGAGCCTGCTATGAAAAAAAATATTTTTGCGAAAATGTCGAAAATCTGATACCGTGCGTCTTTTGTTTCAAACATTTTTTGTTATTTTGTATAACAATCGAGATATCGTTGGATAAAAAATTATAGGTTAGTAAATATGTACTGAATTCATTTTTCGCTGTAGGGCTTGCAAAATCTGGAATCGCGCGTGAGATTGTGGGAATTGATAAGTGCGGTGAGTGAGGTTAGGTTAGGTTGATGTTTCCGCGTTTTAAGTCAATTATCTTTCAAACAGAGGGTGCTGCGGAAGAATTCATTTGGCAAAAAGCAGAGAATTTGATGCTAAACGTCTTTTGTTTGAAACATTTTTTGTTATTTTGTACAGCAATCGAGATATAGTTGGATAATCAATTAAAGGTTAGTTCATGCTTTGAAAAACTGCAATAAATTCATTTTTCGCAGTAGGGTTTTAAAATTTTGCAATCACGCGTTGATTGATCGAGTTGACAGGCTAGATGAGTGAGGTTAGGTTAGATTAACGTTGTCGCTTATCGGGCTGGATATCTCGTAAACGGAGCGTGCTATGGAAAAAAATGTTTATGCGAAAATGTCGAAAATCTGATACTGCGCGTCTTTTGTTTCAAATATTTTTTTGTTATTTTGTACAACAATCGAGATATCGTTGGATAAACAATTATATATTAGTAAATATGTAATAAATTTATTTTTCGCTTTAGGGCTTGAATAATCTAAAATCGTGCGAGTGATTGTAGAAGTTGACAAGTACGGGAGTGAGGTTAGGTTAGGTTGACGTTTCCGCGATCTAAGTCAATTATCTCGCAAACGGAGCATAATATGGACAAAATTATTCGGCGAAAAAGTAGAGAATTTGATGCTAAACTTTTTTTCTTTTATTTTGCACAACTATCGAGACATCGTTGGATAATCAATTAAAGGTTAGTTCATGCTTTGAATAATTGTAATAAATTCATTTTTTGCACTAGAGCTTTAAAATTTCGGAATCACGCATTGAATTGATCGAGTTAACAGGCGAGATAAGTGAGGTTAGGTTAGGTTGATGTTTCCGCTAATCGGGCCGGATATCTCGTAAACGAAGCCGGCTATGGAAAAAAATGTTTCTGGAAAATCTGGGAAATCTGATAACGCGCGTCTTTTTTTAAACATTTTTTATTATTGTGTACAACAATCGCGATATCGTTTAATAAACAATTATAGGTTAGTAATTATGTAATAAATTCATTTTTCACTTTAGGGCTTAAATAATCTGGAATCGCGCGTGGAATTGTGGAAGTTAGCAAGTGCGGTGAGTGAGGTTAGGTTGACATTTCCGCGATCTAAGTCAATTATCTTGTAAAGGGAGCATACTATGGAAAAAATTATTCGGCGAGAAAGTAGAGAATTTGATGCTAAACGTCTTTGGTTTGAAACATTTTCTTTTATTTTGTACAACTATCGAGATATTGTTGGATAATCAATTAAAGGTTAGTTCATGCTTTGAAAAATTGTAATAAATTCATTTTTTGTACTAGGGCTTTAACATTTTGGAATCACGCATTGGATTGATCGAGTTAACAAGCGAGATGAGTGAGGTTAGGTTAGGTTGACGTTTTCGCTAATATGGCCGGATATCTCGTAAACGGAGCCGGCTATGGAAAAAAATGTTTCTGCAGAAATCTCGAAAATCTGATACCGCGCGTCTTTTGTTTTGAACATTTTTTGTTATTTTGTACATTAATCGCGATATTGTAGGATAAACAATTATAGGTTAGTAATTATGTAATAAATTCATTTTTCGCTTTAGGGCTTAAATAATCTGGAATCGCGCGTGGAATTGTGGAGGTTAGCAAGTGCGGTGAGTGAGGTTAGGTTAGGTTGACATTTTCGTGATCTAAGTCAATTATCTCGTAAACAGAGCATACTATGGAAGAAATTATTCGGCGAAAAAATAGAGAATTTGATGCTAAACGTCTTTGGTTTGAAACATTTTCTTTTATTTTGTACAACTATCGAGATATCGTTGGATAATCAATTAAAGGTTAGTTCATGCTTTGAACAATTGTAATTAATTCATTGTTTGCACTAGGGCTTTAAAATTTCGGAATCACGCATTGGATTGATCGAGTTAACAGGCGAGATAAGTGAGGTTAGGTTAGGTTGATGTTTCCGCTAATCGGGCCGGATATCTCGTAAACGGAGCGGGCTATGGAAAAAAATGTTTCTGGAAAATCTGGAAAATCTGATACCGCGCGTCTTTTCTTTCAAAGATTTTTTGTTATTTTGTACAACAATCGAGATATCGTTGGATAAACAATTGTAGGTTAGTAAATATGTAATAAATTCATTTTTCGCTTTAGGGCTTAAATAATCTAGAATCGCGCGTGGAATTGTGGGAGTTAGCAAGTGCGGTGAGTGAGGTTAGGTTGACATTTCCGCGATCTAAGTCAATTATCTCGTAAACGGAGCATACTACGGAAAAATTCATTTAGCGAAAAAGTAGAGAATTTGATACTAAACGTCTTTTGTTTGGAACATTTTTTTAAATTTTGTACAACAATCGAGATATCGTTGGATAATCAATTAAAGGTTGGTTCATGCTTTGAAAAAATGTAATAAATTCATTTTTTACACTGATACTGTAAAATTTTGGAACCACGCGTTGGATTGATAGAGTTGACAGACGAGATAAGTAAGGTTAGATTAAGTTGGCGTTTCCGCTGATCGGGCTTTCTATCTCGTAAACGGAGCGTGCTATAGAAACAAATATTTCTGCGAAAATGTAGGAAATCTGATACCGCGCGTCTTTTGTTTTGAGCATTTTTTGTTATTTTGTACAACAATCGAGATATCGTTGGATAAACAATTATAGGTTAGTAAATATGTAATAAATTCATTTTTCGCTGAAGGGCTTGAATAATGAATAATAATAATGAATAATAATTACAAGTGCGGTGAGTGAGGTTAGATTAGGTTGACGTTTCCGTCTATTATCTCGTAAACGGGGCGTGCTATGAAAAAAAATGTTATTGCGAAAAAGTAGAGAATTTGATGCTAAACGTCTTTTGTTTGAAACATTTTCTTTTATTTTGTACAATAATCGAGATATCGTTGGATAATCAATTAAAGGTTAGTTCATGCTTTGAAAAACTGCAATAAATTAATCAGGGCTTTGAAAATTTGAAATCGCGGGTGGAATTGTGGAAGTTGATAAGTGCGGTGAGTGAGGTTAGGTTATATGCTTAAATAAATTATTATTATAACGAGTGCCCTGTGAATTGTCAGCATTCCAGTAGGTTCTGACTTCACAAAGATATGATTAAATGTATTTGACGTTTCCGAAATTCACGAAATTCACCGACTCGTAAAACTTAACCTAAGATATGTAATTTGTTTTTCATAGCAACCGAAATGCCGACAGTTAATGGACGTTCGTTAGTTGGGCATTATAATTATAGCAGAATGAATTAATAAAAAAAAAATCTAGTGTATTGGGTCATGTGTTGAAATAACAGAGCGTTAGTCAACACGAAACTAAAACAAAATAAAAATGTATAAACAATGGCTAGCCGATAAGCAATCGTGCTGAGCTTGGTGTTTATTTACGTTTCGATTTGTGATGTGTAAGCAATTTGAAACAGGACGTGCTGCATTTTATTAAAATCACTTTAGTTCTTCACGAGAAACCGATTAGTCCATTACCAAACTTATTACAACAGAGAAAAAAATCGAAAAATATTCAAAACGCGATAATTGTGAAACAAGTATATGATTTGTTGATAATCATGAAATTATAGATATTTGTTCGAAATAAAAGACACTTATTCTGCACAAATGAAAGACACTTATTTTTTTTTCATTTTGCAGAAATGAAAGACACTTATTTCGCACAAATCCAAATTTGTGAAAATTAAATCCCGAATTTTAATCAAACACAGACAGTGAGTGATTGTTAATACATGTAGACTAAAGCAAAGTGTTTTTAATATGTTGAATTGAATCGTTACTTAAGTGATAATAATTTTATAATTAATCAGTGCTATCGTTTATTTATTTTTTGGGTAAGTGCATGTTTGTTTAATTAAGAAAATATTATGGCTATTATTAATTTATTCCGGCTTTACATACAATCATTATCATTTATTATTATTGCTAAATCCTAATAACTCAATAATACTAATAAAACATTCTTTCCAATAATAAATATTTAGTTTTGGTTACAGATTTTTAAGTTATTATTGTATTAATTGCCCAACAATTGTTAGTACTTTTTTTAATGTTACAGAAATGTGTAATTAATTGTGTAATCAACTAAAAAATTACAACTTTAATATTATTAGGTATATATTTTGACTACATTTTATTCTTGAAGGTGAAGTTTGTAATCTCACCTTAAATTCAAATGAAATCACGCGTAAAATGAACCTAATCGAAATTAAACTCTCGGCCGTTTCTATCAATTACATTGAGCAATTTTAGCAATTATCGCACCAAATTCGAATGAATGTCATGAAATCTTTCAAGACAAAAGAAAAAAAAAAAAAGACAACAAGGAAAACGCATTTGAATTAAATTGTGAAATGCACTTACTTACTTTGAATTAATCTCAATGTTTTTAAGTTAATTACAAAAAAAGACATTGAATTAAGCAATATATTATTTAAAAAAAAAATAATAAAAATAGTTTGTGGAAAATTTATGTTCAGAATTTGAACTGAGAAAAAAAGAAAAGAAAGAAACAGTCTGATAAAATGTAAGTAGAGCGTGAAAATGTTTAAAACAGGGAGAGAAAAAAGTAATAAGGCGAAGGCGATTTTTAAGAGGGCGCGCGTGATGGAATGCACAACAAATGATGAATCATGTTTTTCTTTTCGAAAATTGATTAAAAAATATGTGCACTTTGATTTTTACAGAAATTTCATGCGGATTTCATGGATGCATTCTTTAGCTTCAATTTATAGTTAATTTGATGAACATTGTGCAGTTTTTAACAAAGTTGTGATTGTTTTTTACAACGCACTTACAAATCTATTCAATTTAAATATTTAATTGATGAGGCGGATACATGATGAACTCCATAATACTCTTTGAAATAAAACAACGCAGTTGGGAGGGTTTCACTTTTATTGTTGAACACTGCAACATGTTTCACCACACAGTGGCTTCATCAGGCAGATGAAATAATATATCATTATTTCATCTGCCTGATGAAGCCACTGTGTGGTGAAACATGTTGCAGTGTTCAACAATAAAAGTGAAACCCTCCCAACTGCGTTGTTTTATTTCAAAGTCTATTCAATTTTTCATGCGGATTTCAGAGATGCATTCTTAAGCTCCGATTTTCAGTAAATTTTATCAAACTTGGGAGATTTTTTAATAAAGTTATGTTTGTTTTTTATAACCCACTAACAAATCTACTCGATTAAAATTCACACAAATGTGTTGATGCTACAGAACATTTAAAAAAAATAGTTACACAATTAATTTTAATTTATTTTTATATTTTGATTTCTCTTCTTCTCTCTTCTCTTTATTTACTTTTCAGTGACTATAGTTTCGACTACAAGTTAGTCATTATCAAACAAAGCGACTTAGTTTGATAATTACTAGCTTGTAGTCGAAACTATAGTGGTAAAACAAAGTTAAGTGTTTTAATAAAATAATTATTCAAATTACCTGAAAATTAAATTTCAAATTATTATAACTTCTGAAAATTTCGAGATTTCTTCATGAAATTTTGTGTGGATATTACATAAACACTGCTCTTTCAAAATATACAAAAATCTAAATATACTCTATTGATAGTTTTCGTGATATTTTAAATTGAACGTCGAATAAGCGTAATTTGAAACGTATTTCACAGAAGTGATGTTTAAATAAATCGTAACTTCCAATGTTTTCGAGTTATGTTCATAAAATTTTGTGTCGATGTTAATCAAATATTGCTCTTTCAATATATCTCAAAATCCAAAAGTACCCCATTGATAGTTTTTGAGATATTTTCAATTGAATGTCGAATAAGCGTAATTTGAAACGTATTTCACAGAATTGATATTTAAATAAATCGTATCTTCGAATGTTTTTGAGTTATGTTCATAAAATTTTGTGTCGATGTTAATCAAATATTGCTCTTTTAATATACGTCAAAATCCAAAAATACCCCATTGATAGTTTTTGAGATATTTTTAATTGAATGTCGAATTAAGCGTAATTTGAAACGTATTTCACAGAAGTGATATTTAAATAAATCGTATCTTCGAATGTTTTTGAGTTATGTTCATAAAATTTTGTGTCGATGTTAATTAACTATTGCTCTTTCAATATATCTCAAAATCCAAAAGTACCCCATTGATAGTTTTTGAGATATTTTCAATTGAATGTCGAATAAGCGTAATTTGAAACGTATTTCACAGAAGTGATATTTAAATAAATCGTATCTTCGAATGTTTTTGAGTTATGTTCATAAAATTTTGTGTCGATGTTAATCAACTATTGCTCTTTCAATATATCTCAAAATCCAAAAGTACCCCATTGATAGTTTTTGAGATATTTTCAATTGAATGTCGAATAAGCGTAATTTGAAACGTATTTCACAGAAGTGATATTTAAATAAATTGTAACTTCGAATGTTTTTGAGTTACGTTCATAAATTTTTGTGTCGATGTTAATCAAATATTTCTCTTTCAATATATGTCAAAATCCAAAAATACCCCATTGATAGTTTTTGAGATATTTTTAATTGAATGTCGAATTAAGCGTAATTTGAAACGTATTTCACAGAAGTGATATTTAAATAAATCGTATCTTCGAATGTTTTTGAGTTATGTTCATAAAATTTTGTGTCGATGTTAATTAACTATTGCTCTTTCAATATATCTCAAAATCCAAAAGTACCCCATTGATAGTTTTTGAGATATTTTCAATTGAATGTCGAATAAGCGTAATTTGAAACGTATTTCACAGAAGTGATATTTAAATAAATCGTATCTTCGAATGTTTTTGAGTTATGTTCATAAAATTTTGTGTCGATGTTAATCAACTATTGCTCTTTCAATATATCTCAAAATCCAAAAGTACCCCATTGATAGTTTTTGAGATATTTTCAATTGAATGTCGAATAAGCGTAATTTGAAACGTATTTCACAGAAGTGATATTTAAATAAATTGTAACTTCGAATGTTTTTGAGTTACGTTCATAAATTTTTGTGTCGATGTTAATCAAATATTTCTCTTTCAATATATGTCAAAATCCAAAAATACCCCATTGATAGTTTTTGAGATATTTTTAATTGAATGTCGAATTAAGCGTAATTTGAAACGTATTTCACAGAAGTGATATTTAAATAAATCGTATCTTCGAATGTTTTTGAGTTATGTTCATAAAATTTTGTGTCGATGTTAATTAACTATTGCTCTTTCAATATATCTCAAAATCCAAAAGTACCCCATTGATAGTTTTTGAGATATTTTCAATTGAATGTCGAATAAGCGTAATTTGAAACGTATTTCACAGAAGTGATATTTAAATAAATCGTATCTTCGAATGTTTTTGAGTTATGTTCATAAAATTTTGTGTCGATGTTAATCAACTATTGCTCTTTCAATATATCTCAAAATCCAAAAGTACCCCATTGATAGTTTTTGAGATATTTTCAATTGAATGTCGAATAAGCGTAATTTGAAACGTATTTCACAGAAGTGATATTTAAATAAATTGTAACTTCGAATGTTTTTGAGTTACGTTCATAAATTTTTGTGTCGATGTTAATCAAATATTTCTCTTTCAATATATGTCAAAATCCAAAAATACCCCATTGATAGTTTTTGAGATATTTTTAATTGAATGTCGAATTAAGCGTAATTTGAAACGTATTTCACAGAAGTGATATTTAAATAAATCGTATCTTCGAATGTTTTTGAGTTATGTTCATAAAATTTTGTGTCGATGTTAATTAACTATTGCTCTTTCAATATATCTCAAAATCCAAAAGTACCCCATTGATAGTTTTTGAGATATTTTCAATTGAATGTCGAATAAGCGTAATTTGAAACGTATTTCACAGAAGTGATATTTAAATAAATCGTATCTTCGAATGTTTTTGAGTTATGTTCATAAAATTTTGTGTCGATGTTAATCAACTATTGCTCTTTCAATATATCTCAAAATCCAAAAGTACCCCATTGATAGTTTTTGAGATATTTTCAATTGAATGTCGAATAAGCGTAATTTGAAACGTATTTCACAGAAGTGATATTTAAATAAATTGTAACTTCGAATGTTTTTGAGTTACGTTCATAAATTTTTGTGTCGATGTTAATCAAATATTTCTCTTTCAATATATGTCAAAATCCAAAAATACCCCATTGATAGTTTTTGAGATATTTTTAATTGAATGTCGAATTAAGCGTAATTTGAAACGTATTTCACAGAAGTGATATTTAAATAAATCGTATCTTCGAATGTTTTTGAGTTATGTTCATAAAATTTTGTGTCGATGTTAATTAACTATTGCTCTTTCAATATATCTCAAAATCCAAAAGTACCCCATTGATAGTTTTTGAGATATTTTCAATTGAATGTCGAATAAGCGTAATTTGAAACGTATTTCACAGAAGTGATATTTAAATAAATCGTATCTTCGAATGTTTTTGAGTTATGTTCATAAAATTTTGTGTCGATGTTAATCAACTATTGCTCTTTCAATATATCTCAAAATCCAAAAGTACCCCATTGATAGTTTTTGAGATATTTTCAATTGAATGTCGAATAAGCGTAATTTGAAACGTATTTCACAGAAGTGATATTTAAATAAATTGTAACTTCGAATGTTTTTGAGTTACGTTCATAAATTTTTGTGTCGATGTTAATCAAATATTTCTCTTTCAATATATGTCAAAATCCAAAAATACCCCATTGATAGTTTTTGAGATATTTTTAATTGAATGTCGAATTAAGCGTAATTTGAAACGTATTTCACAGAAGTGATATTTAAATAAATCGTATCTTCGAATGTTTTTGAGTTATGTTCATAAAATTTTGTGTCGATGTTAATTAAATATTGCTCTTTCAATATATCTCAAAATCCAAAAGTACCCCATTGATAGTTTTTGAGATATTTTCAATTGAATGTCGAATTAAGCGTAATTTGAAACGTATTTCACAGAAGTGATGTTTAAATAAATCGTAACTTCGAATGTTTTCGAGTTATGTTCATAAAATTTTGTGTCGATGTTAATCAAATATTGCTCTTTCAATATACGTCAAAATCCAAATGTACGCCATTGATAGTTTTTGAGATATTTTCAATTGAATGTCGAATTAAGCGTAATTTGAAACGTATTTCACAGAAGTGATGTTTAAATAAATCGTAACTTCGAATGTTTTCGAGTTATGTTCATAAAATTTTGTGTCGATGTTAATCAAATATTGCTCTTTCAATATACGTCAAAATCCAAATGTACGCCATTAATAGTTTTTGAGATATTTTCAATTGAATGTCGAATAAGCGTAATTTGAAACGTATTTCACAGAAGTGATATTTAAATAAATTGTAACTTCTAATGTTTTTGAGTTACGTTCATAAATTTTTGAGTCGATGTTAATCAAATATTTCTCTTTCAATATATGTCAAAATCCAAAAGTAACCCATTGAGAGTTTTTGAGATATTTTCAATTGAATGTCAAAAAGTGCTATTTTATTCAGATTTTATTCAACCATAACATAAAAACCATGATGACTTTTAGTATATATGAGATTTCTTTATGAAATTCTGTGTGGATACTAACAATGTATTTTTATTTAATACCCTATTAATAGTTTTTAAGTTATTTCAAATTAAACGTAAAATTATTGCAATTTTTAATGAAATTTCTGAGAACTAAGGTTTCAAGAGATGATAAATCCTAAAATATTTGTGAAATCTTCATGAAATTCTGCGTGGATATTAAAAATGGAGTGTTCTTTGAAAATATGCAACAATCTAAAAATACCCCATCGACAGTTTTTGAGTTATTTCGAAATAAACGTAACGTTAATGTATTTTAATGAACTTTCTTCGAACTGATGTTTTAAACAATCATAACTTCTAACATTTTTGAGATATTGTCATGATTTTTTTTAAGGATATTCAGCATATATTGTTCTTTTAAAATATGCAATAATCCAAAAATACCCCATCTATAGTTTTTGAGTTATTTCGAATTAAAGGTTAAATGAATGTAATTTTAGTAAAATTTTACAGAGCTAAAGTTTAAATGAATCATAGCTTCTAACATTTTTAAGATATCGACATTCATTTTTTTTAGGATATTAAGCATCTATTGTTCTTTTAAAATATGCAATTATCCAAAAATACCGAATCGCTAGTTTTTGAGTTATTTCGAATTAAACGTAAAATGCGTTTCTCAGAAACAAAGTTTTAAACAATCATAATTTAAAATACTTTTGAGATATCGATGTGATTTTTTTTGAGGATATTAAGCATATATTGTTCTTTCAAAATATGCAATAATCAAAAAATACCCTATCTATAGTTTTTGAGTTATTTCGAATTGAAGGTTAAACGTGTGTAATTTTAGTGAAATTTTACAGGGCAAAAGTTTAAAAAACAATCATAGCTTCTAACATTTTTAAGATATCGACATGCATTTTTTTGAGGATATTAAGCATCTATTGTTCTTTCAAAATATGCAATAATTCAAAAATACCCTATCTATAGTTTCTGAGTTATTTCGAATTAAAGGTTAAACGTGTGTAATTTTAGTGAAATTTTACAGTGCTAAAGTTTAAAACAATCATAGCTTCTTACATTTTTAAGATATCGACATGCGTTTTTTTGAGGATATTAAGCATCTATTATTCTTTCAAAATATGTAATAATTCAAAAATATGCTATTGATTATTTCGAATTAAACGAAAAATTAGTCTCATTTTTAATAAAATATCTAAGAACTAAAATTTCAAGAAATTATAGCTCTTTAAATTTTTCAGATAACTTCATGAAATTTTGTCTAGATATTAAGCATAGATTGTTCTTTCAAACTATGCAGAAATAAAAAAATACCCTATCGATAGTTTTTGTGTTATTTTGAATTAAACGTAAAATTAGTGTAAGTATAAATAAAATTTCTCAGAAATAAAGTTTTAAACTATCATAATTTGTAATATTTTTGAGATATCGATATGAATTTCTTTGAGGATATTAAGCATATATTGTTCTTTCAAAATATGCAATAATCCAAAAATACCCTATCTATAGTTTTTGAGTTATTTCGAATTAAAGGTTAAACGTGTGTAATTTTAATAAAATTTTACAGGGCTCAAGTTTAAAACAATCATACCTTCTAACATTTTTAAGATATCAGCATGAATTTTTTTAAGAATATTTATCATCTATTGTTCTTCCAAAATATGCAATAATTCAATAATACCCCAACGATAGTTTTTGAGTTATTTCGAATTAAACGAAAAATTATTCTATTTTTTTATGAAATTTATGAGAATTAAAATTTCAAGAAATTATAACTCATCAAATTTTTCAGATAACTTCATGAAATTTTGTGTGGATATTAAGCATAGATTGTTCTTTCGAACTATACAGAAATCCAAAAATACCCCATTGATAGTTTTTGTGTTATTTCGAATTAAACGTAAAATGCGTGTAATTATAAACAAAATTTCTCAGAAATAAAGTTTTAAGCAATCATAACTTGTAATACTTTTGAGATATCGATATGATTTTTGTTGAGGATATTAAGCATATATTGTTCTTTTAAAATATGCAATAATCCAAAAATACCCCAACGATAGTTTTTGACTTATTTCGAATTAAACGAAAAATTAGTCTAATTTTTAATGAAATTTCTGAGAATTAAAATTTCAAGAAATCATAACTCATCAAATTTTTTAGATAACTTCATGAAATTTTGTGTGGATATTAAGCATAGATTGTTCTTTCGAACTATACAGAAATCCAAAAATACCCTATTGATAGTTTTTGTGTTATTTCGAATTAAACGTAAAATGCGTGTAATTATAAACAAAATTTCTCAGAAATAAAGTTTTAAACAATCATAACTTGTAATACTTTTGAGATATCGATATGATTTTTGTTGAGGATATTAAGCATATATTGTTCTTTTAAAATATGCAATAATCCAAAAATACCCCAACGATAGTTTTTGAGTTATTTCGAATTAAACGAAAAATTAGTCTAATTTTTAATGAAATTTCTGAGAATTAAAATTTCAAGAAATCATAACTCATCAAAATTTTCAGATAACTTTATGAAATTTTGTGTGGATATTAAGCATAGATTGTTCTTTCGAACTATTCAGAAATCCAAAAATACCCCATTGATAGTTTTTGTGTTATTTCGAATTAAACGTAAAATGCGTGTAATTATAAACAAAATTTCTCAGAAATAAAGTTTTAAACAATCATAACTTGTAATATTTTTAAGATATCGATATGATTATTGTTGAGGATATTAAGCATATATTGTTCTTTTAAAATATGCAATAATCCAAAAATACCCCAACGATAGTTTTTGAGTTATTTCGAATTAAACGAAAAATTAGTCTAATTTTTAATGAAATTTATGAGAATTAAAATTTCAAGAAATTATAACTCATCAAATTTTTCTGATAACTTCATGAAATTTTATGTGGATATTAAGCATAGATTGTTCTTTCGAACTATATAGAAATCCAAAAATACCCCATTGATAGATTTTGTGTTATTTCGAATTAAACGTAAAATGCGTGTAATTATAAACAAAATTTCTCAGAAATAAAGTTTTAAACAATCATAACTTGTAATACTTTTGAGATATCGATATGATTTTTGTTGAGGATATTAAGCATATATTGTTCTTTTAAAATATGCAATAATCCAGAAATACCCCATCGATAGTTTTTGAGTTTTTTTTAAAATAAAGGTCAAATGTGTATAATTTTAGTCAAATTTCACAGGACTAAAGTTTTAAACAATCATAACTTTTAAAATTGTTAAGATATCGACATACATTTTTTTGAGGATATTAACCATATAAGTATTCTTTCAAAATGTGTAATAATCCAAAAATACTCCATCAATAGTTTTTGAGTTATTCGCCATAGAACGTTAAATATGAGTAATTTTATCGAAGTTTTACAGAAACGATAACTTAAGAAAAGCATTGTTATTTTAAAACTCTGTGAGAAGTTAGCATGAAATTTTGTGTGGATATTAAGCAAACATATTGGTCTTTCAAAATATGACAAAACCCAAACAGTACATTTTTATACCTGGGCATCCAGTGTTAATGTTCATGTATTTATATTTTACAAGTTCGGGTATTTTTATAAAATTTAAAGCTTCTAACGAGTGTTTCCCCTCCCAGACTAAGCATGAAGTAAAATTTCGAGTTTAGAAAAGCCTGAAAATTTGGCTCGGGCGCGTAGCGAAGCGGAGCGACCGAGCCAAATTAGGCTTTTCTAAACTCGAAATTTTACTTCATGCGCCACGCGTATAAAACACTGATATCAAGTTAAGTTTAAAACAAACTGTTTAGATATGTGTGTTTAAGATTCACTACTGTCTTAGTTCTATTTTAAATAATTTAAATTTTTGATAGAAGATGTAAAAAAATAGGTATTCTAAAAGTGAATACCTATTTTTTTACATCTTCTATCAAAAATTTAAATTATTTAAAATTAACTAAAATCTTTATTTTATAATAATAATATATAATAATATTTTATAATAATAATAATAATAATAATAATAATAATAATAATAATAATAATTTATTTCTCAAGAAGCATAGCCTAATTACAGAGAAATATATATAAACTAAATATAGGTTTACAGTGTAAGTGAGAAGGGTACAAACTAATCGCGAAAGAAAACAAATTTTGCATGAATTATTCTAAAGCAGTGTACTGCAACAGTATTTTTATTCTTCACTTGAAATGAGTGTTTTAGGGGCGTGGCGCATGAAGTAAAATTTCGAGTTTAGAAAAGCCTAATTTGGATTGGCCGCTCCGCTTCGCTACGCGGCCAATCCAAATTTTTAGGCTTTTCTAAACTCGAAATTTTACTTCATGCTTAGTCTGGGAGTGGAAACACTCGTTAGAAGCTTTAAATTTTATAAAAATACCCGTAGCGCGTAGCGCTAAATATTCTGCAAACTATTGACAAATTCAAGTTTTCCTGAAGACAATTCAATCCATTTTTTTAATTTTATTAAACTCATTGTTTTTGAATATATTATTATATATTATCTCATTATAGATGTAATCGAATTTGTAATTCATATAAATAATTAAGTCATATCCGCAAACTGGACGTCCTTAAAAAAAACCGAATCGTGATTTACTTATGTATGTATTACGAATTACTATTATTGTATAGTGGACGTCATTAATGAATGCTAACTAATTTAGTTAACATAAACTTCCGCATCGCCACAATGCAAACACAATGAACAAAAAAATAAATAAAGATACAGAAAGAGAATAAAATAAATAAAACAGGTTGAGTTCGGTTTGATTACATGAATTATTCAATAAATGAATCTTTGGCAAATAACTATGTTAACATTTATCAAACAGTAATTTTATAGAATGCTATATAGGGTGCCCGAATTTTGACAGAATGTATGGGGATCTCAGTTATTTGAAGAGATAGAGAGTCGTATTTTAGGGCTTACTAATTAATCTGAAAACAATTTTAAAATATCTTTTTTTGTTTTCAAGATATCAATAAAAAACTGATTTTTTAAAAAATAGTTTTTATTTTTTTATTCAAAAACGACTGAATTTAGACATTTAGAACCTTGACAATATATAAGCACTTTTAAATGAGGAATCTAGTAGCATATTTATGTATGTTGGATAATCAATTAAAGGTTACTTAACTGCAATAAATTTATTTTTCGCACTAGGGCTATAAAATTTTGGAAACACGCGTTAGATTGATCGAGTTAAAAGGCGAGATGAGTGAGGTTAGTTTCGGTTGACGTTTTCGCTAATCGGGCCGGATATCTCGTAAACGGAGTCTGCTATGAAAAAAAATGTTTTTGTAAAAATGTCGGAAATCTGATACTGCGCGTCTTTTGTTTTAAACATGTTTTGATGTTTTGTACAACAATCGAGATATCGTTGGATAAACAATTATAGGTTAGTAAATATGTAATAAATTCATGTTTCGCTATAGAGCTTAAATAATCTGGAACCGCGCGAGGGATTGTGGAAGTTGACAAGCCCGGTGAGTGAGGTTAGGTTAGGTTGACGTTTCCACGATTTAAGTCAATTATCTCGTAAACAGAGCATTCTACGGAAAAATTCATTTGGCGAAAAAGTAGAGAATTTAATGCTAAACGTCTTTTGTTTGAAACATTTTCTTTTATTTCGTACAACAATCGAGATATAGTTGGATAATCAATAAAAAGTTAGTTCATGCTTTGAACAGTTGTAATAAATTAATTTTTCGCACTAGTGCTTTGAAACTTTGGAATCACGCGTTGGATTGATTGAGCTGACAGACGACGTGAGTGAGGTTAGGTTAAGTTGACGTTTTCGGAAATCAGGCCGGGTATCTCGTAAACGAAGCCTGCTATGGAAAAAAATATTTATTCGAAAATGTCGAAAATCTGATACCGTGCGTCTTTTGTTTTAAACATTTTGTGTTATTTTGTACAATAGTTTTTATTTTTTTATTCAAAAACGACTGAATTTGGACATTTAGAACTTTGACAATATAATTTTGCTCATCTTAATCGAGTAGATTTGTTAGTGAATTGTAAAAAAACAATCATAACTTTGTTAAAAACCACGCAAATTTCGTAAAATTAACTCAAACTCAAAGCCAAAGAATGCATCTAATACATCCACAATAAAATAAATTCAAATTAAATGCATAAGTATTTTTAAATTTTTTTTAAAGAAACAACAAATTTTTATGCATTTTAATTAAGTAGATTTGTTAGTGGCTTGTAAAAACAATCATAATTTTGTTGAAAATTAAAGCCAAAGGATCAATCTATCTGCATTAATTCAAATTAAATGTGTAAGTGTTTTTTTTAATTCTTTAAAGAAACAACAAACTTTTTTTGAATTTTAATTCAGTAGATTTGTTAGTAGGTTGTAAAAACAATCATAACTTTGTTAAAAATTAAGTAATTTTCATAAAATTAACTTAATATCAAAGCCAAAGAATGCATCTATTACATTTGGGTAAAAATTAGTTAAAATTAAATGTGTAAATATTTTTTTTAATTTCTTAGAAAATCAATATAGTTTTGTTCATTTTAATGGAGTAGATTTGTTAGTGAGTTGTAACAAAACAATCATAACTTTGTTAAAAATAAAGCAAATTTCGTAAAATTAACTTAAATTCAAAGCCAAATAATGTATCTATTACATCCATATAAAAATAAATTAAAATAAAAGGCGTAAGTATTTTTTTAGAATTTTTTAAAGAAATATATTTCTATGCATTTTAATTAGGTGGCTTGTAAAAACAATCATAACTTTGTTGAAAATTAGGCAAATTTCGTAAAACTAACTGTAAATTAAAGCCAAAGGATCAATCTATGACATCTGTGTAAAAATTAATTAAAATTAAATGTGTAAGTATTTTTTAGAATTATTTGAAGAAACAACACATTTTTTGTGAATTTTAATTGAGCTGATTTCTTCGTGGGTTGTAAAAACAATCGAAACCTTTAGAAAAATTGTGAAAATTTTGTAAAATTATTTAAAAACCAAGCCAAAGGATGCATCTATTATATCTGTATAAAAATAAATTAAAAACTAATGAGAAGAATGTTTTAAAATTGTTTGAAATTTTTGTGCATTTTAATTGAGTCGATTTCTTAGTGGGTTGTAAAAAAACAATCATAACTTTGTTGAAAATTAGGCAAATTTCGTAAAACTAACTGCAAACTAAAGCCAAAGGATCAATCTATGAGATCTGTGTATAAATAAATTAAAATTAAATGTGTAAGTATTTTTTATAATTATTTGAAGAAACAACACATTTTTTGTGAATTTTAATTGAGCTGATTTCTTCGTGGGTTGTAAAAACAATCGTAACTTTGTTAAAAATCACGGAAATTTTGTGAAATTATTTAAAAATCCAAGCCAAAGGATGCATCTATTACATCTGTATAAAAATAAATTAAAATTAAATGAGAAGAATGTTTTAAAATTGTTTGAAATTTTTGTGCATTTTAATTGAGTCGATTTGTTAGTGGGTTGTAAAAAAACAATCATAACTTTGTTAAAAATAAAGCAAATTTCGTAAAATTAACTTAAAATCAAAGCCAAATAATGTATCTATTACATCCATATAAAAATTAATTAAAATAAGAGGCGTAAGTATTATTTTAGAATTTTTTAAAGAAATATATTTCTATGCATTTTAATTAAGTGGCTTGTAAAAACAATCATAACTTTGTTGAAAATTAGGCAAATTTCGTAAAACTAACTGTAAATTAAAGCCAAAGGATCAATCTATGACATCTGTGTAAAAATAAATTAAAATTAAATGTGTAAGTATTTTTTATAATTATTTGAAGAAACAACACATTTTTTGTGAATTTTATTTGAGCTGATTTGTTCGTGGCTTGTAAAAACAATCGTAACCTTGTTAAAAATCTCGCAAATTTTGTAAAATTATTTAAAAATCCAAGCCAAAGGATGCATCTATTACATCTGTATAAAAATAAATTAAAATTAAATGTGAAAGAATGTTTTAAAATTGCTTGAAATTTTTGTGCATTTTAGTTGAGTCGATTTGTTAGTGGGTTGTAAAAAAACAATCATAACTTTGTTAAAAATAAAGCAAATTTCGTAAAATTAACTTAAAATCAAAGCCAAATAATGTATCTATTACATCCATATAAAAATAAATTAAAATAAGAGGCGTAAGTATTTTTTTAGAATTTTTTAAAGAAATATATTTCTATGCATTTTAATTAAGTGGCTTGTAAAAACAATCATAACTTTGTTGAAAGTTAGGCAAATTTCGTAAAACTAACTGTAAATTAAAGCCAAAGGATCAATCTATGATATCTGTGTATAAATAAATTAAAATTAAATGTGTAAGTATTTTTTATAATTATTTGAAGAAACAACACATTTTTTGTGAATTTTAATTGAGCTGATTTGTTCGTGGGTTGTAAAAACAATCGTAACCTTGTTAAAAATCACGCAAATTTTGTAAAATTATTTAAAGATCCAAGCCAAAGGATGCATCTATTACATCTGTATAAAAATAAATTAAAATTAAATGAGAAGAATGTTTTAAAATTGTTTGAAATTTTTGTGCATTTTAATTGAGTCGATTTGTTAGTGGGTTGTAAAAAAACAATCATAACTTCTATTACATCTATCTATTACATCCATATAAAAATTAATTAAAATAAGAGGCGTAAGTATTTTTTTAGAATTTTTTAAAGAAATATATTTCTATGCATTTTAATTAAGTGGCATGTAAAAACAATCATAACTTTGTTGAAAAGTAGGCAAATTTCGTAAAACTAACTGTAAATTAAAGCCAAAGGATCAATCTATGATATCTGTGTATAAATAAATTAAAATTAAATGTGTAAGTATTTTTTAGAATTATTAGAAGAAACAACACATTTTTTGTGAATTTTAATTGAGCTGATTTGTTCGTGGGTTGTAAAAACAATCGTAACCTTGTTAAAAATCACGCAAATTTTGTAAAATTATTTAAAAATCCAAGCCTAAGGATGCATCTATTACATCTGTATAAAAATAAATTAAAATTAAATGTGAAAGAATGTTTTAAAATTGTTTGAAATTTTTGTGCATTTTAATTGAGTCGATTTGTTAGTGGGTTGTAAAAAAACAATCAGAACTTTGTTAAAAATAAAGCAAATTTCGTAAAATTAACTTAAAATCAAAGCCAAATAATGTTTCTATTACATCCATATAAAAATTAATTAAAATAAGAGGCGTAAGTATTTTTTTAGAATTTTTTAAAGAAATATATTTCTATGCATTTTAATTAAGTGGCTTGTAAAAACAATCATAACTTTGTTGAAAATTAGGCAAATTTCGTAAAACTAACTGTAAATTAAAGCCAAAGGATCAATCTGTGACATCTGTGTAAAAATAAATTAAAATTAAATGTGTAAGTATTTTTTAGAATTATTTGAAGAAACAACACATTTTTTGTGAATTTTAATTGAGCTGATTTGTTCGTGGGTTGTAAAAACAATCGTAACCTTGTTAAAAATCACGCAAATTTTGTAAAATTATTTAAAAATCCAAGCCAAAGGATGCATCTATTACATGTGTATAAATATAAATTAAAATTAAATGTGAAAGAATGTTTTAAAATTGTTTGAAATTTTTGTGCATTTTAATTGAGTCAATTTGTTAGTGGGTTGTAAAAAAACAATCAGAACTTTGTTAAAAATAAAGCAAATTTCGTAAAATTAACTTAAAATCAAAGCCAAATAATGTTTCTATTACATCCATATAAAAATTAATTAAAATAAGAGGCGTAAGTATTTTTTTAGAATTTTTTAAAGAAATATATTTCTATGCATTTTAATTAAGTGGCTTGTAAAAACAATCAAAACTTTGTTGAAAATTAGGCAAATTTCGTAAAACTAACTGTAAATTAAAGCTAAAGGATCAATCTATGACATCTGTGTAAAAATAAATTAAAATTAAATGTGTAAGTATTTTTTAGAATTATTTGAAGAAACAACACATTTATTGTGAATTTTAATTGAGTTGATTTGTTCGTGGGTTGTAAAAACAATCGTAACCTTGTTAAAAATCACGCAAATTTTGTAAAATTATTTAAAAATCCAAGCCAAAGGATGCATCTATTACATCTGTATAAAAATAAATTAAAATTAAATGTGAAAGAATGTTTTAAAATTGTTTGAAATTTTTGTGCATTTTAATTGAGTCGATTTGTTAGTGGGTTGTAAAAAAACAATCATAACTGTTAAAAATAAAGCAAATTTCGTAAAATTAACTTAAAATCAAAGCCAAATAATGTATCTATTACATACATATAAAAATTAATTAAAATAAGAGGCGTAAGTATATTTTTAGAATTTTTTAAAGAAATATATTTCTATGCATTTTAATTAAGTGGCTTGTAAAAACAATCATAACTTTGTTGAAAATTAGGCAAATTTCGTAAAACTAACTGTAAATTAAAGCCAAAGGATCAATCTATGACATCTGTGTAAAAATAAATTAAAATTAAATGTGAAAGTATTTTTTAGAATTATTTGAAGAAACAACACATTTTTTGTGAATTTTAATTGAGCTGATTTGTTCGTGGGTTGTAAAAACAATCGTAACCTTGTTAAAAATCTCGCAAATTTTGTAAAATTATTTAAAAATCCAAGCCAAAGGATGCATCTATTACATCTGTATAAAAATAAATTAAAATTAAATGTGAAAGAATGTTTTAAAATTGCTTGAAATTTTTGTGCATTTTAGTTGAGTCGATTTGTTAGTGGGTTGTAAAAAAACAATCATAACTTTGTTAAAAATAAAGCAAATTTCGTAAAATTAACTTAAAATCAAAGCCAAATAATGTATCTATTACATCCATATAAAAATTAATTAAAATAAGAGGCGTAAGTATTTTTTTAGAATTTTTTAAAGAAATATATTTCTATGCATTTTAATTAAGTGGCTTGTAAAAACAGTCATAACTTTGTTGAAAATTAGGCAAATTTCGTAAAACTAACTGTAAATTAAAGCCAAAGGATCAATCTGTGACATCTGTGTAAAAATAAATTAAAATTAAATGTGTAAGTATTTTTTAGAATTATTTGAAGAAACAACACATTTTTTGTGAATTTTAATTGAGCTGATTTGTTCGTGGGTTGTAAAAACAATCGTAACCTTGTTAAAAATTACGCAAATTTTGTAAAATTATTTAAAAATCCGAGCCAAAGGATGCATCTATTACATCTGTATAAAAATAAATTAAAATTAAATGTGAAAGAATGTTTTAAAATTGCTTGAAATTTTTGTGCATTTTAGTTGAGTCGATTTGTTAGTGGGTTGTAAAAAAACAATCATAACTTTGTTAAAAATAAAGCAAATTTCGTAAAATTAACTTAAAATCAAAGCCAAATAATGTATCTATTACATCCATATAAAAATTAATTAAAATAAGAGGCGTAAGTATTTTTTTAGAATTTTTTAAAGAAATATATTTCTATGCATTTTAATTAAGTGGCTTGTAAAAACAATCATAACTTTGTTGAAAATTAAGCAAATTTCGTAAAACTAACTGTAAATTAAAGCCAAAGGATCAATCTATGACATCTGTGTAAAAATAAATTAAAATTAAATGTGTAAGTATTTTTTAGAATTATTTGAAGAAACAACACATTTTTTGTGAATTTTAATTGAGCTGATTTCTTCGTGGGTTGTAAAAACAATCGTAACCTTGTTAAAAATCACGCAAATTTTGTAAAATTATTTAAAAATCCAAGCCAAAGGACGCATCTATTACATCTGTATAAAAATAAATTAAAATTAAATGTGAAAGAATGTTTTAAAATTGTTTGAAATTTTTGTGCATTTTAATTGAGTCGATTTGTTAGTGGGTTGGAAAAAAACAATCATAACTTTGTTAAAAATTATTAAAATTTCATAAAACTAACTAAAAAACAAAGCTATAGAATGCATTCATTACATCTACTTTGAAATAATTAAAAATTAAATGTGTAAGTATTTTATTTTTTGAACACATTTTTGTGTATTTTAATCGAGTATATTTGTTAGCGGGTTGTACGATTTTAGTGGTGAATTAGTGTTACAAAAATGAGTGTCGTCCACTCCCAGACTAAGCATGAAGTAAAATTTCGAGTTTAGAAAAGCCTGAAAATTTGGTTTGGTCGCGTAGCGCGAAGCGCGGAGCGGCCAAACCAAATTTTCAGGCTTTTCTAAACTCGAAATTTTACTTCATGCGCCACCGGTACGAAACACTGATGCAATGTAAAGTTTAGCAGTGTGTTTTAAACTTTGTAGTGTGTTAGTGTTTTGAACCGGTGGCGCATGAAGTAAAATTTCGAGTTTAGAAAAGCCTGAAAATTTGGCTCGGGCGCGTAGCGAAGCGGAGCGACCGAGCCAAATTAGGCTTTTCTAAACTCGAAATTTTACTTCATGCGCCACGCCCCTAAAACACTGATTTCAAGTAAAGTTGAAAATACACTGGTCGCCATTTCAAACAACACTTAGCTAATTTATATTAACGTCAACTTCTTCTCAAGTATTGCGCACGCGAGAAATACCGATCGCAGCGCTGCGGTGGCAAGAAATACAAACGGAACTTACTTTCTGAATACACCACGTATATTCTAATAACTTTTATGTTGATAAATGTTATACCTTTCAAATATGTGATAATCTACAAATACATTTTTAAAAAATATACCTAAAAGACGAAACATTGCTCTTTCAAATTATGTAAAAATCCGAATCATTCTGAAAAATATTAAACTACTCAAAATTGGGTTTGTGTGCACGGGCTATTATTGTTATTATCTATGCGACCTTATTATCGGGCGGTCGGTGGAGGCAAGGACTCGAAAATAAATAAACAAGGAAACTAAATATTTAAATTACTCAAGTCCTGACAATAGAAGGTCGCCAAGCTAGGCGATGACTTTACCGAGCGCGGGTTCAAAAAACCAGAATTGACCGTGTTGCATACTAATAAAAAATACATACACAAAATAACACAAACAAAGACAAAAGCTAACAACAAATTAATATATACGTTTATTATTTCTTTATTAACATTAAAAGATTAAACAATTTAAATTTTATTTGTTTGTTTACTTAAACTTCGGCAAATTTACCATTGTTGCACTTGTTATTTTCATTATTTTGTTTGTGATATTTGACAAACAAAATAATGAAAAAATGTGTAATAATAGTATATTTGTCGAAATTTAAGTAAACAAACAAATAACACAAGAAAGGACTTTTATTTCTTACTTTACTTTTTTAAATAAAAAGTGAATAACAGTATTTTTTTAGTGTAATAATCACTTCACGTTAACTCAAAAACATACAGTTAAACAAACAAATAAAATTTAAATTGTTTACCCTTTTTATTAATTATAATTATAAAGAAATAATAAACGTACATATATTCAGAAACAAAGACAAATAAAATGTCTACATAAAAAATAAGTTATAAGTATTATATCTTGAACAAGTTTCTCATCTTTCACGTGGTGAAACATATTTTACTATGATTTAATAAAGAAAACACTTGGTTAAATTTCACTAATATTAGTGAAATTTAACCAAGTGTTTTCTTTTTCAAATCATTATAAGTATTAGTCAAATAAAGCAATAAGTAACGATATTCATCATTAATTTATGAAAGATTTTGTTTGATGTATTAACATAGTAATAGATTTAGGCCCATTTGCACCTCGACTGATTAACTTTAATCATCCACTAATCATTGATTAAACCCCCGATAAAATCAAAATTCTAGAATACAAGACTGTTATAAATTTGTAACCTAACCTAAACATGTTTCTTTTATCAATATGCGATTGTGTAAACAATTCGTAAATAAAATTGTTGTATCGTTAAGAAGAACATTAGTCAATTAACAATTAACTTAATCAATGATTACATTGATTAAGTTAATTGACTTGGGCGCAAACGGGCCTAAGTTAACTAATTAAATATTAGTTTTTTTTGCTTATGAATTAAGTATGATGTGTGTTTTTTTTTTGTCATGTTATTAGTGTAAACTGTTAGGCAATAAAGTTGATATTATTATTATAATTATTATTGCAAATAATAACATGTAGCAAATAACGATTGGAAAATGTTTAGAAGTTTTTTTTTTACCAAATTATTATCCTGATGTTGAATAATCCTGATGTTGAATAACTATTAAGTTAAAATCAATTAATTGCATTTATTAATTTATTACACTCTAGTGTATTAAATGTGCAATTTCGAAATCGAGTGCAGAATTTCAGGTCGATTTTATCGCAATGAATTTATTGATGTGTATTTATTTATCGTTTTTACATATGAATTGAACATTTGCATTGGTTGCTCTTTCTCTCTGTTACGGTTACATATCATTTGGATTTGCATACAGATTTGCATGCCGTCTCTTAGTCTTGTCTGTTTTGGAAAGTTTTCGAAAGTGGCGCTTTACTTAACGTATCTGAAATAAAAAAAAAACTTGCATAAAACGGAACTACTTTTACCCTCAAGGTCACTTTTCTCCACACACAAAAAAAACAGCTAATTAACAAATATAATAATTTTAGTAGTAATAATGCAGTGTTAGTTATGTATTTTTGGTTGTATTATTATATACAAAAAAACAACAAATTGAAAAAGGAAAAATGTAATAATAATAATAACTAATTGATTTCTAAGAAGAATTTTACATTCGTGATGACCCAACATGTTTTTGATCAGCTTAACTTAACAATAGCAATAACTCTTATATAAATAAAACACTGTTTATCACTTTGTTTGTATAACAATTGGTTTATTTGGTGACTATAGTTTCGATACTACACGTATCATTATCAAACCGTTAGTAATGATACGTGTAGTATCGAAACTATAGTCACCAAATAAACCAATTGTTATACAAACAAAGTGATAAACAGTGTTTTATTTATGTTCAACAATGTATAACGAAGTAGAAGCTTCTATAATCAGTGAATAACTCTTATACCTAGGTGATGATTGTTATTAATAATAAAGTTAATTTTGTACTTTTGGTTGTACTATAATTAGTTTTTTTTTTAATGGAACCCGATGACTGAATAAATAAAGCCTTATTAGAAAGAAAAACATACCAGGATAAGTTTGTATGAGAAAGAACTACACATGTTAAATACTAATAATACCACTTCCAAAAATTTGAATCATTCAAAATCGAGCTGAGTGAACTATGAATCTTAACACATTATTAAACAGTGTATTTTAAAAATTACACTTATTCAGTGTTTTATAAAATAAAATTTCGAGTTTACTTCATGCTCAGTCTTTAAAATGTCGATTTTTGGAATTTTAATTTGGTTTTCTAAAAATTGTAACAACGCAGCGTTATTAGGCGAAATAGATTAAAGGGAATATTTAATTAGACAATAGAATAAGTATTAATTATATAAGGGTTTCTAATTTCAGAGAATTAGAATGAAAATGCACTTTTTAGAAAACTAACCTCCAAAGTAAGATGTTATTGTCGTTATTGTTTTCAGAGCATTTTCCGAATGAATTTAGTTCCCAAGGAAGTAACGATCCTGTTGTAAAACCCACTTAGATTTATTTAATTTCGTTAAACTTCCAATCCCTAGCTGTCAAATGTTTATTGTTATTAAATTGCAAATCGATCTATTTATTTGAATAGAGGGCGTACAAATCGATTAATCATTAAATTAATCCTTCGTGTTTTTAATCTGGGTAGAGCTGTCTGCTCAAGAGGTTGAAAAAAAACGATAAAACACGTGCTGGTTGAAAATTTATAATCTGCCGATATTTGAAGTTTGTAAAGAAGGTGACGTCATTTTCTAGGGATATTTGTTGTTTATTTAATTCTCAGAGCAATATTGCGTTCTTAATATTATGTTTGTAAATTCTCTAGTTTATTTTTCATTTTTTAAATTCCTTCAACACTGTTAAATATTTTTTTACTTTCACAATATATTTTTATTTTTTAAATTGACTCTAACAACTTTATTATTTTGCTTTCCTATATTTGCTTGATTTTAAAGAGGTTTAAGTACCATAAATAATTTTAAAATCAGGTGGCGCTCAATACATATTTTTTTTTGCATATTTTGATATTTTTTTTGAACCACGACTCTGAGTACTAAGATAGAGCTACCGCTCGCGGTTACAACCAATAAACTTGATTTGATTTGATTTGAAATTAAATATTGATACATTTTATTTACCTTTAATTTCTCATTAACGATAAATAAAATGTATCTAATATTTGACAATTATTAATTTGACGCAAAGAAATGTCAAGAGCAGAAGTAATTTCGAGATTGATTATGATTTTCATCATATTTACATTCATTAATATCGGCTTAGTGTTTAGTAAGTACCTAACTAATTAAATTGGTAATAATTAATTCATTAAATACAATGATTTATTTTTAAATATACAACATCCCGATGTATACGCTGCAGTTTTTCAGAAATTCGTGGTTTTTTTGTAAAAGAGTTCAATTCAAAGCCTTTCCATTCCCAGACTAAGCATGAAGTAAAATTTCGAGTTTAGAAAAGCCCCGTGAAAATTTGTCGAGGGTCGCGCAGCGACCCGAGACAAATTTTCTGGGCTTTTCTAAACTCGAAATTTTACTTCATGCGTCACCGGTACGAAACACTGATTTACAACTAAGTTCAAAATATAATATGCTTAAGTTTGATCGGAATTTGTATACTTAAAATAAATTTCCTGTAGAATATAGATTAATTCAAATATTTCAATTAGAATTTCACTTTTTTTATTAGACGCAAAATCAGCGGAAGTAATTTCGAGATTGCTTTTGATTTTCATCATATTTATATTCGTCAATATCGGCTTGGTGTTTAGTAAGTACTTCACTAAATAAATTAATTAATAAATAAACAGTTTAGGTACCATTTTTGCAATTCAAATATTTAAATCCTCTAATTTTTTTAGAATGAAATATATTCTAAAAAAATTAGAGGATTTAAATATTCAGAATAATTATTTAACATTTTTAAGAAATTAATTTAAAAAAATCCTCTATTTTTTAGCATAACATTTAAATATTTTATTTAATATTTACAAACAAACATTTTGTTAGAATCATTTAAAATATTTATAAAATTATTAATAAAATCCACTGTTTTTTGAAGCATATATTTCATTAGTATTGTTCGGATTAGGCAAAGGATTTCTCACGAAATCATTACCTGCTTTCCGAAACCGTTTTTGGAAATCGTCGTTGGGAGGCAACCCCAATAAACCGGGCCCAAATACGCGACCATGCGCCCCATTGTGTAAAGTGCGCTCTATTGTGTCCAGTGCGCCTAATTGATATTCCCGAAAGACGCGGCCAGCTCGGGACTTTGCTGTTTTTTCCAAACATGTGTTTAACACCCTTCGGGGGCTTGAAAAACAGGTACCTGAAATTACCACCACCATCCCCACTACGAGGACAGTAATTTTCTTTTGTAAATATATTTTGTAAATATTCATTACCAAACGAAACTTTGTACAGTTCAGTTAATAGAAGCCTTTTTGAAATCTCATTTCTCTGTGTTTTCTTGTTGTCGTGACAACTACGTACTCTTACAAAGTACACCATCCAACTACAAAATATTACAAGTATAATTATTTAAAATGCCTAAGTATATGCTTCTTTATTGAAATGATTGGGTGAGTTACGCAAACATCAAATTTAATTGATAAATAAAGCACCAATAACCTTTCTTCGCACTTTTATTTATATTAAAAAATGTACTTTTCGCACATAAAGTAACCATTATTAATGGCTTCTTGGATTTTGGAGGCGTTTTTGGAGGCGTTAAAACATGAGTAAGAAAATGGATTTACTGGAAGCCGTTGAAATACACAAAGCAAAAATTAATCCGGGAATTTCCATCCTTAACGACCAGGTTGACCTGATGTACACCCCTCTCTTCGAAGCGCTTTAGATTTAATATATATACCTGTGTAACTAGTGTTTTAAGTACTTAGTTCGAGAATGATTACCGTGTAATTGAAACTAGTCACTGAAGTTAAATAAAAGTGCTATAAAAAAGTTAAGAGTTTTCTTTATATCATTATTAATGGATTAATACTATAAAGTATTAATCCATTCACACTGAAAACACTTTTTGTTTCTTACTTCACTTTTATTTGTATTCGTTAGATGTATCGTATGTTCAATCAAAATAAACCCCTAGAGTGCCATGGAAAGTATTAGAAGTAGGCAATTTTGAAATTATACATTATAATTATTAAATTTTGTATTGTGGAGGCTTCTGCTTGGTTATACTTGTTAATTTATTAATAAAAAACATTTTAACTTTGTTTGTATAACACATTTTTTAAAAATTATTATGTCTTTAAAAAAAAGATGAAATCATGGCACTCTAAACATTTTTTTTTTTTACTTAATATAATAGCAGACTATTTATGATTTTCAACTTTTTATTTACTCACTACAATTGTTTCGCTACACTGTAGCTTCTTCAGGTGAAGAAATATAATTTCTTCTTCTTCTTCTTCTTCACCTGAAGAAGCTACAGTGTAGCGAAACAATTGTAGTGAGTAAATAAAAAGTTGAAAATCATAAATAGTCTGCTATTATATTAAGTGATAATGGATTTTCAAAAAATAAGTGCCTTAACAATCAACGAGATTTTTTTTTTATTGAAGTCACGATACATTTCAAGTGCTAAGCACTCATTATCAATATTCTCTGCAAATAAACAATTAGTAGTGTGAATCCATTGATAATGATCACTTTGTGTCCGAAACGTACATTTAGCAATTCAAATAAGAGAGTGAAGAAAGGTTTTTAGTGCTTTGTTTAACAACTACATGCTACATTAATTAAATAAATAAATAATACGTTTATTTCTTTACGATATACAGAATATACAGGAACACAATATATATAGTTAAGAAATTTGATTAAATTACTTATCAAGTTGTATGCTTATTAAAAAATTTAAGATATAGTTAGTGTTATTTTTCTTTTCAGCAATTTTAATCGTCATCACAACTGATTACTGTCGCGGCAATTTGATCCCCTACAGAGAAACAAACACTGTTGAATAAATAGGTAATTGTTGTATAAGATACTCAATAAAGCAATAAAAAACATGAATATTTCAAAATTAAAACAATTAAAAATGTCTTCTTCTCAAATTTCTAATAGTTTCTTATTCTTCTTCTTAGTCTGCTATCCTTTGTTATCCCTTAGGGCGTCGGGTTCTAATAGTTCAGAAAATTTTATTTATTTTAATCTTTAATATATCGCCCTCTTGTTAACTTGTGTAAAAACCTATTTATTCTTAAGATAAAAGCATCCAAATTTAGATAAGCTTTGCGTATGATTAAATTAGCAATCAGAATTATTTTCCAAATAAAACAACTATCATCTTGTAGAGGAAAGTTTAAAGAAAATAATATATTAACGGTCCCAGGTTTATACATCTTTGAGTGCATTATATTCTGTCAAATATTTAAACATCTGTTTGATACAACACAAAGGCAAATGTCGAGATACAAAAATAACGTAAATTACCCTACTCACAAACTGACTCTATCGGAAAAGTGCGCGTTTTATGCTTGTGTGAAATTTTGTAACAAACTACCGATGAATTTAAAAGCAATCATTAATTTTAAGGAATTCAAATCCAACGTATTTGATTTAATTTTAACTATTGAACCATATTCAACTGTAGAATTTTTAAACTATTTTAATGTGTATAATTAGTATAAGCATTTGTATTTTACTATATTTGTATATTAACCTTTTTTTTTTTTTATTGACGCCATCAAATATGTTATCTGTTATGTTCATTTCTGTATTGATGTATTTCATGTTTCATATATTGAATAAAGACTATTTAATTAATTTAATATATATATTTTTTTTGTTAAGGTCAAATTTGTCGTGTGTTTAATCAAGAAGAAAGACAATGGCCCTAATAAAATAATAACAAACGAGTGCGGGCAACATTGAGTATGTTTTACGTTGTCTGTGAAACGACCGTGAACGTTCATAAATAATAAAATCCAATCCATGATTGTCCATCATTTTCAATGACGTATTTCTGTTAACCCGTCTACACCAGATAATTCAATTATCTAATTAAGTTGACTTTTAGACAGTCATAACTTGAAAAATCGATGATACATCTTAATGAAATTTTGTGTAAATACAACCAAAATAGTACTCTTTCAAAATATGAAAAAATCCAAAAATACCCCATCAACAGGTTTTGAGTTATTTTGAATTGAGTAGGTGCACGAAAATAAATTGTAAACAGATTTTATGGAAATTCAACTTTTATATAGTTATAACTTGAAAAATCAATGATGTATTTTGATGAAATTTTGTGTAGGTATTAACAAAACAGTACTCTTTCAAAATATAAAATAATCCAAAAATACCCTATCAATAGATTTTGAGTTAATTTGAATTAAGTAGGTGCATGAAAATAAATTGTAAACAGATTTTATGGAAATTCAACTTTTAGATAGTTATAACTTAAAAAATCAATGATGTATTTTGATGAAATTTTGTATAGTTATTAACAAAACAGTACTCTTTCAAAATATGAAAAAATCCAAAAACACTCCATCAACAGGTTTTGAGTTATTTTGAATTGAGTAGGTGCATGAAAATAAATTGTAAACAGATTTTATGGAAATTCAAATTTTATATAGTTATAACTTGAAAAATCAATGATGTATTTTGATGAAATTTTGTGTAGGTATTAACAAAACAGTACTCTTTCAAAATATAAAATAATCTAAAAATACCCTATCAACAGATTTTGAGTTAATTTGAATTAAGTAGGTGCATGAAAATAAATTGTAAACAGATTTTATAGAAATTCAACTTTTATATAGTTATAACTTGAAAAATCAATGATGTATTTTGATGAAATTTTGTGTAGGTATTAACAAAACAGTACTCTTTCAAAATATGAAAAAATCCAAAAATACCCCATCAACAGGTTTTGAGTTATTTTGAATTGAGTAGGTTCATGAAAATAAATTGTAAGCAGATTTTATGGAAATTCAACTTTTATATAGTTATAACTTGAAAAATCAATGATGTATTTTGATGAAATATTGTGTAGGTATTAACAAAACAGTACTCTTTCAAAATATAAAATAATCCAAAAATACCCTATCAATAGATTTTGAGTTAATTCGAATTAAGTAGGTGCATGAAAATAAATTGTGTAAGCAGATTTTATGGAAATTCGACTTTTAAGCAGTCGTAACTTAAAAAATCGATGATGTATTTTGATGAAATTTTGTATAGATATAATTAAAATAATATTCTTTTAAAATGTGTAAAAATCAAAAAATACCCTATCAATAGATTTTGAGTTAATTTGAATTAAGCAGGTACATGCAAATAAATTGTAAACAGATTTTATAGAAATTTTACTTTTAAGCAGTCATAACTTAAAAAATCGATGATTTATCTTGATTAAATTTTGTGTGGTTATTAACAAAATAGTACTCTTTCAAAATATGAAAAAATCCAAAAATACCCTATCAATAGATTTTGAGTTAATTTGAATTAAGTAAGTGCATTAAAATAAATTGTGTAAGCAGATTTTATGGAAATTCGACAGTTAGATAGTTATAACTTGAAAAATCAATGATGCATCCTGATAAAATTTTGTGTGAGTATTAAAAAACAACTCTTTCAAAATATGCAAAAATCCAAAAATACCCCATCAATAGATTTTGAGTTATTTCAAATTAAACAGGTACACGCAAATAAATTGTAAACAGATTTTATGGAAATTTGACATTTAAACAGTCATAACTTCAAAAACCTATGATGTATCTTGATTAAATTTCATGTGGATATTATTAAAATAGTACTCTTTCAAAATATATAAAAATCTAGAAATTCCCTTTCAGTAGATTTTGAGTAATTTAAATTGAACGCAAATAAAGTGTAATTTTGGTTAAATTTCGTAAATAATAAAATTTTTAACACATGATATCTTGGCAGATCTTTAAGTAATTTTCATAAATTTTTGTAAAGATGTTGTGTTAACATCGATGATTCAAAATGACTGGAAATAAAAAAATACCCTAGCCATAGTTTTACAGATATTTTCAACTAAACGTTCATAAAATGAAATTTAATTTAAATTTTATTGAAATTTGACTTTTAAACAGTCATAACTTCAAAATCCGATGATGTATCTTAATGAAATTTTGTGTAGATATTATTAAAATAGTAATCTTTCAAAATAAGTAAAAATCCAAAAATACCCCATCACTAGATTTTGAGTTAAGTTGAATTGAACAATTGAATAAAGTGTAATTTTGGTTAAACTTCATAAATAATAACATTTTCAACACATGATATCTTGGCAGATCTTCAAGATATCTTCATGAATTTTTGTAAAGATGCTGTGTAAACATCGATAGTTCAAAATAACTGGAAATCAAAAAGTACCATATCCTTAGTTTTACAGATATTTTCAATTAAACGTTCATAAAAAGAAATTTAACTTAGATTTTATTAAAATTTGACATTTAAATAGTCATAACTTTAAAAACCTATGATGAATCTTGATGAAATTTTGTGTAAATATTATTAAAATAGTACTCTTGAAAAATATATAAAAATCCAAAAATACCCCATCAATAGATTTTGAGTTAAGTTGAATTGAACGTGAATTAAAGTGTAATTTTGTATAAACTTCATAAATAATAAAATTTTCAACACATGATATCTTGGCAGATCTTCAAGATATCTTCATGAATTTTTGTAAAGATGTTGTGTAAACATCGATGATTCAAAATACCTGGAAATCAAAAAATACCCTATCCTTAGTTTGGCAGATATTTTGAATTAAACGTTCATAAAAGAGGGATTCGATTCAATTTTAATGGAAATTTGACTTTTAAACAGTTATAATTTATTTATTTATTTATTTCCCAACAGATAATACATCAAATTACAGGGAAAAGGTATAAAAAAAAAACATTCTACTAACAGTGCGCAGTTTTAACTTAGATGTAATAATAATTAATTATGAACAAATAAGATAAAAAGAAAAAATAATTAAATTGAATTAAAAACTAAAACAGAATACAACACAAATGAAATAATAACAATAAATCGCAATAACAATATTAATATTGATGTAACTTGTACACTCCTACAACAACGTACCTATTTGGCTTGTAAATTCTGTAAGACTGCAATTAAAAATATCAACAGATTGCTCAATTCTTCCATACAAATGCTTCATAGTATTTACCCGTGAATGATAATATACATTAGTAAAACTTCTGTTGCAGATAAAGGTCGTTGGATGTCTGCAAGTTACTCTAGGCACATTAAAATTTATTAATTTTAGTAGGTTCGGATCGTCTATTGTGCAATGTACAATTTGGAATAGACATTTTAGGAGACTTGCATTTCGTCGTATATAAAGGGGATTAAGTTCAAACATAGAAAGTAATGTACTATACGAAACGTTAAAATCCGGATAAGTATGGAATTTTTTATAATACAAAAATTTTAGAAATATTTTTTGAACTCGTTCTAATAGCTGAATGTGAACATTATAATGTGATAACTTGAAAAATCGATAATGCATTTTTAAGAAATTTTGTGTAAATATTAATAAAACAATACTCTTTCAAAATATGAAGAAAACCAAAAATACCCTATCAATAGATTTTGAGTTAATTTGAATTAAACAGGTACATGCAAATAAATTGTAAACCGATTTTATATAAACTCTACTTTGAAGCAGTCATAACTTAAAAAATCGATAATGCATCTTAATGAAATTTTGTAGGAATAATTAAAAAACAATACTCTTTCAAAATATATGAAAATCCAAAAATACCCTATCAATAGATTTTGCGTTAATTTAAATTAAGCAGGTACATGCAAATAGATTTTAAACAGGTTTGATGGAAATTTGACTTTTAAGCAGTCATAACTTAAAAAATAGTTAATGTATTTTGATGAAATTTTGTGTGGATATTAACAAAACAATACTTTGACAAAATATGTAAAAAACCAAAAATACCCTATCAATAGATTTTGAGTTAATTTGAATTAAGTAGGTACATGAAAAAAAAATTATATTCAGTTTTTATGGAAAGTTGACTTTCTGACAGTTATAACTTAAAAAAATGAATGATATATCTTAATGTAATTTTGTGTGGTTATTAATAAAACAGTACTCTTTCAAAATATATAAAAACTCAAAAATACCCTATCAACAGATTTTGGGTTAATTTGAATAAATTAGGTAGTAAAGTAAAGTAAAGTAAATTTATTTACGGTAAACACCATTTGTACATAAAATTACAACGTAATATAATTAATTAAAAAAATATATATAAAAATCAAATATAACAGGTAGATGAAAAAAAAAATTACTCAGATTGTAATTACATTTTATGGAAATTTGCTTTTTAGACAGTCATAACTTGAAAAACCGATCATATATCTTAATGAAATTTGGTGTGGATATTAATAAAACAGTACTCTATCAAAATATTTAAAAATCGAAAAATACCCTATCAATAGATTTTGAGTTATTTTGGATTAAATGCCAATTATGTCTGGTGTTGTTCAAATAAGTAAACACAATGTTACAGATGTAACTTTAAACAACTTTGAGATATCTTAATAAATATTTGTGTGGATCTTAATTAAGTATTTCTGTTTCGAAATACGTAAAAAATAAAAATTACCCCATCAATAGTTTTTGAGTTATTTTGAAATGAGCGCAGATGAGTTTTTAACGTAGAATTATTTGACGTGCGTTTTTTTACACTTAGATTTTTCCGATGTACATTTTTTGCACGTATGATTATTGTAGTGAAGTATTGATACAAAAACGAATGTCTTCGACTCCCAGACTAAGCATGAAGTAAAATTTCGAGTTTAGAAAAGCCCCGCGTAGAAAATTTGTCGAGGGTCGCGCAGCGACCCGAGACAAATTTTCACGGGGCTTTTCTAAACTCGAAATTTTACTTCATGCGCCACGCCCCTAAAACACTGAATTAGTGTGAAGTTTAAAATAAACTGCTTAGATGTATGTATGTACATATTTAAAAACATCCTAATAATAGATTTTGAGTTAATTTGAATTAAGTAGGTACACAAATAACATTGATTGTATTAAAATTTTATGGTAATTTGACTTTCAGGCAGTCATAACTTGAAAAGCCGATGATTTATCTTGATAAAATTTTGTGTGGATATCAACAAAATAGTACTCTTTCAAAATATGTTAAAATCCAAAAATATCCTATGAACAGATTTTAAGGTAATTAGAATTAAGTACACACCTGAAAATAAATTGTAAACAGATTTTATGGAAATTAGACTTTTAGATAGTTATAACTTGAAAAATCAATGATATATCTTGATGAAATCTTGTGCGGATATTAACAAAACAGCACTCTTTCAAAATATGTAGAAATCCAAAAATACCCCATTAATAGATTTTGAGTTAATTTGATTTGAGTAGGTATAAGAAAAGAAATTGTAAACGGATTTTATGGAAATTCGATTTTTAAACAGTCATAACTTGAAAAATCAATAATATATCTTAATGAAATTTTGTGTGGATATTAATAAAACAGCACTTTTTCAAAATATGTCAAAAACGAAAAATACCCTATCAATAGATTTTGAGTTAATTTGAATTAAGTAGGTGCATAAAAATAAATTGTAAACAGATTTTATGAGAAATCTACTTTTAAACAGTTATAACTTGAAAAATCAATGATATATCTTAATAAAATTTTGTGTGGATATTAATAAAATAGCACCCTTTAAAAATGTATAAAAATCCAAAAATACCCCATCAATAGATTTTGAGTTAATGCGAATAAGATATCTACATGAAAAAAAATATTTATGGAAATTTGACTTTCAGACAGTTATAACTTAAAAAATGAATAATATATCTTAATGTAATTTTGTGTGGATATTAACAAAAAATCGCTCTTTCGAAATATGTAAAAATTCAAAAATACCCCATCAATAGATTTTGAGTTAATTCGAATTAAACAGTTACATGAAAAAAAAAGTGTAGTCGGTTTTTATGGAAATTTGACTTTCAGACAGTTATAACTTAAAAAATGTATTATATATTTTAATGTAATTTTGTGTGGATAATAATAAAAAAGTGCTCTTTCAAAATATGTTAAAATCCAAAAATACCTTTTCAACAGATTTTGAGTTAAATCGAATTAAATAGGTACATGAAAAAAACATTATATTCAGTTTTTATAGAAAGTTGACTTTCTGACAGTTATAACTTAAAAAATCGATGATATATCTTAATGTAATTTTGTGTGGTTATTAATAAAACAGTGCTCTTTCAAAATATATAAAAACTCAAAAATACCCTATCAACAGATTTTGAGTTAATTTAAATAAATTAGGTAGATGAAAAAAAAATTACTCAGATTTTATAGAAATTTGACTTTTGAGCAATTGTAACCTGAAAAATCGATGATATATCGTAATGAAATTTTGTGTCGATCTTAAGAAAACAGTACTCTTTTAAAATATGTAAAAATACAAAAATACCCTATCAATAGATTTTGAGTTAATTTGAATTAAGTACGTACATGCAAACATTGTAAACAGATTTTATGGAAATTTAACTTTTACACAGTCATAACTTCAAAAATCAATGATATATCTTAGTAAAATTTTGTGTGGATATTATTTAAACAATACTCTTTCAAATTATGAAAAAATCCAAAAATACCCTATTAACAGTTTCTAAGTTAATTCGAATTAAGTAGGTATAAGAAAAGTAATTGTAAACAGATTTTATAGAAAATCGACTTTTAAACAGTCATAACTTAAAAAATCAATGATATATCTTAATGCAATTTTGTGTGGATATTAACAAAACAGTACTCTTTTAAAATATGTGAAAATCTAAGAATACCCTATCAATAGATTTTGAGGTAATTTGAATAAAGCAGATACATAAAAAAATTGCAAACGAATTTTATGGAAATTTGACTTTTAGACAGTCATAACTTAAAAAGTTAATAATATATCCTAATAAAATTTTGTGTGTATGTTAGCACAATAGTACTTTTTAAAAATATATAAAAATCTAAAAATATCCTATTAATAGAATTTGAGTTAATTTGAATTAAGTAGGTGCATACAATAAAATTTGTATTCAGATTTTATGGAAATTTAACTTTTAGACAGTCATAACTTGAAAAATCAATGATATATCTTAATAAAATTTTGTGTGGATATTAATACAACAACACTCTTTTAAAATATGTAAAAATCCAAATATACCCTATCAATAGATTTTGAGCTAATTTGAATTAAGTAGGTACATGAAAAAAAATTGTAAACGAATTTTATGGAAATTTGACTTTTAGACAGTCATAACTTAAAAAGTCAATAATATATCCTAATAAAATTTTGTGTGTATGTTAGCACAATAGTACTTTTTCAAAATATATGAAAATCTAAAAATATCTTATTAATAGAATTTGATTAATTTGAATTAAGTAGGTGCATACAATAAAATTTCTATTCAGATTTTATAGAAATTTATGTTTTAGACAGTCATAACTTAAAAAATCATCGATACATCTTAATGAAATTTTGTGTGGATATTACTAAACCAGTATTCTTTCAAAATATGTAAAAATACCACATCAATAGATTATGAGTTAAATTGAGTTAAGTAGGTACATGAAAAAAAATTATGTTCATCCGTCTTCACCAGATAATTTAATTATCTTATTAAGTTGACTTTTAGACAGTTATAACTTGAAAAATCGATGACACATATTTATGAAATTTGGTGTGAATATAACCAAAACAGTACTCTTTCTAAGTATGTAAAAATCCAAAAATACCCCACCAATAGATTTTGAGTTAATTTAAATTAAGTGGCTACATAAAAATAAATTGTAAACAAGTGTTATGGAAATTTGACTTTTAGACAGTCATAACTTAAGAAAACGATGATAAATCTTAGTTAAATTTTGTGTGGATGTTAACAAAATACCACTCTTTCAAAATATATAATAATCCAAAAATACCCTATCAATAGATTTTGAGTTAATTTGAATTAAGTAGCAACATGAAAAGAAAATATATTCAGATTTCATACAAATTTGACTATTAGACAGCCATAACTTAAAAAATCGATGATATATCTTGATGAAATTTTGTGTGGATATAATTAAAACAGTACTCTTTTAAAATATATAAAAATTCAATAATACCCTATTAATAAATTTTGAGTTAATTTGGATTAAGTAGGCACATGACAAATATATAGATTTTATGGAAATTTGACGTTTTGGGAGTCATAACTTGATAAATCGATGATAAATGTTAATGAAATTTTGTGTGGATATTAATAAAACAGTCCTCTTTCAAAATATGTAAAAATCCAAAAATACCTTATCAATAGATTTTGAGTTAATTTGAATTAAGTAGGTGCATACGAAAAATTTGTATTCAGATTTCATATAAATTTAATTTTTAGACAGTGATAACTTAAAAAATCAATGATATACCTTAATAAAATTTTGTGTGGATATTAGTACTAGCTTTTTAGTACTCTTTTAAAATATATAAAAATCCGAAATTATCCTATTGAAAAAAATTGAAATCTTTTCACGTTAAAATGTAATAATTGACTTATTTATTCGTTTTTTTTTTTTTTTCTTGAATTAATTTCTCATCTGGCACTTGGTGAAACATATTACACTATGTAAAGTTAATTAAAGGAAAGGCACTTGGTATTGTTTCACAATTAAATCTTTATTCCGACTAGTTTCGGTTTGTTAGACCATTTTCAAAGGAATTCCTTTGAAAATGGTCTAACAAACCGAAACTAGTCGGAATAAAGATTTAATTGTGAAACAATACCAAGTGCCTTTCCTTTAATTAACTTTACATTATTTATTCGTATTTTATTTAATTTAATTTAAGTTTTATTGTATTTTATTTATTCTTATCTAAATTTTAAATTGTAGTATTTTGTAATAATGGAGTTTCCGTAAATAAAGATATTATATTATATATTATAAAAGGTTTTTTTTTAAATTACTCAGATTTTATAGAAATTTGACTTTTGAACAATCGTAACTTGAAAAATCGATGATATATTGTAATGAAATTTTGTGTCGATCTTAAGAAAACAGTACTCTTTTAAAATGCGCAAACAAATGATTCAGAAGGATCTCCAACTTAACGAATGTTTAAAATTTACAGTGTATACATTGGGATATGTATACCTAAAAGAAGAATTCCCTGTATTAATTTTGTCTCAATGAACTTGCAGAATGTCTAAAAGAAGAATTTCCAGTATCAATTTTGTCTCAATGAACTCGCAGAATTTCTTCTAAAAGCACACATTTTCCGCTCATCTTCTTTAGAATTATAAACGTTTTTCGTAATATTGTGCAATTGTTGTGTAATTTTTTACTTGAGATCCATTCCACTTTGAGCGTTGGATAAGAGAGGAGAGAGGAAAAAAACATGTTTATGTGTAAGTTCTAATTTCAGTCTACTTTCGTCTTAAAGAAGTTGAACATGTTTTGTAGAACAAAAATAAATGTAAACATTGACATTTATACAATACAGGGAGAATTATACCAGAAGGCGAAAAGTGAACTATATTTAAATAGATAACTAAATTTAATATTTAGGGCCAGTTGCACCAAACGCGTTTCTCCTGTACATTCCTTTGAAAATGGTCTAATAAACCGAAACTAGTCGGAATAAAATTTTTAATTTGTGAAACAATACCAAGTGTTTTTATTTAAATAACTTAACATATTTTTATTTATTCTCTCACGGGAAACCCCTTTTACAAAGAATATGTACAAAATAATATTCTAATATGTTTCACCAAGTGCCAGATGAGAAATTAATTCAAGAAAAAAAAAGGCGTTAAAGTATTTCAAGTTTGAACTCGAGTTCAAAGTGTTATTAGAACAATAGGAACTGAATTGGATGTGTAAAACTTGTATACTTGACGAGCAGCATGGATTTCAGCCGGGAAGATCTACTACTACTAACCTTCTAACGTTTACTTCCTCGATTATTAAGGCCTTTGAAAATAAACACTCAGTCGATGTTATTTACACAGATTTTGCAAAGGCTTTCGACCGTGTTAATCATGATTTTTTAATTGCAAAGTTATCTGCGCTGGGATTTCATGCTGCTGTCATAAAATGGATTACTAGTTACCTAACTAACCGTACGCAGTGTGTTCAAATCAAGAACTTTTTATCTAATACTATTTCTGTGCCTTCATGTGTACCCCAGGGCTCGCACTGTGGACCGTTACTTTTCTTATTGTTCATAAACGACATATCTCAAGTAATTAAAAACTCTTCATTTCTGTTATTTGCTGACGATTTAAAAATTTTTAAGGAAATTGCAACTGCTGAAGATTGTATTTTACTTCAAGACGATGTAAACTCTATTTTTAAATGGTCTTGTGATAACCACCATCTATTTTTTAATATTAAGAAATGCAATTCAATTACTTTTTCTAGAAAATTAAATACTATTCATCGCCATTATAGTATAAATAATAGTATCTTAGAAAAAATAACAGAAATCAAAGATTTGGGTATAACTCTTGATGCCGAGCTAATTTTTGCCAATCATATTAATTGTATATGTAACCGTGCATTAAAAATGCTAGGATTCATAAAAAGAATGTCCGACGATTTGTCACCTATATCGTTTAAGCTGGTTTATTTCGCATTTGTTCGTTCCCATTTGGAATATGCATCATGCGTCTGGTCACCAGCTCAAATAACCCTTGTCAATAAAATTGAAAATATACAGAGGAAATTCTTAAAAACAATGGCATTTAAACTAGGTTTTGATATGGGGTTAAACTTTAATGTTGATAATATCTATTCATGCGTACATATCGAAAGGCTGTGCTATCGTAGAATCTATGCCGATTTGTCATTGTTTTATAAGCTATTTTCGGATGAAGTCAAATGCCCGGCACTGTTATCATATATCAATTTTCACTATAATGTGGTAAATCGTCCCATCAGCCAAATTCCAATATTTAGAGTTAAAACTCATAAGACAAACTATGGCTACAATAGCCCGCTTTCGCGATTTATGCGGTACTCAAATTTAATATCTCTAAATCCATATTTTGATTTATTTGATAGTTCACACTCACATTTTATGTCACAATTAAAACGCGGGAATATTGGTGAAATAATTTATAAATCGCCAATGAGTGGGTTTTGTAAGTATTGAAGCTATTTTAAATTGTGCAATCATCTATACTTGTCGTTCATTTTATTCGGTTTTGTATAGGTCCGTTTTTATTACATGTGTTTTCTTATGTTATATACTTATATCTATTTACGTAGTATTAATTTTATGATTATAATTTTATTATTGTAATTTTTTTTGTAATATCAAAGGAGATATCCGTAAATAAATACTTTACTTTACTTTACTTTACTTTACACATCTTGAACTCAAGTTCAGCTTGAAGTAAAGATCAACTTTTTTGGTACAACATTGCTGAAAAACAACTAAAGAATTCAATGTAGGCACTCACTGTTAAAAATTGTGCAATATTCAAACAAGAATAATTCAAATTAAAAACTATTTGAATTCGTGAAAATAAGCTTACGCTTCTTATAGTTTCAATGGATATTTATAGTCTTAAGTTGTCTTAGTAATTAAGACATTGTTTAATGTAGTTGTATGAGTTACGTGAAGGTGTTAAGTCACTTAATTAAACACAGTTATATTCCTTTCTTCACTTTTATTTTTCTTGCTAGATGTACATTTCGGGTACTAAGTACCCATTATCAATAGCTAACTGAAGCTATTGATAATGGGTACTTAGTACCCGAAATGTACATCTAGCAAGAAAAATAAAAGTGAAGAAAGGAATATAACTGTGTTTAATTAAAAGACATTGTTTGCATGTTTACGAACAACATTTTCGCAATTTTATATATTATGTTGTGCAATATTATTTATATTGTTTTCTTCTTCTTTTTCTGTTTTCATTTGTGAACAATCCGAACGATCCAAACGGACGACTCGTCGTCGTCAGAGTGCGACTTTCTATTTTACGTAACTCTGTCCTGATTATCACCGTCTTCTCCTCCACTCATCTCTTAACTCATCTCGACGACATAATTGCAGGCTAATTACACTTTTAAAGACAAAAATCGTGTAACAGATAATCACACTAATAACTATCATACACCTACACTCGTAATATTCAGAAATTATAAAAATATCAGCGATTATGTAAAAAAAACTCATTTCTGGAAATATTGCCTATGAGAAAAATTAAGTTATTTCATTCACATTAATAAACGAAATAACTTTGAAAATGTAATAAAAGACAAACCAATGAATACTACAAATCGATAAATCTAATCTAAGTTATTTCGTTTATTGAATTCTTTAAAAGTGTAATTAGCCTGCAGTTGTGTCGTCAAGATAAGTGAAGTTAAACCAATTTCTTCAATAAAATGATTCACAATAATTTGATTGAAGAAAGGCATCTTTTCAATTCAACTTGTTACAGTTTTTACATCATTTGTGCACAATTATTTATCGATTTTCAGTATTCATTGGTTTCTCTCGAACACATCTTCTTTATGTTTTTGTTTGTTCTTTAATTAATATTGATAATTTATGACGACCGTGAATATTCATTAATTTTAAATTCAGTCGATCAACTCGACTAACAAAAATCATACGGGAAAGAAATACTCATTGAATATACATACTCCAATGTCACCAACTTGTACGTTCAATAACCTTTTTTTAATTGGGTTTTTTCTACTTTGTACAACTGTTTTAATTTTATAAAAATACAAAAAAAATGTAAATTTCATTCATTTATACGAGGTTTGTTTTTACTTTTTAAAGAATAATATATAGCGTAAATTTCATTCATTTCTGGGTAGATATAAAATATGTTGTTTGTTTATACTTTTAAAGAATAATATGTAGTGTAAATTTCATTCATTTCTGGGTAGATATATAAATATGAAACAATAACCAGCAGCACTGATAACAATAAATTATTTCTAAAGTGATCCCACTTGACCCAGTAATGTGCGAATTACGCTTTAATAAAGTTAATTTGAACGGTTCAACGATTAAACGTCTTTTCCGTGCCCTCATTGATTGCTGCCGTTGCCCTCTTTATTTATCGGCATCTGTTTTGCTTTAACTTTTGCTTTTGCTCAGGAAAAAACACAGATACAGATTTTTTCTAAATCATACGTCAATAAAAGAAACAATAATAACAATAGTAAACACGCATTTATTATAACAATCACATCATTTCAATGAAACAAACATTAAAAATAATAGTAAGAAAGTATATCATCCGTTTTTTTTTATTTCTGAACATATAAATTACGAGCATATAATATTTCCTATGTTCAGTTTTAAACAAAACACTTCAATCGCATTGTATCTACAGTCGACACAATCCAAATATTTATTTATTTATTTATTAACGGAATCTCCATTTTACATAAGTGTACATATACATATTGAGCAAAAATAACATAAACCATATAAAGAGTTACAATGATTACAGCCAACATATTATTACTAGACTAGAGATCTAACAGTCAATGACATTGGATAGCCTAATACGACGTAATTGGACCTTAAACTGATGAATTGATGGTGTAAATAAAACAAAGTTGGGATTATTGCTAATACCATTGGCATACCTCATCATACGATCGATGGGATTAGACATCCCATATCTGGTCGAATGAAAACGTAAACGGAATATAGGCCTATGTCTAGCTTGAAGACCACGAGGTATAAAGAAATTTAGTGCCTCTACCAAATAACAACAGTTAATTAGACCATTAACAATTTTGTGTAAGAAAGTCAAATTTAAAAATACTCTTCTTTCAGCTAACGATCTCAGGTTCAATAGCGATAACATGCCACTATGACTAAAATTGATACTAGCTACACCTAGCCGAGAAGACATAATTTTTAGAAATTTCCCCTGAGTCATTTCCAGCTGATGGATAGCGTTTTTTGAGTATGGTGCCCAAACAATAGAAGCATACTCCACATGTGGGCGCACCAGGGACAAATAAAGAGACTTGACCATAGTGTTCTTGAACTGTTTACCGAATCTATATACAAACCCCAACACTTTTAATGCCTTGTTACACACATGCGAAGTATGCTCCTTGAAATCTAATTTTGTTGTAAATATTACGCCCAAATCCTTAACTTTATTATTCAGAGGTAGAGGTTGATTATGTAAACTGTAGGTAAATTCCCCCACACGCCCTCGACTAAAAGATATGGAAAAACATTTACCCAAGTTCAAATCCAATTTATTAATTGTACACCAAACAGAAATCCTATTTAAGTCCTCTTGGAGTTGTAGCTGATCAGAAACATTTTGCACTTTTTTGTAAACCTTGAGATCATCAGCATACAGAAGAAACTGACTATTTTTTATACTTAACCCAATGTCATTGACGAAGAGTAAAAATAAAAGCGGACCACAGTGTGAGCCCTGGGGAACACCTGACGTCACTGGTATTGTATTAGATACATGTTGACCCACACGCACACGCTGAGATCTTCCCACCAAATAACTCTCTAACCATCGCATTACATTGCTACCAAAACTGATACCCTTTAATTTGTGAATTAAAATATTGTGTTGTACCCGATCAAATGCTTTAGAGAAGTCTGTATAAGCTGAGTCCACCTGTGCACCTTCTTCTAAAGCATCTGATATGAAAGTTTGATACGAGACCAGATTCGTGACGGTTGACCTGCCATTGACAAAACCATGTTGTTCATTGAAAATATATGGTGAACATAACCAATTCAATTGGTCGTACACTAAGCGATCCAGAAGTTTCGGGACAGCAGACTGTATAGCAACACCGCGGTAATTGTTGACGTTGGACCTACAACCATTTTTAAAAATGGGTACGACGTAACTGTGTTTCCATTCATCAGGGAACACACCGGTAGCACAGCGTCTCATTTAATGCTTTACATTGACACCGTAGTTTTTTAAATAGCTCATAATAATGAGTGTTACCCGTACTCTTATATTTGAAGTGAGCTTTTCGTTTATCATGCGTTAATCTTATCAAATTTTTGTTGAACCATTTGGGGTAGTGAAACTTATTTACAAATTTAAGAGGAACAAACATATCAATAGCGCAATTAACAATTTTGTTAAACACCAACACATTAGAATTTACACAATTACAAGATAAACCGGTATGCCAATCAATGTTTCCTAAGTAATTATTTATCGCATTGTAATCGGCTGACTTAAAATCGTAAACCCAACCGGCATTATGCGAAGATAGTTTAGTATCAGAACATCGTAACTCCACAGAATACGGAATATGGTGAAAACTAGATTGGCATAACAAATCACATGCTTTATCAATACACAGGTTATTGGTATTAGAAAATAACAAATCCAACAATACACCACGGTCATTCGGGATGTGATTCACTTGGTATAAATTATGGAAAGACAACACTTCAGCCAATGCACCTGCTGTAGCATTTGAATTGTTCATGTTTAACACGTTTTTACCAAACGTACCCCACGAAGCATTGGGCAGGTTATAGTCTCCACAAAGTAAAAAATCACAATCCGAGTTACGTTTACAGATCTCATCGACATCTGTGGCGTGCGATAAATAGTGAGTATAATCCGAGCCTCGTGGAATGTAAGTTGATCCAATAATTAACTTATCCAGCACTTTGACAAATATGTGTTCAACATTTTCACTGCTAAGTAGTTCAACACTTTTTACACTATTTTTTATTGCAATTAATACTCCACCCCCTCTGACCTTGGAACTACTATGTGTTGATCTATCCCGTCTATATATATGAAAGTCAATTAACCCGAATTCGGCATTATCTACACCACTGTCCAGCCAAGTTTCTACCAGAACAATTATATCATAAACACTCACGTTAACATTTAATAAAAAGGATTTCATTTTTCCCTTCAAGCCACCAACATTTTGAAAGTAAACACCTAGTTTTTTGCTTCTTTTTTTCCTCTGATTGCCGACGACTTTATTATAGACGGACACCCATGTGAGTATTTTATTGTTAAATCACTTTCTCCGGAAGCTTTTCTTGCCTCTAATTCCTTCTTTAAGTTCTTTAGGTACTCTCTTTGCAATAGGGTCTGATCGTTATTAAATTTTACATCGCCCATATCAGCTACACGCGCACCTTTCAATATATCAATTGCTTCCTGTTCAGACGAAAAAACTAATTTAACTGGACGGCATCCCTTACCTTGTTTACCCACACGAATAACCTTCTTAGGCACAAATCTAATATTGGTATCGATTAACGTTTTTAGAGCAACTGTATCATTCTCAATTCTTTGGTTTAAAGTCCCCAGAGATTCCGGTAAATTAAAAACTATTACGTTGCGTGCTCTTAAACGTCTCTCCTCGATTTCATGAATAGTTTCGTTTTGATCAATAACAGAAGGAGATAAATTCCTATCACTATTAGTAATTGTGGCCTCTAATGTGGCAATTCTATTATCGAGAGTTTTTAATTCATTTTTGATATCCATCAGAGCGTTTTGAAATTCAGATTTGACAAGTGGCAAAAACTCTTCCCTAAATAATGCTCTTATCGCTTCAACTATTGGCGGAGATACAGTATTCAAATTTGAAGATAAGGATGCACGGGCTTGACCGCTAGAGACACACATATGAATATGAAGGCTCTTTGATTGTCATGGTATTTGTTACTGAAATTCATTCCTGTAATTATGGCTTTGGCCAGTGGTATTACAAAAAAAAGGGGAAAATATACATATTCGACAATCATTTCTAAGAGCTGTCAAATTTATTTGCGACGAACGACTATGACGCAAAGTGTAAATTACACCATTAAATTTTGGCGTTCACATTTGGGTTGAACCGACTGTACCCTGACAGATCGCAACCAAACGTACAATTTGAATTGTGTTTTTTTAAAACGGAACATAGGAAATTATATATGCTCGGAATTTGTATGTTCGAAGATAAAAAAAATAAGTGTTTTAATTTAAATTTAATTTAAATCATCCAGTATTAAAAAAAAACGCATAGTATATAAAAAATAGTGCTTTGATTTTTGAACGGTTCAACGATTGCTTTGATTTTTTCAATGGCAATTTAAAATTTTTTCGATCCTTTTAAACCCTTAGTTAGATTTAAACTAATTTTAAGTTTCGTACCTTAACTAATTTAATCATTAATTATATTTATGTGTTTTTGTAAATGACTACCGTTGATTTGACAAAAAAAAAATGCTGTAATTATCGGGAAATGTATATTTAAAAGACAATTTTTCTGCATGTGTCAATGTGTCATTCTGAGTGTATTTTCTTTATTAGCTCAGTGTATGATTGTGTGTGTGTGTGTGTGTGCGATAGTATTTTGTGTGTGTGTGATGGTGTGTGTGTGATGGTGTGTGTGCCTGTGTGTGGGGTATTGGTTAATGTTCCAAGAAAATCCTCGTCTTCTTTTTTTTGCAAAAGAACGTGTTTTCTCGCTTGAATGAGGCCGCGTGCTTTGAATTCTTTTCGGATATGTAATTGTCTGTTTCTTTCGTGTGTGTGTGTGTGTGAGTGTGAAAGATAAAGAGGATAAAACTCTTCTTCAGCACAGTTATAATGAGACGGTGACGAAGACTGGATAACACTAGGTGGTCGACCTTGTGTAACGGAAGAATTCCGGAAGATCAAATTGAAAGAGAAGAACAATGACAGGAAAGATAATTACCTATAATTAAGCTGTTATAAGTTGATTTGTTTTAAGAAAATTAAAACTAGTTTAAAGGTAACGTATTCAGGATTAAAAGAGCTTTAATTTGAGTTTTTAACATTTTTTGTAACTTTAAAATTGTGCTTGGTGTAAACACTTAAAGTTGGAGTTGTCTGTTTTGAATGAAATTTTTTGTGCTTTTAAAAGTGAAAATTATTGGTGAAATATTTTTTTTACAAAGAAAAACATTAATTATTTTTGTTTGTAACCTCAAGAAGTGCGTTTGTGATTTTTTTTAGATTTTTTTAATAATATTTTGTTTTATAAACTTTGCTGGATTTTAGCCAAAAAGTTGTGATTTTCAAACAAAATTAAATTTTTGTAAAAATTCCCAAAAGATATTTTTTTACACAGAAAAACATTAATTATTTTTGTTTGTAACCTCAAGAAGTCCGTTTGTGATTTTTTTTAATAATATTTGTTTTTTTTATAAATTTTGCTGGATTTTAGCCAAAAAGTTGTGATTTTCAAACAAAATTAAATTTTTGTAAAAATTCCCAAAAGATATTTTTTTACACAGAAAAACATTAATTATTTTTGTTTGTAACCTCAAGAAGTCCGTTTGTGATTTTTTTAATAATATTTGTTTTTTTTATAAATTTTGCTCGATTTTAGCCAAAAAGTTGTGATTTTTACACAAAATTTATGTTTTTTAAAAATTTCCAAAAAATATTTTATTACAAAGAAAAAAAAATGTAAATATTATTTGTAACATTAAGAAGGGCGTTTGTGATTTTTTTTTAGATTATTTTAAAAATAAAAATTTCTTCACAAAAATTGCTGGAATTTAACTGAAAAACTGTGTTTTCCATAACAATTTTTTTTTAAATTCTCAAAAAAAATTATAAACATTCTTACTAACAGTAGAATTAATTTTAGCTATTTATTTCCCCAGAAAAGCAGATTTAATTTAATTGCTTCCACTTTTAAAAACAAAGAATTGATGTTTCCTCTAAAATTCAACTTTGAGCAATTGTACTAAGCGCAATTTTTCAGTTCCGAAAATAATTTGTACACAAATTAAAGCTCATTCTATCCCAAATCGACTGCCTTTTAAATTAAATAAATCAGTTAACTATTTTATGATTTAGACCGCTTTGAATGCTAAAAATGGGAAAGTTGTAACATTGACTTTTTCAATAATTAAGCCGACGAACTTGATTTTCTTTTTTGAAAACTAAAGTTAACTTTAAGGTAACGTATTCAGCATTAAAAAGCTTTGATTTAAGCTTTTAACATTCTTTGTAACTTTAAAATTGTGCTTGGTGTAAACGCTGAAAGTTGGATTTTTCTGTTTTGATTGAATTTTTTTGTGCTTTTAAAAGTGAAAAAATTGGTAACATATTTTTTTACAAAGAAAAACATTAATTATTTTTGTTTGTAACCTCAAGAAGTGCGTTTGTGATTTTTTCAATTTTTTAAAATATTTTTTTTTTATAAATTCCGCTGGATTTTAGCCAAAAATTTTCACACAAAATTAAAATTATTTAAAAATTCCCAAAATATATTTGTTTACAAAGAAACAAAATAGCTAATATTATTTGCAACATTAAGAAGTGCGTTTGAAATTTTGCTCAGATTTTTATAAAAAATAAATAAAATCCAGCAAAAATTACGAAAAAAAAAAAAAATATTTATATATATATTTTTTTTCGTAATTTTTGCTGGATTTTAGCCACAAAAATATTGTCACATAAATATTTAACTTTTTTGAAAACTCTCGAAAAAAAATTATAAATATTTGTACTAATATTAAAAACAATTTCAGCTATTTATTTCCCCCAGAAAAGCAGATTTTCTAATATTGTTTCCACTTTTAAAACCAACAAAGAACTGATGATTCCTCCAAAATCCAACTTTTAGCGATTGTACTAAGCGCAATTTTCCAGTTCCGAGAATAACTTTTACACAAATTAAAGCTCAATCAATCCTGAATCGACTGCTTTTTATAAAAATTAAATCAGTTGGGTATTTTAAAAACTAAAGAGCGTTAAATGCTAAAAGTGATAAAGTAGTATTTTGTAATAACGGAGTTTCCGTAAATAAAGATATTATTATTATTATTATAAGTTGTAAAATTGACTTTTTTAGAATTAGGCTGATGAAAGCTGATTTTTTTTCTTCGGAAAACTAAAGTTAACTTTAAGGTAACGTAATCAGGAATAAAAGAGCCGAGTTTTGCCCAACATCAACAGCACAAGGCGACAGCGGACTGCTGCGCCACTTCACATCCCGCAAAACAAGACGAAAGCTGAGTTTTACACAATATCGACCTTCCAACAGCAGCACGAGGCGATAGCCGAGTGCTGCGCCACTTTACTCCTCGCAAAACGAGGTGACAGCCGAGTTTTGCACAAAATCGACCCCACAATAATAGTACGAGGCGACAGCCAAGTGCTGGTCACTCCACTGCACAATATCGACCATAAAACAGCAGCACGAGGCGACAGCCGAGTGCTGCACTACTTTACACCCCGCAAAACGAGGCGATAGCCGAGTTTTGCTCATCATAGACCATAATAGCACGAGGCGACAGCCGAGTGTTTATTTATTTATTTATTTATTTCAATCAACGGACGAATCCAGTTACAGATTGATTAAAAGATATGAGACAATATAAAATAAAGATTGGCACTAAACAGTAAAGGAAAAAACAGTATACGCAAAATACAATACAATATGAGCGAAAATTATTCGAAATACTCAACAATCAAGTCGAAGAACGCCTTAGAAGATATGCAATTAAAAATGTCAATATCCGGATGAAGTGATAACACATTATTATATAATGAACACATTGAATACACTGGTGACTTGAGCATAATATTTGTATTTGGGATTGATAACTGGAAAAGACGTTTGTTCCTTATATTAACAGGCACATTAATATTAATTCGTGCAAGTAAGTCAGAGCAATCCATACGATTCTTGAGTATTTTATACAAGGTGGTCACTGCATGCGATTTTCGGCGACTTTCTAAGGAGTGTAAGTTGAATTCACGCAATAGTTCAATATAATTATAATCAGTCCCAGGATATGAACCAAACTTCTTAAAGTGAAGATATTTGACAAATTTCTTCTGGATGGCCTCGACCATCAAAGAATATTTTGCGTAGTATGGATCCCAAACGCAACAGGCATATTCAAGTTTAGATCTTACAAACGAATAGTATAGTATTTTAATGGCATCGATATTCTTAAAAGGTTTAGTATTTCGTATTATGAAGCCCAACGAACGATTTGCGGTCGATACTACTTTCATGACATGACTATTAAAAGATAGTTTATTGTCAAATAACACTCTTAAGTCTTTGAAAGTCTCAACATGGGATAATACAGAGCCATTAATCATATAATCGAACGTTATTTGTGACTTATTCCTAGTGTAAGACAATGTCTTACATTTTAAAACATTTAAAGTGATGCTGTTGTTCTTGCACCACGTTACTATCAGGTCGAGATTATGCTGAAGATACACACAATCGTCTAAAGTATTTATAGGATGATAAATTTTCAAATCGTCAGCAAACATTAACATGTTATGATTAACTACATCAGCAATATCATTAATAAAGCAATTAAACAGTACCGGTCCGAGGTTGGAGCCTTGGGGGACACCCGAAGAAGCAATAAATTGATGAGACTTAAACTTATTCTACAAATAACAGGCTGTTGGTAAGGTAATTGTAAAGTAAATTACATAGGTTTGTTGAGAGCCCAACTAGGCTTAGCTTATTTACAAGTATACCGTGATCGATTCTATCAAAAGCTTTTGATATATCGGTGTAAATTACGTCGACTTGGATTCGGTTGTCTAAATAATCCGAGAGAGTTTGCGTCATTTGCAAAATGTTGGATAACGTTGATTTACTAGGTCTAAACCCATGTTGCCTAGATGATAATTTGTTATTAATGTAGGGATTAATGAATTTACATAATGTCAACTTAAAGCATTTAGCAACATTTGAGATGATAGCTATAGGTCGATAATTAAGGACATCTCTTTTATTACCAGATTTAAAAACGGGTACAATGCGCGTACTTTTCCAGCGGTTGGGAACGGTATTGTGAAGGAGACATAAATTAAATATATGAGATAGAGGAAGTGCAAGCATATTGCGGCAATCCTTAGGTACTACCGCAGGAATACCATCAGGGCCCGCGGTAACTTTATTACTTAGCTTACTAAGGGCTTCAATTACTAAATCATCAGTGACCTTAGAAATGCTAATAAAATCATTTACAGTGTTAAGGTTATTATAAACAGCATTAATAACAGGTTTAGTGGAAACAGTAAATGATTTGGAAAAGTGTGCAGCAAATGCATTCACTATATCAAGTGGTGAAGATAGAGACAGATTTTCATATTCCATGACTGGAGGGATAGAGGATTCATGGCGGATGCAATTGATAAAGTTCCAGAGCTTGCCCGGTTCCTTGGAAATCTTGGTTTCAGTATCACTTATAAAAGAGGTATAATCAGCTTCGGAAAGCACTTTTACTTCCGACCTTAATTTAGAGTAACGAATTTTAAAAAACTGGGAGAGAGGATGCGAATTTTTTAACTTCAAGTATTTATTTTTCTCCTGAATCTTGCTTCTAAGCTTACCTGAAAACCAAGGCGGAAATTTACAAGGACTTATAGGAACTAAAGGGACATTGTCATGAAATACTTCATACAATGTTCTATAAAATAACGAACACGCATTTTCTACAGATTGAATTGTAAGGATATCAGACCAATCTATTGCAAGAATTGAATTGTATAAATCAATAAAATTAGCTTTTTTAAAATTGAAAGAGCGATTAGAGACAATATTTTTGAATATTGCTGATGAATGAGCATTACTTATATCTACAGACAAACCGATATTAAGTTCAAGCGAAGGATGGTGTTTATCTTCGGCAACTAGAGGATCATGAACACGACTTATTACACAATGTGAGCTACTAAAGACTAAGTCTAAAATACGATTGTACGAATTATGAATTATATTATATTGTTCGAGCCCAAGAAACTGAATACAATTATATAAACATAAATTAGGTTGGTTTAGAGTTGGATTAGTTACATACTCACTTAGATTGAAGTCGCCGACAATTACAATATTGCTATTGAATAAAAAATTCAAGTTCTCGAGAGTTGCAGTAATAGTGGCAACCTGATTTAGTGAAACCGGCGGACATGCATAAATATTAATAATGTAAAGAGTGGCGTTCGAAATTAGTATTTTTACAATTAATAACTCGATTTTATTTGTAGAGAGTATAAAGTGGTCAACTGGTATTACTGATGCGTTTATCGAAGAATGTACAGCCACTAAAACTCCACCCCCGCGTTTCTTCTGAGACAAGATACAATCACGGTCATTACGAAACACATTGTAATTATTTCCAAATAGTTCACAACTGGACACGTTTTCAGTCAGCCACGTCTCAGTAAGGGCAAGAATAGGGAAATCACTAACAGCGGTATTATGATAAACTCGGTTACATTTAGAATTCAAACCGCGAACATTTTGATAGTAAACCTTTACCGATACACATTTATTAACGAAAATTTGTAACTTTCGATCCATTACGGGTATCATAACGACGGAGTCCAGGTCGCGCAGAGATTGATTTAATTAAAGTGCCTGTCGGAGAGTTATGCTGGATCACTTCGGAAGTAGCCCCATCAGAATCAGCTGCAGTAGATTGTATAAACGAGCTCATGTCAAAATTATCGTTGATATCATTGATGGAGAGGATCTTACCGCCGACTCTTAAAGAATTACCGACAATAAGTGCGCGATGACCAGACTCGCGGGCAATCTTCTGGTACTTCCGAAGTATACTTCGAATTGATCGTTGCTCAGGAGTAAGATCTTTATTGATATAAATTCCCGTCCCTTTTAGTTTCATAGCATTTTTCAGCACGTTGTGTTTCTGGTCGGGGTTGTTGAATTTAACCAGAACAGGACGCGTTTTTGTGGTTTTAGAACCCAAGCGGCGGGTATTGGCAATATCGTATAGCGATAATGTGACGTTTAATTTGTTAACAAATAAATCGTTAACAACGTCAATTATAACTTCGTTATCGTTTTCCGTTAGACCTTCAATAATTAGATTATTTGCTCTCAGTTGCTTATCAAAATTATTCAAAGAGTTGCAGATTTCTAAATGCTCTTTATTTATGGAATCGAGTTGATGTTTCAAACTCGCATTTTCTTTGCGAAGAGGTTCGATTATCGTATTAATTAATGCAGTGAAGTGATTAGTAAGTTCATTAGTTATATCGGTTTTCAAACGTGATATTTCAGTAGACATTTGCTTTAATAATTCCTTGTTGGAAATATCACCCATTTCATAGAGAATAAATAGACATCTAAGTTAACACAAATAATTAAGGATAAGGTATTAGACAAGGGCACCCTTCACACTGCACGGTCCTTCGCAGTGGCTAACTAACACAGCACAGATATGGACCACGGTTTAAACAATTACATGTAACAGAGGACAGTGGAGGGATTAATTGTATTGAATATTAATCGAAATCGAAAGGTCGAAACAATAACAAACAGATAAATGATTAGTATTTGTCCGGTCGCATTCAGCGTACAAGTACCAAAAAAGTAAAATAAAAAAAACTCAGCGTGACTCATACACTCAGCAATGTATATTATTGCAATTTGTTAATAACTAAATTGCTATAAAACGAGTAAATAGAACGTAATCAAATTCTGACAGTGTTTAGTTATTGTCTAAGATATTCTTGTTTGAGTTGTGAAAATAGTTGTATTTCTATTTTTATTTATTTACAAAATGTCAATTAGTTTTTTCTATTGATAAAGGGTACATTGTACCCGAAATGTACATATAGAATTAAAATAAAAAGTGAAGTAAAAGGAATAAAGGAATAACTTAACTAATTACCTTTAGTTATTGTGATGAATAATCGTCTCACCAAAGATGATAATTATCGACAGGGGATAACGCAGCAAAAATCACTTTATAAACGCAGCACTAACACAGCACGTCTTTCTTCTAGCTCGGCTCTTTGTTGTCTGCGTCACTTCATACTCCACAAAACGAGGCGACAGCGAAGTTTTGCACAATATTAATCCCAAAACAGCAGCACGAGGCGACAGCCGAGTGCTGGCCACTGCACACCCCGCAAAATGAGGCGATAGCGAGGTTCTGCACATCATCGACTATACAACAGCAGCACGAGGCGAAAGCCGAACGCTGCGCCACACGAGGCGAAAATCGAGTTTTGCACAACATCGAACAGTAGCACGAGACGACAGCCGAGTGCTGCACTGCTTTACACCCTGCGAAACGAGGCCATAGCCGAGATTGGTACATCATCGGTCATACAATAGCAGCACGAGGTGACAGCCGAGTGCTGCGTCACTTCACACCCCGCAAAACTAGGCGACAGCCGAGTTTTGCACAATATCGACCCTATGACAATAGCAGGAGGCGACAGCCGAGTGCTGACTATTTCACACCCCATAAAACGAGGCGACAGCAGAGCGTTGCGCATCATCGACCATACAACAGCAGCACGAGGCGACAGCCGAGTGCTGCGCCACTTCACATCCCGCAAAACTACGCGAAAGTCGAGTTTTGCACGACATCGACCCCAAAACAACAGCACGAGGCGACAACTGATTGCTGCGCCACTTTACACCCCGCAAAACGAGGCGAAAGCCGAGTTTTGCACATCGTCGACTCCAGAACAGCAGCCGAGTGCTGCTCCACTCCACACCCCGCGAAACGAGCAACCACAATTCGGCCAAGCATAAATTTATCGTATAACTTTGGCTAGGGTTGTTATCGGGGGGTCGGAGCGTCTTGTATTATTTGTGCTTTTATTTAAATTAAAGAGCATGAGTATGCACGTTCAAGACGTTCCGCCGTAACACTCCGATAGCTCAGGGTTCGAATACGCATAAAAATATAATAAATAGACTTACCTATTGGCTTCTTTGAGCTGCACGCACTTTTGTTATTAATAAAAAAAAAAAAGGTTTGGTCGAGTTTTTAGAAATGAATTTAAAAATGATTTTACTGAGTTTCCCAAAAACAATTATATAATATTTATTAATAACACAACGACAACAAAAATAACAAAGAATGTACAATACGTGGTATGAAGTTATTGTTAATAAATGAAATGAATGATCGTGACTGATAATTACGATGTGACGCGACGACTTACGATATGTACTGAATGATTCGCGACACTGAGGAAATGAAGTCCTGGACTAACTCACTAACTCGCGATGATTAAAACTCTACCGTTTGGTGTTCGAAACTAACTGATTTAACTCGCGATGATTAAAACTCTACTGTTTGGTGTTAAAAAAAAACTGGAACTGATGCTGATGATTAGCTGACTAGACTGACTCTCCTGGTGATTCAAAACTGACTGATTTGACTGCTGCTCGAAAACCAACTGCCCTCTCTGACTTCCTCTTTCCTCGACCACCGCTATTTTCATCCTCGCCACTTTTCTTGGGGGTGAGGATGATGACGAAGAAACGGTGGTGGAGGAAGCAGAGGGTGGAGTCGGCAGCTACCTAAAGGCGAAAAAGTTTTGGGCCCCTGGTTTTTGACCGCTCCGGTGTTCGATGATGCCTGTGTAGCAGATGTGCGGGCCCTTCTTTGTTTCCTAGGGGTTTTCGGATTTCCGCGGGTTCCGAGTTACCCATTGTCTTGGGGTGTCGTAAACCCCGCAGCGTGGCCCTAGGCGCAATAATATTTATTGCGCGTGTCCTCGGGGTTCAGGGTCTTTACAACGGCCGCCGTCCTCGGGGTTGTAAAGTTCGCCGATGCTGGCCGCGCGGTTTATGATGGGGGTTGTTCGAAAGTTGCTATTGTTTCGGTCACGTTCGTTCGGCGCAAAATGTATACAAGTAAATATTTACAGAGAATAAATATATACAAAAGAACATCGAATGACTGGTTACGAACTTGAGTCATTTGGAATTAAAATGATTATGAAATTGAAATGAGCAAAACAATTGGAGTCCGATGTTTTCGCGAATGTGAATAAAATAATCAAGTTACGACGTTTTCGATAAAACGTCGGTAACAGGGTTAAAGTTTTTACTTCTGATTTCAGCAGTTCCTCTTGCTTTCTACGGGCTTTAGCTCAGTACCCGCAGGTAGTTCCACCCGAACGTGGAGTGAAGATAAAAGTAGTGCTAGATAAATTCTAGTTTTAAATTGCTAAATTAATATTTATAACATAAATAACGAAGAAAGGAAGATAACTGTATTTTTAACAAGTTTAGAAAAGTTAACTAAAACTGTTAGATAATTCGGTTAATAATAACAAACAGTTGTATTCCTTTCTTCTGCACTTTATATTTTAAACTGCTAGAAGTATACATATGTTTGAAAGCGTAAACGCCATCTAATGTCCATTAGCAAACATATGTAAATTGCATAAGTCATAATAAATGGTCAAAGATGTTCAGGGCCGGTATTTCTGAAATTGATCGAACGATCGGTCGCCCGCCAACTGTCAAATTCACATGTTAAATTCCTATCTAAATGACGGATTTCATACGACCGAATTGTACGACCAATTTCAGGAGTACCGGCCCAGTATTCTTCAAGCACTGGTTTGGGACTATACTGATGATGGCGTTAAAGCCTGAAACACGTTGAATGAGTACTGAACACAGATTCATCTTCTTGCTAAAAGTATACTTATAAAATAAATAGTGAAGAAAGGAAAATACTGTGTTTTTAATAAATGATATAAATCTTTACGTAACTCAGGGATAATAATTGTAAGTAATTTGGTATAAATTTATGTAAATGACTTATATCTTTTTAAAACTGAATAATGAATATCGTGAGTGTACTTTTAATCGTCAAGGTTTGAATTCTATATATATAAATCTTTATTGGCAAATTTTGGTAATAGTAATAGTACAAAAATAAATTATAATTAAATAAAGTAAAAATTAAATAATTTGCCAATTGGCTATCGACCGTTGGTCTTTCTGCCTGGAATTATAGAGTTCTGTCCTTGTCAGTTATTGTGTAGGAAATGTCTTGATTACTAATGTCGTCCATTGTCTAGTCAAATGAATTTAATTGTCGTGATCACTAGGGTTATGAAATGATGAAATGAAATCATGAATTGTAGAGGTAAAACGTTTACGTTTGGGAGTGATATTAGGGTTTCAAGAAATGCATAAAGGGTGGAGGAGATCATAAAGGGTGGGGTTTGAGGCGAATTTATCAGCTGAATAGGATAGGCGGGTTTCGATGGGGGTAACTTTTGTTAGTTTGTACAGCAGGAGGTTGGAGGGGTTGTGCAGTGGGTTTTGGGGGTGACGGATTTTGGTAAGCACTCTCAGGGCCGATCTTTCGGCGACTTGTAAATTTTTGAGTGTAGTAGGATGGGGATTGTGGAAGAGGATAGCAGCATAGTCAAGTAAGGGGCGGCATATCATTTTATATATATGAACGGCTGTTTTTGTGGTAATTCCTTGTTGTTTAAAGGTCAGAGCTTTAAAATGAGCCGCCCGATTCTTGATTTTTGCTTTGAGGATTGTGGAGTGAGCTTTAAAAGTAAGGTTGGGGTCAAAAAGGATACCTAAATATTTGCAAGTGGTTGAAGGGCGGATAACTTGATTGTTTAAAGAAATTGAGAATGGGGATTGGTTTGCTCGGTGAAAAGGGATTAGAAGCTGGGTTTTATTGGGGTTTATGGAAATTCGCCATTTCGCAAACCATGTTTGAATGGTGTCGATAAGGCCCTGTAGAGTGCTGAGGGCTTTTGGGAGTGTGGGAGCATGTGCGATTAATGCAGTATCATCGGCGTATAGGAGAGGGTAGGCAGATTTATCAAAATAGTTAGGATCGGGGTTGTACATATCATGGACGAGAAGGTTGTAAAGAAATGGTGATAGCGGGGATCCTTGTGGGAGGCCTTGCTCAGGAGTAAAGGCGCTGGAAAAGGTGTGGCGTATTTTAACTTGAAGGGATCTGTTGTGCAGGAAACTGTCCAAGAGGTTGATTAGGTGTGGAGGTATATTAAGGGAGCTGCACTTAAACAGCAAGCCCTGGTGCCAAACTGAATCAAACGCTTTTTGAATGTCTAGGAATATTATGGCAGATTTACGACCTTCAAGGCTTGCTGTTTGACAGTTGGACGTGAGAATGGATAAAAGTAGAGTTGTGGAGCGGTGTTCGAGGAATCCGAACTGGTAGGGAGGGATAAGGTCCGCTATGCAGGACATAAGTTTGTTTTTGATTATGGATTCGAATAATTTTCCGAGGACTGGGAGAAGGGTGATGGGGCGATAATTGCTAGGATCTAGTGGGTCATTTCCGGGTTTGGGTATACAGGTAATTATACCCCGCTTCCACTCTGGCGGTAACACTTGGGTAGAGTATATATGGTTAAATATTTTTAGGATATAGGTGTGGATGTTTGTTGGAAGAGATTTGAGGATAATTCTAGGAATGTTGTCATAACCGGGTGCCGTGTTTTTGCCCTTTTCGAGGTTTTCAAAATATTCTTCCTCCTTTATAGCATCGTTTGAATTCTATTTTCACGAATATTCGAAACGTGCTATTCCCGAAATGATTCTGAAAAAAGTAATAATAAAGTCTGCACTTGAACTCGATAAACAGCGTTAAAATTAAAATGCACATATGCATGAACATAAAAACAAACAGACGCACAATAATACCTATAAAAAGGCAAAATCGGCGGTGCAATCGCATTTATTCTTTTCAAAAAATACTCGAGAGTGAGTGCAAACGGCGAAATAAAACAAAAAATCAATGCTAGTGATGTGAATTTTTGTTTTCATTTAATTTATTAACGATTGACATTTATTGTGCAGTCGATCTCAAAATGTATGTTTATTCAAATTTCACTCTTTATAAAAAGTGTTTAAAGTGTGAGTGCAGTTTAGAGACTTGAAGAATAACCTTTGCCAATGGTTTACAATTTATGTAAGTACAATAATACATTTCTAACTGTAATACAAAACAATTAATGATCTTAATTCTAGATCTTAACAAGAACAAGTTAACAAAAGCAATAACAGCTAAAACTATAAATCTAACTTCTTATAAATGAATGCAATCATGAAATTTACAGACGTTTAAACAATTTTATTTAATTCTTGGCTCGGTTAATCGAAAAATATTTTTCAAGCTAAATTATATTTTTGCCAGTGCAGAAATGTGTGTATTTCTTGGTTCAATGAAATAATTTTAAAACTGCTACATAGTTTTAAAATCATTTTATTGAACGAAGAAATACATACATTTCTGCACTGGCAAAAATATTATTTAGTTAGTTCACTTGTAACTGTTTCTAATTTTGCTACATAAGTATGAATGAAATTTCATTATAGGCAATTGCCTTCACTTGGTTGTAGAATACTTCAAAATAATAATTAATTTGTAACTTTCATGCATAACATTTTAAAATTATTGCAATAACAGCAAAAATTAAGTTCAACACATGTAAAATTTATTTATTTATTTATTTATTGACGGGAATTCCCTTTTTTAACAAAAACAATATAATTACATAATATAGCGATGATATATACATATATAATAAAAACTATAACAAAAAGATTATGTTCTATAACAGTATTTGTTGACACATACATATAATAAAATTGAAATAGAATTATACGTGTGTTGAACTTAGTCTTTGCTGCTATTGCAATCATTTTAAAATTGTATGCGTAAAAGTTACGAATTAATTAATAATTTGAAGTATTCTACAACCAAGTACAGGTTCGCTTTATATTTTAAATTCAAGTGTAATTCCCCAAAAAAATGAATAACATATAAATCATCATCAAAAACGAGGTTAAATCCCTGGAAAAGTCAACAAACACCAGTGCAATAACTTTATAATGTTCGTCTGCTAGTCCAGTTGAGACGGCTTAAAAAATATCAACATAAAAATTCGTTATGTTAATTCACTGAAATTGTGAATAAACAACTGTGCAATAATTCGTCATTTCAGTATGCCAGTCTAGTCTAGTTTAAAAACAAACGAACAAAAATCGACAGCCTGCTTATTAAACATTATTCATAACATGCCATTAATAATATTTATGGAGCATGTCTGCATTTTTGTAAGTAATATTTTTGAGACTTCTCCTGAATTAAGTCCAAGTACAAAAAAAATAATGTAAATATATTTGTAATTCTGTTGCAGAGCTGAGACGAATCCTCATAAAAAGAATTCGAATCACGAATCCGAATCACCCAATACGATTCAAATTACGAATACTCGAATAAAGGATTCGTTAGAGATAAATATGATTCGAATCCTGTTTTATTCGAATCACGAATACAAATCCTTTAAGAATAAACTTGATTTAATTATTGTTTTGCAACCATTAACATATGAATATCGTTACCAGTTGTTTTAACAAAAATATTCAAAACCCAATTATTTATTATTAACACTGAACATCGTTGATAACAGACTAAATATATGTGTTACTCTTCCCCAATATTCTCTTTTCCCAGACGATTAATCAAAAACTCTTCTCCAAAACTTCCTGCTCCCAGAGGATTCTTTAAGAACTGGTCTCCAACATTTCCTCTTAAAATAAAATTGGCCAAAACTCTTCCTCGATATCTCCTCCTTCCAGAGGATTAATGAAAAACTCTTCCCCAACATATCCCGTTTCCAGAGTATTAATCGAAAACTATTTTTCAATATTTCCTTCTTCCAGAGGATTCTTCAGGAACTCCTCTATCAATTCCTCCTCCCAGAACATTCTTTAAGAACTCTTCTTTAACGTTTTATCCTCCCAGAGGATTCTTCAACACTATATTGAATTGTTCAGTAATGAAGTTTTTAAGTTACGATTATTTTACCCATTGATGTCCCTATAATTAATGTTAAAATGACACTTTTTCGATTTTCAAGTGAATATAACTCAAAATCTGTGAATGGGGTATTTTTAGGTTTTTGCATATTTTGAAAGAGCTGAGTTTGATTAGGATTTACAGAAAATTTGATACATTTCTGTAATGAAATTTTCAAGTTACGATTATTTTACTAATTGATGTCCCTAAAATTAATGGTAAAATTACACTTTTTTGATTTTCAAGTGAAAATAACTCAAAATCTGTGAATGGGTTTTTTTTATGTTATTGCATATTTTGAAAGAACTAAGTTTGATTAGTATTTACAGAAAATTTCACACATTTCCGTGATGAAAATTTCAAGTTACGATTATTTTACTAATTGATGTCCCTAAAATTAATGTTAAAATTACACTTTTTTGATTTTTAAGTGAAAATAACTCTAAATTTGTGAATAGGGTATTTTTAGGTTTTTACATATTTTGAAAGAGCTGAGTTTGATTAGTATTAATAGAAAATTTTGTACAGTTCCGTAATGAAATTTTCAAGTTACGATTATTTTACCCATTGATGTCCCTATAATTAATGTTAAAATTACACTTTTTCGATTTTCAAGTGAAAATAACTCAAAATCTGTGAATGGGGTATTTTTAGGTTTTTGCATATTTTGAAAGAGCTAAGTTTTATTAGTATTTACAGAAAATTTCATACATTTCCGTAATGAAATTTTCAAGTTAAGATTATTTCACTAATTGATGTCCGTATAATTAATGTTAAAATTACACGTTTTTGATTTTCAAGGGAAAATAACTCAAAATCTGTGAACGGGGTATTTTTAGGTTGTTGCATATTTTGAAAGAACTAAGTTTGATTAGTATTTACAGAAAATTTCATTCATTTCCGTAATGAAATTTTCAAGTTACGATTATTTTACTAATTCATGTCCCTAAAATTAATGTTAAAATTACACTTTTTCGATTTTCAAGTGAAAATAACTCAAAATCTGTGAATGGGGTATTTTTAGGTTTTTGCATATTTTGAAAGAGCTGAGTTTGATTAGGATTTACAGAAAATTTGATACATTTCTGTAATGAAATTTTCAAGTTACGATTATTTTACCCATTGATGTCCCTATAATTAATGTTAAAATTACACTTTTTCGATTTTCAAGTGAAAATAACTCAAAATCTGTGAACGGGGTATTTTCAGGTTTTTGCATATTTTGAAAGAGCTAAGTTTTATTAGTATTTACAGAAAATTTCATACATTTCCGTAATGAAGTTTTCAAGTTACGATTATTTCACTAATTGATGTCCCTATAATTAATGTTAAAATTACACGTTTTTGATTTTCAAGGGAAAATAACTCAAAATCTGTGAACGGGGTATTTTTATGTTATTGCATATTTTGAAAGAGCTAAGTTTGATTAGAATTTACAGAAAATTTCACACATTTCCGTAATGAAATTTTCAAGTTACGATTATTTTACTAATTGATGTCCCTAAAATTAATGTTAAAATTACACTTTTTCGATTTTCAAGTGAAAATAACTCAAAATCTGTGAATGGGGTATTTTTAGGTTTTTACATATTTTCAAAGAGCTGAGTTTTATTAGTATTTACAGAAAATTTCATACATTTCCGTAATGAAATTTTCAAGTTACGATTATTTCACTAATTGATGTCCCTATAATTAATAATAAAAATACACGTTTTTGATTTTCAAGGGAAAATAACTCAAAATCTGTGAACGCGGTATTTTTAGGTTGTTGCATATTTTTAAAGAACTAAGTTTGATTAGTATTTACAGAAAATTTCATTCATTTCCGTAATTAAATTTTCAAGTTACGATTATTTTACTGATTGATGTCCCTAAAATTAATGTTAAAATTACACTTGTTCGATTTTCAAGTGAAAATAACTCAAAATCTGTGAATGGGGTATTTTTAGGTTTTTGCATATTTTGAAAGTGCTGAGTTTGATTAGGATTTACAGAAAATTAGATACATTTCTGTAATGAAATTTTCAAGTTACGTTTATTTTACTAATTGATGTCCCTAAAATTAATGGTAAAATTACACTTTTTTGATTTTCAAGTGAAAATAACTCAAAATCTGTGAATGGGGTATTTTTAGGTTTTTGCATATTTTCAAAGAGCTGAGTTTTATTAGTATTTACAGAAAATTTCATACATTTCCGTAATGAAATTTTCAAGTTACGATTATTTCACTAATTGATGTCCCTATAATTAATGTTAATAATACACGTTTTTGATTTTCAAGGGAAAATAACTCAAAATCTGTGAACGGGGTATTTTTAGGTTGTTGCATATTTTGAAAGAACTAAGTTTGATTAGTATTTACATAACTTAAAAAAATGCCCTACTCTTAGTTTTCGAGTTATTCTCACTCAAAGTTAAAAAATGTATTTTTTTAAAACAATGATTTTGTAGTAGTTGTATACAAAAACAATCATAACTTGAAAAAAAACAAGCGAAGATATTTATGAAACTTTATAAGGTTGTTAAGAAAACTATGCTCTTTCAAAATTTGCAAAAGTTGAAAAATACCCTATTCTTAGTTTTCGAGTTATTCTCACTCAAAGTCAAAAAATGTATTTTTTCAAAACCTGATTTTTGTTCATAAAAACAATCATAACTTAAAAAAACAAACGAAGATATTTATCAAACTTTTAGGGGTTGTTAGGAAAACTATGCTCTTTCAAAATCTGCAAAAGTTAGAAAATACGCTATTCTTAGTTTTCGAGTTATTCTCACTCAAAGTCAAAAATTGTATTTTTTCAAAACCTGATTTTTGTAGTAGTTGTTCATAAAAACAATCATAACTTGAAAAACCAACGAAGATATTTATCAAACTTTTAGGGGTTGTTAGGAAAACTATGCTCTTTCAAATTTTGCAAAACTTGGAAAATACCCTATTCTTACTTTTCGAGTTATTCTCACTCAAAGTCAAAAATTGTTTTTTTTTAAAACACTGATTTTTGTAGTAGTTGTATATAAAAACAATCATAACTTAAAAAAACAAGCGAAGATATTTATGAAACTTTTTGGGGTTGTTAAGAAAACTATGCTCTTTGAAAATCTGCAAAAGTTGGAAAATACCCTATTCTTAGTTTTCGAGTTATTCTCACTCAAAGTCAAAAATTGTGTTTTTTCAAAACACTGATTTTTGTAGTAGTTGTATATAAAAACAATCATAACTTTAAAAAAACAAACGAACATATTTATGAAACTTTTTGGGGATGTTAAGAAAACTATGCTCTTTCAAAATCTGCAAAAGTTTGAAAATACCCTACTCATAGTTTTCAAGTTATTCTCACTCAAAGTGAAAAATTGTGTTTTTTCAAAACACTGATTTTTGTAGTAGTTGTTCATAAAAACAATCATAACTTAAAAAAACAAACGAAGATATTTATCAAACTTTTAGGGGTTGTTAGGAAAACTATGCTCTTTCAAATTTTGCAAAACTTGGAAAATACCCTATTCTTACTTTTCGAGTTATTCTCACTCAAAGTCAAAAATTGGGTTTTTTCAAAACACTGATTTTTGTTGTAGTTGTATACAAAAATAATCATAACTTAAAAAAGCAAGCGAAGATATTTATAAAACTTTATGGGGTTGTTAAGAAAACTATGCTCTTGCAAAATTTGCAAAAGTTAGAAAATACGCTATTCTTAGTTTTCGAGTTATTCTCACTCAAAGTCAAAAATTGTGTTTTTTCAAAACCTGATTTTTGTGGTAGTTGTATATAAAAACAATCATAACTTAAAAAACAAGCGAAGATATTTATGAAACTTTTTAAGGTTGTTAAGAAAACTATGCTCTTTCAAAATCTGCAAAAGTTGGAAAATACGCTATTCTTAGTTTTTGAGTTATTCTCACTCAAAGTAAAAAAAATGTGTTTTTTCAAAACACTGATTTTTGTTGTAGTTGTATACAAAAATAATCATAACTTAAAAAAGCAAGCGAAGATATTTATGAAACTTTATGGGGTTGTTAAGAAAACTATGCTCTTTCAAAATTTGCAAAAGTTGGAAAATACCGTAATTTCGAGTTATTCTCACTCAAAGTCAAAAAAATGTGTTTTTTCAAAACCTGATTTTTGTGGTAATTGTATATAAATACAATCATAACTTAAAAAAACAAGCGAAGATATTTATAAAACTTGTTGGGATTATTGAGAAAACTATGCTCTTTCAAAATCTGCAAAAGTTAAAAAATATGCTAATCTTAGTTTTCGAGTTATTCTCACTCAAAGTCAAAAAATGTGTTTTAACAAAACACTGATTTTTGTAGTAGTTGTATATAAAGACAATCATAACTTACAAAAACAAGCGAAGATATTTATGAAATTTTTTGGGGTTGTTAAGAAAACTATGCTCTTTCAAAATCTGCAAAAGTTAGAAAATACTCTACTCTTAGTTTTCAAGTTATTCTCACTCAAAGTCAAAAATTGTGTTTTTTCAAAACCTGATTTTCGTAGTAGTTGTATATAAAAACAATCATAACTTAAAAAAATAAGCGAAGATATTTATGAAACTTTTTAGGGTTGTTAAGAGAACTATGCTCTTTCAAAATCTGCAAAAGTTGGAAAACACCCTGCTAATAGTTTTCAAGTTATTCTCACTCAAAGTGAAAAATTGTGTTTTTTTAAAACACTGATTTTTGTAGTAGTTGTATATAAAAACAATCATAACTTAAAAAAACAAGCGAAGATATTTATGAAACTTTTGGGGGTTGTTAGGAAAACTATGCTCTTTCAAAAATTTGCAAAAGCTGGAAAATACCTTATTCTTAGTTTTCGAGTTATTCTCACTCAAAGTCAAAAATTGTGGTTTTTCAAAACCTGATTTTCGTAGTAGTTGTATATAAAAACAATCATAACTTAAAAAAACAAGTGAAAATATAAATGAAACTTTTTTGGGGTTGTAAGGATAACTATGCTCTTTCAAAATCTGCAAAAGTTGGAAAATACCCTATTCTTAGTTTTCGAGTTATTCTCACTCAAAGTCAAAAATTGTATTTTTTCAAAACCTGATTTTTGTAGTAGTTGTTCATAAAAACAATCATAACTTAAAAAAACAAACGAAGATATTTATCAAACTTTTAGGGGTTGTTAGGAAAACTATGCTCTTTCAAAATCTGCAAAAGTTTGAAAATACCCTACTCATAGTTTTCAAGTTATTCTCACTCAAAGTCAAAAATTGTGTTTTTTCAAAACACTGATTTTTGTAGTAGTTGTTTATAAAAACAATCATAACTTAAAAAAAACAAGGAAAAATATTAATAAAACTTTTTAGGGTTTTTAAGAAAACTATGCTCTTTCAAAATCTGCAAAAGTTGGAAAATACCCTATTGTTAGTTTTCGAGGTATTCTCACTCAAAGTCAAAAGTTGTGTTTTTTCAAAACACTGATTTTTGTAGGAGTTGTATATAAAAATAATCATAACTTAAAAAAGTAAGCGAAGATATTTATAAAACTTTTTAGGGTTGTTAGGAAAACTATGCTCTTTCAAAATGTGCAAAAGTTGGAAAATACCCTACTCATAGTTTTCTAGTTATTCTCACTCAAAGTGAAAAATTGTGTTTTTCAAAACACTGATTTTTGTAGTAGTTGTATATAAAAACAATCATAGCTTAAAAAAACAAACAGAGATATTTTAGAAAATTATGCTCTTTCAAAATCTGCAAAAGCTGGAAAATACCTTATTCTTAGTTTTCGAGTTATTCTCACTCAAAGTCAAAAATTGTGTTTTTTCAAAACCTGATTTTCGTAGTAGTTGTATACAAAAACAATCATAACTTAAAAAAATAAGCAAAGATATTTATGAAAGTTTTAGGGTTGTTAAGAAAACTATGCTCTTTCAAAATCTGCAAAATTTGGAAAATACGCTATTCTTAGTTTTCGAGTTATTCTCACTCAAAGTCAAAAATTGGGTTTTTTAAAACACTGATTTTTGTAGGAGTTGTTTATAAAAACAATCATAACTGTAACATATTTTGTGTGCTTAATTTTATTGCACAGAAGTGTACAATACATCTGTAAATAAGTGATGGTTATTTTAGGGTTATCGACCTGCAGTTAAATTTTAATCACTATTGTATTTTTTAACTAACAAAAAAATTGTAATCAGAGATGATATAGGTTGCAATCAATGCTGATATGAGGTTAAAATGACTTACTCATCTGCGCACAAAAGGCGAACGAACGGCCGGCGAACAAAACAAGAACGGACGGTCGACTCGATTCGACTCGTGCTGAGTAACAAAGGCGCAAAAGGCGATCCACGGTCGCCGTTTTTCGCGGCCGTCTGCGCCGTTTCCACATTTCACCGATGCCCCAGAATAATATACGCACGCACACATGCACAAACGCACACACAACAAACAACATAAACACACAGAGTTCACTGCATTTTATGTCAGTCAGTAATATCACTGCAGTTTTACAACACACACACACAAACATCAAGACAAAGGGAAATGCATTTAAATTGAAAACAATGAGTTAATAACAAAAGCCAGTTAAGCACACTTGAAATCAGTGCAGTGTTTAATTGATAACATCGACGTTAACAAAGAACAATTTAAAATCAGTGCAGTTTTTGATTGATAACAATAACAACGTCAACAAAGAATGATTTAAAATCAGTGCAGTTTTTAATTGATAACCTGAACGTCAATAAAGAACGATTTAAAATTAGTGCAGTTTTTAATTGATAACATCAACGTCAACAAAAAAGGATTTAAAATCAGTGCAGTTACAAACAAAAACAAAGTGAATTACAGCACAACGGAAAATTGAAATAATTAGTGTTATCGTTGAAGGTAAAAACAATCCAACAATTAAGATTTTTTTAAAAGTTGTCCTGACTCAAACTCAGTGCAATTTATTTATAATTGTGAATGTAAACAAAATACGTGTATAATTTATAAGTTTATAATTTAAGGAACAAGTTAACGATATACGTGTATTATATTATTGTGGATGATTAAAAATAATACCAGTGCAAGTTTTAAGAAAGTGAACAGTAATAATGCGATTTATAGACAATTAAAATCGAGCCTATCTACAAAAATGTTCCAACAAGTTGCCTAACCTATTTACTTACACATATTTAAAATCAGTGCTGTTTTAGTTTAATTGATAACGCAGATGAAGAAAAGAATACTTTAATTCAAAGAATAATTTAAATATAAACAAACGATATTTCAGAAGACTTTGATTCTAAAAACTGTGCTGTTTTTAATTGATATTATAAATTTAACATTTTAATTTATGTTAATAACTATAAAAAAACAACACTGTGCTGTTTTTAATTAATGTTATAGATATAATATTTTAATTGATGTTAATAAGTATAAAGAAACAACACTGCAATAGACTTTAATTCAAAACCAGTGCTGTTTATAATTACTGATTAAATATAAAGAAAATACGCTGTAAAAGACTTTAATTTAAAAAGTACTCTTGTTTTCAATTAAATTAATTAAATATAAAGAAGATACTGTAAAAGACTTTAAATTAAAATCAGTGCAGATTATTTTATGTTTCTTAAAGAAAGGAACAGACAAAAAATGGGGGCAAAGAAAGTGTCTTTTACGTGAAGCTACAAAAATCAACTAGTTTTACGCTAGGTTACGTAAGTACTCCCAAAATCAGTGTATTTAGAATTTATAAAAATAGCAGACTTAAAAAAACGCTTGTTAAAAATCGACGAATAACCAAAACATGTTTGATTGGTTTTGTTTACATGTTTGCACATGAAGCTAATGTTTATTCATTTTAATCAAATTTAAGGTTATATAATTTTGTTTACACTAGTTGAACTTTGAGGTTACGCAATTTTGTTTATACTAGTTGAACTTTGAGGTTAGGTAATTTTATTTACAATAGTTATATTTTGAAGTTATGCAATTTTGTTTACAGTAGTTAAATTTTGAGGTTAGGTTATTTTGGTTACAATAGTTGCACTTTGAGGTTATACAATTTTGTTTACAGTAGTTAAATTTTGAGGTTAGGTAATTTCGTTTACAATAGTTGTACTTTGAGGTTATACAATTTTAATCAATATTGAGACGTGTTTCGATGTTTTTTACGACGTTATTCTGAATAATTCTACGTAAAATAAAAGTGGTGTAAAAAAGTGAAGTGCCTCCAACATTCAAAAATCAATTGGTTTCTTTTGTATACAAATTGCAAGATAAAAGCCTTTTTTATAAAAGTTGCGTATTTATAGATAATATTGAGCTTTGGTTATTTTGCTTCAAATTATCATATTTTATTTTTCTCAACATTAAAACAAAGTTTATTCATTTGTTAACACTTCTTGTTGGTTTATAAAATTGTGAATTTCAAATGTTTTTAGTTTTAAACGCCTGTAATTTTGTTTATAATAGCTGGATTTTATTAGTTTTAGTCTTAAAACAAAGTTTGATCTTTTCTTAAAAAATGCTCTTTGTTTTAATTAAAACTCATTTCTTTTTTGTATACATAAATTACAAGATAAAAGGCACTTTTTAATTAAAGTTGCGTAATGTTATATAACTTTGAGCTTCTGTAATTTTGTTTCAAATACGCAGATTTTGTTTTTCTCAAAACTAAAACAAAATTTATTCATTACCTAACATTTATTGTTGATTTTGTCAAATTGTGAGATTTTGTTAATTTTTAAATTTAAAGTTTAAAAATTAAACCCGTTTTTGTGTAGTTTTTATGATTTTCGTCAACTTTGAGCATCTGTAATTTTGTTTGTAACAGTTGAATTTTATTGTTTCTAACTTTAAAACAAAGTCTGTTCTTTTTTTTAACAAATGCAGTTGGTTTTTATAAAAAAATGGTGATGTGTCCATCATAGTACTTTCCCCCGTAAATTGCGTATTAAATCACTTTTAAAATATTTGTAGCATTATTATTTTCAAAATGTTTTCAACTTTTTGATAACTACAACTTTTATTTGAAACATTTTTCAATTGGATCAACACATACTGACACAAACCAATGACTAGATAGAAAACACTATTTATTGAATATCTCAAAAACTAAGAGTGCTATGACAAAAAGTGAATCTACAAAAAATCCTTAATATTTTATTACCTACAACTTTTATTTGAAACATTTTCCAATTGTATCAACACACACACTGACACAAATCAATGACTAGATAAAAAACACTATTTATTAAATATCTCAAAAACTAAGAGTGCTATGACAAAAAGTGAGTCCACAAAAAATCTTTAGTTTTTCATTTCCTACAATTTTTATTTGAAACATTTTTCAATTGTATCGACACATACACTGTCCGAACCAATAACTAGATAAAACACACAACTTTTGAAATATCTCAAAAACTAAGAGTGCTATGACAAAAAGTAAGTGAACAATACATCTTCATTTTATTATTAACTAAAACTTTTATTTGAAAGAATTTTTTGTTTGATGAACATTTATTGAAAAAAATCTGAAAAAACTGAAAAACGCTACGAGTAAAGTACCACTTCCGGTTTTCCGATTTTCACCAAAAGCTTTACAGTTCTTCCGATTGTGACAAAAAGCTTAAGTTTCAAGTTTTATCTCGATATCTTTAGCGGTTTTTGCGGTACAGCGCACACAGACACACACACACAGACAGACAGACATTTTTGAAAAATGGTCTTATTCGACTCAGGGGACCTCAAAACGGATATTTCCGCTAAAATTTTTGATTCGAAAATGTTCACGAAAACAATACTTTCCCTTTGTATTACATACGGGGGAAAATAAAAATAACAGATGAAAGCCTGTTTTTTTTCAACAAATGCTGTTTGTTTTTATCAAAATTCATGCGTCATTGCGTCATTTTTAATTACTTTAAACTTCTGTAATTTTGTTTCTAATAATAATATTTTGTTTTTCTCGAAACTAGGCTAAGTCTATATATTGCTTAACATTTATTGTTGGTTTTATCAAAATGCGATGGTTCGTTCATCTGTAATTTTCAAGTTCAAAAATTAAATCCGATTTTTGCGAAATTTGCTTGATTTTGTAATTTTGATTGTAATTAAAAGAAAAGTCAAAACTTGGATTATTTCTAACCTTAAAAGAAAGCCTGCTCTTTTTTTAACAAATGCAGTTTGTTTTTATTAAAAAAAATAGTACAAAGCCTGTTTTTTTTTCAACAAATGCTGTTTGTTTTTAATTAAAATTCATTTGTTTATTTCTTGTATAGACAAATTGCACGATAAAAGCCACTTTTTATAAAAGTTGCATAATTTTAAATAACTTTGAGCTTCTGTAATTTTGTAATAATCAGATTTTGTTTTCCTCAAAACTAAAAAAAGTCTATTCATTGCTTAACATTTATTATTGGTTTTAACACAATGTGATAGTTCGTTGTTTTTTAATTTTCAAGTTTGATAATTAAACCCGATTTTTGCGAAATTTTCATGATTTTCGTCAACTCTCGGTGTCTGTAATTTTTTTTGTAATAGGTGGATTTTACAAACTCTGATCTTATCTTAACAAATGCTGTTTGTTTTTAATTAAAATTTATTTGTTTTTTTTTGTATAGACAAATTGCACAATAAAAGCCACTTTTTATGTTTTATAAAAGTTGCATAATTTAAAATAACTTTGAGCTTCTGTAATTTTATTTCTAATAATCAAATTTAATTTTTCTTATCAATAAAATAAACTTGATTCATTTCTTAACACTTTTTAATCATTTTATCAAAATGTAATTCTTCGTTGTTTTTTTTTAATTTTCAAGTTTTTAAAACAAAACCCGATTTTTGTGTAATTTGCACGAGTTTCGTCAACTTCAAATGTCTGTAATTTTTTTTACAATAGTTGGATTTTATTTTTTCTAACTTAAAAATAAAGCCTGATATTTTCTTCGCATATGCTGTTCGTTTTTAAATAAAATTCATTTGCTTCTTTTTTGTTATACACAAATTGCCAGATAAAGGCCACATTTTGCGAAAATTGCATAATTTTCGTCAACTTTGTGTATCTGTAATTTTGTTATTAATAACCAGATTTTGTTTTTGTCAACACTAAAACAAAGTATATTCAATTATTACCGCTTTTTGTTGGTTTTTATAAAAATGTGAAATTTCATAGTTTTTTAATTTACCAATTTCAAAATGAAACCCGATTTTCGTGTAAATTGCATAATTTGTATCAATTTTGTGTGTCTGTAGTATTGTTATTAATAATCAGATTTTGTTTTTCTCAACACCAAAACAAAGATTATTCAATTGTTAACGCTTTCGATTGGTTTTTCTAAAAATGTGAAATTTCATAGTTTTTTAATTTACCAGTTTAAAAACGAAACCCGATTTTCGTGTAAATTGCATAATTTTCGTCAACTTTGTGTGTCTGTAATTTTGTTAATAATAATTAGATTTTGTTTTTCTCAACACTAAAACAAAGTTTATTCAATTGTTAACGCGTTTTGTTGATTTTTATGAAAATATGAATTTTTACCAGTTTAAAAATTAAACCTGATTTTTGTGTAATTTGAATGATTTTCGTCAACTTTGAGTGTTTGTAATTTTGTTTGTAACAGTTGGATTTTATTTTTTCTAACCTCAAAACATAGCCTAATCTTTTCTCAACAAATGCTGTTTGTTTTTATCGACATTCTTTAGTTTTTTATACACACAAATTGCAAGATAAATCTGACGTTTTATGAAAGTTGCATAAAAATTTGATCTTCTGTAAATTGTTTAAAGACTAATTCAAACACTTATTAAAACAACTACTTCCTGGACTAATACCTTGACGGATTTCTGAACATACAGTGGAATACCAATTACAGTTCATTTATTTAAAATTTAGAGTTTGTTGTTGATATTTTTACGGACTTGAATTTTTGTAGTTCGTTTAATTTTAACCAACTTTAAACTACTATAAATTTTTAAATAATTAACACTGATTACTTTTTTGTATTCACTTTTAATTTTATATATAAATATATATATATATATATATATACATTTGTTTCTAATAATTATATTTAGTTTTTCAAAGACAACAACAAAGATGATTAATTTCTTAACAATATATGTTAGTTAACATTTAATAAAAATCTCGAGTTTATTATTGATTTTTTCACTAAGCTGGATTTAATATTTAACATCCGCTTTTAAAAAATCGTCCATGTCGATGCCAGGAGATGATTTCAGCATTTGTTTATTCAACCACAGTGAATTCCAATTTCGTAATTGGCATAATTAGTGACTCGTTTTCGTTCACAACTAAACGTTCGCAAGTGAATACGTGTGACGTGTGTCGTGTTGCTCAGCGTTAACATATTTTTCCCTGAATTTACATCATCAATTTCTGTCTGGAGTTTGGGTTTTCTCGATCGACCGGCCGACCGGCCTCACTCATATCGCGAACTTGGAAATGAAAACACACACTAGAAACAAAACAAACGACAAAAAACAGTGTAAAGTTGCGCGCACAACTCGTTTCATTTGTTTACTTACGCCGAACGTGACTCAGTTGAGTACAAGTGACTTAAGTAAAGTGTATTGTTTCCTCGGCTACTCAACTAGAATTTTCAAAAGTGAATTTATGCCCATCTAAAATACGTGAATTAAGCAAAGTGTATTGTTGCTCAGCTACACAATTAGAATTTGCAAAAGTGAACTTATTTATTTACATGTTCTTCATTTAGACAACTAGAATTCCCAATTTTTGGAGATTTACTTTTTTTTTCAACTGTTTAATATATCAGGTGAGATCTGTTTTTGTATGGTAATTTTTTTTTTGTTTTTTTATCTGAGTTTAATACTTCTGTATTCCTGGTGTTCACCCGGATTACGCAATTTGTTTTCAAAATTAAATAAACACAATAATTTGTCGTTGATTACTGAGGCACTTAATTTTGGAAAATCCATTATTACTTTAATAAATTAATAAATAAAATTTATTTATTAATTTATCAAAGTAAACAATAATTTATAATACAAAAAGTAAAGCAAAAGATATTTACAAAATTAAAAAGTTAAATGAATAAACACAGAGTGAATGAATGAAGTTAAACACAATTAACAAATAAGATTCTCTTAATTTAAATCATCCAGTAATAGATAAAAAAATGTTTCACCACGGGTTAAGTCAGAAATAATTAAAGATAAAGATTCTTAAGAATTCAATGTTTTTGTTTACTTCCTAACTGTTTTTTTATATTAAGATTAATCCTTTTGTATTTCTGTATTTTATTTCGATTGTGTTGAAATTGTTTGAATGGTCACAGTTTATTCTTAGAACGAGAAGTCGTTGGACTTTCGTCCTCCCGCGCTCGGTTCGAGTCGAATCGATTTGTTATTGTTGCTTGTGGCTTGTGTTATTGTGTTCTGCATTTTATGATTATTTTTTAATGCTAATTATAAACGACCATTTTTTTTATAAAATCGTTACCCTAGGTCACGTTCAATAACATACAACCGTGTATTATTTTCACATATTTACAAATTCCAAACTAATATACAGATATGAAAAATAGCTATCGTATTTTAAACACAAAAAATAATTGAAACATAAACATAAACAAATTATAGTTTTGTTTTTTTAAAAGAGTAATCTCTGGAATGTAAATAACGTAAGAAAATATTGTCAATTTATGGTAATATAGAAATATTTTTATAATACACTAACTTGATTATGTGTTATATAAAATATAACATTACGACAATATTGCTATAAAATACAATCAGTACGTCTTAATAATCAAGACAACTTCTATTTCTTCTATTTTCTCAAATTGAAATAATTTCGAATTTGAATTATTCTTATATGTTATATTTTAGAGAAATTAAAATTTAGAGAAATAAAACACCCTTTGTTTACTATATAGTGCTCAGCACATATTTTCATAATTGCGTAATTATCAACACAATTGTGTATAGATTAACGCATTCCGCCCATCAATTAACATCCCATGATGACTGTACCACCATGCTTTCATTTTTCACATCCTGTTTAAATACCCTCTTCTTTTATTATTCTATTTGTGTTTCCCTCCTTTGTTTTGTTTTTATTTTCCCAGAATGCTATTCCAGTCTCTAACGGAAATTAAACTGTATGATAGCAAAAGGACAATAACCCTTTTAATGCTTATTTCATTTAACTAAGCGAGAAATTAGAACATATTTGTGCAATATATAAAATACCAAAGTTGTATACCTGCATTCATTGTTAAAAATGTAATTATTTCCCCAGAAGAAAATAAACAAATGTATTTTTTTATTTTTTGCAGAAATTGTTATTGTCGGTTTGTTTTTGTTATTAAACAAAATTTTCGCATGACTACATGCATAATCTAACACAGTTTATTTTTTTCGAAGGTGACCCTTTTAGATAATACCATTGTTCTTTTGAAAAATGGAGCAGCGAATCGGTTTCGCGTTAAAAACTGGTAATAAATAAAATACATTTTTGGAATTGATAAATTTTGATGGGTTTCAGACTATCGCTCAATAAAAATGACAATAAATAATAAACTTCGCGCGCGCGTCTGTCCTATTTTCATTTGTTTGTAGTGTAAAGTTTATTATTTAGTATTTTCAATATTTAACACTTATTTAAATATTAAGTAGGTTCTTTTATTCTGGGTGAGGTTAAAATTACTTGATGTTTTTATATAACGAATATCAAATCTATTTTCTTAACTGAGAAACTTGTGAATATTACAATATAATATATTTAGAAACTTTAACTAGCTTGCTTAACGAAGTTTATTGAATTTAATCGGAGTAAGTAATATTTTTACTATCTTGCGTTCGAGAGTCAAATCAGAAGTCCCCGAAATAAAATCTAATAGTAATGAATAATGGTTCTTCGTTAAGCAAACAATGCGTAAGGAGGAGTACGCATAGGCCGGGGTGAACTTTATCATATTTAGCGGATTTTTTCCACTAAGTACAAATTCTAATTAACTATTTATTCTTCCCAGGCTTATCTGTGCTCTAGCATTAGCAAATGCATTCTGATAATAACATTTAGCTATGAATAATATTTAAGTAAAAATAAACAACAAACATCAATAAGTGAAACAAACATAAATAACTTTAAATATGATTATCAAAAATGCACGATACTAAAGTATTAAATTATATAAATGAAATAAATATACAGATGGGTACATTACAGTAGGTTAACGGTTTGCTTTTCGCACAATTCAAATTTCGAAAATGTTTATTACTAGGTATTACCTATACGTATTAAACCAGATTTTTTCCTTATCACACTTTTCTTATCAAACGATTAAGGGGAATATAACAGTGGTCTGAAATTTAATGTTAGGTTTATTTAAAAACTAAAGGTCCTAGAAAGTTGAAATTTTGACAGCGTATATTAAGCCTAATTATCTAGTAAAATATCGAAGTACTTTTTTTTAAACAATTTGCTTTCAGAGGTATGAAAAAAATAATGTTAAATTTTTCAAAATTAAAAAAAATATTCCCATATCTTACTAGTTTATACTATAAGGAATATAATGTGAACATTTCATAAGGATGCGATAGCTCATGCCCGAGTCAGGTTAAAATAAAAATCTTGAAAAATAAGACCGTAAAATACCGCCGCCTTGCGGATCTTCTCTTAGTTGAACGCGTTGTACACTCATCTGCACAATTATTGGAGGGGCGAGCAGCATGCGGCCAGCGTTTATCTCTGGGCCGGTGAACGCTGTGCGGCTTCGCGTTTGTTTTTCTTTTCTTTTTTCAATCATAGTTAACAAAAACGGCTCGCGTCGTTAGCATTTATTCTCGTAAAATTAATATTTCGCAATTATGATCGATATTTTATTGTAATAGTGTTTTATTTTCATGCTTTCTGACTACTAATGGAATAAGTATTTTTTTATACTGCATGTTCACTAATATAGAAAACACGAAATGTTTCACTAATTTAAATAAAGATGTGTAATATACCTTTAATATTGGCTTTCCTTATTATTTGACAGTGTCGGTATTATTAAATTATTTTTAAAGTTTTTTAAGCTGATTAATAAGCCAGAAGCAATCGAATAACAATCAGTCTTGTTCAAATTATTATTTCGTCTTAAATCTTTCGTTATTAAAGCAGTTGTTAAATGCCATTAAACTTCTCGCAATAAAACTATTAAAGTAAATTGTAAAGTTTCTAGCAATCGGACCTATTTGAACCAACTGCGACTTCATCAACGAATCAATGATATCAAAACTATAAGAATAGTAAGAATAACACCAATATGACGTTGTCGTAGATTAATGTTACAAATCAACTATTTTTTACTGAGCACAGGTAATATTTGTTTGACGAATGTTTAAAAAAATGTAGGGTTTAACTGCGTGCATATTCATTGTTAATTATTTTAGAAAAAATAGAACTATAATAATAATAAGGTAGTTATTATAATGCATTTCAAATAATAAGCTTCTTGCTCAACATTGCACCGAGCCCAATATATTTTTTTCAAATTTGGCTGATTTATGATGAGTCATATTTTGATAGTAAGTAAATAAGGAATAGATGAATTGAAATTGAATGTTATTGCAATCCTCTATTTATACGGCTCAGTCAACTTAGCCCCCCGAAGTTCGACTTTTTAAAAAATAACTGTTGCGCTAGACGGGCCTTAGCTAGCGCTAGCTAGCGCCAAAAAAATTAGAGCTAGCGCCGTTTAGACAAGAAAGTTACGGGGGTTTGAACTTTCGGGGGGCTAGGTTGATGCTGGATGTTTCAAGTTTTCTTACAGTATTCGGATTCCTCAGAGCTAGCGCTACCAATTTAAAAGCTAGCGCCACCCCCACAACCCCAAAAGATTATACAACATTTTAAACCCTAGCCCCCCGAAATGAGATTTTTTAATCAAATTGGGTGCAAAAGTTCAATTCAAGGCTTTAAACGAGTGTTCTCCACTCCCAGACTAAGCATGAAGTAAAATTTCGAGTTTAGAAAAGCCCCGTGAAAATTTGTCGAGGGTCGCGCAGCGACCCGAGACAAATTTTCTGGGCTTTTCTAAACTCGAAATTTTACTTCATGCGCTACGCGTATAAAACGCTGATTTCAAGTAAGGTTCAAATATACACAAATTTCACAAAATTTTAGTGTTCTATACGCGTGGCGCATGAAGTAAAATTTCGAGTTTAGAAAAGCCCAGAAAATTTGTCTCGGGTCGCTGCGCGACCCTCGACAAATTTTCACGGGGCTTTTCTAAACTCGAAATTTTACTTCATGCTTAGTCTGGGAGTGGAAAACACTCGCTTAAAGCTTCAAATTGAATTCCTGTAAAAACAACATATATCTAAAGATTTAAACAAAATAAAGTGAATCTGGAATACGTCTACTTTAAAGAAAAACTCCCTGTATATCGTAGAATCAGGATATTGAGATAGATTGTGTTAGAATGAAAATAAAGTCAATTGAATAGCAACGAAACAAGCTTAATCACAATTTTGTAGCATCGAAAAGATACATACCCATGTTTTGATTAGGTACATACATAACCCGATGTGTACTAGGTACATTTTCAGGCATTCATTGTTTTTGAAAAGCGTTCAGTTTGAAACTCCCAACGAGTGTTTTCCACCGAGTAATAATGATTTAAGTTATCATAAAAAAAACAACCGTGAGGTACGCCACTGTCTTGCTAGCACTAGCTATCTCTTGAATAACTTTCTCATTTATCACTTGGTGAAATATTTTGAAATAATAATAAAGGATAAATTAAAAACACTTGGTTTGTTTCACTATTTGTTTCTATTTACTTGACTAGTTTCGCTTTTTACGGCATTATCAAGAGTGAATCAAGAGTGAATCAAGAGTGAACTTTGATAATGCCGTAAAAAGCGAAACTAGTCGAGTAAATAGAAACAAATAGTGAAACAAAGCAAGTGATTTTAATTTATCCTTTAATATCACTAGCTATGTCGTTGTTAGTGTTTATAGACTTCAGTATAGCAATTACAATGCCAAAAAAAATGTGAAATCGTACGGTTAGTTTCCAAATTATAACGATCTCAATTATCAAAAACAATCGTCAGTTACGCCACTGTCTTACTAGTGCTATCTCGTTGCCAGTGTTTATAAATATTAGTATAGTAATTACAATGCCAAAAGAGTTTCTTAAATCGTACGGTAAGTTCTTGCGTAATAACGATTTAAATTAGCTAGGAGTGAAAACACAATTGTCAGTTACGCTACTGTCTACTAGGCATCATGTTTCTAATAGCCAGTGCCTATGAACATAAATAAAGTAATTACAACGCCGAACTATTTGTTGAAAGCGGTATATTATATGCCAAACATCATTTTGTATTAAAATTCAGGAAGTAAATGGTAATACGCATACAGGATCTGAAAGCTCTTGCATCAAAATTTGGACGTGAACTTTTTTTTACCTGATATTTTTGAGAGAATATTTTTGTCATATTCTGTTGGCGCTAGCTCTAAGTTATATTTTCCACCCAATTTGATTAAAAACATCTCAATTTAGGGGGCCAGGGTTAAAAATGTTTTATCATTTTTTGGGGCTGTGGGAGTGGCGTTGGCTTTTAAATTGGTAGCGCTAGCTCTGAGGAATCCGAATAGTGTAAAAAAACTTAAAAAATCCAAACTCGGGGGGCTAGCATCAACCTAGCCCCCCGAAAGTTCAAATCCCCGTAGTTTTCTTGTCTAAATGGCGCTAGCTCTAATTTTTGTGGCGCTAGCTAAGGCCGGTCTAGCGCAATCGCTTTTTTCAAAAAAGTCGAACTTCGGGGGGCTAAGTTGACTGAGCCTATTTATACACATCATTATTTTGTAAACCCTGTACTAAACATAAAAAAAAACAGGGCAGCTTTCCGTTTAATTTTTTTCAATCTATTATTTAATTGTTGCATTCATAAAAACTAGAATATTTGACCGAATATAAATTGAATTTCTCCCCAAAATTGGGGGTATTTACCCAATTGGGCAGAGGCCAAATTAATACACATTATTTTCATGGCAATAGCAGTTAGGGAAGATAATATTCCCATTTAAAAAATATGATTGAAAATCCTATGTTTTTTTTTCATATATGTGCGGCATATAAATATTCACAATGAGCTTATGAACATGAATTATTTTATTATTATATTTTTAAGAAATAATCTATAATTTAATAAAATAAAACACATAGTTTGTTCGGCTGTCGAAACTGGAGTCTTAAAAGTAAAAATAATGTGTTATAATGACAAGAATAAGAATCATCAGTTTTGTAAATACCGAAAAATAACACAGGATCCGATAACGCTTTCTAACGAATTGAAAACAATACATAGCTTGTATGTATTATCAGCGTGTTTAAATAATACGAATCGACACTTTCGTTCGATCCGTCTTTTTTATACGCTTTGTTTTTTTCGTCTATTCCACGCGACGCGAGACCCCACCCGTTCATGCTAAGGAGCAATGCACAAATGCACAGCGAACTGCCGCTTTTCTCTCTGGCTGTATTCTCCCCACTTGTGCTGTAAATTTGGCATCGGATGAGCTACTCTAAACTATGTGGGTCTTTCCAACACGATCGACGTGTTACACTGCAATAATCCCCTTAATGATTTACTGTATGTGGTACAGTAAATACTTGTTGTATAATCCAATGTTCGTCGGGGGATTGGCTCGGGAAGTAGTTGTTTCAATTAGTGTTTGATTTAGTCTTAGTTTGTAAGACTAATTTGCTGTGGATTGTGTAAACAATCTCGGGATTTTTAATGTTTCGATGATTTAATGATTTGTTTTACACGAAATTTTAAGAAACATTTAAATCTACACTTGAAAAAGGGTGTAGTTTCCGCTTAACTTAAAACATCAAGTTTTAATTTAATCAAATTATGACCATCCCAAATACAAACATCCTACTCTCACTATACATCAATTCATTTGCACCGTTCATCAAGACAGTTCACAAGCCTAACTTTCTATCACATTGTTTCAAATAAAATAAATTCTAGACAGGGCAGAAAGACCTCTGGTCGATAGCTTAGACAGACTAACCCCATAGTGTAAATAGGTAAATAAATATAAATGTATTATATAATTTTATTGTAATTGTCTGAATAAAGATGTTCATATATTCAAATTATTAAGTAAATATGTAAGTTACATTCAATTTCACCTTATGTTGAATATATCTAAATCGAATTTATGTTCAGCATTCCGGCACCAGATACCCACAGACGCGTTTCGGACTTCAAGGTCCTCTTCAGTGTGGTCCCGACCCAGTGCTGAGGAATACTGAACATTTCCGACTATTTCAAGCCAATATGTGAAACGATGAGACGATGACACGATGCCACTATGAAGCATTAGATGGCGTTAGGTATCGAAATCATTAATAGTTTTGAATATATCTCATAAAATAACCACTTCGACAATAAATCATGTAGAAAATATTATTCTTGAGAAGATTTTTTTTTTCTGAAATAAAGGACAAGATTTATCTACACGTTTTTATTCTATATTATCACAATGAATTAACATTTTTACAATTAATCTCTCGACCTTAATTTCCTGTACAACGTTGGATTATTGTACATACATTTTTTTTTTATTATTTCAAGTGTCACGTAATCTCGAAAATCATTGGGTAGTAAGGTCACATAGAATTTTACGTACCAATGCAATTGTTATCTCTGCGAAAGGTAGTTTTTTTTTCAAATCCGCTCTTGCGAAATTCTTACCTTCAAACCAGTCAACAAACAATTTCTTATCTTAGATAAATTATAAAGGGTGTCCCAACAAGAGCGCCGGATTTAATTATAAAGAAAAACATATTTATTTTTTGAATTAAGCAAACATTTTTGTTTCAGCATAAAGAAAAATAGTTCCGATTAAACATGAAATATAACATCAGGCAAATGGCCACCACGAAACCTCTGGCACAGGGTTATTCTTTTGTTGAAATGTTGAATAACGTTTTCGCATAAATGTGGCTGGATTTCCTCTTTAAGATGTTGAACTGTTTCAGGCTTATTTGCATACACCTTTTGCTTCACATAGTCCCAAAGAAAAAAGTCCATCGGCGTTAGATCGCACGATCTTGGTGGCCAATGTTGATCGCCAAATCGAGAAATAACACGGCCTGGAAATTTGGTCTGGAGTAACACCATTGTTTCACGCGCTGTGTGGCAGGTCGCACCGTCTTGTTGGAAAAACATGTGCTCCACATCAATTACATCCAATTCGGCCACAAAAACTCCGTTAACATTTCCCGATACCGCACACCAGTAACAGTTAGCGCATTTTCAAAGAAATACGGCCCAATCACTCCGCCAGCCCAAAATGCGCACCAAACCGTTACTCGCGGTGGATGCATTGGCTGTTCGAGTACCACACAAGGATTTTTAGCACCCCAAATCCGACAGTTTTGTTTATTTACGTATCCGTCGAGTTGAAAATGTGCCTCATCTGAAAAAATGATTTTCTTCGAAAAATCCGGATTAATTTGATGATGTTCCAACACCCAATCAGCAAATCCATGGTCCCTTGGCTTGATTTCTTGCACCAATTGAATCTTGTACGCGTGCAAATGCAGATCTTTTACCAAAATTCGTTGCATAGTGGTTTTGGAAATGTTTAATTCTTGACCACGATGCCGAATGGAAGTTCCTGGATTCTCGGCCACAGATTCCCTTACTGTGTCTATATTTTCGAGTGACCGACAAGGACGACGACGAACAATGGTCTTCTGATCCATCAGCGTAAATTTGGTCTCAAATTTTCTAATTAAACGCCTCACTGTCGATTCATTTGGCGCATAATGGCGACCGAAAACTTGACGTAATATGCGAATTGTTTTCGCAAAACTTTCACCATTTTTGTAATGTGTTTTTACAATAATTAAACGTTGTTCGTTTGAATACTTCTCCATATTCTTAAATCGCGTGGTCTGTACTTGACAACTGTCAAAAAAAATCACCGTACAACTCGTATTAACAAAATGGCGGCAAATTTAAATCCGGCGCTCTTGTTGGGACACCCTTTATTAATAAAATATTCACCGAATTTTCAATGGCGCATTTATTCCACTTAATATCAAGTTTAGACGTCATGCGAAGAATCCCTCACTCGACATCAAAAACCAAGGTTTTGAAGTTGTACGAGGTCTTCTACTACCTGAGTTCAAGCTGAACTTGAGTTCAAGGTGACAGTTCCTATTGTTCTAACGTCACTTTGAACTGAAGTTCAGAGTTGAACCAGTTTAACTTGTTTGGTGCAACTGGCCCTAAATGATCTTTTCATATGACATCAAATATCAAAGCTATTTATTTCGTAAGGTCATATTAATATAATATAGTTGACCTTTTCCGATAAAAGACAAGGGTTCTTCATGTTATCTTCATATGACGTCAAACATCAAAGCTATTTATTTTGTAAGATCAAATAAATATAATATAGTTCACCTTTTCCGATAAAAGACCTTGGTTCTTCGCGTTATCTTCATATGACATCAAATATCGAAGCTATTTATTTCGCAAGGTCAAATCAATATAATGAAGTTGACCTTTTCCGATAAAATACCTTGGTTCTTGACGTTATCTTCATATGACGTCAAATATCAAAGCTATTTATTACGTAAGGTCAGATCAATATAATATAGTTGACATTTTCCAATAAGAGATCTTGGTTCTTGACGTCATCTTCATATGAAGTCAAATATCCAAGCTATTTATTTCGTAAGGTCAGATCAATATAATATAGTTGATCTTTTCCGATAAAAGACCTTGGTTCTTGGCGTTATTTTCTTATGATGTCAAATATCAAAGTTATTTATTTTGTGAGGTCAGATCAATATAATATAGTTGACCTTTTCCGATAAAAGGCCTTGGTTCTTGACGTTACTTTCATATGACGTCAAATATCAAAGCTATTTATTTCGTAAGGTCAGATCAATATAATATAGTTGACCTTTTCCAATAAAAGATCTTGGTTCTTGACGTTATCTTCACATGAAGTCAAATATCCAAGCTATTTATTTCGTAAGGTCAGATCGATAGATTATAGTTGATCTTTTCCCATAAAAGACTTTGGTTCTTGGCGTTATTTTCTTATGACGTCAAATATCAAAGCTATTTATTTTGTGAGGTCAGATCAATATAATATAGTTTACCTTTTCCGATAAAAGGCCTTGGTTCTTACGTTACTTTCATATGACGTCAAATATCAAAGCTATTTATTACGTAAGGTCAGATCAATATAATATAGTTGACCTTTTCCAATAAAAGATCTTGGTTCTTGACGTCATCTTCATATGAAGTCAAATATCCAAGCTATTTATTTCGTAAGGTCAGATCAATATAATATAGTTGATCTTTTCCGATAAAAGAGTTAAATTTAAAGTTCGAACGAGTGTTGTCCACTCCCAGACTAAGCATGAAGTAAAATTTCGAGTTTAGAAAAGCCCCGTGAAAATTTGTCGAGGGTCGCGCAGCGACCCGAGACAAATTTTCTGGGCTTTTCTAAACTCGAAATTTTACTTCATGCGCCACGCGTATAAAACACTGATTTAGTCTAAAGTTAAAAATATACTGGTTAGGTTAGTTTATGATTTATGCAAGATCGCTAACAAATATCCTCTCCTTGAGATACTACACTTTTGACAAGACGATCACGAGACGTTCATGACACGAGTGTGTTGAACGCCCCGTGCTTGTCTCGTGTTGTGCACGTCTTGTGCTCATCTCGTGTCGTGCACGTCTCGTACTCGTGTCGTGCACGTCTCGTACTCGTCTCGTCCTCGTGTCGCATTCGTCTGCTCGTGTCGTCCACTCCCAGACTAAGCATGAAGTAAAATTTCGAGTTTAGAAAAGCCCCGCGTAGAAAATTTGTCTCGGGTCGCTGCGCGACCCTCGACAAATTTTCCGCGGGGCTTTTCTAAACTCGAAATTTTACTTCATGCGCCACGCGTATAAAAGCCAGATTTAAAGTGAAGTTAAAAAACCCAAGCATCATACTAATAAAAGATTACAGAAGTGTTTAAAAAATGCAAAAATTGAATTATTTTTGATTAAAGACAAATAATGTGAGTTTTGTTTGTTAAGATTTTAGGGAAATTAAAGTTTCAAACATCCTCATCTTAGACATTCGCTGTTGTGAAATTTCTTGTGGAAGCTAAGAAAACATTGTTCTTTAAGAATATGTAAAAATTGAATAATAGTTTTCAAACTGTTAACTATTGAGGCTTCTACTTCGTTATACATCATTATTAACATAAATAAGACACTTAAACTTTGTTTGTATAACTGAGGTTTTTTTTTTATTGTGACTATAGTTTCGACAACTTTAACTTGTCATTATCAGACTACAAGTTACTACAAGTACTTGTAGTCTGATAATGACAAGTTAAAGTTGTCGAAACTATAGTCACAATAAAAAAAAAAACCTCAGTTATACAAACAAAGTTTAAGTGTCTTATTTATGTTAATAATGATGTATAACGAAGTAGAAGCCTCAACAGTTAACAGTTAGGAGGTCGACTTCATTCTTCACATGACGTCACAAATCAAGGTTATCGCATTTATGAGGTCGACTTAATTCAACGTAGTAGTTAACCTTGTACAATTTCAAGACCTTGGTTATCGACGTCACGAGAGGAATTCAATAAAGTCGTCCTTGTACAATTTCAAAACCTTGATTATTGACGTCAAGTGTGGATTCTTTTGCGTGACGTCGCAAGTTGAGGTTATAAAACTAATGAGGTCGACTCAATTCAATTCAATGTAGTAGTCAACCTTGTACAATTTTAAAACATTTGTTTTTAATGTCACGTGAGGAATTCTTCATATGACGTCACAAGTCAGGGTTATAGCATTTAGGAGGTTGACTCAATTCAACGTAGTTGTCAACCACGTACAATTTCAAGACCTTGGTTATCGAAGTCACGCGAGGAATTCTTCACGTGATGTCACGGAGGTTGACTCAATTCAACGTAGTTTTCAACCACGTACAATTTCAAGGCCTTGGTTATCGAAGTCACGCGAGGAATTCTTCACGTGAACGTTATAAAACATATGAGGTTGACTCAATTCAATAAAGTCGTCCTCGTACAATTACAAGACCTTGGTTATTGACATCATGTGTGGAATTCTTTGCGTGACGTCGCAAGTCGAGGCTATAAAACTTATGAGGTCGACTCAATTCAATGAAGTAGTCGACGTCGTACAATTTCGAAACTTTGTTTTTGATGTCACGTGAGAAATTCTTGACATGACGTTACAAATCAAAGTTATAGCATTTAGGAGGTCGACTCAATTCAACGTAGTAGTCAACCTCGTATATTTTCAAGACCTTGGTTATCGACATCACGCGAGGAATCCTTCACATGACGTCACAAGTCAAGGTTATAAAACATATGAGGTTGACTCAATTCAGTACAGTCGCCCTCGTACAATTTCAAGACCTTGATTAATGACGTTACCTGGGGAATTATTCACGTGCCGTCAAAATTCAAGGTTATAAACTTATGAGGTGGATTCAATTTAATAGAGGGAATGTTCCAATTAAGTATACACAGGGATATACTGTAAATTTTCAGATATTCGTTGTTTTTTTTTTATAAAGAGTTCAATTTGAAGCTTTAAACGGGGGTTTTCCACTCCCAGGCTAAGCATGAAGTAAAATTTCGAGTTTAGAAAAGCCCCGCGTAGAAAATTTGTCGAGGGTTGCGCAGCAACCCGAGACAAATTTTCACGGGGCTTTTCTAAACTCGAAATTTTACTTCATGCGCCACGCGTATAAAACGCTGATTCAATGGGAAGTTTTCAACTTTTACTCTCGCAATTTATGGCGCCCAACGTTAAATTAGGACGCTCGCGATTTATGGCGCCCAACTAGGGGCCACAGCGTTAGCCTGGCTCCACGTTGGGCGCCAAAAACTCTTTATTCTAAGCGTTTCTAGTATTTTTAAACGAGTGTTTCCACTCCCAGACTAAGCATGAAGTAAAATTTCGAGTTTAGAAAAGCCCCGCGTAGAAAATTTGTCGAGGGTTGCGCAGGAACCGTCGACGAATTTTCTACGCGGGGCTTTTCTAAACTCGAAATTTTACTTCATGCGCCACGCGTATAAAACGCTGGTTCAATGGGAAGTTTTCAACTTTTACTCTCGCAATTTATGTCGCCCAACGTTAAATTTGGACGCTCGCGATTTATGGCGCCCAACTAGGGGCCACAGCGTTAGCCTGGCTCCACGTTGGGCGCCAAAAACTCTTTATTCTAAGCGTTTCTAGTATTTTTAAACGAGTGTTTTCACTCCCAGACTAAGCATGAAGTAAAATTTCGAGTTTAGAAAAGCCCCGCGTAGAAAATTTGTCGAGGGTTGCGCAGCAACCCTCGACAAATTTTCTACGCGTGGCTTTTCTAAACTCGAAATTTTACTTCATGCGCCACGCGTATAAAACGCTGATTCAATGGGAAGTTTTCAACTTTTACTCTCGCAATTTATGGCGCCCAACGTTAAATTTGGACGCTCGCGATTTATGGCGCCCAACTAGGGGCCACAGCGTTAGCCTGGCTCCACGTTGGGCTTTATTCTAAGCGTTTCTAGTATTTTTAAACGAGTGTTTCCACTCCCAGACTAAGCATGAAGTAAAATTTCGAGTTTAGAAAAGCTCCGCGTAGAAAATTTGTCTCGGGTCGCTGCGCGACCCTCGACAAATTTTCACGGGGCTTTTCTAAGCTCGAAATTTTACTTCATGCGCCACGCGTACTAAACACTGATTCATTGTGAATTATAAAAAATCGCAGACATTTCGTTTCACGAATATTTTTGACACAAACGATGAAATATAATATTTTGTTTGATAGAAATTTTCATTAATTAAAGCGAGTCGCGCCCCCGGCAAATCCAAATTTTCAGGCATTTCTAAACTCGAAATTTTACTTCAAGCGTCATCAGTATAAAACACTAAAGGATTGTGAAATCAAAAATATACTGCTAATTAATAAATGTTGACAGACAAAACACAAAAATACTTATGAAATTAATATGATATTTAAATTATTGAAAAAACGAACAGATTTAGTTCATTTTTATTTTTTAATATCTTAATTCTGCGGTTAATGTAATTATTAATTAAAATTTAAATAATTGGGAAAAGGTTCATGTTGAAATTTGTTTTTATTCCAAACTTGAAATCATTGAAAAAAAAATAATAGTTCCAAAAAAGGGGACCCATTGACCCTTTTTTTGAACTGTTATTCCATTTTTTTTAATAGATTAAAGATTTTAAAAACAAATTCAATTTTTTTAATAGATAAGAATTGTTGTTAACTCAGTGAACTAGATTTGTAGTTCCACTTACATTTTATCTTTTAAAGAAAATTAAATTATTTTGTAAAGTTATGATCCATAAAAAAACATTACTGTTCCTTTTTTTTAACAATAAACGAAACAACACAAAGAACAAATTCTTTCTTTCTTTTGTGAGCAATTTGGATTATCATTATTCGTTCCGATGCTCGTAATTGTCATCGGTTTACCGTTACAACAACAACAAAAAAAAGAGAACCGAACGCGATAATTCGACCCAGTTTTCAGAAAATGTATGCCCCGTGCATTTATTTTCCACAATGTCTTTTTTATTTTTATTGGTTTGTATTATTTTTGCGCACACCGTTTTACCGTTAAGCCGATAACGGACACATTTATTTATACGAGTCGAGAGAGGACGAGAAGACCCACTTTTCCCATTTTCCGCACAGAAAATAAAACAAAAGATACAAACGAATAAAGTTGCTCACTTTACAAACGACAAAATAATAATTAACAAAACAATCAACTTTAAGAGTCTGTAATTTTGTTCAAAGTAGCCCGATTTTGTTATTTCTAGCTTTAAAACAAAGCTTACATATTTATTAACAATTTTTTAGGGTGAATTTTGTAAAAATATAACTTATCCTTGTTTTTTTTTGCACGTTCATCAAAGCAATGAATTTTCAATCAATTTTTGAAACAAAAACCAACTTTGAGTCTCTATAATTTTGTTTACAGTTACTCGATTTAAGTGTACTTAACGGTAAATTAAAGCCTATGCATTTTTTAACAATCCCCGCGATTATCAATAAAAACTGACATTTCGATGATTTAAAAAAATTGATTAAATTAAAAGAGAACAAATCCAAATTTTCAGGCCCAGCTACTTAAAAGTTGTGAACGAAATCCCAAACAAATTTATTATTATTATAAATAAAAATTGAGTACTTTATAGTAATAATAAAGTAACAGTTTCTAATTTGTGTTCATTAAACATATTAGAAATTGTAATCAATGCGATTAACAGAAAATGGAAATTTGAAATTTTATCCAACTTGTTTTTTTTTTTTTTATAAACAAGACAATTTCCTGTCAGGCGTACGACTTTCTTGAAATTCTCGAATGAATAATAATTAATCAAGTGCTGATTGTGTTGGAGGAGGGTGAATAATTTCAATAATTAACAACTTCCAGTCGGTTTCCTGTTATTCTTTTCATTATTTTTTGTAATCGTTATCAACTCATAATTTGTATATCAACGTTTTAATTCAAATTAACGCGAAATATGCAAATGTCGGGTTGATTGAATTTATCAAGATAAAAAAAAAGGGTAATGTTTTTTATATTGTTTTAAATTAAAACAATTACTCAAAGTTGACTGAAATATATACATTTTTATTAAAGTGTAGACATTTTTAGTTATGTTTAAAAAAAATCAAGGAATATTTAGATTTTATTCAAGTTCACAGATATTCTTCAGAAATGAATATTCTTTGTTCTCCAATTGTAAAAAATAAAATGTATTATATTTTAGTTAAGTTACAGTAGCTCAAAGTTGACTGAAATACATGTATTTTCATTCAAATTTCTGTAATTAAGTTTTATTTAAAAAAAAATTGAGTCAACGTTCAGATTTTTATAAAACTCACAGATATTGTTAAGGATTGAATAATCTTTGTTCTAGCGTTGAAAAAAACAAAATTGATCAACTTTCAGCGAAATTACAGTAGCTCAAAGTTGACTGAAATAAATGCATTTTCATTCAAATTTCTGTAATTTAGTTTTGTTTAAAAAAAATTGAGTGAATCTTCAGATTTTTATAAAACTCACAGATATTGTTAAAAATTGAATAATCTTTGTTCTGCCGTTGAAAAAAACAAAATCTATCAACTTTCAGCGAAATTACAGTAGCTCAAAGTTGACTGAAATAAATGCATTTTCGTCCAAGTTTCTGTAATTAAGTTTTGTTTAAAAAAAAAATTGAGTGAATTTTCTGATTTTTATAAAACTCACAGATATTGTTAAGAATTGAATAATCTTTGTTCTTCCGTTGAAAAAAACAAAATTGATTAACTTTCTGCGAAATTACAGTAGCTCAAAGTTGACTGAAATAAATGCATTTTCATCCAAGTTTCTGTAATTATGTTTTGTTTGAAAAAAAAAATGAGTGAATCTTCAGATTTTTATAAAACGCACAGATATTGTTAAGAATTGAATAATCTTTGTTTTGCCGTTGAAAAAAAACAAAATCGATCAACTTTCAGCGAAATTACAGTAGCTCAAAGTTGACTGAAATAAATACATTTTCATCCAAGTTTCTGTAATTAAGTTTTGTTTAAAAAAAAATTAAGTGAATATTCAGATTTTTATAAAACTTACAGATATTGTTAAGAATTGAATAAACTTTGTTTTATCGTTGAAAAAAACAAAATTGATTAACTTTCAGCGAAATTACAGTAGCTTAAAGTTGACTGAAATAAATGCATTTTTATCCAATTTTCTGTAATTAAGTTTTGTTTAAAAAAAAATTGAGTAAATCTTCAGATTTTTATAAAACTCACAGATATTGTTAAGAATTGAATAATCTTTGTTCTGCCGTTGAAAAAAACAAAATCGATATACTTTCAGCGAAATTACAGTAGCTCAAAGTTGACTGAAATAAATGCATTTTCATCCAAGTTTCTGTAATTAAGTTTTGTTTGAAAAAAAAAATTGAGCGAATCTTCAGATTTTTATAAAACTCACAGATATTGTTGAGAATTGAATAATCTTTGTTCTGTCGTTGAAAAAAACAAAATTGATCAACTTTTAGCGAAATTACAGTAGCTGAAAGTTGACTGAAATAAATGCTTTTCATCCAAGTTTCTGTAATTAAGTTTTGTTTGAAAAAAAAATTGAGTGACTCTTCAGATTTTTATAAAACTCACAGATATTGTTGAGAATTGAATAATCTTTGTTCTGTCGTTGAAAAAAACAAAATTGATCAGCTTTCAGCGAAGTTACAATAGCTCAAAGCTACTTTTCATCCAATTGCAGAAACTTAAAGTTTTGTTTAAAAAACATCGTAAAAAAAACCTTAAGATTCTTATAAAGCTCACAGATATTGTTTAGAAATGAATAATCTTTGTTTTGTAGTTGGAAAAAACAGTGTGCATTAATTTTTAACGCAGTTACAGCTGCTGAAAGTTGACTGAAATATTTGCATTTTTTTCAACGCGCGGAAAATTCGACTTTTGTTGAAAAAAACCGTAAAAAAGTTAACGAGACCGTTAGATTTTGATAAAATTCACTGATATTATTGAGATACTATTAATATTCTTTGTTCTCTCGTTGGAAAAACTAAAATGTATTAACTTTTAACGAAGTTACAGGAGCTGAAAGTATGCATTTTCATTCAAGTTTCTGTAATTAAGTTTTGTTTAAAAAAAAAATCAGGGAATCTTCAGATTTTTATAAAACTTCCAGATATTGTTAAAAATTGAATAATCTTTGGTCTGTCGTTGAAAAAAACAAAATTGATTAACTTTCAGCGAAGTTACAGTAGCTCAAAGCTACTTTTCATCCAAGTCCGGAAAATTTGTGTTTTGTTTAAAAAACATTGTGAAAAAATCTTCAGATTTTTACAAAACTCACAGATATTGTTTAGAAATGAATAATCTTTGTTTTGTAGTTAGAAAAAAACTGTGTGCATTAATTTTTAACGCAGTTACAGCTGCTGAAAGTTGACTGAAATATTTGCATTTTTATCAACGCGCGGAAAATTTGACTTTTGTTGAAAAAACCGTACAAAAGTTAACGGGACCGTTAGATTTTGATAAAATTCACAGATGTTATTAAAATATTATTAATATTCTTTGTTCTCTCGTTGGAAAAAATAAAATGTATTAATTTTTAACAAAGTTACAGTAGCTCAAAGTTGGCTGAAATAAATGCAAATTCATTAAAGTTTCTGTAATTGAGTTTTGTTTAAAAAAAATTTAGAGAATCTTCAGATTTTTATAAGATTTGCAGATATTGTTGAGAAATGAATAATCTTTGTTCTATCGTTGAAAAAAACAAAATTGATTAACTTTCAACAAAATTACAGTAGCTCAAAGTTGACTGAAATAAATGCATTTTCATCCAATTTTCTGTAATTAAGTTTTGTTTAAATAAAAAATTGAGTGGATCTAGAGATTTTTATAAAACTTACAGATATTGTTAAGAATTGAATAAACTTTGTTTTATCGTTGAAAAAAACAAAATTGATTAACTTTCAGCGAAATTACAGTAGCTCAAAGCTGACTTAAATATATATGCATTTTCATCCAAGTTTTTGTAATTAAGTTTTGTTAAAAAAAAAATGATTGAATCTTCAGATTTTTATAAAACTCACAGATATTGTTAAGAATTCAATAATCTTTGTTCTGCCGTTGCAAAAAAAACAAAATTAATCAACTTTCAGCGAAATTACAGTAGTTTAAAGCTAACTTAAATGCATTTTTATCAAAGTGCAAAATTTCAAGTTTAGAAAAGCCTGAAAACTTTGACGCGATATTTAGGAAAAACCAATTGATATATTTGCATTGTTTCTTCAGAATGTTGAAGCTTGTTTATTTGCAAGCAAACGTTGTAATTTTGAAGTTTATAAAGTGACGCGTTCATTTTTTTTTTAATTCCTCTAAGAATTCCAGCTTAAACCCGATGTTTTCGTTCTCTCAACAAAATTCAGCTTTGACGCGATATTTCAGAACAACCAATTGATATATTTGCATTTTTTTTTCAAAATGTTAAAGCTGGTTTATTTCCAAGCAAACGCTGTAATTTTAAAGTTTATAAAGTGACGCGTTCATTTTTTTTAAATTCCGCTAAGAATTCCAGCTTAAACCGATGTTTTCGTTCTCTCAGCAAAATTCAGCTTTGACGCGATATTTCAGAAAAACCAATTGATATTTTTGCAGTTTTTTTTTCAAAATGTTAAAGCTTGTTTATTTCCAAGCAAACGCTGTAATTTTGAAGTTTATTAAGTGACGCGTTCAATTTTTTTTAAATTCCGCTAAGAATTCCAGCTTAAACCCGATGTTTTCGTTCTCTCAACAAAATTCAGCTTTGACGCGATATTTCAGAAAAACCAATTGATATTTTTGCAGTTTTTTTTCAGAATGTTAAAGCTTGTTTATTTCCAAGCAAACGCTGGAATTTTGAAGTTTACAAAATGACGCGTTTATTTTTTTAAATTCCTCAACAAAATTTCAGCGTAAACTCGAAATTTGGTGTATCCGAAAAATATCCCCTTTTAACGCGATTTTCCGGAAAAACCTATTGACGCAGTTGCATTTTCTCATCAGAATGTTTTTAAACGCTTGTTTTCCACTCCCAGACTGAGCATGAAGTAAAATTTGGAGTTTAGAAAAGCCCCGCGTAGAAAATTTGTCGAGGGTCGCGCAGCGACCCGAGACAAATTTTCACGGGGCTTTTCTAAACTCCAAATTTTACTTCATGCGCCACGCGTATAAAACACTGATTTCACGTAGAATTCATGACTAACACGTGTGTTAATAAATTAAAAACTAACGAAAGGTCAAGATTCAATTAATAGAAATTATATTTGTGAAGCAAAAGTGAAATTACATTTTAGGGTTAGTCACAGTTTAAAACATTCACATCTTGGAAATTATTTGTGATATCTTTATGAAATTTCGTGTGGATGTTAAGTAAACATTGCTCTTCAAGAATATGTTAAAATTGAAAAATACCCCATTCATAGTTTTCAAGTTATTTCGTGTTAAACGTCAAATACGGCGATTTTATTCAAGATTTTAGGGAAGTCAAAGTTTGAAACATTCACATCTTGAAAATTATTCGTGATATCTTTATGAAATTTCGTATGGATGTTAAGTAAACATTGCTCTTCAAGAATATGTTTAAATTGAAAAATACCCCATTCATAGTTTTCAAGTTATTTCGTATTAAACGTCAAATACGATGATTTTATTCAAAATTTTAGGGAAATCAAAGTTTAAAACACTCGCATCTTGGAAATTATTCGTGATATCTTTATAAAATTCTGTGTGGGTGTTAAGTAAACATTGCTCTTCAAGAATATGTTTAAATTGAAAAATACCCCATTCATAGTTTTCAAGTTATTTCGTATTAAACGTCAAAAACGGCGATTTCATTCGAAATTTTAGGAAAGTCACAGTTTAAAACATTGATATCTTGGAAATTATTTGCGATATCTTTATGAAATTTCGTGTAGATGTTAAGTAAACATTGCTCTTTAAGAATCTGTTAAAATTGAAAAATACCTCATCTATAGTTTTCAAGTTATTTCTTATTAAACGTCAAAAACGGCGATTTCATTCAAAATTTTAGGGAAGTCAAAGTTTGAAACATTCACATCTTGGAAATTATTCGTGATATCTTTATGAAATTTCGTGTGGATGTTAGGTAAACATTGCTCTTCAAGAATGTGTTAAAATTGAAAAATACCCCATTTATAGTTTTCAAGTTATTTCGTATTAAACGTCAAACACGGCGATTTTATGAAAATTTTAGGGAAATCAAAGTTTGAAACACTCACATCTTGGAAATTATTCGTGATATCTTTATAAAATTCTGTGTGGGTGTTAAGTAAACATTGCTCTTCAAGAATATGTTTAAATTGAAAAATAACCCATTCATAGTTTTCAAGTTATTTCGTATTAAACGTCAAAAACGGCGATTTCATTCAAAATTTTAAGGAAGTCAAAGTTTGAAACATTCACATCTTGGAAATTATTAGTGATATCTTTATGAAATTTCGTGTGGATGTTAAGTTAACATTGCTCTTTAAGAATATGTTAAAATTAAAAAATACCCCATTTATAGTTTTCAAGTTATTTCGTATTAAACGTCAAATACGGCGATTTTATGAACATTTTAGGGAAGGCAAAGTTTGAAACATTCACATCTTGGAAATTATTAGTGATATCTTTATGAAATTTCGTGCGGATGTTAAGTAAACGTTGCTCTTCAAGAATATCTTAAAATTCAAAAATACTCCTTTAATAGTTTTCAAGTTATTTCTTATTAAACGTCAAATACGGTGATTTTATTCAAAATTTTAGGGAAATCAAAGTTTGAAACACTCACATCTTGGAAATTATTCCTGATATCTGTATAAAATTTCGTGTGGATGTTAAGTAAACATTGCTCTTTAAGAATATGTTAAAATTGAAAAATACCCCATTTATAGTTTTCAAGTTATTTCGTATTAAACGTCAAATTACGGCGATTTCATTCAAAATGTTAGGGAAGTTAAAGTTTGAAACATTCACATCTTGCAAATTACTTGTGATATCTTTATGAAATTTCGTGTGGATGTTAAGTAAACATTGCTCTTCAAGAATATGTTAAAATTAAAGATTACCCCATTTATAGTTTTCAAGTTATTTCGTGTTAAACGTCGAATACGGCGATTTTATTCAAGATTTTAGGGAAGTCAAAGTTTGAAACATTCACATCTTGGAAATTATTTGCGATATCTTTATGAAATTTCGTGTGGATGTTAAGTAAACATTGCTCTTTAAGAATATGTTAAAATTGAAAAATACCCCTTGCATAGTTTTCAAGTTATTTCGTATTAAACGTTAAATACGGCGATTTTATTAATAATTTTAGGGAAGTCATAGTTTGAAACATTCACATCTTGGAAATTATTCGTGATATCTTTATGAAATTTCGTGAGGATGTTAAGTAAACATTGCTCTTCAAGAATATCTTAAAATTCAAAAATACTCCTTTAATAGTTTTCAAGTTATTTCTTATTAAACGTCAAATACGGTGATTTTATTCAAAATTTTAGGGAAATCAAAATTTGAAACACTCACATCTTGGAAATTATTCCTGATATCTGTATAAAATTTCGTGTGGATGTTAAGTAAACATTGCTCTTTAAGAATATGTTAAAATTGAAAAATACCCCATTTATAGTTTTCAAGTTATTTCGTATTAAACGTCAAATTACGGCGATTTCATTCAAAATTTTAGGGAAGTTAAAGTTTGAAACATTCACATCTTGCAAATTACTTGTGATATCTTTATGAAATTTCGTGTGGATGTTAAATAAACATTGCTCTTCAAGAATATGTTAAAATTGAAAAATACCCCATTCATAGTTTTCAAGTTATTAAGAGAAATACTCTCTACACTTTTGTTTTGATCCATTCTTTCATACTGGTTTCACAAAGAAATCAGTTGAATTACATTCAATAACATGATTTCATTGTTATAATATCTTGATAGTAATATTTACATCCGTGCTCTTTTTTTGTTATGATCATGTTCACGTATTTATTATTCATATCGTGTCGTATCAAAGCGAAAATTCCAGTGATTGTAGATTAATAATGTTATGAAATCTCTTATCTATGTTATACCAACTATTATTAATACCTATGAGTTATGTTTCATATTATCTTACTAATAAAATTATCAAATTTTATAAGCAGTTCCACAATCAGAAACGTTTCTCGGTTTACGTTCCCCCTTTATCGGATCCGTAAATTCCTTTGTGAGTCAGGCACGCCTCAAATTACGCTTAATCAGTGATTCTTACTAATATATATATATAACCAAATACTGTTTTAAATTGTTGGTTAAATGTTAGTGTTGCTTTAGTAATGATTGTGTGTGCGCTGGTGTAACGGAAGAATATTTTTATTTTGTATAGTTCGTAAAATTATTCGTGTTTAAGTTTTGTCTGTGTTTTCTGTGGAAAAAAATTAAATGAGGTGTTATACGTGTTATACAAACAAAGTTAAAAGTGTTTCATTGTGTAATTAACATGTATAACGAAGTAGAAGCCTCCACAATACAGAATTTAAATGAGGTGTAATTATTTCGGATTAAACGATATTTATGTAAGTGATTTTTTTTTAATAATTTGTTGGATTTTTTTTAAGTTTTATAAAATTCATAGATACTCTTCCGAGTATAAAAAACAATTCCGGCAACTTTTCTGCTCATAAGAAAAATGTTTGGAGCTATTTTTATCGCATTTAATCCAATTTGAAAATTGATAAAATTAAAAAATTTCAACTTTGGGCGCTTGTTGTGCATACAATTTTTAAGATCTGATTAAAGTTTATACCTTAAATTAAAGCTTATTTAATTCTTAATTAAATCCTGTTAATAATATAGAGATAAAACAAAGGGTGACTTATGTAATTAACGTTAATTCATTTTAGTGCTTTTATGCTGATTTTCACTCTTTTCGCGAAAACCGCTGTAAATAAATTAAATCTTAACCGATTTATTTGACTTAAAAAGTGGTCAATTAGGAATTGAATAAGCTTTAAATTGATGTAAATTGATTTTTTGTTACATAAAAATTGTGCTTGTGGTGGAGGCTCAAAGTCAGAATTTCGCTTTTTCAACAGTTTTCAAGGAATTTAAAAAAGCTTAAAAGTGGTCGAAATAATTTTTTTCTTGAGTAAATAACCAGCTTACATTGTTTCTAACATCAAGAAAAATAACAGGATTTTTTTTAACATTTTTGAAAACTTAATTTTTTTTTTGACGAAAATCTGTAATTTTCATAAGGGGTAGCGTATGGAAAAATATCAGATTTTTTTGTAATTTTTAAAAATTCTCAAAAAAATCACTGTTATTCTTATGAGTCTAAAAAACTATACCGATAGCTTTTTTCTTAAAAAAAATAATTGTAGAACCACTTTTATCACGTTTAATGAAAATTGAAAATTGATGAAATCTTGAAATTCCAAAATTGAGCGCTTGTTGTGAATACGATTTTTAAGTTTTTGAAAAGTTTTGTAGCTTAAATTGAAGCTTATTTAATTTTTAATCAAATCCTGTAAATAATATAGAGATATACTCAATGACATTAGAAGCGTAACACCCAGAAGGAGTTATTATTTTAATTTGATTTTTTTCCCAGTATGGTAGTCTTACATCAAGAATAAAATGATTACATTTTCAAGAAATTTTATTAAAAAACAATCTAAAAAAATTAATAATGTGTTTGGCGACCCCTTTGCTGTATACACTCCTGTAGACGTCTGGGCATCGACAAAATGAGATGGTCGATGTCTGCTTGAGGCATATCGTTCCAAGCAACTTGAATTTCATCGATCAACTGTGCTAGAGTCTGTGGAGGATGGTGCAAAGAGAATATTCTTCTTCCCATGATATCCCACACATGTTCAATGGGATTTAAATCCGGCGAACGGTAGAAAAACATTAACACCAGCTTCATTAAGAAAGTTCATAGTTCGACGAGCAATATGGGGACGTGCGTTATCTTGTTGAAAAAGTACGTCTGGGCGGCCATCTAAATAAGGCAACAAAGTCGGTCGTATGACGTCTTCAACATAACGCGCAGCTGTCATACTGCCTCGAATGAATACAAGAGGTGATCTACTACCATAAGCAATAGCCCCCCAAACCATTACTCCAGCAGTCCTGTGTACATGCCTCTCAATAGCAAACCTAAGATCAGGTCGTTCTCCACGGTAGCGTTGTACCCTTCTACGGCCATCATGCGTGCCTAGACAAAATCGTGATTCATCGCTGAATACGACATCGTGCCATTCTGCCTCCCAATGCTGCCGTTCTCTGCACCAGTCCAACCTTTGGCGACAGTGTCTCGCTGTTAAAGGAAGCACTAATCTTGGACGGTACGAAAGAAGCCCAAAGGATTGAATGCGGCGATATAAGGTTCGCATACTAACGGGCCTACCTTCTTCTCCAATCCATTGATCACCGATTTGACGCGTAGTAGCGAAACGGTCTCGCAGGGCTATTTGTCTTAAGCGCCGATCGCCGATCTTGACGTTCTGTGGTACGCCTTGGTTGACCAATTGGTCTTCTTCTTGCTCCTCTACCTTCTTCTGTCCATACCTGATACACACGTATTACAGTTGCTGCAGTGGAATCAATACGGCGGGCAATTTCGCGATAGGACATACCGACATCTCGATAAGCAACAACTCGACCCCGTCAACTCGTCAAAATCGCTCAAATGGTGATATTGTGGACGTCTTCGGACTTGAGGCATTTTATTTAAGCTTAACACACTCAACGGAAACACGAAAACTAAAAACATCTGTACTAAACAGCTCATATAAATGGTTTCGCATTTTTTTTATGTATGTGCTGCGTTTTATCCGCAGCACATACATCGACATACACAATTTAGTTAGTCTTGAGGGGGTTAGTGCTAGGTGCGCGCCTGTTAACAACATTTGTTAAGATAAAGAAAATAATAAAAGTATGCTAAAAACTACAGAACAAAAGCTCGCAACTCGTAATCTATCAGCTGTTTTCATTGTTAGCAACACCCACATCGTTAACTATAACTAGCCAAGTGTGCGTTGCATCAAATGCTCATAAAAATATGAGTTGTTTTCTAAAATTAACATTTACTACACATCAATTACAATCATTTCCTACTAAGGTCCGGAAATAACACTAACGTCATAATGCGTCATCGAGTTGAAGAACAGAAGAAACTCCAACAATATATGATTCAGATAACCGCTCGGATACTCGCAAGAGCGGCAACTCGCAGAAAATCTGATTCACTAATAAAAACCGCCGACTTTCGTCACGCACACGCCGGCTACACCGAAGAGAATGCGCAAAACTAACAATTGTTGACGCATGCGCTCGTATGCCCGCACGAACCTCCTTCCTCAACACGGTAAACTCCACCACGCGACTCGATCCATACGTAACGCACGGACTTCGTATTTCACGACGCGAACGCGACGATCCCACTTCAGTCGACCAAGAGAAACACTCACGAAACAAACGCGCAACTGTAATTAATCTTAAAAAAAACAAAAAAGGCGATCGTCTTGAGTTTAAAGTTTGACGCGCGCGCGAATGGGTTTTAATTTAAAAAAAAACATGTGCGGTTCCGTGCGGAATACAACCCGTTTTAAAATCACAAACGACCCCCAAGAGGTCAAACTATTTTCAAAAAATGCCGAAACAAACGCGCAACTGTAATTAAACTTTAAAAAAAAGGTGTACTTGAGTTTAAAGTTCGACGCGCGCGCGAATCGGTTTTAATTGTAAAGAAAACATGTGCGGAACACAAGCCGTTTTAAAATCACAAACGACCCCCAAGAGGTGAAAATTGCCAAAAAAAAAAAACGCGCAACTGTAAATAAACTTAAATAAAAAAAACAAAAAAAGGTGATCTTAAGTTTAAAATTTGACGCGCGCGCGAATGGGTTTTCATTGTAAAAAAAAACATGTGCGGTTCCGTGCGGAATACAACCCGTTTTAAAATCACAAACGACCCCCAAGAAATAAAATTATTTTCGAAAATTGCCGCGCCCGGTTCAGCGCAGACTCCGCAAGTGCGGCGCCTCCTTTAGCGCGCGCACACTCGCGCTCATTCAGTTGATCGGTAGGACGCGTCGCGAGTGCCGCCTTCGCCTTACTCAATGAAATAAAAATTAATCGCCCCTCACGTGTTTCTTTCCTCTCTTTCTCTCCTTTTATTTATATCACATTTACAAGTGCTGATAATTATTAATTCAACCCTAGTGCGCGCGTTTTTTTTTCCGGAAAAGAAATCACGGTGATGGATTATTTGGAGGATTATACGGCGTGCATCTGCGCTTTGGTCGCAGGGGCGTTCGTCCTGGTTTGCGGTTATCTGTTCAAGATCATCGTTTTCGCACAGGACGAAAGGGATAACGATAAAAGGGACAATGTTAACACGAGTAAGTTTCATAGATGAAGAGATTGATTGATGCGCGATTCCTGAGGATGCACGTTGCGTCCGCTAGTGCAGCACGTGCTTTTTAAGGTTATTTTCTGCACCTGCCCTCGATGCAGTGGCGTAACTACCAACTGATTATTTATTGCAGCAATCATATTTAGTGTGCGTTAAATAAAATCTAAGCTTTTCTATGTTTATGCAGTAGCGTAGCTACCAACTGATTATTTATTGCAGCATGCATATCTAGTGTGCGTCAATTCTAAGCTCTTCTATGTTTGCCTTTCTTATGGTCAATTATTATTTCTTTATTCAGTCAACGGATGCTCTATTGCCTACCTGGGATAGGCGACCTTTTATTAGTAGAAGGCTATATTTCAGAAATCACCCTACATTAGTTTAGTTTAGTTTAGTTTATTGACGGAATCACCTATTACAATAATATACACAAAAGAAAGTGTATAAGTTTTATTACCTATTCTAAAGACAATTTACAGGGATAATTTATTTAAAAAAATGCCATGGAAGTTCCCTGTATTTATCAATTATTAAAAATAAAAAATTGTTACAAATTAAAATTGGAGAATCACTTAAAATCATGTAAAATAAAATTGAAGTTTTTTACGCTTCCAAGTGTACCAATTTATGTCTCCGTAGCGAGCATAGGCCCTTTGGATGCCGCGATGAGTGCGCAAAGTTTTGACAATTTCGGCAACTAATGGGATTTTGAATTGCGGCGAACTGTTGGAGATGTTAAATTTCAATATACCAAGAAATGCTCAGTCTAGACATAAACCCTTGTTTAGATTGGCATTTCACTCAACGAACTATGGGATGTTTAATCCCATGGATCGTATGATGCGTTACGCAAACCTACTGTCGCGTAGTAACGACTTTTTATTATTCACATCTTCACTGCCGCAGTTTAAAAACCGACTAAAGCGCATTAAGTTGACAAATTTCATACAATGACCAGTGATCATAATTATTTATATTTATCTTTTAATTCAATATTTTATTCCTACATGTTATTTATTGCTTTAATGTTGTTAATTTCAATTGTAAAAAAGGTGAATTCCGTAAATAAAGAATAATAATAATAATAATAACTTGTTAGATAGACAATTTACGGTGGTCATTTATTTAAAGAAGTTACCATATAATTTCCCCGTGTTTATCAATTATTAAAAATGAAAAATTATTTTAAATTAAAATTGGAGAATCACTTAAAATCGTGTAAAATAAAATTGAAGATATTTTACGCTTTCAAACTGACAAGTGTGCCAATTTATGTCTCCGTAGCGAGCATAGACCCTCTGGATGCCGCGATGAGTGCGCAAAGTTTTGACAATTTTGGCAACTTGTTAGATAGACAATTTACGGTCGTAATTTATTTAAAGAAGTTACCATATAATTTCCCCGTGTTTATCAATTATTAAAAATCGAAAATTGTTTCAAATTAAAATTGGAGAATCACTTAAAATCGTGTAAAAAAAAATTGAAGATTTTTTACGCTTCCAGACTGACAAGTGAGCCAATTTATGCCTCCGTAGCGAGCATAGACCCTCTGGATGCCGCGATGAGTGCGCAAAGTTTTGACAATTTTGGCAACTTGTTAGATAGACAATTTACGGTGGTAATTTATTTAAAGAAGTTACCATATAATTTCCCCGTGTTTATCAATTATTAAAAATCGAAAATTGTTTTAAATTAAAATTGGAGAATCACTTAAAATCGTGTAAAATAAAATTGAAGATATTTTACGCTTTCAAACTGACAAGTGTGCCAATTTATGTCTCCGTAGCGAGCATAGACCCTCTGGATGCCGCGATGAGTGCGCAAAGTTTTGACAATTTTGGCAACTTGTTAGATAGACAATTTACGGTCGTAATTTATTTAAAGAAGTTACCATATAATTTCCCCGTGTTTATCAATTATTAAAAATCGAAAATTGTTTCAAATTAAAATTGAAGAATCACTTAAAATCGTGTAAAATAAAATTGAAGATTTTTTACGCTTCCAGACTGACAAGTGAGCCAATTTATGCCTCCGTAGCGAGCATAGGCTCTCTAGACGTCGCGATGAGTGCGCAAAGTTTTGACAATTTTAGCAACTTGTTAGACAATTTACGGTGGTAATTTATTTAAAGAAGTTACCATATAATTTCCCCGTGTTTATCAATTATTAAAAATCGAATATTGTTTCAAATTAAAATTGGAGAATCACTTAAAATCGTGTAAAATAAAATTGAAGATTTTTTACGCTTCCAGATTGACAAGTGAGCCAATTTATGCCTCCGTAGCGAGCATAGGCCCTCTGGACGTCGCGATGAGTGCGCAAAGTTTTGACAATACCGGCCACTTGTCAGATTTGTATCGGTCATAATGGATTTTGTATTCATTTGTTAATTTATTAGAAAAAAATCGTGAATAATTCAAGTTTGAAGTTATTTATGTACTAGTTTTCAATTTTGTATTTATTCATTTATTTATCAAACAAAAAAACGTGAAAAATTCATGTTTGAAGTGATTTATGTACTAGTTTTCTATTTTGTATTTATTCGTGTATTTATTAAACAAAAAATCGTGCAAAATTCAAGTTTGAAGTGATTTATGTACTAGATTTTAATTTTGTATTTATTCGTTAATTTATTTAAAAAAAAAACCTAAAAAAATCAATTTTAAAGTGGTTTATGTACTCGTTTTTCGATTTTATCAAATAACGGAACATCGGACGCCTTTATCACTAATTTTTAATTTAATTTAATTTATTCACGGAATCTCCATTTTACAATCTATATTTTCTTCTACAAATAATAGTAATACTAATTAGCTAATTGTAACTTGAATTTTATAACTATCATGTGCATTGTATTATTTGTTATATGTTTAATTTACACACATTTATTATATATATATATATATATATATATATATATATATATATTTAATGTAAAATGGAGATTTCCGTACAAATAAATAAATAATAGTAAAAACATAACATAAATGGTGCGATAAATTTAAACATTTAACTTCAGGTCCCAAAATGGTTCGATAAATCTTTAAAATTATAAATTTATTATTTTTAATAAAGTATATTTAAGTGTATACCTAAATTTACAATAAATCAATGTTTTATACGCGTGGCGCATGAAGTAAAATTTCGAGTTTAGAAAAGCCTAATTTGGATTGGCCGCTCCGCTTCGCTACGCGGCCAATCCAAATTTTCAGGCTTTTCTAAACTCGAAATTTTACTTCATGCTTAGTCTGGGAGTGGAAAACAATCGTTTAAAAACATTCAACATTGACATTTATCATTTCCGAGCGAGTGTTTTCCACTCCCAGACTAAGCATGAAGTAAAATTTCGAGTTTAGAAAAGCCCCGCGTGGAAAATTTGTCGAGGGTCGCGCAGCGACCCGAGACAAATTTTCGCGGGGCTTTTCTAAACTCGAAATTTTACTTCATGCGCCACGCGTACGAAACGCCGATTCAGTGGGATGCTACAAATTTAAAAGCTCGTGATTTATGGCGCCCAACAAGGGGTTAGCATGGCCCCATGTTGGGCGCCAAAAAAACCTTAAGCCCAAGCGTTTCAAGTATTTTTAAACGAGTGTTTTCCACTCCCAGACTGAGTATGAAGTAAAATTTCGAGTTCAGAAAAGCCCCGCGTGGAAAATTTGTCTCGGGTCGCTGCGCGACCCTCGACAAATTTTCACGGGGATTTTCTAAACTCGAAATTTTACTTCATGTGCCACGCGTATTAAACACTGACTTTAAATGAAGGTATGAATATAGAAATATATTAACTCGAAATTTTACTTCATGCGCCACGCGTATAAAACACTAATTTCAATTGAAGTTAAAAATATACAAACATATTAACTTAATCAAAAAATGTCTCAAATAAAAGTTGTAGCAAACGAAAAAACACACTACTTTTGTATAAACAATTTTCACCTTAACTATTTTGTTTTTGATCAAGAAACGAGAAAGTCTAGCCCAGATTAATTCCTTTAGTAATCACTCACCAGCTGTAACGTTATTATCTACCGAATCGAAAAATTTCAAATTTCGTAGATAATGAAAAAACAAACAACTTTAATTTAAACACTTTTCACCGATGTGAAGATAGCCACGAATTTTCCAGCCACGGATTTTGGCGCCTCCACCATCACACGAATTATGAAACAGATTCCCCAGAATTTCAAAACTCCATAACTCCCAAACCACATATTTAATTTTCACAATTTCTTCAATAATTGATTAAACAATATACATAGAGCGAGTATAAATAACCAGAATGTTGTAAGTCTTAATTGTTCTTTATTTAAACAATATATTGCTGTCCCGCGAATGTCACCTTTCATACCAAATATTAAAAAAATCAGATCTCTAAAAACTCCTATTTTATTTTCCAAATTTCTTCACTAATTGTTTAAACAATATATCTAGACCGAGCATAGATGGTCAAAATGTTGTCACTCTTATTTGTTAATTATTTAAATAATATATTGCTGTCCCGCGTATAGCACCGTTCATACCAAATATTAAAAAAATCATATCTCTTAAAACTCCTATTTTATTTTACAAATTTCTTCACAAATTATTTAAACAATATATCTAGAACGAGCATAGATAGTCAAAATGTTGTCACTCTCATTTGTTAATTATTTAAATAATATATTGCTGTCCCGCGTATAGCACCGTTCATACCAAATATTAAAAAAATCATATCTCGTAAAACTCCTATTTTATTTTACAAATTTCTTTACTAATTGTTTAAACAATATATCTAGAACGAGCGCAGATGGTCAAAATGTTGTCACTCTTATTTGTTAATTATTTATATAATATATTGCTGTCCCGCGTATAGCACCGTTCATACCAAATATTAAAAAAATCATATCTCTTAAAAATCCTATTTTATTTTACAAATTTCTTCACTAATTGTTTAAACTTACAGAGCCTCTAGAAGAAGAATCGTAGAATAAAAGGAAACGGGCAATTCATTCTTATTTTAAACAAAAAAACCTTAAAAAAGTATTTTAAAAATGAAAACGTTGAAACAGAAGAAATCCATAATACACATTTTTATAAATCTTTTACCCTACAAAATATACCTTATTCAAATGTTGATTATATTATTGCTATGAATGGCTGTCAATATCTTAATTAATCTTAATTAAGAGATATGATTTTTTTAATATTTGGTATGAACGGTGCTATACGCGGGACAGCAATATATTATTTAAATAATTAACAAATAAGAGTGACAACATTTTGACCATCTATGCTCGGTCTAGATATATTGTTTAAACAATTAGTGAAGAAATTTGGAAAATAAAATAAGAGTTTTTAGAGATATGATTTTTTTAATATTTGGTATGAAAGGTGACATACGCGGGACAGCAATATATTGTTTAAATAAAGAACAATTAAGAGTTACAACATTCTGGTTATTTATACTCGCTCTATGTATATTGTTTAATCAATTATTGAAGAAATTTTGAAAATAAAATATGTGGTTTGGTAGTTATGAAGTTTTGAAATTCTGGGGAATCATAATTCGTGTGATGGTGGAGGCGCCAAAATCCGGAAAATCCGTGGCTATTTTCACATCGGTGACCTTTTATTAGTAGAAGACCATATTTCAGAAATCATCTTGTATAAATACACTGTCAAATCGTGCAAAATTCAAGTTTGAAGTGATTTATGTACTAGATTTCCATTTTGTATTTATTCATTTATTTATTAAACAAAAAAACGTGAAAAATTCATGTTTGAAGTGATTACACGCCTTTACGCTTCCAGACTGACAAGTGAGCCAATTTATGCCTCCGTAGCGAGCATAGGCTCTCTGAACGTCGCGATGAGTGCGCAAAGTTTTGACAATACCGGCCACTTGTCAGACTTGTTTCGGTCATAATGGATTTTGTATTCATTAGTTAATTTATTAGAAAAAAATCGTGAAAAATTTAAGTTTGAAGTGATTTATAAACTCGTCTTCAATTTTGTATTTATTCATTTATTTATCAAACAAAAAATCGTGAAAAATTCATGTTAGAAGTGATTTATGTACTAGTTTTCTATTTTGTATTTATTCATTTATTTATTAAACAAAAAATCGTGCAAAATTCAAGTTTGAAGTGATTTATGTACTAGATTTCAATTTTGTATTTATTCGTTAATTTATTTAAAAAAAAACCTGAAAAAATCAAGTTTAAAGTGGTTTATGTACTCGTTTTTCGATTTTATCAAATAACAACTTTCAACTTTCCTTTATTTCGTGTTATTACAAAAGTGTACACTCGTCATGGGTAAGATACATAAAAGTATAATGAATAAATAAAATTTGCGTAAAAAATAAATACATAAATAAACAATAATAATAATTGACATATATAACAGAACATCGGACGCATTTATCACTAATTTTAATAAAGTATATTTAAATGTATACCTAAATTTACAATAAATCAATGTTTTATACGCGTGGCGCATGAAGTAAAATTTCGAGTTTAGAAAAGCCCCGCTTAGAAAATTTGTCGAGGGTCGCGCAGCGACCCGAGACAAATTTTCGCGGGGCTTTTCTAAACTCGAAATTTTACTTCATGCGCCACGCGTATAAAACACTGATTTCAAGTGAGGTTCAAATATACATAGAGTTCACAATATTTTAGTGTTTATTACGCGTGGCGCATGAAGTAAAATTTCGAGTTTAGAAAAGCCTAATTTGGATTGGCCGCTCCGCTTCGCTACGCGGCCAATCCAAATTTTCAGGCTTTTCTAAACTCGAAATTTTACTTCATGCTTAGTCTGGGAGTGGACAACACTCGTTAAGAGCTTAAAATTAAAAGATTTTACAAAAACAACGTATGTCGAATGTTTAGACATTCGTTGGTTTTTTAAAATATTATAAATTGAAAAGAAAATTCGTGAAATGTATGTATACCTGATTTTTTTTTTATGAAAATTAACATTAAGTTTATTAATTTTATGAAAAATTCCCAGGACTTTTTCCTTACACACCTTTCTTCAAAATACAAAGGTCGAATTTCGACCGGCAATATTTCGTGTTCAGTCTGGAATTACTAATTTTACAGCTAATCCATTTTACGAAAACTCCCATGAGCGTTTTTTTTTCTTCTATCTGCTAATTAATAATAAATAATTTATATTCGGGCTTTTACGTTTTCGACTCCGATTCGATTCCAATTCCAACTGAATTTCCAGTTATTCGTTGCGTTTTATTTATAAAGAAAACATTTTCGCATTTGATTTACATATTAATTAATTCATACGATTACCATCGAAAAACGTCACGTTTTTTTGTTATAACGTTTGTACTCAATCACAATGCAATTTATTTCTTTATCAAATTTGTTTCAGTCTACAACTAAATTTGACGAATAAAGCACTAATAACCTTTCTTCGCACTTGTATTTGAATTACCAAATGTACATTTTGGACACAAATGTTAATTATTTTAATGAAAATCCACTTTGAAGTCGCCTAGAACAATTTTGGCAGTGAATGTTTTGGTTTTCTGCAGTAAATCATCAAATATGGTTATTTTTAAATAAATCCTGAGAATTTAAAACAAATATGACAATTAATAAATGTTTAGTGGTTGTTTTCATAAAAGTCTACAATAAAATTCAATATTATTTTAATGTAAATCCAATTTGAAATCTCCGAATTACATTTTAAGAGTATATTTTTTGTTTTTTTCTATTGAATCATCGAAACTGATTAATTTTAAGGAAGTCCTGAGAAATTGAAACAAATTCGGCAAGAAATAAATTTCTGGTGATGGTTTTAATACAAGTCTACAGTTAAAACTTAATTATTTTATTGAAAATCCACTTTGAAGTCGCCTAGAACAATTTTGGCATTGAATGTTTTGGTTTTCTGCATTAAATCATCAAATATGGTTATTTTTAAATAAATCCTGAGAATTTAAAACAAATATGACAATTAATAAATGTTTAGTGGTTGTTTTCATAAAAGTCTACAATAAAATTCAATCATATTTTAATGTAAATCCAATTTGAAGTCTCCGAATTACATTTTAAGAGTATATTTTTTGTTTTTTTCTATTGAATCATCGAAACTGGTTAATTTTAAGGAAGTCTTGAGAAATTGAAGCAAATTTGGGAAGAAATAAATTTCTAGTGATAGTTTTAATAAAAGTCTACAATTAAAAGTTAATTATTTTAATGAAAATCCACTTTGAAGCCGCCTACAACAATTTTGGCAGTGAATGTTTCGGTTTTCTGCATTGAATCATCAAATATGGTTATTTTTAAATAAATCCTGAGAATTTAAAACAAATATGACAATTAATAAATGTTTAGTGGTTGTTTTCATAAAAGTCTACAATAAAATTCAATCATATTTTAATGTAAATCCAATTTGAAGTCTCCGAATTACATTTTAAGAGTATATTTTTTGTTTTTTTCTATTGAATCATCGAAACTGGTTAATTTTAAGGAAGTCTTGAGAAATTGAAGCAAATTTGGGAAGAAATAAATTTCTAGTGATAGTTTTAATAAAAGTCTACAATTAAAAGTTAATTATTTTAATGAAAATCCACTTTGAAGTCGCCTAGAACAATTTTGGCAGTGAATGTTTCGGTTTTCTGCATTGAATCATCAAATATGGTTATTTTTAAATAAATCCTGAGAGTTTAAAACAAATATGACAATTAATAAATGTTTAGTGGTTGTTTTCATAAAAGTCTACAATAAAATTCAATCATATTTTAATGTAAATCCAATTTGAAGTCTCCGAATTACATTTTAAGAGTATATTTTTTGTATTTTTCTATTGAATCATCGAAACTGGTTAATTTTAAGGAAGTCCTGAGATATTGAAACAAATTTGGGAAGAAATAAATTTCTAGTGATAGTTTTAATAAAAGTCTACAATTAAAAGTTAATTATTTTAATGAAAATCCACTTTGAAGTCGCCTAGAACAATTTTGACAGTGAAAGTTTTGATTTTCTGTATTTAATCATTAAATATGGTTATTTTTAAATAAATCCTGAGAATTTAAAACAAATATGACAATTAATAAATGTTTAGTGGTTGTTTTCATGAAAGTCTACAATAAAATTCAATCATATTTTAATGTAAATCCAATTTGAAGTCTCCGAATTACATTTTAAGAGTATATTTTTTGTTTTTTTCTATTGAATCAGCAAAACTGGTTAATTTTAAGGAAGTCCTGAGAAATTGAAACAAATTCGGCAAGAAATAAATTTCTGGTGACAGTTTTAATAAAAGTCTACAATTAAAAGTTAATTATTTTAATGAAAATCCACTTTGAAGTCGCCTAGAACAATTTTGACAGTGAAAGTTTTGGTTTTCTGTATTTAATCATTAAATATGGTTATTTTTAAATAAATCCTGAGAATTTAAAACAAATATGACAATTAATAAATGTTTAGTGGTTGTTTTCATAAAAGTCTACAATAAAATTCAATTTTATTTTAATGTAAATCCAATTTGAAGTCTCCTAAATACATTTTAAGAGAATATTTTTGGTTTTTTTCTATTGAATCATCAAAACTGGTTAATTTTAAGGATGTCCTGAAATATTGAAACAAATTCGACAAGAAATAAATTTCTGGTGACAGTTTTAATAAAAGTCTACAATTAAAAGTTAATTATTTTAATGAAAATCCACTTGGAAGCCGCCTAGAACAATTTTGACAGTGAATGTTTTGGTTTTCTGCATTAAATCATCAAATAAGGTTATTTTTAAATAAATCCTGAGAATTTAAAACAATTATGACAATTAATAAATGTTTAGTGGTTGTTTTCATAAAAGTCTACAATAAAATTCAATCATATTTTAATGTAAATCCAATTTGAAGTCTCCGGATTACATTTTAAGAGTATATTTTTTGTTTTTTTCTATTGAATCATCGAAACTGGTTAATTTTAAGGAAGTCCTGAGAAATTAGAACAAATTTGTGAAGAAATAAATATCTAGTGATAGTTTTAATAAAAGTCTACAATTAAAAGTTAATTATTTTAATGAAAATCCACTTTGAAGCCGCCTAGAACAATTTTGGCATTGAATGTTTTGGTTTTCTGCATTAAATCATCAAATATGGTTATTTTTAAATAAATCCTGAGAATTTAAAACAAATATGACAATTAATAAATGTTTAGTGGTTGTTTTCATAAAAGTCTACAATAAAATTCAATATTATTTTAATGTAAATCCAATTTGAAGTCTCTGAATTACATTTTAAGAGTATATTTTTTGTTTTTTTCTATTGAATCATCGAAACTGGTTAATTTTAAGGAAGTCTTGAGAAATTGAAGCAAATTTGGGAAGAAATAAATTTCTAGTGATAGTTTTAATAAAAGTCTACAATTAAAAGTTAATTATTTTAATGAAAATCCACTTTGAAGCCGCCTACAACAATTTTGGCAGTGAATGTTTCGGTTTTCTGCATTGAATCATCAAATATGGTTATTTTTAAATAAATCCTGAGAATTTAAAACAATTATGAGAATTAATAAATGTTTAGTGGTTGTTTTCATAAAAGTCTACAATAAAATTCAATATTATTTTAATGTAAACCCAATTTGAAGTCTCCGAATTACATTTTAAGAGTATATTTTTTGTTTTTTCTATTAAATCATCGAAACTGGTTAATTTTAAGGAAGTCTTGAGAAATTGAAACAAATTTGGCAAGAAATAAATTTCTGGTGTTAATTTTAACAAAAGTCTACAATTGAAACCAATTAGCCATTTTTGATGAGAAAAGTCTTGCAATTTAATTTTAGGTATAAATATTATTATTTTCTGTATCCAATCATCAAAAATAGTTAATTTTAAGGATCTCCTGTGAAATTTAAACGAATTGGGTAAAAAAATAAATTCTTTTGGTGATTTTAATAAAAGTCTACAATAAAATGTAATATTTTCTTTTATGAAATTCCAATTTGAAGTCTCGCAATTTAAGTTTAGGTGTACATATTCTGGCCTTCTGTATCGAATCATCAAAATTGGTTAATTTTAAAGAAATCCTGAAGAATTGATAGAAATTTGGCAAGAAATACATTTCTGGTGATTGTTTTTATAAACGTCTACAATTCAATGTAAATATTTTGTTTATAAAAATCCAATTTGAAGTCAGCTAATTTAATTTTAGAATTTAATATTTTGTTTTTTTGTGTTGTATAATCAAAAATAGTTATTTTTAAATATATACTAAAAAATTGAAACAAAATGACGAACAATAAATTTTTGGTGATTGTTTTAATAAAATGTAATATTTTTTTATAAAAATCCAATTTGAAGTCTGCTAATTCAATTTTAGAAGTAAATATTTTGATGTTTTGTATTGTATAATTAAATATGGTTATATTTAAATACATTCTGAGAATTTGAAACAAATATAACAAACAATAAATTTTTGGTGGTGTTTTTAGTAAAAATCTACAATAAAATGTAATACTTTTTTAATGAAAATCCAATTTTAAGTTTTATAATTTAATTTTAGGAGTAAATATTTTTGTTTTCTATATTGAATCATCAACATTGGTTAATTTAAGAGAAATCTTGAGAGATTGAAACAAATTTAGCAAAAAATAAAATTCTGGTAATTGTTTTAATAAAAAGTCTATGCAATATTGATTTATAAAAATCCAATTTGAAGTCTGCTAACTTGAATGCATTAGTAAGTATTTTAATTTTTTGTTTTGTATAATCTAAAATAGTTATTTTTAAAAAAATTCTGGGAATTTGAAACAAATATGACAAACAATACATTTTTGGTGATTGTTTTAATAAAAGTCTACAATAAAATGTAATATTTTTTTATAAAAATCCAATTTGAAGTCTGCTAATTTAATTGCATTGGTAAATATTTTAATTTTCTGTGTTGTATAATCAAAATTGGTTATTTTTAAATAAATTCTGAGAATTTAAAACAAATATGACAAACAATACATTTGTTGTGATTGTTTTGATAAAAGTCTATAATAAAATGTAATATTTATTTATACAAATCCAATTTTAAGACTGCTAATTTAATTGCATTAGTAAATATTTTAATTTTCTAAATTGTAGAATCAAAAATGGTTATTTTTAAATAAATTCTGAGAATTTGAAACAAATATGACAAACAATACATTTTTGGTGATTGTTTTAAGAAAAGTCTACAATAAAATGTAATATTTTTTTATAAAAATCCAAGTTGAAGTCTGCTAATTTAATTGCATTGGTAAATATTTTAATTTTCTGTGTTGTATAATCAAAATTGGTTATTTTTAAATAAATTCTGAGAATTTAAAACAAATATGACAAACAATACATTTGTTGTGATTGTTTTGATAAAAGTCTATAATAAAATGTAATATTTATTTATACAAATCCAATTTTAAGACTGCTAATTTAATTGCATTAGTAAATATTTTAATTTTCTAAATTGTAGAATCAAAAATGGTTATTTTTAAATAAATTCTGAGAATTTGAAACAAATATGACAAACAATACATTTTTCGTGATTGTTTTAATAAAATGTAATATTTATTTATAAAAATCCAATTTTAAGTCTGCTAATGTAATTGCATTAGTAAATATTTTAATTTTCTGTGTTGTATAATCAAATTTGGTTATTTTTAAATAAATTCTGAGAATTTGAAACAATTATGACAAACAATACATTTTTGGTGATTGTTTTAATAAAAGTCTATAATAAAATGTAATATTTATTTATAAAAATCCAATTTGAAGTCTGCTAATTTAATTGTATTAGTAAATATTTTAATTTTCTCTATTGTATAATCAAAAATGGTTATTTTTAAATAAATTCTGAAGATTTGAAACAAATATGACAAACAATACATTTTTTTTGATTGTTTTAATAAAAGTCTACAATAAAATGTATTTTTTTTTCAATAAAATTTAATTTGAAGAAGTCTCTTAATTTAATTTTAGAAGTAAATTTTTTGGTTTTATATGTTGTATAATCAAAAATGGTTATTATTTAATGAATTCTAAGAATTTGAAACAAATATGACACACAAACAATTTTTGGTAATTGTCTACAATAACATGTTTTATTTTGTTTAATGTAAATTTACTTTAAAGTCTCCCAATTACATTTTAAGAATTAATATTTTGCTTTTTTGTATTGAATCATCAAAAATGGTTAATTTTAGAAAATTCTTGAGAAATTGAGACGAATTAGGCAAAAAGTAAATTTGTGGTGATTGTTTTAATAACAGTCAACAATGACGTAATATTTATTTATAAAAATTCAATTTGAAGTCTGCTAATTTAATTTTGGGATTAGAATTTTTTGTTGTTTGTGTTGTATAATCAGAAATGGTTATTTTCAAATAAATTCTGAGAATTTAAAATAGAAAATGGTTAAGAATAAATGTTTGGTGATTGTTTTAATAAAAGTCTGCATAAACTATAATATTTTTTCATGAAAATCAGTCTTCTAATTTAATTTTAGAAGTAAATATTTTTGATTTCTGTATTGAATCATCAAAATTGGTTACTTTTAGGTGAATTCTGATTATTTTAAACAATAAAATTATGATAAAAGTTATAATAAAAAATCAAAATAAAAAAAAAAACACAAACATAATTTAAAGGCAGTTTTCTTTATAGTTCTTAACTGCAAACTTTTATTTAAAGTTCGCAGACAAAGTAAACGCCTACAACACAAAATTGTTAAATAAATTACAGTTAGGAAAATAATTACAAAATATAAAAACGAATTAAAATTAATCTCGACTTTCTGCAAAAAGTTTGTCTCCAAATATTTATATTTTATAAATATTCTGCAACCTATTGACAAATTCAATTTTTCTTTATGATAAATTGTCTTTATGTGAAAATAATTACAGTTACAAAACAGCATAATGTATATTTTATCGATATTTTTATGAAAAATTAATTAACGAATTTACGATAATGTAAATTAATACAAAAAAAAACAATTTATCGATGATTTTATATAAAATTGGATAATCAAGTTAAGTTAACTCGTATCCTAGATATTTATTTTCCGTACCGTTAAATCCGAATTGAATGACCGAATTAATTCCCGAAAAGTAGCAGTAGTTAACGTAATTACCATATTTTCGCAATTACATGACATTTTTGCGAATTCCCCCCCAAACAAAATGCCATCCTAACGGTTCAACGAATGGCTTATTTTTTCAACATTCAAGGTCACTGAATTCACTGGTGTGAACAGCAGACGGTGACCGAGTCGGATTGAATCATTCGAATTCCACTTTTATAACAGTAAAAGTGGAATTTTAAGAGATGCAACAAAGGAAGAATGAAAGAAAGAAAAAGTACAGTTAGCTAATTTTATGATCTGTTAAATAGATAAATATTATTACATTATTAATTAAAAAAAACACTGTATAATCAAAATATTTACTCTCAAAATGTAATTAGAAGATTTCAAATTGAATTTATATTGAAAAAAATTACATTTTATGGTAGACTCTTATTAAAACGATCACCAAAAATTGATTGTTTGTCATATTTGATTCAAATTCTCAGAATTTATTTAATGATACCCATTTTTGAATATAACACAGAAAACCAAAATATTTAGTACCAAAATGAAATTAGCAGACTTTAAATTGGATTTGTATAAATAAATACTACATTTTATTGTGGACTTTTACTAGAAAAATCACCAGAAATTGATTGTTTGTCATATTTGATTCAAATTCTCAAAATGTATTTAATAATAACCATTTTTGAATTTACAACACAGAAAACCAAAATATTTAGTCGCAAAATGAAATTAGCAGACATCAAATTGGATTTGTATAAATAAATATTACATTTTATTGTAGACTTTTATTAAAGCGATCACCAAAAATTGATTGTTTGTTATATTTGATTCAAATTCTCAGAACTTATTTAATAATAACCGTTTTTGAATATACAACACAGAAAACCAAAACATTAAGTTCTAAAATGAAATTAGCAGACTTCAAATTGGATTTATATAAATAAATATTACATTTTAATGTAGACTTTTATTAAAACGATCACCAAAAATTGATCGTTTGTCATATTTGATTCAAATTCTCAAAACTTATTTAATAATAACCATTTTTGACTATACAACACAGAAAACCAAAATATTAAGTCCCAAAATGAAATTTGCAGACTTCAAATTGGATTTATATAAATAAATATTACATTTTATTGTAGACTTTTATTAAAACGATCACTAAAAATTGATCGTTCGTCATATTTGATTCAAATTCTCAGAACTCATTTAATAATAACCATTTTTGAATATACAACACAGAAAACCAAAATATCAAGTCCTAAAATGGAATTAGCAGACTTCAAATCGGATTTATGTCAATAAATATTACATTTTATTGTAGACTTTTATTAAAACGATCACTAAAAATTGATCGTTTGTCATATTTGATTCAAATTCTCAAAACTTATTTAATAATAACCATTTTTGACTATACAACACAGAAAACCAAAATATAAGGTCCCAAAATGAAATTTGCAGACTTCAAATTGGATTTATATAAATAAATATTACATTTTATTGTAGACTTTTATTAAAACGATCACTAAAAATTGATCGTTTGTCATATTTAATTCAAATTCTCAGAACTCATTTAATAATAACCGTTTTTGAATATACAACACAGAAAACCAAAACATTAAGTCCTAAAATGAAATTAGCAGACTTCAAATTGGATTTATGTAACTAAATATTACATTTTAATGTAGAATTTTATTAAAACGATCACCAAAAATTGATCGTTTGTCATATTTGATTCAAATTCTCAAAACTTATTTAATAATAACCATTTTTGACTATACAACACAGAAAACCAAAATATTAAGTCCCAAAATGAAATTTGCAGACTTCAAATTGGATTTATATAAATAAATATTACATTTTATTGTAGACTTTTATTAAAACGATCACTAAAAATTGATCGTTTGTCATATTTGATTCAAATTCTCAGAACTCATTTAATAATAACCGTTTTTGAATATACAACACAGAAAACCAAAATATTAAGTCCTAAAATGGAATTAGCAGACTTTAAATCGGATTTATATCAATAAATATTACATTTTATTGTAGACTTTTATTAAAACGATCACTAAAAATTGATCGTTTGTCATATTTGATTCAAATTCTCAGAACTCATTTAATAATAACCGTTTTTGAATATACAACACAGAGAACCAAAATATTTAGTCCCAAAATGAAATTAGCAGACTTCAAATTGGATTTATATAAATAAATATTACATTTTATTGTAGACTTTTATTAAAACGATCACTAAGAAATGATCGTTTGTCATATTTGATTCAAATTCTCAGAACTCATTTAATAATAACCGTTTTTGAATATACAACACAGAAAACCAAAATATTAAGTCCTAAAATGGAATTAGCAGACTTCAAATCGGATTTATGTCAATAAATATTATATTTTATTGTAGACTTTTATTAAAACGACCACTAAAAATTGATTGTTTGTCATATTTGATTCAAATTCTTAGAACTTAGAATTTTTGTTCAGTAATCTTAGTCGGTTGTAATCAATGTAATTCTTTTATATGATTTTTATGTTTTTTGTTATTTTTATCATATATTACAATATGTATATGTACACTTATGTAATAAAATGGAGATTCCGTTAATAAATAAATAAAACTCATTTAATAATAACCGTTTTTGAATATACAACACAGAAAACCAAAATATTAAATCCTAAAATGGAATTAGCAGACTTCAAATCGGATTTATATCAATAAATATTACATTTTATTGTAGACTTTTATTAAAACGATCACTAAAAATTGATCGTTTGTCATATTTGATTCAAATTCTCAGAACTCATTTAATAATAACCGTTTTTGAATATACAACACAAAAAACCAAAATATTTAGTCCCAAAATGAAATTAGCAGACTTCAAATTGGATTTATATAAATAAGTATTACATTTTATTGTAGACTTTTACTAAAAAAATCACCAAAAATTGATCATTCGTCATATTTGATTCAAATTCTCAGAACTTATTTAATAATAACCGTTTTTGAATATACAACACAGAGAACCAAAATATTTAGTCCCAAAATGAAATTAGCAGACTTCAAATTGGATTTATATCAATAAATATTACATTTTATTGTAGACTTTTATTAAAACGATCACTAAAAATTGATCGTTTGTCATATTTGATTCAAATTCTCAGAATTTATTTAATAATAACCGTTTTTGAATATACAATACAGAAAACCAAAATATTTAGTCCCAAAATGAAATTAGCAGACTTCAAATTGGATTTGTATAACTAAATATTACATCTTATTGTAGACTTTTATTAAAACGATCACTAAAACTTGATCGTTTGTCATATTTGATTCAAATTCTCAAAACTTATTTAATAATAACCGTTTTTGAATATACAACACAGAGAACCAAAATATTTAGTCCTAAAATGAAATTAGCCGACTTCAAATTAGATTTGTATAAATAAATATTACATTTTATTGTAGACTTTTACTAAAACGATCACCAAAAATTGATCGTCCGTCATATTTGATTCAAATTCTCAAAATTTATTTAATAATAACTATTTTTGAATTTACAACACAGAAAACCAAAATATTTTGTTGCAAAATGAAATTAGCAGACATCAAATTGGATTTGTATAAAGAAATATTACATTTTATTGTAGACTTTTTATTAAAACGATCACCAAAAATTGATCGTTCTTCATATTTGATTCAAATTCTCAGAACTTATTTAATAATAACCATTTTTGAATATACAACACAGAAAACCAGAATATTTAGTCCCAAAATGAACTAAGGGGACTTAAAATTGGATTTGTATAAATAAATATTACATTTTATTGTAGACTTTTATTAAAACGATCACTAAAAATTGATCGTTCGTCATATTTGATTCAAATTCTCAGAACTTATTTAATAATAACCATTTTTGAATATACAACACAGAGAACCAAAATATTTAGTCCCAAAATGAAATTAGCAGACTTCAAATTGGATTTATATCAATAAATATTACATTTTATTGTAGACTTTTATTAAAACGATCACCAAAAATTGATCGTTCGTCATATTTGATTCAAATTCTCAAAACTTATTTAATAATAACCATTTTTGAATATACAACACAGAAAACCAAAATATTAAGTCCCAAAATGAAATTAGCAGACTTCAAATTGGATTTATATGAATAAATATTACATTTTATTGTAGACTTTTACTAAAAAAATCACCAAAAATGAATCATTCGTCATATTTGATTCAAATTCTCAGAACTTATTTAATAACAACCATTTTTGAATATACAACACAAAAAACCAGAATATTTAGTCCCAAAATGAACTAAGCGGACTTAAAATTGGACTTGTATAAATAAATATTACATTTTATCGTAGACTTTTATTAAAACGATCACCAAAAATTTTTCGTTTGTCATATTTGATTAAAATTTTCAGAACTCATTTAATAATAACCATTTCTGAATATACAACACAGAAAACCCAAATATTTAGTCCAAAAATGAAATTAGCAGACTTCAAATTGGATTTGTATAAATAAATATTACATTTTATTGTAGATTTTTATTAAAACAATCACCAACATTTTATTTCTTGCCAAATTTGTTTGAATTTCTCAGGATTTTTTTTAAATTAACCAATTTTGATAATTCAATACACAAAACAAAAATATTTAGTCCCAAAATGAAATTAGCAGACTTCAAATTGGATTTGTATCTATAAATATTATATTTTATTGTAGACTTTTATGAACACGATCACCAAACATTTATTGTTTGTCATATTTGTTTCAAATTTTTATAATGTATTTAAAAATAACCAGTTTTAGTTATTCAACACAGAAAACTAAAATATTTACACCTTAAATTAAGTTAGGGGACTTCAAATAGGATGTTTATAAATAAATATTTGTAGACTTTTACTAAAACAATCACCAAACATTTATTTTTAACAAAATTTGTTCAAAATTCTCAGATGTCACTTAAAAATAATCAATTTAGATGATTCAAACTAAAAATACAAAATATTCTACCGAAAATTAATGTTATAAACATCCAAAGTAAATATTCCTTTAATTATAAAGAATGTTTACTTTGGATATTCATTAAGTTAATCTTAGGTAGAACATTTAGGTTTTTTGGTTTGAATTTTCAAAATTGATTATTTTTTAGTGTAATCTGAGAATTTCAAACAAAGTTGGTTAATAATAAATGTTTGGTGCTTGTTTTAGTAAAATCCTACAATAATATGTAAATATTTATTAAAAGTGCCGAGATTCTTCTCGCAATCTACAACAAGTCAGTCTTACAAAGACTATATCAAACACTCATTAAACAACTACTTCCCGAATGAGTGTTTGATATAGTCTTTGTAAGACTGACTTGTTGTAGATTGCGAAAAGAATTTTAAAGTTTGAAGTATTCTGCAACCAAGAATTGGCAATTTCATTTATACTTATGTTTGAACGGTAACGTGACCGCCAGTCTAAGGTGTCAAATTGTTTAGAGGGAATGGCAAAGCTATACTGAGGAGAGATAAATCTCGAAACGCGTCTATAGATGGCCTGAATAATTTGACCCAAATTGTTACATTTGCAGTAGGTTACTGTATGTAACAGCAAACACTTGTTGTATAATTCAATGTCCGTCGGGGTATTAGCCCGGGAAGTAGTGGTTTCAATGGTTGTTTGATATAGTCTTTGTAAGACTAACTTGTTGTAGATTGCGAAAAGAATCTCGGCACTTTTAATGTTTGAAGTATTCTGCAACCAAGAATTGGCAATTTAATTTATAAATATTTATTTATGAACATCCAATTTAAAGTCTCCTAATTTAATTTAAGGTGTAAATATTTTGGTTTTCTGTATTGAATCATTAAAATTGGCAAATTTTAAGAAAATCCTGAATAATTGAAACGAATTTAATATAAAATCAATTTCTGGTGATGATTTTAGTAAGTCTGCAATAAAATGAATTATTTATTTATACAAATAATAATAATAATATTTATTACCCAACAGGACATCCCAATTACAGAGTAATATTACAAAAGTAAAAATTCTTAAAATAATATATATAAACAAAACAAAATAAAATTACAAAAATCCAATTTAAAGTCTGCTATTTTTATTTTCGGACCAAATATTTTGGTTTTCTATATTGAATTATTAAAATTGGTTAATTTTAGAAAAATCCTGAGAAATTCAAACAAATTTGGCAAGAAATAAAATATATAATAATAATAATAATAAGCACATGGTTGCCATGTGCTTAATTACCCGATCATAAAGATAAATTTTTATGATGGGGGTATTTAAGCACATGGCAACCATGTGAGATACACAACCTCACATTTATTTCGAAAGCAAAAGTCAGTATTACAACCAGAATAATTAATTTTTATGATGGGGGGGTAGTATTTAAGCACATGTCAACCATGTGAGATACATAACCTTAAATATCCAATATTATAAAAAAATCAACAGATCTGGTTGGTCAATAAAAAACAAACCGAATGTACGTGAATATTTATCTTTATAGAATTATATAAAAGGAGATTGCGTTAATAAATAAATCAATAAAATGCATTGCGTTTGAGTACAAACATTATAAATATTGACGTAATAAGAAATGAATTAATAATAGCAAACAGAACAAAAAAAAAACGTGACGTGTTTCGATGGCAATCGTATGAATTGATTAATATGTAAATCAAATGCGAAAATTGTTTCATTATGAACAAAAACGCAACGACAAATAACTGGAATTTCAGTTGGAATTGGAATCGGAGTGAGTCGAAAACGTAAAAACCTGAATATAAATTCTTTATTATTAATTAGCAGACAGAAGAAAAAAACGTTCGTGGGAATTTTCGTAAAATGGATTAGCTGTAAAATGAGTAATTCCAGACTGAACACGAATATTGCCGGTCGAAATTTGACCTTTGTATTTTGAAGAAGGTGTGTGCTATATGTAAAACAAATGACTCGTGGGAATATTTGATAAAATTGAATGAATTGGATGTTATTAATTATTAATGTGGAGAAAAAAATTATTTATACATTTTTTGAACTTTAATTGGGGATCGGTGTTTTTGTGTGCGTGGCGCATGAAGTAAAATTTCGAGTTTAGAAAAGCCTAATTTGGATTGGCCGCTCCGCTTCGCTACGCGGCCAATCCAAATTTTCAGGCTTTTCTAAACTCGAAATTTTACTTCATGCTTAGTCTGGGAGTGGAAGACACTCGTTTAAAAATACTTGAAACGCTTGGGTTTGAGGTGATTTGGCGCCCAACCTGGGGCCATGCTGACGCTGTGACTCCTAGTTGGACGCCATAAATCACGAGCGTCCAAATTTAAAATTTCCCACTGAGTTAGCGATTCGTACGCGTGGCGCATGGAGTAAAATTTCGAGTTTAGAAAAGCCCAGAAAATTTGTCTCGGGTCGCTGCGCGACCCTCGACAAATTTTCTACGCGGGGCTTTTCTAAACTCAAAATTTTACTTCATGCTTAGTCTGGGAGTGGAAAACACTCGTTTAAAAATACTTGAAACGCTTGGGCTTGAGGTTGGACGCCATAAATCACGAGCTTTCAAATTTAAAATATCCCATTGAATCAGCGCTTGACCGCGTGGCGCACGAAGTAAAATTTCGAGTTTAGAAAATAAAAAAAAAACATGCAAATAATGCAATCGGTTCTAAAAAATAAGTGCAAATAAAAAATAACTTATATTTTATCTAAACTAGTGGATACTAAATTAATAATAATTATTATTCTTGGATCCTAGAGGTGTTCACTTTGTGGTATATTTTAAATTTGATATAAAGATGAAACTAATATAATAGTTTTTTTTTTTATAATAATGAATAAAAGTGGTATAAAGAGTTAAGTGTTTTCTTTATAATTATTATCGTTTCTTTGTGCGTTTTTATAGAGAGAAGAGACGATAATTATTATTATTATTAATTTAAAACCCAAAATGATTCATTTTTTTTTTTATAAATTTGCATAAAGTATGAATCAAGTCTGCATGTCTGCATGTTTACTTATTTATTCAAGATTACAAAAAGTAGACAAAAAATTTAAATAAATGCATAATTATTTTTCGTGTCGTAAAAAAATGCCAACAAAATGCATTTCGACGTTTTAAATTGTTATTCAAAAACGAAAAGTGATGAGCACATAATTTTTAACAAGCAAAATTATGAACATGTTTAGGGTATAATAGCATAGTTTAATAGCAATAATAAGTATAAAAAATAATTAATGGGCATTTGTGAATATTTTGTTCAATAAATTTGATTTTGTATTGACTTTCATTCAAAACAACATCAGAATTGTATTTTTTATCAAAGTCATTTCTAATTCTCAGGATTTACTTGAAAATAACTAAAGTTGATTATGCTTTACAAAAATCCAAAATATCTCACGTGAAATTGACATTTTGAGAGTTTAAAATGGAAATTTGTAAGAAATAATTTCGATTTGTAACAGCCTTTCACTCAAAACAACACCAGACATGTATTTTTTGTGTAATTCATCTCAACCTCTCAGGATTTACTTGAAAATAACCAATTTTGATTATCCTATACAGAAAACCAGAATTAACTATCTGAAATTGAAATTTTGGGTCTTCAAAGTAGAAATTTGTGAGAACTAAGAGTTTTTATAGATTATTATTCAAAAAAACATCAGAGATGTATTTTTTTCTGAAATTGATCTAAATTTCTCAGGATTTATATGAAAATAACCAATTTTGATTATCCTTTACAAAAAAAAAACAAAACTACCGAGGTGAAATTGACTTTTGAGTCTTCAACGTGGAAATTCGTGAAAAATAAAGTTAAATTTTTTTTTCTCAAATTCATTCCAAATTCTCAGGATTTATTTAAAAATAACCAATTTTGATTATCCTTTACAGACAACCAGAATTAACTATCTGAAATTGAAATTTCGGGTCTTCAAAGCTTAAATTCATGAGTTTTTATAGACTATTTTTCAAAACAGCATCAGAAATGTATTTTTAATGAAAATTATTTTAATTTCTCAAGATTTATATGAAAATAACCAATTTTGATTATCCTTTACAAAAAAACCGAAATTACCGAGGTGAAATTGATTTTTAGAGTCTTCAAAGTGGAAATTCGAAAAAAATAAATTTGATTTTTTATAGACTTTCACTCAAAACAACACCAGACATCTATTTCTTCTCAAATTCATCCTAAGTTCTCAGGATTTACTTGAAAGTAACCAGTTTTGCTTATCCTATACAGAGAAACAAAATTACGGATATAAAATTGACATTTTGGGACTTCAAAGTGGTAATTCGTAAGAAATAAACTCGAATTTTTAATAGATTTTTACTAAAAACAACATCAGATTTGTATTTTTTGTCGAATTCATCCCAAATTCTCAGGATTTACTTGAAAATAACCAATTTTGATGATTCTATACAGAAAGACAAAATTAACACTCTGAAATTAGCATTTAGAATCTTCAAAGTAAAAATTCGTAAGAAATAAATTTATTTTTTATACATTTTTATTTAAAACAACACCAGAAGAGTATTTTTAATCAAATTAATTTTTAATTCTCAGGATTTATTTACAAATAACCAATTTTGATTATTCTTTACAGAAAACGAAAATTACCGATGTGAAATTGACATTTTGAGTCTTCAAAGTGGAATTTTGTAAATATGAAATTTGATTTTTAATAATTCTGGTGTTGTTTTAAACACCAGAAATTTATTTTTTCTCAAATTCATCTCTATTTCTCACTATTTAATAAAAACTAACTAATTTTAATTATCCTGTACAGAAAACCAAAATTAACTATCTGAAATTGACATTTTGAGTCTTCAAAGTGGAAATGCGTAAACAATAAATTTGATTTTTAATAGACATTTACTTAAAACAACACCAAACATGTATTTTTAATTAAATTCATCTCAAACTTTAAGGACCTACTTAAAAATAACTAATTTTAATTATCCTGTACAGAAAATCAAAATTAACTATCTAAAATTGACATTTTGAGTTTTTAAAGTGGAAATACGTAAGAATTAAATTCAATTTTTGATAGAGTTTTACTTAAAGCAACATCAGAAACGTTTTTTTTTTCACATTTATCCCACATTCTCAGTATTTACTTGAAAATAACCAATTTTGATTATCCTATACAGAAAACCAGAACTAACTATCTGAAATTGAAATTTCGGGTCTTCAAAGTAGAAATTTGTGAGAACTAAGTTAGAGTTTTTTATAGATTATTATTCAAACAACATCAGAGATGTATTTTTTTCTGAAATTCATCTAAATTTCTCAGGATTTATATAAAAATAACCAATTTTGATTATTCTTTACAAAAAACCCAAATTACCAAAGTAAAATTGTGCTTTAGAGTCTTCAAAGTGAAAATTTGCAAAAACTAAATTAGATTTTTAATAGAGTTTCTCTCAAAACAACACCAGACATCGATTTTTCCTCAAATTCATTCCAAATTCTCAGGATTTATTTGAAAATAACCAATTTTGATTATCCTGTACAGAAAACGAGAATTAACCATCTGAAATTTAAATTTTTGGTCTTCAAAGCTTAAATTAATGAGTTTTTATAGACTATTTTTCAAAACAGCATCAGAAATGTATTTTTAATGAAAATTATTTTAATTTCTCAAGATTTATATGAAAATAACCAATTTTGATTATCCTTTACAAAAAAACCGAAATTACCGAGGTGAAATGATTTTTAGAGTCTTCAAAGTGGAAATTCGAAAAAAATAAATTTGATTTTTTATAGACTTTCACTCAAAACAACACCAGATATCTATTTTTTCTCAAATTCACCCCCAAGTTCTTAGGATTTACTTGAAAATAACCAATTTTGTATATCCTATACAGAAAAACGAAATTACCATTGCAAAATTGACATTTTGAGACTTCAAAGTGGAAATTCGTAGGAAATAAATTCGATTTTTTAATAGATTTTTACTCAAATCAACATCAGACTTGTATTTTTTCTCAAATTCATCTCAAATTCTGAGGATTTACTTGAAAATAACCAATTTTGATTATCCTATGCAGAAAAACCGAAAATAACTATCAGAAATTTAAATTTAGAGACTTTAAAGTTAATATTTGGAAGAAATAAATTTGATTTTAGACTTTTGCTTAACACGTCCCCAAAAATATATTTTTTTGTCAAATTTACCTCAAGTTTTCAGGATTTACTTAAAATTAATCAATGTTTATTATCATTTACAAAAAAAAAATACCGAGGGGAAATTGACGTTTCGAGTCTTCAAAGTAGAAATTTGTAAAAATTAAATTGGATTTTTAATAAACTTTCACTCAAATCAACACCAAAAATCGATTTTTTTCTCAAATTTATTTGAAATTCTCAGGATATATTTGAAAATAACCAATTTTCATTATTCTATACAGAATACCAGAATTAACCTTCTGAAATTTAAATTTTGGGTCTTCAAACTCTAAATTCGTGAGTTTTTATAGACTATTATTCAAAACAACGTCAGAAATGTATTTTTAATGAAAATTATCTGAATTTCTTAGAATTTATATAAAAATAACCAATTTTGATTATCCTTTACAAAAAAACAAAATTACCGAGGTAAAATTGATTTTTAGAGTCTTCAAACTGGAAATTCGTCTAAAATAAATTCGATTTTTAATAAACTTTCACTCAAAACAACACCAGACATCGATTTTTTCTCAAATTCGTTCCAAATTCTCAGGATTTATTTAAAAATAACCAATTTTGATTATCCTTTACAGAAAACCAGAATTAACTATCTGAAATTTAAATTTTGGGTCTTCAAAGCTTAAATTCATGAGTTTTTATAGACTATTTATTATTAAAAACAACATCAGAAATGTATTTTTTATGAAACTTATCTCAATTTTTCAGGATTTATATGAAAATAACCAATTTTGATTATCTATTACAAAAAACACAAAATTACCGAGGTAAAATTGACTTTTAGAGTCTTCAAAGTGGAAATTCGTAAAAAAATAAATTTGATTTTTAATAAACTTTTACTAAAAACAACACCAGACATGTACTTTTTGGTAAATTCATCTCAAACTCTCAGGATTTGCTTGAAAATAATCAATTTTGATTATCTTATACAGAAAACCAAAATTACCTATCTGAAAATGAAATGTTGGGTCTTCAAAGTGGAAATTCGTGAGAAATAAGTTAGAGTTTTTATAAACTCTTATTGAAAACAACATCAGGAATGTATTTTTTATGAAAATTATCTCAATTTCTCAGGATTTATATAAAAATAACCAATTTTGATTATCCTTTAGAAAAAACCCAAATTACCGAGGTAAAATTGACTTTTAGAGTCTTCAAAGTGGAAATTCGTAAAAAAATAAATTTGATTTTTAATAGACTTTCACTCAAAATAGCACCAGACATCTATTTTTCCTAATATTCACCCCAAGTTCTCAGGATTTACTTTAAAATAGCCAATTTTGCTTATCCTATACAGAAAAACAAAATTACCGATATAAAATTGACATTTTGAGACTTCAAAGTGGAAATTCGTATGAAATAAATTAGATTTTAAATAGATTTTTACTAAAAACAACATCAGATTTGTATTTTTTGTCAAATTTATCCCAAATTCTCAGGATTTACTTGAAAATAACCAATTTTCATTATTCTATACAAAAACAAAAAATGACTATCAGAAATTTAAATTTAATCAATTAAAATGGATATTTGTAAGAAATAAATTTTATTTTAGACTTTTGCTTAACGCGACACCAGAAATATATTTGTTGTCAAATGTACCTCAAATTTTCAGGATTTACTTGAAAATTATCAATGTTCATTCTCCTGTACAGAAAACCAAATTATTTCGATCAGAAATTGAAATTTTTAGACATTAAAATGAATATTTATACTAAATAAATATAATCTTTTTCAAAAATGAATTTAATAACCCATTTGAAATGGGTTTAATAAAAAATGCCTTCCTGATGTCATTTTTTATCAAACCCATTTCAAATTCTCAGGATATACTTGAAAATGATCAGTTTTGGTTATTGTATACAGAAAAGCAAAATATTTCGATCAGAAGTTGCAATTATTAGACATTAAAATGGATATTTATACAAAATAAATTCAATTTTTAATAAACTTCTTTCAACACAACATAAAGAATGCATTTTTTAATGTTTATATTTATATTTATTTATTTATTAACGGAATCTCCATTTTATTACATAAGTACATACACATATTGTAATATATGATAAAAATAACAAAAAACATAAAAATCATATAAAGAATTACATTGAATTATAACCGACTAAGACTACTGAACAAAAATAATAATTTATCAAATTAATTTCAAATTCTCAGGATGTACTTGAAAATAATCAATTTTGATTATTGTACACAGAAAAGCTAAATATTACGATTAGAAGTTGACATTTTTAGACATTAAAATGGTTATTTATAGAAAATAAATTTAATTTTTAATAACCTTCATTCAACACAACATCGGGAATGCATTTTTAATCAAATTTATTTCAAATTCTCAGGATGTACTTGAAAATAATCAATTTTGATTATTCTACACAGAAAAGCAAAATATTTCGATAAGAAATTCAAATTATGGGACTTTAAAGTGGATATTTGTGCAAAGTAAATTCAATTTTCGATAATTTTTTATTCAAACCAACACCAAAAATGTATTTTTTGTCAAATTTATCTCAAATTCTCAAGATATACTTAAAAATAACCAATTTTTATTATCCTGTACAAAAAACTAAAATTATCAATGTGAAATTTGCATTTTGAGACTTCAAAGTGGAAATTTGTAAAAAAGAAATTTGATTTTATATAGACTTTTACTTAAAACAACATCAGAAATGTATTTTTTGTCAAATTGTACTTGAAACTCTCAGGAATTATTTGAATATAACAAATTTTGATTATTCTATACAGAAAATCAAAATTTCCGATGTAAAATAGACATTTAGAGACTTTAAAGCGGAAGTTCGTAAAAATTAAATTCTATGTTGAATAGACTTTTATTTAAATCAACTATTTTTTGTGAAATTCATCTAAAATTCTCAGGATTTATTTAAAAATAACCAAATTTAATCATCCTGTACAGAAAACCAAAATATTCGGTCTGAAATTGACATTTAGAGACTTCAAAGTGGAAATTTGTGAAAAATAAATTTGATTTTTAATAGAGTTTCACTCAAAACAACGTGAGAAATGTATTTTTTGTCAAATTCATCTTATTTTTTTCATAATTTACTTAAAAATAATCAATTTTTGGTTATCCTTTACAGAAAACCAAAATTGACACTCTGAAATTGAAATTTAGAGTCTTAAAAGCGGAAATTCGTAATCAATAAATTTGATTTTAAATGGACATTTACTTAAAACAACACCAGACATGTATTTTTAGTTAAATTCATCTCAAACTTTAAGGATCTACATAAAAATAACTAATTTTGATTATCCTGTACAAAAAGAAAAAAAACCGGCGTGAAATTGATATTTAGAGACTTCAAAATGAAAATTCGTAAGACATAAGTTTGATTTTTAATAGATTTTTATTCAAAACAACTCCAGAAAAGTATTTTTCATCAAATTAATTTCAAATTCTCAGGATTTACTTACAAATAGCCAGTTTTGATTATTCTATCCAGAAAACGAAAATTACCTATGTGAAATTGACGTTTTGAGTCTTCAAAGTGGAATTTTGTAAAAATGAAATTCGATTTTTAATAGACTTTTACTTAAAACAATACCAGAAATGTATTTTTTGCCGAATTCATCTCAATTTCTCAGGATTTACTTAAAAATAACAAATTTTAATTATCCTGTACAGAAAACCAAATTTAACTGTCTGAAATTAACAGTTTGAGTCTTCAAAGTGGAAATTCGTGAGAATTAAATTTAATTTTTGATACAGTTTCACTTAAAGCAACATTAAAAGCGGTTTTTTTTTTTCAAATCTATCCCAAATTCTCAATATTTACTTAAAAATAACCAATTTTGATTATTCTATACAGAGAACAAAAATTACCGATGTGAAATTGACATTTTAAGTCTTCAAAGTGGAAGTTTGTAAAATTGAAATTAGATTTTTACTTAAAACAACACCAGAAATGTATTTTTTGTCAAATTTACATCAATTTTTCACGATTTACTTAAAAATAACCAATTTTAATTATTCTGTACAGAAAAACAAAATCAACTATCTGAAATTGACATTATGAGTCTTTAAAGTGGAAATTCGTAAAAATTAAATTCAATTTTTAATAGAGTTTCACTTAAAGCAACATCAGAAACGTATTTTTGCTCAAACTTCTTCTAAATTTTTAATATTTACTTGAAAATAACTAATTTTGATTATTCTATACAGAAAACAAAAATTACCTATGTGAAATTGACATTTTGAGTCTTTAAAGTGGAAATTTGTAAAAATTAAATTCGATTTTTAATAGACTTTTACTTAAAACAACACTAGAAATGTATTTTTTGTCAAATTTATCTCAATTCCACAGAATTTACTTGCAAATAACCAATTTTTAATATCCTGGACAGGAAACAAAATTTAACTATCTGAAATTGACATTTTGAGCCTTTAAAGTGGAAATTCGTAAAAATTAAATTCAATTTGTAATAGAGTTTCACTTAAAGCAACATCAGAAACGTATTTTTGCTCAAACTTATTCCAAATTTTTAATATTTACTTGAAAATAACCAATTTTGATTATTCTATACAGAAAACAAAAATTACCTATGTGAAATTGACATTTTGAGTCTTCAAATTGGAATTTTGTAAAAATGAAATTCGATTTTTAATAGACTTTTACTGAAAACAACACCAGAAATGTATTTTTCTTCAAATTCATCTCAATTTTTCAGGATTTACTTGAAAATAACCAATTTTATATATCATATACGGAAAACCAAATTTAACTTTCTGCAATTTACATTTTGAGTCTTCAAAGTGGAAATTCGTAAAAATTAAATTCAATTTGTAATAGAGTTTCACTTAAAGCAACATCAGAAACGTATTTTTGCTCAAACTTCTTCTAAATTTTTAATATTTACTTGAAAATAACTAATTTTGATTATTCTATACAGCAAACAAAAATTACCTGTGTGAAATTGACATTTTGAGTCTTTAAAGTGGAAATTTGTAAAAATTAAATTCGATTTTTGATAGAGTTCCACTTAAAGCAACATCAGAAACGTATTTTTGTTCAAATTTATCCCAAATTCTCAATATTTACTTTTTTACTATACAGAAAACGAAAATTACCTATGTGAAATTGACATTTTGAGTCTTTAAATTGGAATTTTGTAAAAATGAAATTCGATTTTTAATAGACTTTTACTGAAAACAACACCAGAAATGTATTTTTCGTCAAATTCATCTCAATTTTTCAAGGTTTACTTGAAAATAACCAATTTTATATATCATATACAGAAAACCAAATTTAACTTTCTGCAATTGACATTTTGAGTCTTCAAAGTGGAAATTCGTAAAAATTAAATACAATTTTTGATAGAGTTTCACTTAAAGCAACATCAGAAACGTATTTTTGTCAAATTTATCCCAAATTCTCAATATTTATTTGAAAATAACCAATTTTGATTATTCTATACAGAAAAGCAAGATTACCGATGTGAAATTTACATTTTGAGTCTTCAAAGTGGACATTTGTAAGGAACAAATTTGATTTTTTTATTATGTGTAATTATTTAATTATTTGTTTCAATTTATATTGTAGTATCTAGTTGTAAAATTATTGCTTATATTCATACTTTTTGTTAGGAAAATAAAATAAAAATAAACTGCCTGTTGGGAAAATAAACTTAATATTATTATTATTATTTTTAATAGACTTTCACTCATAATAAAACCAGAAATGTGGTTTCTGTCAAATTAATTTGAATTTCATAAGATTTACTTGAAAATAACTAAGTTTGAATATCCTATACAAAAAAATCAAAATTAACACTCTAAAATTGACATTTTGAGTCTTCAAAGTGGAAATTCGTAAGAATTAAATTCAATTTTTGATAGTTTCACTTAAAGCAACATCAGAAACGTATTTTTTCTCAAATTCATTCCAAATTCTCAGGATTTATTTAAAAATAACCAATTTTGATTATCCTTTACAGAAAACCAGAATTAACTGTCTGAAATTTAAATTTTGGGTCTTCAAAGCTTAAATTCATGAGTTTTTATAGACTATTTATTATTCAAAACAACATCAGAAATGTATTTTTTATGAAACTTATCTCAATTTCTCAGGATTTATATGAAAATAACCAATTTTGATTATCCTTTACAAAAAACACAAAATTACCGAGGTGAAATTGACTTTTAGAGTCTTCAAAGTGGAAATTCGTAAAAAAATAAATTTGATTTTTAATAAACTTTTACTAAAAACAACACCAGACATGTATTTTTTGGTAAATTCATCTCAAACTCTCAGGATTTGCTTGATAATAATCAATTTTGATTATCTTACACAGAAAACCAAAATTACCGTTGTAAAATTGACATTTTGAATCTTTAAAGTGGAATTTTGTAAAAATGAAATTCGATTTTTAATAGACTTTTACTTAAAACAACACCAGAAATGTATTTTTTGTTGAATTCATCTCAATTTTTTAGGATCTATTTAAAAATATCAAATTTTAAATATCCTGGACAGAAAACCAGAATTAACTATCTGAAATTGAAATTTTGGGTCTTCAAAATAGAAATTTGTGAGAACTAAGAGTTTTTATAGATTATTATTCAAATCAACATCAGAGATGTATTTTTTCTGAAATTGATCTAAATTTCTCAGGATTTATACGAACATAACCAATTTTGATTATCCTTAAAAAATAAAAAAAAAATTACCGAGGTGAAATTGACTTTTAGAGTCTTCAAAGTAGAAATTTGTAAAAAATAAATTTGAAATAGACTCTCACTCAAAACAAAACCAGACATCTATTTTTTCTCAAATTCACCCCAAGTTCTCAGGATTTACGTAAAAATGACCAAATTTGCTTATTCTATGCAGAAAAACAAAATTACTGATAAAAAATTGATATTTTGAGACTTCAACGTGGAAATTCGTAAGAAATAAATTCGATTTTTAATGGATTTTTACTCAAAACAACATTAATAATAATAATAATAATTTATTACAGAATCACCTTTTTAACAAAATAATACAAACAAATATATATCAGTGTTACAATAAAATAAATCATAACATATGCAAATAAATTAAACTAGAAATAAGAAATAATATAAACTAAAACTAAAATTAATCTTACCAATAACAGATGAAATTAAGAGTTGTGTGTATTAGACTTGTATTTTTTCTCAAATTTATGCCAAATTGTCAGTATTTACTTGAAAATAACCAATTTTGATTATCCTATACAGAAAAACCAAAAATAACAATAAGAAATTGAAATTTAGAGACTTTAAAGTGGACATTTATAAGAAATAAATTTTATTTTAGACTTTTGCTTAACACGACACCAGAAATTTATTTTTTGTCAAATTTACCTCAAATTTTCAGGATTTACTTGGAATTAATCAATGTTGATTCTCCTATACAGAAACCAAAAATATTTCGATCAGAAACTGATATTTTTAGACATTAAAATGGATATTAATACGAAATATTTTTTTAATAAATTTTATTTTAGACTTTTGCTTAACACGACACCAGAAATTCATTTTTTGTCAAATTTACCTCAAATTTTCAGGATTTACTTGGAATTAATCAATGTTGATTCTCCTATACAGAAACCAAAAATATTTCGATCAGAAACTGAAATTTTTAGACATTAAAATGGATATTAATACGAAATAATTTTTTAATAAATAAACTTCTTTCAAAAAAACACCGGGAATGCATTTTATATCAATATTCATTTCAAATTCTTGGGATTTATATAAAAATAATCAATTTTGATTATTATACACAGAAAGGCAAAATATTTCGATCAGAAGTTGAAATTTTTAGACATTAAAATGGATATTTATACAAAATAAATTAATGTTTTAATAATTAACTTCTTTCAAAACAACATCGGGAATGCATTTTTTCTCAAATTGATTTCAAATTCTCAGGACATACTTGAAAATAATGAATTTTGATTATTCTACACAGAAAAGCAAATTACTTTGATCAGAAGTTACAATTTTTAGACATTATAATGGATATATTATCGATGAGGGTCTCAGTTAATCAACGAGGTCTTTTAACATTTTACCACGCTCATATCAGTAGCCACCTTATGTATGGAATTATTATATGGGGCGCGTCTAGTGATGCAGCTCGCATATTTAGGCTACAAAAACAAATAATTAGAAGAATAACTTTCTCGTGCCCTAGAAAAAGTTGTCGTTCGCTTTTCATTGAGATGAATCTGTTAACATTTTACTCTTTATATATATACAGTTGTTGCCTCTATGTCCATAAACATAGAAGTAAGTTTATAACCAATCGAGCATACAATTCTATCTCTAATACTCGAAATTTAGATAGCATAAGTGTTCCACTCCACAATACATATCTTTATGAACAGGGACCATATTATCGATGTCTCACGCTGTATAATAAACTACCAGTTTCCCTCAAAAAAATGAAGCAACAAAATACTTTTAAACATGTGTTAAAACGACTACTAATTAAAAAGGCGTATTACTCAGTAAGCGATTTTCTGCATGACACTTTTAATAACATACTATAAGTAAGCTCCTCAAATATGTGAATAATTTTAGTTGTAATTTTAATTTATGGTATTTCATGTTTATATTAAGTATTTTATATAGGTGTTTTTCTTCTTCTTTGGCAATTGTAATACATGTGAAACATATGTCTTATACAAATAAATTTAAAAAAAAAATATTTATACAAAATAAATTTAATTTTTAATAAACTTTTTTCAAAACAACATAAGGAATGCATTTTTTATCAAATTCATTTAAATTCTCAGGATATGCTTGAAAATAATGAATTTTGATTATTCTACACAAAAAAGCAAAATACTTTGATCAGAAGTTACAATTTTTAGACATTATAATGGATATTTATACAAAATAAAGTTAATTTTTAATAAACTTCTTTCAACACAACATCAAGAATGCATTTTATATCAAATTCATTTCAAATTCTCAAGATGTGTTTAAAAATAATCAATTTTGATTATTCTTTATAGAAAAGCAAAATATTTCGATGAGAAATTCAAATTTTGGGACTTTAAAGTGGATATTTGTACGAAGGAAATTTAATTTTTGATAATTTTTTATTCAAACCAACACCAGAAATGTATTTTTTGTTAAATTTATCTCAAATTCTCAATATTTACTTGAAAATAACCAATTTTGATTACCCTACATAAAAAGCCAAAATAAACAATCTACAAATAACATTAAAAGTCTTCAAAGTGGAAATTTGTTTTTCTCTGGGCTATCGAGCATAAGTCTTTCTGCCAATTATCAATATTTTCTTGTATCATACCTTTTTGTTTTCATTTTTAAAATATTACGTGACGTCAATTGATTGTTGTTGCAGAAACTAAAATCTATTTTTATAAAAACACAAATTCCCGCATATTAAAATTGCCGGCAGTATTTCTAATTATAGCGAACGCAAAATAATTTACGAGCCTTTCAAATAAATACATGTCTACAATCCTCAGTCAGCGTTTTGATAAGAAACTTTTAACATTGAGTTATTACTTTTTAATTAATTTATCATAAATTTGTACTTAGTGCTTTTATTTATTTTTTTTGTTAAATTAATTACAAACACGAAACTTCAGCAATAATGAGAAATATGTTTTTATTTTATTTTGTTTTATAAAAATATCAAAACGACAACTTTAGCAATAACGCGAGAAAATGTTCAAAATAAAACGAAGTAATGAATTAATTTGAACTCTCATTGATAAATAAATGAAGGCCCAATGAAAGTCCAAAGGCCTGATTTAGCAAGTTTTAAATTTTGCATGCGAATTTTGCATTCGCTTTTATTTTTATCAAGAAAGCAATTTTATTTCTGCTATTCGAGTGTGCACATTTTTCAAATAAGATTTGCTGATTATTCAATTGATCTGTTTTTTTTTCAATTTGGTAAACGTCATAATTTCTTTCTAAAAACTAAAACTAAACACTTTCTTATGCATATTTTATGTGGCTTACGTCTGTGAGTCAAAATAAATATAAACACGAATGTTTGATAACATTGGAAAATTTAAAATAGAAATTATCACCCCAGAATCCGCACAAAACTGTTTATTTAAATTCGCCGAGTCGAGTTGAGAGTTGAGAGTTTGCCAAATCTGAATTTGGACAAAGCACAAAATACACAAAGACAAATTGAAGGAGAGAAAACGAAAGCAACAGTTTGTTGAAAGAAGTAAGAACGAAAATAAAATTAGAATTCGAAGTCCAGAATAATTTATGCAATATTTATAATACTGTTAGAAGTAATTATTAAAAACAGTTTAAATATGACATTAATTTTTCTTTGCGTACATTCTGCTTTGATTTACTAAAGCAGAATGTACGCAAAGAAAAAATCGACATTAGTGTAAAATCACAATGACATTGTTCAGTTTAAAACTGCTAACAATTTTTTTCCGCTCCTCGATTAAGAATGGTTAGGTTAAATGTCATTTTACGGAGTTAGGTTAAGTTAGATGTCATTTTATGGAGTTAGGTTAGATGTCATTTTACGGAGTTAGGTTAGGTTAGATGTAATTTTATGGAGTTAGGTTAGGTTAGATGTCATTTTATGGAGTCAGGTTAGATGTCATTTTATGGAGTTAGGTTAGGTTAGGTTAGGTGTCATTTTATGGAGTTAGGTTAGATGTCATTTTATGGAGTTAGGTTAGGTGTCATTTTATGGAGTTAGGTTAGATGTCATTTTATGGAGTTAGGTTAGATGTAATTTTATGGAGTTAGGTTAGGTCAGATGTCATTTTATGGAGTTAGGTTAGATGTAATTTTATGGAGTTAGGTTAGGTTAGATGTCATTTTATGGAGTTAGGTTAGGTTAGATGTCATTTTATGGAGTCAGGTTAGATGTCATTTTATGGAGTTAGGTTAGGTTAGGTTAGATGTCATTTTATGGAGTTAGGTTAGATGTAATTTTATGGAGTCAGGTTAAATGTCATTTTATGGAGTTAGGTTAGGTTAGGTTAGATATCATTTTATGGAGTTAGGTTAGATGTCATTTTATGGAGTTAGGTTAGGTTAGATGTCATTTTATGGAGTTAGGTTAGGTTAGATGTCATTTTATGGAGTTAGGTTAGGTTAGATGTCATTTTATGGAGTTAGGTTAGGTTAGATGTCATTTTATGGAGTTAGGTTAGATGTAATTTTATGGTGTTAGGTTAGGTTAGATGTCATTTTATGGAGTCAGGTTAGATGTCATTTTATGGAGTTAGGTTAGGTTAGGTTAGATATCATTTTATGGAGTTAGGTTAGATGTCATTTTATGGAGTTAGGTTAGGTTAGATGTCATTTTATGGAGTTAGGTTAGATGTAATTTTATGGTGTTAGGTTAGGTTAGATGTCATTTTATGGAGTTAGGTTAGGTTAGATGTCATTTTATGGAGTTAGGTTAGGTTAGATGTCATTTTATGGAGTTAGGTTAGGTTAGATGTCATTTTATGGAGTTAGGTTAGATGTAATTTTATGGTGTTAGGTTAGGTTAGATGTCATTTTATGGAGTTAGGTTAGATTAGGTTAAATGTCATTTTATGGAGTTGGGTTGGATGCCATTTTATGGAGTTAGCTTAGGTTAGGTTAGAAATAATTTTGTTGAGTTAGGTTAGATGTGGACTTGGGTTTTTAAAAATCGTCTAAAATCTCAAAATATTGAAAATCTCACAAACATTTTATAAATTGACGAAAATATCGAAAAGCGAAAATCTCATAAAAATCACGAAATTCTGAAAGTTTAAAAATAAATTCAATAATCGCCAAAAATCTTGCTATATTGAAAATCCTGATGAAAATCTCAAAATGTTGAAAATCTGCTGAAAATTTTAAAAATCGTCAAGAATCTCGAAATATTGAAAATCTCATGAACATTTTGTAAATTGACGAAAATATCGAAAATCTGATAAAAATCTCGAAGTATTGAAAATATGATGAAAATTTTAATAATCGTCGAAAATCTAGAAATATTGAAATTATCATGAAAATTTGACGCACGTGACATTTCATTAACCAAACAATCGACATTGACACATGTGACATTCAACATTGACGTATTTCATTTCCGAACGAGTGTTGTCCACTCCCAGACTAAGCATGAAGTAAAATTTCGAATTTAGAAAAGCCCCGCGTAGAAAATTTGTTGAGGGTCGCGCAGCGACCCGACACAAATTTTCGCGGGGCTTTTCTAAACTCGAAATTTTACTTCATGCGCCACGCGTATAAAACACTGATTTAGAGTGAAGTTAAAAACGCACTGAAAACCAACCCAACTTCAATATTTTTTTCAAAATTCGATCTTTTCTTTCCTATCCATGCTGTAAACCTTCAGATATTCGTTGTTTTCCTGTAAAAGAACTTCGATTTCCTGTAGTCCTTCGGTCTCCCAGGACCACGATTGGTCCTTCGGGCTGTAGCCTTTGTACTTTGGACTTACGTGAATTCAAGAACAAAATTTCTGGTACTTGATATTAATAACAACAAACGGCTGCATAGACTTACTATTGTTATTTCTTAGTTATTTTGCCATTATTTTATTATTATAATTTCTAAATATTTAATATATTTTGTTTAAATAGAATCACGTGATCTTTATCTTTATTTTTGTAATTTTATTTTGTTTTGTTTATATATATTATTTTAAGAATTTTTACTTTTGTAATATTACTCTGTAATTGGGATGTCCTGTTGGATAATAAATATTATTATTATTATTATTAATAAAAATGGTAATAAACTTAGTGATCCTTAAATTTAAAACTTCTAAGGACGAGTGTTGTCCACTCCCAGACTAAGCATGAAGTAAAATTTGGAGTTTAGAAAAGCCCCGCGTAGAAAATTTGTCGAGTGTCGCGCAGCGACCCGAGACAAATTTTCACGGGGCTTTTCTAAACTCCAAATTTTACTTCATGCGCCACGCGTACGAAACGCTGATTTTCCATTTAAAATTGAAATCATCAATTTTGTTTGTTTCTGTTTTCTAGACAAAAAAAGTAATATTAAAAAAAAGTTGTAAAATAAAGAATACTAAGAAAACAAATAAAATTTGTTTAAAACAAAAAAAATACGACTTTTTTCCATTTAAAATTGAAATCATCAATTTTTACAACAATCGACGAAAAGCTTGGCATTTGCGAAAAGAGTCGACATTTTCAAATCCTGAGATTTCATGAAAAACGCCAAGTATTTGAAATTAACGAACATTTCAGAAATTGACTAAAAACTCATAATTTTTCAAGTTTTAGGAATATTTAAAAAAAGTAATAACAGCTGTAAACATCTTGACAATTTTCTTTACTTATTTTAAAGAAAAAAACTCGTTGATTTTTAAAAATTGGAATCTTTATTCACTTACAATTGTTTCGCAAATTTATTCCTTCTTTAAATGAAGAGAGTTAAAAACATTTCAATTTTTGAAAATCAACCAGTTTTTTCTTGAAAATAAGTAATTCAATATGGATTTTCAACACTTGAATGCAATGTTACAAACTATTAAAAATTTTAATTTTATAAACTTTTAAGAGCCTTTTATTAACTCATTAATGAATCTATAAAACAAAAAACTGAATGTTTTTTTTTGTTGTTGTAAACATTCATTACACGTGCATGTTCATATGTTTATTTATCATTAACAAAACGCGGCATTGAAAGCACGAGAAATGAAAAATTATTCACAAACATTTCCATTTTTGGTAAATTGGTCAATTGTCCTGTTGTTTTTGTCTTGACGCTTGTTTGAGGTCACTACCGAGCCATTCAAAAAGACAACACATACACTGTGACCTTATAATTTTATTAAATAATACTCGTATTTTTGTCTATTTAATATTCTGTAATTCTAATGTAATTACGTTACAAATACAGAATATTAAATACACAAACAAACAAAAACACAAAATCGTCGAAATATAAAAGTAATTATACATCTAATTAATAATTGTACTAGTTTTTTCTATTTTACTATAACTTTAAAAATTCTGTATTATTATTTTTTTTTGTCAGGCTAATATTATAAAACTAAAAATTCTTAAAATAATAAAGTAATAACGGCGGAAAGACCTCTGGTCGATAGCCAGTTATCAAGAGGAAGTTTATTTTATTTATATTTATTGATTATAAACAATAATGTAATTTCTGTATTGTGGAGGCTTCTACTTCGTTATACATGTTAATTACACAATGAAACATTTCATTTCATTGTGTAATAATGTAATTAATTATTTTGTATTGTCCTCTGATAATAAAGATTTATTATATATATAATAATAATAATTCTTTATTAACGGACAAGCCATTTACAATGTAGAGACAAAAACATATAAAGTAATATATATATATATATATTTATATATATATAAACAAAACAAAATTACAAAAATAAAGATCACATGATATAAGTTCCTGTTCTATTTAAAGTAAATAAATTAAATATTTAGAAATTATAATAATAAAATAATGACAAAATAACAAAGAAATAACAATAGTTAGTCTATGCAGCCGATAAAGTTATTATTATTATTCTACTAACCTCGATTTAGTAGAAAAAAAAGTTTTTCAACTTCATAGCAATATCTATGAATTATTTGAGAATTTTCCAAAAATGCTAAAGATATTATTTTCCCTAGAAAAAAAAATATTTTACGCACTTTAACTCTTTTTAAAAATCAGTTGAAAGCTCAAGGCCGTAGCCAAAGGGGGGGAAATAGGGGTTGACATTTTTAAAATGTTAATTTTTTTTTATGTAAAAGCGGCACTGAAAGAGTAAAAACAATATTTATGAAAATTACGTCAACAAATTTCAAGTTTCCAAAAATGTTTAAAAAAATCCCAGTTATTCTGGTTGCGGGAATTTTTGTTAATGCTCATGAAAATATCTGTGAATTTTTCGAGAATTTTTAAAAATTAACAAAAAACTTCAAGCAAAATTGGATTTTTTTTTATGCTCATGAAAACATCTGTGAATTTTTCGAGAATTTTTAAAAATTAACAAAAAACTTGAAATTACAGAATTTCGTTCAAAAATGTTTAATTTACAAAAATTTTAAAATAAAAAATCCAGTTATTCTCCTTAATGTTAGGAACAATGTGTACTGGTTAGTTTCTCAAGAAAAAAATTATTTTATGCATTTTTAAGCTTTTTTAAACCACTTGAAAACTGTTCGAAAAACATAATTCTGACTTTGAGCGTCCACCACAGGCCCATTATTTATGGTTAAAAAAAATCAACTTCATCAATTTAGAGCTTCTTTTATTCTTAATCGATCACTTTCTAAGTCAAATAGATCGGTTTAAATTTAATTTATTTACAGCTGTTTTTGCAAAAAGAGCGCAAGTCTGCATAAAAGCACTAACATGAGTTAACGTTAATTATAAAAAATCGCCGTTTGTTTTATCTATATATTATTTACATGATTTAACTAAGAATTAAATAAGTTTCATTTTAAGCTATATAACTTGTTAATATCTTAAAAATTGTATTCACAGCAAACGCTCAAAGTTGAAATTTTGTGATTTCATAAATTTTCAATTTTGTTTAAATGCGATAAAAGTAGTTCCAAAAATGTTTCTTACGAGCAAAAAAGTTGCCGGAATTGTTATTTATGCATATAAGAAAAGAATGTCTGTGAATTTTATGAAGATTTTTAAAAATTAAAAAAAAATCAGGTAAATTGGTTTTTTCCATTCCCCCGATGAAAATTACGGATTTTCGTTGAAAAATTTTAAGTTTCCAAAAATGTTTAAAAAAAAATTTCTGTTATTCTGCTTGATGTTAGAAACCATGTGAGCTTCTTATTTTTTCAGAATAAAATCATTTCACCCATTTTTAAGCTTTTATAATCACTTGAAATCTGTTGAAAAAACGAAATTCTGATTTTGAGCGTCCGCTACAAGCACAATTTTTATGTTAGAAAAAAACAATTTACATCAATTTAAAGCTTATTTAATTCCTAATTGATCACGTTTCAAGTACAATAAATCGGTTGGGATTTAATTTATTTATAACGGTTTCTGCGAGAAGAATGCAAATCAGCATAAAAGCACTAACATGAATTCGCGTTAATTATAAAAAATACCGTTTGTTTTATCTCTATATTATTTACAGGATTTAGTTAAGAATTAAATAAGTTTTAATTTAAGCTATCAAATTTGTTAACATTTTAAGAATTGTATACACAACAAGCGCTCAAAGTTGGAATTTTGTGATTTCATCAATTTTCCAATTTGATTAAATGCGATTAAAGTAGTTTTAAATGTTTTTTTTTAAATAAAAATACTTGCCAGAATTGTTTTTTATGCTTACGAGAATAACTGTGCATTGTTTTAAAAATTAAAAAAAAAATCTAAAAAAATTGGATTTTTTTTCATAAAATTATGAAAATTACAGATCTCATCCAAAAATTTCAAGTTTCCAAAAATATTAAAAAAAAAAATCAGTTACTCTCCCTGATATTAGAAACTATGTGTGCTGGTTATTTTGTCGAAAAAACAATTATTTCACCTATTTTTGAGCTTTTTTTAAATCACTTGAAAACTGTTGGAAAAACAAAGTTTTAACTTTAAGCGTCCACCACAAGGACAATTTTCATGTTAGAAAAAATTAAGTTACATCCATTTAAAGCTATTTAATTCCTTATTGATTACTTTCTAAGAAAAATACATCGGTTGAGATTTCATTTATTTACAGCGGATTTTGCGAGAGGGGAGTGTAAATCAGCATAAAAGCAAAAACATGAAGTAACATTAATTATAGAATTCGCCGTTAGTTTTACCTCTATATTATCTACAGGATTTAATTAAGAATTAAATAAGGTTTAATTTGAGCCACAAAACTTTTTTATAGCTTAACAATTGTTTTCACAACAAGCGCTCAAAGTTGGAATTTTGTTATTTCATCAATTTACAATTTCGATTAAATGTGATAAATGTGGTTCTAAACATTTTTTTTGTTAAGAAAAAAGTTGTCGGAATTGTTTTTTATGTGTATAAGATTAATTGTGAATTTTTTGATAATTTTTAAAAATTCAAAAAAAAATCCTTTTTTTTTCACACCCACCCCTTATAAAAATCACAGATTTATATCCAAAAATTTTAAGCTTCTAAAAATGTTTAAAAAAAATCCAATTATTTTCCTTGTTCTTAGAAAGCTGGTTTTTAAGAAAAAAATTATTTCACCCATTATTAATCTTTTTTAAACCACTTGAAAAGTTTCTGGAAAAACTAAATTCTGACTTTGGGCGTATCAAAAAATTTCAAGTTTCAAAAAAATTCAGCTAGTCCCCTAAAAACAATGTGAGCTGGTTATTTTCTCAAAAAAAAAAAAAAAAAATATTACACCCATTTTTAAACTTTTTTAAATCACTTGAAAATTCTTAGAAAACCGAAATTCTGACTTTGGGCGTATCAAAAAATTTCAAGTTTCAAAAAAATTCAGCTAGTCCCCTAAAAACAATGTGAGCTGGTTATTTTCTCAAAAAAAAAAAAATATTACACCCATTTTTAAACTTTTTTTTAAATCACTTGAAAATTCTTAGAAAACCGAAATTCTGACTTTGGGCGTATCAAAAAATTTCAAGTTTCAAAAAAATTCAGCTATAGTCCCCTAAAAACAATGTGAGCTGGTTATTTTCTCAAAAAAAAAAAAAAAAAATATTACACCCATTTTTAAACTTTTTTAAATCACTTGCAAATTCTTAGAAAACCGAAATTCTGACTTTGGGCGAATCAAAAAATTTCAAGTTTCAAAAAAATTCAGCTAGTCCCCTAAAAACAATGTGAGCTGGTTATTTTCTCAAAAAAAAAAAAAAAAAAATATTACACCCATTTTTAAATTTTTTTAAATCACTTGAAAATTCTTAGAAAACCGAAATTCTGACTTTGGGCGAATCAAAAAATTTCAAGTTTCAAAAAAATTCTGCTAGTCCCCTTGATGTTAAAAACAATGTGAGCTGGTTATTTTCTCAAAAAAAAAAAAAATTACACCCATTTTTAAACTTTTGTAAATCACTTGAAAATTCTTAGAAAACCGAAATTCTGACTTTGAGCTTCCACCACAAGCACAATTTTCATGATAGAAAAAATAAAGTTGCATCAATTTAAAGCTTATACAATTCTTAATTGATCACTTTTTAAATGAAACGAATTGGTTAAGATTTGATTAATTTATAGCGGTTTTTTGCGAGACGAGTGCAAAACAGTAAAATCGCATTAGCTGTGAATTAATGCAAATACTTAAATCACAGTTTCATTTTTTTCTACGATTATTACAGCGTTGAATTAGGTACTAAATAAGCTTTAATCTGAGGTACAAAACTTTTAGAGATCTTGAAAATTGTACTCACAGTAAGTTGTTAAAGTTAACATTTTGTGATTTCATCAATTTTATATTGGGATTAAAATTGATATAAGTGGTTCTACAATTTTTTTTCAATTGATATGAGTGGTTCTAAACAACTTTTACACTTGCTGAAATTATGTTCATGTCTATCTGTTTTTTGTTTGAGATTTTTTTTAAACAATATACCGTTGACACATTAAATTTTAATTACGTGAAGAGTTAAATTTGTATATTGATAATGAAGGTTTAAATTAAATTACACTTGGTTTGTTTCACAATTTTTTACTTTACTATTTACTCGACTAGTTTCGCGTTTTACAGCATTATCAGGAGTGAAATGTTAAATTTGTATTTGTTGGTTGGTTTGAAGAGACTTTGACCTAAACGTTGCATATACTTTATTAGAGCGTTGTAACAAATCAAATTAAATATGATTTTAAATATTTCATTGTATAATTCAATATCCGGAGGTGTATTTGCACGGGAAGTAGTTGTTTCAATGGATATTTATCGTCTTAAGTTGTCTTATTAATTAAGACATTGTTTACATTTTCACGAGTAGTTTTTTCGTAATTTTATATATTAAGTTTAATATCGTGTGTTCATTAAAATAAAACCTCGAGAGTGCTATGGAAAAAATTGTAGGTTGGCAACTCTGAAATTATACATTATTATTATTGTCTGACGTTTTATATGTCAATTCCTAAAGCGTATAGCCAACTTAAATTTACAAAAAGATAAAATCATGGCACTCTAGAGGTTTTTTTCTATTGAACACACGATATAACTTAATATAATAACTGTTTTATTAAGTTTATTATGGAAACTTTTGTCTAATTTAACCGTTTTCGTATCTTTAACAGTTGACAAAATCCTGATGGTGAGCACTATAAAGCAAACGAACGGTATAAATCAAGAAAACTTGCCAAAAGTGGTTCTTAAAATGTTTCTTTGATAATATAAGTAGTTGCAATTGATCTTTGTGCTTCGTAAGAGTGTCTAACTTTTGTTTGTTTTCCATTATTGTTTTAGATGAGAGTGTTGTCCAATCATCCGATAAAAAGAAGGATTCTCTGGCGGCCAGCAAAGGCAAGAAGAGGAACACGGACGCACGTTGGGGTTCGCGCTCCGACAAACAGCAAGTGTACGCCCACCCTTGGCTCCTGACCACCCTCAAGGGCCACACGGGCCAAGTCCTGGACATGGAGTTCTCCACGAACGGGAAATACCTCGCATCGTGCGCAGAAGGTAAGTCAACAAAAAAAAAAAAAAAACACAATAAAGAACAACAACAGAAAATCAATAATTGAAATAAAAAGCTATAAAAAAGCCATTCAATTCAATTGCCGAACTTTGTATAAATAGATAAAATTGACCAAACACAAAAAACATTTCTCACAATAATTTCCATCGACGGCAATGGTAATAATTAAACATATCTGTAGTACAAACTTTTGTAACTTCTCTTCCTTGACGTTAACATCTTACAACTATGTTATTCAACATTTATTGTAGCTAAAGTGATAAATAAATTAAAAAAAAATAAAATAGTTACAATAAAATGGAGAACATTAACAAGAACAAAGCAATAATTAATTGAATTAAAATTAAAAATATAAGAAGACAAATTTGACTTAACATAAGAACCATTTCTCACAATAATTATTGCAATTATTGTGAGAAATTGTTCTTATGTTAAGTCAAATTTGTCTTCTTATATTTTTAATTTTAATTCAATTAATTTTGGAGAGAAAATAAACAAGAAGAAACCAAGAAACTATAGTCATAATAAAAACCAACTGAGGTTTTTATTGTGACTAAAATTGTACAAGAAGACGAATTAAAATCACAAGAAGACGAATTTGACTTAACAAATAAACAATTTCTCACAATAATTGCAGTAAGCAAGATAAAATGAATTAAAAGAAAACACAAGAATCTAATTAAAATTATAAGAAGACAAATTTGATTTAACATATAAACAATTTATCACAATTATTGCAATAAAAAGGAGAAGGCAAATCTGACTATCTTTGCGCCATCTCGTAGCCCAGAAACACACTATCAGCAAAAATTGGCCCTCTTAACACAAGAATAATAAAATTATAATAAAATTGCAATAAAAAGCAGGAGATAAATTAATTAAAAGACAAATTTGACTTAACCCGAGAACAATTTCTTACAATTTTATTGCAATAAAAAGGAGAAGACAAATCAATTAAAAAAAAAAAATAAAAAAAAAACAGTAAGCTATTGATAATGAACACGTAGTGTTCGAAATGTACATTTAGTGTAAATAAATGTTTCTAGTGAAGAAAGTGTTAGTCTTTTATTAAGTTTATTATATTCAACTCTTCAGGTAACTCAAACCAAATATATATAAAAAAAAAACAAGTTTGACTTAACACAAGAATAATTTCTCACAATAAAATTGCAATAAAAAGTTGAAAATATTTTATTAAAAAGACGAATTTGAGTTAACACAAGAATAATTTGTCATAATAAAATTGCAATAAAAAGGAGAAGATAAATCAATATTAAAACAAATTTGACTTGAGAACAATTTCTTGCAATATTTTAGTGTTTTATACGCGTGGCGCATGAAGTAAAATTTCGAGTTTAGAAAAGCCCCGCGAAAATTTGTCTCGGGTCGCTGCGCGACCCTCGACAAATTTTCTACGCGGGGCTTTTCTAAACTCGAAATTTTACTTCATGCTTAGTCTGGGAGTGGACAACACTCGTTCTTAGAAGTTTCAAATTAAAGGGCCACTCTAGATTACTAAGTTTATTACCATTTTTCAAAGGCTACAGCTCGAAGGACCAATCATGGTCTTCGGAGACCGAAGGAATACAGGGAATCGAAGTTTTTTTACAAGGAAACAACGAATATCTGAAGGTTTACAGCATGGATAGGAAAGAAAACATTTCATTTTGCTAAAATATTGAAGTTGAGTTGGTTTTCAGTGCATTTTTAACTTCAGTTTAAATCAGTGTTTTATACGCGTGGCGCATGAAGTAAAATTTCGAGTTTAGAAAAGCCCAGAAAATTTGTCTCGGGTCGCTGGCGCGACCCTCGACAAATTTTCACGGGGCTTTTCTAAACTCGAAATTTTACTTCATGCTTAGCCTGGGAGTGGAAAACACTCGTTTTAGGCTTCAAATTGAACTCTTAAAAAAAAAACAACGAATGTCGGAAAGGTAAATTTAAGCTTAATATTTAGTAAATTCATGAAAATTGTCCAGAATTTAATAATTTAAAATTTATAACGCTTAAAGTTAAAATTTCGTTTCACAGCTAATGGAATTTTGCTGATTTGCACTCTTCACGCAAAAACCGCTACGAATGATTTAAATCTTAACCGATTTATTTAACTTAGAAAGTGAACAATTGAGAATTGAATAAGCTTTAAATTGTTGTAACTTGATTTTTTCCAACATGAAAATTGTGCTTGTGGTGGACGCTTAAAGTCAAAATTTCGTTTCACAGCTAATGCAATTTTGCTCTTCTCGCAAAAACGGCTACAAATGATTGAATTCTTAACCGATTAATTTCACTTAAAAAGTGATCAATTAAGAATTGAGTAAGCTTTAAATTGTTGTAATTTGATTTTTTCCAAAATGAAAATTGTGCTTGTGGTGGACGCTCAAAGACAAAATTTCGTTTCACAGCTAATGCAATTTTGCCAATTTGCACTCTTCTCGTAAAAACCGCTACAAATGATTTAAATCTTAACCGATTCATTTCACTTAGAAAGTGATCGATTAACAATTGAATAAACTTTAAGTTGTTGTAACTTAATTTTTTCCAACATAAAAATTGTGCTTGTGGTGGACGCTTAAAATCAAACTTAATTTTTTCCAAGATGAAAATTGTGCTTGCGGTGGACGCTTTAAGTCAAAATTTCGTTTCACAGCTAATGCAATTTTGCTGGTTTGCACTCTTCTCGTAAAAACCGCCACAAATGATTTAAATCTCAACCGATTTATTTCACCTAGAAAGTGATCGATTAACAATTGAATAAACTTAATTTTTTCCAACATAAAAATTGTGCTTGTGGTGGACGCTTAAAATCAAAATTTCGTTTCACAGCTAATGCAATTTTGTTGATTTGCACTCTTCTCACAAAAACCGCTACAAATGATTGAAATCTTAACCGATTAATTTCACTTAGACAGTAATCAGTTAAGAATTGAATTAGCTTTAAATTGATATAACTTGATTTTTTCCAACATGAAAATTGTGCCTGTGGTGAACGCTTCAAGTCAAAATTTCGTTTTTCCAACACTTTTCAAGTAAATTAAAAAAGCTTAAAAACTGGTGAATTTTTTTTTCTTGAGAAAATAACCAGCTTTCTTTGTTTTTAACATCAAGGAAAATAACTGAAATTTTTTTAAAAATTTTTGGAATTTGAAATTTTTTGATGAAAATTTGGAAGTATTCATAAGGATTTTTTTTTTAAATTTTTAATAATTCTTAAAAATGTACAGTTATTTTTATGCGCATAAAAAATAATTCCGGCAACTTGAATTATTTTAAACATTTTTGGAAATTTGAAATTCTTTGATGAAAATCTGTAATTTTCAGAAGGATTTTTTTTTAATTTTTAAAAATTCTCAAGTATGTACAGTTTTTTTTTTGTTTGTTTGGATTGATTGAGTTACTTGAAGATAATTATACTTTGATTAAAAAACACTTAGAAATTTTCTTCAATACTTTATTTTGTAACAAAATGGTTACATAATAAAGTATTGAAGAAAGGTTCTAAGTGTTTTTTAATCAAAGTATGTACAGTTATTTTTATGCGCATAAAAAATAATTCCAGCACCTTTTTTCCTCCAAAGAAAAATGTTTAGAACCACTTTTATCGTATTTATTAATGAAAATTGATGACCACAAAATTCCAACTTTGAGCGCTTGTTATGAGTACGATTTTTGAAATCATGACAAGTTTCAGCTTATATTAGAGCTTATTTAATTCCTAATTGAGTCCTGTGAATAATTTAGAGGTAAACCAAACGGCGATTTTTCTAATTTGCGTTAATTTATGTTTAGTGGTTTTATAGACATTTGCGCACTGTTTTGCAAAAACCGTTGTAAATGAATTAAATCTCAACCGATTTATTTCACTTAAAACGTTACCAGATAATAATGAAATAAGCTTTAAGTTGATGTTAGTTGATTTTTTTTATAGTGTTACAATTGTGCTTGTGATGGACTGTCAAATTCAGAATTTCGTTTTTCCGACACTTTTCAAGTGATTTAAAAAAACTTAAAAATCGGTGAAATAATTTTTTTCTTGAGAAAATAACCAGCTCACATCGTTTCTAACATCAAGGAGAATAACTGGTTTTAATAAAAACAAATTCCGCGTATTTTCTGTAAATCTTTAGATATTCCTTGTTTTTTTAACCTTAAATTTGAAGCTTTAAACGAGTGTTTTCCACTCCCAGGCTAAGCATGAAACGCGTAAGAAACGCTGATTCAGTGGGAAGTTTTAAATTTCTACGCTCGTGGTTTATGGCGCCCAACTAGGGGCCACAGCGTGAAGCATGGCCCCACGTTGGGCGCCAAAAAACCTCAAACCCAAATGTTTCATTCACTGATTATAGAGGCTTCTACTTCGTTATACATTGTTGAACATAAATAAAACACTGTTTATCACTTCGTTTCAAATGTTTCAAGTATTTTTAAAAGAGTGTTTTCCACTCCCAGACTAAGCGTGAAGTAAAATTTCGAGTTTAGAAAAGCGCCGTGAAAATTTGTCGAGGGTCGCGCAGCGACCCGAGACAAATTTTCTGGGCTTTTCTAAACTCGAAATTTTACTTCACGCGCCACGCGTGTAAAACACTAAAATATTGAGAAATTTATGTATATTCGAACTTCACTTGAAATCCAATATTAAGACAAATTTGATTTAACACAAAAACAATTTCTTACAATAATCACAATAAAAAGAAGAAGACAAATCAATAAAACGAACAATAATTTCTACCAATAAAATTCAATAAAAAGGAGAAGATAAATCAATATTAGGACAAATTTGGCTTAACACAAGAACAATTACTTACAATAATTACAATAAAAAGCAGAAGATAAATCAGCATAAAGACAAATTTGACTTAAAACAAAAACAATTTCTTACTATAATTGCAGACAAATCAATAAAAAGACAAGTTTGACTTAGCACAACAATAATTTCTCACAATAAAAAGGAGAAGATAAATCAATATAAAGATAAGTTTGACTTTACTCAGGAATAATTTCTCACAATAATTCTAATAAAAAGGAGAAGACAAATCTGACGTTAAAATTTAATTAATTAATACCCTGGATGATTGAATTTTTTTAAATTTATTTCAATCGCGTGCATTTTTTAAAGAGTTCTCATCCGCTGAATGTTTCTCCATCTGCGTTCGTTACTTAATCAGCTGTCTCTAAGTATTTTCAGGGTGTCTATTTATAAATAAACTTCAAGCAACTCGCGCGTTGTGTTTACGTTTACGTCTCACTCTGCTTGCTAACTAGCTTGTTTTTTTCAAAAACCGTTCACGCTCGATTAATTTCATTTTCATTCTACGTACAGACACGTGAAAAATACAATTAATTAATCAAATGTTTGCTAATTTATTGCCAAACGTTTTATAAATAGTGTACAAAATAAGAACAAGAAGCTTAAATCCAATATAAATAACTCTATGCATACAGAAAAATATAGTATTCGTTCACTAATTGTTTGATTTGAGTTATGTGGAGTATTTAATCACAATGAAAAAACTGTTTTTATTCCTTACTTCACTTTTATTTTTATGTGTTAGATGTACATTTCGAGTGCTAAGCACTCATTATCAATAACTAATTAGCACTCGAAATGTACATCTAACACATAAAAATAAAAGTGAAGTAAGGAATAAAAACAGTTTTTTCATAGTATTCGTTATTTGACACTTGAATATGGTATGATGACAATTCCTACATACAGAATAGTCAATTTATATCAAATTTAAATCGAAATTAGCAATTTATATGAAAATGTTAATGAAAATAGTTGAGATATATCAAAATTTGAATGTAAACAGTTAAATTCTATCAAAAGTTAAATAGAAATAGTCAAATATAGTTAATTAATATCAAAGTGCGAATATAAATCGTCAATTATTTCAAAATTTTGATAGAAACAGTCAATTTATATCTGTTATTAAACTTGGTTTAATGGGTTCGTAAATAAAATCTACAGGCTTTGTTTCAGCCGTTTATTCGTTTTTGCTTGTACAAAATTTAGCCCGATAGTTCGCAAGGGTTTACAAGTTGTTTTTTTTAAAAGTTGTCTCGAGAGTGTAAGCGCTCGTACCCTTGCAGGTACACCCCTGGTTGTGGGAGGGATGAAACTTACCCCCCATCAACAGAGGGAACGGAGCACCGCCCATAATAATAATAAATAGAATTGTGTAACAAATATGAAGTAACAATATCAAATTTAAACGGAAATTATCAATTTATATAAAAACGAGAATGTATCTAGTACTCCGCTCCGCTGGAACTATCTGCGGGTACCAAGCTAAAGCCCGTAGAAAGCGTGAGGGATTGTTCAAATCAAAACTAAAAAATGTTTAATGCATTAACAATGCAATAATTGCAACAATCGAGTGATGACGGGGGGAAAGGAGGAGGGTACGTAAGCCGAATGATGTGGTTGGAGAATGATGTGTTGTTGAGGTAGTGAGAATGCGATGGATGAAGAAAGCAGTTTGTATATTAAAAGGACTCTGCTGCTCGCTAACGCTCACCCCAGCTCGCTTCGCTCGCTTGCCTGCTCGCTGCGCTCGCAAACTGAATCGGACTTAGCTTTGATTTTTACACTTTTGAAATCGCTAAAATATCGTTACACTTGCTATTTGTATTTATTTCGATTAAAATTTAATTATTTTTAAATTTAATCTAATAAAAAAAAATACTTCCGGTTCAAAAAGAAAAAAATACTTGCTCTAAAAACGTCATTTTTTTGATACCTTTAACAAAAGTTTTTTTTTTTTTCAAAAAAATCCAAAGGGGCCTAATGCCGGAGCGTGTCTGTGCAAAATCTCAGCTCAGTACGTGGAGCCAAAAGGGCGCTAGAAATTTTTAATTTATTAATTACGACATCCCGCACGAAAGGGAAAAACGTCGCCGTTTTCGTCGAAAACTCAACTTTTTTATTAAACGTCTCAGAGCTTCGCGAATAGTCTTAACGTATCGGGCGTCGACGATTACACACAAAGGAACTCTTCTTGATGCCCCATAATGTTTGGGGAGTGGTAGCTGAGCGCACGGTTTATTTACACTCGCGACTCGCGCGGTGCCGCTAAACTTTGAAATTGAAAAAAAAAAAACTTTCCGCAGGCAAAAAAAAATTAGCACGCTCGTACTCGAAGACAGTGAGGATTTTTTTGGTGGCGTCGGTTGAAAATTTTTTTTTCCGCAAAAAATCCAAGGGGGATCCCTTTGATCGAAAATTTCAATGAGTGGAAGTGATACGTCCTATATGGCGGTTTAATTGGTATGAGAGAGAGGGAACACCGAAAATCGGAATTTTGCGGCGATTCGCCCTGATGAGTAGTAATTAAATGACGAACGAAAAAAAATCATATCTCGATTCGACGAAGAACTGTTGAAACGAAACTTTTACATATCGTAGGTCCCACACCGGAGTATCTCTGTGCGAAATCTCAACCCGGTGCGTGGAGCCGAAAAGGCGCTGGAATTTTTTCGAAAATCAACTAACGCAATCGCTGAAAATAAAAAAAATCATATCTCGGCGGGACGAAGAGGTGAAGCGATGGGGGGTGCACACGCGTGCAAAGTTTCAACGTTCCTCGATGAAAGGTAACGGAGCTGCGATTTTTTTTAAAGTCAAAACGCAAGGACTGGGTCCTAATAAAAAAAAATACTTCCGGTTGAGAAAAATAAAACACTTGCTACAAAAACGTCATAGAAAAAAATAAGGAATTTTTTGATACCTTTAACAAAAGTTTTTTGTTTTCAAAAAAAATCCAAAGGGTACCCCTTGATTCGAAATTTAACATTGAAACCCTCATAAGTCTGTCCTTTTCCCACTCATGGCTTTTGATAGCCAGAGCCTAATAATTTTGCAGAATTGCTAAAAAGTAAAAAATATTTATTGCTCCGGTCCTACTTGAGCTAGATAATTGAAATTTTCAGCATTTATACAAATTGATATTTTCCATCCACTGGTATAATTCTTATTATTCTACTGTATCAAATATTGAAACAAAAAAATTAAATTTATTTATTTAATTAATATGAAAAATAAAAAAAAATATATCTCCTGTCCAAATTGAGCTGGATGAATGAAATTTTTAGCATTTATACATATTTGTATTTTCTATTTATTGGTACAATTGCAGTTGTTTCACTGTTTTAAATACTATAGCAAAAAAATAAGAATTGTTTTTTTTTAATAATTTAAAAAGCAAAAAAAATTCTATTGCCGATCTGAATTGAGCTAGGTGAATGAAATTTTAAGCATTTATAGAGATTAGTATTACCTATTTATTGATCTAATTGCCATTGTTGTACTATAATTAATAGCGGAGCTAAAAAATAAAAATTGTATTTTGAATTCGCCGTTTTAGCCTGCAAAGCGGTTTTGAAGCGCAGAAAAAAATACCAATTTCCGTCCTAATAGAGCTGGATCGATGAAATTTTCAGCATTTATACAGATTTCTATTGCCCATTTGTAGTCCAACTCCCATCGGTCTACTATTATTATGACGAAAGTAAAAAAAAAAATTGTAATTTTTCGTGATTTTCACGACTGCGCCAACATAAACTGAAATATTTCAGCAAATATCCAAAAGATAAGAAGCGATCCGGGGCGCATAAAAGGTACTACCCTAGAGTACATTCGATCAAAATTTCAGCCCTCTACGATAAAGTCACAGGGAATGGTGAATTCTTTTCTTCGATTTTTCGTTAAAAAATAGCATTTTAAAATTGTTGACAATTATTGAACTTTGTGAATTTTTGACGGGCCCCCTAGGCCCCTCAGAAAGAGCGCATGGAGCACACCCTAATAAGTGATCTTTTGGTTACTTGTCAGTATTTTTTTCAATCGGATAAGTCATCGCGTATGCGAACAAAATGGCGGAGGACCGGACCGGATATTTTCTTAGCTGTGGGCCCCATAATGGAGCCGCGGTAAAAAGTTCGTACATAAATCGAAAGCCCTTTTCTTGGGCTACAAGACCCTGCAATCGAATATTTTTTTGGAGCTTTCGTTTGGTCGCTATCGCTTTTCAAACTTGAGGGAAATTTTTGTTTTAAAAAAACAGTTGCCACCCCCGAGTTGAAGATCGGAGGCGGCGCGGCCGGTTTAATTCTTGTAGAGCAGGTCAAGAAGTACAGTTTGCTGCAACAAAATTTGACGTAGCTCATTGCATAAAGGCGTTATTAAGGTCGAAAGTTTAAAATTGTTTTGTAAAATTGCCGCCCCGCGGGGGGCGGCAGAAGCCCGAGTAATAAACCATTTGAAGGCAAATTCGATGGCGCATCCGACGCCGTTGACCGCGATTCGATCGGAAGTAGCAGCTCGACGCTACGGCGAAAAATGTGAAAATTAGGAAAATCGGCCCCGATACTTGGATTTTTTTTTCTCGGCCCCCAGTGAACCGATTTTATTCTGCTTGTCCGCTGTCACTGTAAAACAGTTGGGACTATAGTCCGATTTTTTTTAGTGGCCGTAGTATTTATGGTTTAGACAGTGACCTCACCGTCCCTCGCGCATTTTTACGAAAATGTCGACGTTTTTTTTCTTTTTTTCGTCCCGTCCCCGGGGGCGGTGATTTTCTCAAGAAAAAAATACCCGTCCATTGAGTTTTTTTTGCTCTTTCCGAATTTGAAAACCGCGATTTTTTTATCTCTTGTAGTTTAGTCAAAAAAAATTGTCAAAGTCGTAATTTTCGCGGTGGTAGGGGCGGCGCAGGGGGGCGGCCTTCGGCCGCCCCCGTCTGATAGTTTTGGCTCGGGGGGCCTCCGGCCCCCCTCGCCAAAGCTCGCTTCGCGGGAAGTGTGTTTTTTTTTTAGTTTTGCTTACCTATTTAGTAGAGTAGTGATTAATATTAATGAAAATAGTTAAGTTATATCAAAATTTTAATGTAAATAGTTAAATTATATCAAAAGTTCAATAAAAATAGTCAAATATAGTTAATTTATATCAAAATTTAAATATAAATTGTCAAATTGTATCAAAATTTTAATAGTCAAATAGTCAATTTATATCAATATTTTTTCGTCAAGTGAAAAATTAAACCCTCTCGCTCTTTTATGTGACATCTAAACTTTATCATTACAAATGTCCAAGTTATATTTGTATAAACTAGTTTAAAGTAAAAACGTACCTTTACATCACCAACTGACATTTCGTCACAATGTTTACATAACATCTGTTTAAATTCATTACTACCAACACAACATAACTAAAAATCGATATTTTTACAATTCGCCAACATTAAATAATTAAAAACCCTAACATTTTCATTTATAGTCTATGCAATGCTTTCTATGATCGCCGATTTACTAACTAGATGACGGTGCAAACAAAGCAGCTTGATTAATCCAATCATTGATTTACTAATCACTGATTCTAATCGAGTGGGAAGCAAATAGGCTTTTAACTAGAAACGTACCTTTACATCAGCAACTGACATTTCGTGTCAATTTTTAAATGACGTCTGTTTAAATAATTATTACCAACACAACATAACGAAAAATCGAAATTTTTACAATTCGCCAACAGTAAATAATTAAAAACTCTAATATTTTCATTTATAGTCTATGTAATGCTTTCTATGATACCCGATTTACTAACCAGATGATGGTACAAATTAAGCGCAGCTTGATTAATCTAATCATTGATTTACTAATCACTGATTCTAATCGAGTGAGAAGCAAATAGGCTTTTAACTAGAAACGTACCTTTACATCAGCAACTGACATTTCTTGTCAATTTTTAAATGGCATCTGTTTAAATAATTATTACCAACACAACATAACTAAAAATCGATATTTTTACAATTCGCCAACATTAAATAATTAAAAACCCTAATATTTTCATTTATAGTCTATGTAATGCTTTCTATGATACCCGATTTACTAACCAGATGATGGTACAAATGAAGCGCAGCTTGATTAATCTAATCATTGATTTAATAATCGCTGATTCTAATCGAGTGGGAAGCAAATAGGCTTTTAACTAGAAACGTACCTTTGCATCAGCAACTGACATGCCGTGTCAATTTTTAAATGACATCTGTTTAAATAATTATTACCAACACAACATAACTAAAAATCGAGTTTTTTTACAATTCACCAACATTAAATAATTAAAAACCTTGAAATTTTCATTTATAGTCTATGTAATGCTTTCTATGATCGCCGATTTACTAACCAGATGACGGTGCAAATGAAGCGCAGCTTGATTAATCTAATCATTGATTTACTAATCACTGATTCTAATCGAGTGGGAAGCAAATAGGCTTTTAACTAGAAACGTACCTTTACATCAGCAACTGACATTTCATGTCAATTTTTAAATGACATCTGTTTAAATAATTATTACCAACACAACATAATTAAAAATCGAGATTTTTACAATTCGCCAACATTAAATAATTAAAAAAATTGAAATTTTTATTTATAGTCTATGTAATGCTTTCTATGATCGTCGATTTACTAACCAGATGCCGGTGCAAATTAAGCGCAGCTTGATTAATCCAATCATTGATTTACTAATCACTGATTCTAATCGAGTGGGAAGCAAATAGGCTTTTAACTAGAAACGTACCTTTACATCAGCCACTGACATTTCGTGTCAATTTTTAAATGACATCTGTTTAAGTAATTATTACCAACACAACATAACGAAAAATCGATATTTTTACAATTCGTCAACATTAAATAATTAAAAACCTTGAAATTTTCATTTATAGTCTATGTAATGCTTTCTATGATCGCCGATTTACTAACCAGATGACGGTGCAAATGAAGCGCAGCTTGATTAATCCAATCATTGATTTACTAATCACTGATTCTAATCGAGTGGGAAGCAGATAGGCTTTTAACTAGAAACGTACCTTTACATCAGCAACTGACATTTCGTGTCAATTTTTAAATGACATCTGTTGAAATAATTATTACCAACACAACATAACGAAAAATCGATATTTTTACAATTCGCCAACATTAAATAATTAAAAACCCTAAAATTTTCATTTATAGTCTATGTAATGCTTTCTATGATCGCCGATTTACTAACCAGACGACGGTGCAAATGAAGCGCAGCTTGATTAATCTAATCATTGATTTACTAATTATTAATTCTAATCGAGCGGGGTGCAAACGGGCATATATAATTAAAAGCCCTAACATTTTCATTAATAATCTAAATAATGCTTTCTATGATCGTAGATTTACTAACCAGATGACTGTGCAAATGAAGCATAGCTTGATTAATCTAATCATTGATTTACTAATTACTAATTCTAATCGAGTGGGGTGCAAACGGGCATATATAATTAAAAACCCTAACATTTTCATTTATAATCTATATAATGCTTTCTATGATCGTAGATTTACTAACCAGATGACTGTGCAAATGAAGCATAGCTTGATTAATATAATCATTGATTTACTAATTACTAATTCTAATCGAGCGGGATGTAAACGGGCATATATAATCAAAAACCCTAACATTTTCATTTATAATCTAAATAATGCTTTCTATGATCGCTGATTTACTAACCAGTTGGCGGTGCAAATGAAGCGTAGCTTGATTAATCTAATCATTGATTTACTAATTACTGATTCTAATCGAGCGGGGTGCAAACGGGCATTAATGATTTAAAAAAAAATCAATAAAAAATGCAAGATTCAAGTTTTCCGCTTGATTTGACTCACGCGGTTACTTCCGCATAAAAAAATCTTTTGTTTACCGCCGTTATTTACGCGTGTTATTAAACAAATGCAAACAACAATAATGAAGTGTGCATCGAACACGTCAGCATAATTCGTTGCTTAATTTAACGATAAACGCAAGTTTTTAGTGAAAATTTTACCAAATTATTAACGCAAGTCTGTAAGTTTATTGATTTACCACCTTTATTCACGCGCGTTGTTAAATAAATGCTAAATAAATTGACAAAAATAATGATAGTGTGTGCATCTTCCACGAAATGTTGATTCTCTGCTTAATTTAACCATAAACGTAAGTTTTTAGTGAACATTTCGGCTAATTATTAACGCAAATCTGTAAGTTTATCAATATTTCACCAATTGTACGTAAAAAAACCCTTCGAATATCAATAAAATACCGTGAAATCCCCGAATTTAACCCGTGAGAATGTGTTTTTGTTTCATCAGTGAGTTTTAAGGTTTGTACGTTCTATTTTCATGTTCAGACATAACAACAATTATTGTTGAATTTTGATATAAAGAAAAAACACTTAACTTTTTTTACACCTTTTATTTTACTTGTTGAATTTATTGAATTTTTATATGTGCCAGGGTTATTTTTTCGTTTTTGTCTTGTAATTGGGAAATGCTTCCTCTTGGACAATAAATGGATTATTATTATTATTAAAAAGTATTCACGAATTCACTAATATTACTTTATTGTATTTATAACTGAATAAATCGCTTGATTTGTTTCACTTGCTGTTTATTTTGACGTTGTTGTAAATTTCTAATCATCCGTTTTTATAACAAACGGTAAATTTGATGATTTTAAAAATCATACAAAGTGTTATAAAGGGTGTCCCAACAAGAGCGCCGGATTTAATTATAAAGAAAAACATATTTATTTTTTGAATTAAGCAAACATTTTTGTTTCAACATAAAGAAAAATAGTTCCGATTAAACATGAAAGACAACATCAGGCAAATGGCCACCACGAAACCTCTGGCACAGGGTTATTCTTTTGTTGAAATTTTGAATAACGTTTTCGCATAAATGTGGCTGTATTTCACCAATAACGCGCCGGATTTTCTCTTTAAGATGTTGAACTGTTTCAGGGTTATTTGCATACACCTTTTGCTTCACATAGCCCCAAAGAAAAAAGTCCATCGGCGTTAGATCGCACGATCTTGGTGGCCAATGTTGATCGCCAAATCGAGAAATGTCACGGCCTGGAAACTTGGTCTGCAGTAACACCATTGTTTCACGTGCTGTGTGGTAGGTCGCACCGTCTTGTTGGAAAAACATGTGCTCCACATCAATTACATCCAATTCGGGCCACAAAAACTCCGTTAACATTTCCCGATACCGCACACCAGTAACAGTTAGCGTATTTTCAAAGAAATACGGCCCAATCACTCCGCCAGCCCAAAATGCGCACCAAACCGTTACTCGCGGTGGATGCATTGGCTGTTCGAGTACCACACAAGGATTTTCAGCACCCCAAATCCGACAGTTTTGTTTATTTACGTATTCATCGAGTTGAAAATGTGCCTCATCTGAAAAAATGATTTTCTTCGAAAAATCCGGATTAATTTGATGATGTTCCAACACCCAATCAGCAAATCCATGGTCCCTTGGCTTGATTTCTTGCACCAATTGAATCTTGTACGCGTGCAAATGCAGATCTTTTACCAAAATTCGTTGCATAGTGGTTTTGGAAATGTTTAATTCTTGACCACGATGCCGAATGGAAGTTCCTGGATTCTCGGCCACAGATTCCCTTACTGTGTCTATATTTTCGAGTGACCGACAAGGACGACGACGAACAATGGTCTTCTGATCCATCAGCGTAAATTTGCTCTCAAATTTTCTAATTAAACGCCTCACTGTCGATTCATTTGGCGCATAATGGCGACCGAAAACTTGACGTAATATGCGAATTGTTTTCGCAAAACTTTCACCATTTTTGTAATGTGATTTTACAATAATCAAACCTTGTTCGTTTGAATACTTCTCCATATTCTTAAATCGCGTGGTCTGTACTTGACAACTGTCAAAAAAAATCACCGTACAACTCGTATTAACAAAATGGTGGCAAATTTAAATCCGGCGCTCTTGTTGGGACACCCTTTATAAATGCAGCATCCTTAATCTACCCCATCATCTTATCAACCTAATCCAAAACTTCCTCTCAACCGCAAACTACAAATCCGTTTACGTCAAACTTTATCTTCCAAATTCCATCCTGAAATTGGTGTTCCTCAAGACTCCCCTCTATCTCCTCTATTATACAACATTTATTACTCCGACTTATATCATCCGAATCCAAACTTTATAAACCCAACCTCTGCAGTTTGCGGACGATACTGCCTTAATCTCCCATTCAACAACCCCACCCTCAGCTCTTAACTCCCTCCAAGACTTTGTCAACCAAACAGCCACTTGGTTTTCCAATTTGTCTCGGGTCGCTGCGCGACCCTCGACAAATTTTCCACGCGGGGCTTTTCTAAACTCGAAATTTTACTTCATGCTTAGTCTGGGAGTGGAAATACTCGTTCCAAACTTCGCTTTTATAAAATCGACGAATGCCTGAAAATTGACAACGTATACTTTATGCGTGTTTAAAGGAAAAATTCCTAGTATGTAATATTATAAGTCATTCATTAAAATAATAAACAAAAGTGCAGAATTTGACCTGAAATCTAGTTTAAGAGTTAACTCTATAATTGTTCGGCCGTTAATGGGTTAAACTGGATTTCTGATCCGGATTCGTTACATTTTTTTAAGAGGATTCGTATTCGAATCCAAATGCGGGTGACTCGAATCCACATAAAACGATTCGAATATTTATAAAAGGATTCGAATACTTACAAAAAGATTCGAATCGTCAAAAATAATTCGAATTAATTGTGAGGATTAACGTGAAAAATTTGTTTTGTGTATATGTTTGAGGGCGATAAGCCCGTAGACAACAAATTCGAAGTGGACTGTATAGTTTTATTTTAATTGACCCTAACGGGGATGATCTACGGCGCTGAGTGGTGGATACAACGAGATAGAGGGATTGGGTTCAAATGGGAACTCACCTTTGATCTAAAGTAGATAATCCTTTCGGTCACGTGGGCTCCCGGGAGTGATGCACAAAACACCACGCGGCAACAATCCAACAATATCGTATTTCGAGGCGGTGTAACAAAAGCGGGTGTTACGATGCGGTTTAACGACAATTGGACGAACACATGCGGTTTCGCCGACAATTAGTAACGAACACATGCGGTTTCAACGACAATTAGCAACGAACTCTCTCGCTTCTTCCTCCGGCGTGTGAGTTTCGGGTAAAAGGGCAAAAAAAGCGGACAGGCGCGGTGTGATTTTATTGTACGCATATACCACTCACTATTCACGACTATTCCAATTCTGAATTGAACACCGAACAGTATATTTGAACATCACTTGAAATCAGTGTTTAATACGCGTGGCGCATGAAGTAAAATTTCGAGTTTAGAAAAGCCCAGAAAATTTGTCTCGGGTCGCTGCGCGACCCTCGACAAATTTTCACGGGGCTTTTCTAAACTCGAAATTTTACTTCATGCTTAGTCTGGGAGTGGAAAACACTCGTTTAAAGCTTCAAACTGAACTCTTAAAAAAAAAGAACGAATATCTAAAGTTTTTCTTTAAAGTATACGTTTCTCAAATTCAGTTAATTTTCTTTAAATCTTTAGATATTCGTTATTTTTCTTAAAGAGTTCAATTTGAAGCTTTAAACGAGTGTTGTCCACTCCCAGACTAAGCATGAAGTAAAATTTCGAGTTTAGAAAAGCCCCGTGAAAATTTGTCGAGGGTCGCGCAGCGACCCGAGACAAATTTTCACGCGGGCTTTTCTAAACTCGAAATTTTACTTCATGCGCCACCGGTACAAAACACTGATTCAATGTAAAGTTTAGCGGTGTGTTTTAAACTTCGTAATATGTCAGTGTTTTGTACCGGTGGCGCATGAAGTAAAATTTCGAGTTTAGAAAAGCCTGAAAATTTGCTTTGGTCGCTCCGCGCTTCGCGCTACGCGACCAAACCAAATTTTCAGGCTTTTCTAAACTCTAAATTTTACTTCATGCTTAGTCTGGGAGTGGAAAACACTCGTTTAAAGCTTCAAATTGATTTTCTTTTTAAAACAACGCATGTCGGAACATTTCGGACAAATCGGATTAAGCCAGCTTTCACTGTAAAGCGTGATTAAAGATAAAGAGAACTGCAATGGCGCTGGACAGCTTACCAAACCCGAAAACAATAACTTTATCAATCTGTCCAACGGTTGACGACCTTGCGCTTCTCTCTCATTATCTCTGTATCTAGGATTATTACGCCGTAATAATCTAAATTTCTAATCATCCGTTGTTTTTATAACAAACGGTAAATTTGATGATTTTAAAAATCATACAAAGTGTTATACAAGCAAAGTAAAAAGTGTTTTATTGTGAAATTACCATGTATAACGAAGTAGAAGCCTCCACAATACAGAATTTAGTAACTTGACGCCGACAAACAAGTGCCCAGACGAGGGATAACGGGAAGACGGAAGTTTCCACTATACAGAATTTATTAACTAATTATTCAATTTCCTCACTTTTGTATCAATACTAAAAACATCTTGTGGTGGAGGCGGTTACTTTGTGATACATTGTAAATATTTAAATAATTAACACTGATTACTTTTTTGTATTCACTTTTTATTTTTTACTGTGACTAGTTTCGACTTAACAGCGAGTCATTCTCACATTGAGAATGACTCGCTGTTGAGTCGAAACTAGTCACAGTACAAAATAAAAAGTGAATACAAAAAAGTAATCAGTGTTAATTATTTAAATACTAAAAACATTAATTTTATAAGTACTTGGTTGTTGTATCAATTATTTTTATTATTTGTAATTAATCATGTATTTGTTCGATTGCATAAGTATTTAATACAATCATTAATAAACAATCAACACAATGATTTTATTATATCAACGATGATCAATTGTTTAGTTACAATACAATACAACAACAATAAATATTGTTCGAGTTGTTACGCAAAAAAAAACCGGCGCCCATGAAATATATAATTATTATTAAGGCTTTTACAAACAATTTGAGACCCGCTTAAATAAATACATAAACATGAATAAATAAATAATTTCAGTGACCCCGTTACACACATTTTCACCTCTCTCTCTCACACACACTCTTTCTTCCAGTCTTAATTTAACTTTATTGTGATGCAGTGCTGTTTATTTAAGATTGCAGTGATTTAAATTCACCGCCTTTTTCATGATGCGCAGTGCATATTAAAAACATTAGAGTGAGTGATTTAAATTTGCCGCCTTTATTATGATGCAGTGCATACTAAAAACTTAAGAGTGAGTGATTTAAATTAACCGCCACGACTTGTTGCTTATCCAGTTCTCATTTAAAACATTCGTATCATTTAAATATAAAATTAAAAGCTTCATAAAAAAAAAGTGCTGTAATTATAACGAGTGTCTATAAACTGTCTGAATCCCAGTAGGTTCTGACTTCAGAAACGTACGTCGTAATTAAGTTCAGCACAGTGACACTACCCAATGACGTATAATTAAATGTTTTTGACGTTTCTAAAATTCATCGTTTCGTATGGCTTAATCTAAGATATTTATTTATTTATTTATTTTTTTATTTATTTATTAACGGATAACACCTTTTTTACAAAATATTAACATTAGGAATTCACTAACAAACATTAATTGTAATTTGTTTTTCAAAGCAACCGAGATGCCGACGACAGTTTATAGACACTCGTTACCTCTCTAACTTTAATTCGTTCACTGACAGCGATATTTCACTGGCAGCGACGTTTCACTGACAGCGGCGTTTCACTGACAGCGATGTATCACTGACAGTGACGTTTCATTGACAGCGACGTTTCACTGACAGTGACGTTTCATAGACAGCGACGTTTCACTGAAGCGACGTTTCACTGACAGTGACGTTTCACTGACAGCAACGTTTCACTGACAGTGACGTTTCATTGACAGCGACGTTTCACTGACAGTGACGTTTCACTGACAGCAACGTTTCACTGACAGTGACGTTTCATTGACAGCGACGTTTCACTGACAGCGACGTTTCACTGACAGTGACATTTCATAGACAGCGACGTTTCACTGACAGCGATGTATCACTGACAGCGACATTTCACTGACAGCAACGTTTAACTGACAGCGACATTTCACTGACAGCGTCGTTTCACTGACAGCGATGTATCACTGACAGCGACATTTCACTGACAGCAACGTTTAACTGACAGTGACATTTCACTGACACCGTCGTTTCACTGACAGCGACGTATCACTGACAGCGACATTTCACCGACAGCAACGTTTAACTGACAGCGACATTTCTCTGACAGCGTCGTTTCACTGTCAGTGACGTATCACTGTTTCACTGACAGCGACGTTTCACTGACAGTGACGTATTACTGACAGCAACGTTTAACTGACAGCGACATTTCACTGACAGCGTCGTTTCACTGACAGCGATGTATCACTGACAGCGACATTTCACTGACAGCAACGTTTAACTGACAGCGACATTTCACTGACACCGTCGTTTCACTGACAGCGACGTATCACTGACAGCGACATTTCACTGACAGCAACGTTTAACTGACAGCGACATTTCTCTGACAGCGTCGTTTCACTGTCAGCGACGTATCACTGTTTCACTGACAGCGACGTTTCACTGACAGTGACGTATCACTGACAGCTACGTTTAACTGACAGCGACATTTCACTGACAGCGTCGTTTCATTGACAGCGATGTATCACTGACAGCGACATTTCACTGACAGCAACGTTTAACTGACAGCGACATTTCACTGACAGCGTCGTTTCACTGACAGCGATGTATCACTGACAGCGACATTTCACTGACAGCAACGTTTAACTGACAGCGACATTTCACTGACACCGTCGTTTCACTGACAGCGACGTATCACTGACAGCGACATTTCACTGACTGCAACGTTTAACTGACAGCGACATTTCTCTGACAGCGTCGTTTCACTGTCAGTGACGTATCACTGTTTCACTGACAGCGACGTTTCACTGACAGTGACGTATCACTGACAGCAACGTTTAACTGACAGCGACATTTCACTGACAGCGTCGTTTCACTGACAGCGATGTATCACTGACAGCGACATTTCACTGACAGCAACGTTTAACTGACAGCGACATTTCACTGACACCGTCGTTTCACTGACAGCGACGTATCACTGACAGCGACATTTCACTGACAGCAACGTTTAACTGACAGCGACATTTCTCTGACAGCGTCGTTTCACTGTCAGCGACGTATCACTGTTTCACTGACAGCGACGTTTCACTGACAGTGACGTATCACTGACAGCAACGTTTAACTGACAGCGACATTTCACTGACAGCGTCGTTTCACTGACAGCGACATTTCACTGACAGCAACGTTTAACTGACAGCGACATTTCACTGACACCGTCGTTTCACTGACAGTGACATTTCACTGACAGCAACTTTTAACTGACAGCGACATTTCTCTGACAGCGTCGTTTCACTGTCAGCGACGTATCACTGTTTCACTGACAGCGACGTTTCACTGACAGTGACGTATCACTGTTTCACGGACAGCGACCTTTCACTGACAGTGACGTTTAACTGACAGCGACATTTCACTGACAGCGTCGTTACACTGACAGCGACGTTTCACTGACAGTGACGTTTGTAGGTTATTACAGTTAAAACCTTACCTTGTTATTGTTTGTTCAACTTTTATTTTCAATTTCGTTATTTCAAATTTGATAATTATTACTTTGATAACTCGGGCAGTTCATAAGTCAAGCGAATTTCGCTTACTCAAGCAACTAATTAATTGATTAATCTCTCTCTGATTGTGTGGAAAATTACATTTATTTTTAAAACTCAAAATTGGGAGAGTTTCGTAATAAAATGATTTACCGAACTCTCCCAATTTTAAAGGAAATTAATTACTCAAGTTACTATTAATGATTGTGTGGATAAATCACCACGGTTTTACTTCAAAAATCAAAATTGGGAGAGTTTCGCAATCAAAAACTTTCTGCAAACTCTCTCAATTTTATGGGAAACTAATTAGTCAAACAACTATTCATTAATTTACTGCCGTCTTTTTGATTGTGTGGAAAATTACTACATTTCTTTAAATTTCAAAATTGGGAGAGTTTTACAACCAAAAACCTTCTACAAACTCTCTCAATTTTAAGGGAAACTAATTAGTCAAACAACTATTAATAAATTTATTGCCGTCTTTCTGACTTTGTGGAAAATGACTACATTTCTTCTTTAAATATTAAAATTGGGTGAGTTTTGCAACCAAAAACCTTCTACAAACTCTCTCAATTTTGAGGGAAACTAGTTAGTCAAACAACTATTAATTAAATTATTGCCGTCTTTCTGACTGTGTGGAAAATGACTACATTTCTTCTTTAAATTTCAAAATTGGGAGAGTTTTGCAACCAAAAACTTTCTACAAACTCTCTTAATTCCAAGGAAAACTAATTATTTAAATAACTTTTTTGTATTCACTTTTTATTTTAAACAGTGACTAGTTTCGGCTCAACAGCGAGCCATTATCAAACTAACTCATTAATTAGTCAAACAACTATTAATTAATTTATATCCCTTTTTCTGATTGTGTGGACAATTACAACATTTCATCTTTAAACTTAAAATTGGGAGAGTTTTGCAACTAAAAAACTACGTACACACTTTTATTGCAACAAGTGATTTAATTTAATTTAATTTAAATAAATGTCTTGTTGTTTATGTCATGGTGGATGCATATATTTAAAACTGATAAGTGGAACGCGTGCGGTTGGAAAATAATGTACCGCAATTTATTGAACAGACAAACACACAAAATATTGCAGCAATAATAAAATAAATAAATATTAAATCGAAAATAACAATCCTTGACGCTTTCTGATAATACGTTTCGAATCGAGACAACCTTCCCGATTAAATTTATCGAGAGATGGATGTGTGCTCGTTTTACTCAAAGACGGAAAAAATTATATCGTAACTTTATCACTAATTAAAAAAAAAAATATAAAAACATCAAGTCAATGAATTTTAAGCATTAAAAACAACACGAACTGTTTACTTTTTTGTATACCCACGATTTAGTAACGTATGTTTTGTTGACGTGCGATTTTTCTTAAGTTTTTTTTTTTGAAGAACGATTTTGTAGAATGAATTCTTTTACGTACGACTTTTTAACGTACGATGCAATAAATACAATACAAACAATGTTTACTTATTTTTATACCTACGATTTATTAACATAGGTTTTTTGTGGCGTGCGATTTTTAAACGTTTTTTTTTTTATAAGAACGATTTTTTAGAATCAATTCTTTTACTCACGACTTTTTAACGTACGATGCAATAAATACAATACAAACAATGTTTACTTATTTTTATACCTACGATTTATTAACGTACGTTTTTTGTGGCGTGCGATTTTTAAACGTTTTTTTTTTATAAGAACGATTTTTTAGAATCAATTCTTTTACTAACGACTTTTTAACGTACGATGCAATAAATACAATACAAACTATGTTTACTTTTTTTATACCCACGATTTATTAACGTATGTTATTTTTTACGATTTTTTAACGTAAGTTATGTGCGCTTTACTGATCACCCAGACGCACCCACATGCACCTGCAATTACGCTGACCATATATTTTTATTTTAATAAAACTAATTGCAATGAAACGAATAAAACGATTCTGTGAGTGACTTGTTATTTTGCATTTCTCACTTTTAAAAAACGGGAACGCAAAATCGAAGAAAATAACTCGTATTTCCGTTTTGTTTGAAATGTCTGTGTTTTATTTAATTTCATCTCTCTTTTATTTGCTCTGTACTATTTTTGTACGTACGATTTTTTGACAGCGGTACGGTTTCTTCAACGAACGATTATTTAACGTACGGCTTCTCAACATGCGATTATTTAACGTACGGTTTCTTCAACGTACGATTATTTAACGTACGGTTTCTTCAACGTACGATTATTTAACGTACGGTTTCTTCAACGTACGATTATTTAACGTACGGTTTCTTCAACGTACGATTATTTTACACACGGCTCTGATAAATAAGAAAGTACACGAGAGAAAGTTTTTCTTGTTCATGTTTTAATATTTATTTTTCTCTCAATCAAAGATAACGATTATTTAACGTGCGGTTTTTCCAGCATGCGACTATTTAACGTAGGGTTTCTTCAACGTACGGGTATTTAACGTAGGGTTCAGATATTTTAGTATTTATTTTTCACTCAATCAAAGATTATGATTATTTAACGTAAGGTTTCTTCAACGTACGACTATTTAACGTAGGGTTTCTTCAACGTACGGGTATTTAACGTAGGGTTCAGATATTTTAGTATTTATTTTTCTCTCAATCAAAGATTATGATTATTTAACGTGCGGTTTTCCCAACATACGACTATTTAACGTAGGGTTTCTTTAACGTACGGGTATTTAACGTAGGGTTCAGATATTTTAGTATTTATTTTTCACTCAATCAAAGATTATGATTATTTAACGTGCGGTTTCTTCAACGAACGATTATTTAACGTACGGTTTATTTAACATACGATTATTTAACGTACCGTTTCTTCAACGTACGATTGTTTAACCTACGGTTTCTTCAACGTGCGGTTATTTAACGCACGGTTTCTTAGACATACGATTATTTACTGTACGGTTTCTTTAACGAATGATTATTTAATATACGATCTCTTCAATATGCGATTATTTAACGTACAGTTTTTTCAACGTATGATTATTTAACGTCTTTTATTTAATTTAATTTCTTGTTTATTTACTCTGTACTACTTTTGTACGTGCGATTTTATTGACGGTCGGTTTATTAACGTGCGGTCTTTTTAACGTACGATTATTTGACATGTTCTCTTTTTACTTGAAATGTGTGTGTTTTATTTAATTTCATCTCTATTTTACTACTTTTGTACGTACGATTTTATTGACGGGCGGTTTATTAACGTACGGTGTTTTCAACGTACGATTATTTAACATGTTCTCTTTTTACGTGAAATGTGTGTGTTTTATTTAATTTCATCTCTATTTTACTACTTTTGTACGTACGGTTTTATTGACGGACGGTTTATTAACGTACGGTCTTTTCAACGTACGATTATTTAACATGTTCGCTTTTTACTTGAAATGTGTGTGTTTTATTTAATTTCATCTCTATTTTACTACTTTTGTACGTGCGATTTTATTGACGGACGGTTTATTAACGTGCGGTCTTTTCAACGTACGATTATTTAACATGTTCTCTTTTTACTTGAAATGTGTGTGTTTTATTTAATTTCATCTCTATTTTACTACTTTTGTACGTGCGATTTTATTGACGGACGGTTTATTAACGTGCGGTCTTTTCAACGTACGATTATTTGACATGTTTTCTTTTTACTTGAAATGTGTGTGTTTTATTTAATTTCATCTCTATTTTACTACTTTTGTACGTACGATTTTATTGACGAACGGTTTATTAACGTACGGTCTTTTCAACGTACGGTTATTTAACACGTTCTTTTTTACCTGAAACGTGTGTCTTTTATTTAATTTCTTGTTTATTTACTCTGTATTACTTTTGTACGCACGATTTTATTGACGGACGGTTTATTAACGTGAGGTCTTTTCAACGTACGATTATTTGACATGTTCTCTTTTTACTTGAAATGTATGTGTTTTATTTAATTTCATCTCTATTTTACTACTTTTGTACGTACGATTTTATTGACGGACGGTTTATTAACGTGAGGTCTTTTCAACGTACGATTATTTGACATGTTCTCTTTTTACTTGAAATGTGTGTTTTATTTAATTTCATCTCTATTTTACTACTTTTGTACGTACGATTTTATTGACGGACGGTTTATTAACGTACGGTGTTTTCAACGTACGATTATTTAGCACATTCTTTTTTTACTTGAAATGTGTGTGTTTTATTTAATTTCATCTCTATATTATTTTGTATGTACGATTTTATTAACGGGCGGTTTTTTAACATACGGTCTTTTCAACGCACGATTATCCAACACGTTCTTTTTTTAAATAAAACTATAGTTTTGACTACAGGCTAGTCTTTTTTTACTTAAGAAAAATATCTGTGTTTTATTTAATTTTGTCTATTCGTTTCGTATTTTTTGTATTGTTGCTGTTAAGTTTGATATGTCGCATTTAAATTGAAATAAACAAATGCAAACATACATTTAATTTTTCTGTGCTCATTGTTAGTCAATGTCACGTAAAAATGCGTGCTCTTGGTGCGCGCTATCAACTGTTTTTATTTATTCATATTCATATGCAAACTCAACCTTGTATATAATACATTAAAATTGTAAATATTCATAATTTATTCATTTACGAGTACGTGCGCCCAGACTCTAACGTAAAACTCATCAAGTGCATAGACAGCTGATAGCAGTTGATGATAAATCCGTAATTAAATTACTCGATCTTATCACGAAAATAAAACCGGCCTTAGCGAAAACTAAAATAATTTATTTAAATTGTAATTATTATCAATAATTAAAATAATTTTATCGAGAACTAAAATAATTTAAAAATTGTCAGATACCGACGTGTAAATGGTTTTTATTCAAATTGAAATTATTATCAATAACTGAAATAATTTTATTAAAAATTTTATTCTTATTTTTTTATTTAATTTTTTTTTATTATTTTTTATTTTATAAAAGAAACATAATTAAATCCTTGCGAAAGTAAGATTAAAATGCACTTGTAAATAAAACACTGTTTACTTTAAGAATATGAATTTGTGTTCAGTATTCACTCATTCACCGGATAACTATATACGCGTTTCAGGCTTCAACGCCATCATCAGTATAATTGACAATGCTACTTAAGCTAATGGGCATTAGATGGCGTATACGCTGTCGAAACTGTTTACTTTGTTCAACCACTGTATTCTGCACTTAATTTGTGCATGACTATCTAGAAGTCATTATCAAACTTAAAGTTAAGTTTGATAATGACTACTAGATAGTCGAAACTAAAGTCACAAATTAAGTGCAAAATACAGCGGTTAAACAAAGTGTTTTATTTACAAGTGTATTCAAGATGTACCACAAAGTGAACGCCTACAACACAAAACAGTTGATAAGTTGATATTTTGTTGGGAAGTTATGTAATCTAATCTAGTTTCCTATAAATTTTATTTTCAATTGACAAACGTGAATTAATTTTGAGAAAAAAAGATTAGATTACAATTATTGAGTAAGATGATTGACAATCATCGAAACAAGGTTAGATAATGGATAGATTAATGAAACGTATTCGAAATAAAAACACACCCGGCTTTTAATCTTTGAAAATTAAAAGCCTTGTAATAAAAAATGTAGATGCTTCCGATTTATGGCGCCCAACTAGGGGCCACAGCGTTAGCCTGGCCCCACGTTGGGCACCAAAAAACCTTAAATGCAAGTACTTTTGTAATCTATACCGCCCAAAAAGGGCCAAGCGTTAAATTTGGACGCTAGCGATTTATGGCGGTTAAATAGGGGCCACAACGTTATCATGGCCCCACGTTAGGCGCCATAAAACCTTAAATGCAAGTACTTTTGCAATCTATAGCGCCCAAAAAGGGCCAAGCGTTAAATTTGGACGCTAGCGATTTATGGCGCTTAAATAATAATAATAAGTCTTTATTGCCCAACAGGAAAATTACATCCCAATTATAAGACAATATGTAAAATAGATTAATTACATGGCCGTATGCGTGTATACATATACAAATAAACAAAAAACGAAAAATACAGATACGTGAAAATATTATGTCAAGTTATTTGCTCTTTCAAATGTGATAATAGAGATTTAATGTTGTCATAAAATATGTCGCAGAAATAAGGTAACGCATTATAAACACTACACATAATAAGTATTGGCGATTTAAGTTTATAGTTGGTTCTACATGGTGGTATACTAAACGTAAACTTTTGTCTGCTGCAAAAAGTTGGTATGCGCAACCGCACTTTGTAAAGAAGTTCAGGGGAGTCGATTGAATTGTGTAGTAAATAGGGGCCACAGCGTTATCCTGGCCCCACGTTGGGCGCCATAAAACCTTAAATGCAAGTACTTTTACAATTTATAGCGCCCAACAAGGGCCAAGCGTTAAATTTGGACGCTAGCAATTTATGGCGCTCAACTAGGGGCCACAGCGTTAGCCTAGCCCCACGTTGGACACCCAAAAAAACCTCAAATGCAAGCGTTTTAAGCTTTGTCTAGGAGTGGAAAACACTGTTTAAAGCTTCAAAATGAACGCTTAATAATTTTTTTCAATTTTTCGATTAATGATTAAATACGCTTTGTTCGAAAATATTAAGAATCATATTAGTTTGTGATTGCGTTCACTGATCCAAACTCAGGCTCTTCTAAACTCGAAATTTTACTTCATGCGCCACGCGTACGATTCAGTTGGGAGTTTAAAATTTAGATGCTTGCGATTTATGGCACCCAACTCTAGGGGCTACAGCGTTAGCCTGGCTCCACGTTGGGCGCCAAAAAACCTCAAATGCTAAGCGTTTTAAGCTTTGTCTAGGATTGGAAAACACTGTTTAAAGCTTTAAAATTAACGTTAATTAATTTTTGTTAACTTATTGATTATTTATTAAATACGCTTAGTTTCGTAAATATAAAGAATCATGTTGATTTGTAATTGCGTTTACTGAGCAGGTTTTATTAGGTATTTTTAAATTTAGATGCTTGCGATTTATGGCGCCCAACTAGGGGCCACAGCGTTAACCTGGCCCCAGGTTGGGCGCCGAAAAACCTCAAATGCAAGTACTCTCGCAATTCATGGCGCCCAACAGGGGTCACGCGTTAAATTTGGCGCCCAACTAGGGGCCACAGCGTTAACCTGGCCCCAGGTTGGGCGCCGAAAAACCTCAAATGCTAGTACTCTCGCAATTCATGGCGCCCAACAGGGGCCACGCGTTTAATTTGGACGCTGGCGATTTATGGCGCCCAACTAGGGGCCACAGCGTTAACATGGCCCCAGGTTGGGCGCCGAAAAACCTCAAATGCAAGTACTCTCGCAATTCATGGCGCCCAACAGGGGCCACGCGTTAAATTTGGACGCTGGCGATTTATGGCGCTCAACTAGGGGCCACAGCGTTAACCTGGCCCCAGGTTGGGCGCCGAAAAACCTCAAATGCAAGTACTCTCGCAATTCATGGCGCCCAACAGGGGCCACGCGTTAAATTTGGACGCTGGCGATTTATGGCGCCCAACTAGGGGCCATAGCGTTAGCCGGGCCCCGCGTTGGGCGCCAAAAAAACCAAAATGCAAGCCTTTTAAGCTTTATCTAGGAATGGAAAACACTGTTTAAAGCTTCAAAATGAACGCTAATTATTTTATTTTTAATTATTGATTAATGATTAAATACGCTTTGTTTGAAAATATTAAGAATTATATTAGTTTGTGATTGCGTTCACTGAGCAGGTTTAATCGCCATTTATGTTAGAGCGCGTCTAATCGTGAATTAAAACGTCCCACGCCGGTAATTCTTTGTCATCTACAAATTGTCCAACATCTTAAAAGGTGTAAATGTATTAGTATCAAACCATTGATAATGGACACTTCGTGTCCGAAATGTACATTTGGTTACAAAATAAAGTATTGAAGAAAGGTTCTAAGTGTTTTTTAATCAAAGTATCTAGAAATTGTCCAAAACTTGCATAGATTTGAGGTTTTTTTTTGGCGCCCAACGTGGGGCCATGCTAACGCCCTTGTTGGGCGCCATAAATTGCGAAAGTAAAAATTAAAAACTTCACACTGAATTAGTGTTTCGTACGCGTGGCGCATGAAGTAAAATTTCGAGTTTAGAAAAGCCCAGAAAATTTGTCTCGGGTCGCTGCGCGACCCTCGACAAATTTTCACGGGGCTTTTCTAAACTCGAAATTTTACTTCATGCTTAGTCTGGGAGTGGACAACACTGGGTAAGGGTAAATCTTTAAATTTTATTAATTATCCACGTAAGGTATTTAATGAATTCTACCCCCGAAACAACGATATCATGATTTCCCTGTGAATTATCGGTAAACCGGTTTATTGATTTTTTGAATCACGCTTGGATTTGAGGTTTTCTGGCGCCCAACGTGGGGCCATGCTAGCCCCTAGTTGGGCGCCATAAATCGCCAAATTCCAAACGCTCGGCCTTTGTTGGGCGCCATACATTGCGAAAGTTAAAGTTGAAAACTTTCCACTAAATCGGCGTTATGTACGCGTGGCGTATGAAGTAAAATTTCGAGTTTAGAAAAGCCTGAGTTTGCATTTGGACACTACTATACTTTTTAACATTGAGGGCAATTTTTCTTATTTATTAAACGAGATAGAAAAAGTTATAAGACATTTACAAGTGTCTTATAACTTTTTCTATCTCGTTTAATAAATAAGAAATCGAAGAAATCAAAGGTTACTAAATATTTTGGAAAAAGGGAAAAGTGTCTATTTTTTCAAATTAATTTTTCTCAGTTATTAAATGAGATAGAAAAAAAAACTGTAAATGGGAAAGTTTCAGATAATTTTACACTGAATAATAAAATTCTATTAGATTTTTTCTATCGACATTAGCTTTCGATATATCGAAGTTCTACATAAAGTTTCGAAGATTTTCGTCAATTTTCTTGAATTTTTAACAATGTTAACATTTCAATATCTCGACCATTTTTTTTTGTGAATACTGTAAGTTATACTAAATTTCCGATTCTAGAACCTCCTCTTCCTCTTCTGAGAGGAAACGCCTAAAAGGTATTAAATAATGTAAAAAAATCCTGGTTAGGAGGACTCGGGTGTAACCTCCTCCCTATTTAAATAAAGAGGAGGAGTGAATCAAACACTTACTATGTTTTTACCACAAAATATTTATTGTATGTATATATATTATATTACACAAATATACACATAAATTCACGACTTAAGTTTCGACGTTTGACGGTCATTATCAAGTGACCGTCAAACGTCGAAACTTAAGTCGTGAATTTATGTGTATATTTGTGTAATATAATATATATACATACAATAAATATTTTGTGGTAAAAACATAGTAAGTGTTTGATTCAGTGATCATGAATTACCACGTAGTTACGGTCGCAACCATCATTATGATTAAAGAGGAGGAGGTTACTTCCCCTCCAATTTTAGCCAAAACTGTCTTTGATCTACGCTCGTTTTACGATTTGAGGTTTTTTGGCACCCAACGTGGGGCTAACGCTGTGGCACCTAGTTGGGCGCCATAAATCGCTGATCCAAATCCAAATTTAACGCTTGGTCTTTGTTGGGCGCCATAAATTGCGAAAGAGAGGAGTGGGGAGCGGGGGGTGTTTCACTAGAGGGTTACAACCGATTCTAGAACCTCCTTCTCCTCTTCTGAGAGGAAAATCCTCAAAGTTAGGCACTAAAAAACCTCAAATGCAAGCGTTTTAAGCTTTGTCTAGGAGTGGAAAACACTGTTTAAAGCTTCAAAATGAACGCTTATTATTTAATTTTTAATTATTGATTAATAATTAAATACGCTTTGTTTGAAAATATTAAGAATTATATTAGTTTGTGATTGCGTTCACTGAGCAGGTTTAATCGCCATTTATGTTAGAGCGCGTCTAATCGTGAATTAAAACGTCCCACACCGGTAATTCTTTGTCATCTACAAATTGTCCAACATCTTAAAAGGTGTAAATGTATTAGTATCAAACCATTGATAATGGACACTTCGTGTCCGAAATGTACATTTGGTTACAAAATAAAGTATTGAAGAAAGGTTCTAAGTGTTTTTTAATCAAAGTATCTAGAAATTGTCCAAAACTTGCATAGATTTGAGGTTTTTTTTTTGGCGCCCAACGTGGGGCCATGCTAACGCCCTTGTTGGGCGCCATAAATTGCGAAAGTAAAAATTAAAAACTTCACACTGAAATAGTGTTTCGTACGCGTGGCGCATGAAGTAAAATTTCGAGTTTAGAAAAGCCCAGAAAATTTGTCGAGGGTCGCTGCGCGACCCTCGACAAATTTTCACGGGGCTTTTCTAAACTCGAAATTTTACTTCATGCTTAGTCTGGGAGTGGAAAACACTGGGTAAGGGTAAATCTTTAACTTTTATTAATTATCCACGTAAGGTATTTAATGAATTCTACCCCCATAACAACGATATCATGATTTCCCGGTGAATTATCGGTAACCCGGTTTTTTTTTGGCGCCCAACGTGGGGCCATGCTAACGCCCTTGTTGGGCGCCATAAATTGCGAAAGTAACAGTTAAAAACTTCGCACTGAATCAGTGTTTCGTGCGCGTGGCGCATGAAGTAAAATTTCGAGTTTAGAAAAGCCCAGAAAATTTGTTTTTTTCACACTGAAATAGTGTTTCGTACGCGTGGCGCATGAAGTAAAATTTCGAGTTTAGAAAAGCCCAGAAAATTTGTCGAGGGTCGCGGCGCGACCCTCGACAAATTTTCACGGGGCTTTTCTAAACTCGAAATTTTACTTCATGCTTAGTCTGGGAGTGGGCAACACTGGGTAAGGGTAAATCTTTAAATTTTATTAATTATCCACGTAAGGTATTTAATGAATTCTACCCCCGAAACAACGATATCATGATTTCCCGGTGCATTATCGGTAAACCGGTTTTTTTTGGCGCCCAACGTGGGGCCATGCTAACGCTCTTGTTGGGCGCCATAAATTGCGAAAGTAACAGTTAAAAACTTCACACTGAATCAGTGTTTCAAACGCGTGGCGCATGAAGTAAAATTTCGAGTTTAGAAAAGCCCCGTGAAAATTTGTCTCGGGTCGCTGCGCGACCCTCGACAAATTTTCACGGGGCTTTTCTAAACTCGAAATTTTACTTCATGCTTAGTCTGGGAGTGGGCAACACCGGGTAAGGGTAAATCTTTAAATTTTATTAATTATCCACGTAAGGTATTTAATGAATTCTACCCCCGAAACAACGATATCATGATTTCCCGGTGAATTATCGGTAAACCGGTTTATTGATTTATTGAATCACGCTTGGATTTGAGGTTTTCTGGCGCCCAACGTGGGGCCATGCTAGCCCCTAGTTGGGCGCCATAAATCGCCAAATTCCAAACGCTTGGCCTTTGTTGGGCGCCATACATTGCGAGAGTTAAAGTTGAAAACTTTCCACTAAATCGGCGTTTTGTACGCGTGGCGTATGAAGTAAAATTTCGAGTTTAGAAAAGCCTGAGTTTGCATTTGGACACTACTATACTTTTTAACATTGAGGGCAATTTTTCTTATTTATTAAACGAGATAGAAAAAGTTATAAGACACTTGTAAAATTTTCGAAGAAATCAAAGGTTACTAAATATTTTGGAAAAAGGGAAAAGTGTCGATTTTTCAAATCGATTTTTCTCGTTTATTAAATGAGATAGGGGACCCTCGTGGGTCAGTGAGTAGAGCTCTTGCTCTTGGGCCAGAGGGTCGTGGGTTCGAATCCCACCGGGGGGTGCCAGTTTCTTATGGGGAAATTGGCACCTTCTGGAGCCATGGATGTGAGTGAATGTGCTGTGTCGTCCATAATTAGTTGCATAAGCGTGTAAAGAATTAAATACTAAATGGAATAAATAAAATAAAAATTGATGTTGGCCAATAGTCTACGTTACTAAGGCCAGGCAAAAGCCAAAACAAAAAAAAAAAAAAATGAGATAGAAAAAAAACTGTAAACGGGAAAGTTTCAGATAATTTTACACTGAATAATAAAATTCTATTAGATTTTTTCTATCGACATTAGCTTTCGATATATCGAAGTTCTACATAAAGTTTCGAAGATTTTCGTCAATTTTCTTGAATTTTTAACAATGTTAACATTTCAATATCTCGACCATTTTTTTGTGAATACTGCAAGTTATACTAAATTTCCGATTCTAGAACCTCCTCTTCCTCTTCTGAGAGGAAACGCCTAAAAGGTATTAAAATAATGTAAAAAAATCCTGGTTAGGAGGACTCGGGTGTAACCTCCTCCCTATTTAAATATAGAGGAGGAGGTTACTACCCCTCCAATTTTAGCCAAAACTGTCTTTGATCTACACTCGTTTTACGATTTGAGGTTTTTTGGCACCCAACGTGGGGCTAACGCTGTGGCACCTAGTTGGGCGCCATAAATCGCTGAGCCAAATCCAAATTTAACGCTTGGTCTTTGTTGGGCGCCATAAATTGCGAAAGAGAGGAGGGGGGAGCGGGGGTGTTTCACTAGAGGGATACAACCGATTCTAGAACCTCCTTCTCCTCTTCTGAGAGGAAAATCCTCAAAGTTAGGCACTAAAAAACCTCAAATGCAAGCGTTTTAAGCTTTGTCTAGGAGTGGAAAATACTGTTTAAAGCTTCAAAATGAACGCTAATTATTTTATTTTTAATTATTTATTAATGATTAAATACGCTTTGTTTGAAAATATTAAGAATTATATTAGTTTGTGATTGCGTTCACTGAGCAGGTTTAATCGCCATTTATGTTAGAGCGCGTCTAATCGTGAATTAAAACGTCCCACACCGGTAATTCTTTGTCATCTACAAATTGTCCAACATCGTAAAAGGTGTAAGTGTGTTTTTAATTATCTAGAAATTGTCCAAAACTTGCATAGATTTGAGGTTTTTTTTTTGGCGCCCAACCTGGGACCATGCTAACGCCCTTGTTGGGCGCCATAAATTGCGAAAGTAACAGTTAAAAACTTCACACTGAATCAGTGTTTCGTACGCGTGGCGCATGAAGTAAAATTTCGAGTTTAGAAAAGCCCCGAGAAAATTTGTCGAGGGTCGCGCAGCGACCCTCGACAAATTTTCACGGGGCTTTTCTAAACTCGAAATTTTACTTCATGCTTAGTCTGGGAGTGGACAATACTGGTTAAGGGTAAATCTTTAAAACTTTTATTAATTATCCACGTAAGGTATTTAATGAATTCTACCCCCGAGTCAACGATATCATGATTTCCCGGTGAATTATCGGTAAACCGGTTTTTTTTTGGCGCCCAACGTGGGGCCATGCTAACGCCCTTGTTGGGCGCCATAAATTGCGAAAGTAAAAGTTAAAAACTTCACACTGAATTAGTGTTTCGTACGCGTGGCGCATGAAGTAAAATTTCGAGTTTAGAAAAGCCCCGTGAAAATTTGTCTCGGGTCGCTGCGCGACCCTCGACAAATTTTCACGGGGCTTTTCTAAACTCGAAATTTTACTTCATGCTTAGTCTGGGAGTGGACAACACTGGGTAAGGGTAAATCTTTAAATTTTATTAATTATCCACGTAAGGTATTTAATGAATTCTACCCCCGAAACAACGATATCATGATTTCCCGGTGAATTATCGGTAAACCGGTTTATTGATTTATTGAATCACGCTTGGATTTGAGGTTTTCTGGCGCCCAACGTGGGGCCATGCTAGCCCCTAGTTGGGCGCCATAAATCGCCAAATTCCAAACGCTTGGCCTTTGTTGGGCGCCATACATTGCGAGAGTTAAAGTTGAAAACTTTCCACTAAATCGGCGTTTTGTACGCGTGGCGTATGAAGTAAAATTTCGAGTTTAGAAAAGCCTGAGTTTGCATTTGGACACTACTATACTTTTTAACATTGAGGGCAATTTTTCTTATTTATTAAACGAGATAGAAAAAGTTATGACACTTGAAAAATTTTCGAAGAAATCAATTTTTCTTATTTATTAAACGAGATAGAAAAAGTTATAAGACACTTGTAAAATTTTCGAAGAAATCAAAGGTTACTAAATATTTTGGAAAAAGGGCAAAGTGTCGATTTTTTCAAATAGATTTTTCTCGGTTATTAAATGAGATAGGGGACCCTCGTGGGTCAGTGAGTAGAGCTCCTGCTCTTGGGCCAGAGGGTCGTGGGTTCGAATCCCACCGGGGGTGCCAGTTTCTTATGGGGAAATTGGCACCCTCTGGAGCCATGGATGTGAGTGAATGTGCTGTGTCGTCCATAATTAGTTGCATAAGCGTGTAAAGAATTAAATACTAAATGGAATAAATAAAATTAAAATTGATGTTGGCCAATAGTCTACGTTACTAGAGCCAGGCAAAAGCCAAAACCCAAAAAAAAAAATGAGAAAAAAAAAAACTGTAAATGGGAAAGTTTCAGATAATTTTACACTGAATAATAAAATTCTATTAGATTTTTTCTATCGACATTAGCTTTCGATATATCGAAGTTCTACATAAAGTTTCGAAGATTTTCGTCAATTTTCTTGAATTTTTAACAATGTTAACATTTCAATATCTCGACCATTTTTTTGTGAATACTGCAAGTTATACTAAATTTCCGATTCTAGAACCTCCTCTTCCTCTTCTGAGAGGAAACGCCTAAAAGGTATTAAAATAACGTAAAAAAATCCTGGTTAGGAGGACTCGGGTGTAACCTCCTCCCTATTTAAATATAGAGGAGGAGGTTACTACCCCTCCAATTTTAGCCAAAACTGTCTTTGATCTACACTCGTTTTACGATTTGAGGTTTTTTGGCACCCAACGTGGGGCTAACGCTGTGGCACCTAGTTGGGCGCCATAAATCGCTGATCCAAATCCAAATTTAACACTTGGTCTTTGTTAGGCGCCATAAATTGCGAAAGAGAGGGGGGTGTTTCACTAGAGGGATACAACCGATTCTAGAACCTCCTTCTCCTCTTCTGAGAGGAAAATCCTCAAAGTTATTAAATAAGGTAAAACCTCCTGGTTAGGAGGACACCGAAGTAACCTAGTGGTTGGGAGGACTTTGGAGTAACCTCCTGGTTGGCAGGACTCCGGATTAACCTACTCCCTATTTCAACAAAGAGGAGGAGGTTACCTCTTCTCGCAATTTATTCACTTAAAAAAAAAAATAACAAAACCTTAACAAAAGTGAAACCACTCTGTGCTAAAACTAACTCTTAAAAACAACCAAAACTTAACTTGTAAGTGTGTACATAAAATAAAATTCTTAAAAAAATAAGTGAAGTAATGTGTGACTTTTGTCGTAGAAGACCCCGATCCAGGCGGTGAAGACGACCTCAACGAGGAAGACAACGCCAGCGAAAAAACCTCCTCGTCCTCCACGACCTCTTCTGGAAACCCCTCGCCGCGAGCGAAGCCCCTCACCAGGCGGCAGCGGAAGAACCGGAAGCGCGACGACTCCTCCCCGCCGGACACCGGCAGCGTGAAAAAGAGGCCGAAATCAAAGAAAGCGCAAGTGCAGGAAATAAAAAAGAGTTCCACGCAGAACACCTTAAAAATGTACACCAGGTTAAACATAGACGAGCGGATTCTGGGGGTGCTGTTGAGGAATTACTTCTTGAGAAGCCAGGATTTGGTAACCTACGGTTATCCGATCGAGAGTCCGATATTTTTGGGGAAGGCGGTTATCGTGAAGAACTCGTACGGGTTCGGCGGGGAGAAGAACGAGGTGTCGCAGTACGGGCAGGAGTTTACGTGCGAGGGCGGGGGGAAGAGCAAGGATGGCCAGTTTGACGCGAGCAGCACGGAATTCGATTCGCAGGAGACTTCTTCTGAACCGGAGGAGAGTTCTTCGGAGTTAAAGTCTGCTAAATCGGAGGATTCTAGTGGTAACGATGGTAGGGGTGAGCCTAAGGTCTCCCAATCAGAAAATAGCTACAAAAAGAGTAGTGGGGGTAAGAGCAAGGTCGCCCAATTAGATGTTAACGAGGTAGAAAGGGGCGGGGGTAAGACCAAGGTCAACCAATTAGACTCCAGCGATGTAGAGAGGAGTGGGGGTAACACAACGGTCACCCAATTAGAAACCAACGGCAGAAAGAGTAGTGGGGGTAAGACCAAGCTCGCCCAGTTAGATACCAACGAGATAGAGAGGAGCAGGGGTAAGATAAAGGACACCCAGTTAGACACCAACGACTTAGAGAGGAGCGGGGGTAAGACAAATGTCGCCCAATTGAACACAAGCTATAAAGATAGGAGTGGGGGTAAGGCAAAAGACACCCAATTAGATACCAACGACTTAGAGAGGAGCAGGGGTAAGACAAAGGACACCCAATTAGATACCAACGACTTAGAGAGGAGCAGGGGTAAGACAAATGTCGCGCAATTGAACACAAGCTATAAAGAGAGGAGTGCGGGTAAGACAAAGGGCACCCAATCAGACACCAACGACTTAGAGAGGAGCGGGGGTAAGACAAATGTCGCGCAATTAAACCCAAGCTACAAAGAAAGGAGTGGGGGTAAAACAAAAGACACCCAATTAGACACCAACGACTTAGAGAGGAGCGGGGGTACGACAAATGTCGCGCAATTGAACACAAGCTATAAAGAGAGAAGTGGGGGTAAGACAAAGGACACTCAATTAAACACCAACGATTTGAAGAGGAGCGGGAGTAAGACAAATGTCGCGCAATTAGACCCAAATTATAAAGAGAGGAGCGGGGGTAAGACAAATGTCGCCCAATTAGCCTCAAACGATAAAGAGAGGACTAATCGGTCGCAATCAGACACCAACAGAACTGTCAAGGTGTCCAACCCCAGAAGCGAAGCCCTCAACACCCAATTAAACCCCGACGTTCCGCAATTCGACGTGAACGCGCAGGAATTCGTTCCGAAAACCTCCAGCGAGGACGACTCCGAAGAAACCGGAAGTGAAACCGACTACACCGAAGACCTAACCAGTGATAACCAAGTGACAATCGGTGTTAGTGAAGAACGTAAGTGCTTACGCTGCGGTCGGGGGTTCTTCATCGCGAACAACAACGAGTACCTCACGCAGGAGAAGTGCGCGTACCACTGGGGGAAACTTCAGAGCGTTTCGCCCTACCACAAACAGAACCATCACCGGCGGAACAGTTCGGGTTCGACGCAACAGCAGCACGTCTTCCTGCAGAACTTCTCCCCAGGATTCCAACAGATTGTGTTAACCCGCAATCAGCCGTTTGTCTATCAAAGTCCCATCGCGGGTTACCCGGCGAATTTCTTGCTGGGACATCAGACGCAAGTCATCATTCAGACTAATCTGTCAGGGTATCAAAGATGTGCTTCGCCTCAACCAAGAGCGCATCAAAATCTGAACAGTGTAAGTGTTAATTACTTAAAATCCTCCCCCCAGTTGTTCAAAGCAGCAATTTCCGGGTTGTAGAACAAAGAGAATCCTCTTTGGGTGTGCAACATTCGATTCCCGTCAAAAATCTCCTTGGGTGTGCAAAAAAGTTTCCAAAATTTAAATCTCCCTAAAAATCTAGCTGTCAGTAAACAAAAACAAAGAGAATCCTCCTTGGGTGTGAAAAATTCAAATCCCCACGAATATCCGGCTTCTATTATGCTAACCTCTCCGAACATCCGGTTTCCCGCCTTCAAAATTGAAGCTTATCCCAAGCCGGAAATAACTCGATTCCTTCCCTAAGGGTTCAAAGCCGAAATTCCTCAGCGGATCCGAGAGGTGCAAAATTCCCCTCAAAAAAGTGTGCAAAATTTAAATCTCCCCAAAAAATCCGGCTTTTAGTTAGCAAAATTTCTACCCGGCCTTCAAAATCTGGCTAGTAGAACAAAGAGAATCCTCCTTGGGTGTGCAAAATTCAAATCCCCACGAATATCCGGCTTCTATTGTGTTAACCTCTTCGAACATCCGGTTTCCAGCCTTTAAAATTGAAGCCTATCCCAAGCCGGAAATAACTCGATTCCTTCCCCAAGGCTTCAAAGCCGAGATTCCTTAGCGGATCCAAGAGGAAATGACCTAAACTCCTCAGCGGATCAAAGAGGGAATGTCCTAAACTCCTCAGCGAATCCGAGAGGAAATGACCTAAACTCCTCAGCGGATCAAAGAAGAAACTCCTCTAAAGTTCTGCGAAATCAGAGGTTAGCCGGAAATAACTCAATCCGGCTTTCAGTGTGTTAACCTCTTAGAACATTTGGTTTCCAGTCTTTAATATTGAAGCTTACTCCAACCCGGAAATAACTCGATTCCTTTCCCAAGGCTTCAAAGTCAAAATTCCTCAGCGGATCCAAGAGGAAATGACCTTAGCGGATCAAAAAAAAAAAACTCCTTAAGTTCTGCGAAATCAGAGTTTATCCTCCGCTAAGCGAATTAACCCTTATCCCAAGCCGGAAATAATTCGATTCCTTTCCCAAGGCTTCGACGCCGAAATTCCTCAGCGGATCCAAGAGGAAATGACCTAAACTCCTCAGCGGATTAAAGAAAACCCTCCTCTTAAGTTCTGCGAAACAGAGTTTATCCTCCGCTAAGCGAATTAACCCTTATCCCAAGCCAGAAATAATTCGATTCCTTTCCCAAGGCTTCGAAGCCGAAATTCCTCAGCGGATCCAAGAGGAAATGACCTAAACTCCTTGGCGGATCCAAGAGGAAATGACCTAAACTCCTCCCTCGGCGGATCCAAGAGGAAATGACCTAAACTCCTCAGCGGATCAAAGAAGAAGCTCCTCAAAGTTCTGCGAGATCAGAGTTTATCTTCCGCTAAGTGAATTAACCCTCTTTCGGCTGTTCCGAGCCTAAAATTCCAATTTGAATGATCTGATTGCTTTCTCTTTAGTGTACCAAACAGGAGTGACTCAAATCATTTTGCAGATCAAAGAGGAACTAACTTAAATCCTTCTGCAGGTCAGAAAATGACTCGAATCCTTCATCAGGTCAAACGGAAAGTGAATCCTTCAGTAGTTCAAAGACGAAGTGTCTCAGATCTTTCAGCAGGTCAAAGCGAAAGTTACTTAGATCCTTCGGCCTTTAAAGCTCAGTGAAATCAAAGTGTATCTTCACTTCAGCGAATAAACTCTGCTTCGGCTGTTCGAGCTCAAAATGCCAGCTCCGAGGATCTGACCGCTTCCTCTTTAACGTACCAAACAGGAAGCGACTCAAATCCTTCTGCAGATCAAGTAACAAGCTTCTTAAATCCTTCTGCAGGTCAGAGTCATTTCCTCTTTGACCTGCAGAAGGATTTGAGTCGCTTCCTATTTGATCTGCAGAAGGCTTTGAGTCGCTTCCTATTTGATCTTCAGAAGGCTTTAAGTCGCTTCTTATTTGATCTGCAGAAGGATTTAAGTCGCTTCCTGTTTGGTACGTTAAAGAGGAAGCAGTCAGATCCTCCGATCTGGAATTTACCAATCCCCTCATTTTACGAACTGCTAATTTTCTTATCAAAGCGGAAGTGACTCGAACACTTCTGTAAGTTATTATTCATCCTCATCCCTGACACATCAAACTCAACATTGTAAACCTAACAACACGCGATCCCCTCAATTAATGAACTCCTCGTGTTCAAATCAAAGCGGAAGTGACCTAAACATTTCCAGAAATGATTATCCTTGTCACTGACACACCAAAATCAATATTTTAAAACCTAGCAACTCGCAATGCCCTCAATTAATGAAGCGCTTATCTTCAGATCAATGCGGAACATTTTCGGAAACGATTCATCCTCATTCTCTCAATTAATGGACTCCTCATCTTCAGATCCAAACGGAAGCGACTCGAAACATTTCCAGAAATGATTTATCCTCATCCCCTACACATCCAACTCCAATATTTTGAACGTAGTAATTCGCGATTCACCCAAAATACGAACTTCTCATCCCCGGATCGAAGCGGAAGTGACGTCAGTACTTTCGGAGATGGATAATTATGAATTAGCTTATCCCAAGCCGGAAATAACTCGACTCCTTCCCCAACGTTAGTACTCAGTACTTTCGGAGATGAATACTTATGAATTCGCTTATCTCAAGCCGGAAATAACTCGATTCCTTTCTCAAGGCTCCAAAGCCGAAATTCCTCAGCGGATCTAAGAGGAAATGACCTAAACTGCTCAGCGGATCAAAGCAGAAACTCTTTTAAAGTTCTGCGAAATCAGAGTTTATCTTCAGCTAAGCGAATTAACCCTCTTTCGGCTGTTCCAAGCTTAAAATTCCAGCTCGAAGGATCTGATTGCTTCCTCTTTAACGTACCAAACAGGAAGTGACTCCACTCCTTCTGCAAATCGAAGAGGAAGTAACTTAAATCCTTCTGGAGGTCAAAAAATGACTCGAATCCCTCAACAGGTCAAAGAGGAAGTGACTTAGATCCATTAGCAGGTCAAATAGGAAGCGTGCAAAATTCCAATCTTTATAAAAATCTTGTTTCCAGGCTTCAAAAATTATAAACTATAAGAAGCGTAAGCTTATTTTCTCGAATTTAAATAGTTTTGAATTTGAATTTATCTTGTTCAAAAATTAAGTTTATCTGAATCCAGAAGTAACTTCTTTAGGCTTATCCCAAGTGTGCTAACCTCTTCGAACATCCGGTTTCCAGCCTTCAGAATTGAAGCCTATCCCAAGCCGAAAATAACTTAATCCGGTTTTTAGTGTGCTAACCTCTTCGAACATCGGAAATAACTCGATTCCTTTCCCAAGGCTTCAAAGCCGAAATTCCTCGGCGGATCCAAGAGGAAATGACCTAAACTCCTCAGCGGATCCAAGAGGGAATGATCTAAACTCCTCAACGGATCCAAAAGGAAATGACCTGATCTCCTCAGCCGATCAAAGAGAAAATTTCTCTAAAGTTCTGCGAAATCAGAGTTTATCTTTCGCTAAGCCCTCTTTCGGCTGTTCCGAGCTTAAAATTCCAGCTCGAAGGATCTGATTGCTTCCTCTTTAACGTACCAAACAGGAAGTAACTCAAATCCTTCTGCAGATCAAAGAGGAACTAACTTAAATCCTTTTGCAGTTAAAAGAGAAAATGACTCGACTCCTTCTGCTGGTCAAAGAGGAAACGATTCGAATCCTTCAGCAGGTCGAAGAGTAAGTGACTTCGATCCTTTGGCAGGTCAAAGAGGAAGTTGCTTAAATCATCCAGCCTTTAAAGCTTAGCGAAATCAAAGTCTCAACATTTTCAACCTAGCAACTCGCAATCACCCTTATTTTATGAACTTCTTATCTTCAGATCGAAGCGAAAGTTGAACATCATATTCAACATTTCAAACTTAGCTACTCGCAATCCCATCAATTAATGAACTCCTCATCTTCAGATCGAAGCGGAAGTGATCCAAATGATTCCGGAAATTACTCATCTTCAACATTTTAAACCTTGCAACTCGCAATCCCTTCATATTATGAATTCCTCATCTTCAGATCGAAGCGGAAGTGACCTAAAGGATTCCAGAAATTACTCATCTTCACCCTTGACACACTAAATTTAACATTTAAAACCTAGCAACTCGCAATCCTCTCAAACAATGAACTTATCTTCAGATCGAAAAGGAAGTGACCCACATGATTCCGGAAATTACTCACCCTCACCTCCGGCACATCATATTCAATATTTTAAACCTTATAACTCGTAATCCCCATCAATTTATGAGTTCCTGATCTCTAGATCAAAGCGGAAGTGAGCCAAATGATTGCGGAAATTACTCATCTTCACTTCCGGCACATCATATTCAACATTTTAAACCTAGCAACTCTCAATCCCCTCAAATAATGTACTCCTCATCACCAGATCGAAGCGGAAGTGACCCAAATGATTTCGGAAATTACTCATCTTCACCCGCAACACACCACATTCAACATTTTAAACCTTACAACTCGCAATCCCCTCAACTAATGAACTGCTCATCTTCAGATCGAAGCGGAAGTGACCCAAATGATTCCGGAAATTACTTATCCTCACCTCTGACACACCACATTCAACATTTTAAACCTTGCACTCGCCATCTCCTCAATTTATGAATTCATCATCTTCAGACCGAAGCGGAATTAACCTAAATGAGTCCGGAAATTACTCATCCTCACTCCCGACACACCACATTCAATATTTTAAGCCTTGCAACTCGCTATATCCTCAATTTGTGAATTCCTCATCTTCAGATCGAAGCGGAAGTGCCCCAAATAATTCTGGAAATTACTAATCCTCATCTTCTTAATTAACGAACTGCTTATCTTTAGATCGAAGCTAAAGGGACTCAAACGTTTTCAGAAATGATTCATCCTTATGGCAGACACTCCAAACTCAACATTTTAAACCTAGTAACTCGCAAATCCGCCCAAAATTCGAGCGTCTAGCCCCGGGATCGAAGCGGAAGTGATGTTGAAAGCGAATCATCCTCACGCCGCAATATTTTATGCCCGGGAACTCTCAATCCCCTCAATTAACGTACTTGTTACCTCCGGATCAAAGCGGAAGCTACGTTGATACTTCCGGAAGTGTTTTGTCCTCATTTCAAATTCAGATTTCAACCGGCCAACTTCGCCGAAATTAAAAACCGAACAATCAACCCAGCAAAAATCTAAATTTGTTCACCCAACCCCACACAAATCAAAATTTGAACACCTAGCCCTGCCAAAATAAGAATTTGAACACCCAACCCCACGAAAATCAAAATTTGAAAACCCAACCCAACTAAAACCAGCATTTTTAAACACCCACCCCACGAAAACTAACCAAAAATTCGAACACCTAGCCCAGCCAAAATAAAATTTGAACACCCAATCCCACGAAAATCAACCAAAATTTGAATAACAACGCGAAAATCAACATTTGAAAACCCAACCCAGCGAAAATCAAAAACTTGAACACCCAACCCCCACAAAAACTAAAGTTTGAACACCCAATCCCGCGAAAATCGAAATTTGAACACCTAACCCAGACAAAATATTCAAAATTTTAACATCCAATCCAGCTAAAATCAAAAGTTAAACACCCAACCCTACGAAAATCAAAATTTGAACACCCAAAACAGCCAAAATAATCAACGTTTGAACACCCAATCCAGCCAACATCGAAACTTGAACACCCAACTCCACAAAAATGAAAGTGTGAACACCCAATTGAACACCTAACCCAGACAAAATAATCAACATTTGAACATCGAAGCCAGCTAAAACCAAAAGTTAAACACCCAAAACCACGAAAATCTATTGAATGAAGATGAAAACCTAATAGCCAAAATAATTAACGTTTGAACACCTAACCCAGCAAAAATCAACCAACCAAAAACCAAAGTTTGAACAACCAATCCTTCGAAAATCAAAATTTGAACACCTAACAAAGACAAAATAATCAACATTTGAACACCCAATCCTGCCAAAATCAGAATGTAAACACCAAACCCTATGAAAATTAACATTAATTTTAACACCTAGCTCAGCCAATATAAAAATTTGAATACCCAACCTTACGAAAATCAAAATTTGAAAACCCAACCTAGCCAAAATCAAAATTTAAACACCCAATCCCACGAAAACTAACCAAAATTCGAACACCTAGCCCAGTTAAAATCAAAATTTGAACACCCAAGCCAGCCAAAATCAAAATTTAGACACCAGACCCAGCAAAAATCAAGATTTGAACACTCAATCCCACGAAAACCAACCAAAATTTGAACACCCAGCCCACCAAAAATAAAAATTTGAATACCCAACCCCACGTAAATCAAAATTTAAAAACTCAACCCAACCAAAATCAGAACTTGCACACCTAACCCCACGAAAATCAAAATTGGAGCACTCAACCTCACGAAAATCAAAATTTAAACACCCAACCCCACGAAAACTAACCAAAATTTGAACACCTAGCCCAGCTAAAATCAACTTTAAACACCCAGGCCAGTGGAAATCAAAATTTAAACACCCAACCCTTCGAAAACTGACCAAAATTTGAACACTCACCCCAGCTAAAATCAAAATTTGAGCTCTTAAGCCAGCCAAAATCAAAATTTAAACACCTAACCCCCACAAAAACCAACCAAAGCCCAGCCAAAATCAAAATTTGAACACCCAATCCCACGAAAATTTAAATTTGAAAACCCAACCCAACCAAAATCAGAGTTTGCACACCTAACCCCACGAAAATCAAAATTTGAACTCTGAACCCCACGAAAATCAAAATTTGTACACACAAACTCACGAAAATCAAAATTTGAACACTCAACCCCACGAAAATCATAATTTGTACAACCAAACTCACGAAAATCAAAATTTGAACACTCAGCCCCACAAAAATCAAAATTTGTACACCCAAACCCACGAAAATCTAACTTTAAACTCCTAACCCTACGAAAATCAACCTTCTCAAAATCAAAACTTATATCTCAAAACAACCCTACTTCCGGTTTTCAGAATCTAACCTCCAACCAGGCGGAATACACGTGCTGTAAGGGCAAAGAGGGCTCGAAGGGCTGCACCAGGGCGAGGCTGCACGTCTGGCTCGGGATCGAACCCGGAAACAACGGGCCCTACGACTCCTACGTGAAGACCAAACCCCGGAAAACGCCTCCACCTGATGGAAACTACGGAATATACGCGCTCGACTGCGAAATGTGCTTCACCGCCTCCGGTTTAGAACTAACTAAAGTAACAGTGGTAGGTGTGGACGGGCGGTTGGTCTATGACAGCTTCGTAAAACCGGACAACGAGATCGTCGACTACAACACCCGGTTTTCCGGCATCACGCAAAAGGATTTGTTAAACAGGAAGAATTCGGTTAAAACGCTAAAGGAGGTGCAGAACGATTTGATGGGTTTTATCAACGCGGACACGATTTTAATCGGGCACGGTTTGGAGAACGATTTGCGGGCGCTGAAGATTATTCACTATTGTTGCGTCGATACGGCAGTAGCGTTTCCGCATTACAACGGTTTTCCGTTTCGGCGCTCGTTGAAGGTGCTGGCCGCGAATTTTTTGAAGCGGGAAATTCAAAATAGCTCCAACGGGCACAACAGTTACGAGGACGCGACGGCCGCGATGGAGTTGATGTTGTGGAGGGTTAAGAACGATTTTTTCGCGAGGAATAACGGGTTTCGTTATTGAAGTAGAAGAAGAAAACGTTACAGTTTTCGTTACGTAAAGAAACATTCACGGAGGAATCGGGCGATGCGGGATCAGGAAGTAATTCCGGATGTAAAGCTTAAGCCTCCTTTCGGTTTAAACGGTTTTCACAGCTTTTTAAGGTGTCGGTGGAAGGAATTGGTTCTCAGAAATGTTGAAGCTAATTTCTACTAACTAATGTCTTTTTAATCATCTCCTAAAAAGACATTTGTTAGTAGAAATTAGCTTCAACATTTCTGAGAACCAAATCCTTCCACCGACACCTGAAAAAGCTGTGAAAACCGTTTAAATCGATAGGAGGCTTAAGCTTTACATCCGGAATTACTTCCTGATTCCGCATCGCCCGATTCCTTCTACACACAGCTTCAATAGGTCTGAAAACCGCTACAGACATTTGGTTGTTCTATACATTTCCTGTTCTTCGCGCAATCGCAATTGTTAAAAAAAAAAAGTTCGCGAGAATAAATAGTAATGATCCTATTATTGAGATTAATAAATTAAACAAACGAATACAATAATTTAAAAAAAATAGTGATAATCTTCATCGTCCTTCAAAAACGTTCGTGAAGAAAAAAAACCCAGTGATGCTCTTCTTGTTGAGATTTTCAATCGAAAAACACAAAAAAGTTCGTGAAAATAAAATCTTCATAGTTAAAATATTTATTTTCAAAGACATTCGTGAAGATTTAAGGATAAAAAATAGTGATCTTCGTTGTTAAGATTGTTTTTTTTTTAAACCCAGTTGATGAAACTAAATGTGATTATTTAAAAAAAAAGAGACTCGTATTTTTTTTTTAAATGTTCGTAGTTTTTAAGGATTTAAAAGTGTTCCTAAGTATAATACGAAATACAAAAAAGTTTAAAGTGCCTCTTGAGATAAATAGAAACGAAAAATACTACACACTAAAAACTCGTATACCGAAAGAAAATAATAACATAATTAGGAGTAACAGAAAAATTGACTTTTTAATTGTAAAACTGAAATAATGACGTTTTAAATGTTATTAATTGATATTAATATTCTTTGGAAAAATTGTTATCATTTTTTAAAATCTTTCCTTCGCGTTTTTTTTAATATTTCCAAGAGTTTGTCAAAAAAGTGAGGTTACAAAATGTACACGTTTCATTACAGGCTTTGTAACTTTACTTTTTGATCAACCCTCGTATATATATTTTTTCGGTATTACGAGTATTACAAAAAGTTCTTTCAATTTTTGTTAAAAAAATAAAGAAAAACATTGTTCTTTAATTATTATTACTGTTTGTTTTTTTTTTTTTAGTGTTGACTTAAAATGCAGGGTGAACACTTGTACTGAAAAAAGTGTGTGATATTTTTATACTTGTTAGACGTGTAAGAGTAACAAAAAAAAACATACATTAATTTATAAACGTTTCTCTCTCCTTATGGCGATTTTTTTAAGGAGGTGGAAAGCGGCGGTAAATTTCTTAAATTAAAAAATAGTGAGAGGCTGTATTTAAATTTGCGAAACGAATTTGTAAAGTAGATACACACGAAAGAATCTCTACTCCCCGTAAATAATAAAAAAAACTGTCCATTATTACCCTCCCCCTTACATCCCTAGTTTTGTAAGTTGTTATTTTTGTATCAAGTTGTTTCGAAAAAAACGAATCGTTTTTTATATAAAAAAAAAAGAAATATTAATAAAATCTGTTTTGAAAAAAAAATCGTTTGTGTATCTTTGTTTTGTGTTACCTAACTGTCCATTATTACCCCCCTTACATCTCTAGTTTTATAAGTTGTTATTTTTTATTAAGTTGTTTCAAAAAAAACGAATCGTTTTTTATATACAAAAAAAGAAACATTAATAAAATATCTGTTTTGAAAGCAAAATGTTTTGTGTATTAATTAATTTAGACGAAATTTGAAATCACGCGATTTTTAGAAGGTATTTGTTTTAAACATTTGTAAAAAATCAATGCGTTCGTAAACCGTTTTGAAATTCACCTATTTTACTTAAAAATAAATGCACTTTAATAACCAGAAGAGAAAATGTAAAAATTCCAATTGGTTTTTGTAAAATTTCAATCCAAAGTTGATATTTTCTTGAAAACGATTTTAAGAAGGTATTTGTTTAAAACATTTGTAAAAAATCAATGCGTTGTTAAACCGTTTTGAAATTTACATATTTTACTTAAAAACAAATGCACTTTAATAAACAGTAAATAAAATGTCAAAATTCCAAGTGGTTTTTGTAAAATTTCAATTAAAAGTTGATATTTTCTTGAAACCGAAAAAAATCACGCGATTTTTAGAAGGTATTTGTTTTAAACATTTGTAAAAAATCAATGCGTTGGTAAACCGTTTTGAAATTCACCTATTTTGCTTAAAAATAAATGCACTTTAATAACTAGAGAAGAAAATGTAAAAATTCCAAGTGGTTTTTGTTAAATTTCAATCCAAAGTTGATATTTTCTTGAAACCGAAATTTTTACAAGGTATTTGTTTTAAACATTTGAAAAAAATCAATGCGTTGGCGAATCGTTTTGAAATTCACCTATTTTACTTAAAAATAAATGCACTTTAATATCCAAAAAAGAAAATGTAAAAATTCCAATTGGTTTTTGTAAAATTTCAATCCAAAGTTGATATTTTCTTGAAAACGATTTTAAGAAGGTATTTGTTTAAAACATTTGTAAAAAATCAATGCGTTGTTAAACCGTTTTGAAATTTACATGTTTTACTTAAAAACAAATGCACTTTAATAAACAGTAAATAAAATGTCAAAATTCCAAGTGGTTTTTGTAAAATTTCAATTAAAAGTTGATATTTTCTTGAAACCGAAAAAAATCACGCGATTTTTAGAAGGTATTTGTTTTAAACATTTGTAAAAAATCAATGCGTTGGTAAACCGTTTTGAAATTCACCAATTTTACTTAAAAATAAATGCACTTTAATAACTAGAGAAGAAAATGTAAAAATTCCAAGTGGTTTTTGTTAAATTTCAATCCAAAGTTGATATTTTCTTGAAACCGAAATTTTTACAAGGTATTTGTTTTAAACATTTGAAAAAAATCAATGCGTTGGCGAATCGTTTTGAAATTCACCTATTTTACTTAAAAATAAATGCACTTTAATAACCAGAAAAGAAAATGTAAAAATTCCAATTGGTTTTTGTAAAATTTCAATCCAAAGTTGATATTTTCTTGAAAACGATTTTAAGAAGGTATTTGTTTAAAACATTTGTAAAAAATCAATGCGTTGGTAAATCGTTTTGAAATGCACCTATTTTACTCAAAAATAAATGCACTTTAATAACCAGAAAAAAAAATGCAAAAATTCCAAGTGGTTTTTGTAAAATTTCAATCCAAAGTTGATATTTTCTTGAAACCGAAAAAATCAGGCGATTTTTAGAAGGTGTTTGTTTTAAACATTTGTTAAAAACCAATGCGTTGTTAAATCGATTTGAAATTCACCTATTTTACTTAAAAATAAATGCACTTTAATAACCACAGAAGAAAATGTAAAAATTCAATAATACTTTTTCTTCTCAAGGAAATATCAATTTTGGCTCGAAATTTTATAAAAACCAGTTGACAATTTAACATATTCTTTACTGATTATTAAAGTGCATTTATTTTTGAGCAAAATATGTGAATTTTGAAATAATTATGCAACGTACTGAATTTTCTCAATTTTTTAAAAATAAATACCTTCTACATATAGAGTGGATTTCTTTTTAGCGAAATATCGACTTTGGATTGAAATTTTACAAAAACCGGTTGGATTTTTTAAATTTTCTTTTCTGATTATTAAAATGCAATGATTTAGCAACAATTTGAATTTTTACAATTTTTTTAAATAAATAACTTCTAGATATAGAGTAATACTTTTTTTTCAAGGAATTACCAACTTTGGCTCGAAATTTTACGAAAACCAGTTGACATTTTAACATATTCTTTACTGAATATTAAAGTGCGTTTATTTTTGAGAAAAATATGTGAATTTTGAAATAATTAAGCAACGTATTGAATTTTCACAATTTGTTAAAAATAAATACCTTCTACATATACAGTGATTTTCTTTTTAGCAAAATATCAATCTTGGATTAAAATTTTACAAAAACCGGTTGGAATTTTTAAATTTTCTTTGCTGATTATTAAAATGCATTTATTTTTGAGCTAAATATGCGAATTTTGAAATGATTGAGCAACGCATTGAATTTTTACAATTTTTTTAAATAAATAACTTCTAAATATAGAGTAATACTTTTTTTTCAAGGAAATATCAACTTTGACTCAAAATTTTACGTAAACCTGTTGGGTTATTTAAATTTTCTTTGCGGATTATTAAAGTGTATTTATTTTTGAGCAAAATATGCGAATTTTGAAATGATTGGACAACGCATTAAATTTTTAACAATTTTTTTAAATAAATAACTTCTAAATATAGAGTAATGTATTTTTTTCAAGGAATAACCAACTTTAGCTCGAAATTTTAGAAAAATCAGTTGATATTTTAACATATTCTTTACTGATTAATAAAGTGCGTTTATTTTTGAGCAAAATATGTGAATTTTGAAATAATTAAGCAACGTACTGAATTTTCACAGTTTTTGAAAAATAAATACCTTCTACATATAGAGTGATTTTCTCTTTAGCAAAATATCGACTTTGGATTAAAATTTTACAAAAACCGGTTGGAATTTTTAAATTTTCTTTTCTGGTTATTAAAATGCATTTATTTTTGAGCAAAATATGTGAATTTTGAAATGATTGAACAACGCGTTGAATTTTTGCAATTTGTTTAAATAAATAACTTCTAAATATAGAGTAATACTTTTTTTTCAAGGAAATATCAACTTTGACTCAAAATTTTACGTAAACCTGTTGGGTTATTTAAATTTTCTTTGCGGATTATTAAAGTGTATTTATTTTTGAGCAAAATATGCGAATTTTGAAATGATTGGACAACGTATTAAATTTTTACAATTTTTTTAAATAAATAACTTCTAAATATAGAGTAATTTTATTTTATTTATTTATTTACGTTTCGACTTTTACAATAATACAAAAATTAAACATATCAATAACAAAAATACAAAAATGGGCGCTTATGCTGGCTTAGATACTACAAGATTATTCAAATAAACTAAAAATTAAATTATACTTGTATGAGTAACAAAATACCTACGAATGTATTTTTTTCAAGGTATAACCAACTTTAGCTCGAAATTTTAGAAAAATCAGTTGATATTTTAACATATTCTTTACTGATTAATAAAGTGCGTTTATTTTTGAGCAAAATATGTAAATTTTGAAATAATTAAGCAACGTACTGAATTTTCACAATTTTTTTAAAATAAATACCTTCTACATATAAAGTGATATTCTTTTTAGCAAAATATCGACTTTGGATTGAAGTTTTACAAAAACCGGTTGGAATTTTTAAATTTTCTTTTCTGGTTATTAAAATGCATTTATTTTTGAGCAAAATATGTGAATTTTGAAATGATTAAACAACGCGTTGAATTTTTGCAATTTTTTTAAATAAATAACTTTTAAATATAGAGTAATATATTTATTTCAAGGAATTACCAACTTTAGCTCGAAATTTTAGAAAAATCAGTTGATATTTTAACATATTCTTTACTGATTATTAAAGTGCATTTATTTTTAAGCAAAATATGTGAATTTTGAAATAATTAAGCAACGTACTGAATTTTCACATTTTTTTTTTAAATAAATACCTTCTACATATAGAGGGATTTTCTTTTTAGCAAAATATCGACTTTGGATTGAAATTTTACAAAAACCGGTTGGAATTTTTTAATTTTCTTTACTGGTTAATTAAAATGCATTGATTTTTGAGCAAAATATGTGAATTTTGAAATGATTAATCAACGCGTTAAATTTTTACAATTTTTTTAAATAAATAACTTTTAAATATAGAGTAATATATTTTTTTCAAGCAATTACCAACTTTAGCTCGAAATTTTAGAAAAATTTTTAAATTTTCTTTGTTGAATATTAAAGTGCATTTATTTTTGAGTAAAATATGTGAATTTTGAAATGATTGAGCAACATATTGAATTTTCACAATTTTTTAAAATAAATACCTTCTAAATATAGGGTAATATTTCTTTTCATTAAAATCTCAACTTTGGTTCGTAATTTTATGAAAATCGGTTGGAATTTTAAAATGTTCTTTGTTGATTATTAAAGTGCATTTATTTATGAGTAAAATATGTGAATTTTAAAATGATGGAGCAACGTATTGAATTTTCACAATTTTTTACAATAAACACCTAAGTACACCTAGAGTGATTTTATTTTTAACAAAATATCAACTTTAGTTCGTAATTTTACAAAAATCGATTGGAATTTTTAAATTTTCTTTGTTGAATATTAAAGTGCATTTATTTTTGAGTAAAATATGTGAATTTTGAAATGATTGAGCAACGTATTGAATTTTCACAATTTTTTAAAATAAATACCTTCTAAATATAGAGTAATATTTCTTTTCATTAAAATATCGACTTTGGCTCGTAATCTTACGAAAACTGGTTGGAATTTTAAAATTTTCTTTGCTGATTATTAAAGTGCATTTATTTTTAAGTAAAATATGTGAATTTTGAAATGATGGAGCAACGTATTAAATTTTCACAATTTTTTACAATAAACACCTAAATACACCTAGAGTGATTTTATTTTTAACAAAATATCAACTTTGGTTCGTAATTTTACAAAAACCGATTGGAATTTTTAAATTTTCTTTGATGAATATTAAAGTGCATTTATTTTTGAGTAAAATATGTAAATTTTGAGATGATTGAGCAACGTATTGAATTTTCACAATTTTTTAAAATAAATACCTTCTAAATATCGAATAATATTTCTTTTCATTAAAATATCGACTTTGGCTCGTAATCTTACGAAAACTGGTTGGAATTTTAAAATTTTCTTTGCTGATTATTAAAGTGCATTTATTTTTAAGTAAAATATGTGAATTTTGAAATGATGGAGCAACGTATTGAATTTTCACAATTTTTTACAATAAACACCTAAATACACCTAGAGTGATTTTATTTTTAACAAAATATCAACTTTGGTTCGTAATTTTACAAAAACCGATTGGAATTTTTAAATTTTCTTTGTTGAATATTAAAGTGCATTTATTTTTGAGTAAAATATGTGAATTTTGAAATGATTGAGCAACGTATTGAATTTTTACAATTTTTTAAAATAAAGACCTTCTAAATATAGAGTAATATTTCTTTTCATTAAAATATCGACTTTGGCTCGTAATCTTACGAAAACCGGTTGGAATTTTAAAATTTTCTTTGCTGATTATTAAAGTACATTTATTTTTAAGTAAAATATGTGAATTTTGAAATGATGGAGCAACGTATTGAATTTTCACAATTTTTTACAATAAACACCTAAATACACCTAGAGTGATTTTATTTTTAACAAAATATCAACTTTGGTTCGTAATTTTACAAAAACCGATTGGAATTTTTAAATTTTCTTTGTTGAATATTAAAGTGCATTTATTTTTGAGTAAAATATGTGAATTTTGAAATGATTGTGTAACGTATTGAATTTTTACAATTTTTTAAAATAAAGACCTTCTAAATATAGAGTAATATTTCTTTTCATTAAAATATCGACTTTGGCTCGTAATCTTACCAAAACTGGTTGGAATTTTAAAATTTTCTTTGTTGATTATCAAAGTGCATCTATTTTTAAGTAAAATATGTGAATTTTGAAATGATGGAGCAACGTATTGAATTTTCACAATTTTTTACAATAAACACCTAAATACACCTAGAGTGATTTTATTTTTAACAAAATATCAACTTTGGTTCGTAATTTTACAAAAACCGATTGGAATTTTTAAATTTTCTTTGTTGAATATTAAAGTGCATTTATTTTTGAGTAAAATATGTGAATTTTGAAATGATTGAGCAACGTATTGAATTTTCACAATTTTTGAAAATAAATACCTTCTAAATATAGAGTAATATTTCTTTTCATTAAAATATCGACTTTGGCTCGTAATCTTACGAAAACGGGTTGGAATTTTAAAATTTTCTTTGTTGATTATTAAAGTGTGTTTGTTTTTAAGTAAAATATGTGAATTTCAAAATAGTTAGCGATACATTGAATTTTCACAAATAATTTAAACGCAGATGGATTTTTTTGTTAAGAAAATATTAGTTTTAGCTCTATGTTTTTAAATTTTCATAGCTAATTATAAAACAGTGTGCATTTTAAAAACAATTTGGTAATATTAAAATAATTAAATTTGTTCTATTTTTTTTTTTTTACAAATTTCAAAAAATTTCAAGAAAACTTCAACTCTGATTTATATTTTCAGAAAAGTTAAGCAGGATATTTAAATTTTCTAAAGTGAGTATTAAAATGCATTGCTTTTTGAATAAAATTTACACGTTTCAAAATGGTTCAACCATTTATTGATTTAAAATAAAAATCTTTCTAAATTAAGCAATTTTTTTTAACAACATTTAAATTTAATTCGAATTTACAGGAAAATCAAGTGTGGTATTTTAATATAAATTTAATAAATCTTTCAGTATATTAATAATTTTATATTATAGAGTCATTAAATTGAAACATTCTTACTCTTTAAACAGGACGGTGAAATATGTGAGAGTCTGCCATTTAAGATTTTCAAGAAAAGAAAATCCCTCTCTCTATCTCTCATTCACTCGTTCGATTCTCTTCCTGTTCCCAAGCCTCGACAACAACTCGTTAGATTAGAACACATTTAAAACAACACAATGTAAAGAATAAAATTAAAACTCGACCCACATAAACCAGACGCGCTCTTCTATCAGACGGAGAGAGAAAGAGCGAATTTCGAAATTTCGCAATTTCGCGCCCGCGGCTGATCTTAACCGTGAGTGAAAGTTGTGAAAGTGAAACCGACAGCAACAAAAAAAAAATATGTGTATATGGTCGGATAATATGCGTACATATAACGCGGTGGTCTTAATTTAGCGCAAAAGACACGACATTCTCTCGGAGAAAGAAGTAAAGAAGGAGACTTTCTTTCCTCGAGATATTGGATGGAGATTATGTGATGTCAAAGAGAGAAAATTTGATTTGCTGTGCGAATATTTCATAACAGGATATCAAGGAAACAAATTTGATACAGAGATTAAACAATTTAATCAAAACACTTAACTTTGTTTTACCACTTTTATAATAACGCCAACCAAATCAAAGATTAGATAAACTTGCAATAATTATAAAACAAGAAACACGATTATAAAATTAGAAATAAGCAATATTAAAATAATAACAAATTACAATAGTTACTAGTTTTGTGTAAATTAATGGAAATTTTTGTGTGAAAACAAAAAGAGAAAAAAAAAACAACCAAATTAGCTCATGTGCTTGCTCACTAAGTTTTACCTTGGACGTGTCCACTTCCTTAAACCTGATTACAATTACAATCCTCTCTTACGTTGACGTTTGCAAATTTGAAATTCAATTGCGTTTTTTTTTTTTTTATTATTTATTTCGTTGTTGTTGAATTGCCGTCGAGATGTCCTCGAATGAGCAAATAAATGTGTTACCTAATCACTTTCTTTTTCCGAGATAATAAAACAATTGATGAAGAGAAAGAATTAATAAATAATCTTTGCGATTTATAAAAAAAAAATAATGTTTTTTTTTTTTTATACATTTTCTGGATATTGGTCTTAGACCATTCCACCATTTCACCTTTATATTTTAGTATTTAACTATATTTAGACGCCACAAACACATTCACACACATCCATGGACCCAGGTGGAATCATTTTGCACTTTAAAATGACCCCACCCGACGGGACTCGAACTCGCGACCCCTGGGCCAGGAGGCAGGGCCTCTACCCACTACCCCACCGGGGTCCCCAAAATTAATGTTTCGGTATTTTTCCATAATGTTTAAAGTTTATTTAAGAAAAGTCCATTTAAAAGTACAGGGTGGTGCATTTGATATATTAATAATAATTTTTGGTTATAACTTTTAAAACAAAAGACGAACGACAGCCGAAGAAGTGATGTAACGCTCAATTGTTTTCACACTTAAGCCGGCACCTAGATTTCAAAGATTTCGGTTTGTGTTTAAATAATTATTTAAGTAAAATTATGCTCGCTCAAATAATTAAGCGTAACTTTATCCACGGATTTGATATTTTCGTAACACAAAAGACAGACGACAGCCGAAGAATGCGGCTTTGAAATGTGGCAAAGCTCATTTATTTTTACGCTGAAACAAAGCTTAAATTCTAAGTCAAAGTCTATGTTTTAATAATTAGTAAATAAAACAATGCTTGCTGAAATATTTAAGCGCAACTTTGTCCACGAAATTGATATTTTCATTAAACAAAAGACGAACGACAGCCGAAGAACGTGGCTTTCAAGTGACGTAACGCTCAATTGTTTTCACACTTAAGTCGAGGCTTAAATTTCAAGTTAAAGTCCGTGTTTTAATAATTGTTAAATAAAAAAATGCTCGCTCAAATAATTAAGCGTAACTTTATCCACGGATTTGATATTTTCATAAAACAAAAGGCAGACGACAGCCGAAGAATGTGGCTTTGAATTGTGGTAAAATTCAATTGTTTTTACGCTGAAACAAAGCTTAAATTCTAAGTCAAAGTCTATGTTTTAATAATTAGTATATAAAACAATGCTTGCTGAAATAATTAAGCGCAACTTTGTCCACGAAATTGATATTTTCATTAAACAAAAGACGAACGACAGCCGAAGAACGTGGCTTTCAAGTGACGTAACGCTCAATTGTTTTCACACATAAGTCGAGGCTTAAATTTCAAGTTAAAGTCCGTGTTTTAATAATTGTTTAATAAAAAAATGCTCGCTCAAATAATTAAGCGTAACTTTATCCACGGATTTGATATTTTCACAAAACAAAAGGCAGACGACAGCCGAAGAATGTGGCTTTGAATTGTGGTAAAGCTCAATTGTTTTTACGCTGAAACAAAGCTTAAATTCTAAGTCAATGTCTATGTTTTAATAATTAGTAAATAAAACAATGCTTGCTGAAATAATTAAGCGCAACTTTGTTCACGAAATTGATATGTTCATTAAACAAAAGACGAACGACAGCCGAAGAACGTGGCTTTCAAGTGACGTAACGCTCAATTTTTTTCACACATAAGTCGAGGCTTAAATTTCAAGTTAAAGTCCGTGTTTTAATAATCGTTTAATAAAAAAATGCTCGCTCAAATAATTAAGCGTAACTTTGTCCACGGATTTTATATTGTTATAAAACAAAAGACAGACGACAGCCGAAGAATGCGGCTCGAAAATCTTATAAAAATTTTAAAAATTGTCAAGAATCTCGATACTTTCAAAATCTCATATTTTTTTTTAATAAATTAACGAAAAGCTTGAAATATCGAAAATCTGCTAAAAATCTTCGAAAATTTCGAAATATTGAAAAGCTATTGAACATTTTATAAATTGATAAAAATATCGACATATCGAAAATCTGATAAAAAATTAAATAATCGTCAAAAATCTCAATATGTTGAAAATCTGATGAAAATTGTATAAACGGACGAAATTCTCTAAATATCCAAAATCTAATTAAATCTCGAAATATTGAAAATATGATGAATGTTGAAAACATCATTAAAATTTGACTCACGTGACATTTCATTATTCAATCGACATTGACACGTGTGACATTCAACATTGGTGACATTCGACATTGACATATGTGACAATCGACATTGACACTTGTGATATCGACATTGACACGTGTGACATTCGACGTTGACACGTGTGGCATTTGACATTGACATTTATCATTCCCGAACGGGTGTCTTCCACTCCTAGACTAAGCATGAAGTAAAATTTCGAGTTTAGAAAAGCCCCGCGCAGAAAATTTGTCGACCCGAGACAAATTTTCGCGGGGCTTTTCTAAACTCGAAATTTTACTTCATGCGCCACGCGTACGAAACGCTGATTCAGTGAAAAATTTTAAATTTGAGCGCTCATGATTTATGGCGCCCAACTAGAGGCCACAGCGTTAGCATGGCCCCACGTTGGGCGCCAAAAAACCGTTTCAAGTATTTTTAAACGAGTGCTTTCCACTCCCAGACTAAGCATGAAGTAAAATTTCGAGTTTAGAAAAGCCCCGTGAAAATTTTCTTAATCTCTAATATTTCGAGATTTTTGTCGATTTATAAAAATTTCATGAGATTTTTAATATTTCGAGATTTTAATCAGATTTTCGATATTTTGAGATTTTCGTCCATTTATACAATTTTCATCAGATTTTCAACATATCGAGATTTTTGACGATTATTAAAATTTTTATTAGATTTTCAATATTTCGAGATTTTTATCAGATTTTCGATATTTCGAAACTTTCATCAATTTATAAAACTCGTGTGACATTCGACATTGACCCGTGTGACATTCAACATTGACACGTGACATTCAACATTAATGACATTCGACATTGACCCATGTGACATTCGACATTGAACCATGTGACATTCGACATTGACCCATGTGACATTCGACATTGACAAGTTTGACATTCAACATTGACACGTGACATTCAACATTAATGACATTCGACATTGACACATGTGACATTCGACATTGACCCATGTGACATTCGACATTGACAAGTGTGACATTCAACATTGACACGTGACATTCAACATTAATGACATTCGACATTGACCCATGTGACATTCGACATTGAACCATGTGACATTCGACATTGACCCATGTGACATTCGACATTGACAAGTGTGACATTCAACATTGACACGTGACATTCAACATTAATGACATTCGACATTGACACATGTGACATTCGACATTGACCCATGTGACATTCGACATTGACAAGTGTGACATTCAACATTGACACGTGACATTCAACATTAATGACATTCGACATTGACCCATGTGACATTCGACATTGAACCATGTGACATTCGACATTGACCCTTGTCACATTCGACATTGACAAGTTTGACATTCAACATTGACACGTGACATTCAACATTAATGACATTCGACATTGACACATGTGACATTCGACATTGACAAGTTTGACATTCAACATTGACACGTGACATTCAACATTAATGACATTCGACATTGACACATGTGACATTCGACATTGACCCATGTGACATTCGACATTGACACGTGTGGCATTTGACATTGATATTTATCATTCCCGAACGGGTGTCTTCCACTCCCAGACTAAGCATGAAGTAAAATTTCGAGTTTAGAAAAGCCCCGCGCAGAAAATTTGTCGAGGGTCGCGTGGGAAGTTTTAAATTTGAAAGCCTAGAGATTTATGGCGCCCAACTAGGGGTTAGCATGGCCCCACGTTGGGCGCCAAAAAAACTCAAGCCGAGACAAATTTTCATGGGGCTTTTCCAAACTCGAAATTTTACATCATGCGCCACGCGCACAAACCACTGATTTACAGTAAAGTTAAAAATATATAACGCTTAGACTATAATGGACTATAATGACAGTTGACATAAGTCACCGCCAGCCGACATTTAGTCCATCGTGTCAGTTTGACATAAGTCGGCGTTAGCCGACATTTGGACTATAATAACAGTTGACATGAGTCGGCGCTAGCCGACATTTGAACTATAAAGACAGCTGACATAAGTCGGCGCAACGCTGATTCAGTGGGAAGTTTTAAATTTAAAAGCTCATGATTTATGGCGCCCAACTAGGGGTTAGCATGGCCCCACGTTGGGCGTCAAAAAAACTCAAGCCGAGACAAATTTTCACGCGGCTTTTCCAAACTCGAAATTTTACATCATGCGCCGCGCGTAAAAACCACTGATTTACAGTAAAGTTAAAAATATATAAAGCTTAGACTATAATGGACTGTAATGACAGTTGACATAAGTCACCGCCAGCCGACATTTAGTCCATCGTGTCAGTTTGACATAAGTCGGCGTTAGCCGACATTTGGACTATAATAACAGTTGACATGAGTCGGCGCTAGCCGACATTTGAACTATAAAGACAGCTGACATAAGTCGGCGCAACGCTGATTCAGTGGGAAGTTTTAAATTTAAAAGCTCGTGATTTATGGCGCCCAACTAGGGGTTAGCATGGCCCCACGTTGGGCGCCAAAAAAACTCAAGCCGAAATTTTACTTCATGCGCCACGCGTATAAACCACTGATTTACAGTAAAGTTAAAAATATATAACGTTTAGACTATAATGAATGAACTATACTGACAGTTGACATAAGTTACCTCTAGCCGACATCTAGTCCATCGTGTTAATTTGACATAAATCGACGTCTGCCGACATTTGGACTATAATAACAGTTGACATAAGTCGGCGGTAGCCGACATTTGAACTATAAAGACAGTTCACATAAGTCGGCGCAAGCCGACATTGAGTCTATCGTGTCAATTTGACATAAGTCGGCGTTAGCCGACATTTGGACTATAATAACAGTTGACATGAGTCGGCGCCAGCCGACATTTGAACTATAAAGACAGCTGACATAAGTCGGCGCAACGCTGATTCAGTGGGAAGTTTTAAATTTAAAAGCTCATGATTTATGGCGCCCAACTAGGGGTTAGCGTGGCCCCACGTTGGGCGTCAAAAAAACTCAAGCCGAGACAAATTTTCACGCGGCTTTTCCAAACTCGAAATTTTACATCATGCGCCACGCGTAAAAACCACTGATTTACAGTAAAGTTAAAAATATATAAAGCTTAGACTATAATGGACTGTAATGACAGTTGACATAAGTCACCGCCAGCCGACATTTAGTCCATCGTGTCAGTTTGACATAAGTCGGCGTTAGCCGACATTTGGACTATAATAACAGTTGACATGAGTCGGCGCCAGCCGACATTTGAACTATAAAGACAGCTGACATAAGTCGGCGCAACGCTGATTCAGTGGGAAGTTTTAGATTTAAAAGCTCGTGATTTATGGCGCCCAACTAGGGGTTAGCATGGCCCCACGTTGGGCGCCAAAAAAACTCAAGCCGAAATTTTACTTCATGCGCCACGCGTACAAACCACTGATTTACAGTAAAGTTAAAAATATATAACGCTTAGACTATAATGAATGAACTATACTGACAGTTGACATAAGTTACCTCTAGCCGACATCTAGTCCATCGTGTTAATTTGACATAAATCGACGTCAGCCGACATTTGGACTATAATAACAGTTGACATAAGTCGGCGGTAGCCGACATTTGAACTATAAAGACAGTTCACATAAGTCGGCGCAAGCCGACATTTAGTCCATCGTCTCAATCTAACACAAGTCGGCGTTAGCCGACATTTGGATTATAATAACATTTTTTTTCAAATTTTTAGAAAACTATCTTTAATTTTTTTCTATTTTCATTCATCTACTATAAATTTTGTAATATCTGGGTCATCTCAGGCGCATTTGCATTGGATATGGTAAAAAATCGAAGGCAAAGCCATAAATAAAAATAAAGTGTTGCAATTTTTCCTCCAAAGGAAGAAAGACAGACACACAAAAAAAAAACGTTGGTCTAATTCTCTTGACCGCATGAGTCAGACTTTTTTAAGAGACCGACGATTCTTGAGCGTAACCGTTATGTCTTGTAACTATGACAGAAATCATGTGGAACCATTCGTGACCACCATAATAATACCAACGACTCAACAACTTCTTCTTCAATTTCCATTCATAACAACCATAATTATTGAAATATTTACATAATGACAAACTGTTGAATAAACTCTCAACTTGTTTATACTACTTTTATTTAATCATTATAATAATAATATTGATAATAATGTTTATTGCCCAACAGGAAACAAATTACCAATTACAATTATTATTTTTAGTCTATAGTTTTAAAACTTTTTTTTGTTAATACTAAATTGTGTATTAACAAAAAAAATTTTAAAACTATAGATTAAAAATAATAACATTTTATTTCGTAACTAACACAATTCTAATAAGGATGTCAATGGTTGAAAAAATACGTCAAAAATTGGTGGAAGTTGATTAAACAAATTGCAGATAACATTAATAGGCGATTTGAATCCAAAATTAGTTCTATTACCCTTCATATTGAATGTGGTCTTGTATCTGCTATTCAAAGTTATCAAACTAAGTTCAAGAATTAATTTGTAATATATTGTTTTTTAGATCGTACTGTTATGTTGTGGGATACGAAAGATCTAACGCAGAAAAATCACAAATCAACGCGGATCAACATCGATTACGATTACGCGAATTTGGTACGCTGGAGTCCGGATAATACGGCGTTTATTATCAACAAATTTTCCGGAAATTCAAGCGAGGTCTACAAGTTGGAGAAGAAGAAGGACGGGTCTTTAACCTCAACTGGAGCCAGTTCACCGTTTCCCAAGGTAAAATTAGAGCACAATTGTAATTCCAATAATGTTCATGTTAAACCAATAAAATATTAATTATACGAATTTGTGTTCAGTACTCATTCATTCATAATAAATGGTCAAAGATGATCAGTATTCTTCAAGCACTGGTTCGGGACTATACTGATGATGGCGTTGAAGCCTGAAACTACATACACGTTCATAAAATGAACATCTTTAACCATTTATTACGGCCTGTGCAATTTACAATTGTTCAACAGCACAAACGCCATCTAATGCCCATTTGCTTAAGCTATTGACGATGCTACTTAAGCAAATGGGCATTAGATGGCGTTTAAGCTGTTGAACATATGAAAATATTAATTATTACAGAAACATCGACATAAATTAAGAATCACAACATTATTAACTTATTTTATTGTTTCTGTAATAATTAACATCAAGACATTTCACAAACAAATTGCTTAATCAGAAGAATGAATGAATGAATGAATGATTAATTCAGAAGAATGAACTCTTGTGCAGAGTAGACGTACATTATTAGAGCTCTGTAATAATATTAAATTAACTCATAAAGTGAAATAAACATTTTCAATATGCCAAATCTAAGAAGCACCAATGATAAAGACGATAAAACAAAGGACGATGTCTTGATATCTAAAGTCGTGGAGAGAGTTTTATCTAACCCGTCATTCATCAGTAACCTTATGGATACTATTCGGGACCATTTAAAATCAGATCTGAATGTGATCGATGAAAAAATCAACACACTTCAGTCGCATATCAATCAAATGGATAAACGGATGGATGGCATTGAGCAAAGACAACGAATTTCAAATCTCAGGATATTTGGAATTAAAAAGGAGGGCAAAATGTCACCGGAGGATGCCTTCCTGGATATATGTAACAACAAATTAAAAATTCCTACACAACCGTCCGATATGGAGCAGTGTCGAGAAGTTGGATCGTCGGTCTTGGTAACATTTTATAATAAAGGATTACGAGACAACATTTTCAATTCTAAAAAATTATTAAAAGGTTCTAATATAGTAGTTAGAGAAGATTTAACAAAGTCTCGCCTCGCGCTCATTAAACTTGCTACTTCCAAGTTAACTAATAAAAAAGTTTTTACTACAAACGGCAATGTATATATTAAATTAGATAGTGGCATTAAACGTGTACAAGATAAATTCACTTTAGAACAATTTCTACTGTAAATTTAATTATTGCGAGCGCTATCTTTCACCTTTGAAACGTCCTTTTTGTGTGTTTGCATTATTTTTATTTTTTATTTACTTATTGATTTCTGTACAAAATTAGTTTTTCCTTTTTTCGTTTTATTTCTGTTATAATTTTAATTTAACTTTTTTCTTTTTTCTCGCAATGTTGAGTGAAATTATAATTGCACATATCAATATACGATCTTTAATTCCTAAAATAAATCATATAAAACATTTCCTTTGCAATAATAAGATAGATATTTTAACCTTATCTGAAACATGGCTGAGTAAACTGAACTCTGATAATGATTTACTTATTAATAATTATACCTTTGTTAGAAATGATCGCGATACAAGAGGTGGAGGTGTTGGAATTTACATAATAAATACACTAAACTTTAATATAATTAATACCGTTAATAATATCGAGGAACTGTGGATTTTAGTTAAAACGCGAAAAAACAACTTTATTGTTTCATCATTATATCGTCCCCCTAATAATAATATTGCTCAATTCATTAGTGACCTTGAAATTTCAATTATTAATTGTCTACCTCTAACTGAGAACATTATTTGTTGTGGAGATTTAAATATTGACCTTTCTAAACCTGATAACACTTCATGTTTAATGCTGACCAATCTATTAGACAGTATGGGTATGATTCAAATTATCAACGAACCAACCCGCATCACAGAGACATCTTCTACACTTATTGATATCATATGCGTTTCAAGTGCTATAAACCTAGTTTCGCAGAATGTTCTTGATTTTCCTAGTTCTGATCATGATGCGGTTTTATGCACAATCTCATATAAATCTACTTGCTACGATAGTAACTTAAAAACATTTCGGTCTTTACGTCATATAAATGTAACTCAATTCGATATTGACCTTAATAATATTCCGTTCCATAATATCTTCTTAATGAATGATATAAACGACAAGGTTAAGTTTTTTTAATGAATGCATATTGAATTTATTTGATAAACATGCTCCCCTAAAAACGAAAAATATTACTAAAACCTGCTGCCCCTGGTTCACAGACAATATACAATTCATGATTGGTCTGAGAAATAAAGCGAAAACTAAGTTCAGACGCTCTAAATCGCCTGCTGACTGGAGCTACTATAAATCGTTACGCAATTATACTACTAATGCGATAAGAAATGAAAAGAAAGCATATTTTATTCATGCTTTTAAAAATCTTAACCAGAAACATTTATGGAAAAAACTTCAGTCATTAGATATTAAAAGTATTCGTCCCTCTATTCCAATTTCCGTAGGGAACGCCGAGGAAATTAATAAACACTTTAACGATTGCGTTCCAAAATGTTATAATAACCTGACTGATATTAAAAGTCTCTTCCACAATAATCATCCGTCAGCTAGACATTTTTCTTTTACTTTGTTAACAAACGATAAGATTCTACGCTATTTATTAGAAATTAAATCTGCATCTTGCGGGTCAGACAATATTAACACAACTATGATTCGTATGTGTTGTCCTGTTATAATGCCATATATTGTTCATATTTTAAACAGTTGCTTACTTGAATCAGTGTTCCCTGATTGCTGGAAGGATTCTATAGTCAAACCAATACCCAAAATATCAAAACCCACTGATTTAAATCATCTGCGTCCGATCAGTATCCTTCCAACTTTATCTAAAATATTGGAGAAAGCTATTAAAGAACAATTGGCACATTATATATATGAAAATCAAATTATACCTAATCTGCAGTCAGGTTTCAGAGATGGTTTTAGCTGTGAGACTGCTCTTACCCATATAACTGATGATATACTAACAGCTACAGATAAAGGGAATGTAACTATTTTGGTGTTGTTAGACTATAGCAAAGCATTCGATACAGTGTCTCATGATATCTTAGACGTTATTTACAGCTATATTGGTCTAGATGGCACAGCAAAACAACTACTGAACAGCTATGCACGGGGACGAAAGCAGCGTACTGAATTCAATAATTCTCGGTCTAGAGCTACACCAATTGTACAGGGTGTGCCTCAGGGATCAGTGCTTGGGCCCCTCTTATTTTCTATTTACACGTGTTCAGTTTTGGAACAACTGAAATATTGTAAGGGTCATATGTACGCCGATGACAGCCAAGTTTATTTTTCTTTCTCTCCGGACGCATACAATAACGCTCAATGTTGTATTAATTCCGACTTAGAAGACATATACAATTTTTCAAATCGATTAAATCTATTGTTAAATCCGGCTAAAACTTCTTTTATGCTATTCGGTAATGATAAAATCTGTAATGAATTAAAAACTAAATTAAACATCAAGATTAATGGAACACAAATTCCCTACAGTGTTTGCAACAAAAACTTAGGAGTATATATCGATAACTCATTCAGATATAAGAAACAAGTAAATAAATACGTTAATCTTGCACACGGACACCTAAAAAAATTATACCCCCATAGATCTAGTTTACCTATTACGTTAAAAATCTCATTATGTAATGCTTTTGTCCTCTCGCGTTTAAATTATTGTTCAACACTCTATAATCCAGCAATTGATAAAATTACGGAACGTCGTATACAAAATGTACAAAATTCCTGTTTGAGGTTTATTTATGGAATACGTAAATTTGAACGAATATCACATAAGCTCACTGATGCGGGTTGGGTAAATATGCGTAATAGAAGGGACACGCAAGCTGTCATTTTTTATCACAAAATAATGTTTTCTCATAAACCACCATATCTGTTCGATAAACTTAAATTTAGGGAAGATGTTCATACATTAAACACAAGGTTTAAAGGTCTTCTATCACCGCCACTTCATCGCTCCTCTCTTTTTCAACGATCTTTCTCCTATCAAATATACAAAGTGTATAATACAATCCCGGTCCATTTAAAAAAATTAAATCTACTCCAATTTAAACGCCAGTATAAGCTTCATTTAAATAGATAATCGTTTTTTTTATTTGCAATTATAATGGATCAGTAATATCGTGTAAATGTAAATGTGTTATTTAGGAAGGAAAAATTATTAAATTCATATAATTATATATATTACCTTTAATAGTGTCTAGGTTAAGATGGAAGAACAGTTGGGTATTTATTACCCAATACTGAATCTCACCTCGTGATTTGTGTACCATGATTTTATAGTTTTTTCATTAGAGTACCTTTATGTTACTGAGTATACAAATATAGTTATTATTATTATTATTATTAATCCTTTAAGAAATCAAACACAACAATTGACGTATTTTGTTGTTTCTAGAAAAATGTAAAAGTTTTTTTTTCTAAAAATAATTTTAAGTGTTTTTGGTAAATCATATTAGAATATGTAAAGTTATTTAAATTAAAAAAAACACTTGGTGTTGTTTCACAAATTAAAACTTTACTCCAACTAGTTTCGGTTTGTTAGAACATTTTCAAAGGAATGTGTATTTTTTGAAATGAAGGTAAATTCTCGTTTTTCGAGATTCGTTCAAGTAATGAAACACAAAGTTTGTAATTTCTATTTTTTTTTTTTTTTTAGTTTCATTCAGAAGATGTGATTGGATTGGGAATCGCCTGCAATGGAAAATACATGATGAGCTGTTCGAATAAAACCGATCTGATGGTTAGCAATTTGAAAGGGGAAGAATTAACCAGATTGGACACTTATTTGATGAACACGAATTGCGCAAAGTTATCACCTTGCGGAAGATTCATTGTTGCTTGTGGTAATTAACGATGCTTGAATACTTGTTTGAAGAAAAAGAAAAAGACCTGTATTGGCCTTCTTCATTACAAACAAAACTTTACATTCTATTCTAAAACTAAAGCCCCTTCCTTCTATCCTCAGAAGAAAGAAAAAACTCTTTTATTTGTATAGAAACAACAAAATTTTCATATGTTCGACAGCATAAACGCTAGTTATGTTTTTAGTCCGAGCGGGAGACTTTTTAAAAACGTTTATTTCGAATTAGTAAATATTAAGAAAATACACGATGTATGACAATTGACAAACTCTCCTCTCTAAGGTGAACCGAATGGTTTTGTTCAACAGCACGCTGACAACGCGTCTGGTGTAATACAATATTATTATTACTGATAACAATAATGTGGGAATCGTAACTCGCTATCTAATGCTCATTTGCTTAAATAGCATCGTCAATAGTTTAGGCAAATGGGCATTAGATGGCGTTTATGCTTCTATTTTCCCTCTTCCTCGCTAGCTTCTCCAACGTCCTTACCCCTCCCCATCCTCCCTCACCCTTCTACTCCCTTTCGCTCCCATCCATTCCTCCTTCACCCCCTCGCAATCCTCCACCAAGTGGTCTCGCGTATCCTTCCCATGCTCACACAATACACACCTTTCATATTCTTCACCTATCGACACGTTCCTTCCTCTCTGCTCCGATCCACACTTCGCCCTTGCCACAATCACCCTCTCCTCTCTACTCCATCCCCTCTCTATCAGATATCTCGGCACTCTTCCATACACCTGCCACCTTTCATACATATCATTTTACTCACTTCTCTTCCCTTCCACCTCCCTCCCTTTCCCCTTCACCCACTCATCCACCTTCACCCTATTCCCTAGCCATTCCATTACTTTCGCCTCCGACAACCCTACCCTCTCATACATTTTCCTCCTCTCCCCCATCCATCTATCCTCACCCCCACACACGCTCATCACCCATATATCCTTCACCGATCTCTCTTCCTCCAGTTCCCACAATTTCATCTCATACCTCACAACTCTCATCATTGCCTCGCACTCTAAACTCTCCCTATTAGTCTCCTGAAGCACTATGTTGCTGGGCGTGGACATTTCCACCCTCAACATGTGCTTCAGGAACCACATCTGTTCCCTCTCCATGCACTCGTACCCTTTCGTCCCCCACACTTCCACTCCATACATAAGCAGCGATCTCAGACACGCATCCCATATTTTACATGCCACTCTCACATTATTCCACTTCACCCACTTTCCCCAAGCCATCCCCCACGCTTTCCTAGCCGTACTCTGCACCCATTCCACTTGCTCCTCATACCCTCCCATCCTTTTGAACATAAACCCTAAATACTTAAAACTTTTTACTCTCTTAATAACCACCCTCTTCCACTCCAATTCTTTCACCTTTCCCTCCCTCCTTCTATTTCTGAACTTCACCCACTTCGTTTTTTCCACATTCACACTAATCCCTCTCGTATCCATGAACCTCTCCCGTCTTTTCAACATGTCTTTCATCCCTTCATGCTCTCTTGCCATTAACACCATGTCATCCGCATACGCTAACATCCACACTTTCCTCTTACCCATCACATAATCTTAAAAATAGTGTAAGTGTAATTTAATTCTGAATCCAATGTTGTGATAATCACAAAAAAAATCAATCATCGAATTTTGTTTAATTGGGCCCGTTCAGCAAAATGTTCAACATTTAACATGTTTGTGATGTATGTTGGTACCTAATGAACAGTATTCCGTACGATTGCAAAAATCCCAAACACGTTCACGATTAACAATCCAGTAATCAGAGAATTCCACAACAGTTGGCAGTAAACTCCCAACTGTTGTCTCTGCTGAACAGGCCCATTAACTTTGTTTCACCGAATGCGAGCACTTTTCTTATAAAAACAGTTGTAAAACAAGATAAATTCAAATTGAAAACTATTTGAATTCGAGAAAATAAGCTTACGCTTCTTATAGTTTGCACACTTTTAAACATAATATATATCAGGTAAATTAAAACACTTGTTTGGTTTCATATTTGTATATTCAGTTTCCTGACACGTGCATACAATCTACAATCTACCAAATAGCCATGAACAACGGATACAAGAAAAATAAGGTAGACAGAATACTGAAACGTAAACGAAGAAAAGCAGTTCAAAAACTTCTGTTCAATGGAGAAGGAATCAAAGAAAATACCAAGTTCGCAGCCATTCCATACATCCCATATCTCAGCCAGAAAATAGTCAAAGAAATATCAAAACACAACGTCCAAGCAATAGAGATCAATAGAGAAAATTTGAAGAAAAATTTAGTCAACAACAAAATGGAGACATTAGATCCATTAGAAAAATCCGGTGTTTATCAAGTGGAATGTGAGAACTGCGACGGAAAATATATAGGACAAACAGGAAGACATTTCAAGATCCGGCTCAATGAACACAGAAAAGCAGTAGAAAAACGAACCACGGGAACAGGATTATCCGAACATTGCGTCACAACGGGACATCAATTAGCCGACATAAAACCAATCCGCTTCGCAGAAAAAGGCCGCAAATTAAATCCGCTCGAAGGGCTAGAGATTAAGAGAGCTATTAGGAAAGGTGATAATATACTTAACAACCAAAACGAATTATTAACAAGTTCGAATCTCTTAATCTCTGGCCTCTCCCGTAATTAACCCCCTATATATATTGTAACATTTTTCAATTTTAATTAGTTATTCTTGTAATCCCTCTGAGAATGGTCGTTATTGACCGAAACACGTGTCAGGAAACTGAATATACAAATATGAAACCAAACAAGTGTTTCAATTTACCTAATATTACAATTTCGTTTCATCAAGAGAGCAGTGAACAAAGTATTTACCGTATAATATATATCAGTTGTAAAACTTTTAGATGGCTAAATAAATCTCTTGCCAGTAATAAGACACTTTAAGAATTCATAAACAGGTAATTTTTTGATTGATAAGGCCGATAAATGTTGAAAGTTCATCTTCACTTTTATATAAATAAAATAAAATAATTTAAAACTTTCAAATAGATATTGTAAACTCGCTACAATTGTTTCGCCACAAAGAAAGAATCAAAGAGCACAAAACCTCTTATGAACAAAGGAAAACCAACTCCACATACTCCAACCACGTCATCGAAGAAAACCACCACTTTGACGAAAACTTCAAAGTGCTTCACAGAGAAGAAAAAGGCCGGAAACTTAACATCTTGGAGAGCATGGAAATTAATAAAAGAAAATACACAGGACAACTTTTGAACGACCAATTAGACTTAACAAACTCACCACTCCTAAATTTAAATTTCGCTGAAAAACCCACCCCCCCATAAACATTGTATATACAGGGTGTCCCATTAGTGCGTGCTCGCAGGATTTCTCCGCTCTGGTTCAAGATAGAAAAATATTTTTGAAGCCAAACTTACTTGAATTGAACAGCTTCATAATGTAAGATTATTTTTATGTGTACGGGCTGTCCCATAAGAGTGGTACTGAAAGTAACAACTTTTTTTTAAATGGAACCCCCTATATATTATTTGATTTTTAGATATTACTATTAATTATGCGTATGTTTTATATAACATTGTATATACCTAAACCTAACATATTTCATAATATTTACAATTTAATGAGAAAAGTCAGATTTGAATTTATATCTCAGTTATTAGTAACTTTAAAAATAATCGGTACGGTACTATCATATTTTATACCAGGCGCTATTCTCAGCCGTAGTCAATTTTAATTTTGCACTTACTTTGTAGTAATTATAACTTGCCAATTTTAAGAAAGTTGAAACAATAAAAACTACTTTTTTTTCTAATTGCACACCCTATATTTTTATACGGCATATTATTCGTCTTCCAGTCTTTAGTCATTATAACCTGTCAATCTTAAAAAAATTCTAACAATCAAAACTAATTTTATTTAAATGACACACCCTATATTTATATACGGAATATTATTCTTCTTTCAAGACGAATATTATGCCGTCTAAAAATATAGGGGGTGCCATTTAAAAAAAACTAAGTTTTTGTTGTTTGAATTTTGTTAAGATTGAGAGGTTATAATTACTACAAAGTAAGTGCAAAGTTAAAATTGACTTCGGCTGAGGATATCGTCGGGTATAAATTATGAAAGTACCATACCGATTATTTTTAAAATGACTAATAATAGAGATATAAATTAAAATCTGATAAACTAAAAATCTAACTTTTTTCATTAAATTGTAAATATTATGATATATGTTAGGTTTAGGTATATACATGTTGTATAAAACGTACGTATAATTGTTAGTAATATCTAAACATCAAATAATATATAGGGTGTTCCATTTAAAAAACATATTTTACTTTCAGTACCACTTTTATGGGATATCCTGTATACATTAAAATAATTTTGGGTTATGCAGCTCTTCAAGTCAAGTAAGTTTCGTCTAAAAAATATTTTTTTATCTTTAACGAGAACGGAGATATCCTCCAAACACGCACTAATGGGACACCCTGTATACCTGTACTGACAAATGTAATTTATCATTTCTTCGCCTGAAGAAGCCACAGTGTGGCGAAACAATTGTAGCGAGTTTACAATATATATTTGAAAGTTTTAAATTATTTTATTTTATTTATATAAAAGGTAATTTTTTGTTTAGGTTTTGCACCCGATGTCAAAGTGTGGGAAGTCGTTTTCTCCAAACAGGGAGATTTTCAAGACGTGAAAAGAGCTTTCGAATTGAGCGGACACACTTCCGGAGTTTACGACGTTGCTTTCGATCAGGATACTTCTCACATTGCGACGATTTCAAAAGACGGAACTTGGAAGCTTTTCGACACAAAAGGCAATTTATTTATTAGATACTTATTTGAAACAAGAATTAATTATCAATTTTTTTATCTCATTGTTCATATCACAAAAAAATACAGGGCTTTCATTAATTCCCGAACCCCACGTGACTAAATTTAAAATTGCCGCGTAAATTATTGTATTTGTACGTTGGAGGCTTTGAAAAAAGTAACCAAACGTTACTAAAGTCAAATTTGACATAAACGTTTATGCATTTGATATATTCATAATAATTTTTGGTTATAACTTTTAAAACAAAAGACGAACGACAGCCGAAGAACGTGGCTTTCAAGTGATGTAACGCTCAATTGTTTTCACACTTAAGCCGGCACCTAGATTTCAAAGATTTCGGTTTGTGTTTAAATAATTATTTAATTAAAATAATGCTCGCTCAAATAATTAAGCGTAACTTTATCCACGGATTTGATATTTTCGTAACACAAAAGACAGACGACAGCCGAAGAATGCGGCTTTGAATTGTGGCAAAGCTCAATTATTTTTACGCTGAAACAAAGCTTAAATTCTAAGTCAAAGTCTATGTTTTAATAATTAGTAAATAAAACAATGCTTGCTGAAATAATTAAGCGCAACTTTGTCCACGAAATCGATATTTTCATTAAACAAAAGACGAACGACAGCCGAAGAACGTGGCTTTCAAGTGACGTAACGCTCAATTGTTTTCACACATAAGTCGAGGCCTAAATTTCAAGTTAAAGTCCGTGTTTTAATAATTGTTTAATAAAAAAATGCTCGCTCAAATAATTAAGCGTAACTTTATCCACGGATTTAATATTTTCGTAAAACAAAAGGCAGACGACAGCCGAAGAATGTGGCTTTGAATTGTGGCAAAGCTCAATTATTTTTACGCTGAAACTAAGGCTTAAATTTAAAGTCAAAGTCTATGTTTTAATAATTAGTAAATAAAACAATGCTTGCTGAAATAATTAAGCTCAACTTTGTCCACGAAATCGATATTTTCATTAAACAAAAGACGAACGACAGCCGAAGAACGTGGCTTTCAAATGACGTAACGCTCAATTGTTTTCACACATAAGTCGAGGCCTAAATTTCAAGTTAAAGTCCGTGTTTTAATAATTGTTTAATAAAAAAATGCTCGCTCAAATAATTAAGCGTAACTTTATCCACGGATTTAATATTTTCGTAAAACAAAAGGCAGACGACAGCCGAAGAATGTGGCTTTGAATTGTGGCAAAGCTCAATTATTTTTACGCTGAAACTAAGGCTTAAATTTAAAGTCAAAGTCTATGTTTTAATAATTAGTAAATAAAACAATGCTTGCTGAAATAATTAAGCGCAACTCTGCCCACGAAATTGATATGTTCATTAAACAAAAGACGAACGACAGCCGAAGAACGTGGCTTTCAAGTGACGTAACGCTCAATTGTTTTCACACTTAAGTCGAGGCCTAAATTTCAAGTTAAAGTCCGTGTTTTAATAATTGTTAAATAAAAAAATGCTCGTTCAAATAATTAAGCGTAACTTTATCCACGGATTTGATATTTTCATAAAACAAAATGCAGACGACAGCCGAAGAATGTGGCTTTGAATTGTGGTAAAGCTCAATTGTTATTACGCTGAAACAAAGCTTAAATTCTAAGTCAAAGTCTATGTTTTAATAATTAGTATATAAAACAATGCTTGCTCAAATAATTAAGCGCAACTTTGCCCACGAAATTGATATTTTCATTAAACAAAAGACGAACGACAGCCGAAGAACGTGGCTTTCAAGTGACGTAACGCTCAATTTTTTTCACACATAAGTCGAGGCTTAAATTTCAAGTTAAAGTCCGTGTTTTAATAATCGTTTAATAAAAAAATGCTCGCTCAAATAATTAAGCGTAACTTTGTCCACGGATTTTATATTGTTATAAAACAAAAGACAGACGACAGCCGAAGAATGCGGCTCGAAAACCTTATAAAAATTTTAAAAATTGTCAAAAATCTAGATACTTTCAAAATCTCATTTTTTTTTTAATAAATTAACGAAAAGCTTGAAATATCGAAAATCTGCTAAAAATCTTCGAAAATTTCGAAATATTGAAAAGCTATTGAACATTTTATAAATTGATGAAAATATCGAAATATCGAAAATCTGATGAAAATCTCAAAATATTGAAAATCTGATAAAAAATTAAATAATCGTCAAAAATCTCAATATGTTGAAAATCTGATGAAAATGGTATAAATGGACGAAATTTTCTAAATATCCAAAATCTAATTAAAATCTCGAAATATTGAAATTATGATGAATATTGAAAACATTATTAAAATTTGACTCACGTGACATTTCATTATTCAATCGACATTGGCACGTGCGACATTCAACATTGATGACATTCGACATTGACACTTGTGACATTTGACATTGACACTTGTGACATTCGACATTGACACGTGTGATATTCGACATTGACACGTGTGGCATTTGACATTAGCATTTATCATTCCCGAACGGGTGTCTTCCACTCCCAGACTAAGCATGAAGTAAAATTTGGAGTTTAGAAAAGCCCCGCGTAGAAAATTTGTCGAGGGTCGCGCAGCGACCCGAGACAAATTTTCGCGGGGCTTTTCTAAACTCCAAATTTTACTTCATGCGCCACGCGTACAAAACACTGATTCAGTGGGATGATTTAAATTTGAAAGCTCGAGATTTATGGCGCCCAACTAGAGGCCACAGCGTTAGCATGACCCCACGTT